>CM036617.1:208011303-210722136 GCA_020746105.1 Trogon surrucura
ATGCCAAACAAAAGATTTAGCCTGCCGCAGTAACTCAACAGGAAATTCCTCTGGGTAAGTTTATCTGATTTAGCAAAACAGACAGGTTTATCCTTGCCTTTTAGCAGGCTCACTACAGAGCAAGGATCTCAGAAGTTAGTCCTTTTGTTGGCATTCTATACAAGCGTCATTTCTGTACCTCCCTTTGACTATAACCACATACAAGTTCAATGTTTTATATTATTAATCTGGTTTGATTGTGAGTTCCTGAAGCTCCAACATTTATTTCAACCTTTTTCTCATTTTAAGAAAAGGTCACTTTAGCAAAATATTTTCTCTAGAAAATAATTAAAAGATCACCCAACTCTCTAGTATAATTCAATAGAAGTTAACAGGGTTAGTCAAAACTGAAATTATTACGATTACTGAAAATGTTAGAATTTGGCACCTGATCAGGCAGCCAAGACAGCCACCATTCTTTGATTCTGTGATTTGCTCTTCCTCTGTTCACATATTTTTCAGGTAGCAATACTGTGAGCAGCTTTTTTTAACAATCTGTGGAAAGAGAGTAGATTTTCCATTACTCAAAAAATGCTTGTAATGCAACTCATCACAACTTATAGTAAATGTACAGTTACATGCTACTCTAATATCCAGATATTTCTCTTTTCCCTTAGGCCCTGTTTTCTCAATTTCTAATCCCTATAACATCACTAATGCTTAAGCAAACATGAGCAAACACAAACCACAGGACATGTAGTTTTATACAGATGTTAACACTACGTGAGTATAGACTTACCCAAAAGAGTCTCCTACTCTGGAGGCATTCAAAACTTGCCTGGATGCATTCCTGTGTGACCTACTGTAGGTGATCCTGCTCTGGCAGGGCGTTTGGGCTAGATGATCTTTTGAGGTCCCTTCCAAACCCTGACATTCCGTGATTCTGTGAAAAAAAAAGCCATTGGTCCAGGGCAGTTTTTGTTTAGCTACCACTGTTCCCTGTTGCACTTTAGCTGTGGAAGCATTTGGCTTCACAGCTCTGTGAAGCTCCTCAGCCAGTTTCATAGCCTGGCCTGATTGCCATGGTGTCGTAGACTCTTCAGGGTCTGTGATGCTGTTGTAGACCAGCCAGATTCAAGTCCTGGCTCATCTCTTGTACTAAAGTATCACTCATTGCACTTAAGCTGTATAAAACTAGTTCTCTAAGCTCTCTTAATAGTCAGTAGAGGGAAACAGACACCTCCAAAACGTGGGTTATCTGTTGTACTCTGGACACATCTCTTTGGATGATTACTAAGAAATGTCTCCTCACAGTACTTTTCTCTCCCAGTGAATGCAGAAAAATGAATGACTAGTTCAGAAGATTAAAGATACCCAACTTCTAGTCAGCTACCTTCAGGCAAAACAAATCTTATCTTCAGCTTCAGGCTAATGACTCATCCCAGGCTTCCGTTATCTACAGATCAGATCCATATATTTTATTAACTTATTAGAGGATGTTATAGAGATTATAAATGCATTTACTCAAGGGCACAAGTTGAGCTTATGTTTTGTAAGAGCCTCCAGCATTTTAAGGCAACAGGCTAGAAATTCTGCAGCATCTTTACTTCAATTTGAATACTGAGTTCTTGTCATTAATTAAAAACAAATAAAGCAATCACTTAAGTATTCCTTGTGTTATTTATCTTATATTACAATATTTTTGATGCTTGCACAGACTCAAGGTTCAAGACTCTGTAGCAAGAGTATTCCGTGCTGATTTCTTTGCAATGAATAACCACACTGCAGAAGTTATCAAGGGAAAAGCTAGGCGTGTTGACAGATGGCTGGCAAAGAGAAAGCTGGGGGGGGTTATAACCGGAGAAGCCAACAGAAGGAGTTTGGGAATGCGGGATAACATTGGTTGGGTATTTCTGCTCACATAAGCAGTTAACTTGCTAAAGTTGATATTTAAACTTTAAAATTTCAAGGTAACAATCTGACTGCACTGAGTTTAGTGGTGCATATCACTAAAGATCTTTTTTCAGATTGATTTCAGATTCACTGGCCGTTTTTTGTAGTCCTCTGAAGAAAGCAATTTCTGGAGCTTCGCAAACCCTCTGTGCTCTATGTCCCAGATCGATGCCTTTCTCAAATCCTGTTATATCCCACAGTGCCAGACCTACCATTTTTTATTTTCCTTTGTGGGAGCCGCTTTTGCCGGTCATTTCTTTCCCTACCAATTTTCTTCATTTTTCTACTAACTTCCAGATGTTTGGCAGCCTGTGCAGAGCAGTAACTCCAAGCAGGCTGCCAAACATCTACTGATCCCAGACATTGTGCATGCGTAGGTTTTCTCTGTATTTAGTGAGCACTGTGATGCTGCTTCTTCACAAAAGCCATGCAGCTTGAGCCACACACGCTCAGAAAATCGTCATGTTTGCAATGCAAGAATTTCAGTGCATACACATTAATGAGTTGGTCTGTAGACTGACAGGTTACATGTTAATGAGCCGGTCTGTTTGCAGTGTCCAGAACACATTCAAATTGATGCACATACATAAAGATTCAGGATGCCTTAAACACATTTGTTTTCATATTTGCCTTTGGAACTTCAGATCCTGACTGCGAGGCATGAGAGTACCTGCATACCTCTGGAACATGTGGGGTATTTTTTAATTTGAAAATCCTGTTTAACTAAGTATATAAGGAAGAACTGAGTTAATATGAGAGGCTTAAGAGATCTACCTAAGAGGCATTTTCAAACACAACATGGTCTTCATAGCAAATGAGCTGTAGTATGTCAAACAAAAGAAGCTTTGGAGTAGGAATCCAAGTCATCACAAGTAAGATTCAACAGAATTAGGGGATGAGCAGTTACCTTCTAGCTGTGCAGTTATTGCATTCATGGTATGTTATAGGATAGTGGTTGTGCTGCTTTAAACATTAGCCCTAATCTCATGTGTTTCTGACTACGGTTATCAGTCATCCTGTCAGTCTATTAATGCTGGCAGATCTACTTTTTGTACTGTGTAAAGTATATATTTTATCCTGGAACATTTTTCCCAAATGAGGTATAAAAAATAAAACCAGAGAGCTTCAGAATTTACTGTCAGCTGCACAGTGCAGAAATCTCACAGCTATTCCTTTTCACTTTCTCACTGTTATTCTTTTTTTCTATGATAACGCCTATTTTCTAGTTTTAGCTTTCTATCAGTGAAGTTGTTTACATCTCAGTCTTTTCTTTTTGAATTACAAGTTAAGCACTAGGAGTAATTTTTAGTATAATTATGCATATAAGTTGATCACAAGGGATTCATTGAGAAACTCTAAACTCCCCAAAGTATCTTGGAACTATTAATTTTACTACTTTTCAAAGTTTTAAGCAGCCTTTGGATAAATCGAAGAAAGAATATGTGACATTTACATGCAATTTTTATTTCATCCAAACAGGCCCTCATACATTTCTCAGAAATGTATGGATTGACTCTCTCTACCCACATAAAATCTACCCCTAATCATATATATTCGAGTAAGAAAAACCCATCTACGCAGTTTGCAATAAAGCACCTGGAACTGTGTGTGTACTTAAAATTTGCTATCTGATCTTTACAAGCAAAACTCTAAAGGCCTGGATGAAAGTTCAGCAGAGTCAATGAGACTGCTCCAATTTAATTAAAAGTACCGCCTTTAAGCAGAAGGTTTGACTTGCATGAAATGATGACAAGCAGAACATGGAATGGAACGGAATGGAATGGAATATTTTAGTTGGAAGGGACCTACAACAATCATCTAGTCCAACTGTCTGACCACCTCAGGGCTGGCCAAAAGTTAAAGCGCGTTATTAAGGGTATTGCCCAAATGACTCTTAAACACTGACAGGCTTGGGGCATCAACTGCCTCTCCATAAAGAAATGCTTTGTAATGTCTCTTTTTAACCTCCTTGCTTTGACTTCTGCAAATACTTGTGTATGATGCCTTGCTTTGATTTTTAAGTTAGAGGAGGGAATAGGGCTTGCAGATAGAAAAGGGAAAGAATAGATAAAGACAGATAAATTAAATGTTCTAATTTGTGTCAGCCTAACTCCTTTGACTATTTTAGTTCTCAGAACTAACTGCTGCATTACTTTTCTAAGTAAGTAATGTGTATGCTAAATAAGGGAAACTATCAAGCATACAAATGGAAAAAAAGGAGAATACAAAACTCAAGGATTCAGGAAAGGCTGTCTTTTCCTTTCAGTTCCTTTTGCCAAATAATAGGAAAAAGAAAAAAAAATCCTAAGCATCTATACAATAACAAAGAGATTATCAAGAAGACAGAGCTAGGCTCTTCAAAGTGCTGTATGATGGGAGGATGACACAATAGGCAGGAGGTTCAAACTGGATTTAAGGGAAAACATTTTTACCATGAGGCTGTCAAGCCATGGAACTGGTTGTTCGGAGAGCTTGTGAAGTCTGCACTCTTGCATGTTTTCAAAATCCAACAGAATAAAGTCTGATCTGAACTCATAGCTGACTCTGTTTGTAGCAGAGGATTGGGCTAGAGATCTCCTGAGGTGCTTTCAAGCTAAATTATCCCGTAATCCTATGTTGGTAAGTAACAGGTAATGTGGTTCTACCAGAAAACAACCTGTTAAAAGCAACATTCCAGAGCTGGGACATAGGCCTTACATATTAAGGAGAAGCAATAGATTCTTCATAGCTTGACTATAATAAAGCTCTTAACCTGGTCTTGCAGGAAGCACACATGGTTAGCTAAGGAAGTACTCTGGATCTATCTAGGGACCAGATTCAAGTTTCCTTGAAAATACCCCATGTCAAGCCCTACTGCCTTTTATTTTCTCCTGAGGGCCACATGGAAGTGGGCAGGGAGTGGTCATGGCATGCATGGTTTGTGCTAGTTCTGCCCCAGGACACCTTCCTTCATGAAGGGTGCGTGGCCTTTCCTCGGGAGACAGGAAGGTAAATCTGTCACACGGTCTTAATGCAGTGGACTAAGTGGTGTGAGTGCACATCTACACCATGTCATAGAATAAACATCAGAATAAAAATATTAACAAACCAGAGAAATGGTCTGAAAGATGCTGTTGAAGATGGAAGAATGTAAGGTATTATTTTTTTAGACTAATCAGCTGCACAGGAAGATGATAGGGAGTTACTGGTAAGCAACACACCCCTCAGAAAAGCATTTCAGCATAGGATTGCATCACAAATTGAAGAAATCTATGCTGTCATACCGTTGTAAAATCAGCAGACTTCACACTGGAGTGTCTAAACAGCTCTATAAAAGACACATGAAGCAAGGTTCTGTTCAAATCAGCATTGATAAGACCTCAGCTGGAGTACAACATCCATTTTTGAGCACCTTACTTGAAGAAAGACCAATAAAAGAAACGACTGTAGAGCCATGTAATTTTCAGAGATATGTATACCCATGAGGTAAGATTGAAAGAATTCATTTAGTCTAGCAATGAGAGGATTGAGGGAAGATATGATATCAGTTCTCAAACACATAAAAAATATTGCAGAAATACAAACTGTTTTTCATGTCTACTGATATGGCAAGAAGCACTAGCCTTAAATTGCAACTTGAAGGTTTAAGTTATGTTGTACAAAAAGCTTTATAACTATAAGGAATGTTACGTAGTTGCTCACTGTGGAGAGGTCTGAAGAACCAGCATGACTGCAAATTTTCAAGGTCATGTTGAACAAATACCTGTCAGGAGCTGATTAGATAGAGTGGATTCTGCTCTGAAGCAAGAGGATGAACTGGAAAACCCTTTCAGATCTCTTTTTTTTAATAATGTCTAGAGAAGCAACTCCGTTGTCCTCATTACTAAACTGACATGAAAAAGGAGGAATAAACGTGTTCCCTTTCCAAGTTTTCTTAAATTATGCCAAGTATTTTTTTTCCTACTTGTTAAATCCCAGTCTTGTTTCATCTAGAATTAGGCAGAAGAACAGCACACCACACATGAAATGGAAAAATTATTTTTATTAACGTCATTATATTTTGTGTTTTGTAAATACATCTTTAACTTGAATCACAGGAGCAGCTGAGATATAAGAACCCTTTGATTTGTAACTGCTCATTTTGTTTGACAGGAATGACAGGGATAAGAGAATAACCCTTTGTTTAGCTTTATCTGTGCTGAAGAACACCTCTTGCAACTGATCTGTAAACCACTGTTTTGTCTCAGTCTTTTTATGCTGACTTTCTAAACTCCCCAAAGTTCTCCTGTAGTGACACAGGTACAAAGAGATCAAGATTTGGTGTCCTTCCAGCTAGGCTTGAAAACATGCTCCTAATCTAACTTCTTCATTTCAACTCTAAAGAAACTTACTCTTACCTTTGTAGAGTTCCTAGTGAAACTAGGGGAAATCCCACTTGAAATTTCCAGTGCATCTGTGATTAAACTGTGAATAGCAAAGTTAACCATCAGTAAGAGAACACCAGTCCCTTACTTCATTTGCTACAAAGAAGCAAGCCATTTGTTCTTTGCCTACCCCAAAATCCACAGAAATCATGGTTTCTGAAAGCTTCCATCCCAGAAAGCAGGAAGCTTAGAAGAAACCTTTTTCCCCCGTTTTAGAGGTAGTTTTGTCCTCTGCTTATGTTGTTTAAGTACTTTTAATAACAACTATCTTCTATTACTTAACACCATTATCTGACTCCAAAAGCAGTTTCTATCAAATAAGTTGGCCACTGCACAGCATTGTGCTGTGTGCTTGATTCATTTCATTATTATCTTTCTGAAGAAAAAACTATCTATACCAGAAAACTTAAAGAAGTGTCAGGCATTTTCCAAGCTATAAATAATATACATGATAATTACATTCCCTCTTAAAAATGACAATGGCACTTCTGTAGCTTTGTTACCTTCATAGAGTGTACATTGCCAATAAACTACCATCAACAATTATGCATTTTAAGTAGCAGTTGTGCAGTTCTGATGTAGTTTTGCCAAAACTGAAAGACTCGGTTCAGATGCATCTGTTTTCCAGTGACATCTATGCTTGCCTTCTTTCACTTAGTCAGTGAACCAGCTGTGTTGACTGATGTCTGAGAAATCAAGTTCACTCCCAGAATAATTCCATTGTAGTCAATTTAGTTGCAGCGAGGACCGATTTGACCCGTGGAACTCAGTACATTGCAGAAGGTCATGCAGCCTGTCAGTAGCTCAGACAGGAGTTAAATAGAGGATCCTCCTGAACCCCAATTCAGATGGGACTCTTTTGACATCATCATCATGTCTACACGTTCAGAATGACATTTTGCCAGATGCCACTCGGAGCAGTGCTCATCTACTGGCATGCCAAAAAGTGACCTTTGTGACTTTAGTCACATGCCCTCATTCTTTATTTCCATTTATTTATAACTCTCTCCCTTATTCAGTGCCAGCTGTTAAAACCAAAGCGGATTTCCTTTCCCTCTCCCTCTTGGGAGCTGTGGATGAAGAGGAGGTTTCAGACTCATTTCGGGAGGGTGGTGGCAGGGTACTGAGGTCAGCCCACAAACCCAGCAGTTTCCATTAGTGCCAGAGCAGCAGCTTAGCAGCTGAAAGCAGCTTCATATAGCACAGAGCATGCCTGCATGGGGTGCTGGCAGTTTCAATACTACCCCAGTTACGAAAGACCCTCACTGAATGTAGGGGTTTGGACAATGGGATTTCTTGAAGCCCCTTCCAGCCCTGTGTTTCTATGATGTTTGTATAATAAAGCTACAAAAACGTTTTGTGCAGGAAAGAAAAGGGTGGACCATGATTCTGAATATCGACAAGAAATCACAAGGAAGCTCTGCCTTACTTCATTGTTATACACCTTCTTTATTTTTAAAACCATGGTCTGTGCTTTTCTGTCAAACTAAACAGCCAATTTCAATGATATTTGAAAGAAGGAAAGAAACTTCAAGCACTTTCTGTGAATTAGGAAATCTTGGGGCATTCCCCAGTTTCTTGGTGAAGGTGGACAACTCAGCTGCATCGCAGTTCACACTGTGAAGAAACCTGGGTATGCATCTGTCCTCTTCCCTGCAGTCTGGTTTTCACAGAAAGTAAATGTTAAAAAGTTGTGTTCGATGGAATCTAAATGATGCTCCAAAGGCATCTGTTCTGGTCAGTCAAGGCACCAAGGCCTGAAAGCTCCCTGAAGTAATCCTAATATAAACCAACATAATGAAGTTCCTATAATTTTCTTTAAAACCAGTATCAGGAAATAGCAAGGACACTCAAAGTAGTTCCCTCAGCATGGGAAAATTAGGTGGAACACAGCACCATGTATTATCTTAGCATGAGCCAGCTGGCAGTGGGCACGTGCACTTGCTGGCCAGTCTGCCGGCACGTACAACCAGACTAACCACAGCGCACGATCTCTCTTGCCCAAATAGATGTCATGGAAGTCATGGAGAGAAGAGGGCTCAGATTATTGCACTGGGAAGGTCAAACTACAGAGCATAAAAATTAATAAAAGTGAGCAGGACAACAAGCTGGCATAGTTTTGTTCTTCCTGAAAAAGCCTGTTTATGTATGATTTTATATGTGGCTTTGTATTTCCATACATGCTCTGAAACTATATGGTAATCAGTGGCCCCAGTTCTTCCATAACCATCACTGATTTAATTCTGCATTGTTGTTAGAGATATTATACCAACTTTAAACTCAGAAATGAGAGAGGCAGTGAATTCAAAGAAGTTGTTCCAATCCTAGGATCTCCACATGGGTAAGTCACTGTTTAGCAGGAAATGAATGCCTATGAACCTCCAACATTGTCTATCTGTCAGACTTCAAAGGTATTATGTTCAAACATGAGAAGGAAGAGACAGTTTTAACACTCTGCATCTTTATAGACAGCTCTTGTAAAGCATGTAGAGTAAATGGTTGAACTGGCCTGCCACACTCCCATGATTAGCTCATCACTCTAATGTACCCCCAAAATCATCCTGAGAGCAACTTATATGGGACACTGCTGGTGAAAACTCAGGCCTGTCCATTCTCTCAACGTCCTCTTCAGGCAGTCTAGTTACTCCTTGTGTAGGTGTGTGCAGCCTGGAACAGCCCCAGCCAGGGTACTTCCACTGTGAAGTCTGTAAGAGTATATTCTTCCAAACTTCCATACTGTGCCTTCTTCCCTTCCCGCACACTTGCATTCTGTCCCTCTCAGAGCACTTTGTAGCACCGATAGTGCAGTAACCCTCTCATTTTGCAGGCTGAGCATAAGCCAGACAGGGAAGCGATGCCTTGTCGGGATGAGGCTTCCTCCCACATTCCAGAGGACTCACTCCCTGCTGAAGGGCTACATTCACAGCCATGGAAGCAGCCAGACAATCTTAAAGACCAGCTGAGACCCAGCACTGGGGTTGGTCAGATGATGCATATCTGTCTGACGGTAACGCACTTGCTCTGTGGTGAATAAAAGCACAGAACAAGAGTCAAATACTTCTCAGAGCCACTACAAAGGAAAAGGAAAGAAAACAGGGATATAAATGGCATGAGAATAAGGATATACAGACAGCAATTTGGTCATATCAGAAATTAAACTAGAGGGTATAGTTAAGATCTTAGCAATTGCCAACATTTATATTCAAGCCATGGTACTACACATAAGAAATTCTCCTTAAATAAATGATAGTCACAAATTCAATCCATTTTAGTATCAGTCTAAAATGATTGTTAGAGGGACACTTTCCAATAATGCATTTAGACACAGAGAAACAGTTTGTCATCATCTTGCCTGCAATGAAAGCAGCACAATGTTCTACAATTTCTAATTCACAATTAAATGTCAAGACACTCGTAATAACCTGTGTTAGGAGCTACCTTACATATTCATATTCTTTTCTCCTTCATACATCCAGAATACCTTCTACCTGTTCATTAAACCTGTTACGGTATCTTGTGCCCAATTACAAATTCAATTGCAAAAGCGCAAGGATTTTTCTTTCTGCACAGTGCCACTCACAAAGGAATCTGGATCTGATCAGGCCTTTTAGACACTGTAATTGAATTTCCTAAATAAACCTTAATGATAGTAATTTTGCAAAACGTAATGCAATATTACAACACATTAGAAGGTACTGGCTGTAACAGCATCATCTCATGGTAGTGCTTGTTCACAACGACACTGGCAAGCTTCACCGAGTTTGGAGACAAATGTAACAACGTTAATTTCCCCTGAGATACGTGGTTAAATTTCAAGATCAGGTGTTGTCTAAGGCTAGACGAGTTCCAGTAAACTGCACAATGAGCCTGGACATGGCCACACTTTAATAACCATTAAATCACTAGCAAGGTTGACACCTGAGTTTTGACTTGTGCCAACTAACATTCTCCCAGATAGTCCTCAAGAATGCTTCAGGGATTTGTGTGGGCCAGGGAAGACTTTCAACAGCAATTTTGATGCAGTCACCTTTATATATTTATACATATATATCAGCTGGTTGTGTAACTCTCTTTCACAGAGCTACTTAACAACCAACATGATTTGAAACTCTGCTTGCCTCTGCCTGCAGCAGGAGCCAAATGACTTTTCTCCCTTAATTTCTCTCCCAAACAGCGTGGATACCATAAGGGCGGTTTCCTCTCCACACTGTAATTACAAGGGCTAGGTTAGGCTTTTTAATTATGTCCCAATATGGGCCCATTTTGCCAGAGAGGCTTTTACTAGCCTAGCAGAATTTCTTCTGGTGCAAAATTTCTATGCTAGTAAAAATTTCAGTATAGGTAATACTAGAGTGGTGAAAAAACTCTTTGCTGGGATAATTTATTTCACTCAGAGAGTCGGCACAAGCTGTTCTAGCAAATGTGCTTTTGCGCCGTGATAAACTGCATCTGCACTACAACAGCAAACACTGCCTCGTGTATAGCAAGTCTAAGACTAAAGGGATTTTGGGCTATGGCTTGATATTCTAAGATGGAGCGAGAGATGGTACAACATTTTTTATTTTGTTGTCTAGGAGGATTTTCAATCAAGTTAAGACAGTTCAGTTTTAAAGCTATAAACATTTTAACTCCGAGAATTTCTACTTTTTCCTACTTTAGAGTGCGCTTCAGTTACTGCCCAGGACAACGAGTATCTTGCTCTGACACAGCTTATGTCAAATGACTAAATTAAACTTTGTGGAAAAGATATATGAGTTGTACAGTTCAGAGATCTAAACAAAATACTGATAAACTTCAGTTGCGTAGAAGGTTAAACCCTTCATCAAGAGAAGTTCTATAATCAAGTTAGCTGAGCTGTCCTGCCCATGATTCATGCACAGACTATCTCCAAGGGAAAGACACCACTGCAGATACGATTCATGGAATACGAACTGTGTGATTCTAATTAAGATATAGGTTGTTGCATTAAGAAGATTAAACTATGCTAAGGAGTTTATCCTTCTAAGTGGTTAATGAAATGGAATACCCCAAAAACTTCTTCAATAAAAAATATTCTGTTTCAACTGTTAAATTTCTCTGTGAGAAAGTAAAATGTGCTGACCTCAAAACAACCCCACTTTGGTACCCCTCAGTATCTCTGCCTCCTGCAGTACAAAGAAAGCTCCCAAATACTTTTTTTTTTTTGATGTACATAGGGCCAGTCTGAGCAGTAAAAATGTCAGGAGTGCACGCACCTGAAGAAAATTATTTTAAAATCCCTTTCTTAAAACTAGGTGTGAAACAAAAAACTCTTACCTCATGTACAGAGGGCTGGAACCTTCCCATCTGTTAGAAACTCCTGGCCTCCAACTCCTGCAGCAACCTAGCGTCACTCCTCTAAGCATATTAGCACGTCTGGGGTACATTAAGAGTCAGAGAGACATCTGTTCTGGGTTTACACAACTGTTTGAGCACAGATGTTGCACTGGGACTTTCCCCTGTTTTAAATGAGTTTGTGTGCATAAGACATTGAAACATCAAAACCTACCAAAGCATCAGGACTAGACTGAGATCTTAGTCAGCTCATGGGAATACTGAAACAGGAAAATAGTTTAAAATCCTGGTTCTGTTGAAGAGCACCTCAGAAGCTGAATTTTCTCATGTTGTGCACACAGGAGTGGCAGAGTAGGCACTAAGTGCTGATGTACACTTTTAGCAGTGTCCAAAATTACTTTGACAACCATTTAATTCTTAACCAATTGTTATATCAGAAAAGAGATGTTTCCCTTTCAAACTGAAAACTGCATGCTGCACAGACACCAGCTGTCTTTACTTAGAGTCTCCAGATGTTGACATCTGTATTTGTAGTACAGACAAAATGCATTTACTAAAGCAAAGCCTCCTAAATTGTGGCTTTTGCAGCACTGGTGACTTACAAACTACTTCCAAATGTCATGTGGAGACAGGTTTGCCTACCAGGAGATACTCATCTGACGTGTAAGATGAGCATTCCAAATCTGCTACTGTTGGCAATTTGTTATTACCAGCCTGGAGGCAGTTATCTGGTGGCTTACACAGACTTCTGTAAGCAGGCACTAATTATTACTAACTGTTAATGGGCATTAATCAGAATTGTGGAGAGCAGCTTTATCGCCTAATTGAATTAGTATGTCTTACATTCCATAAAGTAACAGTAGAAATAACTTCAATCAATATAGATTTAATAACGCTCAAGTTTAATGACGTATGAGTGGAAGTCATTGCTGTTACAAGGGCAGCTTAGTGTTGGACATACATAGAGCAGAGATGATCAGGAGATGTCAAGTGAAAAGAACCAGAAACAAGAAATAAATTAGGATTTTCCACTGGCAAAGGTCAGCAAATCTGCCTGACGATAAGCAACCAATACAGACCTGTCTTCCTCGTGCAGAACAAGGTAAGTTGGTAGTATTGTCCTTCCTCTACCTTGAAGAGAGCAAGAGAACGATAGCTTAGTGATAAGAAGGGCAAAGCTCATGTTTCTAGCTTCTCAACGTCTACCTTAAGAACTTGGCCTCTGAACATACAGAAGTTTTCTTCACTAATAAACTGGACATCCATTCCTGAGCTTCAGGATAAAAGCACATAAATGTGTTACCGAAGCAGAGCTCCAAGTGTTCTTAGGTATCGCTGCTATATATAATTTTTTTTTCGTATCACAGCTGCATAGCTTTGTCCTTTATGTTCTTTTATACTCGATGCTTAAGGAGATAAGGAGAGATTTTTAAAAGTAGATGTTTATTTCTAAGAACCTAATTTCCCTGGATCGGGTGCCTCAAAATCCCTCATTCCCAGCCCAGGGGCTGGAGTCGCGTGTGAACCGCTCACAGAAATAAACAGGGGGCAAGACCGTGGTTGTAACCCAGCAGGTGAAGAAACTTGGGCACGAGTTTTAACTTCCGAACCGAGGGGAAAATGCCCGCGGGGGACACAGGGGCCGGCAGCCACGCGTGGCCTCACAACCCCCGCGGGCGATGCCGGCCCCGCTTCGCCTGCCGGCCCACACCGACCCGGGGAAACTTCCCGCGGCGGCGCGGGGTGGTCAGAGCGTGCTCCTACTCCCCAGTGGGACTGCGGGAGGCGGCCACCACCCGCCGCTTCCCCTCTCCCCGCCGAGCCTCCAGCGGCTCCGGGACCAAGGGCGTCCGGCCGCCACCGCTCCCTCGGCGCCCTTCGCCCCCCGCCGCCATCTTAGCCCCGCGCCGCCAGGCGGTCCAACGCTGCTGCCGCCCAGGGCCGGCCGCCCGCCCCCCCGCCCGCCGAGCGCGGGAAGGGCGCCGTGCCGCGGCTCGGAGCGCCATGCTGAGGAGCAGGGCGCTGTGGAGCTGCTGCCTGCATCTGGCCGCGCTGCCCTCGGCGGCGGGCTGGTCAGGTGGGAAGCCACAGCCGTTCAACGGCTCCTGCTGGAGAACCGCGGAGCCGCCGCGGAGTGGGTGGAGCGGCACCGTGGAGGAGGAGGAGGAGGATGGGACTCCTCGGGCGCAGCGGCAGCGGCAGCCCGGGAGGTGAGCGGCTCTCCGGCCGGCCGGCAGCGCTCCGCGGACGGGGGTCGTGCCGCCCCGCGCCTTCCCGTGGGCGGGCAGGGACGGAGCCGAGCGCGCCCGCCCGGAGCGGGAGGCACCTGCCCGCGCCGCCGCCTTCGGAGCCCGGCGGGCGGCCGGGGCGAGGGGAGCGGGCGCGGCGCACCTGCCCCGAGCGGGGGCTGGCCGGGACACGCGCGGTGCCGCGGTCCCCGCCGGGTGAGTGCGGCGGCGGCGGCGGGGCCGGGCCGAGCCGCTGCGGGAGCGGGGCCGGGGCGAGAGGGAGCGCAGGCGGGTTTTTCCCGCTCGGAAAAAGTTGGGCAGTGGGCGAGGAGGCGCCCGGGGCCGCGGCCGGAGCGGGGCTGCGGGACCGGGTCTCTGCCCCGGGAGGAGCCGGGTGGCCGGTGACAGATCCCACCGGCCCCGGAGACAGCCCGGCCGGGAGGGAGATCGTGTTCCAGAGCGGCAGAAAAAGTGCTGCCTCCTCCCCTCCCTCCCAGCGGCAGCGCCTTCCCGTAAATCGGCATCAAATAATGCTGCAGCCGCGCTCGGGAAGAAACAAGTTATATAATCGCCTGTAAAGGAGAAAAATCGCCTGTAAAGGAGAAAAATGCGCTCCGCGGGTTCGGTGGCTGTTTGGCTGCGCAGAGGCGGCACAGGCAGATGTTTATCGGGAGGGTTTTCCTCGCGTTGTGTAAGGCGAAGGTCTTAACCAAGTCATTTAACGTAATTAGTTCAGTCACATAATCTCAACGATCGGCAATTATCTCTAGTAAGGGTTTAGGGAAAGTATTTGTTGAAAGCCTTGACGTGCTGTTCAGTTCCTATTAAACTTCTGCAGAAATCTGGGGGTTTTTTTTCTGGTGATGATGATTTCTTACTCTGCTGTTTGCTAAATGGTGATTCCGAAGCAAGTTTTCAGTTTTAAAGGAAAGTGCTATCGGTACTTTTTTTTTATTATTTGTTTTTTAAACTACAACAACTAAAGCCGTATCAAGAAATAAAATACCGACAGGAAAATAATTTCCGTTCTCCAGCAAGAAGACGCTTAAAAAGAGTATTTTTTTTTAATTCATTGTAGCAGCTTTACCGGATAATAAAGTAGGAAGCCTGATCTGTAAGCCGAAATGCCTATTATAAAAAGATAAAGGTAATTTTGAATACCTGGAGACTGGAATGCCCTGAGTCCCTTGCTGTGATGGAGAGTACATGCTCAGGTGAGGAGGAGGAGGTAAGGGATGACAGTGAAACTGTGCAAATATAAATGACATTTAATTTCACTTCAGCTTGACCCAAATCGAAAGAGGAATACAGCCTTTTAAAAGGAAACAAGCCATTTTTAGTATTTTCTGTGCTTGTGAATTTGAGGAATTACCTCAGCAGAAATGTGCTGTTTCCCCAGCCTTTATAAGCTTAAGATTGAACCAAAACTGCTAATTCTCCATTTATAAATGGTTTTTAAAGTTTGTGTCTGCAAATGGGAAAGCAGTTGTTTTGACTGTGATGAGAAAAATGGAAATGCTGCCATATTAATTAGTACCTTTATATGTAGTGACTGCTGCAAAATTATTTTTTTTTCCTTTTGTCACCTCTATGAATCCCTTCTTGATCTGATTTTATTTTTTTAAATTTTTTTTTCAGTCAGTTGCTGTAAGTATGGAGCTTGCAGTATTCTGGCTAGCACTGTAATCCGAATCCCACTTCTGATACGCTCAGAGCCAGGATCATGGTAAATCTCTTGGTCGTCTTGTGTTTACATGCAGGTTTGAGTAGAAAAGATTTTTCTGTAGTATTGCACTTGGTTTGAATATTCCTGGAAAATCTAGGAAAGACATAACACGTTATTTGCTGTTTGCATGTAATATCTTAACATTTAGGTGCTGTTTAGAAAATGGGGTGATTTGAGTTTAAATAATATGCAACTGTGTCTCAGCAGATAAACCTTACAGAGCTGTTCAGCAAAGAAAATTGGGCATAACCGAATGAGTGACACTGTGAAAACACTTTGCTGCCATTGTGTCCCTACTTTGGGGAAAAAAAAAAAAAGGTTTGATAAGATGTGTGAGTGAAAAGTCAAGTGGTAAGGAACGTATATCAAGATGTGTATCAAGAGATTTTTCTTGAATAAAACCTGTTACCATGGTTGGAGCTGGCAGTGCCACTGTCTGTTGAGTAAGGCTTATGAAAAGATATCAGTTTTTATTGCTGTCGGTTTTTATTGCTTGTACTGTTTGGAAATAGTTTCAGTTGTTGAGGCAGAAGTTTCCCATGCTGTGGGCTGGTGTTTGAGGGAGGGTTTCAGTGAGGTTCAGCTGTTTCCGATAATGGGATTGTGGCAACAACAAGTTGTTTATATGTTTCTATTTAGGTGTGTTTAAATGAAACTCTTTCCTTAAAACACCTACGTATTTGGCGCCATGCCTTGAGAATTAGTAGATGGTTCACATTTGTGTTGGAAATGTACCTTGACTCTTCCATAAGAAAAAACAAAAAAACAGCAAACCAGACAACTTTTAATACTTTTGTTGTTGACCAACAACAAAAGCACTTTGCATTTCACTTAGAGTATATTAAAGGACATCATAATCTAGAATTGTAGGGATAGAGTAGAAGGTTGGTTTTGTATAAGAAAAAGAGTTTTCATTAAAAAAGTTAGTGTATTTTAATGTTTCCAGTTTCCCTGGGTATTTGTGTTTTGCTGTGCCTGGTGTTCTACCACTGGAATGTCTTTTAATGGCTGTGTTTCAGTTAAAGAACCATAAGGGTGCTGTATCACACGTGCTTTCTGGCTTTCCACTATGAAGTTTTGGAGATTTGAAACTTTTATATTTGAAAAGGCTGATGACCTTCTAGCTTAACTAATGTGAAAGATGGTCTTTGAACAGCTGCATTAAAGAAAAACCGTATATTTTTTAAGAAAGAAAAACTTCTAATTTCCTTTTCTTAGCTGACCCAGAAATTATTTGTTTAGATTTCAGTAAACTTGAAGTCAAATGTTATAAATAACTTAGTAAAATCAATATGCCTGTGGGCTGTGTGCACGTACATACGCTGAAGGAGAAAGAGGGAAGGTTGGGACAAGCAAGAGTTGCACTTATGTCGAAATCTGAGTAGATTTAGAATTTAGGGAAATGCTTTTATGTTGCAGAGAAATGACGTTGGGTCCTATGTCCTTGGACTTTGAACTGAAGAAAAGGAATCAACTAGACAAGCACTTAAATACGTGTATAAACAAAATGGTATGACTGTGCATTAGCTTAAAAATAAAAACTAGTTTAGTGCCTGGGCGTTGCTGTAATTCCAGAACAACTGAGGTTTTATAGGGTTTTATAGGATTATTCTCAGTGCGAGTCTAGGGAAAGTTTGCGTAGGACTTTGTTCCCTTCTGTGGAGAGGAAAGGAAAAAGAAAATTAAAAGGCTTAGTAAATGAGGTGGAGATAGCAATTGCACAGTTGCAGACGTGGAATTGCCAGAGTCGATTATAAATGAACTGTTTCAGATCCTGCTTTGCCAAGTGGATCCCGTGAATCAAGGTTTTCAGATGATTTCTATGCACTTTTATGGAAACAGTTCTTACCTTACCTCTACGGCCACGTGCTATGAAGGAAAGCAGATTTCTACTGTAGTATCTTCAAGTGGAGCCTTAGTTTCGTTACGTGTCAGTAGTATTTATTTGTAGTCATATCTAGTTGATGTAAGATCTTAGATGGGAAATCTTTACCCTCAGGATGGAGTGTGAGCTTGTAGTATTTTAAAACTTAATTTTAGTTCAGAAAAACCTGTACTAACAGCATCAACATTCCATTGTTACTTAAAACACTAAACCCAAGATGCATAGGATGTTAATGCCTGGGACTGGCTAAAGTGTGTTTATAAACGCTAAACTTTAACGTTCGGTTGTATTTTTCTACCAGTAAGCCCTGAAGGTTTGCCTCTGTTATTAACTGTAGGTACAGCAGTAGACTGACCGAAACTAATTAACCACTCATTTGCATAAATACTTAGAGGAGCGGGGCTGGTGTCAGAACACTTAAGTTCTGGTCTGGATCCTGTAGTTGAGTTGGTGCAAATTTCATGTTTGCTCTTTTGGAAAAGCTTTATTGAAATCCTGTGCAAACGTGAAGGGGCCATCCACGGAGATTACGTGGGCTATCTTCTCGTATTTTTCCATTGATTTGAAAAATTGTCTGCCTTTGGTTTGTGACCCAGCTGTTGTCTTGTGCACCATAACACAGCTGCAGTGCACAAACCTTGCTTCTCTGTGTTGTCAGCCCAATCCTGCAGAGCGAGTAAGAAAACTTGCATTACAGCTCTTGTGATCTCAACGTTCTTCCCTATACATTAAGCGGTCATATGAAATTTGTTGTTTAGGGAGAGCAAAAGAAAGCTCTTTCCACTCTGGCGTAGGGGAGTTTGACTCCTGCTTTCCTTCGGTGACTGCTTCAGCAATAGCATGGAATTACACTGCTCTTGTGATTCATCATAATGATAGTCTAGGCTTCCCTTTTAAATGTGATGGCTCCATGCCAGCTTTTGAATACTTTTATTCAAGACTGCAGTAGAAGATGAGAGTAGAGAGGGAAATAACTTATTTTAATAAGCTTGTCTAGCTAAAAAAATTGGCTACTGGGTCTGTCTTCTCTGTTAATAAGCATGACCCCTATGGACAACTACTGTTGTTTCAGGGATCATGACCTAAACAGAATAAGTATGTAATGGAAAACTTCTATAATATTAAACACAGTTTATAAATATGTTTGGGGACTACGTAGTGCTCATAGTGGGCAGGAACAGTGATAGAATCGTAGAATTTGTTGGGCTGGAAGGGACCTTTAAAGGTCATGTAGTCCAACCCCCCTGCAGGGAGCAGGGACATCTTTAACTAGATCAGGTTGCTCAGAGCCCCATCAAGTCTGACCTTGAATGTCGCCAGGGATGGAGCCTCCACCACTCTTCGGGCAGCCTGGGTCACTTGGAAACACTTGGGACACCTGGAAACAGAGGGAAAATAGTTCTGTATTGTCCCAGTTCCAGGAAGAGGCACTTCAGTGCTGTTTGATACAATGCCCGTAGCTGATCGGATTTAACCCAGGGTTGAGAAGGAGCAGGCTCCAAGTACTGCTGTTGGACCTGGCTCTAAAGCCTGTTTGCATTTGTGTCCAGAGGCTGTAGCCAATAGGCTCTCCTAATGGTGTGAATAACTTTCTCTTGGTTTCCTTCTAATGAACTGTAGTAAAGTAGAGGTCAAAATGTGTGGTAACGGGAGGGGGCTGCCTTTTGGGTGGCAGGTAGCTTTTGAATTTTCTTGGTTATAATATGAAAACAAGGAGGAGGTCAAGGAAACCAAGGAGTGACCAAGGAGGTCACTCTTGGAGGCAGCCAGAGGGTTGAAGGAACATCAGTACTAAATGTGAACAAACGGAGTTGTTGGACCTAACTTAGTGGTCCATGTAACTGAGCTACACTGAGCGAATTCTAAATGGAAGGTAGTTAATGAATTACTTTTTTTTTTATAGCACCACTGGCTAAGTAGTTTTTGTTTACAACAGCTGATTTCTGTTCTCACCCTTCCCTGTCCTAGCCCGGTTGTTGGTATAAACACTTGCATGGTTACTCGGTGATGCAGGTGAAAATTAAGTGCTTCTCTAGGGGCTGGGAAGGTGAGAGGCGACTATCACCTAGATGGGTTTCTTGAACTAATTCACTGCGTGGACACAAATGTTTGTTTTGACAACCCTGGAGGAGTAATGAGGACAGAAATGGATTAGTTCCTGGTGGTAGCTGCTTAAGTAACACAGCTGTTGTGAGAATATGCTGACAACAGATGACCATGGGTAGATGCTTCACATTTGTTTTATGTGTAATCAAACTTTTTTTTCTCTGTTGTCTAAATAAAAGTTTGCTTTGTTTTACTGTTGATCCTCAAAGCTAAATAAGAATGGTAAAGGATCCATCCTTTGCTTATGGAGAGAGCTATTTCTGTTTCTGTTATTAACCCAGTTATTCATCTTTCTTGAACAGTACACAGGACCACTGTAGAGTCAGGATACTTACAGGTCTGTTGAGAACAGAGAAGTGGGCTGGCAACTGACAGCTGTGCTGTGAAATGGGTATGTCCAAGAATGATGCTGTGCTGGCATGACTTTTTGCTTTGTGGATGCTTGGAAAATATGGTAATAGGACATCACACAGAATCCCGAGCTGGCTGTTAAAATATCAAACAATGCAAATGAAAATTTCTGCAATGCTTATTCCTAATTGCAACCTTTAATGAGAAATCTCAAATGGTAAAAGTGTTTATAGATCTGCTAGTTGCAATCCTGAGAGGTCATTTTTGTGTGAAATCCTAAGACAAAGGGTATCTGGAATAATTGCTGTTGCAACTGCTGTTGCGGTCGTAAAAAAAAAATATGTATAGTGAAAGAAAACTTCCATGTTATATAGTAGTATATAGTTTGCAGAAATCTCAGGTTCTTGCTTTGATAAGTCTGCAGTGGTGTGATGTAAGCCTTAAGTACTGCAGAATAGAAGTTTAAATGCATCCAGAATTTTCCACTCTCAATGTGTTCATTAGTTAAAGGAGATGATTTCAGACTCAGAGAAAAAATAAAAGCACAGCCAAAATTTAGCTGGCAGTTTGATAGTTGAGCATGCAGGAGCCTTTTTTTTTTTTCAAAAAATTACTTATGTTCCCTAGATTTTGCAAAAAATTTACCTTTTAGCTGAAGTTTGGAGTGGGTTTTTTGGTGGTTTTTTTGTTGTTGTTGTTTTAAGCAAAACCCATGCTTTCTGGACTCGTGAAAAATATGTGTGTTGAAAGAAAACTTCTGAGTTGTGTAGCAGAAATCTCGGGTTCTTGCTTTGGTAAGGCTACGGCGCTGTGAGTTTGGTAGGAATTGCGTGTTGTCCCTTTCAGGTGATGTGCTGTGCTGCCCGGTTGTGGTTGTAGTCTGTACAGAGAGAGACAGTGATTAGAAATGAGCGAAACTTGTTGCTTCAAAGACACATAAAATTAAGCATGTTTGGAAAGCTATGGAATGTTTGCAAGGTAGGTGTGAAGTTTTGTGGATGTTGGGTCCCAGTAAATCATAGCTTCCTAGGAACTCTTTCTTAAACTTTCTGGCTTACGGACTTGTTAAATAAATACTCCATTTCTGTGTAGAAAAGGAGGATAAATCTGTTCTGGCAGACTTGACAGTTAGTAGCGTGTCTGTGCACGGCTGTGTGCTTGGTAGGGCAACCTACATCCATGTCACTTACGGAGTAGTGGCTATAAGAAGAGACTGAGTGGAAAAGATGAAGATTCACACAATAGATTTTGTGTCAGTGCATTTCTTCTTCAAATAAAGTTAAAATAATTTGGCTTGAAGCTCTGCTGTGTTTAAAAGAGCACTGAAAAAGAAAAATTTTCATGTCCGAGTGCTTCTTGTAATTTTAATGTATTCTGGTTTGGATACATTTCTGTTCAACCTCCTTTCAGAGCAGAAGGTATTAAAATGTCGTTTAGTTAAACTTTTATTTTCCTGAATAAACAGAAGACTTGAAGCCAAAATATTTGTATCAGAGTTTTCAGTTATGTAAGCAATGCTAAAATAAATAATTGATCCCCAAACCTGTTGTCCCTAAGGGCTGTTTACAGGTTAAAGCCTGTTTACTGGGACGTGAGACACATGTCCCGCCTGATACACAACTTCTCTCTTACTCTATGGATTTCCTAGGGGGCCCCTTAGTATTTGGTGCTGGAAAACCAGTTATGTGAGCTCGGCATTTGGATTCACGTCAGGCTTCATCCCATTCATCAGCCAGTGGTGGTCTTCCCCTCTGTCTGTACCTTCTGACCTCACGGATTTGGCGTGAGCGTTGGTCTCCTTTAGTGGTTTGTATGTCTGGGTCCGCTTCCTTTTCCGAGTTCTGTTGAAAGGGTGAAGTGTCTCTGAGTGCAGAGAGGGTGGTTGCGTCGGGCCTTGCCAGAGCTCTTCTTACGGATGGTGGCAATCCACTCGCTTCGAGCTAAGTTGCCTCGTTCTGAAGGATGTGTTCGATTTGTTAAGAAAGCAGTTCAACACTTTTAAGTCAAATATTAGTTGTCTTCTTCATTTAAGAGTGTGGAAAAGAGATTTCTTGTGGAACCTTACAATAAGAAATATTCACCAAGGTCATCCCCCAAGTGAACACAACTCTGCTCTAGTCTGATTTTGGTCTTTCTATCACTTAGAATTTGGCTGGTAATCCAGTGCTTAAATTTATTTCTCAGGTGACAAACTTCTTTCATTGTGGGGAGGAAATCCAGGAAAGCTGGATGAAAAATCATCTTATTTCTGATTGGATATTTTCAAATATTTAAAACATACTTTCCAAATCTCCTTGTCTGTAGAAGTTGTCTTTTGCAAAAGGCTAAGAATCTGCTTGGACTGATAACTAGTTGAGTTTTGTTTTAAGCTAGTGATTGCTGGCTTTCCACCATGTTTCTTATAAGAAAAAATAGATTTATTATACTGTGTTCCATGAGTATTCTAGGATATATTTTACTAGTTTAAATGAAATGGAAGTGATCTGGCAAGATTGATGCTTCAAAGGAATCTACAGTTATCAGGAATACTTAATTGTTTGTAAATGTGTCCCTTTCTTAGGCATGTAAAAGGATTTGAAGTATTCTGTGAGCACTGAGGTCTTTTATCCCTTTGATTGCTTATGGAATACTAATGAAAGTAATGTATGTGCATCATGTGGAAAATATGTTGGCAGACAGATACCTGCAGTGCCTTAAATGCCTTGGCATTGTCTTTGTTTAATCAGCATAGTTGATCCCTACTTCCCCTAGAGGTTTATACTTTCGGATTAAGATCAAAGGTTTATATGAAAATTTAAGCAAAAGTAGAATTCACCTATTTTAGAGATGAATGAATAGATAAACAGAAGCTTAAAAATAAAACCTTAGGCCCTCTGGTCTCTCATATAAAATGTCTCATAGGAACAATAATTACAGTAGTTATATATATTTAAAAATCAGACTTCTGAGATGTTAGCAGAAGAATTTCCTGGAATTAAATACCTACCTGATTAAACTCTTGTGATTTGTTTTCATGATGCTTTCTAGAAGAGTAGATGTTTTATGCTGTGTCTGCCTGCTTTGCTACATTAATAAGCTGACTTGGCATTGAAAATGCTCTTTGAGGAATGTGGGAAAAAAAGAAAACAACCACCCAAACAACTCTTAAAGCCACAGTTAAAATACCCCCAAAATTGAAATGGATATTCTGTCTGCCTTTTTGTGGCACTGTTTCTTTTTGTTATCGTTGGTAGAGAAGGGGGTGGGTGGCTGTCCCATTGAAGGCTGATTCCAGTAAATGTTTAGTGGAATAGAGAAAAAAGCCCAGGGTTATCAACAGTTAAATGAAAATTATGATGCAGATGTGGTACCTTATCGCTGAATAGGAAATACACGAATGGAGTGGTTTCAGTAAAACTATGGGGAAACCAGGTTACAAAGCAATTACTTTACAACAAGGTTATGACCGAGGATGCTATTTATAAAAAAATTCTCTCAGCAATGTTTTCTGAGTGTTGTTCATGCTTCTTTAATTAGGAGTGATTTTTTGATGTGCTAATATTTTATCTCTACAGTGTGGCAAAATAATGGTTATTTTGTTAAGAAAATTTCGCAGTATTTGTCAACCGTTCATATCTTTGCAACTGACCCCCTACTTTCTGTTTAGGAATCGATTGCTGCTGAAATAGCGGGCACAAGCTCTGCCTTTGAAATGAGAGCATCACCAGTAAATGCGTTTGGGTGCAGTTTGATGACAGGTCTTACGTGTGTGTAAAATCTTCGCTGTAATGTTGCAGCGACAATATGTTTCTTTTTCTCTGTAATTGTGAACTTATGAGGGGCACAGCGAGTTATGCAGTTTCTAAGAAAACTGTGGGCTTTAATTCTGTTCTCCCAGAATGTTGTTTGAGCGGGCTGGCTTTGGTACATCACCCCAGTGCTTCTCATATGATATACAGCTAAAGGTTGAGTATTGGAGAGATTAAAATAGTAAATAGGCTAAAACATGTGGTGTTTTCCAGAGGACAAACTTTAAAATTTCTTATTAGAAATTATTCCAGCACCTAATCAGTATATCGTGCTGTCTCTTCAGTACTGGTCATCTTCTAGTTTTTATCAAGTAGAGTTTGTAAGTACTGGAAAGTTGTGCACTCTTGAAAATAGCAACCTATTTTTAAAAAACAACTGTCAGAACAGTATGTTTACTTTCATCTGAAAAGTTCAAAATAAATATAGAAACTGAAGCACTTAGCTTCAACTGAATTGTTTCACTAACTTTTAAGATAAAATAGTGATATTTTCTTTTTCTACCTTGGATATAATAAGATTAATAGGTCTCCATATTCCCAAACTCTGCAACACTTAAGTGTAGTTTGGAATAAGAGACTCTGATTACTGAATTCACAGTTTCCTAAGAAATATACCAGAATCATGACTTTATTTACAGAAATGAGGTTTTCTCAATTATTTTCTCACTTTTTTGTGTTTCGCAACATTGCAGCCATGATTTATTTGAGATGTTCCAATTTTCTCTGGCCTTTCACTAGTCAGTTCAGTTAAACATGTAGCAAAATTGTATTTGAAATGTTTACTTTTACTGCCGTTTCAGTAAGCTTTTCCTTTGTTTTGGGCAAAGTAGGAAACAGAACCAAATGTCTTTTGTGTTCCGACTTTTCTGCACGTGTGCATCTTGTCGGTAGAAGTGGTGTGTTATTAATGCTATGTGAGGCTGCTGCTGTTAAAAAAAAGTTACTGTGTGGGCAAATCCTCAGGTTTCTGTTTAGTTCCAGTGTCTCTTGGACAGGTTTACAGGATAATGTTACATTGGGCACTGAATGTCAAAAGTTTCAGGAGGAACTTGCTATTCTTCCAAAATGTATATTAAGGAACCCTTCCCCCTCACTTTGCAGCTGGTAGATTATAGTGTCAGTATCTGAAGCTGTGCATACCAGAGAGTAAAATTCTGCCTGAACTACAAAGAGAATCTTATTTTTACTTGCCACAGCATGTTTTTGAAGTCTTTTGTGTAATAGCAACTGTTTCAAAAGCGTATTTTGTTGAGGAAAAAATACCGTAGATCATAAAATGAGAAGGGCAGGCTTGTTTCTGATAGTTTAATCTTATGAATGTTGATGTTAGTCCAATAAAAGATTGATTGATTAATTTAAGATTTATTTTAGTTTTCCTCAAAAGGATATGGATAAGAAAACGGATGGAGAGCAGCCTTTGACGGCATGTAACCAGTACCCTAAAGAAGTGGTGAGGAAACGTCAGAATTCGGGTCGAGGTTCCAGGGGCAGCGATTCTTCCAGGACCTCCAGGAAAAGCTTCAGGCTGGACTACAGGTTAGAAGAGGATGTAACTAAATCAAAGAGAGGCAAAGATGGGAAATTTGTCAACCCATGGCCAACATGGAAATCGCCGACCTTGCGAAATATTTTGAAATGGTCCTTCATGGAAAAAAATAACAGCAATGTGCCATGCTCCAAGCAGGTAAATACTTGTGTGTTTTCTTTTCTTGATGTAGGCTGCTTTTACCTCTGCTCCAATCAATAATATAGGGCAGTTTCTAACTAATACTTATTAGGCATCTTCTGAAGACTTTTTAAAGTCTTGGTTTTCTGGGGTTTTATTATCAATTTATTATTTTCAAAAGGTGGATTAATACTTTGTGTCTCTTCAATTTTTTTTCTCCTTTCTGTTAGTTCCACACCATTTGATTTATCCAGTTTAGTTTATATTTGCAAAAAGAACAAAAATAGCCCCTTAGATCATCCATAAACTACAGTTACACTCTTGATAGATGTTGCCTTATGAAACATACTACTGACACAATTCCTGTTGTATGGAATAGCTGTGGCATATCTAATTGTAAACATTTTGCCTTTTTTTTTTTCTCCATACTGCCATTTACTGCATGACATCTTTTTCATAAAAATGTCATAAATAGTTGCTGTCATTTACTTATGAAAGCATTTGCAAAACTGTGTTTTTCTGTTTCAGTACACCAGGAGAAAAAAAATGCATTTTGTTAAAACTAACCTAAGCGAGTATTTGTACTGAAACACTAAAGGTACAGTACCAGTTTACTGGGAAACACCATTACTTGTTCTTGGTGTATTGCTTCTGTCAGGTGTGTATGTAAAGAAGGAGGCAGGGAAAGCAACCTCTGGGAGCAGCTTCTTTTGGTAAAGAGTAATGGATACTAAAAAGCCACTGGTTATCTTAGATGTAGCTACAAGAAGTGCTGTGATGGCTACAGTTTCGACAGTTGGGATTAGCTCTGCCTGCATTTTGTAATGTGATGACTGCACTTGAGAAAAGCCATGTTGAAGGGTGCAGAACCAGGGAAAGCATTCTTGAACAAATAGGTGTTAATACTGCTTTTAAGCATCCCAGAAGGCATGCAGAAGCTATAAATCTCACAGTCAGTATTTGGCAAAGAGCTTACACCTCTAATTTTTATCTCATGTGAATTACCTGTGAGGGAAGGAATTTGCTCAGCTTTACGGACAGGAAAGCCATGTTGCTTACTCACACATGATGGTCGAGGGTTTGGGGCTTTCTTTGAGGGTATGTGAAATGGGACATGTTTAAGGGAGAAATGGTCTTGACTGTAATTGATCTATAATAGCAATAATTTGAGTTCAGAAAGGAGCACAGCAAACCTATGTAGGTCTTGGGACCCCTGCAAACAATTTACTGTTTTAAATTTGCTGTCCTGCTTTTAGACATTGTCTGCACCTTGTAATAACCGCGGTTGTGCTGCGGTGTGTACGGCTTTCTAGGCAGTGTGCTGCCTGGTGATGTTGTGGCCACATTTGTGTAAAACTCACACCTTGGCCTTTCCAATGGCCTTTGCCTGCTGCAGTATTCTGTATGTGTACAACAGGTTTTGTATCTTGCCAGCACCAGTCAGAAACCTGGTTAGTGACTGAAGTACCTGGAAGGCAGTGCTGAGGTGTACTACAGAGCGTAGAATATACAGCTCTCTGATGGCAGTGGGGAAATGCAGCACTCTCCTTTAATTTACATCCCCGCAAGAAAGGTGGTTACGAAGAAATCTACACACTACCAGTTGTAAAGCTGTCTCTCTGACCCAGTTGGGATTAATTTTGGACTAATTGTATTGCTTTACATATGTTTTTTTTTTTTTAATTAAACGCCAGCAATTATTCAGGAGCTCACTGAAGTAAATCAGAAAAAGAAAATCCTAAGATAAGGATCAGTGAAATGCACTTCTTGAGTCCTCAGCCATTTTGACGCTTGTTCCAGCTATGTTTGTTCCACACCTAAATCAACCTGTAAAGCACTTCTGAGCTTGTTTACAATTCAAACTAAGAGCTTCATACTTTATTTAGCACTGCTGGGTAGCATGCCCTTTGAGCAGACTCCTACTTCAATTTCCCCATTCAGTGTGCCTAGTGATACTCTGCTACACTGGGCAGGTTCAGTTTATCTGTACCAAGTGCTTTGCATATGTAAATAAAAAAAAAAAAAAGCATATTATCCAGGATATGTTCTTCACTGTCTAAAAGCTGTATGTATTATAATCATGCCTTCACAACAAGTCTATATAATTATCTAGAACACAGAGACTTCTTGTATTTTCATTACAAGCTTTATTAATAATTTTTTTTCAGTGCAGTTGGAGTATTTTTAATTATTAGTGGTTGGATCAACAGTTTAGATTGTTCTCATTTCTGTAAAATCCAGTGGTATTCCAGTATGCACTAAGCGCCAAGAATCCTAAGCTAATTAGCTGGTCTTACCAAAGCCCATCATGTGTTTCTTCTTGCTTTGCATTAGGAAGGAAAGAAGAGCATGGGAGGGGGGAAGGGGCACAGGAATTTTTGTATTACTCCAGTGATGAAGATAAGACAGTATTAGGCACATTTTGCTTCTGTTGGTAGCTGATTTAACATTAGTGCCATATTTCAAAGACCTCTTTTAATTCTTGTAGTATTTAATATGTTTCTGGTTAGTCTGACAGAGAACAAAATGTACTATAGCAGGATAAAAGTTCCATAAGATTATGTATGTTGTTCATTACGTTGTTTTATCCTGTTGTGCGAGTCTTAAGAACTTCTTGGTAAGTGTATGACCAAGAGAACTTGTGATTTAGTTTGAAATCTTGGGAGTCAAGTCCTTATGGCTTTAAAAGGTAATTTTGGGGCTTTTAGCGTACTTCTGTAAAATACTAAAAAAACGCCCCCGAACAACCCCAAACACAAACCCCATGCACTGAGAAGTAGTTTCTATAGCTATTTCCCTGTATGATTTACTATGAAAACTCAACAAAATGCCTGATTTCTGATCCCATGTTCTGAGGACTCATTGATTTGGATCAGAGGCCTGTGTATCACAAACCTGCAGATCTCATACAGAGTCTTTGTGCTCTTGGTTTGCCTTGAACCTTTGTTCACAGGATTTTGTTTACATAGGTCAGGATACCAGTGGTTCAAACTGTGCTGCTCTTTGCCGGTCTTCTTGTCTGTGTGTCCTTTACAAATGCCTTTTATAGTCAACTATAAATCTTTAAATCAACTATTTGAAATACTTTACAGGGGTGTCGCTAGGATTGACACTCTTAAACCTTTAATAGTGCAAATGTGTTGTGGTTTTACTCCAGCTGGCAGCTTGGCCCCGGGCAGCGGCTCCCTCATACCCCCGCGGTGCGATGGGGGAGAGAATTGGAAGGGAGAAAAGTGCAAAAACTTGTGGGTTGAGATCAAGACAGTTTAACAGGTAAAGTAAAAGCTGCACCCACAAGCGAAGTGAGCCAAGCAATTCGTTCGTCACTTCCCGTGGGCAGGCAGCTGTTCAGCCGTCTCCAGGGAAGCGGGGCTCCAGCACGCTGAAATTACTTGGGAAGACAAACACCATCACTCTGAACGTCCCTCCCTTCCTTCTTCCACCAGGTTTTCTTGCTGAGCACCACATCCCACGGTATGGAATATCCCTTTGGTCAGTCATCCTGGCTGTGTCCCCTCCCAAGCCTCTTGTGCACCCGGCCTGCTGCCCCGGGCGCTGTGGGAGCTCTGTTTAGCCATAGCCGAAACATCCATCTGTTACCAACTTTATTTTCAGCACAAATCCAAAACATGGCACCATGGGAGCTGCTGGGAAGAGAATTAACTCTGTCCCAGCCAAAACTAGTACAATATCTTTGAGTCCCAGTTAAGAACTTGTTGTTCACATCTGCCAGTTAGTTACTTCTTCATCCATGTAGTATTGTTTATTAGTATTGCATGATGCTAATTTTAAAGACTAGTTTGTGTCAAATGTCAGCAAAATTAAAGTGTGTTCATTTAGGGCTTTCAGAATGATTTGAAGTCTAAAAACAGCTACTGAAAAAGAACAATTTCCATTAAAAAATCTATGTTCCTAAATTGCATTATGACAATTAATTATTAAATTCCATATCTGAGTTTAATTTCTTTGATATAATCTGGTTTATTAACTTAACCATGTGTAACTTCATGGATTATCTTAATTTCCATTTTTGAATATTATGTTAGTTTTGTGGAACTTCCACTTTTTTTTTTTTAAAGTGTTATGACATAACACTGTGGTTCAGATTTCTCCTGCCATTGGCATTCCCATGTACTTAAAATAGGGAAGAGGAAAGTGATGCTTCTTTCTTGGAGAAGCAGCAGTTTGTCTCAGTCTGATACTCATACTTTATTCTTGCAGGAATTAAGTGGTTGTACTAACCTTATATTTAGCTTTGTAGAAGGTTATCTATTTCTTGCTCTGCAGACTAATGAAACTTTTTCAGTAAACATGTCTTGTCCATTAGCTCTCAGAAAAAGCAATTTCATGAATATTTTATTACAGTAGATTCACAGGGAGGTGAAGGTATGTGTGCGTTTGTTTATTTTCCCAACATGTGCCCTCCAAATCAATAAAATACTGTGGAGAAAAGTAACTTTACTGAAGCTGTCAGGACTGTTTTAGCAAGGGAAGTCCTGGACTCGTAAACTGTCACAGAATTGGGGAATTTTAAGGGATTGGGAGGTCAATTTTGTATAAACTCACTGATGGAGCTAGTCTGCTATCCTAGACCTAGAGATTGAGAGCAGAAATCACACCAGGGAGAACTTGACTGGGAACTAGAAGTGCTGGGACATCCGTGAGTACCGGGGAGAGAAGTGTCAGGAGTCTGTAGAAGCTGCCTAATACAGGAATATTCTTCTCAAATGTTGTGTGAAGTTAGACCAGAACTGTTTGTGAGGAGAGCTGTAGCCACGCTGTGGCAGAGCTGGAGATGGTCAGGAACTCTGAAAAGACTGTTTGGGTTTTGTTTGTCAGTCTTTTAATAGGAAAACTCTTACTTATTACAAATAAAACACATAAGGATCTCAGCCAAACTGCTGTGAAGAATCTAACTCCTGTTCAATATGAGAGAATGTGGTGGTTGGACGATGAGTTTCAGTAGGTAATGTACAACCATTGCCTCCTTTGTGCCAGCTGTAGCACTCTTTGAGGTTACACTTAGAGCCAAATTTGGAAGCTGGTTGAGCTGAAAGCTGTCTGTGTTCCTCATCTGGACTAATGTTCAGCTGGATCAGATCTCTGACCTGTCAGTGTGGGGACTGTGTAAAGTGCTCATGCTGAAGCAAGATGGGAGGTGAGAGAAGGTTTCCATGACTTTGTTACACAGGAGTATGGATTTAGGTTGAGTTGAGGTAATTCATGGAACTGCATCCTGAACACACAAGGAGATCAGTATAGTGATTTATTCAGTAAAACTTAAACTTTAATTATCTTGAAGGCTTTAATAAAACATCACAAGAAGTGCCTCAAGATCCATCTTAAAAATGAATTTGCATTTTGTGAATGTTCGTTGAATTATTGGGGGGATGGGAAGAGAGAACTGCAAAAGCCTAACATCAGCCAGGTGACATTAACCTCTGCGTGCTGCTTCTGTACCTAATGGAGAGAGAGCGAGCCTGCTAAAAGCCAGCAGAACAGAGCTTTTGCGGAGTGCTGTTGGGAACACGGTGTTCTCTTTCATCTGTGGGTTTGTGACTTATTTGTACTAGGGCTTGGGGATGCATCATTTAATTGCAGAAGCTAAACTTGAGCATTTGTTACAGTAACAGTATGTGTGCCTGTGTGTGTGTGTATGTATATATATATATGTATATATATTCTTTTGCAGGTCAGGAGGGCCAACTGATTGCAAAGCCTTTCCTGGGGTGCTGTTAATGCCTTGCAGTGCATTCACTGCAATGCTTTCAGACTCTCTTCTCTATTAGTAGGTCTCCTGGCCTGATGAAATACTTGCACTTCTCTCTCTTGACAGAGAAGTCAAAATGCTGCAAAAAGCTAAGATGAAACTAGGAGGAAGTAGCTGAAAAAATTATCATTAAAAAGGTATCTGCTCTGAGTTGCGGTTCTCTGGTTGCCTAAAAATATAAACAAAATGCAAATCTTGACTCTAATGATTTGTGTCCCATGTGCTGTTCTTGTTCCATGGCCAAGTACATTCTGCAATGTCATGCCTATTGTGTTGTGTTTTGTTTTGTTTTTTCCTAGGAACTTGATAAAGAGCTTCCAGTGTTAAAACCCTACTTTGTTCAAAAGCCGGAACTTGCTGGGAAGACAGGAACTGGCATGCGAGTCACGTGGTTGGGACATGCCTCAGTTATGGTGGAAATGGATGAACTTATATTTCTTACTGACCCCATTTTCAGCCAGCGAGCTTCCCCCACTCAGCTGATGGGTCCCAAGCGCTTCCGAGGACCTCCGTGCACTGTAGAGCAGCTCCCCAAAATAGATGCCGTCATGATCAGCCACACCCATTACGACCATTTGGACTACAACACCGTCACGAGTTTGAATGAGCGCTTTGGGAGTGAGCTGCGCTGGTTTGTGCCTCTGGGGCTCTTGGACTGGATGCAGAGATGTGGTTGTGAGAATGTGATCGAACTGGATTGGTGGGAAGAGAACTGTGTCCCTGGTCACGATGCGGTAACTTTTGTCTTCACCCCTTCTCAACATTGGTGCAAAAGGACTGTGACAGATGACAACAAGGTTCTTTGGGGCAGCTGGTCTGTCTTGGGACCTTGGAATCGGTTTTTCTTTTCAGGCGATACTGGATATTGCGTTGCTTTTGAGCAGATAGGCAAAAGGTTTGGACCTTTTGATCTTGCAGCCATCCCCATTGGAGCTTATGAGCCAAGGTACGAAAATCAAAGTTTGATCAAAATGCATAAATGAAATTAGATGCTGATGACAAAAAAACACACTCAGAAGTGAAAATCATAGATGTGCATTATTAAGAATATTCAATGGAATATAGAGGCAAAAGAAGGAAATTACTGAAGCAAAAGGACATTACTGAATGATTAAAGAAAAAAGGCAGGCCATTGGCAGATGGAGCTGAAATGTCTGGAGTGCTTGTGTGTGATGTTCTTGAGGATTTTTTTCCTTCAGTCTTTAGCACAGCAGGGATGGATCTGCTGACTTGGTCCTATGAAAAATGTTGAGTAATTACTGGAATTACTTTATGGCTTTTTTTTTCTGAAATGGCATCACTTAATCCAACCCATTAGATGCATGCAAGTTTGCTGAATTTTTCTCTTCCTTCAGGCTTTACACTAGTTTCTCAACTTCTCTGCAGAAAAAGATGACTCCTTTATAGAATGCAAAAGATCTGTTTAGACATTCGTATCCTACTTGGGACAGGGCATCTAAACTTTTAGATGACAACACTCATATAATGCTGGAAGGAAAGCATGTGTAAGCTGGGGAGGGAAGATGGGGATCAGAATAATATGGTAAAAATCCAGTGTCTTTCAAGAGATGCCAGGCTGTCTCCTCTGCTAGATCACCGTTCCCTTAAGTTATCTTGTGAAGCACGCACTTTCTGGTGTGTGCTGCTAGCATGAATTTTTTCAGTAATCGATTTAAATCTGTGGCGTTGAAGCCTCAAGGCACCAGTAGTATGTTCTTACACTATGAAGAATATAGATAAGAAAAAATCCGTTTGAGAAGGGGAGTGAAAAATGTTAACTGCTGTTTTGTGGATATGTTGGTATGTTCCAGCTTGTTGATTTTGGATGTTCTGTATGTTGTTCAGACATAAATGCTCCATGTTTTTTTGATTAGGTGTTTTTGTGGGGGTTTTTTTATGTTTGGTGGGGTTTTTTTTTGTTTGTTTGGGGTCTTTTTTTATGTTCTTTTCGACTTACCCAATGAAAGTAAAGAAGAAATCTTGACCAAAAAAAAAATGCTTTGTGTTTTGGTAGGTGGTTTATGAAATACCAGCACGTGGATCCTGAGGAAGCAGTAAGAATCCATATTGATGTTCAAGCAAAGAAGTCTGTAGCGATTCATTGGGGGACCTTTGCTTTAGCAAATGAGGTACATTTCAATGCAATACGTGAGTTCAGATTTCCTGACTACACAGTCATCAATGAAGATTTGCTCGTGCAGTTTAACCTCAGTATCTGTAAATATATACTTAAAATATTACTATCTGTACTTCGATTCAAAACAATGCTTAGCTTTTCATAACCGATTACATAAAATATTTCCACAGTTAAGATTAATATGAAAGTACAGCGTAATTGAAACAAATGTGGAGGCTGTCTGGTATCCAAAAGCTGAAGGACATGAAAGCTGAGGGGACACTCAGGGAGCAATAAAAGTAAACTCAGCAGTGCATCACTGGGAGACACTAATACTTGCATGTGTGTAGAGCAAAATGGTATTTATTAATCAAATAGTATTTTTAATAGTTGGTTCATAGTTAAACACCAGTGGGAATGCAAAAGACTGAGTTATTCTGAGTTGCCAATCTAAAAAAATATGTATTTATTTATTTTCCCCCCGTGTCCCCAGTTCTAATAAGAATGTTACCCAGGTACCTTCACAGTGACTAAAAATACACCTTGCCTGGTAGCTGTTTTTCAGCTTTGCATCAGTTGCACCACTTTATCTCATAATTCAGTTTTGCTGCTGTTATCTATGTTCACCTGATACGTCACGTTTTCTTTAACTTGGATATAAGGTTTTTTATCTACGATACTTCCAATACGCTGTGTCACTAGTGCCCACAGTACAAATGCTACCGTGTATTTAGAAGCACGAAAAAATGCATGATTTCTCCCTGATGATGCCTTTTCCTGAAATGTAACAAATAAAATGAAGTAACTTCAGGGGGGACCTCGCTGAAATGGCACTAGTTTTTCAGCAGTAAAGCTGACAACTTTGTTTTACTGAATGAGAGAAAGTTGCACCTGCTGAGCTGCCTGTGTGTCCTCCTCCACCGGGTTTCTGCTTCCAAGGGATCAGTGCATTAAAGACGAGTGAATTTTGTGTCACAGGTTGTGCCTTGCTAGTTACTCTACAACTGCAAATCAGCATTCTTATCATTTAAAAACTGAAAATGAAACCAAACATTCAATTTTACAAATATCTTCCTCTCTCTCTTTTTTATACAGTGTTTAAAATGTAAATTGTTTCTTGTTTAAAGCAGTGATGCTCTTTTTCTTTTTCCTTTTCTTTTTTACCTGTAATGGTATTTTTCTCTAATATTATTCTTATTTTTCCAGTATTACTTGGATCCACCAGTTAAACTGAACGAAGCTCTTGAAAGATACGGCCTGAAAAAAGATGACTTCTTTGTCTTAAACCATGGAGAATCACGGGACTTGAGTACAAATGATGGGTTTGAATAATGAAACTGTAGCGGATCCTGTTTGATTTGAACTAACAATTCGTGTTACAAATATTAATATTATGTACTTACAAAGTAGGGGTTTTTCTGAGTGGAGTTTTAGTTGCCAGTGTTGTCAGTTTCGGAACTACAACTTGCATACCAATTTCATGATCAATTTTACTAGTTATACTGTTTATAAATTTTGCAAGGTGATCTAAAAACTCAATATATAATTGGGAATAACTTGCAGGTTCAACTCTTATGTATCCCACCAATAAATTACTTTTTTTTTCCCTAAAAAAAAAAACAAAAAAAAAAAAGCCAAAAAAAACCCCAAACTCTTCATTTTAGCTGCAGCAGCAATAATATTCTCAGCACAGGACATATTCTTAGAATTAATGGCTGACTTGAATTGCTCTGTGTTAGAACGTCACCCTCCACTTGTTAGTCATTAATCTTCACTTTATGCCCTGCACCTTGACAGCTCCACTGTGTGTTTTATGGGGTGAAGTCTTCCAATACAGCTGTGTACTTAAGCACAAGCACGGTAAAATAATTATTTTACTGAGTGCTTCTACACTTTCATCTGTTGATGAACCACAAAAGCTGAATTTTACAATGATCTAAAGAAATGTGCCTTTTAGAGAGAGAGAGAGAGAACTTAATATTGCATCACTACTGTGTAAAACTTACTGCTGGCCAGAGTATCTGCACACTCCTTGTTTTGTCAATGTTTTTACCTTAGGCATGAATGGTGTCTAAAATACTTTTGTCAAATGCAGTACATGAAATGGAATAATCCCTTAATGGCTCTTGTCTTTCCATTGATTCAGTCTATTACTAAGTACTTTTTTTTTTTTTTTTTGTAATAGTATAGTGAAGAGTCTTAAGCAAGGGCTGCTGTATTTTTTCCTTATAGGTTCCCTATAATTTTAAAGTTGAATGAGAGATTACAAATTGTTTAGTATAGTAAAACTTGGCGAAATATATCTGTATCAAATTGCAATGCTCATTTACAGAATTAAAGCCTATTGTTGCCAATAAAAAGGGTTGTTATTCTCCTTTGTAAGTCACTGGCAAATCATTTTTTGTTCATGTTTTAGTCTATGAGATAGTGTATTTTTTCTTGCTCTTGCTGTGCATTACACTTTATGTTCATACTCCATGAAGATAAATAAAAAAGACACATTATTTCCCTGCAATTTAAAGATGTGAACTTCTGGCAAATAATTAAAAGCAGTTAATGAGACTTCATGGTAGGAGCAAACTGAAGTATTCTTTAAACTGTTGACAGTTATCTTTGAAAAATCTGTACCGGGAACTCCTAGAAGTCTTTATAAATCTTAATACCAACAAAGAGCAGCGCAAGGAAGCAAAGGTCAGTTAGTCCAAGTTTATGCTGAGGAAGCATTCTGGAGCAGATGACTACACTCATATGTAAGAGAAGGTAGCTTATATTCCTTTGGTGGGATTCATATTTGACGAACACCAAGATTTTCTTATTTGAAATTCTAGTATGGCCTAGATGTATTCACTAGAATTTGTTTAAAATTGGTTTAAAACTTATCTCAGTTGTTCAGTGTGGATTTTGGGAGGGTATTTCAGATGAAGCCTCTGTTAGGCCTCATATATGCACAACAGCTTCAGTAACGATTGGGATGACATAATGCACATCCCATGTTCATAATATTGTGGAGGACACCTAAGCTGCAGGGATTTGTTGAGTACTTTGAAGGATGTGGTTAAAATTGAAGGTTTTTTTTCTTTTTTCTTCAGTTTTCAAAATCATCAGTAGACAATTCTGTAAAATTCTGTACTTCAGAAAGAATTAAACTAAAATACAGAATGCCTAGATTACCTGCCACACAGCAGATAAGTACTGACTTACAAGGATCAGAGAATTAAGTGTCAGTAGTGGCCTATATTTTGGGTTGGATCTGCTAACTCACAGCTTTTAGGTGTAGAATGGTGACTTTTGCTTTGCTTGGTGCTGAGAAGATTCCAACTAGGGCGGGGAATAAGAAAATTTAGACACACTTACGTGAAGACACTGTGGAGGCTCTTGCATGACTGCAGAACATCTCAACAACACTGTTCTGTAAGGGCAGCATTTAAAAATAGAAGTCTTTCTAGACCAGAAAGACCGAGACAACACTGTAACATGTTTTCATGTATTTTTAGAAAAAGGGACAATGGTCACATGTTTCTGCCAGCTGTCAATGCAGAGGATAAGAGATCAGCTTTAGTTATCAGAAAGATGACATTTGAAAAACTTATTTTTAGGTTAGAGAACATGGACGGGGACGTCTAGATTTCTCTGTTGCTGAGCTTGAGAAAATGTACATATTGGAGAGACCTAGAACAGTCTAGTCAAAAGTTCTTGTCAGAAGAGAAAGGTAGGCTGGGTAAATTTAGTGTCTTACCTAGCCTTTATTTTTCTCTGTTAAATACAGAAGCAGAAAAAAATTAAATCTACAAGAAGTGGCAAAACGTTGAGTGATTGTCATGTAACTTGCTTATTACAAAACTACTCATGTTTTTGGAGCAGTGGGAAGGAGAAAGGGAAGTTCACTGTCAATGCAGTGATTGTCAGGGTTTTGACTGGGAATGATGCCAGCTTCTCTTTCTGCCTTAATTGTATTCTTGATGAGTTAAAACTACTTATGTAGATGAATTAGATACATATAGCTTTGCCCCAATATTGATCAGGTCATAGATATGTTGTATTTTCAAGGTCACATTCTTCTTGCAGCTCTCGCTATCTGAAAAATCACCTACTGAAAAAAATATGTATTTATTGAATTACAGAAAGAGAGCAGTGTTTTATGAAGAGCAGAGTGCGTATATTAATTTAAAAAAAATGAGGCATCCATTAACAGTTGGGGTAATACAGCTCTCTGAAAAATGGTATGAGTCGAAAAACTCGTTTTCTAGTCTTGACATCTGACACTTTTTTTTACTTTATGATGCGCTGTTCAGGAACTTTGAGTAGTCTTGTTTTAGTATGTTTTCTAGTATGTTTTATGTTCATCCATGAACCTTCCTTCAGTTTCCTTCAGGATCTTTTACAATGAAGTTTATATTCATTTAACCATTTTGAATTCAGGCTGGATTGATGACTAAAACTTGATGAGGTCTAACTCAACGCAAGCACTTAATCCAGTGATTAATCTGCAGTTGCAGAGAAAAAAAGGAGTAAAGCTCCAAGGAAAGCAGGCTCCAGGGCTGCTGCAAACAGGAAACTTTCGTAAAAATGTGTATGATACTGCTCTTGTACTCTTTTTTAAATAAAGATGAGAACGTTGAATGCAGTTGCAGATGATCATTGATTCAAAATAATTTGAAAAATATGTACGCTTTCCTTAAAGTGACAATTTTAAAGCGAGATCAAATCCTTTTGACTTTTTTCAAGTGTAGAAACTTTGCACAGTTGTGGTTAATGGCACCGCAGTTTGAATAAATGAAATGGACATACTAAGCATACGAGAATGCAGTTTAGGAATATGTTCCCACAGGCAAGGTGAAAAAACATAGGCTGGGTAACTTTAATATGCATTTTTCATTGAAAATACCAATTTTGCAGGAAGCCAATGACAGTTGGGTATTGGTGTTTTTAATATTTTCTAAGATTTGCCTGCACCCATTTAGTAGATATCTGATAAAAACAAAAATGTAAATAACTAACTGCTGATTGCTACCTCTTTAATGCACTATTCTATAGTTATGTATTAAACAGTTGTAAATACTTAAGGCAACAAAAATTCTTTATGACATTGAGAGGAATATTTCTCTTTACCCATCCATTTAAAATGTTCACTGTATATAAGAAAGTTTTCATATCTAAACCAATTTCTCCCCCTTTGTGTACATGTACCTGCTGTACAGTTGTTTCTCAGTACTAATTAAGCGATTGCTTTTATCTCGCTCTTAAAAAAAACCAACACAACCTGTTATGTTGTCTGTATTAAATACATTGCATTCTCTTCTGTAGTAACTGATTTGTGCCTAGTAATATGGTAGTATTCAGTATTTTTTATGTTGTTTTATTGTTGTTTGCTTGTTGGGCTTTTCATAGCAAAGCATTCTTAAGATTAGGTATTTTCATTGGGTCAGTCTGTTTTTAAATTTTTTTTTTAAATTACTATTGTGTTAATATTCTCACAACTTGCTCTTTCACTTCTGTATCGGGGTGATGCAACAAAGAAGCCAGTTTCTGAGCGAAGCGGGTGGAGTCCCTGCAGAGTGTAAAGAAAACTGAATCTTCACTGTATTGGTCCTGAATCCTGGTGCCATCTTCATTGTTCACATTCTTTTTCAAGTTTGCTGCAAATGTCAGGGCTCTAAGCAGAATTTCTCTGTTTATACAGTTGTCAAAAAGTAACAGCAGTGATGGCACCTAGGATAGTCAAGAAATAATGCATACTTAATCACCAGCAGTAAGTACATGTAATTAAATCTAAGGCTCTGGAAGAAAGCCAGCCTGTGAAAGAATGTACACTTCTAGCTACTAATTTTAACCAGGTACTGCCTAGAATTTTACTCTGGAGTCACATATATTCTTCTAATACATTAAAATTATTCTAATGCATGCACATATCTACGCAAACATGTATAAATGCTAAAAATATAATGAAACAGCAAGAACCATACTTGAGCGCTGAGAAGATGTCTTGTCATGGCTGGGTTTGCAGATAAGTTCACAAGTACTTTCAAAACTTGAATCTGAAATGAGGATCATACTGGTTTTGGAGCTTGCAAAAGAAGTGCAGCAGTAACGGGCATCAATAATGTCAGTGTTCACTTGGAGAGGAAAAGGTAGAACGGGTCAACTAACATCCTGAGTTGTGCACCTCAGAAGAAAACAGCTCATGGAGTCATTAGCATGTATGTCAAGTATGGACATTTTAGAAGCAAATTCAATTTGACTTAAACATCAAAATAAGGCAAGATCTAGAAACAACCCACAGTAGGCAAAATAGGGAGTATTTTTAAAATACACAAAGGACGGTTAAGTACTGTATTTAAAACATCATCAGAGGTGGATGCAAATACACCTTTGTACTTCTCTGGACCTTGTGACACTAATCTTTGAACTAAACACTAGGAAAAGACCAAGTGCTACTTGCTGTTCTTAAGTAAAAGAGGTCTGCTAAGTTTAATGGAAATTTGTGTTTCGGATGACTGGTTTCTCATCTGATAGAGCAATGGATTACATTGGTATTGATGGTACTGTGACATCTTGAATAAATGCTGACTTTGGTCCCTATCTGAAGCTTTTCTCTTCTTTCAATATTACAATAATTCACAAATAAGCACCCTTTTCCACTGCAGTCACTAGTGCTGCAAGAGATGTAGCAAGTGTAAGGGAACAGAAATCCGTAACTGAGGTTATCATTGCTTGGCATGTTCCCCTTGGGACATTTATGCATCAGTGAAGTCTTTTGCCTGCAGATTCTCCTTGCTCTGCGATGCAGCAGTGATGTTTAGCAGGCAGAAGAAAATTCTGGAGTTGCTATAGCAAAGACCTAGGACAACAGCAGGGTGCACAACCTTGCTTTGGCAGAGCTCTAGCCCAGTGGTTCCACTATCACGATTCTGTTCCTCCTCTTTCTGAATTTATATTGAGAAAGTAACATAGATCCCTATTTTACAGCACTGTCTGCTATCGTTAATATTTGATTTTCTAAGCCCAGTCTAAACCGTTTTGCAAAAATGGTAAAAAGGAGGCAAGTGAAGCAGTTTCATAAATGGTTTGGAACAATACACTACTCAGTACCTGTGTCCTTTCAGTTCCTTCTGAAAGCAAATGAAGAAAGCACGGAATTGAGTTTATCATTTTATGGTGGTAGTCACTGGTAACAGACATATTTGTCAACAATCTGAGTCCAGCCAGCTGCAGATCAGAGTTCAGGGGAGCTGACTCAACGTTCCTACACACTTGCGTAATAAATACCTGGGGAAAAAGGGAAGGAGATAAAAAGAGAAGACTTTTTTGATACAAGCAGATTTTCTATTTGCAAATAGTATCAGTGGCCTAGCTACAGTAGTAGCTCTTGAAACACTGCTGCCTGAATATGTAGCACGATCAAGGTTCTTGACAATGTGTACTTTTTTTGTTCTGAACATATTCAAGCATTCTGTTGGCATGATAGAAGCAGGCATTACAGAGTTACGCTCACTAACCTTCCTGAAGTGTAAATCGCTCTGAAAACCCAAATTGCTTTGACTCATCTCAGAAGTGGCACAGTTGCTTTATGGAGTCAAAAAGATCACTTACAGCAACTAACATCATCTTAAATGTTGAGAACAAGCTAATGACAAGCCCTGGAATGAAATTCTTTCTTCCAACCACGTGGCCCATTCACTGGAGTACTTGTCAGGCTTGTGTGATGACAACGGACATAACCACTATTTACCAAACTTTCTTCTGCATGACAGTATACAACAAGTTTTGGAGTCACAGCTACAAAAAAAAAAATTACTCTGCCTTTACCAAAGCAGTTGTTTTCTACCTATATGCCTATAGAAGTATTTGCTGTTGGCAAGCACTACTTTAAGAATAAGCTGCTCAGTGCTAAAGATGCTGCAAACTGCCACATACCATCAAACTGCCCTTTTATCAAACTAATAGAAAAACTAGTAAAAACCTTCAAATCTGCAACAGCTCACTGCCTGGACACTTACTGATCTACTGATTAATCTGACAGTGTCAAAAACGGATACTTTTTTGACGGCTGGTCCTTTCACGTCCATAGCATCCAGTGTATTTCCCAGCAGGACTCATATTGTTTTTACACACTACTCTCCGAAAGTGAAAATTATCACCCTGAAAAATTGGTCTCATACAAACCCAGGGGATCAATTACTGTTTGTTTTTTTTTTCTCTCTTGCCTAAGGAGTCATGCTAAATTCAGTCTGCAATCCATCCTATTAAACAACCACTGCTGATATTCTAGTGTGGCTTGCCAATCACCTTGTCTCACATAATTTTACTACAAACTTAGCAGCACATTCTCTGTTTAACAGCATTCAGTGAAAGCTGAACACAAACTGCCTCACTCCTAACTGTCTTTTAGAAGAAGTGCCAGTGATGCAACGCATTTTAAAGTTCTCCTCTTGGCCTTGGGACAACCAGATCATCCAGATCTGCTGCATCATATGTCTAACATCAAAACATTTTGGCATCCTGGCTTGTATTTAACAAATATGCTGAAAGCCTTGTACTGTCTCCTGTATTTCAATTACTTTCATTTTCTCGCTTTAAGAAACATACCTGTATTTCTTCCTGATTTTTAATATTCATACTCAAATTATTAAGTGCATTTAGTGCTTTTTCTTTCACTTTGGGAATGCAATCCGAGAGCATCCCTCCAATAATAGAAAGGCCATCCAAATTTCGGATTATATCCTAAAATATAAAAGAGATAGTTAATAAGATTTTTTAAAAATTTAAAGTAAATGCTGAAAGCTTTCCTCAAAGTTTTCATTTTAATGTCAGTGGAATGTGTGAAGACTTCCAGAATAGACTGCTATGTTTAAAGACAGTGTTGGCAGACATTACTTTATTACTTCCATTGAAATTAAGAATAGTCCTGCTTAGGGTCAAAGTATTATTTGACATTATTTGACAATGGCACAACACCCTCACTTTCAAAATCTGGCCTGCAAAGCATGCTTCAAACATTTTAGATTATAAAGAAGCAAAAGGTTGATTATTGCATAACAGCTTTATAGAATAGCTGAGCTAGATCACAATACCTAAAAGTCCTGACTGAACAGAACAGAATCTTAAGATGCAGCTTTCTAAGTTCTAAAACTTTTATCTTTCTTTTCCATTACACTCAATCTTTTAAAAAATCTTTGCCACATGAACTCCAACATCACTGAAAAAACCATGTACTGTTTTCAAGAAAATAAAACGTGGGCCAATGGACCTTGGGATTCAATTTTATTCTGTTCTGAGAGATTTATATTAAGAAAATAGTTTTGAGAAGCTAATATAGACAGCTGTCATAAGTACCATACAAAAAGGGATAAAAAAATAAAAGGAGGGACCCTAGAGGTTAAACCTTTACAAATGCATGAATATCTGCATCCAACTCAAAGTTTCTGTGCGTCATATCTCCAACTGAAGACACGTGGATAGTTGGAAGGTTAAGATGTAAATGGCATGCAACTTTGACAAAGATAAAAAATTGGTTTAAATTATCTCAGTAAACTTCAGATCTGATCCTGAAAGTATCTAAGTCTTCTCCGGTTCAACCCTTTTATTGATATTACTTAACAGTAAGCAGCAGAAAATACAGATATTTACTGCACTTTTAAAATATGGAACTCTGTACACAGTTTAAGGTGTACAAACATTAAGCTTAGATAAATTTTGTGAAGCTGGTAAATTATGTGGGCTAAAAAATATGGGCTAGGAGCAACTGAGGCATAGACATAAAATAGATTTTAGAATGCAAGATGTCCTAGCTCTCAGTCCTGTGTCACTCTTCAGCAAAACAACACCTACCATCTCCCCTGCTGACTGGTATTGAAACACTGTTGTTCTCTACAGAACAATACTCACTTGATTTACAGAGAAGGCAGCACTGTTACTGAGAGTGATTAAAACTTGCTCTTGAATTAATGGATCATCTGTGGCCTGGAGCAAATGAATAAGTTTCTGTAGAGCATCCGCATCCACACCATGGGTTGATGCTGGAGGACCGTTGTCTGTCAGCATTTAAAAACACCAAGTTAGAGACATTTCAGTTACCACTTAACATTTTTTACAAAGCTGGTGTTTAGCTCTTAGTTGTAGGTTGCAGTGTTCAAAGTTTGATTGTATCCAGCTGTCACATCATGGCAAAAAGACTGTGTTTTACAACAGCAAGACTTCCGTACTTTTTCCTGAGCCTTCTGATTACCTCTTTTCAAAGTAAAAAATAAAATTAATATGTAATAAGAACTTTAAGTATATTAGTTTTTGGTAAAACAACAGCAAACCTCCCCTTCAAAACTATTAGGAAAATTCATCAAACTGCATATTTTTCAGCGTGTTCCCTGAAATGCAATGTGGCAATCTGTCTGGACACTGTAGGAAAACAAAACTTCATGATTTGCAGACTACTACTCCCAGAAATTATTAAAATTACTATGATAATGATGTTTTGCTGGTACCCTGAGGGCCTCTGACAAACTAACAGCCACAATGGTGATCATGGCATCACGCAGCCAAGTGAGGAAGGCTGTTGCCGAGTCAGGATGACGTTATGGAGTTCCTGGCTTTCATAAAAGGGTGACACAAATGTCATCAGAGACCATTTCCAGCCAGGTTGGAGGCAAAACTATTTAGCAAGCTGAATAGCCTGAAGACCTGACTACTGGACCAGTCATAGATGACTGGAGATGACTTTTGAGAAGCTGCATGGTCCTTTCTAATTACACGTGTTTGCTGTCACCATCCCATCAGGCAAACACCAGAGAGAAAGAAAAGAAAGGGGGTGGGGGCGTGTAAAAGTTATTTATGATAATCCAAGACTTAGCTTGAAAAACAAAATCGTTTTTTATCCTCACCTCATCCTCATCTAAACACTTCTTTTCGCTTTGAATTAGAGGGGGAACACAAACAACTTCAGTAACAGAACAGGGAATCAGCCCATTCAGTAAACACACCGGTTACACGTATGCTGTAGGGGCTTTAAGAAACAACAAAACATATATAAGCTTTTCTAAAAAATAAATCATGCTCTAGACTTCTTTAAAGCCGTCACACGGCTGCCGGAGGGCCGAAAACCGGCCCCGGCACCCCCCCGCACGGGGACCGGCCCCGCGTCCCAGCCCGCAACGGCGCTCCCGGGCCGCGGCCCGGCGGGGCCCGCACACCCGCCCCCCCCTCCGTGGCCCGCCGCGGCTCCGCGGGGCCTCCCCCGGCCCGCCCTGCCCCTCACCTGATGGCGGGACCCGGCCCGCCCTGGCCCCGGCCCCGGGCCGCTGCCGCTGCCCCCGCCGGCCGCCCGCCGCCAGCCGCCACAGGCAATAGCAGGCGCCCGCCCCCAGCAGCACGGCCGCGGCCCGCACCGCCGCCCCCCGCCGCTCCCCCATCGCCCCCGGCCGCCCGCGGAAGCCTCCGCCCCATCCGGCGGGACTCGGCTCCGGCCCCTCCTTCCCGCCCGGAGCCAGGGCCGGGGCTCGCGGCTGTGCCGGGCCGGGGGCTCGGGCGGTGTGGAGCGGCGGCCTCAGCCCATCGGGGCGCGGCGAACGCCCGTAGCGACGATGCGGGCAAAAAATACCCCGCGGCCCCAAGTCGGTGTGGCCCCCTGCACCACGTACCGAGACAGACTTCGCCTTCGGGAAAGGGGTGCCCGGGAGGAAACCAGAAATGCACTCTCTGTGCAGCTGCTAAGCGTGGCCAGCAGGTCAAGGGATATCATCCTGACTAGGAGTAATGGTTTTAAACTAAAAGAGGGTAGATTTAGATTAGACATAAGGAGGAAATTTTGTACAGTGCGGGTGGTGGAACACTGGGACAGGTTGCCCAAAGAGGTGGTGGAGGCTCCATCCGTGGAGACGGGTACTCAAGGTCAGGCTGGATGGGGCTCTGAGCAACCTGATCTCGTTAAAGATGTCCCCACTCACTGCAGGGGGCTGGAAGAGATGACCTCTAAAGGTCCCTTCTAACTGAAAACATTTTATGATTCTACTTATAAAGACTTTAATGAGACTATGGTCCCTCAAGAAAAAAAAAAAAGCTTTTAAAACAAAATACAGCAGTATCTTAAAAGTACATATGCTGAAAACATACACTTCAGAAGTACGTATACCTGCTGGCCAAGCCCATACCCTGCCCATGCTGCCTGTGCTGCTTGTTGCCATAAGGGTGGCAGGATAATTTTTTACTGCCATAAGAGTGGCAAATCAGTCTTTCAAGGATGGGAAGAGGCAACAAAGAAATTTTCCAGCCGGTTAGTATAAAAGATAATAAGACGGTGTGCACCTGGAGATAGCAAGTAGACTGTTGTTTGGCAGGATTTAATGAGCTCTTTGTCCTTGGGGGTGCGTGGAATCAGATCTAAGCGGGTCAAAACCCCCTTTATGGAGATAAGAAGGAATCAAAGCATCAAAAATAGTTTATGAAAGGCTGAAAGTGAGCCAGAAATTAAATGCAGCACTGGGAGATTACGACCACTGACTCAATTCAGAGCGTCAAAAACTCACATCCCCCTGCAGGAGCAGGCGTGCTAATTTACATAGGAGGCGAAGTTTATTTTAATGTACTAATCCGATGATGAATGTAACCGTTGTCACTAACCAGTAATTTTAGTGGCAAGTTAGGCGTGTTTATGCTAAATTACAAAATAAATATGTCGTAGTTTTTCGATGCTGTACGCTAGTTCCATCTAGCATCCAAACTTGGCCGACTTTGCTAATAAACCAGTGTCGGCTTTCTAAACTATCCTTTGGTTTAGAGAGTTCTTTCTTTGCAGTTGCTGCTTGCGGCGACATTGTCTTTAACACTAACACGAGGCCACGGTGTCTCAGCTCTGTCTCCGCTGCTGCTCTTGCCGACACCCAACACCCGCACAGGGCCGGCACCACACAGCACCGGCAGCGCTTAGCTCGGCTGAAAACGGCGCTGGGGTGGAGGGTCAGAGCCCTGGCAGGGCAATGCGGCTGGGGCAGGGCTGGAAGAGCCCTCCGGGGCCACTCGGCGCAATAACGGGTAGACACTCCTCTCTGCCTCCCACCCTGCCGCTCCCGGCCGCGCTCGGTGGCGGAGCGGGGGCAGCCCACGGCGGGGCAGGGGCAGGGCGCAGGTCGCAGCCGGCTGCCGGCGCCGCGCAGGGGCCTGGCGGAGGGCGGCAGCGGGCAGCTCCAGGCCGGCGGCCCGTTGCTACGCGACGGTCGCCGCTGCCGGGCCCAGCGCCGCCATGGCGTCCCACAGGACTGCGAGCCCCGAGATCCGAGCCTACTTCAGCCGCCACAACCTCCTCGACGTCTACGAGGTAACGGCGGCAGAACCCGCGATGGCGGGCGCCTGGCGCAGCGCCAGCCCGCGCCGTAACGAACGGAGGGAAACGGCCGCCTCCCTCCCTGCCCCGCCGGGCCCCCGCCCGCCGCCTCCGCCCGCCCCGCCTCGAGCCCCCGCTGTGTGCGCAGGCGGGAAGGGGCGCGCGGAGGGCGGGAGCCATGGCGGCCCCTGCCGGGAGCACGTAGCCCCGCGGTGCCCACCCGAGCCGGTGGGACTGCGAGCTCTTCCGGTCGCGTCCGCGGGAGGGAGGCGGTACCCTCCGGTCCAGCCCACCCCCCCCACTCCGCAGTCGCTCCGTAGGGCCCTGGCAGCGGCCTGTTACATCCCTAAGCGTTGGCCGGGGCGTCCCGCAGCCCTCACACCGCTCCCTGCTCACCTGAGGCAGGAGTTTTGCCCTCCTCCTTGTGGCTGTAGCTTGCTTCAAGCAATTTGTAAAAAATTTAAAACAGAAACAAGATGGACAAAGTAATTGTGCTTCTTAATGCATATTTAAACTGAAGCGATGGCTAAAATGAAGGCAGAGGCAGTGAACTGCATCGGAGCCCTCCCTAGGTTTGCTTAAGTTCTCTGGTTTTCATTGCAGAAGTGCCTCCAGGTTTCAGCTGGGTGCTTCCCTCCTGTCCTGAGCGCTGTGGGCACGATCTGTAGTTTTTAATGGCCTGTCCAAGGTAAAGACAGCAGTGGACCAGGTGTCAGATAGTGATGGATTGGATGTTTAATTGGCCCAGGAATAAATAAACTTCTGTGCAATGTTGTAGCATAGAGCTGTTTGTCACAACAGGAAGGACTCCGGGGCAATAGAGTTCTTTGGTTTGCCTTTAGGATTCTTAGTGGACTCTCTAGTTTCCTCCCCATTTGTCACATTCACCTCCACTCTCTTTCAAAATCAGCAGCTGTTGTTCAGTTTCCTTAAAACAAAGGCACAGTGCACAAAGGTTGGATTAAATGATCTGTAAGGTCCCTTCCAGCCTAGGCCATTCTATGATTCTATGAAATACAAGTTTAAGAGACATCCCAAAACTTTTAGGTTCCCCAAAATAGACCCTATTTGCAAGCAACTATTACAGCCAGGATTTCCATGGAAACATTAATAAAGCAATCTTGAGCAAATTAGAATAATTGTAGAGCAGTGCTGCCATGCAGACTGAGTACCTCTCCCTGAGTCTCTCTCTTGATCATTTTGGAAATGATCCCTTCGGGTTTTTTTAAGCAAGAAAAACAAGAGATAAGATGTATCTGTTTGAGGTATATTTTTGATTTATCACTTCAAAAATAGCTTATATTTACATTTACAAGCAAAAGTTATAAATACCTTTATAACAGTAGTGGCATTAAGATGATAAACTAAAAATGAAAGAACTATGGTTGACATTAAAGGGAGCCTCTTAAAAGAAAGAACCAGTTAAGAATTAGCCTGTGGAAGATCTTCTCGTCATTTTTTTTTCTTGTCACTGAGCAGTTGCTGCTTGCTGATATCTAGCCATATTTCTTTATGAAGTTACAGTATGCTTGTATGAAGATAAATGATAGTGGTCCCTGTATTAAGGAACATCAAAGTTAAGCCAAGACCTGTGAACACATATTCTCAAAATTAAGGACATAGAGTTCTAAAATGACAATTTGCTTAAGTCCTTTTATGATTAGGTTGTGGTTTGGACATGGTCCAAACACGGTTGGAGTCCAAATAATCGTGTCCAAATGATTTGGGATTCCCTGCTGCGTCTTGAGTGTTTCATTCCTGTCTGATTTTTCTTTCAGTTCCTATCCAGATTTACTTCTAAACAGTATCCATAAAAAGTCAGACAAACTAATCCTGCAAATACTAAGCCTATGATGACTTTCACTGTTGTTAGCAGCTGTATTCTTAACATCTTAAAATTACATATGGATGCAGAGCTGATTTAAGATTTTTCTGCTGTTTCACCCGAATAAATTTTGCCATCTTTAGCTAAAATGGCTAAACTGGTAGAAGAGGGACAAGGTTATGGCTGGAAGAGAGAAGCCAGGCCTTCTGCTCTGGCTTAGTGGAAGGCTGAAGCTCATGGCCTCATTATCTTTTACACACACTTCTCTTTTTCTCTTCTTGCGCTCACAGGAATAGCAGTAACAGACCAGACTTTCTGGGTCCCTAAAAGAGACAAAGTTGACAACCATTTTGTCACAGTTTTGCATCAGTTTTTTTTATCACTGTTAATTTGCTGACCCCCACCTTGCTAGAACACTTCTTACGGATGGTGGGTTTTTACTGTCTTCACAAAATGCATCTGGTCTTAAGGTGTAGTCCCTTATTGCAGGTAGATGTGAAATATTTAATACTTATAACGCTGCATTGACGTTCAAGGAAAGTGTTAGGAAATAGCTAAACTGTATAAATTGTAACATAATTTGACTATACAGTGAACAGCACATCCTCAGCACTGGAAGCATGAGGCTGGGAAATAGCACATTTGTAGCAACAAATCAAAAACCAAAATTCACCTCTCTCAATTTTTTGGTATATTGATCTCACATACTACTTCTTGTAATAGTCATCATTGTCGTAATGCTTAGAGATGTAGGTAATGACTCAGGATATTATGTTGTGCTTGGTGCTAAATGTTTATCAACTTAACGAGGCAGGTGTTCTGTGCCCAAGTGCCTTATCAGCTGATGGTGAGACAGCAAAGAGACATAAGAAACACATTTGGGCACGAAAAACCCGAAGACGTAGTAAGATAATTACTGGTTGTTGAAGTTTAGGGCTGGGCCAGATACTAAACTCTTGACACATGCTCTCCCTGATGCCCCCTGCACCCTCCAGGGGGAGGATAACTGGGGAACCAGGGAGAGAGACTTTGAGGTTGGAAACCCCCCCCTTGAATCAATTTAAGGGAAAATAATACAATAACAATGAAGATGTTGAACTATATACAGCTGTATACAAGTATGTATATGTAGATTCAAAGATACAAAAGAATATGTTAATACAGAACCTGCACCTTCCACGTGGCAGCTAGTCCCCAAGGGAGAAAGCCCCAGCCTGGGCTCAGCAGCAGACGGGAGCGCCCAAGCCCAGAGTCCCAGTGACAGCCCACAGAAACAGAGAAGCCTGGGAGCAGCCACATTGTTCCCAGCCAGGGAGATAGGGGACAACAGCCTGGATAACCAACAGTACTCCTCCGCAGGGCAAAAACAGGAGGAGGCCACACCCTCGGCCCAGGGAGAGAGGACAAGCAGGTGCTGTTCGCCCTTCCAACACAGCACTCGTCTTAGGGGCCCTTTTATAGTGAGCACGTGGGAAGGAACACTGTGATTGGTCCATTCAGGTCACCTGACCCATCCTCTCCCCCCCCCATAGGCCCAACTGCCCCCTCTCACCGCCTGTGGCTGGTGTGCGGTGTCGCGGTTGCTCGGTGTGTGTCGCGATAGGCCTGGGGGCCGCCAGCCTGACCTCTCAGATCGTGACACTGGTGAGAAGGGAGAGGTGGGAGCCACAACACAGCAAAACCAGTCACGCTCAAGGGCTTTTATCCAAGCTCCACAGAAAAGAGAGGTTTTGTGGAACATGTATTTTCTATGTGCGACAGGAAGACGTACTATTGCTTGGGTTTGGTAGGTGCTTCTGGAAAAGCACCGTGCGTTTTTTCAAGAAAACAGCAAAGGCTTCTTAACAAAACTGCGTCTGATACCTGCTGGGTCTGGGAGGATCGTTAACTTTAAAAATTGTTACGTCTCTAATTAATTACTGTTGGGTAAATGCTGTGTTAGTTTTCTCCAGGATAGTCCTGGAGTAAGAGAAAAAAACATGAAAACATACACTGTTAAGTTTTTCTTTTTTTTTTAAAAAAAGTAATATGTTGTGTTTAAATTACCTGATTTTTGAGGCATAGAACTTAGATGTTGAAACATTTTGCTTTGGAAAACTCTGTAGGCAAGACATGGAAGTTTGTTTGTTTGTCCTCAAGAGAATGTTTTCCAAGGCCCAGGTGGCAGCGATGAGCCAGGGCGCCCTGCCTGGCCTTGGGAATCCGTGGAAGTTACTGCTTAGAAGAGGTCTGCTGCCAGGAACAGCACTGTTGTGCTGAGGTCATTTCAGTGATGAAAAAAACATAGCTGAAAAGTTTGTAAAACTTGCTGGATATCGGTATAAATTATTTTATTCAGATGATGAATACACTGTTTCTCAATAGCTCTCTTTTACACATTAATAAGGATATATATGTAGGCAGGCACGTGTTTTTAACGGTTGCTAAATGTACACAGAAAGGGAGGCTAAAAATGGTTCTTCCCCTACTGAGCTTTAAACTGAGTGCTGCGTGATTTTAGGACTTTTCCTTTGTGAACTTTTAAACAGTAGATGAGCTTTTTCAGATTGATGAATAGAAGTTCATATAGAAACCTGACCTCCGTATTTAATTCAAGCTAGTAATTTATTTGCACTATAACAGTTTTGTTGTGTTGTTGTTTTTTTATTTTCTTAATACTTACGTAGTAGTTGGTCAGCTGGGGGCTGTGATGATGTGTGACTAACGATCATTTGATGTGCGAGTATACTTTTCGTTGTTTAATGCTATGAATAAATAAAATTTACAGGTTGAGAAAATTTGTCAGTGGATTCTTTCAGATCACTGAGAGACTTGTAGAAGTCTGGTAGAAATGGGCAGTCTTGTACAGATCTGCCTTAAATGTTTTTTGTTTTACACCTGGCCTAAGCATCACTGAGGAGTACCTGAATGAGGGCTGCAAGACCACTGAAGTTTTAGAAAGGAATTCTCAAATGTTAAACAGAGGCCTTGCACTCTAGAATCGGGTTAGAGAGGTTGGCTTTCCAGTGCTGGAGATTTTTGCAGAACATCCAAAGGAAAAAAGTTGTTTGTATTTGTTTGAAAAAGGGAAGGGGAAAAAGGTAAAACTTGAAATAAAAAATGGCATTTGTGTGGCAGACCCGTACTGGCTGAATCCAGCAGAGGGAGCAGCCGACCAACCTTGGGATGGCTTTGGGCAGTCTGTCCGTATGGAAACTTGTGATGGAAGACATTGAACTACCTGTATATTATTTAAATCTATATATTATGAATTACAATTATAAGTGATTGATTTATAATATTTTCTTAATATAGTCAACCATCAAGATATACCTTGCAAATTACATGTTTGTTAAGACTGAAGAGATCCTAAGGTTTGGATCCGTGTCATGATTAGGGTTATAAATATTCAAAGTGTCTAAACTGAAGACAGTTCCTTTTCAGTGTGCCTAAGCATAAAGAAATATTTTCTTCACCTTTTCATACTAGGCTTAACATAGAACAGTTTGGGCTGGAAGCAACCAGCCCCCCCTGCCGTGGACATGAGCATCTTTCACTGGGTCAGGTTGCTCAGAGTCTCATCCAGCCTGACTTTGAACGCTTCCAGTGATGGAGCATCCACAATGTCAGTCCAGCAACCTTCAGAGATCCCTTCCAAGTTTACAGTACTGCCTAATTCCGTTTCTGCATAATTTTCTCATCAGTGATTGGAAGATTTCTCTAGCCCACAGAAGTTCCCGGGCTGCTCCCTCTACCTACCTGCCTCGCTCTCTGCTGCTACAGAGCGAGGGCCTCCTTAAAGGCTCTTTTTCTTGCCTCTATGTTGTGGATGGCTTTTGCTCTGTATCCATAGCATGGTTTTGATTTAGAGGCTTCCTCTTTTCCCTTGTCTGCCCACTGTGCTTCCTGGAAGGGATTGCAGCCTGTGCTCCATATTTATTTAATCATAGGAAAAGGCCGTGCCTTGGAAGGAAAGGAGTATTGCATCATTTGAGTTTGTCCAGTGGGTAAATCGTTACATTCCTGTGTTGTCTTGATCCATCAAACATGTAGCAGTTGGTTCAGATATTTCCTGGGTTTAAGATTTAGTTTATAGAAACCAGTTGTATTACGGTAATAAGTCATAATCAATATGGATGTTACAAAATGAAGTATTTTTACCCACCGGGTGCAGAGGTGAAAGGCTGTAGTTCAAGAAAATTAAACAGAAGTGGATGGTGAGATTGCGTAGTCAGAATTTTGGTGATGAGCTTATAGAGGCCAGAGCGGACTCTGAATAGCAAAATTTAGGTGTGTACTGTGCAGCTGCGCCATGGGGAGTGGTGGTAGTGAAAACTGGGAAGAGACAAAGAACAGTTCTCTAAGGGTCAGGGCTGGAAGAAAATCTTAAAACTCAAGATATTGTTTTTTATGTTAACTAGTAAAAACCACCTTCTTTATAACAGATAGAAGGAAATATAAATAACAGAGTTTGTCCCAGGACAGCTTTTACATTAATGTAGATTGTCTAGTTAAAGATACGTAGTCACATTCTGAATTTTTGTACCAGGCACAAAGACTTTTAGTTTATAGTTTCCATTAAATAGTCACTTAAATAACTGCAGTTTGCCCATATGCTTTTAAAAATCAGTACACTTCAGACATTCTTGCTGTATGTGAGCTCACAATCCAAAAATAAGTGGTCTATGTCCTTCAGCTGAAGGACGAATGAGAAAAATAGTTCATTGGTTATTGTGCATTGTTACTGAAAGATAATACAAAGCAGTTTAATGTCACAATCCTGAGAAGCAAATCTTTTTTTTTAAATTGCATTTTGTTTTCAATACCGGTTACAAGATCAGTTTCTGGCCACACTTCCCATTCAGGATACTCTTTATTACACTGGATTAATCTTGTTTTAAATTCTGGTTTACATTAAGTAAATAGAATATACAGAAGACTGGGAAAATTTTTCTTTAATGCACATTAACAGCAATGAAATTCTTAGTAGGAATTGTTAAAGAAATACCACATATTTTATTATATCCTAAGCCCAGTGCTTTGAGGTCTGTCGATTGAAATATGCTGATACATGCAGTATTACCTTTAAAAATTGAAGGAAAGGGAAGGTAAGTGATAAAAAGAAATTCCTTTATTTTGCAATATTTTAAAAGATGCTGGTAAACTTGTATTTATTTTAACAGTTTCATAACTAGATGCTACTTTGCTGTTAACACAAAGGCATTAATTTAAAGTTTCTTTTTGCAGGTGCTGCTTTGTGGTGTAATTATTATGCGTCCAGAAGATCCACTTAAATTTTTAGAAGAAAAACTCAAAGAAATAATGGAGAAGGGATCTGATACTGTCTTATGGTACATACTAAATGATTGTGTGTGTGCTCTGTGGTTTATAATATTGGATGTGAACTTTTAAAACAGGTTAATGGCACAGCAGGCACTGTATACTGCAATTTAAATGTTAATGCTGCTTTTTTTTTTGCAAATATTAGTGGCATATGATATTGAAAATGTAGTAAGAAAACACAATATCTTCTAAAAACAAAGTATTTTTCTTCTGATATCTTTTTTTTTTTTTTTTTAATCCTACAGAATACCTAGTGGATATAACCACTACTTAGTGCTCCTTTTGTTTAGTTAATACATTAAACTCTTAGGTAATGTTACTTGTTATAACTTCATTGTTGTCCATGGTATATCTACCCATATGAACCAGGGATGTTCCCTTCAAGTATCGAGTCATTAATTGTAGTATTTCTCATTTTTTCTCTTCTCTGTGTTCTTTCACCCTTTTAAGTGAAGTCATCACAGCAGGAGATAAAAAACAATAAGGATTTAGTTCTGCTTAATACTGTGATTAACTTAAATGGGAGCAGGCCTTGGTCACTAAAATATGTGCAACTTCTATAGGCTAAAAACATCATCTGAAATTTTAAAAATACGTTTCCCAGCAAATGCTTTTCCCAGCCTTGTTAGTGCTTTTTTCCCCCCCACTTAGAAGAAAAGCCAGTGATTAATTTATAATTAGTTGGTACCTGACCAAAGAGAGAAAATGTGTACATGTATCCTTATCTTACTGTGAAGAAAACAAGACACAGAGTTTTGCATTAGCTTTGAGTATTGTGAAATTGTACATCCTTACCTTTTTTTGGAGCATATTCATTACTGTTGGTGCAGCTCCTGTTGCTTCCACTCCTGCTTTAGCTTGCACAAGTAATTAAGTACTTCCATGCTTCAGGTGTGTTTCAAAAAAGGTGGTGTTTTGTAAATATTCCATCCTTGAGGCCGATAAATTCTGGGCCATTGAAGGTTTTAAATATCAGGAAAAAATCTTGAGCAGGTGCAGAGGGAAAAGAAACAAGCTGTAATGGTATTTGCATTGATACGAACCACTAAGAAGATAGAGTACGTTTTTTTTTTTCACTCGCTGAATTTCATCTGGGATTGCAGTTTCATTTGTAGGTGCCACAGCTGCGCAGTATCAAGCCTGATGTTTGAAGTTGTCATCAGGATTAAACTGCAAGAAAACTTTAAATACTGAGAACTTCTACTGCGATCATAGTGTAAACAAATAAGAAAAAAAGTGAACAGAATTTTATAGTAATAAGGATGCCTGGAGGCAAAAACTCTACTGGGGAGTGAAAGAGCTTTGTTCAGGAAGGAGATCTTAAGTGTTAATTCAATATGAATTGAATTCTATGTTACATACAAAGTCTGCACGATATAATGTTTTAGCGTTCGGGTTAGGTAGGTGCACTCTCACTGGTACAACTTTTACTAAGAGACTGTTCTGTTGAGATACTGACTTCTGTAAAATGCCTCGTTGTCAGAAAATTGCAGTATTTATCATCGGAGTAAAACTTGACCCCAAAAACCACTGCTGATCTATTTAGATGGGAGCTAGAAAAACTTAGAGAATGAGAATATAAAAATGAGGGACAGTAACAAAATGAACAAAGTCGTGGTTAGTGCTAGGAACATAGGTGTCTGATGCAATGTGAGCAAGCTGTAATTTCAAAGGAAGGTACTTACCTTGCTTTTATCATAGAATCATAGAATCATAGAATGTTAGGGATTGGAAGGGACCTCGAAAGATCATCAAGTCCAATCCCACTGCCAGAGCAGGAATGCCTAGATTATGTTACACAGGAACGTGTCCAGGCAGGTCTTGAATGTCCCCAGAGAAGGAGACTCCACAACCTCCCTGGGCAGCCTGTTCCAGTGCTCCATCACCCTCACTGAGAAGAAGTTTCTTCTCGAGTTTAAGCAGAACCTCTTATGTTCCAGTTTCAGCCCATTACCCCTTGTCCTATCATTGGTTGTCACCGAGAAGAGCCTGGCTCCATCCTCGTGACACTCCCCCTTGATATATTTGTAAACATTAATGAGGTCACCCCTCAGTCTCCTCTTCTCCAAACTAAAGAGCCCCAGCTCCCTCAGTCTTTTCTCATAAGGGAGATGCTCCACTCCCTTCATCATCCTAGTTGCCCTGTGCTGGACTCTCTCCAGCACTTCCCTGTCTTTCTTGAACTGAGGGGCCCAGAACTGGACACAGTATTCCAGATGGGGTCTCACCAGGGTAGAGTAGAGGGGAAGGAGAACCTCTCTTGACCTACTAACCACCCCCCTTCTAATACACCCCAGGATGCCATTGGTCTTCCTGGCCACAAGGGCACAGTGCTGGCTCATGGTCATCCTGCTGTCCACCAAGACTCCCAGGTCCCTTTCCCCTACACTACTCTCTAATAAGTCATTCCCCAACTTATACTGGAACCTGGGGTTGTTCCTACCCAGATGCAAGACTCTACACTTACCCTTGTTATATTTCATTAAATTTTTCCCCGCCCAACCCTCCAGCCTGTCCAGGTCTCGCTGGATGGCAGCACAGCCTTCTGGCGTGTCAGCCACTCCTCCCAGCTTGGTGACATCAGCAAACTTGCTGATAGTACTCTCTAGTCCCTCATCCAAGTCATCGATGAATATATTGAATAATACTGGTCCCAGTACCGACCCTTGAGGCACTCCACTGGATACAGGCCTCCAACCAGACTCCGCCCCATTGACCACAACTCTTTGGCTTCTTCCCCTTAGCCAGTTCACAGTCCACCTCACTACCCGAGAGTCTAGACCACACTTCCTCAGTTTAGCAGCAAGGATGCTGTGGGAGACTGTGTCAAAGGCTTTACTGAAGTCAAGGTAGACCACATCCACCGCTCTGCCATCATCTATCCACTTTGTTATACCCTCATAAAAGGCTATGAGGTTAGTCAAGCACGACTTCCCCTTGGTGAAGCCATGTTGACTGTCTCTAATGACCCTCTTATCCCTGATATGCCTTGAGATGGCACCAAGGATAAGTCGTTCCATCACTTTCCCAGGGATGGAGGTGAGGCTGACCGGTCTATAGTTACCCGGGTCCTCCTTCTTGCCCTTTTTGAAGACTGGAGTGACATTTGCTTCCCTCCAGTCCTCAGGCACCTCTCCCGTCTCCCAAGACTTGGCAAAGATGATGGAGAGTGGTCTAGCAGTGACATCAGCCAGCTCCCTCAGCACCTGTGGATGCATCCCGTCTGGACCCATGGATTTATGGATGTCCAGATTGCTTAATTGGTCCCTAACCCAGTCCTCATCGACTAAAGCAAACTCATATTCCATGCAATTGTAATTTCTGGTAAGTTTTCAGTAGGAGATGAATAATGAATCCTTAATCTCAGCGCCTGCTCAAGCAGAGATCTCAGGAGTTTGTCTGGACCCCCAACCACTCTGCGTACGCTCCTATTTTGGCTTAAGTACATTGTGGTAGCAGGTGAAACCATTACAGCAGGTGATGGAGCTTTGTGCCCTTCTCGTGTCCTTTCCCTGGGGTAACACAGTTCCTCCTATTACAAGGTGCACCAACAGCCTGAACCATGATGAGGAGGTTTTACTATTTACATCACATAAATTTATTTAGGATGTCCTTCCTAGAAGTTGAAAACTGATTTAATTTCTCTTTAATTTTGGCCTCCTGGTAAATTCTTTTTGTTGCCGTATTTTTCCTGGAAGTACAATGCAGCATTATTTTTCTTGATTTATTTGGCTCTTGCAGTGTGTTGTCTTTTTTTTTTTTTTAAGATGAAACCAAAAGAGTTTACCTACCTAGACATGGCATTGCCTATCTGCAACAGCACGAAATATTGCTCCAACTACTGAAAATTTGAAATGGCTCTTCAGTCAATATTAAGATGAGCAAAAAAGTAATATAATCTCATAGGGAATGTCCAAGATGGATATTACGTGGAATGTATTAAGCTCTGATGTACACAATATTTCAAAATAGCTCTAAAAATAGAAATAAAACAGGACAGTTTGGTTTCATATTTTCTAAACACATTTAAAAAATGACTGCTGTATGTATTTGTAATGAAAGTGATATTAGGTCTTAATCTTTTAATAATAGTATAATACCATAATATGTAACTGTAATCTTGTTAGGTACAGAGAAAAGATATATTTCTTTTGGGGATACTAACATGATTAATATAATCTCTTTCTCTTTTAAAGGAATATGTGTGTTGGTCTGTCTTTACACCCAGAATTAAAAAGGATTTCAGAAACTTACCTGGGCACTGTTTTTGGAGCAGATGGTGAACAGCTGGTAAAAAATCGTTGAACATTTGCATTAACTCTTACATGAAGAATAAGTCTAACACAGAATAGTCATACTCTGTTTTTAAGTTTTGTTATGTTATTCTTCTGTAGATAATGTAAGGAATATGATACTTTGCAGTTTCTTTCTGTTGATACTGATTTGTATCCAAAAATACATCAGAGGCAAGCGTAGCATCTAGGTGTGTGGTAGGGAACAAGTAGTTCCTATTTCGTATTTGGTCATAATTTAAGAAAAGAGTTCCACATAACTCTGCATCTAATTTCAATAGCATGGTCTTTTTCTCTGTATTATTTAGTTTTTCTTAGGCTGATTCATAAACTTACACTTGAACTGATAAATCTTGGAAAGTGTTATCAATGCTGACAATTAATAGTTGTAGCTAAATGCAGTATTATTGTACATAAAGCAGTAAAGAGGTAAACGTTTGGGTTTTACTGATCAAGAAAAGTCACCTGTAGAGAAGAAAGACACATTCAGAGAAAGAGAAACTTGCTATATACAAGGAAGCAGTCAAAGCAATATAAGTCAGCACGGTGACATACAGCATGACAGAATTTTCTCTTAGTTAGCTCTATATAGCTGTACCCAATTTTGCCTTCTCTTGGGACATCTGTACTGTGGGTTTACTGGCCTTTCATTTCAGCTGTTTCCTCTTCTACCCACCACTCAAATATTAATCAGTCTAAGAGTGCAAGGGTCTATTTATATGGTATGTGTATAAATACACAAACATGTCACAGTCAAATCCTCTCATAGATTTTCTTAGGAGTAAGAATGGTAAATGGGATAAACTCCATAAACTCCAGTATTTTCTGAGGCCCGATTGCTGTTTGCACATTGAAAAGACCGTGTTTTCTTTTACAGGAGTATTCTTAGCCTGTAATCCTACACAATTTTGGTTCTGTAGAAGTTCGAACAGGTTTATCAAAACACCTAGGAGTTAAAATCATGTGGTAAATGATTTATATAGCAATACGTTATAAAAAGATTTTTGCAAAGTGTGACTAAAGGACTTGGTTAATATGCTAGATTGCTGAATACACCTGATCAATAAAAGAGTGGATATGAGGGGTGAAAGGCTGAATTTCAGTTATTGAGCTTTACATCAAGCACATGTACTAATGCTGTTTGTTGTGCTAACTTAGCTTTTCCTTTAACTTTTGTTTGTAAAAGCAGATGTGTAATTTGGTAGTAAAATACTTATGAAAATACTTACAATTATACCTGAACATGCGTCTCTTTAAAATAGATCCTTTAATTTGCACCAATCAACATGGAAAATACACGATTTCATGTTTTTGTCTGATTTTTAAATATTCATAACACAGCACTGGTTTGTGTGCTAATGCCATAAATGATTTGTTTAGACGACTGAAGAATTATGTGCCACTGAAGAACTATGTGCCAAAGCTTGGAACTTTTACAGTAGAAACTTAATGAAGCTGTATTTTGGGTAAGTTTATACATTCTATGTATGCCTCAGGAACATCTTAGGAAAAATCTTTTACCAAGGGAATGTTTTTGTAGTTCCCCTTAGGGAGGAAATTTTTTTCACTTTAATAGAACAATGTAAAAAGAGGTTAGAAACTTAGATTTGGCTTTGTTTTTCTTTGGCAATGTTTTCCTGTGTTAAAACTAGTAAATTCTGAGTTTCTGCCTGTTCCTTTGACATTTCTGTACTGTAATCAGCTCTGTTTGCCAGGAATATAGTATTATGCCCAGGAATAAAATAATAATTTGTGTTTGGGTCTGAAAGCAAAAGATCCATGTTCTCTTATGCTCTTTATTTGGTTTCCTTTATGCTTGGGATTAGGAAACTCATGCTTTATGTAAACCAGCTTTTCCTTGTAAAACTGGATATAATACACAGATGTATTTTAAAATGTGATGATCACAATTAATAAACAAGTTCACAAATTTCTTTGTAAGCATCTGTGTCAAAATTAAATGATCCTCCATTTAAAATAGGTAATTCTGGGCTATTTCAATTTGAACAGCCTTCAGTGCTAGTAATACAGGAGGTAAAACTCTGTTAGGAGCACTGGTGCAAATCCTGACTAAGAATCAGAGAATTGGTAGAGGAGGTGAAGATTTTCAAGCTATATCGTGGTCAGCCTTAGTGAACATTTGTCTAGGCTGGTTTTAGTCATCTTAAAAGTCACAGGTGTTGGAGACGTAACAATCTCTGCAGGCACTTTACTGCACAGTACTTCATAAACCTCTCTACTAGAAATATTTTCCTAATGCCTAGGTCTTCCTTGCTACAAGAGAAACCCATGGAATGTTACTCCTTTTTCCTTTACAGCAGCATTTTGAAGATTGCCTGAGCTAACAGTTTTGTTTAATTAGCACAAAAGTTGGACTGGAAGAGTAGAATGTTCCATTTATAATTGTTCCCAATTACATGCAATGAAATAATTTTTAAAAATTTGAAATGTGAGAGCTTTTGGCGTATGAAAGTTGTCATGTAAAATCTAATTTAGTCAGTAGTCTTTGCAGCAAATCAGATACAAAGAGATAGTGTATTTTAATATATCAGTGACGTGATTAATTTGGAATACATCTTTTTTGTTCTGAATCTAATTAGTTCTTATTACTTATCTTAGAAGAGAAATGTGCTTTTACACCACAGATTAAAATTACAAAATCACAGAATTGTTGAGGCTGGAAAAGACCTCTGAGATCATCAAGTCCAGCCTATGGTCCAACACCATCACATTGGCCAGACCACGGCACTAAGTGCCACATCCAGCCTCTCCTTAAACCCCTCCAGGGACAGTGACTCCCCCCCTTCCCTGGGCAGTGCATCCCAGTGCCTGAGCATCCTCTCCGTGAGGAAGGGCTGCCTGATATCTAACATAAATCTTCCGTGATGCAGTTAATTTGTATTCTATTATATTAATTTTTCTTTGTATCACCAAAAAATGCAAATAACATGTAAATGCATGCATCTAACACTTCTAAATTGTTTTGTATAAACACTCAAATGCTCTCCCATAAATCATAGAATCAGGTAATGGTTTGGGTTGGAAGGGACCTTAAAGAACATCTGGTTCCAGCCCCCCTTCCATGGGCAGGGACACCTCCCACCAGATCAGGTTGCTCAAAGCTCCGTCCAACCTGGCCTTGAACACTTCCAGGAAGGGGGCATCCCCAACTTCTCCGGGCAACCTGTTCCAGTGTTTCACGACCCTCACAGTGAAGAACTTCTTCCTGATCTAATCTAAATCTACCCTCCTCTGGTTTGAAACCATGGCCCCTTGTCCTATTGCTACATGCCCTTGTGAACAGTCCCTCCCCAGCTTTCTTGGAGGCCCCCTTCAGGTACTGGATAAATACAGGTCTGTTTGTTCAAGTATCGCTGACACTAGCAGGAGTATATAGTGGTGGAAGCAAGCAAGTTTTTATTGCTCAATACTGTGGTATATTAAAAACAAGTAGAAATTCTATAAAAACGAGTGAATTAATTACTACTGGAGAATATTCTCAGTACATATTTAAATTATAAATGACAAACAGCTCTATTCAGAAATTTATATTGGTAAGATTGACTGCTTTGTATTTTACAGCAAATTGCAGAGTTTTGTAGATTTTACTTCTTTCAGGCTGGAAGCCGTATTTAATGACTCATTCTGTTTTAAAATTCAGAAGATGGATAAAATATACTACGCTGAGAAAGAACAAAAGAGAAAAGAAAAACCAGAAGATAGCTCTAGCAGTGGTCCATTATAATGTTCACATATTAAGAGTAATTATCCGGAAGTGGAGCATGTGGGTACGGATTCACAAGGAAAGAATGACATGTAAGTCTATATAGCTGCTTCAAGTAAGACAAAAAAATATGTATTATGCAAAGTAAAATTGTGCTGTGGAAATTAAATACACTTGGTCCAACGATTTATCTAGCCATCTTTTTGCAGGCTGTTGTTCATTGGTTGCCCTGTGGCACCTTGATGCCCTGAATGCTGCGAGAGGCAGTCCCCTGTGCTGCCTTGCTGGGACAGCTGGGGCTGGTACTCTTCTCTGGAGACTGAAACAGGGATGCTGATGCAGAGCAGGCTTGGGAGCTGTTAGGGCAAAAGAGCGTGTGCCAGAAGCACGGGGTGGAGTGAGTCAGGATGCTTTTGTGGGAGGTGAAGAGTACGGTGGTAGGGATAAAACAGGAGGGATCACAGAGCTCGAGTCTTGACTTCAGTTAAGAGGGAATGCATGCTGAGAGATGGGAGAGGAGTGAAGATCAGAATAACGATAAAGAAAGGCAGAAGACAGAAGAAACAAAATAAATAGATTGTTCATTCCTCCTGAGGCTTTGTGTTCTGCAGATCCTGCAGGTGTGGGTTTTTTAAAATCTCTCCACACAACAGCAGCTGTGAACACAGGCTCTGTTAACTTGCACCCACCCAGACAGAAGTTTCATCAAAGTAACGAAAGGGCCAAAAGTCCTCCCTGTAGCTTTGAGTTCGAGCTCAGGCAGTTACGTATAACTCCAATGCTGCTCCTGCAGAGCTGGAGGCACAAGCTGCTGTCTCTGCTAGGCAATTTTCAGAGACTTCCTATTCTTTTTTATTACTTCCTTTTAGAATCTCTTCTAGATATTACTTTCAGCCAAGGAAACTTTTTAAATCTTAAATTCACAGAAGCAGAGAAGGAGATATCTAGGGGGCATAGTTGACACAGTGTATTTCCTTTTGTGACAAAGGTGACATATGGAGAAAAGCCATTCAGTCATTCTTGGCTGTGTGACTGTGCTGGTTGACTGTTGACTAGTACCAGTATAACTGTTTGTGAGATTGTGCTGTAAATGGCTGGAATGATAGAGATTTTTATTTTTATTTTTTAAAAAGGTGGGTCTTTTTTCCTTAAATAAAATTTGATCACTTTGGGCTTCTGCTTGTAGTAGAACTCTACTGTTCTATGAACACAGCCAGTGAAAGAGTAGTCTTCGGGAAAAGTTTGAGAGTGAGCAGTGTGTTGTGAAACGGGCAGGTCAATGGGCTATTAGCTTCTGATTGATGAAAATCAGAGCAAATTAATGTAGATGCACTTTGAACTACCTTGCAGTGCTGAGAGTTTTTGCCTTCCTCCTCTTTGGGCAGCAAAAATTTGATATTATTTTGTAGGCATTTGCTTTGCAAAGATTTCCAGTTTCTATACCGTGCTGATTGAATAGCAAGGTTGTTGAAGTTTGTAAGTGAAAGTGTACAACTAAGTAATATGTTCTCTAGAACACATAGTGTTGGAGCACGACTCAGGTAACTGTAAACAAACTTGGGTATATACTGTCAACATTACATCTTTTGCCACATTTGAGACACACTGATGCTTTTTTCCAAAAGCAAGAATGAGAATGGTTCCTAGATATACTTTTTAAATAGTACGTTTCAGTTGAATATCAAGACACCTCTTTGTTAAAGAATAGTAGATAAGCGATTCACAGAATCACAGAATGTCAGGGATTGGAAGGGACCTCGAAAGATCATCAAGTCCAATCCCCCTGCCAGAGCAGGAACGCCTAGATAATGCTACACAGGAACGTGTCCAGGCAGGTCTTGAATGTCTCCAGAGAAGGAGACTCCACAACCTCCCTGGGCAGCCTGTTCCAGTGCTCTGTCACCCTCACTGAGAAGAAGTTTCTGTACTGTGTATTTAATATATCTACATGTACATTTTAATCCTTCTTTTGATAGTGAAGACTGCATGTCACACTAGTCAAGCTTAGTCCTTGTCCATGAGACAGGATTATATAGGCCTAAACTACTTGAAGAGCTGTGTGTCCGTGCAACTCTCAAGAAAGCAGTCTCTCAGCTCCCTTTGTAGCTTAATGCAGTTTTTTTTTACAAAGTTAACTGACAAAAATGTTGAACGATGATGAAGTTTTTGCAGAAAATTGCACTTATTTCCTCTTGTTTTTAATTCGATTACATTTGTAACACATTTTATATAGAGAAGAGTTATTCCACATGCTTATTTCTCATGTGCTTGCTAAGCAAAATTCAATTCCTTCAAACATTTCTTCATTGTAATTTTTTTCAGTGTTAATTCATAACATATTTTACTGTTCATTGTATGTTTAACACTGGTGTAACAGCACTTTACTGAATTTATTCGTATGACTTTTGACTTCTATGCCGTTTGAAGCATCATTAAAGTTTTGTTACTGTATTTTATTTCACTGAGGTCTGTATACATTTTGCAGCTCCAGGCTCTGTGGAATGATTTGGTAGATTAAGCTATAGATCAGTATTGTCTTATACACAACACTGATAATTTGGAAGTACCTGACCTTTATGGCTTGCCTTCTAACCTGAAATCCTGTTGCAACAATCTTAATTATAACAATTGTAAAAAGTTGTTATTTATTCCTCATTATTAAGTTGTCATTTATTTCCTTAAAGAAGCTGAACTGAATAGCTATTTTATTGAAATGTAGGTTGATAGACAGTCATTCATCTGTAATCTCAAATTGATTATGTATACTTTCAGTGGCCTCGCAGAGACTTCAACAGATCTACAACAAAATATCTTTAAGTGCTATTGTGAAAGCTTGGCGTGCAGAGACCCACAGTTCTTTGAAAACAAAAGCATATTTTGAGGTATGCAGTATAATACTTTAAATATAGGAAGCTCAATGGCTAAATATTAACTTCATTAATTCCAACTGCTACGGAGAAACAGCTCTATCGATATCAAATGAAGCATTTTAGTGTACTACTACTGCTATTTAGTACTTACGGTGTTCTGGGAAGCAGATCATTACCTCTGCATTCTGCAAGTAAAAGTTTTGTCATATCTTAAGCAGCAAAAGGCGTTGAGTGGTGTTATATATTATCAGTGATCTAAGTGGCTCAAATGAGGTGGCTGATGTCTTAGTACTACCAGCTGAGAAGATAATCAGTAAAGATGATGCCTCTGGATCCCTGCCACCACAGTCCCATAGGTTTAGATTCCTGCAGAGTAAGGAGAAGCCTCAGTAAACCTTATCTCCTCTCCAGAAGTGTGGCGTAACCAAAATGGTGATCACCTGAAAGTAGGGAGCTCATGGACAGCCCTGTATGCCCCGCTGCCTGCAGTCCTGTTTGGTCTCGCTGTGAAAAACAAAGCTCTTTTCATTTCTGGGAAGGTTTCTCCTGCCACGGAAGAGAAATGCCGTAGCTTGGTGGGGTGCTCAGCACATACCCTGTGGGGAAAGGGAGAGGGTGGGTGCTATAAGACTCAGCCACTGCTCATAGCATGGGGGTTCCAAAAGCCTTTTTCACACACATGAAGTTCTCCCACTGTTTGGCCCCTTTTCCTTCCCCTGCTGTAGGATGGTTGGAATGGAAACCAGCTGTGGAGAATTTATCAGCTGCTGGCTGTCAGACACTGGTTGCCAAATCCTTCCTGGAGTAAACAGGAAAAAATCCTTCCTGTCATTGGCCCTGCTTCTTCCCCATTCTCTCAAACTAGTTGATAGACTCTCACTTTTATTTTTGTTGCTTCTCCTTCTGGTACATTTTCTTTCTCCTTTCTTGCTGGTATCTTGAAATACATGAAAGTTAACCTGACTGGATTGAGTCCACAAAAGACGTCCTGTTTCTGGAGTGTATCAGGGCATTCTTAGTGAATGATAGTCTTAATTTTTTTTCCATTCTTAATAGCAATTGCAAGAGTTGTTTTGACTTTCATAATTAGATTAGAATGCATATAATTGAAAGCATATAACTGAATGCACTTTTTTTTTTTTCATGTATTTTTGTGTTGTTTACACTTTTGTAGGCATTTTGTGTGCAATTCAGTCACCTAAACATAGGTTTCTGGTGTAATTCAGCATGCACTGGCCTATCTCAGGCAAGGCTAGAGCAGACAGGTCTTCACCTTAAAGCTCAAGAAGTGCAAGAATCCTCTGCCAGTCCTATGTTGTATCTGCTAGTGTTTAGTGGACGTCTTGGGTAATTCTGGATGACATCGGTTTTAAGACGGAGAATTAAACGACCAATGATTAATATATGTAATAAACTTAATGGGCCTGAAGATCTCATATGGCAACTAAAGGGCAAATAAATTTTCAGAAAGGGTAGTTAAAATCTAGAGCTCATTATTTCCTTTTACTCTGCTCTTTCTGGGTTTCTCATCCCATTGTTTTCTTCCTGCCCATTTTCTTTGTTCCTAATTTCTAATTTTCTGCATATTTCTCTTTCTTTTCTCCTCTCTTCCTTGTAGCAATATTCAAGTGAAAAAACGTTTTATAGTCCCTGAAACTCTTCTGTTTCTAGAGCTAGAATAAAAGACAAAAAAGGAGATTCAATGTTACTCCCATGTTTACATGATCTATGACAGATACTTTAGTATCTTTCATGCAGTATGTATGGTTGGATACAATCTAACATCGGAGAGATTTTAGCAGTGATACTTTTTGAACACTTACCTGAAAAATTTGCATGTGCTAATAGTATGTTTCTGTCATATTGTGTGCACAAACTAGCGTACGCAGTGTTTTAGTTTGAAAATGCAGATGGTCTCCTATGCTTCTATATTGTATTGCTATATGCAAAATCACAAGATATGCCTTAAAACTATGATTATTTTCACTAATAGCAGTTACGAACGTTCATAGATGTGTGACTGTGTGGGGATTTGAAAATACTCAAGTTTAACGAATTTAATTTAATTTTTTGAATATTTAAATGTGTTTGAAACTTTCAACCTTCAATTAAGATAAAATTGTACTTCTCTTGTACCCTCTTTTTTTCAGAATTTGTTAAAGGAAAGTCAGACAGAATCAAATGTTCTTACTGTTGGACATAAACCATCCCATTTACCAGAAAATGCCTTATTACAGGTTTGTGATAAATTTTTAATATGTATATTGCACAAATGTTCTAGACTATGTTTTGTTGAATAGGATGTGGTCGTGTGGTGGAAAGGAAGGTTCCTGTTTACATTGTTGAGTTAGGTGGAATCCTTGAAGGATGGTGATGCTATTCTTCCCTGCAGTGGCACCTGATCATGTTCTGTACACCCCACCCCGACACCCAGGAGCTTCTCCAGGCTGAGACTCAAAGGGAAAGAGGGAGGGTTAAAAAGGGAGAACAAGAAGAAATCAGGAAATCAGTAGGATACATAGAAAGTGGAACTCCTGAGAGAAGTAAAGGTGTTTATGTGCAGTTAATAGAAGCTCATAAGCCAAGCCTCAAATGTGATGATAGAAAACAGTTTAATTTTCTTTAAAGTATAGGGAAGGCTGTACAGACACTGTGTAGCTCCTTAAGACAGGAGAAACTGCCAGAAAGCAAGAGTAGAGGAGAGGAATCTATTGCAAGGGTGCAGTGGGTAGGGAGAGACTTACTTCAAAATATTTTTATTCAATTTTTTTGTTAGTTTGTTTGAAAGGTTGTTTTGTTCAGTATTTTTAGATGCTTAGAAAATGTAACTTTTGAGAGTGAGAACTTCTTAGTACACTCACTTCTAAGAGAGAAGCAAGAAAGTTGATTTGTGACAGTACTTTAGGAAAAGAACAGAATTATTAACTACTGCTTGTGGGGCCTTTGTTTGTAGGGGCCAATTTAACTAAGTTGTACGTTGGTTACTGAACATATTTGCCTTTGAGGGATATTTTGGAATTACTACTTAAAATGCTTGAATTTTATTTTCTTATTTATAAGCTTTAATTTGTCCCATCATGTTTTCCTGTTAACATAACATTGCAAAAACATTGAAGTGGTATTTCAGAAAAAAACATTATGTTTTTCTTTTAAATAGTATGGACTGTACTGAACTCAAAGTCTGAAATGAACTCTAAAACCCAAATGCAGATACTTAATTTTAAGCACATTTTTATTGCCACTGGCAGCGCAGGAAACTTGAATCTGTATGCTAAATGTACGCTAAAAATACAACATGCTTCAATTCTTCCTGATATTTTCCGTACAGATCCCACCAGTGGTGCATGTGGTGAGACTGGTGTGTTGGGCTGTACAGCCACCAATGAGGTTTAAATCCCTGCTGTTTTCTTAGCACTGGCTCATGCAGTGACCGCAGAACTCCTGCCGTCAAATGATTCGGGTGTGGGCCCCTTGCCACCGCAGTACTGTCTCTCCTAAACAATTTGGGAGTCATAATACTCACAGCTCTGATTACTAAGAAACTGATACAAATTAAGGAAGAATCTCTAGTATGAACCTCTTCTTCAAAAACAGTGCACTCAGAGGGAATATTCCTTCCATGCAAGTGTAAATACCACTAAAATGGAGAGAGATTAATTTACTGGATGAGTAGCAGAATGAACAAAACCTGCTAATGTTCTCTTTCCTAATAAGGCAGTATTATACACTACAATAGTGTTATATATAAAAGATGTATTATGTGTGACTCTGTGTATTTTTTATATATATATCTCTCAAGAATAGTATTATAGCTTACATGTGTCCATACCTATCAAACTTACATACCTAGAAATAAATAATCAGTTTTCCAGAACTTCTGAGCATCCATTCTTCATTAAAAACTCTGAAATAGTGTAATCATTCAGTTAGTTCTGTAACAATCAATACTGACAGTATCATTCCTTATTTTATTTGTAGCTTGGGAGAAATATTTTTATTTTTATTTGGATTTATGAGCCTTGTTTCTTTTTGACATTGCCCTCAAAATACAGTGGAATTTTAAGCTGCCCTTTTCTGAGGTCACACCTTGTTCACAGTGACGTGTGCCACTCTCAGAAAGAGTCAGACCTCACATGCATAGACCATGCACGTGAAAAACAGACTCCAGATATTAACATACTAAATCAAATGACAGCTCTTCTGAGGTGTGTAGCTGTGCTTTTTGATTAGGCTACAGAGCAGCTGTAAAAATACATGACATAATTTTCTCTTTTGTTTATACATAAACTCAGTTTCATAGCCTATATAAATCAAATTTACTGTCGAGTGCTATTTTAGTGGCTTAGCAGAAAACATTAATATCTTCCATTTCTAGAACAACTCCAACTTTCATGTCTGGAGCTGAAAAGCCAGGTCTTTGCCAGTTCAGACTTTGGTCCCATCATGGTATATATTTTAATGTGTGTTTATGAGGAGAATGGAGTAGGAAGTGAGAATTCTTCTGATTGGGATAGGAAATACTAACTTAAATAATAGGAAAAAAAATTGCATAACCCACATAAATTTCAAGCCATATTTCTGTGACCCATATATAAATATGTTGTTGTAGGAAGGGGAATTATTTTTGTTTGGTTGTATTTAAATAGCATTTGCATATCTAAAATCCAAATCCAAAAGCTAAGGAAATTGCATGTCATAAAATAAATCAGAACTAATTATATCGCTGCAGTGAAAAAAAACAAGAGGTAATAAAATAAAAAACAACAGTAGGGTAAGGTGAATGTATTAGGGAATGTTAGTTAAAACTCCACTCTAGTAATGAAGATGTTGAGTCTTTCACTAGAGAGTGCTCAATATTTGTTGTATTTTCAGAAAACAACAACATTTTCTAAATATTTTCAAATTTACTGATTAATTAAAAAGATCTCTAAGTAGCAGCATGCCCATTCAGAAATATTCCTCTTTTTTGTCACAGTTCTTGTGACTGAGCACGCAGGTAAAGGAAAAAAAAAACCGTAAAAATCCTGCATCTTAAGCAGTATATATGTTTTAGAGCTTTATATTCCTAAAGTCAAGATGTACAAACCAGTTTCTTTATATCTTTTCACATACTCCTATATGTAATATCTGCCTGTTCCTTGAACTGAACCAAATGTAGTTTTCTGTTCTTATTTGTGTATATTAAATAATTTTAAATATATTTTCCCAGTCTTGTTTTCTTATGGTTGAGTCCTGTTTTCTCCCTCTCTTTAAAGCACAGGAAAATAAAAAGCTTTCAATGCTGTTATAGGAATACTACCATAGTACTATTTCTGGGAGGAACCTATGCTCCAGTTTACTAAATGATTTAAAAACATAAAATAGGCCTAGGTAGGAATTTCTCAACTAGATCTAAAATAGAGATCCCTAAAATTATCATTCAGTGCCATTTAACTGTGCAAATGCTCAAGGTTCAATATTCAAATTCCTCAGAAGTTTTGCTAAGGTCTAGGACCTACAATGACAATGGGAGGGAAGCTGTCCCAACCTTCCTGTTACTCCCGTTTACCTTCTTTTATGCCAGCACTGTCCTCCCCTGTTTGTTCATTACAGTGATTCATATGAACCACATCAGGGAACAGATCTGCCTGAAAGTTTTTTTTTTCCATTTTCTTCTTTTATTGAATGAGCTGATGGTTGAATCAGCTCCTTATTCCAGCTCTTGGTGTGGCTGCCTGAGCAGTTATGTGGGTACAGAGGAGGACAAGTGGTGGGGAAATGGGTGAAGTAAGAGGGGATCTGCCTGATTTTACAGGTGTGGGATGTTCCCTCAGCTGCAGGGAAGGCTGAGCTTGTTGGGTTATGTCAAAGACAGAGGTCCTTGCCTTGCTAGCTTGGGAGTCCACAGGCAGTTTTCAGAGTATATGTGGTCTAGCAGCTGCTGTTGCTTTTCTTCAAAGTGCAATTGAAGAAGGAAATATTGGTGCCTTCCTTTTAGGCATAATTAAAAAAAATTGGTCCCTTCACCATCTGTTTTTCTGTGGAACCTCTTCATATACCCAAGGAAGAGAAAGAAGCCTCCCTAAAATTTCATCCACTCCATCTTCTCCCCTCTTTTCTTGTCTGTTCCGTCTTCCCCCCCAAAAAAACCCACCCAAACAACCCAAACCAAAACAAAAATACCTAACAAAACCTCAACAACTTCTATCTTTAACAGAACAAACAGAGTGACAATACTTTGAGGTAGTGAGAAGGTGGGTTTGGGGTATAGATGAAGACAGTAGCTGAGGCAAGAACAGGATTTTTTTGTGGTAACTGTCTGTAGGGCTAGAGACAGAGTTTGCCACCTCCCTCCTCCTGTGTGCAGTGCTGGGACAAACCGAGCTGCCCTGGGCTGTGCTGTGAGGCATGAGGACTCAGCGGTTTCCTATTTTTCCTAGGGAGCTATCCCAAGAGAAGTTGGTCCCCAGGAAATGGGAGCTGGTTCTGTTGGGGGAGGAAGGGTTAAGGGCTGGGATCAACAAAAAGCAGCAGCAGCAGCACAGGGATTTGGGGAGAGGTGCATGCAAACATCTGGGACTGGGGAATGTCTTCTGGAGGGTCTCCTTCAGGGCATGCCAGAATGAACAGGCTCAGCCAGCTGTGCTGAAAGTATTTTTGAAAGTATTTTTTGTGTGTGTGGGATAAGTCATGCAAGTTATTACATATGTGGGCTGGAAGCTAAGGCTGTGGGTCTTTAGGGCAAGCCAGAAAATAATGGCTTTACTTATATGTAAAGTGCAGAGGCAGTTAAAAATAATTACGGAAAAGCAGGAGGCCTGCTGAACCGCTTCCATTTTGTATCTAAACAGAATACAACTCCCTTGATCCAGCGGGAAGTGCAGATCTGTGTGGTCATCACCTGGTTTCTTTTTCTTGAGCCGTCGCTATTTCATTCAGTACGGAAGTGCAGAAAGAGCTCTGCTGTTCCCTGGCACAGACCAGAGCTTCCCGCTAGCTGAGTGCCTAACCCTTCGCTGCAGAAAGGCAGAATCCTCCCTCCCCTCCCCTGCCCTGCCCTCCCCTTCCCATTCCCTTCCCTTTCCTTCTGTGCATCCTCACATTCTCGTTTTGGTGGATCCAGTACGCAGATACAACCTCCTTCAACAGGAGGTTGTTACTGGGTGCTGTGTCCTCCAGGCCAAATCTGTGTTTGCTCTTAACATTCACAGGCTGCAGAAAATAAAGCATGCCTGGACTTCTTAAAGTTTTGGAACTTATGATAAGGAGACTTTGTTGTCTCTGGCACTGTCGATGGTATTTCATGGTGGATCATTTCAAAATCACAGGGTATTTAGTAAATATCATTATTAGCATGCTATAATTTATTGCAGCTTTCTGTTCTGCTCCTGTGCAAAAAAATACGTCAGTTTGTCTTTGCAGCTGGGACAAGATCTGTCCTCAGGGCCAGCTGGAAACCATTTGGTTTGTAAATTACAGTTTCCTAAAAAAGTCAGTGGTACCATATTACCCTAATGTTGAGTTATTGACAGAAAATGATTTCTGTGCTTTCAAGCTGGCTACTGTGGTCTTGACCTAACCTGAAATAAATCTTTCAACAGACCTTTTCAGAACTGAAAATTCTAAAGGTTACTAGCAAGAGAACATCAAGTTAAAAGCTTTGCTTTTGTTTTTCTAATATGGAAGTAAACCCTATTAATGAATAATAATGCAGTTAATATTTTCTTTCTTGTTCTAACAAGTCATATAGTTCAGTTTATTCAAATACTTTCTGCGAGCTGTGTCAAAATTCCTTGGAGTTTTAAATTAGATTGAGTTTTGAAGTTAAGGAAATAGTCCACGTGTCCAAATTAAACAGACTATTGGTTAGAGAAGCCTGTGATGGATCCAACTACAATTGTCATGGGATGCAAATCTTTGAAGGGATAGTGTGTACAGAAGAAATTTACTATTGAAAAGGGCCTACACATTTCTGTGCCTTAAAAATCTCTGTTGGTCCTCAGCTGCATTCTGAACCACCTAAATATTTTTAGAATGCGTATGTCTATAGCAAGCTCCCAAGATTCCAGAATAAAAACATAAAGCCAGAAAACCATTTTTTATTTTAAATAGTTTTTATGGTGCTTGAGGGACAGCAGAGTAGTTTGAGCAACAGACAACTTGCTTGAATGTATTACCTATGCGATTAAATACTAGTGCTAAAAGCCACATAATTGGTGATTTTCCTACCTGATTCGTTCTTTTCTAGCTAAAGAAATTGTAGCCTTTGGTTAGTTTCTATAGGTCAAAACAGAAAATACTTTAAAATTTGAGTAGAATACTCTTGATATTTTTACTCGTTTCTTTTAATGGAACTTAATCTCTGTGATAGACATGGATTCTAGCTGATACGTTTTTTAATCCTGTTCATTTCAGTGGAACTGCATAGGAAGTAAATAATGATAAAACTTCCTCTTAAGGAGGGAATATTTTATTTAGCAAAACATCTTTTTTATTAGAACATCCTGTTTTGATTTAGTGACTCATTTATTACAAAATATATTTCAGTATAACCGAGGTAACCTGCACTTTGGTAATCCATGCACTCTATGCTTGCATAGGTGCTCACTCTTTCTTCAGGTCTGAGCTACATCGATTACCAGAAGTGGAAAAAAAATTGCAATTATTTCCTTACTTTTACAAATGCTTTATGTGTATTGCTTCTTAGTAGAACACCCATTGGAGGCTCAAAGGCTCTGTTTGACTCAAGATTCCTCTTGTCCTTGTATAGTTTGAGTGAACTCCGTGCAGAGTATGCATTCATTTTTCTGGAGCATGTTTCAAATCATAGTTCATATACTGCTGTAATGAAAACCAGGTTTTATGGTATGCATTGTTGTATGAAAAGTTGTATAATTAATATGGAAATACTCTTCTATAACACACACTGGCATCTTTACTGTGTTTGTGCTCTGACATGCTACTATTAAAGTACATATGTTAATCGCTTTAGCTCTTTGAAAATATATATTAATAAGAAAAATTTCTCTTCAATGATAGGATAAAAAGAGAGAGTGCTTTTTGTATTTTTGCCATCAGACAATTACCATATCAGGTTTAAACTGTTGCCATTAATGTATAATTCTGCAGTTATAAAAGTAATTACAGTACAAACATAAAGGTTTCCTTATATAAAAGCTGCTTTAGGAAAAGTGATGTGGGATTTTATTAACTGTGTTCCTTTTAGATGGCTGCTTCTTCATACATAGAAATGTTCATTTGAAATATTGTATTTCATATCAGATATTTACATTTCCGCATATCACATAGTAACTCAGTTCTGCAAATGTTTATGAATGTGGGAGTTTTTAGTATGTAAATAATCCAGCTGTTTTATATAAAATTCTGCATATGTTCTTTGTCTTTGAGTGCATCTTATATTTTCAGATGTTTATAATATAACACATATTTGCTTCTATAGCAAAGACATTACATTTTACTGTATTTTCCCTCATTTTGTTTTACCAAGTTTCTTCTAAGATGAAAATTAGCATTCTGTTGGCAAAAATACTGTCTGACACCTGGTCATAAAAACGGCAGGTGTGGAGCTATGGCAGACGCTTGCCAAATGTTATCCTCATTCAGTCTCTTACTTTTAGGGCCTGAGATTGCTGTATTTAAGATAATTTACCAGGACGAGACCTTTTTTGAGTGCTAGAATTTAATGTTTCAAAAAGTTGCACAGTGGTAGCAATATATTTTATAATATTTAACTGTATAAAATCAGTAGAGCTTACATATTTTTCTACCATTGACTTTAATATTCTACACGTTGGCTTTAATATTCTGAGATTAAAGTATTAATATTCTGAGATTATACTAGTTAAATTAAGAAGAACTCTGAGGTTGAAACTATAAAAACTCTTCCTAGGTAATTTAAAGGTGCTATATTTGGTAGGCTGAGGGAATTGGAATTGTTCAGTCTTGGAAAGAGAAAACTCTGGGGGGACCCTGTAAGTGCCTTGCAGTACCTGAAGGGAACCTACAGGAAGGCTGGGGAGGGACTTTTTCCAAAAGTGTCAACTGATAGGACAAGGGGAAATGGGTTTAAGTTAAACAGATTTAGACTGGATCTTAGGAAAAAATTCTTCAGTAAGAGGGTGACAGGACTCTGGAATAAACTGTCCAGAGAGGTTGTGGATGCTCCCTCCCTTGAGGTGTTCAAGGCCAGGTTGGATGAGGTCTTGAGTAACCTGGTCTAGTTGAGGGTATCTCTACCCAGGGCAGGGAGGTTGGATTAGATGATTTCTAAGGTCCCTTCCAGCCTAGGCCATTCTATGATTCTATGATTATATTTAATCTACAAAGCTTTAGCAGAAATTATATAGTCTCAAATAGGTTTAAGAGAGTTGTTTTAACAAGTGTTATTTTAATATAGGTGAAATGAAACTTCTGATAGTCCATGAAAAATCTTCAATTTTGAAACATCCCTGTCACTCTCCATCATAGCTTGAATTTATGAGCTTTTAAGCACATCTTATTCTTTGTTAGGGTTGTTAATGAGAGTAATTATTGACATTCTGCTATCAAAAATATGTTTATACTCATAAGAAAGAAATATTAGAAGTATTTAATTTGAAAATAGCTCTTGTTGTTTAGGATAGGTGAATATGTATGATTTAATACAGAGAGAGGGCTTGTTATCGAATAGTTCATAACACCATGTATGTCTGTTTTTCTGACATAGGTTTTCCGTCATTTAAATTTAGCTGATCTGGCAAGATGTGCTCAAGTTAGCCAAACGTGGATGCAAGTAACTCAGAACAGTTCATTATGGAGTGATGTAAGTAAGATAATCACATTCAGTATTTTATTTAAATTTATTTTAAAAAAAGAGTGGGTCAAGGGGAGATAGTTTACTTTAAAAAGATAAATATTTAGCATAAAACTTTTATCCCAGAATATGATTTGTTCTACTCATGTACGTGAGTAAAAAAATAGGAGCTACTCAAATGAAGATGTCCATGGTATATCACTATAAAGTCAGTGGACTCGAAAGAGAACTGGCCAATAAGGATGGCTGTAGCCCACTAAGTGCAGACAGTTAAGTGAGGTGTCTTAGGCTCCCTAGGTAATCTAAACAGGCACTATATGCTTGCTGTGGAAGAACATAAGCTCAGTTACAGATACTCTGAGACTACCTGTATTTGCTCTAGAAAGACTCTCGTCATCCCTGTAACAAGTGGTGCAGACCAGTTCACTTTCATATTCATATTCATCAGCTCTTAAGAGTTGCTGAGGTGGTCACAGTGGCCAAGATACTTCATTGTTTCTTCCACCTTAGCGTTCAAATTCCCTGGCACACTCATTTCAGTCAACTTGCCTTAAAATGCACATTTTGTGACCATGCCAGCATGGTCTGTTTGGGGTCACACCTGAAATAATGACTCCATCTTTGCCTTTAAAATACAGTCACACTGCTCATTGCTGTTGCTTTCAGTGGTGCTCGTGAGGCTTCAGATGTGAAAGACTACCTCAAGGCTCCCCAGTCCTTAGGCAGTGGCTTAAGAATAGCTGTGGCACCTCAGCCAATATCACTGTTGCCTCTGTGTCTTTACCTCACATATAGCCATTTATCAGCAGTACAATGGAAGTAAAAAACCAGATGGGGCTCTGGGCAGCCTGATCTAGTGGGCAATATCCCTGCCCATGGCGAGGGGGTTGGAACTAGATGATCTTTAAGGTCCCTTCCAACCCTGACAATTCTATGATTTAAAAAAGTATGTGGGCACTTCAAATATTTAGCCAGATTTTAGGGCCTCAAATCTAAAATTACGATTCAAAATATTCCATGCATCTTCTGCGTAATCCTGGTGATATCTAATCTGATAGACATCTCCTTTTGGGACCTCAAAGTTCATGGGGATGATATTGATCAAGGAGATGGTTTTCCTCTTTTCTCCAAGAACTGTATGACCTGTGGAGCTTGGTGTGAGGAAGCAGAAGAGCTACTGTTCAAGGGAAGGTGAGCTGGCAACCAGGGGTGGTAGAAGGGCAGGCAGAGGCAGTGTCCCCCCCACTGACAAGAGGCACAGTCCCTCAGAACCTGAGCAAGGAGAGCAGAGTGTGTCCAGTGAGAGTAACCAGGGTCACACAACCAACAGAGATTGCCAGTCAGCCCTGTCGTGAAGAGGCATCTCCAAGGTCAAGTCAAGAAGTGAAGTTCATGAATGAGGGCCAGACATATGGCTGGAGACAGACATGCCTAAAGTGTGATTCAAAGACTCAGGGCAAGGGCATGAGATTAAGGGCAGCCGCTGAGCCAACAGGAAAACCCCTAATGAGGCTTCTCCAGCTCTCACCCAATGAACTGTTTTTGCAAGAGTCTTGCCCAGGGCTACCCTGGTGCACCATGCAGGAGCTGGCCTTGGACTCTGGTAGCTAAACCCCTGGGGAAGGAAGAGATTGCAGAGCTTGTTGGTGAACCCAGGGCCCTGTCACTAGGCACCTCTCCCCCAGTTAAGGAGATCCATTTGGGGTCCAGAAGGTGGACAGAGTTGTGCCTTTTGAGGCTGAGAAGACATCTGAACTTGGGTCTCCCAAATACGTTGTTCTGTCCCCTGAGTGGGACCCAGCCTCCAGTTCCCAGGTAGCTGAAGGCCCGTGTCTGCCTTCCTGACTGGGGGAAAGAAGTTCTGGAGAGCTCAGCAATGCTGCTTACATGTCCTGCAGTCTGGTTCTAGGCAGCTGCCTGTTCTCTGTGTGAGTTTCTTTAAATTGGTGTCCTGATGTGCTTAGCTGTCATGGATGTTTTGTAGTCTCTGCTCAGATCTGAGTTGTTGAATCTATCCTGGGCACCAACACCTGAAAGATACTGCAGTGCTCAGCTTGTGGGTGCCTGGAGGTCTAGTTTTAGGATCGTGTATTCATGAGCTTAATGGAATTAAGGTTAAAACCTGATAATTTTAATGTGAGACAACCAAAATTCTATTAAGAAAACGCAAAACTCCCAACTTCCTGATACTATAACCGCATCAAAGCATTCTGCATAGAGATAAAGGTGATTGATTTTTCAAAGTCATAAACAGGGATTATGAAATGTACAACAAACTGGTGTGATGTAGCTGTAGCAGATTATATAAAAGGGAAAACACACCCACTTTTTCTGGCTTGTTTATGAAGAAATTTAAAGAAGGTATGAAAAAGTCTTAAAAAAAAGGGGGGGATCCTTCCTATTAAACATTTGTATGTTGGCTTTCCTCATGTTTTGAAACACTCAGTAGATAGACTGTTAAACTATTTTCTAGTAATTTTTGTTAAAACTTCTTAAATTTGAACTTTTGACAGATACTAAGAAAAACAATGTTTTTAGTCAAAGATCTAGATAACCTCAGCCTGCAGCTGGGAGATACTTCTACTAAAACTAAGATGACATGTTACATATTCTTGATATCTTGCTTTATGAGTAGACCATAAATTAGAAAAAAAAAATCTTTATCAGCTTTAAGATTTTATACATTTTAAAGAGAAAAAAATGAAGTAAATATTGAAGTCTGACATTTTTATTTATGTTTAATATTCTGACGTGTATTTTGGCAGTTCAGGACTTGTGTCACCTTCATAAATACTGTAGACACATACTTCTTCTGTATTTAAGTATTTTTAGTCAGCTATCTAGAATTTTTATATATGTAATACACAGACATTTGTGTGTTTTCCAGACTATTGATTCAGTGTTTACATAGAACTTCATGTATGTACTAGTGATTTTCATAATGATGTGTATTTTGTATGTACTACCTATTTTTAGTACTGAATTGTATATTAATTGTTTGTATTTTTAGATCAATTTTTCATCAGTGAAGCATAAAGTTCAAGACCAAATAGTAGTAAATACTTTGCACAAGTGGCGCCCATATATATTGCATTTGAATTTTCGAGGATGCTATTCTCTTCACTGTCCTAGCTTTAGAAGTATTGGTGAGTATTACATGTATTTTGAAAGTCTGAATTCTCTCTTTAACTGTGTCTTCACTCTAACCTTTGCTATTGTCCCAGTTCAGTGCCTTTATTTTTCTATGTCCAGACATAATGAGGCGCTGTGAGAATGACAATTGTACAATTACTTTAAATGCACCCCCCACTTCTTTCATTACACTCTCCAGCATATGACTGAAGATTGCTAGAATGCCGTAGAATGGTTTATATTCTGTGTGAAATGCTGTAACATGACAAATAAGATTGAAATGCAAACATGCTTAAATATATCAGAACGCCAGAATTCAACTCTTGAGATAATCATCACAGAATCACAAACTGGTTGAGGTTGGAAGGGACCTCTGAAGGTCATCTGATCCAACCCCCCTGCTCAAGCAGAGCCACCTAGAGCTGGTTGCCCAGGACCATGTCCAGATGGATTTTGAATATCTCCCAAAGATGGAGACTCCACAGTCTCCCTGGGCATCCTGTGCTCACAGTAAAGAAGTGTTCCCTGATGTTCAGATTGCACCTCCTGCATTTCAGTTTGTAACTGTTGCCTTTTGTTCTCCTCAGTCAGTGGTCACCACTGGAAGAGCCTGATCCAATCTGATCCAATCTTTGCATCTTCAGGTATTTAGGTGTCTCAGTAAGAGGCCCCTAAACCTTCTCCAGCTGAACAGTCAAAGCTCTCTCAGCCTTTCCTAGTAGGAGGCATGCTCCAGTCCCTTAATCATCGTTTTGCTCTTTGTTGGACTGTCCTCCGTCTGCCCAGGTCTCTCTTTCTGGGGAGCCCAGAACTGGACACAGTACGCCAGGTGTGGCCTCGCTGATGCTAAGTAGAGGGGAAAGATCACCTCCCTCAACCTCCTGGCAACACCGCTCCTAATGCAGCCCAGGGTTGTACCATCCACCTCCTTTGTGGCATGGGCACATTGCTGGCTCCTGTTCAAGCTGGTGTCCACCAGGACCCCCAGGTCCTTTTCTGCCAAGCGACTTTGCAGCTGGGTGGCTCCCAGCATGTACTGGTGCCTGAGGTTCTTCCTTCACAGGTGCAGGATTTTGCAGTTTCCCTTGTTGAACGTCTTGGGGTTCCTGCAAGCCCATTTCTCCAGCCTGTCAGGGTTCTGCTAGGTGGTGGCAGAACCCTCTGGTGTTATCAGCCAGCTGCTCCCAGTTTGGTGTCATCTGCAAACTTGCTGACGATACAGTCTGTCTCGTTGTCCAGATCATTAATGGGGATGTTAAACAGGAGTGGACCTGGTGTTGACCCTGAGGGTGTACTGCTTGTTACTGGCCTCCAGCAAGAGGCTCACAGGGAAAAAACCAAACACACAAACCAACCCTCCAACCGAAAGAAAGAGAATCCAGTCATGGTCCATGATATTAATGTAGTGTTCAGGTTTTTGCACAAATAATAGGTACTTGACTCTCCTGCCAGAGCAGAGTCCCTCTGGATGTAGAAAAGCATCTTAGTCCTTCATGATTATAAGTGTGGAAGTACATGTGACCATGTGATTAGAGGTTAATTTCCTTGATGACAGCATTTTGCAATAGTTTCAGGTCAGAAATCTGTTTCTTTTTCAATGCAGTTGTATACTTTGCTAAGCAGAGAAGTGGACAGGAAAAATAATAGCCTTTTTGAGTAGTAATAGATGTTCAGTGTTAGCTGTGAAAGTATACTTGATTTGTTAGGAGTTACCTGCATCCCAGCTGTTCCTCAGCCATTTTATCGTGAAGAGTGTTAAAACGTCTTGATAGTGTTTTCTTGAGAAAAAACTCTTCTGCTTCATCTAGGCAAGATCCCAAGGAATGTTTTGGATTCCTGGCACAGCTTTACTTCAGTATTACTCAAGCAGAAGAACGTTACTGACTTACTCTTTCTGGTCTACGTTTTAATTGAATGCAAATGTGTAAAAAATAAATGGAGATGGTTTTATTTTCCAAATAAAGTGTATTTTGATGTTTTGAGACTATGATGCATTTATTATTTAATCAGATAATACTTGATTGAAATTGTTGATCCAGCTGTAACAATTTCAGTGTGTTTTCTTTTGTTTTAGAAAGTGACTGTGTAATTACGGGTGAGAACAATTTGCTCTTCAGTGGTGACAGAAAAGAACAATTTGCCAGGAATAAAAAGCATATTTGATCATGGTCTTGGCTTTTAAATCACAGCATAGAATAACATTCTCAATGATATCACCATGCAAAGTTGTTTAGTGAAACAATTTAATATTATAATGAAATTTGGCAGCTAATAAAAAAAGCAAGCCAAAATAAATCAGACACGTTGCCTTCATTATGGGGGCTGTACTTAGAAATGTTAAATCCTTTTCTGCTTTTGATTTCCTTATGTATTTGAGTACAAAATTAAAACAAAACATTGTAATGTTTGTTGTGTTTGAAGTTAAAAACATATAAAGAACAGTTGCAATAGAATTATATTCACACTGCCTTTTTCATCATATTGTTTAACTGATTCGTATCTAGTTAAAATAATTTAACTTAGAAGTATCAGTGTGTTGATTATGTCAGCTGAACATCAGTACGTTGATGCCATCCATTTCCATTTATCTTACGTATCAAAGACACTAAATCCAATTTGTGTATCTACAGACTATGTATTTCCCATTTTTTGGGATGATTTATGTTCTCTGTAGGCTGAACATGAAAGATTATGTCTCAGTGGGTTGAGCGTGGTGCTTGAAACACCAAGGTCACGGGTTCGATTCCCGTTCGGTTCTCACGTGTTGCCTGACCTAGTCGAGAGGTGGCATCCCTGCCCACAACAGGGAGGTTGCATTAAAATCATCTCTGAGGTCCCTTCCAGCCCAGGCCATTCTATGAAGAAACTCAGTGCTATTAATTTTAAACCGTGATGAATCGTGTGTGATGGTCCACGGGGGGTTTTAGAAGACATTGATTTATAAAGCTGTTTCTTCTAACTTTGAAGATACCCGGTAGTTCTTTTTAAGAATGAAACACATTTATATCAGTGTACTGTTGCTATTTAGATTAGTAGCATATTTCTTCTCCTAAAACCCATTGATACTGATCATACAGTCTACTTGTGCCATTCTTTTGAAGCTCTTGTGGATGGACTAAAATCAGTGCGAAACTATTTCTCTGTCTTTTTGTAGTGATTGAAAATCATATTAAAATTCTCTTCCTTTGACAATTTTTTCAGCTAACAAACAGCCTTGAACTGTCCATTTGGTTATAGGCTACAAGTGTGATGAACCTTTCCATTCGAACTTCCCTGAGCTACAGTTCTGACCTCATCTTTCCAGATAAATCCAAGATTACACAGATTTTGGCAACAAGTTTTTATTGTTAATGTAAAACAGCAATGATATTAGCTGAGGTTAAGTCTGTTGGGCTGGCTAGTCATGTTAATATTTTTTAAAAATTAATTAGCTGCAAATTTTTAGAATTGGTTTTATGTACTGCAACTTTGGCAGCGGTGTAAGCATGAAATAGTCATCATTGTTTAATATCTACATGTGAATGTTACACGGTTCCAGCTAAGACCGTCTTTGGCAAATGAATGTGTTACAGAAAAATGAATGTATGAGGTGCATGGATTACGGTTCAGCTGTTTGTGGTTTTACTCCACCCACTCAGAGATCTCAGAGAATCATTTGACTTCCCTGTGTGATGGGGAACTGCATTTAAAAACTGCCACCAATGTTTGTCTAAAATTGCCTCAGAAGGTTATGAAGTGTTTTATTCCCGTTAGTGTCTGCAGTATTGACAGACCTATCCATTTTTCCTGCACCCTGTCATGGCAAAACATGGTGCAAAATAACCTTTTCTGTGTTTCATGTGTGCTGTTTAGAGAAAGGGGCACTGCTGCTGTAGAGTGCTCCAGTTTCTCCCTTAAGACAGCGCTCCCTGTACATATGCTGCACATCAGGAAGACAGTGTGCTGTCATGCAATCCTTTCCTGGTTATGGACAGAGAAAGAAGAGTTATTGAAAGGGAAATTACTGAAAGAAAGAGCTTAAAAAGCTTACAAAGGAAAAGGAAGTCTTGTGAGTTTCTTTCAGACTTGGAGGTGCTTCTGAGACTTTTGTGACGAAATAGTACAGAAACAAAGAAATGCCAATGTTAAGTTGTGATTTGTGGCTGTGGTGTTTCAGGAAGGCTGTACTTTAATTTAGAGTGCATTTCAGAGAAGCTCAGAGGAACAGCAATTAACCCTCTAATGCTGAAGTTTTTATCAGCTGCTAGTCATTTTCCCCATATGTATGTTTTTCAAATGTATTTTTGTCTTTCCTCTTGGGCTGCCTCCTTCTGTACTATCCTCATAGTTCCTGTGTGCTTTTCCTGTTCGTGCAGTCTTTTCTCAAAGAATTTGCTACTAGACACCGTCAGGAGACCATACTAGCGTGTATTACCCTTGCCCCAATCTAGTATTTTCATTCCTGTGTTCTTACATGATTTGCAATTGCAATTACTGTCTATTCTGCCACATCCTTGGTATGGGTGTCTGAAAATGCCAATGTGCAGAAAACTCTAATAGGTTCCAGCTAGTTTTTCAAGGAGTGCGTCTCCCCACCCCCTTTTTTTAATTATAGGAAATTAAACCACCACTTGAATACTCCTATGTCTATTCTATAACAATTCTCTAGTATTGTTGCCAAAACTGAAGTACACAATAACTTTAGACAGTAAGGAATAAAATTATAGTGCATTGTAATTAAAAGAATAGAACTTCCAGCTAGTCCTTGCAAGCTCCAGAGGCTGTCTAAGGAAAACAGTAGCAAGGACAATTCTAGCATTCAAAACTTCACTCCATGGTTCTCTTGACTGCTAGAAGTCTTTTTGCTTTTTGATTTTCATAGGTCTAGACAGATTCACTCTTAAGTATTGGATTTCATTTTAGTGTTATTGCACAAGGGTTTTTTTTCACGGACCTTCTGAGATGACCCTGATTTCACAAGTTCACACTGAAACCTTTATTTGCAGGATAATTGTTGAACCTCTAATGTATCCTTGTTATGTCCCTCACTTACAGATTTCACACTTAATAGCTGTCACCAAACACCTTCTACTCTTAGATACAGGCAGCACGTTCAGCTGATCAGCCCCCTTGCACCTTCAGCAGGTGCAACAGTTTCTGGTGCTGCTGTTTGATAGTGCTGAATGATCACACACATTCATACAAACAGCCTCACTCTCCTAAACTCTGGCTTCTATTGAACAATTGTCATATTTATTACTGCAACCCATGGGTTTTTGCCTTAGTCCCAAGAGGGACATTTCATGATGTGTTTAGGAATCTCCAACACCTCTGAACTTGTAATTTACAACAATTAGGCCACTGCTTTGGACCTCAGTCTTATTCCACTGCTTTTCCAATTGGTGACCTTTTGCTGACCAGAGAGGTCAGAGATGTCTCACCCAGCTTTTATCTTATATTCCTTTCCTGGAGTGCTTTTCCTACCTGGGCTTTAGCCTACCTCAAGCTAGTTTTTCCTTCTTAATGCTGATTCTTTGCAGATAGTTTATAAAGTCATTTTTTCCTATTCAACCTGTTCTCCATTGGCTGTGCTGCCAGTGTAGTTCTGCTGTGGTTCCATTGTCTGTCCTTTTCAATCATTCTCAGCAGTTCCCTTCTGTACTGAAATAATCCTCCAGAATTTGAAAGGAGGAATACTTCATTTAATGCTGGCTACTATGACAGATTTTCTTTCAGCACCTTTAGGTTTCTAGAAAATGCCCATTTATTGAATACTACTGGCCAAATTGGATCTTCATCTGCCTCCCACTTTATCAGGATTAACCTTTAGTAATTAAAATATTCCCAGGAGCAGGGATAAGTCGGTGTCCTGGGTTTAGCTAAAACCCCAGTTCTGTTCAGTGATTTTTACTTTCCAGTTTAGTGTCTTCTAAAAGGCTGCACTTTCTGCAGTTAGCAGCATGTTCTTGCAGACGGTGTGTGCTACTGGCAGTGATAACACCTGATGTTTACAGTTACAGAGTCTGATGTGCAGAAAAGCCTTTGCTTATACTTATTCCTGTAGTGCCCAAGGCCACTGCTGGCTCTGATGTGCCACGCTGGAGGTGCCGAGTAGTAAGAGGGGGCACAAGGAAGTAAAAGGTTGCACCTCTGGGGGGTAGTAGAAGACAGGACAGGTGACCAGCGAGAGTATTCCATCCCATGTACATCATATCTAGTATAAATTGAGTGATCACAAGAGTTTCTGCCCTTTTCTGCAATAGATGGTGTCCAGAGAGGACTCCATCTGACCTCCTGATTTTGATCCGGATCCTGAGTTCCCAAATCCAGCTCCCTGTATCCAGCTCCCCACTGCCGCTGAGCCTGGGGCTTCCCCAGTGCCTCCTGCTCTGCAGCACCAGTGGTGATTGCTATCGGGGGAGGGAGTCGGGTCTGATCGGGCTACTATCTATAGTTGTATGTAGTTCTTTACTTTTATCTTTTTACCATTATTTCTATTATTTTCATTAAAGCTGTTTTAGTTTTTCTTCTCTAACCCGTAACTCTCTCTGCCTCATTCCCTTTTCCTTCCCGTTTGGGGGAGGAGAAGAGGGGGTTAGAGAGCGTCTGTCCATGTTAGTGACTGGCCCAGCCCTAACCTGTGACAGTCGGATACTGTTGTACTTGCCATAAAGTTTTTAAAAGACACTGGAAGAAATGGGTAAATTACTATCAGTAAAGCACCATTAAATATATTCATAATCTGAGTAAAGGAGGACATGAAGGAATGCAGTTAATAATAGGATGTGTTTACTTAAGGATTGTTTGGCATTCCTACCACCCTTAATAATTTCTGAATTTTTCCTTTATGTTGTTTCATTTCATGTCAGCATAAAAGTGCTGAGTCCTTTGGATTGCACTTCTAAAATAAAATGTGTGACCTTTTGGGCTTGTGGCTAAAGCACCAGAGTAGTCCACAAACACCGTAATTGTGTGCAGATCTTTAAAATTGTTCTAGAATTTCTTCCATGATAGCCAATGGCAATTTAAAGTTTTGGCCCCAAATCTCTATCCTGCAGTTGGCATATTTCTTACTGATCTAAGAGTAGGAGAACAGTCGAGCGCTTGAGCTGGGAATTACTGAAGTTTTAACCCGGTATCTCCTACTTGTCCACCATGTGAGCTTGGGGAGTTACTTATCCTTTTCATGTGTAAAAAAAAGGGTGTTATGATATCTGCCTTTTTAGAGGCAGTAGTTCTGCTAGTTAAATATTACTGATGCAGAAATTAAAAAACACAACCAGAACTATTATGTATGAGCTAAGAATAATCATTCAGTGGAAACAGCTTTTTTTTGTAAAAGAACTTTTAGCTAGTATATTATATGGCAAGGAGTTTTATCTTTAGAGATACCGTGTCTTTAGCTGGGGCGTTTGTGCGGCTGTTACCGTATTATTAGAATAATCACAATTTTTAATGAATATATATTCCCATAGACAGTTGCATGATGAGGAGTTGCTATGATGTGTATTTTACAACTGAGCAGACTTGGAGGATGCCCAGACTTCTAGTGAGCACTCAGAGGCACACTTACCTTCAGTTTGGGTGAGCACTGCTATGTTGGATGCAGACCACAGCAGACTTCCCGTGGTCCTCTTCACCTAGAAGGGATGTCATGTAATCTGTGACAACCTAAAATGTTTCCTAGAAAGACTACAGCTCTGCCTGCTGCAAAAACGAAACAAGGCAAATATGAGCATGTGGATCTGGATCTTGGGAACTGACCATGTCTTGGCTACTCGAGGTTTCAGGCAGCTCATGTGCAGAAGAGACAGAGGCTGAGTTATTCACTCAAGTCTGAGCAGGACCACCAATAAATCAGCAAGGAGAACTCAGTTTCTGGGTTTGAATTCTAATCAGTATAACAACTGCCTTTCCTGTTTTTCTAAAACTATATTTAAGGTTAGTCTTCAGATTGTTTTTTTGTATACAGTAAAACAAGAGGAAGCTGATACAAAAATCTTAGAAATGTTTTGTGGAAGTATTTCAGGAAACTGATAGATACAAAGAACTGTCAATAAATTCAAGAAAAATGTGTCATGGTCACAATCCTGCAGCAAGTTCCGTGTCAGAACATAAGCTGTGGTCCTACCTAAGACAACTCCTCCCCACCACATTATGTACATTTTTGTTTATCGATTTCTACTGTATAGTTTCAAATATTTGCCAGACTAGTTCACAAGAATGTTCACAAGAATGTCCAGAACAAATTGTCAGAAACAATTACTTGATGAAGGATGCTGTATAACTAATGCCATTCTGTAATTATTAACTTCAATAAACAGGAATCTTTGTAGGCAGATAGTCCTACAAACAATCAGTATAATTAACAAAAATGTAAACAGCATGTTTTTTTCTGAGTATCAACTATTTAAATGTACAAAAAATTTTAAAAAAATAATTGCCTTATTAGCCTATCACAGTGACAATCACACCGTGCTTCTTTACTGTTTGAACTGACTGTTCTTTGTGTCGTTCCCATTCCTCATCATCTTTGTCCACATCAAAAGTTTCTGGATAAATGGTCAGCTTGTCTTTTGGGCACTCCTCATAATAACTTCGAACATATTTTCCAACAGACCATCCTTTGTATTCCTCAGGCGTTTTGCATTCTAGACCACTGTAGTGAACATTGTAGTGATGCTTCAACCAGTAGAAAAGATAATGAATGTTGTAATCACATCTCCAAGGATTGTCTCTCAGCCACAGTATTTTCAGAAAGTAGAGGTCTTCCAGTACTCCATATTCAAAATTCTGCAAGCTGTTGTTTGATAGATCCAGCTCCTCTAAGTTATTGAGGCTTGAGAAAGCAGCTAGTCAACAGAAAATAGTTATTGGTACCTTATAAAAAACAGAAAAACCATATATATCTACAACAGAGAAAAAATTTTCGTAATTATACATTTATTACATTTTTTTGGGCTAATGGCTATGACAAGGACTTTTCAGACACTGAACTTTAAAATGTGGCTTGTGCTTTGAGAAGTGACAGATTGGTGTAAATATATTGACATTAGGGAAGTTGTACTGCTGATAAAGTTATAAAACAATCAACATGTGTGAGTGTAGAATAGGAGTAGGGAAGATGAATGAATGCTTGATTTGCTCATAGAAGTCTACTGTTACTGCCATGATACAGAAGTAAAAGTAGGGAAATAATTATGTATTAGACAATGTGTAGGGCTAATGGTTCTTGTACCTATACATGTATTTGTGTGTGTGTGAATAGAACCTTTAAATTAATGTTTTAAGGTATGAAAGCTAATAAACGTGGAGCTTCAGAATAATTCTGCTGATTCACATTTCAGAGAGCAGCCCATACTTTTTGCAAGTACACCCTTTCATTTAGTGCCGGAAGTCTTAATTTAGGTAAATCAACTATGTATAATGTTAAACCTCATAAGTACCACTTTCTACTGCTGCTTAATTTCCAAAATGCTACTGGAGAAGACTCTTAATGCTTCATACTTCCTGTGTCTCTCTCCTTGTATCTACTTTCATAACTGAAAGCTGAATACACACAGATGAAAAGCAAATTGCCAGCAAGGCTGCTTGAGTTCAAATAATATATAGCTTAAGAGCTATTATATATAGTGACTTTTAATCCGAAAGAGTTTAAATCCTTTTGATTTCTCTGTACTTTATTGTTCAATATAATTTAAAAGCAGCCTCTTCATATGACAAGTTTTCTTAGGTTTGGCAAAGATACTTAAAAAAATCATTCAACTATTTAGCATTTTGGAAAATGATTAGCCTTCAGCAGCTGAAATCAATCTCTCTTCATTGACTTCCATGATGGATACATTCCAGTGCAAACCTTTATGAATTGAGTGATACAAAAGGTATTTAGATTTTTAGATCCTTTTTTTCTGCATGTTTATATCTGATAGATACACTGTCACAGTTTATAATGAATAGAACATGAATAACTTTTTAATGAATATTTAAAATTATTCTTACCGGGATCAATGTAAGCTATTCCATTACTGTTTAGGTTTAATATCTTCAGTTCCGTGACATCTTCAAACTCTTTGGCTCGTAGTTGTCTTATTTTGTTGTTGGACAAATCAAGTTTAACTATATCTGGAGGTATGTTACCTGGAACTTTCTTTAAATCTTAAAAAATGAAAAAGACATAACTTATATCAGCTTTAGATTATTCTTACTGCTTAGGTAATGTAGTTGCATACCACACAGAGTTCTGTCAGTCTAGCATCGTTTGTTGTTTTCTTTCCCTTTTAGGCCCACTAGTAGCGTCAACATGCTTTTTCAGCTTCTGAATTTCATTGCTTTGTTCACTTGTATCTTTACATTTTATGTGAAAATTACTGTCTTCATTAGTGCCTATAGTAAAACCTCTTTCTGTCTTTTATATTTTTATTTTAATAGAACTGTATTACTCATTCACATGGAGACAGGGTAGGTAGTGAAGATACTGTGCTAATAAAAAGTGTGTGTGAAATGCTTGATCATATAATGAAAAGAAACCAGAGTAACTAAGAAATGTTTATTTGTATATAGACATCTTCCCTAATCAAATTACAGTGTGCTGTCTTACAACCTTTGTTTTGTGTTGCCAACAGCAAAGTGTTCTAGATTTTTTCAGCAATAAAAATGCATTTATAGGAATATATATGCAGTTATAATTACAGTTCAGTAGTTACAGTTTTGCAGTGCTTTAGTAATATTTAAGACTTCATATTGTTACGATACTTACAGTGATTATAGGTCCAGGCAGTATAGGGGCATCCTGCCTATCTACTTCTCTATCCTACTTGTGTCACTGGCATTACCAAAGTAGCCAAGCACCTCTCAGTCATCTGTGTGTGTACCCGTACAGAGTTCCTCGCAGAAGAGTAACTCCTAGTCCAGTAGTAAGAGCACATTCGTGAGAAGTCCAAACTGTGGTTTGAACCCTCTCAGGATAGTGTTAATAAACCTGATCTCCAGGATTATGTTTACTCGATGACTGTTACAATCCTGGGCTATTATTGTAGGAAAATAAGCAGTGTCTCTTGTTTGACCATCTTTGAATGAAGGCAAGTAGTTCCCGGATCTGTGCTGAAATTTGTGCTCTTGGCATACTTCTGGAGTTTTGAAGATGTCTAATGCATCAGGTAATCCCTAGGCTAAAGCAACTATCAGAGTCTTCCTGCATTGTATCTGATTTTGAGCAGAGGTTTGGTATTAGAAATACATAAATATTGTAACTACTCCAGCCTGCTCTGGTTGGAGTGCTTCCTGCTTGTGCAGATGTCAAAGTTTCAGGGCCTATTTATCACCAAATGAATGGAAATAATGCTTGAATATAGAGACTTGAAGGGTTTGGCAGTACTAGAAAGCAATTTTTTTCAACTACTCTTACAAATACAAATTCTTTTGCAGAAAAGCAAACAGAAACTACTTTTGCATCCAACTTTTGTTGCTTTTTCTGGTAAAACTGAATTGAGGACATAGGATACTTTTATTCTGAAGTATGGAAAGATCTGGTGTATTACAGGTCTCATAAGATTAAAATAAGCAGTTCTTCAAAAAGGAGAATATACACATATATTGCGTATTTTTAAGATTTTTTTTTCATGAGCTTTCTGACATTAACTGAAAGCTGCTGATCTGTTGTCATATCTCCTTCAGGATACATAGTACTGGTATACTGCTTGTCTCTCCATCCACTCCATTGTAAAGGAGGAATGGATTGCAGCTTTCCATGTCATCTTACTGATTTGACAAATGATGCACCTTTTTTTTCCTGCTCTGAAATCTTGTTCATGTGGATTTGGAGAAATTTTTGTGTTTTCCCTGGATTTTGGGTGCATTATACCCCTGTTTCTCATGAAAATTCCAATAAAATTGTGCATCTGCTACACAGTAATCATATGCAAGGACAGTAAGTACAATGCTTTCATCAAAGATTACCATATGTTCAGAAATCCCAAATGTCTATGGGATATGTGCATCCAGCTGTGAAGCATATGCACAGTAGATCTGATACTTCCTCAAAAATATTAAACGTGCTCAATGTATCCATGCTAGACATTCAGGAAGTCCAGGGCTGGTATACTTGAGTTCTTGAACTGAAAGAGGGAGTCCCTGTACCCTCCAGTACACTCATGTAGAGGTTGAAGTAACTTTATTCCTTCATTATTAGTACTAAAGACAGCAAACCCTTGTTCTGAAATACTGTAAAAGCCTGTGGAACTCCAATGAAGAGCAAACCATGTTGAATGTTTCTATAAACTTAGGGAAAAAAAAATCTATTTTTCTTGCCAAAAGCTTTTGAGTATATCTATGTATTCAGCTCATCTCTTTGATACCACTGAATGGGGAGAGCTGGAAAGTCAGTTTCTATATTAAGATAATTAAGATTGTAATCTATAATCTAATTAAGATCCTATCTACAAGGAAAGGTAAGATGGGTGAATATTAAGAAATTAATAAATGCTAGGCATCATTAATAAAAAAAAATGTAGTAGCTGTATGGAAAAAAAAGGAGAAAAGTGAGCTGTGGGAATCATGGAGTCACAGAGTCACAGAATGGTCTGGGTTGTAAGGGACCTTAGTGATCACAGAATGTTAGGGTTTGGAAGGGACCTCTAGAGATCATCTAGTTCCAAGCCGCCTGCCATGGGCAGGGAAACCTCCCACCAGACCAGGTTGCTCAAAACCCCGTCCAACCTGGCCTTGAGCACTTCTAAGGAGGGGGCATCCACAACCTCTCTGGGCAACCTGTGCCAGTGTCTCGCCACCCTCACGTAAAAGAATTTCTTCATAATATCTAATCTAAGTCTACCCTCTTTCAGTTCGAAACTGTTACCACTTGTCCTATCACTTCACTCCTCAACAAAGAGTCTCTCCCCTTCTTCCGTGTAGGCCCCCTTATTCAGTTCTGGAGGGCTGCTATAAGGTCTCCCTGGAGCACCCTCTAGGCTGAACAGCCCCAACTCTCTCAGCCTGTCCTCTTATGGGAGGTGCTACAGCCCCCTGGTCATTTTTGTGGCCTTGCTCCAACGCGTCCATGTCTTTCTTGTGCTGGAGGCCCCAGAGCTGATCCATAGTAGATAAACCATATGATCAAATACTGAAATTGTTAGTTCTCTATATTTAGGTATTGTCTCCCTGTACTGACTTCTGAGTTTGACTGTCATTCAGGTCCAAGAATAAGGGTGCACAGAATTGTTACATAAATTTAAGTCACTGTTAAAGCAAACAGAAGTTTAGCAAACACATTGCAAGATGCAAGTGGGCAAAACATACTGCAGTGAGCCGGTATTGTAGGCTATGCTTCACGGAAGTTGGGGAAAAATCTTCCGAGTTTTGGCTACTTCTAGTAATGCTTTTCATTTTTTTGATTTGTAATATTAAGGAAAAACTCTTCCAAGTTGTTTGGTTGTTTGCTCATCAGGGGGTAAAACATGGGAAATATAAAGCACAAATAAATGTACTTTTTTGTTGTTATATACCCCAGCTCGTTTACCCCTGAGGCTTAATTGCGGCTTTTAGAAGCCTGAGAAGGATTTAGGAATGGAGTGAATCCAAGTGTCTGAAAAACATTTCTTGAAAGCCCTTGAACTTTGAAACATTTGCTGGGATCCGGGAGGAAGAACACAGAGAGGTATTTCGTTATGAACAAAAGCACACATTTTCTTCCCTTAGTAGAAGAAACCTTGCACAGAAAATGGCTCTCCTTTGCAATTAGGTTCTTTTGGGCATTGTACGCACAGATGGCTGCTCCAGTCCTGCTTCACAGCTCGCTTCTGTCAAAGTTGTTCCTATCTTTGTTTGTACACTAGAAAGAAGAAAAGTCACTCTGTGCTTTTCTCTGTCAGTACAACAACTTCAGCCCAGCTGTCATTTGATTCGTATGTTTATAGTTATAAAAACAGACTAGTGAGATGCTGGTCCTTCAGTAACTTAAGTATGTGCTTAATTTTATTCCCGTTGATTGGTTTTGGATATCTCATACTAGAGCACTAGAGAGTATCTGTGGAATTGGGGCTGCAGAGTACAGGTAAAATACAGAAAGAATTCCTAGTTGCTGCTTGTAGTTATGAAAGAAATACAAAGAGTATTAGTTGAAGTAAGTAAAAAGAGTGCTAGCACTATATTAATTTGCTGTAAATATTATGTGACTAAATGTAGTAAGGGAGCAAGAGTACTGAAATCATTAATTGAGTTATAAGGACAGATACAAACCTTTTCTTTTGCAGTTCAGAGTTGGTACAGGAAACACATACATGTGGCACAAAGAGGAATCAAATTCTGGTTTGACAGCTCCAGGTTTCTCCCGTTTTATGTTTTGGGGTTCCTGCCTATCCTCTTCACTACACAGCTGTTCAGCTTTTATCTGCTTTAGCTTTTGATTCTTCAGTTCTATTGGATGCACACACTTGGCATAATTTCCCAAATTCCTGTTTGTTGGAACCTGTAGCATTGTAACAAGGGTTTCTAGTTCACAGTTGCAATGCCAGGGATTATCATAAAGACGTAGGTAGTTTAGACTGGGTGTATAAATAAAAATCTCCTCAGCTAAACTCTTAATTTGATTATGCTGAAGTAAGAGCGTGGTAAGCTTATCCAAACCAAAAAAAGCCTCGCTTTCAATTTTTGATATTTCATTCTGTTGTAAATCCAGACTTTTCAGTACTTTATACTTGGAGAACATATTATTCTTCAATTTACGAATCCTATTTCTTGCTAGTAGCATGTGTTTTAAATCCTCTGGCCACTCAGGTGCCACAAAAATCAATTTTCTTTCCTGACAGTCTAGATATTTCTCATGAAGATAAGTGTATATTTCACATGGTGAGCCTTGGGCATTGCGCTTAACAGTGCTAGATGCTTTCTGCAAGATGTTTCGCCTTTCATTGTTTCTCAGACTCCTGCTTCTTGTCTTCCTACAGTCAGATGCTTTACAAAGAAGAAGTAGTAGTATAATAGTAACTACTTGCATCCTGACATTCAGCTGGACCCAGGTTTTTTTTCTGTGAGCGCTGGAACAGTTGAAAATTTTGGACAGTTAATCAGTGTTGTACAAATCTGAGGAGGCACAGCTGGAGTATGTGGGATTCCTGTTTTGGAAGAAAAGCAAAACATTAAGAGAGATGAAACAGGCATTTTCATGGAGACTTGTACGTAATATGCAGCATTCAGTCAAGTACTCAGTCATCACATTACTTGGAGCTTCACAAATACTTTGAAAATAGGTGATCCGGCTCTGGCAGGACTAGATGATCTCTAGAGGTCCCTTCCAACCCTGAACTTTCTGTGATTCTGTGATTCTGTGAGATTCTGTTAGCTCACAGTGACCCACTGTGAATGTTTGCATTGACGACTTTATTCCTTACTTGAAAAATGAAATTTTAGTTTTTAGTTTTTGGCAGCTGTATGCTAGTCAGTGTAAACTGATAACGTGTTTTAATAACTTGATTTATAACTAGGATCCTCTGTGTGTGTTCCCCGTTCTGGTAATATATAGCTCATTCTATCCAGGAGAGCGCAGAAATAGAAAAAGAAGAACTAGGGGGTGGGGAGGGGGTGTGAGGGGGAGGTAAGAAATAATTATAAAAATATTCTTTCCTCTTCATTTCCATTTCCTAGGTCCAAACTGGGATTTTTTACTAGTATTACATTCTGTCTGCTGGCTAAATGATATTCATCTATAATACCGAAATGAGCAGCTGCTTTCAGTAGCATGTGCAGGTTCACGTGTAAAATTATGTAACTCTGTCTCATTTAGTGCTAGGTTAAAACAAAAAAAGTAAGGGTTTGTAATTTCTGTGGCTTAGCAGCCTTAAGGATGATTTTAATTGGCTAGGTTCGTCTGAGTTGTGCAATCTCTCTCAGTATTGCCCTACTCTCCAAAAAGGCACTGAGTTAGACAGTGTGACAGGATATCAGTGAAGTCACAGTCCCCATAGAAAAGAATACGAATGCTTGATTGCAGTTGAAAACATGTATTTGTCTTACTATGCAAAAATATGTTTTTACAGATTTTTAAGGTATATTTCTTTTCATTCTAAACCCTTCATACTGCATTTTCTGTATTAGATATCTGCATCAGGCCTGTTTTCTTCATTTTGGTTTAGACAGATCAGTTATTTTTGAATATCAGATTAAGGGAAAAAGTATTACTATGTTTAATAGGAATTGCATCTTTACCTTGAAGGATAGACTCAAAATTTGGCAGAAGAGTGGCTGAAGGAATGTGTAATTGTTGTTTCTAGTGTCAGACATCTATATTTCATTATTTGGTTAGAATTGCAATATCTCTGCAAAATAGGACTTTTAAAAAATAATAGATCATATGCACACATAAGAGGCCATCTCAAGGCAGCTAAATCATCTGAAATACCATACCTACATAAGATAAGTGGGGCTTTTCTGACAATCAGTCTGATTGTTGCACCTCTATTTTCAGAGAGAAAAAAATCATTCATGTATGTAATGAAAGAGTGGTGTCATAATATATTGGTGGAAGGAACAAATGAACCTATGTGGAAGACTTAATTCTGGCATTTCTTAACACCAAATTACTTAATTATGTAGCTTTCTGGGCCTTTGATAACATAAGACTGGGAACAGCTTGGTTTGTAAGCTAGCCATTAGTTGAGGAAGTGTAAGAAGAGACATTTCTTCAGGCCAACTTACTCAAACTTTGTATCCTGCTTTTGGGGTTTTGTGCTTTCTTCTCAGTAATCTTCTGTGACCATGGTAACAGGGAGGATACTGGTCTAGATGGATTGAGTCTGTAATAGGAATTTGTATGTGTATGTTGTACGCTGAGAATTTGAACTGTTCACCTTGAATATGACCTTTTTCTTTATTTTTAGGTGAATGTAAGAATTTGCAAGACTTAAACCTCTCTGAATGCCAAGGATTAAATGTAAGCACTAAAGACTTTTTCTATCAACTCTAATTTATACTGAGAAGGAAGATTTTTTTAAAGTGTTGTGGTTATTTGGGTACACAGATCTTCCTGATAAAACTAGAAGCTTGTGTTCTTACATATTTTTAAAATGAAGTTTAATAGAATTCAGAGATACTCAGTGAAGTTCTCATTTGTTTTCTTCAGTGCCAGGGTAAAATGATATATTCAACCTCAATTAATTTTAATGAGCAGTCTTCAGGATTTCACCAGACTGAGGGGAGGGTTTTTTATTACTTTAAGTTTGGAGTTGTCAACAACAACATGTTTTAATCCTATATGGTTTCCAAGTTCCTTTATTCGTTCATTCATCGTAGAAAACTGTTGCTGTAGTGAGGAATGCTTTGCCCTTGGTAAATCCATGCTGGTTGTTTGCTATCACTTTGTCATTCTTCAAGTGCTTTGACAGGACTTCAAGGAAGGTTTGCTACAGAACCTTCCTAGGGACTCGTGTGAGGCTGACTGGCCTGTAGTTTCCTGGATCCTCCTTTCTCTATTTCCTGAAAATGGATGTGATATTTCTTATCTTCCAGTCATCAGGAATCTCTTGTGATTGCCATGACCTTTCAAAAATGAGTGAGGCCTCTTAGTGATAGGAGCCAGCTCTCTTAGTGCTCTTGGATGCATCCTGTCTCAACCTATTTCCTTTGGTGGTCCGTGATGGTATCTTCTTCTATCATGGGTATTGCTTCGCTCCCACAGACTACTGTTAGGCTTCTGAGAGCCACCTGGGAAGCCTTAAGAGAACCCTTAGCATTAAAAACTGAGGCAAAAAGGTCGTCGAGCGCCCTGGCCTTGAAGATCACCCTTAACATTAAAAACTGAGGCAAAAAGGTCATTGAGCGCCCTGGCCTTGAAGATCACCCAGCTCTCCTGGACCCCTTTGCCCTCCAGGGCTGTGTGCCATGAAATCCTGTTAAGATCCCTAAACAAGCCAAAATCTGCTCTGAAGTTCAGGCTTTTTCTTCTACAATTTGTCCAATTTTCTTGTCTCAGAATTTTAAACTCATTTTAATGGTTGCAGTAACCAAAGCCACTCTAGTTCTTCACATCCTTGACCACTTTGTTCTTGTTTGTGAGATAAGTCCCCAAGAACATGTTCCCTAGGACACTAGCCAGTCACCTGGATCAAGAACTTGTCTTCAACACACTCTAGAAGTCTCCTGCATTGTTTGTGCCCAGCCGTATTGCTCTTTGAGCAGATACCAGAGTGACTAAAGCCTCCCATGAGTAACCAGCATAGGCAATTGGAAGACTTCCTTCAGCTGCCTTCACCAGGGGTTTTAGATACCAGGACTGGCTAAAAGAATCTTGGTTTAATGAAATGTATAAACACGTGCTAACCTTCAACCACATGAAGAGTCTCCTGTGCTCTCCAGGATTGAGTAGTGTGTAATGTTTCCTTGAATTGGTATGTTAAAATTACCATACTTCAGGTGAGTAACAGTAGCATCATGTGTCTCTCAGCCTACTTTGAGGCTTCCAAAGAGAATAGCTGTGGTGTATAAAAGTTATTATGGTGATTTAAAGATATTTATTCATGCTTATTTCCCTTGTTATGCTGCATAAAAATGTAAGATAAATTAATATAAATATAATTTGAATGTAATCCTGGAATATTTTTTTATTATTCAGGATGAATCGATGAGAATCATAGCAGAAGGTTGCAGAGCTCTTCTTTATTTAAATCTGTCGTATACAGGTATTACTAATGCAACCCTACGAGTATTGTCAAGGTAAAATTAAACAGAAATATGAAAGTGTGTTTGTTTTAACCTTGCAGGAAACTTAGAGGCATATGTAGTAGAAATACTTTTTTTGAGTCATTTAAACGATTGTGTCTGCTATACAAAATGAGAAAAATGGCACACACATTTGGCTTAGACAGCAATTCTTTTATCTTTTTAGTATAATTAAAAATAGATGCTAATTACCCTATATATTTCAGAGTTTTACAGAAACTTAAAACAACATGCTAGTAAAAAATTTCTTGGCCATGTCCAGATTACTCCAGATAATGCAAGAAGTTTGCAAGTTAGATATGTTCTTAAAAATTTGTTTTTGCAAGAGTGGATGGTGGCTAGGAGTATCGTGTGAGCCAAGGCCTTGTGTGATAACTGCAAAAGAAAGTGTCATTCCAAACTCTTTTTTGGAAGATGAGTGAGCTGAAGGCAGAGAATTTACATTCTCGCAGAGGTCTGCTGTTCCTGTTTTAGCTATGTCCCTCCATGAGACTCGAAGTCTGCCGGGTAGGTAGAAGTGCTGCATTAAAAGCGGCTGTAAAGGAAAAGAGGCACGACAGCAGCCACCACAAAGATGTGTATAGATCTGAAGATCACTGTACGTTGTTCCTCTCTCCTGTGAGGAAAACTAGTCTCTTCCTTTCAACAGCAGTCCACAAAGTCCAGAAACATGTTTTCTTTGGCACTTGTGTAGTATATTTTGAATTTTGGGTTTTTTTTAGTCTATGATGCCATATCTTCATATAACTAACATTTGTTTTGGCACAGTTTCCCATATAGTGTCTCCAGTCTTACAATTCATCTCTTCATCACTGTTATTCTTATCATAATCTGTGTTTTCTCCATGTTAAGCGATACTTTGTTGTTTTAAATTTCCATATATTTTTGTTGAAGTTGGAATGGTTATACTGTTGGTAATCTCAGTGTATGTTAGTCTGAATTCTGAGCATGCTTTTGCCACCCAAAGTCAAACCGTTCATTTCTTTTGATGCGTAAACAGCACATACCCAAGAAAGAGTTCTCCAGAGTAGGTGAAGCTTTCAATGCAATCAAATGTTTAAAACAAAAAGAAAAATTCTCCGCTGACAAAATATATTTTGCAGTTAACATGTACCTCGTTAATATGAAATTTTCCCAGGCACACATGTTTCTGACTGTTCTTATTGGCAATTTTTGGACAAAAAGGAAAGCTCCTGGTTTCTGAGGTGACAGGGATGCACAGAAAGTTGCTGTGACGATTTTGATAGCAGACAAATTTCACAAACATTTCACGTGCCGTCTCAAAAGTTTTAGCTCACCACAGTTCCTGTAACTAATACGAACTTCTTAGAGGTGGCAGTGTTGCATTTCATAATACTTGATGTGAAGTTTGCTATTGCATATCAGATGTCCATTAGTGAAACAAGGAACAAGTGAAGTGTAGGCAGAGCGTGCTCAAAACTGTTTGACCATTTTTAATTGTCTCCTACTATTCCAGACAAGTATTTTAACCTCTGTACTACACAACATATTGTCTGTCAGGAATAAATGTCAGAACATGAATTTGTGAGATTGCTTTAAAACAATGATCCTGAGATGGCTAATGCCAAAATCAATTGGAAAAACAGTATGACAGAATTCCTGCAAAATTTAGCTGTAACACAAAGCAAGGATTTTTAGTAGTCCATGTGCTCGAGCTTAAGTTTTAAGAAAACTTTTGCTTTAAAAATGGCAGAAGAAGTCATGTGTTAAAATTTCCAGATCATAAAAATGGGTCATATGACCTGTAAAGAAGGTTAGTGTCTCTTCAAAAGTATTGGAAGGTTTTGATCACAGTCTTCAAAATGCAGTAAGAAAGGCCTCCCTGTGTTAAGTTGTGCAACCTTGTAGCAACATATACTTTAAAAAGACTGAACTGCCAGAGTATAAAATTATCTATATTGTCAGATAAGTTTAGAAGTATACTTTTTCTGAGTTTGATTTTTCCCATTCATTCCTGTGGAATATGTCACTAAAGAGCAGGAAGGCTTATCTTTTACAAAGAAGGATACTTTAATTTCTGTATTTAATGTGAATTAAGTGTTTTCATTTAAAAGAAGTCACACCGCAAACACATACCCTTATATTCTAATGTCTGGTTCTGATGCGTGTTGGCTGCTCTCTGTTTTTAATGAAATGTAATCTTGTATTTAATTTCTTAATATTTTTGTATTATCCTTTTTTTTACAATAGCATTCTTTTCCAGCTTCCTGTTCTTTTTGTGTGTGTGTGTGTGTGTGTGTGTGTGTAGTTGAAGTTAGCTTATTTCCCCACTCTATATTGAAAGTATAAAGTCAGTTCCAAAAATCTATGCCACTCCTTAAGCAGTCAGCTCCTCAGTGGGTGTTCCCATCTTTCTTCAAAATGCCTGCTTTTGCTGACTTGCAGAACTGCAGAATTATGTCGCTACAACTTAATGCCTACCAGAGCAGTGGGTCGTAATTCTAGGTTTTGATTTTCTACACGCTTTCATTTGTGGTGCTTGTGGCAGTTGTTATTTATTCCAGTTAGAAATGTACTTCAGTAAAACAAACAGTTTTCCATATGTTATTAAACCAAAGCTGCAGATGGAAAGTTAAGTACATTCAGAGTATAGATTCTTCCTTCTGCGGAGTGTGGCTGATTAGCATTTTCCACTTACACGGTTTCCTTTCTCTTAACTAACATTTAGTATAAAGAAACGTTTTCCAAAAGAACTGATCAAAACCTAATATTCGATGATTCACTTTTGGATAATTGTCTTTTGTATCTCTTTCAATTTTTCAGTTTCTTTTTATAGTACTCTTCTAAATAATTATATGATTTGAGAAGCTCTAACTGTACATTTATGCTTTTAATGTCTTTTGATAGAGTTCTCATTTTTATTTCCAGCAGGCACTGCTTGTAAAATCAATGACAAAGACAGTCCAGCAAACTTATACTGAAAAGTCTATTAGCTTTCAAAGTATGCACATAGAAATCCCAGTTAATTAAAAAAATACGCCTTTGCAGTTCAGATAACTTTAAAATTATATTGTTTTCATATGGTGAAATACATTGCATTATAGTGTTATTCCCCAGTAATTTGCAATACAAGGAGCAGAGGAAAAAGTGCTGCAGAAGAAAGGGACTTTCAAACTTCAGCAAGGAGATAATTCTATTTCATAGCAAACATCTTTTCTTTACAGTAGTTCTCAGAACACTTTTAACAATGGTATTTTATGTTCTTTTGATTCTGTAACATACCCTTGTAACAATATTCTCTCTGTTGTTTTTTTTGTTTGTTTTCTTGTTTTTTTTCAAAGCAGCTTCCCCAATTTACAGTATCTGAGTTTAGCTCACTGCAGAAAATTCACAGACAAAGGTTTACTGTACCTGGGCTCTGGCAATGGCTGTCACAAGCTCATCTATTTGGATCTTTCCGGTTGCACTCAGGTTTGTAGTTCACGTCTTTCTTTCATTCTTTGAAGAGGAGAAGCCTTTATATGACTGGCTGCATCCTGCATTCATGGTATACTGAAGCAGAACAAGCACTGCAGAGGGCTTCCAGGGTTTTGAGTTGCATGACTACAGCTGTTTAAATTTTGCTAAGGAATAATAGCACTATAGGTTCGGATCGCTTCCAACAAACTGTCAGATCTATAAACAGCTAGTACTTACGCTATAATGAGAACAAGGCTTGCTTTTTGTACCCATAAATAGACTAATTTTATGTCATGATTATTTAGGATTTTAAATCAGGAGCTTTGAAAATGCAGTTTTTACTAAGATATAAAAAAAAATAAAAGCCACTCTGCAATGGAAAAATATGAATTTGCACTTGGTTTCCTGAGAAGGAAATTAATTAAAAAATAAACTTTTGTTACCATTTTATATTGGTGTATTAAATATAAATTGAAGTAGTGCTTATAGCTGCAATCTAAAAATAGTTAACGTTTCGGATCATTTTAGTTTCTTAACAAACTTCTAAAGAAAACCAAGCTTCTAGAATTTTAGAAATTTTAAAATGTATACTATAACCTGAAACATGCTTCAAAAGCCATATGAAATGCCAAACTGTAAGGCAATAAAAGTCTGCCAATGTTTTAGTAAACATTCCCACATATGATTCTTTACACATTGAGAAGATTCCCCAAATTACAAAATACATGTGAAATGACAGAGATGAACTCTGAGGAACTTTCCATCTAACCAGACCTTTTCAGAACCAAGGATGAAGGCAGCTGGGACAAGTCTTGCTCTCACTGCTCTTTACTGGGTCTGTTTCTTCTTCCTGAGAATCGTGCTGACACGACTGTGTGGTGACAGTGTGAAATTTGAAGTGAGGGCTGAGGTTACAGGAAAGTTAAGAGCTACTTACCTCTGAGTTACTTCTTCAAGATGCCAGTAATTGGTTATCTTTTCCAAAAGCAACATTCCTGCTTGTCCAGAAGTGTAATTATGAGCCCTAAGGATATGCCTCTAGAAAGCATGATCTCATAGTACTCAGAGAAAAGTGATCATCATCAACTTGAGAAAACCACAATCCTCCCCTTTCCAGAGGGAAGTGGGCTTGTTCACCCGTGTGTTTGAGGGCTCTGAAAGGGATTCCACAGCTTCCTCCATTTTGGGTTTCCCCATGATCCTGGAACAGTGCTTAAGGATTATGACTGAGCAGTACTTACGTAAACAGTTAAAACCAAAAAGAGCATCAAATTGCATCACTGTTGCAGAAAGCATTTTAATAAGCTAGAATTATTTCCCCCCTCTCATTGGGTGAGCTAAACCAAAAGGAACTTCTGTAAGGCTAGTGTTTCAGACTTAGTTAGAAAAATATAGTGAACCTGTAGTATAAACATTTAAATTATGTTAAAAAGTGTTCTGTAGAACAGAATATAGATTCCATAGAATATATATTTTTCCTCTTTTTTTCATATTTCCTTTTTCCTTCATTTTAACATCACACTATATTAGTTCTTATATGCAGTTATATTAGTTCCTATTACTGCTGTAGGATTTGAATGTCTATTTAGAAAAGCCCACCTGTAACATGGGTGATTATGATAATCATTTTGCAAATTCGCAGCTTGGGGACCAGGACATTTAAATAGCTTGTTAAAACATCATTAGGCAGGAAACTGGGAATTAAGCATAGGTTTTCTAGGTGGTTTCTATAAACCAAGGCTGTCTTTCCTTTGCTATTATATTAATACATGGTAATAATACTGGCTGAATGGTAGGTATGGAGGTTTTGAGTAAAATCTCAGTAAATAAAGGTTGTGTTGTCATGGTGTAGGTGGTAAATACTTTTGTTAACGAGTTTCAAGATATTTTCATAAAAATATAGAGATTCTCTTGTGTCCTGCTCAAAGTGTCCTGTACACCACTGGTATTCTCAGAGGATTACCTGGAAACCTTAAGATTTCTTTGTCTTGCTTCTGAAGCTGAGCGGTACAAGTGGAAAATTTTCTGCTGTTAGACACGAAACTGAAAAGACTGAAGGGTATAAAGCAATTGCATGCCTTTTACTGACAGGTTGAGATTATACAACTAGAACAGTTTGATGAGAGAAAGTTTCAATTAAATTAGAAACACAGGGATTTTCAAAGAAGTTGACTTTTTTTTGGTGCCAACATCTATGGCTGATTTTCATATTGGAACTATTCTGGCTCAAAATGTGTTAGAGCTGTCTATCAATTGCTGAAATTTACAACAGCTGGATAAGAGCTCATAAGCCACCAGGGAAAATAAATTTGACCCTTTTGTTACTTGACACCCTGCAGTGTATGTGGGAGTGGCAGAGAAGCTCTTGGCAAATGTGTAGGCTTTGTCAGTTTTCACCGTCTGAGTTCCTCCTGCTCTGACTTCATTGAGAGGATTCTTCTTTTGGCAGCTACTGCCAAGTTCTGGCTTCTTCAGACATATCAAGCAGCAAAAAGGGGCCATCACTTGGGGAGAAAATATGAGCCGTGTTCTTTACTGAAGAAGAGGGCTCATTGTTTACGTTTCCTGAGTACAAACTCATGCAACTGAGAAGTTACACATGCACTATTCTATATTTTTAGAACAATGTTAATTCAGGAATATGTTAATACAAGCTTTTTTTGGACAGTGGAAAATTAAAAGAAAAATAACATGTGGAGGCAAGCCATCAGCGTAATATGCCAGACATCTGAAAGGATGTCACAACTCATTTCATCATTCTTGACAAACACAGATTAAAATAAAAAAAAAGATAGCCCCATGTGCACCAGGAGACTACTTCTTCAATCTTGAACACTGATTTTCAAGTTTCTGCACTCACAGTGCATTGACAATACTAGATTCAGAGAATGGTTTTTCTTCAAAATCCTTTCTGCCCTACAGACAGCATTCTGCTTTGCGGGGTATGAATACAATCAGTTCAGGGGGAGAAAGAAGGAATTTTAAAAGCAGTACCGTATGTGTAACAAACCTGAATAAAAATCCTGTGTGTTCCTATTCTTTGGAATTAAGGAACTATAAAAATATGAAATTAAATAAGTTTTGACATTCTCAAAGCATTTCAGCATTTCACTACATTTATTTTCTGTATCTCTAGTGACAAATCTTTAGCTGTGGTTAGCTCCATGTTTGTTTTGATATATTGTCATTTCAGATCACAGTATAGTAGCATACAGTTAAGGAAAAAACCCAAATCAGTCATTTACATATTAGACTGAAAACTCAGATGAAGAATTATATTTCATGTACAACCATTTTGACTTCTGATCCTGTATGTGCAAGAAAAAGAGTACATTTATAAAATGATCTTAGAGAGTCATGCAGGAAAAGTCTGTTTTGCAGAGTTTTATAGGATCTAAGACTCATAATAACTTTCAAAATATCCTCCCTTGCAATTGATTTGAAGAAGGAGATTTAAGTGGGGTTTTCCTGATCCATGGCAAAGAATGCAGCATTAAACTCCATATGTATCCCAATGTTGATTCTCAGGTCAAGCTGTTTCCTCTTGAGGCAATCTATTAAACACTGAAATTCCAAGTGAGTTGAGAAAACTTTTTTTTTTCAAACCGTGCACAAAATTTTGTATTTCTACACCATATCTTCGAGAGTGCCTGAAGTTTCATAGATAATATGTAGGGGCTCTGGAAAAGAAATTCAAGATTAGGATTCTATTGTTCTAGGAATAAAGGAAAATAAAACAAATATAGATGCTATTGTAGCAGCATCTAAATGTTGGTTAATTTAATTGAATCTTATCTAATTTAATTGAAACTTATCTGAACACGTTTCACACTAAAACTTTCTCAACCTGATACCTGAGATCCATTATTCAGCTCTAAGTTAAAAAAACACTTCAAGTGAAAAATATTGAAACAATCTGTGCATGGGTATTTTTACCTCCTTCAGTATAATTTTTTTTGGATTGCAGGGAAGAAAACACTAAATTGCTGCTATTTGTGATATCAAATGGCTATATTAAGCAAACTGTTTTTGAGACAAAGTGATTTAAAGTCCCTTAGACTAGAGTTAATTTTATGCAGCCATTACTGAATTCGAGAAACAGATATGCTACTCCTGTCCCTCAACATTGTTGAGTTTGATTTAATTACCGGCTACCTACTATCTATCCTTTTGAGAATGGGAATTTCACTTAATTTTAGGCATCTAACCTATGGCAGTGCCTAGAAAATTATCTTAATTTATTTATACAACAATTAAAGGGAGAGAGAGGTCTCCAGAGATGATTCAGGCTCTTTCAGGTCTGACCTATCTTGGAATCTCTCTTGCTCTTTGCTATAAAGAGGTCCCAGGTTTCATAACTGTCGAACATGGCCAACTCAGTTACATTCCTAATTTCAGTGGAGTAAATAAAGGCTTTAACATTTGCAGTCTTGCATCTGCAGTTCTCGTATTCCCACTCTCTGTATCTAACTGTGATCACCAGACTAGGTAGGTACTCTTAACAGTTAACAATGTGTTCATGGTAAAAAACCAACCCCAAGAGCAGTTGGAGCAGGCCCCATTAAGTGCCATCCCTTCCTTTTCTTAGCAGTTGTAGGATTAAGCTGTACTTGGTTACAACTGATACTTGCATTTGAACTGAGACTTGCAAAATCTCTTCAGTTTGAACAGTAAGCGAAGCTGGATGTGGTGTGTCCTGCACTATCTCGGCTTTTCAGTGGCTGTTCCTTGAGAGCAGAGTTGCTCCTTTCAATTATGATAAATCTGCTCAGCAGTTACAAGGGGAGATCCTACTGTCGTAACAGCTGAAGCATACTCAAACTGCGTAACAAACTGTGGCTGAACGTTTTAGAAGAGTGAAAACCTCAGTCTTCTTTGGAGAAGAAGACTTCAGATTGTCATGGATGGTGTTACTACCATGTGTTCCAATGAACTGTATGTTGTAACATGCCATCTCTTGGGAATGGTTTGCTCTTTGTAGCAGATGGGCCAGGAACAAGACTCAATTACCAGAAATACACCAGAAATTTCTAGGCGGTGATTTGTTTCATTTTAACATATTAAACTAGCCAGTGCCTATTGTAGAAATGTGCTGTCTTCTCTTGTTGCACTGCTTGCGGGCCCGCAGTGAGGAGGCCTGCTGCAGGGTTAGGCAAACTCTTATTGAACGGGTTGGTCATGCTGTGTTAAGTGATTAGTGCTTCCTGACCAGCAGAGAACAGAGATTTCCCAATACCTCTCTCAGGCAGCTGCTGCTTGCATGATGTTCACAATTTAGGCTAATCCCTTCCATACAGACCAGAGGTTTTGGGCTGAGGAAACTGTAGATAGGATTACATTGTCCTACTTTACATGTACCAATAGTGAGTACAAAACTGTATAATTTGGATAACTGAATTTAATATTCTGTCCTGAGAACTAGAAGCCATCTTTCTTTGGTAACTTTTTACCTTGTCCTGATCACTGCCAGCTGAAAAGAGGATTGTCTTTGCCATAGCAGTACTCCCTGTGGAGTCTCACCAGAGCAGAGCAGAATCACCTCCCTCAACCTCCTGGCCACACTTCTTTTGATGTAGCTCAGCTTACAGTTGACCCTCTGAGCTGCAACTGCACATTGCTGGCTCATGCCCAGCTTTTCATCCACCAGTACCCCAAAATCCTTCCCCGCAGTGCTGCTCTCAATCCCCCAGCCTGTACTGATAACAGAGCTTGCTCTGATGCAGGTGTAGGACCTTGCTCTTGGCCTTATTGAACTTCATGAGGTTCACACAGGCCCACTTCTCGAGCTTGTCCAGGTGCCTCTGGATGGCATGCTGATTCTAGGACAGAAGCCCTGCAATAGTACTGGTTGTTCTGCAGTCACCTGCAGTGGGAAAATCCAGCCTATCCACACTGATGGGCGAGATCTGCAGTACTGTCTGCAGACTCACTGCTCACTGGTGTGTTAGCCACATCAACCACGTTCCCAAGGTTGTGGTGTGCTTTTGTCCAGCAGACATGTCTCGGTTGGAGTGGGTGTGAGAGCTTGGAGTACACCAAGAGGCTCTACATGCTCTGACAAGCATGTGGTTACAAGATGGTTGTCCTTCTGTGTAATCCTTTTCTGCAGCCTTCTCTCCTGCCTTCCCAAGACTTTGCTCTTTTTCCTTCTGCAGCTCTTTATTCCAATGTTGCTGTTTTCAGAGGAGCCTGATCCAGCTGCACCAGACCTGACCAGTTCCCCTCGAGTGCTGACTCCCTCTGCATGAGGGAAAAACCACAAAGAGCACCACAATATGAAGGAGAGACAAGGCATTTAACATCAAAGTATTTAAAACAATTTATAAAGAAACTGTTTAACAGGCCACTCCAGCCTGAAAATAAAGAGAAAGCCAACCTGGTCATAAGTTAAAAGATGAGGCATTATGCCAGAATAAACTAAACTGACACATCCATCTGTCCATTCACAGCTTTGCCGAATATTGCTCTGTTAGAGTCCATAGAGTTGGTGGTGTGGTACTACATGAAGAATTCTGTAAATGACCTCCATGTTACTATGATTGCATAGGATCTTTCTTTGTACACTGTTTGAGCTTAACACACATTTTACTATGGATCTGGAAAAAACAAGGAAGATAGTTTCTTAGAACTAGATGTGAGCATTCCCCATTTGTGAATACCTTACAAGGCTGGGAAAACCAAGGTAGAAGGATGTGATGATAACATTCACTGGTACTCCCGTAATGGTGTTGACTGTAGAAATTGTTGTGCCTCACTCTTGCTTGCTTAGTGGATGAATTGTTGGAACAGATCCTGGATTTGGATTATGTTGTTAAAATTTCAGAATATATCTCATGGGTCTGTCGTAATGGGATGAATGCATTTCTTGTTCTAGTGAGCATTAAGGTACTTATGATTTTAAAGAATTGGAAAGATCTCAAACCTTTCCTGTATTTGTTTTTGTTAGGCTTGCTAAGACATAAATATTTTGTTTCTTAGATTTCAGTTGAAGGCTTCAGAAATATTGCCAATGGCTGCAGTGGGATTCAAGATTTGGTAATGAACAGCATGCCAACTCTTACAGACAGATGTATTCAAGTAAGAAATCGAAAATAAATCTGTACTTTGAGGAACTTTCTGATGTTGGAACTGGGTTATCATCTCAACTGACTCGAGAGAAAGTTATGCAGATACAATTTAAGAGGAAAATTTCTCCCCAAAAACCATTTTTAAAAACCATTATATAATTATGTTTGTAAATCTTGCACACTTGCAGTCACTTTCAGAAAATTTCAGTTGTCTTGTCTTGTTTTGCTACATGGGTATGGTTGAACTACAGTCTTCCAGTTTATAAATGCGAGGTTTTAGTTTTTTTCAGTGTTAAGCAAAAATGTAATATATGGGAACAACATTCTGCTACTGATTTTGCCCATCAGAAAAGAACTTCCAGGCTTCTGCAAACTACTAACTAGATCACTGTCTTGGGTGTCTGCCTTACTCTATGTCTCCAGTTACTTCTTTTCCTTGTGTTCCCAAACTTAATAAAGATATCGAGAATTTCAGTACATTTATACTGCTCATTGTCTAGAAGTTACTGTTAAAAGGGATTACAACTATTTGTTTGAAATTGTAACATTCAGTATTATATGCAGAATATTTACCGATCTTTTGTTATGTGACGGAATAGGTACATGAATATTTTATTTCACTTTTTCCCTTTCAAAGGCTCTGGTTGAAAAGTGCCAGCAGATAACGTCTGTTGTCTTTCTTCACTCTCCACATCTTTCTGACACAACTTTTAAAGCTCTTGCTGGATGTAAACTTGTCAAGGTCAGCACTGAAGGTTAGTATAATCACAAAATTAGTAGGATGATGTCTTTTTAAATTCACCCAGATAATTTGAAATAAATCTTTCATCTGATTTCAGTGGATGTTTGGATCAGGCCCTTTATATATGTCAGATGTGTAACTTATATCTTTATGTATTTCAACAGGGAATAAACAAATTAGTGATTTAAGTTTCGAGTTGATGAGTAAATGCTGCCCATATATCAGGCACATTCATATGGCTCGTTGCCCGGAGATTACAGATGCTGGTCTTCAGATGATTTCACCACTGAAGCATATTCTTGTGCTGAATCTAGCAGGCTGCATAAGGTACTACATCACATCAGGATTTCTGTAAACTGTTGCAAACAAGTTTAGTAAAGTTAATTATTCTCATAATAAGTCCAGTTAGCACATCTTTCAGTTTTAAAAATAAATTCTTGGAATGTTAATACTTGTATCTTAATATTTTTAAAAATATTGTCTACAAGTAGTTTTTCATTCCTCTATCACAGTTTTAAAAATCCACTCGTTACTTCAGTTCAAGCAAAAAAATAAACTGTGGGTGTAATATTACTTAGTAGCCATGGCATTTTTTAGTGCTGGAATGTGGCTATGACAAAGGTGAAAATGATGAACAAAGGCAGTGCCAGTGCCACAGCTCTGTTAAAATTTGGATACTGTTTAATTTTGTGAATATTAGAATAATAATTTGTAACTATCTCGTACTAAGATGTAAAAAACGTGCCATTTTTTTTTTACAATGACCAAGACAAGATTGTCATTTTTGTTGTAGAGGAAGGATGTATTTTATGTGAAGATTGTTTTCCACTTCAGGTGTGTCATGTGTCAGTAGGAACAAAGACAAATGAAAGGGCTTCTAAAGCTGCGCACTTGTTCCCTGATTTGTGGCAGTGATGGAGTCGAGGCTGAGAGGAAGCAGGGAAGGCAAAACCTCCAAACACTTAAAAAATCAACAGACCTAATAAAACAATACAAGGAAGCTAGAGTTGCTGCTTATCTTGAAATTTCTGATGTTGTGTGAAGTTTTAGGGCTTCTGCTTTAATGTGTAACTAAAGTATTTTTTGTGCCTGTTAATGCTGTGTAAAAATCTGATAACATTGCACGTAGATGAGCTAAGAGGTGCTGGACTAATACCGTGAGAGTTGGTACTTTAGCTGGGCATGTGGGACAGCTGCCTCGTCCTCTGGTTTTACATTTAAAAGGCTGGATTTTCCAATTCGTTAGCCAAATCTGGGGTTGTGTGTTTTCACATGTGTCTATGGTCTCTGCTGCTAAGAATTGTTGAATTACCTTAACAAAACTCTTTAGGTAGTTGTAAAGCTATTGTAAAACTCTGTGCTTATGTTATTGCTTTTGCAGACACTTGTAAAAATTTCAGCATCAACAAAGTTGTGGACTGTAACACTTCTAAACCTGGTGAAGAGTTTTTCTCAAGAGAGATGAAGCTACAAAAGGAGGACTTACAGTTTTAGATTTAGATTTAGATTTGTTAGTATTTATGTTTCTCTTATTTGGACAGTGTGTTACTATAAAAGTTCACGTTATGAGTCAGAAACATTCAGGAATTTCTCACAGAAATCAAGGAAAGCGCTGGTGGTAAAATCTTAAGAACAGATTTTGAAATGCTTAGCTGTCTTAGTGCTCTTAATCAGTTTCCCTTTTTTTTCCCTGGCATTTTATCTAAGAGTCAAAGTTTTTCTAACTTAGTTATATAGAGGGTTTTTTTAAGAAAAACAAATCTAACAATTCAGAATTCTTGAATTACAGGAAGTATTTGACTACATGTGAAAAACGAAGAAAGAAATTTAACTGATCATGATTATTAGAATTAAGAAATAATAAAGATGTGAGTAAAAAGGTGTCTTAAAATGGATACGAGCAATGTGGTGGCTCATACCCTTGGCACATTTTCCCAGTTTGTTATCTTTGTGTATGATAAAGCAGTGTGTGGCCTTACATAGTTCATCAGCTGTCTGGATAAACTTAGCATGCGTATTCACAGAACAAGTATTAAAAAAATTATTTTGTGGCTATTTCAGCTCTCAAGTCCAGTGTGGCTGTAGGATATCTATATTTTTTAATTCAGTTGACTGTGTCACCAGGCTCTGCATTCCTTACAGACTTAATGCAAGTTAATTAGTCTGAAAGTGTATTTCTTAAATTTGAATGAAAAACAACTGCACTGTGAAATAACACCAAAACTACCACAGTGGTTGAATTACTGCAGTGAGATTACTTGAACGCTCTGTTCCGGTTATCGTTTTGCTAGTAGTGCTGTTCCTACCCATATGTTTCTAGGACCTTGGGATTTGCAGTGATTCTTTGTGCTGCGACAAACTGTGCAAGCCAAAATATGACTCTATTCTACAGAATTCTGGGATTAATTTTGTATTCATCAGGGAACACAGACTAAATACCAGGAATGCATTGAAAAGCTGAATGTACAAGTAATGTTAAACATACCAGAGATATGAACCGTATTGAAACACTTAGGCAAGCTGTAGTCAGCTTTCTAACCCTCTCAACTTGGCCGAAAGATTTTCTATCTATTGAATTTTTATCACTTTTTTTTATATTATAAATTAGCGATTTGTGTGTGAGACATACAACTGATTAAGAGAAGCACTGCGAGGAAGAGCTTAGGTTACTCTTCATGCAGGTGTACAGAACAGCTGCTACATACATACACAACCTGTGACTTTTGTTTCTGTGCTAAAGGTCATTTTTTCTGTTAAATTATTTCAGTTCCTTATGTTAAAAATGATACTAAACCAAATATTACTCTGAAATGTTTGAACAGGTTCTGATACTTTCTAGGTATGTTTTCCAAGCTCTGTATTTTGGGGTGCTATCCTATCTGAGTGCTGGAACTAATAGAAGTTCTCATAATCTGCAACAGACTTTTTTACGGGAAGTTCTGGCTTTCGGCACTTCCAAAGAATGTCATCTTTCTAACTGAGCCATTAATTATTCTAACTCCTTCTTGGGTTTAAAAAGCTATTTAAAAATATCATTATTAATTTCTGCTTGTCTACAATGCAGGCTGTGGAATGCAAATTTTTTATTGATTTGTATGGACTAGGAAAAATGCATGTAAATATTGCCTACATTTCTCTTTTAGCATCAGTGATGAAGGTGTAATGACATTTGTGCAAGGTTCTTCAGGAGCTAAACTGAGAGAGCTGAATCTGAGTAATTGTTTTCGTGTCACTGATGCTTCTGTTACAGAAATAGCACAAAGGTACCAGACTCCAATTTCTCTGTCTAGTCCAGTACAATATTTTTCTAGTGTGGTTAGACTTTGAATGTATTGCTAATGTTCTTAATATGTTAATAAATGGGTAAAATTATACAGCCAATTATATGCAGAAAACAGTACTAGATAAATGTTTAGTCCCCTTTGGCATTGTGAGTTTCTCGAAAAAATGCTCCAATATATGAAGGGGAAGTCACCAATATAAATATGGAAACCTGTGAAATCTTAATTTTAGTGGGAAAAAGAGTGCTTGAATGATGGTTGTCAGTAACAAAACCACAGTAAAAGACTAGCATGTATAAGTCGCATTTTGTAAACTCGATAAATGCTGATGTCTGCACAAACAAAGACCACTCTGTTGCTAAACTTCTTCAGTGCCAGTTCCTCAGAAGTACTATCAGATAGCTGAGCACCCCTGAGTGTAGACGCACTGTTTGAGGATTCACATTTCTCAGGTCTTCTGGTTTGTCTATGGGAACATAGAGTTTATGGTGCTTATTTCTGAAGTAAAATTCAGTCTTCTGCTTGTGGTCAGTGAGTGCTGATTTGCAGACCCTGGCAATGTCTTCATTTGCTGGGTACCGTGATTTGTGTTGCTGCAGCTGGGTGTGGGTAACAGCTGTGGGGTCCTGACTTCTGTCCCTGCAGTGAGCTTTGAAGTTCTTGTGCAAGGTGTGAGAGACTTGGGGAAAAGTCAGGCATCAAACTAATGTGAAAAATATTTTCATTTGTAATTCATCCCCTTGATTTTCATAAGAAGATTTAATTTCATTGCTGTCCATGGTTTGAAATATTTTCAATGCTCGTGCATTATGAGTATAAACCTTGGAAGTGCCTATGTAGGCAAAGTATCAAAAGTCTGGTCTCATTCCATGGGTCTAGAGTGCTCCTTTTCATAGGTTCCCTGAAAAAAACCTTAACAAGGTTTATTACAAAATTGTACTTGCTATATTACAGTTCTGTTCTGTAACAACAGTGGTAAGATGTCATTTCTGGGTTATTTTATTTTATTTAGATGTCATGAATTGACCTACCTGAATCTGCATCACTGTGAAAATGTGACTGATGCTGGAATTGAAGCCTTGGGAAATATGTCATCATTGATATCCATTGATCTCTCTGGAACCAGCATGTCAGATATGGTATGTGTAGATTAGATAGACGATAGATAGATAGAATATTGTGTACATATATATATGACTAAAGCATGAAGAGTATGTTTACTACTTATCTAGGCTTTCTGAAAAGATGCAATAAAAATCCATTCATTTAAAACCCTGCATGAATATGAAGCAGTGGGGTTGCAGTATCATGAAAACATATTTTAGAAATGGATATAATACAATATTAGCCCAGATATAGATAGTACCCAATACAAGGTAATTCTTATGTTGGACAATTGTTGCATTTGAAAGAGGGAAACAGAAACTGTCAAAAAGAAGAAGTTTGGCTGCTGTGAAACTGATTGAAAAAAAAAAACGTTAAACGGAAATTGCTTTTTCTCCAAGATGATTAGACCTGAGGAAAAATGGGGAAAAAAGGTATTTTAAAAATTTTATATTTGTAAAAATTGTGTTTTCCGTGAACTAGATTTTCTGGTGAAAAATCCTGAACGTTAGCTTCATCAAAGGTATGGCACTACACTGTGGTCTAGAAGGTAATTGCTAGTGAAAGAATTGCTAACAAGGTATCTTCAATGTGTCAAGTTGTGAAGGCTCTGGAAAGCAAAATAGTGAGTATGGGAGCCAGGTTAAACATCCCAGGCCTCCACATTAGATGTTCTTGGCAGGTCCTGCCTTGTGCGCAGGGTTCAGAGCCAACTCTGCTGATCCTTTTACTTTTGGGGCAAACTCTTTTCACCGAACATAGAAATGTAGGAGAAAACTCGTGAAGAAAACTTGTCATAGGGATTATTCACTCGGTGAATAAACAGAATTCTGACCAAGAACTGACCAAGAACTCCCAAGAGAGTTGGGAAATCCAAGAAGACTTCATTTAATATGATAATTTAAAATTTCAGAAAATTATGTCGGAGTGACAGTTATGCTGCCTTGAATTACAGTCGCACAATGTTTCAACATGAATGTTCTCTTCCTCCTTGCCTGCCACGGCGAGTCTTTTAAAACGCCGTGTTGCTTTTTACTCTAGTTTTCACATAGCACAACCCGTGACCTCGGCAATAAGCCAAGCACTTTTGCTGACACTGCATTTCTAAGGTTTTCAGTTTTCTCTCTCCCAAAAGACAGATAAATTAACTCAGAAACCGAACAGTTATCATTTTTGTAATTTGTGATCTGATTGCCAGTACTAACTGCAAAACTGTCAATGTTTTTTGCCATTTGCTGTGTTTAAGTGTGTAACATTCACATGTGTATAATAAAGACATTTTAAATCTTAAAATATTTGATAAAAGGAAATCTGGCAGTCTGCTTTGTAACAAGCTACTATTTGTATGCTTTGACTTTATATTATGCATTTCATTAACATACAGAGGAAGTTGTATTACATTCTCTTTCAATTTAGACTTTGAAAGTATTGATTTAAAAATGTAACAGAGAGCACAATGTTTTATGTGCAGTAATCCACACTGTTACACTGTGCTGATAAACAAAAAAACTGTAAAGCTTATATGCTTTCCTGCAGTCTGTGCAGTCAATCTCTATTCTTTTTGCTGTCTTGCTATTTAGTGTGAAAAATGTATAATGTGCAACATAGATTTGCACTACACAAGAGAATTTTCCTTTCTGCTTTTTAAAATGACAGCAGAATTCTTCAGCTCATCAAAGTGGAGCAGAGATTGCTTCAGTAAGAATGACATATGCTTAAGGGAAGGCTAGGGGAGAAAAGATACAGTAGAGTCAGATTTTCTGACAGATTTGTGTCTCAAGTGTGATCGACTTAGTATATAGAAGGTTTTTTCAACTGTTGATGCCTTTCTCTTTGGAGTTACCCTGATGCCCAGTAAGAAAATGTTCCTGTTGCAATTTGTCGTTCATTCAGGGAGTTTACTAAATTTGGAATAAATATATTGACTCTTAGAGTTGTCCTTGACAAGAAATTTTGTTAATAAAAAATGAATTACAATACCCTGTAGACTAACAGTAATTACAAAATATAGTGCTAATAAGAAATACATCAAAGGTCTAATTTTTGGAGAAGTTTATTATACCTATCCTGAGTCTACTCCTCAATGGAAAAGCTAGAATTGAATAAAATTTATCATTGCATACATTCAGATTTTTGGTAGTGTGTTGGAAGTTACCTATTTTACACAGAGAGAAAATGCCTAGGCAAACTGCTAAATACAAGCCAGAATAAGGCAAGTAATTCATCAGCTGTTTAAGTTCCATGTGTGCTTGCTTGAAAAATGGGAAGAACCCCGATACACTTCTGAAATCAAGGATAAAAAGAAAATATGAAGAATACACAGAAATACTCTTCCTTCTGTGTTTTCTCCCACAATGACTGTCATATACGAAATTCTCTTTCACACTAATCTAAGGCCCCAGTCTCTCCTCTGGCTGAAATGCCTCCTTAGTAATTCTCTGTGCATCAATTCAGCTGATAGTTCACATTTTTTTGTGTGCTATCTGTAGTTAGTCTTTAAAGCAGAGGATAGTTTGTAATCCGTGGGAACTCTGGAGTATTGGTTCTATGGATGTATAAACAGCTTAACTTTCTCTTCTTGTGTATTTATACTTAATGATCTTCAGATCCTGGCTCGTCCTGAAAGTCAGGCTAAAACAGAAATATTTACTAATATTTTAATAATAAGTTTATAAATAGGGGAAAAAAACCCCAACCCCCAAATCGGCATTTTGGCTTTCCACAGTTACCTGGAGTAATTTTTTTTCCTCTCCTGGTGGGATTCTGAATCTATGGTGACCTGAATCCATAGACCAGCTCCACATTTTGGTCTATTAGAAAATTAGGCCAGTAGGACTAAGAGCCCTGTGAATGTTAAGAAAAATAAATTATCATGTGTAATAGATATAAACAGCAACAGGCTGAAAATGAATTAGTTGCACTGGATTTCCAAAGGAAAGGATGTAACAAATCACATGCATTCCCAAGGTAGGGCAAAGGAAATGCTAAAATACATTAAAGTGGGCTCCAGATTCAGATGTGAGCTCCCAAATTGCTTGGGAGAATAAAGAGAAAATTTGAGCCGGAAACTTCGGAACTTAATTCTGCATAGAAATAAGAAATACTAAGTCGTTACAATCGATGCCAGGCGTGCTAACACCTTGAGTACCGATGCAAATCAGCAGAAATTAAAGGTACTTAGCAATGCTGAAAATTGGGCTTGATGTTTTTACAGGACACTTTGTTGCAATGGAAGCCCTGTTGTCTGGACTCAGTGTCAAGAAACAGATTTCACAAGCTATGATCAAGTCTAACTACCAATGTGTTAGATACAGCAATGAAATTCTGTGGCATGCGTTGTACACAAAGTCCTACAGAGTGATTTCTGCACTGCAATAGAAAAATGTCTCTGCAGTTCCTGTGAGCAGATCTGACCCACCTCTATATTAGCTGAGGTATTGGAAACAGTGTAGCTACATTTTCTTAAGAACTTGCTCATTTTCCAGAAGGTTTTTGCCATCTGAAACTGAGCTTTGTTCTGCCACACGTGTATTGTTATTAGCAAAATGATACCGCGTGACAGGAGTTACATTCTTCTAGTGTTTGATCCATGAAACTGGTGCCTGACTGTGCCTAATCTGTGCAGAAATCTGAGCATTTTAGAGGTTAAGCTGAGTCATTTAGTATTAAATGGCTCAGAAATGGAAAGTGAGAGATCCCTCTGAGGAGCTGTCTTCCAAGATTGGAGTCACTTTAAGGTCAATCTCTTTGGTCTGGGGTATGAACAGGAAGTCACATCTGTATATCTCTGCAACGTAAAGATCCATTACAGATGCTGGTCTTTAGGTTTCAAAGAGATATGTGGAGAGAAAAGTCAGAAGAAGTTGAAAATAGTGTAGCACATGGTTATTGTTAGTGAGAGATGGTATATTCATTGCAGTCTGCAGTTGAAGGGCAGAGACTTGCAGTTTGGGAATATGAATAATAAAGAGTTGTTCTTTGGGATGCCACCACCTCACATGACTTTTTTCTCTAGCAAGTGAAGACCCTCACCAACTGGTACACTCGATGCTCATTTACTCATCTACAAAAAATGGAAGAAATACTAGTAAATGATGTTCTGCGAAAGTTTGTAGGCCTCACATAATAAAGTAAATGGAACAGAACAGAAATGTAAAACCTGCTTGAAAAAAAAAAAAAGCTGTTCGAGGGGAATAAGAAGTTTCTTTTAAAGTTGTTTTCTAAACGGAAATGGTAATATACATGCTAAGTATAATGAGCAGAGCAAAGTCTTTCCTTTTTCCATGGCAACAGAGGATGGATCCAAGATACATGGGGTGATTTCTTAATTTCAAGGTGTTGGAGATCCGTAGAGTGGGTGATGCTAGTCTGTGTGCTGCACGGTGTTTGCTTTGCTGGCATCTATTTCCAGGAATTCCAAAGCTGATATCATACTTCTGACCATATCTTTCAAAAATGTCGAGAGGCTTTGCATAGCAGCATTAGTTTTCATGTAGCAAAAAAAATCACTATAATATTCTTTACTATTTCATTACCAAGTACATTAAAGTGGTGCCACTTTTAAAAAAAGAAAAATGCAAGAAGAAATTATGTCCTGAGGCTGCACCTATCACTATCAGTCTCTGCTGTAAGGAATTCACGTTCTGACATTAACCCATTTGGGGTTTAAATATGTAACTGTTTTTTTTGTCTCGAATAGGAGTGCTCTGGTCAACAAAAACTTGAAATCTGTAGATTTTCATGAAGTTGTTGAAACAGTCACCACATAACTGCATCTGCTAAGGAAAATGCAAGTTTCTTTGTTTTCATAAGTAGCCAGGATTGGAAATCTCTTTCATTGTTCCAGTTTTTGGTTTTATTCAGCCTGTGAGATTGCTGGAATTTGCAAAATTTGAACTCCAGCCAGGCTATTCCAGCATTATTATCATTACAGTGTCCACATCTGGATTCCAGACACTATCTACATCTGTTTATTTTTTCAAGATATTTCCTCTCTGTGCAGTACTGATCACTGCCTAATTGTAGATAATTTATTAACCATATGGAATAAAGTGATAACTTTGTTTTTCAGTAAACTTTATTGATATGAAACACTGAGATATTTTGCTGTGACTATCAAAATACATTTTACAAAATCAACATTTAATTCCCCTTCATGTTAGAGAGTTTAGGATCAGAACACGGTCCTGTTTCTTGGTGTACCGAGCAGTAAATAAAAAAATCACAAAATATCTTTGTATCCTTTTGCACTCCTAAAATAGGAATTTACCAAAGTTTTCACCTACCTATAATCTTGAATATGGGAACTGTTCCTGCACCTATGAGCATGACTGCATCATTTCAAATGTTGTCTTGTATCGTAGCTGTGGCCACAAAGCTCTTCCTGGTAAGCAAATCAGAAAAGCAGCAATTTTAAGATATTATTTGGTCATAGCAAATAGTATTTTGTACTTCCAACCAAAAAAAAAGCAGTGAAAAGATCTTTCAAACCTATATTTTGGAGTTGGTCTGTAAATCTGTAAATGCATTTTGATTTATGAGAGTCCTGCTCTGTGCCATGTTTAAGTATTTCACACTAGTCTACTTCAGTTTCTTTCTGAAGAGGTAGGAATATCTAATTTTTTGCTTTCTCAGTTAAATTATTTCTGAAAGTAATTCTTAAGCCTTGTACGTATTTCAGGCAAAAGCCATAGGATAAACTATATGCATTCCTCTGAAGAAAATGTCTTAAAAGGTGCTGTGAGTTTTATATAGAAGCTTTAATACACAGGCAATGGACATTATCGACCATCTTAACATATTAAATACAGTTACATATAATTGCATGTATTGATTTTTAAGACTTTTTTTCTTTGGAATTTTTTAGGGCTTGAGGGCACTTGGCTACCATGGAAAAATAAAGGACCTTTCTGTATCAGAATGCAAAAATGTCAGCGATATTGGGATTCAGGTAAAACTCGATTTTTCCTGGAAACCTCTCTATTTCTTCAAACTAACAGTGTCCAAAACTTACCTTATTTTAATTTGTACATCATCATTAATTCTTTATTACACCCTTCTACACTCTCACTCTTACAAATGATTCTCCCTTGTCAATCTTTTCCACTTTTTTCCATTCCTTCCATGAATTTTACTGTGTTTTAACTATCATCACTGCAGTAACTGCACACTAAATTCTGGTTTATTAGCACTCATTATCTGATTTTGGTAAAAGCAGTTGGTGTTATTGTGATTATTTTTATGAGTAAAGCATTCCATTGGAAACTGGAGAAGATTTGGAGAGGGTAATAGGGATGGTCAGAGGAATGGTACAATCTCCATAAAAGGAACAGATAAGTGAGCAAGGAACCTGCAGTCTGGAAATGGGATGGCTGAAGGAATACGGCTGAGACATGTTCAATAGCAAGTGGCATGAAAAGGGTGGACAGGGGTCAATTTTATTCTCTGTACTTCCAGACATAATCTAGTGCGCATTAAATGAACCTAGTTTGAAATTTTAGAATGAAGGAAAGAATCACAGAATCATAGAATTGTTTACATTGGAAAAGACCTTTAAGGTCATCAAGTCCAACTCTTAGTGATGTCAGGTCCGTCACGAAACCACATTCCTGAGCATCTCATCTACACGTCTTTTAAATACCTCCAGGGATGGTGACTCAACCACTTCTCTGGGCAGCCTGTTCCAGTGCTTAACAGAAGAATTTTTTCCTAATACCCAGTCTAAACCTCCCCTGGTGCAACTTGAGGCCATTCCCTCTTGTTCCATTGCTAGCAACTTGGGAGAAGAGACCAACACCCACCTCGCTACAAGCTACTTTCAGATAGTTGTAGAGAGCAATATGGTCTCCCCTCAGCCTCCTTTTCTCTAAGCTAAACAACCCCAGATCCCTCAGCCACTCCTCATAAGACTTGTGCTCTAGACCCTTCATCAGCTCTGTTGCCCTTCTTTGGACACATTCCAGCACCTCGATGTCTTGTAGTGAGGGGCCCAAAACTGAACGCAGGATTCAAGACGCAGCCTCACCAGTGCCAAGTACAGCAGGACGATCACTTTCCTGATCCTACTGGCCACACTATTCCTGATGCAGGCCATGATGCTATTGGCCTTCTTGGCCATCTGGGCACACCGATGGCTCATGTTCAGCTGGCTGTCAGCGAGCACCTCCAGGTCCTTTTCCTCTGGGCAGTTTTCCAGCCACTCCTCCCCAGGCCTGTAGCATTGCAGGGAGTTGTTTTGTCCCAAGGGCAGGACCCAACACCTGATGTTGTCAAACCTCATACAACTGGTCTCAGCTCATTTATCCAACCTGTCCAGATCTCTCTGTAGAGCCTTTCTATCCTCAAGTAGATCAACACTCCCACCCAGCTTTGTGTGATCTGCAGCTTAATGAGGGTGCACTTGATCCTCTTGTTCAGATTGTTGGTAAAGATGTTAAACAGAACTGGCCCCAGTACTTGAGCCACAGGGAACACCACTTGTGACCTACCGTCAGCTGAGTTTAGCACCACTCCACCACTCTTTGGACCTGGCTGTTGAGCCACTTTTTTACCCAACAAGAGTGTATGCCCATCCAAGCCATGAATAGCCAAAGATGACTGTTCCCAAACTGTGTAGTTAAACTGTGAAATTCCTTATCCTTATCACAAATTGCTTGAAATTTATCTAAATCTTTATGGAGATTTGACAAATTTAATATGATTGCGTAGATTTATTGCTCTGTGTTTTAGAATAAATAGAAGAAATAAACACTAGTTGGAAGCTTTACAGGAAAAAAGAGGACCATCCATCTTATTAGGAAGAAGAGAGGATTTACATCCAAATAAGAGCACTTTTTTTTTCTGTAACAAAATTGTTCCCAACCATACGTAACTTAAATGCTTAAATCACGTTCTTTAGTTATATGAATTTCATGCCCATAAACAGTTGCAGATCCTAATGCTGCAGGTACAGGCAATGTCATCACATTATCCATCTTCAGCATCTACACTTTTTCCATTATAAAGCTCCAACATCCATCGTTTTATAGCCATATACTGCAAGAATTAGTCAGTTGTTGCTGCACCACAAGGGATGCATCTGGATTGAATCTTGTAACCCAACATACACGTCAGGCCATCAGGATTTGGCTTCTTTAGGAATAATTCTGACTCGCCTTTCATGAATGTTCTGTGTAAAGTTCCATGTTTTTAACAAAAAAACACCAACAGATCAAGTACATACATCTTGTGTACCTCACGGAAAGCCGTGTAGTGCCAGCAGTGCTTCCGTCAGAGAAAATTTCCTTCTGAGTTGTGCTATGCTCATGGCTAAGAAGCTATTTCAGTTGTCTCACTAGATAGAGTAAGTTCAAAAAAACACTGTGAAAAAAGAAATGTTTATACTTTTGTTGTCTGCCATTTGAATTTAAACTTTTTTGGGAGCTACATGCAGGACTTACAGAAGGCATGTTGTCATCCATAAACTTTTTGGGGAGCTACATGCAGGAGTTACAGAAGGCATGTTGTCATCGATCTAGGGAGGGTAAGAGAAAGGATAAGAGGTATGAGGTAACTCAAAACAAAGTGGCAAGTCCATTTTCTAAGTTGAAATTCAGGAGATAGATTTCTCTGGAAAATTTGTAGGGTGATCCTATTGTGTGCTGCATGACTTGGTTATCCTTTGATTATATGAAGAATATTAAAATGATGTGAAAATAGAATACATATTAAGAGGGATTTATTAACTTTGTTAAAGTAAATTGCTGGAAAGTTATAAAATAACTAAATAATGTGACAAAAAGTAATAGAAATAATGTTGAAGGTACAGTGTTAATTCTTTTAATTGTTCCCAGATGTTATTACACTATACAATGCCTATGTGATCACATATTTTGTAAATAGGATCTTTGTTTATTCATAACTGAGACGATGCTCACTTAATGAGAAGAAATTTAGTATTTCATTTTCGTTGGTGCTTGTGCTGTCCTCAGACCTTAGTTACACGGAATTAAGACTGTATAAATAAGTTAGAAAATGATGTTATTTTCTTCAAGTGATATTCAATTCTTTGTAATGTCTAATTATTTTGCAAACATTTTTTTGTCTTCACAACCTCTTCTATTTTCATTGTAGGCATAGAACCAGGGAAATGGAGATGGCAAGAGCAAACAAAGCTCCATTGCCTTTGATTATGAATATAATTTTAGCGTTATTTGCAAAATAATGTAGCGGTAGAGTTAAAGTGAAGAGCAAATTCAGAACCCAACTTTGAAGGATATTTTAAATATGTATGTAGACAAACCGTGCCAGTAAAAATAAGATAAACTTATCTCACAGGCATTGAAATCTTGGCTTCAGCTTGTGCTACATACCCTAGCTGAGAATGTAGTGATTAAGTCATCATATCTGAGGCCTAATTCTGGAGGGGATGCAGTTTCTCTTGCACATGGATAAATAACATTCTGTTATTGGATTTAGAATGTTTCTGTATTGCAGGTAACCAACAGCCTGTAGAGCTAAGACTGAAATAGGAAAGGTACAGAAGCTAATATAAATTCTGAATTGTCCACTTTAACCAGTCCTAAGTTAAAACATTGGCATTCTAATATTTACATAAAATAAAGCAAGAACCCAAAGCCCAAGAAGCACTGGCTTGCTACAGCTGTACTTACAGATAGAAAAAAGAGGCTAGAGTGAGGATACAGACGGAAAGTTCTAAAATTCCAGTCTATAAAACAAATTTCAGACAATAAATTTCTCTGCATCTGTTTAGGTAAGGTTTCTGAAAATCACACAGAATCATGTAATTTTTGGTCATTAGAAAGCTAACATTTTCCAGTGACCAACCATATGTTTGTGTTCAAGCTCCTGTTTTACATAAAAAAATAGTTATGTGTCAAAGGCTGATTACTGCAAAAGTCTAATTACTACAGATTATTTTTTTCAAAATGATAAATATGTAATATTTACGCATGGTAAATATGTGAATTTGTGTCTCTGTGTGCATGCACATGTGTTATTTATCCATGTTGTCCTTAGCCCGTTTACCTTAGGACTAATTCTTGAAAGTTTTTAAAAGCTTCATGCAACTATTTTTTTTTTTTAAATTCAACCTACTGCATAAGTATTTCCTTCTTTTCCCCAAAGAGTTAAAATTTCCATTTCAGTAAATGACAAATTACAATGGCCTTAGGCCAAGATCAGCAGGCCTGGAAGATCTGCACAGTGACGAATTTAAGGTATCTCACTGTGGTTTTAGTGTGAACATCACAGAAGAAGAGATTCTCACTGAAGCTAAAGCTTTGCTGTAGCCACAAAATGTTCTACAGTGCCTGAAGTGTTCCACAGTGTCGTGTTCTACAGCTCATCATGGCCTCTTAAGGTGAAGAAATACAATTTTAGGCTGTTTAGTTCTTGAGTTAATAACCTGCAGGCTCTGCAATAGAAGGTTTCCACAAACACAAATTAGGCTCTATCTTCTCTTGGTAGGCCTAGAAGTGTATATTTCATGTTTGAAAAAGATTCAGGCCAAAAGGTAAACAAAGTTTCAGAGTGCAAAGGAGAAAAGTGTCTTTTATGACTCTATGTGGCTTTTTATAGGAGTTTCATTGCAAAAGATAAATGCGCATAATATGCCAGAATCATAACTACCCATGTTTCATGAAAAGCAAAGTTTAATTTTTGGTTCTCTGATGGTATTTAAAATACAAAATATACTGTGCATTTTGCCAAAAGTTTTCATTCATATGATCATCTGTCAGACGTGCAAATATCACATGTAAGATGAAAAATACATGAACACACTGAGTTGGGCAGATTGGCCCTTCGGCCATTCCAGTTGGCCTTGTAGAAGAGAACATGGAAAAGATATTAATGTAAAACATTTTTTAAAATCACATGGAAGCTGGTATCACAGCAGGAATTATGTGGTACTTCAGCCACAGCTAACTGGCCTGAACTCCACCGAGCAAGTCAGAACCCAGAATTCTTGAGTGATGGTCCTCAGATTCTTACCCAAGAAAATCATGTAATCTATACAGAGATAGTTAGTTCATTTGGGGCAGGGAGGGGGGGGGGGGGGGGGGGGCGGGGGGGGAGGGGCAGGAAGAAAAAACCAGTTAATATACATAAAAATGAGCATTTGCAGAGAGAGTAGTAAATGTATTTGAGCTGATCGTTTAAGCACAAAACTTTAGGTTCTGAGTTGTGCTCAACTGAAAGAACTCAAGCATATAATATATGCAGTCACCTTAAACAAATGCTAGTCTAATTAACACATTGTATAATACATGAGAAATGGAAAATAGCTTCTTAGTGCATCTCTTCTTTTCCTAGTAACATTCACAGCCAACAGCGGAATGGCTTCACTCCTAACAGAGGTTACCTAGAAAGCTGAAGTGCCTGAAGTGGATCAAAGGATTGAAGTATCATAAATAGAGAAAAATAGAGCAGGCATGTCACCTAAGAATGATTGATTTGTTTGTTGCTCTTTCAGGAGTTCTGCAAGGGCACAAAGTACCTGGAACACTGCCATGTCTCTTACTGCCCTCAGCTGACGGATGATGCTGTGAAAATCATGGCATTTCACTGCCAAGGACTGACATCTGTCAGCATAGCGGGTTGCCCAAATGTATGTATAAGAAATGGGGCAATAGCTCTGGGATTGCTATTGCAAGGAAGTACTTAGCATTTCTTTCAGAAATTTAACCTGCTGGCCTCTGTGTCTTGTCACAATTCTACACGTACCCAGCTAATTTAGAAATCAGAGCTTCAATTCAGCCGACTTTCCATGAGTTTTAAGTTCTGAGACTCAGCGCCTGAGGGTTTGGCGTTAGATGCGGTTACAACATAAAGGTGTCTGTACTGTGCCAGGTAAAAGCTGGTCTTTCCAGGGGTTGATGTCTAGAGAAGGGTGAAGAGAGAGCTTTTAGTGATACTTCCTGCAATACCCTCTCAGCTTCTGGTGTTTTGGGTGCTTCCAATGGGTGGTGTCTCTCTTTTTTATAACTCTTGGTAACTTCACGCAGCACACAGACTAGGATCACCCACTCTATGGATCTCCAAAACCATATTTCCACTATAAAATAAAGTTGGAGCATAAACTGAGGCACGAGACTTTTATACCTGTGCCTTTATGTGGCAGGGCAGTGGCAACTTTGAAAATACCAGCAGTGCCTAAAGCTGATGAACTCAAGAGATGTATATTTATGCCTAATTATTTTGAAAATTATAAGCCTGACAAACTAAGTCCTTTGGAAAATAAAAGTTATGAACTATTTGAGTGACTTATACATAGGGAAGGGAGACTTCCTTAGCTTGTTTTTTATAGTCAGTGCAGAGAAGTGTTTCTACAAAGCACCAGTCAGGGAACATTTCCTCCGTTCTTGGAGAAACCTTGTCTGTCTACTGACTGCTAGAAGACTCAGAATACTAGTCATCCAAGGGCTGCACGAGTATTCCCTTCATATCCAAGTTAATGCAACAGTTTTGTTAGTGGTTCCCACTGCCACCAGGGTGCTTTGGTGAGTACTGTGAGCATTGTGGTTAGTAAGTATTTATTACCAATAAAAACATGTGCAGTTGCAACCATATTCAATTACAAAAAGGAAAGCTGCTCAACTAATTTTCATTTAGAATGTCTAGATATATGAAAAAAATACAGTTATTTCCACCTATTTGTTTTGATTAAGATTCATCTCTAGGGAAACTTAGTTCCTCTTTGCCATGGGTTTATGCTACGGCATTTTTTTCCCTGTATTTTCTGTATCAGGTCTTTTGATTGAAGTGTTGCACATCAGTTTTCTTTTCCCTGTATCAGAATGTGTGCTATCTATTGAAATTATTGCTGTTATGGAGGCCTAAATCTTCCCTGTACGTTCTGACTTAATATCTCTGGCTTTTGTGTATTTAATTATTTCTGTGCTTTTAATTATTTTCTTTAATAACAAAACCAAATACTTGCTGCCAATAAACATTCAAACAAAAATTTAAAAACACTGATTTCATTTTTTTTTTTAATTTAATGGAAAAAATTGTTGCAATATTGCTTCCATCACTATCAAGTGGGAATGGATCAAGCTTATTACTACTTTGGGAAAAGTTCATCTTGAACTATCCTTTAGAATTTCATCATACTCATTGCACTGATTTCCTCCTTTTTTCCTATTGAAGTGCCCGTGTCCTTTTTCCTTCCACAAAACAGCTGCAGCCATCACTTGTCTCTGCCTCCCTCCTCTCCAACACCCATTTCCATAACGCTTGACTATCCCTCTGGTCCTCGACACAGTCCTCACGTCCTCTTACTCACTGCAGTGGCTGAACACAGCCTCCTGGCTAGGGAGTTTGAGCCGACTCGGCTGACTAGTTAGCCAGCCCAATCAATTTGTTTGCCTTCCACAAGTTCCTAAGTTTCTCAGCACCTCAGCCAAACCCCACGGGCTGCGTTTCAGATCTGGTGGGCCAACAAGGTTGTTCGGTGTCTTACAACAGCCCTTGGCTTCTATCTACCTACTGTGCACTGTTAATTATTATATACATGGGGTCTCAATCTCCTGTATTCTTTGCCTTTAAATAGATCTGAAGCTTTTTTTCATAACAGTGATAATAGAAGTTGTGCCTGGATATCTTCCCAAAGTGGTTGAAGTTAAGTGGTGTTGCAATCTGTCTTCTCTGCCACGCTTTCCACTATACCTTGTATACTAACATAGGAAAACAGAACAAAGCAAAACAAAAACACCTATAAAATGATAGTAAATACATTTGGGCTGGAAATTGGGAGAGTTTCTGATTATCAGAGCAGTGAACTGTAAAACAACATCCTGGGAAGGCAGATTGAGCAAAGTATTAAGGAATGTTAGGATGGCTCTCGGTAAGGAGATGAACTGGGTCATTTTTTGTAGTTCCTGCAAATGGGAACAAGAAGCAGACTCAGTGATCTAGCAATCCCCTTGCAGCACATTGTTCATAGATGGTATCTTTTCTTTAAATGGTTATAAAGCCAATCCGTTAAGTGCTAATACCCTACTATTTTCAGAAAAGAACATCAAGACTCTTCCAAATAAACCTACACATAAGTTTACAAGTCTTTTTTCTTTTCTTGACTTGAATCCAGCTTACAACTCTGTAAAATGAGATGGGAACACCTGTGGATGTTAAAACTAATGGGTCTTTCAGATCCTTTGGCAATCTCTAGTGTAAATTGAGGGGATCCAGCTGCTAAGTAAGGAAATATTTTCCACTCAGAGATTGTTTAAAAATGGTCAGGAGATTAAAGTAAGAATGAACCTGTTCCAAAGGATATATGTTAATATGCCTGAAAGTCATGTCCTGCAACATCTTTTATATATATATAAAATAAATAACTAAAAATAGCAAAAGAACATGGAAAATATCAATATAGAAACACATGTCCATTAAAAATGTTCTGGTACATGCCATGGAGGTTACTCTAAGATCAGGAGAGCTTATCACTATAATCATATCTACTGGGGCAAATTAATTGTCTTTGAACAGACTCTGCTGGTTTCAGTGGACATGCAGTGAGCCTCCCTGTCGTGTTTCTGTGTACCTAGGACAGGTACAAGTCAGTTTGCAAATGCCGATGCTATAAAATATTTGGCAGTGCAGTTCTGAGTTGTACTCAAGGAACGAGCCTGATTCAAGAGTAATTCTTATTTCACAGGAAGAAAATGAAGTTGCTGTGGAAAACATAGCCAACACATGAAAAAGTACAGCAGGAACTGAAAGTAGATCTCTGGTTAAATGAGTTATTTAAATAGCAAAGTTCTGAAGATATGATTCGATGGACAATGAATTCTGTAATCTAGTCCTCTAAAGGGAATAGGACTGAGTGTATGATGAATGCAGATGTCTCCTAAATGCATCTCATACTGATTACTGACTTCAGAGTCAGCAGCTTTTTATTTCAACAGGAATATTAAACTATTTATTAAGCTACTGAAGATCTTAATATTGAGCATATAGCTAAATCTGGAATGAGGAAAGCACAGATTTACCTCTGTATTTCAAGAGGACTGTATCACGAGGCAGTGTGCTAATTTTCTGTTCCACAGTCCAAGGTCCCAACTTCATTTTGCCTCCTTGGTCCTTATAGAGTCTCATGAGATTGGCTGTTAAATGAAAGTGAAGCTCTCATTTCTCTTTCCACCATCTCACTCCACTGCTTTTAATCAAGTATCTTGAAAAGGTCTTTAGTGTGTCGCCTCTTGATTTTTGGTTCTGACTGAACAAGGTAATTGAAATATGTGCATAATATATTCTTGACTGTTCCTGTTGAGCTCAATGAAACAATTAAGTGGCTTGCATGACTGATTATGTACCTTGAAGACTATGTCTCATGCTTTTCTCAAAGGCAACTTCCAGCATTAATGACAATGGATATCGGTTTAGAAAAATGGAGCTGTGAGGGGAAACTAAGCAGCTCTGCTTCAGAGCTGCAGAAGAACAATGATACATTAAAAAGGTCTTGGTGTGAGACATTCATTTATAACAGAGAATTGAGCTACAAAATTAGAGACACGGAGAATTGTAACATAGAGCTGAGATAGTAAACTATAAGTGCAGCCTAATATTTTAGCAAGAACAAGGAAATAGCAGGTAAGGCTAAAGGCTTATTTGTGCTACATGCAGAATTATGAAGTTGGGAAAGTCAAACTGTTCTGAATAAGTGAGAAAAAAAATCTCACAATGCTTTAGACTGTACAGGAATCACAGTTGAGTAATACCTAATGTGCTCCTGATATTTAAGTGGCAGTTCCTGTAGATCCTCTTACAGAGATTCAGAATTCTCCTGTGCCAGAAACTTTGCTTCCACAAACTATTTTAAAACATAGTTTTCCCACAAACCAGACACTAAAATTGTTCTCTGTGTTTTTTTTTTTCTTTCAACTATTCAATAATCTTCTAACTTCTGTATGTCTTGTTGCTTCATTTACAGATGACTGATACCTGTATCCAATACTTGGCTGCAGCCTGCCATTATCTCCACTTCTTGGATGTCTCGGGTTGCATTCATCTTACTGACGAAGCCCTGAAATATCTTTGGAAAGGTTGTAAGCAACTCCAGATTCTCAAGATGCTGTACTGTAGAAATATTACCAAGTAAGAGGATATTTCCTAATCTTAATTTAGAGATGGTTGTAAACCCAAACCCATGATATTTTTTTCTCCATTGGCATCATGGTGCCATGCTAGGTGCCTGGCTTGAGCCATCTTGCTCCTTCATCTAGGGGGTGTCCACATTGCTGCCTTAGGATTCCTGTGGCCTTGTGGGTATCTACATATTCTAGTGTCAGCCAGAAGTGAAGAGAAATAGGGATCCCTTCTATCTTTATGGCAGACAACGTCCTCTTCGGGAAGTTTCTGCAGACACAGGCTATCACCTTAAGGGCACATGGGAACATGAGGGAGAAAAACCAGGCTGGGCCTAATGTTCTCAGCCATTGCACTGTGTACTTGAGCTCACTCTGAGGGTTTGTGGGAGCTTGTTTCCTGATGATGGAATGTCAGCACACAGCAGAAGCAGATGTGGGCCTGTGGTCAAAATGCAGCCTGGTTACAGCAAATGAGTCAAGGATACTTGTTATGTGTCTACAATTGGAAAAAACAGGTCATGTTACCACAATATAATGAAACTTCCCCACTGGTATAAATGGACCAATGTCCTGATTTCCCATCATATTTAAAAGCCAGTCAGTTCTGGACAGGTTTAGAATCACAGAATACTCAAGTTGAAAGGAACCCATAAGGATGTTCAAGTCCAAGTCCCTGCTCCTCACATGACTACCCAAAACTAAACCATATGACTGTGTCATCCAGATGTTGAACTCCGACAGGCTTGGTGCCATGACCACTTCCCTAGCGAGCCTGTTCCAGTGACTGACCACCCTCTCCATGAAGAATCTTTTCCTAATGTCCACTCTGAACTTCCCCTGATGCAGTTTCAACCCATTTCCTTGTGTCCTGTTGCTGGTCACCAGAGTGGAGATCAGCACCTTCTCCTCCCCTGCCTGCCTTGAGGAAGCTGTAGACTGCAGTGAGGTCATCTCTCAGCCTTCTTCAAGCTGAACAACTCAAGTGTCCTCGGCCACTCCTCAAGTCTTGCCCTCAAGGCTTTTCACCATCTTTATCACTTTCCTCTGGATACACTCCAATAGTTTGATGTCCTCCTTATATTGAAGCACCTGAAACTGCACACAGTACCTGAGGTGAGGCTGCACCAGTGCAGTGTGGAGTGGGACAATCACCTCCCTTGACGAGCGAGAAGTGGTGTGTTTGATGCACCCCAGGACATGGTTGGACCTTCTGGCTGCCAGGACACACTGTTCACTCATATTCAACTTGTCACCAACCCAACCCCCCCGATCTGTTTCTGCAGGGCTGCTTTCCAGCCTCTCATCTCCCTGTTTGTATATGTAACCAGGATTACCCCACCCCAGGTGGAGAATCTAGCACTTGCTCTTGTTAAATTTCATACAGTTGGTGATGGTTGAGTTCTCTTGTCTGTCCAGAGCTCTCTGTAAGGCTTCTCTACTCTTGAGGAAGACCACAGCTCCTCCTAGTTTGGTATCATTGGCAAACTTACTTAATGTACATTTGATTCCTGTTCCCAGATCATTTATAAAAACACTAAAAAGCACTGGCCCTAAAACTGAGCCTTGGGGAACCCACTGATGACTGGCTGCCAGCCTGATGTAACCCCATTTACTATAACTCTTTGAGCCCAACCTTCCAGCCAATTGCACACCCAACATGTTTGGGACCTGTCAAGCTGTGTGCTGGACAATTTATTCAGAAGGATACTGTGAGAGATGGTACCAGAGACTTTGCTAAAATTCCAAAGTGCCACATCTCCTGGTTTCCTTTGATCAATTAGATGGGTGACCTTGTCATAAAAGGAAATTAAGTGGGTTAAGCAGGACGTTCCCCTCATGAACCCGTGCTGGTTATGACCAGTGACTACATTGTCTCTCAAGTGTTTTTCACTAACTCCCAGAATAACTCTACCATAATTTTACCAGGCACTGAAAGGAGACTGACAGGCCTATAATTACCAGGGCCTTCCGTCTTACCCTTCTTGAAAATTGGGAGAGTTGAGTTTTCAGCTGAATGATCTGTGAATCTCATTGAAGCTGGCTTGACTGTCCATCCCCATCCATGGGGGTGAAGACCATCATAGGTGCCATACAGCTAGAACTGCACAGTGGCCAGGCTCACCAAAGGGACTGAAACTGGAGAAGGACTGAAGTTTAATCGTGGTTGATATATCTGAGTATATTACTTGATTAAACTTTATGAGAGTAAGAGCTATACAATGCTGTCGTATATAGAGGGTGTTCATACTTGGAGAGCTCTAACCCCATTCTAACAGGACCACTGTAGACAGCACACTCCCTGCTAAACCATTCCAGGGTTTAATAGTCACTTTAGAGACCACAAGACCTATGCAGATGCTTAGTAACTTCAAAGATATTTCCAGTGTGTTTCATGCTTTCCAAACCCTCCTTGGTTTATTTCCCCCTGTCGTACCATAAACAATTCCGCTGTCATTACTTTTATTTTCTTTTTAGCTTTTTTTAATGGCATCTCAGAACATCGTTCTTAAACCTCTACTTCCAATCAAATACTTATTAGATGCAGAAAGTGTTTTGAAGGATTGGTATGCCAGAGTAGTAATTGGTATGCAAGAGTAGTAATTGAAAAAAAATACTGCAAGTTAACTACACTGTTGATTCTGAAAAGACATATTCCAACACATTTAATCTCCTCATAACTGATTCACAGTTTTTCTCATATTAAGTCTCACAGGCTTTTCTTTTACCCCTGAATTACTGTTGTTTACTTGCTTTTTCTGTGACTTCAAGTCTCTGTTTAGAGCAGCACACAGTGTGTTGTCCCTTTCAGGCTCTGATTCCTTATACATTTTTCTGTAGAAGTGAGATGTAGTAGGAACAGTAATTTGTGCAAGTTCCAATTTACGTTGGGTGAGCTGTGATCAAAGAGCTGCCAGGACTTCTCAGAAAACTGTTTGCATTGCTATAGCCTTTGTGGGATGACCCAGGGTTATGCCTGTGCCTCAGAGTCCCATATGCTACGGGTTCTCCAAACGTCTTGATTAAACTCTTCTGACTCAGCCAAGGAATTTCACAACCACTTATTTTCACTCTAAAGAAAGCCCTGGAGAGCTATAGATCTTTGCAAAACAAAAAAGCAACCACAAGACACCCAGTCCACCATGTCCACCCAGTGTTATCTTTGCCCTTTTTGTGATTTTTAGAACTAGGCATACTTTGCTGATTTTACTTTCTTGAACATGATTTTCTGGTATGTAGCGGTGGAGGGTTCTTTTCTTTGGCAGTCTCAGTCCCTAACCCTTTGCACCACATGTTCAGTGAGACACCCAGCCTCGGGAGCTAGGAGACAGGGAGGGGAAGCAGAATGAGGTCATCACAGCTAAAGTGGAAGTGACCTGTTACACCACTTCGATGCACACAAGTCTATGGGGCCAGAGGGGTTAATCTCAGGGGTGCTGAAAGAGCTGGCAGATGTTCTCCCCAAGCCACTTTCCATTATACCTGAAGTCCTGGCTAACTGGGGAGGTCCCAATGGACTGGAAGGTAACAAATGTAACACCCATCTACAAGAAAGGCAGAAAGGAGGATCTGGGAAACTATAGACCTGTCAGTCTGACCTCGGTACCAGGGAAGGTCAGGGAGCAGATCATCTCGAGTGCCATGACACAGCATACAGAGGACAACCAGGGGATCAGCCAGCATGGTTTATGAAAGGCAGGTCCTGCCTGACGAACTTCGTCTTCTATGTTGACATGACCCAACTATTGGACGAGGGAAAGGCTGGGGATATTGTCTACCTAGACCTTCAAAAAAACTGTGACACTGTTCCCCACAGAATTCTCATGGAAAAACTGGCTGCTCATGGCTTGGATGGGCATACAATCTGCTGGATCAAGCACTGGCTGGCTGGCTGGGCCCAAAGAGTGGTGTGGTCAATGGAGTTAAATCCAGCTGGCAGCCAGTCACAAGTGGTGTTCCTTGGGGCTCAGTGTTCGGACCATTTCTGTTTAACATCTTTATTGATGATCTTGATAAGGACACAGAGTGTAGCATCAGTAAGTGCAGATGACACCAAGTTAGGTGGCAGTGTCGATCTGCACGAGGGTAGGGAGGCCCTGCACAGAGACTTGGGCAGATTGGATCAATGGGCCAATGTTAACGGTACAAGCTTCAACAAGGCCAAGTGCCAGGTCCTGCACTTGGGCCACTGCAGCCCCATGCAATGCTACAGGCTTGGGGAAGTGTGGCTGCAAAGCTGTCTGGCAGAAAGAGACCTGGGGGTTCTAATCAGCAAGTGGTTGAACATGAGCCAGCGTGTGCCCAGGTGGCCAAGAAGGCCAAGGGCATCCTGGCTGGTATTAGACATAATGTGATCAGCAGGAGTAGGGAGGTGATTGTCCCCTGTACTCAGCACTGGTGAGGCCGCACCTTGACTGTTGTGTCCAATTTTGGGCACCTCAATACAAGAGAGATATTGAGGTGCTGGAGCGCGTGCAGAGGAGGGCAACAAAGCTGAGGAAGGGTCTGGAGAATCAGTCTTATGAAGAGCGACTGAAGGAGCTGGGGCTGTTTAGTCTGAAGAAGAGGAGGCTGAGGGCAGACCTCATCACTCTCCACAACTAGCTGAAAGGACATTGTAGAAATGTTGATGCTCGTCTCTCCTCACAGGTAATTAGTCATAGAACAAGAGGGAATGGCTTCAAACTGCAACAGCGTAGATTTAGACTGAACATTAGGAAAAAATTTTTCACAGAAAGAGTAGTCAGACATTGGAACAGGCTGCCCAGAGAGGTGGTTGAGTCACCATCCCTGGATGTGTTTAAAGGTTGTTTAGATGTGGTGTTGGGGGATATGGTGTAAGGGTGAGCTTTGTAGAGTAGGGTTAGTAGTTGGGCTCTTTGTCAGTGACATGGACAATGGCATTGAATGCACTCAGCAAGTTTACCAACGACACCAAGCTGTGTGGTGCAGAGGATTCGCTTGAGGGAGGGGATGCCATCGAGAGGGAACTTGACAGGCTTGAGAAATGTGTCAGTGCAAACTGCATGAGCTTCAACAAGTCAAAGTGCAAGGTCCTGCACCTGGGTTGGGACAATCTCAGGCACAAATACAAACTGGGCACAGAGTGGGTTGAGAGTAGCCCTGAAGAAACAGACTTGGGGGTGTTGATAGATAAGATGTACCCTGGGATGTATCAAGAGGAGTGTGGCCAGCAGATCAAGAGAGGGGATTCTCCCCCTTTACTCTGCTCTTCTGAGACTCACCTCGAATACTGTGTCCAGTTCTGGTGTCCCCACCATAAGAGGGAGGGGACGAGTTGTTGGAACAAATTCAGAGGAGGGCCACAAAGATGATCCAGGGGCTGGAGCACCTCTGCCAAGAGGACAGGCTGAGGGAGCTCAGATTGTTCAGCCTGGAGAAGATTCTGGGGGGACCTTATAAGTGCCTTCCAGTACCTGAAGGGAACCTACAGGAAGGCTGGGGAGGGACTTTTTACAAGAGTGTCCACCAGTAGAACAAAGGGAAATAGATTTAAATTGAAGGAGAATAGGTTTAGATTGGATCTTAGGAAGAAATTCTTCAGTACAAGGGTGGCAAGACTTTAGAATAGATTGCCCAGAGAAGTTGCGGATGTCCCCTCCCTGGAGATGTTCAAGACCAGGTTGGATGAGGTCTTGAGCAACCTGGTCTAGCTAAGGACATCCCTGCCCATGGCAGGGGCGTTGGGTTAGGTGATCTCTAAGGTCCCTTCCAACCTAAGACATTCTATGATGATCCCAGGGGTCTTTTCCAACCTGAATGATTCTATGAAAGGAAACTCCTACTTCGTGTCATTTGAGTCTGGGACAAAAACTATCAGGGGGATCGATTGCATAGAATAATTCAGCACTGAAGATTTTTAGCTTGTTCTTTCCAACAGAACTGAAAAGCTTCCCCAGACCTTGGCAGGCTGCAGAATAGGCTGGCCACGTCAATATCAGAGTGGCTTTTCAATCAGACTCTAAAACTGTCATTAGCTAAAATGATATTCAGAAAATAATAAGGATTTCACAGCCAGATTCAGATATATTCCACATCCTGTATGAGTCACACTTTAGGAAAATAGGGTTTTTTTATTGTAGTTCAAGGACAATATTGCAGAGATGATAAAAATTTATCTTCTGCCAATAACTACATCAAAAGCACAGTAAAATACGGCAGTGATTCTACAGTTAGTGGTCTTGCAGTAGTTTTTCAGTGCCATCAAAAGCAGTGCCAGTACTCTCGCTATATTTTTATAAAACTATGCATTAAATTCACACCCTTATGGTTTTAGCAATGAAAAATAAGCAACAGAATGTTAGAAAAATTATCAATGGGGCTTCATTCTCTGTTTTCAGACTAACTCTTAAAACCTTGCACACGTTCTAAGATTTTCACAGAATGTAGAGGAAAAGGCTGGTTTCAGGTGTAAATTACATTCTGCAGGTGTGACACATACATGTCATAAACAATTCCCTGTTTAAAGAGATGGAAGAGGACAGCTATGTAAAATTCAGATTAATCTGGAGAACTAAATGTTCTAAATAAGCAATAGAAGAAACATGGGTTTAGTTTAAAGTTGCCCTGTGGAATCTAGAAATCACGCATACTTCTTTTTGCCAACGGAATTCCCCATTATTTATTACCGAACACTAACCAGCCCTAGCAGACATCTCCTAATAGACTGAGCCTTGCAAATATCAAGGCATATCTCTTGCGTTGGGTCACATTCTTTTTAGAAGTTTTATTTCTACTGTTTTGTTAGATTAAAATAGAAAACATATGGAGCCACAAAGTTCTTCAAGTTTCAGTCCAGTGCGGCTTCATAGGAAACAGTTACGAGCACATAAATGGTCCATTCTTTCCAGTATCGGGTAGCATTCGATATCCTGTTCGCCAACATGCTAGCCTGGTTCCGGGTTTAGTAAATGTTAGAAGAAAGAAAAGAGCTATGGCCCGCTGCATATTTCTGTATCCAGAGGCTAACGACCTTTCAATTAATCCTGTTTCTAAATGCCATAAAGAATGCCTGTGGGAGTATGTGATACTGGTGCATCAAATTTCTTCTGCTTTTTAAAATGTGGCTTCTGTAGGAAAAGGTTATATTGGTTGTTATTCACTTGGGACTAATCCTACAAGAAATAAGACACTGGGATCTTCAGAGAGACACTTCTCTTCCCTGTAGGATGTTCTTCTTAAACTTCACAAGTACCGTTTAAGATCAGCTGCAGTGCTGAGAAAGGTGTGGCTCTCTAGCAGCATTTTTGGGTGCAAAGTGACAAAGGAAATCTGCCATTGCCTCGAGAAGCCAGCCTGCCTTGTGCTCTCACCCAACTGCACCACGTCTCTAACAGTTTCGTTGCACCAAAAGCTGTTCTTTGAGAGCAAAATTAAATGCTTCCTTCTGTCTTGTCTGTACTCATATGAAGCCAGTTACATTTCTTTTAAACACAACTACTCTGTTAACAAGTGACAACAAATACTATTACAAATTTTTTGCCTTTTAAACAGAAATTACGTTGGGTCTTAATAACTGCAATACATTTGACACGTGGAGAATATCTGATGTTTGGTTGTTGTGTTGTGTTTTCTGATGGGTGCTTTTGGTTAGCAAGGAGACTGCAAGAACTATGTTTTCTTGAAAAAGCAGAATTATTAGGTATTATCCAAACATTCAGGTCTCGAGGCAGGAAGGATTTGGGAGTCCAACGCACATGTAATCGGAAATGAAGACAGCCTCCACATGCTTTGGTAAAGGACTAAGAATAATTACTCCTTTCTCTTGAACAAGCAACTAAAATATCATAGTACTGGCCTCTCACTGACTGTAAATCTCTCTCAGCCATGATGAGCACTTGAGCTGAGAGCCGTAAAATGATACAACTGCTGCAGCTGATGTAGGCCTCAGAATACTTCAGATTTTATTTAGTCTCATCACTTTTTGTAACCTGGAGCATGCTGGCGGGATGCTCTGTTTTTCCCATTAGCTGCCTGTTTCTTCTTGCCTCTTTAGCTTAATTTCTCCTGTATTTGCACGATAAAAACTTCTCCCATGTTTTAAGATTTTATTTTCCATTAATTTTTTTTTCCTCTTGATTGTTTCTTGTAACCTCATATCAAAAAATCTTTTTCAAAACCTGTGGTTTTATTATGATGGACCCACTCAGACATGTCTGAATTTTGGAACGGCTCAAGATTCGGACTGTGATGCAGAACTGTTTTTCCTAGCTAGCCCCTAGTAGTAAAAGGGATTGAAACCTTGAGTAAGGATTCGATTATATATTCCAGTGCTACTCAAGCCATGTGTTTGGGCCAGTACTTTTGTCTGACTTACACCAAGACCTCTTTGCTTTGCCAAAGATAATTGTAGTTATTTGCTGAAACGCTTTTATTCATCAAAGTGCTCATTTAAGATACTACACAAATAAGTAAGCGGGCTCTGTCCTAGCACGGTGTATCTTAAATAAGTGATCTATATTGCCATGTGTTGATGATTAATGAATGGTTGTTTCTGGCAAACTAATCATGGGACAGCATAAGCTTCCAAAAAAATAGTAACAGCTCCCCTTATACATGCTTCAGACAGCCACCATACATTGCAGTTTCCATGAAAAACAGGAATTTGGACTTGGATGAGTTGATTTGTATTTTATAGCTTAGAGCTTATAGCTCATATAAATTGTGCTCACATTCCTGAATGGCACAGGCCTCCCTAATATAAAAACAGATACAGCCTTGTGTTCATGTGGTTCATACAGTGTGTCAGTGTTAGAGTTAAAAAAAAGTATCCCACAGCGGTTGAAAAGGAGACCTCCTTGCTTTGCTAATTTTGTCCCTTTTGCACCCCTCCCTGCTTCCCCTTTCCTGTTGTGGTAGTGCAAGAATTACAGCTCTGTGTCCGCCTCTTCTGTAACCACCGTCAGCGTTTTCACTTTGGGAAAAAAAGACAAAAAAAGTGTAGTAGCAATACTGACAGATCTCAGAGCACTTTAATTTGGATTTTTTTCTATTATTGTCTAGATGTCATATATTATATTCTGTTACGGAGCTTAGGAAGTTGGCTACCTCGCTGTGGCTGTGGCACACCAGATTAAGTTGAATCTCCTGAAGAGGACGGGAGCTGGGGAGAGCTGGCCCTTCCCCAGTGACCACATGAGCGCGCTCAGCTCGGGGGAGAGGTCTGGGGGGCAGGAGCCAGCGCTGGGGGGAGGCCGGGGGAGGCGGGTGCTGGGCCCAGCCAGGAGCGGGACGACGGCCAAATCGCAGGAGTGATGGAAAGAAAGAGATGTTCACAAGACTCCAAGCAGTGGGCTGAGTTTCTTCAGCTCGGGACGGCAATGAAAGTTGCTGGACTGGCACTGCCTGGAAAAGAGCAAGAGAGTTGTTCTTCACCTCCTTCTGAGGGTGCCTCACTCAGCAGGCCCAATTCTCTGCTGGGTCATTTTGTTCTAATTTAGTGTTCTTTGTAGAAAGTCTCTGCATTTTTTTTTACTTCTGTTATTTATTTTTTTTTTAAAACTCTTGTTGTAGACAAGCTGTTTTGAAATATACAGCCTCACTGCGGAAACAAGAACATAATGATGCTGACCCTCCTTCCTGGCTTGGATATGACCGGGATGGTAACATACTCACCTTCACCAAAAACGACCCATCAGAGCCTGAATAAATAAATTCTTCACAATGCAAGATGAAGAAATTGTACCACATCTTCTACAGTGCAAGTGTTTTTCACTAGAGCATGAAAATACGACATTTTTTTTTCTTAAAACTAGTCATACTTTAATAAAATGCTGTTTGTTCAATTAATAAGGAAGCATCACAAATCCTTCTTGCAGGATCATGCCTTCAAGCAAGACAGCCGCACTGAAGCGACGTTGCTAACATTCAGATGTCGATTCAAGCTGTTCTCATCTTTCAGTAATGAGAAGTTTTTGTAGACCCATGCAGAGTAAGCAATAAATAAATCTGCATGTGTTTGAGGTTCTTGTTTGCCATGAAGGTCCTCTTCAGGACATAAACACTCCGACTCCTCACAGAACTTCACAGTTGACATGGCTGGTGCTCATCAAATACAGCGTTCTTGAGCAATGAAGAACAGCAATGAGGTAGCAACTACTTATTCCTTAATACACACAACCACACACGTGCATTTAAGCACCGTTCTCTACTTCTCAGCGTTCACTTGTGCACACAGAGCCCCAACTCTCATCAAAGCCTCTCCGGCTGAGTTCAGCTCTCTAAGGGAGCTGATATTTACATCTGCAGATCTGAACTGTGGCTGGCTGGCAGCTGGCGGAGTCAGGAGAATCAAATGAGAAGGAGCACAGATGAAAAAAGTGTTAAAGGATAAATAGTCTCCAGTTGCAAGAACATGTCTTCTCATCCAATGGAAGAAAAATATAATAAAATGAGCACACATGGGATTTGCCACTAAAATCCTAATTAACAATAACACATTAATCTCTCCTTGTCTAGAGAAAAATATCATTCACCTCATTATAGTAGAACAAGACATTACTCAAATGCCTTTGGGGAAACTCCCAAAGATTTGTCTTTCTTCAGCTCATTCTTGACCTTTATGTTAAAGTTCGAGATGGTCTCAACATTAGCTTGGAAGGAATATAATCAAAGTAGCTTTAGCAGTAGCATAATTTTTCTGATGGCTTATTTAAACTTCTTTGAGCGAGTAACTAACAATCCTAATGTTTAAATTCCAGCTCGTTTTAGAATATGAATGCCTCAGCTTGCTTTCTTTGAATGCAGAAGAAATAACATGTTTTCTTAATATGCTCTCCCTTAAATTGCTGATGCAGCAATCCTGAAAAGCACAACGTTAACCACAGAGGCTGACAGGCTTTGTATTCCTGGTGATTAATGAAGCCATTAAATGGACTCGATACTGTGAAAGACCTAGGACATTGCTTTTATTTTCAGTGCGGTGGGAATTGAGAGATACTTCCCTCACTTTGTCTGCAGCAGCGCACAGAAATCACTAGTTCCAAAAGATTTTCAAGAAAACTAAACCCATTACACATTTATTAATTCTGTACCTTTAAAAAGTATAATAAAAATAACTAGTAATATATTGCTTTTAGTAAGAACATTAATAAAGTTTTATATATTAGTATTTATATTGAAAATAAAAATAATGTGCCACACATCAGTGCCCACCTCATCCGAATCAACAGCACAGACAACAGCAAACAGAATGTGGAGTTTTTAAACACCCTGAATTATAGTAAAAATGCTGCCCTTGACTACTGAAGGCAATTAGCCAGGGGCAATTACACCTCTTGAGAAATCCTGTGGGAAAGGAGAAGTTCATTTCATAATGTACACACAGAGACGCAACTTAAAACCTGAGCTGACACTCTGAACTCCTCGTTACTATTCTCCCTCCACTCAGTTAGCAGGAATTTGTATGTGTCAGTTTTAAAATACAAATTTCAGTACGTTTTTTATAAGATGCCATAGATGTGCAGGGAAAGGCTTTTAAAAGCTCCATGTACTGTGTGTTTGTATTACAGTAACACAAAATCCTCCACAACGGTCACGTATGCCCCGTGAAGGGCACCCGCACCTCCCCCTCCCCCTCCTCCCTCCTCTGCTTTTCTGCACCAAAGAGCTTCCAGGCTGAAGGGAAGTCACTGAAAATGTGGCAAATAAACAGATCTCAGCTCTCATTTATTAGGACAACGCTTCCATTCTTTGACAGCTTTTACTTTAGGAGAATGTTCATGTGAACTCTTATCTGAAGTCCAGCTGGTGGAGCGTTCCTCTCTGAAATCAGCCAGATCCATTGCACCTTGGAGTATTTATTTTTAAAGCTTTTCTTTGCAGACTAACAGTGGTAGACAAAGCTCGAGTTCTTATTTCTACCCACAGACAAGTAGTTCAGGATGACACAGAGCAAGTTCTGTCATTTCATGTAAGTAATTTTACACATACAGTACCCATTGGCAAGGCAGACACTGCTTAGGGGTCAAACACCAAATGAGAAAACCAAGTAAGAACTATGGTTCTGAAAGTGGTTTTATCCCATCTACGATAGAAATAATTCGGCTGAAGAAAATTCGCCACATTTTGCATAAATCAGTAGAATTCCCACAGTACTAAGACACTCAATTTAAAAATACAAGACAGCTTGCAAAGCATGTCATCCTGGAAGTAAATTTTCACACTTTCAAGCAAGAGATGTTGAGAATGCTTTTTCCTTTTAAACAACTCCAAACTTTTTTCCAAAGTACCAGCTTTGACACTGACACGGTAAGTGGGTCAAGATACACAAATTCTGAATACGTAAGATCTTGTCATTCCTAAAAGGCACTAAAAATAAACCAGACCTGTTAAGCACCAGCCACTGTCATGGGCAAACCTTGGGCTGAAACACCCTCATTTTTAATATTGTTTCTCTCTTACATTACGAATAGACATCCATAAAGTTTCATAATTTTACAGTTTACAGTTTCTTGTAAGTTTCATAATTTTACAATTTACAACTTCTTGATTTAATCTCTTTAGCCTATTTCACCTTTAAGAACTCTTCAGCTTGACAGACTGGATCCAACTTTGGCTTTTAAGACAGACTTTGCCATTTTGTGTGTCAGCTTTAATCCATTTGTCCATTTCATCCCTTTGATTCATGTGACCTGGAAAAGAGAACTCCTTTCAGCATAATTTGACATACAGTAAGAACACAACATTCATATTGACATTTTTTTTTTAAGCTCCCTGGAAATACTTATGAGACTCCTATTTGGTAGAATCTACGTATATTTAACAGAGGCTTCTGATATTTTATTCTTGATACAGTTTTTTGCATTAATCTCGTTTTCCATAATACATTATTACAATAAAAATTCTTTATTATATAGTTCCATCGTTTTTATTATGGGCTAGCAAATACATTGTGATGGGTTGACTCTGGATGGACTCCAGGTGCCCACCAAAACTGCTCTGTGACTCCCTTCCTCAGCTGGACACAGAAGAGAAAACATAACAGAAGGCTCGTGGGGCAAGATAAGGACAGGGAGATCACTCACAACACGTTCACCTGCTCTGGCGTGGGGTCCTCCATGGGCGGCAGGGGGACAGGCTGCCGCACCAGGGTCTTCACCACAGGCTGCAGGGGAATCTCTGCTCTGGTGCCTGGAGCACCTCCTTCCCCTCCTTCTTCACTGACCTTGGTGTCTGCAGTTGCTTCTCCCACATATTCTCACTCCTCTCTCCAGCTGCAACGGCTTTTATATGCAGCAACTTTTTTCCTTTCTTCAAAACGTTACCCCAGAGGGGCTACCGCCACCACTGCTGGGCTCAGCCTCGGCCAGCGGTGGGAACACCTTGGGGCTGGCTGGCTACTGGATAGGGGAGAAGCTTCTAGCAGCTTCTCACAGAAGTCACCCGAGTCATAAACCAGACCTGTTAAGCACCAAACCTTGCCATGCGAACCCAATGCACACATCTACATCAAACATTAATCTGGCAAGTAATTTGAAAAGTTTTCATCTTCATCAAACACCCAGAAAAGAGACATGGGTAAGAACTGATTTTCCAGATGACCAGACATGATGCTACTATTAGGGCTTTCTTCTCACGTTTCACACAAACTCAGCACGCACGGTCATGCTCTGAAAAGTTTGCTGTGTAACAGACAAAGGAGAAAGCTCGTCTTACCCTCATTTTACAAATAAGAAATTGAGGCCAAGAGAGAATAAGTGACCTTCCAAATTTATGCATACTTATGACCAAACAGGGAATTAAACTGGCATCTTTTAAGTCCCAAATCAGTGCCTTTATCACAAGATCAGCCTTCACTTTGGTTTATCTTTACAAAATATCTTTCATTATTACTTTGGCATTTGTGTGACTGAGTGAATTCTAAGTTTAGAACTAATCTGAGCCTGGAATAGCATGAGGGATGGCAGGGAAGCAGATTCTGAAGCAACTTTGCAAACATGCTCTGCTCTGACCTGTAATGCAGCTGAAGTTAAGTTTTGGCCACGTCAAAAACAGCGGCAAAACTCCAACTGACATCATTGCATTGATTTCCACAACTCGAGCCTATGTGCCAGAACTTTTCAATAGCATTTCAGCCTTTAGTACTTCTAAGTGGGATTAACTCCAGGTTATGGGCCAAACCCACATCAATTCACTAGCAGGCTGAGGTACTGCTTGTAAGTATGGGATTTTTAGGAGTCCAGCACTGACAGAGTTGTCCCCCTGAATGGAGACGGATTCCAGCGTCCTTTGTTATCAGACCACAACAAGCCTTCAAGGATCTCCATGTGAGTGTCCCAGCACAATTTCTACACTCCTGACTGCTCCAGGCAGCAGCAGCAGCCTCAATCACGCTCAGTCTCAATACCATTCCTACTGTAAGGCAAAATCCACACTTCTACTCCCTATCTAACTATGAACTTAAATCTATAATGATCACCACAAAGTTGCATGTGTTTTACATTATATCTGTTGATATCTGAAACTTCAATTCCTCAGAAAGCTTTCCTCAATTGCAATAGAATTGTATCAGAGAATACAGAATAGAAATGAAACCAAGATCTGTCTTTTAAGTAGAGGGAGCCCTTAAAACATTAGATGAGTCTGAATTTTAAGCAGGAAATAGCTTCCAGGTGTCAAGAAACCCAAACCAACGAAGTGCAAAGGAAAATTTGCAGAATTGCGTAGCACTGCAAATACAGGTTTGCTGGGGTTTTTTTAATAAGGAGAGAGGACACAATAAATGTATGGCAGAGATATATTCCCAGAAAGCGCATATCGGTGCCAGATCCGCTCTCATGTTTTTGTCACCATGGCTTGTACTTCTGTACAAAGAACAAACACTGAGCACAAAAATCAGCCCTGTGAACATAGTTTCATTCACTGCTTACATCCTGCTAAAAAGTTAAAGAACAGTCTTGAAGAAATACAGAAACAAATTAACTAGAGCTGTTCTAAAGTTCAGTTGTTGTCCGAGCTCTGTTTCTCATTTTACATTTGCTGTGTGAACTTAGAAAAATGTTTTGTTCCTTATGCTTCTTTTGGAGATTTGCCTGAGAAGGGAATGCAGAAAATATCAAACCGCCTGCAGGAAAGTGAGTGTCAAGTTCCACTCTCTAGGGATGAAGATCTTCAAACTATTTTAAAATTATTAAACCTATCACCAGTAGCAGGTTTAAATCAAGCTTAAGATATTTAAATAGTTTTGTGTACGAGGCTCTAATCAAGGATTAAGGTTTATTTGATACCTTCTGGTGATAGTTTGGTCTTAACTGTACTTTGAATACTGTGGGAACATGAGTGGATTTTGAGGATGACTTTGCTAGCATGATCAAATCACAAAAGCCAACAGCCTGGTGGACTGAAAATAAGGTGAAAGATTAAAGAAGGGATTTCATTTTAAAACCCACTAGTCAAGACAGCAGCATGAGCTCAGAAGACAGATGCACTGGTGTGTTGTGTGGCGACCTTTTCAGTTGAAGGCCGAGGAAAAAAGAGAAAGGCAGACAACACCTCTGCAGAACTCTACACAGTCAAGTACCAACTGTTTATTCACTTGCCTTCCTAAAGATTCGAGAAGTTAGAGAGCTCTATTTTTGTCTCATAGAAGACACGAAGAGCAGCATATTTTAAATATTGTTCACCAGGGTTGTTAGGACTGTAGTTTATCTCAAAAAGGCTGTGAACAGCTTTAGTTAAATGCAAGCTGAAACCAATAAAAATCTGTAGGATAGCATCTCATCTAATGGATTTCATAAAAGTTGGACGAACTTTCTATTTGACTTGAAGGAATGTAATCTTTTCCAGATACAACCTGGGTCTTTGTTTGTTTTATTAAGATACCGCTTAAGGATGACGGCTTCACAGAGGGACAGTGTTCAGAGGGACACTGTAAAACAAAGCTCTTCCCACTCAATTCTAGTGGCAAACAGTCAATAAAAGTTGTTTCTAGGAAAGAAGGAAAGTTTTTAGGAGGTGCACTGAGAACAGAGAAAACAGGGAGGGACACGGCAGTGGATAGTGTTACTCCTGGGATCAGAACCGTAACTCTGAACACAACAGACCCAAGTCAGCTGCACAGTGGGAGAAGGAGTGCTACGCTCAGACAGCTAAGTTTCAGAAGGAACTTAAAAAGTTTCAGCAGCCTGCCATAATACAAGCTCTTTCAGTTATTTCTCTCTCAAAGGCAAGCTCCTTGCCTAACATTATTCACTGCTCCTTCATCTGTGCTTGTATTTAACCCTGAAACTCCATGAGCTAAACCCACAGATACTACCTTAAAGTAAACAATACAGAATTTCTGATAACAAAAGCAGTTAAATCTCCCTCTTTCACGTGGGCTTTGAAGTAATCCCACAGGGTAAGTCCACAGCACCCCACAGGCTGCTCTCAGTACTACTGGGTGAGAAGCCATTCTGTGAGCAGCGCAAAGTAAGTTATTCCTGAAGGATACTGAGGTGGGAAACATCTAAATCCCCTACATTCCAGAGGAGAATCCAGATCTAACCATACACAGACACGAAAGCCTTATTATTTCAGTGCATGCCTGAGCGAATGATTGTTCTAAGGAGAAAGGTATAAGGAAGAAGGTGTAAGTTCACATGAAAGGCAGCACTCTATTACGTGTGGGCATGGTCACCAGAAGACATGGCTCAGAGGAGCACTGTTCAGACGTGGCTCAGCAAAGCTCTAGTGCTGTAGATGGGGTCAGATTACTACCAAAGGCTAATAATCCTGTTACTGCTGCAATTGTCACACTGGATGACATAGGGAGTAAGAATATCCCAGCCTGGAAGAAGACAATCATTCCCGAAGAGTATGTTCTTTGTAAGAGGACAGAAAAATTGAAGAGGTTGGTTTGACAATTTATGAAAGTAAGAATAGGGAGACACAATAACCTACAAAGACAAATATATGCAGCCACTGAGAAGCACCTGTGACACTGTGGGACTTTTACCAAGGAAACTCACACAAGCACTGAAAACCAGATGGAGTAAGTGACTGCCAAAGCTAAAAGCTCCCTTGGCACCAAGCAGATGGATGGCACTGGGTCAAAGGCTGCTGCTGGATATGAACTCGGCACTAGAGCCGGAGCCAGGGATGAAGAAAGATCTGGAATCAGATGAGTCTCTGGCACCAGAGATGGAAGATATACATGGTTTAAAGAAATCCCAAACTATTAGATTTGGAAATCAGCACCATCAGTTACAAGAATCCAAAGAGAGTCTCTGAATAATTGCAACACTTTTTCCAGCAAGCTTAAGCTGTCGGCACACAAGCCTGGCCATGGGAGTGGGCAGAAGCATGCCCACCGGCCACGTTCGCTTGGTCCCCGTATTTATCCATCCACATGCCTCATAATCTTCCTTTGAGTTCCTGTGGAGTGGGTGGGAGCAGATGGTCACATTGACTTCAGACAAGAGAAATCGGGGCTGAAAGCAGCCTCCTGAAGATGCGCTGTATTTAACCTGACATGCTTGTCTTAGCCTGTTCTTCACAGTCTGCAGTACTGACAGCCCTATGGCCTCACCAGACAAGTGCTTATTACCAGAAAGTTTACTTACTATTTATCCAACTTTTCTTTACTGTAAGGTCAAATCATAGCCTCTAGATCTATCACCAGTGGACAGAGAACAGTTTAGTTCTTTCATCTCTGCAGCAATTTCTTACGTACTGGAAAAGAACACATTCTTCAGTCTTCTTTAGACAACACCAACACTTTTTTCAGTCTTCCCTCATAAACCACTTTTTCAGGCTTCTAATCACGCGTTCGTCACAGTCTCTACAATTGTCCACATCCTTTTTGAAGGGCAGTGCACAAACCTGGACACCTTCCAGCAAAATATTACTAATGCCACGTAAAGCCAAGTGATATTCTGAGTTTTACAGAACACTCATGTTAATACACTGCTTAGTTTTTGCAACTGTGAAACATCATTGTTTCCTGTTTACTGAAGATTTTATTGAAATATTTTTCCTCTTGGGACCACATGGGTAATTATTCCTAGCTTCATACTTTGAAGTTAAAAGGAGTTATTAGAAAAATGGCCTACACAGCATATAAATCAAGATTATATTAACTCTGCTGTTCAACCTGTTTGTAACCCCTTTGGCATGACAGTCTCCTGAGCAACTTTTCTGCTTGAATATTTCATGTATTTTAGCCTGCTACCCTTCCTCTTACAATACATAGTTCTAGACATAATTAAAGATCTCTACAGCCTTCTTAAACCAGGTGAGGTAAGAATACAGGCAGACCTGGAGACACAAGGAAGGCACAGACACTGCGCAGCACAGGCTAAGCAGAACCCTCTCTTCCCACCCTTTTTGCCTGGGAAAGGAATGCTGGAAGGGACCTTTAAAGGTCATCTAGTCAGAAAGAAAAGAATGCCCTGATATGGTCGCCATCAGAAATTACTGGAGTTACTCAGGCACTCAAACTAGACAGCCAAACACTTTCACAGATAGAGGCTGGACTAGCGCTTAGCTTGAAAAATCTGTTGTTATAACAGATTTCATTATACCATAGATAGTACCTTTTAAGAGTGCCTTCTGATGTGAGTCGAAACAGATGCCTTACCCTTGCAAACTACTCTGAAGAGCAGAAAACTCTCTGGCACTGCTGTCTAGTTCCTTCCCTTTCTCAGCAACTGTCCCAGTCTTGCAGGAAAGTCCCTTCCTTTTCTAGAAGAGCAAAACACCCTTTCACACTCTCATCACTCTGCCTCTAGAGCACTCCACGCTTTCATCTCGCTTTCAGTAAATCCTGCTCTGTTCTCTGGATGTCTTGCACAGCCCTGGCTGTGACTGCTTGTGGGACTCTAGTGGACTGACGTCTCCACTCGATGTAGAAATGGGAGCGAGGAAGCAAGGTGATGAGACCCACATCATGGCCACATAAAGCAGTGGCGAAGGCCTCCTAGAGCAGGTGACAGATGAGGCCCATGCCTACCCAAGTAACAGAACTCTATCATGTCTTCCCACTGGAGAGTCTCTTCCCTAACATCTCTCACAATATTTCCAGAGGCAAGTAAAGCTTCCTGTAAGCAGTTGGTTCCTGTGTTATCCACATGAGAATGGGCCAGTTTCTGAAAATTCAGCTATTTTAAAACTAAACTTCGAGCTCAGAAGCATAAAAATCTAAACTGCCGTGCTCTTGTGATAACTTTTTTTTTCCACTTGGCAAAACCCCTCTTCTCTCTCCACTTTATATTCCATCAGTTGCAACGGGAGGACAGTTATAGACTCAGTACCTAAAACTTCAACAGTAATGTTTGCATGATATAGAAACAGTACTAAATGATTTTTAGTTATTTCAGAACCTACTTGTACAAGAAAAATCTCAAATACCAACTTTTAGAGATTGTTGAGAATGAGGGGATAAGTGCTTGGCCTCCAGAAAGAATATGCTGTCCCCATGCGATAAGGTAAAGCAGAGAAGTGGGGAGCACCTCCCCTGCCATGCCAAAGCAATATTTCTTACTTGGCAAAGAAAAGAGAGGCAGCATTTCCAAAATGGTAAGAAAAGAAGCATTGTGATCTGACATGGAGGAGAAGAGAAGTTTTGTGCTTATTTTCTTAGGTTTAAAACCAACTGCTTCAGCTCCCTTCAGGTTTGTTGCTTCTCACTGACCAGTGAAGCAAAGGGAGGAGAGAACTGATAAAAATCCTTGGTTACATTATGTGAAAAAACACACAAAGCTAAATGCCAGGTATAAGGAGCCAGGTGAAGATACGTTACTTTAGCCCAGCACTACTTGAGCTGAATTGTATCCTGCAGAAAATCCATTCCAGGGCCTGTTTTTCACTCACCTGTATTATGGTCAATTTAAATCTACGTTTATTATTTTTTGTGCGATTCCATAACCTCTTTAAACAACTGATAATCAACGGGTTAATGCTGTTGCTGCTGTATTATTCTTGCCAATTTCCATGTCTTTAGGAAATGTATGCTTGAAGGTTAACTAATTGGGGCCACTTTTAGCCTCAACTGCCACAATAATTCCAATACAGAATGGCAGGTTGAAAAATCGCATCCGCTTCAGCAATGACTGTCCTGCATAAACACTGACTGGGTCATGAAACCAGAGAAGCCACTCAGCTGTGTGTATTTGCAGCACCACTCTTATCTTTAATGTTGCGAGAGGAATGGCATGACTGACTGACCAGTCGTCCTCACTCATTGGGAGAAATGTTGTCTTATTGCTGAGGGAATTTATTACATAGGGCCTTGCTAGAATCTGGGGTCCTTCCACAGGTTTCTAGCCTAAGAACGTTTAACCATGTTTTTAAAAGAAATTGTATTTAATAACCACTAGTAAATTTAAATACCAGTTACTGTTCAAGGCAGGAAGAACTCTGTCAATACATTTCAAAACTACTATTTTATATAAGCAGGGTACATATTTACATTACGTACATATGCTTCTAACATTTCCTGACTTTGAGATTATCATCTGATATGGAGGAGGAAAAGAAGTTTTGTGCTTATTTTCTTAGGTTAAATCCAAAGAAAAACTCAAAGCCTCACCCAATCTGCTATCATATCAGGTCACACTGACATAACATGTTCAAAAACAAAGCTGGAGCCTTCAGACACATTACGTTAATGTTTTCTCTTGAGCAAACTGAGTAATTGTTAACAACAGCCTTAACTTCTAGATAGACAAGCCTGGAGAGGAGGAGAGAAATACACACAACTGAACAATTGTTCTCTAAAGCAGGAAATAGCAAGACTTGGGATTCCTGAGTTCAGTTTCAAGTGCATCAGAAGAACGTTTCCAGTAATTGCAGGCACCTTTCCATGTACTCTCTATTCCTCCATGCTCCAGCTTCTTTTGTCCTTCTAGCTATTTCCAACCCATCACTTCTCTGCCTATCCTGTACTGTTTAACATTTATACTGTACATTTATAAATATGCCATATATCTCTTTTAGTTCCCCTCCCTACCCAACACAGAGAAAATTTTTCATTATATTTTTAACATATATTCCCTGGCAATTTATGAAATGTGACTAAGACAACGAAGCAATGGGTCAAATTCAGCCCTGGATTACCTCCCACAGATTCACTGAAATAACTCTGAGGACAAATTTGCCTCTAACACTTTTGTTAGAGAAGCAGCTGTTTGCCTTCTCAAGTCATTTACCAAACAAAATGAAAAAGTCATCCAGTAACATGGGGAGTACAACGGCACAAGCAAACATCTGAACCTGAAATGGACAAAACAAGAAGCAGCCAAGAGCAATAAATTCTTACGGAAGTGTAGAGCCAGACAGACATTTTTAGAAGCCAAGATTAGTAAGCCTTACCACTTATAGTTACATGGTCGTCTTTGGAGGCACTCTGTGTTTCTTTTAACTGGATCTCTGAGCTCACATCTACTTTTCTTCCAGACAACTGTAAATAGGCTTTGAGAGAAGCAGGTACCTTGACAGTAATTGAACCTGGTATAAATTTAAAAGAAAGCTAGTTAGTTAAACATTGAAATCAAAGCATGGAACAGGCAGTTATTTAGCTAACTTGCACTGAGTCATCGTTTGTTTGGTTGAGTTTTTTCAAAAGCCTTCAGACACAGTAACCTCTTTACCTCTGAAAGGATGAATGAAGGCCATTTATCATAACCAGAACACTGTATGTCACATGTAGAAAATGGTGTCACAGTATTTCCTTGGCAGACATAAAAATTAACATTGACATGTACTGCTAGCAACGGCTCTTGGTAGAGGTTCTTATTACAGGAATGATCAACAGAAGCAAATGTAATAGATCTCACAAGTATTATGACTTGAAGGACATGGGATTGGATTTGATGATTAATGCAGCCCCTGCATGGCATATTGTGAAAGAACTGCTCCTCGGGAACGAGGAGATGCCGTTCACATACTGTTAATGTGAGCAGCTGTCTTTGCTTTTACAGCACCGTGCCAGCTGTTCACATCCTCCAACACATGCAGTCTCAGAAGTGATTAACCAGTTTAGACTATGTATCACTAAGATGTAAACTACTAACAAAACTGCAGCTTTAGTCGCCTGAAAAAACCTAGCCTTGAGATCAGAAACGTAAATTCTGACTTTTGCTTCCCCTAAATAAATGCTTCTATGTATCAGACTGAAGATGGTTGCTGGGCCCCAACCTGTCCACATTAGTAACGTGGAATTCCTCTGTGACAACATTTGGAAGCTGCACACCACACCTTAAAACAAAAAACTCAACAAAATTCAGAATATGCTACCTGCATGTATGCTCCTTAGTTTTTGCCCAATTCTCACATTCACTTTAGAAAAACATAAAGAGTTTATTTAAATACATCCTAAAAGCTGAAGTAGAACATGGTAAAACCCCTGATGTTCTAACAAATAAGCAGCAGTCAGAAAGCAACTCTAGCTCTGTAATTTAGTTACAGCAGAATCACTTTCCTGGGAGAGTCCTGATGAACAAATAACTGTCAGTATAATTTAGGCCTGAATTATGCTGGATAAGGAAGGGAAAAGGTCTTCATCTTTGGGTCCTCCCTAGAGAGTTGCTGCTCAGTGGTGTGACTCATAAAATCCAACACACATGCAGCTGATTTATCACAAATGGGATATTTCGTACACTGCAGCTGTCAGCCGTTACTCTCAATATACAGCATAAACAAAACCAGAATTTCATCAACTTTGCCTTTACTAAACTGTGCTGCCAAAAGAGATGTCAGGCAATGTTCTGAATGTATCATGAATTAACTTTTATTAAATACATTCCTCTTTGCTACTAATTCAAAGAGACTTAAGTGATTCAACAGGTAACTAAGAAATAATATAAAAATAAATTTATTTGCACCGATGGAATCAGAATAGCTTGTACAGAAGAATGGCAGACAAATGATTTCAATGTATTTCCTTCATTATTCCCATTCTGAGTAACTGCTAGATTTTAACAGGGCACAGGCATGTTCGCATAGATGAGAGAAGGGCACCAAATACCACATTCATTTAAACCACCTACAGTACCTGACATGATGTTAAAGTAAAACACTGTGGTGGGTTTTTTTTTGCAAAACTAGGACTAGCGAGACGTATTCAGGGCTTTGTAATTTACAGTATCCTATCTTCTCAATGGCAAAACTAGGAATCCAACTTTAAGGAGTGAGCTTTTAACTAAGAAGTGAAATTCTAGTGAGTAATCCAGAGAGAAAAAGGAAGAATGGTAGGGTAAGGCCCTCTCATCTTTGTTTTTCTGCCTTCCAATTTCAAATAATGTGGCATCTCACTCAGAAAAGGCAGGAAAACGAAATGTAAATGTGTGTCAGTTGTCACTCTGCACATACGTGTATCGGCGTCATGGAGTAAACTGTGCTCAGGGCAAGGAAAGATGGTAATCCAGGTCAACTCTGTAAAATTCTGTTGGGTACATTATCAGGAAAAAAAAAAGTATTGAAAAATACAAAAATTCTGTAATCCATTTTAAGTATCATTGCCCTTTCCAGAGTTTACAGTATTAATATATCTCATGACAGTGAGATAAACAAAGAATATAGATAACAAACAATCACAAACTACTTTTTTCTAGACAAACAAAATCCTCCTTACTCCCTTTTGTTTCACATCATAAGCTGCCACAAAAAATACTCATTTCAGTTTGCTAACCTTTCTCAGATTTCAGATCCACTTTTCTTAATTGACTGACATAAACATCTATTGTCCCATAATGTGTAGAAGCTTTTAGACTTCCATCTGATGAATCTAAAAAAAAAGAAAATAATTTGTGTATCATTCACACTTTTAAAAATCAAAATTTGCTAGAATATTTCTTTGTACTTTGAAATGATTTTGTCAATTCTTCTGTGTTTGAGAAGTATCTTGTATTGATTTACTGAATGTCAGGCTTAGAAAAACAGGTTTCTGAACAAAACTTATCTCCCTTGACCAGAATCACAGATTTGCCCAGATTGGAAAAGACATTTAAGATCGTTGAGTCCAATTATTACTTAACACTGACAAGTCCTCACTAAGTCCTATCCCTAAAGCACTGTGTCTACATGACTCTTGAATACTGACAGGGACTTGACCACCGCCCTGGGCAACCCATACCAATGCCTGATAACCCTTTCAGCCAAGAAATTTTTCCTAATATCTGATCTAAACTTCCCTTGGTGTAATTTGAGGCCATTTCCTCTTGTCCTACTGCTTATTACATGGGAGAAGACACAGACCCCCACGTCTCTACAATCTCCTTTCAGGGAGAACCCCAGTTCTCTCAGCCGTTCCTCATAAGACTTGTGCTCCAGACCCTTCACTGGCTTCGTTGTCCTTCTCTGGACATGCTCTAGTGCCTTAATGTCCTTCCTGTTATGAGGGGCCCAAAACTGAACATGGTATTCGAGATGCACCTCACCAGTGCTGAATACAGGGGTAAAAATCACTTCCCTGGACCTACTGGCCACACTGTTCCTCATACAGGCCAGGATGCCGTTGGCCTTCTTGGCCACCTGGGCACACTGCTGCCTCATGCTCATCCAGTTGTCAACCATCACCCCCAGGTCCCTCTGTGCTGAGCAGCTTTCCAGCCACTCCTCCCCAAGCTTGCACCACTGCTGTCAGGGGGGTTGTTGTGGCCAAGTGCAGAACCCAGCATTCGGCCTTATTGAAACTCATACATCTGGTCTTGGCCCATCACTCTAGTCTGTGTAGATCCCTCTGAGAGCCTCCCTACCCTCAAGCAGATCGACACTTCCACCCAGCTTGGCGTCATCTGCAAACTTACTGAGGGTGCACTCAATCCCCTCATCCAGATCATTGATAAAGGTGTTAAACAGGAGAGACCCCAGTACTGAGCCCTGGGGAACACTGCTTGTGACCGTCCACCAACTGGATTTAACCCCATTCACCACCACCCTTTAGGCCTGGCCACCCAGCCAGATTTTTCCCAGCAAAGCACGTGCCCATCCAAGCCATGAGCAGCCAGTTTCTCTGGGAGAATGCTGCAGGAAACAGTGTCAAAGGCTTTACTAAAGCCCAGACAGACATTCACAGCTTTTCCCTCATCCACTAGGCAGGTGACCACATAGAAGGAGTGACCATGCTGTAGAAGGACTACATTGTAGAAGAAATGGAGAATCGTGGCATACATCGGCCAACACCATAGTCCTGGACTTGCAGCATCTACAAGGCCTCAGTGACACTCCCCTCTTTCTACAAGGCTGAATTTATCTTTGTGCAAAGATCAAGCACCACATTTCAACACTTAAGATCTATTTTAGTTTTCAAAAGAATCTATTTGTTCAGACTCTGCACAGCAAGAACTTTACGCAGGAAAGCCACCCAGTGCAAACAGCAAGCGGTTGTGCATTGTAACATCTTGTTACACAGCTGTGTATCAAAGCTTTGTAAAGAAATTATGAAGCAACTCTAAGGAAACATAAAAAATTACATTGCACATAAGAAGTCAGTCAGTGAAATACATCTCTTTAGATACAATGCTAGAAATGAAAATATTGGCAAGAAAACTTGAAATACTCAGAGATTTTTTTTCTTAGTTTCTGGATGTGCGTAGAGAAAGAAACAGTCAAACTTTCAGAAGTAGCTAAAATAACAAAATTTAACCGGAATTAAACTTACCATTTTAAAAAGTAAAAGCATTAATGAGACAATGAACTTGATTAATCTTAACACGGATGTCTACCATTAATGTCCTACGCTTGTCATACAGCTTTAGCTCTAAAGAAACTCATCTGGAGCTTTGTTGATACCAGACCTCAAGCACAGATGTCAAAGATCAGTGTACTACATACAAGAGCAAAAATATGGAAAGGGATTATTATCCCACAGCCAAAACTGATCTTTTCCAAGAAGATAGTAATTTTAAAAAAAAAAGTAGCCGATCCATATTTAATCAGCTTAGGAACTGAGACTGGCTTTGGCTAACTAGAAAACAGTAACAACTAGAAGCGGATGTGAATGTTTCTGCCAATTCAACAGATTTTATGTTCTGCTCCAAATAAATAAAAAACCCAAACAACCCACCCAAATCCAAAACCACAAACCTTGAACCCAAACTCTTAATTAATTTCAATTAATGAACTGGAAAAAAAGAGATTTTGCTTGTATAAGTGACAATTAAACACTTGATTGATGACTTTTCAAAAGGTTGCTCATAATAAAGTTTGAAAGTTAAAGTCACTAAAAGAGGAAAATTTGATATGAATCAACCTTTTCAATGAACATTTTTATTAGCAATAGCTTGACAGTTTCATGTAAAAGCTCTTTCATGTAAAAGCAGATATTCCCAATCAGATTTAGTAACAGCCAACCTCTGAGTCTCCACACAATCTTGACAAAGATTTTGTTGGCAACAGATAGAGGAAAAATCCAGCCTCTGACTCTTCTGCTTTAAACAAAACATGCAATTAGTTTCTTTATCTGCACTACTGAGAAGAGTCTCCTGTGACAGGACAGCAACCCTCTCCAGGGAGAACAACTGCTACCAGTTTGTACATCACCACCAGCTGACAGGGCTTTACCGGCTCAATGTTTATTCACTGAACCCTTTCTCTTCCCACTCTTCAAACACAAAAGCAGCTCTTGTGAGATCCTTCACAGCACAAAGATGCCTCTTGCAAATCTAGCAGCCCCACTGCAAGATTGAACAAAGTGTTCTTTTCCAGATTTTCAATATATATATATATATATACAAGAAAAACCAAGTTCTCATTTTGTGAGAGACTGGATTCTCTTTGCTGAAGGCATAAATATAAATAATGTAGGAAGAGGACCTAGACGATTCACCACAATTTTCCATTTACCTGGAAAGTAAAAAACAAAAACAAAACCAAAACTCCCCCTAAAGCAACAAACAACCTCAAGGTTGTTTTCCACTGGAGAACACTGTTTTGGGAGGAGGATTTGCCAGATTTTGACTCCCAGAGTCCACCACCAAACAGGAAGTCTCCTATGGCAGAAGAAACTACAGCAATTTCAAAAAATCCAAGAAATTCTGCAGCATTAACCCAACACTAAAACTGACATTACAGTACCTACGCAGCTTTAATCTATGGAAATAACATGACAAATATTTTATGGAAACAACCAAATATTATTTACAGAAAGAATTTTATGGATATGATATTAAATAGAATTGCTTAGGTACAAATAAGAATGACAAGAAACAAAGCTGTTCACTTCTACAGTCCATAAATGCTGTTTTGTGTCTCTGTAACTCTAAACAAATGAGGAGGGAAAAAAACCCCTGAAAATTAATTAAAAACAGCAAAGATGAGCTTATATAATAGAAAGGGCATGAATAGACAGATAGATAAACAGATATTTCAATAAGAAAAAATACCCTATATTAAGTAACACAACCTGGTAGTACAAAATACGTAACTGAAATAATAATGGAGACAATACAGATTTTGCAGTTATGATGGAACAACACTGAGGCAATTTATTTTTAAATATACATCCAATGTTAGCCAAGATTAAACTGAATCACAACGTAAAAACAAGAAAAAACCTGCATAGTTTGAATTTAGAGTTTGCTAAGGACTGACAGCTCAAGGGGAAATACAGGGATGAATAGTCCTACTGGAAATGGAACAGATGGTCACTCTTGAGCAACTTCAGCTATTTCAGAATTTACTAGTGCAGGGAAAAAACCCAAAAAAATAACTGCCCCAAAAAGAAGTACAGCAAGATGTCCTTGACAAAGTTTTTAAGCTTTATGAAAACTAAGTACAGCTTGAGAACAAAAACTAAGTCACATAACTAGAGAAAGACTACACCATTAGAGATCACTGAAAAGCCCCAAAATCTGTCAAAACTGAAACATCATTTGCAACATGTAGTATCTTTTCTTCCTTCGTTTTATAAAGGCACATACTGAAGAAAGAACCAAACACAAGTGATCTTTCCTTAAAACATATTCACTTTTCCTAATAGCTCAAAATGACTGATTTTGCTCATTTTAAAGTCTGTGGCAAAATTGACATCAAGAGCTTTAAGGCTTACTTTTTATTAAAGATTATATATATTACAGATTACACATATGTATACTATATATAAAAATATAAATATATAAAAATACGTATAAATATAAATAAAATAAATGTATATATAAAACAGCCTCCTTTTAGCAATAGGATTTCAGGACTTCCTTTTCAGGGTTTCAAAATTCATAGCTTATAACACTTGTACAGTAGCAGTAAGAAAATGCTAGTGTTAATTTCAGTATGTTTAACAAAAATGTTGGCCTCAAAGTACAGAATGATTTCTTAAGTTGGCAATGGTATTTTAACCCAAAAGGAAAAGCACTTTGGGTTTTGCATTACAGATTTAATAATTAAATAGCATTCTACAATATTACATACTTCCCTTTATTTTCATATGCATGAGACATGTAGTTCTTTTATATTATAGCTTCTTTCCAGGAAGGATGAATATGCAAGTCTAGATTCGTACTTACAGATTTGTTCCCTTGGTTTAAATCCATAGAAATTAAGTCTTCATTAGCCAAATTTCTGTAGATTAACTTAGGCCTGAGTGGGAAATGTATGTTTGAAATATAATGAAGAAATTTCGTATTTATAGGACATTGCATTTCTTGGAATGTATGAATGTATACTAAATAATAGCAAGAGTGCTTAGAGAGAAGTAAGAGATCAGTTTAGATTTAGTTATCACAAGCTTTTGGTGCACCCAAACTAGTGAGGGAAAGAAACCGTTTTTGTGAAAAATCAATTCTTTTTCCATTTGTGGCATCCTATGAAGGACTTTCAGATACCGTACCTGTAGGAAACTACTGCCTGTTGTTACAACTTCTTAAAATTGGATCATACTTGGATGTCTAGTTATATTTCTACTGTCTAGAATGTAGACTGGTCAGCTCTACATTTGACGAGAAGTATCCAATGGTGGGCGTACTAGTGTAACAATACCCAGAATCTTCAGCACGATGAGGTGCTAGAAATTGTATATATGATATAACACCACCAAAATTGTTTACTGCTAATAGAATATATACAGAAGTAAAAACGTTTATTCGTTTAAGCTACAAGACAAACCCACGCATTTTCTATACGCTCCAAATTTTTGAAGTAGTTTCCTTAGGACATAAGCTCTATCTGCAGTGCTGTGTAATCTACATTCAAAAGGACGTGAAGAGAGGGAAGGGGAAGAGGAAACAAAGACTGATGATAAAACCAAGTAGTAACTCAGGAGATATTAACTCACAGCAGAATAAGGCAAAGTGACACCAACATATTTACCAAAAAAATAAATTAAGAATTTCTTGTCTATCAGTATAAAGCTTTCCTTGCCAAAATAAGTCCCCATGGCCCAAAAACTGGTTAAGATTGTTTTATCCTCTCTGGAACAAAACAACCACCTTAAGTGTTATCATTTCTGACTATACCAAACACAGGAGATTAATTTCTTCAATGCATAACCGGGTTAAACATAGCAGTCCAGTAAGAAAAAAGTCTTTGTTGTTGTTTTTCTTGAGCTGGTAGGGGAAAATTTGGCTTGGCAGCAGAGTAAAGAATACATAATGAGACCATACCAATAACATTGAGCAATAAGTAAATTCCAGCAGGACTGAACGTGAGCCAGCAGTGTGCCCTGGCAGAAAAGAAATCCAACAGCATCCCTGGCAGAATTAACTGAAGCATAGCCGGTGTATCAGGGAAGGGATTCTCTCTCTCTCTCTACTCAGCTCTTATTAGACCACACCTAGAATACAGCATCCGCTGCTGGGGCTCCCAAGACAAGAGAGACATCAATAAACTGGAGTGAATTTAGCAGAGAAGCAGCCTCCTCATCAGGAGAGGCTGAGGGATGAGGGCTTGCTCAGACTGGAGAGCCGACTGCTTCAGGAGCCGACAGCAGCTTCCTGCTATGTGTGAGGAGGTGATCAACACAACCAAGCCGGGATCCTCAGCGGGGCATGATGGGAGCACGACAGACAACAGATGTAAGCTGAAACAAGAGAGTTTCAGTCCGGATACAAGGAAAATCATTTTCACTCTACGGATCACAGAATGTTAGGATAGTCAAGCATTGGAACAGTCTGCATCCTCGGAGCATGAAGCCCTGAGCAACCTCACAGCTGGCATGGCTCTGAGCAGGAGCCTGGGGACTAGAGACTGCTTGAGCAGGTGCGCTGGGCAAAATGACCTCTAGAAGTCCCTTCCAACCTCAACCATTCTGTAATCCTACAGCATCCTGAGGGCTCTTCCAACCTGAGTTCTCCTATTTACCAAATCAAAATACCAAATAAATTTACCAAATAAAAATTTCAGAGATTACACTAGTTCTGAAAACAAAGTACTGCATTACTTTTTGTAAGATGATTCATATTTCAAATGACTGTTCTAAGCAGTAACTTAAACTAGAAGTAAAAATAGGTCTGGTTGTTTTAAATTAAAACCCATAGAACATTCGTTAGAAGTAGAAAGCTTCTAATATAGGGTTGGAAAACAATTTGTCCATGACTAACCAAAAGCTCACAGCATAGGAAAAAAAGGAATAATCCCTGTTTTCATATTTTAACAATGTCAGTGTGAAACATTGCCATATGCTTAAAATGAGACTGAATTTTGGCCAGTCTTCAAAAAAATAAATAAACCCAAACAAATGATACCAAAATAACTAAAAATTAAATCAAATAGAACTATCCTATAAATAATAAAGCAGGAAGTTAAAGGGAGTGAGAAATAATAGTATTGTTTTCCTGTTTAAATGCAGAATTATAGAAGAATAAGAAGCTCAATAGTTGCTTGTATTTTTCCCAAAACATTTTGAAAAAAAAATCTAGCACTCTCATTTATGTTTTAGTTTGACTTGCAACTAAATCTCTCAAAAGCTAAGGATACACCTCAAAAATCTAGATATGAGTGCATTTTTTTTTTCCATTAACTGATAAAATTCTGCCTCCAGTGAAATAATTAACTTCATCCCTATGAAAAAACAGCCAGGGAAGTTGGGAGATGTGAGTTGTTCCTCCCATTTCGATCAGCAAATCCCTGTCAGGTCTCTGGCAATCCAAGAAACTATTCCGTGCCATAAATATCTCATACACTAAAGCCTTTCACTTAAAACTTTACATTTGCTTCCTCCAGCACCACTGGATCTTAAACCTTATTTGCCTTTGGAAAAATCCATAAAAATCTAAAGGATTCTCTTTTTTAGGAGATTAAGTCTAACTAGTGCCTTCAGAACAGAAACCTGAAAAATAAGGTTTATTCAACTGTAAGATGTATCTTAATGCTTAAGCTGAACTTGGTTAATTAAGGAAAATAATCATCATCTGTTGATGGAAAAAGCTACCTCCTGTGTTAAGAAAGCTTTATTTAAACACTCTTCATATTCTATGAGTTCATTTAACAGAAGGAAAAATAGACTAGCAAGCTTAATTTAATTCTGTGGTTTAATGACTAACTCGTAAGAATGTGTACTGCATTCATTTTCCAGGAACGTTAATATAGATCGCTTGGAAACACAAGAACTCTAACAGCACAGCTCGCCCCTGAATGGTGCTTAGGGAGTGACTACGGTTACTGCCATTAGCAGAAGTCTCTGAGATTTGGGCCTGTAACCAAGTTTATTCACAGAAGGGGAAATCCTCCTATGTACACTCGAGAGACAGGGAGCCTTACGCATGATTCTGTTACTTCAATTTTCTGCTGCCAAAACAACCACAATGTGAGTTTCTCATTTTTGTGCTGTACTATAAAATGGTCAGAGAAGGGACCCTAATATTTTCCTGGAATAATGCAACTGATATAATGTATAGCATAACTTACAACTCTGAGTTACCCTGTTATGTAAAAGCTCAAGTTTCAGAAAGAAAATTTATGAGCTGTTTTTATTTCTGAAGGTAGAACAATGACTAGTGCAATAGTTTGAAATGTTGTTTAAATTATCACAAACCCTCCCCCTTCCCAATACGTAATACATGACTGATGAGTGCTTCGTGATATAAATGTCAAACGTAGCTAATCACTGATACCAACAAATGTAAGAGAGAACTAGGATCAAGGCAAAACGATTGCATTTGATGCACGCTTCGTCCTTTCTTGTGTCCTTTTATCCCACCCTAATCCAAAAGATGACACCCAGACTCAGTCTAACTTGTGCAAAGCCCAGTGGGTGTCAGGGTACCAAAAGCTCGTGTCCCTTGCCCAACTGCAGAAGGCTGACAGTCAAATTTGGCAAGTATCTCCATCAGCTACACAGCTATCAGTGCTATTCCTGAAAAGAAAAGAGGGCAGAGACATCCATGAGGAATCACCTCCTCTTTATTTTCCTTGTGAATATTTAGCTTTTAGAAAGGAGAAGGGATGAGTGAAAAAGAGAAGTATCTCAGAGGGAAGGTAGCACCTACCTACGGTGATACTCCCTCTTTTGGTCTGAAGGCTGGTGTTACCTATTAGGGAAAGAAAATGGGAGAAAGATACGTTAAAAGCATATTATTTAAATGGTTTCTGAAATCATAACAAAGGCTCAAGTAATGTGATCCTATACAAGGGCATTATACTTGTAGTAGGAGATCTGATTTAGGTATAAAAGCAAAATAGCATAAATCAGTTGTGTTGCTTGAATATTACTGCTCTACAAGCAAAAATCTCAACAGATGTGGATAACAATGAAGTGATTCCAGACAAGAAAACCACTCTCAGTAAAGGTTAAAGACACAGACTGGATGCAAGGGAGAGGAAAGCAGAGAGGCATTGTGAAGCTAAAGCACAATATTTTCCTTATTTTATTTGGGGCCAATATTTTTTTTTTAAATGCTCTGGTGCCTGCAACAGCACTATGTATGATTTAAGCAGTTTAATCAGATGACTAACATAAACAGCTTCTATTTTCCTCTTTTATACACACACATATGTGTTGCCTCCTCCAGGGGGCAGTTTTTGCTTTATCCTCAAAGGCTGCTTCCTGGACTCACTAAACATCACCTGCCTCCTCCAAACTTATTTTTACGTGCATGATGACCCCTTGTCAATGCTTTTCATTGACTTCAGTGAGATCTGAGTGTGTTGGATGAACTGGAAAACACAACACAAAAGAGTGTACAAGGCATAAAATATAGAACTTTCAACAGGCCCTGGCGTTTTAGCCTTAAAAGTCTCAAAATATATACTCTTCCCCTTTACCTATGGCCATCAAGAGAATCTGTAAGGAGGACAGATACATCTCATAACTGAAAAGCCATCTATACTAAGTCTGACAAAGTTCATAGAAACTTCCATAGCTCCACATATGTTACACGTGTATAATTGTCTCAGAAAACCCACTTTAAATTAAAAAAATAAATCACAGCATGTCATTCCTGCCACTCCCTCATCTGCCCAGGAGAAAAACAGATTGAAAAAATAAAGTTGATCACAGTAATTTAGTCCTGTTTAGTAACACAACTGTTTTCCAATTTTTTAGAATAGACCTTTCAAATCTGCAAAAATCAAGCTCCTCTCCCATCTTCCATAATTACACAGTAGTAAGCAGCCAGTAGGGTAGAACGCATTCCACTGTGTATGACCTTTAGTGTTTTTCTTAGTGGTCCGTGGGCTGAAAGCTAGAAAAGCAGCCTATCATCAATAGTCTTAAATTCACCATTTCAAGCACATACTGTAAAAAATAGTTAGGGGTTCTGAAAAATCAGAGTTAAAACAAAAAGCATATTTTAATTAACTTGAAGGACAACTGGCTTTACTGCTTGCTCTTTTAAAAAGGCACACTATAATTACCCTACCCTTTCCCCCACTTTATCATGGTTAGTACAAACTACAAAAAAAGCCTTGGGTTCTGTCAGCTAACAAATCCCATGGGTCTGAAGCTACATTATACTCTATCTGAAGAGAGCCCCTTGGGCTTGTGGATTTTCTGGTCTCTTCTTTGTTTTTCCATTTCTTTTTGTTTCCTATTTTGATAAGCAGGTCCTTGAAAAAATATATTAGACATGTAGAAATCAAACTCCTATTAACACCACAAGCTTATATAGAAGATATGACTAACGTTGCGTAACAAACATACTAGTGTGACAGGCTCACTTCAAACATTTAGTGAGAGCAGAAGATACTTTTAAGTCAGAGGAATATCCTGCTGTGTGGCGACCTGTGCTGTCTGCAGACAGTGCACAGAAGTGTACTTTTGGTCATACAGTTGTCCCATGAAGGCCAATGCTTAACTTCCAACTTTTAACTTCCAATTTTTAAGCTAGGCAAGTATTATTTGGACACATCAAGCGAAAAGAGAGAAAGACCTGAGTACAGGTAGTTACTAGTTTGATTATTACATCCAACTAACTTCTTTAAAGTCAAAAATAAAATAGTTTAAAAAGAAAATTGATGACAGTGGCTTAGTGGGTCTTTTTATTATTTCTGAAGAAATGGTTATCTGTATAAGCTTTTCTTCTCCATAAACACTATAAAACTTCAAACTGCAATATTTTAAGTCTGTATCAGTGTAAGAGCAAGGGCAAAAGATGGCTTTTGGGATATAAAGGTATCAGTTTCATTGTATTATTTCCATCCCTTCAATTTCTTTTGAAGGTTCTCAGGGTGGCAGGGTTATTCTGATGCAGAGAAAGAGTAAATAAACCACTGTGCAGCTTTTTACCACTTTAGTCTGATGAAAATTTAAAATGGAAGTGGAAGTACAGACATGCCTAAAAAGGCAAACCAGAAAATTTCTACAATCCCTCTTTATATACAGTGAAATTCAGAGACAGCTGAAATTTATGGAACATACTTTGATATATCAGATTATTTTCAGGAGGGATTATAGAATATGGAGCTAAATCATTACACTGTACTACCTTCAAAACATCACAAGTTTTCTGATTTGTCTTATTCAGGTCACTGACACGATAAGGCAACTATATGTTCATTTCTTCCTACAATATAATAAGTAGTATGTAAATACATAAAGTAACTTCAATAACCATGCTTTCCAGTGTGATTCTCTCACAGCACGACATAGTTGTTAGACTATGACAGAAGAAAAGGTCAAAAGCAAATACAAAGTGCTGTGAGACAAATCAATCCCGTAAAGCAGCAAAAGCTGAGTGCGGACTGCTCGCAAAGCAGCTCTGCAGGTAAGGACCTGGGCAACCCGATGGACACCAGCTTCAGGATGAGTCAAAGTCAATGACATACTGAGCTGTATGGTTAAGAGTACAGCCATCAAGTAAAGCCCTCCTGTGAGGCTGCACTTGGAATCACAGAATCACAGAATGTTAGAGGTTGGAAGGGACCTCAAAAGATCATCTAGTCCAGCCCCCCTGCCAGGGCAGGATCACCTACAGTAGGTCACACAGGAACGCACCCAGGCACATTTTTAATGCCTCCAGAGAAGGAGACTCCACAACCTCCCTGGGCAGCCTGTGCCAGTGCTCTGTCACCCTCACAGGGAAAAAGTTTTTTCTAATATTTTTGTGGAACCTCCTATGTTCCAGCTTGTATCCATTGCTCCTTGTCCTATCATTGGACATCACTGAGAAGAGCCTAGCTCTGTCCTCCTGACACTCCCCCTTGACATATTTATAAACATTTATGAGGTGGCCCCTCAGCCTCTTCTTCTCCAAGCTAAAGAGCCCCAGCTCCTTCAGCCTTTCCTCAGAAGGGAGATGATCCACTCCCTTCATCATCTTTGTGGCTCTGCGCTGGACTCTCTCAAGCAGTTCCCTGTCTCTCTTGAGCTGAGGGGCCCAGAACTGGACACAATATTCCAGATGTGGCCTCACCAGGGCAGAGTAAAGGGGCAGGAGGACCTCTCTCGACCTACTTGCTACTCCCCTTCTAATACACCCCAGGATGCCACTGGCCTTCTTGGCCACAAGGGCAGATTGCTGGCTCATGGTCATCCTGCTGTCCACTAGAACCCCCAGGTCCCTTTCCCCTGCGCTGCTCTCCAGCAGGTCAGTCCCCAACCTATACTGGCACATGGGGTTATTCTTTCCCAGGTGCAAAATTCTACACTTGCCCTTGTTGAACTTTGTACTCCCCGCCCAGCCCTCCAGCCTGTCCAGGTCTCTCTGACTGGCAGCACAGCCTTGTGGTGTGTCAACCACTCCTCCCAGTTTCGTGTCATCAGCAAACTTGCTGACAGTGCTCTCTAATCCCTCTTCCAGGTCATTGATGAATATATTGAACAGCACTGAGTACGACATCCAATTTTGCGATTCCCAGTCAAGAGAGACACTGATGTACCAAAGCAACGCCAGAGAAAGGTACTGAGAAGACGAGGGCCCAGAGCATACTACAGATGCTCAGAGAGTTGGGCTTGGTTTTGCTTTAGGAGGAGGAATCTTTGGTCTTCAACTACCTAATGGGAAGGTATAGAGAAAAGAGACAGACTCTTCTTGTGGCGATGCAGCAAGAAGAAGAAGGGATAATAGTTACAAGTTGCCATAACTGAAATGATTTTAAAAACCAAAAAAAAGTTTTTTCCCACCAGAACGATAATTCAGGACAGGAACAAGTTGACCTTTAGGTCATGCAATCTCTGTCCTTGAGAATACTGAAAGCTTAACCAGACAGGGCCATGGGCGAGTTTGCTGTAATTGAGCCCACTTTAAGCATTAGTTCGGACTAGATGTCAAATCCAACTTAAACTGTTTTGTGGTTAAAATAAATTAATAATTAATGTAATTCAACTCAAGATTTTGTCACAGCAAAGGGAGGTTTTCTTTTTCTCCTACATGCCCCTCCATGGAGAAGTTTCTCTGTGATGTTATTGCCCCTTGGATAAATTAGCACATTTCTCAGTCTCAGAGCTTCTGCCCTTTTGTTTTTCAAGTGTCAATTTGAAAGCTCAATGGCACCTGACATCTCTAACACTTTACAGAAGCTGATAAACATGACTTTAAATCAATTTCTTAAAAATAACACCATATTCACCGGCATACGAGTATGAAGCATGCAAAAAAGCAATTAAGAAATCTTAGGCACCAACAGTGTTGGAATTGCAGACCCTGAGATTCAATTACAAAATGGGTCTCTGGCAGGTTTGTAAAGTTTTTCTTGCGCTGACTTCAAAGTTCTCAGTGCAAAAGCAATGAAGTCTATCTCAGTTTTATGCACAGATGTGCTGATTTTATGCCAACTGTATCAGCATACTATCAGCTGTAGGGAAATAGTGGGATTAACTGCCCAAGAGACAATTCATCCAAGTGCTTACAAACAAAACTAGGACAGAAATTGAGCTGCCTCATCAGCAAAGACCAGAAATCGAAGTGACCAATTTTTTCCTAACATGAGTTTATCTTTTCTGCTACTATATGTGTGTGTGCGTATATACATGCAATATAATAATTTAAAAGACTTCAAAAGTATTTGCTCTTATTATTAACACAATTGAGAAACATGATGTTTTGCAAAAAAGTATTTTTGTAAAAAAATAGACTAGAAGTACCAAGTAAAGGTTAATCTGCAATTGATTTTAAACAAAATAGCTAAAATAACATTAGGTGTTCAGACCAATTTAGTAGAGAGCTCATGAAAATAATCCTGAAGTAATGTAAGATATATCCGGATATTTTGGATACAACTCTATTTGCTTTCATATTGTTCTTCAGCTAACTGATAACCAGGCCTTACTAAGGAAGTAAGTCACTAACTACATCATCTATCATTTCATTTCATTTTTGTACGAAGAAAACAAAAATAAACTTTTGGATTTGCATAGAGGCATGAATGTGCTCACACGCTGATCGTTCCACAGTATCATTAGATCAGTTTGAAGTTAGATGAATCAAATCAGAATGAAACAGCTTTTCAGACAGAAGTACCCGTAACAACACAGCCTACATGTTAGAAAAATACCACAAGGAGAAAAAATACCTTATTTCTGCCTATGCATGCTGAAGTGAACTTCAGCTAACAGGTTAGAAACTATTCTTAAATTTAGTATGAATGGACAACAAAATTGCAAAGAAATTACAGCAAACTGTTTATAAGGTGTATAGCTAGAAATCTGCAACTCTTACTGACCTGAGTAAATTTTACTCTCCGTACATCTTCCAGTTTGTGTTAATTAATGTTAAATCACCACAAATGCATTACAGAACAGTCAGAACTCAGTTGGAATTTTGTTAAATTAGAAGACAACACCAGGTTCCAACCTTGACTGCTGTTTATACAAAGACACTCAAGGTAATTAGTTTTAGTTCTAGGTTAAGGACATTAAAGGGCATAAGTTTTACAGACCTTTTTTCAGGATCTCATGTAGCAGAAACAAAATAGCAAGCAGAATTGCAACCCTGGACTTTGCCAAGGCAAACTTTGGATTTTTCAAGCAATTACTCGAGAAAATCCCATGGGCAAGGCTGTTTGAAGGTAAAGGGGCCCAAGATAGTTGGTTAGCATTCAGGGACTGCTTCTACCGTGCTCAAGATCAGAGCATCCCGGCACGTAGGAAGTCAAGGAAGGGAGCCAGGAGACCTGCGTGGCTAAACAGGGATCTGCTGGGTAAGCTCAAGGGCAAGAGGAGAATTTACAGATCTTGGAAGGCGGGGCTGGCCACTTGGGAAGAATATAAGGCTGTTGTCCGAGGATGTAGGGAGGCAACTAGGAAAGCAAAGGCCTCCCTAGAATTAAACCTGGCGAGAGGGGTCAAGGACAACAGGAAGAGCTTTTTCAAATACGTGGCAGATAAAACTAACACCAGAGGCAATGTAGGCCCACTGATGAATGAGGTGGGTGCCTTGGTGACAGAAGATACAGAGAAGGCAGAGTTACTGAATGCCTTCTTTGCCTCTGTCTACTCTGCCGGAGGCTGTCCTGAGGAGCCCCGTTCCCCTGAGGCCCCAGAGGAAGTCAGGGCAGTGGAGGAGTTTGCTTTAGTTGATGAGGACTGGATTAGGGACCAATTAAGCAATCTGGACATCCATAAATCCATGGGTCCAGACGGGATGCATCCACGGGTGCTGAGGGAGCTGGCTGATGTCATTGCTAGACCACTCTCCATCATCTTTGCCAAGTCTTGGGAGACGGGAGAGGTGCCTGAGGACTGGAGGCAAGCAAATGTCACTCCAGTCTTCAAAAAGGGCAAGAAGGAGGACCCGGGTAACTATAGACCGGTCAGCCTCACCTCCATCCCTGGGAAAGTGATGGAACGACTTATCCTTGGTGCCATCTCAAGGCATATCAGGGATAAGAGGGTCATTAGAGACAGTCAACATGGCTTCACGAAAGGGAAGTCGTGCTTGACTAACCTCATAGCCTTTTATGAGGATATAACAAGGTGGATAGATGATGGCAGAGCGGTGGATGTGGTCTACCTTGACTTCAGTAAAGCATTTGACACAGTCTCCCACAGCATCCTTGCTGCTAAACTGAGGAAGTGTGGTCTAGACTCTCGGGTAGTGAGGTGGACTGCGAACTGGCTAAGGGGAAGAAGCCAAAGAGTTGTGGTCAATGGGGCGGAGTCTGGTTGGAGACCTGTATCCAGTGGAGTGCCTCAAGGGTCGGTACTGGGACCAGTATTATTCAATATATTCATCGATGACTTGGATGAGGGACTAGAGAGTACTATCAGCAAGTTTGCTGATGACACCAAGCTGGGAGGAGTGGCTGACACACCAGAAGGCTGTGCTGCCATCCAGCGAGACCTGGACAGGCTGGAGGGTTGGGCGGGGAAAAATTTAATGAAATACAACAAGGGTAAATGTAGGGTCTTGCATCTGGGTAGGAACAACCCCAGGTTCCAGTATAAGTTGGGGAATGACTTATTAGAGAGCAGTGTAGGGGAAAGGGACCTGGGAGTCTTGGTGGACAGCAGGATGACCATGAGCCAGCACTGTGCCCTTGTGGCCAGGAAGGCCAATGGCATCCTGGGGTGTATTAGAAGGGGGGTGGTTAGTAGGTCGAGAGAGGTTCTCCTTCCCCTCTACTCTGCCCTGGTGAGACCCCATCTGGAATACTGTGTCCAGTTCTGGGCCCCTCAGTTCAAGAAAGACAGGGAACTGCTGGAGAGAGTCCAGAACGGGGCAACTAGGATGATTAAGGGAGTGGAGCATCTCCCTTATGAGAAAAGACTGAAGGAGCTGGGGCTCTTTAGTTTGGAGAAGAGGAGATTGAGGGGTGACCTCATTAATGTTTACAAATATATCAAGGGTGAGTGTCACGAGGATGGAGCCAGGCTCTTCTCGGTGACAACCACTGATAGGACAAGGGGTAATGGGCTGAAACTGGAACATAAGAGGTTCCGCTTAAACTCGAGAAGAAACTTCTTCTCAGTGAGGGTGACGGAGCCCTGGAACAGGCTGCCCAGAGAGGCTGTGGAGTCTCCTTCTCTGGAGACATTCAAGACCTGCCTGGACACGTTCCTGTGTGGCATAGTCTAGGCATTCCTGCTCTGGCAGGGGGATTGGACTTGATGATCTTTCGAGGTCCCTTCCAATCCCTAACATTCTGTGATTCTGTGATTCTGTGACCTTTTTCCCCAAAGAACAGAAACTATCATTACTCTGTTAGTATAGGATGGCAAAACACACATGCGCACACACACAGAATTTTACTATAGTTCTTGGTAGATGCTGTAAGAGTTACTTCTTCTGTGAAGAAAGTAAACGATGGAGAGATCGAAAGTTCTTTATTACTTATAGTATAATTTTCATTATTGAATTATAAAATATTTTGACATCCTTAGTATGTGTGGTGTTTCGTTCCTAATATACACTTTTTGCTATTTCACAAGTGCTCTTACTAAATTGCTTTTAAAAATACACTATGCTATGTGGTAAGTTAATTCTCACCAATTGAGTCTCCAACAAATACAGAACTGTTTTGTTCATGTACTGTGCACACTTGGTTTAGTAATAGTCTATAGCATTGGTCTATTTGCTACTGTGAATATTATGAATACCTTAAAAATAGTTACATTTGTGACAGTAGTTCCTTCTTACCATGAATGCTTCCCAGCAGAATATCACCAGCTACTGAAGACAGAGATGATGATTCTGCATAAAGATACTTAGTTTTCAGCAGCCCGTCTTCAGTAGATATGTTGATGGACGTCCCTTGCAGCTTCTCTATATTCACACTCTAAGAGAAATAAACTTAAATAAACATAATGGAAAACTTGTCATCAGTTTGAAAAGGCAGAGGGAAGAACACTATTAAGAGGCAAAACAAACGGAAAGCAGTTGTTGGTGCCTAGCAAACAGAACCAAGTTCTTAGTTAAACACTATACAAGACAAATAAAACTTTTCACCCAAGAGCTCTGACCAACAAGTTAACGATTCTTTACAACATTCCTATGAATTATTACATCCATCATACAGGTGAAGAATCCAGACAGTCACAAATGGATGAAAGGAAAAAAAAAAAAGCTTGATTTTTTTAAAAACCAAACCACTACATTTTGAAAAGTTAAAAAACATTGCCTTTAATAATGAAGACTTAACCTTCATACAGTACTGTGACACGTAAAACACTTTTCTGCCACCACATCCTGAAAGATCCACTGTCCTTGTTACATACAGCTATTTGTGCAGATTTTTAACTGTCTCACTTTGCAGATGGTTTGCGAAAAAGCCACAGCTGCTCTTTATCTCAGTATAATTGTTCATATTACCTCAGTTACTTGGGCCTCTATTCTTGGACTTAAGCCTCAGGGACAAGAGGGACAAGATCTCCATTTCTACTTCTTTTTAATAGAAATGGAGAGAAAGGATAAAATTTGAAAAAATACATTAGGACAGATTTGGGGAACAGAAGGAGATAGATGAGATTATCCACGCACAAGTAACCAGTAGCAGGACATAACCTAGGCCTATCTGAACAAAACAGCCAAATCACATGCTTGTGCAACTGCCACACAAATTCTGTTCTTCCTCAGTTAAACTTGATTTATGACGGAATCATGCAATAAATAGTTCACACTTAACCCTCACTCAACTTGTTTTTATTTTGCTTATGCAGATTTCAAGCACACTGCACAAAATCCTTATTCATTACATTAAATGATATACGGCCTTCTAGATCAAACTGTGCCTTATGTCATCTTTAAATTCATTCTGACAAACAGCAACTAGTGTTGCACACATTCCGTGCTGTTTTGCATCCCACAGAGAGCCTAAAGAGGTTGGTTTAGTATGTACTATAAAATAGCCAAGTTATACTGCTACTTTACCAACCCATACATGCTGAGCTTTACACCATCTTTACACCTTAAGTCATAAGATTACAGAAGGATTAACTGCCTTAACAGTTTGGACATGACACTGCAATACACAGTAGGTCTCCAATCATCTAATGAGATACATTAACCTTTAAGAAAATCTGGTGGTTAAAGTGCTCTGCTAGAATTCAAGATACATGACAGTCTCTACAGTCTCTGCAGGTGATGCTGCTTAGAACTAGGCTACAGAATCTGAGCATCAAGAGTAAACAAAACCAGTGATGCTAAGGCATAATTCATCATCATCAGCAATTCAGCTTCTCATTTTTTTCAATGTTTCTAACAAAACTCTAACAAGCAGAGACCTTAACAAACAGCGGTTTACACTGCATCTGTCCTAGGAACATTTCCCACCAAGTACCCTGCTCTTCCCTCATCCAGACAGTGAAGGGTAATGTGGCATATGGCCAAAGCAACGAGAGAAGACACTGTCATTTTAGGCTCTACAACCTAACTCTGTTCTGAAGAGAATTAAACGACTTGCAAAGAATCGTTCCAATTTTAGCAGGGCCATCATTGCTATTAGCACAGCGAAAAAAGAGCGAGGCACATTTTAAGAAGCGAGGAGAAATAAAAATATCTGCATAGTTTGGGTGCAAAACGGCCGCCTCGTGACACTCCTGCAGAGGAAAAAGAAAGCCCAGAAAGCTCTGATCTGTTACTATGGCACACAAGCTTGACTCTAAATATTTGTCTTATGAAGTGGTTTATTACAAAAAAAAAGCTCACAAACCAAGCTATCTTATTTACCACCCTCAGCTACCTTTCTTCAAAACGCACAGCAATAAAGTTCTCTCAGCACACGATAAAAAAGTACTGAGTCAGCTAGTCACTATACAAAATAAACCAAAATCTACCAATAAAATGAATATTTGTTTTAGAATAACCCAAATTGGTGATGGAGGGGTGGGAGTCAGACTGCTCAACTACAAGGACAAAAAAGTTTTCTAGATAGGGAAAGCATGGACTAAGTATGTTTTCAACCTCAAATTCTTTAAGTTTTGTGAACTTCTGGCAGCAGACTGATGTTTGTCTCTGACAAGTGTTATAGAAAAGTCCCCATGGCACAGATTAGCTAATGACTCCTCAGTCAAACAAATCTGATTATTTTTGTCCATGGAACCACCAGCTTCTCTGGAAAAATTCCTTCTCTTGAGAGTAGAGCCTTGGGAGTTGCAGTTACTGAGACTGACCACATTCTCAAGTTCCATCAGTTTCTTACCCTTTAAAGAAAAAACATCAGTCTCTCTTCATAAATCAGACCAAGAATGTTTCTACAGCTGAACACATTTAAAGGATGAAAACTAACACCTTTCTATGTCTAAATATGACAAAAACTTCCTCACATATTCCTCTTCTTGGCCTTCCTTTTTGTACTATCCTTTCTCGAGTATTTTACTAGTGCCTTCTTCACTTTCCCCCTTAAAAACATTTGCTGTTTCTCAAGTGCTTCGTGTCTTTTACCAGATCCTTTCCTTCCCCACCTCCAGGAGGGGGCTGGAAATGCTGACAGAGCCATAATTACATAATGATGACTACAACTGATGGAAGAAACATCTCATACAAACACACACAGGAGACGTAAAGTTGACTGATTTCTAACAAAAATGGCCAATTGAGAAGTCTCACACTGTCCTTCCTAAGGACACAAAGTTTGTTAATGAGAAGTTGAGTAACACAAGCCAAAATATTGTTCCATAGCTGTAAATTCCTGTTAAAATGACTCATTTCACTCAAGTTACTACAGCTTTACAACTGTTAGAGAGACTTCTAGCAATATTTCAGATTATATAAATATTTATGATCACAAAGGGGCACTTCAACTTAATCTGCATGAAATTTGTTTTATTACTTCGGAAGGCGAGTGTGTCTGAAAATTTAAGATTTTTAAACAGCATTTAAAGACTCACAGCAAAACAACTGTATTTCTCATTCTCATGAGCTATAATTTCACATAGATATAGATCTAATTATTTTTTTCTACCATCCACCTGTTTTTGCCATCATCAGCAAGATACTATTTGAAATTAACTCCGTGGACTGTACTGATGTAACAAACTAGTTTGGGACAAATGACTATGCAGCACAACTCCAGAGGCTACTGCCAGTATGTTGTGAAGAGCATGAATCCACAGCAGTCAAGGCACTTCCCAGATTTCACTCTGTCTTATTCACTGGTAGAAAACAAGTATTCCGGTTTTCAGAGCCTTCCAACAGAAGCCTTCTGCAGGGAGATGGACATCACGACAGTTGTAAACTCTATCCGCCCTGTTGCACACCCTGTGGCTGGTAGTGGCTAGCTAGGACCCATCCTAACTCCACTAACTGGAACAGTCCCAAGGGAAGTGCCAACCAAATAGCACTGATCAGTCCAACTGTGGCATCAACAGGGCATGTCACAGTCAGACCTTACTCACTCTGTTTCATGCTAGGAAGAAATAACACCCATGAAGACATATCAATCATAGAATCATGTAGGTTGGAAAAGACCTTTAAGATCGAGTGCAACCTCAGTTACACCTAACACTGTCAAGTCCACTGCTAAACCATGTCCCTAAGCACCACTCCTACACATCTTTGAAATACCTCCAGGGACGGTGAATCAACCACTTCCCCAGGCAGCCTGTTCCTACAAGCCCTGCAAGGAGGAAATCTTTCCTACTATTCAATCTAGACCCCCCCCCGGCACAACTCGAGGAGATATCCTCTCATCCTATTGCTTGTTATTTGGGAGAAGAGACAAACACTCACCTCACTACGACCCTCTTTCAGGCAGTTTTGAAGTTTCCTCAGCCTCCTTTTCTCTAGACTAAACAACCCCCAACCATAGTACAGCTACAGCAGCCTCTGGGCTCTTTTGTACATAAAAGGCAGGTTAGCATCCACTGCACAGACATGTGGGTAATTTAATGTTGACAGTTTTTGGAAAATCCAGTGGCAAGTGGCTCAGTTTACAGCAGGACATTGAGAACAGCTCACAGCTGGCTCTATGTCAGTGAACATACGAACCCAATCTACAAGGTGTACAACAGTGCCAAAGGGCACTTCAGAAGCGATTTTGGACTCCTGGAACTTAATAGCTTGGTCTCAATTCTATCCTTGGCTAGGGAGAGCTACCTGCACTTTTTCTGATTCTTCCCAGTGCTGCTGTTTTTAAGGATGTCTATTGATTCTGACAGAGTATTGCATGTACCCAAGCTAATTCCAGACTTGACTCCACATACTCACATAGCAATGGTTTAGACCTAATGAATTCTAATGCAGCCAGTTGCATGGACATCATGATGCTTGGAAGGACATTGTAGAGAGGTTGGTGCTGGTCTCTTCTCACATCTAATTAGGGACAGAACCAGGGGGAATGGTTCCAAGTTGCAACAGGGCAAGTTTAGACTGGACATCAGGAAGAAATTCTTCACGGAAAGAGTGGTCAGACACTGGAACAGGCTGCCTGGGGAGGTGGTTGAGTCGCCATCCCTGGATGTGTGTAAGTGTCACTTAGATGTGGTGGTGGGTGATATGGTTTAGGGGTGAACTTGTAGTGTAGGGTTAGTGGTTGGACTCGATGATCCCGGGGGGTCTTTTCCAACCTGAAGTGTTCTGTGATTCTATGCCTAAACATTCAAATCGAGCCTAAAAATCATTCTGGGTGTGAGAAGTGTAGGATTATTGACTACTTAGGGCAAGAAACAAAACCAGAGCAGAGCAGTACTGCCATCTGCTGAAGAAATCAAGCTACTTCTCTAGGAAACTTTTTTTCCTGTCATGGTTCTTCTCACTGAGTCTCATAACAAGATCATATTTCCTCAGCTGCAAGGAAATATACAAAACCTTCTACTCTTCCATTCTTACAACCATATAATTCTGGGGATTGTTTGTACAGCATGTACAAATATCAAGCCACTATTCACGAGACACTGTAGTAAACTCATGGGCCTATTGCAGAATCCAGGTGCCTAAATAAAAAAAAAGTTGAAGAGTGTTATGATGGTCTGTATATTTAAAGCTGAGGCGCTGTATCACCTAACACAACTTCTGTGCTGACAGAATGATCACATGCTTACTACTGCTCTGTGGAGCCTGTTTACTAATCCAAATGAAGCGTAGGATAAGATAGTACAATTAAACAGACAGATGTATGTTAACAGTGAAAGCACAATCAACCAATAAGGATCATGAAATATTCCTCCGCATATTCCTCAAAATGTAGTTGTTCTGGAACAGGCAAGCTGAAGAAGCCATTGGATAGAAAGTTTTACTTCTTACTTACACCCTTCTCTGTTGCACGAATATCTGTATTTCCATAAAGTGTTCCAAGACCGATTACTTTGCCACCATTTGTTTGTATGTCAATTTTATGGCTCTGAAAAAAAAAAGTTTAAAATACCATATGGTTAGGATAATTGTAATTGGAAAGCAAGTTTTGTTTTTCAAGCTGTAACGCAATAACCACCCTGAGTCACAAACTTCCATGTTACTGTGAAGACTTCTCAAGTGATTGTCAAACATGCTGTTTATTTCCAGTGGAGTCGAACTCAAAACAAGTCACCTTTCTTTGTAACCAGAAACACAAGGGTGAGAATGATCCCAGGGAATTCTTTATTCTCAATACAGGTGGGGTGTGGGGTTTTTGTTTGTTTGTTTGTGTTCTTTTTTTAACTAGAAAAACATATATATTAAAATAAGCAGCAAGGGAAGAAAGAGGGAACTTTGTATTTTATTTATACTCCATCCAGAAACCAAGGTATGCACCTACTCCGTGCTGGAGCAGAGGAGAAACAGGAGCTGGAAGTGAGAAATGAACTTGCAAACTGGAGCCTTCCATGACCTGGAACCTACAGTGTTACAAAACACTGTAGGATAATAATATATATATGTGGAAAAAAAAACCAAACAGATTTAAATAAGCTAACTGTGTTCATAAATTTTAACTTCAACAAGTCTGACTAAGAAGTCTAGGGATCTCAATAGCAAAGCTCTCCAAGTTCACTAGCGTGAACACTGGAATAACAGAATTAAAAAATATCCAGCATTCTTTACACTTAGTGATGGATAATTCTGCGCTTTTTTTTCTTCTATACATATCCTTTTTATTCCTGTACTACGACCTCCATTTTCAGATGTATTTTTTTCTGTTGAAAAGGGTTTTATTCCTATGGATGGTATTTAATTTAGGAGACTATAAATTAAATTTTATAATCAAGCATATCAGAAACATGCGAGACACTTAGATTATTAAACACCTGCCTGGATAAGCCCAAATAAATTGCTTAAACTAGGTCCAATAAGATGGCAACAAGATTAAGAACTGTAAAAAAAAAAAAAAATACAAAATCAAGTTTCCAACATGAGAAACACTGACTTACACTGCTCCAACACACTTCTGATGGAACACCAAGAGCCAGGTGTTTCATAAGACAGGAAAAACTCTACGGTAGTGTTTCTTAATCTTTCTGTACCCATGTTTTGCTTTCTCCTCTTCATTTAAGAGGCTTCCCCATGGCAAAATGAAACATCCCCAACTTGAGACTACAGTGATTTAGATTTTGTAAAGGTTGTAAATAACTCAGCTGTTCAGTTAAGATCAGGCTAATAGATGATTCTCTCTCTATACGGTAAATAGGAGAAAGTTAAATTCGATGCTTTGGCTTAATTATCTGATGATTCAGCCAGACATTAGAGTTCCTTTGAGGCAGTTACATTAGGCACATTATCAGAGTAATGGCTGTAAGGCAACTCTTCCAATCATGTAACCTGAGGAAAATATAGGAAACCATGAGATCAGAAAAATTAGTGTACAGCAATGACTTACCAGCATAGCCACCAATATTTCATAAAACAACCTACATGTTTAGTTCCCCAATTTATTTTTTTAAACTTATCCTTTTTGGAATAGAAAAAACTTTCACAAGACACAAGTCTCTCAACTTTTTTCCCCAGAATTATTACATTATTCCTATCCTCTTAGAAAAAACCCACATCAACAAAACAAAACACGGAGAAAACAAAGACACATACAAAAAAAAACAGCCCCCAAAAATGGCTTTCAGAGGTGGGTAGCAATTGACACACCTAACAGACCAAGATTTGCTGAGAGGAAGCAAGTTATAACGCTGAAGTAGCTTTTCATTAAGCCGGAATATTCCACTCACTAAAAATAAGGACTGTTTTGACATAAAGCTTGCCCTAGAAAGGGATAAAGGTTTGAGTAATGAAGAGGTAAAAGACTGTCAAGGTCATGACAGATGTTAAAAGAAAAACCAGAAAGATTTTATCAGTTCAAAGAAAGGAAAGACAGTGGTGCAGGACTCAAACAACTCAAGCTCAGACAAGGTGTGTGGTGCGGAAGCATGGCAGGTCTGCCACTGATCATGCAGGAGACACATGGAAATTCTTGTTACCACTGTCCCAGTCAAGGAATTGGAAGTAACTGTTGAACAGAGAAACAAAACTGAAGAATCTCTTTGGTCTCACTGCTAAGCTGATGGACTGTAATAAGCAGGAGAAAAAAAAAAAGCAGCAGCATTGCTTTCTCAAAGAATTTGGGAATAACTTGTACTGTGAAGACAACCTAAAAGTCGTAACTGTATTTTGGAATTACTGCTGCTGTCAGTTTACCTAGATACTTGGAAGGGACAGAGTAAACCAAACTTTAGCCAGTAAGAAATCAATCACCAAGGACAAAAAAAAAAGAAAAAAAAAGGAATCTCAATAAAACAACACTCAACAAAACTGGCTGGATAATGCCCACCACACTGAAAGTACCAGTCAAAATCCATTAAAAAAAAAAAAAATCTCATACAGAATACTCATCTGTTCAGTTAGTAGCATGCATGACTAAGGAAAGTCGATGTCTAGGTCTTCTGCAAAGACACCACACAGCATACTGAAAATCAGCAAGTTTTTTGAATTACAAGTCATACAAACAACTTCTTGCAGTCCATGGCAAATTAAAGAGAATCAGCAGTTGTGAAGCTGTTTGCTGATGCTCTTGAATAATCCCCACAAGACCAGGATTTTCTAATTTATTTGAAATCACTATCTTTTGCTACCTGCTGTTGAGAAAGGGTCTTCTGCTTTGCCAGTCAATGAGGTTTGTGGACAGCCTGGCAGTGAAGCAACATTAAACAGTTCTTTAATGCTTCCAGGGGAGGGCAGTATCACTCCGGTTCGCCCAGTAAAGCACATTCCCCAAAGGAAAAGCAGCTCTTGTGCTGCAGTGCAGACAATCAATCAAATTTTCAGTAGCTTTGGAAAATCCAAAAGATTAACAATTCTGCTTCTCTGCTAATACAGAATATAAATCCTGAACCTATACAAGAAAAAAAGAGTTACAGTTGCCTTACTATAACTACAGTACTTCTTAAAAACAGTAGACTAAATACTGACTGTACAGCTAAGAGATACTGTAACTTGACAATTTTTCGTTCCTGCAAGCACCTCCATGGTCGGTAATTTTAATGCAAAATCTTCATTTCACTGCTTCAGAATCAACAAAACCAAGAGCGGCAACATATCTTCTCTAGTACTGTACGTTGAAGCCATCACAGTTACCAGAACAAAGACAACTCATCACCACTCACAACCCTGAATACTACTTTGGGTGACTGTTTTCATTTAAAAAAAAAAAAAGCTAAAGCCTCATAGTATACCCAAGTTTTGTTTTAACAAGGGTTTCAGTTGGAATGATCAGTTTTTTCTTGATTCTTCAAATTTTAAGTGCCTTCTGGGACACTGCCATTCCTCTCATCTTTCCTGACATTTTGGGAATCAAGGAAGGCTCAAAGCTGACAGAGATAAAAAGCAACATCAAGCTCCTCTAAACCATGATGAGGCCATGGAGAAATTGGTCCCAGAAGCTCCAAACCGGTGACACTGAAGCTTTCTTTTCAGTTCATTAGAGAGTTTCGTTGCTAGTTGAAGTTTCAAAGAAATTAGAAATTACTTCCTAGTTTTTAAAATTAAACATTTTTTACATGTTGTATAGGAGAAAACATGCCCAGGAAATCCATTGTCTTTCCTCAAAATCCTATTTTTTTCATGACATCACAAAAAACTTCTTGACAACTGTGATGGTGGGCCATAATTACTGTCACTAACGCTGGCTAAAATTAGCTTGTTTTTTCATATTACATATTTTCCCACGTACTGCTGCTTGCTGTTACTATTATACAACAGAGTCATTTTTAACTGAAGTTTTACATGACCATAACACATACAGAACTACTAGCTTTCTCTTAAATTTTAGTTACCTTTCTAAAAGTAATATGGTCAATTACACACAATCTGGAAGATAAAAGTTGTCTGTAGTTCACTGAATATGGAGTAAACCTACCTCTATTGTGGATTAAGTTCCCCTGTCTGTTCAGTTTCCTATACGTGCACTATAAAATCATCCCTTACCATGGTAAAGAAAAATGCTGAAAGATTTTTCATATCTCAAATATACTTAAAGATTAGGAATTACCTTATCTGAAAAGCCTTTCTTTTAAATTGATACCAATTCCTGCAGGTACAATCTCAGTTATTCAAGTGAAACTGATTCCAAACAGCTCCTAAGTCAGATATACTTTGATCATGTCTACAAAAGCCTGTGTCAGCAACCTTGGAAATCTTAAGACTGGAAAAAACCAAGGTCATCATCATTATATATACAGTACATACAGATATGTATCAGATATACTTCAGTTAGGTATTTTGGACATGTAATGTATAACTTCTGATTGAAAATTAACCTAAAGTGTTTGCCAATAGCACTTATATTATCAGAATTATATATTAAAAGACAACACCGTGGAAAAAAAAAAAAAAGCAGCAGCATACTGCAAAGTCTCAACTGACCAGGCATAACTAGAAAGGAAATCCCAGTCTGTCTTTTTTTTTTTTTTTTCCTGAGATGCAGGAGGGCAGATACCAGCCTTACTACTGTCACCCCTTCTGCTGGCTTTGCCTATCCTCAGAGGTACCTGGACTTCTAACTCCACGTTATTTAGTGTTGTTGACTCTGTGTCAGAATCGTATGCAATGAACAATGGTGAAGTGTGACACACACAGTAAGGCTTAGAAATGCCAAAGTACTTCTCTCCAGAACTAGGACTCCAGTTGTTACAGTATATTTCACCACGCATCCCTTTTAACATACTGATGGAGTGGGGGAGGGTTTCTTGTACCTTTATTGACTGCAGGACACTAGTCCCCTTCTCCGTTTCTATTTTGCAGTTATCACATTCTATTTTCTGAATCTTCACACAGCCAGTCCCTGATGTTCTGATATCCAAATCTAGAATTAAAAGAGTTTTATTAGCAACAGAATGAGAAAAGTCAGGTCTATTTAACTTAGTATTTGATCACTTTATACAGTGACTACATATAGTAGAGTAAGGGGGAAAAAAGTAGCTCCTTTGTTACTAAGAATCTTCTTGGAAGGCTTGGCCACATGCCTTCAACTGCGTGACTGCTCACCATCAACAATTGGAACTGAAAATTTTCTAAGCCTGTGTATAACTGGTCTGAAGAGAGAGCATTATGAGGCAGCATAGTGACTGTAACCTCTGGCAAGGAATCAGCAGGGTGCGGTTGCTTTTTTTTTTTTTTTTTAATCCACTCCCAAACTCCACCCTCATCACCAATTCTATAAGCAAGTCTACTGAGACATTCGGGCATCTCGGCACGGGTTTGAGGGTTGGCAGGGCAGGAGGGTAAGTAGCAAGATTCAACAGCACAAACACACAGGTCTTGTTTACACCCATGCTTAGTTCAACTAGCAAGCAGCATAACACAAAAAACAAGTATAGAAGAGACTGTATGTGTCATTCCTCTCCAGCCTTCTGGAAGGCCTGACTTACTTCCCTGGCATGAAAAAGGGTGTTGGCCTCTAGTCTGAATCATCTTACCTTACTACTCTTCATAGGCTCTCAACAAAGAAAAGCCACAAGGGTCTTATCTACAGATAACTCTGTTATCAAGGGAGTAATTTATGGGATCATAATCCTTCATGCAGAAGCAGCAAAAGCATTTTTCTGTCGCTTGAGTTCACCTTGGAGTTTAAGGAACCGGCAAGAAGTTTGAGAATTAATAATCACTTATATTAATGACCACCATAACCAGGGAAAGGCAAGAGAGTGGGGAAAAAAAAGTGTCTGTTCTTCTAAGGATAAAAAAAAAAAAAAAAAAAGAAAACTTGAATTCGAGTCAGATATGTTTGTTGCAAGACACAACAGAAAGATTGGGAGAGGTAGTGAGCCTACCAGGCTCTAAAGAAAATGAGATCATCTGGGAAAGAAATCTCCATTCAAACACATATGAAAGTCCTTCCTTCACCTCCACTATCTGCTAAGGTGATCAGAAATACGAAAAGAGTTAGAGAAGAATCAGAGTACAAAGGACAACCTTGGCCCCAGTGAAAATCCCCAAGTCAGGCCCACAACACAGCAGAAGCTGAAGGTCAATATTGTCACGCTGCTGTTCAAGACATGCTGGAATCACGATGACAGTAGCTTGCAGATCATGAATAGGAGAGACCGAGAGTCTCAGTTAACAGGGAAGGGAAGTTTTGCCGCCTGACTAGTCAGGAGAAGCCAAGAGCCAGAGATAAAATCCATCACATATCTGCAGCAAGAGTGCTACCTTATTGCCACAGCAAGTGAAGAGGTGAAACTCGGTGAAGGATGCAGACTGCGTTTGCAGGTAACAGTTCCCTAAGAAAGGGGGATAAAAGAGGTGGACTGCATAAGCAGATTTTCCAAAACAGTTGTTTTACTTGCAGATATCATTTTCTTAGACTCTACACAGAAGACTTCCAACAAAGAGATACTATGACCAAGACTGTAATCAAACTATGTTTCTTAAATTTAGATGAACACTAAGAGAGGCTTTGAGGCATGTAAGCGCACAAAAGTTGGTAAACCAGGCTGGTCGCTATTACCAGAGGCTTGAAGGCAAGCACCACAAGGTTTTATGTTGGTAAAGCCTAGATATTTTCACCAAATTAAAATTATGAGTGGTATCCGAAGTATTTCAATTTTACCAATGCTGATTTATAGGTTCCAAAGTTGTTGAGACAGGCAGACAAAACTTTTCCATAGGGTTTTATTTTTCAGGAACAGTTGGGTTGTTTAAATACACTTCCCAGCGAGACACAAATAGAGACATTCTCCAAACACCAAAGTTCTAAAGAGCATGTCCCTGTGCAGCATAGATCTAGAGAGCTCAGAAAGAAAAATCACTATTTTTGAAATACGAGCTTTCTTGCTTAAAACTGCTCAAGTCACCTACTGGAAAATTGCATGGTCCTTGGGAGGGGGTGTGTCCAAGACTTTTGCTTTTTTGCTTTTCAGAGGAGAGAGAGGTCCAAAAGCCAGTTTGCTCACTCAAATCTTTAATTCAATCGGCTTGAAAGGCTCTGGCCCTTACTATTTTAGTTCAAAGGGGCAAGAAAAAGGCTTAAAAGCAGTCAGTTTAGCTATGATACCAGAGGAAGTCAAGATAAAGCAGGATTTTGCCTTGGTTGAGGAGGACTGGGTTAGGGATCAGTTTGAACACTTGAATATCCATAAATCTATGGGGTCTGATGGGATGCACCCATGGGTGCTGAGGGAGCTGGCGGGAGTCATTGCAAGGCCACTCTCCATCATCTTTGGTAAGTCGTGGAGAACAGGTGAGGTGCCTGAAGACTGGAGGAAAGCGAATGTCACTCCAGTCTATAAGAAGGGCAGGAAGGATGACCCGGGTAACTACAGACCGGTCAGCCTCACCTCCATCCCTGTTAAGGTGATGGAACATCTTATCCTTGACGCTGTCTCTAAGGATAAGAAGGTTATTAGGAGCAGTCAGCATGGCTTTGCCAAGGGGAAGTCATATTTGACCAACCTGATAGCCTTTTATGAAGACATAACCAGGTGGATGGATGGTGGCCATGCAGTGGATGTGGTCTATCTGGATATCACCAAGGCATTTGACACCGTCTTCCACAGCATCCTCATAGGTAAACTGAGGAAGTGTGGTCTGGATGACCAAGTAGTGAGATGGGTCGAGAACTGGTTGAAGGGAAGAAGTCAGAGAGCTGTAGTCAATGGGGCAGAGTCTGGCTGGATGCCTGTGTCTAGTGGGGTCCCTCAGGGGTCAGTGCTTGGGCCGGTGCTGTTCAACATACTCATCAATGACCTGGATGTGGGATTAGAGAGCACTATCAGCAAGTTTGCTGATGACACAAAACTGGGAGGACTGGTTGACACACCACAAGGCTGTGCTGCCAGTCAGAGAGACCTGGACAGGCTGGAGGGCTGGGTGGGGAGAAATCTTATGAAATTCAACAAGGGCAAGTGTAGAGTTTTGGACTTGAGAAAAAATAACCCCATGTGCCAGTATAGGTTGGGGACTGACCTGCTGGAGAGCCCCGCAGGGGAAAGGGACCTGGGGGTTCTAGTGGACAGCAGGATGACCATGAGCCAGCAATCTGCCCTCGTGGCCAAGAAGGCCAATGGCGTCCTGGGCTGTACTAGAAGGGGAGTAGCAAGTAGGTCGAGAGAGGTCCTCCTGCCTCTCTACTCTGCTCTGGTGAGGCCACATCTGGAATATTGTGTCCAGTTCTGGGCCCCTCAGCTCAAGAAGGACAGGGAACTGCTGGAGAGAGTCCAGCGTAGAGCCACAAAGGTGATGAAGGGAGTGGAACATCTCCCTTCTGAGGAAAGGTTGAAGGAGCTGGGGCTCTTTAGCTTGGAGAAGAGGAGGCTGAGGGGCCACCTCATTCATGTTTATAAATATGTCAAGGGTGAGTGTCAGGAGGACAGAGCCAGGCTCTTTTCAGCAACGTCCAATGACAGGACAAGGAGCAATGCGTACAAGCTGGAACATAGGAGGTTCCACAAAAATATCAGAAAAAACTTTTTCCCTGTGAGGGTGACAGAGCACTGGCACAGGCTGCCCAGGGAGGTTGCGGAGTCTCCTTCTCTGGAGACATTCAAAACCTGCCTGGACGCGTTCCTGTGTGACCTACTGTAGGTGATCCTGCCCTGGCAGGGGGGCTTGACTAGATGATCTTTTGAGGTCCCTTCCAACCCCTGACATTCTGTGATTCTGTAATAAGACCTTTATATAATGTATTGGGTTTGCCTGGCCGGATTTTGGTGGTGAGGGGGCTGTAGGAGTGGCTTCTGCAAGGAGCTGCTAGAAGCTTCCCCTAAGACTGAGAGAGCCAATGCCAGCTGGCTCCAAAGACAGACCCGCCGCTGGCCAAGGCTGAGCCTGTCAGTGATGATAGGATAGGAACGCCTCTGTGAAAACATATTTAAGAAACGGAGAAAAAAGAACTGAGCCACACAACAACTGGCAGAGAGACAGAGGAGTGAGAATATGTGAAGAAACCAAGGTCAGTGAAGAAGCAGGGAGGGGAGGATGTGCTCCAGGCACCAGAGCAGAGAGTCTCCAGGGCCATGGTGAAGACCACGGTGAGGCAGGCTGTCCCCTTGCAGCCCATGGGCAGGGTGCAGATGTCCACCTGTAGCCCATAGAGGACCCCATGCTGGAGCAGGTGGATGTCTGAAGGGGGCTGTGGCCCCGTGGGAAGCCCGTGTTGGAGCCAGTTGCTGCCAGAGCCTGTAACCCGTGGCAAGAGAGAAGGCCATGCTGGAGCAGGTTGCCTGGCAGGACTTTTGTGACGGCACAGGGGACTCTCGCTGGAGCAGCTTCCCCTGAAGGACTGCATCTCAGACTCAGGTTGGGGCAGACTGCCCCTCGTGAGAGGACTCACGTTGGGCAGTTTGTTACAAATTGCCTCTCACGAAGGGATTCGCATTGGCGAAAGGCGCGTGAAGATTGTTTCCCATGAGAGGGACCCCACAATGGCCCAGGTGAAGAGTGGGGAATCCTCCCCCAGAGGAAGAAGAAGTGGTAGAAACGACATGGGATGCACTGAACGTAACCCTCATTCCCTGTCCCCCTGCGCCGCTCGGGGGAAGGAGGTGCATAAACTGGAATGGATGTGTTGCCCAGGAGGCAGGGAGGGATGGGGGGAAGGTGTTACTTTTTTTTAAGGTCTGTTTTTATCTCTCACTACTCTTCTCTGATCTGTTCTTTAATAAATTTAACTGATTTCCCAAAAATCAAGTCTGTTTTGCCTGGCATGGTCGATGTGGGTGATCTCCCTGTCCTTATCTCAAACTATGGGCCCTTTGATATATTTTCTCCCCCTGTCTAGCAGAGAAGGGGGGGTGATAGAGTGGCTGTGTGGGCATCTGGCTGCCAGCCAGGGTCAAACCACTACATATAGTTAGGTTAATACAAACTCCTGATCCTGTAGGGCATATTAGGGACATTATTTGAAAGGTAGAATCCTAGATGCAATCCTAGCTGTACCAAAGATGGGTGCCAAAAAGAGACGCAGAAGCCTGTGGATTCATGACCACGCCGCTAAACACCAGGGATTCCTGGAAATATACTTTGTGCCTTGATGCTTCACAGAGTCACAGCACTTTGCTAGCCTTGATATACCAAAATATTAGTAGACAATAAACAGAATCCGTCCATCTCACAAGCAGGCTTCCTGAATCAAGGATAAGTGACTGCAGAAAGAGGCAGGCTAAGAGTTGGATGATATTGCTCATGAAATTTCATCAAGCAAGGAGGAACAGGATACAACATGTTTCAGTGCCAAAGCTCCAAAAATAGCTGATCTGATTCCCCTTAGCAAAGCTGAGGGGTGAAGACAACTTCAGACACACAACCTCAAAGAATGCCTGAGGATCTTGCAGTTGCAAAGAAACTCTACTGGAAATAAAGGTACATAGGGGAAAAAAGGATCTGTGGTATCAGAGAGTAGGCAAAGGTACCCCAGAAATAGCACCTTAGGCTACAGTACTTCAAATAGACTGGTACAATACTATTTTTAAAGTGACTTTAAAGCTCTGGACCACTAGAAGTACTTCAAGATGATCCACATCTCTGCTCATAGAAGAAGCTTAACAGTAAGTGAGCACATATGTAAAATAACCAAGTCCAGGAAAAACTGACTACTCCAAGGCTGCACATCTGTCATGCTTAGGAGTAGACACTGATGATCTTTTTTCCAACTCATTAGTATCTCAAGACTTCAGAAACACACTCTTGAAAACATTAACATCTGCTTTCAATTAACATTTACACACACAAAAAAAAACCCACAACAAAACACACATAATAACCAAGAAGTCCCAGGAGCTTTGGTTCTCCCCTCATATAAGCATGTAGAAAAGTTAAGGGATACCATAAAATTATGACGTTGATGATTTGCAGAAACATTCCAAGGTCTATAGATTCATTCAGTCTGCCTAGTTAAGTCCACAAGAATCTACAGTATTTAGCCAAAAAGGGAAGTGGTCTCATGGGCTCAAAGAAGACTGATGTGAAAGAGTAAAGCTCCCTCATGGAAAGAGCCAATTACAAAAAAAAGACTATTAATAATAATTAAAAACCCATACAGGCTTTTAAGTGGGCCTAGACCAGGAGCACAGCACTTGATTCCATGCCAGGGGGACAGAGTTTTGATATTCTGCTGAGTAAACCCTGGCCACCACTTCAAAACTTATGGTTCTCCTAGTTAATTTTGGCATAGAAACAGCTGCTTTCTTTGCCAGGGTATAAGATGGAGAAGCATTGGAACAGATTTCCAGAGGAGGTTGTACAGTCTTCATTCTTGAGGTTTTTCAAAATCAGTGTAGATAAAGCCTTGAGCAGTCTATGCTGACTTTGGAGCTGACCCTGCTTTGAGCTGGAGATTGAACTTAGAAACCTTCTAAGGTCCCATCCAATATGAATTATCCTGTGATTCTAATATAATACGTACCTACAAAAGCAAAACATAAGAACCACATGGGAAGACAGGGCAGATGGTTCTCAGATTCTGGTTATGCAAGACCTCAGTTGGACCTACTGCTGAGTACTCAGTCCATGTACAGTAACCAGATATCAAAGAGCTCAGTTAGTACATGCAGTTCAATAGGCCAAGACACAGGGTTCTCTTTACATGCTGAGCAGACTTCAAACTTACAGTCAGATGCCAACACCGTGCCTGGCAAAAATACTTAACATATACAAGTGACCTGAAGGAAAATGAAAAAAAAACAACCCACACTGGATTAAAGAGAAATCCACTGACATCTATCATTTATGAAAGTTAAATGTATCAGAGAGTATTATCAGACTGTGTACGATATTGAAACATTATACACAGTATAAAACTAGGCACAAAGAAATAGAATATTCTTTACTAAGCAGCCCAGTAGGGCAAGTACAAGTTGCCTTTGGTCTAAAACGTGCATTTAAGCTTATCATCCAGCATCTTCTGCACGTGCTTTTCAGAGTCTAAGGAGTTTTAACTAACATAAGAGCTTCCTGGGTAAATTCCAACCTAAATTGCAAAAGCTGTTCTGAAATGCCTTAACTTCCAAAATGGAGGGGAAAAAAAAAGAAAAAGGTTAGAATACTGTAAAGACATTCACATCTTTACAACTTCTTACAGCTAAGTGACAGAAAGATAGTTCAGATAAAACGGGCTAAACAGAACAGAGTTAACATCCTCTTCACACATTCAAGGAAGGCCAGAGAAAAGCCAAAGTGCTCGCAGGGCAACAACAGTTTCTTTCTGGTTTGAGATTGCATAAGCAAAAGAACTTATTCTTTGTAAAAACAACAACATTTAATGGATAATTCTTTCCTAAAGAAAAGGAACAACCCTAGCACAACCTACTACTCAGAGAAATCAAAAAACTGAAAGGACACTTAAAGTAGAACCTCACCAAGTAGTAGCAATTCTGCTTCACTGAGTACCAAAAACAAAATTTAAATTTTAGGAAATATCTCTCTTGATATGCCTGGATAAGAGTGTGAACAGACAACACTAACATCATGAAAATTACGGGGTGACAAACAGCAACTACTAGAATGGGATTATAATCCATAGACTGTCCACAGAATTCGAATTGCATGAGTTTACCACAAATCCAAGCAGAACAGCTCAGAAACATCCAAACTCATACAGCCTATTTCAAGAAAGAAGGTTGGGCTGGCTGATGTTCAGAATATAACAAGAATCTCACAGACAGGACAAAAGCCAAATGATTTTTTTCCCCATCAGTCAGGACTCATTACCGAGACCTTTAGGAAGGTTCCCCACATCGAAACTCTTTATGAAGGCTGAGATTCTCCAGATCGTAATATGATAAATTCTGCCCCCTGAGAGTAACACATAATAGACACTCGGAGATCCTGGAGAAACCGAAATATTAAATTACTAACAGCTACAGTGATCAGACACACCTGGTACCAGATAATAAAGGGTAATAAATAGTGACATTACGTTTCAGTTTGATTGTCTCTAATCCTGGAATGGACCCTGTTGAACACACTACAGACAAGCCAAAGTAATCTTTGCACTTGCCAAGCAGGGGGAAAAAAAAAAAAGAACAAAAAAAAAAAAGCTCTAAGACAATTCTTAGGGAAGAGTCAAAACTACAACAGTCTGTTGGAGAAGACAGTCCTACTACAGTTCAGTGAGCATCAGTAAATACATAGGTAATTGCTGATGTGTTTAACAGAATGAACTTGGATTTTCAAATGCCTTTTCAGTCCAATATTGTCTTTTAGCTATGAACTGCATCATCTTCAACACTACGTGAATTTGTAAATCGGGACATATACGAAGGTTGAAATGACACTGAATTACTCAGACCAGTTAAAAACTCACTGACAAACTGCATAAAGATCTTGTGGGACTCTTTGCCAAGAGGCGTGGAGTTTGCCAGGAAGCTCTCACTCCGAAACTGTTTACATGTGGAAGTGGACACTTGGAAGAGAGACCCACTGAGGAGCTGAGCTGTATCACGGTCAGAAAATCTCCCATGCTGAAAACAGCTGACAGTTAAGAGAACACTTAAATGAAATATTATTTATGTTTATCCTGTTCTTACTCTTTCTTGAGCATCTGCTTATGACTCCTGCTAGAGACAGGACAGTGGGCTAGCTGGACTCCCAGTACAAATCAATATGGCCATTATAATACAGACAAAATAAAGCATACTGAGGGCAGCAAGGGGAGGAAGCCCCCGATTTTATTTCCAGAATGTTTGCCTCTATATTTGTTGTTCCGAAATGAAAGATCAGGAGTTTTGGTAAACATAACTGAAGGGCTGTTAGCTATGAAGTGTCAAGAAAAAAAAAAAAAGTTAATTATAGGAACGAGTAAGACTAGAAAAGGAAAGAGAATGCTGCTATGATAAATCCATAGCACTTCTCCATTTTGAATGACATACAGTTCAGGTCCTTCTAAAAGAAATAAAAAAATAAAAACAGAACTGAAGATAAACAAGAAAAAAACCCAAAGTGTAAAAGAAAAAATATGCAGAATGTCTTTGCTGTAAGGGTTTGGAAAAGTGGTAACCAAGAGAATATAACACTACGCTCTAGAAAAGATAGACTTGACATGTATGAAGTGTAAGCAGAATAAGATTATTCACCATTTCTCATATGACAACTGCAGTAGAGCATGAAATGAAATAAAGCAGCAGTCCTGAACAAGCACTTGAAGAAAACCAAAGGGCTGGTTTATCTGTACATTCAAATGTTTTTCTAGCATAGTGAAACTTATTCTGCACTGTATAGGCAACTGCACGAATCTGTAAGAAAAGAAACCCAAACACATCAATGACTAAAACCAAATCTCTCTGGATTAAGTACTCCCTAAACCTCAGCTCACTGCCAGCTTGACTGCCATTTTCCTTCTTTAAATTTAGAGCCACTGTCATTTCAGCCCAGCACAGATGCTTATTAGTTTCAGGCACTACAGCTGCTCTCCCACATTGTCTGTAGGTTCCACACCAGAAACTCTGCACCGATTTTTGCCTTGTGCCCAAAGAGATAATGCAAGACTTGTACTAGACAAGCATGCCCTTCTTGGCATTTCATTTGTATTCATTATGCACCTTCCAGACTTTTTTGATCCCTTGAACCATAGAATCACTAAGTTTGGAAAAGACCTCTAAGATCATCAAGTCCAACTGTCAACCAACACTACCATGACCACTAAACCATGTCCTGAAGCGTCATGTCTACGTGGTTTTTAAACACCTCCAGCGTTGGTGACTCCACCAATTCCCTGGGCAGCCTTTCAGTACAGAATTTTTTCCTAATATCCAATCTAAACCTCCCCTGGCACAACTTCAGGCCATTTCTTCTTGACCTGTCACTTGTTAGTTGGGTGACGAGACTGATCTGCACCTTGCTACGATCTCCTTTCAGGCAGTTGTAAAGAACAATAAGGTCTCCCCCAGCCTCCTCTTCTCCAGACTAAATAACCCCAGGTCCCTCAGCGATTCCTCATAAGACTTGCTCTCCAGACCCTTCACTAGCTTTGTTGCCCTTCTCTGGGCCCACTCCAGCACCTCAGTGCCTTTCTTGCTGTGAGGGGCCTAAAACCGAATACAGGGTTCAAGGTGCAGCCTCACCAGTCCTGAGTACAGGGGTATGATCACGTCTCTATTCCTGCTGGCCACTCTATTACTGACGGAAGCCAGGATGCTGGTTTTCTTGTCCACCTGGGCACACGGCTGGCTCATGTTCAGCCGGCTGTCAGCCAACGCTCCCAGTTCCTTTTCTGCCAGGCAGCTTTCCAGTCACTCCTGTGGATGGCAACGTTTCCACGGCATCCACATGTTCCCATCCCCATCCCCACGGATGGCAACTCAACAGAACAATCACTAATGGAGTTGGTACATCCGACAACCTCGTTGGGAACAACCCTTGAACTGCAGGTGTCCGCAGCCACATTTTTTTCTAAAACACACCTGTCAGAGCAAAAATGAAAGCCTGCATTGCAACTACCACCTCAACAGCGTAAGTTTCGCATAAACTGTTTTTGACGTGTCTCCAAACAGTGAAGAAGCCGGGAAACGGAAAGAAAACCGGGACATTTCGAACGTCCTTAAACAGAGGGGGCACGATGCCGTTTCCCAATGGCGCTTCCCGCCGAGGCGGCGGCAGCAGCGCCCGCAGAGCCCGGTGAGCCCCAGCAGCCACCCCGGCCCCGGCAGGAGCGGGCCGCCAGCCGGGCCGCGGCCGCCTCACCCACCGAACTTCACGGGCGTCCTGACGTCCACGGCGGTCTTGCTGTCCACGCCGTCCGCGACGATCGCGATCTGCTCCAGCGCCTCGTCGTACTCCACCCGGACGCGGTTCTCCTCCTCCTCCCGCCGCCGCTGGCGGCCGCGGGGCGGGGGGCTGCCGCCGGCGCCGCTGACGGCCACCAGCACCCGGTCCGCCCCCGGGTAGCGCTGGGGGTCCAGCGGGCGGACGCTCACCTGGCAGGGCAGCCGCACCCGCAGCCTCCCCCGCGGGCTGACGGCCAGCGCCCACTCCCGAAGGGGTTTACGGCCGTCGGCCTCGGCGGAGCCGCTGCAGCCACGGCGCGGGGCGGGCGGCCCCCACCACCCTCCCGCCGCCCGCACCGCCAGAGGCCCCCAGCGCGGAGGCAGCGCCCTCATGCCGCCCGGCGGCGCCGCTGACCCCGGCAGCCGCGGCAGAAGCCCCCCCGAGGCGAAGCGGAACCGGGCGGGGAGCCGCTCCTCGCGCCGGACGGCCCTTACCCGCGCCCTGCCCGGTCACGCGAGACGCGGCCGCACGCGGGAGGGGCGGCGGAGGGGGAAGGCACCGGGGCGGCCGGTAAACAGGCGGTGGCCGCTGGCGCGCGCCCCGCCAGCGACGAGCCGCCAGCCCCGCCCCCCTCACCGCGGAGACTCCTGGGAATCGTAGTTCGCCCGCACGAGGAAGGAACTACAAACCGCCCGAAAAGGGGCCACCCCAGCAGCACTCACCGACCTATCAGCGAAGGGGAAAGGCGGGGCGTTTCCGTGGGCTGTTTCTATTGGGCAGAGGAGCGGGACGCTGGAGCCAGTCAGAAGCGAGGCAGAGCGGTTGGGGTAGGCCGCAGGAGGCGAGCTGGCGTTGCCATAGGAACGCGGGACGCCGCTTGGCCCGGCGGGTCCGGCAGCCGCCCCACAGGTAGGGCCCTGCGGCCCGGAGGGACTCGCAGCGGCCGGGGTCGGGGTCTGAAAAATCGCTGCTCCAACGTAGAAGCGGGCTTCGGGCCGCCTCAGTCTTGTTTGAGGAATCCCGGGCGGGCCGGGGCCCACCCTCGCCGCCCGGCGTGGGGCCTGTCTGGTGCGTGAGAACATCAGGTACCTCAGGGCGTGAGGGCCTTTTCCACGGTCCCCTTGGGCTGGTCGTAGTGCAGCCAAGGGTTAGCGTCCAGTGGAAGAGTCGGGCTGGTGGCTCCCTGGTGCAGCAGTCTCTGCAGCCACGGGCCGTGACACCTACGAGGAAGAGGCAGGGGAAAGGAATGGGATGGGAGCAGAGGCAGTGCTTTGGTTGGCAGCCTGCGCTTTATTATGCTTAAGCGTACAGTGGGACTGCATGTGTTGAAATGTTCTCGGTCAGAGGATAAAGGAGCAGTTTGGCAGATGTGCTGGAAAAATATTTTTTTCAAAAGTGGTATTGCGGAGCTCTGAAATTGCTCTCTGTCAAGATGGCTTGGTTAACATGTTATTTACTGTGACTGCTTTTTAGCAGTTAACCTACAGCCTAGCAGTTCTAGAGCTGGCTAAATAAATATTTTCCTGAGTTCTGTGCAAATATGTCATGAGGTAATTGTTCTTAAAGGGTTTACAAAGAAGTGGAGAACTACTAAATTCAGTTAAGGAGACTTTTATGGACTTCATAGCCCACATTATCATTGTATAATAATTTACAAGTAGGTAGTGGATGTGGGCATAGATGATGTAAAGTCAGGGGCTGCATTTTTATTATAGATGTAATTTACTGCCAATAAATGAGAGTGAAGCATGCATGAACAGGTGCATTGTCTTAGCTATGTTGGAACACTAGAGATAATGAAATCTGGGGCTGGTACTTTAATGATTTTCTGCCTTTTGCACTCCATCTCTTCTTCTTTTCCAAAAGTAACCATGCAAGCCATGCAATACGGTATTTGGTCGTCAAGCTCTCTTCATCTCATTAGCCTCATTTCCATTTTTATCACTGCCTGACATTGATTATTTATGGATATGAAGTGGGATCTGAGAGTTCAGGAGCAAAGAAGATGGCCCTAGCTTTTTGATCCAGCTGTGATTTTCACTGTGGAAAGTTTAATAAAGATTCACCAAATAAGCTCTTCAGGTTAAGTTATTCCATTGGTTCACATTATTCAGCCCTAAAAATCATGAGATGAAACACAGAAAGGGCCAGCCTGACATGTTATAGTTTAGCATAGAAAAATATAATTCTAGAAAGACAAAAATGTAATAAGAAATACCTTGCAATATGACATGGGATAGCAATTAGTTTTTTCAAGTATTCAGAAACAGTTGTTTTGGGGAAAAAAAAGAACTACAAAATTCTCACCCTTGAGACCAATGCAAAATTTAGATGTTAGATAATTTGTCAGGGAAACGGTTACAGTACCTGTAAGAAGTGCGGTGTAATGTGCTGTCATTCCACTAGATGACAGCCACTTCAACAAATTACTAACCAACTCTTCAAAGGGAATCCCGCTCTTTGGTTAGGTGGGATTTACAGCTGACACCCCTTTCTCCCTGAAGTCGGTGCTGCTGGTCCTTATCGTTGTTTCTCACCTCCTCTGAATCGTTAGTGCTTCTTTCCTACTGTCCCCTTTTCCTCCAGTATCTCGGTATTTGACATTCCTTATGCAGGCAAAGGTTTATCAGATTGGGCTCTATGCATGATTTTTAATAATGTCGAGCTTTGTGTAATTGAGAACTTTGTTCAAGAAACCATTCAAAGATGCCTAAGCCTTAGCTCTGTGTATGTATTTCACTGTTTTGTGTTGGGTTCCTGATTAGATACAATCTAAGCATACTTACATGGTTAGAAATACTGAAGAAAACAGATAAAAAGTAATTGCCAGGAAGAAGTTCTTATTTCTCCGTACATATGAAATCTCATGTTTTTAATGTTTTACTTATGCCATCTGTATTTTTGGCTATATTATTGACTCAATTTAATTTTCATGCTCTTGACTGAATTCCAGCTGAACCCGTGTCAGCTGGTATGATATGTAACAGAGTGCAACAGTAAAGTCACATTTATTTTCAACTTTAATTTTATGACTTGTCACTTGCAGGAAAAGAAAACTGTATCAATTTTATAAACGAAGATTTAGTTAGACCTGCAATTTCAAGATACCTGCCTGATTTCTCAATGAATTACAATGCTTATTAGCCATTTTGCTAGATATTTTCTTAGAATCTATTTGTAAGGCAAAGAATATTCTTTATTTTACGCAAAAGATAAAAAATCCTAGACTTTATAAAGTGTTGTAAAATAGATTTTAAAGCCAAAGCATTATTAGGGACACTTTTAGTCTAAGGTGAGAGAGAGATTTCAAGGGAAGAGGAATTAAATTACAAGGACAGTACTATCAGCAAGTTTGCTGATGACACCAAACTGGGAGGAGTGGCTGACACACCAGAAGGCTGTGCTGCCATCCAGCGAGACCTGGACAGGCTGGAGGGTTGGGCGGGGAAAAATTTAATGAAATATAACAAGGGTAAATGTAGAGTCTTGCATCTGGGTAGGGACAACCCCAGGTTCCAGTATAAGTTGGGGAATGACTTATTAGAGAGCAGTGTAGGGGAAAGGGACCTGGGAGTCTCGGTGGACAGCAGGATGACCATGAGCCAGCAGTGTGCCCTTGTGGCCAGGAAGGCCAATGGCATCTTGGGGTGTGTTAGAAGGAGAATAGCAAGTAGGTCAAGAGAGGTTCTCCTTCCCCTCTACTCTGCCCTGGTGAGACCCCATCTGGAATATTGTGCCCAGTTCTGGGCCCCTCAGTTCAAGAAAGACAGGGAACTGCTGGAGAGAGTCCAGCACAGGGCAACTAGGATGATGAAGGGAGTGGAGCATCTCCCTTATGAGAAAAGGCTGAGGGAGCTGGGGCTCTTTAGTTTGGAGAAGAGGAGACTGAGGGGTGACCTCATTAATGTTTACAAATATATCAAGGGTGAGTGTCACGAGGATGGAGCCAGGCTCTTCTCGGTGACAACCACTGATAGGACAAGGGGTAATGGGCTGGAACTGGAACATAAGAGGTTCCGCTTAAACTCGAGAAGAAACTTCTTCTCAGTGAGGGTGACGGAGCCCTGGAACAGGCTGCCCAGAGAGGTTGTGGAGTCTCCTTCTCTGGAGACATTCAAGACCTGCCTGGACACGTTCCTGTGTAGCATAATCTAGGCATTTCTGCTCTGGCAGGGGGATTGGACTTGATGATCTTTCGAGGTCCCTTCCAATCCCTGACATTCTGTGATTCTGTGATTCTGTGACATATAGGAGAGGCTGTAGAAGAAATACACTTTTCTAACCTTTTTAATTGAAATTAACCACAGAATAAGATCAGACAGCCTGAGGTACTCACAGGGTATAAACTTAGTCTACGTGGGCAGGATTAAGTTCACCCATTTGCTATAATTGTAATGAAGAAATAATATGATTTCACAGCTCAGGAGAACGGGACTGCCCTGCAGGAGTGTTCTTGCTGGTGTTATGCTCAGGATGAGGCTCCTACCTGCAGATGCAAGAACATTTCAAATTTACATCCGGTGTTTGGGCAAGGTTCACTGCACACAGGGCTCGTAGTATCCATGTTCCTCCATATCATAACGCTGAAGAACTTGGTAGTCAGGATATTTTTTCTAAGTTTACTAAAAATTCTCATGTGTTTCTATTATGAAATATTTGTATAACATTATTTTAGTTCCTTTTTTATATTTTGTAATTTGTATTTTTCTCAGATGTATTTCTGAACTGCTTCCTTGAGCCTTTTTAGTTCTCAAGGCAAGTCTAGGTTTCTGTGAGTAGGCAAAGAATGTTTTGTTTGTTTTTTCCCTTGGTATTTTAGTGTATGTGTAGTGATGGTAACAATTTCTTCTTAAGGATGGCGGAGAGAGGCAGTTTCCAGAGCACACAATGGTTTCGATTTCAGATATTGTTTGCTTGTCATATTACCAGAAGATTTCTGAGGAAACTAAGTTCCGTATGGAAACCACATGAAAAGGGAAGTGGCAGATCTTACCATTCAAATTCTCCCTATCTTAGCCATACCTAATTAGAACTTCAGCTGATAAAGCCTGTGTGTGGCTCAGGGTTATTCCATCCTAAATAGCAGAGACTTGAAAACAAGTGTAAACAATGGAGCTAATAAGAGAAGCAGTTGAGGTATGCCTTGTGCTCTCATTTCCCCAAAGTGGGTGTCTGTGAGGTTGTATAGTCTAATCAAACAATCCATGCTGAATTACATGTGTATTATAATGCCTTATTGCACATGATGCAGTTTTAATAGAATCGTAGAGTGTCTTGGATGGGAAGGGACCCTTAAAGGCCCCTTTGTGCTTAAAATTTTAAAAAGCACGTTCAAGTTGGGCTTGAAGGATAAGACTGTAGCCGGTATCGAAATCTTACTGACATTTGAGTCTTGCATCTGGGTAGGAACAACCCCAGGTTCCAGTATAAGTTGGGGAATGACTTATTAGAGAGCAGTGTAGGGGAAAGGGACCTGGGAGTCTTGGTGGACAGCAGGATGACCACGAGCCAGCACTGTGCCCTTGTGGCCAGGAAGGCCAATGGCATCCTGGGGTGTATTAGAAGGGGGGTGGTTAGTAGGTCAAGAGAGGTTCTCCTTCCCCTCTACTCTGCCCTGGTGAGACCCCATCTGGAATATTGTGTTCAGTTCTGGGCCCCTCAGTTCAAGAAAGACAGGGAACTGCTGGAGAGAGTCCAGCACAGGGCAACTAGGATGATGAAGGGAGTGGAGCATCTCCCTTATGAGAAAAGACTGAGGGAGCTGGGGCTCTTTAGTTTGGAGAAGAGGAGACTGAGGGGTGACCTCATTAATGTTTACAAATATATCAAGGGTGAGTGTCACGAGGATGGAGCCAGGCTCTTCTCGGTGACAACCACTGATAGGACAAGGGGTAATGGGCTGAAACTGGAACATAAGAGGTTCCGCTTAAACTTGAGAAGAAACTTCTTCTCAGCGAGGGTGACGGAACACTGGAACAGGCTGCCCAGAGAGGTTGTGGAGTCTCCTTCTCTGGAGACATTCAAGACCTGCCTGGACACATTCCTGTGTAGCATAATCTAGGCATTCCTGCTCTGGCAGGGGGATTGGACTTGATGATCTTTTGAGGTCCCTTCCAATCCCTGACATTCTGTGATTCTGTGATTCTGTGATTTTTTTGAACCTGAATCTTTTTCTAATTATTGGCTAAGAAAAGCATCAGTAGGATTTTGATACCAGTCAGAGTGTTACCCTTCAAGCCCAGCATGTAGATGTGGTGCTTAGGGACATAGTTTAGTGGAGGACCTGACATTGTTAGGTTAACAGTTGAACTCAATGATCCTAAGGGTCTTTTTCAACCTGTGGTTCAAATTTTATAAATGCAAGGAATTAAGATAAAGTTTAAAGACGTTCATCACTATGCGTTAATGAAGTCAATCATTTTAAGTGTAGTTCCTTCAACAGAGATTTGTATAAATTTTGTGTCTTCTTAATTATTCTAGTTGATGCATCTTCATACACAGAGCTGCATCTCTTCATGTTCACAATGGAATTCTACTAATTTTTGTATCTGTCACTCTGGAAAGAGTCAGTGCAGCTAAGTGTCACCTATCTGGATTCTGCACTGACTTGTGTGTGAATGTTGCTGTTTGCTAGAGAGATACCAAACTAAAGATGCTGGAACTACTTTTGGAAATCTGTGTTCAGACTTTTGTTGCTGTCTTGAAGCTGTTTCACAAGATGGTTCTCAATCTAATTTGACCCGGGTTCCAGAACAGATTTGTAATTCCCGTTCTGTGTCATTCTGCATCTTGGGTTAAGGCTGTGATATTATTTGCAGTTCTACAACTTGAAAACATCCATCCATATTTGTCGAACTATTTTGTAGATACAGAAATCACGACAGCTTTCATTTTTATTTGAATTAGACTGTTTATTTATCAGATACTGCAAAAATACAAACTTTCTGCTTTGTTTTTTTGAACTTTATATATATAATTTGGTATAACCTGAATTTGAAATTTAGTTATGTAGTAGGTAATTGAAAAATGCTAAACTTATTTTAATGTCCCATAACAGTATATATATATATTTTGGTACAGTTTGTCGCTGTCCCTCCTAAGAAGTGGCGGAGACTAGCACACACTTTCTAAGGCTGGCTGTTGTTTTTCCCCTCTCTCAGCTGTGTATAGCTCTGTCTTAACATAATGTTATAACTTTCCAGATTGAGAAAATTGTTTTTGTTCTCTCCATGCCCAGCAAATTAGGGTCTTGGCGAGGACTCTTTTGTACTACCATACTGCGAGGAAGTGTAGGTTTTGACTGGTGTCAACTGTCGCATACGAGTATCGACAAAAACGCCTACATCCCTGAAGCTCTCAGGTTTTGGCATTGTTCTGCTTAGAGTTCCTGCTGCTATTCTTTTCTCCTTGTCTAAATTCTTCCAGTATGGTTGGAGGAAAAAATAAAGCAGCAGCAGCCATAAACATGAAATGCATAAGCTAAAGTATTCAGCAGTTCTTTATTAATGAAAAATTACTCTCTATTTATAAATGTGTGTACATGTTTATGTACAGTATTTCAGAGTTTATTTTTTGGCCTCTATGATGTTTACAGTTGTTTCACAATGTTTTGACTCCTTCAGGAGGGATCATGAAATTGCTTTTTTTTTACATAAGCAAATACAGCCGCTGAAATCTCTCTAAAAGCCAAAATGTTCCTGAAGGAATTCCAAACAGCACTGAAGAAAGTAATAAATTTGCCAGTTTAAATTTCACTGCCTTTATAGACAAATGACTTTTCAAAAGATGGATACACACAACACAACATTTTTATGTTTATTTTCCCACTGCAATTATTAAAAAAAAAAAAGTATTTTTCTTAACTCCCAGCTTTCTGACTTTGGAATGCAAAATTACTCTGGTTGTTTCAGTGGAGAAATCTGGTATACATTGTTGAAGTATTTGCAAAATTTCTTCTCAGTTACAGTTTTAATTTCTATGAAGCTCTAATTGTAGACCCACCTAGTTTGCTCATGGTGTGACTTCTGTTGTTTGTCGTGTTGACGCTGTGTTCTTCACACTACACATTGATCTTGTACAGTCATATATAGCCCTGGATCTGGTTAACTGTATTTTGGTATTTTTATTACTTCCTAGAACTTTGAACAATGAGTCAGGCTGGTGAAGAAAGTTCCAGTTCCAGTGACACAGAATTGGAAATCGAGAAGGAACAGCAACCTATCTGTGCTCTAGCTCCAACAGTTTATAGCCGAGATGAGGGATCCACTGATGTAACAGCAAGTCCTGCATTTCAGTGTTTAGATGAGGTACCATGTACCCCAACTTTCCCTGCAACAGTGCATATTGTGTCCAAATCAATTAATCTGAAATGTATATTTTGGTTTTAGTAGTTGAAGGTTGTTACCATAGTCTATCTGTATCTTCCCTATTTCTTCTCTGATTTTTTTTCTAAGTAGTAAAAACATTTTGTGAAACAGAAACATACACGGGGCATATTCTTGCTGGGGTTGGTGTGCAGAGTAGATAACCACACTATTTTTTTTTCAGTGATCATGGCCTTAAGGGAAATGAGAATACAGAGATCTTGTTTCTGTAGTAGAGATAATTGCATCATGATTTTTAGAAAGGCTCAATAGCTGCTGGAAAAATCCAAGGTAAGTGGCTCCTGAGGCAATAGTAACTGATGCTGATAGAAGAAACCTTTTGGTATTCAGTTTCTTTTGCAGAATTTTCTGTTTTAAGGAAACTTTTACAATACTAGAAATATTTTTGTATTTAAGATAGCAAATACATATCAAATGGAAGCCTTTAAAATGTAGTGCAGAAGAGACATTAAGATATCATCTAATCCAAAATTTGCACTGAAGTAAATTTTCTGCAGATACGTCTAATGTTTTCTTTTAAACTATAATTGATGGAAATAGCTCTTTGGGTATCCTTTTCCAGCATTTTGTTATTGCTAGAGTTTTAAAAGAAGAAGTTTTTCCTAAATCCCAGTTCCAATTTCCTTTGGTGTGAATAGTGCAGCTTTCTTCTTGTGTTTCCCACAGTGACAATGGACAGCAATCAGTTTCTTCCCTCTTTCTAAGGAAAATGTACATCTCTCATATCCTAAGCCTTTTTCATACTCCATGTTTTTCTTGAAGTTGTTAATTTAAGTTGCTTTACCTTGAGATCTTTCCAGCTTGGTTCTCTTAGATTAGTTTGCTATCTCAGCTCAGTCCCTCTGCCTTGGATGTAAGGTCAGTAGAAAGGAAAGGGCAAGAATTTGTAGTAAAGAGGAAAATAGGACTGCCTCTTTCCTATCCTGCTGTTAGATCATACTGAACGTGGCATGGAGCTGCCCAGTCAATCTCACTCATCTCTTGTACATTCAAGTGAAGTGCACAGGAGGGAGATTTTCACCTTCAGACCAGTACCAGTATGGTAAGCCCACACCTTCTAGTATTGCTGTAGCAAAAGAAAAGCATTTCTTCTCAGTCCAAGGCAGCTGCAAAACTCCAGGACAGCTCACCTTACAGAAATCACAGAATGTTAGGGGTGGGAAGGGACCTCGAAAGATCATCAAGACCAATTCCCCTGCCAGAGCAGGATCACCTAGAGTAGGTCACACAGGAACATGTCCAGGCGGGTTTTGAATGTCTCCAAAGAAGGAGACTCCACAACCTCCCTGGGCAGCCTGTTTCAGTGCTCTCTCACCCTCACAGGGAAAAAATTTCTCCTAATGTTTTTGTGGAACATCCTATGCTCCAGCTTGCAGCTGTTGCCCCTTGTCCTGTCATTGGACATCACTGAAAAGAACCTGACACCGTCCTCCTGACACTCACCCTTGACATATTTATAAACATTTATTAGGTCACACTTATTCTCCTCCAAGCTAAAGAGACCCAACTCCTTCAGCCTTTCCTCAGAAGGGAGATGTTTCACTCCCCTCATCATCCTTGTGGCTCTGCGCTGGACTCTCTCAAGCAGTTCCCTGTCTCTCTTGATCTGAGGGGCCCAGAACTGGACACAATATTCCAGATGTGGCCTCACCAGGGAAGAGTAGAGGGGCAGGAGGACCTCCCTCGACCTACTTGCTACTCCCCTTCTGACACACCCCAGGATAACATTGGCCACGAGGGCACATTGCTGGCTCCCGGTCATCCTGCTGTCCACCAGAACCCCCAGGTCCGTTTTTCCTATGCTGCTCTCCAACAGGCCAATCCCCAACCTATACTGGTCTTTGGGATTGTTCTTTCCCAGGTGGAAGACTCTACACTTGCCCTTGCTGAATTTCATAAATTTCTCCCTGCCCAAGTCTCCCACCTCATTCACCAGTGGGCCCACAGTGCCTCTAGCATTAGTTTTGTCTGCAATGTGTTTGAAGAAGACCTCGCTGTTGTCCTTGACCTCCCTTGTAAGGTTTAATTTCAAGGAGGCCTTCGCTTTCCTAGTTACCTCCCTACATCCTCTGACAACAATCTAATGTTCCACCCAAGTTGCCAGCCCTTCCTCCCATGATCCACAAACTCTCTCCTTCCACTTGAGTGTGCCCAGCAGTTCCGTATTTAACCATACAGGTCTCCTGGATCTCTTTCTTGACTTCCTACCTGATGGGATGCACTGATCTTGAGCTTGGAAGAAGTGGACCTCGACTACTGACCAACTCTCTTGGGCCCCTTTACCTTCTAGTACCCTGTCCTGTGGGATTTCCTCTAGCAGTTGCTTGAAGAGGCCAAAGTTGGCCCTGCTGAAGTCCAGGGTTACGATCCTGCTTGTTATTCTGTTCCTATCGAACAAGATCCTGAACTCTACCATCACATGGCCACTGCAGCCAAGGCTGCCCTCAACTTTCACCACTTCAACCAGACCCTCCTTGTTGGTGATTACAAGATCCAGCAGTGCTCCTCTCCTGGTCGGCTCATTCACCATTTACATCAAGAAGTTATCATCAATGCACTGGAGGAACCTTCGAATCCTTCTGTCTACTGAAAGTGTGTAAACTGCACTTTCAGGAGTACTTTATTTTCTAGGTATTCCCATACTTTTTCTATAGCTTTATAGTTGTGGCAGAATTTTTCATATATCAGTGAGAAGCATCTGCCCAGTACGAGATACTTTTATGCCCCATTCTTTCCCAAATTAAATAGAACTAGATGATAGCACATTCTAAACTATGTTCTACGTTTCTGCTTTGTTTTCCTGATTTTTAATCATGGTGAAAACTTATTTTTCTAGACTTATTCTAGAAAATTATCAGATCATTTGGCTATCTTTTTTTTTCCACAAAAAAACCTTTCTGAAGAGGTTATTCTCCATTCCAACTTGTTTAACTCTGATAATATTATAAACCATAAATGGGAAATATAATGTAACTGTAGTATTAGAAGTTGTTCCTAATTCAGAAGAAAAATGTGCAGTGGAAAACCAAAGTAAGCAATTTGCATAAGATTTCATAAATAAGGTCTTTCAGTCATGTTGTCAATTTTTAAAAGGGAACTATGACTCATTTATTCTTACCATAATTTTTAACAGTTTGTCCTTGTGCTTTATGGGTCAATTTGGCTTTTCATCACTTATTCACGTTTATTCTCTTCCACTGACTTGTTTGTTTTCCTTTGTTGAACTTTATACATAATTCAGTGATAAATATGACTTCGGTCACCGTAGAGGTTGTGGCATTGATATTGACCTCAGCTTCTTGGAATAGGTTTCAGAATTTTTCCACGGAAGCAGAATTATATCATACAGCCTCTGATTTACTGGCTAGTCATTTATGCCTGCACAGCAGCAAACAATTATCAGAAGGGATACCATTTGGTATTGTAAGATTTATTTGAGAACAGATGTATCCCCTCTCACAGTAAAACTTTGAGTCAAGCCAATCTTGTTTTTCTCATGTAAACTGCAGATAGTCAAACATGTAAATAGCAAGAAGTCAAACACGGACACACTCTCTTTCATTTTTAATAATACATAGCCTTGTGGGTTCGATAAAAGTACTAAAAACTTGACAGAAGTTTGAAAAAAAGCCATTCAGTCCATCATGACTTGCTTTTTTTTCACCAAGTGTTTTTATTTATTACCAAGTTGACATCAGCCTAACTCAGTACTTCCACTGCTGTTGGTTAGAGGACTGTCATACATTCGCAAAATGAACTTTCCACTTCTTTTAACCTTTGTTGTTATGTTATTGAAATAAAGACCATTTTCTTAAACACTTCTAATAGAATTTCTTGACTTGTGAATCTTTCCTCATATCCTGTTTTCTTCTAATATACACCATTAGACATAAATCATTCTGCACCATTTTAATAACTTTCATGGAAGACTGCATAGTCTAGTACCTGTGTGATGAAATAAATATATTATGTGCATAAATGCTACATTAAGATGCAATAGATTTTACTGTGTTCTATTTTGATTTAGTGTGTTATAGACAATGTATATGTACTTTGATTCTTAAAAGGCAGCAAAAAATATATTGAATTTTATCATGTACTTTGCCTAAATTTCAAGAGCTAATAATTTTATAAAATGTGTGCTTTACTTGTAGCTAGCTTCAGCAAAATGGTCTGAATTTATACACGTTACATGCAATTTTAAATGTTTTTTTTGCAACAAATGGCAATATAATACATTTTACTTTTCCCTTATTGTATATATTATTCTTGTCGCAATACTACTATTACTGCTGAAGCAGTATAGCATTTGAATAGAAAAAGCTACAGGACATGACATGAAACTGGATTAAATGCTCAAAATGGCAAAATTAGGCAGAATAAAAATAAGAAAGACCGGTTAACAAATTGCCTCCTGCCCTACCTCATAATTTTTATCCCTATAATTTTTTGCCCTTCCTTGCACTGTATAGTAGCATTCTTTCCCTCTGGACACTCAAGTTGTTCTTCAGCTTTCCTCCACCTGATCCAGATTCTAATGAACATTGTCCATTTATGTGCTAAATCAAAATTTGCAGAATAAACTCCTTTGGAAGATTTCTCTGATTGGTCTAATGCAGACTGTTGCACTCTCCATCTTATAAAGATAAGATGAACTGTGCAGCTTATAAAGATAAGATGGACTGTGCCCCTCATCTGATACCAGCACCAAGTCTTTCATTTGCACTGCTTTTTTTGGGGTGGAAATTGTGACTATTATGCTACATCTGTCTTTGCTGGTGTCCAAGCATCCTATGACCGTCAGCCATCACAAAACCAAAAGAAGCTTTCATGAATATTTTTTGTGAGTGTTTTGAAACTTGGAATCTTTCTGAGATTAATGAACTTATTAGCCCTGACTGCCAGAAGTGGTGAACTTTTAATAAAGATGTTAAACAAGATTCTGGTTCTACTGGAAACACAGAGCAAAATCTTCATGTTTACCAAAAAATGAACAGTATAGTGACCGAGACTTCTCAAGCAAATTTCCCTTCTGCTGATCTGACACTGATTTATGTGGGTCAGCTATCTGGAGGAGTTTTAAAGTCATAGAATGATGCATATGTTGGGTGTAAAGTCCTGCATCTGGGAAGGAATAACACCAGGCACCAGTACAGATTAGGGGACATCCTGCTGGAAAGCAGCCCCGTGGAGAAAGACCTTGGAGTCCTAGTGGACAGTAAGTTGTCCATGGGACAGCAACATGCCCTTGTGGCCAAGAGAGCCAATGGGATCCTGGGGTGCATTAGGAAAAGTGTGTCCAGCAGGTCTAGGGAGGTTCTCCTGCCCCTCTACTCTGCCCTGGTGAGACCACACCTGGAATCCTGTGTCCAGTTTTGGGCTCCCCAATTCAAGAAAGACAGGGACCTACTGGAGAGAATCCAACGGAGAGCTACGAGGATGATTAAGGGACTTGAACATCTCTCCCATGAAGAGAGACTGAGAGAACTGGGGCTGTTCATCCTTGAAAGGAAATGGCTGAGAGGGGACCTTATTAACATGTATAAATATCTGAGGGGTGGGTGTCAAGGGAAGGGAGACAATCTCTTCTCAGTGGTGCCCAGCAACAGAACAAGAAATAATGGGTTTAAGTTAGAACATGGGAAGTTTCACCTCAACATGAGGAAAGATGTTTTTACTGTGAGGGTGACGGAGCACTGGCACAGGCTGCCCAGAGAGGTTGTGGAGTCTTTTTCTCTGGAGACTTTCAAAACCCACCGGGATGCGTTCCTATGTGGCTGCCCTAGGGGATCCTGCTCTGGCAGGGGGGCTGGACTAGATGATCTCTAGAGGACCCTTCCAACCCCGAACATTCTATGATTCTGTGACTGTGATTCAGTGTTTGAGTGTGGTTTAAGGGCGAAAAGGTATTTTTCTTTTTTTTCTCTTTTTCCTCACCTTGCTGCAGGAAAGAAGAGAAATTCACATAAAGGTTTGCTACATCTTTCAAATATAATTACAAAGGAATCAATATTTTGTATATTTCTTCAAGGCCTTCTGACATCTAACTGCCACTCTAGAAGACAGAGCCTTTCCCAATTTCTTTTGCTAACAAGCTGGTTTTTAATTATGTTAAGTGGTAGGTGTGAATAACTTTTCTTTAAAAAAAAGTCAATAAAACTTTAAATGAAACATTTCCTAGAAAATCTACCTTAGTAGACTAAGAAATTTTATTTTTTTTACATGAGCACCAATTTAATTTCTGTTCAACTACACAGACATTAGTGTGTTTTCTACTCTTATAAAGTATGATCATAAGTATATTTTTGCATGGTAGCCATGGCAGTGGACAGTTTGTTTCAGTGCTCTCCAAACATGTATGTGCTCTATGAAAGATGTAAAAATCTTAACACAGCTGTTGAATGCAAACAACATTTTCAAACTTAAGCTGATCCTGGCACGCTCTGTGGAGTGTGCTTTACATGCTTCAGAGGCTGCTGGCACAACAAAAAAGCTGTATGAGTATGTTGGCACAGACGGCAAAGGCAGATGTGGCCTCTGTGTCCACCCATAGGAATTGGACTGATAATTAAATAAACCTTTTCTGACTTTGTTGATATGGTTACCCTGGGGAGTCAGCTAGGGATCATAATGTGTCTGTAAGGTAGAGTCCGGGGCTCTTTTTGCAACAGCTTTCAGCAAGCAAGCAATAGTTTGCATAGTGAACGTTAAACTGATCAGCGGATGAGATAGGAAAAATGGATTGTTGCAATTGGTGGTAGCACCTCTAAAAAGCTGTAGAGGGGTGGAGTGTATTTACAGATGCCTTTGAACAGCAGGAGTGGGAACAGAGCCAGAGTAGTATGTTCTTCGTATTGAGAGATTCTTTTGACCACTAACAGGTGATATTGTGAGGAAGCAAGGCTGGGAAGCTGTTGGATGTGTTCAGACTATCACAAAGCAGGTGGTGTTTCTGTTAATTTCTGAAAAGCACATTTGGAAGCCTTTATGTTTTGTTTCTTCTATGTTTTTCTAAAGTCAAGTGCAGGTTTTGTGCCACCCAAAGGAACCACAGCTCCCAAAAGCTGTGAGATGAGGAGAAGGAATAACCTTTAACTGCAGCATTTTCTTGCATTTTGGTCTTTTCTCAACAACTTTTGGGACTTCAAGATGAGAAGGATCCTCATCTTTGGGTTTAACACACAGAGGCTGAGCTGCAGAGGTAAACAGAGGGGCTTTGTACTATGTCCAAAGAAATAAATGAGAATATGTGTTTCTCAGAGTGGATGATACTTCCCCACAAAAGTCATAGAGTCCATGTAATTGCTTAAAAATAATAGTGTAAAACATACTTCTTATTAATTCTAAATGTTGGCATACTATTTCAGTAAAAGTGTAATATCAGATTTACACTTCATCTTGATTATTTTTTCTAGTTACTCTTTTCCAAGCAGATTCTTCTTTTACTGAGATCAAGAAAACTTGACGAACAAGGACGTAAAGAACAACACTGTTTCATACCCTGTTTTTATGGCTTGTGTGAGGGTTGGATTTGACACATGATCTTAAAATATTGGTTTCTGTTTCTGGTTGCCATTGAGGGTGATAGCCAAATTCACTTCTGGTCAAAGTATTATAACTCTGTAAAAGTTTCATTAAAGCTGTGACTGAGAGAGATCAGTTTAGTAACTGGAATGTTTGCATTTAGCAGGGCCTGTGGATGATATTGCTCAGCCATTTTTCTTTGAAACTTATGTCAATGTCCTCAGGCCCATATATACCATATTATTTTTCTTTTACCTCTTGCAAAAAAGAACATGGAACACATTTATAAAAATATATTTCTATCTCTTTCTTGGTAGGAGAGTATTAAGTTCTTATCGTTATTTATGTGTGAAAACCTGACATCACATCATTCGTGGTTTGATTTTTCGGACGTGTAAGTCATAGAATCTATGTAAATTTGGCACGTTTGTTTGGTTTTAAATCAAGCTATAAACATGGTGTTCTAGGTATGGGTTGAGAACCATCTTAGTTTTCCTTGGAAATAATCCATAATTTCCAGGTTATTTTCCACCGAATTGTCAAACTACCTGTTGTTCACAACTCACTCTCTGAGTTTGACTGCAGTGTTTCCCAAAAAACACTGTTAAGGAAATAATGACTTGCATAAAAAAGGGAAGAAAATAAAAAGCACTGCTTTCAGACCTTCTTTTAATTTCTTCTCTTTTCTTTTTTTTGTTTTCTGATATTTTTCTGTTTAAGCAATGCGTAGAAAGCCAAGACATTACAGTCTGCTTGGCTGATCACATTGAGCAGATGGGTTTATGCCTTTATTTTTTGGAAACAACCCTTAGGAATTTTGCTAGAAAACCTGCTGTTAGTAATCTTCACTAAAATTCACAATTTAAATACTAGCAAGATCAAAACCACAAGTGCTTTCATATGATAATCAGTGTTACATAGATGTTTGCTGTAAATTGAAATATATGTTTTGAATTATTAAGCCTTAAGCAGAGACCAAATGCTTTTGTTTGTATAAAAAAATGTATGCTTTAATTTGGAGTATTATTGCTATTCACGTGATTTGATCAAACTTGCATATGATTTGAAAGGCTGTGCAAAATACAAAAAAAATACAGGAGTTTACTTCTCCTCTTTCATGTTAAAAGATACAGGTCATGTAAACATTTGATTGGGTGATTACTTTTTTCCCTTCCAAATATAAGTAACTTCATAAAGATGGCAGAAATGTTTTCTGATAGTACCCATACACATCTGGGACAGTAATACACCTTCAACAGTGTGACTTAATTTTATTACACCAAGGAAAAACAAAATTCATGCTTGCAACAGGTAGATGGAGTTACACTTTGAAAAGCTGGTACACATTGATGGAGATTCAGCTACAATAGTTCCAGGCAGGTAATATTCAGATTTGTGTAACAACATTATGCTTTTTTGTTTTTTTTTGTTTGTTTGGTTGGTTGGTTTTTTTAAAAAAGATATCAGACAAGGCTTTTGTAGATGGTATTAATGACATTTGCTTATTCTGTTACAAATTCTGTGCTTTATGAAGTTTCCTTTAAACAAAATAAAAAAAGGGACAGTTTCACTCCTAACAACTGAGCAGGAAAAAGACATTTTCAAGTAGAAGCTTGTAGGTACTGTAAGTCATACTTAGCTAGTTACCATGTAATGAATAGGAGCAAATTGTGCATTTCATGCAAAATGATTAAATATAATCATATGCAGTAAGATATTTGCTTTTCTAACCGATACTTCATAAGTTGCTTTTTTTTTGTATTTGTTTAGACAATCCTTTTCTATCCCAAAATAAATATTCTATAGCTTCAAAACATGTTCTTAGGCAAAGATTATACATATTGCAATTAAAATTTTCCATTACTCTTTAAAATTGAAATAAAATTATACTTCACACTGATATACCCTTCAAAGTATTTACTTCCTTAAAATATATATTAGTATTTTAGAATTTAGCAATTGCTACTGTTACTTATTTGTATAACTTGTAACCGTAATTCTTGTTATCATCTTAAAAACCAGTAAACATCATATTTGTAAAATATGAGGTGTATTTTTTTAAAATGTATTTTTTAACTAAAAAGGCTATGCCAGCAAAGACCACACTTTAACTAGTAAAGTAATACAGTCTTAGAATAGTTTATCTGCATCTCAAGATTTGCAGCAGCGATATAGCAAAATAGCCTCTTGCTTGGATAAATTGCAACTCCGCTCAAAATGTTAGTCACTGCAATTATAGACACGTCCTTTATAGGATAGGCAATAGATACATATAGTCAATTTTGTGCTTGCTATCTACAACATGAGCTTTAATCTTCAATTCAGTAGGATATTCAATTTGCACTTCCCGAAGTATTTGAAAATTTGATCCATTTGTTACATTTTAAAAGAAAAAAGTCTTTCACATATTCATTTTTCTGTTTATAATTGCCAGTGCATTGTTCATGTTTCTGGGGCTACAAAAGGAGTAGTCAGAAAATGGGGAGAACACATTCTTTTTATATTTTACAAAATATAAGCTTTTTTTTTTTATAATTTTAAGGTCAAATAGTACCTAGGGTGAGGAGTACTTAAATGAGAGAGCTTAGGTCTCTGGAAGGGTCATCTTGTAACATTTGACTTATCTAAAAAACTCAGGAGAAAGCAAAATGCTGCTGGAAACTGCTTTTTACATGTATTTAGAGGCATTAATGAAAAGATGTGGATTCTTCTTAAAGTGTCTTCTTCCTACCTATCTACCTGATTATATAAACGTGCGATAAGCTACATAATAGCTCCTTTCTCCCACAACTGACAAAGAGAACATTCAGATGAATGGAGGAACCAAAATGAGCAAGAAATGTTGTCTTTCGTTATGTATTGTCTACTTTATTTCCACTTGCTTTTGTTCAAGTCCTTCACCAACTTCCTTGAATAACCTTTGATAAAGAGCATAAGATTTGAGGAATCATCTTCATGTTCTAAGTTTTCTTCAAGGCTTTTTTTTGTGTCTTTTGGCAAACCTTGTGGCCCTCTGTTTCCTAGGCCTATAAAAACAATAATTTATAGTACTTCTCCTAATTTATATTGATACTACCATCGTGTAGCTTTAAAGCTATCAGGTATACCTCTGAGTTATTTTCAGGTTAAAATGTAGGTGTTCATTCAGACACAATTTGTGGAAGACCATTTAAAAGTTTTAAGTCATATAACCTGGTAGATCACAGTCAGTAAAAGCACCAAAAGGAGTATTTAGAATATTTACGTAACGATACTAAGACTCAACCTGTGCGAAGTCTTAGTAATAACTATTCAGAAACATTCATGCTGGTTTTAATACATTATATGGGTCAAACCATCTCTAAAAATTTATGTGCAAGTATGTTGTTTTGTCTAGAACTATTTTATGCCAAACAGAACTGAATACTTGAATTCTGAGTATAATACTGAGTAAGTACAATTTTGAGTGCAATCCAATGCAAACTAGTTAAGAGGAAATTACAGAATTACTGCACGAAACTTTTTGGTCTGATCATGATTTGTACCGATTTAAAGGCTTGCCTATATCCACTGGGAATATCATCAGAAATACCATGCCATGTACCCCAGAAAATGCCGTTGCGAACACCTTTGTATTTCTTGTGGTAGTACTTGCCATTGAGGTTGGCAGACAAGCATGCGTCAAACCACCAGCCAGAGCTGTAGTACGCTCCGCAGTTTCCTGAGGGATACCTATCGTTGTCCTTGTCTGGGGTTGTAAAGAACTTTTGGTCATGGTTGTAACGCTTGCTGTAGCGAAGGGCATCTCCTGCTGTGCCGCTGTAGCCGTGAACACTTAGACGGTACTTTAGGTACTCGTTGGCCACATAGAAGTGTTCGTATTTCGCGTACTCTCTGATACCATTGAAGTCCTCAAGGTCAATTCTCAGTTGCATTTCCTGGCTCTTTGTCAGGAGGTGAATTTTGTCATTCCCCAGCCAAAACTCCCTGCTGAGGTTCCCAAAGCCGTTTTTGTAGTCGTTCCAGGTTCTGTTAAAGTTAGTGCTACCATCCTGACGCCGTTGCAGCACTGTCCAGCCTCCTCCATGCGTTTGCATGTCACAGTAAACTTCAAAGCTATCATTTCTGGGGTCAGGGCTAATCCTGTAGATTCCATTACTCCTTCTGCCTGCTGTGTAATGGTCAGCACAGTCTCTTTGCATTATTTGTATAACTGGTGGAAGAACAGATAGTGTTAGAATAAACATAATTGCAATTTAAAAATAAACAATATTTTTACCCAGACTGATGTGGTGTACAGAAAGAACTTGGACTGGAGAGACTTTGACCTAGGAAATAGTATTTCAGCAATTTCAGTTATAGTGAGAAACAGGGTTTTTTTCCATCAGGTCTACTCTGTAATAGATGGTGCTTAGGATATCTGCATTAGATAGCAAAACCCATTTAAATGGATCAAAAAAACCCATTTAAAACGATTTTTTTTTTCAAAAAAACCCATTTAAATGGGTCCAAAAATCCCATTTACATTACTTCTTGTATCAAAACTGCCTAATATGGAGGCATTTTGATTATCTGCTTTCCCTTTTCTTCTTTTGTCTTCTCTCTCTTTCCATTACCTTCTGTAAATTCAGCAGGATTCCTTCAGTCCATATTTCTAATGCTTCGTGGCTACACACTTGCTGCTTTTTGTACTTAAATGTGTACCATCACACCCTGTCTATAATTTAGATCTTCATCTGGCAGTATGTCAGAGAAAAAGCTTTGTCCATATGGGAATGACTTTAACCTGGCTATTGTGCAGTTGACGTCATTTGATACAGAACATAACAGCATTAGGGATGTTTCATGTGTTAATGTTGTCTGTACTTTAGGAAGCAGGAAAAAAAATACAGTTGTGTCATCTATTGTAGTAATACTGCGATTCCTAGAAAGATGAAGGTAGAAAAGTGACGGTGCTTTCCTGTGTATTGCTGGCTTTACAGCCTGGAAATGTTTCAGCATCTACTATTAACACTGCTTTTTCCCACCATTGGGTGATGTATTTTATTCAGAAGAAAAATACCCCCAGGTTTTCCCTGCAGTGTGAAAAATACATTTTTTATCTACAATGTCATCCAGTAATGACATTATGTTTAACAGCATGATATTATAGTTCCCTGTTCTTAAGTGATACTGAGAGCTCTCAGAATTTCTGAGCTGGAATCAAAACCATAATGTTCATTCCTGTTGCACATTTGGATTCATGGACATGTTGGTTTGCAGGCTTGAATTGCTCATTTTTCCTAGAAAATTTAAACAATTAAACTGCTTCTTGAAAGGGAGGAGTGTTCTCAAGCTGCAGCAGGGAATAAGACTCAGGACTCCTTGTTTGCCAGTACAGAAATCTGGACATCTATGAAAGCACAAAGTATAGGCATCAAAGGTTTAAAAGCCAAGTATAAATCCACATCTATTTCACTGAACTTTATGTAAGATCCTTGGTCGACTAAGTTTCAAAGCAGATATTTACAGATAAAATGGTTTTATAACCCAGTTCTACTCCTATTTAAATAAAGTTTTTCTATTACTTTCAGTGGATGTATGAATAGCTCCTGTGAAAAAGAAAAATGTAGCCGTTACCCTTGCTAGATTTCATGACATATATATTGCTGCTACAAACACTATTAGCATCACCTACTGCAAAATAAAAGGAATAACTACATGATCATTATGAATAGTACCCAACAGTGTGAGAAATATTTAAAATTAATTCAATCTGTGATGAAGTGCTGTACTTAAATTTGATTCATTGCCCGTTATCAACGTACAAAATATCACACATTGTTTTTGTGATTGTTTTACATTTAAATTAAAGTGATTTATACTGGTTTATATATAAGCTGATTGTTGACACAGTAGAAACATTACCTTTAGTATTATTCATTTGGTCTTTTCACACTTTCAAGCTGTACATACACTGTTCTATCTGCAGATGTGTCAATTTTCAATATGGATAGACAGAAGAACAGTTTTATTTTAAACTTGAAAGCTAAACAACAGAGGCTTAAAAACTGTAATGCAGTCTGATTTTTCTCTGCTTTATCACTAGAGAGCCCTATCTTCAGATGCCTGACAGATAAGTGGTAGAATACAGTGTCGATATGGTGAATATTTCTTTTTAAACCCCCCTTTAAACCTCCCTCAATCTTCGCTTAATAACAGTGAACATTCGAAATAAATTAGTAGTTCTATTTCTTGATTTTAATCAGGACAATTAAAAAGTAAAATAAAAGTGTGTTTGTCAGTGATAACACTTATTTTTTATTTTATATTGCTTATATATTAGATTGATGCTAAGGGTTTAATATTAAAATGATGGTACATATATTGCCCACTTGAGAAGTACTTTTTCAGCTGAGCCTTTCAGATGTTTGCTGTGGTGTCAGAGAAATTATTTTATTACCCATCTTTTAAAAACTTAACATTTTACTTTACATTTTACTTAATGTTTAATAATCACTTGCAGACCTTTTTAGAATAATTGAAGTTTCACGGTGGAAAAAACACCATGCAGTTTCCTAAGGTACACCTAGAGAAAATTAATCCCTTCTCATCCATGGAGAAAATATGTGTAGTTCACTGATGTTTAATATCCTTAATGAAGGATAGTACGGTGCAAAATAAAGCTTGCAAATTCATGGTTTGAAGCCCATAATAAAGTCCAGTTCTAGGAGGAACTGAACACCTGCAGCTCTCAGTAACCCTCTAGTGGCAGCTGACATGTTCCAGAGGAATATAAACAAACACTAAAAGAGCAAATACTGAACTTGTGAGGTTAGTAGCACAGCTATTTGGTTACAATTTGACTCAGACTGTTTACCTAATATTTGTAAAATGCACAGAAAGCTTATACAGACAGAAAGAGGTTACATACCAGGTCTTGGTTGCATTGCTGGACATTTAGAAGAACATTTGTAATCAAGGCTGTTCACAGCAACAGTCAAATTAGCAACTTTGCTGTCAACGTAATGTTCTACATTGTTCATATTTATGAGGCTCATCTTCTCTAAACGACCCTGCAGTGTCTGAATCTGACTCTTTGCATTTTTTAAGCTGGTTGCCATTCTGTTAACTTTGCTCTGCAGCTCCTTTACTCTGTTATCTTGGATTTGACTGTTTTCTGCTGGAGTTTCTGCATTAGGTAGCAGAAGCTCATTACTGTTGTCTCTTTCTTGGTTGTCATCTGCCTGCAGCTTGCAATCCTGGCAGCATTTCTTCAGCTTGTTTACTGCTTCTTTAAGGCTCTGTACTTCTTTTAGAGTCTTCTCAAGCAGTCTGAATTCTTTAGGTAACTGGATGGTCATCGGAGGCAGATTTATCTGATACGGACAATCCTCTCCTTCGTCACATTTCCGATTAGTTTTGAGCTTTATAGGACAAGTCTCGGTAGCTTTTCCTTCTTTAGCATCCTCTTCATCTTCTAAAACAACTGCAAAGACATTTGTTAAAGTCAGGAGAGCTGTCTTCAGCAAGAGTAAGTAAACGAGCAGCTTCATCTTCACAGAGAAACTGGCAGTATGAGGAAGTATGCAAAAGTGGAACAACTTTATAAGGAGCCTGTGAGTTATCAGACTGCCTACACTGTTCTCAGAAATGGGTGGGAGTGCTTGCATCACGGCTGATTAATAGCAGAGCGGAGTAGGTAGTGCTTGCAAGAATAGCACATTTCAGTGTGTATTCCTGACTCAGAACTAGTATGTAAGCAAAATGATGAAATGCATGTGTGCTGATCACTTGTGCAGTTTAATTCCTTGTTGTGCATGGGGAAATTTTTTTGGGAAAAAATGTCACTGAAGTTGCTTGGCTCTGTGTTATAACAGTCTTGTAACATATTTCTTAACATTGGCATTTTCTAAAACTGCTTCTCAAAACCAGACTACAGTTTTGCCACAGTAGGTGGTAAACAGCCCCTTTCCCAGTTTGAGGTTTATCACAGCAATAGCTTCACTGACATTCAGTCACTTGCTTCCTGATTTTTTTCTTTTAACTTAATAGATGTATTAATGAAAATTATTTAAATCCCAAAGCATACCAAAACACGCATATAGTTTGGGTTCCAAACATTTTTCAGGGTAAAGTCACAAATTAAGGAGAATAAGCAGCACTTTCTTCTTATTATTTTGCCCAGCACTGTTTATAATAGTTATCTGGAACATTAATTATTTTTATGGCCCATCACAGTTAAAATTCACTGTTAGCTGATTCTTAGTACTTCTTACTGAACCTCTCTAAGTGAAGAGAAGGAAACTTAAGACACACACCCCACCTTTGATCATGGGACCCTAGCTGTTGGGATGATTGTCCAGAAAACCCAGAGCAAGTCCTGGTGTTCTCAATTTCAAAGTCCCAAATTCTGAATCTAAAGCAAGGCAGAAAGAGAGAGATAGGGAAGAAGCTCCCGTAGGTCTATCACTCAGGAATTTTCTTTTCTGTATTCCTGATTTTCAATTCTTGCACTTCTTTTTATTATGCCCTGTATCAGCTGTAAGAGTTAATCGTGTACTTTGCCTGACTAATCATACCAAATAGAATACTTCAGCTCTAGGTGCCAATTGCCCTGTACTTCCTCGTTTTATTCTACAGCCACCTTTGCCATTCTCACGTGGTAACTATGCCACTTTAATGACCAATGTAATTTTCCTTGTGCCCCAAAGCAAGGCTACATGGACATGCCTTTGTGCATTCGTAGCTCAGTTAAGAACCAAAAAACTTGCATGAGTAAAGGGTTTTTATACCAGTTCTTGTTTAATTAGTCCAATCTGAACAATTTATTTCCTAAATCCTATTTGAAATTACTCACAATATAGATTAAACATTAAACAGACATTAGTCACACTCATGCTCCATAAGTTCATGATCTCTGGAATGTTACTAGCTTTTATAGAGACAACAGACTTATATTGATAGTAGAGGAGGGAGGCTTGGTTTAAAAAAAATCAACTGCTAGTGTGACCTGCTAAAACAATTCCTTCAGATTCCTGCGTAGCACAATGATCTGCATACTTTCTTGGGAAATGGGTCTTGAATCTACCCCTCCCATATTCTAAATAAACACCCCAGAACCTGCCATGATACTCTTAGTAATGGGACGAAACTCTGTGCTTCTCCGTTTAAGATCATGACTGTTCCCCAGCAATGAGGTGAAAGGCTCCCCCAGACTGTGAGTTGGGTGTAACATATTGACATGACTTTTGTTTTGTTAAAAATTGATCAAAACTGAAATGTTTTTGACAGAAGAAATGTATGATTTTAATTTGTGAATAAATTTTTAATTTTTTTTGTTTGATGAATAGGATCCAATTTTTTTTTCTATCAGTCTAAATTCAGATATCTACAGAGTTTTTTTCTCCGGTATGGCTGCTACTGTCAAATTGAGGAAAACTTACCAGCCTCTTTTGGGGGGTTTTAGAAATATAACAGAATTCCTAAATCCTTGTTATCTCGGAAGCCATGTTCCTCTCACACCATTTTTTCAGTTTACAATGAACTTCCTATCTGCTATGGTACTTTTGACTGTACAAACTATTCTGTATCTGTAAAATTAATAATAATTGTCCTTGGTAGACATCTTCTTATGCCTTGAAATATTTACATACATATCAAATATTATTATAATTTGTAAGTTTTGTGCTGTATCAAAAACCTAAAATATCATTAGAACTCAGTAACTTCAAGAAGGGCAGAAATTTCTAATAATATTGAATGTCAAAGAAATAAAGTTCAGATACCTGAACTTTTCAAACATTTTTGTCCAGAGACATTCATTCCTTTGTCCCTTATATACCTTCCTTATGGGATATTTACTTCTTCCTTTGGATGAGATTTCTGTGGTCTTGAGATGCTCTGCTGACTTCCGGATTTTGTTACTAGTCCGATGTTCTGCTGCTAGGCCGACTGCCGGCAATCTGTTTGGAGCCCAAAAGATTCATTTCTCCACAGAAATCTATGTGCTTCTCCTCTCTGGAGAAGTCTCATAACTGAGGACTGGTCTTCCTGTTCTGTCAGGGGACATCCATTTCCAACAGTGTGTCAGGTGTCTCTTCTTCCTTCAGGAACTCAGAGTAGTATGCCACAGCCTTTTTAGTGTTTCGTGCCTTCCTTGGCATAAAGTTTCAACACTTTGTCCTTAGAAAGGGCACTGAGCAGTCTTAAACTCTGAGATGCTGATGCAGCTTAACTAATGACAGAGGTATTGGGTCGGATCAAAACTGAGAACTTCAGTTTGTTTATAAGCAAATTTTCTTCCCAGTTGGGGCTTTTCTAGATCCCTAGAGTGTTCAGTATAATACTTAAAACTTCAGTTAAGCCAAAAGCCAATCTTTTTCAACTGTGAAAGGATCTGTCTGAATAACAACTGATGATCATGAGTGAGGATTTTCTGCAAAGGTCTTTAGTTACATTAAAGGTGATTTTCTTGTAGCTTTTCCTCTCATTTAGTCTTGTTTTTTAGGAACCTGTTTTTCTTTATGTGGACTGAAGAGATATCTTAATCTCACAGACATATCTTCCTAAAGATAAAAATCTGGGAGTTCAGGATATTCTTAAATTCTGCTGGAGATTTTAATTCTGTTCCCAGAACTACCTAGTGGCTGCAAGGTTAAAGAAGTAATATATTTTGGTTTAACAGGCTTGTCTGAGGACTGTTTATTCAAAGTTTATCAAAACCAGCATAAACCATTCCCATGATTTTTTAGAGCACGGATCTTTTTCTGGAAGATAATGGAATGTAGGTCAAAGAGAAAAAAACAAAGACTGCAGGCAGATGTTAATTTAGCTAGTGACTATGGCAATTTGAAACGTAACAGCTTGCCATTTGTTTGATTTCTTGCTTTGTGCTGGGAGTTAAGATCTCCTGCAGATGAGTTGCTGCGAAACATCCAGGTTTGTGTAAGCAGTTCAAATGATTGGTCTGAATAAATGTGAAGCACGTCTGGGCGCATTCGCAGAATCACACAGAATCACAGGATGTTAGGGGTTGGAAGGGACCTCTGCAGCTCATCTAGTTCAACTGTCCTACCAGAGCAGGATCACCTGGAGCACAGGATGGTGTCCAGGCAGGTTTTGAATGTCTCCAGAGATGGAGAATCCACCACCTCTCCGGGCAGCCTGTTCCAGTGCTCTGTCACCTTCAAAGAAAAGAAGTTTCTCCTCATATTTAGATGGAACTTCCTGTGTTCAGGTCTGCGCCCTTTACCTCTTGTTCTGTCACTGGGCACCACTGGAAAAAGGCTGGCCCCATCCTCCTGACACCTACCCTTTAAGTCTTTAGAAACATTGATAAGATCCCACCCTCAGTAGTGGTAGGCCTTTGGTTCTCAGAAATACTAGCATGCTGCCCCACAAGTGCTGAGCTATTACACCAAGGTGCCTCTCTAGCAAGCCCAGTTACATCCCCATTTCTCTGAATCTAGTTTAAAGCTCTCTCAATAAGCCCTGCTAACTCTTGTCCTAGAACCTTTTTCCCCCCGCGAGTTAAGCTTTTCTCATCCACTACCATCAGGCCTGGTGTTGTGTAAGTCAAGCCATGGTCAAAGAACCCAAAGTCCTGTGAGTAGCACCAGGCTCGGAGCCAGGCAGTGATCTGCTGGCTCTTCCTGTTTAGCCCCTCATCATTCCCCACAACTGGAGAGAGAGAGGAGAACATGACTTGTGCTCCCAATCCCATGACCAGTCATCCCAAGGCCCTGAAAACTTTCTTCATTGCCCTTGGGCTTCTTCTCACTACTTCATCACAGCCTGCCCGAAAGCCCAAAAGGAAATAATAACCTGTGGGCTGTACCAGGAAAGGAAGCTTTCTCTTTGCGTCCTTAACCTGGGCCCCAGGAAGGCAGCAGACTTCCCCATGTAGTGGGTCCAGTCTACATGTCAAGCCTTCCACTCCCCTCAGAGGTGAGTTGCTATGGCAATGACCTGTCTTTTATTCTTTACTGAGGCAGTTTTGATGCAGGGGATGACCTGACTAGACCTCGAAGACACCTTCAAACTGAATCATAGAATCGTGGAATGGCTTAGGTCGGAAGGGACCTTAGAGATCATCTAATCCAACCCCCCTGCCATGGGCAGGGATGCCCTTAACTAGACCAGGTTGCTCAAGGCCTCATCCAACCTGGCCTTGAACATCTCCAGGGAGGGAGAAACCACAACCTCTCTGGGTAATCTGTTCCAGAGTCTTGCCACCCTTGGACTGAAGAATTTCCTCCTAGGATCCAATCTAAACCCATTCTCCTTCAATTTAATTCAATTTCCCCTTGTCCTATCACTGGACATTTGTGTGAAAAGTCCATCTCCAGCCTTCCTATAGATTCCTTTCAGGTACCAGAAGGCAGTTATAAGGTACCCCCAGAGTCTTCTCTATTCAAGACTGAACAATCCCAGCTCCCTCAGCCTTTCCTCGTAGCAGAGGTGCTCCAGCCCCTGGATCATCTTTGTGGCCCTCCTCTGAACTCATTCCAAAAGATCCATATGCCTCTTACAGTGGGGACACCAGAACTGGACGCAGTATTTGAGGTGGGATCTCGCAAGAGCAGAGTAAAGGAGAGACTCACCTCTCTACTGGAGGAACTAGAAGAACTATCACCCTCCTTGTTGTCTGGTTCCCCTTGCAGAGCACTGCAAGACACTACTGGCCACCAGATGCAGTGTTTCACTGTATCACCTTGATGGTAGATGATTTTGATATTTTCCATGTAGGGATTACTTTTTCCCATGAACTGAGGAGCAAAATTGTTATGAACTATGCCTTGGGAAAGAATTCATGATATTATTTTTCCTAGTTGTTATTTGTTAGTTTTAGAAGGCTTTTCAGCAGTTTATTTTTCGTTAAAGGATGCCTGGCTGATCCATCTGTAATTAAAGTAAAATTGCAGAAATACTATATAAGGCAAAACGGTATTATATCTACTGTATATAGATGTATTAATGCTTTTGATGTATGCCTTTACCTCCACTGTCAGTTATGAAGTGGCTCTGAACAATGGGCTGAACTTGAGAAATCTACAGTTCCCTTAGTGCATTGTCATGGGTCCAAGTTATTGTCTAGATAATTTGGAGGTATCAGGCACAGATAAACCAAACACCATCAGATATCCCTAGCTCTTCTAAAGGATTAAATAGATTCTGTGGAGACTGATAGTCAGCAACAAGGATAGAAATGTGGGAGTCGTAGCATGGATTCAGTATGCTTGTACCTGTTGTTACCTACAATGTAGAAATAACCCCTGAAAAGTCAGCAGGAGATAGTGTTGCCTTCTACACAGACTAAGAAACACCCGAGCTGTGTGGTAATTGTCCAAACTGTGGACTAAGGGGATTTTGACAGAGGGTACAAAACTTTCTGCTCAAAGAGGAGCACTTACCCTTTTTCTTCCCTGAATGTTTAAAGATCTAAATAGTATGCAAAAGAGGTAAGAAAAGCTCTTCAAATAAACAGCAGAGAAGAAATTTCAAACCTCACATAGCAGACTGGCCAGTAGAACCATAGTGGCTAATACTATAATGGAATCCCTAGTATATACAAACTATAAAATATATCAATCCCTTGATATTTTTCACTGTCTCCTATTATGAGACAAATGAGTTGTTTGACAAGACCTTTCAGATGTTTGAAATAAGTAAAATTGATATAAAACGTTGTATATTCTGTGTTAAAATGACGTTAAGTGTAGTCACAATGTCTTATTCTCATCACAAAATGTACAACTTGGAATGAAGAGGTGCAAAGTACTATTATTCCATTTGAGCCTAGAATGCATTTCACTTATTTTGCCGTAGCTGCAAGCATAATTAGAAACATGTGTTAGCTCCATCATATCTATGGAATGCAGAGATTCTAGGCAACTGTGGAAATTAAGTCTTTTCTAGGAAGCTTCAAGTGTTTCACTTTCATAATGAGTAATTTACATTAATCAGTAATTTCTTGGTGGTGACTATATTTATCTTCCATGCTTTCCTGATCCTTTTTGTCAAAAGAATGCAAGGAGTTGGACCAACATTCAGACTGATTCTTAAATTTAAAATTTGTCTCAGTTTTATTCATTTCTGGAGAGTCCCAAAAGAAGCTTTAAAAGCATTGAAATTCAAAACAGGGAATGTCAAGGTTCTTAGAGTTTTTATTTATATCACATTTGAGTTACAGAAAATTTGTTTTGAAATTCCAGATGAGTTCCTTGGTATATTTCTTTGATCTGACTAAAAGAGTTGAATATAAACTGTTAAAATGGAGGATGTAAAAGCCTACTGCTCTTAGTACACGAATGAGGAGCTGTTGACGTAGTCAGGGATGGATTTCACTAGTTTTGCTCATGTGGAAGACTATCTCATTTATCAGGCGGGTCCTGTCCCTTCTATTGTTTTAATTGGCATTCACATTCTGACCTCTTTCATACCAACATCTCATGTATATCCACTTTCCAGCCCTGGAGAAGTTACTGTGGCCCTACATCCAGGGGCTAGTGGACTTGAGGTGAATCTGGAAGGATATACAAGAGCTCCCTCAGACTGTGTGTCACCCCTGAATGTACTCCCTTTTTCTTGGAATTTTCTTCAAGAGATCTTGAAGAGAAATCTTAGGAAGAGCTGTTGGTAGCAAGCGGATATGAACTTATTACTGGAATGGGTATAGAGAATAGTTACTTTGGCATATAGAACAGCTATCTGAGCATAAGTATTTTCTGGTTTTCTCATAGATTTCTGTATTTAAAAGGTTGCAGCCGAGTGCTAGAAAACTCACCTTTTCCTGCTAGAAAAATATGTAGGATATGCCCTTCACTTTCACCTTTTCAGCAAAATCTTTCTCTTTGTCATAGGACATGATTATCCAGTACTTTTTTCATGGGACTTGTCCCTGATTGAAGGAAATGAGTTTGTTTTGGAATTTGGGTTTGGGTTTTGTTTGTTATGTTCTATTTTTCTGGTAGAAAAGCCAAACTTGAAATAGCAAGGTAACAGGAAAAAACGTAACATTAGAAAATTACACTCATGCTAATCAGTTAAAGATGAGCGGAAAATAAAAGAAAGAGTAACTTAATAGGATGAAATAAACATAACAGAAAATTTAAATTAAAAGGGAAAGATACAAGTACATCCAGTAATAAGTTAAATACTTCCATACTTTTTATATAATTACATTTATGGGAGTATAGGGAACAGGAAAGTAGAAAGTTGCCAGGAAACCATCCGTTAGCAGCCAAATCTTCATCTAACTTTCCAGTAATTCTCCATTTAGATAAGGAAAATTTATTTAGTTTATCCAGATGATCTGTCAGTTTAGAGTGTGTTTAAAAATGTATGGGGTCCCAGTTCATTGTAAAATTAGAAAGAAAAGCTGAGAAAACCAAAATACAGTTAAGTACAACTGACATGGAAAGGGAGTGGAAGACTTGAAAGTTCAAGAATATTTACCTGACTATATTCCAAACTCCAGATCTGAGATCATTGGATCAACAAAATTATTTCAATGTTCTTTCCAGGGCATTATAGTTAACAGAGGACTGAAAGTAACACCCTCATTTGCCATTCACAAGCTCTTTTTTTCCTCACTGCTCCATCTTCTCACTCATTCTTTTCCTTTTCAATGTAGCAACATAATTAGTAGAACTATGGAGAACTACCATTTTGCTTACTTCAGCAATCCAAGAGGTTCTAAGCAATAAAATGAGCTATCAGTATATCTTGGGCGGAAGAGGGAGGAGTGAAATGTGACTTCTTTTTTACGCTTGGGATATTAGTCTTGTACACAGCTTTTTTATAGAAACGTAGCTTACACAGATCCAACAAACCAGAAGAAAATGATCAGAAACCTTCATTTTGGAACATTATAATACGTGAAGATATATATATATATATATATATATACTGCAGGCTATTTTATCATTACTTGTTTTATTTTTGTGTCCTTGAATTACAACTTTTTTTTTTTTTGAACTAACTTTCAAGCCTGCTTCCTTTAGGTTGGAATCTGGAAGCTCTAACATTTATTACAGTCAATGCTGCCAAAGTACAATGTTTTTCGAATTAGCCTAGAGCTTATTCAAACGTATGTTTTTTAAACTCAAGTGTTTTTACAAATAATAGAAAAGTTAGGAATATTTTCTAATTTTTACATTGAACTTCCATGTTGCTATTTATTAAGAATTAATCAAATTAATCAGTGTAGTCTTGTGTTCCGTGTGCAAGATGTTTGGTTTTGACATTTTTTTTTTCCTAATTCTTTTTTTGAGTAACCTTTGCAAGACTTATGGGGACTGAAGTATTGACCTTTATACAAGACATTAGTGCTCTCTGGAAAGCATTTCTCTTCTGAAAGTGTGAGGTGTTAGGTACCTTGTACAAGATATCTCCCTCCATCCAACATTCTATCAATCATCCATATTTTTAATTTCCCTGAAAAACAAATCTATTCTGGATGATGTGAAAAGCATCAGGAAAGTGAGTATTCACTTAATGCATTACAAGTAGATTTTTAAAATTAAATTGTATTGTGCTGCATTTTAATATGTGGTTGTTCTAGATACTGTAACATAGTATAAATTTTAATAAATGGTAGATATAAAAGGCAGGACATTTTTTACAAAATTAAGATAATTCAATTATTGCCCTTAGTTTACAGTTTCCCAAATGCTGTTTTGATTGCTCAAGGGAAACTTAGTAGCTGATGTTGTTCTCCACCATAAGATGTTTCTCCTTGTAAACAAAAACATATAGAAGACGTGAGGAGATGATCTGGAATGGAATGTCAGAGGCAGAAGCATATCTCCGCAGATAGGCAGCAGGCAAGGTCTGTGGTTACAACCCAAGAAGGCCAAATGTGCTTGTTTCCATGCAATGGAATAAAGTGTAAAATATTCTGAGGACAAAAATTGTTGTAATAGTTCCTGTAATTTGGCATTGGGCTGGAGGATGTCCATGGCCACAAGAGGCAGTTTGCTTCAGTACTGTGAATACCTTTTCCAAAGGTGGAAGAACAATTGATTTCTTGGCTCTATTTCCACTCTAGATGTTAGTAGGAAGAAAAGTCATCCCAACTGGAAAGCTGTTTTCTTCTCAGTCCACCTGAAGACAAACAAGACAGACTCTATCCTTTATACTGGCCACTGAGCAGTGGCTCTAAAAGAAGGTGACCCCTAATGATTTTCGATATCTTTTGCCAAAAACTGTTACTTATTTTCTGCTTGTTGTGGACAAGCATAGTTCCAGGTCCAGGTGGGTACCTACTGTCGTTCCAATTCTATCTCTAATTTGTATTATCACTAGGCAATGTGTTCAGGGACTGAAAATTTTGTGTTCATCAGCATCATAGAAAAGTGTGAGGAAAACAATTGTGTGCCCTGTTCTAGACATTCATTGAGTTTCTGGGAGCATCCATTGATTCAACTAGCACAGCTTCTGCAGTTCACTTCATTTACACATCAACTGTTCTCACATATATGGGAAAGGCAACTTTGAAAGCAGTATATATCTGCGTATTGAGGGCGTCATCCCTCTTCTGGTTTTTGTCACCACAAATAATGCATTTTTTCTGCAGTAGGCTCATGCTTTTCCTCCCTTCTTTCCACAACTATTTCTTCCCCTCCAAGAATCTTGAAGAAAACAGTGTGTTGGGCTTTAATAACAAATCCTGGCATCAGGGTAGCCCAGCACAGACTCTCTGATGGCACTCCAAATAAAGTTGTGGCAATGGGAACTATCTGGTGATGATACTTTTCACGGAAGTCTCACTCCCTTTGGCATGCTAGTATGCTATCCATACTGTCTGTCTTATATAGTCCTCAAAGCTATGTGTCTTCAGGTTGTATAGGACCAGTCTCATTGGAATAGAACTCTTAGCTCTGAACTGAACTAAGAAATAAAGGTGTAAAAAGTTCATGCACATGAAGGAGAAGGCGCAGCGTCAAGTGTAAGTAAGGTTATTTCTGTGGAAACATTGTCAAATGTGGCATAAGTCTGCAGTGAGAAGCTGAGCAGTAAGAAAAACTGGAACTCATGTATCGATCAGGAGAGCATGGGGAAAGGACGTGGGTGAAGTACCACCCAAATACGACAACATACGAGGCTAAGAAATAGATGGGTTGAGACAGGAAAATATTTTATTCCTCACAGCAGAGTTACTTAGTATTGTGAACTTAACTGAACAGTATCTCTGTATCACAGAGGATGCCAAAATAAATATTTGAGAGCTGCTTATCTTTAATCTCATGCAAACAAATGAAAGACAGATCTCCTTTCCTTTTCTCAGGGCCTCGGACAGCAAAGAATGTCTTTTCTACCATGAAATATTTTGCAATGGATCTTAAAAAATACATAAACAGTTATAAACAAAAATATATACTTCCTTTGTCATATTAATTTGAATTCTGTTTCTTGACCATAGGAGTGGTTCTGGACAGTTTCTCCTGGATATTTAAGAAAAGGGTACCTAACAGAACAGCCCACATAGGAATCTCTTAAATGGTCCTTAGTTCAGCTTAGGAAAAGGCTTTTCCCTGGAGGCCTTGTCAAATATATGGGTTGAAGTATGATTTCTGGGAATTTCCTTGTGCTGTAGTAAGTTCTTGTCTTATTTCAGGAGATCTGCACAACCCCATTTCTTTGCAAGTTCCCGTGGAAGTTGCAGATTTGACTTGCTTCCTCAAAAGGCTAGCTATGGACCTTCGTAAGATCGCCTTACATATTTTGCCTGGATTTAATCTGGTTCTCCTTACCTGTAGCCAAAGGAGGGAAAAAAAATTTTCTAAAGAAAAACCCACAGGGTGGGTTGAGAGTAGCCTTGAGGAGAAGGGCTTGGGGGTGTTGATAGATGAGAAGCTCAACATCAGCCAGCAGTGCACTCATGCAGCCCAGAAGGCCAACTGTACCCTGGGGTGTATCAAGAGCAGTGTGGCTAGCAGATCAAGAGAGGGGATTCCCCCCTTTACTCTGCTCTTGTGAGATCCCACCTCAAATACTGCGTCCAGTTCTGGTGTCCTCACCATGAGGGACAAATTCAGAGGAGAGCCACAAAGATGATCCAGAGGCTGGAGCACCTCTGCTACGAGGACAGGCTGCGGGAGCCGGGATTGTTCAGTCTTGAAAAGAGAAGACTCTGGGGGGACCTAATAGCTGCCTTCCGATACCTGAAGGGAACCTACAGAAAAGCTGGGGAGAGACTTTTTACAAAAGTGGCCACCCATAGGACAAGGGGAAATGGATTTAAGTTAAAGGAAAACAGATTTAGATTGAATCTTAGAAAAAAATTCTTCAGTCTGAGGGTGGCAAGACTCTGGAATAAATTGTCCAGAGAAGCTGTGGGTGCCCCCTCCCTTGAGGTGTTCAAGGCCAGGTTGGATGAGGCCTTGAGCAACTTGGTCTAGTTGAGAGGCGTCTCTGCTCATGGCAGGGGAGTTGGATTAGATGATCTCTAGGGTCCCTTCTAACCTAGGCCATTCTATGATTCTATGATGCTATGAAATATCCTAGGAGATAGTATTGTATGGCTGCTGAGATATTTCCCAGTGGCAAAATTGGTCTCCTAGTCCTATTTCCTATGTATACTAAGAAGAACTGGCTTGTTGGCCTGAATTACTGCCCTCGAGACACCTGAAGTGTTTAGGTGTCACCTAAAACATGAGTACCCTGTATCACACATCTATAGCTTTTGTAGTACTAAATATGTGGAGTGGTTTGATCTTGGTATTTGCCAAAGGTATGTTAAGGCAGTGCTTTCTGTGGCCTGGGGATGATCCAGCTTGAGCCCAGTTCATCTTTTTTACAACCATATTGCCTGAGGAGACTCAATTTAACCTGTGCAGGCCAGCTGTTATATACCAAAACTGAACCAGTTAAGCAAGTGGAAAACGAATGACTTAGAGCCTGAGTTAAAAAAAGCAAGACATGAAATATTAATACAGACAGAAAACCAGAGAAGAAATGGTGGTGCAGGTAGCACTGTGGTGGTGACAGACACATTTTCTTTTTTCTAATATTTATGCTTAAAATTACTACATAAATAAGTATTTTATTCATCTGTGTACTTGATTTGATGTTACCAAAGGCCAGATAAGTAGAAGGCTGCCAATTATAGTTATAAAAAGTTGCAGCAGAATGAAAATGTTAGTGCTTAGGAGATTTCATAACTGTTTGTTTCCCTTCCATAGCTATTTTCTGCTGGAAAAATCACAGGCATCACAGTAGCTGAGCTGAAGGGAAAGTACACCCTGCTGCATAAGACTGTGATAAGGTATAATATTCCATTTTTAGACTTTATTTAACTAGCCAAAGCATTACATGTTTAAAGTCATTGTCTGTTATCTGTTGAAGCCTAATTATCATTTCAGGCTTTCTTACAGTGATTCTTCTTAAAAAGGAAAAAAGAACACAAGGTTGAAAACCAGTATTATTTAATAGAAACTTTCCAGGTAATTTGTGATATTTAAATACTTGTCTGAACCTCTTTGTTTTTAATATAAACATAGTAATAATGGCAAAGGGGGGAAGCACAAACTACAACAGGAAACGTGCAAGTTAAAAATAAATATATATTTGAAGATCATAGAGACAGAATTGTAACACAACAAGACTCTGACATGCTGAGCTACTGAGGAGAGCAACTGACAAAGTTAATGGCTCATTTTCAAGAGGAAAATGTGACTGTCACATCTAAATAGGTGTAAATTTTACTCTCTGAGAATACTGACAGTCGCATTAGACAGGACTGCTAATATATTTAGAAGGGTACAGCTTTAAGCTTCAAATCGTAAATGAAACTCAGAAGTGTAGTAGTTGTGAGTCTGCCCTGCTCCAGTACTTGCTGGAGGAGAGAGAAGAAATCGTGCTCATTACCCGAAGGATCATGCTCATTACCCGAAGGCTGGCTTTGGAGCAGGGCACATGTGAGCAGAAGGAAAGAGGGAGGGACAAAGTGGGACGCAATACTACAGTTGTATTAGGTGGGCAGTGTCTCACACAACAGAGCAGTCCTATTGCAAATATCACAATCCTACATTAGTGTTTATGATTAGTAATTTTGATATTACTTACGGTATACACATAATTATCAGTAAAATCAGTGTCACGATATTGCCAATATAACGACCTGTTACAATTCTGTAATACGCTCCATAATACCCACCTTATTAACAATATTTTATCTCAATTTCCCTGAGAATCCACATCAAAACCTTTTTGGCAATTCTGCTTGTAAGAAAACCGTAGCTATTCTGTCATTTAATTTAAGGATCCTAAAACTAATTCAGGTCATACCAGTTTACATCCTGCCAGAATTTGACGTACCTCCTGGCAATCTGTACAGCAACAAGTGCTAAGTAATTTGAAAAGGTGTTTCCAAAATCCTGAAAACACAGCTTTTCTTGAGGTTAGCTGAGTTTTCTAGTTTCATCTTAATAAAATAGGGAATCAGAATATGGCTCTGGCTGTAAAAAGTCATCTGACTTTATTCAGATTACTGCATAGCAAATATTTTTGGAAACCAAAATTAAAAGCAGCACTCCTAAGCTAGTTCAACTCCCTGGAGAATGCAATCTTAATGCTCAGAACTAAGCATGTGCGTTTTGGACTACTTGACTGAGGAGGTTACTACCACACCAGCATTCACTGAGCTGAAGTAAAAATCCAGTAACTGCTGGACTAGCCAGTGTTAATTTGAAAACAGTCTCTGGTTGCAAAACATAGAAGCATATTGCTGCATATTTTAATTATTTTTTTTATAACACTCTTTCATATAGAACATTCTTTCATGTAAAGACGATTCCTTTGTATGGATAATAAGTGAAATATGGCTCGAGTGACAACAGGACTCAGCTGTCTTTTCCGTCACACATAAAACCACTGTAAACACCACGCACCAAAAGCATAAAAATGGTAGGTGGTAGATTACATCTCTCATTCTTTCCATTACAGGAGTATGAAATTGCCATACTTCTGTAAGAAAGCCAGAGAGAATATGGGATGTAGTCATGTGTCAAAGCAAAACACCAAGGCATGAACGAGTACTAATTCCCATAGCTAAGTCTTTCTTTCTGCTAAAAGAAACCAAGGGAGATCAACTACCAAAAATCGATTGTGATCTCCAGTATATTTCAAGGACTTTTCAGACATCAAAAGTGGGATTCGTTTCTCCGTGTGGTAACATCAGTAGACATGGATGTCAGAACTAGGTATCTAGAGTCCTTTAACAGTCAACATAAAGAACTGGGGACCACACACTTCCTCCTTACACAGACGTCTGCTATAAAGAGTCCTGGTGGCAGGTTCACCATGTGTGAATACTCTTTTCCTGCAATGAACCATTCACAGAATCAATACTACTTTTTAATTTTTAGTTCTTCACCTTTTTAAGTGCAGTACAGTTCTGCAGATCAAGAGCTTGTTTTTTACTTATTACAGTTTAATTTAATCTCTTTCCCAATTAGTCCCCATGTGTCCCAGTGCTGTGACGTGTGGAAACAAATGACACTGGAAGATGTCTTCAGGCTGCACATGTTCTTTTCTCCTTAAGTTACATTCAAAAATCTCATGGATAATGTCTTGTGCATCTTAAGCAGCATAGATCCCCGTGACAGCTATGCCAAATGATTGCAACTGATCTCTCTGATATAGAATACAAATTTGTCTGATATGGTAAATGCAGCTAGTCTGTATGCAGATAATTTCCAAGGCTGTTGCTAGAGCACACAGTTATAAATGCGTAGTGTGGTCCTTTGTTTAGTGGTAAATAGTCCTTTATTTCGTGATTTCAGTTTTGCACAATCTGGCATTCTGGAAAGCTGGGACATAACCTGACGAACAGTGTCTTTGATGCATTTCTTCAAAGTGTTATGTGCGTTTGAATTTACATCTGCTGCACAGCTGAAATGTTGAGAGCAGGCTGGTCTGCTGCTGTCTCATCCATGGAGTTTGCAGTGAGGCTGCACCTAAAGCTGCTGTACCTGAGATCATGTTTGGCCTCTGAAAACCCATTTAGTCACACAATCACATGTTCTGATTGCAAATTTTTATTTTTATTATATCAATTCAGGAGCCTAATATGAATAAACTCTACACCAAGCTGTGAGAAAGCCAGGTAATAATGGCAGTTAGTTTTCTGTTTGAGAGTCTTACCTCCTTAGCCTCTGCCAAATTATTAATTACTTTACAAGTTTCAAAAGCTGCAATATCAGACTCAACAAACATATTTTTCTCTCATGTGATTCTAGATGTTTGCACTCTATAGATGTCCAGTTATTTCTCAATTGTCTTCAATTAAATTTAAATCTTCACATGAAAAAATAGTATCGGCAACTACAGTGAGCAAGACCTGGTCTAGATTCAACACTCCGTTCTTGTTTCCGTTTTTATTTTCATACTATCTCGAAAAAAGCAATATTTAGAATTTTGGTTTTATTGTAGAACTTATATGTTTATGTAAATCTATGTAAAAATTTTGTTTTATGTAAGAATTATGTTTGAAATTAACATATGTTGCTGCAGGCAATTATATGTACTGCTAAAATAGGATACATTCTGTTGGGCTTAAAGAAGATCTAAATATTGTATAGGATCTTATGTCAATAAGTCAGTTTATTTTTCCTTTACAATGTTACTATGTAAATCATCACACATGAAGTTATTTTTTCGTGATGAAGGCACACTCTTGTTTCCTGTTGAAGTCTGTGGTTTTCTTATTTTCTGTCTTAAAAAAGGAAGTGGTTACTACATAGAAGTGTTACACAGAACAAAACTTTTCCCACTGTATTATTTCAGCTATGTTTTTGCAGTATAGTCAGTTGTATATTTTGTATTTTTATAGTTACCATCTCAACCCTATATTTCAGTGTGATACATATTTCTGTCTTTGTTGCTAAGCCATAAATGTCATCTTTGAGCTAAAATTTAGGTAGAGTTCATCAAGATGGAAGATTCTAAATTCCTTTAGATTCCTTTAGATATTAGATTGCATTATATTTTTAATTAATTAAATGCAAGTGATAGAGTTCTTTATTCTTTAATTTGTGACTAATAATTTGTGACTAATTTTAGTATACCATTATACGGAAGTTATAATGTAGTAAAATTGAGAAGGCATACACAATTTCTATAGCATAAAGAATAAGTTTATATGTTGTATATCGTGTATGAGTTTTCCTACTGTATTTCCCCTTAAGACTTTTCCCTAATAATCAATATATTTTACTAACAACCTTTAAGATCTGCTATTCAGCTATCACCACAGAGATTCCTAAGTACAATCTCCTAACACTGACAGAGTATTAGAGTTTGTTGTCTTTGTGAGGCTAGACTTCAGTGATACAAGTCAGCTCAGATAAATCATCACATCTACAAGTCTTTCTTATAATAAGCTTCCACGGAAGTCCATAAGTGTATTTTCAGCTTGTGCAGCATTTACTGAGTTACTTCGGATACTGGTAACACTACATCAATAGCAACAAGCAATTCAGCACTTGGGTAGGTGTCATGGTATTTACTAGGAGCTTAAAGGTGTTGCAGAGCCCAGAGTGGGCCATGTCCTGGTGAATACTTCCCTGTGGTTGGTCTCCGTGCTGATTTGGGTCAAGCCTTCAGCTCTTCTTAGGATGAAATGTATTCCCTGTCTTCTTCACTAGTTCTTGGAGGTCCTAGACCAGTAAATTAGACTAACTAACTGTCTTTCATCTGGTTAAAATTAGATGAGATTAATCCCACTTCAACTCTAGGTATGTAGAAAAAACCCTCACTTCAGATTCCACTGCTCTCATGGCATCATGGCATAATTCAGGATTGAACAGACCTCAGGAGGTCTCTAGTCTAACCTCTTGTTCAAACCAGGGACAGCTAGGAGGTCAGACCAGACTAAATATTATAGGAAGATAAGAAGGATAAATACAAAAATTGTGCTTCTCATTGCCTAGTTCTCAATTTTTTTTTTAATGTAGTTTACAGGAATCTGAGATCCAGCTGTTGCAGGAAGCCAAACGTCTTAGTGTAGAACTGAAAAAGCAACAGCATGAACTGGAAAAAGCAGAACAGTTCCCTGAAGAATCTTCCAGTGAAGTTTCCCGAATAAGGCAACAACTGCTTAGTTGCCAAAACGAATACGACGCTATTAAAGAAAGAGAGTATGAAATCCAGTTCAAGATGGAATGGTAGGTGACAGTGGTCAAATGCTGCTAATTTTATCACAGTTTACTGAGACAGATAATAGCACAGAATATAATTCAATCTCCCCTCCATCTTACATGGACATGTTTCTTGACTGTGGTTAAACAAATTGCCACAAACCTTCCCTAGTAACAGCAACATTTCAGTGACCACCCTTGTGCGAGGTTTGTAGATAATTTTGATTTTAGGGCATGCTATGGTGTTCTTTGAAATGCTGTTTAAAATTTACTATGTTGCATGATTGTTTATGTAGGCAAAAATTAACAGGGACAGTTATAGTATATCACACCTTTAATACAAGGGATTAAAGTGTCTCAGAGAGCTGGAGACTGGGATTTTATTGAAACAATGTAATAAATAGACCCAATGCTATTTTTAACATGAGAAGCATAGTGTATTTGAGTTTTTCTATTCAGGAATTTAAAGGAGGAGAAGTATTTGTATATTCTTATGTCAGAAAAATGAGAAGTTGGCTGTGAAAAAAGTGAATACTTGACATTTCTATAAAAGAAAAGAAATTCAGAATAATCCTGTTATTGTATATATTTTAATTGTCTGCATAGATGAGTGTGTTGTACTTGAAGTTTTTATAGTAAAATTCCAAACAATACTACTGCATTTTTAAAAACATGTACCTATGGGGATGAACTTATATTTTCATTTTGTGGGTGCCTGCTATTTTTACACATCTTCAATGCAGTTGTGGTATAGTTGGTATATATAGAAATAAATATTGTCAGCAGCTCAGCAGTTAAAACTATTTTTCTGCATGGAGAGCAGGGGCACTGTATAACTACGCAGAGCAGATTTTTCTGGCAGGTTTTTTTATTTTTTTAGAGTCAAGTGTTTGCGCTAAGAGAGAAAGAAACTTGAGAAAGGAGAAAATTGGGAGTGAGAGAAATAAAGAAACATGGAAAGCATCTGGAAAAAATTATTTGCTATGAGATAACTAAGCAACATGATGTTTCCTGAAATAATTATTAAATACGGAATTCATTGCAATTTCCAAGCAGTCCAGAAATGAGCTCTTCAAAATATGCTTTTTACCCATTTGTCCTCGTATCTTATGAACATTTTTCACTAATTTTTCATCACTTTTCCAAGAAATGATGGGATTTTATATGTTTAGGGGATATATACTCGTACTGTATTTTCTACCTGTAGTCAAAAGGGGATTTCTGTCCTACACAAAATGCAGTTTAGGTATAGTTTCAATTACCCTTGCACATTTACTGCTTTAATTTTTATACATGAATTGAATATCATATCTTGCAGATTAAAAATACATTTTTTGGGTCAGTCATACTGTGAAAAATGTTCTTTGACTTTAATAAGAAACTTCCTGTGTTTGGTCTTATGTATTGGATGAGATCAAACCCAGCTGTACAGACTGACCCGAGGTCCGTATGGTGCAGTCTCTAACAGCAACCAGAAGTGCGGCCCCAGCCATTTGTGACACAGGGATTTCATGGGCCAAATGCAGTCTGTATTTAGGAATCCTCAGCTGACCTCTCTTCTTTGACCTTCTTCTGCCAACTATATAAACTTCTGGCATTGCAACACCTTGAGCAATAAGTTCCACAGAATAACTACACAAGAACTGCTACCTCCTTTCTTTCTTTTTGAACCTGACTCCCACCAGCTTCATTTCATGCTCTGTAGTTTTTGGATAAGACGGTGAACATCTGACCCTCTACATTTTTGCTGCTGCAGGATGGTTTGATAGATCTCTTTTGTCCCCGTCTCTCTCCCTTAATTCATCAACTTTCTTATTTAATTTAATTTAATTATTTATTTTTTTAAAATCTGCTTCAGACCTGGTGGTATTTGGGTCTTATGCATATTCTGAGTGTGGAGCGAGGAGCATGTGCCTTGGTTATGTGTGGATTTGTTTACTGCTCTCCAGAAGGGACAGGGATTCTAATGTTTGAGTAGTGTAGAATGAACAGGACTGGCACAATATGTACCCGTGTGGGGAATGGATGAGTGAATGTAGTGGGGAAATGAGAAGTGTGCTATGAAGAAAAACAGATGGTGGATGTGAATGAAGGGGTGGGTTTGGTGCCTGTGAAACAAAGTGAAAATGAATGTCCAGAATAGTTGTGACTAACAGGTGATCTAATAGTAGCACTGATGTAAAATGAAGATCTATATGCCTGATGGTTTTACACAAATAATAATGCAGTGTCTTCTGAAATAACTGTGTGCATGGGCAGTGTCACAAGACAGAGGGGAATCTGCATCATTGCAAGTTTGCTGCTAGGTGACTGCTTGGTTTCCTTCATTTCTCAAAAGGACAGAACCTCACGGTCCAACCTCTTGGCTCCTGATGTCTCTGGAGCACAGTTTCCCTTGTTGTCCAACTGTGCTAATACACTCCCAGCTGTGCTTGGCACTTACGAGTAAAATTCTCTTTGGGAATTATGACTAATGGCTCTTTTGTCTGAAAACAAACATACTCCTTATTTACTTGTATGTATAGCAGGCAGGGAATTTGGAGAGGAAAAGCTTTTGAAGGGCGTATCTGTGTATTTTGTCTACTGCTGTATCCTTCTCATGGAAGTCGTGTCTGTTCAAACGGAGACCCTCTTCAGATCTCCTGCTTCCCTTTTTCTGTAAGTCCTTTTCTCTGAAGCATCTCTCCTGTCTCTGCTGTCTTTTCTTCCTGCCTCAGCTATCTTCCCTGATAGCTAAGGGCATTCAGCACCCTTTTGGCATTCAGATTCAAATCAGACAACAGTAAACCATTTCTCTTGAGGAGTCATATAGATATACCATAATGTTAGCAAAGCTGTTTTTCATCTCAGGATTCCTGAGCATTCTATGTTCTCTTTTCCATACTTCATTTCCTATTTGCTGGCTTTTGCAAACATTTTTTTTCCAGCTGTTTTTCAACAGCTGAAGGTGATATGCCATCTTCTGCTTTAATTCTTTATTGTTACAGTGAATAGTCAACACTCCAAGAGTTAATTTAAGTTGCTTTCAGCACTGTAATATCAGCAGGTTTTCGGCAATGTTGTTTTTTCATGGCTTAAATAGGCTCATGAAGTGTTCAGAAGCAGCTCTGATGCACTTCAGCTGTCGGGGAGGTGACAACATGGTGTGATCTCCTTCGCTGTGGGTCTGTGCCTCCTCTTCCAGTGCCTGCTCCTGTTCCATCGCACAGTTGTGCTGGGTTTGTTGCCGGTGTGTCTGCCCCAGTGCTCAGCACCGGAGGGGAACAACAGCTGGAAGTATTTTGCTGAGGTTGTAAACTTTGGGCCACTACCCCAAAGTCAGAGCTGACTCCAGGAATATTCTTCCTCTCAAAATCTTTTAGGCAAGTATAATACAGTACAAGGAAAAGTGGTGATCCCAGTTCAGTTCTGGTGCAATTGCACTCACAGCCATGAAATTTCTTTCTGTAACTGGAACTGAACAAGCCTCGGTGAATAGGATTATAGACCAAAAAAGCAGGTTAGAACTAGAACAAGGAAAAGATCAATGTGATGAACAAGGATTTGTTGTAGTTTGAGAAAATTTTTCATTTTAATGTCCATGTGAGGCTTAGAGTCCTGGTTTGTGAGATAAAATAAAGTTGATTTTATCAGGCAATAGTATCAAAATAGCTTATTATTGAGAAATAATAAATATATAATCTAAATTAATTTATCATCTACACCATATTTTTTAAAGTAAGCAATTAATTTATAATGTAATTTTCTTTAACAAGTGTTTGTGAGGTGCCCAATTGTTGTAAGCAATTTTATTTTAAGCCCTAGGTCCAATCTAGAGCCCTCACAGTCATTTGTGCAGGTAGCAAAAGGCTATTTATTCACTGAAGTACTGCATGCTGTTCTGCACAGTTTGGGATTGCAAAACTGAGTTTGTCCTTGTAGGAGCATTGCAAACATGGAAAATTATTTCAATGCTTGTAATTATTTCAGGATTAGTCACTCAATAATTAAAAGCTGAAAAGCTAAGCATTTGTCCATATTTTTTCTAATAATTACAAGACACAAGTAAAATAAATTGAGTTACAGTTGAAGGTGTTGTCAGTTAGTCGTGACTGCATTCTCTGATGCATAGAAACTAATTACAGCTGAGAGCCTTACGTGAATCTCATGCTGGCAGCTTGTCAGCTGTGATATCTTCTACTTGTGATCACTGGATTTTAGTAGCGAGGTGCTGAGCACCTTCTGTGAATTCCTCAGCAATCCCGGCTATGTGTCAGACTAGCTGAAGGAGTTCATTTTCTTGTGTGACGGGATTTGTAATGATAACAATGTTCTGGCTATTTTCTGAGCTAAGGAACTGAAATGGACCTCTGTTGACAACTACCACCATGTTTCTCAATATCTCTGACCTATTTTTTTGATTTCTGTGTCAGTTTGCAGCTGTAGACTTCTCTTAGGGAAAAGTCTGGAGAGTATTTTCATTAAAGGTCCAATTTTCCAAGTGTTTTCCTTGTAACTCATTACATCTGCATCCATGATAGTTTTCATGTACAGTACTGCTATTAAGCTTCATGAAAGTAAGTGATGTAAGAAATATTTACAAACATTCATGCTTAAGAATTTTGTCTTTTTGTTATGTATATTTTTATATGTTTAATAGTGATTATAATAAAAATCACATGTATTAAAAGCACACTCATCAAAGAAGGGCTATAAAATGATGAGAATTATAAATGCCTAATAGCAGTTGCAGCTATTTTGTTTGTTGATGTGACTGATGCTTAAGTATTTTATAGACAATTATGGGGCTGATGTCTATAATAATCAGAGATTACAAGATTCAAGAGTTAAATGGAAAAAAACAGATTTTCTCTTCCTATATTACATTAATCTTCTGTGTCCGTATGGCAATTAAATCAGAGACTGAACTCAATATCTTTGAAGAATAGTATTTAATTTCTTAATCTGAGTTAATCAGCCTGGTCTTGCTTTAGAGTCAACAGAGAGAAATGTGTTCTCTTCAACAGGTAATTTATCTCTCCCTAAAACAGGCACCTGCAATGTCAGATGACCTGCCCTTTGGAGGTTCCTGGGTTTATCCCTGACAGTAAGGAGGTCTGGGGATGTTAGCATAGCAGTACCTGTCTAATTTTTTGATACTTTTTGGACCAAAGTCATTGCTTAAAAGGGGGAAATGTAACTTCTTTTATCCCTTTTCCTTTGACACGTTCACTGTTTTTTGCGGGGAAGGAGTTAGGCTGCCAGCTCCTAAGGTAACTTAGTGCTTGCCATTCAGTGTTGCCTTTGGTTTTGCCACAGAAAATGAGGTGTTCAAATCATTTTACTTTTGCTGGGGTGGAAAAGCCTTGGTTGTGAAACTGGAACAACTCCACAGAAATCTGTCCTCATGAGTGAGGAATGTGTCTAAAGAAAAAACAGTCAGCTTTGCTCTCTCTCCTGATTTTTGGGATTGTTCCTTTGATCGCCTGGCATGCTTTTAAAGAAGGCACAGCACAGGCTGATGATGAGCAATGCAGTACCTCTTTAATCAGTTTGCACAGGACTTGTTTAATCAGGTTTTGTGGCAATCAGAGTTATGGGTATTTGTGCAAAATGGACGTTCATTACAATTAATGTGGTTATGCCAGTCCCAAGGACTTCAGCTAGGAATCCTGCCAAAATGTGTTGAGAGTTTGAATTGTCCTTATTAAAGTATTTATAGATTTAGACAACCCGTTGGTAAGTACGAACATTGAGTTTGACCTAAATGGATTTCCAACACAATATACTCAGTTATAGCTTAGGGGCACAGTACACAGGAGCAGACCAGAGCTGCTATCACAGAATCGAAGTAGTAGCTGAGTTTATAAAGTAGTGTGACCTCTGTGCTCTCCCTCATTGACTTCAAACAGGGGAAGGTATTAGTTTCTGAGCCCTACTGCAGCAAAGAAGGAATCACCTTATGGTGTTTCCTTCTATTCACATGTACTTGCCAAATGTGTCTTTCTTCACTCTTCTGTGCACTTTCTTAAGTTAAAATAGATTTTGCTATATAACATTTTCTCACAATTCAGTTAATGGTTTTTTGGAACAGACTGATCTAAATTTAACTTTTTCTTTGCAAGATTTTTTATCTGAAAACTCATTCAGTCTGTGGGCATTCGAACACTGGAACTCAAATTAGCTTTTAGACTTACCAGTTGCTGTAGAGGGATACTTTTACTCTGCCCAAACAAATACACATACATGCTGTAAATCTACAGCTACACTGTGCCTTTGTTTTCTCTTTGCTCTTCGTCTGAGCCAGAGCTTGTCGTTCATGATTTTTTGATTGCAACACTGCAAACCCACTTCTCTTTTACAACTGCTTTCTTTCCTTGACTGGTAAGATGTCACCTTGTGATGCCAGGTATAAGTTTTGCTCCTTTTGGTAGAGTGCCAAAATATAAGAAAGAGTTTATTAGGGAGGGAGGGAGCCTTTAGTCAGTACTGAATAAAGAAATGAGCACAAGATCTTAGGGGCAATCCTCCACAAGGCTGGCTGCTAGGAGACTGATTTCTCTCCCCATGACCACCGCCTTCTGAAACCTGAACCATCACCATGCAAAGTCTTCGGCTGCCACTGAAAGGTTTCAGGGGCAAAAAAAGTGAAATACCAGTCAGCTGCCTCTCTTCTGTATCAACCACATTCAGAGTAGCTCTAATAGCTGCTTTGGGTAGGTGGGGCTGCCCCAGGATTCCCCTTGACATGGTTTATAGCTTCGGGTGACACAGCTATTTCCTGAAAGCCTGTCTTCTTAATACTCCCTTATTTAAAGAGTTATTTATTCTAACAAACTGCCCTGAGTCTCAAGGAGGCCCGATCAGCCCACCCTCCAGCTGGAGTATGAGCCTTGCTCAGATTTGAGGAGCTTCATTTACAGTTGTTTACAGCATGAATGTGTGCGTGAGCCATCACTTGAGGAAGAAGAAGGATTCTCACTAGCAACTGCACTTACTTTGATATGTGATGTCTTTGTAGGTATTTACAGCCCACTGTCTCTTCCCTTTTGGCTCAGTTCCATGTCAAAATTTTGTTTTCTGAGATTGGGAGCAACTGTGGGTGTAGGGTGCTGTCTGACCTGTTAAACTCTGCTAGTACAAAGATGAGGGTGGCTGAGGCATGATTGCATCCCTGCAGGAGGTGGCAGGACTAAGAAAAACCGAGTTCAAAAGTTTAGATGTGTGCGCTGCAGAAAAAGACTGCACGTGTACAACCTGTTTTTCAGAACTTCCAGTTATCACTCAGCAACCTTCATTTAAATCTAAATGCCTTTCAATTGTTCCTGATAATTCACCATACATTTTAGTCTAACACAAGATAGACTTCAGTACTTTTTTACCATTTACTATAACGTAATCATATTTATTATATTACTAATATATTTAGCTCTGTTTTGATTTTTCTGTAGTTTGCAAGAAGAAAAAAGACTTCTGCAAAATGAATATGAAAGAATTCCAAACCAAAAGGTAAGTACAAAAACATGAGAAAAGTTGTGTTTTATGTTTTGTCAGCTAACTTATAAAAACATCAAAATGCTTTCACATTGTGTAGGTCTAGAGTTTATTTTAAATCTGGAATACACAGAAAAATGAAGAGGTAGATTTTATAGGAGAGGCTGTATTATATAATTCAGGTTTGATAACTAGGGCAAGCAATGAATATTTGATTGAGAAAAGATATGTTCTCAAGTTTGCTCAAGAAAACTTTTGCTGTATTCAACAACTAGATACTACATGTAAAGACACTTACAGGTTTTTGGATGCAGGATGTGAGTATGGAAAATACATTTGCAATTGTAAATCCTGATGGATATTTGTGGGTGTTGTTGGAAATAAAATTCTGCTGGTTATTCAAAGAAGAAACACACATCTGTTAAAAAATTGTGTTTCCTACCTTGTTATAAAATGTTACCATCATTCCATGTTAATGATTCTGTAATATCACAAGCCTGCAAAATATAGAAGGGAAAATAAAATAAATGTGATCTTTTACTCCATTTTTAAAGGAAGCAAAGAAGAAAATTAAAGAGTTGAAAGAAAACTGTGATGAGCTCTGCAAAGAAGTAATCCAAAGGAAAGCAGAAATTAATGCAATAAAGGAAGATGTTTCATCCAAGCAAAAGCTGATGCTAATGGATAAGAAAGAAACAGAAAAGCTTCTGGAGAATCAGGCTAACTTAAAAGTAACATAAAATTAATTGTGTGTGTGTGTGCTTGTATGTGTATATGTGTAGATTCTTTGTCCAAGGAAACAGTTAATCTGCTGGATGTTGTTTGTCATTCTGAATATGTTAACTGGCATTACATTATATATTACATCATTTTTCAATAGACATGAAACATGCTGCTGTGGCATACCCATTATTTCTCCTTTAGGAAGTAATAATAGTCATGGTTTCGATTAAAAAATGGTTTCTATAATGATGTGTTTACTATGTTGTGTTATTGTAGGCTGCTCTAACGTGTGCTCGGATCCAAGGTAATACAGATTTATGCTGAGAATTAAAAAACATACCCAGGTCTTTGCCACTTTCCTTTCCATGGTATAGATAACATGATCAGATGTATCAATAATATTGAAGCATAATTTTTGTTTGGCAGATGTAATGAAATTATAAGTATCGTTGTTTAGTTTCTAACACAGTATCTGCAATTCCCTGGGACAAGCTCAAGTAATTTGAAAATATGTTTCCTGCCCATTTTCGTAGCAGTTCTAGGTGAATGTTATTTCTGTGAAATCCCACCAGATTTTGAGGTTATTAATCTAACCTTTCTGTTTGGTCACTAGGATGAGCTAGTTAAGATCCTTGGTGTTCCAGTACAACTTAGAAAAGAAACTGAGAAGATGAATCAGAAAAAAATGTATGCTTTTAATAGTTATATATACATAAATATGTATATCTGACTTATTTTCATCCATTTGTAACAGAGATAATTGAGTATAGTTGTTGATAAAAATTAGTATTAGCATTTTAAAAAGCATCTGTAATCCAAAAGCATTTAAAATCCATGTGCTGTACTGAAAGATGTAGTATATGCATGAAATATTGTGCCCTCAAGCAGATTGACATTTCCACCCAGCTTGGTGTCATGTGCAAACTTACTAAGGGGGCACTCTACCCCCTGGTCCAGATCATCGATGCAAATGTTAAACAGGAGCGGCCCCAGTACTGAGCCTTGGGGGACACCACTCATGACTGGCCACCAACTGGATTTAACTTCGTTATCCACAACTCTTTGGACTTGGTCATCCAACCAGTTTTTTACCACCCAAAGCGTATGCCCATCCAAGCCAAGAGCAGCCAGTTTCTCTAGGAGAATGCTGTGGGCAACAGTGTCAAATGCCTTACTAAAGTCAAGGTAGACAACATCCACAGCCTGTCCAACAAGTGGGTCACCCTGTCGTAGACATATGCTCCTTTCTGTATGTGCAAAATCTAATTAGCTCTGTGCAGTTTCAGCCAGGTCACTCACAGACCCCAGCAGTCCAGTTGCATCCAGATGGATGTCGGGATTTATACACTGTTTGGGCACAGAGTTATACTGAAATTTTTGTTTCTTGCTTGCAGTCCCTACCTGTAATGTAGAAATTGCTTGACTATGTTAAATTTCTCGTTTCTAGAAGTTGTGTAATGGTTTTCTTCAACGTTTTCCTCACTACTCTGCTTAATGCAACCTTGACATCATAAGTAAAAGTTTTTACTATGATGTTACAGAGAAGCAATTTTAAAAACCTAGTATATTGTGTAGATTGCTATTAATGAAGTATTTAAATGAGTCTTTATACTTGTATTACATCATAGAATGAACTAATCAGAGTTCCCAGTCCTGGGAATAATATTTACAAGTGTCCCACCCATGTACCTAGCCATGTTGACAGAAATCAGTTTACTAGAACCCTTTTTAATACTGTCATGTTGCTAAACTCTGTTACTCCCGTAGAGCTACCTGCAATTTTATGGTTTAACTGTATTGGCATTTGAAGATTTTCACTGTATGTAGTCTGCTTTCAAAGATATAACGTAGATAGTTGTGGTGCTGAAATGATTTTGTGTGTCCAACTTAGATTTTGCCATTTATATATGCATGTGGAAACATTAACCCATACTGTTGTGTTAAAATATATCCACAGCGATTCAGAAAAGGAGAAAGAAGAGCTTAATAACCAAATAGAAGAGTTGAGTGATACCCTGAAAGCCATTGAAAAAAGGACTGAAGAGATTTTGCAAGAAAGAGAAGATATAATGAAGGAATTGGATGGGAAACAAATTTTGATAGAAAGCAAAGAACGAGAATGCATTACTTGGAGAAAATTACTAGAAATTAGTAGAGAGAAGGTATCAACCGTCTTATCAGACAGGTTAGAGTAGCAGTCATAAACCGTGTTGTATGTGTGAACAATTCTCTGTTCTCAAAGATCTATTTCTTTTTTTTTTTTTTTTTTTCTGCTGTATTGCTCGTGTTTTCAAGTTTTATGTTGTAAAAAGAGCAGACTAGAAAATATCAGGCTTGGTTTTGACTTCAAAAATGTTTATATAAACCACTGGAATCTAGGATCTGATTGAGGAAGAACATCAAAAAGCATAAGCATTTGATAAAATCCTGGGGGAGTGAAACTGGGTTTTACTTTGAAAGGGAAGTCTTTTAGGGGGTTTTTCTCTACAGTGAAAATACACTTTTTTTTTTTTTTCTGTGTTACCCACAGGAAGTAAATGGAACAAGAGAAAAAGTCAGTATTTTTATTTTCAAATGAGGATCATAGATTTCTGCACCCACATACTCCTGAATTTCAGTGGAGACTGATTACTCATCTCTTTAATATTCCCTTGAATTATGAGTTTATATATACTTGGTAAAGTAAACTGTTAGATTGATCACAAATTTCAAATGATTCCTTCTTTGCAGAGGAAAATGTATAGTTGTAATTGTGGCCATATGCTCAGCAACAATTCTTTTGCCTTTAAAGTTTTGTGTTAAGGGATAGTGGCACTTTAGAATTAAATGTTTGAGTTGAACGCGTAGATATTTCCTCATACTAGAAAATGTGTTTTCTTCCTCTGATAAGTAATAGTTTCTCTGAAATTTTTGGTATGTTCAGAACAGTCTGTGAGACCTCATTGACATCATTAGGAACATTATCATTGATCAAAGTTATAAAAATGCTATCTTTTTAGTTAATTTGTCTCAATAGTTTGTGTGTTTATCTTGCTGCTCAGCCATAATGATGTAGTACTCAAAACCCATTTAAATGATCGTGCCTGTTTGTATACATGTCTTGGTCAAGTTACTCATTTCTAAAATTCTGTGTCTATTTATATAGAGAAGCTCTGGAAAATAATTTAAATAAATGTGTTTTGGAGAAAAAAAAGCAACAGGATATTCTCATTCACAAGCAAACACAGAAAGATAAGGAACTGAGAAATTTAAAAAAGATGGAGTTACAACTGAATATGATTTATGATTCCCTGGAACAAGATAAGTCACAGCACAAAAGACTCAAGACAGAGGTCTGTATGAATGCATTGACCATAAGAATTCTAAATTTTCTTGTAAGAAATCTATCTATGAATGCTTTTGAGTGTTCCAAAAAGAGGAAAGAGAAGACTGTTTTGAGTCTAAAGTACATAAAAGGGTCAAGAATGTTGCTGCAACTACCAAAGGAACCTCTCGGTGCTCTGGCTGTAATAAAAATACATCAAGATATATTTGAACTATTTAAGGAATGACTTTTAGGTAGGAGAATCCTATCAAGGAGAACTGGGAGATTATATTGACACTCTGGTGTCAATATAAAAAAGCACTGTAGAACTGTGGTCTTTTATGAGTGAAACAATAGAGTGACTTGCAAATTTTCATCCAAGAAATTCATACAAGCAAAATAGAGCCATGTACTCCCTGGCTCCCAAATGATGAAAATTTAGCACTATTTTTAAAATTAGAAGTTGGTTTATACATTACTGTGAATTATTTATAATGCATTTAACATTACTGCAGGGGACAAGAAACTAGCATTATGTAAACTTTAGTATTAAATAATGTGAAATAATTCCTTATGTTCTTTTTGTTTCCACTCAAATTTCACCCTCCACATTTCCTCCCTGCATTAGTATTTCATCCATTCCTCTTCTCATACTAATTTACTCTTTTCTGATTTATTTGTGCCTTTTACAATGCTGGTTTTAAAGGGCAGGTTCATTCTGCTTGTCTACACAAAGCATTTCCTTTCTTTTCTCTTTCCAATTCTTTCTTAAAAATTTACTTCATCTATAACTCTTTTGTATTCGCTTCCTCTCATCACTGGTTCTTCCATTCTCTCTTTCTTAAACTTTTCTCCTATACTATCTCCTTGCTTAGTCTAAATTGTAAGTCAGTCTTATAAAAATAATCTGGTTTAGTCAGATGAATGAATATTTTTTCATAGGTCTTGATATTTCCTACCTTGACCCTGCATTCGTGAAATTTTGCTTGGGCCTTCTAAGCAATTGAGGGCAGAAAAAAATCTTATTTACATCACTGTAAAGTTTTTTAGAATAACTATGTGATATCAAAACTCATACATACTTATCTTTACTATTTAAATAACTCTAAAAATTACTCAGTAATATTCAATATTATTAATTTTTTTTTCTGTCTTCCCTGAAAATCCTCCTGAATTCACTTGTGTATTAATTACCTAGTAATATAAGCCCACTTGGAAGAAGGGAGGAAAGCTCTTTCACTACGCAAAAAAAAGTTTTAGGTTGAATTTCCTGAAATATTGATTAAAGGAGTGACTCATATTCCATACTTTGATCTCAAAGTTCATGCTGAGCTTCTGTTCGGTATCAGCTAAGAGAATTGAGGAAATGGTATTTTTTTCATGTGCTTGAACAAATATTGAAGAAATATTCCTGGAGGGACAACCATAATTGTTCAAAAACATGTAATGCTAAAATCAAATGCCATAACTCACCGACAGCCTTGGCTAAATTTCACAGCCTTGGGTGACATCCAAACCCAACCCAAACCCTTCACACTGTGACAGGGTGAGACCCATAACGAGACCCTTAAGGGTTAAGTTATGTTGCAAAGGATTCCCTCACTGCTAACACTGGGTTATCCTGTAGGCTTGTGTGTGACTTGCAGGTAGCATCACAATGAGGAACTGGGGAAAGAGGTGTGCTAGTAGAGAGAGAATTGGAATTCTAAACAGCATTTTACTCCAGAAGTTGCAGGATGCTACCCTAACGCAAACAGGCCACGACAATATAGTTGTTTTCATGCATCCTTCCATGGTTCTGGTTTTTCTCTGATTCCTTTCTTGGCTCTTTTAGAAGAGCAAATGTGAAACCACGGCTCCTCTGCAGCACGGTCAGCTCAAATGCAGTACTGGGGTGTGAAAGACTGGAGTGGCAAGCTTGATTCTGTTTGGCTTTGCTATCTTGAGATCATTTAAATTTTGAAGATTTAGGAGCTCACTTAGGAAAAGTTAAAATATTTAAAGTAGTTAAAACTCATGTAACTACGTAAAAAAGCCAGATTTGCATTTATTCATTGTGATTCCAAGTGAAAAAATCACAAGAATAAATTGCTACTATAAAAATACGATTGCAGAAACAGCATTAAATTTCTCTTTGAATCATGTGCTAAGTGCGAAGTGACTGGTTTGTAGAAAAAGGAAATTGCAGGAACACTTCCTTCAAAAATGTTTTCCTTCTTAGTAAGTTGTGAAAGGTCAGCTATTGCTAAACGCCAGCATTCCGTGTGAAAGAGAACTGGACGCTCCCCATGCACGATTTCTCTTCAGCCAGGCCTATGCAGAGACAGCCAAAAGTGCCCAAGTTTAGTCATGTCTTATGTGAACAAAAGTCCTTAACGGATTAAAACTGTTTATAGGAGCTTTCTACTTTTAGACTCAGTAGCTTGATGGCATCTTTAGAATCCCATCTTGAAAATGTGGAAATACCTACTCACAGACACTACAGCCTTTTACACAGCAGCAATGGCAACTAATCCGTACTGCACAGAAAAGCCGTGGTTGCTCCCTCCAGAAGCATGGAAGTAACTTGCTTAGAACAGGTTTTATTGACTTCTCAGCAAACCCAAGTCAAATCAAATCTCAAAGTTGGCAGCTGAAACCGAAGTAACTCGACAGTTTGATCTTTACTCTGCAAGTGAACAAACACCTAACTTTCAAATACTGTCACAGAAGTGAAAACTCCAAGTACAAAACATCGCACTATCTACACTGAGGTGTAGTAGAGATCTGAGACAGATACCGTATGTTATCTGTGAATAGCTTCCAGCTGTGACATTCACTGTCATATTTTTCTCACTTGTACAAATTACAGATTTGCAATTATGGACATATTCCTTCATCGTTAGCCTGCTTTATTTATTTATTTCTTACCTGTAACTGTAAAGAACTTTTAAGGGAACTTAATTACTGTAAGACAAATACATTTTTGCCTTTCAAATTATATCCTGCGACTAACTGTAGTGGGCTTGTTATAGTTAAGGCACATGGTAGTTTCTAATGCATCTTCCTTCACATACTTCATTTTAAAATCTGAATGAATTAACAAACTTTCCCATAATGTACAAGAAAAAAATGGTACATAACTCCCTAGAGCCTAAGGATGAAGTAGGAAAATCCTACTTGAATGACAAAAACCCCAAAAATATTAAATCTACACAGATGTGAAATACTGATAGTATTAAAATCAGTGGTAGATCTATATTTTTTACTTCAGTAAGGTCAGTATTTCACTCAGAAAATCCTTTGTGAATTTAGAAGGTGACATCTTTACATAGTCTCTCTGTGATTTTTGCTTTTTAATGACAGTTTGTTTAGTTTCTGAAAACCATAACCCTTATAAATTCTGTATTTAAGGTGGGCTTTGTGAAGATTAGTGTTTATAGTTACATTTTAAAAGAAAAATTTGGGAAACTTGGGTATGAGGAACACAACAAAAAACTAAGACTAGCTATTGTAACAAGACAGAAAATGCATTTCTTAATTTGTATGAGCACTTCCAGTAAATTATCTGCACTTTACATTTTTCATATCTTTTGTTTGCATCATTCAGTGTGCTTTGTTTGTTTTTGTAGGGAGAAGCTATTCCTAGAAGTAATGCAGCATTATTAGAAAGACGTCGAGAACTGCAGAAGGAAGTTGAAATGGCCAAGAGAAGTTTAGCTGAACAGGTGCTGAGTTCTGTTTTCTTATACTTTTTCACTATAGCAGTTGCATTTCAATCATGAGAATAAAAGGGACTGTTTGAAGAAAAAGTAATGGGAGTCTATAGCTACAGCTTTCTAGTGAGGAAACATGCTAATTTGTTCAACTGTAAAGACAACTTGTTTGTCATATTTAAAAAGCTTTTTTTGGTGTTACTGGTCGTGTATTGAAAGGCGGAAAGCAAACCTGCTTTTTAGATTAGGTTTTTCTGAGTATCATTAATGAGATTAAAACTAGAAATATGATGGGTATAAATTTCCTTTGGATGTGGCACGGTGTCTTGTTGAAACAAGGAAAATTTAGCATTTGTACATTACAATTTTTCATCTTCAGAGTGCCGTCAGTTGTGGATGTCTGTCTATACTCAGCACAGCCAGGTATAGTGTGGAAAGGCAGGTGTCTTGAATAGGAGAGTATCAGTGCTTGCCATTGAATAAGTGAATTTGTGAGAAGCGACATGTTTCAGGCATATCTTCTTATTAAGATCATACCTCCTTACCTTCTTTCTCTTGTACCCATTTCCTTTCTGTGCTGTCTTTGAAGGCATTAGCATTATCAGATGGGATTGGTGGAATATGTATCTAATCATGTGCCCCAACAGGCAATAACCATCTAGTCATGCAGTCAGGGGAGCCTCGGAAGTCATCCATCCCCCTCCTCCTGAAGAGGTTACCCTACACTGGGTAGGACAAACAGCTCTTTTGAGTTCCCTGGCTGCAGTGACTGAATCTCCAACAACTCTAGGCATCTGGATACTTCACTCTCTTTCAAATGTCCAAGTTTGATGTGAAAGCTCAGTGTCCTCCCTTGTGTATTATGGCCACGTCAAAACCTGACAGTACGCTTATTTAAAGATTTTATGGCAAAAAGGAACCATTCTGCCAAACAGGCAATAGCTGAAAGACAGGCTAGATTGAGGAACAGAAATGCTGTACTTCTAGGTGATGAAGTGTTTTGGTATGTTATTACAAGGATTGTGCATAGTGTTTCAGCTAGTATTTTAAAGCAATATTTATTTATTTTTAAAATCTGTGTAGTCTGTATATATGTGTACTTTGCAGATGCATCAATGCATAAGGAATTTAGTTTAATTTTCTTTAGGAAATGATGTCAGATACGGATGCCCACATGTTAGAAGAATGTATTGCTGAAGAAAGACGGCTTTTCAAAGAGCAGGAAAAATGCAGAGATGAGTTATCCAGACTTGCACGTCTGACCCGGATCAAAATTGAAGAGCGTGAGCAGAAATCTCGGGATGTTCAGAAAGTCCAGGTGAAAAATTATCTCATGTAATTGGAAGACTCTTCTAAAGTGAAACCTGGTTTGTGGAGCAATTAAATTACTAGTGAGGAGAGCCTTATGGAATTTCATTTCCCTCATGACTTTGAAGTTTCATCACAACACAGGAAACTCACAATACTGTGTTGTTTTATTGGCAATTTATGGCGCAGTGCAACAGTATATTAAAATATCATGCCACAATTGAAATAGGGTGTATTTGAAAGGACATTTTCTTTCAAGCTTATGGAATAAAGAGGCAGAAAAGCAAATAGCCTCAACCGAGACTCTCAGAAGTACGACTAGGTGTTTTATTTTACAAATATGTGGACATTAAAAGATGAACAGAATTGCTGCTCCTTCTGAGGAGAGGCATTAGTTTTTATTTTCCTGACACATTTTCAGGTGTAAATTATTATATTAATATGAAGGAAGATGGAAAGAAAACCTTTCCTATGATCACAGAACCTAGGACTAGTCATTGGGTTTGCTGCCTGCAGTTTGCTGGTGTTATAATATCACGTATGTGCTGTGATGTTGCACAGCTTATACTGACTACCAGGTTTCTGCACGGGAATGAAGTATTTATGCTTCCACAATCTACATCTGTATTGAAATAAATTGGACTAGCTACCCTTCTACCACTTTGGGAATCTTTGACTGTCTATAAAAAGAGAGTAAACAAACATGTCAGGTTTTGCACCTTCAGTAAAAATCAGTCCATAAACAGATCAAAAAAACTCCCCACAATACCAAGTAATGAACACACACAAGCACACATGCCCAGAGTTGCAGCCCAGCATGCATCAGCTCTTTAATAACAATTTCCTCCTCCTGATACCAGTGCGAGATGAGAAAAAGCTTGTCCATTGAAGGTTCATGACACAGGATATTAAAGACTGAATAAAACTGAAAAAAAATGTCCAGAGCCATAACAAAATGTAAATGTAAATGTACCATTCTACTCCATCATCAGTGATTGCTTACAAGCCAGAAAAAGAGTAAACCAAAGAAATTCTGTTTGAAAAGATACAATTTCAATGATGCCAAATAATTACATAGGGGTGGAACCGAGAGGCTGATTAAAGAAGCAGTAGAACTCCAGATGAAAAGGAGCAAGCATTTGAAGATGCAGCACCAAATTTTCTACATTGATAGCAGTCATTGTAAGTGTCAAGAGCTAGGTTTCTACACATGGAAAAAAACTGTTGTCATAATAAAAACATTTCATTATAGTTGGGCTTTGTTCTTAGAGTAATTTCACCTCACTGTCTTTTCCTTGGCTAAGAGGAACAGCTGTTCTGAGTAATGTCTTTGAAGTTATTTCTTTGATATATCTCAAGTGCTTATTTACATTTCAGATACAACTCCAAAATACCATTAAACAAATAAAAAGAAAGGATCTTGAAATAACAGACTATAAAAAGAGGAGAAAAGCAATCCAAAAAGAGTAAGAAAATAATACTAACAATACATTAGCTAAAAAAATGTCTTTCACAGCAATTTTCATCCAAGTGATGTATACATAAAATTATAATAATTATTTCTTTCACACTTGTCATTTCTTCAGACTCCAAGGATTTACTAAAATTTTTGAAGTTATCCAGAATGAAAGGAATAAATGTATACATTTGGTGCATGCTGCTCAGCAGAAAGCAAGTGAAATTAAAAACCGGGTAAAATTGCTAGGAAATGAAATAAAAAATTTAAGAAATACGGTTGTAACCATGGAGAGGTGAGTTGTAAGTAAGCTGTAGATCACAATTATAGAAATGTAAGGTTAGAAAGATTCTTAAGCAATAATCTACCTACTTCAACGTCAGATGTGCCTATACGCATCACCCTGGATAGTTATTATGCTGATTTTTAAAACCTGATTCCAAGAAATTTAGCAACACCCTTAAATAATCTGTCCTAGTATCTTGTTGCCCTAACAGTTCACAATCAACTGGGGCATCACTGCGTGTCACAAAGCGTTTTTTGTCTGGCTACTCTCTCCTGTGCTTTAGAGGGATAAATTGTCATTGCTTTTCCTTTGTATCACAGTTCTTGAGCCTCTCATATCCGAATTATCATGTTATTTTATTCAGTGTGAACACCACTGTTGTATTCATACTTGCTTATCCTTAGACAAAAAGAGATCCCATATGAGATTCCACCGTCGCCTGGTGCCTGGCACTATGAAATGAGTCACTAGCTGATCATGTGAATGTCTAATTATTAAATGAATACAAACCGGGTTTCTTGGCTCAAACTTAAACTGCAGTTTATTGGATAACGTTCACCTCTGATCAAACAAAACATGGTTTCAATTTCCAGGCCATCCTAGTCAAAATCAAAGGTTATGTTCACAACAGAGGATGAGGTGGAACAAGGGGTGTATTTTTATCCAGACCATTGTTTAGCAGAGATGCCTTTTGCCAACTTTCTGTCATTCTAGTGACAATATTCTGCAATACAGACAGAATGACAAGGTCTCCAAAATTGGTAGCTGGGAAAGTAGAAGGGTAGGGAACAGTGAACTGTGGTAGGGAGTAGTTAACTGCACACGCAAAACAGCACAGCCAGAAGTAAGTAGGTTAAAAATAATTTGATTTTTCCAAAATTTGTTTTTCAGTGCCAAAAAAATTCACAACCAGATCAAGGAATGCATTCAGCGTACATTCATTCCAAGTGTATTGTAAATCTCTGAGTAGCTTGATTTCAAAGTCATGCTGGAAGTAGAAAAGAAGTGGAACTTCAGTGATTTAAGTGATTTTAAGATGCTAAAATTTTTGAGGCCTTCCCAATCAATCATTGGTGAAAGAAGGAGGAAAAGGCTAAGAAGGCAGATATATGTTGCCTAGATATCAGAAATATCTAATTATTATAGAAGACCCTATTCCAGTGCAGATCCCACAGACATTTTCATCTCTGCAAACCTGGTTTTAAAACTAGCAAGAAGTACTGAATTCCCACTAATCCTCTTGCATACAGAAAACAGACTTGAGTATCACAATCTCACTGATTTAACTGCAGCCTACACAATTTGGGGGACTGAGCATTAGTCCAAATGAAAGTTTTTTCAGAAAATATTTAATAACACACAGCATGTCATGCTTTCAGTCTGAAACCTGCTTTGCGGAAGTTTAACTCAATTCAGTAATACCCTGTGGAACCAGACAGAAGCTCGCTGCTCTGTATAGAATAATTCAGCATGTGATGATGGAGCCCCCGAGGGGAGGCAGGATATTTCATCTGCAGTTCTGTGTTTTCACAGGAGACTGCTTCTCCTTTCACTACCTCTTTTGTGTGTTAATGTGAGTATCTCCCCAGGGTACGCAGCGATACTTGATCGAGAAGTGATACTCACCACAATCGAATGCAGTAAATCCAAGTTCTATGTCCTAAGCAAATGAATGATCCACATGGTAACAAGAATCTGTAGTTCAGCTGAGGGACCATCATCTAGCGGTTAGCAAGGTTGCTGGAAGTGATGAGTTTTGTTCTTCGTTTTTATGGGTCTATAATGTGATTTTGTCACAAACCTTTCACTGTCCTTTTTTTTTTTTTTTTCTCATCTCTCAAACAGGGAAACTGATCATTTTCTTTCTTGTGTGAATGTTGTGACACATTGTTTTATAAATAATGAACTTGAGGATCTTTGAATCGCAACCACAAGAATATTTAAATATCACTCTTCAAATAGAAGGGCAGGATTTCTACACGTTAAGACTTTGCATTGCAGTTTATGCTTCTGCTGTTGAACTTTATTTCTTACGTCCCCTTGGGCTATCCAGCGGAGAAGAAAAGAGCTGTAGTGCGGGGCTGTGGTTCTCTCCTTACAGCATTTGGAGGGGCCATAATCCAGTTCTCTTCAAACTGAAAAGAGCTTGCAAAGAGACACTGTTCCCAGAGAGTCTTTCCACTTCTTGTAATGCTTTTGTGAAGTAGAACGACATAGAAGATCCCTTGTGCACTTGAGGAATTAGTTTAAGCTCTGCTTTTAGTTGCTGAAATTGCTTCAAATTGAACAAACTAAAAACTTTCCCTCTTTTCCATTGTGTTAAAGAAAATTGCTGAAACAACATCTGAAGAATACAAATGATGTAGCAGTTACAGACAGTCTCAAAAGTGATTACCGCAAAATTGAACAAATCGTGCATGAGATGAACGAGCAGAAGAAGCAGCGGTGTGTGGATCTTGAGAGACTTACCAGTAGGGTCACCCACATTGAAGAGGAAATGGTGCAGCTACACAAAAAATATGAAAAAGCTATTCAGCAACAAAATGAGAGGTATACCTGTAAATTTGATGTAATATAGTGTTTAATTTTGACATTCTTGAATCAACAATAGTTTTTGACTTGTGAGCACTCCAAATTAGGAATACTAAAGGACTCACTACAACATTTCACTGAACAGTCGGCCCCCCTGCGATGTCGATGCTGCTTTGCTCTCCATTGGTGAAGATGTTCATCCTTCAGAACTATCAATTAAAAATATGGGTGTTCACTGAGAGCTTGTTGGATCCTGCTCCATTTGTGCTTTGTGCATAGATAAGGTAGAAAAATGCAGAAGACATAAGGCTCCCTCATCACGTTAATCCATTTTTAAATGAGTACTGTGGAAGGTCAGAAGAGCTTATAAAACTATATGAGAGACTAGACCAAGTTTTGCAATTGTTTCTTCTCTGATTTTCACATTATAATTATTTTGTTACCTAGTTAAAATGCTGTCATGATATTAAAAAAATATTTGTGAAACCTTTATACATTTCCCCAGATTGTTGCTATATTTCAAGGTTGCCAGTTATGTTCTTGAATGGAGTACACTTAAAATGCTTATTTTTTTTTAATTTTGCCTTTTCATTTTGGGCTTATTACAGCGGTCTTCTGCTCAGAGATCGAGAAGAAGAAATATGTATTTTATGTGAAAAAATAAACATGCAGGAGATGTTGTGTAGAAATGGAGATATTGAAATGCAAGCTATGGATGAAAAGATCAGATTTCTGAAACTAAAGGTAGCTGAGAAAAAGAGACAAATTAAACTGTGGTCCAGAGAGCTCCCAGTGAAGAATGCACTGGATGTACATCTGGTGGAGCTTCAGATACAGGTTGGTGGGAAAGCAAGCTTTTCTTTTTTGCTTTTATTATTCTGTGTTTTAAAACTTAAGGTAATTTCATAGGAAAAAAATATCGGGAAAGTTTAGTAAATGAAGGTTTAGTAAAACAGAAAGTTCAGTAATATACCTGTCTAGCAGAATGCTGATGCATGTTTTAAACTTCAGATATGCGAGTTCCTACGCTTATGTGTAATTTTTGTTACGCTCATGCCATCCTGAGTATGGAATCTCAGCTAACCCCCTCCGAAATGTCACTATGACGAAGCTGGAGAATGGGAGTCATGAGGGAAAAATGGGAACGTAGATAAAATTTGTTAAAACTGTATTGATGGGGGTAGTTGGGGTGAGAGATATACTTAGCTCTTCAAATTTCTAAAATAATAACGCAATTCACACTTGACCCTGAGCCTACTCTGGAAAATCTGCTGCCTACAGTGATATAATCCACATATATTTTCTCCTACACAAAACCAGTGTAAGATTTCGTCCTAGTTACAAAATGACATTAAACAACTAACAGACTGCAGTGTTTGGGACATTCTTTCCTTGCTTTCTGAAATGGCTCATTTACTTTTGACCTTATCTCCAGATGGTCGTTTTTTCCATACATATTCTGTTAGTGCTGGCACAAAACCGTAAATTAGGGTGTACCATTGCCTTTCGTAACTGCATCGATGGCAACCGTGACTCACTGCTTTATAGTGCTTGCACTATTCTGTTACTTCTGGTTTTTTAAACAAATTGAATGCTCTGCTAAAAGAATAAAATGTTGCACAATACCTTGTGCAAATCAAACGCCAAAGAACTTTATGGTGCCATCAGGGATTTAAAAGATGAACAGAAGCAGTATAAAAGAAAAAGACAATAGACTAAAGAAAAAAAAAATGTTTTCAGGTAAGATTTAGAATAAGACTGAAAGTTATTGAGTAAAATATGATATGAAAATGCAGATGATTTCTGTGAACTGACAGAGTCAATCGTGAAACTGCTTTTTCTGTTCTGTGTGCCTAAAAATTTCTCTTTAAATCTTTCTGCAGTATTGACATAAAATTTAAAAGTAGGAAAATACAGAGCAGTGGGATATTACAGATGGAGTAGTCAATAAATGTTTCCAAGTCAGAGATTTTCCAGTGAACAGTGGCAAATAACCAGCTATCAGCCTTTAAAATGTAACTGGTTACTGCAGTCACTGAATATTACGTGGTTCAAACTGGCCGTTAACCCAGGCGTCTCCTAATGCTCAGCCATTCTAGGATTGATACTCTTCCTCCCACTGGCAACAGCCATCATGTCTAGTGAGAAACAATTTCAAACTGTCTGGCTTTACCTTCATGATTTGAACAAAAGCCATAAGCCAGAGTCTGAATTGTGGTGTTGGGTTCCAAAGTCAGAATGGTAATTCCTGTGCCAATTACAGATTCGTCCCTGTGTTAAAATCCATCTCAGCGTCTGCTCAGTTAGGATGTCCAAAGGACCTTACAATAATGATCATTTGCACAAGACTTGGACTTGAGGTGGTGCATACAGATCTAAGCCACTCGTCTTGTCTGTGAAACTAAGCTGAAATGTGAAGAGGTGGTAACAGGAGCTCCTTTTGGACTACCATTTGCCATTATCGAAGTTCAGAGAGAGGATCAGTTAGACCTCCTATAACTGCAGACTGTAAATCTCACTTTGGAGTTCTCCTCTTCATTTTTATTTCTCTATTCTATTATGACCTTGTGTAGGAGCCAGCGTGACCAACCTTAACTTCGTGTTAGCAGCCCACGGAACAAATTTTGTAGATAAGTGAACAAGCCTCTCTCTTAATGGAAAGAATTGGGTATCTTTGCCTCCAGGGGGAGATCCTGATAACCTTACTTAGGGAGCACGATGTTCCTCTTGGAGGTCTTTGTTCTCAAGGCACTTACCTCTCCCCATCAGCGGTACGGAAAACTTTGAATCATGTGAGAAGGATGCTTCAAAAGGCTTCTACAACTTAAACAGAGTTTAGACCATTTGAATTAGGCAGGCTGAATCCTGTGCCTGTACCTCTTAAATTTTCTTCTTCCCTTTTCCTCCCCTTCCTGTCTCAAGTCTTGGGCATTTCTCAGACTTTGTCATCTTCTTATTTGTCTTAATTTTCTCCTCTTCTGTATTTCCCAGTTTTCCCATTATCCCAGAACTTTTGTCATTTTCCTCACTTCACAGGTGAATTAAGCTTTCTAGTATCGAATGCTGAATGATTTTCCAGCAACAGATATAAATCATTGATAATATTTCAAATGCAGAGAGATCTGAAGGAAAAACAAGATTCAGTCTTGTGAAATAGATTTCGGTATTTGCTGTTTGCATTTGACTGAGATATTCTGACTCTTTTAGAGACACTGTTTGAATCTAAGTCTCATGTATTTTCACCAGACTGCCCAGAGGAGGAGGTTCCATCCCTGGAGACGTTCGAGGGCTGGATGGGGCTCTGAGAAACCTGATCTAGTTAAAGGTGTCCCTGCTCACTGCAAGGAGGTTGGACTACGTGACTTTTAAGGGTCCCTTCCAACCAACATGTTGTATGAATCTATGACTCTGTGACCTTCATGTAAAAAAAACCAACCAAACAAAACAGACCCTTTCTTAAAGAAATCTAATCAGTTTACCTTTACTCTGTATTTCTACAGGTAATTTTTCCCGCCTACATATAGCACCTTACATTAACTCTCTGTTCAGACCTTTTCACAGACCAAGGTCATTTTGAATTTGAATTTTCTCCTCCAAAAAGTATTTGCAATCTCTCTGAGCTTATTCTACTCATTCTACTAACGTAGTACGTACCTTATCTTTTCATCAAGAACTCATTTCCTTAGCTTATTTATGTGAATGTCATATGAAACCATATTGAAACTATGCAAAAATCAAGATATACTATATCTACTATTTGTCATCCACAGACATCTTCAATTATCATGGTAGGAAATTGGTCTGGTTTCACATGATGCAACACACCTGTGTTGGCTGTTATCCCTACCTTTTTTCTTTTCTAGCTACCTATGAAGAAAGCTTAATGATTTGTTCCAGATTTATTCTTCAGAAAGTGAAGACAAGTTATCTATAGTTCCATAGCTCCTTTTCCCCTCATTTTTAAAAATAGGTACAATATTTGCTCTTTCCTAGTGCTCTATATACCTCACCTACCTTCTCCGAGATTTCCAAAATAAGCATCAGATCTCCACTTTTTCAGGCCAGTCCTTTCATCAAGGCATGTGTTACCTCTTGTCTGTTCAACAATTCCTCCTGACTGATTAAAATCAAACACAGAGGAGCTTCTCTTGTAGACCCTTTTCTGATCGTCTGTGTCAAACCCACTCCAGGAAAGATAGGATTTATGTGGTTTTTTTTGATTTTAAGGCTTAGAATCTCATTGAATTCAGATATAGTCTTGTCCAATGAAAACACTACAAGTTAGGAGAGTAAAGAAAGATGTCTATAGAGCCACATCACTTAAACAGAATAGTGTGATTATCTCTAAGTGTGCTTTGTTTTCCATACTTTTGGATTAACCTGTGTCTGATCACTCCCAATTCATAAAAGGAAGCCTAGTATTTAACAGGAAACCTTCCATGTTAGGGTTTTGGTTGTGTGGGTTTTTTAGGGTTTTTTTTTGTTTTCTTTTCTGTGGTTTGGGAAGTGTTTTTGCTGCAGTAGTCCTTCTTTAAACTATTTGATCCCGCAAAATGTTACTTGGTGAGCTGTCCCTAATCTTTTTAAGGCACCACTGTCTCCAACAAGGCATCTTCACCTGAGTTAGTGGTTAAGAAATTTGGCCCCAGAGAGAAAATACCTCTGGAAACAGAGCTCCATCTTGTTGCTTTTGCTGGTCCTGCTTTTACATTCTTCCACTCTGTGTATTTTTGGGCTTGAGTTTTAGTTGTTTATAATTGAAATAAATCTTTCAGTACCTAGGTGTGTACCGGAAAGAACTTGTTCATTATAGTCTAAATTTAAAGTTTTTACCTTGCCTGCTCTTACACAAAGTGTGAAAGAAAAAGTTGTGTGATGCCTTTTTACCAGAAAAAGAAGTATTTAAGACAAGTGTTCTGGTAATGTTTCACCACCATCTAAGAAGGTCTGTCAGTTTTCCCTTTTCCAGTTAAATATGACTTGTTAACTTCCAGTGAACAAATCCCATCCCGGTAGCAACATCTAAACATTGACTTCACGTTTTTGGTGACTGTTCATAAATTTGAGAGACAATGAGCACTTATTTCCTTAATAATATCATCACCTGCAGCTGCTGGTTAGCATTTATAACAACTTGCTTGGGCTGTGTTATGTCAGTGCTAATAGATCAAGGTTGGAGTGACAAAGCGCTGACAGACGGCCAGGTGTGTACCGAAGCACGAAACCCCACCATGGTCAGTCTTGCAAGTCCAAACACGAAGAAATGTCCCAGGCACTCCTTCAGCAAGTATTTATGTGTAGCGTGGGTGTCCATCTAGTGTGTTCTGGGATGTATTATTCCATGGGAAGTTCTCACAACAGGAAGGTCAGGGAACACCTGCCTCTCTGGGTCCTGGCAGTACCACATCGCTCAGTGTCACCGAGTCACTTCAGGACACGGCCCTGGAATTTTAACGCAGAAAACTTGGATGCCTGCAGGGATGAGACCTTTAGTGCTAATCAGTGGGAAAGTGAGACTTTCGGGTCTTGCACCCTTCCTACATCCCTAAATGGATCCTGTGGGACAAACAGAAAATTGTAGGGAATAAAGGAAGGCGCCTTTAGTTCTCGCAGTCTGGTGTATATAGACATACCCCAAAATCTGGTGTATTCATAAGTATAAAAAAAGTAGCCTGAGGACAAAGAAGCAGCTGAAATTCAATTTCTGGCAGATCACAGGGTTTTCCTCTGTCCTGCAATCGTCATGTTGTAATTCCCTTAGAAAAAAAAAAAAAAAGGCTTATTATCTTCTGCGTTGCCCTCCCTCCTTCCCAGTTCAAGGAAACTTTGTCTGTTAAAGCCCATGGGATCAAGCTCGGGGAGCAAGTTAAGTGGGGACGTGTTCCCATGGTGAGTCCCACAGGAGCTCCAGGCGCCCGCCGCTGCCCCGCGCAGCCTCCTCTACTGCCAAAGGTGCCAGCTTGGCCAGGCTGCAGAGACCTGGGTCACGGGGAAGGAAGCAGACACCAGTGGGGAGTCCCACCCTTCCCAGTGCCCCTCTTCCTCCTCAGGATGAAGCTGCAGCTGTGGTGGGTCTCAGCTCGCTGACCAGCTTTTGTGCTCTGTCCCCCCCCACTCTGCTAACAGCAGCTGTGGAGCGGGGCCCTCAGCCACCCCACTAAGGCCCAAAGGATGTGGTTTGGCACAAACCACCTGCAGCTTTTCATCCAGGCCACCAGCAGAAGCTGATGAAGGTTTCAGCCCCGGGGCAGCCTTTTTCTAACTTCCCAAACACGTTCAGAAGCTGAAAATTATTTTCTAAGTCCAAAGCTGTCACAATACCTGGTGTCTCAGAGAGGAAACCTCTTCTGTGCAGCCGCATTATTTATACACAGTTGCAGGTTGGAGAAGAAGTCAAGAGAACAAGCCTTTGAGACACTGAAACCATTAATAAGATGAAGCTGATTTATATTTGTGCATTATAGGGATGACCTTCTGTGACACAATCTACCGGTTCTCAAATTTTCCATTCATTAGCAACAGGACAGGAAAGCAACATACGTCCACCTCTGGTTCCATAGGGAAATGCTTCCCAGTCTTTGATCAGTATCATTTTGCTCAGTCCTTCACTGCCCAAGTGTCCCAGACATCTCCCAGTGAGGCTGGAGTCGTGCTTCCAAGCCCAGGTGCTGGCAGCGCAGCCACCCCAGCTGCTTTAGTGCAGTTCTCCCGGTGTAAATCAGACACATTGAGACCTTCCACCTCTGGTCATGTATTAATAGCAAGGCTTTTGGCTTCTTGTCTGGAAAAAATAACTGTCTTGGATTTTTGTTTGCTAGTATTCTCAGTGCAAGGACAGGATTAAACAGATGGAGGAAATCTTTGCTGACCCTGCAAATGAGACTAGAAAGCGAGACTTGGGAGGGAAGGACCCATCTCCACCTGAGCTGCTAAAAAAGATTGAGCAGGTAACATCACTTTTCATGTCACAAGCTCTCCCACTGTGCTCGACCTCTCTTAGAAAAAAGTTTAAAATAAACTTTTTGGAAGAGGAATTAAAATAATTACAATTGGTTAATGGGAACTCCAGCCCAGCATCTGCTCTGCAGGACAACTGGATGTGGGGCAGAGGCTGGAGAGCGGGAGCTCTTTGTGGCACACCCGGCTCTGCAGTGTCCTCTGCTACGTGGTCCATTCACATCATCAGCATTTCAGTGCAGACCCTCCAGTTCACTACAGAAAGGCACAGAAAAGGTGGCAGAGAGAAATAAATGCAGAATAACAAAGTGCTAACACCGTCATTCTGCTGCAATCAGCTCCTAGCTGTTCCAGCACCGCACACAGACTGGGAGCAGGAGGCTGTCCCACCCCTCTCTTAACAAAGTCTGCGTGTGTGACACAGAATCAAAGACCCTCCTCAGGCTTCGGTCGTACGGCTTCGTTCCCACACCGAACAGGGAGCCACGGAACACACCTTGGTGGAAGTGGCAGCCAGGCCAGCCGGGCCGCTGCATGCTCAGTCCTGACATTGCCAGTGGCTGCCAGGAGAGGCTTCAAAATGAAATCCAAGGTCCAATATGAAAACCAGTTTCAGGGCAGCTCCTGTATGGTGGGGCGGGGGGGGGGGGGGAAGGTAAAGGTATGGAATGAGCAGCCACGATAGCTTCTTAAATATTTTTGTCTGTCCTGTTTATAGTGGCACAAAACTGCCCCCACTTGGGGCTTACCAGGAACTTAAATTACTTGAGCTTTTTGCTTTAGTATCCCATATTCTTTGACAGGAGGGTGCTCTACACAGCCAAGCAGCCTAAATCACAGCCCTTTATTACCAACACGCACTTAAAAAAGCCGGGTTTCTTGGAGCCGCGAGATAAGTTTGAATGTTTTCTTTCAATCTCGTTGTGATTTTTAAGCCCTTTTAGTTGTTCAGTACTTTCTTAGTCTCTGGAGCCCATAGTTTCTTTTTTTTTTAGCAGCAGGAGGGAAAAAGGTATTTAAAGCAAGAGCTGAAATCTTCTCGTTATGGCACGACTCAAGGAACCAGAAGAATAAAAAAAAATACACACTAGGGAAAAACCCATTGCTTTCAAGAAAATCACAGCAAGACAGCAATAATGCTGCTGTAACCCCCTGTCCCCCAGAAGGGTCCAGTCTGATATGGAAGAACTATACAACTGACAGGAACCAACTTTGACCTGACACTCGGCAGAGGGTGAAAACTTTGAGAAAACAGACAGCGAAGCTGTTGTTTATGGCTGCTCACCAGTATTATTTCAGCAGTTCTCAAAGCAATCACAGGAACACCTCATGCTGTACCTTCCCCTGTTGTCTACCTCATCCCCCCATATACTCCTTCTCACTACAGCTGGAGGTAGAGCTGGTGCAGAAAGAGGAGAAGTTGCTGGAGATGGATTTTCTCTACGAGCACGTTTCCCAGCTTACAGACCGAATCCGTGCCGCAGCAGAGAACGGGAAGCAGGGCACGCTGCTGTTAGCAAAAAGGGTAAGAAGGGCATTGTTCGCTGCGCTTGCCGGCCTGTACACAATGAAATAATATCTGGGCAAGAGGTAAGATGACTCACTTGAAAATTACAAAAGTGGCTGGAAATTGTGGTAGGCAACTCATGTGCTGGTCTTCAGAAATTATAGATGTTTAATAGTAACGTTAATACAGACATACTAAAAGCATTAGGTGAGCATACTTTATTTTTGAAAGATGGTTGCACCAGCAATCGTACTTTTCACCAAGATACAGGGTTAGTTCTTTCTCAAGTGGATGCTCAGAAACTTGGTAGAATCCTCCTTCTGCACGTGTACTTAACAACCTTTCCACAACAAACATGTCAAAGGCTAAAAAGAAATAAGGAAAAGCCAGGTGAATTCAACTCCATCATACAAAAATACAAACTTGCTATCTGGCTCAAAGTTTCTTTGGTAGGAAGGACCACACAGGAAAGAAATAGCATTTCCAGTACAGTTACTTTTGTATAATTACAGCTTTTTCCTTTTAACTGCCAGAAATACTGCTTGGGGAAGAGCAAAAATCCTCCCACCCCCACCTCCTTAATGAAGAAGCTCCAAGAAGAGCAGAGCTCCATAAAAGACAAAAGAAAATAGCCAAGTACTTAAGGCCAGGGTTGATTTTTTTTTTTCCTTAGCTATTAGGTTTGGTACTCAGGAAAGCTTAAACCAAAACACATCTTTACAGTGAATCTTTAATTTTGCACAGACAGAGAAAGAATATGTATGTTGTAAAAATGGCAGCATGTCAAAAGTTACATACACAAGTGCTCTGACTCTCCTAATTCCCTGTTAGTTAAAAAAGAGGGTTTTTTTGTTCGGGTTTTTTGTTTAAATCATCCCCAGTTAGACTCAAGGATTCCTGTTCCATTCGTTTTCTGTTTATCCTTCTACCAAAGACAACTGCACAACCAGCAGCCCCACTGCATCCGCATTAGCACTCAATTATCTTGTAAGGCTCAGGCTTATTAATCCTTTATTAGGAAGTTAATTGTGCATGAATTCAATGAGAATCAAGGCACCAGGCCTTTGAGGGCAGCAGGAGTTTTGCTATTCGGCTGAAAAGGGCAGGAGGCAATTACAAACTTGCTTTTCTGTATCTGCTATTGAAATAAATGTGACTTCTTATGCTGCCAGCTTCTGTGGTTCCAAGTGCACACAGAAACACGTCCTGTTTCATTAAGTAATTTTTGAGTGTGGAACTACTTTTTAAAACTCTGTCAAGTTGGACTTGTTTTCATGTACCTAATACTTACCTAAACGTCATGCCCAGTAAATGTCTAAAGGGAAGCCCTAACTAAAATGCAATTGTTACTTACTCCAGACAAGCAAACTGCAGAAGATGGTGAAGGACAGAACCCAGAAGATGATGGCTCTCGTTGCAGAGTTATCCATGCAGCAAGCACTTGCCCTTAAACTCCAGCAGGAAATGAGAGACAAAGAACAATTTTTGATGATCGTTTCATCGAGGGTAGATCAAGGCCTTCCCCCTCCCAGGGAAACAGAAAATCAGTGGTTGAAGACATTACGCAACGAGAAGATGCAAAAAGAAGCAGCCGACGCCAGAGCTAAAGTAGGTTTTTGCCATGTGTTGTGATTAGATCTTTGGCCTCCTGTTTCCACTGGTCTAGCTTGTCTTTCACAAGAGCTGTGCTGGCTCCCTGTGCAGCTGTTTGCTGCAAAACACGGAGCTCCAGGAGCCAGGGGAGGTGACAGCATAGACAGAGACATCCACTGAAGTGGTACAGGGCAGGTTTGCGGAGTTACAGCTGCAGTCAGGCAACATCGCCTAGAACTGGTCACTGAATCTTATGGAGAAAATACAGTGAAAAGGAGGACTAATTTGTGTGACCATGTTTTGGGATGATGGGGAAGACAGCCACCAGGGAAGTAAAGTAGATAGAGCTGCAAAAGGTGGGATGTAGGGTTCAGAAACTCAAGTTTAGTATTTTCCACATACCAGATGCAGTGAACATCAGATCAGAAGCAGCAAGAAACCAGATGGCTGGGCAAGACTCTGAGGGTAGGCAGGGTAACACATCAAACAGTGCTTCAAACTCTACCCTGCTGGACATTATGCCTCCTTAGGTGAGACCACCAATGATCCTAGAGCAAAGAGCTCCCAGAAGAGAAAAAAATAGTCTACAAGTAAGATATGCATACCAAAGGAACTCTTGCTGATGGGAAATTAGCTTTGCTTTACGAAACCTTTAGGTGATCACTCCAAAGGAATCTGAAAGGCGCACAAGGCTGGGAGAGGAAAGCACTGTGCATACGCTTTAAGAACTTGAAGTCGTGTAGAACTGCCGTAGTAAAACTGGTTTAGAGTACATGAGCATATGAGCAAGCAATGTGTGCTCACAACCCAAACCATTCCATGATTTTATGAATAAGAAACTTCTTTGTCATTAACACTTCTCCTCATGCTGTGACTACTTTCAGTGCTGCAGTAACTGCATTCAGGAACATTCAGTGTAAATACAGCCATGTTTTGAAGCATCAGAACTATTATCTTGCTCCTGAGATGTTCTGTGCACACTTGTTAACACTTTTCAAAGTTCATCTGATCTGTTTTCTTTACAAAAGCATTACAGGCTCAAACTGTATGCTAGTTAAAAGGACAAACTCATCTATGTTGTCAATAACTCACATTTTCCTTGTAATACCCCTCTGGGTTTCCTGGTTTGCTAAGTACCAGATTCATGGTGTTCCCTTTGTTAGCCATTCTGTACATTAGCTCAGGAGAGTACCAGAGTTTTAAGGCAAATAATCACAAAGTGATCAAACTGCGTTTCTGTCACAGCGTGCTGCAGAGAAGGAACAAGCCGCAGCGCCCGGCTGCGTCCACACGACAGCTGAACAACGCCTGAGGGTCTACATCCCCGACGACGAGTACAGCCTCCCGCTGCCGCGGCCGTACGGCGCCCTGGCTCCTTTCAAACCGAGTGAACCTGGTTCAAACATGAGACACTTCAGAAAACCGATTGTAAAGCCAATTGAAATCTGAACAGACAGCATCTAGAGCAGGACAGGCCATCGCCAGTTGCTGAATCGCAAGGGTCAACAGCATTTACACCGCACTGAAGCAATGTCCGTTAGCTTTTAGCCAAATCCCGTATTTCAGACAAAGTAGTGGTTACTGCCAGAAGGACAGCTAAACAAGTCAGTGATCCAAGCTCCCTTCTCCTGGCTAGGAGCAGTCTGGTATCCCAAGTGCAGTGCAGGATTTTCAAATGTTAATGAGTGAGCACCATACTACTTTTTTTTTTTTACAGGTGAAGTTTTATTGCATCTGATTATATTTTATAATACATTCCATTAAAAAGGAAAAAGATAGAAAATCATCTCTTGTTTCCATATAATACAAACAAAAGTCCTCACTGCTTACACAACTACACCAACATAGCTTTCTGCAGTCATGCCTGCCAGGCACATTTTAATTATACTGAGAAATATATCTCTTCCCTCTGTGAAGTTACTGAAAAAGCTAAAACTCTCGCTCCACTGATGGCAATGGCAAGGGAAGGATGATGAACCTGCCGAGTCACTCCTGAAAACTGGATCTTTTTATTTCACTGGTAAGGAACACGAGGCATCAGCGGAAACTGCTCAGAGAGAATATCAGACGTTGCTATTGAAAACCTCCAATATCTATCAAAATGTCAATGAGTTTCACTCGTAGTTTAATAGCCTGAAACTTTGAAAAGAGGTGTTTTTAAATTCAGTAAAGACTGCAGAGATCCTACATGTCAGAACTTAAGGTTTTCCCTGCATAGCAAACCGCTATTACTATTTTAAATTAATGTCACAGTTGAGAACATAAAAAAAACCCCCACTACAAAAAAACCCCACTTCTTCAGTTATATATAAATAAAAGTTGAAAATTAAGTAAAAACAAACTCCGTAATATTTCTCTGAAGCTGAGGTTTGAACTGTAACACTAAAAGTTGTAGGGAAAATTAAGTAAAACTCTGTCCAAGCCACCACTAAAGTAAACTCCCAAACAATGTTCTTCTTATCCTGTATTGCTTACAAATTATACGTATCTTATAAAACAAAACAAAACCTGGTCACATGCATTTTAACACGATTATATTTTGTGCTAATTACAAAACTGAACGAATGAGAATTCAACTCCAAAGGCAGAAGTAGCGTAAGACAACGCAAGGTCACCACCAGGAATGAAAACGTCATTACTGAAGCATTATATACACAGACCGATTCACCACTCATTCTTATCTGCTTTACATAAACACACCAAGAAATAATTTCATTAATCTACATGAGTAAACAGTTACTAGTTTCTTGTTACTTTACAATACCTACCTTTATCAGGACCGTCTATCTTGTTAGAACAATTGACATTAATACTAATTTTCACAGCATGTTTCAATACCCACTGTAGTTCCACTTATTTCACCACTTCAATGTGAAACAATGAAACCACAGGTATCTTTCATCAGCAACCTGGCTTCGTGTCAGACAAATTTCTCTAGGGTTTATCTAGAAGTCAGTGATTTCAGCCTTAATACCTAAATTTTGAGTACTTATGTCAGTAACAGTGGTTATACAAAACTTGACATTTAAATTTCAAACAAACACAAAAAAGATTGGGTTGCACACGTATAAGTAATCACACTTTCTTCAGCAGCACATGATTTCAGGAATAGTTGAGGCCCAAAAGCGTCATCGTGTGTTTGAGTGCTGTTTCCTCTACAAATCTTACATTAACATGATCTTGCTTTTCATGTGGAGACACACCTAGAAAAACATAGTGAGAAAGTCAGTATGTACAAAGCCAAAAGTTCCTTGTACACTCAGTCCCACAGCCTATTACCGTAAGACAAGGTGAGCGATGGAACTGGTGTTCCCATTGCCCCAAACACTGACAGTGCTCAGTGAAGCCATCTGGATGCTCACCCCTGGCAGAACCCTGCCCGTCAGTGGGATAAAAGGAAATGACGAACCATCTACGGAGGCCTCTCAGGATTTCCATGCTAATTCTACGCTGCGGCTGTGTTAGTGCTAGCACATAAAATGGACCAGAGCATATTCTCATATACTCCTATGTGGTTTAACTCCTCCCCAAAAGGGATGATATCCCTTCATGGACAATCCTATTTCAGCCTTCAAGTCCTTATCCTGACTTCACTTTGCTTACTAGTACAAGCGTAGCCAGTAATGCTGAACAGGACAATGCCTCCCTTCGTGCACCTTGTTTTTTCAGTAGAATTCAAAACACTTCAGATGCTTCACTGGATGAAGCAAGTGCACTAACCAGTTTGAACTGTATTTCACAAAAAGGAACAACTTAGAGATTAAAAAAATGCCTGCTACTTCAGGGCACTTCCTAACGTAGTGATGTCGGTACTCTCTTCTGAGGAAGATCTGATTTGGGTTGCCTCTTAGCTACCATGCTATATCAATAAGGAGCAAATCCTTCTTCCCCTTTGAACAGAGTAACAGCTACCACCACACTATACATGAACCAAATTTCACCACACGTGCTCCGAAAAGTGCAAGTTTGCTAACTGGATTCGACACATGGAGGATTTGGATGAAAGGATATGCAGTGAAGAAGCCTCCTGACAACCCCCATCAGCAGGAACGTGACCAAACCTACGTGTTCAGACATCACTGGAGTTTTAGAACCCAGTTATGCCAATGCAGTGTGTATATGGCTGAGTGTGAGCAGCAAAGGGTAACAATTAGTGGTCTCTTAAAGTAAAAAATCAACATTACCTTGATTCTCTATCTCTGCAAGCATATTAGTCAGGTAGTTAAGTGGCAAAAACTCCACAGGGACCAAGGGTCTCTCAGGGCTCGGCCTGCTACACTGTAAGGGAGAATATTTCAAGTCAGTTCACAAAATCACACAGTACCAAGCTTTAGTGTGTTACAGTCTACAGAAAGGTCAGGAATCCCAACACTGTCAAAGTAAAAGATTCAAAAAAATGTCCTCTGTGCCCTTACCTGCCTGTTGCCCAGATTCTCGAGCAACAGTTTCACATATTTCCGTGCAATGAAATTCGCATTTATCGGATGATTCCAAAACTGGCGGATCTTTTGACCAAGAGCCTAGTAAGCAAAAACCAGAAAATTGAGAACATAAACAAAGGACAGTGGAGACCTAGGAAGGGGAAAAAGGAGAAAAAGCTTGAAATAAAATCCAGGCTGTAACACGGACTCCTTGCCTTCAGACATGGATCACAGAAACCAAGATCTCCTCATTTTTAGCCACAGAGACTTCCTGTCACAGCCAGTAATTAAGAGATTACAATACGCTTCCCAACATCAAACGATCAAATTTTTGCTACTCAGTACCTGCTGAGCTACTCAGTAAATTTCTACCAATCAGTCTGTTCCATTACCTCTGTCCCACTTTGCATGTGTGCTTCTAAATATCAATTGAGGCTTAAAATGACCATTTACTGTGACTCTTTGGTTGAGATCCATTCTTCTCCCAAAGAATAACACTGATGCCCCATTCCTCAGTGCTATATTCAGAAGTGGGATTCTCTCAGGCTCAGCCTAAGGAATCTTACAAATGCAGAATGTCAGCAAGGGGAGATACTGGGAACAGAATTTGTACTCCATTATTTAGGGCATCATCCTGGAGGACACCACTCTGGATCGGTCGCCAACTGGATTTAACTCTTCTGACCACAATTTTCTGGACTCGACCATCCAACCGGTTTTTCACCCAGTGAAGCATATGTCCGTCCAAGCCAAGAGCAGTCAGTTTCTCTAGGAGAATGCTGTGGGCAACAGAGTCAAATGCCTTACTAAAGTCAAGGTAGACGACATCCACAGCCTTTCCTTCATCCAACAAGAGGGTCACCCAGTCACAGAAGGACACCAGGTTTGTAAACAGGACCTGCCCTTCGTAAACCCATCCTCACTGGGCCTGATCACCTGGTTATCCCGCATGTCTTGCATAATGGAACTCAGGATGATCTGCTCCATCAGCTTCCCTGGGACTGAAGTCAAGCTAACAGGCCTCTAGCATCCTGGATCATCCTTACATCCTTTCTTATAGGTGGGTGTTACACTGGCTGACTTCCAGTCAGATGGGATCTCCCCAGTCTGCCAGGACTGCTGATAAATGATGGACACTGGCTTGGTGAAAACCCCTGCCGGCTCTCTCAGTACTCTAGGACATACCCCATCTGGCCCCACAGATTTGTGGACATCGATGTGGAGCAGCAGGTTCCTGACCGTCTCCTCCTGGATTATGGGGAGACGTTTTGCTCCTGGCCCTCATCTCTTGGCTTGGGGAGTTCGCTTCTCTCAGTAACTGATAAGATGAACTCACATTCCCAAAGGCAAGAGAGATTCAAACCTCAAAGTCCCAAAGCTTCCAAACCTAACCAATAAGCAAATAAATAGGAACAGACTGTGACATTAGCTCCACCTTCTGCTATCTGCCCTACCTAGATCTGCCCTCCCCCCACCCCCCACTCTCAGCTGTATTATGATACAGATTGCTCAAAGTGGTCATTTAGGAAATGCTGGACGGTTTCAATGGTGCTTAAATATTTCCAGCTGAAGTCATCTAGTGAATGTAACCTGATCAAAATAGTCTGAGTCACCCCAAAGTGTCCTTTTTTTGGCAAACAAACTATTCTCTGCATTTTTTTCCCAAAGCTCTAAATAGATACAATAAGGCACTGAGTCTACTGCGGGTAACTGGCAGTACGTGTCCCCTAAAGCTCCCACAGCTCAGCCCTTCGTGTCAAAGTGTGGTTGGAATGGTGGTCCCCACCCACCAGGCCTGGGGCCAACAGCTCAGAGAGGCCCCACGCTGACCCCAGCTCACCAACCCATGCCCAAAACAAGATACAGAGGACAAAGAACCTCCTGTGGAGTTCTCCTTCCCCAGCCCTTCTCAAAGCTGCTGCCAAATAAAGAAGCCCTTGTTAGAGGAAAACCAAAGGGGCACTTCTGGCCATTTGAACTATATGTAACAGCCCATAATGAGCAAACAATAAGCAGCTTATGTTAAAAAAAAGCCTGCTCTATAGCAAGGCAGTCCCCGAGGGGGATCCCTGGTTTTCCTCTGCTCATTGAGATGCTGTGCTTCCTCTGCAGTCCTGCAGTGTGAACCAAGAACAAAAAGGAAAAAGGAGAAGTCAATCTCCCATTCTGTCTGGAACTTTTAATGGAGCATCAGTAATTAGCTCCAGCACGTGGCTAAACAAGTCAGCTTTCCAACCGGCAAGGCTGCAGGACTTCACAGAGGGTGACAGCTTGTAATTCAATCCCTGCCACAGATTTGTGGTATGATCAGATTTTACAGCTTTTACTGTATCAGCTTTTGAACATATTTGATAAAATGTATAAAACCAAATGCAGAGGTCACAAGTGAGACAGGTGTTTGTAGATGGTAAAAAACACAAAACCCATAAATCCTCTTTAAACTCCATTAAGCCCTTATTGCTTTATGCAGAAGAGCACTCAGCAGAACAGTGTCAGTCTTGTCTGTTTGATTCCTGCAGGGTATTAGAGATCCTACAGAACAGTATGGACAAACCTGTAATTTATCAGAGTACCCAACAGGTCACAGAATCACAGATTGTAATCTAGTCCAGCCCCCCTGCCAGAGCAGGATCACCTACAGTAGATCGCACAGGAATGCTTCCAGGCGGGTTTTGAATGTCTCCAGAGGAGACTCCACAACCTCCCTGGGCAGCCTGTGCCAGTGCTCTGTCACCCTCACAGGGAAAAAGTTTTTTCTAATGTTTTTGTGGAACCTCCTATGTTCCACCTTGAACCCGTTGCCCCTTGTCCTGTCATTGGACGTTGCTGAAAAGAGCCTGTCTCTGTCCTCCTGACACTCCCCCTTGACATATTTATAAACATGAATGAGGTCACCCCTCAGCCTCCTCTCCAAGCTGAAGAGACCCAGCTCCTTCAGCCTTTCCTCAGAAGGGAGATGTTCCACTCCCTTCATCATCTTTGTGGCTCTGCGCTGGACTCTCTCAAGCAGTTCCCTGTCTCTCTTGAGCTGAGGGGCCCAGAACTGGACACAATACTCCAGATGTGGCCTCACCAGGGCAGAGTAGAGGGGAAGGAAAGTAAAAGATTGTAAGAAAAGCTTTTATAAATTCATCAATATCAAAAGAAAGAACAGAGAGAGCCTCCATCCCCTGCTAGATCCAGAAGGTAATATAGTAATGAAAAATGAGGATAAGGCTGAGGTGCTTAATACCTTCTTTGCCTCAGTCTTTAGCAAAAGTAACACCTGTACTGAGGGAAGCCAGCCCCTCAAGCCAAGAGAAAGCAGGAGCAAAAAGTCTCCCCTGCAATTCACGAGGAGATGGTCAAGGACCTACTCCTCTATGTTGACGTCCATAAATCTATGGGGCCAGATGGGATTCATCCTAGAATCCTGAGAGAGCTGGCAGGGGATGCTCACCAGGCCACTCTCCTTCCTTTACCAGCAGTCCTGGCTGACTGGAGAGGTCCCAGTTGATTGGAAGACAGCAAATATAACACCCATCTATAAGAAGGGAAAGAAGAATGATCCAGGAAATTCCAGGCCTGTCAGTTTAACTTCAGTCCCAGGGAAGCTGATGGAGCAGATCATTCTGAGTTCCATTATGCAGCACATGCAGGGCAACCAGGTGATCAGACCCAGTCAGCATGGGTTTGTGAAGGGCAGGTCCTGTTTAACAAACCTGATCTCCTTCTATGACTGGGTGACCTGTTTGCTGGATGAAGGAAAGGCTGTGGATGTCTACCTTGACTTTAATAAGGCATTTGACTCTGTTGCCCACAGTATTCTCCTAGAGAAATTAACTGCTCTTGGCTTGGACGGACATACGCTTCCCTGGGTGAAAAACTGGTTGGATGGCCGAGTCCAGAGAGTTGTGGTCAACATAGTTAAATCCAGCTGGTGACCAGTCACAAGTGGTGTCCCCCAGGGCTCAGTAATGGGGCCACTCCTGTTTAACATCTTCATCAATGATTTGGATGAGGGGATGGAGTGCACCCTCAGTAAGTTTGCAGATGACACCAAGCTGGGTGGAAGCATCGATCTGCTTGAGGGTAGGGAGGCTCTCCAGAGGGATCTGGATAGGCTGAATCGCTGGGCCAAGGTCAACTCAGTGAAATTCAATGAGGCCAAATGCTGGGTCCTGCACTTTAGCCACAACAACGCCCAGCAGCGCTACAGGCTTGGGGAGGAGTGGCTGGAGAGCTGCCAGGCAGAGAGGGACCTTGGGGTGTGGCCATCCTGGCCTGTATCAGAAATAGTGTAGTGAGCAGGAGTAGGGAGGTGATTATGCCCCTGTACTCGGCTTTGGTGAGGCCTCACCTTGAGTACTGTGTCCAGTTTTGGGCCCCTCACTACAAGAGGGACATCGAGGTGCTGGAGAGGGTACAGAGGCGGCTGCCAAGCTGGGAAAGGGCTTAGAAAACAAGTCTTATGAGGAGAAGCTGAGGGATCTGGGGCTGTTTAGCCTAGAGAAGAGGAGATTGAGGGGAGACCTCATCGCCCTCTACAGCTACCTGAAGGGAGGTTGTAGAGAGGCGGGAGTTGGTCTGTTCTCCCTAGTGGAGGGTGACAGGACAAGGGGAAATGGATTTCAGTTGTGCCAGGGGAGGTTCAGGTTAGATATTAGGAAGAATTTCTTTACTGAGAGGGTTGTCAGTCATTGGAACAGCCTGCCCAGGGAGGTGGTTGAGTCACCGTCCCTGGAAGTCTTTAAGAGACGGGTGGATGTTGCATTGGCGGAAATAGTTTAGTAGGTTGATAGGGCTGGGACGAAGGCTGGACTCGATGATCTTCAAGGTCTCTTCCAGCTGAAACTATTCTATGATTCTATATTCTACGAGGAGAACCTCTCTCGACCTACTAGCTACTCATGTGCAGCAGATGGATAAACTGTGAAGGTTCAGATTTTATCTGTGCCCTACGTGAATCACAGCTATGTCTTCCGCTGGCTTCATCCTATGCACAGGGAGGAAATCTGTACCAGTTCCAGAATCCAAGAAATTATATCCAAATTTAGTTACCTCGGGAAGCCTCACAATTATACTGAATTTCAGCTTTTCATTCTTCTCTGTGTCGTCCAGATCTATTAGAAAAAAACAGTAACCACGTAACTGACTGAAGACATTTTGAATAAATATAATCTCTGCAATGAAATGAACATTTTCATCTTAAATAAGGGCTATTAGGAGTGTTACTTGAAGTATTTATATAAATATTTCTCTGTATACTTGTACATAAATTCATTTTATGTAACAGTTTATACAGTAATTCAAACTTCTTTTGACTAAGCAGAACTCCCTTTATTTATATGACATTTCTCAAAACCAGAAACAGATTAATACAGCACATTGTTTTGTCCCTTTTCTTGAACACTGGAGAAATAGTTCATTACAGGGGAACGTGGCAGCAGCTGTGACAAAATGCATTACTGTTGGAGAGTCTTATAGTGAATCTGTGCCCCCAGAAACTTAAGCTACAATTCTCTCTTCCTCCCTTCTGTACAGAGAAGACAACTAACACGGCTGTGATGCCAACTGTACCTGCAACTGCTAGTTTGTCCCACACCCCATTGTGTCCGAAGCCTTAGGCCCCAGTCATTCTCTCAGCTTGCTCCTAAGCCTCCTTTGTGGAAATGAGCTACTGAGCTTCCACTGAGAAGAGAGGCACATACAGAACATGATCTGCTCTCAATGACTACGTGGGCTCACACAGAACTTATTTTAAGTCCCAGTTTTAGTTAACATTATGATGTATTTAGAAGATATCCACAAGCTCAATGTTTACTATAAATACTGGAATAGTGGGTCAGGTAGGCTTTTGTTTGCTTATTTTCAACTACTTCGTAGCACAGAGCTTCTAGCCATTTGCTAATCCCAGCACTAGGATAATATTGTTCCAAACAAAACTAAAGCAAAAGCTGAGGACTGGATGGCAGACTAACTTCCTTACTCACACCCATGCACTTTTGTAAGTGTCCCTGCCCATGACAGGGGGCTGGAATTAGACAACCTTTAAGGTTTCTTCCAGCCCAAACCACTCTGTGATTCTATAAATAATCACAGAAATCCCCCAACAAATTCTCTGATGAGCTTTAGTATTCACTTTTCTAAGAAGTCCCAGAGGAAAAAGTTACAACCTCAAGTTCTCCCCAAACAGGTATTTCCTTGTCTTCTATGGTAAGGCTCAATCATCTCGTTTGAGCCTTAACTTTCCCCTTTACACTGAGCAGCACCGTCAGCTACAGCCCTCACCAAACCACCACACTGTGAGAAAAGCTGAGTCTCCCAGGCAGCAAATCTTGTTTCAGTGTGAACAGCTGAAGGGACATCACTCCCAGTTAGCCTGCCGGTAACAAATGGAACTCACTGTACCTTTCAGCAATTTCCTGACACACGTCTCTGTCAAATGCAAGACTCCATTATCGATGTAGTGCAGGAGGGTGTGCAGAGGGAGACATCGAACACCAAGCCCCAAGTGCAGAGTGTGAAAACCTATGAAAGAGAGTGAAATCTACTACAAAAACATGTTGAATTTTTTTCCTAAGTCTGTACTGGAGAGCAGCATTACTCTAGCTAAAGCCAACACTCTCCTTAACTTCTGTTTCTTAAGAAACTTATTAAGAAACAGAAGTTTCTTAACTTCTGTTTCTTTCAGTGAGGAAATCAGTTTATCAAAAGTCTTATTTAGGCATCCTGTAAGTCCTCTGGAGCACAACCCTGTCAGAAAGAGGAAAGCCAAGGGGACTGAAACCAGTCATTATAGTCCTACACAGCCATTACGCCTCTCCAAGCTGTTGCCTTACATCTGAATTGGTCCATTAATTTGTCTTTTATCTCCCTCTTTCCTCCTCATTAATCAAAACCTGAGGCCTCCCCACCCTCATTATGAAGCTGCCACCCACATGTTCCCACAGGCAGCATTAAGATCCCAGTTTCTCACTTTACATCAGCAAGATCACGATTTGTGCCCACGCAGTGTAACTCTGAGGGGCAACCTCATATCAAAGCCAGTTTCACAGATTGAGCACAGATCAGGAAATATAAGCTATAAAGATGCAAACAGAACCTGAAAGCATTAAGAAGTCTTCCCCTAACAAAAATAAGCAAGTGCTTTCAAATGACTGCAAATGATTACGAGGAGCTACAAAATGAAAGTCTACTATCAAGATCTGCTCTTCCATCAAGGCTGGAGGCAATCCTTTCCGGATAAAACTGAAAAATGTTAGCAGGGCAACACTATGAGAAAAAACACTCTTTTCTCTAGGGTAGAATTTTCCCTTGTAGTCTATGACACTAAAGTCTAGCTGTCTAAGAAAAACATATAAACAAAAGAAGTCTAAAACTTAGTTCTGAGCTAAGATTGCTCAAGCATTTCACTGGAAGCTGAAGAGAACTAAACCTCTGATTTGTTTTCTCTGTTTGTAGTAACTGTTCAGGTTTGTTTCTTTTCACTTGCATGTGTTTATGGAGGGTCTTCCCCTCAGCAACTGCCTTCAATAGATTTAAACACTGCCAAAGCTAACTTGACACATACGCTGCAACTAGTGCTCTTCCGGGAGGAACTCGGAGCATTGCTCTCCTCACTTAGGAGTAGAACAGCAAAAGACAGGACTTACCAGGAGGTAAAGGCATACACATGCCATTTGCAGCCTCCAGAATCCGACTCATGATGTGGAACACCGCAAACTCTCCTGCGCTTCCCCTCTCATCACTGTATTTAACAAAGCACCAACACATTAGGAACCTGAGATGCCCCACACCCTCCTGGAGGCGTGGTCAGTTTGTTGTACTACGTGTGCACTAAACGCACGTGTTTTGGGTGAACTGCCATGGGATGCTGTCTTCTTTACTTTGGCGTCTCTCACCAAACAGCACCAGCTGTTCAGTTTTGATACACCAAGTCTCTGTGATATCCCCTTCCTCCCTCCCTCCCTGCTGCATATTTACAAATCTCTCAGCAGTACCTGGTATCAACAGCAACAGGCAAAATACTTTGAGCACTGGTACAAGTGACCTGGTTTTTCCAGGTGTCCAGTGCCCCCTATGCAGCTTGAGACCACTGTGAACTCAGCAGCTTTGAACTCCATCCATCCCACTGCCTGTGCGACTGACATTAACTGGCTTAGAGAGAGCCAGCAGGATCCTTACGAAGAGTACGTGACGGTCATATTTTGACAGTCGCTGACTGTTCAAATGAGTAGGAGGAGTTGAAGACCAAGATTACTATGCCTATATTTTAAAAGGCAGGCTGAAACCTCTAACAAATGAGTTACTCACAAGCAGAAGATGTGGGAGTGAAGCTGGTATCTTCTCCAAACTTCTTTCATTATTCGATGGACCAGATTCAGCTAAAACAAAAACGGAAATGGCTCAGTGTTTCTAGGAGTCCGTGTACAGCCGGGCACTTGGCCTTCACTCCACATACCACTTTATATTAAAAACTTCCAATGAGACTCCTACTAAGTCTTCAATATTTATCTTTTTTTCCCTAGGGGCTTAAAAAAATTGATTAAAATTTTGAGTTGTAACTGAATTGTCCTATTCTAGAAGTTTAAAGTAAGCGCCCCCAGCTCATCAAACATTGTGCATGACATAGAGCAAGATAACACATCCTGCTTCTTGGGGCTCAACTGTTCTCACACCCTTGGATCCAATCCTTAAAGACCTGTTTGCCAGGAAAGCAAAAAATGGCACGTCCAAGTGGCTGAACATTCAGGAGGGAAAGCATTCACCAGGGCCCAGACAAAACTGGATGATGCTGAAGACCACAGAATATTCGGTTTGCTGAAAAAAGCCTGCAAGAGGAATCACAAACCTAGTCCTGGGAAGGAGGAAAGATGAAACAAGCAAATGCCTCTTTTCCTCTATTAAGGTTTGGTTTTGCCCATAGCGAAGTAAAAATATCACTTGGTCTGTACTGTTGCTTCTTTGTGCTCCCAGGCTGACCTCCAGTACAGACTGCAAACACACAAACCACACAAGCCCTGTTCTCACTTAGGCCTTCTGAGCTGAAAGACAGAAACTACGTGTGAAACAAATAACTTCCTCTAGCAGCCCCCCACACTTGTCACATGTAACCACTTCCAGATCTCTGTAACAGAACGGTGACACTTCCTCACGCCTTTATCTCCGGGCCTCAAAGGGCACTGATCAGTCAGTCCCAGGGAATTCTCAGGAACCAAGTCAGATGTCAGTTTTGCTGAGAGGTGTCACAAGAAATTACAAACCCTTTTGCCCCTCCCCAGGAATCCTTTTTCCCTGCTCTCTTTTCTCCTCACAGGCTTTGCCCTCTCCAACCTCAAACTCGTCACAGGCCTTGAGCAAGGGAGAAACAGAAAACGCAGGAGAGCTTCATATGCAAAGGCCAGAACAGGAATATTGGTATTCAGCAACGCTCCCCTCTGTACTTTGGCCAGAAAGCTCTACAAAGTAGCACCTTTTCTTTCCAACGCTCCATCCAGCCCTGCACAGCTACCTGACGCAGAATAATCACTGAATCATAGAATTGATTGGGCTGGAAGGGACCTTTAAAGGTCATCTAGTCCAACTCCCCTGCAGTGAGCAGGGACATCTTTAACTAGATCAGGTTGCTCAGAGCCACATCAAGCCTCATCTTGAGGGTTTCCAGGGATGGAGCCTCCACCACCTCTTTGGGCAACCTGTTCCAGTGTTTCATCACACTCACCGTAAAGAGCTTCTTCCTAATGCCTAATCTAAAGCTACCCTGCTCTAGTTTAAGACCATGTTTAAAACCATCTCTCCAATGACAGGACAAGGGGCAACAGGGGCAAGCTGGAGCATAGGAAGTTCCACAAAAACCTTGTGAAAAGATTTTTCACTGTGAGGGTGACGGAGCACTGAAACAGGCTGCCTGGAGAGGTTGTGGAGTCTCCTTCTCTGAAGACATTCAAAACCCACCCAGACACGTTCCTGTGCGATCTACTGTAGGTGACCCTGCTCTGGCAGGGGGGTTGGACTAGATGCTCTTTCGAGGTCCCTCCCAACCCCTGACATTCTGTGATTGTCTCTAGTCCCGCCACACCCTTATGAACGGAATTTTTGTGCAACAAAAAAATGTTTTCGTGAGTATGGTATTCCAGAATCAAGATTCTGTGCTTAACAATATAGCAAACTGTATGGCTTTTGCAGTGTATAGAAAAGTAGCAACTCTTAAGTCATAGACAACTTGGTTATCATAACATATTTAAATCTTAAATTCATACACGTGTGTAACGCAACACCCTCACCTACAGCAGTACTGATTTTGGAGATGAGCATCTACCATCTACAACAGCCACTGTAGAAAATACACACAGAAAGAGAAGCTACGTCTCCAACTTTTTTTCAGTACGTAACACGCAGATAATGTGTGCAAGAGAAAGAACACATTATGTGTTCGAGAGGAGAGTCTAGGCAGCTTGCTTCCTCTCCAAGGCTACCAACAGGGCTCTGGGGGAATCAAATTAAGCTAAATCCACACCTTCAGGGCAAGGCCATTTTTCATTCAGTAACAAAGACATAAAATACGAGTTTTTTTCTGGGTAAGTAGCAGAAACCATTTCCCTTGGAGTGCTCTAAACTAATGAGAGAATATATGATCAACAGCGAGACAGCACACATAGTAGGGCCTAGGCTGACATTTGCAAGGCATCTTGCTGCCTTGAAACATCTGCATTTCCAGGCAATGGTCCTGAGCAGACTGAAGTTCCACTGAAGTAATTTGGAACCACAAGTGCTCAGCTCCTGTGGCTACTTCTCCAGGAAAGATGTGGAAGAAGCCAATGAAAAAAATGAGGAGAAAAGGAAGCGAGACAAGGTCTTGCTGTCTTTCAGATCCCCTCCTGCACTGGGGATATGAGGTAGTTCTCCTGAGTAGGATCAAATCCAAATGGTGTCTGTCTTTCATACCTCTGCACTTGAGACCACATTAGATGACAGTCACCCACAGACAGCAGTAAAAAAGGTGCGACCTCTGCAGTGACTTTCAGACAAATTTCAACAGTTTATTCTGATCTGTCTCCTTCCTGTGCCCCGGCCTGTCTGTTCACTCTGCCGCCCCTTCCACTCGCTGTCAGGGCAGCACACGTCGCGCAGCTTCTGTAAGTTATCCCCTCCCTTTCCTGCCCCACCAAAATGAAAAGAGCAAGAGAAACAGGTATGGAGTAAAGCTAAGATAAAGTGTTTGCAGAGGAAGAGAGAAGATGAGCACACAAACAACTCCAGCAGGCTGATAACCAGGCACACAGAGGCTCTGCAGAGCTCCTCAGGGAAGGAGGGGATTCTCGCCGACACGTTCCATTCACGCTTCCCCACGTAACTTCCCTGTACACAAATACGGGCAGTTCCCTGACAGCAGCCAGCCACTTGTCTGTTGTTTTATGAGAAACTATCAATGCTCCCAGGTCTTGGCTACTTCTACTTCAGCTGCAAATGATTTACACAGCAGCTACACACCACAGAGCCCTATTCTCATCCACTCTTTTGCTCCTGAACGTAATAAAAACATATTTTATGAAGGCAGACAGACAAGCAAGTCTTTTTGTGTTTCGTTAGTTTCAGTAGCTCAGCTACACAGTGCTGATGCCACAGAAAACTGTCATCAGAATTGAAATGGTTCATTCCCCTCAAAAATTTCCAAACGTTTAGGATACAGAAAGGTTTAAGATGTAAGAGTTTCTGATTGGGATGAGAGGAAAACCAAGCCTAAGAATTCAGTAATTTCTAGAGATTTCCAAACAGTACTTAAATGCACCAGCCAGAGAGCAGAAACTATTTTTAAGAGACATATTATCTTTGTTTATATTAGCTTTTCTAAGAACAAGAAGTCTGTACATTGAGTTGAAATAATTCTGACTTTTAGTGATGTTAAAAAAATAATAATCCCAAGAGCTTGCTGATGGGGAAGGCTGAGATTTGCTTTGATTGTAAGATTTACTCAACAATAATTTAGTCTTGCAGATCAAGGCTGTATACATGTTTTCATACTTTTTAATCTTAGTTCATATTAAGAGTGAACAAACTGTAACTAGAAAACAAATGAAAGGAGAATAAACATTCCACTCGTGCTTTTTTTCAGCATTCTTTTCAGGTATGAAGCTTCAGTTTATGCTGTATTGTTCCTATTTTAATCAACCACTAGTTCTTTATTTCCTATAAAGATATAGAAAACAGACTGCTGATTACTAGAGAAACAACTTGTCAAGCTATAGAGCAAGGCCTGAATAGGAAACTCAGTAACCTCAGTGGACGCCGTAGAAGTTCAGAGAACATCTGAAGGTTGACAGCATGACCAGTTTGCACAGGGTCCTGAAAAGATGCAGCCATCAGTAGCCTCGAGAAAGTTTCCTGAGGTTTCCAGCCCTAGAAAAGGGCACTGTGGGGAGTTCCTGCCGCATGGTGTGGCAGGTCTAACACAAAGAACATGATTTAATACCTTCCCTGTGAGCTTTTGTGAACTCTGCACTTAAAGGGCTCTATGTTGGAACAGACAAAAATCAGGTACAGTAATTTCTATTAGTTTACAGCTTTTTTTTTTTTTTTTTTTACGGTTTCTCTTAAAAGGATGAAAGGTAGAAAAATAGAATTTGGAAAGCAAATTGTTGCTGTAGTTTACATGGATTTCTTAAGGCAAAACTCACAAAAAGTCCAGTGAAGTCAGTACGCAGGAGTAACGATGATTTACTTTCATGTCATATTGGAGTGAAAAATCTTTTTTCTTAATTTCTATTTCCCCTGATTGCATTTTCATTATTTCAGACATGCAGCAATGTATTCTACAGGAAACAAAATGGATCTAAAGGCCATCTTTTCAACTTTCAGGATGAGTTCACGTTTTCACTTCTGGGAGTAGGCCATATTTGTAAAAGCTGTAAAGGGAACTGTTTCTTCTGTACTCTGAGCAGCTAATACAACTCTTATTGTTTAAGTATCATTATTTCCCTTATCAATATATAAATATTAAGCAGCCAAATATGGTTAAACCTCTTAAAAACATATTTTCCCACCAAACATGTGCCATATACACACAACACATACTCCAAGGCTCTACCCTCCCAACTAACACACGCTTGCTCACAACAGTGACTATGAAATAAAACTAACCAGGTTTGCAACGTAATCCAAAACAATTTGGTCAATCTTTGTTTTTCCTACATACTGCAAATGTCTCATAAGATGATCCTTCAGCTGAGCCACCATCTAGGAAAAAAAAAAAAGCCAACAGTTCAGTGTCCTTGGGCATCCTCAAAAAGATGCAGCAGGTGCAGAGCCTGATCAACAGGTATTGGCACAACAAAATATTTCCCCATTACAAAACTCCAGTTCAGAGTGAGACCCCAAGCTACCACACAATCTTGCCAAATTCACCTGCAGATATCAATTATTTAAAACGATTACTTGGTGCAAATTCAGAAAAATGAGTGCTAAGGTGAACTTTCTGTGACATTGGAGAGAAAAAGTTCACAGTTCTTACAACTCTCTGGGTCAAGCCAAGAGAACTGGGTTAAAGGATTTTACCATGAACACCGAATCCTGAGAATATAAGTATTTTTTATATACAAATAAACCTGAGGGATTTTGTGATAATGAAAACTAGCAGAAGTACAGTTCGTGGTAGTACCTGAGAACCTGAGTGATTAATGGCAACTTCAGGTTAAACATTAATTGTAAAGTCTTTAAAATAGATGTTTGTTACCACACAGTCCATGCCACTCCCTGCTCTCTCATTTTTGAAATACTCTCTGACCTCACATAGCTTCAGATTGCAACTCAAGTCCATGCTGGTTCTTTGCTGAGAATTACTGTTAAGTGTTACTTCTCAGTAAACCTAAGAAAAATAAAAGATCTCTGTCTCAAGGAGTTTACAAGTAGATTAATCCCAACGTGTCGAGACAGCACTATAGGTATTAGGAAAGCACAAAGGAGAGCAGCAACCTTCTTTTTGGATCTGTCTGAATAAACTGTAGGGAAGGAATGAAGAGAAGATTCAGGTAATGAGAGGCAGAACTGGAAACAAAGGGACAAGACTTCAAAGAATGAAAATTTGCCTTAAATTCAGACACACAGGACAGTGAGGGCATGTTATGCACAGATACAGTGCTGAGACCTTCCAGAGCACACTGAAGAGTTTTAAGTGGTTTTATTAGTAAGAGAACAAGAGATAAGTGAAGATGGGTGTTTAGGCAGAGGGAGGACAGGTAGGGATTTGAGATAGGTTTTTAATACCCGGAAACGTAAGGAGGGCAGATCCTCTAGGGAGATAATCAGCAAAAACAGTACAAAGGAGGAAGGAACCCGAGAATAGCCATAGAGCAGTCCCAGAGGTGAAGCAGAAGGAAAAGGAGATAGTAGAAAAGGTGTTAAATTCAGGAGGAAGATGACCACAGATCTCTCTGAGGAAAGCAGTGGGTGGGGAATTCACTTATATATGTTTTGAAGATGTAAAGTAGTCAAAAAATAACTGACAGATGAAGATGAACTTCAGAGAACAGAATAACAGTTTCTAGCCAAAGAAAAGTTGATCTGTCAAAATATTTTTCGCTGATACAACTTTCCATCGCTATTTTTCTCCTATACCTTATGATACCATGACCTGTTAAGATGGTATCATGCCTATGACCTCTAAAACTTAGGAAATAGCACGTTTGTTCCACAGCTACTGAGCGAGCTTCCACTCAGCTCTACAATTCATAAGCTTAGTCTCAACATTTGTTGAGGCTGTGCGTCCTCTAGTGCACACTGTGACAAAAGCACATACCAGTCCCATTAGTAATTGCTGCTGATAATCTTCCTCTTGAAAGAGAGGTACTAGCCTTTCCTCTGAAATAAACAGAGCAAGAATCATTCAAGGGCATGACACTATACTTCAACCAGCTTCAAAAGTGCTTAGAAACATACGCAAACAAACAGAAGTTGTGGTTTGATCTACTCACCTATAGGACTAAGATAGTGAAGCAGCAAGCACTGTGTAAGATGCAAACTGAGGAATGGAAAATAACCCTGTATCTGCCATCTCCTCCCTCCAGTGCGTAACACAGAGGAGTACAAGCCTGTCACACCACTTTACACTTCACTTGCCTCACTTTTCTTTGATGTTGAAGAGTTACCACGGTGTGGTTATTCAGCAGAGCAAAGAGACACAGAGAACCTCCCAGTAACACCAGTGCAAATGCATACGCTATTTAGATCTTGTTATTTAAAACAAACAAGCTAGAACAGCTGCACAGGTTTCCAAGGAAATGGCAAGACAAAAATTTAATACTCCACAGAAACACCTCCCACTTTTCTGGTTGTCTCCCATGGTCTGGCTGCTTTTATTACTCAGATTTGCAGACCACTGTGTAAAAGAACACAACTCTCCTAACTAAATGAAGGAGGTTATAGTACCTATTGAAATTTAATACCTTGTATTTCTACCAACAGCAAAGGAAAAAAATAACCTCCTATTTCATCATGTTGCAGAAAATCAAGTCAACATTTTACAGTCCCAACTGCTAAATTTTTTACAAAGTTCTCTCCAGTCATGTTTACTCACAAGCAGAGAGATAGGTGTTGCTTGATTTTAAAAGACCTGAAGAAAAAACTGCAGGGAAAATAGACTACATTGATGCTTGCTACTGGCTGGCAGCTATCTAGAAATTCTCTAGTAGAGATTAAGTATCCAACTTCTTTATCAATAAACACCTTTGGAAAACATGAACCTGAGGCTCACAAAGTTGAAGTAACGTCCCTCAAAGTCAGAGCCCATAGCAATAACCAGCAGTGGTGTGGATGGCCAGTGTGAGGGGCTGAAAATGAATGCACTGGAAATCCTTTACAGTAAAAGTGAGCAGCACTTCGCATCATTTCACAGCACGCGATGGCCAGACACATAAAAGGCACTGATGTGTGAATGGCAGGAACCCAATTTACTACTATATTTGGTTTGGTTATTTGTGGCAGAGGAACTGAGCATCACCATCTCAGGTGTTCCTGGCCTAGAGTCATTCATTACATCTGCCTTCTCTACACCAGGATTTTTTATCAGTCAGAATCTCCTGCTGCAAATAAATTCTAGAGTTGTGAAGGCAGCTGTGCCTCAACAGTAACACGGCATCAGCAACACTCTGCTCCAGAAGAAAAATCCTGAAGAAGAAATCCTTAGGCAGACAAAGGTTTATTGCTTACGTTGTTAGATCTAATACGAAGAACTTCATTTTCAAGGGGCTTCCAGTCGGTAGGTGATCCTACCAGTACTATCAGAGAAAATTTTTCTCTATAACTTAATAACTGCTTATCTCAATGCCTCAAACTATTCTTTGCTGAAAAGACACACAGAAATTTATTTTTAGCCCACAGAAATATTCTAATAGACCTTACAGCTAAAGCCTGCATCAAGACAAGTTTTACTTACCAGAGTCCCAAGTGTCCAGATGGGAAAGCACCCTGGGGTTTGAAACAAAAATCAGCTTATTTCATATGCATTACTCTAAAGGATTTAATAAGGATATTAAAAAGTTTTGAAAGATCAAAGAGTCATTTAAGATAACTAAAGAAATTCAAGAACTATGCATGTGACAACATTTAGTAAAGGTATTAAACAGCATTAAAAGAAATCACATGTGTCTAGGCTGCCACAAATTCCCTAGCTCTAAAGGTCTGGATATTTCAGATCATGCTACAGTGATTACAAGGATTCCAGTAACTGATTTTCAGCTGGATAACCTTCTTTAAAGTAAGATACCTAATCAAATACCTACTCAACTATTTAAATGGCACGTTAAATCATTCAACACACTTCAACAAAGTAAGAAAGGGTAAATATAATAGAAAACAGTACCTACTTTTTGGCATTTTCAAAAATGTTCCTCAAGTATGCTGCGGTTCTTCTCTCCTCTCTCTGGTTTGGAAACAAATAAAAATCCCCAAAAGAGCAAAGCAGAAGGGCAATTAAAATACTCCCTGATAAAATGCAGATGAGAAATGAAGCTGGTTTTCCCTTTAAACGGAAATAATGTATAGTGGGGCTTTGACACAGTTTCCAACTACCCACGCTCATAAGCACTCACACACATCTAAGCCCCATGACAACACAGACACGTGCAAGTTCTGCTTTTGTTTAGTTTCTCACGTTAATTTAATAGGTGTAAGACCTACAGGTAATCACCTTATATGTAAGATGACTGAAAGTCTTTCTATTTTTTTTAATCAGGATCCTATTTCTTTATCCTCAAAATAAAGCCCACTCCTCTGTGTCTGGCTTTAACACACCAACTGCAGAGGCAGCTCTGGAGACCGTTTCAGTGCGCGCACGTTTACCTCTTCTGAAAGGCTACGCCATTCCCTCCTGAGCACGGTATTGTGGTAATGCAAGTGCAGCTCTGCATACTTCACACTCTCCAAGTTTGAGTTGAGCTTCTCCCAGAAGCCTTTGGAGTTTTGGAACTGCAAAGAGAAAGCATGAATACAGGCTACACTTCAAGAAATACCTAACCGCCCTCCCATTGGATTGGATTGGAAAGAATTGTGATTAATGCAGCATCATAACAACATAAGTGAAAAAAGTTACAAGTAGTTACACTATGTTTTCGCAGTACTTTTATTTCTTTGATTTGACAGCAGGAGTAGCACTTAAACTTGAGGTCAACACTTGGTGCCTGCAATACAATTACTTTGCCACCTTAGGATCCTTTTAAGTCACTGAGAAGAAATAAGTATTTATAGGTCGTAATTCATCTGACCTATTTCACAAGTTGGGATGGGAAGAACTGCACCACAGACTGTTGTCTACATGGGTCACAACATCTAGACTTCCGCTGACTGTAAAAGGAGCCTTAGGCAACCCACTTAAGATGTAAATGTTTACATTTGGTCAAACAAATCCCATTCCGGGTATCTAGTAGCTCCACACAGAGGAATGCCACCATGAGTCTGGAAGCTGCGGGTTGCCACTATTTTCATCATGCATTAATATTTACACTGCAAACATCCATTTGCCAGTCTCGAGTAACAGTGCCTCATCCCAGAAAAGAAACAAGATCCAAACATTTCTGAGGCAATTCTAAAACCTTTGACTCTAATGCTGAAATTAATTTAAACTCAGCTGTGAACAGACAAGAGGGGAAGAAACCAAACAAACACCCACTTGTTTCCTGAGCTAGTTCTTGGACTGGGTATAAAGATCTGAAGCCACTGTTTATAATGGGGGAGCGATGCGATCATTGCTGCGGAAGTTATGAGATTAAGCCAATTCTTTCTGGCAGATTTAAAAAACAAGAGATGGTACTAGGTGTTCTTGTCCCTCTTTATATACATATACCTTCTAATACAGACTATATAGCATTTGATTCCTCCATCTTGCATTAATAATTTGGATTTTGATCTCTCTCCCCTACTTTTCTATGACAACAATAACTTTAGAAGAAAACCTCAGAAGCCTTTAAAATCACTTCTTACTATAAACTACAATTTGGCAAGGAAAATAAATCACAGAGACTCAACCTTGCCAGCCACTTCCCTCTTGCTGCCAGTGATGATTGTTGCTTTATTGTTGTAGCTGCAGCAGAGAGAAACAGATCTTGGTTTTGCTCTACATTAGTTATATTTAGCAGCTGGAAACTAGGAGTGCGTACAGCGCCATATGTTCACCCTGCTGGAGCTAACTAAGAAGATCTACAGCCTACTACTGCGAGATACTGCCTAAATGTTACCAACACAAATCAGAATTATCAAGATTGTAGCGTAAGGCTATCCTCTAGTGATCAATTCCTGCAACTGCAACAGCACCACCACTGCAAAACTGTGTTCAGGCTGCGCTGGATTTTGTTTGATGTGTGGCAGCGGGGAAGCAAGACAGCAAGTTTCTTTCATATGTTGACTCTGTACCAGGAAGTGGTAGACTCCAGAATTAAAAACAGACACCGCTGAAAACCTGCACTGTATTAGATCTCATCAAAAAGTCAAAAGTTTAAAATAAAGGATTATTTTAATTACATCTGTTAGGGCAAGGACTAGAAAGAGAACGCTTCTCTGTCTCAGGTGGGGTTTATTTTGCAAACATTTCTCAAGAGTCAGGAATTAATACCTAGGCACGAGTACCTAAAAGATGCTGCATTAGTAGAAGTCAAAGCACGGACCTACCAGACTGCAATCCATGAAGCCTTCATAAGCAGGGATTTTTTGAGTGAAGACAATGAGAGCTCTCTGCTATACCCCTCTCAAAGGACGCAGGGAGACAACAACCTTTAAGAGGTGCATGTCCTCTCCAGGGAAACTGTAGTACTGTCTCCCCAGCAGAGTGACAGTATTCAGAGCCCTGTGTAACCTGTGTGCACAGGCACCACTCCATAAAACATCACTTCACCCCAGGGGCTCAGCACAGCATGAGGGAGAAACGGCCTTTTCCTGTGCTGATGTCTCTGACAACTGCTTGCACTACACATTTTCGCTCTTCTCCTGGACCTCGTCCTACTTTCTTCCCTTCTTCCTCCTGCTCCTTCCTTCTCCCCTTCTGATCAAGCCTGATTGCACCCCTTAAAGTTTGGTTTCTGTGTTTAAAAAGAAAAAAAAAAAATCCATCAGATTCCTATTAATGGCAAACCTTACGTAAAGCTTTTTGACAATTGGAATGATCGTTTCCCCTTTCTCAGACTCACTATCTCTCGCTGAGCAGGAATTTGGTGATAGAAATACACCTGCTACCCAAACAGCACAAACCTTTTTTGTGAACATGGACACAGCCGTCTCAAAAGCTCTCTACAATCAATGGGCTTGAGAACTCCAAAACGCTTCTTAAAGCAACTATTCAGCATTGCTTCTGTGAAATGCCATAAAATCTTTGCAACATAAATACTACTTTCAGGACCAGATTTGTCACCAGGGTCTGACCCAGGATGCCAACAACATACACCAACTGAGACACCGACAACTGACCCCCCCGAGCTCAAGCCATGGTGGGTTTATGTCACCAGGGTGGTAGAAAGCAGCCAAAGCACTAAATCTAACCCTGTGAGTAACCATCTCTGTCCTCACTCAAGTGAGAGCAGCTCACAGTCAAACGTAGCAGGAAATATTTGTCTTTAGTTCAACTCTGACCTTTTCGATCTGTTTAGGTTTCAGACAGAAATAGGAAATGAGTTCCACAATCAGGAAGTATAGCTGCTAAAGGCATTTGCCCCCAGGGGCTTGAGGTTCAATCTCAGACAAATTAAAGGCCTGCTAACTTTGACCTCAGTGAATTACAGAGATTATCAAGCAACAAATTTTCTCAAGATCTGAGTTTCCCAGGTGTCCCAGCTCTGAGGGCGGCCTTCCCAAGTAAAGCATGCAAGGCCCAGTTCCCCGACAGCAGTCATGTGAATCTGCAGCAGCACGGCTGCAACACGCTGCTGTGGAGTGAGCAGTGGGTAATTTCACTGATTTTCGAAGATTTTGTGAAGCTTTATGAGCTAATCATAAGCACTGGGGAGGAAATATAGACTCTCGCCTCGTTAAATTGCTACATGAAACAACACTGTCAGGTATCCAGAGTCTACTCCCACGTGTTGCTGATACTGTTGCGCTCAAGCTCTGACTCTTCCCATCAGCCCTCCAGGACAAGCTGCTTATTAAAAGCCTCTTTCAGATTTTGTAGAACACTGAGGAAAACTTGAAGTACTACTCTAAACTGGACACGGGCAAAATCATTCACGTTGTTTTCAATGGAAAGTACAATTTCGTACCCATACAGCGTGTGCTCTCCCCATCCAGCTCACCGCCTTTTCCAGGCTGTGCAGGAATTTCTCTAGATTTAGCGAGTCAAAGCCTTGACATCATTGCAATCACAGGATGCTCCGGACAAAACAAAGTGAGCAGGTCATGACCCACTGGTAGCAATGGCAGCCCTCAGAGTGGGGATACAGAGAGATACGTAGAAATCCTACACATCTGTTCTGCCAAGGTTACCTCCAGCTAACAAAGTCACAAAATGAAAGGGCATCAATCCAATCTAACAAGAATTAATTCTTGGAGTATCTTCCCGGTTGAATGGAAGAAGTCTCTTCAGAACAAAAATAAGAAACAAAAATTACATCTTTGAGCTAGCAACCACCAGTCTGAGTAACTGGTAGTTTAATAAGTGCATAAGCTGTTTCAAACAGGCCAATTTCCTTTTCACACCTATTTTTGAATGGCGCTGTGAGGACACTGCTTCATTTAACACATGCCCATCCCACAAAAAAAAACACCTCAAAAAAAGAAATCGTAATCTGTAAATACAAATGTAGTTTTATACTGGAACTTACCTCTAAAACAGGTAGAGAAATAATATCTGTGGCACACGTTACTCCAGGGATAACCTGTAAATACAGACAAATTGTAAGAATATAAATAATTTAACATAAACCACAGGCCTGTTTGGGTATCTAAGTGAATCTCCATTACAGTTTCCTTTGTGAAACTAGCTAGCTAGCCAAAACTGTACATTCAGTTTTGCCAAAAAGAAATGTGAAAGATGTTTCTCTCGTTCATCTCATGTTTAAAAAAAAAAAATATCAGAACAGTGCCAGATGAGAGAAATGAAAATAACCTATCTACTCTAACCGAAGAGTCTTGCCTGAAGTTACGTTATTTCTGCAATCTTACCCATAAATCTTAACCCTACTGACACTGTTTGGAATTAACTGCACGATTTTGCTTATTAAATATATTTTGTATTCATTATAAATCTCATACGATAAGCAACAAATTAATACTTCATTATGAGAACTGAGAGATTTAATCATCCGTTCCACTACAGCAGCTGTTCTTGTTTTATAAATGCTTTTATTTGTTGGCAAAACCAAAATGGAAAATGCCATTAAGGTTAAGACTTGACCAAAATAAAAGGGGCACAAAGCACAGATAGGGATTTAGAGCATGTCTGTGAAAAGGTAAGGCATACTAGTTACAGGCTGTATTAAGGGAGAAAAAACAGACTCCCTCTAGCTATTTAATTAAAGTACCAGCTGTCATCTTACCCCAATCCAGTCAAGCAGTGACGTATAGGGCAAAAGTTTACCCAGGTTGGGAGCTTCTGGACACATTTGGCAGTAGAGGGAGGCTGAATGCAATGTAAAAAAGATTTGTAAGGGCAAGGCTGTATAAATTAGCAGTTAACAAGAATAAGCTTCACGGTCAGTTCCTTCTTTAACATGTTTTTAGGGACAAATCCCATTGCTGCCTCTGAAACAGCTTCCTCCACGGTGGAACTGGTCCCATTCTGTGCACAAAAGGAGGAAGAGAAGTCCAGATGGCTGCAGGGCCAGGTCAGCTGCTTGGCTGCAGCTCAGCACTGCAGGGGTCCTTTGTACAAAGGCTCGGGGCACAGGACATGCACCGGCCAGGCTGAGGAATCAGCTATCAGAGAATGTCATGATGTGCCAAATCCTTATGAAAAAAATGTTATGGGCTAGGCTACAGGAGATTTTTTCCTCTGCTCCAATCAAAATTATTTACATCCCAGATATCCAAGACAGAAGACAGATGGAGAATTTGCTCTCCAGTGACCTAAAACAATAATAAACCTATTAGTCCCAGTAGGCAGAAGAATGCATTTGAAAATTTTACTGTCAATCTGATTTTGAGAGATGTATGCATCTTCTAAACTACTGATATTGTCTGTAACACCACAAAACGCCAGTCAGTTAATACAAATCATAACCAAAAAGTCTGAAAATACAGGAGTCAGTTTGTGATATTGTGGCTTCTCCTTAAATCACAGCTAGGGTATGCAGGAGAAAAAAACACCTACCGATGATAAATTCTTGAATGGGATCAAAAGAATGACACGTTGACAGGTTCTCAGAAATCCACCAAATAATCTGTCGGAATGAGAAGAGGGGAGTTTGTCGCATCTCTCTGTACAAGCATTTGTTGTAAGAGACTATAGAAATCTTGTTTCCCGTAGTAACACATCGCAAGAAGTACTGATACAGAGATAAATGTTTTCAGGACAGCCTTGACCAATAAGGCAGTTTAAGTAACCCAGTTGATGAGCCTCTTGGAACCATCAAAAGGAACCTGTGAATCGGGAGTTTTCTTTTTTGGCTCGTATCATTCATGCCCTGACACTTCCTTGTATAAGATATAAGGCACTGCAATAAAAAAAAAAAAAAAACACAAACGACAAAAAACAAAAGAAACCCCCCAACTTAGAGGAGGCTCTTTTCCCACCTGCATTTCCAAGTCTTCTGTGTGTGGGAAGTAGAGCAGGGCACAGTGCAGAGCTGCCAGTCTCTCGCTGTCTTGTTTGCTGTTCCGCAGGAAGCGCAGCACAGCGCCATCACGGATGCTCAGGGCATACAAACTGCCTGTGTGGCAATCCAGGACTGTTGACACGAGTGGGGATCGGATGGAGCAGTTTTGCAACATGTCAATTCTTGCATCCTCACCTGAAGAACATCGTTTTGAGAATAAAAAGAATTTTAGAACACAAAATTTGGCTGCTGCCATGATTTCTTTTAAGACTCCCAGGTCCCCAGCAGTAAGAACAGTCTGCCTCTCATACTAGCTGCCCTGGTATTATGCTGAAGAGGAGAAGGAATGGGGCTGGCTGGAGTAAGGAAGTAAACGAGGAGCACAGTCCATACTCAGTTCTCTCCCTCCCCGCAGCCAAAGCAGAGATGTACAGGTTTGAGGCTCACAGTGCTGCCTTAGGACAAATCAGACAGATTTCCATAGGATGGAACAAGAGAATGGCACGAGGCTAGTAACAGAGATTCAACACTAGAATTAGCACCTGAGCATATTGGTACAGCTCAGAAGTGCTCACCTGCAGAATCATGATACCAGCTTGTACTGGAGGATCTCTGACCATCAGTCCCGGTGGCCAGAAGAGGATGGTTCTGCTCTGTGGCTACCAGTTGAAGCCTGGGATCAAATCACTTCATCTATGCTGGTACTAATGTTCACCAGCACAGAACTATACTGTAGGATTCCAGATCCTGTGCATCAGAGATCAGGCCCACCGTACAACAGTACGCGCTTCCCATGCATTGCTAGCAGAATAGTATTTCATTATGTATACACAATAGGTATTAGTTTCCTGTGATGCTGCTTCTGTACCATTTCCCACTACTTTGCCCTCCTTCAACCAATCAGAAGCACAATTTCTGTTTTCAAACAAAAGCCCCCCACTTCCAAAAATAGCCCACTTCCCATAAAGACATGTTTGTTGGAAATGAAATAACACGTCTCTCAGATGAGACTCTAAATCAAATTGCATCAGCCCGATCAGGTGAAGGAAACACAGATTTCCTCTCCCCACACCCTCCAAACACACACATTTAGAGCAACTCAATTGGAGGAAGGAAATGTAAAATCAAATTTACATCTCCATGTGAAATTTGAGAACAGTGGAGGACCTAGGAGCATGTGCAAAGATGGGGGAAGGGAAACTATGAAATCAAGGCAAAGGATCTCAAAGTCAGTGAAAAGCCCTCTTCCATTTCATAACAAGCCAGAAGTATGTAACAGATGAAGTATGAAATGTCCCTTTAGATTCTCTTTTTTTAAAATGTAAAGTGGCAAAAATGCCATTCTTACTATTTCAGTCTCTCCCTTTCTTCTTCAAAACATCATGCAATATAGCAAACACTGAGAAATACAACTCTCATTTGAGTTTTGTAGAAGTTTCCACTACAACAGTAAAATTATTTCAAGCAGCAGTCTTACTATACCTGTCAGAAATAAACTATAGCACAGCAGGTCAGGATGCTGAATATTCAGGAGGTGCAGGAACTGGCCAGGCAAATAAGCAGCCACATAATAGTCTATTTAAAGAAATAACAGTGGTCAATTTAGCACTTGTTCACTTATTTGCTTTAAGAGGCTGTTTCACACGACTCGCATCTTGGCCCACTTCTCTCTGATGGAATTGATTACATCTAGGAAATAAAAATGGAGTTAATTAAAAGCTGCTGTTGTATTAACACAGGAAACACTAGCAATTAATCTGGGTTTCCATGGGAGGATTTGAGAGGCTTGAGACACTCAAGAACTCAGCAGCTGATCTCCAGAGCAGATTCCAAGGCAATTTCAGAGGAAGTTGCTTACTAGTAGCGATGTATTGCGGTATCAAATGCCAAATATAAAAGAAAAGGAAAATAAAGGCAGTAAAATAACACAACTACTTCAAGTTGAGAAAAAAAAATAATCCTTTCCTTCTAGAAAAGGGTTAGCTATTCATCTCGCTACTAGGGACAGAGCAAAGCAGTCACACAGGGAAGTAACACAAGTAACCTACCAAGATTCATAAAAGCCACTTCCTTCAATTGATGACATTCTGTTCTTTCTAGAGAAACTGTAAAAGTTTTGTTGTAACCTGAGGAAAAATAACAATGCTTTTTAAAAACCCAAACAAATAAACACCATCTTCTGCAGGTCAAGTATGACTTTATAGGTAGAAACTTCAGCACTGCCAACACACCCAAACAGAGATATTTTAGACTGTTTTACGGGCTTGTCTGCACAGACAGATTTATTCCATCTGAAACAGAGCTGCTGCATACTTAGTAGACCTGCACCCACACAACGCAGTTCCTCAGTACGTGGAAAACAGCCACAAACTGCACAGCCTATGTCTGTGTTTAAAAAAAGTGTTCCATCCCCAAGCAAGCTTGTGTAAAAATACCTTCCCCTCCAAAAAACCCAAAACACAACTCCTTTGCACATCACATTTTGGTGATCTTTCAATCGCTTTAAAGAATTTCCAGTTTCTTTATCTGCATCCCCTGTTGCTGTAATTTAGTTCAGCTCTCTTTAAACATAAGCGAATTTCAGACCTGTCATGTTTGCACGGGCTTTGCATCAGCACGGCTGTCACTTTATTCTAGACTTGCACCATGCTTTTTTCTGGCATCCAGTAAGAACACCACCTCAATCTCTGAAACAAAGGTGAAGACTAAAATAACTACGGAGACGAGACTGGCCTCCAAACACCCATGCTACAATATCCTAAAGGCTGAATGTTGTCATGATCAGGATGCTACTTAATACTGCAGGAAAATTTAAGATAAGGTAAGAGAGCTGCAGTTTACTGGACCACCAAGGGAAAAAAGCAGATCATGAGCCATGCTTCAGTCACTCAACGAGGACTTCGGTTCCTGACCCTGGCAGGAAGACAGGCTTTATCTATGCTGCCAGAAAAGAAAAATGAGACCTCCAAGACCAACAGCAACAATACAGATGAAGCAGTATCTCAACCAAATAGTTTTTCACACAAGATACTGACTAAAGCTTGCCTACAATGAGCCAGTAAAGTCGTGATGACCACCCTGTTGCTTCCTAACACATACACACGCAAGCTAATACAAGCACTGCAGAATTCACCCGCAATATCATGACTTTTGTGTTTATGCTTGATCAAGCGACTGCTTTAGCAGGGGGCAGGAAGCTTCCTTCTGAGTTTACAGATGCTGCAGCACAGACTGAACTCCTTGTATGTCTCCAACAGGTGGCTTATGGACCTGATATACCACTGCTTCTGTGGGTCACCTCAGGACCAGTCTTAAGATTCTCTGCTACAACTGATGAATCTTACATGAATCCACAAACAGCTCTGCACCAAACAACTCCATTCCACAAAAGTCATTCCAGGTGCAGCTGGTCAACATCACCATATTTATCCTCAGTCTCTTCCTGGTACAGGCAGGGATGTACAAGGGCTGTGGCTGGCTCCACCCTTCAGCTACACACTAAGTACACCTGGGGAAATCAGCCCTTCACAGCGTGACAATGCAGAGCACTGCCACACCCAGAATGGACTTTTCTAACTTGTTAATGCCTTTGAGAACACAAAAATGCAGTTCATCCAATCCCACAAAGTTCCAGCAGCAAAGCAACGTGTTAGTGCAGCTCTGACATATGAAAAGTCTCCTGATATGAGAAAGCCAACACTTAAAACAGAGGTCTGTTGTCCACTTGAACAGGGTTACTCCACATTATGCAGCTTCCCAACTGAGAAATGATGATGGCGTTGAGTTTTCAATCCTTGGTGAAACAAAGAGAGGAGTTAGTAAAACCTAGACTTCTGGGCAAAGTTTGGCCTGTTCAGGAGATTGACTGACAAAGTCCCTTGGGAAGCCACCCTGAAGGATACAGGAGTCCAGGAAGGCTGCACATACTTCCAAGAGGGAAGTCTTAAAGGCACAGGAGCAGGCTGCCCCCACGTGCTGAAAAACAAGTAGGCAGGGGAGGACACCAGGCTGGCTAAGTAGGGACCTTTGCCTGGACCTCAAGAACAAAAGGAGAGTCTGTGACCCTTGGAAGAGGAGCTAGAGCTCTCATGAAGACTATAAAGATGCAGTGAAGCTATGCAGGGAGAAAATTAGGAGAGCCAAAGCAAAGCTAGAGCTCAACCTAGCTACAGCTGTTAAGGATAATAAAAAATGTTTCTATAAATTGATTAGCAACAAAAGGAGAACTAGGGAAAGTCTCCATCCTTTATTGGATGCAAAGAGACACATAGTGACAAACGATGAGGAAAAGGCTGACGTGCTCAATGTCTACTTTATCTCAGTCTTTAGCAGTGGAACCAGCTGTCCCCCAGACACTCCAGCCTCGGGAGCTAGGAGACAGGGAGGGGAAGCAGAATGAGGTCATCACAGCTAAAGTGGAAGTGACCTGTTACGCCACTTCGATGCACACAAGTCTATGGGGCCAGAGGGGTTACACTCAGGGGTGCTGAAAGAGTTGGCAGATGTTCTCCCCAAGCCACTTTCCATTATACCTGAAGTCCTGGCTAACTGGGGAGGTCCCAATGGACTGGAAGGTAGCAAATGTAACACCCATCTACAAGAAAGGCAGAAAGGAGGATCTGGGAAACTATAGACCTGTCAGTCTGACCTCGGTACCAGGGAAGGTCAGGGAGCAGATCATCTCGAGTGCCATGACACACCATACAGAGGACAACCAGGGGATCAGCCAGCATGGTTTATGAAAGGCAGGTCCTGCCTGACAAACCTGATCTCCTTCTATGACAAGATGACCTGACTACTGGACAAGGGAAAGGCTGGGGATATTGTCTACTTAGACTTTCAAAAAACCTTTGATGCTGTTCCTCACAGAATTCTCTTGGAAAAACTGGATAGAGCACTGGCTGGACAGACGGGCCCAAAGAGTGGTGGTCAATGGAGTTAAATCCAGCTGGCAGCCAGTCACAAGTGGTGTTCCTCAGGGCTCAGTGTTGGGACAGTTTCTTTTTAACATCTCTACTGATGATCTTGATAAGGACAAAGAGTGTAGCATCAGTACATGAAGGTGACACCAAGTTAGCTAGGGAGTGTCGATCTGCACGAGGGTAGGGAGACCCCGCAGAGAGACTTGGACAGATTGGATCAATGGGCCAATGTTAACGGTACAAGCTTCAACAAGGCCAAGTGCCAGGTCCTGCACTTGGGCCACAACAACCCCATGCAATGCTACAGGCTTGGGGAAGTGTGGCTGCAAAGCTGTCTGGCAGAAAGGGACCTGGGGGTTCTAATCAGCAAGTGGTTGAACATGAGCCAGCGTGTGCCCAGGTGGCCAAGAAGGCCAATGGCATCCTGGCTGGTATTAGAAATAATGTGACCAGCAGGAGTAGGGAGGTGATTGTCCCCTGTACTCAGCACTGGTGAGGCTGCACCTTGAGTGTCGTGTCCAGTTTTGGGCACCTCAATACAAGAGAGATATTGAGGTGCTGGAGCGCGTGCAGAGGAGGGCAACAAAGCTGGGGAAGGACCTGCAGAATCAGTCTTATGAAGAGCGACTGAAGGAGCTGGGGCTGTTTAGTCTGAAGAAGAGGAGGCTGAGGGGAGACCTCATCACTCTCCACAACTACCTGAAAGGACATTGTAGAAATGTTGATGCTCGTCTCTCCTCACAGGTAATTAGTGATAGAACAAGAGGGAATGGCTTCAAACTGCAACAGCGTAGATTTAGACTGAACATTAGGAAAAAATTTTTCACAGAAAGAGTAGTCAGACATTGGAACAGGCTGCCCAGAGAGGTGGTTGAGTCACCATCCCTGGATATGGTTAAAGGTTGTTTAGATGTGGTGTTGGGGGATATGGTTTAGGGGTGAGCTTTGCAGAGTAAGGTTAATGGTTGGACTTGATGATATCAGGGGTCTTTGCCAACCTGAATGATTATATGATTCCACGTATCAAAAAGAAAGTTCTCTACTCAAGAAAAAAAAATAAAGGCCTTAATTTTAAGAGCTGGACCACTTCTATAGCAACTATTCTTCCAGGCAGTGGGTGTTGCACCTCTTGCTGTGAAAATGACACGTTGAACTGGAACTCTAAACAGACATTCAAGCTACAAGCTGTTGGCTCTATTTCCCCATACAAATGCCTTATGGCATAAGTACAACACACCTGCAAGCTCCCATGGATTTCATTGATGTTTGTGCTCAGCACACTGGAAAGTCTGGCTAGAAATAAGCGACCAAATTAAAAGCTACTCACGAGGCCACTGGTTTGAAGCTCCTCATTCAGCATCAGGCAGGAAGTCTACAGCAGGAAAGTTAACTTTGCAGCTAAAGGCAGCTGCTGTCTCTAAACAGCCACCCACAGTAGTTTATTGTCTTCAGACTTTATTGTCTTCAGACTTTGTTGGTAATTTGTTTTGCAAGGTATTCTGAGACTCTTTTGGCAAAATTACACTCTCCTAAATAAAGCATAACTTAACAGGTCAATCTTACCTTTATGTAAAAAATATATGGAGTAGGTTATTTCTTCAGGAGTATCCGAGCCCAGACTAAAACAGACACACAAGCCTCCTAAAACAACAAGAAAGGAAAATTGACTTGTTCACCTGAATATCTGGACACACTTAGAGTGCACAAAACTAAAGCAAGACTGTTTCACACTAGAAACTAAAAATAATCTCTCAAAAAGGTGAAGGTTACAGAATTACACATTACATATCTCTAACCATCGTTTACCTAGTGAAACACAAAATAAGAATGAACAGAGATGGAGATATGGCACAACAGAAACCTGGGTTCTGATCTGGTCAGTCCTGCTCTTTAGGAGAAGCAGAGCATTTTTAGCCCTTCCCAGTAGAAACCACGCTTGCAGCCACAAAACTGATCAAGTCTTTCTCTCCACAGACTGCCTCAATCTCTACATATTTTCTGTTCAGTGAATGTCAAATATGCACAGAATATCATAGTAAAACACAGTTTGCTTTCTACATAATTTCATATTGGCAGCAGCATGATAACACCACTAGAGCTTTCTCACACTAAAAATGATAGTCACTTCTCCCCTTTTCAGCCCAAAGAGTCGTTAATTCCTTTTTTAGGAGAAAAGTCAGTCCCTGGCACAAGCTTATTTCAGCCAAGGTTCTTTGTGCAGGAATGCTCACCCCCTCCCAGCCTATTTCTAAATTTGACTGGTACTGTTTTGACTCCACTGGATGGAAGCCCTCCTTCCATTTCTTATAAAAACTTTAATCCATTTACTCTGATGCTTTTGCAAGCTGCTTTGGCATTCATGTTAGAAACAGCTTCCAAACCACATTATCCCAACACAGTTGGGAAAGTCTGGACTACAGCTATGACTGTTCGCCTTTTACCTTTATTCAAAGTTTATCACTTAAAAAAAAAAAATTAATACCAATAAAGACACTGTTTCTCATGTTTACAATGTATACAGAAAAAGGCACAGTATGAAAAAAGTGTAATTGCAAATCAAAGCACAGCTACCAAGGTACTTTATTCAGTTAAAAGCCTTGTACTTCAGATTACAAGGCTGCAGCTGTGATACAGATATGTCTGAAACACTTGACACTTTTGGGGACAGTAAATACTTTCTTTTGAGACGCATTTTTTTCCCCTGCTTATTCTTAGCTCACTCAATACCGTTTGATACAGTTTTGCTCGGATATTCGAGTCATTTAGACAACAGACAGGGCATTTTGCCAGAGCACTTGGCATCTTTCAGAGCATGCATAATTTTCAAAAGTAGCAGCATCAGGACTCATGAGGAAGACTGGAAAAGCTCCAGCAACTCACAATGCTGGTTTTATTATCAACAGCTCCCTTCTAACACGGCAAATCTCTTTCTTGTATGCTGGAGGCTATTGTATATACACTGTTCTGTAAATTGCCCAACGTGCAAGGCCGTCTGTTTGGGTGGGTAATATATGCAAGCTGATCACAAAAACAGTGGCTGTGGGGACTATTAATAGGACACATATCTTTGACCTCTGGGATATTGGTCCAAATGTCAAGCTGAACTAAAACCAGAAAATATCAAATGGTGCTCCATTAGCACAGACAGAAACACGACAGTCTCAGATCGGCAAATGTCCAAGCAACGTTATATCTGACACTATCTTGACAAATCCCATTAGAGCAGCCGGAGTCTGAGAATGTAAGACAAATTCCTCTCCTACCCTTAGCAGTGCTCTCTGCAAATTAGTTCTGGGTTGGGCTGATACAGGCAAAGCTTGTGATCCTATTGAACCTCCACGTTAAGTGTTTCATGCAAAGGCAGAACCAGGTCTTCTAGAATACCCATTTCAAAGTCATTTCCAAACACTGAAGAGCTGTAGTTAAATGTCGAAAGGTGAGAAGACTCCCATGAAGATGCGTTTGGATGCATTTCTTATCTTTGCAGAAATGAAAGGGAAAAGTTCTCAACCACAGCAAAACTTCAAAAGTTCTACTTATACAGGATAACTCACACTCAGCAGAATTAGAGAAACAATAATTACAACTCTGTCACTTGATAAATAAACATCATACCACTGAAATGGTAGGAATAACCCACAAAGATAATGAAGTTTTCCCTAGGAAACTGTAACTTCACATTCCTTGTTTCTGTTCATGCAGACAAAGACGTGAGGCCATACAAACATCTGGACATGGTATCCGAGTGTCCCAACACAAATACAACACTGCGCCAGGGAATTCTGTCTGGCTGTACTGACTGGGCTCACCCCACCTCACTTCAGCCATCCAAACATCTTATTTAGGCTCCTACACAGCATATGAAGAAACAAGGATAGAAGCAATCAACCTCTGGAGACGTCTGCTTCTCTCTATAAATCTAGTCCAGTTGCTTAACTTCCAGGCACTTAAGTTAGGTGACAATAATTCAGGTTTCATGTCATCTTACTGCCTGCATTTTCTTTAATTCTGAGCAAATTTAACTGAAAAATACTTCTAAAATGTTAAAGCGTAACAGCTGAGCGTTGTTTAAACAATCACTGAATTTTGGACCTATAAAGTTAATTATGAGGCCAAAACTGCTCAATCTCAGCTAATCTAGAAGTACACAGGGGTTTTTACCTGGAAACGTTTTGTCTGTGCTGAGTATAAGGAACAGGGCTACTTTTCTTCTACTGCAGAAGTTTGAAAAGGAAGAGTGATTTCATTCAGAGTTCAGACTGGCAGTAGTCAGTAGCAGTTTTACTAAAGGGGAAAAACGCATGGAATATTTCATTTTGAAGTTATGCCAACTATTCTTTGCCAGAGATATCTGACTGGTACAAATAGGGATGTTGGTGCTAATATTTGAAGCACACTAGGGGTTCCACAAAAGGCACAGTCCACACCCCAAAGAACTTGCAGTCCAGTTCTGTAAATGACCACAAAAAGAAGCACAAAAGGGAACTTCAGTGTGACTGCCCACAACTAGATATGGTCTCAGCACCAGAACTATTTGCTCCAAACGGATTGTGCAAAGTCATCCTCAGTTTCAAATGACTTTCAATGAAAAACCACATCTGATAATCTCACTTAGTAAGTGTAATCGTCAAATTATGTGCTTTAAATCAAGCACAATGAGAAACACATGTGAAAGGTTCCACACAGAATTTAAATACTGTCTTGCCTGATGGAAAAGAACACTTTACTTCAGCATAACCAAACAACAGTCTGGCTGGAGGAAGACTAAATTTCATCCTAAACTAAAAGGAGGTGCTTCAATCTGAGCAAATCCAAGAGAACTGCAGGTTTAGAAGGAAACACGTATATAAAACTGAGTAACATTTCCCATCAGTGGGCAGGCTGTTTGTATACAAAATAGCCTGTCTTGCTAACAGAAAAAAAAGCAGCCTAATCTACATTTGGTAGACAGAAACTTGTCTTTCTCTTATTTCTAATTCCTGCCCTCTAGTCTCTATAAGCATGCTCTAAGAAAGAAACCCATGTAAGTAAACTGTATTTCACTTGATTTGCATTGACGGTCATTTCAACGCAACTGGCAAATACCTCAGCAATTTGCCCGTGCGGACGCAGCACACCTGCAGAAACGAGATGTGAAGCCACTTCTGCAAAATGTCCTGTCGCTGTACAGCTCTGTGGACTATTCAAAAGTTAATCAGACACCATCTCAGCTTGGTGGTATGGTCTAATTTAGAAGCTGAAAATGCAGACATCTGTGATGAAGAGATGTCTCCTGAGACCAGTTTTTAATCAAAAAAAAAAAAATCTCCCCGCATGCATTAGGATGCAGGGAGACTTCTAAGTCCTAAAGATTTAAGGAACATTTTATGTTTAAGTTTAAAGAATCATATATATACTAAACCCTTAAGCATCATATACTTGGACTTTCCAAATATCCCATACTAACAGCAATATGAAGCTCTTAGAATCTGTATTGCAATGGAGGCCTAGACAAAACCTTCCCTGAGTTTACTTTCTAACGCATTTTTGGTCAATTTTAACATTAAATTGCTCTAATGTAATGCACAACCATGCTTTGGTACCATCCGTGTTTTGAAACTAGCAGAAAATGCTACAGTATGCTTAGACCTTTCTACTCCCAAAGAGAAACAGGCACTTTTGGAACATAAATTCAACTGACTGAAGATAGATGAGGAGGAGATGAATTACAACTGAGAGTCAGATCATCCTGACTAGTTTTTCCTCAATTAAAAGAGAGCCTTAAGGAGATATTTCACCATATGAATGTATAAAGTTCTTTGAAGTTGGGCTAACAGAAAATTTCTGTGTGACTGTTTTATTCTTGGTGTTGATATATAAAACCCTAGGTACTCTTCAGCTCAACTTGGAATGCAGCTTTCAGAGGGTAAAAAAAAAAAACTTATTAAGTAAAATAATACACAGTTGCCTTCTCCTCCTCCTCACAGTTACCTGTCAAGTATACTCTAAAGGAATAAAAATATCACACTCATACAAAGAGAAACCACACCAAAAAATAAACCAAATATATAGAACATTTTATGGAAAAATTTAGCAATTACACCACACGATAATTACTAGTGGAGAACATTTTGATGATACTTGTATTCATTCATTACCTGCTTTACTTGTAAAAACCTGAAGATTCAAAGATTTAGATGCAACATCTTGGTCTTGACAGTAATCATATCCAAAATTCACAAGTCTACGAGCAAATAAAGATCACTAAATAAATCACATCCACAGAGATCCATGACAACACAAAGATCACGAGAACAGTCACTATGTAACCAAAATGTACTAATTAAATTATACTCAAATGTTCTCTAATGCAAGTTAAATGAGGCTTTAACCAATTTGCTCAATGCTGTTAGAAATAAGAATTGCAGGACTGCACACTGCCACCAGAAACCAATAATTTTGATCACACCTGCAAACTTCACATTCACTTACTGCAGCACTGTCCATCCACTCCTGTACTTTGAAGGGAAAACAAGTTCTGATGAAGCACTGCAAATCCAAACATTCATCATACCCCAGAACTCAGAAGGCTTAGCAGCCTGACTCTACCATTCTTACATCTGTCAAGCTACATTTTAATCTGCAATTAGGCAGACTAATTTCAGTGGAAATACTTGAGAAGGAAAGCACAAAGTCACACCCACATGGAAGTTGTTATGACCTTTTTCAGTCTCAATTAAAAGCGATTTGCCCACGTGCTTAAATGGTTTAACACATCTTTAAAATATATGAGTCTTATTGTTGTCATGCAAAACATGCAACAGAAGACTGCAGTCAAGTCTTCTTCAGCTTCTTTGTTGTTGGTTTTGGTTTTTGTTTGGTTGGGCTTTCTTCCAGAAAGGATTTTGAACCTGTAGGGGGTTTTCTCTAGATCTTCTGCAATAATTTTTGGGGGGAAAAAAAAAAATAGGATTGAAGCTCTTAGAAAAGCTTGATTTTTTCAGTACTGACTGCAAGAGGATACGCTGCACCTTTGATAGTAGCAGCAAACTGAGCCTTCTGCACAGCACTGAGACATTCCATCTGGGAGTCACAGTCTGGGTAGGGTGGAACCCAGCTACCTTCCGTTATTGATACCTGATCTCATAGCTTCAGTGTCCCGTTTTACTCAAAGAGAAACTGGCCCTTTTAGAACATAAATACAGCAGACTGTAGATGAGGAGATGAACTATGACTGAGAGTCAGACCATTCTGACTAGTTTTTCCTCAATTAAAAGGAAGCCTTACGGAGACAAGCTCAGATGTACTCAGAAAAATGCTAGACTCAGAATCAGATAAATCTTAGCCTTTGAAAGTGCAGGTTGCCTGGATATAGCATACTGGAGGAGAAAAGAGTACAGGCAGCATCTCATAGACCATAAGAAAGAGCTACTGGTCTGGTTAACTGCCCAGTAAAACATGCAATAGCCATCAGAAAAGGAGAGCTTCCCCTGCCAGGAATTTTAACACCACCAAAACATGCCCAAGATTAAAACAAATTAATTGAACCAGGTACACAATCCTCCTAGGAAGGATGGTTTAACTGAGAGCTAGGCTCCCCAGACCAATAGTTTATGAGAATGGCACCAAAAAACAGTCAAGAATTAAATTATATTTTACAGTTGATTCTGATGAAAATTAGAGGACCTGGAGGTTTGGACACAGTGTTCATATTTGGATGTTCCAGTACTGTGCAGGCAACTGCAAACAATGATACGGTGGTTTGGACAAATTTTACTTAGGTTTGTAAAACGTTTCCCCATATAGTTAAAGGAAAGCAAAACATAATATTAAAAAAACCCAACTTACTTTAATTGTGTGTCATTTACAGAAATATCCATGTGCGATTCCAGCTGTTAACCAAAACCAAAGCTGTTTAGTGATGCCAGCATACTATGATTAATATTTCAGACCTGTAAAATGTGTCAAACTCGTATTTCACCAGATTCAACATTTTAACAAAGTTTATTTATCCTCCTCTAACCTTTACAGCCATCCCCCAAAAACCTAAAATACATCCTTTAAAAAAAACAAAGAAAATAAATTGCGAGATATTTAATCTCTTGCATAAGAGCAAATTTCACCACTGGGACAAAGGCCTAGTAAGAATTACATGTTCAATAGTCGGAATTTCTGCGTTCTCTTCTCTGTATTTTGGCCTCAACAGATTTTCCTCTCTTGCTTAAAACTGACACAAAATTAGTACATGGTTTCTTTGTCTAGTGCGTTTGAGTACTCTGCTTTTCAGTACTTGAGTGTAATATCAGTATAATGGCATGAATCTAGGTCAGTGTCTGTGCAATTCCACTGAAGTTACATTACTGTGGAGCAATCTGAACCTAATTGAATATATTCTTGAAGAGAATATAAACAAAACCCAGTTTTCCTCTGCAGAAGTTCCAATAATTAAAAATCACTGAAACAGATCTCTGTGTCAGTGCCTGGAACACATATTACATCCCATTCAAAACTGTTTTATAATAAAATACTCATGACTTACTGTTAAGTTAAAACTCTCATCCGGATAAAACTGGACACATTTTAAAGTACTCTTTGATTCCTAGAATTAAAAAGAATGTGTTTTGTAACTGATAAAACAGAAAGCATATCAGGGAGACTGAAAAGTGACTGGATACTCCACACCACTCTCCACAGTCGACCCACTTTGCTAGCAGATACACACAAGTCAGGGGACAAAAGATGACTTTAAAACCCACATATAACCCCCCACAATAGCACCATGACAGGCTTCCTTCCTGTCCCAGATCATTATCTGCCAATCACCTATAATTGCGTGGGCCCTCACTTGAAGCACAGCGTTACATACCTCACACACACACAGTCTAGAAAGCTAAAAAAAAATAAAAATGTTTTCCATAGCTACCTATATGGCAAAATGAACTGTATCTTATTTTTGGTCAGTTCAAAAAAGGGTATCTCAGAAACAAAAACAGGAATACGTTTCTCCATCACACTTCACTTCCTGTTATTTCCTAACACTCGTATTTTTTTGGTGGCTAAGGAGAGTTAAGATGTATTCACGTAGAGTACATCAAGTGCAAATAGTCCCTCAGACAGAAAAAAAATTAAAGAAAAAAAAAGTTTCAGTATTTCTAGCCAAGAATCTGCCCACCCTCATTTGATCACTCTGAAAGTCTACGTCCAACATACCTTCTACATGCAAATTCTCTAGAACACATGCGTTATACTCATAACAGGTTTTGGCAGATTTAGATTCTTCTGAATAAAAGGTCTATTTAAAGCCAAAAAACTTAACAAACCTACCCTTTTTTACAGAGATCACTGAAGACCACCAGTCATCTTGCAATTTTCTATGTGCAAACAGCAGATTGAGCAACTCTGGCTTTTGCTTTAGGTTACCCAAGGCAGGAAGGAGATAAGACTACCATAATGAAAAATAAACTCACCCTATTATTACCCCACACACTCAAAATTTTACTGTCATGAGACAGCCAGGAACAAAACTATTAGAATGACTTTCATCTCACCTTTGGAACAATGTAGAAGAGCCTTTGTTCCATCATATCCCATTGTGCCCAAACGAGATCATCCGCAACTCTAGCTCTTGGAAGCTGACCCGAGTTTTGAATTACCTAAAGGGAAAAAAAGACTATTAGAATTCATCAAAATCAGGTTCTATAACAATTACAGTCTGTGCTTTAAGGGGAAAAGCAATGACAGAAGAGGCACAAATACTGAGGTGCTCAGAGGAACAGGTTACTTGTCACCTGCACAAAGTCTACCTTGTTGTGTGCAAGGTGCTCAGTTTAAAAACAGATCAGAAGCACAGTTTTCAGGGAACACGTACTACCCAATATTTTCTTTGAGGTTTCCTTGCTTGCAAGAAATTCATCACTTAAGCTGCTCAAAGTGAACAGAAAAAAAAAAGAGACAGCACCCTTTATCACAGAGAAGGGGAGTGAAATACCACAGTCGGTTCAGAACCAGCCACACGAACCACTGAAGGAAGCTCCAAAAAGGGATTTCTGTCCAGAGTCTCATGATGGAGAGTACTGGTAGCAAGGAAAGGGCTAGAATTGTGGAAAACTCTCAGGGTTTTATAAATGCTCTTGAATAACTCTTCAAAGATGTAGGGAGATTTCATGTCAACCAAAACAAATTTGTTTGTTAGAAGGACATCAAATTTATGGGTTTTTTTCTGATAACATTGAGAAAACTATGAAATACTTAAAATGACTGAAAACCTGGACATCAGCATTTGCCTTCCAAGTCTACATTTGCCTCCATAAAGCAAAACATTGGTTTTCATGACACAATTCTTTACTATATTAGATGTATGTTTATTAATAATAAGTCTTTTAAGCAAAGCATCCACAATTTCACAGAATCACAGATTTGTTGAAAACTAATTCATGTTAAAAACAGGAAAAATAGATGAGAGGCAAAAGAGATTGGAACATTCACAGTACTTGGAGTGTTTTGTGTCTTTTGCTTGTTTGTTTTTCAACCGAACCCCTTACTGCGACAGAGACTGCCAGAAGTCAAAAGTTAGGAAGGGGACTCTGCAAATATTTTAAATAGTTTAAAAATGTATATATGCTTCTAATATACAGATTTGTTCAGCAACAAACAAAAGCAATAAGTAACTTCCCTCATAGATCACACTGTATACAGGTTTTTCAATCAGCTTTGTGGTTAGCTGCGTAAGTTACCACACTATCAGGACATTCTTTAATATACTTTGTGTTGTCCAAGCACAAAACTTCAGAAAGTTAGCTAAAATTACAGATGCTTAAGTTTTCAATTAAAGCAAAAAAGCCCAACAATATTTTTAGTCTCACCACTTTGTGTTCTTCTTCTGCAACAACATGGATGTCAAATTGTTCAATATCTTCAGAATATATAAAAACAAATAATTACAAACATACATTTTTATAAGTTTTTATACAGCTTACTAAACAATCTCACTTCTTAGAATGCTGTAAGAACACATTAGGGCCAAGAAAGTTCAACTCAGTGTGAGAGGAAATCTGTGATATGCAAACGTAGGTGCCTACACGGAGACCTGGACTCTCTTCCTTTCCCGAGTCGAGGGCGGCCTCGGCCAAAACCACCTCCTGGGAACCGTTCCCTGCCCACCCCAGCGCAGCACCCTCAGCAAGAGCACTAGCCAGAACGGGCCAAAGCAAGCCAAGGAGCACACTCAGAGCGTGCAGAGCTGCGCGCCTCTGCCTGAGGCTACAGCCGGGCTCTGTTTGACCTCCTGGCACAACCTCCTCACAGTCCTTTCCCGTGCAGAATTCCTGCACGTTACCGAGAGTTTGCCCGTGCGCAGGGTGCAACATTCACCCAGCTGATGCTAAAAACGTTTCCGATACAGTTCACAGCCCTATGTGAAGGTACTGGGAGACGAACTCTGCCCATCTCAGCTCAGCTACCTAAAGCTGCCAACTCCAAAACAAAGGTAAAAGCGATCTCACTCTCTAATGAGACTGAAAGGCTTTTCCGAGTGTCTACCCCTACCCGTTCCCTCTCAGAAGTTCAGGCTGAATATACAAACTTAGCTGAATCAAAGGAACTATTGCTCTATTCTTATCCCAATTGTCACAAATTAAATCGCAACCCATCCCTCATAGGCAATGGATTGGCTCTGAATTTATACAGGCAGCTATAAAAGTCTATTTTAGCTTTTTTAGAAATAATCAATGAATACCTGAACTAAGCATATAACTGCAGTCAAAGGTGGCCATTCTGCCAACATTGAAAAAAATCCCATTAAATTATACAGTTATTGGAAGACATTTAGAATACCTAGAGAATAGGGGGTTTTTTCCCTTCCCCCCCCCCCCCCCCCCCAATAAACATCTACCAAAAATATAATCTATACTGATCATCTTATGGTAAAAGAATGACAATGTACTTTCAAAATATTAACTCACATTTATCTTCTGACACTAGCAAGAGGCGACTTTCTGTAGAAGTATCTCTGGCTTCAACTGGATAAAGAAACTATACAGAAAGTTTCACAAAAAGTAAATAAATGATCAAAGTAGTTTAAAACACTTGTCTAAAATGTTGGATATTTACATACTTTTAATTAAGACAGGGACACTAATGATTATTAATAAAAATAGCTATTATTACAGACTAATAGTCACCAATCACTGTAATTGCAAGCTTTGTGGGATTGATGAGAAATAAAATCGTAGCCTTCATATCAAAGAAATAGTTTACATCAAACATTTTTGGAAGTTTCTGATTTTTTCATTCTACGAAGAAATACAGACACACTTTCTCTAATGTTTGCAAGATAACATGAGATATTTCTGCACTCAGCCATTTTTGCTTTCTAGCCCAGAAAGAATTAAAAAGATTTAAATTTAGATTAGCTTAATAATTTACCTGTACTCGAACACAGCTATCCACAGCCTTTAGGACTCTCACATTATTAATGGGATGAATTTCAATTAGCAAGGTTAAATACTTGGATACTGCAGAAAGAAAATAATTTAGACAAGATTTTTTTTCCCTCACAATTTTGTTTTCTAAGCAGAAATTACGCAGAGAAAAAATTAAAAAGGGTACAACATTTCTAACAGTATTAAAACAATCCACTTGTAGTACCTGACTGTAATAGCCGACTTACTCTTTCTTCCTCTGTATATTGACGGAAGCTCACCGCTAAGGGAGACAAACAAACAACAAAACCCACCAACATCAGCACAACCACATATTGTTGATATTCATCTTATCAAACATTCTTGCAGAGCAAACATCACAAATTTTTTTTTTACTAAACATACATGTTAAAGGAACAACAGAAGCTCTTCTAGATGTAGGAGACAGGTAGAAGTGCAGGAGGGGTAAGTGAACAAAGGGCCAGTGTGCCTTAGATTTTTGTTTTAATGAAAGAGCAATATTGTGACAGCCGTGTCTGTGTTGCCACCCACGTTATTTGGCGATGGATCCACTGAGCTGCATAGATTGCTGCGGGCAGCATATGGGTCAAAACAGATTTAAGTAATTATAGACCAAAATGTATCACCCTACTAAACTACCTTTAACACAACACACAAAAAACAAAGGTAAAACGCATACTTACCCAGTAATGTCCTTTCATTGTTGACCGAACAACTGATTATGCGTAGATCCCTCTCAAACACATAGAGGTGCTATAAAGAAACACATTAATGCTAACACATTATTTTTCCTTACCCATATAAAGAAAACCATCTAATTACTCCTCCTTAGGAAAACACTGCTGACCACTACACCATTTTCACTTCTAAAGTAAATGATTTTATGGCCAGCAGAACCATATTTCAAGCCTCAACTGTATCACTTCTTTTTCTCATTTGTTTGTTTCTTACTGGTTCTTTGGAGCTCTGTGTTGCCACTAGAGCAGCACCGCAGACCTTTATGTAAATGTGAAACTTTACCCAATTCATACCACTACAGGGACAACTGCAAAGGTCTGTTAACATGATTTCAGCCACTGAATTGCAGCACATTCCATTTCAGAATTATTTTTTTTACAAACGGTAGCACCAAACTCACTGAGGACATAAAGATAATACAGAAAATGTAAAGATAATGCAGAAAACGCAAAACATTTAATTTTTCGCACAAATGCTCAGTGTGAAAAGGAGCAGAAAGGGCTTGAATTGGTTCAGAAACAAGACTGCAGACATGATGCTTTATTACTCAAGTCATTCAGATGTTCTGTGACGTTCTGCATCTTAATAATACCAAGCATCATTCAAATACCTTCTCCAGTCTCTCTTCTGTCTCCAATAAGCACCTGATCCTTAAGCATGTAAGATACTGTGTTGCAAAGCATCAAAATCTGAAACACTACACCAGCGTCTTCACTCAGGGGAAGCCTGGTATTGCTCTCACCTCATTTTGTTTAGTTTGAAGATCGTACAATCCAATGTGAGTATTTCTCTGATTTCCCTATGGATGAAAACAAGTTAATGCTGGCAGCATAAATAGATACAGAGTTAAGCATTCTTTTTATTTTTTTCCTACCTACCTCTCCTCTTCCCCCTCCCCCTTGACACATCCTCACACACCTCCCTGTTCTACAGTCGGTTAATTACCTAATTCCAAGAAAGCAAAGCAAGAAAGATAAAGATTTTTTTTCCTTTTAGAACTAAAACATTGGATAAAGCAGTCATGTGGCCAATCTGCAAGCCAAGTGTCTTTCACTTCGGTTCGAAACTGGTACAGGCAGTAGGGCCAGAAAGAGACATATTTCTGCAAGAATTAAAAGGAGTACTACGGCCCCTGGAAGGTTTAAGGCTGGTGTTTCAAATCTCACCAACTTGGTGGGTCATCACTCCAAAAGAGCACAGAAATATTAAAGATCACCAAGCACAGCTTCCAGTGATCCGGCCCCAGGTTGGGGGGGGGGGGGGGGGGGGGGGGGGGGGGGGGGGGGGGGGGAAGAAAAAAAAAAAAAGGGATCTCAGTTCTGCCTTAGGAAAGGATTGTTTGAAGGCTAAATATATTTGACAAGGTCAGATGACAACATTAGCCTGCTGCCTCTGCTGCCTTCGAAAAGAAACATCATACACACCCTTTCTAGCTTATTGATAATAACACACAAATGCAACATTTTTGTTTGAGGCACTTCTAACAAATCAAAACTTTTCTTCTTGGTAATTTTTATCATGTTTAAATTTTCAAAATATTAAAAAAAAGACAAAACTGCTTGGCAGCATATATTGTGTATCAAATCAAGCTGAAGCCCATTAATCGCTAGGTACAGGCATTAACTGGCTAAACTGTTGAAATTAAATTCAGCCACATAAGCTTGTACTCAAACAGGAAGCATCATTGTTTATAACTACAGTTTGGGGGGAGAGGGGAGAAACCTGTTGTTATTTACAAAGTCATGGCATCTTGCTTTGTAAAGTTCAAACAAAAGCCTGATTATTCTCTTCCTAAGGGGTCTATTTCTGAGTGTCTCATTTTTCTGGCAATGACAAAAGTCTTTGACTTCTGATTTCAACAAGGAAAACAAAATGTCTTTATATTAAGACACAGGCTTCAGGCCTCCTAAATTAAGGTTAAGTAAGTGATTTCACAAATAACCATTCTTTCCAAGCGTGTTCGAGATGCCAACATCCTCTGTACTTAGCTACTGAAAAATACACTTAACAAGACTGGTAACACGACTGCATCAGTGCCCGTATCAGTGCATAAGCTACAATACTTGCATGTTTACTCTAATGGTTCTTGTCTTGCCTTGCAAATTGGAAGTGCTGACACAAGAATTCACTTCTGTTAAAAATACCTCTCTCTACAACTACCAACACCACGAGAGAGACACTGTCAAAACTACAGTACAATACAATACTCTAAAATTAGCTTGAAAATAAAGCTCATTCTCCACCTCCCCCTGATTTCAGATAGAAGGTGCTTGATTTTCTTCCACTTAGCAGACAAAGGTTGTTTTCTATTCGTATCTGTTAGGAAACACGCCAGGGCAACTCAGTTTAGTTTACATCCCTGTTTGTGCACTATCCTCACTGACAATGTCACAGCTAAAGTTTGCCACTATAAAACCAACAGGAAAGGCTCACGGAATTACAGCTGTGTCTTGCAAAAGTGGTAGCTCATTGGTTATTAATAGTTTATTGTGAAGGAGGGAGAGAGAAAGAGAGATTCAACTGCCTTAACAACTCGGCAAGATCTGTAGTTTGTTAGAAGCTGTAATTTCATCACAATTTCTCCAACGTAAGTTTAAGGAAACAGTCTAACTGCAGACACAAAAATCAGCCTGTTTTTCCCAGGTAAGCTTTCCAGTGTGATGATGTATATTAGCAGAACACAATAACAAAACACAAAGAATACCTTTTTTTTTAGAACAAGTTTGAAAAAAAATTAAAAGTAGAGCCAAATTGAGGCTTAAAACTACTCATCAGTCTCTAAGACGCATACACCAAGAATCTTTTTTCTTCTACGTAAATATGAATGAAAAGACCTCTTGAAAAGTTTGCAGAAAACTCCAAAACCAACCTATACCTTGTCAACAAACTGTTTCAGAAAAGGAAAAATTTGGACTGAATCCTTGTTAACTCGGCAGTAAAGCATAAAAAGACAGACGCACAACACTCCCACATTTAGATGTGTGAAAGTTGAGCTGCACCTCATCCCTTGTGCAAGCTGCGAGAGGCTGAACAGCACACAAGACAGTTGGACTCTGCTGTCAAAAGCCCCAAGAAAGCTTAGTGTGAGATTCCACAGATGCTAGAAAGCAGCAACATCACACACACCCAGTACCAGATCTCCTGTTGGGAGCTCAGTGGGTTACTTTCATTAAGAATTTCTAGAGCTCTGAGCAACGGAAAAAAAAAATACTTGCCATATTCTTGAGTGTTGTTTTTATGTTGTCTTGTACAGACTCCTCTCCCTATGCTTGTACTAAAGGAAATATCCACCCACAGCTAAAGTGCATTATACCTTGATGAAGGCCTCACCTCTTCCCTTAACCCTAGGGAAGCTGGAGAGTTCTAGCATTGTTGAGCCGGAGGGGAATGAATGGCAGCTCTACTCTACCAGAATTTCCAATCTATACTCTTCGAGAACCAAGATCCTTCAGAATCCAGCTGGGCCTGCAGATTTACCTAAGATGCTCAGACAAGCAGCACAGCCTGTCTTGTCAATAGGAAAGCCTTTCAAATAATTTAAAAGTCTCTTGGAACTACAGGCATTTCAACCTAAAAGCTACACGTACGCCAAGGAGAGCAGAATCCTATGTCAAAAAAGATAGCTCTAGATACTTCAAGTCATCAGATAAACAATGGTTACAGACTGCTAGCAATAAAGTGATGAATCTTAAATTAGCAAAGAAGAAAGGCAGGAGCAGAATTAGTGTTAAGTAAATGGCATGTTAAGATCTATCTTGGTAGGAGGAAACATTTAACTAAAGCAAGGCACAGGAATTTAATAGTCAGACTTCCCTGAGAAATTCTGAGGGTGAAAGAATGTGCTGCTTATGAAGAGTTTATCTGTTAAAGAAATGCCATTTTCACTTAGGCTGAGATTCTGGTCCTCAAAAAAAATCAATAACAAAACCCTATGGACTTCTTAATCAGGCCAGTACTTTACTCTTCGTTTCATCATTCTTAATCTATTTTCCCATTGCCCAATCCCTCGAGTTGTCATCAGTCAAGTTCTCAAATTCTAACCCTCACTGGAAAAATTTTAAACTACAAGGACTCAATTAGCAATAGATACACATACAGTGTTACTCTCTGCTATATTTTTATTAAGTTTCAAGACAGACTTACCTTCCAGGTATAAATAATCTTTCCATTTCTTTCAACATTTACAACATAGAGCGCTGACAAATTCTCAGAAGTACCTGAAACAGTAAGTATCAAAAGGCACAGGATTTTCACTTGAGCTGGATCACATTATAGTTTGTGCACATCCTAAGCAAAAATACTAAATGTATTTTTACACCTAAATACCTGTTTGCACATGTCAAAATTAGTCCCTTCTGGAAAGACTGAGAGAATATTTCTTGCACTATGATTTTAAAAAACTTCAACAGAAAACCGTTAAGGATTTTCAAAACACACATGAAATAATTCTTCAAGTAAACTCCTAAGACTTCATTAGAATTGTGATTCTAATGGTCACTACACCTTTTGTGATGAAAACAGAACGTGCTTTTTCACTATCTCTCATTCACATAAAATAAATAAATAAATTGCATTTCTCCATTATGCACAACATAGGATTCAAATAGTTAAGTTGTGCTCTGATATTCAGAACACTACAGGGAGATAGAGGCTGGAGGAACATGTCACTTGCTCCCACTTGCCCTTTCTGCAACCCACAGAATCTTTAAAGATTAGCCCTACAATTCCCCCTTCACACTCAAACCCCAGAAGCATAAGCATTATATGCAACATACCTACAGGTACAAGGGAAGTAAGAAATACAGGATAAGAGATATGATGAGGGGTGTGAACAAAAGAGTAGAGTCAAAAGGGAAAGAGATGAATAAGAAACTAGTACAGATGCAGAAAGAGAAGAGCTTACCTGGGCAAAGTAGAGCCAAATAAAAACTAAAGGAAAATGCCAGAAAAAAATCAAATAAGTGTCGTACTAGAGATGACAAAAACACATCTCTCCTAACGATGCTTTTCTAAATGCTGCAGCCACCAAAAATATGTTTAGATCAGATGAAACTTTCACTGAAAGAGGAATTTTTTCCTTAATAAGGCTGACAGCTGCATACTGGCCCTAGTAGCAAGATAAAGGCAGCCTGTGGTTCAGTAAGCACCAACAGAAAGATTTTTCCAAAACTCCCAGCTAGCATTTAGTTGAGTTAGACACTATTTACTTTGCAGTTATCACGAAGCATTGATAGAAGGAAGACGTGCGACTTAGTTTCATGAGCATAAACTGGCTTGTACAGCTTGCAGCGGTAAGAAAAAAAAAACCTTTTTAACAAGTATTATCCGAAGGAAATAAATTCTGTATTTAGTTCTAAGAGGACAATGAAAATTCTTAATGTATATGTAAAAACGCATCACTTTCTACTGGTTTCAGATCAGTCAAAGTACACTGCAATACCACTACACTAGCACTAGCCAGCGATGACTGAGAAAGTCTCAGATCATTATCTATTCTGCACTTCTTTCAGTGGAAACTTCACGGAATTTAATCACCACCTCAAACTTTCAAAATGAGTACTACAGTCTCCACACTTCTCTCTCATACAACACTTCCTCAGAACTGATTTTAGCTAGAGAAGGTCCATAAGAAATCTTTGTGCAAATGAATCTCTATCACCCGACAAAGAGATCTTAAAAGTGCTGAGAGATCTTCTTTGGCTCCATATTCCCACCAACAATGTTCAGTGACAGAAGCAATCACCTCTGCTCTCAGAAAGTCTGCACATAGAATTACAACTTCTTCCTCATCCCCACAACAGCAGAGACCAGCAGATGAAGGGCTGCAAAAGAACGACCCCAACCTGCCCACTCTGCAAACAACTCCCATCAACATACTCAGAAGAATGCAGCATTTGATTTCCACAAAGCCATTACATGCAGCTCATACGAAAATAAGTGTAACAAAGAGAACAAGGCTGGTTCTTTTCACTTGCCACTCCCCTCTTAGAAATTCTCACATGCTATCAAGGGCTTTCAAGTCCTCAAGAAAAAAACAACAAATACGAATAACTGCAACATCTGAAACCACTGACACAGAAGAACCATGACTCTTAATAATTACCTGCTTTCTGTGAATAGATATTTCTTTGATGTTTAATGAACCTTGTCAAATTCCTGTCCCCCACCTTCACATTCCAAATAAAACAGCATTACATCAGGGGGAAATGTCAGTATTCGCTGATGTAAGTGAAAGTGCAACACAGTGATGCTGGTGTCTGATCAGGTACAGCTTTCAGCCTAGATTCTTCTGATCCTGTATCACCTTGGACATTTACTGAATGGAGTCTGGATTACATTTTAAAAAGCAGAATAAGACTGTGACTTTCCTAAACACATCAGCACTATTTTGAGACTGTTATAACATGAGTGCAGAGGTTAGTTAACTCGCTGAATTCATCGCAGAACAACTGATAAATTCATAGCCAGATTACGCATAGAGAATTTCAGAATTTTAACTCAAAACCCTTCAGTACACCATTCAACAGTTGCCCAGTAAACTGTCTAGTGTACGGAAAATATTTTTTAACAAATTTGTAACTGATGGCTTGGTAAGTAATTTTCTTTTACAAAACCAAAAAAAAAGCCTGATATTTTCAGGTTTACCTCCAATAAGCTCTTACAAAGCTATTTGAGAAAGGCCAAGCAACACATGAAACGAGTTACATATTTGGAGTTACTTAAAAGCAACTAAAAGAGCTGAGGTTTCAAGTTGATCACACAGTGCATCAATAGCACCTATTTCTACCAAAGTAGTAACTACTGCAGAACGATATATTTTTTTTAGACTAATGTTTCCATCAGTTTCTGAAAAGCAGAACTGAGCCAGCTGCCCTGCAGAATGAGAACAAACAGAAGCAAAAAAACCACCAGGCCGAGGACACAGGGGGGGTCATTCTTATTTTCCAACCACTGCACTCGCTGCTGCAACAGCTACCGAACGCTTTAGCCAATTTTAACTATCGCCCACTGATCACACAGACTAAAGTAGTTGAGTTGGGTTTTATCCCCCCAGAAAGGGCAGTAGTGTAGGGGCTTTTTTCTGAAAAAAAAAAAAAAAAGAAAATAAATAAGTGCGAAGAAGCAGAAGAAATTAACAAGCTGCGGAGCGCAGCAGTCATGCAGAACCACTTTCTGCGTGAGAAAGCCCTGGAAGGCACCGCACCTCCCCTCCTGAGGGGGCACCGCGGGCACCCAGGGCCAGGCCCGGGCCCGGCCGCACCTCGCTCCTCCGGGCCCCGCCGAAAGGGGGCGGCGGCCGCTCCCCCAGCCCGTCCCGCAAGGCGACGCTCCGCCGCCGTCACCCCCGGCCCCGCCGCGGCCCTGCCCCGAAGGTTCAGTCCCCGGGGTCTCGCCTCAGGCCCGGCCCCCCCGCCCGGGGGAAGCGGCGAGGAGCGAGCGGCCAGAGGGAGGGAGGGACGGGGCTGCCCTCGGCCCTGCCCGCAGCGGAGCTCGCCGGCGTTACCTAGAGCCGCGGCCCAACCCCGCGCCGCCAGCCAGGGCACCACATCCCTCTGCAGGTCAAACTCGGCCGCCAGGTGAAGCAGCATCGCGGCCTTCTCTCGCCCCGGCCCGCCCGGGGCGCGGGGCCACCCCACTCCGGCCACCGCAGCTCCCCCGCCCCGCTGCACCGGCTCCCCCGGGGCGGCACCCGCCACCAGCCCGCCTGCTCGCGCCGCCTCGGCGCCCATTGGTCGCGGCGGCTGTCACTCAGCTGGCGGCGGCGCGCAGTGGCCGCGCGCGTTCCCGCCTCCCTCAGTCACCTCGGCTGGCGGCGGGGCGGGGCGGGGTCGCGGAGGGCGTCTGGCAGGGGTGGTACCGCTGTGGGCCTCGGCCGCGTTCCGCTTCCCACCGGGGGACGGGAGCGGCGGGGACGGCGGCCCAGAGCCTCGGCGCGGCGGGCAGGTAACCGCGGGGCGTCAGGTGCACTCGACGGCCCCCGTTTGCCCGTCGGAGGCGGCGCCCGGGCTCCTGCTGGAGGGGGGATCTTTTCTGGAGGTTCCCTCCGGGAGCACCTTAAGCAGCCGCCGGTGGGTGAGGTCTGGTGTGGAGCTTCAGTCCCGCTGATCAGAGCGCCCCAGTCATGTGTGCCTCTCCTCGTGTTCCGAAGGGTTGGGTGTTTCCCTGATTTTTCCAGCAGCTTCCCTGTTTTCTGACATTGTGCACCTCAAAACCACGTGTGGAAGGGATGGAGTCTGTGCAGCCCGCTTTGGCAGAGCTCAGGATGTCCTCTCAAGCTGGGCCTGGCCTAATCGTGCTTTTCAGCTGTCTAATAGCAAAGGAGGTAAAGCTTAGAGTAATCTTAGGTATTTTTTTTTTTGTCGTTTATTTGCTTGGGGCTTTTTTAGCTCTTGAAAATAGTTGCAGCACTGATAAGATGCTACTCCATGGCTATCTGTAGCCAGCCTGTAATTGCCAGTTCCCTTCTGACACGCACAGACTGATGTCAGCCAGCTGGAAGTGGCATCAAAGTGGATGGGCTGTAAAGGCAAGCACCAAGCTAGACGTACGCTGAGTACAGAACAGCTTGAGCCTGTTCTAAGAGGCAATCCAGTACCGAGATTTTTTACCCTTGTTGCTAAGCTTCAGAGCTATATAAAGACCAGATGAGAATCAGGTGTGTCCGCGAAGTGCAGATGAGAGGCAAGTTGATAACTGAAATGCAAAGCAGACATATGCTCTCTCTCAAACTCCAGATTGCCAACTTTTACAATTTTCTCCCAAGTTTCATAATCGGCGGTCTTCTTGAAGTGCCTTGGATCAACTGGTTGTGCAAGAATTTCAGCTTATATTTTTCACTGTTGTGAAATAAAGGTTGAAAATGTGACTGGAATATTTATTTCAGATATAAAAGCAGAAAACAGACAAAAGGTCCCAAATGGATGCATTTTTTAAGAGGTGAGGTGGGGCTAATTCACGATTATGAGTATTTGGGAATGACACAACTGGAGAGGCAAGCAAAGGAGGGAAACGAAGCCAATGAAATGACTGAATCTGTAAGTATGTGCCAAAAGGGAAATTTTCACATGGGGAAAACCTCCTGTGCCCAGAGCTATAGAGTGCGTTTAAGGACAACTGGCAGAAATTTTGCTTCTGTAAAGCAAAACAAAAAGCAATGTGGAGACGGGTAACAAAGAGTCTGCCTATAACAGCAGGGACCTTAAATGCAGAAGGAAGAGAAGGAAAATTAAATATAACCACCTAATTTGATAGTCCTGCATTAAAAACGAACAAACAAAAAAACCCCACCCAAACTGTCATAGTTCTTTTGCTTGAAAATCAACTGTGTCACATATTAAAATTCTTGAAAGAGAGCCCACATGACTGATGGATGCATTATTCTGTAATATGTGTAGACTGACAATCATGACAACACTGTTCTAGAGTATCTTGCACAGCATGTGAAAGGCCTTTCAGACAGTGGGAGCTGCGTGGAGTTAACCAGAACAAATGCCAGGTCTGCCATAGGACTTAAGCTGGTTAAAAGCTGGTTAACATGATTAAAGCAAACTGGAAATGTTCTTAGATGATGTGAGCCGGTGAGTAGCTGTACAGACAAGTGGGTGTGGAGGAGATCCGGTCACTCATGTCCTGCGCATGGGATCCATTCTACAGTCCTTATTCAGGAAAGGAGTGGAAGAGTTTGTACAAGTAAAGACTTCGTGGTCAGGTGTGCAGTAAGGAAGACCTTTCTTGCTGAGGAAATGGTTAACAACAAAATTTCCCCTGAGAGAGTGTTTTCATTGCAAAAGACTCTTAATTACTTTTGTATGCCCAATATGTTTGCATTGTCCCTCTGAAGTTTATGAACATGGTTTTTGGAGACTCCTGGCATAGAGTGGGACCTCACTTCCAGTGCACCATCCTGGGAACTTGGAAGCTTCTCTGATGTTAGTCCCTGAAACCAAGGCAAGAGAAATTCTCTCAGAAGTTTCCCTGTCTTTTCAGTGAGAAGAAGGAAGTGCTACCTTGACAGATGAAGAGATTTGAGATACGGGAAGGGATGAGGTGATTCATGATGACTGTCAGGGTTTAGAGATACAGAAATATGAGGAGAGCAACCATGTCGGGCTGCAGAAAGTGGTACCAGCAGGAGCTGAAGGAATTCATAGGGCAAGGAGCCAGAACAGAAGGCAAAGAGGAAGAGGGAATCTGGAAAGACAGGGCAAAGGTTTGCAACCTGTGTAGAACTGAAGTCAGTCTTCCCAGAACTGAAGTCAAGATTCCTATGTTTCTTTGTTTTCCAGCAAATTATTTGAAATCCACTATTTTCCAATGGCTTACCTGTATAAAAAGACAAGATATTACTTCTGCCAGTTTCTTTGCTTCAAGTGGTAAAGGTTTCCTTGTCACTCTTAAAGCTCCAACACTGCTTGTAACACTTGGGAATGTCATTATGACTCCATGGTGTAATTATCTGTTCTTTTTCAAAAAATTGCACACAATTATATATTAGAATGACAATAAAACCACTTCTGGTTTAGATAACAGCCTCTGTTATTCTGTCTTGTTTCATTTCTAAAACATAATCCATGCTATGAACAAAATAAATGAGGAATCTGAAGCAAAACAGATTATGAATGATATTTCGAAGAGAACTAATTAAGCTTATATAAACAATGCTTTTTTGGCAATTTCTTATTTTTGAGAGCGTAATTTACAGTCGTGATTTACATTAGGAATACATGTAGCTGCGTTCAATTGCCAAAAATATGTTTAAGAGAAAGCAGATGGTTTGCCTGCCTGTTTGTGTGTTTATATAGTACAGAGGAAATGCTTCCAATCAAATAAATGAGGCTCACAGTAAGTGGAGAAAGTGATGCAGTTTCTGAATTTATTATCTTCAGCAGTTGGACTTTTTATATTATCAGAGGAAACATAAAAAGCTGACAACTGATGTCAGCATTAACCTTAAAATGAAATTTGGAGTGCCTACTTGCTAATGAACAAGATACCCCATCTCAAGAAACAACAGATGCAGATTTGGGGCTGCTCAGTCCTACATTTAAGGAACAAGCCAACAGTCTGGCAGGAGAATTTGCAACGCGAAGAAGAAAACTTAATTCACTACTGCTCTTTCTACAGCCACTGTCACCTGAATAGCGCTTTCAAGTGGGATGAGGTTTCTTCTTTTGTCTTCTTGTGTTCCCATTGTTTCTGATGGTTTTATTTTCTTCCTTTCCTTCACAACTGCAAAAAATAATTCACAGATATAGAGCTAGTAATGTAAAACTCCTTATTCCCTGAGCCATCAGTCTGATTATGCACATCAGAGGCCATATCTACAGGCCAGAGATCCAGGTTGGATTCCTAGAAGCACAACACTTTCCTCAGAAGCAACAAAGCTGACTCATTCAGAGTACTTCAGGTAATAGCTCAGCATGGTGTATCGTGCCACCTCAATCCAGATATATAAAATTAAAAGCTTGATGCAAAAGCCACAAGCATCTAAGAAAACCCTTATACTTTCTTCAGCAGGCTTTGAATTAAGACAAAGGGTCTGATTTTTTGATAACATGTTCCAGCTTTAGTAGATGCTCTTGGTTTAAAAAAAGACAACCAAATTCTTATCTCTGCCAAGTGAAATTGCTGTTATAACCCATTTCTGGCTTTTGCTTCCTTTTTGCTTGCACCATGAAACCAAATTGTGAATTTCACTTTCTATTTTTACTTCAGTTTCCTTTTCTGGTTATCACGCTCAGTTAAGTTGGGTTTCTAGAGCCTGTCTGAAACTGTATGCAGGCACAGGAGCTGCTCCCGATGGAACAACCGCTGCAATAGGCATATGAAACTAAAGCCTTAGAAATAAAAGACAGATCAGATTTTTCCATCTTTTTTAATCAGGAATCTGTCCCTGCCTTAGTAACGGGAGGAACTCTCTCAGACTTTTAGCTGGAGTGGGTCTTGACAATAGTCAGGCAGATCATCAGAAAGCAATAGCAGCCCCACTGATCACATTGTTACCATTATCAGAATTTTTGTACTACTAACAATTTTTACGCTAATTGTATATGTGCCTATCATCCTGTTTCAAACAGTTCATGTTGCAGGAATTACCAAATCATACCCTGAAAGAAGTGTGGGGCTGATGAGGCATTGCCCCCCATCCTGGCATTGACGGGTATAACAGGCCTTTCAGGTTTCTCAACAAAATAAAGCTTCATTCATGGATGAAAACACATGGAGCCATAAATCATGAATGTGTTCCGCGTTATGAAATTATGCTTAATATTTCTTATGAATATCTGAAATAATTATTTAAAGCACATAACATCCTGGCAAACAGCTCATGACTTTTTTGGGAAATACTGCCTAATGAGAGCGACCTCTTTTCCCGCCATTCTAGCAACAGAGGGTTTATTGTCATTGTGTCTAGACAGTTGTTTCCTTGAAGAATGTTTTCAGCCAGTTAAACACAAAATACATAAAGAAATTGTTTTCCTCAAGGAGGTGGTCAATATATTTATTAAACCCTCTGGGAAACACAAGTAAGACACAATTAGAAATCAGTATTTTGGTAGTAAAAATAAAGGCTGTGATTCAAGGGTAGTAAAGTAGTAGTAAAAGCCTTTACTTCAGTGTGCAAGAATAACATTTTTTTTTTCAGTATCTTTTATCACAGAATATCAACATAAATCAGAGTAGTTTCACTGAAGTCAGCCAGCATGTGTTACAGATGACAGTGTTTCATGGATATGTTTTTCTGTGTTTTGTTGAATAATTAATCATAGGAAATAGTCTTTTAACTGCTAAGGAAAAAAATCCATCTTGCTATTCATGCTTATACTGAACAACACCTTTTTCTTTTAAACAGCTTCACTGAAGTCAATAAAATGCCCAAGCCAGTAACATATTTCAAGTCAATGAGACTTCTGAATCTATTGAGGTATTCCTCAAAGTGAGGGGGAGAAAGAGAACAGGACTGACCGAAGTCCCTGTCTGTCATCCAACTGGCCTTTTTGCTTCCACTGGTTCCCCCTCCATGGCCCAGACTCTGAGGCTCCTTTGTTCTTTCCACAGAGTAACCCCTGCTAGTGCCGATGAGAGCTCTGTGAGCACACACTGTCTCAACAGCTGCTGAAGGAGCTCTTTGCTCTGTGTTCGTTCTTCCAGCTACGGCCTCCATAGGACTCATCAGTAGTGTGTAGAAACTTATACCCTTTTTCCCTTTGTGATCTTAATAATGCAGATCAGTTCCAATTTCTTTCACCTTTTAGGTGTCTTTTCATTTTCACTGTGATTTTTATTGTGAAGTAGAAAAGAAATATTTAGCGCAAATGCATTCCATCAAAATGTATGTCTGCAGCATGGCAGAGTGGAGACTGTGCACAGGGACGCATGGGTTGAACACAGCAGTTGAATTTCATCTCATGAAGCTTCAGCAGTCTTGGAAACAGGGCTCAAGTGTGAGTTCTTTGTCTAGCCTCCTTCTACTTAATGAAAAAGATTAACAACTCCAGAGGGCAATTGATACAACCTGATTTTCCACTTATTTTAAGGTTGATTTGGCATAACCCAAGTCAATTATAGATGCTGGGTGTCCTGTACCCTCCCATCTGCTGTCACACCTACCGAGAATGTGCAGCTGGAGGCCTGAAGGAAAGCAGGACTTTCCCATGCAATATAATACAGAAAGGGGCACTGAGAATGTGCTTTAAAGAGAAGATGATCTAGGAACTCCTGACTGTTGAAAGGGTGGTCCCAGACTTCCTTCTCTTCTTTTTTTTTTTTGCTCCCTACCCTGAGCTCCAGGTCATCCAGCCTCTTTGTTTGCCACCTCTGCTGCACATCTGGCACCTCAGCGATCCAGCTCTACTTGCTAACCCGGTGAATTCTATTTACTTTTTTTTTAAATTATTTTATTTTCTGCCAGGTTATGAAGGAGTCTCTGGTCACAAAAGGCTTTTACAAGTGCCACAGCCATTGCAAAGGGAAGTGGTGGCATTCTGCAGCTGGCAACAGAGAGGAGAACAGAAGAATAGAAGATGACCTCCCTGTGTTGGCAGCAGGGAAGTGTTAGACCTGCATGGCTCATTCACAGACTTTGCCAAACACTTTTCTTTGATTCTCAGATTGAAAGAAATAGTATTTTTGGCCGTGCATTCCTCCTGCCCATTGCCCAGCCGCCACTGGCACAGTTTCCAGACCATAAAGCCGATTCAACTGAAAAATAACCTTGAGGAGCTGGTTTCAGTAATATCAGCTAGCCATCGAGTTTAGGGAACCCTTACGCTAACAAAAATGAAAATTTTCTGCAGAACTGGAAACAAACCACTCATGCCGGGCAAAGGCCTTGGGGAAACTGCTCTTCCTGATGATGGTGCTCAGTTAGGTCAGTTTAAGTTTTGGCAAACTATAGGATGTGGTTAATTGTCCATGGTGGTATCTGCTTCTCTCAAGGTAAGAGGAGTCTACGTTTCAACTCTTAGCTGATACAAGTCAGGCGAGGAAATTCTGTTTCTAGCATCCTTGGCCTGGTGTCCTCTTTCCATGAGAATCAATAGAAACCACTAGATTTTAATACCTTATTTGTATGCTCTAACAACCATTCCTTTGATGCAGTGCAACACTTTAAATACATTCAAAGTATTCTCTCAAAATCTGAATACATTTCGCTGGCATGTCCTAAAAATATCTTTTATTTATTGTATGTGTTTGTTCCAAACAAATGTCACATTAATAAGCAGAGAGGGTTGGCTAGGTGTACGTCACTGGTCATGCAATGGTTTCTTTTTTCAAAATACTTCCAGAATTCAGTTTGACCTCTTTTAACAATGAACTATTTATAGGATTCATAAGGGCCTTATCCTCCAACCCTGACTCAGCCAAAACTCACCACCGACCTTGACCTCCTGTAATCTATTCTTATAGCCTTACTCATATGAGGAGCTTTTATTTACTGACCTGACTTGGGGCAACACATTCTCATGAGTATGGTTTTTCAGGCTTGGTTCCCAGCACAGTGGGACTTCGTAAATTATTTTTATGATGTTATAAATACAAAAAAATGGGGAAAAATATGCAGCTACGTTCTGCTTCCAGCACCACTACAATAAACTGGGTGTAATGACATTGAGGTTTTAGAGCTACACATGAAAGCATTGACTTCTCCTCATTTTGGAAGAGAGTGTATATATTTTTAGAAGAAAGGAGTCACTGAGTTTCTGAGTTGTAGCAATTATTACTAAATAAAGTAGCTTTTTTTCTCAACAAGATATAATTGGTTTTAAGTAGAATTTTGTTGCAGTGTTAAGTGATTACACTATCACAGTATGACAATGGCAATTTGTTTCTTTATTTTTTTGCATCTTCTTCTGTAACACCTAAACAACTCCTGATCTATAACTAGTCTTGATATCCTTAATCATTTTCTATTTTTCATTTTGATACAGGATGATACATTTTTAGAAGTTCATGAGTGGACTTGAGTAACGAGATGTGTTGTCTATATTAAAAAAATATTCTTAGCAGTCTGCTTCTGTTTATTTGAATGACTCTTCCAGTTGTAAAGATTATAAATAGCTATACTTGATATATCTTCTTTCCAATATACATTGTGTTACATCTCTCTTTCATTTCCTTTCTTGTTTTCTCACTTTAAAGTTCAAGAGCCCAACTCCTTAGGTGCTTTTATAAATGCCCAGTACTTTTTTATTCCCGTCTGAACATTTCTTTTTATTTCCTTATATTTTATTGTACATGGTGAAAGTGCATTTATTATGTACTTGAATCATCAGCATATTATGTATTGGTCCTGTATTTTATTTGTTCTTTTGAGTACAAGCATGCAATGAACAGGTGTCTTCACTTAGCTGTCCACTATGATGCCTAGGCCTTTTCCTTGAGTAGTTACAGTAAAGGTGGAATCCATTATGTTTATTAGTAATTAGAGGAACTCCTTCCATTCGGCACTATCATACATTTATCAGCATCAGACTTTATCTGTCTGTATCACCAGTTAGCTTAATTTCACCAGCCCTTGGAGCTTTTTTTATTCTTTTATAGTTTTAGGCGAATCTTGTAAAAACTGGCAATCTGCAAATGTTGCCAATGAACAACATACTTATTTTTCCAGGTATTCTAAAGTGTAGATTGATACCTCCCCAAAGCTAAATGGCAGCATTGTATTCTACAGCAATTGCTTTCCTCTATCCCGGGTAACTACAGACTGGTCAGCCTCACCTCCATCCCTGGAAAGGTCATGGAACATCTTACCCTTGGCGCTGTCTCTAGGCATATCAAGGATAAGAAGGTTATTAGGAGCAGCCAGCATGGCTTTGCCAAGGGGAAGTCATATTTGACCAACCTGGTAGCCTTTTATGAAGACATAACCAGGTGGATGGACAGTGGCCATGTAGTGGACGTGGTCTATCTGGATATCACCAAGGCATTTGACACCATCTCCCACAGCATCCTCATAGATAAACTGAGGAAGTGTGGTCTGGATGACCAGGTAGTGAGGTGGGTTGTTAATTGGTTGAAGGGAAGAAGTCAGAGAGTTGTAGTCAATGGGGCAGAGTCTAGTTGGAGGCCTGTATCTAGTGGGGTCCCTCAGGGGTCAGTGCTGGGACCAGTGCTTTTCCACATATTCATCAATGACCTGGATGAGGGATTAGAGAGTGTTGTCAGCAAGTTTGCTGATAACACAAAGCTGGGAGGAGTGGTTGACACACTAGAGGCTGCGCAGCCATTCAGAGAGACCTGGACAGACTGGAGGGCTGGGCGCGGAGAAATCTTATGAAGTTCAACAAGGGCAAGTGTAGAGTTTTGCACTTGGGAAAGAAGAACCCCATGTGCCAATATAGGTTGGGGACTGACCTGCTGAAGAGCAGTGAAGGGGAAAGGGACCTGGGGGTTCTAGTGGACACCAGGATGACCATGAGCCAGCAATGTGCCCTCGTGGCCAAGAAGGCCAATGGCATCCTGGGGTGTATTAGAAGGGGAGTAGCAAGTAGGTTGAGAGAGGTCCTCCTGCCCCCCTACTCTGCCCTGGTGAGGCCACATCTGGAATATTGTGTCCAGTTCTTGGCCCCTCAGCTCAAGAGAGACAGGGAACTGCTGGAGAGAGTCCAGCGCAGAGGCACAAAGATGATGAAGGGAGTGGAACATCTCCCTTCTGAGGAAAGGCTGAAGGAGCTGGGTCTCTTTAGCTTGGAGGAGGCTGAGGGGTGACCTCATAAATGTTTATGTCAAGGGGGAGTGTCAGGAGGACAGAGCCAGGCTCTTTTCAGCAACGTCCAATGACAGGACAAGGAGCAATGTGTACAAGCTGGAACATAGGAGGTTCCACAAAAATATCAGAAAAAACTTTTTCCCTGTGAGGGTGACAGAGCACTGGCACAGGCTGCCCAGGGAGGTTGTAGAGTCTCCTTCTCTGGAGACATTCAAAACCTGCCTGGACGCGTTCCTGTGTGACCTACTGTAGGTGATCCTGCTCTGGCAGGGGGGCTTGACTAGATGATCTTTTGAGGTCCCTTCCAACCCCTGACATTCTGTGATTCTGTGATCATTATAGTAGCACAATGTCTTTGAGGTTTGCTTGGAGATCAGGTAGAAGGTGCTTAGAGGAGATACAGAGTTTCGCATCCTTTTCTTGTTAATTTTCCTAGCTTCTTCATATGAGTGTAATTGCCATAACTAGCTATTAAAAATATCTTGGAAGAACATACATATTTCCTTGCTTCTGAAGACCCACAAACAGCAGGGCCACAGGCAGAAAGGAGTTGCCCTTTATTAATCATGTTGGAAGCTGACACTCAGTTTTATTTTTCTCTCCCAAGACCAGGCCAAGACCATAGCAGAAAGCAGACCATGTCTGCCCTATTCTTTTGCTGGCATCAGAGGAGACGGTTCTGCTGCTGGACCCCGGGATAATTCATGTCAGATAGGTCAACTTACAAGAAGTATCTACAAGGGAACTTACTAGCTTATAAGTTGTATGAAGGCTCCACATGGATAAAAACTACATTTAGACTGGAGTTCAGCTCTTCTATCCATTCCAGATCCTGTCTAATGGCCATTGACCTTAATGTCCTACAAGCAGTAGTCTTCATTCCTTGTCATTTCTTTTCTTCTAAGGTCTCCAGCTTTCTTCTATTCCCTCCAAAACACAACTGTCATTGATATCTGTGCCATGTTCCCTACAAGCACATACTGTCCAGCCTCTTCTGGTTTTTTAGTCTGTGCGCTTCTGTCCTTTAACCCCCAGCAAACACAAGCATTTAAATCATCATATCTAACATGCTAAAAGCCTCCCATCTACCCTGATGTTTAACCAAAAGCCTTCTTTTCTTATTTCTTCTTCCTCTTTCTTTCATTTTGAGCTACTGGCTCCTCATTCCACTACAAATACCAACAGTCCCAAACAGAGGAATGCTGTAACTGGGCTTGAATTCCCCGTTTTCTCATAGCACTACTTAATTGTTCTTGTCATGGCAGGAGCACAGAAATTAAAAACGTATTTAAAAATGCATGTGAATTGCATTGTTGAACCCTCAGAAGTGGTCAATTCCGAATGCTGCTGCGAAAGATGCAGGAAACCATAAGGTTGTCAATTAAAGATATTATGCACCTGTCTTGAGCGTTAGGTTTCATTCCAATCTCTAATAGTCAGAGACTGATTGTTGCCTCAGAGTCTAACATGGAATTTTCCAGAGCATTTGGATTAATTACAACCCTGCACATTCTTGAAATCCATAGAAATGTTTAATTCCTTTTTAACTTCTGAGCTCAATGACCTTTTTTATCCACCACCTAATTACAGGATACATGAGAAGTAAAAAAAGAAGTAAGAAAGAGAATTATTTAAGAAACTGCCATCATTTAATTGCTTTGAATTAAATTCACACTCCTGCTCTATCTTCTCTATAGCACATCTTAATCTCCTGTGCTCTTTCCTAAGTTAATCACAATTAATCTTCAGAGAAGATGCTTCCAATGCTCTGAATTGTTCTTTAAGCCTTTCCTGAATGTGTTTTGAAAAGGAACTTTGAAAAACTTTCTTAAAAAAAACCAAAAATAAGATATATGCACTTGTTTTCCATTTTGTCAGCATGCTGACATGAGAAGGAGTGTGGATTTCCTTTCCATGGACAGAGCTGTTTGTCCTATCATACTCATGTTTAAGCCCTTTAGAAGTCTCATTAGAGACTGTGTCAGCCACTTGGCCTTGTGAAAAGACTCTCATAATTCCTAGAAATCTTTTTTTTTAATCTTAATTTTGTAGATATATACACATGCTACAGATTTATAATGCTACTAAATGCTAATTTAAATGAGAATATTTGTACGTTACCACATGAACTTCCTCATTCTCAAGGTGTGGTTGGATATATTCTACCTGGTCTTTATTTTAAATTTATCAGTTTATATTAACATTCCTCTTATTTACTGTGCAATCGTTTTTGCTGAGGTTGCATTTTTACTATGATAAAAATACGGTTTTAAGCAATGTTCTCTGCCAGGAAAAAAGGTAAACAAGGATTGTTATTTGCTTTGTATAACTGTGCCAGTCAGATCAAAGGTCTGTCTGACAAGCATCTTCCCTCTTACAGTGACCAGTAAGAAAAGCATAGATAAAAACACACAAGATTTTATTTCCTTGTGTTGTGACCTTTCCAGATTACTAAAATCAGGGATCAAGACAATCTGGAAACTAGAAATTATTTTGACATCCAAAAAATCTGGTGGAAATTAGTTCAATGTTTTAATAAATGTGAAAAAGTACATCTGTGGATTTAATTCTTCGGCCTAGTAATTCTCTATGATGTACTCTAGTTTTTATATTCAGAGTAATAGTGCATATTCATTCTCTAATCAGGATCTTATATAAATTTAGAATGTTTTTCTTCTCTATCATCTGTATTCCAAGGTGAGGACTCTGTTTAATATCTCTTCATGTAAAATTTATCCCTTACCTCTTATCATCCTTATTACACCTCTTTGTGTTTTTATATGACTGCATATTATATTTGAAATGGAATATAGAGACTTTATTCCTTGTAATTGTTGTTTTTATTTTCTTGGGAGTCTCACGGATCCATAATTTGTATCTTCAATATTGTAATAGAGTTCCCTGTAATTTGTCTTACGTCAAGGCCTATTTGCTTGTCAAATTCTTACCTAGGTCTTCTAATTTCCATTTTATGCTTCCCATAAGTGTATTTTATGAAGGCATGTAAATGAGTGGTTTGCTTTTCACATCCAATGTTAATTATCAATTGTAGTTCACACATTTTTTTTTGGTTGCAGTCCCTGTGTACCTGTCAGGACTGGTTCTAGCCCTAGGGAAGGCAGCAGCTGTCTCGGATGGCAGTCTGGTGGGGACAGCAAAACTGCTGCAGAAACAGCCTGTGCCTGGCACCATCCACACGGAAACATGTCAAGATGAACTGACTTTCTCAGCCCCCATAGCATTGTGTGAGCCTCGTGAAGTTCAGCAAGTACGAGGTCCTGCACCGGGGCTGAGGCAATCCCCAGTATCAATACAGGTTGCGGGGTGAAGGGATTGAAAGCAGCCCTGCGGAGAAGGACTTTGGGGTAACTGGTGGATGAAAAACTGAACACTAGCTGGCAATGTGTGCTCGCAGCCTGGAAAGTCAGTCATATCCCGGACTGCATCAAGAGAAGTGTGGCCAGCAGGTCAAGGGAGGCGATTCTCCTCTCCTACTCTGCTCTGGTGAGGCCCCACCTGCAGTTCTGCATCCAGCTCTGGAGTCCTCAGCACAAGAAAGACATGGACCTGTTGGAGCAGGTTCAGAGGAGGTCCACAAAAATAATCATAGGGCTAGAACACCTCTCCTATGAAGAAAGATTGAGTGTTGAAGTTGTTCAGCCTGTAGAAGACACTGGAAAGACATTATTGTGTTGTTTCATTACTTATAGGGGGCTTATATGAAAGATGGAGAAAGATTTTCTACCGAGGCCTGTGGTGAGAGGACAAGGGCCACCAGTTTTAAACTGAAAGGGGGTAGATTTAGATTGGACGTAAGGAAGAAATGTTTTACCATGAGGGTGGTGAAACACTGGAACTTGTTGCCCTGAGAAGTTGTGGATGCCCCGTCACTGGAAGTGTGCAAGGTTGGATGGGGCACTGAGCACCTTGATCTAGTGAAAGATGTCCCTGCCTATGGGGATGATGATCTTTAACAGTTCCTTCCAACCTAGGCCGTGCTAGTATTCTATGATCCTACTTGCCAAACCCATTTTCTTTCCTGCTTCTTTCCCATCAGGAAGATGGCAAACAGAACAGAAGACAGAAGTGCTGTGCAGTTGCATTAGGGTTTACATGTTCACACGTTCGTGGTGGGGGCTGTAGGCAAAGAGACGTGCAGGCTGGTGCTGGGCACACAGGCAGTGGGACCGTGGTTCCTGGTTATGGGAACAAGAAGCTTGCTTAGTTTTCATGCTCTGAACTGTTTCAGGACCTCACATTAGATGCTCTGAATTGCTTTCTGGACTGAGAGCCAAAGGAGGTTAGCTAATGAGTTGTACGTCCTACGTTGTGCAGAGTAAATATTTCTACACAATTTTATTTGAAAAATCTCATAAATAACAGCCCTGAGTGGTATTCTCAGGCTGGAAAACGACATTTACATCAAAGCTGTGAATATGGCTTTAAAAAACAGTTTTAATTATTTAGGAGCTAAATGCACCAACGAAGGCCTTAATTCTAATAGTCTGATTATTACGTGACTTCCCTGTGAAGTGAGGTTACAGTTGTTTAGATACCTTAAGGACACATTGCTATTTTAATTTATTTTATTTCTACTATATGTAACCTGAACTCTGAATATTCTGGATTTCAGGTAAAACATTTCTTTTTGTTAATTACCACAATCTTGTTCTTTATTCTATGTTTTAAATAGTGGTATGTACTCTGCATCAATATTAGCCTCCTTTTCTCAAAATCCTGAAACAGTATTTTTGGCTCTCAATGTAAAGGTCAGTTTCATAGGTTTTTTAAATCTCAGTACATCTCAGTTTGTCTGAACTAAAGCCAGTCTGAACTAAAGTCAGTGGAAAGTAATACAGCCTACTGACAATTTGCTTTTTGTCATTTCTGGAAAGGTTTGAAGTTGTTTGATGTATGGAAAGTTTGCAAAAGACTACTCTTAAAGTCTTTCCTTCAAATCTAGGGGAAATTAGAAAATTTGCTCCCCAAAACAACCTGATGGGTCCTTAGGGTCAGGGAGGAGGGCAGGCAGCACGCTGCAGAGCTGCATTTGCGTCTTGCTGATTGAGCTCTCTTTGTGCTACTGAGAAATATGTTAAGGAGCAGTGTAGGAACGCACAACCTGCAGATCAAAACATGTGTTTGTACTTTCTGTAGTTCTCACATGACTAAGAAGGTAGCAAGAGTAGCTCCGTGTCTGCTGCTTTCATTTCGTTCAAAGCTGCACCCCGCTGTAATGACTGCGCTGTGACCGCCCTTTCAGTAAGAATTATCACAAGCGGGAGAAGCTGAGTGTTTTGAAACATGCTGTTGTTCCTGGAAGACCAGTTTAGGCAGAGCAGACTGGTCCTTTTAGGTGAAATACTAATAATTCACTTCTAAGTCCAGCATGTACAAAATTTGGAGTATGCAACTGCTTCAGAGGGTGAAGTAAGAGTCATCCCCATGAATGAAAAGGTTTGAGTGTGAGGTGGAAGCCTTTATCCTCTCCAACGGGGGCTACAAAGTTTCAAACCATAGCCAAAGGCTAATGAAAACAGTCAGTTCCTTGAGAATTAGGTAAGAAACTAAACTTGTGAAACTGTTTAGCTAGTGGAGGAAGAAGGGAAAGAGTTGATCCCCACTCAGGTGCTTTGTGACTATCAATCCTGTCAATCACAGCCATGCAAGCAACGTGTAAGAATAATGAGCTCAACGAGCAGAACGATTGCAACCACAAGCTGGGCCTGCTACTGAACTAAATCGAGTTTAGTAGTCTGCCAGGGTGAATTGTGTTTGTAAAGATGGGGGAAACATGGTTTTTTCCTACAGGATTGTTGGGATTGGACTAAATGTTGCAGAAGCAGAAAAGCACAGGAATTACTGCTGGGCCTGAAAGATAAAACTGCAGGTTTTAGCACAACTCTGCACATATAAGGCGTATATAATTTTTACATAAAATGGGGTATCTTTGAACAGTAAGCGTTAGATATATTAGGGTAAGTACCACAGTATCTTCTATTTTAATTTGCCCAACAGAGAAGAGTATGTCATTGTAAATTAGGTGCCTTATTGATCTCAGACTGTCCTAGATGCTAAATTTGTATTTCAGCTCCTGTTACCCCATGAGTACATAGTTGAAGCTATTAGGAGTTACATTTTACAGCATACTTAGTAAACGTCGTAATCTAATCTTTGGTTAGGTTTCCCATTTAGAATACAGAATAAATGCAAAGAGAATTAGAGGTAGATATTAACATCTTGGAAATATAGCTAATAAATATAAAAGCTGGGAAAAAATTCTGTGAAGGAAAAATAAATTAACATGATTAGCGTAGCATCTTTAAACTTTCTTTTTTGAGTTGAACCAATTCCAAAATTAAAGTCACTTAAGGGCTTGTCTTCAGGCCAGACTGAGTGGAAAATGTTTCGGTTTCAATAAACCACTGTTTGGTTTAGTCTAAAACTGGTAGGACGTGAAAAACTTCAACAAAACCTCATTTAAATATAGTAATGCCCAATTCTGGTAATGTAACATGTATGAACAAGATGTCCATCAGTTTAATTGGCAATTTTGAAAGATTTCCACTGAATATTCTGCAGTCCTCTGAAGCTTTTGAGAACCACAAATACTATGCACTTATTTTGTCTGCTATTTAGTGAATAAATGTAGCTTACTTTCTACTGTTCGTTTATGCTAGTATTTTTTATTCCTGCTTCAGTGTGGTTGGTGCAGTGAAGCTTTTGCTCAGAGCTCAGCTAGGATTTTTTGCTGTTGGCTACTGGTTGTGTCTTTGACCTGTGCTGGGGATTTAGTGGTGCAAAACTGGAACATAATTTGGTTTTGGTTTAGACCAGCATTCGATGTAATGTTTGCAACATTTGCACTCCGTTTGCATCTTTGCAGGTTGTACTTAAGGGCAAAGTATGGATGCACATGTGAGAATCAGCTATTAGCTCTCTAGACACTAGTGAGACAGATAATTTTCCTGGTGAGAATAAAATCAGGATTTAAGGGAGACATTAGTGAAGCTTATCTGCTGGGGTTTTTTTGTTGTTTTGTTTCCTCTAATATTAATTAAAATCTCTGTATATTTTCAGATGTGTCATTTCAGCTTTCAGCTTCTAATTTTGCAGTATGAGATGGTCAAGACTGCATTCAGGTCAGAGTTTGGATTTTTACAGACAAATGTAATTTGTACCGTGAAAAATACATGTCGAAACTCAATTAACAAATTTGTCAAAACAAGAAAACGAAAGACAGGCTTATACACATCAAAGGAGTTACAGTAGGAAGAATTTGGTTCAGAGGCTGAGTTCTGGCTACTCAAAAAGATTTGCCTTCTCTGAAGGGGTTGATGCAGACAATATGGCTGCAGCAGGGCATCAGTTTTCCGTTTGGTTCATTTAAACTATTTCTTTACCAGAAGTGTAGGCAGTGAGCCACAGAAGTGGCCAAACCAAGAAAGTATTGCTCTAATGTTTATGCAGTCAAAAAAAGCTCAGGCAGAAAACCCTCAGCCATTCTATCCCACTTTGTCAGCTTGCAAAGGCATGGTGATATGAAATATGTCTCATTTACAAGAAAATGTTCCCAGAGAAAATTCTGAGGGCATAAGCCACATTTCTGAAAATGGCAATGACTCAAGTGACCTCTTGTTCTGACAACTGCAATTTCAAGCCTCTGCTTCTCTGATCTGTAATCAAGATAGAGAAAAAGAAACAGTGATGTGGGCAACACAGACAGCACTGGATTGCATCAGAACATGGTATTTGTTTTCTTGGCTGACCCAATATAATACATAACTTTGAGATAAAAAGTAGTAAGAAAACTGTGAGGACATTTCATTTCTCTTGTGTTTATTATGTTGTACGATTGCTTCAAGTTGGTCATTTACTGTCGGGACTGTTTGTACTGCACACCAGTCTCAGGGCAGTCCTGCCCCTCTGGAACCATAGTACTGAAAAGCTGGGTGGGATTTCAAGAGATAAGAGAACCATTTCCCTACACTGAGCTGGTCAGCTGTGTCCTAGACCTCCCTAAAAGTGTGCCTAACTGCTCTTTAGACTTCCAGTTTCCTAAAGCCTTCCTAGTCTAAGGCCGGCTGAGATCACCTATATTGGTATTTAACAATCCTTTAGGTTGGAAAGCATTTTCCTAACGTCTATGCTAAACCTCCCAGGCTATAAATTAAGCCAGTTATTTCTTGGTTTTCCTCTTGTGGCCATGAATAAGAGTTAACCATCTGCTCTTCACTTAAGGAGGGTTGTTTTGTTTTTGTTTTTTTTTAAATCGGCAATTATTTAAATACATATTTTAATTCATAAAATGCAATAACAATGGTAGGATGAGGACGTGCTGTATTGGACCTAGTTAGCGGTCTGTAGGCGCACTCTCCTTTCTCCGTGCCAGCCTACCAGCAGTTCTTTGCAATAAAAGAAACCCTTCCTTCCGCTGGATGAATGTCTGCCTGGATCTAGGTGCACTGATGTAGCCACGAGGAAATTCAGTAATATCTTGCCCTGCTCTGCATTTTTACACTTGTAGTGCAGATGTAGCAAGGACCTAGGGTGTTGGCAAATACCTGCGTTCAGTGAATTATCTCAGGCATAAATTTCATCTCACAAATACAGTAACCCCTTACACAGGCTTAACCTCAAAATAGGTAGATCCTGACATTGCTTAAAACTATGGAGTTGTATAATACCATAGCAACAACTTTGCAGATCAGGACAAAATTTGGCTCAATGTTTTAACCTCCTTAAAATATTCATAAACACTAAAACCCAAATTATATTATCATTTGAAGCTGGAGAAACTGAGATCTGATGAGTTAATCCTGAGTAACACTGCTGCCCATAAAACCAAGTTTGACCTCAATGTGTATGACAGATGGGATTAATCAACTTAAAATGTTTTCAGTATTTCAGAAACATGAAATGCTGTGTGTGTAAATGGTAAATATTAATTTCTCTACATAATGTGGATTTTAGTTCACAATGGAAAAAAAGTATTTACCCCAGTGACCAACGTTTAGTCCCGTTGTAAGTTACAGACCAGAGCTCTGCAGAGTGGCTGTGGTCATCCTGCTCTTACTCTGGGCTGCGTAGAGAGAACTTAGTACAAACACAGTAAATGAGGATAGTAAAAAGCTCAGGAGAGTAAGAGCTTAAGTGCAACCTGTGACAAAACTAACTCTTAGAAATAGCAAGTACATTTCAGCATGTGTCCTTCTGCATGCTTTGAAACAGGATTATGGCATACACAGACTGTGCAATGGGTCTGTGTCATTTAAAGGGGCATTTATGGGGCCTACGAACAAACCCACAATGTCAGGAATCATTAACAAAAACAGATATTTTTTTTACCTCATAGAAAAGTCTCAAATGTGAGCCATTTTTTTCAGGCTGCAGAACTGATGCCATGCTAGCTCATGATTTGCTGAGATACCAGAGATCTCCAAAGTGTGACTATTTCTGCCTTTCTTTAGGTCTTGTGACAATAACACCTTTGTAATACTTCTGTGGCAGAACCATCTGACTGCTGAAATGCTGGCCAGATTCTACCCTTGATCACTGTAAAAATCATCCTCTGCTATTAATTGAGAAGTGACCAGGGCAGCTGTAAAGTGTGGAAAAGGAAATTCTGCGTTCCCTTACTCTTTCTGCAGCTCCAAACATCGCTGCTGAGATCCAACATCGTATTCCTGACTGCAGACTAATGGCGATAGCTTCCCCAAAGGCATTCAGCCAACACAGTCTTATTCAGATGCTTCATCAAACCCTAAGTACTCTTTTTAAAATTCAGTGGGATTTTTCCAGAAAATTCCAAGTAAGTGGGTATATTCATGTGGGTTAGAAGAACAGAAGCCAGACAAAAATGAAAATAACCTCACATCTTGCACTTAGTACTCTAATGGAAAACGCAAGCACACAGTTTCCCACTATAACTTCTCAGCACTAATTTTCATGGAAACAAACTACTGCTTAGAGTGCTAATGTGTCTTTTGCTATGACTTGTGAGACACATTTCACCGTTTTATGATATTCTTTTGTAGGTGCAATAGCAGTCTATTGCCCACATAAGATTACATTTTCAAAACGCGGTCTTTTTTATGTATGTGCCATTGTTCTAGCAATTTGAATTGCATATAAAAATTAGTATGAAATTTTGCATTGTAAATTGGCTTTTAATGTGCAAATTATAGTGCATGCATGAAAGTTTTGAGTCAAAACATTGGGAAAATAGACATAAAATGCATTTTTTAAATGAACTGATAAAGAGTTATGTGGAATATGCAAAAATATGTAAGAAAAGGAGGAAGAGTAGGTGAAATGTCAGCCTTGACATTTTTGTCACTGCTCATTTGCATTTTTCACCAGTGAAATAAAGCTTAATAAAATGCCATATCAGCTTTTCTCTTCCCTACTTTGAAGCAGAATTTTTAATAGTTAAGGTTAGACATTGACTACCTGGGACAGAACTGGTCGTCTTCAGCTTTAAACTGTTGCTTTCAATGGAAGTTTTACAGAGTAAAGACTTCGAGATTGGTTCTCCCAAAATATGGCATAGAGTTCATACAAAATTTCTTCCTGCTTGAAATGGTCTTTGCTTCTCAAAACAAAGACATGTTGAGATGGTTTAGCTTTATTCTATGCTCACTGCAGTCAGTAGGAAATCTTCCACAAAACAGCATCAACTTCATAGGGAGCATTATAACCAATAATAAGCACTTTTTGTAGCAGACTTTGACTGTATATATTTCTTTGCATCAAACACACAGTCACCAAACAGTCTAAATACAGCAGTGCTCTCTGGAGTTGCAAAAAGACTCAACTGGGCTTTGAATTACTTCCAAAGGGCCTTCGGGCCAATCTCCGTGGTTAAACTTGACTTTGGAGCTCTGCAAATGCATCGTATCAATTTTTCATTAATGTGTTCTTGGCTTGGTGTGCATACAATACAAAAAACAAAAAGATGTTTTAATGATATAACTACAAATATGTGAATGATAATAAAATATTAATAACTTCTTTGTTTACTTTCGCAATTGATAGAGTCTAGGGAAATAAAGCCTTCCAGGTGCAGCTCTAGAACAGAAAGGCCGTATGAGGAGAAAGTCCGTATAAGTAGATTGGTAGAAACAACACAAAACAGTACCAAAAAGTAAACACCTTGTTCAGATTTATATGTTGGAGAAAAATCAACAAAACCTCTGTATGTGATATGGTGTTTCACAAAGCTATTAAAGATGTCAGAGGTCAAATGGGCAAGAGTCACCCAGGGTTTGTAGTACACTTACATTTTCAAGTTTTTTAAAAGCTTAGGTCACTCACCAAAGTCTTTGAAAGAAATTGAAGTATTACTGTATAATAAAAGAAAAAGTTCTCTTTAGGATACTTGGTGTCACACTGAGGGATGTTATGTTCTATACATCTGTCTCAGAAATAGTTATTTAAAACTGGAGAAAAAGTAAGATATATTGACTTTTTAAAGTTTGGGTCATGAATCTTTCTTACTCAACTTCAGTAGAAATTAAAGCCTTAGTAAGTAGAAATCTACATTTAGAAACCACCTGCCATAATCCATTGTGAAAGATAAACTCAAACAGTGAGCAAAAAATAATGACTGAAAATGTATTTTCATAAATATTTTTGAAAGGTAGATTCTTCTGTGAAAAACAACTGAGATCACTGGTAGGTCAAAATAAAGAGGTTTGTGTTAGACAAGTGTGTGATGAATAATGTGCATAAAAATTAGAATAAAAGGAGTGAGAGGATTAAGTATTTGGTGTTCATAGGCCATAATCTACATGCAAATAATTTATGAATAATATTAAAAAATAATTACTTGACCTTCAGAAGGCTATTTAAGAAACCCAGAAATATACTTCAGAGGGTTTTTTTCTGTGCAGAAGCTGCAAGTATTTTAAAACGCTAAAGCTTCTATGTGCGTTTTCTGCCAAGATAGATCACATTATTTATAAGATTGATTTTGTTTCTGCTTTTACAAATTATCGTTAATGACAGAATAAAAGTGCACGTCAGAATCACCTAACATTAATGTTGTTAAGCTTAAGTCTTCATTTCTTGTGGCTGCACCGCAGAGAAGAGATTCAGAATTCAGCACCTACCAACACACTCTAAGTACCCAACTGCTCAAACTGGTGCCGACTAGGGCTCAGCAGCCCTGGCAGTAACTCCCACAACCCTTTTTCCCTGTGGTCAAGTGCTCATGCTGGCTGCCTCCATTCCTCCTCACAGAGCATGTGGAACAAGAAGTTTAAGCAGGGCTGATCTCCTCTGGCAGAAATACGGTCCAGGACAAAATGCCACAAACATCTGCTCCCACATTGTCCCCTGCCTGGCCGTTGGCTGCATAAGAATCTCCCGCAGAAATCGGTTTGCAGTTGCTGCTGGGGACATCCACCAGCAGCACTTATTGTCATTTGGGACATTTTCCATCTTCAGGTCTGACTCTGTAAAATGGAAACTATGTTGTTCATTACTGATTAATTACATTTTCTCAATCCTTTAGGAGATGAAATGAGAGGAATCTGTAATAAATATCTATACCCAGCTATAATGTTTCCTTTTAGAGAAGCCAAGCAGTTGAAGTCAATAGAAGCTCCAGCTTTTTGGTGATTGACTGCTTCTGCTGAGTTGACTGCTGAGGCAGAGTGTGAGCTGGAAAGGCTGATAATTCCTGAACACGTGTAAAACAAGGGGAAATGCTACAGGTTTATAACGTGCTTCATAAGCAGCCCTTGGAGCAGCCTTGCAGCAGGAATGGAGCAAATGGAAAACACTGATGCTGAGGTAGCAGCATTATGCTCAGGAAGAAAAATAATTATTTCGTATTGTCACTGGACATCAGAAAGTTTATCTGTTGTCATTCAGCAACAGTCAAATGCACCAGCCTTCCCTTCAACAGAAAGTCATACTAGTAACAGTAAGAAAACTCTCCATATTTTGTTGTGAGACACGTGAAAATCATAATGCATAGACAAGAACTTTGAAGTAAGACGGATAGCAAGAATAACAGTCTGGACAAGATTGGTGAATCATGTAAACACTTCCTAGAAAATACTCTTGAAGAAGGTTTGGTATCTCCACTGCTAACTTCTCAGTGAGAAAATTTAAAAGATGCAAAGATATAGATTTAAGATTTAATATTTAATATAAGCCTGGAGGCTTACACTACATTTTGACAAACAAGTCTCACTCTATTTCAGAGTATGAGAAGATGTAAAAGATATAACACCAAGGAGAAACAAGAGCACAATACACTTAGCATAATGTACAAATAATCTATCAGGCACAGAGAGAAGCAATGCTATGCTTTTAAAGAAAAAAACAAAAAAACAAAAAACAAAAAACAAACAACCTTCCAAATAGCTGGTAGAAAACTTCATCAATTCTTGCAGATGTCTAAAATAAAAACAGAAAATTAACTGTAGGAAGGAGACTAGTCCTAACAGAAAACGAAGCACTTCCTCTGAGGAGAATGCATAGGTTTTGGGAAAAATCCCACAGAACTCATGCTGGTATTGTGCTGACTAAAGAACATGTAAGAATAATTTTAAAAAACTCAACAAGGCAAACCAGAAGAAATTATATTTTACTTTACAAATTATTTTAAGAATACACTTATAGTAAGCCTGTGCTCATTTGTGAGGCAACTAGCAGAGTCTAGAAGCATTTGGTAATGGAATTATTTGAGCACAGAGGTGACTAGGACCTGCTCAGAGTTGGCTATTGCACTAGTTTTAGTAAAGAAATTCAATTATTTTGTAGTCAGCAAGGAAATGAATCACAACAGGACAGCATTAGCCAACAACATTTATGATAAAGTTGTTTCAGATAACAGAACACATTAAATATCTCAGGAATTTCAAATATTTGAAAGGCATGGAGGTTTCATAGACATGCTTGCAGCCTGTATTATTCAGAGGTCAATGGACTTTGAAAACTATGTTGAAACAACAAAGCAAACACTGAAGCAAATGAAGATGATTAAGAGCCTATCTTGGTTTACTTTACTGCAAAGCCACACCTCTGCATTCAAGAGCATCATTCACAGGCGTAATATGGACCAAAGAGACTGATTTGGCAAAAAAAGCAGTCATTTGAGGCTGTTCCCATGAACTCAACCACCTCTCATTATGAGTGCAATTTGTGATGACAAAATTTACAAAGGTAAAGGAAAGTAACTAACAAACCCTTAGATCCTACCACCAAGCAGAGACAAAGAGGCAACTCATTTGCAGACAATGAAAATTAGAACCACCAAGGGATATAAAACCTATCTTTCAGTTCAGAGAAGCCACAATCACTCCAGATGAAAGAGAGTATTCCAAGTAGGACTGCCATCCTCCTGTTTTCTCGTGAATACTTCTTCTTTCTCACTTAGAAATCTTGTCTGGAGCAACAAGCCACATAGAACAATTCTGTATTTATCTAAGTTCTTGAGGTATGCAACAGCCCCCAGCCCCCTTCCTGGTAAATCTGTCAGTTTTGCAATGACAATGAGCATGCACCCTTGTGAGAGGAGGCTTGGCAGTTTTGGAAACCCTGAACATTCACAGCACATCGGAGATGTGCACACTGGGTTTGATGTTTCCAAAAGAAGAAGGGGGCTGTGTGTGCCCACTACGAGAGCTTATGCTGCAGGCCCAACACAGAAGACTTTTATTGTGCACACTGACTGTACACAGGGAATAACCCCAATTCAAACCTGAATAGTAGCAATGCAGGTAAGATCAGAGTTTCATCTAGCTCTGCACCTTGTTTCCAATAGTGACCACCAAGTGAGTGCCCTGAAAAGATTATAAGGACCCTTTAGAGACACTTTCTATAATTATTTTTTTCTTAGTATCTAATGATCAGTTATTCTAGGGCTTCCTAAACTAGATGCTGTAGTTTCGTACTGAATAGCTCTTGGTGTCCTTTTTTTTTCCAAGAATTTATCAAATTCTTTTTTGAATTCAGGTATATATTTAGCATCCACAATCATAGAATCATAGAATGGCCTAGGTTGGAAGGGACCTTAGAGATCATCTAATCCAACCTCCCTGTCACAGGCAGGGACGCCTCTCAACTAGATCAGGCTACTCAAGGCTCTGTCCAACTTGACCTTGAACACCTCCAGGGAGGGGGCAGCCACAACATCTCTGAACAATTTATTCCAAAGTCTTGCCATCCTCGTACTCAAGAATTTCTTCCTAAGATTCAATATAAATCTATTCTCCTTCAGCTTAAACCCATTTCCTTTTGTCCTATCAGTCAACGCTCTTGTAAAAAGTCCCTCCCCAGCCTTCCTGTAGGATCCCTTCAGGTATTGGAAGGCAGCTATTAAGTCCCCCCGAAGTCTTCTCTTTTCAAGACTGAACAATCCCAGCTCCCACAGCCTGTCCTCATAGCAAAGGTGCTCCAGCCCCTGGATCATCTTTGTGGCCCTCCTCTGAATGCGCTCCAATAGATCTATATCTCTCTTATGGTGGGGACACCAGAACTATGTCCTGTCACAAGTTCTACTGGTTAGTTATGTGAAGAGTGACGACATAGCTCCTTTTGTTCACCTGGAGGCTGGAGTCTTCTGGTTTCATTTGATATCTTCCAGGTTATGGACTGAAAGAAACAGTTGTTCACTATTCGCCTTGTCCAGGCCACTCCTGATTTTATTGATCTCTACTACATGTCTTCTTAGCGCTTTTCACAACAAAAAGCTTCATCTATTTTATTTTTTTTCATCCTGTAACCACTCCATATCTTTGACCATACTTGGTGCACTTATCTGTATATCTTACAGTATTTCTGTATGTCTCCGTATGGATACGTGACTATGAACTCTATTGAAGACGTGGTGCATGCCATGTATTTATACAACAGCAAAATGGTATTTTATGTTCTTGATTCCTTTTCAAATGATTTCTAGCATTGTTTGCCTTCATTTTACATTTCTCTGCAGTGAATTTTTTGTTGCTGAGTCATTACACAGTAGGAAGCCCTTCTGTGAGTCTGCAATCAACTTTAGCCTCTATCACTCCGACTAACTCAGTGTCACCTGCAAACATTTTCATCCCTTTTTGACACTGTTTTCTGATCACTTGTGATCTGTGTTGAGCAATGCAGACTTCAGCACAGAGCCATGTGGGACTCCACATGTGATCTCTTTCTACCGTGAAAGACAACTATTAGTTCCTCTCCCTTCTTCCTATCTTCTGAATATTTCTTCATGTCTGATTAGCTTCCTCAAGAGCCTCGGGGGAGGCAACTTTTTGAGTGCCTTCTGGAAATCCAGACAGATGGTATCAAACAGATCTGTGTTGCCAACATGTTTTATTGACTCTGTCAGAGGACTTTGGTAGATCAGTGAAGCACGACTTCCCTTTACAAAAGGTGTGATGACTCTTCTTCATTGAACTGCATTTATCCTGATGTCTGCTAACTCTAGTGTTTATTATCATTTCTTCTGGTTTAACCAACACAGGTTATTAGTTCAGGGCATTGAAGATCTGCTCTGGAGCCCTTCTTAAATACTGATATCAGGATAATAAGCGTGAAGTTTAACAATGGCTTCTCTGGGGTGTCTTTTATGGGAGATGTATTAAAAGGATACACAGTCAGGCAGCTGGAGCTCTGCACTTTGGAAGTACGCACAGGAGACAGCTCCGAGATGCTGTGTCCGAGCTACAGCGTGGGCTGAGCACTGCTGCTGGGGTCACTGCCTTTGAGAAGCCTCTGAATAAAAATCTTGCTGAGTGTCTGCTCTCCTGTGTGGATCTCCATTTCTGCAAGAGTTATAGGAGGCAACTATTCATTTCATTTAGAATGAATGAAGGCTTTAGAATGAATGAATTTAGAATGAATGAAGGCATCTAGATTTGAGCTTAACCATAGACCAGGCTTTTCAGGGATGGCAAATTTTGCTGAGCATATTAAAAACTGTTTATTTGGTTCTACTAGTTTTACAGTACTGTGACTATTCACTTCACTGGATTTGTGTAATGGAATTAAAGGCTACAATTAAAAGCAGATTTAAACCCTAAGTACAGCCAACTTTGTGAGCATTCTGCTTTAGTAGTTGTACATGGACCTAAGCAACCTAGTTTTCTCTAGTTTTATATTTACTATTCAAATCATTCAGCCGTGATATTACCTACTCATTGACTTTGCCAAATATGTTATGGAAGAAAGTGGTTCATTATGTTACACGCTCTCGTGTTCTTGATTGTTTGACAGAAAAAAAAGTGTAATGCACAGAGTTTCTGATGGATTATGCAGGTATTCCCAGTAAGACAGCCCGTATGTGTATAAAGCAGATTTGGTCTATTAAATGTTCATCTGCTATGCATCTTATTCTGGGAGACTTTCTGGTCACTTCTTCAGCAGATATATCTTTCTAACATACTGACACCATAGCTGTTTGTAAAAAAATATCAACAATCCAGGCAGTGTGTCTATCACAGGGCATGTGCTGTAACTTCAAAAAACACTAATGGCATGGGTTTGCCTCTTTTTTTTTGTACATTGCCTGTGATTGTTGCTCTCATAAATTAGAAGTACTCAAGAGTGTTCTCCATCAGGCAAGTTGGCTTTGCTGTTTCTTTGACATATGACAAGATGCTGTCTGTAATGGAAGGCACAACTTGATCTTTGCTGCTCTACCCACGTCCTTATGCCGTCTTTCTTTCTTGGTATTAATAATTTCCATCCAGTTACATTCTTTGACACATAGTGTTTTGAAAATGCTTGGTATATGCTATAATACTCAACAGTGATTTGTATCTTGCTTATTTAGTGTGTGAAATTACATCAGTAGGGGAGGGGAAGCCATTCTCAAATTGTAAACGCAAAGTCCCTGGACAGTATCACCATCCAGATGGCAGAGAGTAGGAATTTTGCATTTTGATTGAGGTGGTTAATACTTATGTGAAAACAACAAGAAAACACCTATGTTGGCAGAAAATTGCCTACTGACTACGCATCTGGCGAGGCAGCAAGTATGTCACTTTTTCCGAGTACAGAGAACATGTTGCATTTAGAAAACATAACCAAGCATAATGGTTTCTGACTCTAATCAATTAGAGTTTCTTTTGTGATGGATGGAAATCGAGGTGTTCTCCACTTGTGGAAAGTATAAATTGGTACAACAACCAGTAAGGAAAAAGTATCGAACTGTTTAGAGTTAAATAATTAACCAGAAAACATATAAACAATCAATACTGCAACCAATTTTTCTTAATGCTGAAATCTTAGCACTTTCAAGAGCGCATGCTCAAAAATGACAGCTAAATGTATGTGCAAAATAGTTTTATGACTGATTTATTTGCACAATTATTGCATTTTTGCATGCAAAAGCTAAATAAAATGAGGAAAAAGGTCATTTTAAAGGAGCATCATGTTATTTTTCTTCAATGAGTGATGCTGAACTGTAACAGCTGCATTGTATTCTAACCTTATTCTTTGCACAGATTTCCTTTTATCACAACTGAATCATTTTTTTCTTCCTCTTTCTATTTTAGTTTGTAAATTTGTAGATTTTACTATTCAGTTTAGTTTGCTATGAAACTAAGAAGCCCAAAGTCTGTACTATTAGAATGGAACAGTTTTAACTACGGAACATTGAATGCTAATATTTTTCATTCTCTGAATTCTTTTGTTTCATCAAATTTAATTCAACAAGTGTCAATATAGGTGTCAGCAGACAGAAATCAGCATTTTAAAAAGAATATTCCATCATAATAGTCTGATTAGAGAAGCCGAAACTGTATGGCAACATTTCTTTTTAACGATTACATATGTTAGTATTCAGTCAGTGCTGATATTCATTTCTTAAAAAAAAACAAAAGCAAAGAAAAGGAGACAAATCTAATGTTCATGAACAACCAGGCAATGCTCATCAGTGACTGGTTACAGTAAGGAGATGGGGATTAGTTCAGGAATTGTAAAATATGAAACTGTGGAAAATAAAGAGCGAGCTGTGTTTGCAAGATGATCATCTGGGTCACTACTTGCAAGTGGAATTTCTCAGAATTCAGTCTGGCGCACAGTATCATTCATTAATCACCTTTGTTAATGATCAAAAATAAGAATATACTAGGTAAATTTTTGGTAGCAAAGGGCTAAAGTATGTCAACAAGGAAGAAAAGAAATCCTTGAGGACGCAAGGACTAAGAACAGGGTGGATGTTAGAGTGAACTCCATTGCACTAGAAGGCAGTTGTTCTACAGGCTTTTGTACAAGAATCTTCACTTACATCTTATCATAGTCTCGTCATCTTCTAGATGGTGTAAAAATCCTTCCCCTTCAGAGCTGGTACATGAATGAGACCATGCACTACCTCTCCCATGTCATGATTCCTCTTTCTCAGAGCTGCCTCCTAGATTCTGCGCCTGCCAGCTAGGATGTCCTTGGTGAGTCTCTAGATCAGAACTGGGACTCCCGAACCGAGACATTCAGCTCATGGCCAAATCTGTCTGGGCTTTTCTCTTTCCACCGTCTCTGGGTTTCTCAGGAAGTTCTACACACATGGGCAGAAAATACCAGGCACCTTATTTATCCATCCAGCATTATCAGTGGGCCTGAGGCACCATGCCTGAATCATATGAGCTGTGCTGTGGAGAAAGCCCTCCTTGAATGCTGGACCAGTTGCCTTGCTTGGCTTCTAGGTACTGTGTCAATGTCACAAAGTCTGCAGCAATGCCACTGCCTTGATGAGCTGCTAATGGAGCGTGGTAGGAATGGAGTGTGCTCTGTTTGTCTGTGGCTTATTGACATCTGCACTGTACTCCCAGTGCAACATATGGTTTGTGGTTGGAATAATGATGGTCACCCATTAGGGCTGACGTTGCTGCCGTTCTCAGGCAGCATGCGTGGATCTTTTAAGTGTCATGCTGGTCTGCTCTTGCTTACCACTACATAGCAAAACTCTAACCAAAATCTTCCTCCTGCGTTTGCTCCTTTTCCCTAAGAACTGCCTTTGCTCCTCGTGTCTTTTACCCCTCATCCTTGGCAAGTGGACTCAGAGATTTGGGAAGTTTTTCAGTAATCTGGAATTTGGCGCATATCTAATCTTCCTTATTTGAGAAAGGTTGATTCAGCTCAAATAATGATTTGATTCTCCAGCTATGGAGAAGACCTGTTAGAAACGATTAGAAGTTTATGGCATAAGAGGAGAGTAAACGTGTAGCTTCTCTAATACAGTAAGACAAAGATGGTTGCAATAAAGAGATATTTTACACAGGATAAAACATCTTTGAAAAATAGAGGTTGGAAATAAGAAGAACCTCCCAGTGTTATAGCAGTGAAGTTTTGGAAAATCTTGTATAGTCAATGGAGGCAAACAATGTGATGTACTGCGAGATGAAGCTTGACAGTGTTATTAATCACATTATATCCAGGTTTATATATCGTGGCAGGAGCTTGCACTTCATGACTTTTGCTATTCCTCCACTGTTCTTGCCCTATGTTCATCTGCTGCTAATGGAATAAGGTCTGTCCCACAGATTTTGGCTATTCCTGAGGCTATTACCCCTTTTTTGCTGTCACTAACAGTTGTGCTCTGAGCCTCTTGTACAGCACCTGGCATAGCTGATTGAGACAGTGAAGTAACAAAGGCTAAATGAATTGCCACATTCTTTCTATGCCTTCATTAAGAACATGATATGCATCCAATCACAATATTTAGAACATTACTGCCAATAGATTTCTGCAGAAGGGAAACTTCACTAATGGTTTGTGTTTAATGTGTACTTTTCTCATTACCTAAGTAACTCTGAAGAATTCCTCCCTTTCTGAATGACTTTCCTTCTGAGATAGAGATGGTCGGGAGTCAGAGAATTCATAAGGAACTGAAGACTGCAGGGGATCTCCCAGGTGAATTATACATGATGGCCTTGTAAGTAAGGCCATTTATTTCTTACAGAAAAAAATAAAACAAAACCAAACAACCCAGCTTCTCCTCCTCACTCTGTAAAAGCTGCTTGAGAACTTCTTATTCTTCTCAGAATAAGATGCCTAATCATTTCTAGGTTTTACAGTCTGCATTTATTAATTCTTATTATAATGTTGTTATCTGGCTTAAGTAAAGCTTCCTTTCCCTTGTTTTCTTTAATCTCTTGATGTATTTATAGAGCAGTCATATTATACTTAAAGAGTAGTCATATCCCTTTTCAACCTTCATCTCGAAGTCCTTATTATTCTCTGGAAAGAGAAACTTTCTGTTCTCCTTTTCACAGTAGCCCCTCTGGTTGTGACTGCAATCTCATTACAGACATATTATGATTCTATGATTCTATGATATTGATAAAGCAAAGTTAAACTCATTTTATTTGAATTTTTCTATCAGGTGTTGAAAAATACAAGTTGAAAAATGAGTTTACAGGGAGAATTGGCTTTCCTACTTTTATTCAACCTGTTTATTTTTAGCTGAGTATTACTGAATATGGAAGCAGTCCAGTTTACATCCTGGCTTGATTTCCTGTTTACATGAGCCAGTCTGGTGTCACCATCGTGTTTCTGGACCACTCTGGAAGCTTGTGTTCAGCCTTCCTTCCACCTCTGAGGAGAGCTGCCCGACACAATAGAACTATTGTTATGCTTTCTGATAATGAAATATGGATATTGTTGAACATGGTATATGTCACTTTGTTAAATGGGCGCAGATACAACAGCAAAACTCTCACTGAACTGTGGGAGAAAAATCAGAGTAAAATCAGAACTATAACCTTATTTACTTGAATTTAATAAAAAAACAGGTCTTGTCACATGTAGCGTGGGTCCCTGTAGTACAATTTTCATGAACCTGAGGGGGAGGGGTGTTTTTAGTTTTCTTTTTTTCCTCTTTTTTCTTCCCCCCACCCCCCCCCCCCCCCCCCCCCCCAAATCTGGTTTTGTTTTCCAAGCTATAAAACTCAGTATTTCCCTTAAGAGACTATTAAATTATTTATTTTTTGTAATCTACAAAATAGTTGAGAATCTGAACTGGCCATTATGACTACTAATGGTCATAACAGCAGGGATTTTGCAGGAGGAACTCTGAGGGAGCCCAGTTTCACCAGCATATCTAATGCATTAACAGCAGCAGTCTCAGCCCTTGTTATTATTATTTTATTAGGATTTTCAGAATAAAATAGAACAGTATGTGCACCCAGAAAAAGCTAATGCCAGGTAAAAGAGCAGTGTTGAATCATTTTGGCTCAGATTTTGTCTAATCATTTTTACTTTTATTTTCAGGAAAGGTGCATTCTAGAGAAGGGGAAATATTTTAATTTGTGTCGATAAACATAAAACTAGACGCAAACATTAGCCTGACATTTGTTTCAGGATAATACAAATATTGCTACACTAATGGATAAGAATGTTGAAATAAAACTAGTAACAAACAGATTATTTTATTCTTAAGGCTGATACACAAAAACTAAACGCTAAGAAGCTCATTCAGTTTTTGTGCATCTTTCAGATTCACTGATGCAAGGTTTTAGTACTAAGGTTTTTTTGAAGGGACACTACAAACTCCATTTTTGTTCAATCACCTCTTTTCAAAATCAAATTTTGAATGAGTGCCTCCCGTTAGGAAATCCAGATCCTTCCCTATTGTCTTTTAAATGTGCTGGGTTCTTTTAATGATGCTTTTTCCGATGCTTGCAGGCAAAGATTTGGGAGCACAGACACCTACCATGTCCTGTGCACAGGCTTACCTTCTGCTGCTGCTATTTCCATTTCAGATGTGCTGCAGCAGTGCCTGGGGAATACCCTCGACAAAAGCTTTGTCCCAAGGAGGCAAATGAGGTTCCCCCAGGGCAGCCCAGCGCAGAACTGCAGCTGCCGGGCAGCAAACCAGACCTGTGTCACGTTGTGCCAAATGTAGGCACAGGACAGAAATACTCCCGCTTTGGAAACCGTACATCCAATTTTAACAAGGTCAAAACATACAGATGGAAAATAGCTCTGATTTTCCTGATCTTATGTCCAATAGTGTGAAGCAGACACCCTACTGAAACCAGCGTTCCTACTGACATGTATAAATAACAGTCATCAGGTCTCCGAGTGATTTATAATTAAATTAGCTATTGAATGCACATATGGCAATTTATTTGGGGCCTATATTTATTTGAAAACTGTTAATTTTTTTTTTGCAGAAAATATCCCTTGTATTGTGAAACCCTTTTTTTTTTTTTTTTACAAAAATCAAACAAAATACTTCAATCAACAGAGTATATCTTTAACGATATGAAAGTTTTTAAGCTAAACAGAAAAAATTAAGTCTGGACAGTAGTTCACAGCTGTTTTCCTTTTGGAACTGGTCATGGTAGAGGATTGTGTTGATGATCATAATGCACACACTTAATTTTTTGTTTCGGTTGCATGTTAGCAATACCTAAATCCTACTTTAAACCTAAATGCTGCTACAGTAAGTACAGCAGCAAGAACAAAGTTTCTTCTATGTATGAAATCTGTGTGCATATAGGGGAGTGTGTGTGTGCATGTTATGGTTAGAGAGGAATCCAAATTATGCACTGATTATGAAACTCAGTAATTACAATCTAAATATTTATTAGCTGTGTAAGAAATGTCACATTTAAAGTGTTTTAGCAATGTTGTGCCATGAATCCTAGATGTTAAGTAAATAAAAAAAGCCCCTCTAAGCCATGTAATATTAAATTGTAGTAGTATTTTCAGTGGTAATTACAGAACAGCGTGTCATTGCTAACTGAGAGTAATATAGGCAAATGTCAAGAAATCCAGCAGTCACATGGCACTTAATTAGTATGAATGGAACATATTATACAGACACTGATTAGGTCTTTATGACTCATTTAAAATGAGATTAGTTTCACATTTAAATGAGACATTCAATTTATTTGTTGTATACAAAGGACACAATGCATCTCTGCCAGATTTATTGACCACAAGGTACTTTGTGTCAAAGTGAACATTTTGAGCATCCATGGGGATTCCTGTTTGTTAGTTTGTTGCTTGTGATCTAAGTGGTCAAACTCTAACTGTGGATCCGCCAGAAAACCCAGAATGATTATTTTTATCCTCTTCAGAAACAAAAGTGACTAAATACCAAAATGTTCTGAGGGACGGAGTATAAAAAAGTACATGATGCTGATATTCCTGAATGTTTCATTTAACTATTTTCCACCAGCATGAAACATTTTGACATTTGTGGAAAGACACATTGCATTTCAGTTTGTCAGATCAAAGACAAATGTTTCATTTGGACTTAGTTTTCTGTGTGCCCTTCAGTTGTTCCACAGCTTCCTGGCATTTATACTTCACGCTTCAGTACTTTCACATGCTGGGTCCCCATCCGAAGTTGTACTGTCTTCAATGGTGAAGACATTTCTGCATCTGTAAGTATAACAATGCATTGTTTTTGTCAGAAAGCAGAAAAACTTTGGCAAAATTGTTTCCTGTATTTTTTTTTTTACAGAAAGAGCATTTTCCATTGTAACACCACAGTTTTAGAAAACTTCCAAACAGCTACATTTAAAATACATTTCAAGAGTATTGTTGTAGAACCTACAAATGTCAGTATATACTTTTTATCCTAAATGATCTTGATTACAAAAAGATTTTTTTCAGACTCTCAGAATAGATAAAATTAATTGGTATTTCATGTACAGGACATATTGATCATAATTTAATTATAATTACAGTAATACATTAATAATTGCAAGCCACTATAACTAATACTAACTCCAAATATGTAGTTAAAGTTTTAAGAGTTTGTAGATTATTGCAAAGGGGAGGATAAACTGGTGGCAAAGTGAGCTATCTGGTAGGCACACCAGATTACAAGCAATGCACAAAATCTTGTTTTGCTGGACAAAGGAGGCATCAAACCATAGAAGATGATGCCTCTTTAGTTGCTCAACAGCTTCCTGGAGTTTATACGCCATGCTCCAGTTCTTTCATGCACTGGGTCCCTATCTGAAGTTGTACTGTCTTCAGTGGTAAAGACATTTCTGCATCTGTAAGATGTCCCTTACAAGAGGCATCACAACCTTGCTCACAGCTGTTAGGCTTCTTCCAGCCTCCTCTGCTATCACAGTTCTTTGATTTCTTTCTGGCACAGTTTGGGGTAGATAAGCCCTGGGTTTTCAACATGGCTCCAAGCCACACAGACATTGCAGCCAAACAGCTTTGAGGTGAGCCTGTGCTCCATGTCAACAATCAGGGAAACCTCTGAAGCCTGGTAAACTAGGACGTTTGGTACACCTGCCCATTGACTGGGCATAACCATGAGTATGCAACCGAGAAACACATTTACCAGTTAGCCCATGCTTACCTTGTGGGAACATGAGAAGCCACCTTCGAACTGGAAAAAAATGGCTGTTTTCCTTCTATGCAGCAGCCAGAGTAGTGCACAGCAAATGAGATTAACAGCAGAGAAGCCGCAGGTGATTTTTTCCAAGGACCATACTCTATGGATTGTTAAGACACGACCCCAGTGTTGCCCTACAGATTTTGGTTGCAACTTCCTGCTCTAGGGATGGGGTGAGTAACTCGCCCTGTGCCTCGCTCTCTTTTTCCGCCTCTCTCCTGCAGCCGCCCAAACACACACTCATGCACACATGCTAGATTGGTCAGATGTCTGGGTTTAACCCAGACAGTTGGAGTTTCACATCAAAAGTCTCAGTCAAAACACCGCTTTGGCTGCTGAAAGCTTGGGTTTCCGTGTTGCCAGCCCAGAGAGATGAGACAGCCCCCTGCCACATTTGCAGGGCTGAGAGAGATAAAACCGGTGCTGTTGGGTTTGTGCTCGGGACTGGCCGGCAGCTCACATGCATATGCACACAAAGAAAAGTTCTCCACCCAGCTATTTCTAATTTATTTGTTTAGTGTATGCCTCTGTTTTGGCTAGCAACACATGCCTGGTTTGGGGGCTTTTTTTACCTTCTGAAACTGTATATCCTTATCAGTTATCCCAAATGAAAGGTCACTCTTATATGTGCTAGTCTACAGCAGTTCATTATAACACAGTGATAGATGATGAACAAGGCCAGACTGACAACTGGGTCCTTTCAATATGAGGCAATAATGACACGAGATTCAAAGGCAGTAAATCATCATCTTCCCTTCCCTCCTAATCAAGTCCTCTGTAACTCCATTCTGTGAATAAACAAGTGAAGAAAACCACACCACATTCAAGACTCCATCGATCCATTGCTTAGTCCCAGGTATCACTTTTCTGAAGTTACATGACATCTTGCACTGGGAGCAGATTTGCCGAGGCAACTGCTGAGCAAACAAATCATCCTGAAGCAAAGAGAAATCAAGCAAGGTGGCATGAAATGATTAGGTGATGATCCAAGTCACAGCTATTTCTGGTGATGCCTGCCTGCCTGCCTGCCTGCCTGCCTGCCTGCCTGCCTGCCTGCCTGCCTGCCTGCCTGCCTATCTATCTATCTATCTATCTATCTATCTATCTATCTATCTATCTATCTATCATCTATCGTCTTGTTTCTGTATTTTCCTTTAACCCTGCCTTTTGGTAGAGGAGAAAGAGAAGGCCTGGAGAAAGAAAAGAGGGGTTAAAATAAGAAAAGCAGACATTTTTGTGGCTCTTGGGCGCTGATTAATTAGCTTCTTCATGGGGGTTGGTGCAAAAGACATGGAGACTGGGCTCTGACAGCTGATGTGCTTGTGTGGGGTGCTCAGGCTTCAATATTCATGTGCAGTGGGAGTTTTTCAAGCCCACTACCCCAGCACAGAAGAACCGATGCCCTTTCCCAGTTCCTTGATGTGTCCTAACGCCTGCTGTACAGCAACTGCTAAAAAATAAACCTTTTATAAGAGGCTGAAGTCTGCAGCAAATCATGTGTGAATGCTAACCCTCTCGGTTTCCTAATCTGCCCTTCTGCGAGAGATGACAACTTCTGTAGCAGATGCAAGAGAAGGAAACATGAGGCTACAGTTCAGGGTCCTACATCATAGCTCAAAACTTGCCTTCAGTAGAAAGACAAGTCGATGGGCGTTGAATTGGGCTGAGGGTAGTAACATGCCATTTTGCTGATTCTGGTGTAGAGGTTATCTTTGGTGGTCATCTAAAACAGTAATAACTTACAGCACCACAGGGAGACCAAGCTTGTACGTAGGTTTGTTTCAGTAGCAAAACTAGCTTCGCTGAATTACCCGAGGAGAAAAAACACACTTTTTCTATGGGCTTATACTGCAGCTGAATCAGTTTCCTGAGCTGGTTCAATGTGTCGCCCAACAAGGAGCCGTGCTGGTGCGACTGCACGCGCAACACACCAGAGCGGGTGGGAACCAGTAGTAGGAAAAGGGTGATTTGATTAGGAATGCATTAACCAGGTTATGCTTCTCAGAATGGGCCTTTAGTATTAGTCCATGTGACAAAGTTTTATTGGATTAACTACATCAGCAAAGGCTACGTAGCTCTTCACCAACAGAGTTATACTTTTAAAAGACTCACTACATTTCACCACGCTCTAAGGCTGTACACACACACCCCGCAATCATCGTGCTTTGCTGAGGCACCAGGACACCAAACACGAAGATGTTTTGACGTTTAAGCTTTTTCACAAGCGAGAACGGCAGAGGTAGCAGCACTCTTCTTGATCTCGCTGGCTCGTCTCGTTTTGACGCCGCCGAAACATCCGAAATGAGGTAGGAGAGAAGTTTTACGCTATTTCCAGAGCGAAGGCCGCAGGGGCCGGCACACGGGGCGACGGGTCGGAGCAGCCCCGTCCCGCCGCTCGCGGCCACCGGAACTAACTCAGGCGCCACTCGCGCGTTTCACCCCCTCTTTTGTTAAGTGTGTTTCCAGGTCTTTATACGTGCGTGTGTGCGTACGGGGGAGCGGTGCCCGGCCAGCAGCCCCCGCCCGGCCCGTCACTCGCCCCGGCCGCCATCTTCCCGCCGCCCGGTGCTCACCCCAGCGGCACCGCCCGCGGCCCTGCCCCGCGGGGAGCGCTGCGCTTCGCCCCGCCTCGGTCACCGCCACCGCACGGACCCCCCCCCCCGGAGCACTCTCCACGCCTTCGGGTTTCCCACCCGAGGGAACCGCTATCCTCTGGGCACTTCGTGAGGAGGCGACAACCCCCATCCCCGCAGCCCTCCTCCGCCGCGAGCCGCCCAGAGCGGGGGACACAGCCCCAGCGCGACTACAGGTCCCGGCATGCCGCTGCCTCCGGCCCGGAGCTCTGGGCACCGGCCGCCGCCCCATTGTACGGCAGCCAGAGGACACGGCACTTGGCTCCGCTCCTCACCCCCCCCCCCCCGCCTTCCAAGTGGTCCCTTCCAGAGCTCCACTCAGCGCCCGTCGGAAGGTCCCAACCGTGGGAAACGGGAGGGGCTGGCAGAACGGGGCGACGGGAAGAAGGCGAGGAGGTTCTCCCTCGAGGCTGGGCTAGGCCGTGATTAGCGTGCGCGGCCGCCAGTAGGACGAGGGGCCGTCCGAGGAGCCAATGGGCCAAGAGCGGGGGCGGGCCGGCTCGGAGGAGGGTCGGGCGTAGGAAAACGCCGGAGGAGCGTGAGCCGCGCAAGCGCGGGGGGGAGGAGGTGGGGACTCCGTCGTGTCCCTGCTGTGTCGGCGGCAGCGTCCAGGGAGGGTCGGGCGGAGGGAGGGGAGGATGGAGCGGGTGGCCGAGCGGCCGTGAGCGGGGTGGGGAGCCGCGCCGCGCCAGCAGGCCGCGAGGCAGGCCCGGGGGCTGGGCGAGGAGAGGCGAGGCAGGGAAGGCAGCGGGTGCCGGGCTCGTGTGGCGGAGGGGGCTCGAGGCGGAGAGCGGCCGGGGCCGGGGCTCCCGCTCCGCAGGGCGGCCGGCGGGGCAGGATGAGCCAGGAGGAGATCCTGAGGAAATTCATTAAGCGAGTCCAGGCCATGAAGGACACGGACCACAATGGGGAGGACAACTTCGCCAGCGACTTCATGGTGAGGGGCGGCAGCGCGGCGGGCAGGGCTCCTGCCTCCCCGCGGGGCGGGGCGGGAGGGTGGTCGCGCCGGGGGGGGCCGAGGTGCCGGGCTGCCCCCCCTCCCACGTCCCCCTGCCAGCAACGGGGCGCCGGGGGGAAGCATCGTTTCCCTGGGAGTGACCTACTATTGTGTAGCCCCGAAGCTCCCCCCACCACTTTTTGAGCTCGGCAGGGCGGGGGGGGGGCGGGGGGTGGGGGTGGGAAAGGTGCCGTTTTAATTTACCCTTCTTCCTGCCCCCACCCCCCGGGAAGGTTTGTCACCGCAGCCCCCTGCCCCGGTCCGGCTCAGCTGCTGGGGAGGTGCCTGGTGGTCCGCCGTTGCAAAATTAAACGGGAGCCTTTCCCTGCCCACCCCGCCCCCCCCCGCCTCTTGCCCCCTCCCGCCTCTCCCCCCCCCCCCCCCCCCCCCCCCCCCGCCGCCTTCGTTCCCTGAGCAGATAAAGGGGACAGCGGCGCTCGGGGAGGGCTCTTGGCGCTTCCCCTCCCTTACAGCCCCTTTTCTCGCGGGGTTGCCATGTCTAATGTCATCTGGGGATAATCGGGCACTCCTTCCTTCCTTTCCTCCTTTATCCGCCCCTGTAGCCGCCTGCTTGAGATTTCTCGTTTTTCCGAGGAGATGTGTTGAGTGTATTTAATAGTCCTTGGGGGAATATTCATCTTCCCTTCCCCAACATCTCCTTTCGCTCCCCATCCCCCACCGCAGTCCTGCCTGTATCCCTCGTCCTTTCTTCCTTCCAGATCAGTTCACCGTCAGCCTTTGGTTAACGTGTGTGCTCAGGGGAAGATTTTATTGGAGAATTAGCTCTCTTCCCGGTTGATTTTAGCTGTTTAATCGGGCTGTTAAACTGTTTGAGGAGATTTATCTTTTGAATAGATGGTCTGAGCTGTGAACAGTAATTTTGACTGGGCGGATGTCGCTGACACTTTTCAATTTTGTTTAAATACTTAATATCAAGATACAGTTTCACCCACAACAGCTGAAGACGAGTGGATAAGCGACCTCCGTATGCACGTATCTTTGTAGCGTGTTTTATTGTCTGGTGCTATTTGGGAGTAAACCCACATGATTAGCCCTTTAAACTGTCAGTCTTTGCTAGTGGTCTGGGAACAAAAAAAAACCCCCACAACCCTCGATGTAAATGTCGCATCAGGAATTGTGTGAAATGTGGGGAGGAGGCCGCGGATGTTGCGCAAGGCGGAGGGGCGTTGGGAGCGCTGGCAGGTCCAGGGGTGGAAGAGGAAGTGGAGTGGACTTTGGGAAGTAACGAGTTCATCCAGGGTGGGGTGGGAGCCCGTGGGAAATCGGCCACGCTCTTTGGGCAGGATTTTGCAAATACTGAAAGTATGCTGCTGAAACATCTGAGCGTGTGGGAAAGGAAGAGAGAAATATGTAAAACGAAGAACGGCATTGGAGCCATAGGACACTTTTAAACCTGTTTTGCTGAACAGCCTTCGTGTGAGAATTTAAAGCTTAAATACTTTTGACAGAACTGCTTCTTTAAATGCTAGTTTTAGTAATATAGTTGCTGTTAAACACAAATTGGCGTCTTGTACTGATGAATCCATCTTGCTCACATAAATTGTGTGTACTTCAGAGACACAGTGGTGTAGAGTAGTGGAAAATGTAGGATTTTTTTTTCAATAGCCTTTATGTTAAATGCTTTGTACTAGCTCTCCTAACCCAGTTCTACCACTTCATATCTGATAAATAGCCTCATGTTTTAGCGTTGTTATAGTGGAATGGTATACAATAGTTTTGTCATCCTTCTAATGAGTAGCACCTCTGTATGGAAAAATATCTTTTGTTTCAGTTTCTCTAATTGACAGCATGCTGTTTCTGTAGCTTTCATCTGTATAGTCACTAAGCTTTCCTATTGCAAGCAGCCAGGAAAGAGAGTCCTGCTAAAAAATGGGAAAATAAGATTGTAGGAACTAATTGCCAGAGCATTTGAAGAGAAAGATATGTTACCTGAAACAACGTTAAATGATTTGGAAAGAACTGCATTCAAAATTTCTTTTGTTCTGTTGACACTTTCTACTTCAAACTTTCATACTTGTTTTTTGCATAATAATTTAGGAAAACACCCAGGAAATGAGGATGCTGTTCTTTGGCCTTAATATTCACATTAGTCTCAATACTCACCTCCGTGTACTACGGCAGGTATAGATTAGTGTGGTGACGAGTCATAATTACTTTTTTTTTTTTTTGATACAAACGTGTTGAGGTATTTTTGGGAGAGTGTTTGATGTGTTTGGTTGGGTTTTTTGTTGTTTTGCTCTTTTAACAGAGCCATGCTTAGATGCTCTTAAAATAATGGAAAAGGGAGAAAGAGAGGTGAAGGGGATAAAAAGCTTTAGTATTCTGCTTTCTCTAAGACTTAGCAGAGATTTTTCAGCGGTGGCGGGGTTAGGGAGGAAGTTGTATTTTCTCGTTTAAGTGCAGGATGTACTGTTTCTGCTAAGCAGTGGCAAACTTGTGGAATAGGAATTGCTGTTACTCATCGCTTCATTTCCAAGTCAAAATGGAAGCTAAAAATAGGAATAAAACAGTGGATGACTGCAGTTGAGAACAATTCTTTACTTTCATATCTTCGTTGTCTTTGAATGTGTTGAGCTTACAGAATTGTATTTAGGGCCTGAGTGAATGAAATAAAAGTACTTGATAGACAGGTGCCAGGGAGTACTGAAAGAGAGGGTAGAGAAGCTGGAGTTCGCTGCAGGTGGACTGATTAGCTTGGTTGAATGTTACTGGAAGTCCATGGTGTAGATGACTAAGACTGCCTTTTAATAATGCTGTTATTATAATGCTGACATACTTGAAAACATGTTCTGCTTAGAAGGTGGAAAGTTGATTTTTTTTTTTCTTTATTTTTTTTTTTAACCTGTTTACAAGATAAATTGTATAAGCTGCTCACCAGTATCAAGTTTCTCACTGGAAATCAAATGTATTTAATTTTAATTAGTTTGTATTAGAAAGTAAGTGGGATTTATTAGTAGATCCTTTCAGTGCTATGGGTGTGCGCAGTTAGGTTTAAATGAAGTGGATGATTGGAGAAGAATATATTCTTGCCTGTAAGCATGTATCTGGATACAGGGGCAAGTGGGCCTTTTCCTAAAATAATGTAGGTTAGGATTTTATTAGTATGGTTACAATACGTCCAAAACTACACTTTTTGCTTGTGTTCTGCTGACATTGTTATTTGGGCAAAAGTAAGTGAGTATGGATTACTTCCTCTCAGCGCTTAATGTTTTATGAAGGCAGCCAGCCTGGTCTAGAGTCTGATTTTCTATAATGAATATGTGTCTCAGGTTAAACAAAATTTGGAGGTCAAAACTTCAGACGGAAGTAAAGGAGACAGTTTTTCAAAATTCTAGAAGAACTGTAAGAAATAGTTTTGCTGTTTTTTGTGTAATTTATCAACAACTAACATGTTTTTGTTTTCTTATGCAGTAATCTTGACAAAAACATTCTGATAGTCTTCTCTCTCATTTGTCTGTTGTAGATTGCCATTGTTTTAGGAAAACTGTAACATGAATGGTGTAAAACTTTACCTTAAAAATCAGACATTGTGTTTCAAATGCTTTGTGGTACATGACTACCTTGCTTAATCTTTTGGGTTATATCTCTGGCTAATCTGTTGTCACGGCACACAGAATGGCTGCAAATGTTTGTGCGTTTTGCAGCGCATACTGTGTAGGGGACCCTTGGCTGTTGTCTGGAGGTGGTGGTGTCAAAGTGATGGATCCTATCTTAGATCATCATTATTCTGAATTTTAACAACTTTGCAAAGAGTTACTAGGTGCCTACATCTGGTGTCGGATCTTTTTATACTTTTCATTCGAGAGGACACTGGGAGCTACTTCTGAAAACTGTTCTGTTCATTCTGTTTAAGCTGAAACTCTTCGGTTTGGAGATGCTAAAGAGCTTGATGTGCTGTTTTCTGAAGTATGAAAGGGGGTCTGAATGGATCATTAATTTGAAACAGGTGAAAAGGTAGCTTCTGTGCTTCTAACCTCTTGATGATTTTAATTTTAGGATTTTTAAATATTTCTACTTCATTGTTCTCTGAAAATCCTATTTTTAAAATGGGGAGGTAGAATGTGCTTGTCTTCTAAGGGTAAAAGTTGAGCTGATATGCAGTGCTGTGCCAGATGTTATAAAACTTGCCTTCCCTGTGTGGGTTGTTTGGTTTGAGGTTGGGTTTTTCTTGTTGATTGGTTGGTTTTTGTTTTGTTGGGGTTTTTTTGTGCTTTCTTGAAAAGGAAATAAAAACAAACTAACATCTTTTCTAAAATGCCTAAAACTACTACAAATGTATTAGTGAGCCAGACTCTTCTAAATCACTGGTCAAGAATACGAAGATACGTGGTGAAAGTCCACCTACTACTAATGGCAGTCATGACTTCGATTTTTTTCTAGTTGTTGTGCATTCTGAAATAGCTATATAAGCTCTTTAAGGTTTATTATAAGATACCACAAACACTATATTCAACCATAACATGTGACAAACACTCTTCTTAAAAGCTCATTTGCCTATTAATGTGCATTTGTGTAGACCTTTCTGATTCAAATACCATTAATGCACCTCTTGAGTGTCTGTGAAGGTATTTTTCAAATTTATAAGGCAAGCATGTAATCAGGAGACTTAGTGAAGAAAGATAAGAGTGTTATATCTGTGTTATAATTTGTAAATTTAAAAGAAAAACTGAAGGCTTTTTGGAAATTATATTCTCCAGTATTTATTTACTTAATGAGTTTCATGTTTGTAGCACATAGTTTGAAATGTGAACTCCCAGCTTATGCTTTATTCATATGCATTATAAAATACATGCTGTCTTTTCTAGAGAAATAATTTTAGTCTGTTAAGGCTAAACTAGGAAAGAGCATTTTGATATTATTAACTATCAAATTTTTTTTACTAACAATAAACTGTTCTCTGAAACTTGAAAAAAAAACCTATTTAAATGGTGTAAATATAGGTTGGCATGAAATTTTCGTGAATTGGGGGGCCTTTAAACCGACTTGAGCAGTTCTGAGCACTTCCCTTATGTGTAGTAGGAAGAGTAATTGCCGTAGAGAAAATGGCCCACAAGCGTGTTGTGCAGCTGATCTGTTATAAGAAGCTCTGCTCTTACAGATTTATTAATAGGTCACAGACAACAAAAAATCAGTATCACATCACTTTAGATATTCTTTGAGGCTTTTCATGATTTCAGGATAAAAACTGTGTCTGTTACTACTCATCTTCCACATTGTGCTTCAATTTGAATGTTAGTCTATATTTTAAACTTTATTTCCATTAACTGTGTTTCAGCTAGATACTGTCAATTTGTTTGGGGGGGACACACCAACAGATTATTTCATTGTGAGCAGTGATAGTCATCCCGGCTATTCATAAAGCTTCATTTACATAGACTACATCTGGTTGAAGCAGTATGACTGAAGAGTAATTTCACAGTAACCCGTAACTTCAGAGGCTTCTGAAATATTGAGAAATCATTTTCTTTAAAATTCAACTTTCTGTGAACAACCGTTCAATTTAAATACCCATTTTTTTGGTCTCCTTTTGAGAAAATGAGTGTTGTTCCTGTTGTTTCAAAGATACCATTCTGGATTTTCATAGAGGCAGTCGAATACAACCACAAAGCTGCTATAGTGACCCTGAGGTATAACAACTGGGAGTCTTGGTGGACAGCAGGATGACCATGAGCCAGCACTGTGCCCTTGTGGCCAGGAAGGCCAATGGCATCCTGGGGTGTATTAGAAGGGGGGTGGTTAGTAGGTCGAGAGAGGTTCTCCTTCCCCTCTACTCTGCCCTGGTGAGACCCCATCTGGAATACTGTGTCCAGTTCTGGGCCCCTCAGTTCAAGAAAGACAGGGAACTGCTGGAGAGAGTCCAGCACAGGGCAACTAGGATGATGAAGGGAGTGGAGCATCTCCCTTATGAGGAGAGACTGAGGGAGCTGGGGCTCTTTAGTTTGGAGAAGAGGAGACTGAGGGGTGACCTCATTCATGTTTACAAATATATCAAGGGGGAGTGTCACGAGGATGGAGCCAGGCTCTTCTCGGTGACAACCACTGATAGGACAAGGGGTAATGGTCTGAAACTGGAACATAAGAGGTTCCGCTTAAACTCGAGAAGAAACTTCTTCTCAGTGAGGGTGACGGAGCCCTGGAACAGGCTGCCCAGAGAGGCTGTGGAGTCTCCTTCTCTGGAGACATTCAAGACCTGCCTGGACACGTTCCTATGTAGCATAATCTAGGCGTTCCTGCTCTGGCAGGGGGATTGGACTTGATGATCTTTCGAGGTCCCTTCCAATCCCTGACATTCTGTGATTCTGTGATTCTGTGAACTTGCAAACTCCACCTAAAATTTCAGTAGTTCTTTCGAACAAATGAAAGTAAAACAAGTTGGTTAGGGAATGCTCTGGCTTGTGTCAAATAGCTTGTGTGGTAGTACGTTCTGTTTGCTCAGTCTGTAATGTGTGTAAGTCTACTGTTCTTGTGGAGTAAAGGGCTGTGTACTGATTTTGCTGAATATTATAGAATTGTTCCAGAGGTCTAATGGTAATCTTGACCTTGTACCCTATGGCATGCTACATGAACTCCGTATGATTTAAATAGCATGTCAGATACATCTCAGTTGTGCAGTGCCTTTTGCTTTATATAATGATACGTATGTATGCAGATGGATAGATAGCTACCTAAATAACTGTATATAGATGTCGCGTGTAAGAATAGTTCAACACTAGACCCTAATCTGTAATTCAGTGGATCTATGTACATGCTGAGATACATACATATACATGTGTGTATATATATGGACGTATGTCTGTGTACATATATGTGTGACTGATTGCTGTAGTAAGAATTTTTTGGTGTAGAGTGTACATAATTTGGCTTAAAAATGCAATAAGTTCAAGGTATTTCTCCTTGATATTATTACATCTAAGTAGGAGCTATGAGTTCCGCAGGTAGGGAGAGATTAATCTGAATATCTGCTTATCTAATGTGTATGCATTAGTTAATACTAAGTGCAACAAAAGTCTGAGTTTTTAAATTGTTAAAGCCATTAATGTGTAATAAACAGAAATCCTGTTTGATATTCTTCACTGTTAGTATTTAAGATACATCGATTTTGTGTTGTGTACTTTTACAGTTGTATTGTAGTATGCTTCGTACATAGGAAATTTTGGTATAGAGAAAGTCGTAATACACCTTAGTGTTGAGAAAAGGTGAAACTGTAGTAGCATCCTGAGTATGCATTTGTAGAACTGAAATTAGAAACTAGTAGGCATTTTCATTCTTGGTCTTATAAAAACAACTTTTATTTAGGGAGAGGCACGAGTGTTAAAGGTCGGATATAGAATTTAGCAAAGCATAAGTTAATTGGGTAGAGCAGAAGCTCTTTGTGCCGTTAGGAAGTGCAGAGTTTGCATCCTGGTGTCTTCCTCAGGCTGTTGGACACCACAATTGCTACAGTTGTGCCAGTGAGGGCTTGGATAACTCAGCTGTGTCTGTTTGCTCTAAATGAAGCCTGGATATGCATTTCTATTTCTGTTAACTAGCATGTGAATGTTGCAAAGAGATTAAGCTCTCTGTTTTCCTGCTTCATCTGAGGGGGAAGAAAAAAAAGACAACAAAAACCCAACACATTTTCCAATATAAACTTAACTCATGAATTATTTGTTCAAATTTAAACAGTCAGAATGTGTTCTTGGAAGGAGAGCACTCTGCCATGGCTGTGGACTTTTTGATCCAGAACTGAGAGCTCCAGAGAGGGGCTGTTTTGTTAGAGTACTGTCTTGAGTCCCTCCACATCTTTGGGAAACAAAATTGTGTCCGGAACCAATACCGCTGAGACAGGACAAGTACAAAGATAGTAGCTTTAGTAGGGAAACTGAGAGGCAGCAGCAATGTAAGAAAGCAATTGTAAGGGAGGTGAAGAGCACAGTGAAGTCCGTCTGATTTTAGGACCATTGTCCTGCGTTGGAAACCACTGTTTTAAAATAGAATACTGATGTCAGGATGTGTTAGTCACAGTGAGGTTTGCATAGGAAAGTTACTGCTTGTATCTCTGAGGGCTTTGTTCTAGCTGCCCTTTTGCCATCTACTTTAGAATGAAAAAAATCTTATACAGTTGAAAAGATGGAGAAGTAAGTTTCCCAAAAGATACCAGATAGATGTATAAATGGATGACCTAGTTTGCTTGACCTAATTTTTCATCCTAACTGTGCTTCTACAAAATGATACTTTTAATTTCTTTAAAAGGTAATTTTATTGGTGATAGTCAATTTATGGGAAGACTTAAAGGCAGCATGGCTCTAATGCAAGTGTCTTGTGAAGGAAACACCCAGAAGAATTAGGTTATCAGGTGTAAAAAGTAGCAAACCGATGTTGCCAGCTATTTCAGTGGAGGAAAATACCTAGTTATTATAAGAGGAGTGAAGCTATGAATGATGTTGCCTCACAGGCTAGATGTGTCATTAGGAACAAAAGCAAATAAAGATACATGTTTCATTCATTCAGATTTCTAGAAAGAAGCATCATTAATTTTTAAGGAAATCCTACCCTACCATCATGCTTCTGACAGTTAATCTTTTTAGTTTATTTTACTTCTGAGCTGCCTTAGACTACTAAAAAGAACTGAATTGCCTGGTGTTAGGAATGTGCCAAAGGCTACTACATTAGTAGAATGAAAGTATTAAGAGCTGTGTGGATCAGTTGACTTGTTCAGTTTTCAATTTGCTATGATTTGGAGAAATCCTAACAGGGTTGGTAAACGTTCAGAAGCATATCCATATAATTTAGGCTTCTTTCTCTTTGGAGGGTAGATTTTAGTCTTTTTATGTATTGGAGAACAGGCTTTGATTCTTAAACATTGAAGTACATTAGTTTTAATTGTGTGATCTTAGCTATGAGTTTTGGTGTCTGAAGTCATGAGCTGGAAAGCATCTGTCTCTAAGGGGAAGTTAACTTAGTTAAAACCATATTACTTTAAAGAACATATGTACTGCTTTAATCTCTTTTATTTAGTTACAGTAATAACTCATCAATTTTAAACAAACTTTTCTATATTAACTTCCTTGTTGTGTAGTCTTGTAGCTGGTTTTGTTTGTTTTTCCAAGGTCAGAGTACAGTAGTGTCCTCTTGAACAATTTTCCATCGTGCTGCATTTGTCTGTCGTGCTGTCTCGTCCTTCTTACCACCTCATATGGATGACATCTGCTTTTTGTTTTTCATCTGAAAACACGCAGATGTTTTGTACTCTTTGTGATCACAGGAAGAACGGCTTCTACATGGATCAGTGAGATTGTGAGAGCAGCTCGCTCTTTGGTTCTGAGGAGGTAGATGACCATCTCTCAACTGTGCAGCAGGGCTACAGTGGGAGCAAGGGGCCAAGACTTTTTCTTCTGGATAGCTGATAAAGGACAATCTTTGGGATGCTTCAATGAACGTGGTACATGAGTGACATTGCCTCATCTTCCTGCTTTTCCTGAGGTTAGCACCTCTGCTGCCATTGCTGTCTTTTGTACCTGCTATAGGGCGAATATAATGGATGAGAAATCAGTTTCTTGTGCTGAGCTGCGTGTCTGCAGCTGTTTAGGCACAGTTTGAGTTCATGCAGGTTTTGGCTGGACTTCAGCGACCCATAGGCAGGATTCCCAGCCACTCACCACATTTGAGAATTTAAGGGGGCTGTTGGCCCAGAATTTCTGTATTGCTTGCCATTGTTTTTTGTTTATTTTTTCATAGATGTCTTTCATTTATGTTAGTATTGTGTTATTTTTATTTCTGTGATAGTTCTTGGAGGACACAGCTGTCTTTGAACTGGATTCCTAATTCGAAAGATGCTGCGTGGGTTTCCTGTGTTTGAAGGACTTGCCATTGTAGATGCTGAAATGACTGATTGCTGTGGGAACTGCCCAGCTCTTGAGAAGTTTGAGTGGTGTTCCCCTCTGTCCTAAGCGTTTTCCTTATTTGACTGTATTTGTCTCTAACACTTAACCCTGTGGTGGAACGGTGTCTTTTTTTCCTCAAGGCACTCAGTATTCTGGTAGCATATATGGTGCTTGAGTATAGCTTCCTCCACAGAAAGATTTTCTCACTGGATTAGTTGTCCACTATTTGCAGGGTCTTACTGCGCAAAACTGAGAAATAATTATCATAAAAAGCAGAACAAATGAAAACAAGTGATACAAACGGTGCCTGCACTTGGACTGTGGGTAGGTTGAGGTTTTGATGACTAGCTGCTCTGTGAACGAGTAAAATTGATCATGGGGATGCCTCAGTGGTGAATGTATTTGCACTGCAAAAATGCAGGACATCAGTTTGGGTTTTTTCCTACTGTTTTCCCGCGTGTAGAAAATAATTCTTTCTCTACTTTCTACTTGAATCTTTGCCTTCCTGCATAGGAAGCAGGATTATAACTGGAAGGTGTGCTTTCATTAGTTGGTACTCCCTCATGTATATTCTGATAATTTTAGCAAATAGGTAATTGTTAATTGAAATGAAGGCAGTTTTCCAGTGGGTGTACTCAAGGGAATCATTTAGCTCAAAATAAAACTGGAAAATGAAACACTATTCTGGAGGGAAGGGCATATGTAGGTTAGTTTAGCTGCTTCAGAAACATGAGAATTCCTGCAGAAATGAATTAATTATAAATTACCTGTAGAGAAGCATCTCTGTTGTACAAACCGTTAAAGGAAGGATGTAATCTCTTAGATATTGTGAATCTCCCTGGATAGCAATAAGTATTTGACAGTTTCTTCTAAGACTTCCATTTTTAGTAGTATAGGTGGTTATACAAAGCTGTGTTGATTTTTATTTTTAGATTTTAAAGTAATTTTAGCTCATTTCCTGTGAGGTTGCATCAACAGAACTGTGTAAACGTTAATAGACCTATAGGGAACTATACATGTAAATGTCATTTTTCTCTATTATGTGGGTTGAAGGATCTTGGAAAGTACTTCAGACAGTCACCAGAATTAATTTTACTAAAGAAATGTGTTGTTTTATAGATACTTTTATTATTCTGTTATTTCTACTTCATGAAGAGGAGGCCCAGAAGGGAGAAATACAGCTTATGTTGTTTCTTTTAACAGCTTTTTGCTGTAAAACTGGAACACAGCAGCTCTGCACTTAGCTTTAGACAGGAGTCTGTTTTTCAAACGGAATGAAGTTGTCAAACTGGATGTTAAGCCATATAGTCACTCACAAATCAATTACAGCCTTCTGTATTTGCCTTATAAACAGCTTTTCCAAAGTCTGTTCCATGGAACTGCTGTGGGAATTGCCTGGATATTCTGTAGTAATGTCATTGCACTTGCTTTTTCAACTGGTGTCAGATGTTTTCTTCATATATTAATTAAGATGATGAAATTGGAGCTTTTGTTTCTTTTCTCCCCTTATTTTTGTTACAGTGAAAATGCAACTTGAAAATTTAATATGTCAATTTCCTATTTTTGTTGTTCTGAAAAGAACAAGTAGGAACTTGAATGCGTGAAACTTTGACAGAGGGAAACCTAGTTGTATTTCTTACAAGTTACAGAAGTCTATAACCTGTTAATAAATTGTTTAAATTAAGAGACCAATAACACTGAGAAAAATATGTCTATCCTAAGGTCAGCAAGCTGCTACTGTAAATCTGTGTATAAACTGTGATTTCCTAAAGGGGAATAGTATTTACTTCTGAAATGCTGGCTAATTCCGTAACTAATTCTAATATGGAATAGCCTGAATGAGAGCCCTCATTTGGTAACTTATACATTATTAAATGCTCTAGTGGTTTCTTTTGGTGCAAAGCTATAGAATGTAGCTTTCTGGCACAGTGTTTTAAAAAGCATTAGCACTATTTAAATTGGTGCCTGTGTGAAAATGAAGCCAGCATCCTGTTTGTACAGTCTTATAGCATGCACGATAGGATTCCCTTCCTGTACTCATAGAAAAAGTATTCTGTGTCGGGTGCAGTAAGGCAATATGATCACCCAGTGAAGAAAGTATGTGGATATAAAAACCTCGGTGATATTTTTAGCTCTTACGGGTGAAGATAACTTCCAGACATATTAAGTGTGCATCAGGCCAGGATGTGTTTAGAAGTGCGAAAAGTAGCAGTGAAGTAGAGAAAAAGGAAATTCAGCACAGGGATGTAACTAAGTAGTGAACTGATTTATTTCTAGAGAGGCGGTAACTTTGAACTAAAAATGACCCTGATTTTAGTAAGGTAAAGGATTTTGTAGGGCACATCAGGGAGTTACTGGAATTGGCTGCAGTACGTAAATGCAAAAATGAGTTTGTTCTATTCTTGCATTTCAGTGTCATGTCCTTTAGATTTTATGAGACTATTGTGTTACTTACCAGTTTAAAACCTCCGGAGGCTGATCCTGAAGTCAGGAGTTTCCCAAATCATATATTGATGGTGTAGATTTTCAGATGTTGTTACTTGCAAACTGTTCCAGGATGACCAATAATAACACAAGACATAATATTTACTTGTAAGATTTGTTTGATTTTTTTTCCCCCCTTTTGCTGCTAACAGATTCTCGCTCGTGTGGTGTCGGAATTCAGTGTTTATTGTTAACAACTGAGAATGTGAAATGTAGGAATGTAGCTTACCAACTTTATAGGCTCGAACTAAAGATTTGTTTGGGTAGAGATCACAACCTTCTTTCGTTCCTGTGGTAGGTCAGCTTATGGGTATGTGATTGTCACATTGTGTGGAAAGTTAGGAATATAAAACTTTTTAATTTATAAACCGGGCTTGAGAAAACCTCCATAAGAAGGCTGGAGAACTCTAGTTATGCAAGGTGTATTGTGAATTTTAATGCTATGGAGAAAAGATTTTTGCAGAAGAAAAGATAGAGGAAGCATTTGTTCTTGTGGGCTTCCTTTTGCATTGGTACTGCTGTCTTTTGATTTGTCTTTAGCTTGTTTATACAACATCCAGCAGGCTAGATCCAAGATACCCTTTAGGAATTCTGCATCTTTCAGCTAGTAGTTGAATATTCGATTCCTGCAAAGGCTGTAGTTTTCCACTGGGTGTAGTGCTTCTGTCAGACCTTACGCAAATTGCAACATGTATTTTTTTTTATTCAGTCCATATCAGCTGTCATCTGTCTTAGATATTTTTTATTTTGCTTCTCTCTGTTTCTGTTGTGGTTTTCATTTTTTGTTTTTCTTTCCTCTCTTTCCTTTACTCCTGTGCTTGTGCTGCCTTATCCCTGTACTGCTAGAATGACTTCCTTATTTTTATAAACCCATCAGTTGTTAGTGGTTTTGGAAGACAGAGGCCATTGCATGATGAGTGGAAAGCCACGTGAATAAGTTCAATATATTTCTTCAACTTTATCTTTGCTTTGCTTTTAACTTGGAAGCTCTTCAGAACAAACATTACCTTTATACAGGTTGTTATGGATTTAATGAACTGAAGACAAATGATTGTGTATAGTGTAGTCTGGGACCCATTTAAGCTGTGCAAGCATTGATTAATTGATCAATTGTTGACTTATAATAAGAGAGAAGATGTATGGATGGGGGTTTTTCTATGTATTTATTTTAATTCAGTGGTCAAGTGGAACTGGCTGGTCCATTTGAGTCTGGTTTTAAATTCAGAACAGAATAGCTTAGACACACAATTTATTGGCTTTATTATCCTTTTAAAGAGAAAGTTAAGTTTGCAAATGTTATCTGGCTCTGATAATCAACGTTTTTTAATAACACACTTCTAAGATTTTTATTTGTCCCTGGACAGTGGCGCAAGAAGCCTGGGAAGCAGGACAAGGAAACTTAACCAGATTGGTTAAAAAGCAACTGTGAGGATTGAAAGTGTTTCTGCAAAGCTGTTTTGTATGTAACAAGCTGTGTTCCCTGGGTGTCTAAAAGCTGGACTTTCCTGATTGTCTTTCAAAATCATCTTTGTAAGAATCATCGCACACACTGTTCCTTATGAATCTGTTATGGTTTGTTCATTCCTGGGTTTGTGCTGAACCAGTATTTGTTATGAATCCCCCTCCTCAAAGGAGGTACTGTAGTACTGAACTGTTGTCTAAGATTGGTTATTACAGAAATTCCTGGAGACGAAAGCCTCATTTGAGTATCTTGAAATTAATGTTGATTCCTGACAGCTACAAGGGATGCAGTCAGTATTCAGAAAAAGCAGCAATGCGGCTTGCACTGGGGTCATGATGCAATCTTCCAGTAAGCAGTGTACTTGTGTTCTCACATGATGTGCTGTTCACTATAATGCATCTATAAGAAGCACTTACGTCCTGATAAGATGTTGTGATACTTCACTGCTTCTGTGAATTAATTCACTTTGGCTGTAGAGTATGTATTTCTGTATTTTGCGTTTTAAAGCCACGACTTAACAATCCTGTATGTCTCATCCCATTACTTGTCATGCAGTTACTGTCTCTTTAGAACAAACGTGTATTCCTGTCTGGGCTTATTAGCATTAATAGCCGTTCTGGTTTCCCAGTGGAATACTGATGCACCGTGCTAGCGACTGGGAATGAGAAGGTAGCCTTTAAGGGAAGGCACAATGCAAGGATTAAAGAGGGCATTGCTTTAGAAAAAGTCAAACTGGGCAGACATTGGGGTTGAGGTTACACTTAACTGATATGCTGAAAATAAATTGAAATCTTTTAGAGCTATTGATTTTGTCTGGAATGCTGCCACTTCCATTAAGGGAAAATAAAATGAGAAACGTTGTGTGTGTCCTATTTAAAGTGTGCGTAAGTAGTTCTCCTTTTAGTAAATGTGAGGACTTCTGATATTTGGAAAGGGTTATTGTTTCTCCCCAATCCAAACTAAATGCAGTATCTAGCCTATTTCCCAGCTGCAAGTACTGTAGTAGGCTGGCTCACCCATCTGTAGAAATGTAGAAGTTGTTTGGTTTTTGTTTTGTCTTGACTGAAGGCATACCTGTTTCCACACAGAAAAACAAGTCTTGTAGTTTTCATGGCTGTAAGCAGCAGCACAACCTGTTCCTTTATAGTTGTTCAGTGCTATGTAGCCTCACTTTCCCAGTTTTTTTTTCTTGTATAAAAAAGAGACCCCTGCTTTGCTTGCTTTTAACATTTCCGATTTTACTGTGTAAAATGTTAGATTTCATTCTTTCTTATCTAGCCTTTCCCAAGAGTGGCTTTGATAGATCCGAGGAAGTAACTTTAGTAATGCAGCTTTCCTCATTTCCTGTATTTCATCTACTTATTTTGTCATTCTGAAGAGCCGTGGCTAGCAATGTCACAAACGTACAGTTCCATTATCTAAAAGTGTATCTAAGTATCAATTCTCCAGTTTTAGATCTGTAAGTTCAATACTCAGAAAATGCCATAAAGTGTAATTTGTCTTGAGGGAGGTAAAAAACCACCTTGATGAAGAGGGAAGCAGTGAAAAGTAAAAGTTAGGAGGAAACTCTTAAAAAACAGGAGCTTCTTTGTGGAGATGGCATTGTGTTTTAGTGACCTAAACCAACAAGGTATTGGTAGCTTATTTGTGCAGGTTGGGAGCCTGCTGCTCTCTCCGTGAGGAATATATGTTGAGCAATGTACTGACCTGAAAGAAACTGTAAAAATGTAGAAGTTGCTCTGCTTGTGTGAGAAACTGTCACCAGCATTTTGCAGTCAAACAAGGCCTGCAGTGGGCTTTGTGGTGGTAATCCACCCCCTGCCTCTCTTCTGGTGTGTCCACAGTCAAGCTTCTCACCCAGTCACCTTGTCAATTCTGTGGCTTTGCTGAAGTGGTTTCCGGTTTTCCGGAATTAGAATGTAGTATTTTCTCAATTATTTTTTTTTAATGTATCTGTAACAAAGAAAAGAGGAATACTTCATTTAGTGTTGAGCAACTTTCCTGTTCCTCGATGGGCAAGTGTGAGCCGCAGCCAGTGTCAGTAGCAAGTTACTTATACAGACCGCATTTGCTACCATATGAGGAAGGAATGGCAATGAAGGAGATTGGTGGTTGAGCAAATAAGATTAAAAGAAACGAGAATACATGGTACAATAGTTATAGTTAGGAAGTGTCGCGGGTTAGGGCTGGGCCGGCCACTAGCACGGGCAGCCGCTCTCTAACCCCCTCTTCCCCCCCCCAAACGGGAAGAGAAAAGGGAATGAGGCAGAGAGACTTAGGGGTTAGAGAAGAAAAAAACTAGAACAGCTTTAATGAAAATAATAGAAATAATGGTAAAAAGATAAAAGTAAAGAACTATATACAACTATAGATAGTAGCCCGATATCAAACCCGACTCCCTCCCCCGATAGAAATCCCCACTGGTGCTGCAGAGCAGGAGGCACTGGGGAAACCCCAGGCTCAGCGGCGGCGGGAGCTGGATACAGGGAGCTGGATTTGGGAACTCAGGATCTGGATCAAAATCAGGAGGTCAGATGGAGTCCTCTCTGGACACCGGCCATTGCAGAAAAGAAGGGCGAAAAGGCCGAAAAGGGGCGAACAAAAAAGGGCAAAAAGGGCCGAAACTCTCGTGATCACTCAATTTATACTAGATATGACGTATATGGGATGGAATACTCTTGTTGGTCACCTGTCCTGTCTATTACCCCCCGGAGGTGCCACCTTTTACTTCCTTGTGCCCCCTTCTTACTACCCGGCACCCCTAGCGTGGCACACAAGAGCCAGCAGTGGCCTTGGGCACTACAGGAATAAGTATAAGCAAGAGCCTTTCTACATCCCAGTCCCAGGCAGTGACTGTAAACATCAGGTGTTATTACTGTCAGTAGCACACACTGTCTGCAAAAACATGCTGCTGACTTCAGAACGTGCAGCCTTTTAAAAGACACTAAACTGGGAAGTAAAAATCGCTAAACAGGACTGGGTTTTTTAGCTAAACCGAGGACAGGAAGAAAAATGAGTAATCTGCAGATCAGTTATGTTAGTGCTGAGTAGACCTGTACTTGGCCAACCAATGCTGTCAGCATAGTGGGTGAAGGTATGGTATAAATAAGACTTACCCAAAATATGGTAAGAGTGAGAATTTGGCCAGGATGCTCCCCTTGCTGCCTTGTTGCTGTTAAAGAAACACTTGTTCCTTTGAAGTATGAAAATGGTTACTTTGGACCAGCAAACACAATATTCTTGTTGTGCAGGTGGGAAGCAGAACCTGGAGTTACTTCCCTGTTGAGGGCAATCTTTGGTTCACAGCGCAAGAGCAAAAGGGTAAAACTGTCTGAGACTTGATCAGGCACATATGAGCTGGGCAGAAGACAGTCTGTCCCTTAAAAATAACTTTTTTTTATAAAACAATAAATATTTAAAGTGATCATAACTACAATTGTGGTGTTTGGGACAAAGCAACAACATGAACTAGGTTATTTTTTTATACTTTATAGGCAGCACAATACAATCTGCTGTACATGGTGCAATAGGTGTGTTCTAAACTGGGACAGAAGATAATTAGATAAGTTTTAGGATCACATGGTACTTTTTCTCAGAATATCAAAAAAATGCTGTAATATGTCAAATCAAATGCAAGCCTAATCTTAAGACTTCATTCTGACTGATGGATATGGAAAGCTCCATGTCATTCTTCACATTCTGTTCTCCCGATTTCTCCCAATGGCAGACTCTGAGTAGAAACTCCCAGGCTGTGCATAGGGTTGCAGCAGGTTGACGATGGGAGGACACAAGGACCGATTGCTGCTGTACTGACAACCAGGACAGCGGCAGGTACTGCTGCCTGGCGCATTTAAACAGGCCCTGTGCTGCTTGCACATGTTTTACTTTTTTAGCTCTGTATAATTTCCTTTCATTCAATTTCCTCATTTTCTTTTTTTTTTAAACTCTTATTTCTAAAGGAAAAAGTTGTGGTGATTTTTTTTTTTTTTTTTTTTTTTAAGCCTTTTCCTGTCTGGCAAGGATGCCAGATATAAGCATGCAGTAACTGTAAGTGGTTCTTCTGGAACTGTGTCTCTAGCCAGGTCCTGTGCTTGCTCAAATCTCCTTCAAGGTGGTGATCTTGCTGGGGAATCAAGTGACAGAGTTCTTTGGCAAATTAGTCTGATAACTCTAAAACCTAAGAAGAAGAAGTACTTTGAAAAGTGGTACTAAGACAGGAGTGAAGTAGTACGAAGGAGTAAAGGAGTACTAAGAAATGAGTACTTTGTACTCTGGAATTCCTAATTTCTTAATCTTCAGCTTCTTGGACTTCTCTACCTCTTCCGCAAGAACAATCAGATTTCTGGTGCTTGCTGCCTCTACTATGATTGCTTCCATGACAGTATAGGCTTTACATAATTTTGGATGCATTAAAATATGTTATAGAAACATAGCTTTATTTTTCTCACCTTCATCTTGTTTGTCTTTCTGCTTTTGTAATGCATGGTACTGCTTCCCCTCTGACGTGCCCTTGCCCAACAGGGGTGGCATTAGTTTCCAAGTATGTGGTCCTGCAGTCAAGTTTAAGATCCCTTTGATATCAGTGTTCTTTTAGACTGAAATTTAGACATCCTTGATGTGGTCAGGCTTTTGGACTAGATGATCATTATAGGTCCCTTCCAGCTTATATATTCTCTTCCAAATTTATAATTTATCTTACTACCTAGATTTTATACAGGTCAATAGAAATACTGTACCCATTCCTTCCTGCAGCAGGCAATTAGTGTGCCTGAACTTTGACTTCTGCTCTGTCCTTTATTTAGGGTGTGGTGTTTGCATGCCTATCACAGAAGATTTCATACTGTGCGCTAATAATTTGTTCTATTGCTGCTTAGTCTAAGCCTCTTCAGGCCTTGTTTGAATTTTGCTGGAGGTAGAGCCTATTTTTTGTCTTGGATGAAAAAAACCCCCACAAAACCCAAAAGTGTTGGTTTCTGTTTTGGCATGTTTTAGGAAACAGCAGACAGAAATACCTTTATCTTGCATCCTTCTTATCACTCATTTTCAGCATGCCTTAATATGTGTTGACCAATTTGCTGTACTTTTAATGGGTAATGTTGCATGAAACAGCTCATGCTCTTTCACCTCTTACCTTACTGGCTAAACTTTGTGACTGGGACTATATTTATGGTCTGTGACTGGTATCCTCAAATGTTACTGTTGCTGCCTGCTCCTCTTGTGGCCCAGGTGATGCTCCTCTTGTGGCCCAGGTGATGCTCCTCTTGTGGCCCAGGTGATGCCCAGGGATGCTTTGTAAATGTTTCCACCTTGATGATTGACCTGATAGCCAAGGACTGACAGCTGCCTTTTCTTTGGGATCCAAGGTTTTCCTCCGCCCAAGAGGACACTGACATCTAGTGGATGGGTTCCACAGACACAGGACAAGCAAACTGCTGCTTTAAGGCCATCTTCTTGAATTTTACCTAAAGTTTGCTTTCATTTGGATCCTTAGTGTTGTTTGGAAGAAGGAGGGGGGAAAAAAACCCCCAACAGCCTAGCCAGTTTTGTATAACTTCTGGGGTTTAAGAAATAGAGTTTGTGCAGCTAAAGTAGTTGTTGGGGCTTGGTGGTTTTTTTGCTCGGTCGAGTTGCCTGCATGTGAGCCTCAGATACTTGTAATAAAATGATTTAAGATATTGCATTCTTCAGTTGTCCTCCCAGCCTGTGAAGAAAAGAAGTTACCTGTGTAGCACAGCAAGAAGAGGCAGATGTTCCAGCTCCTCTGAGACAGATAGTGCTTCTAAGTTGTTTTCAGTTCTGGAACTGTCCTTTCCACCAATGTTGAAGCCTAATACCACATGGTAGTGCTGCTCTGCAGCTTGTCTCGGACATCTGTTAGTTTAACTGGCAACCAAGTAGCTAGAAAAGTTTGAACAAAAATAGATGTGTGGGGTTTGGGTTTTTTTCCAGCAATGTTCCTAAGTGGAGAACAAGTGCTTAGGAATCAAACATTCTGAAAATGTTCACCAAAGCATTAGTATTGCTTTGAAGACAAAAATAGACATTTCAGTTGAAGTAATGAAATCTGGATTTCTTTATCAAAGAAAATAAACACTACCTAAAGCTTGGTGGTTTAATAAAGTGTGACATCTTCTGCTATCAGAGGTAGTTGATGTGAACTGAGTAAATCATTGTGGCTGTGAGCAGTTAACACTGTTGCTGTGGATTATTGTCTGATCTCTGAGGGTTTAAATCATTCTGCACCAGTGTTGGTTAAACAACATACTGGTTTGGGGTTTGGAAGAGTCAGAGAAAGTGTAGGCTGATAGTGCTTAGAACAGGAAAACACTGCTTGCAGAGCACTGAATTTTTCACTGAAAGATGCTAAGATAATTTTGCTGTTTGTAAAATAGTAAAAGCGTTATCACAACCAAAAACATTAAGATAAAAGTGTTTTCTATGAAATAGCAGAAAATCAAATGTAAAGGCTGTTAACAGTTTTTCTGTGCCAAAAGGCACTTACGCAATGCAAGCAACAGATAAAGTAAAATACGAATGTTCCTGTCCCAAGAGGAAAATTTCAGTAATTACAGATTGAATCAATTTTATTAATGTCAGACCCTGAAGAAAAAGAAGAGCATACAATCCATCAAAAAAGAAAAATCACAGCCTCAACTGACCAGTTATTTTAATTAAGAAAGCTAACACGACAGGAAAGCTACTTTTCTGTTGAGTGTTTATACTGTCTCATCTTTAGAAATTTCCCAGGATGCTGGACTTCCTAATGATTCCAGCTTGTTTATCAGTAAATATCCTCTGTCTTTATTTCCTCAATGACTACTATAAATGCTTATTTTTTGCTTACTTAATTTGTATAATATGCATATACTTCTAGTGTACAACTTTATTTGGCATTTTTTTAAGTTTAGTCTTATTTCTTTTACCCTGAAAATCTGTCTGCTTGCTTTATGTTGTATTCCCATCTTACCCTCTTGTTGTTTTCTTTGTCATCAGAAGCTTTTCCTGAGAAGACATGAAGGAAAATGCCTGATTGGCCTTGGAGACTCTTGTCTTGCCTGAATTCATGTCAAAATTCACATGTTCTTCTGCTGCACTGGCACCATGTCAAATACTGATTTGAAGCTTGGATTAGAACAACTTCTCTTCCCAGGAAAGGAAGTGGAGTCTTAAGACTTTGTCACTTATTCCACATAAATGAGAATTACAGATAAGAATCTTGAGGCTGGATCAGAAGGTTTTCTTGTGGGTTTCTGAAATACCTGGAAGTAAATCTATCATCCAGAACGTGGGGGCGTTGAATAAGGTTGTTTGTATTTCAGATAGAAAAAAGTTAATGATGTTTTGCAGCTGTTTACCAAACAAATGATCAACTTCTACCTTCTGGATTGTAAATATTCAGCTTTTTAAAGTGATGACAGTTGAGGGTTGTTTTAAATTTATCTGCACCTTGATTGACAAGGCACTTGCCCAAACCAGATTCGTTTTACCAGTTAACTTTAACGCCTTTTTACCTGTTGAGATTTGGCACTGTAGAAAGACTGTATTTCACAAATTAGCTGCGTAACAGCCTGCAGGGTACAAACGTCAGTGAGAGGCTGCTTTAGAAACTGTAGTGTGAGCAAGTGTATGCTTCGTATGAGGTAAATATTTATCTGCTCTTCAAAACAGAATTTCAGAAGCAATTTAATTATAAATGCAGTATGTCATTTTACAAACTTGGGAAATGAAAGTTTGACTTGCAGCTTTGGTGTACAAAAGGCAATAAAATTTATACAAATGCTTTATTTTAGAAGTGTCAGGGACTTAGATTCTCAATGTTGATTTCAAAAGACATCGTACGCGGTACATTTGTTTCTTGGCCCTTTAGTTTGATGCAAGCTTTTGTAAGTCTTCAGAATTAAAATTTTTCTGTAAGATGTTCATGACTTAAAAAGCCTAAACTTCAAACCGTTTGGTTGAAACAGTGTTCTGATTTACTTTTTAGTAACTTCACTATAGTATTCCTGTGTCTGGGTACTCTAGTGAAATGAGGGTGCAGGGCTGCAGAAGAGGAAACTATTTCTTGTGCTGGTTACTTTGGAGTTTGCATGGCCTGACAATACCCAAGATTAAGGTTACTGCGGAACTTTAGGTGTTAAGGGTATGTCAAACAATCTATTTGAGAAAAATGACAGCGTTTTCCTTTTTTTGAAACAGCTCTTGAACAAAATATGAGGGAACTAAGAACCATTTTCTCTATGAGTGGTCATGCTCTAGGGTTGTAGAAGATGCTACATATATGCCTATGTTATTTTTGTGGAAGAGAATTGCATATGGTGTAGCATGAATGGAGAAGGTTTAAGGAGTTTTTTTATTTTTTAAATCAGCAGAAACAAACTAAATGTTAGAATTGATATTGTTGAAGCATTTAACACTGTTACTTCCAACTCTTGAATGTTCAGCCATTGAAAACTGTAATGGAAAGTCATAATCTGAAGTTGTACTTGTGAGTAACTTAACTGTCTGGATTCATTGTTTCTCTACTAGCTGTTGCTGTTTAAGTAGTTGCTTTATAATTCTTTCTGCTGGAGTTACGGGGATTTTGTTGGCCTTTGTATTTCCTGATCTATTGCTTTCTGAAACCAGAATTGGCATATCTGTTTGGAAGGTGTGTGCCTTTTGAACTGAGGGCAACACGTTTGTTAGGCAAAGATGGACAGACACTGCAAAGATAAACAATTCTGACACAAAATTCCTCTCCCTATCCGTAAATATTGTGCTGGTTATTAGCTGGGGTTATTACAGTTGAGATCTTAGTACAAGTTTGTGTCTTTAACGAGGCTACTTCTTTGTGGTTCTTAAAATGCTATTGAACTTGGTCATAAATGGCCTCTTTATAACTAGCACATTCCTTGGCTTCCACACGCAGCCTCAAAGAAGGGGTGAAAATAGTTGTAAGCGTGTTTTCTCCTGTTAGTAGAAATGTATTTTCTGTTTGATACCCTCTCCTTGCCTTTACGTTCTCTTATATGTTCCCTGTTTCTATGTCACTGCATGCAAGTACTGATTCAGTACTTGTCAAAAGTTTTCTTTTTTTGTATTTATGTCTGGAAGGATTTTAGGTTGTGGTTTTTTTTGGAATGCAGTAGTCATTAAAACCTTGTGGGTGGTGTTCTTGCCAATTATGGACTAACATAACTGTATTAGCAGTATCCTAATCTTGCCTGCTGAATACTGAGTGTTCTAAACTACTGAAAAGTCTCTGCCGATACTGTATTTCTGTACAAGGTTCAAGTCTACTTCTGAAAAAAACAAACAGACTTCTAGGGAAAGATAAAATGATGTAGTTTTGTTGGAATTGCTTGCATGCTCAACGTCAGCATATTTAATGCTGAACTCACGTCATCATATAGTGATTCAACTGTGTGCTAAAGGGTGTCACATAACTGAAAGGAACAGCACCTTTGAGTTCTAGAAATGTTTTATTAAGATAATTTGGACCGCAAACCAGACCTCATTTAAAGTGTTTCCTGACTGCACAGCTATACTTTCTACACAGAGCATTTGTTAGGCTTCAGCTTTTCAGCTTAAAGTCATTCTCAGTGGAAGTCTTACAGGGCAGGATCTCTGTTTGAGATAAATTGGCCAGACATAGCTGTTGAAAAAGCCCTGATGCTTTTGTGGAAGACAGGACATAACAGCTATAGTAGACCTCTTTGGGGAGAGGGAGGAGGATGCAGATTTGTTAAAGGCTTTAAGACTATTTTCCTGTACCTTTATTTATGACACCTTTAGTAATGGAGAACCAGCAGGTAGGAAATCTTAGTTTACTTCTGTTAGAGTGAAAGCTCAGCATTTTCTGTTTCAGTTGTGGTACCTTCCCAACCACCCCCCACCTGACATGAATTGGGCTGAAAACAAACACTGACCTCAAGGAAATGTGTTCCAAGGCATGGGAAAAGAGGAAGAGTTTTGTATCTTGTGAAGGAAGAGGGAGAAGAGCTTTGGTTGTTGGGGTTTTTTTTTCTTCTTTTTTTAGTGCTGAGCAGAAACAAAAGGAAAATATATTCTCTGTGAAATTCAGTGCCTCATTCCACATACTATGAAGTCAAAAGCACAGAAGTGGTAGAGACTGGGAAGAAGAAAGTTTTGATGGTAATAGATGATGAAATTTCTCAGAATTAATGTGGTTAAACCAACTAAATATTCTTCAAAAGCAGAGGCTTAGTTAATACCAGTTTACACCCTTATGGTGCCTATTTGTATGGATTGTACCTGATCTGTATTGATGCTACAGCCCTTCCTCTGGATGCTTGTCCCAGGGTGCTTTTGACTGTTGAAGGGTGTTTACATCTGTTAAGGTACGAGCACCGAAATGGAACAGCTGTAGAGTTGTAACCAGTGGTGTGCGGCCCTGAGAAGATCATAGCTTACGTTTCTTTTACCTGCCTAATAGAGCTGGAATTAAACCTCTTGCCTTTGGGATGTTCTTCGTGGAAGAAATTTCAACTTGCCTCTAGATAATTTCTACTCTTCCATAGTCCTGGGGATGCTCTTTTTGGTATCTCTTCTTAGTACATCATAGCCGTTTCATTTTGACTTCCCTGAGAAACTTGAGGTGTAAGGGAGATACAATCAGTATCTACTTTCATCTCTTCCGGTTGAGGGGCGCACTCTGTAAAAGTCTTACTCAATTTAGATGTTGCACTGACAGTGTCGCATCCAGGATGACAGGATTTGACTTCAGAGCTAGTCTGTCATAGAATCATAGAATGGCCTGGGTTGGAAGGGACCTTAGAGATCATTTTAATCCAACCTCCCTGTCATGGGCAGGGACGCCACCTCTCGACTAGGTCAGGCAACACGTGAGAACCGAACGGGAATCGAACCCGCGACCTTTGGTGTTTCAAGCACCACGCTCAACCCACTGAGCTAAACCGTCCTGATGGAGCGGACTGCAGTGTGGCCACCTCTCCTGGACGAGTCAAAGGTTGGCTCTTGAGACGGAGTTTATCTGAACCTGTAACCAAAACCCACTTCCAGCGTCAGACTGAGCAGTTCATCCCACTTGTCTTGTACGGCTGTGCCAGGAGCAAGTCTCAGAGCAAGTACGAGACAAGTGGGTCATAGTCTAGGGTGAGATACGCAGTTTTGTTTTGTTTACACTGTAAATGCCTGCACTGATTGCATGTGTAGATGATATCTTGGAAAACAGCTACAATACGTAACTTTTCCTGTTGTCCCCTGTGTGTGCCTAACCCATGTTCAGTAGGAAGCTGCTGAAGGTGGAAGGGTTATGCATCTTCTTACCCTTGGATGCAGTGGTACAGTAGTTACCTGGTACAAAGGTAATATGCATGTAGCGAAAACTGGATAGAGTTTGACAAGTCTTCTGGGAGGTTGTTTTTAGCAAATGTATGATAAAACCTGAAATTTCTGACTCTGACCAAAATGTAGATTCGACCTAAATGAAGGATAAATATGCATTCATCAGCAAAACTGATGAAATACAGACAGTAAAATTATAAGAGATACTAATACCATTGATATCTAATATAACAATACTAGTCTAATATAATAATACTAATACCATTGATATTCCCAGGCACAAATATAAACTGGGTACAGAGTGAGTTGAGAGTAGCCCTGAAGAGAAGGACTTGGGGATATTGGTAGATGAGCAGCTCAACATGAGCCGGCAGTGCGCTCATGCAGTCCAGAAGGCCAACCCCATCCTGGGATGTATCAAGAGAAGCGTAGCCAGCAGGTCAAGAGAGGTGATTTTCCCCCTTTACTCTGCTCTTGTGAGGCCCCCACCTCGAATACTGAGTCCCCACCATAAAAGGGACATAGATGTGTTGGAGCGTGTTTGGAGGAGGCCACAAAGATGATCCAGGGGTTGGAGCACCTCTACTATGAGGACAGGCTGCGGGAGCTGGGATTGTTCAGTCTTGAAAAGAGAAGACTCTGGGAGGACCTTATAACTGCCTTCGGGTACCTGAAGGGAACCTACAGGAAGGCTGGGGAGGGACTTCTCACACAAGTGTCCAGTGATAGGACAAGGGGAAATTGAATTAAATTGAAGGAGAATGGGTTTAGATTGGATCTTAGAAAGAAATTCTTCAGTCTGAGAGTGGCAAGACTCTGGAATAAATTGCCCAGAGAAGTTGTAGATGCCCCCTCCCTGGAGATGTTCAAGACCAGGTTGGATGAGGCCTTGAACAACCTGGTCTAGTTAAGGACATCCCTGCCCATGGCAGGGGGGTTGCATTAGATGATCTCTAAGGTCCCTTCCAACCTAAGACATTCTATAATAACATTCTGTATCTACAGTGTTGTGACAAAAAGGCCTGGAGGTGGGGAAGACTGTCTCTTACTTCCTTATTTCAAGATGTTTTGCATTCAGGAGATTGTGCATTGTTACTCTGCAAATCGTATGTTTAAAAATGTTTTAGATGTTAGTAATTCTTTTTCATATAGGAAACAGTCGTCATTCATTTGCTCTAAAATGACTGGTGTTGTTTTGAAAAATTGCAGAAAATTATGTGAAGGACGACTCAAGCCTTTAGTTGCCATCTTGACTTGAAAGTTCAACTGCTTGTTACAGGTGAATCAGTGAGGAGATTGGTATAGAGGGCTTAAATATGAAGATGGCATATTTTATATGCTACGCTTAACTGAGTTTGTTACTGTATTTACCATATTTAGTAGCTTTTTTTTCAGTAATAAGATGCTGTATTTTTTGCAGATACATTGGTTGATTCCATTGAAACATTGCATCAGCTAGGCTGTTGTAAAAACCTTCTCTTAATTATTCACCATAGCTTTATGTAAGAGCAAGGTGAGACAAGAGCTGTGTATGTTCAAAGAAAGACCTAAAGCGAAATCAGGATTAAATGTAACAATTTTTAATATACTTGTGCTGTCAGCATGCAGAAACCCACCAAAACCTAGGATTAAGGAATAAGAAAACCATGAATTCAGTAACTTCGAAATTATGAGTTTAAGCAGGAGAGTTCTCTAGTTACGAGGTTTTTTGTTTCCTTGTCACTTTAAGTGCTGCTTTGCTTCCTAATGCTGTTTGTGTTTATATTATTGGGTCTGAAAATCAACTTACTGCAAAAAACCTGAGGCTTATTTCTATTCAGAATTATCAAGAATTGTTCCTGAATTGCTTTAACACTGTTAGGAAGCCTGTTATTTGTAGCATGTGTTAATTTTAAATGCCTTTTTGCTTTTGCGTCAAGACATGATTCCCGGCCTTCGACCCCATCAGTCAACTTTTCATCACATGGTTTCAGTCTATAGAAATTTGTTTTCTTCACTTATGGCCTGTAACTGTCCCTGCTGTGCTGGCCTGCCCGTTTTCACTGGGTGTGATGTGTTTGTGTAGTGGTTGCTGCAATTAGGTGGGTGAGCTAAGGAAGCAACATGGTTCAGTGATAGAAAGCTATAATCCCAATTCTTGCATCTGTAATGAGTGTGCCACAGAGCTTTTGAAAATATCTTGGAGCGTATAATTGTAACTTATTAACTAAAACTTAATTGTGCTTTAGCAGTTTAATGTTTTGCTTTTTTTCTGCGTGTTTGCTTGCTCATCAGAAGACCACAGATCTTTTTAGTCCTCTCTATTCTTTTAAAACTAACCCTTTACTGGCAGTACCTATATTGCTTAACGATTATGCTGAACACAAATCAACTGTAATAGATAGTACTGCTAATTTAGGTTGGGATTTACATGCAGATAGTATAAAAATAGTTTGAGAAATGAGGAAAAGGAAACTTTTGAGGCAATCAGACAACATTTTGATAATATGTCCATATAAAGTTCTTTAGTTAATAGCAATTGTGGAGACATGCCTGGTTCTGACATTTTTGTTAGGGAAAATAGAGGTTTGAGAAGATGGAAAACATTGGTCTCACTTTGTCAGTACCTAATTTTTGAGAGTATTCTGTTAATATTTTTTTTGCCTGTTCCCAGTTTCTATGTGATACTGACGAAAGGAGGCTGTACTCATTAATTGGCTCCTTTCAGTACTGTCATTTGGCCTCCACTGCATGAGGACCTACCAGCACTGACTTCGCTGACTGATGCTTCTTTATTGGGTATAAATCTCTGGTTAATGCCATAACATAAATTCCCCTCTTGCCTGAGGAGATACCAACAGAGTTAAAATGTTACAGAGTAGCACTTTACCATCTAGTACTGAGATGATGTTCTCGGTTTGCTGCGTAATTTTGGAGGGATTTTTCTTTCACATAGTTCACACAAGCTTCCTTGAACGCCGTGAGGTTTTTAGGCCTGTCACTGTTCTGCTGTGAAACATGGAAGACAGACCTCTGAAGGGACTGTGGTTGTCAGGCTCATCTTTTAATCATTTCAGCAGAGATTCTGCTGGAGCACCTAGAGCTTGAGAGTTAGTAGGTGTTACTAGAAGAGAATGCCAAGGTAGTGAAACTCCCCCATTCCTGTATATCATTCTTTCTATCAGTTCAGCTTTTACAATCTCCTTCCAGGGCTTTATTTTGGAAAAAAAATAGGTTAAATCCTGTTCCTTGCAGCTAAAGCCACCTGCAAATAATGAAATACAGTGAAGATTTTTTTTTTCTGCAGAACAGGATCTTTCTCCTGTTTGGCTGGTGTTTGGGAAGGCTTTTTCCTTCCATCATGAGGGCTAGGAATTCTTAAAAACAATTGTTGGAAAGCTGACAGGAATAACTGGGGAAAGATTGACACACGTCACCAGTGTATCCTGTCTTTGAAATACTCCTAGGGCAACGTGGTGAGAGGGATGCTCTCAAAAATTGTCTGTAGGACACAGGAATGTGTCCAGGTGGGTTTTGCATGTCTCAAGAGAAGGAGACTCCACAGCCTGCGAACTGATGTTTTCTGACCATCGCAAATGTTGCATGAGGCTTAGGAGACAATTTAAAGACTTGAAGTAAGTGAGGCCCTGGTGAAATACTTGTTAGCTTTTCTTGAGAGGAAGCCCAGAAATGAGTCAAAAGAACTTTTGGATCTCAGAGAAGGTTCAGGCTTTTAAAGTGAGTTCCTCAAATCTCAATTTGCAGTATAAATATTTTCTTTAACCCACAAACAGTATGTCTGTGGTATTAAGCAATATGTCTTTACAGGCTTTCTCAAGTATTAAGTAAATGAAATAGATGCACTGTGAAAGTCAGAGATCTGTGCTTCCTGAACTGATTGAACGAAGTTCATTAGAATTTGGGATTCCACAGGTTGGGTGTGAAAAGCTGGTTTGTCTTCTTGTAGGAACAATAAAGCAGACTTGTGTTGTATAGACTGTAAAACCATTGTGGAGGTTGGAAGTATGTTTCTGAAACTCAAATTGTTTCAAAGGCTCATCTCCCCACTGTTACATGTGGTAAGTGTTTGTCACCATCCCACAAACCACTTCTGTCACCGAGTGAATAAGCAGAATTAAACTTGAGCTTTCCTAATGAGAATGGAACTTGTGAATTTAGTTCTTTAAGTAATTGTGAACATACACTGACTTTTTGACCATTTTATTCTTAAGAGAATATATAAATGAAGATTTCTATGGTACCAGAACAGCAGCCCCAGTGAATATGCAAGTGTCACAGAAGCGTCCCCTGTTACCTGCAGAGGCACCGGGCTGCATCTCTTAAGGTCCCTGCTGCTGGCGTCTCGAGGGTCTTCTGGGAAGTGATTTGGCAGTTTGGTCACCTAACCCAAAGGAGTCCTGCTTTGGGCTGCAGGCAGTTGTTTATTATGAATTAGCATGAAACTGGACTGTGAGAGATCTTACTGGCGATCTTGTCATCAGCTTACCACAGCCTCAACGAAAGTCTTTCTTCTGCCCTGTCACTACCCCCACCCTGCTGTTGAGTACATTCTTCTTCTGGTCGCTGCGGGCTGTGGCCCAGGCAGCACCGAGGCTCTCGCCTCCTGCCGCCGGCTGTGCGTGCGCGTTGCAGCAGCTCTCGACACACGCTCTCTGCTGTGTGTAGGGTGAAGCCTCCTGTGTCTGGCACTCTTCCATTCCTGTGGTAGCTTGTTCAAAGCTCGAGCCTTAGAATGATTTCCTTACTCTTTAGTGAATTCTTTCTCTTCCAAAGCGTGAAGTAATAGTACTCTGATTTGTAGTAGTATCTTACTCTTTGTTTGCTCTTAGGACTGTACGTATCTTCTATTATTCATGTCAGAACAACCGACAAACATGCATTAAAAGCATAGTTCCTGAAGTATTTTAGGAACAGATGTGTGTTAAAATCAACCTGTATTTCATTTCCAGCCTCAGAGCTGGGCTGTGCTAATCCTTCTCTTGAGTCTCTTTAGCAGATTGGACAGCCGTTGAGTCAGGTGGGGGAGAAGGCTGTGCTGAGTTCGCGTAGCATCACTTTCTGGAAAATGAAAGTTGGTAATAATCCCTCAGCCTTTCTAGTTTACGACAGGTCCAGCTTGTACCTGTGACATTGTTTTTTCTGTGCCTTCAAGAATGGACTAAAGCAAAAAAGATCAACTTCCTAGGGTGCTTTTTGATACCTGACCTCTTTCCTGCATCACTTCCTCAAGTGTATCCTTTCTCATGCAAAGTAACTTCTCCTTCTGCTCGAGGTTTTTAGAAGTAATTTTTTTCTCTAAACTTCTTCCTGTTACTTTTTCTAAGTCAAGGTATTTGTCCCATAAAAATGAGTAAGATAAAAACACAAACCAAACAAAATTCAAAAGCAAAAGAAAAAACAACCATGTTGAGATGTGGAATAATATATAAAGTCATGTTAGTGGCTGTGCTTGGAAAATATCATTGCTCCTCTTTGTGGTTTTTTTGGGAGGAGGGGGGGTCGTGTGTTGTTGTGGGTTTTTTTTTCTAATTTGGAGGCTAATAGCCTATTTCAGAATATTTTTCAGCCTTGCAATTTTTAACTGATATAGCTAAATTATATGTGTGTATTTTGCTCTTTCTAGGCTCCTGGTTGTGCCCAGTGTTAGCACAGCCAGTATTGTTTTGTTTTGACGCAGATCAAGGGCAGCGTTGCGTAGGACAACGTCTCCCATCTGCAGTGCTACTCTTTGTGTCTGTACTGTGTTACCAGCCAGGTTTCTCTGCCTGCTCTATACGCCGGTTATGCTGGGAATTTGTTTTTAGTCTGGTGAAGATGCATCGAAGTTTCCTGTAGGTGTTTACACATCTACTTGAGAATCCAATCTTCCTGTTCTTCACTGTAGCAGTGTTTTCAGATAATATATTTAGCACTTGAGACAGTGTGTGGTCAGAGACTTGCTGTCCCACCTCTAAATATTTACTGCTTTTCCTTCATCAACTAACATAGCAAGTTTTTCAAGAGCAATGCAACTTAAGAAAAATGAAACCAACCCTGTGTGCGAGTTCTATTACTTGTTGTAGTGTTCAGTGATTTAATGTGTGGTCAAGTCTCTGTAGAAGAGAAAAAGTTGTCTGAAAACTGCTACTTATTGATTTGCCTTTTTTTTTTTTTTTTTAATTTTACCATGCCATTGGTTTTGCTTTGTAAATACCACATTTATGGATTATTAAATCTATATTATTCTACAAAATTAATGCAAACTTGTATCCACATTTGCATGTAAAATTTGCTGGTTTTTCACTATATCCAAATAAATTTTGAAAGTGTTTATGAATTCATGAATTCAGAAATACTGAATTTTGTGGATTTTCTTTTCCTTCTTTGCTGAAAGAATTATTGGACGACATGCCAATTAATTTTTCCTTTAAAAAAAAAAAGGCAGTATGGCGTGAGTGTTTTAGTAGCTTTAGAAGAATCAAGGAAGAAAACTGGCTTTCCAAGCAGATTGGCTTATTTATGATGCCCTTCTGCCCGTATGTGCTTGCGTAGTCAGTGATAAACAAGATTTATATTTTTAACTAGCAACCAGCCTCCCCTGTTCTCCCCAGAAGAAAGCAGCCCATGAATATTTTGGCTCTTCAAGGATGGCAATCAAGCATTAAAGATGATGGGAAGGGAATGTGAACACCCTTTATCCTAGCTGTGCAGAATACTTCTCGGTGGAGATACTAAACTTCTTTGACGCTGCATTTTCTGTTTCCCTCTTGATCATGCTATGGAACACCACCGTGTCAGTGTCACAAGAGTGGCTGGTTTTGTAACCACGTAACTGTAGCTGGCAGCCAGAGATAACTTTCTTCAGGTTCCTTTTAAGATCTGGATGTCTACACAATCTAAAATAACAAGCGCTGCTGGCCCGTCCTTGGATTATTTTTTTTCTTACTGTTTATTTCAGAGAGAATTTATGCTCTGCCTCCTCAGTTTTAAGGTTGCAAAGGCCTAATGTGAGTGGGATGATACAAGCTGTATTGCTCTTGTTATTTCCTGGGTTGTTGGAAGGCGTGAGTTGGATCTTATTGTTAGAGGCTTTGACTGTTCCGAATTTCTAGGATTTGGAGTAGATGGAAGGGGAAAAAATGCCATGTTGTGAATGCAGCGGACTTTCTGTCACTCATCTTAGTTGTGGGTACCTTGTACCTGAGAGACAGGGACCTTCTTTCTTTGCACAAGCTTGAAACTCAAGAGGAGTTGGGCATTAGGAGTTGGTGCCTGTTAGAAGGAGCTTTTCCTTTCTGTTCTGGTGTCAGTGTTGGAAGCCAAGTGCTTCAGAGCAAAGTATCAGCTGCTCCTGACCCGGCCTGCTCTGTGCTTTTCCTCCAGGTATTCTGAGCAATAATAGATTTTTCTGTGTCTCACAGGTATTCTTAATGCAGTTCACAGAATCACAGAATGTGAGGGGTTGGAAGGGACCTTGAAATATCATCTAGGCCAACCCCTCTGCCAGAGCAGGATCACCCAGTGATCACCTTTGAGTGACCTTATACTTCATGAATGATGCTAGTACCTTGTGATGTTTCTGTTACCTTGGGACTTGAAAATATAACATGAATGTTTTATTTCAGAGGTTAAGAAGATTATCAACAAAATACAGAACAGAGAAGATCTACCCAACAGCCACGGGAGAAAAAGAAGAAAATGTTAAAAAGAATAGATACAAGGATATATTGCCATGTAAGTCTGATCTACGTGTTAATAGAAGACAAAGGAAAGTGCATGTTATTTTTAATGTATTTTGAATTTTCCTTTGTAGTTATTACTGAAAGGCAAAATTGGAGATAATTTGCTGAAGGAGAACTTTAATAAAATTTTTATTTTTGAACTTGAAAGGCAAAGTAAGTGAACGTTTGTATATTTCATTAGGAGAGCTATTGTCTAAAGATAAAAAACATGCCAGGTCCCAAGCCATATCAAGTTGACATTTTCATTTTAGCTGAGAGTAGTCTAGAACTTCAGTAGGTGCTTAATTGTATTTTTTTCCTTAGAAGCATGTTACTCCTGGTAGGAAACAAACAAATATTGGCATAAACTCTAGATGAAATTTAAGGAGCCTTAAGGAACATGGTTTTGTGGTTTGAAGTCAAATAGATGGTTTTTTGCTTGCTTATGTCCTGCAAACAGTGTCAAAGAACTTTGAATGCAGGATTATCTTTAGATTGTATTTTGCTAAAGCCCAAATGAAATTGTTTAATCTATGAACATAGAAAACAAGAGTGAGAGCAGAATTCAAATTTGAAAACCATCAATGTGTGGATGTAACAGATCAATGTGCTTGCTACAAAGTCATTTTGTGTAGTTCATGAGGCCACGTATTTCAGAAGCTTTCACTTTGCTTCTCATTATGAACAGCTGACAGTGAGATTGAAGGATAGTCTTCTAACAAATGCCTTTTTTCTCACCCGAGAAGATTAACAACAGATGCATTTTACTCTGCTTAGCTTTCTGAGAAGTGTTAGGAGGTTTATAACCAATTCGAAGTTGAGAATAGTCTTAAGCATCATTAGGTTTCATTTTCAGAACGTGTTCTAGTGATAAACTCCAGTGAATTACTGTGTGATTCAGTTGGCTGTGTGCTCTGTTTTTTCTAGTGCTGAAATTTTTACTGTTTATTGGTGCATGGAGCAACATTTCCAGCACTTTGCCCTAAAGCCAGAGGGCCTGGGTTTTTTAGCAAGGTGGGCATAGTGCTTGCTCCTGCACGGAGAAGGGAAGGGGCACGTGTTCATCTTTTGCTGGGGGATATACATAAAATGTACATCCCATGTTGAAGAGTAGTGTGGTAATAAGCTCCACTGCAGCAAAATAGTTAAATATCATTGGGGCTTTTGTTAGTTTTGTGGGTATCTGGGAGTAAACGTGTTTAATGGATGGAGTGGAAAATGCAGGGGAAGTTGTTATTGTTGTCTTATTAGTCAGAGCTGTTGGACTCTTTCTTCTGTGCTGGCATTTTGGTAGATCATGAACAATAAAGCAAAACCTTGGTAGCACTTAGGTTGAATCAATGAGACAATAGCCACTACAGTACTGAGTGGCTGCAACTGGAGTGGTAGATGTGCTGTTCCTTCATATACAAGAAAACAGAAACTGAGTCATTGGGACTGAAAGGGTACACAGATCACAGTGGGGAAACAGAGCAAACCTCAAAGCTGACATTGAGGAAAACTGAAGGTATATTTTTGTTTAAAGCAAGAATATCTTCAAACATCCAAAGGTTCCAACAGTAAAGCTCGACAGAAACTAACGCGAGGAGATATTTTGGAGGACGAAGGGGCGTGTTACTTTGCCTACCTTTTATAAATCCAGAAAACAACTTAGAAATGTAACTTAATTGGAGATCAATGCTGTATTTGTCAGAAATTGTTACTGCTACCAGAGAGATCAGTACCTCAATAACTTGATAAAGTGTCATGGGATAAAGTCCTGGATGGAAGAGGGGCCCAAGAAAGCTGATCAAGGATCATCTCCTTCAAGCTCAGGAGCGATGTGTCCTGACAAAAGAGGAAGTCAGGCAAAAATGCCAGGAGCCTCCATGGATTAACAACGAGCTCCTGGACAAAGCCAGGAACAAAAAGGAAGCCTATGGAGAGTGGAAACACGGACAGGTAGCCTGGGAGGAATACAGAGAAGTTGTCTGTGCAACCATGAATCAGGTTAGGAAAACCAAAGCCTTGATAGAAGTAAATCTGGCCAGGGATGTCAAGAGCAACAAGAAAAGCTTCTATAGGTGCATTGATGATAAAAAGATGACTGGATAGTGTGGGCACTCTCCAGAAGTAAAGAGGAGACCTGGTTACCTGCGATGTGGAAAAGGCTGAGATACTCAAATGACTGTTTTGCCTCCATTGTGACCAGCAAATGCTCCAGCCACACTGCCCAAGTTATAGAATGCAAAGGCAGGGACTAGAAGAATGAAGGCCTGCCCACTGAATGAGAAGGTCAGGTGTGAGGCCATTTAAGGAACCTGAAGGTGCACAAGTCCATGGGACCTGATGAGATACATCCGTGGGTCCTGAGGAAGCTGGAGAATGAAGTTGCTGAGCCACTATTCATCAGTATTTGAAAAATCATGGCAGCCTGGTGAAGTTCCTGCAGACTGGAAAAGGGGAAACATAACCCACATTTTTAAAGAGGAAAAAAAGGAAGACTAAGAGAGCTACAGGCCAGTCAGTCTCACTTTGTGCCTGGCAAGATCAGAGAGTGGATCCTCCTGAAAACTGTGCTGAGGCACGTGGAAAATAAGATCATTGGTGGCAGCCGACATGGCTTTAATAAGGGCAAACCATGCGTCACAAATTTGATGATCTTCGGTGGTGGGGCTACAGTGTTGGTGGATAAAGGAAGAGCAACTGACTTTGACATTGTCCCACATGACATCCTTGTCTCTGAATTGGAGAGACATGGATTTGACGGATGGACCACCTGGTGGATCAGGAATTGGCTGAATGGTTGCACACAAAACACTGTGGTGAGTGGTTCAATATCTGAGTGCAGAGCAGTGACGAGTGGTGTTCCTCTGGGGTCAGTTTTGGGACCAGTGCTGTTTAAGATCTTCGTCAGCAACATGGACAGTGGGATCGAGTGCGTCCTCAGTCCATTTTGCTGAGGACACCAAGCGGTGCGGTGCAGTTGATGCTGCAGGGAAGGGGTGCCGTCCAGAGGGACCTCGGCAGGCTTGAGAGGTGGGGCTGTGCAAATGTCATGAAAGTTCAACAAGTCTAAGTGCAAGGTTCCGCATCTTTAGATCTGATGTAAATCTTTTGTTAATCTACACTTGTGCTTTCTTAGGAAGCACAACATGGTAACACAAACATTTTTTGTGTGTTATCAGGACTCTGGAGGAAAATTTCACTATCTTGGAAGCTTTTGGGAAGAGCTTTCTGTATAGAACTAACTCTTAGCATGTACTTCTTGTGAGTTTGGTTCCCTGTTTTATTACCAGTGATGTTTTGACCAAAGAAAAAAAAACCCAAATAAAAAAGAACCAACTGTATTTCCTCTTTTTAAATAAATTTGTTATGTGGGGTTTTTTTGAATAAAAGTTTTAGCAGCTGTTCTGTGTTTGAGATATTGACCCTGGGAGCACAAAGTAATACAAATTGCTTGAGCAGATGCTGTTTCTGCAGATACTTCTGTTCCCCAGTTCAAAGGTTTCATTTTTTTTTGATCTGGATTTCTAACTAAAACAGCCTCTATTGTAGAGAGTTTTATGTGATAGCTGGGAAGTGTTGGTGCCAATAAGAGCTAGAAGGACTGACAATTTTGACAACCACCTTTTCTCCTTAATAAGAATCATCAAGTTGTTTCTGTATTAAAGATTCACTTAGTTTTGGTTTTTTCAACGCCAGAAAGAATTCCATGATGTTTAGACTATTCTGTCAACAAGTAGTAAGGCTATTTTAAGACCACTGAGGATTTTGGTCTCCAGAAATCTGCTGGGGTTTTTTTTGGTTTTTTTGGTTTTTTTTTAAGAAGCTTTCCCTAAGACAGTCAGTAATGCTCGAGGCAGAAACTTGAAATGTTAAAACCCCGTAAGTGAAGGACTCTTGCTGCTTCTGCTCCAGAAGTGCCTCATCAAATTGCTGAGCCCTGGCCTCAGGGGACAGAAGTCAGTCGGTGCCTGAGCAGCAGACCCCAGCGTGTGTTTTGTGTTGTAATACTGGATGGAGCCCTCCTTGGCAGAGACTTTAAGACCTTTTGCTGCTTTAACTGTGCACTGGTTCTTTATTCTTGCTGTATCTGTGCCTCTTAATTCTGACCAGCGTGATCTATGTTCATGTTGTGTAACTGCAACTTCGATTAGTTCTGATCAATTGAATTTTGCCTCTTTGTAAAGAATCACTGTTGGAATTCCAATAATTGGTGCTCTGTGAACTTGACCATCAGAAGCACAGAGCTTATCCCAACCAGTAAATACACTGACTTGCTTGTGTGGCTTATCTTAGGGAAGCATTCTTTAATACTTAGTTTCTTCTATACATACAATATATACCATATATATGTACTGTTACATAGTGATTTACATGTGTTGTACTTGTTGTTTAAAAATTGTAATTCCTCTTTTAGTTGATCATAGCCGGGTTAAACTGACCTTGAAAACTCCCCCACAAGATTCAGACTACATCAATGCAAACTTTATTAAGGCAAGTATTACTTGCTTAACAGTTCTAAAGTTCTTTTTAAGCTTTTATTTTTTATCAGTGCAATTTTAGTATTATAGCCTGAGATAAGAATTTAAAACTGTGGAGAATATTTTTCTTTTATTATGGCTTAAAGAAGTTTGCAAACATGATGCCATTTATATGCAATTATTAAAATTTTACTGTTACTCTTAGTATAGTATAAAATACTTCTTTTTAAAGTGACAGGCAACCAAATTGGAGCTTTATGCCATAGGAAAATTCAGATACAATTATTTTAGCAATTGACAGTGTTAAAAATACCAGATATTGGGAGGCTGGTTTTAGGTGTCATAAATGAGGCATTTGACAAACTGTGTATGCTAATATGCCCTTCTTGCCCTTCATGGCAGAAGTGCGGCAGTGGATTTTTATCAGACGTTCTTAGAAGTCAAAATCTGGCTAAAAGCCTGTTACACTCTTGTTTCAAAGTGTGGATACCTTGGGCTTTCCTTGACGCCTTATTTCTGATGCTGCTTCTGCACAGTAATGCTGATTCAGAAACAGGTGTTCCTATAAACCTCACTTCTTGAATGTTTATCTTGAAAAGCTGAATGTAAATATTTTCAAGCTTTATATAAAATAGATTTAAAAATTTTGCATTTTCATAGTTTATTACTGGGAGAGGGGAACTTATATTTGTCCAAGAGATGTGTTTTAGCAGAAAGATTATTAAATTTTCATTATTACGTGTTTGAGTAACGAAGAAAATACGGGCTTAAATGTAATCTTCAGAATCTGAACATACAGAAACTTCGTATTTTCTCACAGCACAGTAGCTGTTAGTCTTGGGCTCGTTTAAAATCACAAGTAAAATTCCCACTAATGTAAATGTGACTCATTTCATATTTGCTCTTCCTGTTGTATCAAAAGGAAAATTTGCATGATTATAGCCTGAAGCCTTTTTCTATTCAGTGCAGAGAAATTTTCTTTAGAAACATTAATAGTTCTTTTGTGCAATCCTAGGGAGTACACGGGCCGAAAGCATATGTTGCTACCCAGGGACCATTAGCAAATACAGTAATAGACTTCTGGAGGATGATATGGGAATACAATGTTGCTGTAAGTACCTACCATAAAAAAAAAAAAAAAAGAAATCGGGTGTAACCTTATTTCATGGCGCAGTGACTGTGTATCTTTTGCCTGAACTGACTATTATTATAAAGAAAGGTTGACAGTGATTTAGTCAATTTACTTCACAAATCTTATTTTCTAATTTTAAATGGCATTCTATACATCATTAATATTTATGCACATTTATGAATAGTTTGATGTTTGGTTGCGTCTGTCCTGTAGGAGATGTTACGATGCTGACTTAATGTGGGCTGACAAAATTGATACAGAAGCATCAAGTGAAAGAAAAAAAAATAATACCCTACCTCTCTATTTATGCTAATTTTGAGTTACTTACTGGTTTATCTATTCTACATCTGTTTAAACAGCTATTGTCAGGAGTTAACTTTAAAGTTCTGTTAAAATTGGATATGTCCAACAAATGATTTTTGAAAATACTAGTTTTATCAGGCACTTAAATCATGGTTGCTAATTGTAACCATGAGCTTACCTGTTGGTGGATTTTTATTGTGCTATTCACATTAATGTGTCTGAAATAGCTTCACCTAAGAAATACGATTATCGGTTATAAATAAGTTTTTGCACCTATGTAGCAGATGTAGCTATGTTACTTCCAGTCAGCAAATGACTCTTTATTTTTATACTTTTTATAATTGAATTTAGACTTTACAGTCAGGTTAAATAATGAAGTATTTGTATTAGCGTTGTATTAGTGTTGTAGATTATTCTGTGCAGGATAAAACTTATGTAGTATTTTAGAATTAAAACAGTGTACATCTGCAGGTGGAAAGATTGTATTAAGTAGGCTCTTTGGTATTAACCAATTAAGGAGGATCAGTATCTGCCCACGTAGAAGTGTTGGCAAGTTTACTTGATATAAAATGAGCTGACTTCGAGCATCTTTTTGTCTTTTCAGATAATCGTAATGGCCTGTCGAGAATTTGAAATGGGAAGGGTATGTGTGCTAAATACAAAGCTCAGTGAGCAGGGCAATATGCCGGTAGCTGTGAAGCTCTGTATGCCAAATCCAGAACTGTAAAAATAACCGGCCAGATTCAGTGCGAATGCCAATCCTTGTTTTTGTGTGTGTAGAAAACAGTGAATGTGATTTGCTTTTCTTTGCTTCATTTGTAGCATTACATTATTATTATTTAGGCATCATCTGATGGAATGCATGTGTTTGTACACAGAACCCTACCGAGGGTTTATTTCAAGTCTTGTCACTGTGGGGAGAAAAAATTTGTGCTTTGTGGGATGTAGCCAACTACCAAAATCCTGAGTCCTTCAGAATTTCCTGTCAATTGATACAGCTGCAAAAACAATCACATCTTTTTAATCTCTCCTCTTTATTCTTTCAACTTGAGAAGGAATAAAAAAAACAAGCAGTCCAGAGTTGTGAACTCCAAACTTGGAGAAAAACTAAATTATCTGTCATTGGTTCCGTCTGTATGATGCATGCTCGCATCTACGTAGGCAATCCGGAAATTCATATCCTAATTTACAAACTGTCTCTCGGCCTTATTTATCGGTCATCTGGGCTTTTGGTTTTGTTTTTCTTTTGGTATCCAAATGAAAAGACATTTTATTGTCTGAAAAGATGTTTAGCATGGCACTAGTGGGCAGACATTAAGAAAAAGCACAGAATAAGAGAGCGAATAAGCTATTCAAGATTATCGTTTCGTCTGCTCTGCTTCTGTTAATCACCATCTTTCAGTACTACACATGAGTTAAATTAGAATTCTTTGCTTTAACAGAAAAAATGTGAACGTTATTGGCCTCTGTATGGAGAAGCAGCTGTAACTTTTGGTCCATTTCGTGTTTCTTGTGTAAGTATAAAGCTCTGTAAATTAATTTTGAAGGATTTAATGCTTTTTGTAACAAAGTGTTCAACAAACTATTTGTATTGCAAAACGTATGTTTTTTAAATTGTTAGGTACCAGATTTTACACAAAGACTCAAAGGAATGCAGTGGAAAACAATGAGTGCATCTAAGCTGTGTGATTTTTCTGAATCTTCCATGACTTTTTTTCTGTTTTAAAAAGTGTGAAACCTGTGTGCCTTGGTCTTCTATTGTTTTATGTATCATTTTTGTAGCTTTACATAAAGTAGTTTTGACTATCTGTATCTAACTCAAGAAATCAAATAATACTCATGCAGTTGTTTCTCTCTGTTAAGACTTACGCCTTCTGGATGCGCACAAGAAATGAAAGTAACACAGGAATAGGTTATTTTCTTTAAGCTGCATAATTAGCACGAATAAAGAAAATGGAAATTACGCTTCTGTTTCTTTTTAACTTGTTTTGGTTTGTAACAGATACAAGTTTATTTGAAAATACTTCCTTTGCTTCTGTTGTTGCTTTTAAAATCAAAACAAAAATGATTAGCAAATCAATTTGAGGTCTGTTTCCCCAATACATTACTGTTTTTTTTTATGTTTAGGAAGCTGAGCAAGCAAGAACAGATTACTTCATTAGAACATTATTACTTGAATTTCAGAATGTAAGTATACGATCACTTATGGTCTCAGCTTGGTTACTCTAAGGTCTCCAAAATGATACAATGCAGGGAAACTCATGAAAGCATCTTCACTGTTTTAGATGCTGGCTATATGTATGTAAATCGTCAAGTTTAGAAGTGATGTGAAAAGCTTAATATATGAGAAAGGAGTAGTGAAACTCTTTTATGCATTTTTTTGGTTTAGCCAAAGGTGTGTGAAGGTCTTTGACAGCATTTGTTAACAACTAGAAAGCTTCTGTCACCCTAGAATTTCACTGCTTACCCCAACTGAGAATATGATGACTGAATCAAACTTGTCAAAAAATGTTTTCTCTAGTTGGCTTCTTTTTGGGTAAAGTATGTGTACTTGTTATAACTTGCCCTGCACTTTGATTTTTTTTGTCAAGAGGGTTTTACAGTGTTTAAAGATTATTTCTGTTGCCCCTTCATATACTTGTATTGCCAAATGAAAATAAAGCAAGAACGACAACTGTTTGTTTTTTTATTTCCCCCCGCCAGTGTTTCTCACTAGCTTGTAAGAAGTTACTCTTTTTTTAAGTGAAGTAAATGTGAAATATATGGAATGTTCTTGATTCAGTTGAGTCACATTGGGGCTTTTTGCTTGGGGAAATTCTGCATGGGGGAATTTTATGTAATGGATTCAAGGGTCAAGACAGAAATGTGCTTTTAGAAGTGACCTCAAGACTTTGGAATTCTTGAAGTCCTAGTGATGATGTCCTAGTGTTCTAAGATGTAGAACTGGCTTGCCAGACAAGTATTCTGGTAAACAAATTCATTTATGCTGTTTTTTAAGTTGGCAACTGTAAATGGTTACAATTGGTTTCTTTGTGGTAGAAATTGAGTTTATTCGTCATAGTGAAAACTTATGACACAAACTACTGTAAAACGTGAGACCTGCTTCATAAACTATGTTACATTATGAAAACGGTTGTATTTTTTTGTGAAATAAAAGCACTTAAATTCTCATATAAATGTTAAGAACGAATGATTTAAGCCTTTCTTGCAAACAAAAGTGTCAGATTTGAGGTGACTAATTTTCTGAAAAGCAACTGTCGCTAAATAAAAATAAGTATAGAGCTGTCCTGCAAAACCTGAGGGTTGGCTGCCTGTGTTACAGTATACCTGTCATCTTAATTGACAACCTGTGTTTAGAAATGATTTATTACAGGTTAGTTTCCCTTATGGCTATTTTTAGCAATGCTTTTCCATTTCAACAACTGATGTCGCAACAGTTGGACAACTGTTTGATCATGAAGGGGGTCATTTTGGGGGAGTTATTTTTGTCTGCAGTAGCTTGCAAGGTGCTCACCATGGGATGGGTGAACTTAATCATTTGTTTCTGTTACCGTGTCCTGAATGCTCATAACTGACCATGCTGTGAGGGAGGCTTTTTAGGTAGCACAAGTTGACTGCCTGTCTGTGGGGGTTGCACTGGTTGGTGAAATGGTGCACTTAAAGACAAAACTGAAAAGAGATAAAAAAAGCCCAAAGCAGAACCTGTATTGCTAATAATAGTTGAATATTACAAGAACTGATTACTTCAGAAGCTGCAGCTTATGGATATTTTGCTTGCATATATACTAAACGTGCAAATCATGGTTAGCTGCTTGACTTACAGGATGCCCGTGCACTATGTAAAAACTATGTAGTACCAAAAAGCTACAGTCTGGTCTATGCTTTTAATCTTAGCAAAGATCCCAAAGTTTACGTTCCTTTAAGGAGCAGCATAACCGAAAGGATTAACAAGATATGTTGATATTCAACCTACACAGCTGATAAAATTATCTCTCTTCAGACTGACCTAGTGAATTTGCTTCAGGATTTCAGTGAACGCACATTTTGGTGATGAATTACAGACTTTCCATCTTACTTTGAAGAATTCCAAGTGTAGAATTTGAAGTGCACTGAACTTGGGAAGAGAATATGTATTTCTGGTATAAAGTAGTATCCTTGTAAATTCACTTTCTGGTTTTCCAGAGAAATGAAAAGTTTTGTCACTTCTGTAAAATTACCAGTGTAGTATAGAGGGGCTTCTATGAACTGTCCCATAGTGCTTTCTTCTGTGCTTTAGCAGCACGCAAAATACTTCAGAATTTTCCTTTTATTTTTCTAAGTGGTATATGCTATAGCGTTTTCTAGATATAGTAAGTGGCTTTGCTTATCCACGCTTAATTTTTCAAAAAGTGAAGGTTCATAGAACTAATTATTTCATAAAACCTCCTCAGATATGTGTTACCATTAACACCTTTCTCACTCCCTCTCCTTTAGGAGACTCGTAGTGTCTATCAATTTCATTATGTTAACTGGCCTGACCATGATGTCCCTTCATCTTTTGATTCTATTCTGGACATGATCAGCTTGATGAGAGAATACCAGGAGCATGAAGATGTACCAATTTGCATACACTGCAGGTATCAAATATATTTATTTTGTAAGTTGGTATACATTTTAATTTTTTGACATCTAAACTTGTGGCATGAGAGGCACTAGTTTTATTCTGAATCAGAACTCATTTAATTTCGTTTTCTAGAAAGAATTATTTCCTCATGTCAAAACTTGGCTCAAAATCGTACGGTATTTGTTGTCTTTAAAACATCTGCCACAGTGAAATTTTGCTTCTATCTTCAGTTTAAGACAGCATATCATTCAGAAAAGAGTTGGTCTGTGAAGGGAAACTGTTCTATGGCTCTTAAGACATGTAAATCCATGTTAGGACAGAATAGACTTTGAGGATCATGGCAAAGCAGATACAGGAGTAAAGCGCCATTCTCAATAGGGGAGACTACGTAGCAGGTCCATCGCTAAGTAAGAACTTTTCTGTCTGTCTTCTAATATGACAGAAAAAGGTTTCTAATGAGCAGGCCGTAGTTTCCTGTTGGTGAGTCTTTGCGTCTGAGTAACAGTTTCGTCTTCGACCTGAAATTTGGCTGACAGACTTTTGAACTAAACGATCACAAAAATGTTATGGTGACTGTTCTGACAATTTCTCTGAAGGTCCTTGCCTGTGATATTTGATACATTTTAAAGCAACAAAACCTAAAGCACTATACATCAGAACAACGGAATTCTGATTCCTAAGCCAGGAGATGTTAAATTGTTGGGGCATGTTAACTCTTTAGAACTTGGTTATTCTCTTAAAGTGTAAAAAGAATGCAGCTAAAGGCAGTAGGCTTCTTTAAATTGGTCACTCTACGTAATTGAGCTCTAAAACCATTAAAAAAAATCACTTACCACTGAAATTCGTTTCACTTTGTCCTGTTTTTCTTGAATACAGTTTTCTTCAATAGAGTTGTGAAGATTAGTTCTTTACAACAGTGTAATTATGGTGTAATAAATGTGCATGCAGTATAACTGTGTGAAAGAGAGATTCATGCTATCAGGAAGAGTAAATGTAATAGTTCACTGTCTTTTTTTTTTTTACTTTCAGATTTAAGGTTTTTTTAATAAAAAGCAGAAGGTACAGATATGATACTAAATCAGGAAAATGTGGGAAGTCTTTACACATATCCTCTTCTGCTGTGTAACCTATCTGGTGTTAAACTTGGGCAAAATCCCTACTGTGAAAGCAGTGTAACTACAAATAGTGTGATGGAAGAGGCAATAAAAGTGTCAGCATTGAAGCTTTTTTCATGATTGTGGTTCCAACTGAATATGAAAAACTTGCATTAGAAACTTAAATGCTCCATTTTGCACTGCTAATTTTTTTATTTATTTTATTTTTAAGACAACATAGTGTCAGGGTGAGCGAGCCTGAAATGATAGTTGAGGGGTTTTGATTTTTTTTTTGTTTCACGTGGACTCTGAAAGTCTAAGGCTTATAATGTGTTTTTACCAAATTGATTTCTAATGCACCTAACTGTTTATGTTCATAGTGCAGGGTGTGGAAGAACAGGAGCCATCTGTGCCATAGATTATACATGGAATTTGCTTAAAGCTGGGGTAAGGAATCTTAAAAGAAGAAAACTTGTGGTGTTCCATCATGTCATAGCAGTGATGTGTGTTTCAGACATTTCAGAACTCTTTTGACAGGTTGGATGTTAAGTTACAGTGCATTCTTGCTTTAGTATGAGCTTACCTTCCTCTGACAGCAAGGATTTATCCTCAAGTTGCTGTAAAATTATAAATATTTTTTGTAAATGTATTTCAATATGAAGTGATTTTGAGTTCAACTCTGTCCATGTCCCTGCTTAATCTTGTAGCTCTTGAAGCCTGATATTTCAAATATACAGGGATAACTTCATTCTGGGGTTTTTAGGTTATGAAGCATTATTAATGTTGCAGTGTCATATTAATGCTTTCATTGGATGTCTCATTTCCAAAATACTTTAAATGCTCTCATCTGGTCTAAATCAAATGTCTAAAACCACTTCTGGAGAGGAATTGCTTTTTAAAAAAATTGTGAACAGCCGCAATGTGGAGAGAACAGATTGGCTTCACCTGCAAAAGTTAAACAAATGTTTGGATGTCTGACAGCTTTTGTATTGCTGTTCTGATAAACAAGTATGTCAGTGTAATGGACTTCCTTCTGTTTCAGAAAATACCTGAAGAATTCAATGTATTTAATTTAATACAAGAAATGAGGACACAAAGGCATTCTGCAGTGCAGACGAAGGTATAGTTTGTTTTAAAGTGAATCTTTATAATTTGATAATATATCATCAGTCTTTGTAAAGAGCTCATGCACTAATTTTTACCTGATAATCTACTGCAGGAGCAGTATGAACTTGTCCATCGAGCCATAGCACAACTGTTTGAAAAGCAACTGCAAAAATACGAAAGCTGTGCAGACTGGAAGATTGCAGATGGAGTGGTATGTCTCTCTTCCATATGAGTTTCAGTCAGTTCTAGCTGTTAGCTTCTGATCAAGATTTTTCTTCTGTCAAGTCCAGTTTTTAAAGTTAAATGTTCAATGGTGTTAAGGCACACACACAGAACTCGTGGACTGCGGTGTTTTTTGCTGAGCAGGGACAGCTGTCCTGTACTCAGCTTGCATGAGGACTTAATTGTAAAAGTTGAATCAGATAATTAAGGCAATATTTACCATATTTACCAAATGCAACTGCGGTGGGGGAAGCAGTGGAAAGAATTCTAGTATGGATGAAGTGTAGGGCTACAAAGATGATGAGGGGACTAGAACATCTCTCTTAGGAAGAAGGACTTGGAGCTTTTTAGTCAGGAAAAGACTGAGGGGGGGATCTTATCAATGCTTCTAAATACTTAAAGGCTGGATGTCAGGAGGATGGGGCCAGTCTTTTTTCAGTGGTGCTCTGTGATAGGACAAGAGGCACCAGCCACAAACTTGAACATAGGAAGTTCCATCTAAACATGAGGAGAAACTTCTTTACTTTAAGGGTGGCAGAGCACTGGAACAGGCTGCCCAGAGAGGTGGTGAAATCTCCGTCTCTGGAGACATTCAAAACCTGCCTGGGTGCCAGCCTGTACAGGCTGCTCCAGGTGATCCTGCTCTAGAAAGAGGGTTGGACTAGATGATCCCCAGAAGTCCCTTCCAACCCCGAACATTCTGTGATTCTGTGGCTCTTACTCAGTGTTCAAGTTGTGAAATGTGCCCTTACCTTGGTGAGGCAGCGGTAGGTGACCCCTGATCTGTTGCTTTGATTGGCAGTCCTTAACTCAGTTTTGATACGTTGGCAAGAAATGAAAGTTTGACTAAGCTGGTCCTGCTCTGGCAGGGGGGTTGGACTAGATGATCTTTAAGGTCCCTTCCAACCTCTAACATTCTGTGATTCTGTGATTCTGTAAACCTGGCCTTCTGCAAATTACTTGTTAGTAATTACTTGTTAACCGTATGATAAAGAGCGAGTTGAAAATAAAACTCCAACCTACATATGCATATATTTTTATCTAAATAAGAATGCACACGTGTATGTGTGTATAGATGAATTCTGTCTGCTCTGTGTTTAGGTTAACCTTGACAGGGAAAACCTTCATTGAAGCTTTCTTTGGGCCCTATTTTAAACCAGTAGATAAGCGTCAATCTGACTCTTCAACCAGGACTTGGGAATTACGTGCTCTTTTGTACTGCCTTGGTCTTGGCCCAGCACAGCTTTGATGTAGTTGATCGGGATTGGCAATGAATGATCTTGTGAAGTTCTATATAGTGTTGAAGTAGTGTTTACTCTGGAACAGATTGGAGAACGGAAAAATAACTTTTGTCAAGAAACTCTACCCTTTTAACAAAGGAAAAACAAAAACTTGGAAAAATAATATTCTTCATTGATAATCACAGTATTTGAGGATTTTTCTATCTTTCTGTTCTTCCAGCTTAAATTTCATGTCTCCCAGGTTTTTTCCTCTCTTTTCTTGGCTACTACTGGGCACTATGTGAAAAATGACTTTTTGGATCGATATACTCTTTCTCTCCCCCGAAGCCCAGAGCTGTGTACCATCCTTTATCCTTTTGCTTATTCAGTAGTTTTATCTGTCTCATCAGTACCTAATTGCTGTGTAGGCTCTCTAGAGAAGGGAAGTAGTATCTTCAGGACCCTTTGAGAAATCTGGAAGAAATTTTAAATCTGACTTTTTTAATAAGCATCCCTTTAATTTTCAGCGTTTAGCTGTTCTATACTGTGCTTTTTAGGAAGTCTAAAATGTGTTTCTTTCTTGGAATAAAAGGCACATATCCTTCTATGAACTTCTCATACGCCTTTTGATCAGTTCATGAGACAGTTCGGATGTCTTTAGTCATGACAAGTAACCCAACGGATTAAATGCAGTGTGGATAGGACAGGCTAATTTAATTTGCTACAGGTTTTGATATTCAGCCTATCTGGTCCACAAATTCTCATTTAATTTCTGAGGAATGAGTGTGATAGGGTTTTCCCTAACCTGTGGCAGGTTTGGAATGTGCAGATTTACTAGCTTTGATTTTAATTCCTAATTATTTGAGTTTTGGTCATAGGCAGATCATTCTGCTGTATCTTCTGGTTATTTGACTTTGATCTAACCTGTCTGCACTCCTACACTGAGTAAAAAATGTCTTTTATTATTTACATGTATTGCAGAACATCTGAATAAAAAGATGACACAGTGTGCTGATATTTTGTCTGTAACAAAGGCAAATGCTACCTGTAGCACATCTAATTAGATTTGAGTGACCGAGTAACAAAATGAGCGAATAGATGACGGTTAGGTAATGTGCATGGGAATGAGACAGGCAGAAATCCCAACTCTGAATGTGCAGTGATGAGAAGGTGAGTTTTGAGTTTTGCTTGGATATGATCTTGGTTGTAGTCAGTATGTTGTAAAGGAAATTGAATCTTGGCAATTATTTGGAAACTAATAAGAGCAAAGAACATAATGTCACTGTGTGAGTACCTTGCAACTTAAATGTCGTCTTCAGGCCTTGTCTACTCATCTCAAAAGCATATCACAGAATTCAAGCGTTAAAAACTTGGACAAGGATAAAAGGTGTTGGAAGCCTGCATTTAAAAAACAACCATATTGAGCTGGAAAAGAAATAGCTGAAGTTGGATATGATGAAGGCTGAGGAACAGTGCAAAGCTGATTTCCATTAACCTTTGCTAAAGGGTATCAGTGAGACCTCGTAGACTTAATATAAAAGGAGATAGTTCTTCATGCAGCATGAAAATGCGGAGCTCCTTGGAGCTGAAAGCCTGTAGCTTTCAGCTGAATATCTCATCATTTTGGAATCTTCTTCCGTGAATTTGCCCAACCTTTGACCTAGGAAATTCCAGACTTGCAGACCGTTGGAGAACATCCTACGGAAGGATCCCTGCGTGCCTGCTCTCTCCTCGTTCTTCCCTGTAAGCTTCCGTTTGATCACTGCTGGAAACAGGGCAAAATGAATCTTTCAGTGTGACTGGGTACAGCCTTTTTGCATTAGGCGGTGATGCTTCTTCATGTTGTAGTTTGAATCTTTCTATGGGAGAGTTGAGGGGTAGAAGTCTCTTAGATCAAGAGTTCCTGTATCTAAAAGTTTGGTCCTTGAAACCAAATTCGCTACTACTCATTTGTTAGGAAATTTACCTTCAGGAAAGTAACTGGTGTAGGCTAAGCTTCTGTTTTGGTTTTGTACGGTAGTCTTCTACCTCACATATCCAGTTAAATGTCTACTTGTAGCATTAACCTGATTCTCAAAACTTTGAAGTTTACTTGAGACAGTGCTTTTGCTATTTTGAAAAAGTTCCCTTTTTTCCTCCAAGGGTGTTATGTAGCATCTGTTGTATGTAACATCTGGATTTTTTTTCCCCAGAAATCATGTTCTAGTCTTCCTTTTTTTTAAAAAAAAAACCCCAACAACTAAGATACATGTTTGTTTTGGCTTTAAAAAGAAACACACTCTGATGCAGAAAGTCTTCATATAACTTTATGAAATATAATGTAATATCCTGAGGTTAATTTTATAGGAGATACTACTGAAATGAAGAGAAAATTTTCGTTTCTCTCTCCTTTATTATATTTTGATAGTACTGTAGAAGACTTGGAGTACTCAGTAGGGTTGCTTTCACTGTTTTGTTGTCCAATTACGTTTCCCATTTCAAGCAGTGTTTGGAATGAATTGGAGTCACCTCAGCTTTGTAGGCAGTGTTTGCCAGGAACATCACAGTAAAACGTTAATCTGATTGGCAACGAGCGTCAGTATTCATGGGGAAGTAGCTTTGACACGAACCTGAACGTGTGTTCCTGTGCGCTTGCCAGCTTTGCCCTGCTGGAAACAATACTGTAAAAAGTCAACAACAAAAAAAACCCACAGGCAGTGTTTGAAAATAAGCTTATAATAAGGTTAGAATTTCTGTTAGAATTTGATAGAAGACTTTATTTAAAACCATATAGAAAATGTACATGTGATATAGTATAATGTAGTATAATGTGCATACTCTTACCACATAGTAATACATGTATGTATTGTGGATATATAGAACTATAAATGTGCTTAAAATAATAGTAAGTATGTGAACTAAATTGTATGAAGTAAAGCTTTCTTCAGATACCAGATGGAGTGCTTTGAACAGTCCCCACAGTAGTCAGATTTCAGGGCAAAGACAAAATTGCTGCTCAGAAGCAATTTTTTTCTGATAAGAAAAGGCTAAATTTGATCATCAGAACTATTTTTCTTGCCCCTCTTCCACATAGGACTCTTTCAAATTATCAAACAAAGTGAAACTGAGTCTTGGACTCAACCCGCTTTCCACTGAAGCTCCTGATCCTATTGTCAGGTATTTGAGGTTATTAATTGCATGCTTCTTGCCATCATTTGTTTTGTTAGTACTGCTGTGAAAATATGGTACTGAGGTTTGTGTTTGGAAGCTTTGAAATATATGTCATCTGATTAGTCTTGATCTTCTGATCAGATATTGGTCAGATTTGTATCAGAGCAGTGTTTTGTGAATTACTTGAGGCATCTACATGATCTGAAATGAACCACGATTGGCTTGAGAAATCTGAATCGGATGGAATTCCATCAGGTTGGATCTTCTGTATGTAGAAAAAGGAAAATTGATTAAGAGACAAACAACAGAGAGTTTACCATCTCTTTAAAAATATTTCTTCTTGAATTTTGTCTCTTCACAGTAACAAGCATGTTACACTACTGTAAGTTCTTGTTTTACCCTTATCCACTAATAGAAGCTTGTATTAATAAGCACCTCCTTCCAAAATGTGGCCTTGCTAGTACTCTCAAATCTCTTGCATTTCTTCCTGTACAAGTGATGGAATTCTGTTGTTGTAGCTGATTGCACTTTTTGAAGCTGTGGAGAAATTGGCTGCCCTGAGAATGTTGATATTCAGAACATTAGTGGTTAGTGAAAAGAGTTTGCTGTTCAAATTCTCTTTGCTGTTTTGCTGCTTAGAAGGGTATTTTTGGCCGTTGTAGCATTCTAAAAAATTGTATGTCTTCAGAGACATTTATCTTGTTCTCTGTGCTTGGAAAGTTTTATTTAATCTGAATCATTTGAGTGTATCATTTGTGTGAAGTATTTCTCTTTTTATCTGCTGATGCTCTGTGGTTCCCATGCTGCTCTATGATAAGGGCAAAAAGAATGCCTCAATTCCTTTTAAGGTAAACCATGAGATTACTTCTGGAAGAGCCTTTGCAGTAAATTGGCTACTCCTTTACTAATACAGAAAGCTTCTGAATGACAATGTTTCCACAGTGAGTTCCAGAAGAAAATTATACACTGATTTCTGAGCAAGAGGTTCTGAATTGTAGGCAGTGCCTATGAAATGTCGGTCTAAAACTGTAATCCTTCATTTGTTAAAAGTTAGCGACAGCTCTGTGTGGTGATTAAGCCATTGAAAGAAGTAGGTGGGGAAAAGACCCACCCTTGGGAGATGATAGCACGACTTAGGTCACCTTAGCAAGCTGAATTCAGACACTGCATCTGCTGTGAGAATTCTTGTTCTTCTTGCCATCACCACAGGAACAGGAGTTGCTCTGTGAGCAAATGAAAAGACCATAAAGTCAAACACTTAAAAGTGTGGATTAATCTAGTCTTTAACAGATAAATATACACACGTTTCAGATGTGTACACGTATGAATATGTAATTTAACAAAACACTTAAACTAGGGGCATTTTCACTTGCTCTGTGTGACTGCTCTCTCAAAGCAGTGAGGACACTGAAACTCTTCAGCTGTTCAACAATTGAGCCATGTATAGGCAAAGGCTTAGGAAAGCTCCTGTTTTTTTGTTTTCCCACATATTGTTAATGCTTTTGTTTTCTTACAGCGAGAGGCCTGTCACAATGGCATAGGTATCTTCTGTAAGAAGGCATGATGCTTCACTGAACACTTATTTAGTTTAATTACACATTTATAAATCCAGTTAAAAATATATGTGGTGACCCTTGTGAATTACTTTATGTTGTCCTGGTTTTTCTAAGCTGATACTTTTAAAAATTGTTTTCTGCCCGAGAATGCAACATCTGTCTAGAGAAGCAAGAGAGTGTTGACTGATGCCAATAAGCTGTGATTAGGAAGGCTGGAAGGCTTTTCCTTAATACCACCATCTGCTCTTCGCAGCAGATGTGGTCATCCCAGCACGATACCCTGTATTCATTTTTAGTTGAGCATCCTTTGTTCTGCTCCATGCTGGTTATTCTGCATATTTCCCAATTCAATTATTTTGATACATGACAGAAGGGGAAATCTGTGCACTGGTATTGCTGAAGGGTGCTCAAAATACTGGTTGTTCCCTGTCTCTTGTGATACAGCAAGTAACAGACCTGCTCCGAGTGTTCAGCAAGCTGTATTTCTTCACTTACAAACCAGAAGAGATCCAGTAGTAACTGATCACAGTTACTTAAAAATGCTACAGCAGCATAAAGGTTCTTTCCTGTGTAGGTTGGTGCATTTGGGTACTACCTTAAACTTTTATCATCCTTAATTTTTGAAGTAAGAATCCTTCACTTGCTGGGGAATGAGTTCTATAAAAGTAAATGAAGCCTTCACAGTTCATCAGTCTGCTGAGCAAGTTAAGCAAAGTAGTGAAGTAGCTCTTCTTTGGTGACAATAATTCCTGTAACATTCTTCCTTCTGATTTAATGTAACTAGAACAGCGTGAACTGATACCAGTTTTAATACAGTGCGGAAGGGAAAGCTTTTGAACACATATTTGCCTGAAATCTTCCCAGTGTATGAAGTTGGGGTAACCACTGACTTTTCTTCTGGGGCTGAATTGAAAAGTAACGTTTTGTGTGTGTGTGTGTTCTGCTGTTTGGTTTGGGTTTTTAAATTTATTTTTTTAAGGAATTGCTTTTGTAAGCTCTTTGTGGTTGTGTAAGAGCTTCAGACATTTGAGTTCATGCACATTTTTGCAAGGTCTATCCATCCATGCAAAACTAGCAGCAATTTTTTTAGCTACTTCTGCCTGTCTTAATTAGAAACAGCTCTTTACTGTATTCATAGAGTTAAAGTGGACATATGTTAGCTTCTTTAATAAGATTTTTCTTCCGCCTGGGAGAAAAGCATATCTCAGGAAACATTCTGTTCACAAACACTTCACTTTACAAACACAGAAGGACGGGGATGCAGCTGCTGGTTTGTTTTCTGGACAAGTTAGTCTACACCACAGCCAGCAGGCACGCCCTTTCCCTTGCCAGTACCTTTTAAAAAACTGAATGCATAAATAAGAAATCTGTTCCTCAGAACTTCTGTGCTGGCAGAACTGAACCGGAGCACTTTTGCGATCCGTCTGTAGGACGGAGAAGTTGGTGCTGAGGGGAAGGAACTCCTCCTGCAGGGACTCGTTGTTTCTGATACCTCTCTCCCCCATGAAGCTGGGATGTGCTGTGGTGCTGAGACAAGGCAAACAGCCCACTCTGCTCTCAGGATGCAGTTGCCTTAGTTTCTAACTCAAGATGCTAGTACTTACGATTGTGGGGGGGCCTCTTTAGTACAATATCAATGCTTGTAGTGCTGTCTGCAGTCATGACTGTGTATGGGAGAGAGTTTGCTGTGCATAACTTGGGAGTGGAGAGGAGCGTGGTGCAACCTTTGAGCAGGAAACTGAGGTGCTGCTGTTGGATACCGTGAGCCTCAGCATCTTTGGCACCAGCCTTCAGAATGGTTCTCTGTCTGAACAAGGGCGGTGGAGTTCTCTTCTGTGTACGTCAAGGGCAAAATGGTCTGTACGGTCAACCGTTACCCGATGTCAAAAAGCTGGAAGCTGCCTTTTCCATGTATTTGAGAGGAGGCTGGTAGAGGGGTTAAATGTCCATGTCTCATGGCAATGTTTCATTCCGTCAATGACTAGGAAAAAAAAGTAGGTTTTTTGTTGGTGGTGGTTGATTTTGTTTGCTTGTTTAAAAAAAACCTAGCCTGTCTGCCTTAGTTTGCAGCTGGATTTTAAAAGTTCTTGGAGCCCTTAATGTTTCTTTAAGTCATGGAAAACTCACAAAGGGCTTATCCAAGAACAGAAGTACCCTTTTAAGATAAGAGGTCCTGTATTCAGTTTACAGTTCAAGTGTGATTCTACTTTTTTGGACAGTGACTTTTTGGACACTATGTCTTGATGACAGCACTATTTGCTAAGAATGATTGTTAAAGTAGTGCTGATGCAATAAATCTCTGAAGGTGTTTGGCTTGCAACCAGTGTTGTTTAGTAAGAAGTTAAAATGATACAAAGCTCAATACATTAAATGTATTAAAACCTAGCTCAGAGTACACTTTGAGAGCCAACTAACAGATAGTATTTCTAGTTCAGTAATGTACAATGGGATCAGTTAACCTGATACAGCTGTTAGTTTTTCTGCACCACCTCAGGAAAACCAAAAGTCTTTAATAGAAGTAACAGACTTAAAAAACCCAATGTATTGCAACATAAATACAAAAAAAAATTCTGGACTGTTTTACAAGCTGAGCAGAAGCATTTTTTAATGTTGCAAAATGTACAGGCTCAGATCTAGAAACAAAAAGGGGCAGACATTGCTTTGGAATGGAGGTTTTGCATGTGGGCTACATGTCTTAAGCTCCAAATGTAGTCAATGAAGCCAACTGATAAGCTTCATCTCCAGTTTACTGGCTCGTTGCTTACTGGTGGAGACATGAACCAGCAATGTGCGCTCACAGCCCAGAAGCCAATCACATCCTGGGCTGCATCAGAAGCAGCGTGGGCAGCAGATGGAGAGAGGTGATTCTGCTCCTCTGGTCTGGTGAGACCTCACCTGGGGTGCTGTGTCCAGCTCTGGTCCCCTCAACGCAAGAAGGACATGGACCTGCTGGAGCGGGTCCAGAGGAGGCCGCAAAAATGATCAGAGGACTGGAGCACCTCTCCTACGAGGACAGGCCGAGAGAGTTGGGGCTGTTCAGCCTGAGGAAGAGAAGGCTCCAGTGAGACCTTACAGCAGCCTTCCAGTGCTTAAAAGGGGCCTACAGGAAAGATGTAGACAAATTTTTTCACAGAGTCTGTTGCAATAGGGCAAGGGGTAATGGTTTTAAACTAATATAGGGTAGATTTAGACTAGGTGTAAGTAAGAAATTTTTTACAGTGAGAGAATGGAAACATTCAAGGTCTGACTTGAGGCTCTAAGCAACCTGATCTAGTTAAAGAGGTTCCTGCTCACTGCAGGAGGGTTGGACTTAGGTGACCTTTAAAGGTTCCTTCCGAGCCAACACATTCTGTGATTCTGTGAAAACCAACTCACCTTGGTCGGCTGCAGTGGGAGCTTCAGTTGTGGTCATCTAAATCTAAGTGGCTTTTATCTGCTAACTGAATCTCACTCAAAAAACCCCTTGATGGTTACAGGCAGTGGTCAGCAGGACAATGAACTCCCTGTGCCATTTGTCTGAAAGGACTAACACAAACCATTGACATAGGAACAATAGGGTGTTTCTCCTGGTGTGCTTCTGGTATATTGTATTAGTCAGCTAGTTAATGGGGGAGATTGGTGAAGAACAACAGAAAAGATTAGAAGATTTATTTTTTTTTTTAAAGCAGAATTTAGTAGGGAGTTCCTTTTGTTTTGTAAGACCAGAGACGTTCAGTCTCTGTCACCCAGTCTGAGCAGGTAGGCTGGCAGATAGTAGACCCTGTTGCATGAAGCTGGTATGGTGCTTTGAAGTAGATTACAAAGGTTTGGGATGCTTGTAGTTATCTTTTTTTAATTGATGTTCAAAAGAAAACTATGGCAAGAAAAGCCTTTAGGTAAAATATGTTTTAAACTCAAGATAACACTGCGGTCATCCTTGGTTTTGTTGGATCTTTGGCTGTGGCATGTGTGTGGAAATGGTTTATTGGCTTTAGACTCTTACATGTTCTATTTTTGTACATCTGTGTATTTGTACTGAGCCTCGCTGGGCTGGTGGTAATATTCGTCCTAGCTGCTCTTGGGGTCTGTGGTTCAGATTTGTGACCAAAACGATGCTGATGACACACTGAAGTTCCAGCTATTGCTGGGCAGTGTTTGCGCAATGTCGGTGCTGCCTGTCTCGTAGTTTGCCCTCCCAGTGAATAGACTGGGGGGCTGTGCAGGGGGTGGGGAGGGATCATGACCGGGCAGAGGACCCGAACTAACCCAAGCGCTGTTCCATGACACCACGTAACATCACACTCAGCAATAAAGAAGAGGGAGATTCAGTGAGGTTAGCTGTTACCTGGGGGCCATGGGGAGGGATTGCTTTTGCATCACTTCCATTTGTTTTCTGTCTCTCTTCTCCCACTTTTCCTTTGCTTACTAAACAATTTTATCTTGACCTGCAAGTTTTCTTGCCTTTCCTCTTCCCCCTCCAGGGGTGAAATGAGAAGCGAGTGAGTGGTTTTGTGGTGCTTAGCTGCCTACTGGGGTTAACCCACAACAGTATCTTATGTGTATATACATACAAAAGGGTGTAGATACAGATAGTTATAAATATATGCATATATAAAAATTACCTCTTACATTTATGGTCCTCCTAAAATGAATGTTTTGCTGGGTTAAACTTCATTGTAGAATCATAGAATGTTCAGGGTTGGAAGGGACCTCTAGAGATCATCTAGTCCAGCCCCCCTGCCAGAGCAGGATCCCCTAGGGCAGCCACACAGGAACGCGTCCAGGTGGGTTTTGAAAGTCTCCAGAGAAAAAGACTCCACAACCTCTCTGGGCAACCTGTGCCAGTGCACCGTCGCCCTCACAGTAAAGAAATTTCTCCTCGTATTGAGGTGGAACTTCCTATGTTCACAAATGAGAGATTATTTGAAAGTGTTTTAGAACAATACATTAGATCTAATCCACTTGTCAGTTTACAGTAGCTGAAATTCTCATTTTCTAAGTGCGTTGTAGATTAGTCTTATCTTCAGTGGAGAGATTGTACAAATGAAAATAATTTAATAATTTGTCTGGAAAAATAAATGCTTTCAATATTAATAGTGTGGAGGGTATAAGGGACTTTATTCACTGCTAACCTGAAATCTTAGTTTTTGAAAATTTTCTCTAGTGGATTGTCCAGTTACATGTGAATCACAATGTCTAGTCAGAAAAATCTGAAGTTAGATGCAAGATGTAAAATAATATTGTGAATTTACAGTACAATTTTGAAAGTGATCTCTATATGATAGCCAAATATGTAATGTTGTCATACCTTATTTTCAAGTATGTTTACATATCTTTGGACCACATAGTTTAAGTATTGTGTGTACCAGCTTTACAGCCACGAGTGAAAACTTTTTTTCTTTTAATCAGGATGAAAATAATACGGAGAATGTTGTCAGTTCTTCAGATGCTGAGAAACAGGATTCTCCTCCACCAAAGCCTCCACGGACCCGCAGGTAGTTAACTGTGTTAATATACTATTATAAACTGAGATTGACATGCTTCATAAAGTAGAACAAAACTACTGATATTATGAAGACTTTTAAGATATGTTTTTTTTCTGTTTCTAAATAAAGTGTACATAGTAGAGTCTTGTAAGTGACTCTCTAAAGATAAGCTTGCAAAGTCTGTGTTCAAATATACCAATCTTGTAATGACAACGTGTGAGTAGACAAGCATACTCCTTCAGTAGCCAGATAGGTTAGATCTGCTTGTGCTCTAATTCTGTTAGGTGATACCAACAAAACATGCTTGAAAATAGGCTTAAATAATGACTGAGTCCTCATTTTTCGGAGGCAAAAACCTGATGAGATATATCTCTTTATTTGGGAAAACGCTACCTTAAAAACAATTCTGCTGTTGACTACGATATGTCAACAGAATGCTGGTCTTATTGACCAATCCTTTCGCTCAACAGAAGAAAATCCTCTCTGGCTCTTAAAACACAAGTCTTGACTTTAAGGAAGGTGAATCTGAACTACCAGGTTGATCTGTGTACAGCATGTACCCACCCTGAGTGTTGGACTGCTAAAGAAGCAGCTCTCCTGAAGTGAGTCAGCACCTTAGTTCGCTCGCTGGTTTCTGGGAGCTTATAGGGCCCTTTGACAGGGGATCTTGTCTGTGCTATATTGCCTGTAGCTAAATAGGCATTTAAGGCAAGACATTTAAGCCAAAGCTTTCCTAAAATTGTGGAAAGACATAAGAAACCACCAGCTGGTTAATATTCTTGCATAACATTTAGTCTGATAAGAAGAGTGATTTTACTGATTTAAAATACCATAACCTGGAGTTGTACAAGGTCAGGTCCTGTTGTTTTAATACTTTAATGGCTAAAGGTAGAAGATCAGAATTAAGCACTTTTTTCCAGTACTGCATTTGGCAGGATGGTAAAGTGAGCCTGTTTTTGAGGGACTAGCAAGATGAGAGCAATAACTACATGATAAAATGGATTTTAAATCCTAAAATATTCTAGGCTGGGTAAAGAAGGAAGTTTAAGTATGTGCCTATATGTATAGAAGATGTAAGCAGACATAGAAAGGAATTTGAAAAATTGTGACTTGGAGGGGGTAGCAGTGTGAGTATATTCAATATTGCAGCATCATCTTACTGTCACAGGAATAAATATAATTTAAAACTGAGTTTGGAAGCGTTCCACTTTGTTATCAGCTAGTAATGTGGGCCTGATCTGGGATGTTGCATGTGATTCTAATGCCCGTTCTCATGAGGATATTTGAAAACTCCTATAAATGGAATTATTGCTCTACTTCTTTAGTGGCCCCAGGGATGGTATTTGCAATAAGATGACTTTGGAAATAATGTATGGTAACAGCCAGTAATGATGCAGTAGGATAAGAGTAGGAGTAGTTACAGTGAACTCAGTGTTAGTTACGTCAAGCAGAAAGTAGAGGAGTACACAACACTGAAAGAGAGAGATGGAAACGAGTTGGGGCTTTTCAGAAACAAACAGCACAGTTTGTGCTATGTAGGTAATATCGGTTTTACTTAGTAGTATCAGTTTACTTAGATTGATGGTAATGTGGTTGTATTCAATTACGTAGATTAAGGTAATGACCAAGGAGTCTGTTAACTTGTGCTTGTGAGTTCCACGCTCTTCTTGAAATGTAGTCAGTGAACTTAGGTATGATTTCTGTCCAGTAGGTAACTTTCTTATTAGTGTTCCTTGAATTACCCTTACCTAGATTTTTATCATTTTTTATATATTCATGTATTAATCATATGTGCATAATACATGTTTTAGCACACATTCGTTGTGTCTTACCTGCTTTGCATTGTTCTTTATCTGCTGCAGTAAGTTAAAATCTTTTAATCTCTCTTATAAAACCCAGTCTTTTTTTGGGCCTGCTTCCATAAACTCGTGCTTTCCCATCTGCTATCACCGAAAGGAAGATTGGGTTCCTTAGAGGTGAATAAATGAAAACTTGTAGCAAAGCTGTTGTCTTTTTTAAATTGAGTTTATTTTTTAATAACAATTAATTGCACCCCTCACAGAAGATGCTTCTGCGGAAAAATGTTATTTGCTGTTAGTCACGTCTGCTCAGGATACCGAGTAAGGAGCATGGGGTTTTTTTTTTGGTTGTGGGAGGTAATTTTGCAAATCTGCAGCCTGATTCAGTCAGGACCTAGAGCCAGTTTTTTGGAATGTTGTGGATGTTCTGGCATAGGTTGTCATCCTTTTCCTGGTGAGGATGAGAGAGCAGAATCTGTGAAACATTCTAATTTAAGGAGACTCTTAAACATGATATATCTCCTTAGTGCATCTGTAGTTTTTTTACTTGAGCTGTTCTCTCACTGCTTTTTTTCATATCCCTTCTATTTTTCTCTGCATTGCTGTGACTAAAAATATGTTGGTACAACTATTTTAAATATTTGTCTACATCTTTTCTGTAATGAATGTTTTCAAGTGGTGTCTAAGAGTCATTGCCTTTACAAATAAGGTCACATCCAATAGGTACTCTGAAATTGTCTAGTTTAACTCACATTTTTAGTTTGATTTAGCTCAGTGGGTTGAGTGTGGTGCTTGAAACACCAAAGGTCGCGGGTTTGATTCCCGTTCGGTTCTCACGTGTTGCCTGACCTAGTCGAGAGGTGGTGTCCCTGCCCACAACAGGGAGGTTGGATTAAAATGAGCTCTAAGGTCCCTTCCAGCCCAGGCCATTCTATGATTCTATGATTTAGAATTTTCTGTGAGAACTTGCTTAAAATCTTTTCTTCAGTAACATTTTTAGGTTGCTAGCCATACATGTACTTGTGTTGTATGTTATCTCTGAAGAAGTTGCAAGCAAGTTGCTGAAGCCAATATTTTTTAAAAAGAATAAGGCTTTTAAATTCTTTATATGCTGTGTTGACTCTAGAATGGATAATTAGTGAAGTAACTTGTGCTTTTTTTTGTTTTAAGGGAAGATTTAACAGTTGCTTTTTTTTCTGAAGCAAAAAGAGCTCCAGTGACTAATACTATCAAGTCCCGTGTGCCAGCTTGGTTTCAGGTGAACCTGCCTGAGACGATCCTGACTGAGCAGGATGAAAATTGGTTTACATCTCCTTACCTCAGGGTGCTTGACTTCCACATTGCAATTAGACCAAGCCATGTGTGCTTCCGGTTCCTGTGAGCTGTTTTGTGATGGCCCCAAGGCTGTTTTTTGGATGAGATGGTGACATCTCCTGTACAGCACTTTTCAGTGGCTAACCACTCAGCAGGTTATAGAATGTTTTTGTAGAGGTGGCTGTCTCACCCATCTCTTCTCTTGTTTGCAATAGGATCGTAGGACAGGTCATCTCTCTGTCTGGATTTGTAGATCTCTTCTTCTTAAAGTATCAAGTTAACTCTTGTGTCTGTACTAAGTAAGGATGAGATACCACTAAAGACTTTTGCCATCAAAGATAGGAAGCTTGCTCAGCAAGGGATAATTAATCCTTTTAGTAGTTGCATTGGCCTGAGGATGTCTTGGAGGAGTGCTACAAAGTACAACTTACAACTGTACTTGCCTAGGCTTCTTTTCCATCTGTCTCTTATTGGAAGTTGCAAATATTTTTAGGCTATTGATATTAAATCAATATTAAATTGGAATTTTACTTTTAATAACCCACTACCAAGAATCTAGCTGTACTCGTTTTGTAAAGGTTCTGGCCTTGTGTTGCTTTCCAACCTTTTATCACCTTGTAATGCTTTAATATGATTCATGTTTGCTGTACAATATGTGAACGTAGTAATTTAGCTTAATGACAATCTGCATTTGATGTCAAGGGTGGCAAGACTTTGGAATATATTGCCCAGAGATGTTGTGGCTGCCCCCTCCCTGGAGGTGTTCAAGGCCAAGTTGGACAGAGCCTTGAGCAGCCTGATCTAGCAGAGAGGCATCCCTGCCTGTGATAGGGAGGTTGGATTAGATGATCTCTAAGGTCCCTTCCAGCCTAGGCCATTCTATGATTCAACATTTAAGAAAATCAAATAATATTGCTCCTTGATTATTCAAAAGGTAAACACGAACAACTCATGAATGCATACATCAGCAACTTTTTCTAGAAATTGTTTGGCTTGGCAGTTTATGGTCACTTCTTATGAAAGTCATCTTGAACTTACATCTGTGTGAAATTCCTTTAGAAGACTTGGTAGGAGTGGAAGGTGGTCTTTGTTACACACACTTAACTGTTTTCGGGTTAAGGCAGGAAACAGGCGTAAGCAAATTTTGACTTTAGATATAAGACTGTGAAGAACCAAAGTTTTAAATTTACTGTTTAGGACTGTACATGACTTCACATGATTGTACAATTGGAGCTTTTACTTCAAATCTAGAAGCAACAATTGGTACTTCAGATTTCAAAAGGACCATCTTGAAACTGTTAGGGAATAGTCCTTGAAATATTTGTGTGCTTAGTAGTTATTCTAAAGTATTTGGGAAGAGGAATTGTCTGGTTTAGTCAGGTTTAGTTAAAGAAAATTAATTATTTTCAAATTCAAATGCAATTTGAAAGAAATGGAGAAACTGAGGCGTAAACTCAGAGAAAGAAGAGGTAACAACTTGTGTGCAGTGTCACGAAGAGCTGTGTGCTACCGTGTGAAAGAGACAAGGTGAAATGCTGTATTAGTTTGACTTGTCTTCATATTATCTTTGGACTTCAACCTAATAACGTTAAAATACTTTCAAGGGTTACATGTAATTCTGTTTCATTTCAATCCCCGCAGAACCATCTCTTTGCATCTTCTGCAAAGCTCAGATAAATAGCATTGTTCAATCTTCCCTCATACTTGGCAGTCTTTGTGTGTCACAATTAAAAAATAGAAAAGCGTCACGTTTCTAAATTTTATGTGAAAAATTTGCCAATTGTGTGTTTGTATTCATTGCTGATACTTTATATAAATGATTTGTAGTATAGTTTGTGACAGCTTCACTGAACTGCAGCTTTTCTTCCACGTGGATGGCAGTGATTTAATGCTTAAGTAGAATGATGTGGTTGTCTAGCTTCAGCCCACTTACATTGACTTTAATTTTCCTATTTTAATTATGGGGGAGGATGTAGAGCTTGGTATCTATTTTTGGTCGATCATAGCAGCTACGTTCCGTGACCTTGGCATCACTCTCTTTTATTTGAAAATAAAATCCTACAGTGTGCTGCGCAGAATAACCATGGATTACTTAAGGGTTTGGATTTTTTTTCTTTTGAATACTGGCCAAGTTTCATTTAAATCTGAACCCATGGTGCCCTGTTTTAATAATATAGCTCTTTTCCATTAAGACTAGAATGACTTAGATTTTAATACATTCTAAAAATTTAGATTCTATTTCAGAAAAGACAAAACCAGTATTGCTATTGCTTCATTTTCAAATTTTTTCATGTGTATTTTTTGGTGGAAAATTGAGAGGGCTTTTTAGTGTTCGTTTGTCACTTTGTAATTAACTGATTTTTATTATGGCAAATTATTTTTAAAAAAGTATTCTTACAGAATGATGGCTTACCTGACAACTGACAAGCCATTACCTCTGAGGTCTTTGTCACTAAGGTGCTGCATCAGCTGCTCGGGTTGTGCGGCAAGAAAAACGTTGGAAAAAGCTGCCTTCATCACTTAGAGAAATTCCATGAACGGTTATGTATGAGGAAGTGCCGAGCTGGTGGGATTACAAGATAATCAGTCGCAGTTTTATGTGAAGACACGCTGTCAAGGCTGAGTTATGAGAAGGCTTTGCATTTTTTGTCACACAATGTGATTTTACAGAGGTACCCAAGAAATGCTTGCTTTTGCGGTATAAAAAAAATCCGTGCAGGGTTAATGCAAAGGGCTAATACAGGAAACCTTGCTTCTCTGTCTCAAGTGTTCTGGCATTCTTTGGTTCACTGACCCTTCTCTGTCTCAATATCCCCTTGCATGAGCTTTCTGTTAGTTTCCTGGTAATTTAAATCAAGCTGGTTTTACTATACTGTCTCCTGTTGTTTGTAATAATATTAGTAGTTCATCTTCAGACAATTTTCTGCCTCTGGGGGGAGAAGTGTCTACAGAGCACAGCTGTTGAAGGAAGTGCCCAAAGAAAGCATTATGCAGCAGCCCAAAGGAGATGTTTCTGGCAGGGGTTTTAGAAAAAGCTACTGCCAAACAAAGGCCTCTTAAGACTATACACATCCCAATGTTTCTGCTTTGTAAAAAGAAACAAGAGCGTTATTTGCGGGGCAGAACAAGTGAAATAATAATACTAAAATGTCAGTAAAATGGAAAAAATTGTTAAATATGCAGAGAAAACCAAGGAATCCTAGGTGGCATCTGTTTTGTTTTTTTAAAAAAATTTACATCGGAATGGTATTTGGACATCTGATTTTCTGAGGATGGCTAGTCTTCAGTATTGATAAGGTGAATAATGGTTTTGATAAGGCATTTCTCATTTCATCACTGTCAGCTTATTTAAGAGTGCAGGAATGAAATTTAACCTCAAATATAATGAGAAACATTTCAGTAGCTCTGTTTCGTGATGCTGATTTGTGCAGTATTTTCTGTAGCATCAGTTCTATGCAAACCTCTAAGGGGGCTGTTTGTGTACATGTGGGCTTCTGTTTACTACTGACTCAAATGGGAGAGTGATTTCATTAAACAGGAATCATTGCAGAACTTCATGAGGTTTGACTGGTATTATGGGCCTATAATCTTGTCATATCTAGTTTAATGCTAATTTGATGCTTTAGCTAATTGTAATGCTTAATGGAATGTCTGTACCAGATAAGAAATTAGTTTTGCTGATTGCGTGTATAACTCTGGGTCAGGAAAATGAGGTCAATAAGAGAAAAAACTCATTTTCAGTAGAAGGATTTAGTGGAGATTACTGATGAGCATCACTGCTGGTAAAAGGGGGCATGTAAACATTTGTGCAAGTGAACTTTCTCTCTCTGCTTTCCTCTCAATCTCTCTCCCTCTCCCCTCCTCTCCCTGTGCCCAGGAATAGAGGAGAGATCCAAGAGGAGCGAAATTCTGCTGTACTTAACATGTATTAAATTGTAGCAAGACATAATGTTTACTTTTTTTTACCCTCCTTGGATTATCTTTACTAATTCCAGCAAACAACTTAAGCTTGTTCAGTTTTAAAGAACATCTAGAGGCAAAAGAGTTCCCAAATTACTTTTGATTAAATTGTTTTGATGTGCTTTGTATTCCTCTTGTCTTAATGCAAAGCAAAACAGCCATTTGTAAGCGCAGGGAGGGGAGGAAAAGAAAGAATTTGAGGCTCAACCCTTTGTGACAGGAGTCAGGCAGAGAATGGAGAAGGGCATGTGGAAGAACTGCAAGTGGATCTGGGCTTTTCTGGATAGAAAGATATAATAACTTTTAGCAGATAGTTTGGAAGCTTGAGACCTTGCACTGAGTAGGGTTTTCCAATGGCTCTCTTCAGTTTGGAATCCCTTGTATAAGGATTTTAGTTTTTCGTACTACACCGCTATAGCTCAGTGCTGATAAAACCCTAAGGATGAAAGTCCTGCTGTAGTCTCTCCCAATTCAGATGTGCTTTCAGCTCTGCAGAAGATTCAAGTGCGAGGCAGTCCCTTATGCTTTTATTTCTCTTTTTTAACATAGGTCATGATAACCAGAGCAAATTTTTGTGACTAAGTCCTTTTTAGGCCTTGTTTTCAAGTAAGGGAGCTAATAGTATTACTTTGATTTTTGTTTGTGATATGACATGCAGACAAGTCATGAGAGCCTGTCTGATGCCTTTCACTCATGAATAAACAGGCAAGAGTTCTTGGGCGATTGTGTGGTCGTTAGCGCTGTTCTCCATAACTCGATCAAGCAAGCCGACGGCTGGCTTTGTTCCAGCATAGCGGAAACAGCGTGTTTAATACTTAATGCTTTCTTGTGTTGCACTTAAATAACGCCCCTGGGGAAGAGGTAGCAATTCAATTTTTGTAGCTATCAGGGTTTTGGGGCTTTTTATTTGTCTGCTATGCTCTCCAGTAACCTTTCTGAAAACATGATCAAGGTTTTGGAATCATTCTCGCTTCCTGTCTTACTGTCTGACAAAGATAGGCTGGTGTATGTGAGCAGTGTGAAAAGAAACCTCATCATGGATTGCTGGATAATACATTACTGAAGTAATATGATGCATAACTTGGTACTCTGTATTTTTCTAACAAGCCTTTCTACTTGTTTTTAACTAATACTTTCTTATTAATGATGGCTGAGAAGGTGGAAGAATCTTTGGCCTTAGGCTTATGTTACTAACTGATGTTCTCTCAAGTAAAAAGGGGTTTTCAGGCTTTATAGGAGCAACAGAAGGAAGATGGAGACTTGGCTTGGAAAGGTAAATGCCTCAAAAAGTGCAGGAGACCAGTGCTAGCCTTTACTAGTCTTCAAAGTGAGGTGTTTGATTTAGCAAATCTCGGAATGTCTGTTTTAAAGTGTTTGGTTTTTTATAGTATCATAGAATAATTTGGGTTGGAAGGGACCTTAAAAGGTTGTCCAACTCCCTTACAGTGAGCAGAGACATCTTCAACTAGATCAGGTTGCTCAGAGCCTCATCCAACCTGACCTAAACGTTTCCAGGGATGGTTCTTTACCACCTCTCTGGGCAACCTGTTCCAGAGTTTCACCACCATCATCGTACAAAAAATTCTTCCTTCTATTGAGTCTAAACCTACCCTCTCTTAGTTTAAAACCATTGACCCTTGTCCTGTCACAACAGGCTCTGCTAAAAAGTCTGTCCACATCTTTTCTGTAGGCCCCCTTTAAGTATTGAAAGGCCACAAAAAGGTCTCCCTGGAGCCTTCTCTTCTCCAGGCTGAAAAACCCCAACTCTTTCAGCATTTTTTATGGGGGAGATGTTCCATCCCTCTGATCACTTTTGTGGCCTTCTCTGGACCCGCTCCAACAGGTCCATGCCTGTCTTGTGTTGAGAGCTCCAGAGCTGGACACAGCACTGCAGGTGAAGTCTTACCAGAGCAGAGCAGAGGGGCAGAATCACCTCCCTTGACCTGCTGGCCATGCTTCTTTTGATGCAGCCCAGGATACAGTTGGCTTTCTGGGCTGCAAGCACCATTGTGTCCATCTTTTCATCCACCAGCACCAAGTCCTTCTCCACAGGGCTGCTCTCAATCCCTTCATTGCCTAGCCTGTATTGATACTGAGGGCTGCCCTGATGCAGGTGCGAGACATTGCATTTCATCTTGTCGAACCTAATGAGATTGACACGGGCCCATTTCTTGAGCTTGTCCAGGTCCCTGTGGATGGCCTCCCTTCCCTCAGGTCTGTCAGCTGCACCACTCAGCTTGGTTCCAAGGGTGCCCTCAATCCTACTCTCTGTGTCATAGATAAAGATATTAAACAGCACTGGTCCCCATACTGATCCCTGATGGACACGTCTTGTCACTGACCTCCATCTGATCACTGAGCCGTTTGACTACTCTCTGGATTTGACCACCCAACCAATTCCTCATCCACTGAACAGTCCATCAAATCTGTATCTCTCCAACTTGGAGAGGAAGATGTTGGGGGGGACTATGTCAAAGGCTGTAGAGAAGTCCGGATAGGTGACATCCATAGCTCTTCCCTTGTTCACTGACATCATTTTATAGTCAAAAGGTATGTGATATTAATAAGCCTTTTCTTTGATCTTGTCTGTCCATGGCTCTAAACAGTTTTGTGGTTTGGCAATAGTGACCGCCCTTCACTGTCTAGGTAGTTGTCTGATTAGAAAGGGTTTGTAAGACACGCCTCATTTCTGATTATCTTGTGTGTGTGACCAACTGTGATTATCCAGCGGAGATTTCTTGCAGCTCCCCTGCAGTTCCTGACATTTATTAGGCCTATGTTAGACTCCTAGTTTCAGACTGAACTTAGCAGGAACAAGTTAGATAGTGGTAGAGCTGGATGCTTTCTAACTGTTCCAAGTTGAAGGGCTACCTGTGTTTGGATGCTGGACTTCAGCTACAAGCTCTGAAGGTGTGGTTTCATTACGTAGCTCATGGCTTGTTATGAGATGTCTTTTTTTTTTTCTCCACAGAATCTGTCAAGTGTCTAAAATGCAAATACATTCTCATTATTCACCTGAGTTTGTAACTGCCACTGCTATCATGGAAGTCTCATTTAAATAGCCTGAAAGCACAGGGTCTGGACAATACGATCTGCATATTGTCCCGCTGGTCCTTACAGCGTGGAATTTATTACTGGTACATCTTCTTCCAGACCTGCCAGTGTGCTGTGTTCTTCCAGGTTTTAGACAAACACAGCAGAATACTGCCACAGTGATGTGCCATCTAGCAGGTAGTAAGAGTCTGGCCTTTTTGGAAGCCTCTGCTTTCTGCCTGTTGGCAGAATTCAGTTGCAAATAAAAGTTTATTTCACAAGATTACTGTGCATAGAATCACTGAATAAAATCACTGTGATAAAAATGTGAATCACTGTGAATAAAATCACTGAACTCTGCTAAATAGAATCACTTCTTCAGGATGTTGGATCATGAAAGGAAGGTACAGTCCAAGGTCTAGCAGTGACTTTGTTTTCAAAGGAAGTCAATGTCCTGCTATAACTTTATCTCCAAGGGAAGGTTCCAAGTCTCCTGCTGTAGAGCTGGATTTGGGTGATTTATGGTGCCTCTGACCTAGATTGTCCCAAGAACAGTTGGACTTGATGATATTAAAGGTCTTGTCCAAGGTAAACAATTCTATGATTCTAAGAAAAATCTAAAGCTATGCAAGAATTTGGCTGTTTCCTTCTTGTTCAAGGTTATTCTGGTGCTGGGACCACCTGAACGTGTCGGTAGAGGCTCTGTGACCCTGGGAACTGTCTGTTCCCCTGACTCGGCGGGGATGGGAGCATCTGTCTTCTAACTCTCACTGCGCTGGATGCTGTGTGCTAGCTGGTGTGGAGGGTTTATTACTTCCCCATCTCTGGGGAAGGACATCTCTACCAACAGCAGGCAGCGATCTGAGCTCTGTACATCAAGTGGAATGGTTTCTCTCCTTTGCAGACTGTAGTCCGTTGTGCTTTGATTTGTCTGCCTGGATCGAAGTCTCATTTCTTTATTTCATTGTATTTTGTTCTTGCCACACATTTGTTTTGCACCTCAGTTATTGCTCTGTTACTAGTCTTACATAATGAAATTAAATATTTTTAAAGGCTCTGAATGAAAATGCCTAATTCCTGGTTGTAGACAAGACCGTCAGTTGTTCAAAATGTTTGTGGTCAAATGTTCTACATCTAATCTCAAAGTGAATTGATTATACACGTGAAGATCTTCTCCTTTTAAGTAGCTTAAGATGAACTGTAATAATAAGTGCTGTGGTCTCACTAATATGCACTGTAATTTGGATCATATTTTCTCCTGTGAATGATTTTTGTACAGTATGCACTTCATGTCAGCTAAATTTGGTCTGCATCGTTAGCCTTACAAATATGGAGAAAGTATTAAATGCACAAATATAAAAATAAAGTCTTCCTGCACGTGTGCAGAAAGAGTAAAGTAAGGTACTTGGTATTAAGCAGGCCGTCAGGTTTTTGAATAAACTTTTCTTGACTTTATTGAAAATGGAATTCCATGTGTGGAGTTCCTCTGAGCTAAGCTAGTCCTTAAGAAAAAAGCAAGAGAGTACAGAAATCCTGCCACAAGAGGGCCTTTTGTACAGAGTCTCTGAAAAATGCTTGTGGGAAAGGATGTGAGCAATCTTTGAACTATCAGTGAGGATTAGTTGTGGCCTGGATGCCCGTCTTTGATACTCTGAAAGACATTTTGAGTGTGTTGAGTTCGTTCTTGCCTACGCTGTTAGGCATATTTTATAACCATTGTCTGTATGCACTGGAAACGCTGCTTGGAGTTCAATATTGGTATGAAAGCATTTCTGCTGCAGAGGTAGATGGATAGGTGCCTAAAATATTGTCAAAATACAAACAACTTACACAACTGTTTTGTGGTGTTTTTTTGCAGTTGCCTTGTAGAAGGAGATGCTCAAGAAGAAATCTTGCAGCCTCCAGAGCCTCAGCCAGTACCACCAATCTTAACGCCATCTCCCCCGTCAGCTTATCCAACAGTCACTACTGTGTGGCAGGACAATGACAGATACCATCCAAAGCCAGTTTTGCACATGGTTTCGACAGAGCATTCAACAGACCTCAATGAAAATTATAATAAGTCCACAGAACATTCAGGGAAGAGTGAACCTAGCGAACGTGCAGAGAAAAGGCTGGAGCGCAACTTAAGTTTTGAGATCAAGAAGGTACCTCTTCAGGAGGGACCACGAAGCTTCGATGGGAACTCCCTGTTGAACAGGGGACATGCAATTAAAATTAAGCCCGTGTCATCCTGTGTAATTGATAAGAGCTTTAAGCCACAGGAACAGGTTTCAGAGGATTCATTTGTAGATGCTTCTCCAAACTCCTGTATGGAATGCAGCGTGCCACAGTCTAACGCAGCCTTAATACCTTCACCAGAAACTCTGCAGGGTCAGCAGGTTTCTGATACTCCTCCGAGACCAGATCGTCTGCCCCTGACAGAGAAGGGACACGCTACGTGGTCGCTGCATGGGCCTGAAAATGCACTGCGTATGTCGGCGTCTGAAGACGTGTCTTCAGACATCCTGTGTCACGGTGTTAAAACTCTTTCTCTAGTATCAAACACCACGGTTGAACATACTTCCAGTGATAATATTGATCACACTGCTATTTCTGTTCGAGCACCTCTCTGTTTTACTAATCCTCTTCATTCAGATGATTCCGACATAGATGAGATGAATTTTGACGGAGCCATGAGCAAAAGCGCGTCTAATGTTTCAACCGCAAGTGCCACAGTTTCTGCTGCCACTAATCCTGAAAATGTGTCTGCCAGGAAAGTGTTGCCAATGTCTATTGCTAGGCAAGACTTTACAGCTGTAACATGTTCTGAAGATGGCAAAGGTAGGTTTTATTGTGGTTCAGAAGTGCTGTTCTTTAGCCTGGTTGCATCCGTAGGGCTGGACGACGCACGTTTCTTAACGACGCAATTCTCTGAATGTAAATTTGATCGGTGTGGTATGGCAGGTTCAAAAAGGGCACAACTCTTCTCTTTGGTTCGTGTGTGAGCCATGTCTGTTACCAGGGACTTGCAGACCTTGATAAACTGCTTCAAAAGCTTTACTGCGACATACGAATGCATTCTTAGTCAGAGGTTTCTTTGCTGTTGGTTAGCATGCTTTACTGAAAGCAAAAGGGTCCTAAAATGGGCAGATTCAGAGTGCAGCCAGGCTGGCACATGTAGATTGGATGGAGGACATAGCTGAGAAGAACAAATCAGGCCTTGGTAAGCGCCGGTGGATAGTCCAGCTGAGTGTGTAGTGAGGCTGTGGAGCTGAAAGGAGAAAGTGAGTGTCTCTAGGTTGGACACTTGTGCTGGGAGCACTTAGAGCAATGGACTCCCTTCCAGGAGTCTGTGCCTTTCTGAGGTGAACTGAGGCTCTTGGTGTATGAAGAAAGATGCAGAACCAGCTGAACTGAAAATACTTCATTTGGGAACTAAGTTTTCACCGGAGGTCATATATTCAGAAGTGTGAACTATTTTGCAGCTTCAAAAATAATCCATTTCTTTAGATTTTGTGATATTATGTATATGCACAAAGCAATACTTGCACATATCTGTATGTTTTTAACTCTGCAACACTTTAAAAATAATCTGCATGGCAGACAAAGCCCTTGATGTTGTAGTTACTTCAGTGTTTATACCAGGCAGATTTGCATGCTACAGTATTTTTCCAACACTGCTTGTACTGAGGCTTTTTTGCCTTCTTTCCCAGGGCAGTTACTGTTTATCACCGTTTGAAAATTGTTACCTCTCTACACATCTCTATACAGATGCACTAAGAACATGCAACTAAAATAAGCGATATGTCATAAATACGATAAAAGAATGAGAGAAATGTCACTTAAGAATTTATTTGATGTAGCTACATATCGGAAGCATCTTGAAAAACCAGTACATCCTTTGTGCTGCTATGTTGCTGATTTCACAAGGACAGCTTAAAATTTTTGTATTGATATTTATTTTTCAGTTTCTCTCGTCTTATTAAGAATATATCTGTTCCCTTCAGCACTAAAGTGAACACTTCCCATTTTATATTCAGGCTGCATGCCTTCTAATCCATCTTGGACTCAAAAATATAAGATTAGATCACTTTGCACCAGTGATCCTAAATGGTGTTTTACAGTAGCTTTTTCATTTTCATACTTGTTCAGGACTTTTCTGTCTGAAGCTGGAGATGTGGGTACAATCATCAATGAAGTTTGGCTGTGAGCTTGCCAGCACCCTAGCTGCTTAACCATAACTGCTGGTGTGCGTGATCTTACTGCATAATTTATTCTTCTCTTTAATTCACATGGAAGTTAACAGTAGTTATACCCTGAGGGAAAAAAAAATCAAAACCAAAGCAGCAACAACTCTACAGCAAGAATGGCAACAAAAAGCCAACCAAGACAAACCCTAAAAAACTCGCTTTCAGTTACTGCGTGCTCACTAGTGATTTTTGTTGATTTTTTTAAAGAGACTTTCAATGAACAGATGTTTTCTTATGCTGTGTAGTGAACCTGAGGTAGAGCAGGTCTCAGAGAAATCCCTTTGAACACAGTGGCTTGTAAAATGCGATGAAGCTTCTGTCCCTGCTGCTGGCCTGCTCATAGTGCAAGCCTCAGGGCTTCGTTAGTTGAAACATGTCTTCATCTTTGTATGAATCCTGTGTAGAATGCAGTTGTCAAATGCGACTTCTTATGGCAGCAGCTACTTCACATTGTTTTTAAACCTTTGACTTCTACTCCAAATTCTGTAGCAGGCTGCATGGGGCTTTTGCTGCCAGAGCAGTTTGTGTCAGTACACTCCTGAGAGGCGAGAGGGAACAGGTTGGGGGCAGGCTGTATTAGTGCCACCAGTGGTAGCCATCTCCTCTGGCTCCTACTGGCCCTTCTGGCTAGTAAACCTTGCTCTAGACTGTTCAACTAATCTGTGTTGGTGGTGTGGGAGCCAGGCTGGGTGGGCCTGGAGACAAACTTGGGAAGCAAAACTTAGACTCAGAGCTGTAGAGAAGTGGTTAATGTGGAGCTTTGCTAAAACTTACTGTTGTGTGATGCAGCCCTGAAAAGCAACGTGACTCCTATGAGGGGAGGCTGAGGGAGCTGGGGCTGTTTAGGCTGGAGAAGAGCAGACTCAGGGGGGACCTTCTCACTCTCTGCAACTCCCTGCAGGGAGGGTGCAGTCAGGTGGGGGTCGGGCTCTTCTCCTGGGCAACCAGTGACAGGACGAGAGGGCATGGCCTGAAACTGCATCAGGGGAGGTTTAGGTTGGATCTCAGGCAGCCCTTCCTCACGGAGAGGGTGCTCAGGCACTGGGATGCACTGCCCAGGGAAGGGGGGGAGTCACCGTCCCTAGAGGGGTTTAAGGAGAGGCTGGATGTGGCACTTAGTGCTGTGATCTCACTGATGTGGTGGGGTTGGGCCACAGGCTGGACTCAATGATCTCAGAGGTCTTTTCCAGCCTCAATAATTCTGTGATTCTGTGATTCATGCCCTTGCACCGTGCGATCTGTGCTCAGTGCTGCACTGCACTGACTGAAAGTAAGTATGGTTAGAGCCACTTAAGAAAAAATTAAAGTCACTGCTCAGCAGCAGTAAGTTACTGCCTCCTGCACAGCCAAATTGCTCCTGCGGTGTTTCCAACGCACTTCTTAACCTGGTTTGGGAGCTTTTGTCAGGGTTCAGTCGGTGGGCAGGAGCTGTGCGCAGTTGCTGGTGGCTGCAGAAGAGTTGAAGTAGGCGGTGCGTTGTCAGGAGCTTAGTTCGCTCGCAGTGGCTGCAAATAGACATGTAATGAACTGCAATTAAATTACAGGAACTATGCTATGGTTACAGTTACTGGCAAGCTGCTTGTTCAAGAAGCAGAAGGTATTGCTCCAGTGCAGACTGTTAATTCTGGTTATCTTCTGTTTCTGAAAGAATGAACAAAAGGTGTTCATTGGAGTTGCTGAGGTTTTTTCCTCTGAGTTATTTAGGCTGAAAATGTATTTTACTTTTCTCTCATAATACACAAACTGATCCTACCCCCTTAATGTGAAGATTGTGGTGTTAGCATGAAGTTGTTCCCAAAGCATTAGTATGGTAAATCAAATTTTTTTTTAGAACAGTTAAAGCAAATTTTCCTTTTGCTTTAAATTTAATACCCTGTTTAGGATGATCTTGCATATCAAAAGATCAGCTTCTAAAAATTTGGGAGGAAGATTTAAGTGTGTTTTGGGGTTTTTTTTTTTAACTTATCTAAATGTCATATTTGGTTTAGATGCTGATGCTAACGAAGATTCCTCTCCCCCGCTCCCAGAAAGGACGCCAGAATCATTTGTATTAGCAAGTGAACAGAGTGAGTTCTTAATGCTTTGTGGTAATTTGGGATAAAATGCAAAGTGCATTTCAGTGTCTTATTTGAATGCCCTTGCTTTCTGGTGACCCTTAAAGTGTTGGACCAAATTGTAAAATGGAATGAAATCTAGCCACGTGTAGTGACTTGTTGTGAGGTTTAACTTCCGCAAGTCTTTGAACACAGCAAAATTATTTCTTGTTTTCTGATAAAGCATGCTGTTAGGTGATATTTAAGTATATTGGATATGTCAATATTGACTCTAGTGGAGCAGATTTTCAGCCCAAAGAGTTTGGAAATGTGATACCGTAGGGCAGTGCTGTGCAGTCGGGGGATTCCCCAGCTATTTTAGTTCCTTACTGCTCCCAGGTCAGGAATGGGAAAACACACAAACAGCGCTTCTCTGATTTCCCTTTCTTGGGCAAAGGAAAGATGATGATGTTTCTTACTGTACTGCATGTAGTGAACAAGCCCAGTTTACTTACGTTTAATATAGTTTACTCTTTCCCTGTATCAAGGGCAACTGAAAGAGAAAACTGACACTTAAAAACTGACACTTAAAAATAATTCACTGCACGTTTCAGTCACCAAGCTACTAACAGTGGAATACTAAAAAAGGCAAATTGAAGTGATAAGTTAGGTCGATGTTTGATATCTTCCAAAAAACCTAGTGTGGTGTAGTTTTTTCCTGAGATATTTGTTCAGTGTCACTTTGTGAAAGTTTTAAATTTTGGCCAAAGTAGTTAATATGAATATGTTCAGCATAAAAACATTGATGTTCTGTAAATATGCCCGTTGAGCATCATAAGCATAGGTAGTTCAGAGTCAGTGATTCCACCTTTGGATATTATGGGCTTGCTTCTTTTCTCTAAGAACAAAGGAAACAAAGCTGTTTTCTTTAAAAAAAAATAATGATCTCTTTGGGACTGGAGTCAACACTTCAATTTTGGTTGTGTTTTTGTAGTGCTGTCCTTACGTGTGTGGTTTGTATGCTTAGTATGTCTTTAATACTGTTATTGCACAGCTGGTGTAAGAATTTTAAAAACATCATTGAAAAAGAAGCTAATTCTCCTATTGGTTAGGAACCCCCAAGTGAAAAAAGTGGACATCCACAATGCAAACACTGACTTCTTGTGTTTTGGATTATGTTGTGGAGTTTTTCCTTATCTCAAATGCTGTTCATGTAAAAAGAGATTCATGTTTTTACAAGCATTTAATTTTTAAAAAAAAAGTTGCTTTACAGCACACTTCTAATGCTGTGTTCTAACACTTCATTGTGGAGAGAAGTCAAGTGTGTTGAGTTTGATTTCATTTTTCCTAGGCACACCCTTGCCGAAGCCAGTTACGATTGCACAGTCTGATTGGAGCATATTGCGTGATCAGCATCTCCCTGAACAACCAGTCTCTACAGTAAGTACCAGAGACAAGTCTGCACTAATCAGTCATTTCTCCTTTGGTTGGGAGCTACAACAAAAAGCAAAACACGTACTTGTGGAAAGTTGACAGCTGTTGATCATCTGCAACCAACCAGGTGTTCCTCTGCCTGAGCTGCTGTGTTAAAGAGCACGTTTCCTTTCCAAGAAAACAATCTGGTTTTCTACATTCAGCAATACTTGTAAAACTAATCCATAATATATCTTAAATCAGGGCTGTAAGAGGGTAAATACGCTTGCTGTGTGCAAGCCCAAGACTTGCAGTCTCTAGTCGAACCTGCTGCCCGCGGCGGGGCCGAGCCCCAGGCTGCTCAGGCCTTTATCCAGTTGGGGCTTGAAAACCTCCAGCGACGGAGACGTCGTAGCCTCCGTGGGCAGCCCCTTTCACCCTCTCACCAAGTTCTGCCTTGCATCCGTTTTTATTTTAAACAAACCTTGTTCTGCCCGTCAGATTGCGCTCTGCACATCTGTCCACGAGTTGCTCAAAATCCTCGAGCACAAACAGCTGGCAAAACGTCAGCAGCACAGAAATCCTCTTCATCTTTATGCCTTTTTTTTTTTTTTTTCCATGCACCCCCGATACACTTTATGGCCACTTTTACAGACCACTTAATATGACAAAAAAGATAGATGTGAATTTTCAGGGACTGTAAATTTAATATGAGAACTAACATTATTTTCCAAATGTGGCAATTTTGACTTTTCATTAAGTGTTAAACTATCAGCAGCTACTTCTTAACTTCTGTACAATTTTTGTGTCCATGTTACAGCAAGTCAAATGTAGGAGCAGATAGATATTTACAAGGGTGTTGGATTTTTTTTTTTGAAGATGTTTTCATTGTCTTGAATTTCTAATGTTCTTTCAGTGTTTTGTTAGCATTTTATAGACTTATTTTAAATATTTCTCATTAACAGGGTTTGAAAACAACTTCACCTATACTACCTGGTAAGTGATGGAAAGATTTTAATACATTTTTCCTCTTGAAAAAAAAAATTGCCTAAACTTGAATTTTGCTCTGAAAATATCCAAGTATTTTGTCAAAATACTGGCATTTCTGAAAAGGTCTTCTGTTTTTAAAGCTTCTAAGGTGTTCTGAGGAAGCAAGTTCCAAGTCTAATCTAAAAGTTAAACTTTGGGTATGCTAAAATAATGAAGATCAAAAATAGTGAGTTTGAGTGCATATTATAATAATATTTTTTCAGCTTAATTAGAACTTTCCTGTGTTATTGCACTAGCAATTGTAAAAGTTGCTGAATTGATTTCTTTAACTTTAGGAATAAACCTGGAATAAGTTCAGCAATGGGGGGGGGTGGGGGGTGGGTGTACATATATGTTGCGTATTTAACAAAGTCTTTGATTTTTGATCTTCTGGAAAGGGTTCAATAAAAAGTACGGTCTATCAGCTGGTGTTTAACTTTGCAGCAACCTGCACCAGCTGTGAGCTTATGTCTGTTCTGCATATACTTGAATGGGCTTGTACAGCCCATTTGAAGCTTATGTTAAATACCTAGGAGATTTTTTTTTTTTAATCGTTTTCAGAAATATTACAGATTTCTTTTATATAGAGTGATTATACAAGTAATGCAACACATAGTTACCTTTCATGTCTTCTTTTTTAACTAAAGGTGCTTCAGAATATGAACAGACGCATTTGTATTGATGTATTCAATAGAACTGTGAGCTCTTGCTGTAAATAGGTGCTACACAGGATTTTAAATATCCACACAAACTTTAAAAAGCTAATACGATTTGGCGAACAGGAATGTGTCACTGTTATTGAACATCTTCATAAATAATTTTGAAGTATTTTTTTTAAAATGAGAACTTGGATTTTACATCTTAAAATAGTGTCCACTTAGTGCCGACTAAATGAATATTACAGTAAGGGGGCGTGCGTGTGTGTTTTCCAGATCGTCCTGAAAGAAGCAACAAAACACCAACTGACATCTTACCTCAGATTTCTTTTTCTGGTTCCAGTGATACAAGAGGTCCAATTTCAGAATTTCCTGCGGAAGTAACAGATATTGGTAATTACAGTTCATTTGGAACATAATCACTAGATTATTTAAACAGAAGAATCACTAGCAGTACTAGTTGGGGCAGCTGCTACTCCTACCTCCCTCCAGCTTGCTGAGGTACAGAACCCAGCCCAATAAGCCTGTCTTGTCTCTTCAGCATCACTGAAAGAGTTTTCCCCAGAATGAGTGATTCAGTCATAGAATCGTAGAATGGCCTAGGCTGGAAGGGACCTTAGAGATCATCTAATCCAACCTCCCTGTCATGGGCAGGGATGCCCTTAACTAGATCAGGCTACTCAAGGCTCTATCCAGCCTGGCCTTGAACACCTCCAGGGAGGGGGCAGCCACAATGTCTCTGGGCAATTTATTCCAAAGTCTTGCCACCCTTGTACTGAAGAATTTCTTCCTAAGATCTAATCTAAATCGATTCTCCTTCAACTTAAACCCATTTCCCTTTGTCCTATCAGTGGACGCTCTTGTAAAAAGTCCCTCCCCAGCCTTCCTGTAGGTTCCCTTCAGGTGTTGGAAGGCAGCTATTAGGTCCGCCCCGAAGTCTTCTCTTTTCAAGACTGAGGTCATTGTTCACTTTATTTTTTAGAGTGTATGAAATACTGAATTCATCAAATGAGATATAATTACTGTAGAGCATTGAAAATCTGCAGAAACAGTACCTGAGAAAACTGCTTTGGTACACAGAGAAGGGGGAAAAAAAAAATCAGTAAATGATAACAAAGGCTGTAATACTGTATCTACTAAAAAGTACTTCGCAAGTGACGTTTAAATATTGAATTGTAATTATATACAAATTCTACATGTTTGCATTTCCTGTGGCCGTAGTGTGTGTAGAATTCCTAATAACACAAAGTCCCTTTCTCGCCCTCTGAATAAACCTCTTCGGTCAGAGCTGGAGGATGCCCTACAGGACTCCCGTGGACGGCTGCCCATGCTTGGGAGGCTGCCTAGGCCAAGCGGACAGAAATATGAAATATGTTTCTTTCCTCAGGTTTCGGTAATCGCTGTGGAAAGCCCAGAGGACCAAGAGAGCCGCCTTCAGAATGGACATGATCCAAAAAGCAATGGACGTAGGGTCAATAAATTATACTGGAAGACTCAAGTGCCACTGAGAACTAGACACAAACTAGTATTCCACTTTTCTGGGGAGCGACTAACACAGAGCAGTGTAGATCTAACTACCGGCTGGTGCACTCTTACAGTACATCCCACGCGAAACCTTAAACATTGTTCACACCAGTGGATTTTCCAGTATTACAACTTAACTTTTTGCTGGGGCCATCTACCTGCCTTATTACACTTAGGAGAAAGTATTACATATGATTTATTTTGTAACTTCAAGTATTATTGCCTTAATGTCTTTTAACCCTGTTACACGCTGCTTGTAGACATATGTTAATATAGTAATACTTTTGACAGATTGTGTTTATGGACTACTTTTTGCTAACGTTTGATTACCATGTACGCATTATTTTGTATATGTACAGGGCAAGTAAGTATATAATTTGATAAAGTTGCAATCATAAAATATTAACAGAAGATGTAAGAAATCTCTGCATGATCTAAATTTTTTCTGTACCTTATTTGTAAATTATTTGCCCTGAAGTTTTAGAAAATAGTTTCTGGGGTTTTTTACAAAAATTGCTGGACACACACAGCCAGAATTGCAGGTTAGCAGAGATAAAGATTGTAATACATTTTGTAAATTGTAAGCAAAAGGTTATTTTTATATTATATACTGTTTAATTGTCAGACCTAATTTGTTCTGGTTTTCATCTAGTCATGGAGATTCAGTAAGTGCCTTGGAACAGTATTGAATTCTCTTAGCCTGTGTATGTTACTTCAGTGTTTTGAGTTCATCTGGAATTAGATTATCAGAAATATTTGTACATTTCTAGTATATTTGATCTGCCAGTAAAAGAGAAACCATTCTACATAATCAACACTCCTTAGTTTTCATTTTAATGTTTCATCAGTTGCAATCTTCAGAAAATTCATCTCTCGACTTTCTGTACAATAGGGTTTTACAGTTTTAATACGGCGTGTTTCTAATTTGGGAAAACCAGAACACACTGGTAAAAGGACTGTTTCAAATACCACTGTCTTCTCTTACAAATGGTAAAATACCATTTTTTTTGTTGTTCAGCGACTGTGTATGTAAGAAAGCAACTTATATGAAGGTTCACATAGAGCCCTTGCAGCTACACTGTATCTTGGCAATATATTATGTCAAGAGTTAATCCTTATAAGGATTCCTTACTTAAACTTTTCTGTAATACAATCTTTAAATTAAAGAAAGTCAAAATCTCACTATGGGTGTTATTACTTTTAGGATAAAAACCGTATTCGGAAGCAAAATAAAACAGTGAAGGATAGCAGTCTGGCTTAGCTTATAGATCTCGTACTTGAACAGAGTAGTGACCCTCAAGACCTTATTTTTAGTAACTGCTTTAAAAGTTCTGGCTGGCAACAAGGCTGGAGAAGTGAAGAAGAACATTTAGAGGAAAAAAACGTTTATTTTAGGTAGTAAAACCATCTCTGTTAATCTGAACCTTAGCCATGGAAGGATCACATCTGGTTTACTACTTGTACCTTTCGGGCCTCTCTGCTAAGAGAGAGCAGCGCTATTAAAACTTCCAAAAGGTCCGTTGTGTGCAGTTCCTGTCTGTGACTGCGGGTTCACCACCGTGCGTTTGGTACACAGCGGGGGGAAACCCTGTCAGAGAGCTGTGTGCACTGCAAATACTTATCCTAACTTCCCCTGGAAATAGTTGTGCAATCATTCATTTAAAAACAAATAATTCAATGATATATGTCTTTTGGGATAAACTATAGCAACCAGACTCCTGCGTTGTGAACAGTTCAGACAGCCGGAATGTCTTGCAGTTGGCAGGAGAAAGTTGGGCTGAATTTTGTTTGTCTTGCCCTGCGCTGAAGGCAATTAGCTTAGACTTTCACTTGTACAGGCTTCCTGCAGCTTTGTAAGGCATGATGGGCTGTCGTTGCCACTGGACAGCCCAAATCATTGTCACTTTTCTTATTTAACAGTTGTTTTAAAGATTTCCAAATATGCGTTGTATGTACTTTTAAAGGACCATTTCCCTATTTCTCTACCAAGAAAATACAGAACTATGCAGATTGTAGATTTCCTGCTTTCCATGGTTGAGTTTCACCAAGACCAAAGGCTGACAACAATCTGTGCACTACATACAAGCTGTCTGGTAACATTTACTTAAAGTACGTCCTGGTTCCTGTTTTCCCTTTAGATTTGCCTGGATCTGGAAAAATACACCAGACTGCGTTGTGACACAAACTTCTCAGCCTTTCTTTGCTTTAGTGATCTAAAACTACAATTGTCCTCTATGGTTCTCTGTGTCTTTTGACAGACATTTTCTACAACTCACTGTTTCGTGCTTACATTCATCTGAGTTTTATATTTTAATCTATTTTATTTCAGGTAAACTGACAGTTTTAAGTGCCAAAGTAAAACTTGCCCAATACTTTCTGTATCCGTTCTTGTGGTTGGCACAGAGATAAGCGTGGGGTGTCGGGTGCTGGCTGCGGGGTGGCTTCACACCGTAACATAAACATTTTCAAGTCTTAACAACTTAAAAAAACAAAACCTTACTTTGCTGTGGTTTATTTGAAATTTAATCTTAAAAGAGTTTAGACTATTACGTTAGTTTGCAAATTATTGTTGAATACAGAGCTAAACCAAGTTATTCTATACGTATGTTGAAATCAATCATGGAATAACCTTTCCTTTCCTTTAGCTCCAGTTATTTTTCCCAAAACCAGGCTTCAGCTTCAGTCTGAAGCTCAGCACTTCGCAGGAATGCAACTGACTTGATCACTGAGGCAAAGAACCAGTAACACTACTCAACCCAGCTATTCATTAGTAACCACTGCATTGGCTTGTTTGTTCCTTCAGTATTTTTTCTAATATTCCATTTATTAAATTTTCTAAATGTATTAATATTGAACAAATCATGCAGTAAATTACCACGTCAAGAGAAGAATGAATTTGCCATGTTTTACAAATGTAAATACTCAAGTGTCAGAAGAAACCTGACTGCTATAACAACTATCATCGCTCATCTCTATTATGCCGCGTGTTTTAGATTTTTTTATCAATTTGGCAGGTAGCTTTCTACTTTCTATCAATTAGAGCATTATTTTAGCATTTTTATTTCTTATCTCTTAGGAAAGCCTGGTGCGTTTACATGTAATTTTCCTTAAAGAAGTTTCTAACTTTGGAACCGTGCAGAAAATCTCCAAGAATGACCTCTGGGGTTTTGTATGTTGAAACCTTGGATGGGGTTTCTTCAGAGACAAACTTCTAAAAGAATGAATGTAGATCAAGTGTGACACAGTGACTGGGCAGTGTGATAACCCTGTGCTGCTGGAGTAGTTGTTTTTAGCTGCCTTTAAATGGTCTTCTGACAGTTAAACACCTTAATATTTGTATTTGAGGATTAAACTGTTTCAGGTTGTAATTCCCACTGTGCCACACAGCGCTTGGTATGAAGCGGCGACTTATGCTTTAATATATAGTAACTACAAATTTCTGTAATGGAGTAATGGTACTGCTGCTGCTACAACATATCTATTTCATTGTGCTTTTCACGTGCTTGATAATATTGTACTGTTGGTGGCAGGTGGCTCTTCCTGCGTTACCTGGTAGGTGTGAAAGGAGATTTGTGCAGCAATTAAAGCCATTTTTGTCGAGCGGCAGCTTTGGGCTGCAGAGGAAGAGCTGAGCAATGACTGCATCTGAGAGCATCTGCCCTTTGGTGTACGCGAGGCTTGAGAAGATGGTTGTAAGGAGGATGGTTGAGTGGATGATTGTGAGGCAGAGCTGAAATTAGACCAGCTCTGCGTAGCCTGGACACCTCTGAGACTCTTTGGCACAGTGCAGGGCAGACCACCCACAATCCAGCTATAGTCATTCAGAATTTATTCAACTCCTCTTTAATCTGTTTAACGTAAGGTGGTTCAGATGCTCTAGTGAGAATCGGACAGAACAATTATGATTGTTGAAGGAAGGGAATAACCTGGTAAAAACTGAAGATCGTGAGTGGCACCCGGGGGGAAAAAAAAATTGCTTTTTCATTGTTATTATTTGCAGTCCAAAAATATTGTTTCTACTGCTAGATTACAGAAGAGATGAGAGCTAAGCCTTCCTGGCTGGAGGAAGGGAATATATTGTCAGCGTTAAGCAGGTGATAAGCCTTGGACCACACAGAGCACGCTGCAAACCAGACAGTGTTTCTCCCAGTCTGATTTGGCAGTTCAGCTGGGTTAAGAAAAGCTTGCAAACGCTGGCAAGGATATCCTAAGGTATAATGACCCAGACAAAGGGGTTTTTTTTGTTATTTTTGTCTGTGCTGATTTGTACTTGCAGCAGGGGAATAAAAGAATAAATAACTTGGAAAATGTAATTTGAGTTTAATAAGTGACATGCTGGCTTTCAGAGCGCTGGAGTGAAAGGGCTTACATGTCACAAAGGCAGCAGGAGCAGTAGTAACAGTGGAAAAGGAAGAAGAATATCTCTGAGATCTAGACAAGATAGTTAGATGATGCTTCTGAGTGGGAAGGACAGAAAGCCAGGACCGCTGCCTGTGAGGTGTGTTCAGGAGGGAACACAAGGGGTGCTAAAAATCAATTTTAATCTGAAAAAAAAATTATATATATATATATATATAGTTTGAACTAGTCAGAGGGAGAAAATCAAGCAAGAGAGGGTTGGACTAGAGAAAGGCTAGAAATGAAAATCACCTTGAAAGAGGAGTTGGAGGAGAACAAGGAGTTAAGGGCTTTGGACAATGCTGGCTTTGTGTAACCAAGCAAATACACAAGCATAGACAATTGCATGCAAGTACCATTTTGAGAGTTTTCTCCATACTAGAGGGAGAAGGAATATCTCAAAAGTATAAAAAAGTTGCAATTACTCCAGCCCTTTGCCAAAGAAGGACCTTTCATGTGACTTCGAGTTGCTCTTGAACTCTGAGGAGCTGAAACAGATGCCATGGAAGGTTATGCTCTGAAAGCTAAAAAGCTGAGCTAAAATGCAAAGAGCGCATTAAACTAGAATGCATTGTAGCTGTGGCAGGCCAGTGCAACACACTGACTGGCCTCCTGGGTCCCTCAGCAGATTTTAAACCTGTTAAGATAGTTAGAAAGTCTGCAGAATGGTTAGTAACAGTCTTGGTAACATCCAGTAATAGCCAGGCACTCTTCTGGCATGACTTTTCTTGACCATGTCAGTGCACGCATTTAATCAAAACATGGGGTTTTTGAGTGTTGGGCCATCAACTGGAGCTAGAAGATGCTGTTCTCTCCACTGCAATACTATGGTATCCCAAATCACCCTCAAGATCCATCCCAAATGCTGAACTTCATCACCTCTAAGACTGTATGTGGCAAAATCTTAGTATTCAGAGTCTTAGTGAGTAAATAAAATCTTGTTTGCCTGTGTGCTCAAATCTCACAGTCTGAACTTCTGGAGTAAATGGTCTTGAAGAGACTTTGCTGAAAACATCTTCTGTTTTGATCTATTAAGTTGTTGCTGCTGCAACAGTTGATTTCTTTAACCGCTTGACTCTTGCCTGTGAAAATGTGGTGTGTCTGGATGAAGAACTTACTGTGGTGAGGCCAAGGCAAGGAATTAGTTTTGCATTTTGGCTTAAATCCCCGCAGTCAGTTACGTGAGTAACTTATGCATGTAAACAGCCGTAGCGAGCTCAATGAAGCTATTCATGGGCAGAGTTAGGCATGCGTGCAAATGTTTGCAGTTCTGGGGCTCTCGTAAGGAGAACGGTAGCTCAGCCTTCAGCAGCGCAGCTGAGCTCCATGGGTTTCACCCAGCGCAGTGCAAGTTGTCTTTCACATCTGCAGTTCCCACTTGGATCCCCAGAGTTAGTCCTTAGTGTAAACTATCACAGGCACAGAAGGAAATTGATCTTTTGCTACATTTGTTTAAAAAAAACCTCTCTTGCTCTTTCCACTTTTAAGTGGCAAATTGATAGTTCAAGTGAGCCTGGAGACGTTGGCAGGAAGAAGACATGAATCCTTTTGAGGAAACATGCAAGCTCTCTGGTGTCCGTTGGCCGTAGCTGCTCTTTAACTTGCTGTGTCTCCAAAACAATTTCATCATTTGCTGCATGTGCTGTGTGGTGAATATTTAACTTTGTGATATAATTTACACATTTTATCAGCACTGCCCAGTACACTTCTCTTTTTAGGATTTCACTCCTCTGTGCACTGAATGCAATTATTTTGCGAAGGAAGATTGGGTCTGGTGCAATCTCATTCCACATACTACTCTAGACACAGCTGAACCCACTGGTGAAAGGCTGACAATTTTGTTAAAAAAATAGTAATGCAGCTTCTGATCTGTATTTCATTAGACACAATTAAAAGCTAAAATAGCCATCACCATCAGCTCTAGGGTTATATCTCCTGTTGATGTGAACAGTTCGTATCATCAGACTTTATTTTAAAAGCACTTGTATGTTGTTTTTTATAAAAGTTAATTAAAAAATGGCTCATAGCTCAGGTCACAAGATCTGTGGGGGGTAATTTGTGAGCGCTTCCAAAGTGAAGCAAGTTGCCTGGATAGAGAACCCGATCCAAAATACGTTCATAAAATATCATGGTCGCTGCTTGGTGTGTGGTAAGGAGTGGGCACGTAGTTCTGGAGGGGAGAGCTGGGAGGAGTTCCCGCTTACTTACAAGGAGGGAACTGCCTTTGCCTGTGGGTGGTAAAAGCTGAAATGAACTTGTTAAGCAGGTTCCCAGTTTTGTGAGATCCTCGGAAGGGCAGAAGAGGTGTGGTTGGGTAACAGGAATGCAACACAAGGAAGACACTTCTTTAAACAAATTGGTGGGGTTTGAGTTTCTACAAAATGTGCAATTGCGTACCAGCCTTTTTGGTTTTGCCCAGTGAGGCCCTGGGGAAGATGACTGCCCAGGATGGGAGAAAAATTGGTGTTGGGACTTAATAAAGATAAACTGATCCTTGAAATGTCCTGGGGTGGGTGAGAAAGGTGGAGCAGTGAAGAATGAGATATTCAGAAAGCAGTCTGTTGTCATATGTAGATTGTGAGACCTCAGAGTGAGAGTTTATGATACTATTGCCATGTAATGAATGCATATTTATCCAAATGTCTGTTGGTAAGTAATGCCCTGATAAGAAGGCAGCAATGCAGATAATTATTTTGATAATGTAAATCAACCTTTATTATACTTTACAACTATCGGGACACCTAACAGTTCTGAAAAGTGTTACTGAGCAGCTCTTTTCCCTTCTGTGTTCTCATAAAGCAAATCAACACAAGTTTAGTGATGCTGGAAAGAACACTTGAGTGGATTTTTTTTTTTAATTCATCCTTTTTAGAAATAGACTTTCAGACCCTACAGTAACATTCCTATGGATAAATTCGTTCTTTACAGTTTGGATACTGTGTGGTGGTCTAAGTTCTTCTGAATTTACTTCTCCATCATTTCTGTCTTTCACCTACTCCATTTAGAAAAACTGAACTCCCACTCTTGCAGTTATTCCACAACAGGGAGAGTGGCTTCCAGCATCTTGATTCATAAGACGGGGTTTCTGTTCTTTTAACTAAAACATTAAAGAAGTCAGGCCCGTTTTGGACCACAAGCACCTGCCAGCCTTCTCTGGGTGAGAGTCAGAATGGCTACACAAGCCAGAAAGGTCTCTCTTATAGACCTTCCAGATTAGTCTACAAGATCCCAGCTCAAGCCTGACTCCAGCAGGGGTTTGGCTCCTAGAGAGCTCTGGAGCTGCAAGATCATATGGAAAACGTTTTGAAAGGGACTGGCATTTGTTACTAAACTGAATGCTTTGTGTTTTGGCGGTTCAGGGATCCTCTCCTCACAGCTTCTGGAGCGTGATGTGCTCTGGGGCCTTCCTCATAACTCATAAAATGTGTAGGTGCTCTCACAGACCCCATCATGTGCTTACCTAAATCTATATTTAAAACAACAAAACAAATCCCTGCTTTCCCAGAGACCAAAATATATGTAAAAGTAAGGTCCAGAGAGAGGACACCACGGTATGTGACTTCTTGTAAACTCACTGCACGTTTCAGTGAGTTCCACAATTCAGAAGACTCTCTGAGGTCAATTTTTATCTCAAGAGTATGATGCAGATGCACCAAGTGAGCACTTTTAAATGTTTCTTCTTTCAACGATTAAGATCCGTTTTTCTGTGACGGATTTTTCCGTCTGTTTCTCTCCCTCCCCATTATCTCCAAGCATCAGGAGCGACCAGCACGAGGGAGTTCACTTGGAGCAGCCTCTGGGCCAGACTCTGTGGTGAGATGACAAATCCCTTCTGCGCATTTACTGGAATTTGGAGCCATTCGGCACGTACGCTCAGCATTCCTGCCTCTAAGCCAGGGCAAGACCGTGCAAGTAACAATGTACAGTAAAACTGCAATTTTACGTAAACAGGCTGGGAGGGGCCAGGTTATCTCCCATGTTCGAGACAGTGATCCAAGGCTGATAGTGAGGTATTAGATTTACATGTTCATTCCACCCTGGATGGATTCCAGAGGTCCTACCTGCCATCTAATATGTATATTTAAACATTTTTGGTTGACTTATTTAGTGTAAATATGTTCTTATGAGAAGTAAGTACAGTATGTTCTGCTTACATCTAGTCTGCGGTCTCTGTGAATGCATTCCTAATCCCATGGTCTAGAAACTTCAGGTACAATTATTTTCCAGGTACATTGATACATCTGAGAAAATCCAAGGATGTTAAGGCAAATGTGTTTTTACTTCCATTGGTTTGGCCTGAAGTAACTGTTTCCAAGAATCACTGAGGCCACTGATCTGAAGAGCTGCTGCCTCTAATGTGGAATAAAATTTGTGAATAGACAGAAAGCTCACTATTGTGGATTTTTCTATGTAGATGTTGTTTAGGCGATCAGAAAAGACATGTCAGTTGCTTCAGTAAAAAAAAAAAAAAAAGGCTTTTTAGCATAAGCCCAGCTTTGTCACCTGTTTACCTGAAGATGCTGGGCTGCATGTTCATGTTGCTAAGGTGTGGGGCTACTGTCCCTTGCAAAGGACGATGGAGGGGTGGAAATTCTTACCCCCCCAGAGCGAGGCTTGTCACGCTGTCAGCAGCTCCCAGTTATGAACCAAGTCAGTCCCAACTGTCTTGTTTAGTTCAATTGTTTGAGTGGTAATTACAAACGAATTTGAATATGCCACTGGTTGTTCTGAAAACGTTGGCTATGGAAAATGAGGCTTTTCTAAAAGCTTTTACATGATGAAACTACCTTTGTAATTACATTCTGTGCACACAGGAAGGCCAGTTTTCACCTCTATATCTAAAGGTGAATAAAGTTACTTTTAATGAATTGTAAGAAAAAATGAATAGCATTAAAAATTACATTTATATAACTTTGCAGACAAAAAACCAGCATAAATATGTCTAAGTGTCGTCAAATGTTTTCAATTTACTCTTGGCACAATTATTTCCATGCTTGAATTAGGAACCAAACAGATGCCAAATGAAGGAAGGAAGCACATGGGAAACAAACTGTTGAAACTATGAAGAGATCAAATAATGTTTCTGAAAATTGTGTTTCTGTTTAAAGACCTGAGTAAGGTTCCGGAGCATCACTTTGGGAGGCAGCGAAGAGCATAAAGCCAAACCAATGTAACTCAATCCGTGTACAGCACTTACACATACAAGGGACATCTGAAAACTGAAATTTGACAAACACTGACCTGTTTAGCTTCCTTCGTTACTGAAACAAGATTAGTATTTAAACAAATGCTTTGTTTAATAACCAATTATATCACATTTCATAATGATTCTAATAAAAATGACAACACGTTTGTAAGAAACGGGCCAATACTCTCATAAGCTTATCCTCAGTGCGTGTCGGATACTCAACCAATATGTGTCTGGCATTTTTACTGTTATGGTTTTGCCTCTTCCGGGTGTTCACGGTCTAGAAAATCCTCACAGATGTCCCCGAGTGCATATAAAATTATAAAGCACATTGATATAATTTCCATAATCAGTTTAAAATCTTCTATGAAAACAGGCAAGCTTCTCTGGTCTCTGTGTTTATGGGCTCTGCACTGTGCTGCAGTCACTGCTTCAAGGACTGAGCCTCACAAAGGCTCCTTGAGTTTATAAATCTCTGTGCAGTCACTGTGGGGGACTGGAGCTGTGACACAAGATGTTACTATATTGCTCTATAAGAATCTGGGTTTGGGGACAATGTTTTTGATGGTGTTTCTCAAAATTGCATCATTTTATTACAAGCATATATATTCTGCTGTTTCCTGTTAATATCAGAACTAATTTGTGATTCTAAACTGTGTTTTATGCAAGGTATAATGCTTGTACTTATCCCTTTTTTTTTTCAAAGACACGTTTTATTCTGAAGCATTTTTGACGTTTCTCATTTTGTCTGCGTCTTGCTCACAAGTGTCTCTGTGTGTTGCACATGCCAGCATCCAGAGGTTTAATTAAAGTGAAAAGAAGCGGAAAGAAAGATGCACTGAAATTTGGTTTAAATGTTTTTGAATGGGTGCTCACCAGAGGTATAGCGTAGCACTTCAATGCCTCAGTGTGCCTGATGACAAAACAAGTGACAGGAACAACATCTGTTCCTCAAGCGTGCTCGCCAGGCCGGCCGCCACACAGCAGCAGCACTGTCAGATCTGACACAGGGAGCTGGCTTCTGAATTTCAAATGCCCTGTAATTTTCCTTGCTGACAAACGTGTATGAGATAGCAGCGGAAAACCACCAAACATTAGTCATGCTGCTTCCAAAGCAACAATTACACCTAATAGGTACTCTGTCATCTCGCTCCAGTTGGATTTTCTAAGGAATTCATTAACAAAAATGTAGCTTATGCTTACAAGCGTGACACAGTGATTCAAAAAGCAAAGGAAACAAGAGCTTGACTGAAGTTTAGTCAGTTGCCTGTTAAAGTTCGCTGCACTTCCACCAGTGCAGCCTGACCTTCAGTGTTTCTAGAGATGGGGCTTCTACCAGCTCTCTGGGCAACCTGTTCAAGCTTCTCACCACCCTCATTGTAAAAAATGTCTTCCTTATATCGACTCTAAATCTACCCTCTGTTACTGCAAAACCACTACCTCTTGCCCTATCACAACAGATCTTACTAAAAAGTCCGTCTGCAACTTTCTTATATGCCCCCTTTAAGCACTGGCAGGCTGCTGTAAGGTCTCACTGGAGCCTTCTCTTCCTCAGGCTGAAAAGCCCCAACTCTCTTGGCCTGTCCTCGTAGGAGAGGTGCTCCAGCCCTCTGATCATTTTTGTGGCCTCCTCTGGACCCGCTCTAGCAGGTCCATGTCTTTCCTGTGCTGGGACTCCAGAGCTGGACACAGCACTGCAGGTGGGGTCTCACCAGAGCAGAGCAGAGGGGCAGAATCCCCTCCCTTGACCTGCTGGGCACACCTTTTACGCAGCCCAGGCTTTCTGGGCTGTGAGTGCACACTCCTGGCTCATATCCAGCTTTTCATCCACCAGTTACCCCCAAGTCCTCCTCTGCAGGGCTGCTCTCAGTCCCTTCACCCCAGCCTGTATTGATACCATCACGTCCAGAAATACAGTTCGAGGATACATTCTCACAGTAGCGAAATATGCATCATCTGAGGAAAAATCCTTTGAGCAGAGCTGGCTGAATATAGAGTACTTACTCTTCACTGCTGCTGAATTCAGCTTGGTCTGTGAAGCAAAAAAAAAAAAAAAAAATCTTATCTCAAAACCTTGTTTGTCTAACACATCGAATAAAAAACTTCACAGTGCAATTTGATTAAAGTTTAATGTGGTAGCTACCGTGTTCTTCCCACTGTGACAAGGACACTCTTAGGCACGACTGGCCGGAGCAGGAGACTGAGAACCCAAACGCTCCAGGAAGAGAAGGGTTCACCTGCTCTTCACCTCTCTGGCTGCTTCGGTCTCCCAGGTCTTGGGAGACTTTCAGCCTGCACCCGAGCAGCAGCCGAGGCGGCTGTAGGTGCCGAAGGCACGGCCGGGGGGGTGGGGGCTATTTGCAGCGATGGACCCCAGGGTTCGGGTCATTCTGCCTCCGGCTCCGGGGGAAGCAGCAGCGCGATCCCGGCACCGCAGCACCGCGGCCGCGGGTCGGTGGTCCTGCTGAGGAGTAGGCGAGTGCTCCTCAGCCCTGGAGGTGTTCAGGGCCAGGCTGGACGGGGCTTTGAGCAAGGTGCTGTGGTGGAAGGTGTCCCTGCCCTTTCCAACCCAGCACATTCTATGATTCGATGATCTCCGAGGTCCTTTCCAACTCAAACCGCTCTGTGACATTCCGGCGCGACGGCACCTCACACCCCTGCAAACCCTCGCGGCATCTGCCTTCCTCCCGCCGCACCCAGAGCCCTTCCAGGCCCTACGCTGGGTCCCTGGGATGATTTGGCGAAGTGTGGAAAAAAACCGGGTTCAGCCAGAAAAGCCGCCGCCACCAACTCAGCCGCGGACACGGCGCGTGGGCGGGAGCGCAGCCCGCGGCTGCAGGACCGGGCTTTCCCCGGGAGCCGCGGCCGCTGCCGCCAGCCAACCCCCGGGGAGGGCGCGTTTCCAAACGCCCCTGCTTTCTGCCCTTCTCAGGGGGGCGGCAGGCATCCCCCCCGGGCCGTGCGCTGTGCCAGGCGGCCGCGGGGAAGCGCGAAGTCCGGAGAATCAAGGTGAAAACCAGCTGCCGGCTCGCCAGCGCCTCCAGCACCCGCCGGATCGCTCCGCAGCCCCACCGCCCGCGCGCCGGAGGAGCGGCTCCACGGGACGCGGGCCCTCAGGCTCGGGGCTGCCGCGGCCCAGCCCGGCCCCGGCCGCCATCGCTTGGGGCGGCGGCTGCGTTGCCCTGCCCGACACACCTGCCGGGACCGAGCTGGACCGAGCCGAGTCGAGCCCAACCGAGCCGACCGCCCTCGCCTCGCTCCCGCCCCCGAGCAGCTGCGCCCGCCCTGGCAGCCCCGCCCCCTCCCCTCGCCCCCGCTCACCGACTGCGCACTCGGCCGAGCCCGCCGCCCCAATCCCCTGAGAGCCCGCCCCCTCCTCGCCCTGCGATTGGCCCACGCCGCCGTCTCTCCGGCGCCTCCCCTGCCTATTGGGCGAGGCGGGGGCGCCCCCCCCCTCCCGCCCCTCCCGGTTCTGTCGGTTGAGGCGAGCCGAGAGTAAATAGAAGCAGGAGCGCAAAATGGCGGAGTCGCCGAGTCCCGTTCGTGGCGCGGCGTCGCCCGAGCAGGAGTCGTTCGGCGCCAGGCCGGCCCCGGACGCGAAGGTTTCTCGCGGGTCCCAGCCAGCCGCCAAGAAGATGAAGGGAGCCGACGAGAGGAGCTTGAAGGGCGCGAAGCGCGTCAACGGTGAAGGGGGCGGCGGCGGCGGTGGGAGCGGCGGGAGCGGCAAGCAGTCGCTGCCTCTGCCCGCGGTCGTGCCCGGCTACGGCAGCCCCGCGGCCTGGGGCTTCCCCGCGCTCCCTTCTGGCCCCTCCGGGAGCGCGGGGGGCTTCGCCTTCCCTGCTCCGCTGCCCCGGAAGCTGCTGTCGCCCGCCGTCCTGCTGCCGTCGTCCGCCTCCCCCTCCTCTTCCTACCAGCAGCACCAGCACCGCCACCACCGGCACCGCCTGGCCCTGGCCGTCGAGGCGGGAGGCTGCGGGAGCGGCGGGGCGGCCGGCGGCGGGAGCGCCAAGCCGAAGAGGCCCAAGGAGAAGCGGGATAAGGAGCGGAGGAAGCACGGCGCCCTGCCCCTGCTCGCGGCGGGGGGAGATGGCGGCGGGGCCCTGAGCGCGGCAGGAGGTCGGGAGGAGAACGGGGAGGTGAAGCTGCTGCTGCCCAAAGGTGAGCGCGGGGCGGGTCCGCTCTGCGCCCGCAGCCCCAGGGGAGCGCCGGGCGGGGGGAGGCGGCGGGAGACCTTGGCCCCGGCCCGGCGGGTTTGGTGCCGAACGTGAGGGAGCCCGGAGCTGCCGTGCGGGAGCAGGAAATGGTCGCGATGCGCGGGTCGAGCCGTTCCGCGGCCGCCGGCCCCCGCCGGGGGCCTCCCCTGGCCGCCCCCTCCTGCGGGGCCGGGAGCGCCGGGGCCTGGCGGGAGCGCCGGGCCGGCCCTGGGCGAGTTCGTGGGGAAGGCGGCGGCCGAGTGTGCCGTCAACCCTGTCAAAAAAAGGGGGTGTGGAGTTAGCGATGGCGTCAGCCAGAAGCTGCCGGAGGCCTTAGGTTTTCTTACCTATTAGGGAAATCAGGGCGCCTCGTAATGTGCTGGGGCGCTGCGAACAAAAGTGGATTTCTGTCGTTTTTTTGGAGGAAGAACCACACGTTACCAAAAAATACCCCACCCCAAATATTAAAATGAAATCCTAAATGATCTCGCTTATTAGGCTGTTAATTTTTGTAGGCCAAGCCATCGAGTACAAGAGAGCGTGTAGTTAAAATGTAGATACTGAGACTTTGGAAATCTCATTTAGCTGCTGCTTCAGGTTTGCTTTATTTTCTGAAGATCGGTGGGCTAAAATCTTCTGAAAAAAATGCTCAATGTCTTCAGGAGAAGGGGAGTGATGCTGGGTTAGTTTATTAAGTGGAGTCGGACACAAATGACCACGCCAGGAAAGACAAAATATTAGGCCAGGTTCTTGCCTCGATTCTTGCTGACTGGGGCCAAGATGCTTACAAAATACAAGACGGTACATGACTATATGAAGACAATACAACAATATATGCTTTTATTTCCAGTTTTTGATTTCCCGGTTTCCAGTGACCTTAAATCAGGTATCTATACTTTGCATTTACGTTGAAATCAAAAGAACTTGAAATGTTTGCTCCATTACCTAGTTTGAGAAGTTTCCCTTCTTTCAAAGGAAAGATAAATTATACCTGTTACTTAGGCTTACGTTACTTTGATTGTGATCTATACCTGTGCTTACAGGATGAGCTAAGCTTGTAGAGAACAATTATTACTACCAGTATGCTTTTTTGTCTTTTGAGGATGTTGTCTGCCCTACTGTGTTTTCCACTAGTTCCAGCTAGTGTCTTAGTCTCTGATTCACTCATCTTTGAATATTTTTTTTTTAATTACTTGTTCTTTTCAGTCAGCATGGTGCACATATTTTGTTCTTGGCATCTCGACTGCTGATGTACAAGTGTATGTCATTTCAGTGCTTTCAAGGATGTTGTTTTATATATTTCTAGCAAAGCCATAGAAATAATAACCATATTCACTGAGACTGTGTCTCACTGGTAGTGGAAGCAGCGATTTGTCTTTAACGAGGAGGTTGTGCACCTTGTATTTGAAAAGGATATTTTCTCAGGACTTACGCACTGACTGGCACAAGTATTTGAGTTTTTAGTTGCTGGTTGCTGAGAACCGGTCTTCTTACCTTTTGTTTGTTCCTTGAAAACCCAAGTATGGGCAACAAATAACTTTCCAAGGCAAATGTTGCATGTTTGGCATCTGGGTCTCCGCATTTCTGTTTAGAGGAAGTAACTTCTAAAACTAGAATTTTGTGACATAGTTTCCTGTGTGAATGAAACTTTATATTGATAAAACTGCATATTTTTGCAGAGAAGGCTGTAAAAAGTGAGGGATGCACTGAATCTTCTGCTGCAAGCAGCCATCCTTTTTAAGGTGGTTCTTTGTTTGACTGTAAAGAACAGGTTTGTGCTCTTAATCACATGAATAACTTTTCAGAGAAGAAAGGAGCAACGCAGTTAGGATGCAGGGAGAAAAGAATGACTGGGGGGGGGACATGTGTAATCCTAAGTACAGAGGAAAGCTAAGAATGGAATAATAGGGGTGGGAGGGTGGAATAAGCAGAACTTGTGCACGGGGATTGCTGGAATTATAACATAGGCTGGAAGAAGATACCGTAGGGGTTTTGGTTGTAGCAGTGAGTGAGTGAATGTGGATGAGTCAATTTGAGATACTGACGTTAAAGGAGGAGGAAGGAGCATGCAAAAGCTGTGTAAGAGGGAGGTGATTCTGATCTTGTTTTGGGGCAGAAGATGTACGTATAGGTTCTGTGTAAAGGCGAGCAAGGGTAGGATAGAGGGAGTGAAAAATTTAGGCAGCCTACGGATATTACATTGGGGTGAATTTACAGGATTTTTGTATTTTAGCCTGGAGAATACTCCAGGGACGTCTTACAGCGACCTCCCAGCATTTAAAAGGAGCCTGCAGGAAAGAAAGGGAGGGACTGTGTCAAGGAAGTGTAGTGGTAGGACGAGGGATAATGGTTTCAAACTGAAAGAGCGTAGATTTAGATTAGATATTAGGAAGAAGTTCTTCACTATGAGGGTGATGAGACACTGGAACAGGTTGCCCAGAGATGTGGATACCTCATCCCTGGAAGTGTTGAAGTCTATTGGGAGGTGTCCCTGCCCAAGACGGGGAGGTTGGAACTAGATGATCTTTAAGGTGCCTTCCAATGCAAAACATTTTATGATTCTATGAATAATAAAAAAACCCTAAGAATGAGAGGCTTTTACACACAGAATATATAGGGGGAAAGCAGAATTAAATATGCTCCTTCAGGTGAAATGAGATGATTTCATTGAAGCTGTCAGATGTGCATCTGGTGATACTTTCTAAAAATCAACTTAATGCAGGCAAGTCTGCAGTTAGACAACCTTTTAAATTTTGGTGCTGTGGAAAACGAGGAGCAACATGGAATTGACTGCATTGATTGTTTTTGTCTCATAGTGCTCGGAACTGGTACATGTATTGGTGTTGTACCTGACAGAAAGAAAATTGTGCAGATGAGGAGACTAGAGGTGTAAAAGCCTCTAAAAATAGAAGCAGAAGATAAGCAGGTGGAATGGAAATAGATTGCGTATGGGTACATGGGATGGAGTGGTATTCCCAGCTGAACTTTGTGCTGTCTATGAATTGGGAGTTGTTGTGTCTCTGATGAGTGACCTGCGTGCGGATTTGGCTACGTATAGCGGTTATGATGCTAGGAGGAAAAACATTACGCTGGTGAGAGAGGAGAGGGGCCTATACAGGTACTGGAGAAAAGGAGGAATGAAGCTGGGGAGATAGGGGGAACAATGGCAGAATTTGTTTCCTGGGGTTGCCGAGGCTGTGGTGTAGGCAAGGTGATACAGGGAATCGGGGCGCACAGTGATGCGAGTGAATGGACGTGAGATCTTGACTTGGAAAACTGTAATCATGGGACTTTGAGTAGTGCCAATAGCATTTTCCTAATTCTAGGTTAATTAGTGTGATGATGAAAAAGGGTGTTCATACTGAGGAGGAAATTGTGAGATTTTCCACCTGCCATTCAAAAAAGCTGATTATAGGAGCTGAAGTTTGTCCCTTGTTTGCAATAGTGAACACTAGGTAGGAGAGCCCAGTTTTGAGGCATCTTTCTTTCCTCAATGATAGGAAGATATTAAACTTGGTTATAGCCAAGGTGGATTAAGAGTTTAAAGCTCTTAAAATTTTTTGTATTTTCTTCCTTGAACAAGTCTTCGATTACCGATCTCTCCATTTTCCCAATGAATCAGAAGACCTTTAACTTGCAGAGTCGTAAACAGGCCTTAGAGCTTGTGTTTCAGTTGAATAAATGGAGTTGAGTGGACCCTTCTGAGGTGATCATCTGGCATGCTGAGAACCTGGAAGAACATTGTGCCAGATGTGTAATTTATCCTGCAGATATGAGGCTTAGGCTGGTTAAAGTAAACTTAAATTTCACTTGTCAGGTACGTTCTGATGGAATTAGAAGTTATGTAACTGTTTTTGTTTTATAAGATGGTGTGAATCTGATGGCAGTGATTGCTGTTCCGGTTTATGACTGCAGTGATCCAGTCAGTCGTTTAACCGATACTCTGCCCTAGCAGTTCATAGTTGAAATAGTTTTCTTAACAATGCAAAGCTCAGCTCAGCCAGTCCCCACTTCATCAGATGAGACCCAAAGTTGGTGGTTTTTTTTTTATTGATGGACTTGCCATGTGATCCAGATGCACGAACCATCTTTTCTGCTTTTCTTGCCATTCCTGTGTACAATTTCCCTTTAATTTTTTTTTCCTTCAATGATCCGTGTGCTGATAAGAGTACCTTAGTGTGCAAGCAATTACAAAATGAGACTGCTATTTTTAACTTGCAGAAGGGGGTTCCCTGAATGAGCGAGAACACTGAATGCGGTACTGTAGCTTTTGTTTTTACTTCTAGTCTTTTTTTTTTGTATATATACTTTTTTTCTCTCCTTCCTTTCTCCTTCTGTCTTTGAAGGATAGATTAGATTAGATTAGATTTCAGGTGGGCATTTACCCGTGATTCTTCTGATAACTTTGATGCTTTGAGTTGTGTGACATTTCCAGGTTTTAAGCTTTCAAGAAAATGCCTTTTCAGGCTTGTTAAGTTTGGTTTGCATCTGGTGAGATGCTCATTTCATAGTGTGAATTACCGAAGTAAGTTGGAGAATGCTTTGAATCATCTTTGTTTCCCCTTCTTTAGAGCTGGAACCACGTGTCTTGCTAATTGGGTTGTGGTGTGGTTTTTTTTTTTCCTTCTGCTAGACATTTCCTTCTTCTGTTTACTTTTTTTTTTTTTGATACTGTGTGGCTTGACTCACTTTCCCCTTTCCCTGGCAAACTCTAAATTCAGCAGTCATTTCCATGTTTGTGAGGCCTCTTGACTGCTCTCTTCTGAATTCTTTAATGTCATCAGCAATATCTAGAAAGGGTTTAGGGGTTTGTGTGGTATACAGGAGGAAGAGAGACTTCTCACATTTTTATTTTTTTTTGAGCTTGAGATTTATATGCAGTTTAATTTTGAGAGCTGATGGTGAAATTAATGTGAGCATCCGATGTTGAGATGAATTTGGAGCAGTGCATCTTTCTTCTGAGAGACCCTGTCCCCATTTTGTTTCTATGAAATAACAATGAAGTTTTGCAAAGCAGAACAAAATCTCTCACTTTCTAAACTGGCAAAGAAATGAAGCCCCTACTGTACCCCGGAATCCAGCTCGGGGGGTAGTTTACACAGCAGAAACTTATTCTGGTTGTGGAATAATAAGTAAGTTTTCTTAGATCTGCTGTTTCAGCCTACTGATCTTGTTTCAACTGAAACCTCGATAGAGGCCTTGCGTGCAGCTGTCATGTTCTCCTACCGCTTTCTGATGCAGCTCCCCACTGCTTGTGCTGAAACTTGGCTCGTTCAATTCTGCATGTAGATGGTCTCTTGGAAGTAAAAAGACTAGAGGATTGTAAAGATTAGATTTAAATTTCTTGGAAGTGTTTTGGTTCTGAAAGGTGTCTGTCTTCTCATTCACTGGAGGGCTTGGGGAAGTGTTCTCACCTGGAAAGGGGATTTCTTTAGTTGTATCCTGGATTTTAAACTTTAATTACCTAAAGGGATGTCAGCCAAATAGTCCTGGTTATTGGAGTGAGAAAGGTATCACGGTGTGATTGAGTGGTTTTTTTGGGTTTTGGTTGATTTTGATTTTTTTTTTTTTTTTTTGTCTCGCAAGGACTGCAAGGGTTCTTTTCATGTTCGTTAAGTCAGGAAGCCTGCTCTCCAGTGTACCTTGTATGACTTAATAAAAGTGCAGGTGTCAAAACCATTAGTGTAGTGGCACTAAACATACTTCACATATGTACGTAACTAGGTAGGTTATCTTGAGGTTTTATTTTTGTGGGTACTTGTACAGGGAGGAGAGTGACAATGGAAGGAGCAGTGACTCATGTTCTTGTCCTCCCCTCCTCCTCCCCTCAGTTACGGTGCTCTTGGTGTTAACTGTATTGATGGTGTCCCTTAGCAGGAGTTTGTAAATATTTTGCCTGATGTTCAGTGACAACCCTTAAATCAAAGGGAGGGGAGAGAGGCAGAATACTTCGAACATAATCTGTGACTGACTACTAATGTGGGTTACCATCTGGAAAACTGATGCAAAGCAGCTGCAGCTTTTGGCATCTGACAGGGTTGGAAAGCTCTTCCACCTCTTTCAGCTCTGAAAATCACTTGCTCGTGCTCCTGCATCAGCTTCAGGGTTCACATGTCACAGTGTGGCAGCCACCAGGCTGCACGTAATCCGCTACAGAGCATTTCCCACCTGACTTGCTCTCTGTGCCCTCTGTAGAAAGCTTGCAACAGGGGGAAGGATCTGGTTAAGTTTTTGAAATCTGAATGATGTAGTCTGCGAATTTGTTTCTTTATTAGCAACTTAGCAAATTACTGCAGTCATTATGAGAGGACGTCTACCTAGTTAGGAAACAGAACATTTGTTGTAGCCTTTAGCTGTAAATGGCTGTTTACTTTATAAATACAATATGTGTTTCATTTATTTTTTTAACTCAACATCCGGAAGAAGTAGGAGCTTTTGGATTTGAGGAGGAAGTATGCATGTCACTCTGAATTATTTCAGTTAATCATGTGGATTCACTGTAAAGTGAAAACATTCTTCAGATGCCATTTAGAAAGGTGAGGTGAACACTTCTTCATAATTTTTTTTTTTTACTGTACTGCTGTTGCTGCATTTCATTCATGGGTGCCCTGTTTCTGTGATAGTAAAACCAATAAACATGGACTTTGCGCTGACACTCGTATTGTGAACTTGAATGAGGCATCTTGAAATCTCTTTGTTCCTTGGGTGTTGTATTTCCTCCAAAGAGGGATGCTTGTTCCTACAGAACGCTGTGTTTTAAACAGTATACACATGGCATTTGCTTTTTTAGGAAAGTTATCACAGAATCATAGTGTGTTAGGGATTGGAAGGGACCTCAAAAGATCGCCTAGTGCGACCCCACTGCCAGAGCAGGATCACCTACAGTAGGTCATGTAGAAATGCGTCCAGGTGGATTTTGAATGTCTCCAGAGAAGGAGATTTCACAACCTCCCTGGCCAGCCTGTGCCAGTGCTCTGTCACCCTCACAGGGAAAAAGTTTTTTCTAATGTTTTTGTGGAACCTCCTATGTTCCAGCTTGTATCCGTTGCCCCTTGTCCTGTCATTGGATGTTGCTGAAAAGAGCCTGGCTCCGTCCTCCTGACACTCCCCCTTGACATATTTATAGACATTTATGAGGTCACCCCTCAGCCTCCTCTTCTCCAAGCTAAAGAGATCCAGCCCCTTCAGCCTTTCCTCATAAGGGAGATGTTCCACTCCCTTCATCATCTTTGTGGCTCTGAGCTGGACTCTCTCCAGCAGTTCCCTGTCCTTCTTGAGCTGAGGGGCCCAGAACTGGACACAATATTCCAGATGTGGCCTCACCAGGGCAGAGTAGAGGGGCAGGAGAACCTCTCTCGACCTACTTGCTACTCCCCTTCTAATACACCCCAGGATGCCATTGGCCTTCTTGGCCACGAGGGCACACTGCTGGCTCATGGTCATCCTGCTGTCCACTAGAACCCCCAGGTCCCTTTCTCCTACACTTCTCTCCAGCAGGTCAGTCCCCAACCTATATTGGCACATGGGGTTATTCTTTCGCAGGTGCAAAATTCTACACTTGCCTTTGTTGAATTTCATAAGATTTCTCCCCGCCCAGCCCTCCAGCCTGTCCAGGTCTCTCTGAACGGCAGCACAGTCTTCTGGTGTGTCAACCAGTCCTCCCAGTTTTGTGTCAGCAGCAAACTTGCTGACAGTGCTCTCTGATCCCACATCCAGGTCATTGATGAATATATTGAACAGCACTGACCCCTGAGGGACCCCACTGGACACAGGCCTCCAACTAGACTCTGCCCCATTGACTACAACTCTCTGACTTCTTCCCTTCAACCAGTTCTCGACCCACCTCACTACTCGGTCATCCAGACCACACTTCCTCAGTTTACCTGTGAGGATGCTGGGGGGAGACAGTGTCGGATGCTTTTCTGAAATCCAGATAGACCACATCCACTGCATGGCCACCATCAATCCACTTGGTTATGTCTTCATAAAAGGCCATCAGGTTGCCGCAAGGTTTTGATAGCAGGGGTGAAACAGGGTTGGCTTCAGTGAGAAGCTGCTAGAAGCTTCCCCCATGTCTGCCAGCGCCAGCCGGCTCCAAGTCAGACCCAGTGCTGACTGAGGCTGAACCCGTCAGTGATGGTGGTAGCGCCTCTGGGATGACATATTTAAGAAGTGGGGAAAAAAATCTCCACAACAGCAGTTGCAGCTGGAGAGAAACACCTGTGCAGATGCCCAGATCAGTGAAGAAGGAGAGGGAGGAGGTGCTCCAGGCACCAGAGCAGAGTTTCCCCTACAGCCTGTGGTGAAGACCTTGGTGAGGCAGGCTGTCCCCCTGCAGCACATAGGGTTAACAGTGGAGCAGGTGGATGCACCCAAGGGAGGCTGTGACCCTGTGGGAAGCCCGTGCTGGAGCAGGCTCCTGGCAGGACCTGTGGACCCGTGGAGAGAGGAGCCCACTCGGGAGCAGGTTTGCTGACTGGACTTGTGATCCTGCGGGGGACCCACACAGAGCAGTCAGTTCCTGAAGGACTCCACCCCGTGGAAAGGACGTGTGCTGGAACGGTTTGAGAAGAACTGTCTCCTGTGGGAGGAAACTTATGCTGGAGCAGGAAAATAGTGTGAGGAGTCCTCCTGCTGTGGAAGAGGGACCAGCAGAGATGTGATGAACTGACTGTAACTTCCATTCCCTGCCCCTCTGTGCTGCTGGGGGGACTGGAAATAGAGAGTTCAGAAGTTGAGTCTGGAAAGAAGGGAGGAGTAGGGGAAAGGTGTTTTTAAGATTTAGTTTTTATTTCTTATTACCCTACTTTGATTTAATTAGTGATAAATAAAACTCATTTCCCCAAGTCAAGTTTGTTTGGCCCATGATGGTAATTGCTGAGTGATCTCCTTGTCCTTATCTTGACCCATGAGCCTTTTGTTATATTTTCTCTCCCCTGTCCAGCTCAGGACAGGAGTGACAGAGCAGCTTTGGTGGGCACCTGGAGTCCAGCCAGGGCCAACTCACCACAAGAGTGAAAAATAACCATGATAATAAAGACTTTTTATTCAAGCAGTAGAGCTTGAAAGCTAAGAAGGGAGCCTAACTCTTATTGGACTTTCCATAGCTGATTCCTACTGTGCTTGGAATTCCTTCTTTTTCTTTTTCTTTTTTTTTTACCCAAGTAGGGAGTATTTATAAACTCTCTTTAATCTGTGACCATTTATTTCCTGAGCAGTCTGTGTATCTGTCAAAAGCATATAAAGTGAAAATGCATTTTGATAGGGGAGGAACTTAATGAAAAATTAAAGGGTTCTTCCATCTATAACCTGGGATACAAATATCACTACAAACATTTGGCTTTTAGTGTATTTAGAGGTACGTAAAGGAATTGGAAGTCAATGTGTGTTCAGGAAGAGCACCTAATACAATGAGCAATAATGTGAGAAGACTTAAGGATTACTATGCTACAGTGTTTGTATGCAATAATTACTGTGTTTTAGGCATAATTGTTCCTGATGTAGTTGTTTAAAAAAAAATGGAAAAATATGGATTCATGTACAGATACCTGATTGTGTCATTTGTGCATTGGAGCTAGTCCCTAAACTTCATCAGATGAACAGAAAGGTAAATGTTTCAAGGGCCACTGACTTCTCTGGGTCTCGAGGAAGCTGTTGCAGCAGCAGGAAGCAGTGAACTAAGGAGAAATAGCTCCTGGCTGTCGCGGTGGAAAGAGACATCAGTCATGGGGCTGTGTTCTCGCCAAGTCGAGAGCTTGTGCACTGCTTAAGGTTTTGGATGATGTTAACATGAAGGCTCTTGGTGAGTGGTGTGCTGACAAAATAGAAAGTGTTAGTTTAAATCTGGAGTAGAGAAACTGGTGTTTTCCCAGAGAGACTTGTATTTTTTTATTGGTGTCTTATATGACTATGAAGTATTATTTTCTATCACTGAAGATGGGATTCATAATTGACTCTTTTTCTTGTTGAAGTAATCCAACATTTAAGACTTGGTATTGTCTCCCTTTTCAAAGCAGAGCAGGCGTAACAGGAATTTTTTGTCTGTTTTGATATAATAATAATAAAAAATAAATCCCTCCCCAACAAACAGACAAAATGTTAGACAAATCCTTGTATTCAGTAATCTTTTGATTACTTGTTGAAGAACAACTTTGTTAAAAGGGAGAGAGCAAACAGGTCAGTTTTTACTGCTGTGATGTGCTTCGAGTTTTTGATATCTACTGAAATGAGAAATAGTTGTTGACTATTTAACCATATTAGGTGGCTTCACATAAAAATAGTGTATAATAATGAATTTGGAAAGGGTTATTATAAATTTTTTTTTTTAATTTCCTGCAGAACATGTGCTGTACCTATTCTTTTTTTTAAATTAACCTTTTATTTAGACTAGGAATTTTTGTAAAAATTCATTCTTTTCCAACTTCAAAAAAACCCCCAGACACAAACCCACAACAAACTAACAAAATGACCAACCCCCAAACCTGCCACTGAACAAACACGTACCAAAACAAAATACCTACACGGTTGTAGAAAAAATTTTAATAATGGACCATGAAGACGATAATGGACAACCTGAACTGTTCTATGATTCTGTGATTATTTGATAAGTTGTTCCTGTGACTAACTTTTATCTTTGTTTACAAAAATAAAAATGAACTGTAATACGGTCATTTATGGGTTAGGGATGCCAAACGTTTGCTTCTAGTCAGTGGTACATTTTTATGTTTATCACAGAATCACAGAATTGAGGCTGGAAAAGACCTCTGAGATGAAGTCCAGCCTGTGTCCCAACATCATCACATCAGCCAGACCACAGCACTAAGTGCCACATCCAGCCTCTCATTAAATACCTCCAGGGACAGTGACTCTCCCCCTTCCCTGGGCAGTGCATCCCAGTGCCTGAGCACCCTCTCCGTGAGGAAGGGCTTCCTGAGATCCAACCTGAACCTCCCCTGACGCAGTTTCAGGCCGTGCCCTGTCCTCCTGTCACTCGTTGCCTGGAAGAAGAGCCCGACCCCCACCTGACTGCACCCTCCCTGCAGGGAGTTGTGGGGAGTGAGAAGGTCCCCCCTGAGTGTCCTCTTCTCCAGGCTAAACACCCCCAGCTCCCTCAGCCTCTCCTCACAGGACTTTCCCTCCAGTCCCTTCCCCAGCCTCGTTGCTCTCCTCTGGACCCGCTCCAGCCACTCAATGTCTTTCTTGCAGTGAGGGGCCCAGACCTGCACACAGGGCTCGAGGGGAGGCCTCCCCAGTGCTGAGCACAGGGGCAGAATTACTTCCTTGCTCCTGCTGGCCACACTGGTCCTGATACCAGCCAGGATGCCACTGGCCTTCTGGGCCACCTGGGCACACTGCTGGCTCCTGTTCAGCCGATTGTCACCCAGCACTCCCAGGTCCCTCTCTGCCGGGCGGCTCCCCAGCCACTCCTCCCCCAGTCGGTAGCGCTGCAGGGGGTTATTGTGACCAAAGTGTAGGACCCTGCACTTGGTCTGGTTGAACTTCATACTGCTGGCCTCAGTCCATTGACCCAGCCTGTCCAGGTCCCTCTGCAGTGCCTTCCTACCCTGCGGCAGAGCAACACTCTCCCCCAGCTTTGTGTCATCTGCAAATTTACAAAGGGTAGACTCAATCCCCTCATCCAGGTTGTCAATAAAGATGTTCAATAGGACTGGGCCCAGTACTGATCCCTGGGGGACACCACTGGTCACTGGACACCAACTGGATGCTGGTGCATATGTGTGTGTATAGGTATGTTTTGAGTGAAGATCTGTTTATTAGACATTCTCTACCCTGTTTGAGTCAAACTGCCCTCTTACCTTACTTTTAACTCAAATTATGTTCTCATTAGCATATGAAACTTGAATTTGATAATTGCTTTTCTGAAACTTCATTTTTTTTATCGTTGAGAATTGAAACTCTTCCAGTGGCAACTGCAATGCTGTGACAGACAGAGGTACTAGCTGTTGGTACTTGATATTATCTTGTCCTGAGCACTGACCATTTGGATTACATTATTTCTGTGGGGACGCATTTCCTTCTGTTCTGTTAGCAGCTCAGGCAGCTCAAGCCTTCTTTCTTCCCCCCCCACCAAGATTTTTTTTCTATTTTTTTCAAATTTGTTAGGCATAGTGTTGGTGCAAGCTAATTTCAAAATGTTATGTGGACATTGAAAGATCACTATGAATGTCTCTACCTTTCACTACTTTGAGATGCTGTTGCCTTACAAATGAAATGGAGACCTAAAGCTATAGATTAGTAGTAGCTGCTACCGGTAAGCTTCAAACCTGCACAAGAGTGTTCCAGCTTTAACTTGTTCAATAGAACAAGTTTTGTCTTATTTTCCTCTCCGAACCTCACCTACTGGTTGTTCATTCTGCAGTATATAAATTGGAAATTGCTTAGTATTGGAGGCATTCATGTTAAAGCAGGATTTTTGTGAAGAATTTTCATGTTTCTTGGTTGAGGAAATGACATTTGAACTGAAAATAGGTATGACTGAAGGAGGGAATGGTACCTTGTAGTAGAGAAGACTCAGAGATACTGGTCTATGGCATTTTGGAAAGTCACAATTTTAACCTGTATTCATAGAATCATAGAATGTTAGGGATTGGAAGGGACCTCGAAAGATCATCAAGTCCAATCCCCCTGCCAGAGCAGGAACGCCTAGATTATGCTACACAGGAACGTGTCCAGGCAGGTCTTGAATGTCTCCAGAGAAGGAGACTCCACAACCTCTCTGGGCAGCCTGTTCCAGTGTTCCGTCACCCTCACTGAGAAGAAGTTTCTTCTCGAGTTTAAGCGGAACCTCTTATGTTCCAGTTTCAGCCCATTACCCCTTGTCCTATCAGTGGTTGTCACCGAGAAGAGCCTGGCTCCATCGTCGTGACACTCACCCTTGATATATTTGTAAACATTAATGAGGTCACCCCTCAGTCTCCTCTTCTCCAAACTAAAGAGCCCCAGCTCCCTCAGCCTCTCCTCATAAGGGAGATGCTCCACTCCCTTCATCATCCTAGCTGCCCTGTGCTGGACTCTCTCCAGCAGTTCCCTGTCTTTCTTGAACTGAGGGGCCCAGAACTGGGCACAATATTCCAGATGGGGTCTCACCAGGGCAGAGTAGAGGGGAAGGAGAACCTCTCTTGACCTACTAACCACCCCCCTTCTAATACACCCCAGGATGCCATTGGCCTTCTTGGCCACAAGGGCACAGTGCTGGCTCATGGTTATCCTGCTCTCCACCAAGACTCCCAGGTCCCTTTCCCCTACACTGCTCTCTAATAAGTCATTCCCCAACCTATACTGGAACCTGGGGTTGTTCCTACCCAGATGCAAGACCCTACATTTACCCTTGTTATATTTCATTAAATTTTTCCCCGCCCAACCTTCCAGCCTGTCCAGGTCTCGCTGGATGGCAGCACAGCCTTCTGGTGTGTCAGCCACTCCTCCCAGCTTGGTGTCATCAGCAAACTTGCTGATAGTACTCTCTAGTCCCTCATCCAAGTCATCGATGAATATATTGAATAATACTGGTCCCAGTACCGACCCTTGAGGGACTCCACTGGATACAGGCCTCCAACCAGACTCCGCCCCATTGACCACAACTCTTTGGCTTCTTCCCCTTAGCCAAATATATTGAGCTGTATCAGCTTTGTTGGGCAGCATTGTATGGCGTACACTGTTTTTGTTACAGTACTGTGATTTTTAAAAGGGAAATAATTAAGTTTAATTTATTTCAAACCTTCCTCAGTTGCATTTGCATTGCACTTATGTTGTGCAGGAACTTCAGGTATGATTTGTTTATGGCTACTGCTGGAGGAGATCACAGGACACTTCCATTATTTGTTTCTTCCGTCTGGAACGTTTCACCATTGACTCTGCTAATTGGTTTCTAGGTGTGAAAATAAACTAGAAGCTCTTTAGAAGGTTTCAGCTTGTTCTCTGTTGTTACTTACGTGTTGCTTCTGACAAAGCTGGAAGATTCACTGGCCTGTGATGCTCTCCCTGAGCCTGCAATAAAGGATTCTTTCACCCTCTCTCTCGTCCTATTTCAACAAGGCTCAGCACTTGTATCCGCTCATCAGTCTTTCTTTGATTTGAAAGTCGTAGCAGAAGTCAGATGTGCCTCTTAACAATATGCAAATGCTGAGATAAAATCTCGGATTTACCATGATCATTATAACCCTGACTGAGTTGAACATTCAGTGCAGGTTAAGAATCAAGCCTGCTGTTAGTGCCTGCTTGCTGACCAACTGCTTTATAAGTGCTACTTAAACTCCAGTTGTATAATTATTTCTTGAGTTGCAGGGGATTTACAACGTGGGGGTTTCTTTTGAGGGAGAAGCAGGCTGGAGAGGAAGACTCGTGTCTGCTTAACCTGTTCCTACAAATTACATATTTATTGCTTAGGAAACTTGTTTGGATTCTGTGGGCTGATGTACAGGTGAATCTGCTTTGTCATCCATTCTCCTTGAACTGTTAAAAGACTGTTCTTGAACGTGATTGTTTCACTCGAGAATTATGATGTGCAGATTGTTTTGAGCACAGCTACCTTATTCCTTATTATTTTTGTGTTAGTGTAGTTTCTGTTTTCTCCCCACTGCTTATGTTGATCTGTGGATAGGTCTTTTTTAGGTTTTATTTTCTTTCTTAGACTCTTTAGAGCTTCACTAGAAGACTCCTGAAAGGGAAGATAGCAATGCCCTGGAGTTGTGGAGTCTTGCATCATTCATTTATGTGGACTGCTGTTGACCTTTTGTTCAGCTGTTAGTGTGATTCATGAATAGTTTGGTCACGGCATAGTCTGTATAGCCTTCTAGAATTGAAGGCTTTCTTTGGTTTGATTCTGAGGAATATCTCTCATTTGTGAGTAATGAAGATACCTGCTGCTACAGTTTTATGTGAATGCTTGAGGAAAAGTAATGGGATTTCTCTGTTGCTTCCATGTGGGGTTTATAATGCAAGTAGTATAAATAAAACAACAGGATCGACTCTCAGCTGTATTATTGGGAAAGCATTCTGAAGCATAACATTGTGTAGAAGCTTTAAATCTGATTTCCTCTTTGCCGTAGAAGTTAAAAAGCTCAGTAAACTCTTGAAACAGATACTTGGCTTCAGGCCAGGAAACAAGGCATGAAGTGCTGGTTGCAATGCATCTAAACCTAGTAAAACCTGACTTCTTTAAATGCTTGGCCTCGAAACTAGTCTAAATTTGGCTTGAAAAGATTACTCCTTGAAATTATGAATTATTCTACTATTTTTCGTGTAGAAAGCCTGCCTAAAGGTTCTGCTTTTGTATGACAATGATTTAAAAACCTAGAGTGACTTGACAAGAAAGTAACTGAATGAGATTGCTCAGGTGAGCTGTTGCTGATTGTAGGTGAGCAGGGAAGCATCAGTGCGTTGTATTTGCTGTGCAAATAGAGCACATTTCATGTGTTTATTAACTACATCTTACTGCTATTAATGATTTAGTGTGATCTATGAACTTAATGTAGAAGATTTTGCAGCTGACAGATTAAGTCTTCATTCCAAGCTACTTGCAAAAGCCTGTGGTTTAGATGATGGGGAGATAATTATGTGAGGTTTCTAGTGTATATGCACACCCAGGAAAATATAAACCGTGATCTTTTTTCCCCATTTCTTATCTAATTCGTGCCATTTGAATTTCAAGAAATGACCTGACTACACCTACACATGCAAAATTAGAACAGAAGGTAGTAGGAGTAAGCAAAAATTGACTGTATACAGTTAACATGCTGAGTTATTGTGTACACTTCTAACACAGTGAACAAAACTTATTCAAGTTAAATAAGCTTATGTTGGATTATGCAACAGATAAATATTCGCTTTTCATATGATAAGTACTGGGGTTTCCTTGTAACTCCTCCTTTTATCCTCTTAATCGAGCTTACATAAGAGTAATAGGACATGTGCATGCAGCAGTTCCTTTTCCATTCCTACTTAATTGTAAAATGTTTGCATTTCAGCTCAAATCAAAGACAAAATTAAAGAAAGGGAAAAGAAGCAAAAAGAGAAGAAGAAACACAAAGTAATGAATGAAATCAAGAAAGAAAATGGAGAGGTCAAAATATTGCAGAAAGGTAAGTTCCCATTACGTGGTGGTATTTCATCCTAGTGCTTTAAAATCTATACTTGAATTGGATGCTGAGTCTTACTATGTTTTTCATTTAAATTAAGTACCTTTTTCACTGATTAGTTGCTACAAGAGATGCAAATTCAAACAACTATAAATGTCAGGGTTTTGTCAAATGCACTAGGTACGGGAGATACATTGTGGAGAAGAAATATGAAGCCATGTCACATTAATTGCAATTAATTAATTGCAAAAAAAAAAGGTACAACTAAGAAGTTGTAATTCAGGAACTTTGTCAAGTATGAAAAAATTATGTGCAACGGCAGTTTTAATTTTGACTAATTTCTTCAGCTTCATTTATGGTAATGGAATGTTATTAAGACTGTTCTCACATTTGCTTGTACATTCACTGAATCTTGAGGTTAGAAGAGACAGAGTCCAACACCACTTCTCAAAGTAGGGTCAACTACAGCAGGTTGTCTGGGACTCTCAGGCTTTGTGTATCTCCAAGGGTGAAGGCTCAACCATCTCTCTGGACAACCAATATCAGTATTTGACCACTCTTGCACTGTAAAAGTGTTGTCTATTGTTTAAAAAGAATTTCTTTTATTTCAATTTTTATCTTTTACCTCTTGTCCTGTGACTGGATACCAATAAGCCCAATCACTGGTACATACTGGGGGCTGGCCGGCTGGAAAGCAGCTTTGCTGAGAAGGATCTTGGGGTTCTGGCAGAGAACAAGGTGACTGTGAGCCAGCAGTGCGCTTTCACCAGGCAAAAAAAGGCCAGTGGTGTCCTGGGCTGAACTAGGAAAAGTGTTGCCAGCAGGTTGAGGGAGGTCGTCCTTCTCTACTCAACACTGCTGAGGCTGCGTCTGGAGTACTGTTGTCTCGTTCTGGGCTCCCCAGTACAAGAAAGATATGGACTTGCTGGAGTGAGTCCGTCACATGGACCAAGCTGGTGAAAGGTCTGTTGTGATGGGACAAGGGGCAACAGTTTAAAAGTGAAAGGGGGCAGATTCAGACTGGATATGACAGACATATTTTATGAGGAGGATGGTGAAACACTGGAACAGGTTGCCCAGAGAAGCGATAGAGCCCCATCTCTGGAAATGTTCAAGGTCAGGTTGGACAGGGCTGTGAACAGCTTGATCTAGTTGAAGATGTCCCCGCTTATTGCAGCAGGGTTGAGCTAGATGACCTTTTTTAAAAGTCCCATCCCTTCCAATGCAAACTGCTCTGTGATTCTGTTCTGTGATCTTTCCTGTGGGGAAAGGCTGAGACAGCTGGGACTTAGAGCGTGGAGAGGATGCTCAAGGGGAATCTCATCATCTGGTGGAAGGGAATGAAGATGAAGTAAGACTCTTCTCAGCAGTGATCAGTGGCAGAAGACAGCGGACACAAATTAGAACACGAGATTCTGTCTGAATTTCACCATGACCTAAGCATTAACTGAAATACAAGATTTTACTTAGTCTACGCTCTCACTGGCAGCGCAACCCTGTGGCGTGTCAGCTGCTCTTTCCAGTTTTGTGTCACCTGCAGACTTGCTGGGGCTGTGCTCTGTGCCCTGGTGCTGGCACTGCTGAGGCTGTTGGGCACTCCTGGCCCAAGGTGCCCAGTTCTGGGTTACTCCAGTGGCGACTGTTTTGCCGTCGGCCCGTGTGCTGGTGCTGTCAGTTCTCAGAGCCACGGCAGTTAAGCCAGTCCTTGATCCACTGTATCAGTTTTTATGTGAAGATGTTGCTTATTTAAGTAGATTTTTTTTTATTTAAGTAGACTTTTTTTTTTTTTTAATATATATATATATATATATGTTATTTTCAGACTCTACTTTTGAAGTTAGGAGCAAATTTCTGATACGTGTTTTTTTTTCTGTTACCTTGCCTGCTGTAGGTTTACAAACCAAAACCGGAAACTCCCAAAACGAAACATAGTTTTCAAAGTGTTCATAGGTCAGAGGCGTGGAACCTTATAATTACTGTATCGCTTTTATATTATACTCTGTGCACAGCTCCATGTTAACACTTATGACAACTTAAAATCTATGTGGATGAGGTCTCAAGGTATCAGCTTGGACCATGAGGAAGGAGTAAGCTGGTGACTTCCTGTGAAAAGGACAGATATGGCTTGTCTTTGCCCAGCATGAAAGGAAGTTGGTGGTTGAGATACTGGGCAGCACTTAACTGCCTCGACAGTGAGGTTCTTGAGAAGGTTTTGTTTGTGTACCAACCTTTTTTTTTTTTACGCTGTGTCCTGTGTCTGCTGCCATTCAGCACATGAGGTGGAGGCTGGAAAGGCGACAAGTCGTGTTACACAGATCTAATAAGTGGTACCTGATGGGGATGTTTGGCCTCAGATGGTCCTTTGTTCTCAAGTTAATATAAAAAGAGTAGGCACAGGCTCCTCTGCTGTTCTGAGCTAGTTGAGTAGCAGGATAGTTTATTGTCCTGCAGAACAGAGCTACGAGTGCATTGCGTGCCTTTATCCTTGTTTTGTAAATCTGATATGGTATTAGTCAGCTATCACGTTTTAGGTTTTCTTTAAGATGGTGATGGGAAATGTTTCCTAGAGGCTGTGTTTGGTTTCCTACTGTCCTGCAAAACTGACTCCTTTTTCAGGGGAAGAAGGGATTGCGTCAGGAGAGCAGTTGTTCAGAGCAGACTGGTCCTCTCCTCTGGGTTTGTATCCTGTTCAGAACAGCAGCTCTGGATATCTTCTGTGGGCTTCCAGAAATCTGTCTTGTATGTGCTGTGGAGTTTGTGTAACATTTCCTTATTTATTCTGCTGATCTGGCTTCCCATTCTGGAAGCTGAGGGCAAGAGAGCAAAGGCCCAAGTGCTTTAAGGTGTAACTTCTTACATGTATCAGTGGTCAATGCCTCTGTGACCTTCTCAGACATTGTTAACTCTTCATCTGAGGATATTGTCTTCCCATGAAACAAAAGTTAAGCTCCAGGCACGTTTTTTTCTGAGCTCAAAATTCACTGTGTGAGCTTAGGAACAAAGGTTTAGAGCTAGTCTACTTTTCCTTGATTTTTGGTTTAGTGGTTGTTCTCTCTGTCTCTGTGTGTGTGTGTGTGTTGAGAGACTACACTGCTGGTTTGCTCAAGATGGCTTATTTCATTCTAAAAAAATAAAATATTTGGATAAAGTACACAAAACACTTAATCTGTAATTATATTTGTGTTTTTAACATGGTAACTCAGGTGACCCGAGACTGTTTACAGACTTTGTTTTCAGACTGTTGCAGAAGAATTAACTGAAAATATTTTAAACTTTATATTTTTTATTCACGTTATATTTTTTTATTCACATTATATTTTTTTATTCACGTTATATTTTTTATTCACGTTATGTTTTTTTATTCACGTTATATTTTTTTATTCACTTTAAAAATCTTCTTATCTTACACCACTGCACTTATGAAAGCTTCAAGGCAGTGTTGGGAGGGGTATGAGAGGAAGTACATTAGGATGTTCCTGTGGGCCTCTGATGGGTAAGAGACAGTTAACGAGCGAACCTTGGTAAAGTTAACTTAGGTCCTTGTGGCAACTTTTATCACATCCTGTGTTACTATAAGTGTCACTTTCTGAAAATCTTGAATTACTGTTCTCAAGGTGATTGTGACAGTTCAACTTCCAGGAGGGCTGAGAATGTAAAATATGATTATTTGATGTATTTTAGGCTTGACTCTTCTGATGTTTAATAGTCACGCTTTCAAACCTAGAAATAGAACAAGGTAACTGCCAGTTCTCAGTTGTACTCCTGCTGTTCGGTTTGTTTCCTGGGCTGTGTTCTGAGACACCTTGAAGTTGTGTTTTCAGCACATGGTCTATTAGATTTTAAACTTGTCAGCAGTTGATGTTGCTCATTCTCCTTTATTTGGAGAGCGACTAAGTGTGTTTTGTGTCTGTTCTGAGTGTTGTGCACGTTTGAATTCTATTAGCAAGTCAGTTGTTCTGATTGTTTTAACTATCTTGATAAGTTAATGGAAAACACATTACAAACTATTCTATAAAATTATTGAAAAAATGTAATACATGATATATGTTAAAAATACAGAATTCTGTCAGTTTGGCTGATACAAGAGGTTTTATGACGTAAAAGGCTTATGTTTTTTTTTTCTTGTGCTGGGTGTTCTTTGCCTTTTTTTTTACTACTGTAAATGGCAGTGCCTCTAAGAACACTTGTATTCCCTTTGACTGCATATTTTATTTATTTCGTGGCTGGTGAATGACATCTTGGCTGTTCCTGTGCTAAATTGTTTTGGTTTTTTAGTTGTTTGTGATTATGAACTTAAGTTCATTGAAGGATCCATAGGGACACTTCTGTGTTTGAACTGATTTCTGTATTAACAGTTTAAGACTTGCTGTGAAGAGCTGTAGCAGAACTAAGTCATTGTAAATTTCTAGTATGTCAATAGCTTTAGTCTGAATTTCAGTGAGAATGCTCGAAGATGCTTGGGTCATGTATCTGGCCATGTGGGACCCTGGGAATGACAGAATCGCAGAATGTCAGGGGTTGGAAGGGACCTCTCAAGATCTCACAGCCCACCCCCCTGCCAGAGCAGGATCGCCTGGAGCAGGCTGCACAGGGTGGTGTCCCGGTGGCTTCTGAATGTCCCCAGAGACAGAGACTCCACCACCTCTGTGGGCAGCCTGTTCCAGTGCTCTGCCACCCTCAAAAGAAGGTCCTCCTCATGTTTAGGTGGAACTTCATATATTCAAGTTTCTGTCTGTTGCCTCTTGTCCTGTCACGGGGCACCATTGAAAAAGAGACTGGCCCCATCCTCCTGACATCCAGCCTTTAAGTATGTTGAAGAATTGATAAGATCCTCCCTCAGTCTTCTCTTTTCCTGACTAAAAAGCCCCAAGTCCCTCAGCCCTTCTTCCTAACACAGATGTTCTCCTCCTCTCATCATCTCTGTAGCCCTTTGCTGCACCCTCTCCAGCAGCTCCCTGTCCTCCTTGAACCAGGGAGCCCACAACTGGACACAGGACTCCAGATGAGGCCTCACCAGGGGGAGGATGACCACCCTTAGCCTGCTGGCCCCACTCTTCTTGAGGCACCCCAGGATGCCATTGGCCTTCTTGCCCACAAGGCCACACTGCTGGCTCATGGTCACGCTGTTGTCACCCAGGACTCCCAGGTCTTTCTCCACGGGGCTGCTTTCCAGCAGGTCAGCCCCAAACCTGTACTGGTACCTGGGGTTGTTCCTCCCCAGGTGCAGTACCCTACACTCGCCCTTGTTGAATTTCGTGAGGTTTCTCTCTGCCCAACTCTCCAGCCTGTCCAGGTCACGTTGGATGGCAGCACAGCCTTCTGGGGTGTCAGCCACCCCTCCCAGTTCTGTGTCACCAGTGAACTTGCTGAGGGTACGCTCTGTCCAGGTGGTTGATGAAGATATTGAGTGACCAGCCCCAGTACTGACTCCTGGGGAACACCGCTTGTTACGGACCTGACCTCCAACTAGGCTCTGTGTCTGTTGGGGACAGGAGGTTTTGTGACTGCTTTGGGTTAGCAGCAATTTAGTGTTATTAATGTTTGGAGATAGATTACAGAAGTGAGCAAAATAGCGACATAAAGATTTGAAAATGGGAAGGGTCACCTGAAATTTACAGCAGGGTTATACCCACAGATAGAGTTTAGAGCAAGTCACACACAAGAATAAGCAGAATAATCAAGAATTCTAGATGAAGTTATGCGTTCACACACAAATACACAGACAGGCAACACACAGAGAAAATCTAGGAAATGTGAACTCTGGTTAGGTTCCTCTGCAGTCGTGTTACTTCCTTTTTGCTCTTACCTCTCCCCTCCCTGCCAGGTATTCCTCAGCTCTGTTCGGTTTTGGTGACCGAGTTCCCATAAACTGAGATCATGAAAACCGATTTTAATTACTAGCTGCGGCTAAAAGTGTTTGCCCCTTTCTGCTACTAGCTGTCAGCTAGAAAACTGGGGGGGAAAAGCCGCAAATTAGCATTGCTATTGAATTTTTTTTTAATATTCTCAAGTTCCCAATCTCAATAGTTTTGAGGACTGTGACTGCAAAGTTGAGAAGCACTGCTATAGTTGAAACAAGTGAATCAAGTAAAAGCTTTACGGCCTCTGTTTATGTAAAATGTTGGATCAAGGGATCTCATGGACAAAACAGAACATGCAATAAACTAATTTCTGAGTTTTCTTCTTATAAAAACTCACGCTTGGAAGGAATCTCTAGTTACCAGTGTTCAGGCTGTCTAGCATCAGCTTAAATGACAAGTACTTATCGTACAGTAATTAACAGATCATTAACCTATTTCCATAAAATTCAAACAGTTCTCAATCTCAGTCCTTGGTAATAGGTGCTGTGTTGTGAATGAGAGGGATAGTGTGGCACCACAAGAAATAGAATTACTCAGTTACCTTGAAAGATGAACTTGTCCTATAGATGTACACAGTGGCAGAAGTGTTTGTAGTACGTAAGGCCTGACTTGCTTAGAAGATGATTAAAAGTTGTTTAAAGGTAGTTCTGTTACTGCTGAGAGTGTGCATACATGAACGTGATGAACGCAGATTTCCATTCTTCTAATTTCTTTGAAATTACAGTGCAAGTTTTGTAACTCCATCTTCACGTGGATGTTGCCATCCAAATAGGACTCCAGCAGTTGTACGTCTGTACGCCCCTTCATTGTGGTTGCTGGTGAGGACTCTCTGAAACACCTGTCTTGAGGTTTTGGCTTGGGAGCACGTGCCTCAGTAGGAACTACTTGAGAGGTGAAATAAGGTAGCTTGCATCAAGCACTGCACTGCTGCTGCCAAATCGTGCTTAAAGCAAAACTAGTTTGGATAGCTCAGTCCTAACAGTGTTTGGATCTTTATTTAACCTTTTGGATTGCTGACGTTTTCATGAAATTCTGTATGTCTGCCGTGAGACGACTTGGTTACTGCTCTAGGGAGACACTGAAGGCAACAGTTCTTTTTTGGTGTCTGTTTGCCAAGTGTTGAAGCAGCATTATTGGTTTTGGAAGAAGCAGCACATTTTTGCTTTCAAAGTATTTTGATATATACAGCAGAGGAGCGACCAAATGAGTGTGTCTCTGCTCCTCTCTACAGCAAGTGCCAAAGGGAAGTGCCTCAGGATTGCTGATAGCAATCCCAGTATTTCAGCAAACTAATTCCTTTTGCTGTTCAAGTCTTTGTGGCTTCTGAGCAGCTTTAAACACCTGCTTCAGAGTGGATCTTCGAAATTCAGCAGAGCAGAGGCCTTAGGCTAGAAACGTGTTGCCGCCCTTGCCCTGTGAAATTCCGTTCAAGCTTTGCTGAGAAATACTACTCATAGAAATTAATTTTCCATTTTGTGTTTGTATTCCTCAGGAAAACTTTGGCTGCCTGCTAAAATAGTTGAATACAAATATTCTCAAGTTTGACATGTGTTTATGTCAAAGCAGTACTGGGATCCAGCACTGTACAGCACCACCCTGCACAGGGGGAAGAAATTGTACTTTGATCCCTACTGCAGTTAAATGCATTGGAATGGTAGCTTTAAAAAGGTAAATCGCATAACTTTAATGTTAAATTTAAAAGATAAAGCTTTTGGATTAGGAAACTTTCTGTTAAGGTTTGCTAGGAACTTGGGCCTGTCTCATACGTGTGTTAAAATAGTGTTGTGTGTGGCGGGGGAAATTTTTTTTATGCTTTAAAATTCAACCTTGTTCAGTGCTTGGGATGGACAGGTGAAGGTGTGGTGGGCACTGGAGCTGAGCAGACCAAGTGGTTTGCTGCCACGGGTGAGGGGTGGGTTCTGCTCCTCAGTGCCTGCTGTCAGAGGTCTCCATATTCTAGTTCCTGTCTGACAATGCCCCGAATCAATTACGTTTGCAAAACTAGCGGCAAATCAAGTACTCTTCTGCTGAGCCATTAAGTTAAGTCGATTGAGTGCGTAACCAGATGAGCGTCGGTCAGTACAGGGAGAATGTAGGACTGTGTGCCGGGAGCAGCAGCAGAGAAGAATGAGGAGCTGGGCTCTAGCCAGTGGTGGCAATGAGCCCTTAGGTGTTCAGTTTTATCAGGTATCCACATTTGAAGGCCAAACAAATATTTATGAATTTAACATTTTCCCAGCCTATGTGTATTCAATTTGATATTGTAATATAAATACAATTTTCTTTATGAAATACTGTGCCCGAAGTACCTAAAAATAATTTTTAAGTACATCATTTTCTACCGGTGTGAAAATGAAGTAGAATTCTTGGCGGAATTTGTCTTCTGTATGTAGTAGTGTAAGCTCGTGTGAATGTGAAAAAGGCTCGAAACAACTGCTCAGTTTTTTAAGTCATGTTATCTTTCAATTTCTGTTTGAAGTGCTTTTAGGAAACTAAGTTCTACTCTTGTTAGTATGCAGTTATTTTTTTTTAAGTCTTAATTCTAATGATTTTTTTAAAAAGTCCTATTTGGAATCCTTTTTCTGTGTTCTGTGTCCTGAGGCGTTTTTCCTCACCAGTGGCATCAACAGCTCAGGCCCTTGAAGGGATTAATAGTTTGTCTGTCAAGGACATACACTCCCTGTTTTGATTTTTCTCTCTCTTGCCAGTTGCAAGTAGGTAATTTGGGGGTCTCTGCTATTTCTTCTCATAGATCTTCTGGTATTTTTTTGTTACACATCCTTTTGTTATTCTAGGGATTGTTGCTCTCTTGGTTTGCAGGTGTCTCAGAATTAAAAATGGCCTGAGTTTTATCCTTCTTGGTATGTAGAGATCCAGAAAGTTTGTGGAAGAGAGTTGTTCAGAGATGAGATGCTGCTAGCAGCCTCTCGATTCGGGAATCACTTGACCATGTTATCCTCAAATGAGTCCTTTTTGGCTTTAGGCCATTACAGTTTGTTTTCACTTCAGGTTGCGTATTATATAAACTTGAAGCTAGTTTTTGTTTTGTGACGTTTTGAGTTTAGGTGGTCAGTTGGGGTTTTCTGTTGTTTTTGTTTGAGCTTTTGTTTAAATTATTTTTTTTCTGTTAAGAAGTGAATGGGTCAGTTTTTATGTGTTTCAACGTCTATTTCCACAAACTTTACTTGGTTCTGGAAGAGTAACCATGTAAAGCCATCTGACAAGGTATGTTCTGGCAGTGGTGTCTGGTGAACAGCTCGCTGGGGATGCGTTGATGTTCACTGACCGCTTGTAAACTCCTGGTTTGGTAATGCTTGTTGTCAGCTGTCATATGATGTCTGAACTGTCTGGTGTAGTAGTTCCTGATGACTAGTTAAAGGATATGGTTAAGGATTGTGATTCATTGTGAAAACAGCTTTGGGCAACTTCTTTGGTTGGTGCTTTTTTTTTTTAATTATTTCTTCCTCCTCCACCCTCAGCTTGTTTGTCAGTCATAATGTGAACGTGGCAGGTGTCTCTTACTGCTTGTTTTCAGGAAGATACGTGTTGTGACCCTTGGTATTGTTGTCTGGTCTTTGTGTGCCACGGTGAGGGTTTTGCTGACTTTGAATCCTGATCTTGAATGCGTATTTTGTATATGAAGATACTTAAGAGATCTTTTTTTCTTATTCAGGTGGGAAGGAGAAACCAAAAACCAATGCGGAAGAGCTACAGATTAAAAAAGTTAAGAAGAAAAAGAAAAAGAAACATAAAGAGAATGAGAAGAGGAAGCGTCCAAAAATGTACAGCAAATCCATTCAGACCATCTGCTCAGGATTGGTTTCTGATATTGAGGAACAGGAAGCCAAAGGCATCGTAGATGATCATCTTAAGGATTTCAATGGGAAAAATATGGATTCCAAGAAGGACTGTGAGTCCAAGATACCAGAGAACAGTGAGTTTCCATTTGTCTCGTTAAAGGAGCCACGGGTTCAAAATAAACTCAAAAGGTTGGACACATTGGAGTTCAAACAGCTGATTCATATTGAGCACCAGCCTAACGGAGGTGCATCAGTTATCCATGCCTACAGTAATGAACTCTCCCACTTATCTCCTGTGGAGATGGAGAGATTTGCAGAAGAGTTTGTGGGTCTGGTTTTTAGTGAAAATGAAAACTGTGCAGCTTACTATGTAATGGGTATTGTTCATGGGGCAGCTACTTATTTACCTGACTTTTTAGACTACTTTTCGTTTAATTTTCCCAATTCACCAGTGAAAATGGAGATTTTGGGAAAGAAAGATATAGAGACAACGACTATGTCAAATTTTCATGCTCAGGTAAGAGGTTATACATTTTACTTTCTAAAGTCATGTAATCGTTTCAAACAACTGCGGGTTTTTTAGAATACGATTTTTATTAGCTGTGCTGTGTGAATGATGCAGAAGACTAGAAACGAAATTCTTTAAGTAATAAATTACTTCTGTGCTATTTAAGATAAGGAGTCTATTAACTGAGACGTAAGGTTGGATTTTTATGGGGGAGGGGAAGCGCTTGCATGCACGCGTGTGTAGGTTTCTCTGGATTTCTTTCTGTAGCTGAAACTGAGCTGTGAGTTTTGGAGGGTTAAAGTGATTTGGTTGCGGCTATCTGAGTGCCTGAACTGTAGCTCGTCTGTATGAACTTCATAAAACTGAAATGCTTTAATACATTAAAACAATGTTCTACATAAACCCCGTGTAGGGCACAGTTAATTAGTTGCATTTGTAGTTTGAGGCTTCTAAATCCGTCCTTAAAGGAACCTAATAGTGGTTAAAGTAGCTGCTAATTGCATCCTAACACATTCACCTTTCCTCCCAGTTAGTTGTATTCTCTTGAAAGCTGTGAAATTGTGTGGCAAAATGACAGGCAGCTTTTGAATAATTTTTAGTTAGTTGTTTTATATTTTCCAGAGAGGAATGACTGTATACTCTCTTAAAAACAGCTACTGATTAAACATCACCTCTGCTATTTGTTGTCTGATGTAGGAGAAACATTACTCTTGCGTATGATTTATTTCAGGTCTTCTAAGTATAAGAAAAAAAAAATTCTAACTTTTTTAGATTACCACTTTGGTGATGAGGGTATTTTGTAAAGCTCGTACAGATACTCCAAAACCATTTGTGAAGAAACTCAATCCTGTTTTTCATTACATTGTTAGCTTACAACTGCCTGTTTAATTCTGTGAGTTCAGATTGTGTATGGAACACTGTTAAACCTTTTAGACAATTACGAACAGTTCTGTTTTAAGTTTTACTGTCATCTTTTTCATCAAAAACGTGCTGCTTTTTTTTTTTCCTTCAGCTACATAACCATTTGCGAGGGACACTGTTGAAATTATTGACAAATGACAGGTGTGTGTTTATCCACAAGGATACCCAGAACTGAAATGTTGCTGCAAGAGAACGTTTGCAGTGCTCGTTAAGAAAATGTCCACTGCCATGGAATGTGAACATTCTGTGAAATACATACACTATTTCTTTTTTCATTATGTAAACCAGATAGTTACTTTCATAGTAAAAATTGCACAACACACTCTGGGCAACTACTCAGAGCTGCTCTTTTTCTGTGAAAAAAAAGCTGGACTTGGCCTTACAAGTATGTTCTTTAAGTCCAGCCTATTGTTGCCTTAAGGAGCATTAATGCAAGCATAGCTGTGTGCTAGGATCTGCCCTAAAGAAGTAGTTAAAAATCCAAATTTTATTTTTTGTGGATTACGATGGAATCACTTTACTGAAAGGATGGATTGACTTGATATTACAACATTATCATTGATATAGGGGGCTGGTTAGCTCACTCGGTTAGACCGTGGTGCTGATAACACCAAGGTCATGGGTTTGATCCCTGTTGGGTCCCCGTATGTTGCCTGATCTAGTAGAGGAGAGACGTCCTTGCCCATGACAGGGAGGTTGGATTAAATGATCTCTAAGGTCCCTTCCAGCCTAGGCCATTCTATGATTCTATGATATCTGTAGTTAAACCAGACCTGCAGTCATTGGGGCTGAGATTATGATTTCCCATTTTTCTTTAAGTGAAGGAGGAACAGAGAGAAAATGTAGTAAATGGAAAAAAAGCCAAACTCTACTATAGCGTTCAACTGGTCAGCTTCATAATATGTGTTCTAACCTATATTTTACTTGGCTGGAGGTTTAATTCTGGTAACTTACTTTGTTTTTTCTCAGTTTTTCAATTGGTTTTCAGAGCATTTTATCACTTGTCAGAGTTTGGTTGCTTGACAGAAAGTGCTTGGCTCCTTGTATTTTTGCTAACATAGAGGGTGTAGTGTGTATAAATCATGTGTATAAGCATACACCAAACTTACACATACTGTCTTCTCTGCATTTTAAGTCAGTATCTTGGTTGCCTAGCTATTGATTCTATTTTTCCTTTATTATTTGGTGATTTTTTTTGTTCTTATTCTGGTTGCTTTTTTTGTGGTACTCAGGTGATCTGCTACAGTTGGAAGGTTTTGTTAGTGTTCTCCCTTGACTGGGGCCAGTATCAAAGATGTCCAGAAAGGAGTATGATAGCCTAGTCCTAGTGATACTGTGTCAGAGTGCTCATCCTCTGGGGATGTGACAGGACCTTTTTGAATCAGAGTTGTGAATTTTGTGGTTTTTAACCTTCAGCTGTATTTCTTTGTGTGTGTGTTACTAGGAGTTAGAGCTTTTTCAGTTTTCTGCCCCTACCTTCCCTAATAAAAGGTCCTAAATGACTGCATAACTTGTTCAGTTTTGATGATAGTCTCCTGTGTTGAGTTCTTTGTGAATCTTTTAAAGGAATTGTAATGTGCTGTGGTAGTGTATTTCAATGAAAATTTAAATGTAGTTTTCTATTCCTACATGGCAAAAGTTGTGCACTCCTGTGTTCCCTGTTGTCCTGCACTTGCCTGAGCAATGTTTAGCAGCGGTCGTATAGTCTCACTTGAGAGGTGGGTGGTTTTGTCGTGTTCGAGTAGGAACTTTGTTTTACTCAGTCAGCTTTGAGTCGGACTGTTTCTGTAATTGGGCAAAATTGAATTAGTCTGGGTATCCCTGTAGCCAGCAAGTCACTCCTTCAGGCAGTGGAAGACTTGCTGTTCCTGGGCTCCAGCGTTTGTGTAGATGGCCCCAGCTGCATCACTTCCCCGGCAGCTGTGAGTCTTGTTGGACTCCTGTGAGGATTTCCAAGAATGAAAATAATCAGCTTTTGCCGCCCCCTTGCAGCTTACATCAGTTAAGCCATTTAGTGCTGTTGAGGCAAGTACCTCTCACAGTTTGAACCTGTTACCATGTCCTCATGCTGGGCAAGCGTGAATCTGTATTGCCTTGCTGAAATCTCAGAGTGCACACTTTGTGTTTAGCTGTGACAGTACTGGGTGGATTGATTTTACTGGGCTTCAGTCGTGTTCCATAGGCAGCTGCTTAGCACAGGTGCAGTGGAATGCCGAGCAGTACCCAGCAATTCCTGTTTTCGAGACAAGATTGAATGTTTTTAAGCTTTATCTGACAAATGCTTGTGTGATGTGTTTGCTGGAGATCTGTACGTGATGCCAGACTTCCCAAAGAAATCTGAAAAAACTTTTTTCTTTTTCCTTGTTTGTCCTCTTACCTTAATCCTTCTGCCAATCCTTTTATTCTGGTTTTTAGTGGACAAGGCAAACAATTTTTGCTTTTCTTTCGATGTTCTCTGTATTTGAAGATTGCTTAACAGCTTTTGTTTTGTTTGTTGGTTTTTTTTCCCCCATATTCTCTCTTTAGTCTTCTTTATTTTTCTTAAAGTACAGTACTGAAAATGCAGTCTCTGCCTGGTGTATTATTGTCAAGGAGTGTGAGAAGATTGCTTCAAGTGTCTTGCAGACGACTGCTCTTTGTTATCTATTCGTGCCTTTTCCCAGAGCGCTTTGTGATCTGCTCTGGCAGCAGCTCCTGCTGAGTCACTCCCTTTTCATGTTTCTGCAGTTAATTATCTATCGCTATCCTCTGCTTTCACAGCCCTTCTCCAGTTTATCAAAGATCTTGTTAGTTTTGATCCTTTCCTGCAGTAGCCTTGCAGCTTTGTGTTGCCTGCAGGTCTCCTAAGCACACCTTGTGGTCAAAGGGAAGACGTTGGTTGCTGCCACTGAATTGGTCGTTTCATATGGAGAGTTGTGGGGACACAGACAAGTGAAAACTGCCCACTCTTTGCTGTTACTAGACCATATTTCTGTAGCAGTTTTGAGAGCCTAATGCAAATATCGAGGTGTGTACTGGTCCTCCTGTCATAGAAAGAAAGGTTATTTTGACTTGATTGTTGGCATGTTTTCTTTTTGTGTGTTTGTGGGTTTTTTTTTTTTAATGTGTTCATGTTTATTAGCTTCTACTATCTTATTTTCCATGTGGTTAAGACAGGAGTATCTAGCTAACAGTTTTTCTGGAAATTGAAACTAGGCTAAATGGTCTCTAACTCTCCTGTGTCTTGCTTCTCTTGACACTTGTTTCTTCCAGGCAGTACCCTTATCCTCTTCTAGCTTTGAAGAATCCGTTTTGTGTTTTCCAGTTCTTGTGGATTTGTTAGAGTTTTGTTTCTTTTTAGTTTAATGCCTTTGTACTGTAGGGTACTTGGTACTGTGAGAGTAGTCATCACTAAGTCTGTTTGGTTTAGGGAAAGTCACTTGTATTTTACCCTGCTCAGAGTGCAGTTAGACAGATTGTCAGAACCAGTTGAGCACCTCTCACTGCCAAAACGATGTGCCCTTCTTGCTGCTTTCTTCTGAGTTGCATGTTCTTGTGCCAGGCTGTGGTGCCTCTCAAGTTGGCTCACCAGTTCCTTTTGCTAATCCAGCAGAAAACGTCACTTACTCCGGGGTGGTTGATTTTATTACTGAGTTAGCAAATTATATTAATTTACTGTGCCAGAGGTAGCTCAAGGATGAGTGTGGGATTACGCGGTCAGCCCTGTTCTCTCACAGCAGGCAGTTTGCACCTTCAGAGAAATAATTTTTGTTGCCTTTTTTTCCCCAGTCTGAATTACGTTAACTGTGATGGACACTGAATATTTAGATAGTATGAATGGCGTAAGTATCTGAGAGGAAGAAATGTAATAATTGGTGGCTTCAAGAAAATGATTGCCCTCACTTCTTAAAAGTTGTGGACACAGAGCTTCTCACTCCAGTTCTCTTCTAGCCCCTTCTAATATTATTTTCTCTTTGCTTTCCTTCTTGTTTAGCTCTTAAAAGTTTAGCTTTTGCAACAAAGTTTTTGATATTTACTCCTTTTCTAATTTGTGAATTCGTGATTGAAGATACTTGTACTTCCTAGTGTTTGAGAGGGAATTGCTGAAAATATTTTAAAGAAAACCTGAAATAATTGGTTAGTGTTTCATTTTCTTGTTGTGAAAGATTTGTACAGTGTCTGTTTCCCTATATTGTGGAGTTTTCCTGTGTTCTGGAAAGAATTCTTGGAACTATGTATCTGTTCAGTAGCTTTCAGTAGACTTTTCCTTTCAGTAGAATTTGCTCCTTTTAAGGTTTATGGATGTTTGGTTAGTGATTAAGAAGTTTTAATGGCTTTTAGCAACTACTCCCTCTTGTGCAAGTTCCCTAAAGCATAGCCTCCGATTTGTTCTTCCCTCACTTTCTTTTTTTTCCTTCTGGAAGATGAAAAAATGAATTTTAGCTCTGTTAGAGAGTGGGAAAATATATATGCTTTCCCAAATAATCCATAAGGCGACATGTAAGCGACTTTTTTTGGCAGCCTATTGTCTTCTACGTTTCCACTTACTGAATACCCCTGAGCAAATAATCAGTTCACATGGAATGACATTAGAAACCTGCAACATGTGCATTTTTTTTTTTCCCACTTAGAAAATAGTTACCTCTCCACATTGCTTCTTGACAATTTAATCCAATAAATATGAAATGCTCTTTTTGGCCACATATTCTGTATTGACAAAAACCAAACCTAAACAAAACCGTAGAGGTTTGTACCAGCAGCCTGGACAGGATCTGAGACCAAACCTTGTCACAGCTGAGTTACAAGAGCGCAATAGACACTTGGATTTCACAAGATTACTTTCTGTGAAGCTATCTATTTGATGCTATTCTTAAATGGTTATTTTTTAAAATTCTTTATTGACTGCTTCACCGTGTTTGTCACCAGAATTCAGAATAATAGGTCATCTTGCTTCTAAATGTCTGTCTATCCTTTTGTAATAGTTGAGGATTTCAGCTGCCAGGTGAAATGTGAAGTGATAAACAAACTGCAGTGGTAAAAGGACACTAGTGCAGCTACACTGGAGTAAAAACCTTGTGATTGCATTTCCAGAAACTTCAAATTGGGAAATGGTGTATTTGTTGAAATTAAAGCTTTAATGATAATGGATCACCTTTAAGTAATGCTAGAGCTGTCAGGGCATCCAGAAGGCTGTGCTGCCATCCAGCGAGACCTGGACAGGCTGGAGGGTTGGGCGGGGAAAAATTTAATGAAGTATAACAAGGGTAAGTGTAGAGTCTTGCATCTGGGTAGGAACAACCCCAGGTTCCAGTATAAGTTGGGGAATGACTTATTAGAGAGCAGTGTAGGGGAAAGGGACCTGGGAGTCTTGGTGAACAGCAGGATGACCATGAGCCAGCAGTGTGCCCTTGTGGCCAGGAAGGCCAATGGCATCCTGGGGTGTATTAGAAGAGGGGTGGTTAGTAGGTCGAGAGAGGTTCTCCTTCCCCTCTACTCTGCCCTGGTGAGACCCCATCTGGAATATTGTGTCCAGTTCTGGGGCCCTCAGTTCAAGAAAGACAGGGAAGTGCTGGAGAGAGTCCAGCACAGGGCAACTAGGATGATGAAGGGAGTGGAGCATCTCCCTTATGAGGAGAGGCTGAGGGAGCTGGGGCTCTTTAGTTTGGAGAAGAGGAGACTGAGGGGTGACCTCATTAATGTTTACAAATATATCAAGGGTGAGTGTCACGAGGATGGAGCCAGGCTCTTCTCGGTGACAACCACTGATAGGACAAGGGGTAATGGGCTGAAACTGGAACATAAGAGGTTCCGCTTAAACTCGAGAAGAAACTTCTTCTCAGTGAGGGTGACGGAGCCCTGGCACAGGCTGCCCAGAGAGGTTGTGGAGTCTCCTTCTCTGGAGACATTCAAGACCTGCCTGGACACGTTCCTGTGTAGCATAATCTAGGCATTCCTGCTCTGACAGGGGGATTGGACTTGATGATCTTTCGAGGTCCCTTCCAATCCCTAACATTCTATGATTCTATGATTCTGTGATCTTATTCTGACATCAAAACCCTGACTTGAAAAAAAACCAAAACAAAAACTGCAAAAAAACCCCACCCAAATAAAACCAAACCAAGTAGTATGAAGTACGTACAGTTTAAAAATCAAAAGTAGTCAAGTAGATTTGCAAGTATTTTTAAACTCGGAGCAGTTTTGATGCATATTTAAGTGAAATTTTGATGCTTCAGTATTGGTTCCCATGTGAAACTGAAAACATATGTAAGCAATTAAGGATTTGAAAGGAGTTGGCAAAGAACAGAAAACCTTTCGGGCACCAAATAAGACAGAATTCTCCAGTGCCTCTTCATGACTACAGCGTTGGAGATAGCAGCTCTTAGGAGTAACAGTGAATGTCAAGCTGGATGCTTTCACTTCTAAGACAACGTCTAAGTGCGTTGTTGTGTGCTTTTGTAGTAAAATGGAAACCCACTATTCTCTTTGATCTCTCAGGATATTTTTATGGTGACAATGTTTTTGGTTTTGCTGGACATTGGTGGGGTTTTCTTTGTGGGTTTCTTGAAATTATTTTGGGTTCAGTGGGTTTGGATTTTATTTTTTTCCTGGTCCGAGGGCTGCTTTTCCAGATTTCCTGGAAAAACTGAAAAAAAATTTAAACCTTTAAAATTCTTGCAGGAAAATGTTAGACCTTCAACTGAAAACAAAATCCATACATTTTTTTAAATGAATCACTTGTGCTTAGTTTTTCTGGACCATTCCTTCCAGTTTGTGTCTTTTTCTAACAGCAAATGGAAACATCTTTAACATACAGTGTCTAAAATGTTCCCTGTTTGTAGGATGATAATGCTTAAATACATTGTTGTTGATATTTTTTATATATATATATATATATATATGTTCAGGTTTAGTCTTCAGGTTCTTTTAGACACCAAGGTGTTTATGCTAAAACACTTGCTTTTTACTTTCTTAAAACTGAGCAAGTTAAGTTACAGTAAAAAAATCAGTTGATGCCATACTGGTCACCGAAGAAGAAAAGAAAATAGAATTCTCAAGTTTTATCGATTCTGAATTCAGCGATGGCTTTACTGTCGTAATTTCCCATTGCCTTGATGCAAGAGAATGATACAGTCTCCTTTGTGTGTTTTTAGGTGACATCAAATTTAAGCTACATGAGAAGAAAGACGTTAGGCTATGTCGTATTTATGAAATTATATGTTTATTTTGTCTGTCCAGTATATTATCCTGCATTTAATCGGTGACCTTTTTGTGTGTGTGTACTGATTCTCATTATGTTGAGCACACACTAGAAGAACTGCGTGTCAGTGACTCCTTTTATTCTGGATTTTGATTGTGCTGGTTATTTATTTGAGCAAATCTATAATATTCTAAAAACATAGTTGTGCTCCAAATTGTAATCTTCCTGAAGGTAATTTTACCTTATAAAAGGCATGTAACATGGCATTTGTGGTCAGTGCTTAATTTTATGTATAGAATTTGATGAAGTATTTGGTTTAGTACATCAGCATTGTTCTTGTGCATTCAGAAATACACAGAAGAATCTTCCTCTCTTCCTATGAACAAACCAGCCAAAGAATATTGACAGTAAAGGGAAAATGTTGCTGTTATCCAATATGCTATGGATTCTGTTTATTTCGTTGTTGTCTTCAAGAGGGTTAAATTTAGTTTTGTCGTTGGTCAAACATCAGTGGGAGGTTTTTGGTGTGTTCACACTTTTACTTACAGTCTAATTTTGGAGTGACTGAAAATTAATTTTGTTTGCTAGCTACTTCTTTCCTCTAAGAATGAAAAACTGTAATAAAGCCCCAAACCTTCACCTAACTTATGGATTAAAATTAGTTCAGTTCCTTAAGATGGCTCCTTGTGCACCTTTGGAAAACCTAATGTTAGAAGGACAGAAGGAAGGGAAAAAGAGAACAGATCTTTCCTTTTCATCACCAGCGTGGATTTATACTGGGTCTGCTCGGTTAGAGATAACTTTCTTCATAGCAGTCGTCATGGAGCTGTGTTTGGGATTTCTGGCTAAAACTGCTGATAACACAGGTTAATGCTGAGCAGCGCTTGCAGTGTCAAAGCTTTCCTTTTTTCCCCGTTCTGCATTCCCTGGTGAGTCGACTGGGATGGGCAAGAAGCTGGGAGGGGGTGTGGCTGGGACAAGTGACCTAACCTGACTGCAGGGATAGCCCATGCCGTACAATATCATTCTCGACAATAATAAAAAAAACCTGAGGGGGCTGGGGTGGGAGGAGGGTGTTGGTCTGGACGGTAGCTATTGCTCGGAGGCTGACTCAGCGTAGATCTACTTAGAGGAGGTAGTGAGTGGTAAAAAACATCAGTGGGTGCTTTTTTTTTCCTCTTCACTTATTAAACTGCCTTTATCTGGGGCTGTGTGTTTCCTTGCTTTTCCTGTTCTCTCCCATTTCTCTTGCCCTTGGCGGGGGGGTGGTGAACAAGCAAGGGGCTGTAAGGTATTTAGTTGCTGCCCTGATGTTCACCCACCACAGAGTTCTTAAAGCTCTCTCATTCCCTGTGTTTGCAATGATGTGACTCTGAATATGCACCCAGAAGGAACTGGTCATAATTTCTAACTTTGACATTATGTAGCATTGTTTTTGGTATTTTGCCTCATCCAGACTGGATCTTTAAAAGGAATCTGTTCAACCTGGTGAATGAGGAGAACACAGTTGATCAAAAGAGCTAGAAATGAATTGGGATGGACAAATAATACTTAAAAAAAAGTTGACTTGATCTTTTAAACTTTCAGTGACATGGTTGCTTTGGTAATCTATAAGAAATTTCTTAAGTGATCCACTTTAAGCAAAGTGTATGTTACACTTAGTGCATAAGCCACATGGGTGAGTTGAAAGCTTCAGAGCCTCTCTTAGCTTCACTTCAGTTGTCTTTTGAGGAAGTTGTGGAACTACTTTATCTGAAAACTCTACAACTAGTTTATCATATGCCTTGCGAATGGCAGAATCATTAGGTTGAAAAAGACCTCTAACATTCCAGCCATTAACCTAACTCTGCCAGGTCCACCACTAAACCACGGCCCTGAGCACCTCATCTTTTCAGTACCTCCAGGGATGGGGACTCCACCACTTCCCTGGGCAGCCTGTTCCAGTGCTTAACAACCCGGTCAGTGAAGAAATTTTTCCTAATGTCCAATCTAAACCTTCCCAGGTGCTGCTTGAGGCTATTTCCTCTTGTCCTATTGCTTGTACTTGGTAGAATGGCAGTGGCAGCAGAAAGAAGCAGGGAGAGGGGCTGAAAAGTGGTTTACTTTTAGTCAGGTGTGCGAATGAAAACAGCAGCTGAATATCCTGTCCTGGAATGGTGGAGTACTGAACTACTTATGCCAGTGGAAGAAACATCCTTTTGCATGTTAGATAAACTGCAAGTAACAAATTTATGACTATCTGTAGCTTCAGGAAGTGGTTTTAGGTTACTTTGGAATTCTTCTATCCAGTAAGGCAGTACTGACAAGTGAGTGCCCCTTCTTTGTCCCAGTGCTTTCCTTTTCCCAGTCGCTTCCTTGTCCCAGCTTTTCTGTGAGCTCCTGATGCTTTGTGCCAGTGCAGATACAGCCAAGGCCTGCACTGGTACAGATTCAGCTGAAAGAATTTTTTTCTGATGTTTTATCACAAAATCACCAGCTGTCCATGCAGAGAAGTTACAGGAATGTCTGACTAAGGATTTGGGGACTAGGGGAGTGCTACTGTCTAGCTGTACTGCTCTTGCTGGCAAGCCGTTTACATTAGCTCACGCGTTTTGTAAAATCCTCCTTTTAGTCAGTCCTTTATTTCCTGGCTGTGCAGTAGTGACTGGGATGACCTGAAGAAGAGTATTTGGTTTTGCATTTCTGGAATGCGTGTGGATACATCAGTCTGGCTTCTCAGAAGGGTGCAGTACTGTTCTGTGTTGTGTGATTTAGTCCTGTTTTTGGGAACAGCTACTAATTCTCTTCTGCACTGCCATAATTACTAGGAATTTTAATGTTCTTTTTGGGTGAGGACCATAGCTAAGCAGTAGTACTTCATTAACTGTTTTTCTTGCACCTTTTTTCTTGCTTTGGATGCAGAATGTCTAGAGCTGCAGCGCAAGAGCCTTACTTGGTTTGTGCAGTAATCCATCTGCTCTTCCCTCTGTTCCGATCTGGTCATGTTTCATCTAATACCACCGTGTCTTTCAGCCTGTTAAATAGGAGAGCAGAAGCTTAAAGGGAAAGTGATCCTCATCAATCTCATGCCTAAGTATTTTGTTGTTGTGGTAGGACAAGTCAGATTATTGAAAAAAAACTTTTAACAATACACATTTCTGTTCAAAATTAAAAATTTTTCATGGGAGGTGAATGTTACAGCCCTTAAAGTTTTAAGGGAGCACAACATGTTAGCATAGCAAAAAAAGAAAGAATAACTGCCATGCTTTCTCTTCTGTACTGTCTCTTTATGAGCCTTGTCTTGGCTGTGATAATTAGTTAACGTGCTCACACAGCTTATACAGAGGCCATAGTGGAGAGAATGATTACTAGAGGAAATGTTTAGCGTTTAATTAGTTGTAACTCAGGGCTCTGACTAACTGTTGCAGGAAAAAGGTAAAAATTCAGCTAGACTTGAGTAATCCAGGTAAGAATCCTTATTTACTAGTTATTGAGCAGAGTGTAACTTTTCACAGTTACTGCATTGAAACGTTATTTTCTTGAAAGGCAATAGATAGATCTTCAGACTTTAAAATACAGGTTGTCACGTATCTTTAATGAGCATTTCTGTCTTTGATAAGTTCATAGTAATTGACTGTATGGTAACCTTAAGCATACTGGAGACTCTAGGACTACTATCAGTCATAAAACATAAGCATAGAGATTAGAGGTATTCATTGAATGCATACTTTGAGCAGTAGTGGACTCAGTATACCTTTTGCTGTCATATTCTGCTTGTAGGTAAAAAGAACATACTCTCATGGTACGTATAGAGCTGGCCCAATGAGACAGATCAGCCTGGTTGGAGCAGTTGATGAGGAAGTGGGGGATTATTTCCCTGAATTCCTTGATATGTTGGAAGAATCACCCTTCTTAAAAGTAAGGACAGAAGGGAATGGGTTGGGAGAAGGGGGACAATATGCTGTCTAGTACTGTTAAAGCGACAGTATCTGATATTTGCTTAGCTAATTGAATGGTCTAATAAATGCTTTTGTGACAGATAAAGGCTGCTTTTGAAATGTTTTTAAACTAACTCACTTTGAAATTGTGGCTTGTATTTCCCATTAGTGTACACTGCCATGGGGAACACTTTCTAGTTTAAAATTAGAGAGTCGTAAAGACAGTGATGACGGTCCCATTATGTGGGTACGTCCAGGAGAACAGATGATCCCTGTGGCTGACATGCCAAAGTCACCCTTCAAAAGGAAGAGGTATGTTGAATTATTTTGCTTGATAAATGTCTAGTTAGTATTCTTTGTCTACAGATTGATTTTATCTCAAATATTTTATTAGTTGATACTGTATTTTAGTACTAATTTCTGCAAATCTTAATCTAAAATATATTTCAAGTTGCTTTGTTTTGTAAGGATATGGATTACCTTTTTTTTTTTTTTTTAAATTGTTTACTATCAGGCCAAGTAAGATTGAGTTATTGGAACTCTGGTATGAATTTAAGGTGAAAACTGCAGACCTTAAGGTATAAGGGCTTCTTTCTCATCTGAAAAGTAACACTTCCAACATTAAATTACGTTTTTAAGTTTTGCTGTTGGATTGGGTATAAGTACCAGCTTAAGAGTAGGGATGTCCTCTGCAGAACTTGAATATTATGTGTCATGAGAAATTGTATCTTTGGAGTTCTCTTGTTCAAAATTCAAACGTAAAATGGGAGCATGGAAGAAGTAGAAGCAGTCAAGTGCCACAGATGCACAGCAACACTGTCCAACCATGAAGGGGATGCAGTTAAAGCCAAAGACCGTCTGGACTTGAATTTGGCAAGGAGTGTGAAGGGCAACAAGGACTTGTACAGGCATATGGAGAGTAAAAGAAAGATGAAGGAAAATGTAAGGCATTTGCTGGATGGGGCAAAAGGCCTGGATATAAGGGACACGAAAAAGGCCAAGATACTCGGTGCTTTCTTTGCCTTTTTACTGGTGAGATTTACCTTCAGGAATGTCAGGTCTCAGAGACAGTAGGAATACCTGGACTAGGGACTACTTGCCTTCAGTCAAGGAGAATGAGGTTAAAGAATGTGTTAGATTTACAGATTAGACATGAGACCCGATTGGATGCACCCACAGTGCTGTGGGAGCTCACCAATAGCATTGCAAGGCCACTTCTCATTTTCATTGAGAGGCCATGGCAGTCGGTGAAGGTTCCTGAGGACTGAAGGAAAGCAGATGTTGCTCCAGTCATTCAGAAGTGAACGAAGCAGGACCTGCAGAACTGTGGGCCTGTTGGCTATCCTCATCCTGGGAAGAGGGAAGGACACCATTTGAAACAAAGGGCATTGTTGGGAGCAGCTGGTATTGATTTGCGAAGGGGAAGTCGTGCCTTATCCACCTGATTGCGTATTTGACAACAAAAGGACTGGTTTACAGGATGAGAGGAATACTGGATGTTGTTTATCTTGAATTTAGCAAGGCTTTTCACACTTGGCACCTGTCTTCCATGACATCCTAATAGACAAGTTAACTGAGGAAAAATCAGATTGATGGACAGTGAAGTGGTTCAAGAACAGGCTTAACTGCTGTGCTCAGAGGGTTTTGATCAACACGAAGTCCAGCTGGAAAGCAATTGCTACTGGAGTAGCCCAGACATTGACACTTTGTGCCGGTGCAGTTCAACATCTTTGTTAGTGGTCACCATCATGGGACAGAGCACAGCCTCAGCGAAGTTTGCAGGTGATACGAAACTGGAAGGAGTGGTTGGCGTACCAGGGGGTTGCATTGCCAGTGAAAGGGACCTTGAGAGGCTGTAGGAACGGGCCAACTCAGGGTACTTGTGAAGTTAAGTCAGGGATGTGCAAAGCTCTGCACCTGGGAGGAATAACCTCTTGCACCAGCACAGGCTGGGACCCAATTGGCTGGACAGCAGCTTGAGAGAGGAGAACTTGGGTTCCTGATGGATGACAGGTTGACCATAAGGCATCAGTGTGCCTTTGTGGCAAAGCAGGCCAGTAGCTTCCTGGAGACGATGAGGAAAAGCACCACCAGCAGGTTGAAGGAGATGATACTTCTGCTCTACTCATCACTGTTGAGACACAGCTGGAGTACTGGGTCCAGTTCTGGGTTCTCAGTCAAAGATAGACACGGGCAAACTGGAACAGGTCTGATGGCGTGAAGGTGGGCATAGGGGAAGTGAGATTCACCCTGGAGAAAAGCAGGCTCACTGGGATGATAGCAATGTGTATGAACCTCTGATAGGAGGTTGTGAGAAGGACAGTTTTCAGCAACACTAAACACCGGATTACAAGAAGTTATATTTAAAATAGAAAATAAAAATTCATGGTTGAACATGGAGGAATGTGTTGCCGCTAGAGCTTATGGGACCTCCATCTTTGGAGCTGCTCAAAACTTGACTGGACACGGTCCTGAAGAGCCTGCTCTAGTTGAGTGGGAGAAGTTGGACTACGCAGTCTCCAGATGTCCCTTCCAACCTTGGCTACGTTATGCTTATAAACAGCTCTTAGAAAAATGTGGCACACAATGTGGGCTCCAGCTGGCCAAGAAAATTGCCTTATGGCTCTGTTCCCACTGTAGTTTCCTTCACTTCCCTAAACCCTGAAAAAATAGTCTTTTGCTGCTTCTCGTTCCCAGTTCTACAACATGGAGCTAAATGCACAGACACAGTGGTTTGGTAGAAACGTGAACGCTGAAGAATGACTTCAGGGACAATTGAAATGTGTATCTAGTAGTCAGGAAGCAGCAAAGGTGGGCAGTTCTGGCCTGGGGGCTCATCATGGTAGGGCAAAGTCTCGCAGTGCCTGAGGGAGGCAGGTGGGGCAGACCTGGGGTTGGGAACCAGACGCCAGAGTGTGGTGATGGGGCAGGTCCGAGGTCAAGCCAGGGAGGACCAGGACCAGTGATTGCCAGGCTGGTCCATGGTAACAAACTGGGAAGCAAGTGTGTGGCCCAGCACGCCTCTGCCTGGGGTGAGGACCCTGCTCCTGCAGCACGGCCTGGGCCAGGACTGGTGTCCCAGGCCTGAGTTTAGATTCAGCTCCTGGGTTCTTTGTCCGAGTTGGTGGGTGGAGACTGCAGTTTGTGGGGTGAGACTCATGAGGGCCTTCTAGTGCACTCAGTGCCCTGACACTGTTGTTTGCTGTTTTTATTTTTGTTCATTTGTTTGTGTTTTTACTTTTTTTTTTGTTTCATAAACGTTCTGATTTTTTGTGTAGCTTGTTACATTTTTAATTCATCCTAAGTGTTACTGTTTTTCTCATTTGACTTTATGTTCTTCCTGAAGGGAGAAAACCAATCCTATCGGCTATGGTGGAAATTAGGCAATTAAGAAAAATGACTGTATCACTAATATTGTTTTTCTTAAACAGAACTACCAATGAAATAAAAAACCTGCAGTACCTACCTCGAACCAGTGAACCCCGTGAAATGTTGTTTGAAGATCGGACGCGAGCCCATGCGGATCACATAGGACAAGGCTTTGAACGACAGACTACGGCTGCTGTGGGAGTGTTGAAGGCTGTGCACTGTGGAGAGTGGTATGTACTGGCTGACTTAACTAGGTGCTTTAAAAATACTGACCTAAATTTTCATTTATAATTGGTAGAAGGAGCACAGAATAGGTTAATCTAGTATTAGAGATTTAATGAAGGCTTAGTAGATACTAGACTTTTTTTTTTTACCTTTATCTCTTATGCACTAGATGTTTCTGCCCTCTGCTACATTGCGTAGAGTTTTGCTGCGTGGTTGAAACTAGAAAGGTACCACCTTGCAATGACAGTTTAATAGCTACAGTGGAGTTGCTGTAACTGAGTTAATGTTAGATGTAAAAACACTTCATGCTTTAAATAGCGCATGTGTAGTGACCCAAGTTTCTGCCTCAGAGGTGCGAATGAAGGCCTTTTGGCAATTCTTTGTGTTGTCTGGAGATGAGCGGAATTTTTCTGCCTCTGTTTCAAAGTCATGGCTGTTACAAACCTGATTTATTTATAGTAGATCACCTAGAAAAAAAAATCCTCTCAGAGATTGTGTGATATTCTTTGGTGTCTGTCTTTGGAATTCCCAGACGAGATTCAGGAAACAAATATATGTCATATATTTGAAGCTGTTTACATGTTAGCCAAATAAAAATCATATGGGCTTGTGGGCCCAGATCTGAGAAGCAACATCCAGGATCTTCTGACTTTGCTTTGGGAGAATGACCTTAGTTTTGGAGGTTATCATGCGTAAACACCCAAACCACTTTTTACTCTGTATCTCTGCCTAGAAATTGTAAGAGTGAATTCCTGTTGGATGAAATGATGCAAATTTGTGTTATAGTGCAGGCGTTCACTGAGATAGAAAATGGAATAATTGACACTGGCCTGTTCAGACGTTACTGTGTTGTTATTTTGGGCTCTGAGGTTTTGCAGTTTACTTCAGGCTGATGGTAGCTGGAGCCTTAATCCTGCTGTTTGCTCTGATTGTGAGAAGCTGGAGTGGATTAAGACTGAGCAGTGGTAGCAGGGCAAGAGCTGAGGTACTCTGTAGATCTGATTATTTTAAATTACACTTTGCACGTATGACTCAAAGCTTTATCAAATAAAAATCCAAACAAAACGCCCCTTCTCCAACTTGCATGCATGGGGAAATTAACAAGTACTTAAATTTAAATGTTGTGAGAACTTCCCATTTTCATCCTGTGTCTTCATAACAGGATCATCCTCCCTTGGCAATCATTGCAAGTTCACTTATACTCTAAAAATGAGTATTCACACTTTTCAGATCTAAACCATCACCATCTCTCATACATGGGAACTTGTGGAAAAGAGTGCCTATTCAATTTCCATTTAAACTCCTTTTAAACTAGAAAAAATGAATGGAATCAGTCAAAATAAAAATTGTGTAGATAAAGTGACATGAAAATAGGCAAAACTGCCCAAGAAACTTGAAAATACCTCAGTCTGGGAAAAAAAGAAGTAACAGCATTTCACTTCAGTGTAAGGACTGAAAATGTATTTTTTAACGCAGAATAAAAAACTTGGGATTGACAACTGTAAAGAAGGAAAATAGATAGCACAGTCGACACGGTACAAATTATCTATTTCAAGCCTGATTTAACTTCAGTGATACTTTCTGCTCTCCCTTTCCACTTTTTTGTATTGTTTTGAAAAGTCGCTTCGTTGTACTTACATGGAGAGAACTAATCAGGGCCTGTGGTAGTGAAGCATCATTAATTAATGAAACACATTAAAATAATTCCAGGTATTAGCTTTATCCTGATTTGTACATTGTGGGTAGATTTATTTTAAAGGAAAAAACCCTGAAAAATCTGGGTAAGTTTTTTAAAAATCTGAGTAGTTAGCTGAACAAAACTGGAAGTTGGAAATGTTCCAGGAGTGATCAAGGCACTATGGCAGTAAAAATGCACTCCTTTTAATGGTGAAATTTCTTAGAGAAAATTCATGTTTTCTGTGAAGACAAAACACAGCAATTCCTAGACTTGCTGAACTGTACGTTAGTTTGTATAAAAATAAATTGGATGTGCAAAAAAAGCTTTGTAATCAAGAAGTTGCTGCAGGTTTAAAGAAAGTGAGATTTATTTTGGAGTTAGTAGGCATGAATGTTAATGGTATGTAGGATAACTGCTGTCTCTTAGAAGACAGGAACAGAACTGTTGAAAGGCAAAAAGCATTTTTTGTGGGTAGAGGGCACTGCTGGAAGCAAAACTTAGTATTTGGAAAACCAAAAAAAAAGTAGTTTTTGCATTCCCGAATATGACAGACTCTTGATTTGAGAATTTTTGTAAAATTATTGGATTATGATTTTTTTTTTATTTCTGTGAATATTTACAAATTGTGGAAGAGCTCTGCTACTGCTAGCAAACATTTTAAAGACCGCACTGCATTGAAGTCTCATAAATGCTGGTGGTGTGATCGTGCTAATTACTTAACATTATTTTTGTAGGTGATACCAAGCGTTTTTAGAATTTAAATACCAGTGAAATTCTAAAATGTGGAGATATTAAAGACTTCTGTGTGGGAAATCTGGGTGGGTTTTTACAGAGAGAGCAAAAGACACTTTGTGGCATTTGTTGCTGGCAAAATTAAATCCTTCAGTCCTGTGGTTCAGCAAGCACCTTTTGTGTTCCAGAGTGTGAATTTGTTAGGGCTTCTCTGCATGATCATAGGAATTTGTTACCTATTGTCAGACGTTGGCTCAGAAACATTCACGGTGGAACCTGTAGTCTGGAATTGTTCACTGTGGGAACAGGCTGCCCGGGGAAGGAAGCGGTGGAGTCCCCATCCCTGGAGGTGCTGGAAAGACGAGTGGGTGCGGTGCTTCTGGTGGTGGACCTGGCACTGCTGCCTTCACGTTGGACTCGATGAGCTTAAAGGTCTTTTCCAGCCTGAACGGTTCTGTGATTCTGTGAATCCGTTTTGAGAAGTAGCAGCAAAGATAATCCAGCCCTTTTGCACAATGAGGTTAAGGAAAAAAATTATTGCCAAAAATAGTTCCAGCAGTGTGCTAGTAGCAACTTCAGATGACTTCAGAAAAATCCTGTTGTAGTTCTGTTTGGATTTAATGTATTTTTGGACATCTAACTGAACTATTCTGCTACTATTTTGGGGAGACAGGACACCTTCTGAACTTGAGGTTCTACAAAATACAATCTCGGAGTTGTCCTGAATATCAGACGTGCAAATGCAGCATCAAAAATTATCTGGCAGTAATTTTTCTCTGCTATATCTGCAAAACGAATGTCGTGTTTTGTGATAGAACTGCAGCGCGGGGTTGGTAATGCGTACTGTTGCACGTATATGTAGGGACTGAGAAAAGGAACAATTTAGAAATATCTCTTTACTATAATTTGTCCAGTTTAATCTGTAGAACAGAAAATAGACACTATTATGAAAATACTGCTTTGAAGTCTCCTAGTGTGCAGATATGCACTATATTTATTTTAATTCTTAATTTACAAATAGCTACAGATGCAGATAAAGTTTTTTACAAAAAACCCACGTATCAGCATTATATAATGTAGATTAGTGTAGCTAATTTTTTTTTTTTTTATGCCAATGATCAGAGATGTTTCTGTAAGCTGTTTGCTTTCAGTGCTTAAATCCTTGTCAGGGACATACAGACCAAAATATAGAGACACGTTTTAATCTTTGTAAAATGAAAGTAAAATATGTGGTCTGAAAATTCTCCCTAGGGTACTTCACTAGTTGATCTGGGATTTTTTTTTTCCTCCTGAAAATAGCCTCAGTTTGGTTATTTTTTTGCTTTATTGAGGTCATGACCTAAATAAATCAAGCATATCTCTTCAGCTTAAAAAAACCCAAGACACTGTACATCACTGCCTGCTTCTTACATGTTAATACCACTGTGTGTGTGTGTATATGTATAAAAAGAACTTGATTATCACCTTGGTTTTTAAAAAAGATTGCTTGAGCATCCATTAATAAATTCTGGAATGTATCAAACTGTTCTGCTGCATCAGCTCTTCCACAGGTCCAGTAAATCCAGACTTGTGGCCCATTTAACAGAGGGGCGTGGAGGAGGCAGGAGCAGGGGAAGCCTGTCCCGGAGGGTGGCATGGGGAGGGAGGAGGGTGAAAGCTGCCCTGGGGGGTGGCAGGAGCCCCCCGGGCCCTGGGGGTGTGAGGGAGGCCAGAGGACACGGGGTTGTTGGTGGGGCCTGGCCTCACGGGCTGCGGGGAAGGTGGGGTGCTCCCTGCAGCCCTGGGACGACTCTGCAGAAGATGAGGGAGGAAAGTCCTCGCAACCAGGCTCTTTCTAAGGCTGATAAATCTTCCTTGGGGGGAAAAAAAAAAAAAGTCTATTGTGAGCTTTATCCCATAGAAATGAAATCTTTGTATCACCACATTTAAAAAAAAAATTAAAACCCCAACGTCCCTCAAAAACTAAGATGTGAAGCATGGGTTTATGGGTTTGCACTGAAGAACTGAGTTTGGATTTTGGATCGGGATCACAGCTGGCTTTGCTTTGTTAGCTAATTCTAGATAATGTCTCTAGAGGAATTATATAAATGTTCTGTGTTTCTTTGGGGAGATGATGTTGCACGAGAGGTGAATTCTCCAAGCAGTTTGAATATTGAGACAAACCCTAATTCAGCTTTTGCTTGTCTGTAACTCTATAGTGAGCACAGGTAGCAATGTATTTTCAAGGGATGCTCTGTGAAGAATGCCGGTATTTGCTGCTCACTAGCATTGTGGCAGCTTCCTCTAGATTCAGCTTTACTACTAACTCTGAACAAGGTGTGCGAGGCTAAGGTACGGCGCGATGTTTGCCATACTTGGAGGTACCTGACAGGTGGATCGTGTTAGAATGTTGACAGAATAAGCTCAGTGTGTCTGCGGCATCTGTCTTTTAGCATCAAGGTAGACAGAGGTCAATTGAAAGTAAAACTTAAAAATGGTGAGGTGTGACCTTTTGTTGGTGATTTTATTATCCTTTAGAAAGAAATTGTAGCTAATTTGTTTAACCTGTTTAATGAGGTTGTGATTGAGAATTAGCCATTTTAGTCAGCCTTTTTTCTTCAAAAAGTAGGTTATGCTAGAATTGTTGCTTTGGGTTTTTTACCATTCATTGTATCCTTGCTTGCAGATTTTATTATTTTCTGTAGCATGTTAGTTTCAGCCCCTGAGTGTGCAATTCTTACTCTTCTGTAGGTCTGAGCAGCCTCGTATAACCAAAGATGTAATTTGTTTTCATGCTGAAGACTTCTTAGAGGTAGTTCAGCGAATGCAGTTAGATTTACATGAGCCTCCACTCTCACAGGTAAGTGTGCTGTGACCTGCTCACCAGTTGTCCTTTAAGTCCTAAATCAGTTTTCATCTTTTTTTTTTTCTTCTTTCCCCATTCTTTTTCTCTCTAGTGTGTCCAGTGGGTTGATGATGCAAAACTTAATCAGCTGCGAAGGGAAGGCATTCGATATGCCCGAATTCAGTTATTCGATAATGACATTTATTTTATCCCAAGGAATGTTGTGCACCAGTTCAAAACAGTTTCGGCTGTGTGCAGTTTGGCTTGGCACGTCCGGCTCAAGCTATATCATTCAGAGGAAGAACTTTCTCAAAACACAAGTACTGTTGAAGCAGGGACCTCTGCAGACCCCCAGTCTTCGGTTGTTGGACGTGAGACTGACAGCAGAATTTGTACGACGAGCAAAAATACCTCCGAAGACACCAAATTTTCAGATGCTCTGCAGACAAAGTATCTGCAGCAGGAGTTTATGCCAATAAAGCACGAACCTATGGCATCTCACCGAATAAAAGAAGAGCCCATGAACGTTGATCTTACTGAAAAGACAGTGGCACCTAACGACGCTGGGGGACAGAATGTTCAGACTAAGTCGGATCACATTGAATTGGCGGCATTTAAGTTGGAAATGGATTCTAAATTTGAACCTGGCAACAAGGACTTACAAGGCAAGTTATGCCCCAGTGGTCACGTACATCCAGATGACACAAGACAACATAGTTCATCATATCCAAAACTGCATGGACAAAGAGAGGATGATTTTTTGTGCTAAATTTGTATATATGGTTTTAAATTCTTTTTAAACTTAATGATGTAATAATGTAAAGATTCATAAATTCTGTGAGGCAAGTTTGTGACTTGTCTTCGCATCTGTTACAAAAAATAGTTATGTAGCTTTGTAACATTCCTCAGTGCCTGTCCATAACTGTGAAGTATCAAAGCACTTAGGGCCAGATGCACTGTAAACACTGCAGGTTTAACATAAAGAAGTCTTTAAATAATTTTGAGTTGTAGGTTTTAGAATAGAGCTGACATTTAACATATATATTTTTTGTAAGATGAGCCAGAATTCTTTTTGACAATTCCAGGCTTTTCCATAGAGCTTATTTATACCAATTTTTTCATTTTAAATGTGTCAGCACTGTAGTGTAAATATCTTTTTTAAAAATCTTTTTAGTGTGATTTATACTGAAATGTGAGCCGCTTAATAAAGGTTCATAATAACAGATTGGTTTTATTTTTGGGTCTGCAAAAAATAATTCAGTTAAGCTGCCTCTCTAAATGGTTATGTTTCTACCTGCACTAATGCATAGGATGCCCTCACACCATCATGGGGTGAGGAGCTGTAGCAAACTGAGGTAGAGCTGAGGCATTCTTCACAAATGGAGATTAGTTGGAATGCAGAATCAGTCCTCCCTTCACAGGATTTCTTACAGTTCCTCATGAAAGGCACTCCCCAAACTCCTGCTGTCAGATGTTAATATGGAACAGAGAGGCAAACTTTCCCCTGTTTGGAGACGGCTCCAGGAGAGCAGCCCGTAACTGTGTGAGTCTCTAAACGAGCTGGTGCAAGGGAGGAAGCTCCCTTCTCTGTTTGCCTCTTCCCTTGGCTCAAGCCACAGTTCAGGCAGTTCAATTTCACATTAGAAAAAGAAAACAACAGCCCCCTTTCACTTAAGTTATATGCCTGAGATTAAAACAAAGAATATTTGAGTGGTTATTTATCAAGCTATAAAGGCCTCAGCTTTAGCAGTGACCTGTAATTCACAGAGACACGTTTGGATTTGACTTGCTCCCTACACTGATAGCGCCAGGCAATAAAGATAGCTGCTGGTGTGTCTCGTAGGAAGGTTCCTCGTAAGTCCCAGGTTGGAAGCAAGACTTGTTTCGTTAATAAAACAACAGTGGCATCCAAGTTAACTGTTCTCTCCCCACCTATGGAATGCTTGAATTCTTTTAAGCCATGTTCTGAGGGGAGAGGATGTCAAGGCTAGCTAGCATCTGATGTGGTAGTGGCAAAAACTCGGTCATTTAACTTATTGAATTCTTTGTGTAACATATTACTGTGTAGTTTAAACACATCTAAATGATACTTCTTTTCCAGGTAGCTACAACTAGCAGTAAGTTGCCCTACAGCCTGTTCTGCAACTGAGTGTTTAAAACTTAAGATCCTAGGCCTGTTATTTTCAAAGCACTCTGTATCCCTGATTTTCTTTTTTTTCCCCCTGCTATAACTTTTTGAAAGTTGTACAACCTTACAAGCCCAGTTTATAACCTTTGATGCACTTAGTGATCACTTTGACTTCATTTGTAGCAATAGAAGAATGGGATTTCCAGGTGATGTGTAATTCAACTACCTGAGGCCCTTTTGTTGCAAACATTTTCTTGCTTATAGGTTGTTAAAATTCAAAATGTTACTGTATACTTATGCCTGGCACTCAAGTCAGCCATTTAATAGATGAGTGCCCTGATTTGTTTTAAATCTGAAATAGGTCAAGGAATTATTAATTAAATCAATATTTGAATTGCTAAACATTACTCCTGCATAGCCATAATTACGTATTAGAGAAGCAATAGCAATGTGAATCTCTTGGATATGGCTAATATGTCCTTAAGTCGTACTGCTGTTTTCTTTAGTGCTGGCTAAGAGATTACTACCAGTTTTGCAGCCTCAGGGATCTTGCTTTCCCCTCATGCTGTGAGCAAATGATTCATGTCTGATGTGGTAAGTTATTAATGTAACCAATTCTGATTTGAAAAATTAACAGGTTCATATAAGATTTTGAGCCTTCCTAATAGAAATGTGGTCTCAGCTCCCTTTGTGTTTTCTGGGTTATCTGGAAACTTCCACCTGTAATCTCTTTGGCCCTATGGACATCGATAAACAGTTCTGTAGCCTTCCATTCCTGTTCTCTCTGCCAGCTGTTGGAGAACGGTAAAGGGGAAGAGCTGCAGGTTTTAGTTTGCACCAACTGTGCAGCTTTCCAAGTGCGTTAGCAGAAGGCTCCACCTTGATCAAGACCAGCTTTGCCAGATACTGCTTTTTTGTTGTTTGTTTAAAAAAACCAACCAAACAGAAAACCCCGCCCAAACTATTTTGTTTACTTTAAAAAATAATAATCTGATTTCCATGCTGGTGATCTGTGTGCTGATAGTTCATTCTAGTTCAAGTATTTTTCATTTTTTTAAAATCTGGTCAGATTTTAGTGAAGTGTATACATTTCCCTTCACAGTGGACTACTTTCTGCATCAGAGGCCTTGTCCAGACTGAAAAACAAAGTTTTTGAAAATGATTTTGCAAACGTGACTTTACTCTTCACAGTAGAAAGTAATTTCCTTTTGAAGTCCTGCTCAGTGGTCTTGGCTGATACAGCCTCAAACTTCTGCTCAGGTGCATCTTGGTTCTGAAATTTAGCTTCTAAACTGCTTACATCTTCAACCCATTTGGTTTTTTTATTACTCTCAGAGGTAAAGAACCAAGTGGCAGATTTTGCAATTTTTATGCATCCTGTATTTTGAGACAGACTAGATTTTTGTTTTTAGACGGAATTCCTTGCAGACAGATATGAACAATACCAGGATTACCAAGGCTATCACAACTCCCTTTGTATTCAAAGATGGACACAGTCTCTGTTGACCAGCTGCATTAGTGTGTGCTTCTTGCTTTGTTTTTTTTTAAAAAAAAAAAAGAAAAAAGAAAAAAAAGATTTTTTTCCTCTACCTGTGGTGTACTCGTTTTGTTAAGAGGGGAGTAGCTTTTCTGAGAGTTGCAGCTCCCAAATGTTCAGTAGTCTGACAAAGGCCTTGCTTGGGTTTCCAGCGTTCTGTGCTACAACCCTTGTTCCTGCTGGGTACAACTTCATATATGGACTTCTGCTTCAGCAATAAATCTCTCATGCCTTCTGATGTACTGAAACTAGTCTTTGCTTATTGGTTTTTCCTCCCCTCTCCCTGGATTTCAGTTCTAGGTAAATCTTTGTTATTTCAGCTGAAATCTCCAGTGTATTAGCTGTCTCTTTTGGCCCTTGTTCTCCTGCAGATCGGAAAAAAATCTGCTCAAGGCCTGTTGCCTGTACTGCAATGGTATCGACACCCGTGTGTTTGCAGTGGTGTTCCAGTTATTGACACGATGTGCAGAAATTTAGATGTGTTTTCCTAGATATTGGTACCATATTTGTGGGTAGCGAAGAATTGCATTATAACTGTGACTACCAGTAGCTCTTTTTTAACTTTTATTTCTCAAAGTTACTCGATCTTTTGCATTTCACTGGCAACTGACTTCACGTGTTACGTACAAGTGTTCCTCAGTGTTGTGTCATCCCCCAGCCCTCCAAATGCTTGCGAATTGACTCTGAAGCAGCATTTTCCTTACAGGTACTGCAGGCATGCAGATTTTCCCTTCCTTGTTACTATAGTGAAAATTTTAATACTTCTTTAACTGAAATATTAATTCTGTCTAGTATTAGAATAAAAGATTATTTCAGAGGGTGATGATTTAAGTATTCATCTGTGAAAACTCCTTGGTGATAAATAAAATTGATTTTTAAGCAGATATACATGTGCACAGTAAATAACTTGGCATTGCAAATGATGTAGGAAATGGAAACATAAAATAGTAGAATGCTGTGAAACAGATCTGAATATTACAGATTTGGAAAATTGAACAAGTCTTCCAAGAAACACAGGACTGGTATTTATTGATCAAAATGACTGTTTTCTGATATCTGCATGTGAATAAGGATGCTGAATTGATTTAAATAAATCCATGTTTTCTCTGTGCTTATTGGCAAAATAAACTGTTGTGAGATAGTAGACCATGACCTGACCCTACTGGGATGAAAATTGTACTGATTCCAATCAAGAGATGAAAGAGCTTTGCCGGCTTCTTGAGTGTAATTTTACTCCTTTTTCCTTCAGTGGTCAGATACGTAGAGACTCATGTCTCTAGGCAGACCGGCACCTGTTACCTTACTGTGAGTGTAAAACGAGTTGTAAAAGGAAAGGAGGAATTGTGGCTGACCTGTGCTGCGCTGTGAATGACACTGCTGAGAATGTTTGTTTGCTTTGTGAGTCACTGTGTTCAACTGGTATGTTACTACTTTCTTTTAAATGGATGAAATGCACTTTAAAAACTGTATAATAGGCGATACTGATATTTTGTGCAGACCCCACTGAATTTGCAGCATACATGGGAAAATTTGGGGAACTTTGATTCCTACCAGTTGCTTCTTTCATTTTTCTTAGAAGTGCAAATTATCTTGTGTTCTGTTCAGAAGCAGTGATTAATGTCGCTATCTAGGTTGCCATTTCCATTAGAATCATCAGGGATACTGACTTTAGCAAACTTCATGTATATTATTCTAACCTCTGTTTCTCTCTGTGCTATGATGCTAATAGTTCCTCTGCTTTGGAGCCGTGCTGTACTTGAGTGTCAGCTAAACATTGATCTTCTCATGTTCTGGTCATGCTGATAGATGAGCCTACTAATGAGGGCATTAGTCCTAAATAGTCCTTTAATATTTGGTGTACAGTTATGATAATCTGATACAAACGTTGATTAAAACAGCAGTTTAAACTTCTATTTTTATCAAGTTTGATTTTTCAATACCTGTTGCGATATCCCGTTTTCTTTTACCAATTAATTTCCCGTCCACCTGCATGAAAGTGCAGTGTCTGGAGCACTCAGGCCTGTGTTTTAAGGACTGCTTTCTAAGGCAGTTTTTTTTAATCTGGTTGTATTGAGACTAAATAGGGCAATTGGCTGAAAAAGCTATTCCCTAAGTGACTCAAGAAGAAAACCTTGAGAATTGGACCTGCGTATGGGAGACTAACGTGACGTCTGCCAAAGTTATATCCTGAGTGCTATGACACGCGGTACTTGCCTGTCGATGCAATTGAGAGATTCTGTTAATCTCAGAAAAGAAATTTTTAGGCTAAAACCCAGCCGTTAGCAGTTATTACGTCATAAACTTTGAAAGGAACACTGGGATAAACTAACACAGATAAACTCAGCTTGGGTTCTCATTTCTTCCCTGTTTCTTGCTCTTACTCTGTTGATTTGTGCTGTATGAAGACTTTCTACATTTGCCTGCTTGCGACGTTGGTTTACTGAGTGGTAGATTTTTCCACTGTTTTTCCAACTTCAGTACAAGGAGTAAATGTTGAATTGGACAGTACTCCAGTGGTCCAACTGCAGCGATTCACAGGATCACAGAATGTTAGGGGTTGGAGAAGGGGCCTTGAAAGATCATCTAGTCCAAAGCAGGATCACCCAGAGTAGGTCACACAGGAACGTATCCAGACGGGTTTCGAATGTCTCCAAAGAAGGAGAGTCCACAACCTCCCTGGGCAGCCTGTGCCAGTGCTCGGTCACCCTCACAGGGGAAAAGTTTTTTCTAATGTTTTTGTGGAACCTCCTATGCTCAGCTTGTACCCATTGCCCCTTGTCCTGTCAATGGACATCAATGAGAAGAGCCTGGCTCCGTCCTCCTGACACTCCCGCTTGACGTATTTATAAACATTTATGAGGTCACCCCTCAGCCTCCTCTTCTCCAAGCTAAAGAGACCCAGCTCCTTCAGCCTTTCCTCAGAAGGGAGATGTTCCACTCCCTTCATCATCTTTGTGGCTCTGCGCTGGACTCTCTCAAGCAGATTCCTTAAAATTCCCTTAGTCCACAAAGCCTGATGCTTTTCAGCAGCAAGCTGATACCCAAGCCTTTTCATGTCTGAGAGTCTCATGTGGGAGACAACTCCATACAAACCTTACAACAGTGAAGGTACAATGAAAAGGTGGGCTCTTTTTTCCGACTCGGTGTAGTTTTTTTGTTACCTCAGTCTTAATTTAATGAAAGTGTGGTGTGTTACATGACAGTGCTAAGCTTTCTGTGCTAATAAATTCAGACAACTTATTTCTGAGAATGCAGTTATTCAGGAGCTTTATTACTGCAATGTTATTTGTTCCCAAAATACAGTAGTGTTAAAATATCGTTAGAATTCTGAGTTTCTGGGAGTCTCATAAATTTCACTTCCACCATTACTTTTGTGGCACTCAATTTTTTTAAACTGGGCAAATGTGAAAATTGCCATAAGGTTATTCTCAGATTTTCAGTGCTATTATGCATATATGTCAGAAAATAATGCTGCTTTCATCTCTTAAATTGTTGTTTAACTTAGTCCTGTGCTGGCTTATTTTTTCATGCTGTCCCCTCTGCATGTTGGGTCCGTATTCTTAGAGCATTTGGGTTAAAGTTTCTGAAGGTGGGGATGTGTGTCTCATAAGTGTTTGAGTATAAAAAGAACGGAGAACTGGGTGTCAGTCTAAAATGGTGACAAATCAAGAAAAGCAGCATGAATAGGTAATGGAAAATTTTAGTCATGACCTTTTACACATGTGCATCGAGTATTTCCCTTAACCAGACAAAAGAAGGTACTCACCTACAACGCATGAGTGTTGAAGCTTATGTAAATGACTTCAAGAGAAATAAATGATGTAGAACATATGTATCTCCATATACAATCTATATAAATACAGATAATGTAGGTAGTATATGGATGATATATATATATTATAAATACTTCCAGTTTCATTTCAGAACAGCCAGCTTTGGAATTGCATTTTAAAGCAAAGCTGCTGAAGGCAAAGTTCTCCCCACTCCGCACCCCGCATCAGCTGCACGGGTAAACGCCAGGCAACACCAGCGCGCTGCCCCCTTGGCCCCTCATTTCCTGATGCCCGTCTCACAAATCAGTGGGAGCTGTCTCGGCACCACCTGCCCCTTCTCCCTGCCAGCTTCCTCAGATCTGCTTTTCACTCATTCTGTTTCATGAAGATCAGTTGACCCGTCTCCAAGTATGTGTGAGGAGACTCATTCTGTTCCAAGGCTGTGACCAGTGCCTTTGAGAACAGGGTAATTACAGAGGTAATTCCTGCAACAGCTTCAGGAAAGGTCACAGTGGGCTACAGTGTACTTTGTATCCTAAATCCTTTTGAATGAAGTTCTGATACCAAAAAAAAGAGCAAGACTGCATGTACAAAGGTGTCAGCACTGTTAAGGTCCGTTAAATCCGGTACAAAGTACTAAGTCAAGGGATATTCCTCTTACCAAAGTGTATCTGTAAGGACTAGGAAACAAAGTTGAGCGCTTCCAAATGCCTGAGTCCTAAAACCACTTTGTGCTAAAGGAGATGAATGTGTGCGTGACTTCTGTAGGACATCAGAAAGTGTCCACCATCTGCTTCAGCATTCTAAGTCACTGTCATTTATTCTAAGGTTTGTAAACCTTTACAAAAACAAAAAGGGCAGGGGAAAAAAAAAAAAAAAGAAAAAAAGGCCAACCCCACAACTGAAACACTGAAATTGCTGATCATTTTCTGTTGAATTAGAGACAGCAATTAAAAGGAGATTTGGAACAACTGTGTTCAATTCTAGTTAATTGGAGATGCCAAACTTTCAGATAATTGTTACATCTGTGGAATACAAGGGGTTTATTAAGGGGTCAGAGTCACCAATTGTGGCCTATCTTGCTAATAATATACCCAGTTCTAATGAGGCTTGTTCTTATTCTTCCATCATTTGTTGTGTTAAGTTATAATGATCTGTTAACATCAGCAGCTTGACTGAGGAAAGCTCTGTTCTTCTGAGCACTGTGAGGGATTCTTTGGCATTGTGTGAACAAGGCTTTTTTGCTTTTTATTCTGTGATAATCACCAGATGCAGAAAGACTACAGGTGCTCATAACATTACAGCTATGACTATGTGTGTGTGTGTGTATATATATGTCTTAAGGGCTTAAATGTGTGTTACATATTTGCATCAATGTTTAAGTGGTTCATTGAGGTTTACCTTAATTGGAGGTAGGTCTTCAACATTTCTCAGAGCATCCAATAAAAATTCCATGAGGTCTAGCTTGCCTACCATGGGACATACTTGCATTATCGCATCCTAGGAAGCTCAGTGACCCCACTTTCCATTTGATAAAACTGAAGAACTGTGTAAGAGACCTAAACTGGACATTGTCCATACCTTCTACCTCTACACACACAGAGCACGTACGTGTGCGTGCTCGCTCTCGCATTCCCTATATCCAGCAGCCCCATGAGCCTGTACTGCGATGAAGACTCTCCCCACAAGTGCCCTTTTAACTTGAAAAATCACAAGAACTGGCTTCCTTCACAGTCTTTCACAGGAAGCTTGTATGAATGGGCAAGTCCTTCAAACACAGAGCCAAGGTCCTTCCATGAAGTGTTTTTCAGAATTAAGTAGGGTGTATATACACCTCACAGAAATAAGTGTTCCTGGTAGGCACCAAAGGGAAAAGAGATTTCTAAATGGTAGTTTCAGCTCCCAGTAAATTATGTGATGCTTATAAACTGGGGCCGAGTATAGGGCTGATGTGTCACTTTTATTATAGTGAAGGGGGTTATAAATAGTTTTCACTTTAATGATAGCTAATGATTGGAAATATGTATCTGGTCTTGTCATTCCTTGGTTTCTCCTTTAGTAAGGTAGGACAGTCAACCCCTCTGACGCAAACAAGACTTAAATTCTTGCCAGAGGTCATGTTACCTGATGTTCAGAATTGAGATCTGTTGCCTTAGAATGGAACAGGTGATTTTATTAGATAAAGCCCTTTCAGCAGTCTCAGACAAGATGGTCCCCCTGTATTTATGCCCATGTCTCTCTGACTGAAAGCAAGAGTAAATCCAACCATGGGTTTGTTTGGTTTTTTCATGGACAAGTATAGCTGAATGCAAATAACTAAAATCTTACTTGTGAGACACTTCGATCTAGTCACCTCCTGTTGCCTTGGGCTGTATTTCACGGGCTCTTTTCATTCACTAGACACTCTGTTGTACATAGGGACCGTAAGTGGAGCAGTAGCTTCAGTATGCATATCAATAATGGCCTACACAACTTGCAAATCTGAATTTGGTATTGCTGTAGCTCCTGGAAGAGCATTTTCAGTACACAAAACATCTTATGGTTCCAGTTCTTCCCAGAAGTCCCATTCATGGCATTTGTTACTTGAAATCAGGTTCATTTACTTACATCTGAGTTTGCCAGTACTCTGTAAAGCCAAGGCCTCGCTCCCAGAGATTTAATACGGTGGGGCATTAAAATCAGCTTCCTTAAAGTGCCATCTCCTGCAGGTACAAATGCATGACAGGACTTGTCTGGGCTCTTCAGGTTTTTACAGCTCTGGTGACTTCTCACTTGGAAAGGAAATCACCATTGTCTCCCTCTTCTCTGAATCTTGGGCTGCTGGTACAGTTCAGCTACTAACTTCTCCCCCTAAGCAAACATACTGGTTACTGGCTGTTGCAGCAGATTAAAGTGCTTATTTTTAGTCTTTCAGACTAGAAGTGGATTCTCACTGTACAAAAGAAATGTTGAGTCACTTTATTCCTTTTTTGCTCTTACTTGGTGGTGGCTGTCAATTGTTACTGATTCTTAAAGCAAATTTAGCATGTTATAGAAATTACTGTTGACTGCTTATTTCCTGAGTGACAGTATAAGCAGTAGAAACCCTGAGTCCTCCTTCCAAGGTTTACCCAATGTGCTGGATACTCTAGGGTAAAACATCTGTGGTTCCCTTGAGAAGATCATTTACCTGCCCAGGAAGAGCTTGTACCTTATTTCATATAAAACCACAACAGTAACAATCATACTAGAACAGTTTATGTCGACCAAATACTTTTATTTACAAGAGCATATGTGACAGTTCTAAAATCAAAAAAAAAGGAACAAGTCTACTTTCAGTCTTCAGCCTTATTTAGCTTAAGTCTTCAGCTTGACTGATTTCTTATTTGGCGTTCTAATGTGGAGACTGAGTTTGTGGCAAAACTAGAATAATCCAGTAGTTTGGTATCAAGCTCAGTGTTGAAAACCACGTAATATAGTTCAGTCTCTTCGTACATAGAAGATGTTATATCCAAGTTCAACCATACCCCCAATAAGCAAGGCCCACAGAGGGATAAATACATAGGCTAGTTTCATCGTAGTAAATCGTTGCAGTTTAGCACAGAGGGCAAGGCAGAAGGCTAATTTAAGGAGCATTGCAATGAGATACCAGGTTTTCTTCTTGATGTTTTGGGAGCCATTGCGAGGGTCGAAGCCAGACTTGCAACGCCCAGCCATTTTGACAATTAACATAACTAGAAGAATAGTATCAAATATCCAGACTGGAATAAAAATGAGGAACCAGTTCCACGGTGCTTTCTCATCCAACTTTAGCACTAGCATGATCAGGAAGAGTAACGTAAAAAGCCATGTCAGTAGTACTCTTTGTGCCAGGGACATTCTCATTTAAACAGCTTTGAGAGGAAGTCTTTCACTGTCAGCAACGACCTAGCAAAACAAGAGAGGGAGGGGAGGCATCAAAAGATGTCGCTACACAACCAGTAGGCGTATTTCTTAAAGGAGACTAATTCCTTGTTCTTGCTTTCCCACCCCTTCTGTCCTCACCTACACACGGCACTTCCGGGCATTTCTTCTGCAACTACTGGTCTCAGCAAAGCGCTCTCTCCCAGTTCTGTCCCCCACTCAATTTAAGTGCCTTTAGTTGGCTGCATGAACTGCCTTAATCTAAATTTGTTCTGTGAAACAAGCTATGCTTTCATTTTATGTTAGCTGTCAAGCTCATTTAGGAATTTTTGTATGCTAAGAATATGTTTAGATCCATTTTCCTCCACTACTGAGGCACTCACAGTTAACACTTGAAAATAAACGTAACAAGTGTCTCTTTAAAACAAAATAATCACAGTAAAATGTAAACCAACTAACAAGGACAAGTACCAAGCCATCTGAAAAATCCTGGAGTCTGCAGAGCTGCAGATAGAATGACCCAAACTGAAATAATTAAAAATATTTAAGTTATTGAAAGTGAGATGATGTGTTCAGAAGCATCTAATCCTCACCACCACACACTGCGAGGGATGGACAAGATCTGCTTCCCCTCTGTCCCATCGGTGCCCCCGGCCACAAGCTGCTCTGGCTTCCTTCCGCTGGGTTATTACTGATGCTCGCAAGATCACCCAATTAAACTTACTGAACAAGCAGATATCTGTTAGGACCTTTTTCTTTTTAACTATTTTATTTTTTTGCCAGGTTAGCAAGTTGAACTGACTTTGTACTCAGATAAGCATCGGAACCAGAAAGAGGGAAGTAGAAGCTGCTGACTTAACTAGATGACCTGCTGCATTAGAGCTGGGGGATAACGATTTTGTACACCACTAAAATTAGCCTACAGTTTAAAACTGCATCTTCTGATACACACTTCAGCAGACCTACTTTTTTGTTCAGTCTGGGTTTGAAGTTTCAATTGATTTCATTTAGTTTCATTCTCTTAAGGAAGATCCAGTTTAGCCTGAAATTATCCAAATTGGAGCTACTGTCAGTGCATGCCCTTCCTTGTGTTAGGACTGATGCCTGTGTGGCCCAGAGCAGGCCAGGTCCTTGACCTGAACTAGCAAAAAATGAAAATAAAAGGTAAAAAAAAGGAAATTTGTAGGTTGCTTTTTGCTGTCTCAGTTCTGCTCAGGCCACCAAGGGTCTGGTGAAAGTCATTTACCAGCAGGATGGAACCGAGACACGCCCTCCCCCCCTTAGGGAAGGGAGGAACCTTAGCAGTGACAATCAACATAAGAGTTAATCGCTAAGCAGACAAAAAATTGGAGAAGGTTTAGATAACACTGCTCTCCTTGTTATAGAAACATACCTAAAGCAGCTGGCAAGTGCAGAGGATTACAGAACAATTACTATGACCTGTCTAAAGTACGTCTAGTATTTTGAAAACATTCCCAGCATTCTCAAGTGCAGATCTGCTGATGAAGTGAAGAGAGTAATGATCTGAAATGAAGTTTCAACATTCCTTTCATGAGAATGTTTTCTAAAACAAGTTCTAGAAATCAATGCTACAGATACTGCAGGAAGGAAAATCTCTTATTAGCAAACTAGAGAAAATGGAAACCAAAGAAACGGACTTGAAACTCGAGTCTGAAAGGAAAAAAGGAATTCAAGACTGTTAGAAGTATCGGGTTATCGGGTACTCAGAGAAGGTGCTATCAACTGTCTCTGGAGGAAACAGAGAGCTACTGAAGATGTATTAGATGGGGCTACTCAACTGGAAGGTTGCTCACGTGACAAAACGATTTTCAGTTTTCCCAAGTGTTCAGAACCACTTTGTAACAATTTCAAAAAGCACAGGCAGAAAACTCAGCATGGGACACTTTGCGGCCTTTCTGTAACCTAATTAAGAGATGTAACTGTAAGACTGGGCAGGACTGCAAGGCTTCATTCAATTTTAGAGGCTTTTTCCGATGAAAACTCAAGAAAATCCAAGTGCACGTTCGAGATCAAAGACCAAGTAAGGAAGATACCATATTTTAAAGACTGACGGCTGGGGATAGAGCTGACATAATGACAAAAGGTTTGATTAAATGGAGCACTTGACTATCTCTCATTAGGAAAGAGATCACTGGCAGATTCTCAGCTAGAGGCCACATAGCACAATGAGATGCATAACACTGAAAAATAGATGCAGATATGCTACAAGTCTGAACTAGCTCTTCTGTGAAAATGCTGAAGGAATGTGAAAGGCAGAGTATAAAAATTAAAAAAAAGCGCTTGAGCCTTTATCGAACTCGTGTAACTAGTAGAAAGTGAAAATCATCAGTAATGAGAAACACTATCTAAGCAGCAGCACTGACCTTACTGGGATGATCTATATAATTAGAATATTACGACAGCTAATTATATCCTGTTCAGAAGGAAACAAATAAAGAGAAGGGAAACTTACACACGACATTCACGGCATTCAGCTCAGTACTAATGACAAAATAGATCTATAAATTGAAATTTAAACCTTGAACATTGCCTAACAAAGTTCAGAAAATGGTATTATACTGAAACCAAATGAAACAGAATTCTACCTTAGTTAAATGACATTTTAAAGCCAAATCAGTAAGTACGAATAATTTAACACCCTGAAAGAAATACTCCAGCAGCCCCGTTTTAAAACCGCATTTAAACTAGGAACAGAGACACAAGTTTTCCTTGACATCGCTTAACTCTCAGTTCGGGCAGCCGATGTAAATGTAAAAGCTTAAAGTCAAACTACAGCATCCCCTGAACCGGAGCGCTTGCTTCACCGGTTTTCAGCGAAGCAGGGACTCCCGAGGGCTGAATTCGGCCGAAAAAAGTTTTCGAAATACTAATTCCGGAACTATTCAGAGGAACAGGACGAGGGAGCCGGCACAGCAGCCGGGGGGGGCCGGGCTACGCAAGGCCTGCGGCAGCGCTTCCACAGCCTCCCGCGGACACACCGCGTCCAGCGCCGGCCCGCTCCAGCCCCGGCGGGCGCACTCGCTCTCCCCATCCGGCCCAGGAGGGCGGGGATCGCCCCGGGCTCCCCGGCCCGGCCCACCGGGGCTGCGCCTCAAGCCGCCGCCGCATCGAGCCGGGCAAGGGCCCAGGCCGGATCCCCGCCGGCGCGGGGCAGGCCGCGCGCCCCTCCTCCGCCTCCAGCACAGGCCGCCCCGCCCCCTGGGCAGCCCCGCTCCAGCCTCCGCCGCAGCCCACCGCCCTCCGCGGCCGCGGAGCCGGCCTTCCCCCGGGGCTCCCCCCGCCGTGACAGACGGTCTGTCCGCCCCAGGCAGGACGGGCGCTGGGCGGGAACCTGAGGTGGAAGCCCCTTCCCTCCGCCGCCGCCACTTACCGCACGGGCCCGGGCCGCCCTGCGCCTCCGCCCTCGCACGGACCCGCCGCCACCTCCCCGCGCAGGGTCTGGGCTCATCCCCGGCCCGCCTGGCTCCGCAGGGCCAGCGCGCAGGCGAGGGGCCGGCCGGACTCTCCCCGCCCGCTCCGCCACAGGAAACCGACCGGCTTCGCCACCCACCGCCCCGGGACCGGCTATTGGGCAGCGTAGACGTACGTCCTACCGGGCGCTGCTGTCACTGGGTAGCGGCCACGTCCCTCAAGTCAATCCCCGCCCTCCCCCCCCCTCAGCTATTCGGTCCTGGCGACGCCCATCAAGGCCAACCCTCCCCTCACAGCCGCGGAGCCTCAGCCCTGAGCCCACCCCCCTCCCTCCTCTTTGCCGCCGATTCGTGCGGGAGCCCGTTTGTCACAGCGACCCGGCCCCCGGCCCGGGGTGCCGTCCGTCAGGCATAGCCCCACCTCCCGCCCGCTCTCCTTGGGCAGCGCCGCCGCCAGTCACATCCCGGCCCCACCCCCGCAGGAGAGGGAGCCACGATTGGCTGCCGCTAGGAGCCCGGCCCCGCCCCCGGCTCGGCGGCGCGCGCCCTCTCGGGTGGCGCGCTGTTGCTGCTGCTGCCGCCGTCCGGGCGCGCGCCGCCTCCTTCTCCTCCTCCGCCCCCCTCCCCTCAGCTGTTGCCTCGCGCGCGCCCGCCGCCTCCTCGCCGTCTCGCGCTCCTCGGGTTGCTGTTGTCTGCAGCGCGCGCTGGCCCGCTCCGCCGCCCCGCCGCGGCACCGGGCGACCGGTAAGGTCGGGACCCGCCGCGGTCAGCGGGGGAGGCTGGAGCGGGGAGGGGGGGGGGGGGCCCGGGCGCGGAGGCATCCCCGCCGCGGGCGGGAGGGGAGCGGAGCGGGGCGCCAAGTTCCCCGCGCGGCTCGGCGGGGGCCGGGGGGAGGCGGCCGCGGCGGTTTCTCGGTTTCGGAGCCGCGGCCGGGGCGAGGCGGGGGCGCCCGCTCGGTGAGGGGCCGCGGGGCGGTGCGCGCATCCCCGGCGGGGCGCGGCGCGGCCGCCGGCCCCCGGCTCCCCTCGCCCTTGGGCGGGCGCGGGTGGGCAGGCGGCCCGCCGGGGGACGGCCCGGCCGGGGGAGGGCGGGAGGCCGGCGGCCACGGCGGCGCCCCTCGGGCGGGAGCTGGGGCGGGGGTCCGCGCCCTGCCCGCCGGAGCGGTGGGTCCGGGGGCGGCCGCGGCGCGGGGGCCTGCCCTGCCCTTCCCGCCCTGCGACCGCCTCAGGTGCGGGCTGCTCCGACCGGGGGACGGGGTTGCCCGCGGCGTCCCGATGAGCCCTCGGTGAGCGGGGCCGTTGACCTCCCCGGCGAAGTTCCCCGCGGGCGGGCGGGCGGGCGGGCGGGCGGTTGTGCGTCCCCGGGGTTGGTGCGGCCGTTTCCGCACGCGTTGTTTCTGCGGGCAGAGCTGACTCCTGCTGTAACGCGCCTTTCCCCGCGGTAAGTTGCTTTCGTGCATCCTGAGCTGCTTTAATGCCCGTGTCAGGTGATGGGACTTCTTTTTCTCCTCTCCTTTAAAGGTCCTAAATTTCAGCATCTTCACCTTCAGCCCCGGCCTCATCTCCTTCAATGATACTATATTTTACGTGCTTTCCTCTTCTTTTTGTGCTTGCTTTCTTACCACGTTTTTTTTTCCCCTTTTCCATCCCAATCCAAGGACAACTCATCTACAGCTTATGTGTTGTCCTTCGTTTTCAATTTGAGAATCTAAATGTTAGGCTTCTTTCCATAAGTTAAGATTCCTTCTGTCGAATTAATTTCTCCAGCGTTTTATTAACCATCTTTTCTATGACAAAGGAGAGAACAGCAGTGGAAAATGCTTATGCAGGAGTAGAACTATCTGGGTATTTCCTTCTTTTACTTTTGTTTTTCATACATACTCCCCTGAGTGTATGTGACTCAGGTGTATCAGCTTCAGTGACAGTTTTAGTCCATATTCTCAAGCTCTACGCTTGGTATTTTGATTTTTACTGGTTTTACGTGTTGCTGGTCACTTGAGAGGTAATGCTGCTGAGCTTAGCATTTTTTTCCAAATTTACCAGTGTCTTACTATCTGTTATAATTAACTGGAAAAAGTAGTTAATTGGAAAACTTGGCTTGTTGAAAGTACTTTAATTAATGTTCTGAAATTCATTGTGATGAAACATTCCTACAGAAAACACATCTGGTTTTACAGTTTTGACACGCGAGTTCTCTAATAGGAATGATACTAAATACAGTGTGTCATCAGTAATTTGCACGCTTGTATCTTCCTGTTGATGCTGTTAAACAGATGGTGGTATCTGTTCTATTGGGGAGAAGTACATCACTTGAAATAGCCTGTTAATCCTAGTAAGTGAACCCTAGTACCTTTAGCTGTACTTAGAATGGTCACTGAGTGTCAGAAGGATAGATTTCTGTTACATACATTAGCACTTGGCATGAGATGTTTTAGTTTTCCTGGGGGTAGAGGCTAAAAGTGTTCTGTGAATAAATCTCTGGGTTATAAATAGCTGTATGTATTTGGCTATTTCTGTAGCTCTGAAGGCTTTGGTGATCTTCTTTGATTTGCTTTTTTATTTGTGACTCCCTGGAAAGGATAATCCTTTTCTCAGAAGTCTTATTTTTGTTTCAGTAAGGTGTTAATGAATTGATGTATGTGCGCACATCGTACTTTAGTCAGTTTTGACTTTTTACCCCAGAGCTCTGCTTTAAAATATTTTCAAACACTTTTCATTTCTGAAGGTGAAGGTTGAGAGCAATACTTGGAACCGGTGTGTTTAAGATCCCGTTCCCTGTTTGGAGTGTTTGTTCAGTTGAATTTTCTGTTGCTATGTTTTGCTGCCAGTGTATGTTTTTATTCTGGATATAAATATTCTAAAGAGTAAAACACGAGCCTGAGTCATCTGAAAGAGTTTGGAAACCTCGTTGTTTTAATTCAATGCTTGTAGTAGGATTTTTCCCTCTTGTATTGTGTAGAATGTGACATACAAATAGATTGTATGGGAACTTCATGGAACATTTCGAGTGTTCTGGTAGTACTGGATTTTTCCCAAAGCAGGGTTAGCTTGTCTCAGAAAGGTGATCTCAGCATACCCATGGCTGCCTGTTCCCTGTGTGAATTCTGGGAGAGCTCAAAACCCTGTAGGCTTCCAGATAGGAAGCAGAGTATTGATGTTGTGGTAGGAGGAGGGCATCGGTGCATTAAAAGGTCTTCCAGTAAACTTTGTTTTTTGAGTCAGTTGACCAGGCAGCAAAGGGTGGAGTGACTCTTGGAGCTGAACAATGCTGTTCCTGTCACAGCTGGCAGGGGTCACTGGAAAGCAGTGGACATCGTTTCTTTCCCAGTTCTCCAAATTTATATACCCTGTCTTCCCAGGCTTTTTCTAAATTACGTATCTTCTACTTGTTTATAGTAGAAATTCTGTTAAAGAAATAAAACCATCTGGGTTTTTTTTCCCTTCTCTGAGGACCCCTGTGAGTGAGAGTGATGACAGTCGCAGGTTTTTTTTGTGTATCTGTGAGGAAGTTCTTTTCATAATCAACAGCATGCTCTATGGATTCATCACCAAACAACTTATGAGAACTTTTATCTAGGCTTACTAAGGACATCAAACTTGTACAATTACTTTCTTTGTCCATCTTCTCCAGTTTGAGTAACTTCTTTAGTCAGTCAGATGATGAAACCAAATTAAATGGCAACTCAAAGACATTAAGTACCTGCACAGTGACAAATTTTTATAAACCTTTTGATAGATAGTGACCCAAATTAACATTCCCACCCAAAGAAAAGCAGTTATAATTGAGTCTCTTCATTCTTTAGAAAGAGAGCAGCAGCTGGCCAGTCTGCTTGCTAAGCTCTGAGCCATCGTGGTGCGGTGCTGCTGCTGGCCCAGCCAGATAGTCAGGGCAGTTGGCAATGAGGGTGGGAGGCAGGAAAAAAGCACTGGGTGAGGTGGAGAAAGACAATAGGGAGCCACAGGACACGGGTGAAAACAGACAGGCTTAATTGCTTCTGCCCACGCAACAAGGTAGGCCTGTTCTTTCTGTAATCTTTTTTGTTGTTGTTATTTGTTTATTTGACAAAGGAAACAAAACTGTTTTTTAGGTTACCTCTTTCAAAGGTGGGGCTCCGGACTGTTAAGGGCAGCTGACCACTGCTGACTCTTGAGATCTGTAGTGCTGTGAAAAATAGAAGACTCTGAAAGCTTGGATTTACTGTGCTGTTATTCATAAAGGTGCTTGCTGGGTACAGAGGAAATGGTTAACTACTTGAAGAAATTGTACTCAGATTTATAAGGAGAAGACAAAGAGCTTATTAAATAGCCTATAGGGAAACAAAGAGTTCATAGTAATTAGGGCCATAATGTATTAATGTGTAATGTTTGGGTATGTTCTGAATATAATCACAGAACAATTTAGGTTGAAAGGAGTCACTGGAAGTCATCTGTCTGGTCCAACCTCATCTCAAGGCAGGGCCAGCTTCAAAGTTAGAACATTACATGTATACATATATAGAGATACCATTATGTTGTTGAGAAATTTGGAAAGAGAGCTTATGTTTGTGTTGTTTTGATGTTTTTTTTAGTTGAGGGGAGGGTGTTGGAGAGTTCATAGAGCTGTTCTCTTGTTCTTAATTTAAATGCGTAAAGGGGATTTTTTCCAAATTAAATTCTGCTGGGAATACTCTTCTAGTGTAACATGTAGTGTTCAGTACTTAATGCTTTGTTCATTTGAGGTGGTCTTGTTAGACGTACCCCAGAGAGACTACTAGAAGGCTTCCTGGAATGAGTCCAAGCATTGGGTTGAACTCCTATTTGCAAATACATTTGTGGTTCTTAAAAAAATAAAATAGAGTTGCAAAATGGGAGAAAAAATTAAAACAATGTAGTACCAAATATGAAGTCATGCAAGCCTTGCATTTTGGAAATCGGCCAACAGCAGATGCTTTTGAGGATTAGGTGGTTGGCAGATGCCAGCCTGGCAGCTAAACGCTCTTCGTGTTCAGTGGTCTTGAGGGACAGTTTGTTCGATGCTTTTTCCATAGTGCTCATACACTTTATTTGGTATTAGCCAGTGGGAGGTTGGGGTAGGTGGAGGATTTGTGTGGCCAAATACAACCCAGTGTGGGATCCCTTTGGAGGCTTTCTTGCATCCTGGATCATGAAGCTTGAGATTCACTTAGCTGTATGTTTATTTTTTTCTTCTTGTTGTTACTGTGAGTTTAAGTAGCTGCTTTCTTTTTGAATCAGAGTAAAATCTTGGCTTCCGTGACTTCCTGTGGTACTGGATTTAACAGTCTAATTATGTATTGTACTATAATATTTCTCTGTTAAAAGTTTGGCTTTGCTATCCTCTAAGCTCAGTTAATGAATGAAGTTCCCTGTATTATTGAAAGCTCTTGTTTTCTTGACTATATTTTCTTTTCTTTGTATTTCTTAATTCTCATTTAATTTATAATTCATTATTTTTCTGTTCATACTCGCCTGTCTCAACAGGAGTCTTTCAGGTAGTTGATAATTAATAGCCCTTCTGAGAACAGCTCCCTCTCCCCCAGTATTTTAAATTTTTTTTTTTTTTTCAAATAAAATACATGCATTTTGGGTCAGATTGCAGGAGTGATCAACAAAACTGTGCTGCAGTGTTTTCTTTGTCATTCCTCTTTTATTTTCAAGTGTCTCTGTGCTCTTCTGACTGTAGTGTATTGAATGGATGGAAGAGCTCACTGAGCTGCCAGATTTTGTTTCTGGATTTCAGATACCTCAGTTTAAGGCTTTGTGTGGTGTACATTGTTTACTTTCCCCCTCCTCTTAAAAATGTCATTTGCATTATTGATACTAAATTCTGTTTACGTTGCTTATTCATTGTTGAACTATTAATTGTTCAAGTGGATCCATATTCTTAAGTTTTGCTAATGTAAGATTAAATATCATCTGAAAATGTTACTGCTTTGGGTTTTCTTTTCTTCCCTGTTGTATAAAAGATAAATACAGTGAGCGCTGCTGGATCTATTTACAGAAGCTTGAAGTTTGGAATAGTAGGGCAGGGCTCATTTCACACCGCTTAAAGACTTAAATTAGGCGTTACTTCATAAAAACTCTAGGCTACTGGTCTAAATAGGGGCAGGAGGGCAAGGGAAACGGTCCTTTTTAGTCCAAATTAACTGTTACTGGTGCATCGCAGGGCTTGCAGGTAGAGATCCGGGGCGTTCAAGCTGGCTCCGATCCGCGCCGCCTCACTGCCCGCAGTGGCGTTAGTGCTCGCTCAACTTATTCCGTGGGATTCCGTCGGGTGAAAACTGCTCATTTACTTAGTAATGGCAGTCAGTTCCTTGAGACTGCCACCTGCCTGATGGGCTCCAGTGTTGGTCAAAAGCGGGATGGAAACTGGTGACTGAGAAGGGTGAACTGTGGTAATAGTGGTTTGGGGTGGCTGAAATGGTTGTTAAGCCTCACTAAGCCACCTTGGCCTCCTTCATTGGCTCTGTGTGGACCTTGGGTGTCCTTAGTGAGTGATTTCTTCTGCTGAAAGTTCCCTCTTAAGAGCTCCGGGAACGAGCGGAAATGTGAGGCATCTCTCTAAGCTAACATTAGTTGTTGGTACTTGGTGAAGCAGTGGCTTGATGAGTGTCTGTGTTTACTTCTCGCATAAAAGCCTGGTAGTTAGGGTATTTGGAAGTCACAGCTTTTGGGTGCTCTCATACTAAGTGGCTAAGTCAAGCCTCCAGAAAGAGCTCCCCACCAGGGCATGTGCGTACCAAATGAGATACCAAGTATCTACCTCTGTCACTACGGGGTGGTCAGATATGCGAAAGCTAGTGGAACATAAAGAAGATTTAGTCAGAGTTTAGTTTTGGAGTTAGGACGCTTCTATGTGAAGGAGAACGAGAGTTCCCAGATGAGCTCCTTGGGACCTGTGTGCGCTTTGCTTTGGGCTGATGCTGGATGGAGGAGCGAGCAGAGCAGCCGTGCGTGATCCAAGGAGCTTCCAGGCACTTGGGCAGGCAATGAACAGGCCATCGTGTTCACACTGGATGCTGCTGTTAATCTTTGCCATCAAGTCAGTCTGTTGCAATGAAGAATGTTGACCTCAACATTTTGTTCAATTTTCTAGCTGGTTTTCGATTCGTGGCAATGTTTGCTTTTCACAAACCGCAATCTCTTTAGAAGTCTGTGACATCCTTCCAAAGACTCTTTGAGAGTCCACGTATGTTTTGTCATTTGCTCTTGTTTATCAGTTAGTTTGACATGTTCACAAATACTGATAGACTAAGACATGAGCTTTGCAGAAACTGCTGATTGGACCCTGTCAGATAGTCTTTCAGGTATAATGGTGTTCTATTTTTAATGATTGTTTGGAGCAGCGTGCCAGATACACATGTAAGGCTTGTTATCCTGCAGTTCCTTGTTTGGATCACTCCAGAGACTTTCTGAAAAACACATGCCCGGAATTTACTCCTGTGATCCTACGGAGCAGTGGCTGTTACAAGAGACTGCAGCTTTTTCTGACAGCTCAACCACTTCATGCCTCAACTGCTTCAAAAACTGGCTGGATAACTATTTGTAGAATATGATGCAAACTTGGTCATTTAGGAGTGGTTTTCAACTTCCTGACTGTACTCATCGAGAAGCCACAACTCTGCCGTGCATTGCCTGGTGACAGATAAACACGTCTTCTTAAACACCAAGGCAATATTTTCAGTAAGCAAGATTTATTGTGGGAAGTTACTGTTGCGTTTAGAATCCGGAGGAGGAGGAAAGGAGCGTAGCATTTTATTTCAAGGTGGCCGCTGTATTTGGAGGTTGTTGAGTTTCTTCTGAGTGGATATAAATGAAAAACAATATTTACAGAAACTCTATTCCTTAATATAGTTGTTACAGTTCTAAGAGCAGATGTATATGTGCAGTATTTCAGGGATTTCTCATTATAGGATTTTAAATATGTTTAATGTGATATGTATGTGTGTAGAATTCAGTACAAAATCCAGGAATTAGAAAGAGCAGAACTTGAGATTGACTATATACTGTGTTTTACTTATTTTTTTTTAAAGATGCAGCATTTTCAGAAATGTCTTGGCTTATAGATCTGGTATGCTGGCAGCAGTTACTGCATTTGGATTAACGGGAATTTTGTAACTAACATCTCTTATAGAATAAAAGAGGCAAAATTAACTTGATTATAGTTCCCTTTAAGGGCCTAATTTTTTTTTTTGCTCCCCGCTTCATTGAACAGTAGAATATCTTTAAATATTAGGAGCTTTTTGCTACTTAATAAACACTGCAACAGGCTCAGGAGTAAATAATGAGAGGTGTAAAATCTTGGACTTCTAATTACAGAATCCTTCGCCACTATTTTTACAAGTAAGGTAACTGTGAAATCATGTCATGTCGCTGCCATGAGTAGAAACCAGTTATGTAATAAAATTAGGAAATTTGCATAGACCTTAAGTCTGAGAGCTTAGATTCCAGAAATGGTTACAGCAGTTGCAACAACTGCACACAATGTTCTTTTCCAAGAACCAGAAATAAATATCAGAAATCCTGATACTCAATATTTTGCTTCTATTTCAGGCGGTTGTGTAATTCACTGGCAAAACCACTATTCCTTGGGAGACAGTTTCTGGAGTACTTCCTTGCTAATTTGTCCTTCAGATATTGGTGTTTTTACTGTGGGAGTGAAGATGGTGAAGTCGAGCCTACTTCCCAGACGAATTTGAAAAGTGGTTCTCGCTGTGTGCTCTGTGCTGCAGCTGCGACTGTGAGAGCTTCCTGCTTGGGCTGGCAAGTGATACAGGGCATGAGCTTATAAGGAAGAATAAATACACAGTGGTAGAAATGGGATCAGATACCGTAGTTTGCGGGCAAAATATAAAGGGCTGACAAAGTTTATCTACTTTTTGGTAAGTGACTGGAGGCCCAGGCAGGTATGGACGCGCTGTCTGTATGTGTGCCGATCATAGAATCATAGAATGTTAGGGATTGGAAGGGACCTCGAAAGATCATCAAGTCCAATCCCCCTGCCAGAGCAGGAACGCCTAGATTATGCCACACAGGAACGTGTCCAGGCAGGTCTTGAATGTCTCCAGAGAAGGAGACTCCACAACCTCGTTTATACCGATACCCCACGTATATACGTCAGGGTTCATAAAGGGCTTGATACGTAGCAGCCAGAATAGGGTCTGATTCATATTTTATTGCTGCTCTTGCTGGTCTGATAAACTCCTCAGACAACTCCCCAAACAGGTATCTAGGAACGTTCAATGTTTTTTTTACCAGTTATTTGATGGTGATTGGTTTTGGATGTTTTTTGTTTGTTTGTTGTTTTTTTTTTTGTGATAGAGGGTAGAACAAAGTTTAAAAAGTCATTCTTTTTCGTGAACTGTGTCTTAGGAATGCTGGTATCCAAAGTTAGCGGAGTGATTGTTGTTCTTTGGGGAAAGCAAGTATGTTAATTCCTTTTCATTTACAAACTATCATGACCTTGGATTGCAAAGCAACAACTTGGTTGGAGGCCCTGGCTGGCATGGCAGCAAGGGTACTTTCCATGCTGGCTTCTGCATGTGGTCCTTAGGTTAGCAGTGTCTGATTATTAAATTTTATTTTTTTCCTTCCCTTTGACTGTTTCAGATTTTCTTAAGGCTAGCTGAAAAGAACGTGATAGAACTTCCACTGAAAGTGTGAACCTGGGAGTGACACGTTTCTTATTTGCTTGTGTACAATTTGCAATTCTGAAATGCTGTTTTGCGAACAGTGATGCATAGATAAAGTGCTTAAGCAGAACCTGGAGTGCATTATGTAATGTTTGATGTTCCTTTTTTAAAAGGAAATTTAGGTTTAATGATTTATTTGTAATGCGTGTGAAAAGAGTCTATCTTTGGAAATAGTGCTTCAAGGGTTTAGTTCTGTTCTTGGTGGCAGTGGCAGAACTCCCATGGAGCTGAGCGTAGGAGGGATGACCCTTGCTAAGTTTTACTGGTGTGTCTGCATTACACCGATACCCGTGCTGGTTGTCAGGGCAGAAGCAGCTATTCAGTCAACAGCAGGTGCCTACTATGACTAAGCTGTTAATTTGTCTCATTTGACGTTAACATTGTCAAATTGTTGAGAGTATTTGATGTTTTAAGTTAACTTATACATTGATGTTGAACCTGGAAAATGAGTTTTTTTCCTCATTAAAGCTGTTTTCTAGCTGTACATCAGCAGGTATAATGTTTTACTTTTGAGTTTGTATGATACAACTGTTGCTACAAAATTAGTAGTGTAGGCCATAGGCTGATGCATCGTCTCTTTTTACTCTTCATACCAAGAAGTCGTATTAAAATTATGCCTGTAATTGTGACACTGTAATATGGTGAATTTAACATAATGGTAAAACAGTTCTATTTTGGAAAACAGTTGAAACCAAGTTCTAGTGTTCTCACAGCTTTATGCACTAACTTCTTTAAAACTGTCTTTAATTTGCTGCCAAGAGAAGTTTTTCTTCTGAAGGCAATAAAAATCAATGGCATTAAAAAAAAAAAAAAGAAAATTGAGACAAATGCCACAGCACTGCAGTTTTACTGCTAATGGTGTCTAGTGATCATGCCGGCTTCATCGTTCCATGATCACAATGAGCTGAGAAGGGCATTCAGGTCTTAACAGCTGGATGGTATCCTGGCCATTCACATTAGGATTGTTATAAAAGAAATGGGTCCCTTGAGATACTTAGTGAATCAGTGTTTACAGGCAAGGAGAACAACTATTTGCCTGTACTTCTTGCTTGTGCTCTATTTTTAATTATGCTCTTTTGCTAGTTGACACTGCTTAGAGTTGTATATTCCTCTAAAAATTACCATTTTTTTTTGCCTTTGTCACTACGAGGAGCACAGTTTTATTCTGACCTTGTGTTCGGAATAGATTTTATTTTATGCAGACCATAATTTAGAAACGTATGCATTTATATATGACTTGGGTTGCCAAAACCCTGTGGATATGAGTAAAATTTTTAGGTATACCTGCTTTCGATTTATTTAAATCTGTAGCATAGTATCTAATCCTGTCTTACACAATAAGCACTGCACTGCTTGAATGAGCATTTAACTACATCTAAATATAGATTTCTGTGGCTTTTGAGAAACTACTCATTTGATTTCAAGGTGTAGTGTATACTTACTTAAAATGGAATATAATTATCGCAGAATCATAGACTCATTTAGGTTGGAAAAGACCTTTAAGATCATCAAGTCCAACTGTTAACCTCACAGTGCCAAGTCACTAAACCATGTCCCTGAGCAACGCATCTACATGTCTTTTAAATACCTCCAGGGATGGTGACTCAACCGCTTCCCTGGGCAGCCCGTTCCAATACTTAACAGCCCTTTCAGTGAAGCGTTTTTTCCTAATTCTCAGTCTAAACCTCACCTGGTGCAACTTGAGGCCATTTCCTCTTGTCCTGTCACTTGTTACTTGGGAGAAGGGACCAACCCCCACCTCAGTGCAACCTCCTCCAAGTTGTTGTAGAGAGCAGCAAGGTCTCCCCTCAGCCTCCTTCTCTCCAGGCTAAGCAGCCCAGTTCCCTCAGCCACTCCTCAGAAGACTTGTGTTCTAGACCCTTCAGCACCTTTGTTGCTCTTCTCTAGAGACGCTCCAGCACCTCAACATCTTTCTTATCATGAGAGGCCCAAAACTGAACACAGGATTTGAGGTGCAGCCTCACCAGTGCCGAGTACAGGGGAACAAGCACTTCCCTACTCCTGCTGGCCCCACTGTTCCTGATACAGGCCGGGGTGCTGTTGGCCTTGGCCACTTGGGCACACTGCTGGCTCATCTTCATCTGTGTGCTGACCATCACCCCCAGGTTCTTATCCACCAGGCAGTTTTCCAGCCACTCCTCTCTAAGCTCGTAGCATTGCAGGGGGTTGTTGTGACCTAAGGACAGGACCCTGCACTTGGCCCTATTGAAGCTCTTTCAATTGATCCAGCCTATCGAGATCCAGCTGCAGAGCCTTCCTACCCTCAAGCACATCAACACTCCCACCCAGGTTGATGTATTCTGCAAATTTAATGAGGGTGCACTTGATCCTTTTGTCCAGATCATTGATAGAGATGTTAAGCAGAACTGGCCGCAGTACTAAGACCTGGGGATGACCAATTCTGACTGGTCACCAGCTGGATTTAACTCCATTCTCTACCACTCATCCATCCACCCATCCATCCACCATTTTTTACCCAGCAAAAGGTGTGCCCATCCAAGTCGTGAACAGCCACTTTCTATGGGAGGATGCTGTGGGAAATGTTATCATTATGCTCTGAAATTGAATAGCTAAGAGACCCCACTTTTCAATAGGGATCACCAAAACCAGGTAGTAATTTATTTTTAGTTTTATGTTTTGATCTAAAAATGTTGCTTGTTGTTAATTTTATTATCTGTGAGTTTGATGGAAATGTAATGAATGGCTCCGTTGAACGTCACAGAGATGCTGTGATCAAGCTTTTATATTTGCATGTTCTGTCTAATCTCTGAAGTTGGGAGTATGCTTTGTGTTGCTCTTAAGTCTCCAACTAGTTAAGTTAATCTTGCTGTAGAGGCTTTGCCTGGGACATTGTACACCTGAGTGCGAGAGCTGATCCCTGTCCCAGATGCAGGTATTTGACACAGAACATGAAACGAATGGCTAGGTCTGGAGAGGAGGGAAGAGGACAAGGCAGAAGAAGAGGCAGTGCTTGGTTGTGCTTCTGGATTTTTATCAGCTCTTTTTGATTTGTTCACTTTACCCATTTGGTACTGATGTGCCTTAAAGCTCAGCTTGTACAGTCTGACCCCAGGATCAGTAGCAGTACAAATTGTCAACCAAATAACACGTTAACTCGTCATGAGTATGCAGAGTTCTGAAGTTGTTGCACTACCTGGTGTGTCCTGTCTACGTGTTGAGTGAGCTGTGGGCAGGTGTAGAGTCAGAGCCAGGGCTGCAGCTTAAGTGTCTTGAATCGTTACCATCCATTTCTCATTCAGATAAGCTGACTTCGGGCCAAGTGTATCAAACCCATTATACTGGCTCAAAAAAACCCACCCAAACCAAACTACAGACAGATCCTAGCCCCTGCAAGCATAAACACTGTGCAAAAAATAATTAAATGAACTATTTCACCTTTCATTTCAGTGCTGTCTCAGAAATTTTATCTCTCTTGAGGAAAGCATGTGATATTTCCTTGTAGAGGTATTTTTACTTAGCGCACCAAACCTTGTTAAAGTCTTCTGAGACATCCATCCCATGATTTTGTCGTATTTACTTTTGTAAGCATCATCTTTGCATTTGTGTATGCAAATGTGTATAAAAATAGGCTTTAAACACCACCAAAATAGACTGTATGGAGGATTTAATGTAGAGCATTTCTTAAAAATATGAAACTCGTGCATAATCTAAGTAACAGACTTGTTGATAGAAATCATATAAATTAATAATATAACTACTTCATTACACTTGGTATATAGTTTTGTGATGTAATTGTTTCTCAAGGCAAAGGGGTTTTGAGAGAATTGGAAAACTTGCAGAAAAAGATTACTGCCTTTAAAATGGCTAGTCCAATTTTAGCTGTATTTGACACAGTTAGAAGTCTTGGATTCATAAATTAGCATTGGTTTCCTGAGAAATCCTTGATCCTTGAGAGAGATCAAGCGAGTGTAGCTGTGGAGGGAAAGGTTTCTGCGCAGGTTCAACAGGTCTTTGCTACTGCTAACGCGTTTCTCCAACCTTTTGCTCATCCCGTGATTACAGTGGTTAGGAAGCAAGGTTTGTCGTATGTGAGAGGGGATGTTGGTGTAACAGAAATGAGCAGAGGTTAAAGATTCTCTACGTTGAGCTCACAAAGGAGGGGAAGGTAAGGGGTGCAATCGTGATCCAGAGGTGTGTGGCGTCCTTCCTGGCTGCACCTCTGCGAGCTGGGGAACTGCTTTTGCTGTGACTGTGCAACGTAGGTCACCTTACACTTGGAGGCTACCTACGGCTACGGGTTTTGTGTCACTTGGAATCTCTAGTCTGGTGTAGCGGATGATTTTAAGTTTACTTAAAGAGGTTTTCAAACAAGAAATCAAATCCTATTTTAAGCTTTGTGTGGGCGAAAAAGAAGCACAACCGGTCTGTGTCCTATGGCGAGTTGTATCAAAGTCTCTGCTGGGCTCCGTGCTTCGTGTGACAAATACTTTTCTATTTACTGTGCCAATGAATTCTTAGTAACTGATAGTTGCGCTTAGAAAAACTACTACTATTATCAAAAACAAACAGTCAGAAACAATTACAGATGTTGACACAGTCATGGCTGCCAGCTTTAATTGACTTGATGTGACTTACACAATTATATTATCAACAGTGGAAAAATTGCAGTGTGTGTTTGCTCAGTTGCACCGAAAGTCAGTGTCCTGATGGTGCTGAAAGTTGTTAGAGACTGTCTAAGCTCTCTGAGAGACATTTCTTTCTATTGTGTTGTAATTTTATCTGAAGTCATATAAAATATGCTGGAAGTACACTGTCAGAAATCTTAAAAGCAGTTTATTTTCATTATTTGATTTCTTTTTATTTAGAAAAAAGTTTGAGAAACATCAAAATGTGTGGCATTATGTTAGAAATTCCCAGGAGCGGGTACGAACTTCATTTGTTGAAGATTTGTACTGTAGTGTGTGTGATACGTATACAAACTTACTAAATACAGTGTCTTTATAGTAATGCATTGTGTAAAATACAAGTATATCCATGCATGAGTCAGGGAGGACTGAACAAACAGGTGTCTGCAGAACTGAGGCTTTTGGAGGGTCATCTTTTCTGTCTTGGAAGATGGCAGTGTTGGTAGAACTTGTAATGAGAGGTTGTTGTTTTCATACAAATAGCTGTAGAGCTTTTTAAAAAACTAATTTTTGGTGATGAACAACGTGTAATATGTGATGTTATTCTAGTGCTTAGGCATTTCATAAAGACACAATTTTATTCTTTCGGAGTTTGAGTGTGTCAGACATTTTATTTTTCTTTGCATTATCTGTGTGAGTGCTGTAAACAAATGTCTTATCTTTTGCTTTGTTTTTAAGACAAAGATCACCTCTAATCTTTCATTATAAAAACTACCTACCAGTTAATCATTCCTGTTTCCTTTTAATGAAGTCACGTGAGGCAGAATATTGGTTGCTGATGTTGACAGCGTTTTGATAACTGTGGTATTTTTATCAGAAATAAACTCCTTAATCACTTTTTTTTTTCCCCCTCACCTGAGAGACATCACTCTGGGAGAGAATGCTTGATACATAGTTTGGTGTTTGAGGGCTAAGGTATCAGATTGAGTGGTTTTTTTAAACTGGACTTGACTATGGCATATTTGTTTGCATACATCTATTTTCAGAGGAAATTGGTGAGATGAATAATATTAGACACAAAAGTATTCAAATATTTTGGCAACTATTTAAACAGTTTTTTAATTCCTTCTTCCTTCTTTTTTTCCACTGTCTGTTTTCTGCCTTAATGAACAGTTTAAACTGTAGGTGCTAAATTAACTTAGCTATTACTAATATATTAGTATCTGTAGTAATCTATTTGTGAAATATTGGAGTTTGTTTTTAATGATAATAGATTCATCTCCGAAAGAACTTGCGTGTTGTAATAAAATATCTATAATTCTCACCTAAACTCTCCTTTGATTTTACAGAATGTCCAGTAAGAATATGTGTAGTTTTGTAGAAAGACAATAATTGTTACTCTGAAGAATTTTTTTGTTTATTATTGTTATTCTTACTTTTTTTCTGAACTAACTTTAGCTGACTGATTATATGAAAGCAAACTTTTAAGTTTTAAGCTAGGAATGGTTTATCTAGGCTGGAAGTTGTGGGGTTTTCCACATTGAAACTGATGACATTGACATCAAAGATTAACCAATACCACTGCTATTTGCTACTATTGAAACAATAGGGGAAGAAGCCAAAGAGTTGTGGTCAATGGGGCGGAGTCTGGTTGGAGGCCTGTATCCAGTGGAGTCCCTCAAGGGTCGGTACTGGGACCCGTATTATTCAATATATTCATCGATGACTTGGATGAGGGACTAGAGAGTACTATCAGCAAGTTTGCTGATGACACCAAGCTGGGAGGAGTGGCTGACACGCCAGAAGGCTGTGCTGCCATCCAGCGAGACCTGGACAGGCTGGAGGGTTGGGCGGGGAAAAATTTAATGAAATATAACAAGGGTAAATGTAGGGTCTTGCATCTGGGTAGGAACAACCCCAGGTTCCAGTATAAGTTGGGGAATGACTTATTAGAGAGCAGTGTAGGGGAAAGGGACCTGGGAGTCTTGGTGGACAGCAGGATGACCATGAGCCAGCACTGTGCCCTTGTGGCCAGGAAGGCCAATGGCATCCTGGGGTGTATTAGAAGGGGGGTGGTTAGTAGGTCAAGAGAGGTTCTCCTTCCCCTCTACTCTGCCCTGGTGAGACCCCATCTGGAATATTGTGTCCAGTTCTGGGCCCCTCAGTTCAAGAAAGACAGGGAACTGCTGGAGAGAGTCCAGCACAGGGCAACTAGGATGATGAAGGGAGTGGAGCATCTCCCTTATGAGGAAAGGCTGAGGGAGCTGGGGCTCTTTAGTTTGGAGAAGAGGAGATTGAGGGGTGACCTTGTTAATGTTTACAAATATATCAAGGGTGAGTGTCCCGAGGATGGAGCCAGGCTCTTCTCAGTGACAACCACTGATAGGACAAGGGGTAATGGGCTGAAACTGGAACATAAGAGGTTCTGCTTAAACTCGAGAAGAAACTTCTTCTCAGTGAGGGTGACGGAGCCCTGGAACAGGCTGCCCAGAGAGGTTGTGGAGTCTCCTTCTCTGGAGACATTCAAGACCTGCCTGGACACGTTCCTGTGTGGCATAGTCTAGGCATTCCTGCTCTGGCAGGGGGATTGGACTTGATGATCTTTTGAGGTCCCTTCCAATCCCTAACATTCTATGATTCTATGATTATACCACCCTTCCTTGGTTTTATCCTTTTGACTTAGTTTTAGTCTACTATTCTTGTATTAATTTTATAATTAGTGGAGTTCTAGCACTTGATTTTTTTTTTTCCCCCCCTGCTCCAGAAATATCTAATAGTCTGTATGAAATTTTCTTGTATTTTATTACCCAGTTATTCCTGGACTTCAGAATACTGTGCTGTGGTAATAACTGTAGGTTGCTTAATTTATCAGTTAAAAACCCCACGCTGCGTGTAACACAACTCTCGTGAGGTTCTCATGGGACAGGAGCAGATGGTCTCTCTGTCACTTGTGCTTTACTGGGAAGAGTGGACAAAACTGAAGCTTCTGATGGCCTGTAGCAGCAGTTTTGTACTTTTTGTTTACTTGGAGGAGAAAAGCCAAACTCTTAATAAAACAGGAATGAGGCAAGTCGTGATGTAAATAGAGCTGTTCAGTGCTTTGCAGGTAACGGGAGTGTTTTTACATTCCCTGTGTTGGCCTTTGTAGGGAAGGTGGAAATGAAGTTCTGTCTTTTTCTGTTAACAGCCTAAAATGACCGTGTGAATTCAGTGGAATAAATGGCGTCCAAAGTAACTGATGCTATAGTTTGGTACCAGAAGAAGGTGAGTTTTCTCTTTGTTTTTATGATGGCTTAAAAAAAATGTTGGTTTACTGTGTTTTATGTATAAAGTATAATAAATAGAAACTACTACTACATTACTGGTTAGCATTGCATGAGGGGGAGTAGTTTGAAACTTTCCTTTCAAAAGTAAATAAGTATTTATTGACTATATCTAAGGAAATGGAATAGCTTTTGGTCTGTGTTGAAAAATCCTCCCTCCCTTGGCTACTTGTGCTATGGAAAAAAAAGGGAAGAAAATTTTTGTTCTCGGCAGAATGTTAATTGATAAATGGGAGAATGTTGTTTCTATTCCATGTAAATGAATCCATGTGTTTAAGGAGAAAGAATAGAAATGTGTTTTCTGTCAGTTACAAGGAACTGTGTTATTCATGTCCCGAGATAGACTAGGGCTTTTTAGAATTTAATTGGAGAGAAAAAAAAAACCTGGAGGGGTGGGCAGAGAAGAACAAGGTCTGAGCTGGAGATACAGAGTTAAGAGTATCACCTGATGCTGTGTCTTTTGATTCATGTAGAAATTTTGATGCCTCTTTCTAATTTATTATGACAATTTCAAATCATTATATTGTCTTGACATTTTGATGCCAATTTCTTATTCAGTTACTTTTAAAAAGCTGAAAAATTTGCTAAATTTTGAGATGTGCCTCTTTAGTAAGATATAAATATGTCTGATTTTTTTTTTTTTTTTTTTTGCCTTGGCACTGTTTTTATGAGTTACTCTTTTCTTTGGCCCATGGTTTTCTTTTTGATGGGGTGCATCTTGTCCTTATGAGAATTATGGCAACAACAAATTCTTTTCAATTCAAAACAAAAATTCTTGTTAACCTCTAGATAAGCAGCAGTTAGTTTCTAGCGATAAGACAGTACTGGCATGCTTTGCTGAGATCTTTACAACTCTTTATTAAAGGTACAGCTGGGAAAACAGAAAAAAAATAATTTGCTGTCTTAATTTATGCTGAATATTCAATTACATATTAAAAAATGAAAATAATTCAGAATTTAATGAGATTTTTTTTATTTTTTGTACCGAGTAGTCCATTCTTTATTCAAGCTTTGCATATTTTGTAAAAGTATCAGTGGAATTACATTGTGGGTTTGAACCATTTCCTGGTTGCAGGTGCACTCCCACTTTTTCTAGATTTGGAGGATGAGTTGTAGAAGATTTGGTGTAACAAAATTCAGTGCAGCAGAGGAAGTGGGAGAGGAAAGTGATGCTGATTTTACCCACTTCCACTCATTCTCTCATAAATTTCATTCACTCACACTGTCATATAGATAATACTTACAAGCACCAGTTTGTGTGCATGTTTGGTCTGGCCAAGACCTCTTCTGTGCAGTGCAGGAGATGCTGCTGGTCAGACCCTCATCTCCTCTCTGAGGATTTGCCATTGTTGATGGTGAACTAGTCTTTGGACGAGTCTTTTCTGATATTCGGCTTTATACGTGTAAATGATCCTGTGATGCAGGAAAGACTCTGAAGTATCCGTAAATCTTAAGTGAAGTTCATACTTGTTATGTGTAATTATTTTTTTTTTTTAAATAGATGTCTGCTTTCCTGTTGATCATACAGGGAGAGGAATGCCATATGTGCGACGCTTTAACTTTCCATCCCCCTGATGTTAGGATCTTCTGCTGATGAGTCACTGTGCTGTGATCTTACGGAGGACAGGCATTCTGGTCTTGATATAAACAACCCATTTTTCAATTTTACTTTTCCCAGGACATTGCTCCTAACAGGATTACTCATTATCAGTACAGGTCATTCTCTTAACCCTTGTTCTGTTGGGTTTTTTTACAGTGATTTCACACACGTTTCTATTTATTTCATTCATAGCAACAATAGCATTTCTGTTCCAAGTCTCTGCAACCTTTTACAGAGGTCTGGTTGACCAGAAATTGCCTCCTGCCTTAATGGCAAGGAGCAATGATACGGTGATCCTGTTACTTTGTGAAAGACTGGGCTGTCTTCAGGAGAGACGAGATCTTGCATAAACCAGATGTCAGTATTTTCTGTGGTTTGAACAAAATTTAATTGCTATGCACATGTGGGCTGGGGTTTGCCAAGGGAACAGGTTTTGCTGCTTTCAGTACAGAGTCTTATTCTGGGACAAATGACTGTACTGCAAAAATTGCACCGCATGCAAATGTTCATGCTAATTAGACTGTTATTTCTTAGGTCCCATTTATTGAAGGTTCTCCTTGATCAGACCGATAACCCCAAGGTATTTTTTAACTTTGTTAGTGCAATGTGTAACCCTTTCCTAGAAGCATCTAGGCTTTTTCACCCATGTCCTTGATTCTTATTTTTTTATTTATTTGATTATGTATTCAATCTCTTACATGGCACAGTATTTTTTTTTTTCCACCATAGATTTGTTGTTTGAACCAAGGATTTTGGATTGGGGAACAAGAAGAGCTATGTTAGTGGTTACTGCGTACCAGGCGCTTTTTTGTCATTTCTGATGTATTTCTATTATATGATCAGTTATGATGGCAAAATACCGAACTCTGTGAACTGGCAGTTGCTTTCAGTTTTAATTTTTTTTTTTTTCCAATTGTCAAAGTTGTCCCACTTCCTTTGCTTTTTGCATCTGCTGATTCCTCAAAACAGTAACTGAAATTAAAGTGGGGAAGGCTCAAAATGTGGCACGTTCTGACAGTAAAATACTGGACAGGAGAGAACCAGGGCTGCAGTCAGGATTAATCAAATTGATATGACTTGCCAGGAATTTCTTTAATGGAAAGAGTTAAGCAACTGAGCTCTTCCAACCCCAGTTCAGGCAAGTTTTCCAAACCCGGAGTTTACCCATATGACTCATACTATTGTCTGAAATTGAGTGCCTCACACAAGGATGATTTAGTAATGCGCTTAATTGTTTAAAAGGTCAGACCTTTTATTATGTAAACTTGTTTTTTTGTTGTCGCAATGGATTTACTCTGCTTTTAGTGCATTGGAGCTCTTGATTACTGTCTTGTAAAAATACAGTAATCAGTTCTTAGTTATTTTGAGTTGGACTGTAAGATTGCAAGTAGTGTATTGTACCAGCTTGTTATTTGTGATAGAAGATTTCAGGGCCGTAGCCTTATGGCTTCCAGTGGTATCTTGTGTTTCCCAGCTGCTATGAATATTTTTGCAAGGCATGAAATCTGACCGGACAAATCCTGCTAGATACAAGTTGGCTCTGTAGAAAACAAAACAAATTAAACCTCTGCTGTGTTTGTGGATGCACCGGGGAGTGCAATGCTGAGATATTTGGGTATCACGCAGGGTTTGTCTGGCTTGTTTTCAATACATTCTGCTGCCCTCCTTCTTGCAATAAAAGGGTGTGGCAGGGATGTCTGCTTTGCTCTCTCAACTGGTTCATTACTTCGGTCACAGACAGCTACCAAGTGAATAGTCACATATGTGCACTTTGTTAGTTAATACCCATAAGATTATGTCAATTTACCACAATACTGGAATTGCTTCAGATTTGTAATAGATTAATTTTTATGGGGAGAACTGTCATAATGTTTCCTCCAAAAAAAATCTGACATCCCTAACATTAAACAACTTCAGTATCTGATGGTGTACCTTTCTGACACTTTACGCATACTTGAAGTATTGCCTCAGTAACAGTAACTGATATTAAAATACAATTGGTGATAATCTAAAATCTTGCTTGTAACTTAAGCTTTTTGCATTAGTTTCTTAGAATATTTTCAATTTTTGCAAGTAAAAGTAGACGTGCAATTTTTGGTCTGGTTTTCAGTTTGGAGACTATGCGTAAATTTACCTTAACTACTTTCTGATTTACAGTACTCACGGAAGCCTTTCTAAAGTGGGGATCTTTATATGAATTTGATGATAATATTGCAGGGGAGAATTATGCTTTTCCTTCTCTTGAGAATCTTTGTAGGGGAAAGCAGAATGGAACTTAATGAATCGAGCCCCAATCCTGCACCTGATTGCATATCAGTTAACTTTGCCAGTGCAGCTGTCTGCTGTTTCGGGTGTCCCTTGGGTACAGCTGCTAAAGGGCACCATAAAACGAATGAGATGTTTTCTCTCTCACAGCTTTAAAGGCAAAATTAGAGTTCTAATTGCATTGCAGTAAGATCTGTAATATTCAGTGTTTTGCAGCTCATGAGTCCAAGGTTATGCTTGCCAAGTTAATAAAGAAGGAAATAAACCAAAAGTTATTTAATTCCCTGAAACCACCTTCTTTGGCACTGAATTCACATGCTGCATTGGTGATCGTGGCACCAAAGCCAGTTTTTGCCAGATGGTTGGGCTCTGTGCCTGTATTGCCTAAGACTTTGGATGCAGAAACTGCATCAGTTGAAAAATGTCTACCTTCAAGTGCCAAAACTTGACAAGTACAGGAGCTGGTTATTTTTGAAAGCATTGAAGACAGAAGAATATATTTAGAAGAGCTTCATTCCATGTACTGGGTTTGGGTACTCAAGTTGTCATCTGACCAAGTAGTGGGGATTGCCTTTAGCACCTTGATTCGTTAAGACAAAAGTTAAGTTTCTGAATCTTGTGCAAAAGATCACTCAAAAACTGGGGCTGTGGCTGAACAAAGCAGGCTCACATTTTGGCTGGCTGTTGGCTTCCATGCTTACTCTTGCCTTCCCACAGACCAGTTAAAACTAAGACTGTGACTTGATGAGGAGCTGAACCTATGTCATTGGAGCAGTGGGAGAGCGAAGAGCTGAAATCCCTCTCTCTGTGTAATACTGATTCTCGAATTGTTTCGTTATGCCTTGTGAAACTATAATCTAACATTTTCTTTTCTCTTCCTAAGTGATCTGATTGATCTTTCAGCCACCCAGATGAATGTGCTGGCACAAGGAAAGTGTTCTGTGGGATATGGAAATAGTCAGGGGCGTGAGGGCACCACTGTTTTAAAATCCTAGTTGCAATGATGGTAAAATTGCTGTATTTTCAGTGGCCTTCAGGGAATTATACTGAATAATGAGGCTGTCAGAGTGGTTTTATTTTCCCAGTTATGTCTTGAGGCTGCTTTGTTTTGTGTAAGTACATAATCATAAGAAAAAAAAAGTGTTGCAGAGGTTTTAAATCCTTAACACTTGGAGAGGTACTGGGCTGTGATAGCGGTAGTGTAGCAGTAGGTCAAGGGAAGGGATTGGTTGGATGGTCGCATCCAGAGGGTAGTGGTCAACGGCTCGATGTGCAGATGAGACGGGTGGCAACTGGTGTCCCTCAGGCATCCGTGCTGGGACCAGTGCTCTTCAATATCTTCATCAGTGATACAGACAGTGGGGTCAAGTGTACCCTCAGCAAGTTGCTGATGACACCAAGCTGGGTGGTGCGGTCGAGATGCCAGAGGGGCTTGAACAAGCTGGAGAAGTGGGCCTGTGTGAACCGTGTGAGGTTCAGCAAGGCCAAGTGCAAGGCCCTGCACCTGGGTTGGGGCAATCCTCATTATCGGTACAGGCTGGAGGATGATGTGATAGAGAGCAGCCCAGCAGAAAAGGCCTTGGGGGTGCTGGTGGACAAAAAGCTGGACATGAGCGACCAACACGTGATCACAGCCTAGAATTGCATCCTGGGTTGCATCAAAAAAAGTGTAGCCAGCAGATCAAGAGAGGTGATTCTTCTCCTCTATTCTGCTTTGGTGAGACCGCACTTGGAGTACTGTGTCCACCTGTGGAGCTCTCAACGCGAGAAGGAGATGGACTTGTTGGAGTGGGTCCAGAGAAGGCCACAAAAATGGTCAAAGGGCTGGAGCACCTCTCCTATGAGGACGGGTTGAGGCTGCTCAGCCTGGAGAAGAGAAGGCCACAGGGAGACCTTATTGTGGCCTTTTAGTACTTCAAAGGAACCTTTAAGAAAGATGGGGGTGATCTTAGCAAGGCCAGTTGTGGCAGGACTAGGGGTAATGGTTTAAAACTAAAATGGGGTGGATTTAGACTGGATACAAAGAAGTTTTTTATACGTTGAGGACAGTGAAACACTGGGGAGTTGGAGGAGGCCCCAACCCTGGATATGTTCAAGGTCAGGCTTGAAGGAGCTCTGAGCAGCCTGGTCTAGTTAAGATGTCCCTGCTCACTGCAAGGGCATTGGACTAGATGGCCTCTAGAGGTCCCTTCCAACCCAGCGCATTCTGTGGTTATTCTCTGTTCAGCTGGTGTGAGATGGTGTATAGGGTGCTGTGTCCAGCTTTGGGCTGACTGATAGAAGAAAGATGTTGGCATTCCTTGGCAAGCCCAGTGGAGGGCCACCGAGATTGTTATGGGGCTGAAGCATGTGAGGTACAGAGAGTCTGAGAGATCTTGGTCTGTTCAATCCTAAGAATAGAAGGCAAAGGGAAGAGCTTACTGCAGTTACAGCTCCTGCTCTGGAGGCTGCGGAGAGGAGGGAGCCAGGCTGTTCTCAGAGGTGCCTGAGGAATTGCATGAGAGACAGTGAACACAAGTTGAAATGTGGGAAACTGATTAAAAAGATAAGAATGCGTAATGTGAGGTTTGCCAAACCTTGAGACAGGACTCAAGGAGTCTGTGAAATGTCCCATCTTTGCAGGTGTTTGGATCTCTACAGGATAAGCCCTTGAGCATCCTGCTGTAACTGAACCCGCGTTCCACCGGAGGCTGGGTTAGATGACCCCCGCAGGTTCCAACCTAAGTGATTCTGTGATGACTTTACTTTGAAGTTTGTAGGTGAAGAGTAAACATTATCACAAGGGATTGTGCTTATTTATGATTAATGGCAGAGATGGAATCTCATTTAGTTTGTGCTGATTTTTAGGTTTTGCTCTGTAGTCCACTTAAGCTGAAGAAATGTTACCTGAAGCTCCCCGTAGCATCCAGTTCATGGCTTAGAGTAGGCGTTGGTTACTGCTGTGCTCTCACTTAGTTTAACCTGAAAACTGCTTCTAACTATTGTGCTGTGTGTAACTTTCCTTTATGTTTAATTATGTGATGAAAGAAGATACTTCATGTTTTTATCAGGTAACTCAAAAATCTGTAAACTTTTACTCAAGGCAATAAGGCTGACTGATGTTACCAAGAATTAATCTCTAAAGAATGATACAGAAAAAATAGTTAGTTGATAAATGTTTAATTATGTCTTACTGTACTTTGAAAGAAAGAGTATCTTTGAAGTAAGCTTTGGTAAAGTTACTGTTCAGTGAAAAGGCTGTAAGGCCAGTGCTGTTGCAGTTTTTGCCAGAATTTAAGCGACACTTTAGTTGGCAATTCAAACAGTTAAAAATAAATAACTTTTGAAGTTTTGAATTGCTTCATTTTATTCTCAGTAGTTGGTTTTAGCTCCCCCTCTGGGGCCAAACGAGGAGATGGGAATCCCAGAATCTTTTGGTAGTCAGAGGTAACGACTCAGCAGTCATAACTCCAAAACTCTGCACTGTAGAATGTGCAGCTTTAATCTCTTCATTTCCCGTCTTCATTTGACTAAAAATTACTTAAACTTTGCTATTAGTGGACAGTGTACGACTGTTACATAGTGATTTATATCTGCGGTTTATTAACTATGTTTGTTGTAGTTTAGCTTGTCTGGTCCACATACCCACTCTAAACAAACCTGAAAAATCCTCATCCCCCTTGAAAATGAAAAACATCTTGGAAAAAAAAAAGTGATTGTAACACTAGAAATCTACTCCAACAGAGATAATTGCACTGCTGAGCTACTCAGTTATTGCCTTTGCTGCAATGTAATGTGAGTTTATGTAAAAAATAAAATGGTGTTTAAAAAACTTTTAATAATCCTGCTTCAAATTTTGAGAAATTGAGAGATATGTCTAATAACAGAAACTGTACATACAAAGCATTTTTCAAGATAGTTTTAAAATTAATAATATTAAATGTATAGAAGTTATTTATAATCCATATAGTAATACTAAAAATGATACATGGAATCATGCAGGTTTTTGAAGAATGTTGGACTGTAAAAACTAAAGCATGTTAGCAAATATTTTAACAATAAATATTTTAAGAAGGTGTTAAACTCTTAATTTCCTTGGTGGACAGTCCAAGGAAGCAACATTGGTTTTTATTTACCAAGCTTTGTGTCTGGTATCTTTTGGATTTGTAGTACTATTGTGATGTTGCTTGTAAAAGTGTTTAGAGGTTTTAAAGAGCAAAGCTTAGCATGTAGGTTTCATTATCGATAAACATTAAAGTTTTAAGATCCAGCAGGAAATACTATGTATTCTTAGGATTATAATCTTTGTTAGTCTGCTTGCTCATAAATTATAAATGTCTCTTGAAATATTGATCGATTCCATTAGAATCGGAAGGCCTGGTGAGTATTGGGCTACGGGCTGATACCGTCACTGCATTAGCTTAAAGCCACTATCAGTGTCGTTCACAAAGCTCAAATTCAATCTTGGTGCACGTACGGCTTGTTATGAGAAACACGCTGGAGAGAAATATTACGCAGGGTTTTATTTGGAGTGAAGAGCAGCTGTTTTCAATAGCTTAACTGTTTACTTGGGCTAATTGCTGTTAAAGTTATAAACCCAGAGTGTCTGTGTGCCAAGCAAATTAGTTATATGAAGAAATATGATCAAAAGCTGTCAGGGGTATTTGATTGGGAAGGAATAAGTGCAATTATTCTTGGTGATTTCAGGAGGTGTACGTATCTCTTAAAAACAGAAAGTGCAGTCCTTAAAACATTTTTTTTTAAGTGCAGGATCACACATTTGTTTAATCTTTCTGTAAAGCACTAGCTTTGAGGTGAGTTTAGTCAGATGTATAATTGGATAGCTTAATATGCCGTGCCAAGTCACATACAACTTAGGGGTTTTTTTTGATCATTATTTATTTGTGAGGAAACTTTTTTTTTTCCCCCCCCCCTAGAAAACCTATTTGAAAGTGGTTATATTTAGGTAATTTAGGATGCTAACCCCCTACTCTTCCTTTTTGAAAGCAGGTTTGCAGAGTTTTCAGTCTTCACATGCAATCCTTTGTATGCTGAAAATTCTAATAGCTGCTTAGTTGTTAATTCTGCAAATATGTAAAGGCACAATGTCTTGTGACCTGAGTATTTTAGAGGTAACTGGTTTGGGTAGACTGGATAGAAACTTGGCACTGAGGAAGCCTGGGGTGCATGATTTAAACTAAATGAGTGTAAAATAATATCTGCTTGTTTATCAAGTTCTGCCACAGGTAGATTATACCACAGCTTTTTAAATCTGTAACATATCACTGACAAGTTTCCCACAATAGGCTTGTGTTGCTGTGGGTGCTTGGTGATGAAAGTCAAATTCAAAAATTGTAAGAAAGGTTTGTTGTCTAACTTGAAGTAACAAATAATATAAAGATTGAGAAATTTATGTTCTGCCAAATCTTAATAAATAAACAAATGCTATAGAATACAAATTTGAGATCATCTTCAATTCAGTGTTTTATAAATTAAATTAGAATAAATTTCTGTGATAAATCATATCAAAATTGGGATATTGCATTGTAAGGTTTGGTTTAAAAAAATTATTTCCAGTTGTAGACTGGATTGATGGATTGAAAATATGAGTGACCAGCTGTTACACAAACAGTCTTGCATTGCTTAAAAATTGAACAATTTTTAGGCCCTGGTGTTTTGTACTTTGAAATTTTCTTTGAAGGATATTGGAGAACTTGCAGCTATAATGGGTGAGACTCGAGGTGGAGGTGGTGAGTTGGGGGCCGTGTGGATACGGGAGCTGATTTGACCTGTGAGCGCCTGCGAGGGAGCCCTGGGGACGGGTCCGTGTTGAGGGAAAGCTTGCTTTGATCAAGTTTTGCATGTATTTAAATTCTCTGGGTTGGAAGCAAGAAGGATCTTATCTCTAGAAGGTTATTCCTTCGTTTTATTTACCTTTAGAGCTTAATTTCTTTGCATTGCTAGGTGATAGACTTCTTTTCAGTGTCCTGCAGGTATGTACAATTATATAGAATTGCATGAATAGCCAAGAGCTAGAGCCTACGTGCAGGCATTTGACGCCTTGGTATTTAGATTTAACGTGAAACATAATTTAGATGTAAATACTTGTAAATCAAAACTCTTTGAAGACAGAATTGACTGATGCTCTCAATAATTTAAAACTGGGGAAGTTAGCTAGTGTTAACTTACATTCTTGAATTCATTCGGAAGTTACATTCTTTAATTCGTGCAGGTGTCTAGATCTCTGGTAATAACTATTTGTTATCTTTTAGCTTGTTGTCAGTGCAGAACACTTTTCAGTGAATTTTGCAAGATATGTTTCATAAATTGATTTTTTTAATATGTTTTCCTGACAAAATAGAGAAGAAAAAAAATAACATGTATGTTTTTCACTTGCCTTTTTTCAGTAATACTAGTTGTACTTATTTTTGTTTAATGTGGGAAATGAAGTGTGCCAGTATGTGACTTCATAATGATGCCTTTGTTTCCACGTTTCCTTCTGATACACTTGCAGGAGAAATAGAGAGGGATACTTGTGCAGGTGGAGAGGAGGGAAATTGAGCATCAGGTCTGAATGTGAAGTGCTGAGCACGTATGCCTGCTCTTTAAAGTGCTTCTAAAGTTTTCTTGAAACACAAAGAGGTGAAATTAAGTAGATTAAGCAAATAAAAATAATTGAGATTCTAATGATGCCTGTTGTCTGTAATTATCTCTTTAACTCTTTTCAGTTTGCAACAGTATGCCCTTGTTTAATAGCCCTGTGCTCGGATTTTAATAATTAAAGTTGATCAGAGGTGAATGGCCAGATCCAGTAGTCTAATAAAACAGTGATAAACAGATCGTATCCTTTAAAGTTGTTTTGGTTCTCTCATTTTACATTCTGCTGGAAGAATTGCTTAATGGCACAATGTTAAAAGAAAAATGTGAATAGCAAAATCTCTACTTCGTGTCTTTTTGTGGAGGTGGAAGCTGCTACCTAGCCTTAAGGGAGAAGAAATATTTGTAGGAAAATGTAACTAAGTCAGATTTTAAATTTGTCAGCTTCCTTGCCTTGCATGTCTTTTGGGTTCTGTGTTTCCCAGAATTCCTTTAACAAATGCTCTGTTATTTGTCGAAAAGAAGAACGCTCTTTTAAAGACACTTTCAACTCTACAGCAGTCTCAGCTATGAATGGAATTAGGAATACAGAGTTTGCTTTACAGCTTTATTGGCACAAAGGCTTCCTTCCGCATTTGTTACTTGCGTAATTGAGAGGGAGACAGACTTGCATCCCCTTTTCTGTCTTTTTAGAAAGAAATCTTGTTTGGAAGTGAGGAGAGGAGGACAAAATATTATGCAGCACAAAGATCTCATTTGGGGTCTTCTCAGTAAATTTAATGAAGAACAGGAAGGCCTGAAATTTCATTTAACATGTATTAAAAAGCCAGAACAATTAGATATAAATGTCTGGGTGGAGTGGTTATTCAATATACTGACTTTTTAATTGCTGGCTCTTATCCAGGTGGAGTTAGCTCTGAAACTTCCTTTGGTTTAATTAATTAAATTGTAGCAGGTGCTTAATTCTGCCTGGTATAGTGCCTGACTCCCTAATTATTTTCCACAACCTATTCTCCCCCCCCATCCCCAAATGAGAGGTGCAAAGTATTTCCCAAAAAACTAGTAGAATTTTATTTTTTTTTTCCTCCTGGAATTTTAAGGTAGCAAACTATAGAAATTGTTTGGGTGCTTAGCTCTTGTGAATGGGGAAATATTAAATTTGAGAATGGGTAACTCAGTAATTCGATTCACTGTTCTCACTTTCAGTTTTAGATAGGCTTTGGACTTTGCTGCTGTAAATTAGGGTGGGTTTTTTTTTTTTTTTTTCTTTTTTTCCCTGGTGCATCAGTTTCAGAGGCACAGAAGATGCCTCTAGATATTTGTGTTTAGGGATGTTTGCCTGTTGGCTTCCCTGCTTACCTTTCTTTTGCACTTATGTTGGACACTTGGTTAAAAGACCCTTTTAAACTAAGAATGAGTTTTATTTTTGCTTGTTTTTTGTTGGTTTTAATTCCTCCAATTTGACAGTGAACACAGAAATACTGAAGGACAAGGCAGAACAGTGTTTTCTGGTTGAAGGTGTACGCACACACGCTCGGGCCTTTTTTGTGTCTCTTGCAGTTTGCAAACTGGGATGAGAAGTCGTACTGCTGCAGTCAGGTTCCGTTGGAGCTCACGTGTTGGGGGGCTCCTCTTGCGCCTCTGTCAGGCGTCCGGGCGGAGCTGGATGTGTGGGCTCTGCCCAGCCGGCAAAGGGACTTGGCATCTCGGGAGGTGCGTGTCTCCCTCGTGACCTGAAAGTGATCTTGCACTTGGCCGCTCAGAGCGTGTGACGTGAATCAAACTCCCGACAGCGGCAGTGGGTGCACACACGAGTGTGTGTCCGGAACTGCTGGGACGCAAAGGTTTTAACATTGGCACAGTAAAAGGGATCGTTACTGAATGTTATCTAGAAATGCTCTTTGTGCAGAGTTCAAAGCCACCTGGCGATCTTTGCTGACTTCTTACAAGACTGCGATGTGTTGTCTCATAGATTGACTTGTTCTTGTCACTTTATCTTATGTATGAGTTTCATGAAATTTAAGGTTGCTCTTCAAAATACCTGACAGTCATAGAATGGCTTTCTTGCATAAGCAAGTGCACTGCGATTTCTTAAATTGACTGTAGCTGCCTATTAGATGGTATCTTGAAATAACAGAACTTACCAAAACTGGCCGAAGCACTAGGTTCTTAAGAAGTGCTTTCAGTGCTTTAGTCTTTCTGTGATTCTGCTCTTATACAAAATTTTCTACAATGCAGTGGTGAGGTTAGAGCCTCAGAGGAAACCAATTCCTTTTTATTCCAATTTTTTAACTGAAAACTTTCCCACATTTACACAAAGCTAAGATTGTTGGAAGAGTTTCATGAGTAAATAGATCAGCAGTTGAATAAGAATGAACATGTTTGGGAGTAGGTCTACTAGGAACATTATTTCATCTGTGCTTCAGTGGGAAAAGTGCCTTTTCCTGAAATTCTTTGAGTTTTCCTTGGCCTACAATCTCATTCATTACCAGCCTGACCATGTATTTTGTTGCTACACAATCTTACGAGATAAAGCTAAAAGATGATGTAGCTGTAAAAAGTGGGCGGAATGGAAAGGGAAATACCGAGGGAGATGATTTAAAAAAATAGTAAATTCATTGAAGGGACGGGTTCAACTAGGTCTGTGTTGTATTTTCTTTCCAGTTAACTGAAAGGCTGGGTCAGGGTTGTTGCTGCCATTTGCTCTCCGTCGGTGGGGAGACTGGAATCCCAACACGAGGCGGGAGGGAGTGGGATCTGTCTCCCGAGTCCTCCAGCTCACGCAAGTCGTGCGATGGGGCCGAGGCGATTCTGCTCGCTCACCTCTGCGGCTCCATCGCAGCCCATTTACAGAATACATGGGATGGAGAAGATAAAGATTTCTTTGTAAATAAGTCACTCCAAGGAAATAACCTGCTGTCTTCGTGCTTGTCTTGTTGAAGATTGATTTTGTTTGATCAATGTATTTTAAAGCCTAATGTAGATTTTTTTTTTTGTGTGTGTGTTCTTTTTAGATTGGGGCGTATGATCAACAAATATGGGAAAAATCAGTAGAGCAAAGAGAAATAAAGGTAATAATATTACAGCATTTCAACTTTTTTTCTTTCTGTTATTTTTTTGCCAGTTGGCAGCAGTGCTGTCTGCGGTTGTGTATGCTGCTATAATTTACAGTGGTATTTAATACTGGTCAAGTAAAACTAGACTTGGGGAGTGTAACCAAACGTAACCAGTGTACTATGCTCTATTTATTTTACATAATTAATAACTCTGCAGCATTTAATGTCCTGCAGCTTTCTGTATCACAGTACTTTTTTTTTTTCTTTTCAGTTGTCTTAAGGCAGGGTTTAGTTGTTACCGTACCTCTGTCTTTCACTTTCCTTTGTGATGAATTCTAATGTCAGTTATCTGAGCTCTCTTTACTTTCACTTAGTTACCTTATACCTCCAGTTTACTTTTCCTCCTTTATGATGCTGTCATTGTTTTGTACAGTTTATTAGACTGGTAAGTACTTCAGGTTTTGTTTTCCCGAACAAACAGCTTAACAGCATTCTTTGCATTTTGGTTTAACTAACAGTGCCATCAGTGTCTGCCATATAGCTGAATTGTTGTGGAGAGAAAGAGATTAATCCTATATGTAATGGTTTTATGGATTGTATATTATATGATATCACACTCTGTGATATTTAATTAATTTAATTAACATTTTCTTGTGATTAACTCTTTTTTCTTTCAAAATACTGCACACAAGAAGTATGTTATTACTGCATGAGTTTCAAAGCATTGCTAATTCTTAACATTAGCAAAATGTATGCTGCTTTAGTTTCCCTGTGGGTGGGGTTTTTTTTTCTCCCCCCTCTCACTACTTAAATAGCTAAGCAGAATGTGCTAGGGGGACTTGTTTGCATTATCTGGAAGCTGTTACTCACTTTGAACTCCCAATTTCTACACACAAAAAACCTAAATCTACGAATTAACTTCTAAGTTGGAGCTGACGGTATTTTTAGAAGTGCTTCTAAACCTGCCGCCTGAACCTTTGCACTGCCGTAATCCTGGTGCTGTCTAGCGGTGCGGCCCCAGCCGCTACCTCCCCCTGGGGTAAGCGTTGTTAATCCCAGCGGGGGAAATCCTACCTTGGAGTTTGTTGGCAGCGCACGGAGAGCGAGCTGGCAGAAGTGTCCTCGATGATCAGCACAGCTCCTGTTGATCGGAGACCCTAGGGTGTAACTTGAGTTCAGGGTCCCTTCCATGACCATGAAAACCAATCACCATTACAGCAGAAATTCTTGTAACTACTGCATAATAGGGCTTTTTTAAAATAACTTACTGCATATAATGCTTTAGTCCAATAACTAACAAATTAGTGATGGTGTCTATATGAGTTTGCGTTGACTGAGTTTAGTGTAGTAACGGTAACACTGAAACAGGCTCCTGAGTTCAAGTATTGCACATTAGTGCTTTAATCTCAGTTCTGTCATGGTACTCTTTATAAATGAACTTTACTAAAAATCTAAAAAATACTGGGTTTTTGTGGAAAATCTGTTTCTGATACTATATAGTTCCGAACTACAGTACAGAATCTATTAATTTTAAAATTTGTGAAAAATAATTTTTACAATAATAGCAGCTATTTGAAAGCATTTTTCTTTAAATTTTATTTTTGCTATTAGCTAGCTGAAATGTGTTTGATAACAAACGGAAGTTATATGAACTAAGTGGATGGGCCTGGACAGTATGAAACACTATGAATATTTCTTTTAATAAACCTTAGTTTGAAAAAATGCGCTTTTTTCCACATATGTTGCAGGCATTTGTGATGCATTAATAGAGTAGAGAAATTGCTTTGTAATAAATGGAATTCTTTCACCGCTTGTGGCAGACAGTAAACCCACCAATTCAGTGTAGTCCATGGACACTGAAAGCATTTGAGATCTGACCAATGGAATTGTTAAAGAACACATCACCACTTCTTTTCCTATGGAAGATGCATCAAGTTGATTTTTTTTTTAAAATTCTTTTTTTAAAATAGAAGCATAATTTTAGCCACAGTAGTGGTATATCTTTCCTAGGATTGTACATGTGCTGCCAGAGTGTTATTTCTTTTAAGAGGCACATTGTCTTTATTTCGATTTTCAAGAAAAATCTTGTGGATGACAAGCAGCAATACCTTTAAACTATTGTATCATTCAACATCTTATTTTTAAGCTTTAGTTCTTTTTATGAAATATTGTGGCTCACTTACGCAAGATTTCATAAGAATCTGTAGCTGGTTCTAGAGATTTAGTAATTTCCAGTTCTAATTATGGGCTTATTTTCTCTTTCCACATAGAATAACTGCAGTTTTAAATCCGCTGTTGTGTAAAAAAAACCTGCACATTAAGCTCTTTGCAGTACATAAGTCTACAATAAAACTGTTTTTCTCCACTTATCATCCTTGGAGCACATTTTGTCCTGTCCATGTTTCAGTTCTATGTATTAATTTTGGTTTATTTCAAGCAAACTCATTTTTCTCATTTTCACACTTATGATAGAATCATAAAACGATTTGGGTTGGAAGGGCCCTCAAAGATCATGCAGTTCCAACCCCCTGCCATGGCAGGGACACCTCCCTCTAGATCAGGTTGCTCAGTGCTCCATCCAGCCTGGCCTTGAACACTTCCAGGGATGGAGCATCCACAACCTCCCTGGGCAACCTGTTTCGGTGCCTCACCACCCTCAGGATAAAGAACTTCTTCCTTGTATCTAGTCTAAACCTACGCTCTTCCAGCTTCCACTCATTACCCCTCGTGCTGTCACTCCAGGCCCTCGTAAACAGTCCCTCCCCAGCTTCCTGTAGGCCCCCTTCAGGTACTGGAAGGGCGCTATAAGGTCTCCCTGGAGCTTCTCTTTCCAAGCCTGTCCTTGTAGGAGAGGTGCTCCAGCCCTTTCATCATTTTTGTGACGCTCCTCTGGACTCACTCCAACAGCTCCGTGTCTTTCTTGTGCTGGGGGTTCCAGAGCTGGACGCTCTGATTCCAGGTGGGGTCTCACAAGGGCAGAGCAGAGGGGCAGAATCACCTCCCTCGCCCTGCTGGTCACACACCTCTTGGTGCAGCCCAGGACACGGGTGGCTTTCTGGGTTGCGAGCGCACACTGTTGGCTCATGTTGATCTTACCATCCACCAACATGCCCAGATCCTTCTCCCCAGGACTCCTCTTAATCCACTTATTGCCCAGCCTCTATCTGTGCTTGGGATTGCCTCGACCCAGGTGCAGGACCTTACACTTGGCTGTGTTAAACTTCATGAGGTTGGCTGGACCCACCTCTCAAGCCTGTTGAGACCCCTCGGGATGGCATCCCTTCAAGTGATTACTGTATATCTAGTTTGTTGTGGACAGCTTGGCTTATTTATTTATTTTTATCTCTTTATTTCAGCACAAAAAATAAATCCAGATGAATTTAAATGTAAGAAATATTGAGCTGCAGTCTACCTATTTGAATAATTTCCTAGATAGTGATCGTAGGAAGATTAACGTTATTGGATTTCACTGGTCTTTCATTGATAATCGTATGGTTTTTTTGCTTTCATCTGTATTTAATATTTGCATTTAAGTAATAGATGTTTTTACACATGAATGAAAGATGACAGTGGTGGAAATACTGCAGTTGACCAGTGAATTTAAACTGCTTTTTGGATGAAAACAGTTAAACTACTGCCATCGCAATTCCATTTGTACTTGAAATAATTTTTGAAATACTGTATTTTATTCTATGAATTGTACTCTGTGGAATCATTATTGGCTAATGTGACCAAACATCTACTGTAAAGGAATCAGAATAAACTCACTCAAGTCACTGAGGCTTGAGACTGCAGCATCACATTCTAGCATTAAAAACGAACTTGAAAATTTTGCAAGATAGTTTGGCTCTTCAGTGAAGGAAGATGCTGTTTCTAAAAGCTAAAATAAGCCTGCTTTCCCCTCCCCCCCTGCTGCTTTCCTGTTTTGTGTAGGGTTTTTTTCTGCTCTTTTTAATAGGCTACTCTGTATTCACTATTGAGAAAAATTCAATACTTTTCTAGAATTTGGATTTCTGAGTGTGGAACTTGCTGATTAGTGACTCTTGTGTTACAACGTGATTTGCTGCCTGAGTTTGCAATTAAGGAGCTGCAATGTAAACATTTTGTGAAGTTTGATTAGACATCTAAGGAGAAAAGAGATTCAGGAGAATAATTTGTTGCAGAAGTTCTGAAAACCTAATGTAAATGTGTTACTAATTCTTGCAAGTGTGTGCATATGTTGTCTGCATAATCCCAGGCCGTGGGAGATGAGTGCTCAGTGTGGAAAATTACGTTTGGAAAATTACCTAATGGGTCAGTAATTGGCTGGGTGTAAAAGAGATTTATTTGTGCCTTGTTCCTTGAAATTTTATTCTGTGGTACTTTAAATCCGTGAAGTTGACGCATTTGTCTGAATTTTCAGTAGCAGTATAGGTTAAATACAATTACTGACCACATCGATAGTTTTTTCTTTCATAATGTCTGTCATCTGCATGAGTTTATTGTGATAGTATTTGCCTATTGCAGGGTTTGAGAAACAAACCAAAGAAAACAGGACATGTGAAACCAGACCTCATAGATGTTGATCTTGTAAGAGGTAGGTCCTGAGCTATAAAAAGCTGAATTTCTCAATATAAAAATAACTGCCATCCTGTGTCTTTTAACAAGAATGTTTTAGTAAGTATTAAAAAAACCCAACTGAAACCAACCCTTATGTAACTCTTCTCTAAAGTAGACAGATAGAAAATACTGTTAAAAAACGACCTCTAGATTAAAAAGAAGGTTTATAAATTGGTTTAGATTTTGTTGTATACATTTCTATTTTGAAAAGAAGCAACATGTGGTTAGTCATGGATGAAAGTTTTGGAGCTGTTAGCTCAGAAATCTCCTATTGCCATGCATTCAGAGTTCTTCCAAATCTTCTGAGATCTAGAGGAAAGGTTATGTTGAAATTTACAGAGGACAAAAGTTGTATAGACGAATATTTCTTGCCTGTTTTAAATAAATAAAAAGCAACAGAAGGTCAAATGATACGAGCCTTTTCAAAAGATCTTTATTTAGTCTTAATTTATTTTTATTTTTAATTTCCCTCATGCCTTGTGAAGGCTAGAGAGAATATTACTCGACATTTTTTTCCATGAGCCCAGCATCCAGCCCAGTCTCCTGAATCCATTCCTGGCAGTGCTTTTCAAATTTGTTCTCAAATAAACGGAAGCGCCGCACTGTGCTCCTGCCCTTCGAGATACACCCGTACCCTCATGCCCAGGCCTCTGCAGACCTGCTCACCTCCTTGGAACACCACTAAAACACTTTACTTTAGTGATATATGTGAATATAGTGATATACATGAATAGCATTTAAATGACTGCTCTGCATGGGTGTCTAGTTTGGCACTGAAGTAGTTCCAGCGCTGGCAGGACTTTACCTGTGCCGGCACAGAGCTCGTTAATGCCAGTTCTGCTTGTAAACAAGGTGGACATGGCGCGGCAGCACACAGCAGTTGCCCTTTCCAAGCAGTAACGTTGCCATAATTTAAGTCACACTCCTGTTAAGTAAATGTTACACAGTTTTCTACCTGCTAGAGAAGTGGGAATTTGTAGGAAGATAAAGAAATGGTGGGATACGAGAGAGATGAAGAACTCCGTGTAGAAGGAGCAGCAAAGAGAAATTTCTCTTTGAGTGGCTTCCCTGCTCCTGGTGCTAGTCCTCGGTGGACAAATACTCCTCTGTATTTCTCAGCCTTTTTCTGTTTTTCTGAATGACGTGGCTGGAGCAATTTACAGATGTTCATGTTTTAGATTCCTCTGCTGTGTTGGAAAAGGGCTCTACTGTGCCTGCATGAACATGTGAAGTTTTCACATGACTTCCCGTTGCTTCAAGTCAAGTTTCTGATATCTCAGTGCAATGGAATAATTTTTAATGATTTATTTAAAATAATTTTGACATAGTAAGAAATTGTGGTATTTTGTTATTCACACATTCCAAATGTATGTATTTATGAAGTTCCTAATAATGGCCGCCATGAAGGTACCAACAATTTATGCAAATAGTGGATTTAGGAAATAGTGAAATGGTGGAAGTATGAGATTCATTCACATAGTTGTTTCGTAATTTCTCTTTTAAATAACTATGTTAACTACTCTATTGAACAACTAAAATGACTATGCATAACAATGAAATATATCAAAATTTCTTTTGTTTTTTTAAAGGATCTGCTTTTGCTAAAGCAAAACCTGAAAGTCCTTGGACATCTCTGACACGCAAAGGAATCGTGAGAGTTGTTTTCTTTCCGTTCTTCTACAGGTGGTGGCTACAAGTGACGTCGAGAGTCATCTTTTTCTGGCTCCTTGTTCTTTACCTTCTTCAAGGTAGAGTTGGATTACAGGATCAGCTTCAACTGAATGTCTTATTTTAGCTATATGGAAGCTGATGTATGTTACTTGGCTCACTTTGTGCTGTTAACAAACAGAAAGCAATTGACAGCTTTTGGAAGGCTCAATGTCAAGTTCTAGTAATCTTTGTGCTTCTCTTACTTATATGTTGTATATCACAGAATGTTAGAGGTTGGAAGGGACCTTAAAGATCATCTAGTCCAACCCCCCTGCCGGAGCAGGATCGCCTACAGTAGAGCACACAGGAACACGTGTAGTGAGTCAGTAGCTAGCAGCCTGAAAGTCACCAAAGCAGTAATTGTATTAGAAGCATGTACAACAGAAATGGAACAGAAGGTTAATGAAAGTTGGGAGCAATTTAAGTACCCTGAGAAGCTAAATGACTGATAAGTTTTCCACCGAAATCCAATTAAAATACGATATTACTTCTTCAGTTTTGCCATCTGTCCTTGCAGTTGTGAATCACGGTATCATTCAGAAATTGTATTTAAAACAAGAAATGGAGTTTAAAAAGAAACGCATGACAATGCCGCATGTGTGATGTTAACAGCCATAAAATGGATTTCATGGTGCCAATGCCCCCAAACTAGAAATATTGACAAATAATCCTGTGGTCACCTGTCCAGACCTCTCCGTATCCCCATTTCCGAGATAGATGTTTAAGAATTATTCTTGAATATGTTTGCATTTGTGTGTACTATTGTTGTCTACTTTGGCTTTCAAAACCATCTCCCAAAGCATCCTTATAGGCAAAATGAGGAAGTGTGGGATAGATGGACAGTTGGGTGGATTGAAAACTGGCTGAAAGATAGAGCTCACAGGCTTGTGATTAGTGATACAGAGCCTAACTGGAGGTCCGTAACAAGCAGTGTTCCCCAGGGGCCAGTACTGTTCAATATCTTCATAAGCAACCTGGATGAAGGGACAGAGCGTACCCTCAGCAAGTTCACTGGTGACACAGAACTGGGAGGGGTGGCTGACACCCCAGAAGGCTGTGCTGCCATCCAACGTGACCTGGACAGGCTGGAGAGTCGGGCAGAGAGAAACCTCACGAAATTCAACAAGGGCGAGTGTAGGGTACTGCACCCGGGGAGGAAAAACCCCAGGTACCAGTACAGGTTTGGGGCTGACCTTCCGGAAAGCAGCCCCGTGGAGAAAGACCTGGGAGTCCTGGGTGACAACAGCGTGACCATGAGCCAGCAGTGTGGCCTTGTGGGCAAGAAGGCCAATGGCATCCTGGGGTGCCTCAAGAAGAGTGGGGCCAGCAGGCTAAGGGTGGTCATCCTCCCCCTGGTGAGGCCTCATCTGGAGTCCTGTGTCCAGTTGTGGGCTCCCTGGTTCAAGGAGGACAGGGAGCTGCTGGAGAGGGTGCAGCAAAGAGCTACAGAGATGATGAGGGGAGGAGAACATCTGTGTTAGGAAGAAGGGCTGAGGGACTTGGGGCTTTTTAGTCAGGAAAAGAGAAGACTGAGGGAGGATCTTATCAATTCTTCAACATACTTAAAGGCTGGATGTCAGGAGGATGGGGCCAGTCTCTTTTTCAATGGTGCCCCGTGACAGGACAAGAGGCAACAGACAGAAACTTGAATATATGAAGTTCCACCTAAACATGAGGAGGACCTTCTTTTGAGGGTGGCAGAGCACTGGAACAGGCTGCCCACAGAGGTGGTGGAGTCTCTGTCTCTGGGGACATTCAGAAGCCACCAGGACACCACCCTGTGCAGCCTGCTCCAGGCGATCCTGCTCTGGCAGGAGGGTGGGCTGTGAGATCTTGAGAGGTCCCTTCCAACCCCTGACATTCTGTGATTCTGTGAAGCAAACCCATAGTGTTAATAGTTTAGCATTAATAATTTTGATCTCATTTATAGTAATATAGTAGGAAAATGCCTAAGTTAGAGTTCATTTGTTACCATGTCCCTAAGCTCAAGAGAGACAGGGAACTGCTTGAGAGAGTCCAGCGCAGAGCCACAAAAATGATGAAGGGAGTGGAACATCTCCCTTCTGAGGAAAGGCTGAAGGAGCTGCGTCTCTTTAGCTTGGAGAAGAGGAGGCTGAGGGGTGACCTCATTAATGTTTATGAATATGTCAAGGGGGAGTGTCAGGAGGATGGTGCCAGGTTCTTCTCAGTGATGTCCAATGACAGGATGAGGGGCAACGGGTACAAGCTAGAACATAGGAGGTTCCACAAAAACATTAGAAATAACTTTTTTACTGTGAGGGTGACAGAGCACTGGCACAGGCTGCCCAGGGAGGTTGTGGAGTCTCCTTCTCTGGAGACATTCGAAACCCGTCTGGACACGTTCCTGTGCGCTCTGCTGTAGGTGATCCTGCTCTGGCAGGGGGGCTGGACTAGATGATCTTTCGAGGTCCCTTCCCACCTCTAACATTCTGTGATTCTGTGATGCGCATAGGTGGCTTATTGTGAGAAACACTTGTTTGTGTTCCTGTTTTTAAATTTATTCTAAAAATATACCCATGCTCAGTTTGTGAAGCCATTTTAAGACTATAAAAGCAGCAAAATAGTAATACAATGCAGATTCTGAGTGCAAGCAAGTTCGTTAGGACATTAATTACAGAGCTGCCTTGTGATTAACTTTTTCCCCCCTCAGATTTCTTGGGATGTATGATTTACCCAAGTTATGGTTGGAATGCATCATTTCCCTAATCCAAATAGTCTGTAATGTGAAAAGGTATTTATGAGATTTCTGAGGTTGTGAATTAATAAACAGCAGGAAACATTTAATAGTATTCTATATTTCACTGTGATCCAACTATTTGAAACCCTTTTCATTTAAATTGTGCTGAACTGACTGCAGAGTTTTTGATGGATTTCAAAATAAATTGACAGACATACATGTAAGGGAAATGAAACCCACAATTTTTTTTTTGTTAGAAGCCTCTCTTAGCAGTGGATGTATAAACTGTTTAAGTTTTGCTTAATTTTTACTTAGAAAATGTGCTCAGTTATTCATTTCATACAAAATTGCTAAGACAGCACCAAAGTGTCAGGAACTTATTATGAAAACTTAACAACAAAACACAACAAATTCCAGTGTCCAGATTTCTGCCCTGAATCTGAATTTTGTGTTGGAGCTTCAACTTTGTCATCATGACAGATACTCACTAACACTGTTGTAAAATAGCCAGACTTAATTATGTTTTTGTATGTGTATATATATATATATATATGTATGTATATATATGTATATATATATATATATATACACACACATTTGTGTATGTGTATATATAGAGATTTATGAACTGCATTACTTGGTTTTATGGCTTTAGAATTGATTATTTTAGCAGGATACTTACTAGCATTTATGTGAGGCTACAGAAAATAATTTTTTTCCTTGGCTGTAGATTCAAACTCCAGATTTTATTTGCATTAGTTTCCTCTTTTATAAAGTGTGATTACCAGAATGTGTGATAAGAGAAGTACAGATAAATGTTTTTTGTGCAAGGTCATGGAACATGCCAATGAATTAAGGTGGAGGTAAAACCTTTTTCTTCTGACTCCTTACTAATTTAGTTTACAGCATTGCTTCGTCTTTATATTAAAAATGTTTCTATATTCTAATAGGAAAATTAAGTGTGTAATTGTAGTATGTTATCTCTCTTGTGTATTTTTTAATTTGAAACAAGAAGCTTTAATAGTGATATAATGGTTATTTGTTGTGGTGAGATACATGCATATATACGTATACAATTTTAAACTTGGTATTACAAATATTTCAAAGCTTTAAATGCCATGAAAATAAATGCTTGTTGGTCTTTGAAATGTACAGTTGCTTTCTTTGATACAGTTTTTTGCTCTATGTGATATAATGTAATCCATGTCTATTTCACAAAATAAACCATTGTAATTTAGAAAAGTGCAAGTCCAAATAAGTGAAGAAATAATTAAAAGTATTGTGAGAAATTCTACTCTGAGACCTGGCTCTTGGTAGGAGCAATTCCAGGATAATCTGAACTACAACATTTTGACACACTGTGCAGAAAGTTTTTGGATTTTCCTCCCATCCTACTGAGAAAATCAGAGGATTGGTAACGCTTTCTTAGATCTGTGGGAATCTGCAGTCTACAGATTTGTATCTTCTAGAGGATGGTTTCTTCTAGATCACTCTGCTTTGCTAAATGGTTTTTAAATGACAGAAGAAGTCTTATTGTGAAGTCTGAAATCATTTTGTGGAGACCTATTCCTGCAAATGATTTTGCATGGATCTGTGCAGCTCTCTGTTCTCAGAAGTACGTGTTTATCCAAACTGTACAGCAGGAGTCAAAATTGGGTTCTTAGTTACACTTTATACCTTAAGGAGATCGTTGGATATGTGAGAAAATCTGCTGTGTCGTGGCTTCGTACGATGTATTTTAGGTGTTTGAATGTGACACATAAATTTGCTGTATTTTCTTCAGTCAATTTTAGTAAAGAACCGGTGAAAGCTGTTGAACTTGTACCCTGCATTTCTCGTACTAGGAGTAGGTCTAAGTTACGGGACTTTCACTTCTTAGAGGTACAGGAGTAAAACCAAGTTCCCATGGGATGTGTGGGCACTAGGCATAGAGAATTATTCCCCTGTTCTGTTTCCAAATTGTTTCTTGGAGTTTCTGGGTTATTTTCTTGATAGCTTCGCTCAGCACAGTTAGAGAACACAACGCTTAAAGCTGTAGAGGCAGAGCAGCAAGAATGTAAAGGAAGCAGAGAGAGGGACTGCCTACTTTCTGCCTGCCCCTTGCCTGTTGGATCTGTTTAGATTGACCTTAAAAGCCCGTAAAGTCATTTCTGAGTTGTAGAAGTGGTTGGGCTGTGGGCACAGGAGAAAGAAGTGCTGCCTGAGGAGTGGCTATAGGTGAAAAGCTGGTTATAGGGTTACTAAATTAACAATTAACTATGGAATTGGAAGCTGCCCCTTTTCCAGCCACAAGTGCTAGTTGGAATTCTGGTCACTTCAGCTGGACTGCCTCATAGTTTATGTGGTTTGTCTTTGATCTTTCCTGCTGCCTTAAGGATGACATTTGCTTTTTTGGTTTTGTCTCTTACTGAAGTTTCACCTTCAAGTTGTTTCATGGTGTGTCTGGCTTTCCAAATGCTTTTTCACCCCCGTACTTCATTTTGCTGCTTCTTTTTGAGCAATAGCTGTAATATCACACGTGTAAAAGAAGACATGGGTATTAAGACAGTAGGCGACTGTTGAAATCTTTATTACCACCTATTTCATTGTAATTATAATTCTTTTCTCTCAGAATTACTTGGGTTGGTTTAAAGTGCAGGTAAAGAACGACACCTGGCTGTTTCTCTTTTTAACAAAAGCCATGTAACGAGCTGGCTGTTTCAGACATTTTGAATATTGAACTCAACTTCCTTTCCCTTCTTTTCCAGTTGCTGCTGTAGTGTTATTCTGTACAGCCCAAAGCCCACATAATATACCTCTGACTGAAGTCATTGGGCCAATATGGCTGATGTTACTACTTGGGACTGTGCATTGTCAGATTGTTTCAACACGAACTCCTAAGCCACCTCCCAGCACAGGGGGTAAAAGAAGAAGGTATAGTCTCTGTTAAAGTACTTACCGTTTAGGATTGTTAAACTATTCTAAAGAACGTGCATGGAAAAAAATGTAGGGGTTTGCAGTCTTTGCTTTGCAAGAGAGGAGAAATCAGTGCTCTGTTTTGATCTGAAATTTTAAAATGGGTGTTTTATTGATGCTCTTTTACAGAGTGGCTGATTTAGGCATTGTCTGATTTGAATTTTAATGCATTGAATCTGACATTTTGCCTCAAATGGTTTGAATAGTGTTGGTGTAACAATATGTCTATTACTGCAAATTTTGTTTTAGAACTTGAAATACTGGCTAATGATCTCTCGGAAGCATATGGTAAAGGAGATGCTGCTGAAAACATAGAACTTAAGTCTTTGAGCACCTGCAGTAGCAAATTTTGTGGGTCTAAGTCTCTTATGAATGAGATAAAACATATTTTGGGTTTAAGTGTTACGATAATGAGTAAGTGTTACGCTTAGTTTTATTAAATGAAGTTTATTGAATTGACATGATAAAGCTTTAGCAAAATATTGTGAAATGTTGCTTGGTTTTGCATGCTTAAATTGCTGAGCACCTTGAAGAACGAGTAGATTGCACTTACAAAGCTACCTTCCAATTTTAATCTCTTCTGATGAAGGAAATTAAGGAAAGCAGCACATTTGGAAGTACATAGGGAAGGCGATGGCTCTAGTACCACAGATAACACGCAGGAAGGAGCAGTGCAGAGCTACGGTACAAGCACCTCTTGCAGTATTGGCGCTGTCTTCAGAGGTTTCTGGCATGCTGCTTTCTTTTTATCAGGGTTTGTATTTATTCAAGGCTACATATGTGTTAGAGATGCACTATCCCTTTTCTAAATGGGTAAACACCAAGGTAATGATTAAGCTTTTGTTGATCTAGTTTTTGTCCCTAACAGTAAACTCATCTCAGTATTTCAACATGTACTAATGTGTTGTTTCTTGCCTTTCAAATGCTGATTCAATAATTTTGAAAAGATATTGAATTAACTTTTTAGTTAAATTATATTTTGATGTAGGAGTACTCTGGGCTGTCAGGAACAAACCAACTCAGTTTGTCAAGTTCCATCCGATGAGAAAATTTGACTCTCAAATTTCACTTTATTATATTGGCTGTTTATTACTCTGAGAGAATGCTTATTGAACTCAAATGTCATCAAATCACACACTTTTTTTCTGAAGGAAAAGCCCTCAGGATTCAAATAGGCATAGTGTTTAGTTTATAAATAAACATGAAAAATACATCTTCTGAAGCCTGAAAGTAACATCTAGCCCTGTTACATTCCAGAGCTGTTTTGCAAATGATCGATCTGCTAATGCAGTGCTCTGGGCAATTAGAAGGTGTTTTTAAAAAACATTCTGTAGCAGTCTGTGTTCAGCATACACAATATTCAACATTGTGGGTGCTATATATCAGCATTTATTACTGAGAAAATATGCTCGTAAAGTGGTATGAAATTGAGGAAAGGGATACTGCAAGTTATTACATTGGTGTTTTGTTGTGCATGCTGCATCTTAAACATGGCAACACTAACACGTCTGTCATACCTTTGTGATATGTGCTCTTAACCACTGGTAAAGCTTACCGTATGTTATGTTACATTCTGGGAATATCTAGTTGAAACTCTGGACAAGTTTTAAAAATGTTAAAAATATGCAAGAGAAGAATATTTTGGTTGGTTTTGTTTTGTTTTGTTTTTTTTTTTCCCTGTGTAGATTAAGCTAACTTTGACAAACTGCTCTTCTCTGAATTACTTTCTGGTATGTTTGGAGTGTAATCTTGTAAACTTTTTAATGTTTTCCATTCATTGAAGACACTGATCTGCAATAAGAAACCTTCATTTTTTTCCCCTACCTTCCTTCTTGTAGTTGGCTCAGAGTGTTTTCAGTTGAGAAGGCTTGTGTGGGGCTTACTCTTAAGGACATGTATACATGTATATAGCTGTTAAGCTTCAGTGATGACTGCTTAGTATATACAGTATCTTCAAAGGAAAAAGAGCACAGAGTGACTGAGGATGCTGAGCCCTTGCTCGTTTGTTATCTCTTCAGTTGCAGAGGCACAGTTGTGTGTACGTCTGAAGCCATACAGCCCGTATCAGGAACTTGTCCAGCTGAAAAATAACCTTTTTTTTTCCTGTCATGCAGATCATTTTTTTCATATATATTATTTTTTCTGTGGTAATGAAAACAGTTTTGTTAGCACAGTGGGATGGCAGAGTGGGGCTGGGAATGAGTAAGCAGGAGTGCAGTGTGGAGAACATTGACTTGGTGATGTTGCTGAAGAAAATCTTGTGAAACCTCAGTGCAAGGAAGCTGTACAGTGGCATCAGTCTTGTTTCTTAAGACATTTTGAAGCTGAAGAGATGCAGGACAGCACATTAGAATGATTCATTAGTCTTTATTTGCAGCAGTTTTTCACATATATTAAGCTTTGAGATACCATTTTCTAGATTTTCAAATACAGGTCTTAGACACGCAGTTTCAAAATTAAGCTCATAAATTATGTTCTTTGCTTTAGGGCAGAACCCTGTGTACCTAGACCATTTGTCTGCACTCAGGTCATTGGGAGCCTGGAACTGTGTATTGAATAAATATCCTTCTGAATGGCAAAACTCAGTCGGACTAATAAAATATAATTTGTAACCTTAATCCAGCACAGGGACAATTTAGAAAATACTAGTTATTTGTTTCACTGGAAAGGAGGGAGAGCAGTATGCAAATAGGTGATTTATTCAGAATACAGTACTGATTTGGGACATTGTGTGTATCCTTACTCCAGTTATGGAAATCTTACAACTGTAACTTTTTTAAAAATTTTGCAGTGTGAACAGGAAGGAGAGATTTTTTTGACCCGATGAAAATACATGGAAATAGAATACTTTACAATGAAAATCTACAGTCTTCCAAAAACTTGATTTAAATCTTCCTCAGTATTTTATTTAACTAATGGATGAGTAAGACCGAAAGTCCTTCTTGACTTAGCTTATACATGTGCTCAGCCTTTTTAAGACCTTGGGACTCTTGGTGGTCTCTTGTCTTGGTCTTAAATACTCTTAATTCTAACACGAAATTTTAAAAGTGGATTAATTGTGTGTATATATATGTATAGTAATTCTAGGAAACTGAACATTTCTATCAGCTGGAAAAGTATTCTGCATGTTTGCTATTGTTGTTTTTTCTTTTAAGACAGAATAGTGCAGGAAAGCCTGACTTTAAGCCCTAATTTATGCTTTTCTGACTTGAGGCTTACACTTCAATTTAGGGATTCTTACAAAAAATAACTTTGGTTTCTATGTTAGAAACAAATGAAAGACTTCAGTCAGGTTACTTGCTTTTCAAAATGAGCCTTAGTTTTGATGTCAGACTAGTATTTGTTTCTAGTTCTAACATTTAAATATTGCTTGAGTAGTGAAGTCGTGCCTGAACAAATTATACATACGTACATATGTTCTTTTTTTCTCTTACCTATTCCTGCTCAACTCTTTGAGGCTACTTCTTTGTAGTAGCTTTCAAGTTTCATATGAAATGTGTAAAAACTCGGATCAAACTTGGGAGAGTTGTCCTGTTACTCCACTCATACAGCTTAGTAACTTGCGGAGTGAGTCTCTCTGACTGGGTATGTGTACGTATGTATATGAAAACTGCTTTCCCTTCTGCACTGTTGAAAAGGAATTTTTTAAATATGTCAAAAGTATATGTAGTACATTAAAAATTATCCTCTCTGGATTTGTGCTTATTGCAGATAATATCAGTGCTACTTCCTTAATGTTGACAACTGAACTTACTGACAGTATTTTGTGAAGAGTTGCCTCTGAAAGGCTGATACTCGCTTTATTCCAGAAGTGGAGCAGCAATTTTTTACCTTGAATAATACGCTTAACTTTTTCTTTTTTCAATTGTCTTATTTTTATTGACTTAGTTAGACAATTGACATTGAGGAATGGGAAAGAAATAGTTTTAAAATGTTTACTGTTGATAGTTTGATCCTTTTGCCCATAGTCTCAGTAAGATTTTAGAAGATCGACTTAACAGACCTAGAAGATTAAATCTCAATTTACGAGCTAGTGTACATTGGTATCTGTAAACAGGAGGCTTACTAACTGCTTCTCTGCCACAAACCATATGCTAAAGCATCCTGATCTCTATTTAGTAACTACAGAAAGTGTTTATGATTGTTTTGTACTCACTTAGAAATAAAGTTGAACAAGAATTTTGGGAATAGGTCAGGGAATAGTGGGGGAGTTCTATAGCTTCCTGCAAGAGCTTCCCCCAAAGGAAGTGGAGCAGCAGTTACTTTGGTTTAAAAAACCCCAGGGGTTTCCAAGGGTGAGGTAAGACAGAATGAGATAAAAGATGGGAAAGGAGGATGAAACAACCTTGTGTTTTCTCTTCATTATTTTGTCTGCATTCCAACAGATGAATTTTTCCTTTTTTTTGGATTGAATTTCCATTTTATCAAGCTCTCCAGAGCTGTATTTTTCTGTTCAGGTCTCCCCTGTATATGCACAATACCTTATCTTGGGAGGAATGCGAGGCGACTATCCCAGCCCTCCGGATTTGTTTGATGTGCATATTAAAGAGGGATTTGATCTTCTGCTGTGTAATCCAAGCTCTCACAGGATGCCTCGCTCCTTAAAGAGAAAGGCAATTCATGTTCACTCACAGGAGCCCAAATCAACTGAACAGGTTCTTGGTAGCTTTATGACCCATGTCCAGTGTTCTACTTTTAATAAAAATAGAAAAATACGGAAACTTGATTTATAACACTATTCCCTCCCCACCACAAACGTTCTGGGAGTCTAACAAACAAAATCTAATAAACACAAGTTATTCATTGCTTTTCTGTTTTTTTCCCATGTCATTTCCTTTGAGAATACAGAAGCTTAAGCGAAGGCTTAAAATAGCTTCTGTTGATAGGGTAGCAGGCTGCTATTCCTATTCGTTCCTTCATTGACTGCACTTTCTAATTTGGAAGAGTAATCGTCCAGATATTTGCTTTGAAAAAGCCTTTTTCTGGCATTAGATATTCTTGTTCCTACATCTATTGATTAGATAAGGGCCTTGATGTCTAGAGAATGTTATGGAAGACTGTTCTTCAGTATTAATAGTCTTAATACTGAAGCATAACTCATAAACTTATAAACTTATTTTGGTATTTGAAAACAGGTTTAATTAGCACATTTTTAAGATATATCGAAATATGTTGCCAAAGGTGTTACTGGGTAATACAGGAAAAGGTAAATCACCTTCTGTTTAGTAGAGCTGTCAGTAAGCAGAGTGTACTAAACAACAACATCTGTGTAGAGTACTAGACAGCATGTCTGTCTGCAGCTTCAGGAAATGGCATACTTCCTTGGAATTAACAACACTTAAAATGTTAGCATATCTCTTTTTTTTGTTAAGCTAGAGAAGTTTCTCATTTACATTTGAAGATCGTGGTTCTACTGTCAAAGTTGCTGTCAATTTTTAGTTTTAAAAGTTTCTCTTCCTCTTCTTTCAGTAGCTAACAATAGAATTTTCTTTCAAACACTAGTAGTTTCTGTTGTAAAAATTTCAGGAAAAGATAATGAGCATTATTTAGAAGACGAAATCGTTACAAGTGTTGCATCAAATGTTGATACTGATTTGTGGTCATCTTAGTAATAAAACTAAAACATGGGTTGAGACTGGGGAAAAATTGAAAGAATCCTGAATTTAATACATGTATTTGTTTCAAATATAGATCTAAGAAAGCAAAAAACTCGATAGATAAATCCACCGAGACTGATAATGGCTACGTGTCGCTTGACGGGAAAAAGACAGGTAAAAGCAGTGAAGAATGCGTGCAGGCCCATGAACAACGTCGGTGTGAGGTGATTAAACCAGAAGAGTCAGGGTGGAGCACTGCAACAGTGAGAGATGCCTTCCCTAATCACAGTCATCACAAAGTAAGTGACGATGCTTCTGATGCATTCTAATATTTTTTCCTTAAAATATTTTTTAAATTAAATTAGACTTAGGGTCCTGGGGCCAAACATTATTTAGCTTTTATATTCCTAGCCTTTCCTTTTTCTTGTAGAAGGATCCCTACTGACAGCTCTAAACATTCTTTGCCATTCTATATTTTAATGCAGAAATTCACGTGCTGTCTTTAATCTGTGGATTTTCCCAGATCAGCTAAACACACTGTGTGTTCTCCTGCCTCTTTGATATTCTGGGCACAGTCTGCCTCTATGCTAAAATGGAGCAAATCTTGAGTTGCTGACAATTTGTAATTTTGATGTCATTCTGAGCATTTGTCTGTGAATTGTCTTCCTTTTTTTTTTTTTTAAATTCTGTGGAAGATGAGGAAAGCAGGAAGCATGAAGTAGGCAGGACTCTCTATAGTGAGAAACAGGGGTGACACGCAAGTGTAACAAGTGGTCATGAAAGCAAGCAGAACTTTTAATTTACCTGGGTCTGATTATCTCCTGGATACCCTTTTTTCATCTTACTGTTCTGTGGAAGAGCTTTCACAAAATGTTTTTCCTGTTTCTCTTACCATTGGCATTTGAACATGGGCTGACTGCCGTTACAGCTCTTACACTTGACTCGGTCTCACTAGTGTTTCCTATCAATGATCAGTCACAGGAAGGGCTTTTTCCATGGTAGTATCAAAGGGAAAGATTACTCTACTGGAAGTCTACGAATACACACTTGGACAAAGGAAAGCCATTATTTGTGTATTTCACAATCAAACTATTTAACAACCCGTTAAAGATCCATATGTTTAAGTCAGAATGAAGATGATGAAGGTTCCATCTCAGAGCAAAAATTTCCTTCTGTTGCTCTGCAGAAGGTGCTTTCTTGGCTGTGATGGCAGCTGAGCTTCAGTTGTCTTTGTCAGTTACAAGCATTTTACATTCTTGTTGAAATTCAACAAATCAAGGATTTTTAAGAAAAAGTAATTTTAAAGATTTGTAAGTTTTTTTAATAGAATGGCTGAGATGTTTTCTATGTTTAGCTTGGTGAGTACACACCCACATTAAACTGAAATTTGCAGAGGCCAGAGTAAGCGTCTCTCTTCTCTCCTCCTCATCTCTTCCTCCAAAGACAACCAATACTTTTCTCGGCCACTGCAGAAGGTGATAGATAAGACATGTCAGACTGTTCTGCCTGTCCTTTCTTTCTCTACCCAACTCAGCTGTTATGAGTGAAATGACATGATGTGAAGCACCTCAGAAAACAGAGTTCATCATGGAAGAGAGAATGATGCCGGAGTTGCAGCAGGGGGAAGGGGTTTTTCATATTTGTAGAGAATAGATTCACTATTTTTGTCATTTTAGCATTTCATCGATGATAGGAAGACTCCAAAGGGAACTTTACAGGGTTCTGTCCAGTGATTTCGTAATAAATAAGAATATAAAAAAAGTTTTTGACAGCTGAATGATCCTTTGCTGCCCTTTTTGCCTTCTGATACTGTAAGGGCTACTTTAGTTAAAATAGTGGTCTGTAGCCCTTAGTGTTGGAAGAAGAGGTATAGACGTTAACTTTGTACTGTATGTGTTGAAAAATTAATGTTACAGTGTCTGCTGTCATGATTTTGGTGGGTTTTTTTGTTTTGGTTTGGTATTTGTTCAGCTCTCTATATATTGCCTCTGGGCCTTTCTTGGTAGGTTCAGTTTAAACAAAATCGCATTTAAAATCGAAATGTCAGAATTGTTCTTTAATATAATATGACCTAGCCCTTCGTTGTCTGAGAAACGTTTGTTTTGATATCACAGGTTCTAGTTTATAATTGCTGGTGTACCACTTAATTTTGACATTTGGAAATGCATTAGTAGCTGGTTTAACTGAGCATGGATAATAATGTTGCAGAAAGAAATTTGATTTCAGTAGTTGAGAACAGGATCTAATAACTGTCAGTGCATGTGTCTTACTAATACTGCATTTCTTGTGCTAGGATACTCACAGGACTGTGACAAATTTGTCAGATGAAGTTTCTAGTGAGGAAGGGCCTGAAACTGGATATTCCTTACGTCGCAATGCAGAACGCACTTCTAGTGACTGTACGCTTCGAAACAGGAAATCCCACCATTATAAGAAACACTATCCTCTGGAGGTATGATCTTTTCCACTGCTGCTTTTCTGGAAATTGTTAGAACCTCTCGGCTTCTTAATGAATAGATGTATTTCCCTCACACCTTTTGTCTCTTGTGTTGGCTTTTAGGAGTCTGTTAACTGGAAGTCATACTAGTGGGTGACGGGGAGCTTTTTTTTATTATTATTTAATGGCAGCATTTTGAAATTAATAAGTATTTAGTTGATTTGAACTTCATCTTATTTTTCAATTTGTTTTAAGGAGCCTAAAATGCATTCTGAATATAGGTTTTGCATCAGGTGCCACCTGTGTTGCTGTCTTTTGACACCAGTTATCCCTTCTGGAAACTTCGTTTGTGACAGAAACAGTAATAATTGGCAATATACAAATTTACATCATGCTGTGCTGCTGTTTCTCTCCCTTTAATTAGTATTTTGAATTTGCTAACCTTCTTGTGGAGAAGTCTGACCGTCTCAACTTCTGAGCTTTCACTCCGTCATGTTTATTGAAACAGTCATTTAAAATAGTCATGAAATCTCAACAAAATTATTAATGCATAATAATACCGAAATTTTAAGAGAATTGATGACATCATAGCTCGAAGAGAGGAATTCATAGATTACACATTAATAGAGTCCTTAATCATAAAGATTCAGACATTGGAAGAGAAAGGAATATGTTATTCTGGTTTTATTTGTTTGTTTGTAATTTTTAAAAAGTTTGCTCTTTTTGCTAACAGTACGAAACTTAACAGATATATGGAACTTTTATTTTCCTTTTTTTTTTTTAGAGGCTGTCTTGCTGTTTTTTCATTAGAACTATGAGAAAAGAGTGTAAAGAGTAATTTCTGCTCTGACGAAAGTCCACTTACAGATGGGTTTAATAGGCAGAGCTTCATGAGCAAGCTTTCTGCTTGATATAAGAAATGTCTCCTTAGAAGGGTTCAGATATCGCTTTCTCTGATAACAATAGCAAAGCCTTGAAGTTGATGCTTTGCATGAAGATTTTAGATAATTGGTAGATAATCTTATATTCTTTCATTTATTTTTCACAGACTTTGTTTAAAAAGATCTAGAAAGCAAATTGATTTGTGCATTTAATGCTTTATGCACATTTGGCTTGGGGTAACTGAGCAGGTCGATCCTAGAAACTCCAGGTTACAGATGTCTCTTGACTGTGGGTACTTGTGCAGCTGGTAGTGTTTGACAAGAGGAAGCAGAAAGACATGATTACAGTCAATTCTTTTTTAGCTTAAATATATTTTCTCTTGCATAGAGTGCTTCAAAGATAGGGAAGACTGCATAGATACCTTCAGTAACTGAAGAGGCTAAATGTGCTCCGTGGGTAGCTTTGGCACTAATATTTGACACTTATTCCCCACTTGCTTATTTGACTGATGCTGTGAAAGAGGAAGAATTTCTTTGTTGTTACCAACTGGCCTCCCCCACACGATTACAAAGGAAATAGAACAATCGTTTTCAAAACCCTGAAAGCTTTCTTTGTATTTAAAACAAATAAATTAGTGAAGTCAGTGGATATGCTCTCAGCTTCTGTCCTACGTTTTCTTTTATCTTCATGTTTACTTGTCAACTTGTTTGAGCAAGCTTTTTTGATGTTCTTATTTTATTAACTTCAGGACTCAGTGGTGCCCAGTAGTGACTGCCTTCTATAATTTTTTTATTTTTTTTTTTAAGAAAAAACATAGTTCAGACTCTTTCTGCATTGATGTTATCCTTCACTTTGTAAAAGAAAGGGAAAGAGTCCAGACCAAATTTTTTTCTAAATATTTCTTTATAAAATCGCTTTCATAAAATAGTAAACGTGATTTTCAGGAAGAACGAAGAACACTTCTTCAGATAGTAATGCATTTGACAAATAAAATTAAGTTAGTAGGATTGTTTTTTCAGTGTAAAAAATCATATATATTCTCAAGATAAACTAGTAGAAAGAAATCATTTTTGTGTTAAGAGGGAGTGGAAATTGCCAGAGGATGGCGATGAGCAGGTTAGTGGTGCTTTTAAGACGGCCTGCCTCTTGCAGGAAATGGATTCTGCTTTCTGTAGAAAGTAGTTTGAAGCCTCTGAATTCTTGTTCTGGAGGTAGCATTAGATGGGTTCATAAGTATGCATGGAGAGATTTGAATCTCCCAAACTTAATATTTTTCTTTCCTTGTCTAAAGTATAGGTAAAATTTGAACATAATAAAGCATGCTTGTTTCTCAAGCACAGTTTGTTTAAAGTTATTAAAACTTCATGTAGGAATATGTAGATTGTACATGTGCATACTCTTGCTTATTTTTCCTCCCTACATCTGATACGTAGCTGTCTTCAAACAAGCTCATTCTGTCTTTTAGGAAATACATTAGTAGTAACAATGGAGTAATGTGATTTGTAGGGGACTCTGAGAGTTTATTCCTCTTTTATTGCAGATACTTAGATTTGGAAATGTACTTCTGGAACATATCAGGCTTTATTTTCAATCTAGTTACATTGTGTCCGTGCTGCTTGCCTGAAAGGCTATTTGAATGTCACAGGCTTTGGATGACTGGAAATATGTCTGTTCTTTCTCCAGGGCTTTGCCCTTTCTAGAGAAAGAATTCCTGACTGTATGGAGACATTACTAAGTAGCTAAAGTACGTCAGATCAAACAATTAGAGACAGAAAATCAAAAGGTCAGATTAATTTACAATACTTCGTGAATGATGCTTTTCTCACTCCCGGTCACACTTCTGTATTATAGTTTCAGTCTGGTGTATATGGCTTTAAAGTTCACTTGTGTCTTTCACATTTTCACTGAAATAATGAAGCTATAAAGTGTTTTAAAAGAGGCCTAATTTATAGATTATGAAATCGGAAGTTTGAGATGTAATTGTAATCTGTGGCTTGATAGGTGCTGTTAAAGTCTAAATTAATGAGCTCCAAAAGTCTGAGAAATGGTTATTTCCTTTTAATAGTTAATACGTTTTGATTCTTCATTATGTGGCTCCCTCCCCAGCAAAGCAGGGACCATGGACTGTTACTTGTTTGTGAAATGCCTTAAAATACGCAACCTCGTAGACACTCCTTCCAGAAACGTTCCTTCTGATGGAACTTAAACACCGATTCACCAGTTTGAACTTTGTGACTGTTCTGTCAGGTAACAATGTGGAATAAAGAAGCTGCTGTAATTTCAGTGCATTTTTTATTTTCAGGATACAACTAAATCAGGTACTAGCTGCAGTTCTCGCTGTTCAAGCTCCAGGCAAGACTCGGAGAGTGCGAGACCGGAATCGGAAACCGAAGATGTGCTGTGGGAGGACCTCTTACACTGTGCGGAGTGCCACTCCTCCTGTAGCAGCGAGACAGATGTAGAAAGCCCTCAAGTGAATCCATGTGTGAAGAAAGAATACAGAGATGACCCGTTTCACCAGGTTGGTATCCACCAGTTTTGATTTTCTTTTTCGTTGCGCTACACACAACTTCTGTATTATCAGCTTTATCATATGATAGGAGCCCTGGGAGAGAGAGCTCTATATTAAATGACAGTAACAAAGCCAAAGTGGTTTGATAGAATTAGAACAAGGAAAATTTGATTTCTGCTACGTGGTCATTAATTTGTCAAATGAAGAGGATATGACAATACAGTGAAATAGCCCACTGAATATTTGAGTGTTTGAATCTCAGTTCTAGCTCAGGAGGACAAGTACTGATTGAAGTTTCCTCTGTGGTAGATGGTTCTGGGGTGGTTTTGTTTTTTTTTTCTTTTTCTCTAGGGAAATGACTTTTTTTGTGAGTGTGTATCAGACAGGCTGAGAGTTGTTCAGCCTGGAGAGAAGGCTCCAGGGAGACCTTACTGTAGCCTTCCAGTACCTGAAGTGGGCCTACAGGAAGCCTGGGGAGGCACTGTTTACAAGGGCCTGTAGGAAGAAGGACTTTACAATGAGGCTGGTGAAACACTGAAACAGGTTTGCCAAAGAGGTGGTGGAGGCTTCATCCCTGGAGACATTCAAGGTCAGGCTGGATAAAACTCTGAGCGACCTGATCTGGTTTAAAGATGTCCCTGCTCATGCAAGGGGGTTGGACTAGAAGGACCTCTAAAGGTCACTTCCAACCCAATACATTCTATGATTCTGTGATCTTTCTGTTTGCTTATATATAAAAAAAAACATATAAAGTGAAATGAAAGATAACATACATAGTATTTAATGTTATATATATGTTATACATATGTATGCTGTATATAATGTATATATGTGATGTCACATTGGTATTATATACGTTTATGATTCTGTGATTCTAAATTCTTTTTAGACGTAATATTTTTATTTTTACCTGAAAGCTAATAATTTTATTTCCCTTCTTTAATGCTATTCTGTAGTAACATATAGGCCGTAATTTCTGAAAATTTTAGCGTTTGTCATATGGCACCTCAGTTGCAGCCTGTTCATGGGCAGAATCCATGGTTAACATTGGCAGTCAAGTATTGGTATTCATTTTATGAAATCATTCAGATGTCACAGTGGCAGTTGTCTTTAGATTGCATGTTAATTGCATTGCTAATTTGAACAATTTAAGTAAAGAGATGGAGAGAATGTGAAACATTCTTCTGGGTAAACATGTCGTGTTGGTAGTGCATCTTCACTAATAAGTGATGATCATCACTAATAAGTGCTGTACAAGAGGTGATGTTAATGCTAGCTAAAGAAAAGAATTACAAAAGGCAGACTTTTCACTCATGAACAGGATTGAAAATAATGTATTTATTGATTTTAAACTCCTCCCCCATAAAACCCCACCAAACCCAAAAGAAGTAGCAATTTGGATTTCGTACAGTCTTTTTATTTTTAATTCTTCTTGTTTGCATTCCATATAAACAATATAACAGGAGCCTTACGATAGGGAGTTGAATTGCAGCATATGCATTTACTCTCTTTCTGCAGTTGAGTGTTTTTCTGTTTGATTGTGGACAGTGAATTTTTGAGCTTCTGCTCCTGGTGTTGATACTCCCTCTAGAGGGAGACCTTGGAAAACTGTGATTAAGGAAGTCCTTGGATTATGTTATTAAATCAATGCAAATATTAAATCATTTTTTTCATCCAATTTAAAAAAAAAGCAAAAAAGATAACTGAGTAATGAGCAGAATGCAGTGATTTCAGATAAATACTGGTAAAGCAAGCAATAAAATAAAAAGCTTTACTTCTAATCAGTGATAAATTATATTTTAAAAATAATGTCATGCCCCCCTACCTGCTTCCCCCATCAGCACTGCTTCTCAGTAGCTTGATGCACAGAGTGTCAGGTGACGAGATAGAGTTGAGAGCAGTTTTGATTACCTGACTGGGAGAGGAGTGAGACAGGGCCAAGGGAGATCAAGAAATGGCTGCAACAGAACTTGTTCCTTCAACATTTTTCCAAATCCTTCAGTTCTCACTTGGCTCGCTGTTGAGAGCAAAGGTGCCTCAACCTTAAGTGATGCAGTAGATCAGGCTGGGGTTGGTTGGCTTTTGGAGCAGCGTGTGATGATTACACTCCTAGCACTCTCTCTGTATCTTGCCAGATATGGTTAGCATAGGGGGGCCTTTTTCCATACCAAGGCTTGTGAAGTACACAAATACCACTAAAAGCAAATAAGAAAAGTGTTTGCCTTAGACTCAGCCTGAGAAGAGTACTTTTCACAAGGCTAGGGGAAAAATAATAATCAGAAAAATAAAATAAAATGGTGGAATAAAAAAATGGTTTAGAATTAGACATTTGTTTTATGCCTCTCTCTTGTTTGATATTTTTAAGCAAAAAATAAATTAATCTTCAACCACAGTAACTCAACACTATTAGAAAATGAAGTATGGGGAAGGAGTGATCTCTGTAATCACAGCTATTTCTTGGAGGAGAGGTTGATGATTTTAAGGAATGCAGTTAACATCAAATCATAGAATTGTTTTGTTTGGAAAAGACCTTTAAGATCGTCAAGTCCAACTGTTATCTAACTCTGACAGGCCTACTTATAAAGCATGTCCCTGAACACCATATCTAGGTGGCTTTTAAACACATCCAAGGATGATGGTTTGGCCACTTCCCTGGGCAGCCTGTTCCAGTCTTTGATAACCCTTTCCGTGTGGAAGTTTCTCCTTATGTCCGGCCTTCCCTGACATAACTTGAGGCTGTTTCCTCTTGACACAGAATCACAGAATTGCCTGAATTGGAAAAGACCTTTAAGATCATCAGTCCAATCATTAACCTAACACTGACAAGTGCCTGAATAAACCATATCCTTAAGCACTTTGTAGCACTTGTCTACAGGACTCTTAAATACCTCCAGGGAAGGGGTCTCCACCACTGCCCTGGGCAACCCATTAACTCTTTCAGTAAAGAAATCCTTCCTAATATCCAATCTGAACTTCCCTTGGCGTAACTTGAGGCCATTTCCTCTTGTCCTATCACTTGTTCATTGGGAAAAGAGACCAGTCCCCACCTCACTACAGCCTGCTCTAAGGCAGTTTGTAGAGAGTGATAAGGTCTCCATCAGCCTCCTTTTCTCCAGGCGAAACAACCCCGGTTCCCTCAACTGCGCCTCACAAGACTTGTTCTCGAGACCCTTCACTGACTTTGTTGCCCTTCTTTGGACCCACCCCAGTACCTGGATGTCTTTCTTGTACTGCAGTGCCCCAAACTGAACACAGTGCTCAAGCTGTGGCCTCACCAGTGCCAAGTACAGGGGCGTGATCACTTCCCTACTCCTGCTGGCCACAGTATTTCTGACACAAGCCAGGATGGCTTTGGCCTTCTTGGTCACCTGGGCACACGGGTGGCTCATGTTCAGTTGTCTGTCAGCCGGTGTCCCCAGATCCTTTTCTGCTGGGCAGCTTTCCAGCCACTCCTCCCCAAACCTGAAGCGTTGCCTGGAGTTGTTATGACCCAAGTGCAGAACCTGGTACTTGGCCTCGTTGAACCTCATACCAGTAGCCTTAGCCCATCGATCCAGCCTGTCCAGGTCCCTCTGCAGAGCCTTCCTACCCTCAAGCAGATCAACACTTCAGCCTAACTTGGTGGCATCTGCAGACTTACTGGGGGTGCTCTCAGTCTCTTTGTCAACATCATTGATAAAGATATTAGTCAAGACTGGCCCCAGTACTGAGCCCTGGGGAACACTGCTTGTGACTGACTGGCAACTGGATTTAATTCCATTCCCCACCACTCTCTGGGCCCAGCCATCCAGCCAATGTTTGGTCCAGCAGAGTGTATGCCTGCCCAAGATATGGGCAGCCAGTTTTTTCATGAGAATGTTGTGGGGAAAGGTACTGAAGCCTTTACTGAAGTCCAGGTAAGCAACATGCACAGCCTTTCCCTCATCCACCAAGCGGGTCACTTTGTCATAGAAGGAGATCAGGTTTGGTAAGCAGGACCTGCCCTTCATGAACCCATGCCGACTGGGCCTGATCGCCTGGTTGCCTTGTAAATGGTGTGTAAAGGCACTTGAGATCATCTGCTCTGTGACTTTTTGTGCCGCTGAGGTCAGAGGGACAGGTTTGTAGTTGCCAGGATTGTCCTTCTAGCCCTTCTTGTAGATGGGCGTTGCATTTGCTAATCTTCAGTCCATTGGGACTTCCCTGCTTAGCCAGGGCTGGTCATAAATTGTGAAGAGTGACTTGGTGAGTACATCTGCCAACAACTTCAGCACTCTCAAATATAACACATCTGGCCTCATAGACTTGTGTGTGTGTTACATATAGTAACATACAGTAGAAGTAAATGCTACATAGCAATATATTAGTCTAATAACAGTAACTCTCTTACAAGAGTGTCCAGTGACAGAACAAGGGGTAATGGAATTAAATTGAAGGAGAATAGGTTTAGATTGGCTCTTAGGAAGAAGTTCTTCAGTCCAAGAGTGGCAAGACTCTGGAACAGATTGCCCAGAGAGGTTGTGGATGCTTCCTCCCTGGAGATGTTCAAGGCCAGATTGTATGAGCAACCTGGTCTAGTTAAGGGCATCCCTGCCCAAGATGGGGAGCTTGGATTAGATGGTCTCCAAGGCCCCTTCCAATCTAAGCCATTCTATGATAAAGCATATTTTGTCAGCAATGTGCTGAAAAAGGAATGACAGAACAGTAGATTGTTATCTCTCATGGAATATATTCCTTACTTTTCCCCAGAGTCATTTGCCTTGGATCCACACTTTGAACCCAGGACTAGAAAAAATAAGTGCAATTGTATGGGAGGGTAATGACTGCAAGAAAGCGGATATGTCTGTGCTTGAAATCAGTGGCATGATAATGAATAGAGTGAGTATTCTTTTTACTGCATGCAAATATTGTATTTAGGAGTTTAAGCACTACCAAAAATAAGTTTGGTTTATGTTGGGTTTTTTGTTGCTTTTTTTTATGTTTGGTTGGGGTTTGCGGTTTGTTTGTTTTAAAAAAGTATCTATTATTGACATTATTTTTCCGTGTCTTAAAACACTCTGATTTACTTGTTGCTAACAGAAGAAAGAGCTACCAGTTCTTAATTGTTAGGACAATAAAAGATGTTTGTGGTGTTAGGTGCTTGCTAACATAGCCAACCTCTGTTTTATTGTTCCAAAGTGATATAGCCTATGAATATTCTTCTTTGTCTCCTTGATTCTGATGAACAACTCCTAAGTTGGGTTCAGAATATACGCATACGACTATTTGGATGCTAATGTTAAGATTGGAAAAGAAAGCTTTCCTATTGAGGAAATAAACATCTCGGGGTGTCAGTGGGATGTTTCACTAGTTCTCCCTTCTTTTTCCTGGTACTTCTCTTCAGGAAACAGGTGGAAAAGCATTTAAGTGATGTCATACTCAATATAGACAACATAGGTGTTTTGTTGAGTTGAACAGAAAATCCTAGCATAGCTTAAGAAAACTGCCACTAATTCTGGCAAGTTGATTCTTAGTATCTCAAAGTTGTGATAAAGCAATGTGTTCACAAACGCAGTTGAGATCTCTGTACCTGACTCAGGGATGATAGAGTTCTGGGTGCAGTGCACAGCAGAAGTTAACTTAGCAAAGCCTTAGCCAGCACAATAGAACTTCAGTCCTGTCTGCACTGTGAACACTTTGATTCCTTAAGAAAACTTAAAACCTCAAAGCAAAACACGAATAGAAGCAACATACAGGATGAGAGAAACACAGTCTGACTGGCACACTTTGCTAATTCAACCTTGAATGAATTATTAATACAGGAATATGCACCAGAGTCTTTTAACTGCAATCTTCTGTTGCTGGGTTTGTAAATGATTTGTTGCATGTGGCTCCAGCGCATTAAGTGCTCTTTAAGAACTTCTTTTCATAGTAAATTGTGAAGATGCTTGGTTGAAGATTTCATATAACTTCTCAGATTATAAAGCGTTGTTTGTGATAGTAAGACAGTAATGTAATTTATTTATTGACTTATTCCGAATTAATTCAAAAATTAAAAATATACCTTGTTTTCTTTTGCTTTTAGGTGAACAGCTATATACCAGGAATTGGTTATCAAATTTTTGGAAATGTCATATCTTTAATCTTGGGTTTAATGCCATTTGTCTTTCGACTTTCCCAAGCTAAAGATTTGGAACAACTAGCTACACATTCTGCCACTGAACTTTGTATGACTGCATTTGGATCAAATGGAGACATTCTGGTTCTCTCAATGGTTGTTATAAGTTTTGTGGTCCGTGTGTCTCTAGTATGGATTTTCTTTTTTCTGCTGTGTGTAGCAGAGAGGACATACAAACAGGTATGAACAGCAAACCAAGAGGCTTCATCCTCACCAAAACAAGGTTTAATGTTTATGATTTTTTTGAACTTTGTAGATATTTTAAACCTGTTTTCTTCAGTGCACTATGATTCATAGGGCAATGATGACAAGTACTTCAGTGGGCTTAGAGTTTAGGGCATGACTCAACTGCAATGGACTGAAGTCTGTTCAGTCTCTGTAGCTAAACCTTTTTCCTGGAGAGCAATTCTAAGAGAAAACTTTTTAATTTTCTATTCTAGACTTCTGTCTCAATACATTAACCCAGCTCTTAGTCACGTCCCAGTTTGTCTGTTTTCCCCAACAGATCTCGAGCTTTGCTCTAGATCGGTCCCATGGCTGGAGACAGTGAGAGCTGCTCTCTGAAGTAAAACACCTGTTAATTTGTTGCTTGTTATTGCAACTTAAACTTATACTTTCTTTTATCAAACTATAGCCAAAATATGTGATTTAATACAGTAGAATAGAATTGACCTGCTTCGAAATTCTTTTGGAAGGAACTTCTGTGATACAGGTACTCTCTAATGCAAGTGATTGACAGGTTTGATTTTTCTCCCAAATTTCAAGAGTGCAGCAGATCTGTTGTCTGAAATTTGAAGAAAGGAATTCGAAGTATAGCTAAATTTTGTTTATCATTAGAATGTGAAAAGTTTTAAAACTTGTAGTGTATCTTCTCTTTTTAGTAACATGCTGCTCTTATTTCTGCACTACTTTAGCATATTTTAATTTACAGTGATCCATTACACATTATTTTGACATATTAAGTGAAGCTTTTTCTCCGTTTTCTTTGTAGTGCCCTTGAAAGTCAATTAACAAAGTAATTTTTTTCTTCATCTCTGCAGAGGCTACTTTTTGCCAAACTTTTTGGTCATCTAACATCCGCCAGAAGAGCAAGAAAATCAGAGGTTCCTCACTTCCGCTTAAAGAAAGTACAGAATATAAAAATGTGGCTTTCTCTCAGGTCCTATCTGAAGGTAAAATAATGTATATTTTTGCTACCACTGTAGTATATAATATGTCATCTTCTAGTTCTAGTGTGAATTTTTCTGCCTGTGCACTGGGTAAATTGCACACGTGCCATTTGCAGTTCGTTTTAGTGACACTGGCCTGGCACTGTCTGCAGGCAGCCAGAATGTGAGAAAGCAAACATCTAGTTTTTACTTTGGAGTAAAGTATGAGTGTCTCCAGAGCTGGAGTCTTGTCTTACTAATGCTGGCAGAAAAGTCTCTCCAGTGAGTATGAGTACTTGTAGTATAATGAGTACTTGTAGTATAATGCAGATAACACCTTATTGTAAGAGCCTCACCACTTAGTGTCATTAACACAGAAGGAATTCATGAAGCAAGACAGTTTATGTTCAATTTATTTGTGCTGTGCGTGTATTTGTGCCAGGTAAAACTAGAAATTATGACCAGGTAGACATTCTGATCCTTCTCCCCTGAGCTATGTTCAGCTCATATTTGAGTAATCTTCTTGTATCTCTCTAACGATCTGTTCAAGCCAGAGCGTTTTGATGATTTTGTGTGAAAGGATCTGTATTATTTGACTCAAGGTTGGCTTTTTGGGCAACGCCCCCTCCAAGTTTCTTTCCATTTCCCTCTGCTTTAGGTAATTCAATGCAGATGAAACTAGTTTTTCCCTGGTCAGTTTCTGTAGAACCAGGCTGTTGGTGAACAGCAACTAACAGTCTCATTAGTGGTCGTAATCCCCTCAGTTGCATCTGTGCTTCTTTCCAGTAGCAATTAAGAAAGGCTAGCTGAAATCTGCTATCTTTAGTCTTTAGAAGTAGGTGAAAGATTATGAAAATATAGAGAAGTTATGGTGTGGAGACTAGGGAGTGTGGGAAGCAGGAACTGTAAGACGAGTTTTTTTAATGTAAAGCACAATCTTGAATTTGAAAGATGGATCATTTTAAGAGGAATTGAGACTTTTCGTTTACCACACCCCGTGTGTTATGGAAGTATCTGTTGGGGAGGTTGTAAAAAAGTGGTACCCTCTAAACTTTACATTGAGAGACTTTTACCTTTTTCCTTGTAGTCTGTAAAGTGTTACTGGATGGGAGGAAAGGAGGATAATAGCACTAGGACAACAGAATGTAGTTTTGATGCTTTTAAGTCTGCGTAAGGTAGCATTTTTGTGGAGGGAGTCTTCTTTCTTCACAACCACATCTGTATATTTCACCTTTTCAAATGCCACCAGAAACATTTGTATAATTCTGTGGCTAAGAACAAAGCAATCAGACAGTGATCAGAGGCAGGTGGTAGGGAACTGACCCCTTTGAAAAATAAGCAGTCAAGAACAGTAATTTTATGTGGTTGTTTTACTTGGTTCACTGGGCAGTCGTTAATGCCTGTGCTAGCATGAGCAAAGGAATGGAGACAAGCAGCTAAGGAGCAGAGCTGCCTTTGTGCTGTGGTGCTGCTGGCATATACTGGCATAATTTGTCCGAAATACACTTAAATGCCACCTGTCTGTATGCGTCCACTTACAAAGACCTGTATATGACCTGTATACATATCTCAAGTCTCGCAGAGGCGAAACATCGGCTCAGTCTAGAAGTACTGCATTCACACCTGCTGCAGTTATAGTAAACGTCTGCTAAAACTTGTCCGTTTTTCAGTGCTGCATAGGATGTTTAATACTTTCATTAAAATAAAAAAGGAGGAAAAAGCTTAATGGATAGAAATATTTTATTGTTCCAGTAAGCAAGAAAAATATGACTGAAAACACCGAGCTTGCACCTTTTAAGACAAGCATGTTTGTTTCCCAGTTTTCCTTCTTGTTCTGGGGGAGAAAATTATATTATTGCACCTATCACAATGGGACAGTGATTTACTGCTGCAATTTGTATATGCCAAAAAGAAGCAAGTAATGGAAAATGCCAAACATGTCTTAATGTCCCGTTGCGACCTGGTGTCCAAAAGTCTTTTGTTAGCACTGGTTTGACACTTGGGGCTGAAGCCAAATATTGTATTGGATTTGGTATGTCAGGGAATGATACCTGAACGAAAGTTACTTCACATCATGAAGGAGCTGACTGAACAAGTGGTGAATATTTTGTTTTCTTACAGTTATTTTTAAACGCTCGGATCTGAATTAATCTCATGTGCCTTTAAGAGCATTGATATGTAGTGATATTAGTAAGATCTAATATGGTGCTTGGAAGTTAGATTGCCAAATTGTGAGCAGTGATGAAAACATCGGTTCAAGGTGTGAATCTAACTGGATGTGCTAAATACAAACGCTGATTGGGAAGGTTTTCACTCACGTCTGTGCATACCCTTTCTTTTCAGCGTCGAGGTCCTCAACGCTCAGTCGATGTAATAGTTTCATCTGCCTTCCTACTGACTATCTCAGTTGTGTTTATCTGTTGTGCACAGGTGAGAGAATCTTACTTATATAGAAAGAACCATGACTTAAGTAAGTTTGAGTGCCTTTTGTGTGCTGATTTCTGTTAAGTTGAAAGACCAGAGTGAAAATCAGTAACAGCTGTTACAGGTTTCCAGAAGATTAAGCTCCATTTTGTATTATTCTTCTTACCTGTTTTAGAATATTATTCTGTAAGACCTAAAGAAACTGACAGTATAATTCCTAACACAGTAGAATTATTATTTTTTAAATATGTGACCTCTTTCATTTTCCATCATGGATTTTGGAACACAATTGGTTGGGTTTTTTTCCCTAACATTTTGCATCAAAACACACTTTTGCAAATACAGTCGAGATTGACCTTGATTGATTTTTGTGAGAAACAAGATTGTTGGCTATATTAGCCTGCCCTCTAGTGGAATATGTTTTAGTAAGCAGATCTATGTTTTACTGCTAAAGATTTTTCCTGGAGCTTCTGTTTCAGAATTCAGGGAGGCTTCTGAATGGTTTCTGGTTGCTTCCCCCCCACCCCCCCGCAACTTTCTGTGCTAGTTAATGTTAATGTTTTTTCTGGTAGCTAACTGTAAATATTTTCACAGAATCACAGAATGTTAGAGGTTGGAAGGGACCTCAAAAGATCATCTAGTCCAGCCCCCCTGCCAGAGCAGGATCACCTACAGCAGAGCGCACAGGAACGCCTCCAGGCGGGTTTTGAATGTCTCCAGAGAAGGAGACTCCACAACCTCCCTGGGCAGCCTGTGCCAGTGCTCTGTCACTCTCACAGTGAAAAAGTTTTTTCTAATATTTTTGTGGAACCTCCTATGTTCCAGCTTGAACCCATTGCCCCATGTCCTGTCAGTGGACGTCGCTGAAAAGAGCCTGGCTCCGTCCTCCTGACATTCCCCCTTTACATATTTATAAACATTAATGAGGTCACCCCTCAGCCTCTTCTTCTCCAAGCTAAAGAGACCCAACCCCTTCAGCCTTTCCTTAGAAAGGAGATGTTCCACTCCCTTAATCATCTGTTTTTTAATAAGTGTATAATTTAGCAATATCTCTACTTGAATTCAGGTTTTTTAGGAATATTAAAAAAATATGTCTAAATTCTGATTGAGCCTTTCAGAGCTTGTCTTTTCTCAAGCTTCATATCTTTGACCTAGCGTTGATTTTAAATTATGATTCAAAAATCTTTTATGCCTCAAACCAATCTGTATACATGTTACTGGGAAATTTTTCTTGGAGTTGGGGAGATATGTAATTATTTTCTTATGTTTTAATTAATTATTGCTTTGAATTAAGTTTTGCATTTCTCTCTTTTCCCGCTTGTTTTCAGCTGCTTCACATGCATGAGATCTTCCTGGATTGTCACTACAATTGGGAACTTGTAATTTGGTGCATTTCACTAACTCTTTTTCTCTTAAGATTTGTTACTCTTGGATCTGAAACCAGTAAAAAGTACAGCAATACCTCAATATTACTTACTGAGCAGGTGAGAACTTGTATAGACCTATATTTTTATATCTAAACAAGTCATTCATCTGGTAGGTCTCACATGCATTTTAGATGTATTAAAATAGTGTGGATTAGGGAGTTAGTTATGGTGTCGTGAAACAATACTGCATAACCTGAAGTTCAGCTTCTCTGAGAAGTGTGTGACTTTGTTTAAAAATTGTATGGAACATTGAGATAGTCATATCCTGGTTTCTCTTAAAGTGAAGAGTCTTAGAGATACCAGTATATGTGACAGAATCACAAAATCTCTTTTGTTGGAAGAAACCTTTAAGATCATCGAGTCCAACCGTTAACCCAGCACTGTCAGGTCACCACTAAAGCATGTCCCTAGGCAAGTCATTTGATGTTATTAAAGAGCTAACAGAACACAAACGTAAGCTGAACTCTCAAACTGTTGGATGGGAGAGTAAAAGATTTGAAAATAGACTTAGCCTCTCCAAAGTGGGTCACTGTTTTCAGTCCAATAATTTTGACTGCTAGTTTGCGTGGATTACAGGTAGTCTCCTCTAGACTCCTTTGGAAATTTTTTCTTTCAGTCATCTGTCAAGCTCTGTTTTGGATCTGTGTGCTTTTCTTCTTGGGAATGTTCTAGTTGGCAAACTCCTCTCTCTGCTCTGCCTGGCACTGCTGATAGTTTTCTGAGCTTAGTGTTTTCAGGTAGCGTTAGGTAAGAAGTAATTTCTTTCTGCTCAGGCTGGTTTCACACTGATGCAAAACACAGCATGTGGGACAAGGTAAATAGGCAGTTCAAGAAACTTTCACAGGTTTCCTACAGGAAATGTGTTCAAGTTGAAGAATAAAAACCATCTAAACTGCATCTCCCAAAGTCAGGATGTGAAGCTTATGACAGACGGTATAAACAACTGCTTGCATCTTTTGCTCAGCGAGAATCCGTTGTGCCTTTACTAAAGGTGATGAGACTGGACACCGAGGAGACCGACTGCCTGTTTGCCGTGTTCCAAATGCTGTTTTGTAGCAGCATGAAACATCTCAGAGTTCTGGAGCTCAGAGAGCTTTGCATTGTTCGGTTATCCTAGCAGTACAAAGAGCCTCGAGTCCCAATGAAGTTTGTCCTCTGTTTCTGGAAAAAAAAATGGAGGGAAATGTTTGGGATAAAGATTGGAAAAAAAGTGCAGAGCACAAGGTGAGAGAGGCAGAGGTAGAGAATGTCAGGCCTTTGATTTGCTTTCATAGGTTTCTGCGCTCTTCGTGAGAGTCAGTGTTCCAGTATTTTAAGCCAGCAGGGACATTGAAAGAAAAACTTTCGCTATGTCCCCAAAACTTCTAAAAAATCAGAAAGTGCTATGTCATCAGCCATTTAGCTTTGTGTTGAATCCAGCCTATCCTGTTATAAGTCATTTCCCTCAAAAACGCGCAGGAGCTTTATGAAATGAAAACCAAAAAAGAATTCACAATTGTTTCTCAGAAAATAAAAAGGATGCACGTCACTCTGGGTAGAACTGATTTTGGACTGGTTTCACATACTAGCTGAATACCACCGCATTTTTAGAGTGTTCTTGGACAGATTCATGACAGTCTGGCATTTTAGCCTCTGGTGAGAGGTCAAGCCTAAACAATTGACCGAGACTGACTTGATCTAAGAAAACACATCTGAACTGGTGTCCTTGAAGATTGCACACTAGTGTTATTAGGCTTAATAGAAGAGAAGAGGATGAAGCTTTCAAACAAACGAGCAAAAAAGCACAGCAGAAAACTCCTAAAGGACAAACAGATCTCAACCTGCAGATTCAATTTAAATGCTTCATGGATAAGGTGAAGTTGCAAATTCTACTGTCAGCAAAGTTCCAGCCACTTCTGTGTGCTTTACATTCATCCTGTGTATCTTATGGGAATCTTATGGGAATCTTATGTGAATCTGATGGGAAACTAAGAGATCAGTCACTACAGCTCAAGGGATTTTTTTGACTGTATGCTGTTTGGCTGTGATTTTTCAAGTCCCTCTGAAAGTGTTTTAATTGGCCTTGTAAACTAAGCGCCTCAGTGGTTACTTCTGGAGTAAAATACAAAGCATGGCCTGATGAAAGTTGTTACCTTTCCAGTTTTAAATCTCAGAATAGGGGTGGTAGATGGCTGTGCTTATATACATTAAACTCCCCTCCTGATTCAAAATTTGGTATTGAATGTTGATGTTTTTCATAAATTAATGAAATCATAGTAACTGTTAAAAGAGATTTAAACCTTCCCAGGATTTATTAAGTAGTATTTTTTAGGGTTGATAAATAGAGGCTTTAGTCTTAGTTTATTCCTGTTTATAAACACTTGAATTGTAACCAGTAATTTGTTATTTAAACAGAAATCTCTGTGCCTCTCAAAGCATCATCTACTTTAAATTGATAGCTCAGGAGCTTAAAATGCCAAAGAATATATTAGGCATAGTTTTTAGTTTTTAACTTGCATAAGAAACGTAAATGACCTTTACAGGGAGATCTGACAATATTCAGTTACTTTGTTTAGATGTCTGTGACCCCTGTTTTCTTCTTTCTACGTCTTTGCTTGGGAAGAGTCTCAGTCATCTGAAGGACTGCTTCAGCATATTGCTAAATTGGTCAGTTTTTATTTTGCTGGAGGCTGACATTCTAAAACGAAAAGTTAATATCTTTTCAAGATATATTTTTTTCCTTTGATTTGCTTTTGTTTTGCAGTAAAAAAGAAAAGCTAAGCTTGCTGCCTGGTCTAGGATATCCAAGATAGGTGATTTGAGAATGCAACCTAATTGCTAGAAGGCCAGAAGAGGGCTAATTTGTACCCTTAACTAAACTTTCTCAGAAACAATGATCTAAAAAAGTCTGGGTTGCAGAAGTGTTGAAATGATCAATACACTACTTTTCTACAGCAATGAGGAGTTTAATAGTTTTTCAAATGTGTAAAAGCACTGGAAAGATTGACTTTTCTGTGCTTGAGGTGCTCATGAAGTACGCAGTTATACTAAAATCTTTTTAAAGAAGTTACACTTCAGCGGAATTATGTTTTAGTTTTTCAGTTTATTCAGTAACTTTTGGGGATGTTAAACTTTGTTAGATCTACATGCTACTATGAAAACCTGGAAATGAATTGACAAACGTCAGGTAGTTATTGATGTAGGAAATAGAAATTATGCAAATACTACATATGTGGTAGCTATTCTTTCGTAATTTGTGGATTACGCTAAACTTCAAAGTTGTTGCTATAACAGCGTCAAATGCAATTTTTTATGTTGTAAAACATTCTGTTTTCCTATGGTACTGAGCCATTTGCTCTTAAATATTAAAAAAGAAAAAGAAAGGTTGCTTGGTTGCAGAGGTGTCACTACTGTTCTGTCATCTGGCTGCTGAGTACTCCATATTATTTTCAAATATTTCCAAATGAATTCCTTTAAATTCTGAATAAGTGGTGATGCTTGTGTTTTTATTTAAATCAGATAAACTTGTACTTGAAAATGGAGAAAAAGCCTAATAAGAAGGAGGAACTGACACTAGTGAACAATGTTTTAAAACTTGCTACTAAGTTATTGAAGGTAAGAATTAAAATAGTATTTCCATGTTATAGGTAACCAGGAAGCAGAATAGGTTGCTTAATGAGTCCCTTGTGTGACTCCTGCAGGCCGAACACTGTGCTCTGGTTTAAATCTGCTCTGTGACTCTTTCACAATGACGCTACTTGTTCATACAGTAGAGTCTGTTTTGCTGCTATCTTTGTGGCTTACAAATTATTATTATATACAATTAGTTTTATTCTTGAACAGTATATGAGCAGCATGAGAGAAGGTACTTTGGGCTGGACAGGATGATGAATGCTTGAGAAATAAATGCTGCAATTTTGTTGTCTGTAGTGTCAATATCTGTTTCTACTAATAGGCTGCTGATGCATTTGTATTCTTACACAAAAGTAATTCCTCTTAAAAACTGCCAGCAGTTAGTGTTTCGAGTTAAAACTGGATTATACTTGATGTCTTCTTTACTTACTGTCGTAGAAGAATTCTTTTTGAAAGCAGAGAAGTTGTTACATAGGTCCATCTGTAACTGAATTCAAGATACAGATTTCATTTAATGTAATTCAGATATTTACATTAGTTTTCTGCTCTTCTCAGAATTATGTCTATCTTTTGTATTTGCAGTGGAGTTTTAAAACCACATTACATCTAAATTAAAAGGTTGTTCATTTTTATTTCACCTCTTTTGAAGGAAGAATCTACAATTTTTCTTTATTAAAAACAGGTTTATAAGGTCTTGGTCAAGGCCCAGGGTATACTGCAGGAGAGAGAAGAAGACTAATTTAAAGTTAGAAAATATAATTTTCTAAAGCATCAATGGTTGTTATACATAATATGATCTGCTCTTATGTTGTAAAACTCTTCTTTCTTACTCTCTTTAACATATTTCTGGGCCAGGAGAGTTTGGGTGACCTTATTCAGACACAGGTAATTCAAAATGGGTGAAGTAGCTTCTTTTTTTCAAAGTAGGCTCTTTTTTTTCAAAAAAAAAAAAAAAAGAATTAAAATATAGGCAGTTAAGTGGCTATTAGTATTTTTTTTTTCCTTTGTATTCCTTTTCTGGCTATGTTAATCAGCAATTATTCTCAAAATTAATGGAAAAAGAGTGGAATTGCAACAGGAAAGACTTTTTTGTGATTTTTTCCAATTAGTGAGGTAACCTGTCACGGTGGAAAAATTTTCTTTTCTTGTTTTTTTGTGGCTCGACTGTCCATCTGCTGTTTTACCTCTGGAGGTGATTACTGGAAATTCTAAAATGATGTCACCTTGCTGCCAGGAAAACTAGCTCTCTATTTTCCTGGCCTCTTGGGCAAATTGGTGGATGCTGTAGATTGGGAGCCCCAGTTGCTGAGGGGCTATTTAGAGACCATCAGTCAATGGTCAGTTACTGTGATGGGTATCTTACTGCACATTTATTTTTTTATATGCAGAAGAATAGAAGAATGTTTTACTCGACTGTGAAGACTTCCTGAACTATCTGATATTGCTCAATATTGAACAAAAACCTATTTGTGTAATTTTTGCTTTTTAACGATGTCATTGTTTTGCATTACTAGGAACTGGACAGTCCCTTCAGGTTATATGGGCTGACAATGAATCCACTGCTTTATAATATCACCCAAGTTGTCATCCTCTCAGCTGTATCTGGTGTCATCAGTGACTTGCTTGGATTTAATCTAAAGGTAACTACTTGATAAGCATCCTTTTTTTTTTTTTCACCATGACGTTCAGAATTTTATGATAGATGGATCTTGCATTGCAGCCTAATGAATCATTAACTGTATTAACTGGAAGAGTTCTTGTTTGAAAATGGTTGCAAAATTTAAGCTGTATCAGAAGAATAGTGATGTAGTTGTCAAAGCAGCCCTTTTAAAAATTGATTGCATTTTTGTGGCTTTCTGACTTCATTTAGTACACATAATTGCTGAGAATTCTTGGATATAAATAGAAACATTTGTACATAGAAGTACAAGACCTCATTTCACTTTTCTTCATATCCCAGATCTGATTTCTCTCTTGAATTCCTCACTATTGACAATGTAACTCTTTAAGGGACACAGAAAGATGCCAGCTACCCTTGTCTTGCAGTGCACTCAAGTGTTACACAGATACAGTATTACCGTGACCAGTTTTAGTGTCATTTCATCATGGTTGAAGGACTGTCTTGTGAGGTCCTACTCTCCAGCCCCTTCTGAAGTGTAAACTCTACAAAGTACTTCAGGATTCAGGTTGTGAGGCACATTAGTTTCCACAAGCTTCTAGCACAAAGCCCTTAATTTGCCATTCTGTTTTCTTATGTCTGCCCCTTTTTTTTCTTGTTAAAAGTAAACGACTTTAAAATTTGTGTATCATAGAATATGCAGCAAATGAAAAAAAAATATTAAATGTGTGTTACTACAGTTCTGGTAAACAGAAAACTGAGATGAGAAATGATGCTGATTTACTGCTCTAACTTTTCCAGCTCTGGAAGATCAAATCTTGACAATATATGAAGAAGATGAGATAATACAGTGTTACAGAAAAGCTCATTGATTGACAAAACTGCCTCAAAGCGGCCACTGAACCTGTATTTCAGATGCTACAACCTCTTCAAGGATGTCGTTTGGAAAATTGAAGTGTTTACATCTGACTGTCTTGTGCAATCTTTGTATTTATTTCATCTTCTCACTGTTTTATGTTCATTTTAGTTGACAGTTATATTTTATTTTCAAACTTACTTTTTAGTTTTGGAAAGGGTCAGATTTGGGAAAGGTCAAAAACTGTCTGAGAACTTGAAATCCTGGAAATGTATTATGGTAAATTACTGTATGTGTTGTTGAAGCTGAAGCCAATGCTGAACGTTTTTAGTTACAGTACGGCTACATGGAGGTCATTTGATATTTTGATAGTATGGTAAAACTTCTTAGAATATTTTGTTTGCACCAATCATTTATGAGGACAGAACATCGGTAGATGTTTGGTTGCAATAGAAAATTGAGACATAGAAAAACAATAAAGTACTGACAATACAGTATGACAGGTAGCAGAAATATTGTATATTACTATTAGAAGCAAGTGAAGATTTTGAGTATTTTGAGTAATTCCAGGATCTAAACTCATATAGGTTGCAGTTTAAATATCCTGGGATATTAATAAGGTATTATATAACAGGTCAACAAGTGCTCTTTGATAACACTTTTACTAGAGCAATAATTGTAAAGGGTTACCATGCTGTATGATATTTTGATAAAATTAAATATTGTATTTATTTGAAATACTGGGCTGTTCTGCGCAGCTCTGACTGTGCATGCTCAATATGTGCACTTTTTATTGTTACTTTTAATGAGAAACTTTATATATATATATACATATAAATGTATATTACTTGGAATATATTATGGTGAACTACGGAGCGGTATATATTATATGTTGAACTGAATATTTAAACAAGTGAAAGATTTAGTGGTAAAAGGAGTGCTATGAGTGACTGAGCGTAAGATAGATAGATAGATGCTCTCCTCTTGTACACTATAGTATATGCCATTCATACCACATAGAAGTTTAAGAACAGTTAAACACAGAGAAGCTCCTCTGGTGAGCAGCAGAGCTCGTGAAGCCGTATTTGGCAGATTTGTCTCTTCAAATAATCTTTCCTCCCTGCCGGACCTGTTCCCCGGCGCCCTCCCGGCCTTGGGCTTCCCACCGCTCCCTCCGCCTCTGTCCCTGCCTTGCACGTGGGCCGGTCGGACTGGCTTGTGATTCTAGTGTGACAAAAACAGATGTTCACCTGTGTGGAATTAACTTCTATATGTAAGAACAAACTTTAATTCTACAGTTTAATTGGGGAGGATTAATATCACCAGGCCCAAGTATTACTACATTTTATGCTTCTAAAATAGCGGCTTCGTAGGGAAAAATCACAAGTGATTAGGTGACAAGAGTCTGGACATTGCACTACGTTTGCTAGTCTTCAGAATCTTGAAAGATCTGGAGTAGTGTCTCTTAAACTGATGTGGTATACAATATTTTTATATATAAAGCAACACAAACAAGCATTTTGTATTTTATTTGCCTCTGTACTAATGTTTAATAATGACCAAAGTGCATTCTGGCTTTTGAAAGAATGTATTACTGGAGCTTTAAGAACACACTTTATTTAGTTTCTCGTGAAAAATTCAGCTGCATCTGATCGGTTTCTTCTTTCTCTGTTGTTTGATGTTGGGATTGTTTTTAAAAATTAAATACGTTTTATACACAGTTTTTTCCAAATTATGGTACAGACCTACACAGAACTTAATTTTGCACAAAATATATTTTAAGAAAAAAAAGTACAGCAGGAGTTCTATGGGTGATAAAAGATAAGGCTGTTGCTTTTTACAGCCTGTCACTATGACAAAACCATTCTGTACTCTAGAATGGAATTATTTTTAGAAATGTAAAATGGTGACTTTACAACTTTCATTACCTTAAAAAAAAAAGGGAGGGATGAAAAACATTGTGATTTTGGTTGAAGGTGAAATTAGTTTAACCATGTATACCTCAGCAACTAGCACTGTGCTGGATTGTTGCACTAACAAGTGGCGGCTTGGGGAGAGTAAAATATTTGTGAAATTAAAAATAATAAAGGCCTTTATTTGCTACCATTAGGTATATTCATTATGTTAAAATTGGGAGACGTTTATTCTCCTCCATCCCTCAATATGGAAAATCCAGCATGAGAATAGAGGCAAGTAAATAAATGGCAGATCTTGCGTGTTACCTGTTATTTTTTGCCATGTTTGTAACTGAAAGTGTGATCAAGCTTGGAATAAAGCTTCTACAGTTGGTGGTTAAAAAGGAAAAAAACAAAACAAAACAGTGCGGTGAGCTATATCTTTCCGTAATACTTAGCGTATTTCTGCGTCTGCCTGTTTTGATTTAAATCCACATATTCTATTTAAATTAAAGCAGTTTGGGAGAGAAAGCCTACACATGGAATGTAAATGATGGTTGTCAAAATTGCACTTTCTTGCAAGGTGTCACGGTTTTAGCCACTAACCAGATGACAGATGCTCTGTGATCCCCCGACCACCCTCCCAGGAGAGGATAACAGGAACTGGGGAGAAAGACTTCAACAGAATGTCTCGAGGATAAGGTTAAGGACAAGGTGGGTTCATTCACCACGTATGGTCACAGGCAAAGAACAGGGTAGACTGGGGAGAAAATAAATTTAATTTACCACCACCAGTTTAATCAAATCAATTCAATCAGGGTAGGATAGTGACAAAATAAAATACAACCAGATCTTAAATATGCCTTCCCTTCACCCCTCCTGCTTATCAGCTCCCTCCTCACCCTGCAGCAGCACAGGGGGGCAGGGGATGGGGTTGTGCTCTGTCCATTACACACTGTCCATGCTGCTCCTTCCTCCTCAGAGAGAGGACTCCTCACAGTCTTTCCCTGCTCCACCGTGGTGTCCCTCTCGTGAGAGACAGTCCTCCTCAAACTTCTCCATCCTGAGTCCTTCCCACAACCGTGTGTCCCTCCCGTGGGCTGCACTCCTCTCAGAAACGGACCTGTTCCAGCCTGGGCTTCTCTCAGAGTCACAGCGTGCTTTGGGTGTGTCCTCTGCTCTGACATGGGCTTCTCCATGGGCCGCATCTGGACGTTTCACCACTGTTAATCCCTCGGTCGGCAGGGCCTCATCCTGCCGTCTCACCACAGGCCTTGGGGACATCTCTGCTCCTGTGCCCTTCTCAGCCTCTTCCTCACACACTCTGGTGCCCACATGGTTGCTTTCCTCACCTCACCCTCCTCTGCAAACCAAAGAGCTCCCCAACACAAAAGACATGACGAAAAGCCTGGCCCAACATGTTTCCGCTCTTACATACGTGGATGGCAGAGGTGCTGAGTGGCCTGGCCGTGGCCAGAGGTGGGTCTGGCTTTCCCCTGGGCTGGGGGAGGCTCTGGAAGTTTTGCACAGGAGCCACCCCAGCAGACCCCACCGCTACCAAAACCTTTGCCATACACAGATTCATGACAAAAGAACGCAAAGTTTCAGACACACTTAGTTATGCAAAATAATTTAATTTTATTAAGACCTTTGACATGCAGCTTCCGAGCAACTTTCTGTTTGAAAAATATTGAAACAGACTTCAGTCCTATTTCACCAGGATTTCAATTGCTATTTTGGCTGTTGCGTTATCATAGAATCATCAAAGAATTGTAGAATGGTTGGGGTTGGAAAGGACCTTCAAGGTCATCTAGTTCCAATCCCCCCTGCCATGGGCAGGGACACCTCCCACTAGACCAGGTTGTGCTTGAAAGTCTCATCCAGCCTGGCCTTGAACACTTCCAGGGATGAGGCATCCACAACTTCCCTGGGCAACCCGTTCGAGTGTCTCATAACCCTCATAGTAAGGAACTTCTTCCTAATGTCTAATCTAAACATACTCTGCTCTCGTTTAAAACCACTGCCCTTGTTATCTTGTTATGTCACAAGATCTACTTCTATGTAAAAATCAAAAGGAAATTATCATTTACTGAAATCAAAATGAGATGTTTCAATAACATGCAATATTTGAGCAGAATTAATATGTAGTAAGAGATATTTTATCTCTTTGTTTACTGATTAGTGAAATATTTTCTGACAGAAAACTGTTGTTAACAGCTCCCAAACACCCACTTCCATTAGCTTAATTTTGGCTTTTCCAAAGCTTAGCCTTTGGACTTTAAGCATGTTCTGTTTGTTGTATCCCCATGACCACTGATTACTGGGCAGTGCATTACATTCCACACTTGGGTTCATTCACTCATTTTCTCGACTTACTCCAAATGTAAGCTATTTACAATTTAAAATTTGATTTGATAGTCATGAAAGACACTACATATATTGGGAAACTGACATCTTCTGAGAGCCATTCTTTTTAACATCCATCTCCAGGTGTCACCTTAGTGTGCCAGAACTCTGAGATACTGCCAGAAAATGCTGTGCACAGTGCAAATTTCCTTACTCTAGACTTCACCTATGTCTAAGTACCTTCCAAAATAGTTCCGGAGCTGAAGATGGTAGGATCTGACTGATGCATTGTTGCTTACTGGCTTGCTTCAGATTGTGTCCCATTTTTATCAATTCTGACCGCGAAATCATCCCATCCCATAGAAAATCCTACGCAGAATCTAAGCAGCTCTCGGTGTTCGAACACGAATCCAGCACGAGCTGAGTGTGTCCTCTGTCTTTCGCTGGTTGTGACTGGAAAGTCCCGATACGTCCTAATGAGAGAGTAGTATTTCTACAGCTCGTAGCATGGAGCTGAACTTAGATGTATCCTCCTGAGTGCCACGTTTGGAATCTGGAGGGACACCAGACCTTTCAGGAAACCACAGAAAGGAGTTTTGAGCGTAAGTACAGATGGAATGCAAAAAAGATACTTTAGTATTTTGAATAGTCTTCCATTTTATCTTCTGTGAATGGGACTTGTAAAACCCTTTGGCAAGATCCACCTTTGGCATCCCACAGTATACAACAGAGAGACTCTCCTGCTCTGGCAGGGGAGTTGGACTAGATGATCTTTCAAGGTCCCTTTCAACCCCTAACATTCTATGATTCTATGACTTTGTATTTGTCAGATGGTGATAGTGGGCTGCTGCTGCTGTCTTTACTGGATATGTCAGGCCCAAAGGCATTCACCTTGTCTGTTGGAGGGAAAAGGAGGAAAAAGGCTCTTGGTACTGCTGGTGTGCCCACTGCTGCCCCTGAGCAGAAGGAAAGTGTTATTCTTTCTTCTTAGTCGGTACAGCAATCTTGGTTTTACTGCATGACTGCAAAAAATATATCTGTATTGGTACAGGAGATGGGGAAGCAAATCTTTTAGTCATAAATAGCAACTGACCAACTGTGTAGGGAAAGTGGCCTTGTTTTCTTCCAATGTCACTACTTGAAAGGCAGCAGAGGAAATCATCTGTTGTTTTGTTTAAAAAAAAAACCACAACAAAACAGTCTTCACCTGTACTGTGGCTTTCCTCTCAAATGCTGCCTTCTTGCCTTGTCAGGCTTCAGAGAACTCCTCAGTCCTTGCTGGGCCATTAGGATCCTGCTTTGCTGACACTTTCTTTTCCTAAAACCACCATCTTCTTGTCACCTGTGATGGATGGAGGCTGGAGATGTCCTCTGAAGTTCCTGCATGAGATGTGCTCAGCCAGGAGGTGATTTTGGCAATTCAGCTAGGCCCTTGGGGAGTGTCTGGCCTGGGAGTCACAAAGACTGCTGCAAAACACCTGGAAGATATCTGTACTACCAATATTCATGACTTGGCTGATAAACGTGTTTGTGGTATTACCTGTCAGTTCAGCTAATTTTTTGTGCTTATTTTGCCTGTTGCTTTGCTAATTGGGCAGACAGACCCCACTGGTGACAGCAACCAAACAGTTCTCTAGGGAGGGGGGAAATGTTCATGGGCAGTTTGTGACAACTTGGGAAAGGAAGAGAGTACAATCCCTCTGATATCTACTGTACCCTGACCTGCTTCTGGTGACAATTTTGGATGTCTGCATTATTAAGTATATAAACTGAGTGCAACATTTTCTGGGGCTTGATAAAGAGAGATTTCCTCCTTATTGCCTCAAGCAGTCGGTCACTGCTAGCGTTGACTCTGACGTGTGGTGCATATTGTCTAGGTATACTGGCAGCCTTGAGAAGGGCCTTCTTACGAAGACCTCTCTGTTAGGGACTCCAAGATCTTCCCCATAATGTGCTTTTAGGTCCCTTGAGTAGTATTGAGACAGAACTTGTAGAGGATAGCAATGGACAGTTCAGTGATAGTAAGAGAAGACTAAAGATAGCACTGAGGGAGGATGCAGCTGTGATTCTTATCCCTTGGTCTTTGTGTGGATGCAAGATGATCCTCGTGCAGGCTGAAGACTCTTGGTGACCTGCGGCTGTAGATACCATGGCTTACCCAAGTCATACTGGGGAGGCTAAATCCTGTAGAGAGATTGGTTCTAAGTGTAGAACCCCATGTTCTGCAACCAGTCTCCAAGCTGGTCAACTACTGCTACCAGGTGTTTGTCCTCTCTGGTCATTTTGATCCTCACAAATACTGTACCCCATGGACTTTAATAGGTATGGACAAGTGCAGTAATCTTGAGAATGCCGTAGACTATTGCTTAATGTTGGATGTTTGGTAAAGAGGCTGTTCCATGTGAAGGAAAATTTGTCAACCATCTTCTGGCTCTTGGAAGTAGTTGGATTTGCTTCTTCAGCCCAAGGGCCAGCCGCTTGCAGAGAGCTCTGCCTGGGGCCCATGGTGGAGCACACTGCTACCACCGCAGCAGCCTGGACACTTTGCCACCTCTTCTGCACTTCAGGTGGTATTATATCAGGTTTAAGGCATATGGGGCTTTCTGGAAACAAAGTGTCAGAAGGCCTTGTTTTGGTGCTGTCATACCAAAGACACAATGGAATTTTATCTAAGCAGGTATGTAACACCGTGAATTTTAATAGTCATATATTAATGTAAAAGCTTAGGCCAGGATCTAAGTCCCATCTTGGTTTCACCAGGGCAAGTCTGCAGTGTCTGAACAGGAATAAACGGGAAAAGGCAAAGTAAACTGGTTGATGCTGGCTGCATTAACCACCAGGTGGCCGGCATGGGCTGGTCATTTGAGAACTTACCACTGTTACCTTTGGTGCACGTCCTTACGGAATGTCTTAATTATGCAAGTGTGAAATATTCATATAGAGTTAGTTTTGACTAAATGCTGAAGAATCAATATGTAACCTCAATGTGTTAAAAATAACTCTCTCAGAAAGTGTTGTTACACAATAATATAAAATTAATTTAAAATGTTGTGTTTCTATCTCTTCCTTCCTTATTCTTTTCCATTCTTTAATCACTTTAATCTTGAGCTAACACAGCAAAATTTCAGAGATCTGAATTTGCTGCAGATTGGGTGTCGTGATAAAAAGTCATTTCTGTGGGCTGTAAGCAATGCCCAGTCTTCAGCTATCAGTAACAGTATTCTCTGCAAATCAACAGAGATTTCCTTTCTAGCTCATGAGACATGAAGTTGCAACCTTCTATATGGACACAAAATACTTGTAATAAAATAAACAGCACTGATTGCTGATCAAATTAAAATTTTCCAGTATAAGTTAATATAATTTTATTATCTGGAGTAAGAAATAAGGTCGTGCTGTGGAAAGACTGGTCCTTTTTACTTCCTTCTTTTTCTACATTCAATTAGTAAATTCAAGCAAAAAAAGCCCCAAACACAGGCAGTTCAGGGACAAGCTTCCACAATGATTTAATTTGTTACTTATTTAATTTAATTTATTACTTCAGTCTTTGTGTTTTAAAATGACAGTATTTTATGTTTAGGCACGCTTGCATTCTTAAACACCCACCCACCTGACTTTTCACTTATAGCCCTTACTTACAGACAGCTCCTGCCCCTTGAGCATGGCCTCATTGGTAATGAAATTTATCAAGGATTAGGTGGCTGCCTCCTGACAATATAACAATTCAAGCCTGAGTCTCTAGACATACGATTGTAAATTAAATGAAATCTTTTGCTTTTGCTCTATCTCATGCATGTGAATGGATGGGAAGTGAATTGCTTGGCTAATTGAAAAATGCAGTTAAACAAGTGAAACCGAAGTGGTAGATGGCACTAAAGCAGTGAGTTTTGGTGAGATGGTTGTTTTATTTTGGCATATCAAGGAGCTCTCTAATATTTCATTAAACTGTCTCTGCAATAGGGCTGGTTGGGATCAAAGGCAACTAAACCAGCCTAGGGATAAGGGTTTGACCTCATGAAAGGTCACTCTCCAGCAGCTCTGCATGCCCTGCTCATGATACCTGTGGCCGTGGTCATACACTTTGCAGAGGGTTCACTGACCTGAGCTTCAGATATCTAAAATTTAGACACTGAATTGGCCCAAGTCACTAGAAGCGCACATTTACCTTCAAAGGGGAATTCATTCAGTTGATATTTTACACTATTTTTGGTGATCTTCTGCAGTATTTCTCTCTTGAGTATAAAAAAAAAAAAATAGTGCATATAATTTAGAATCAGACACGAAACTTTTGGCCACCTAAATTAGGGCAGATTGATCCTACTTTTCTGTTTTGTTCCGCAGTGAAGACTTCAGTGCTCACAGCTGTGTAATTAGTTCAGCTGCTGGAAAAGAAGACTTTTTTTTTTTTACTTTTTTTTTTTATTTATTTTGTTGGTTTGCTTTCAGGAAAAAAAGACTTCCAAATGAGAATTCCATCATCCTGCGCCACCGCTCAGAAAGTCTGCCCCTGTGCTGGGTACCGCAGCTGGTGCACTGCGCCTCTGTGCAGCTGGAGTCAGCACAGCACCGAAAATAGTCACAGCCAGCACCAGAGTAACACACAGGTGTGCCTGAGGATATCTGGGTTTTTTAATTACTAAAATGAGTAATATGAAGGACAGATAAGATCAGCGCTAAACTTGACCCAGCCAGGGGAAATGCTGCTCCTGTTGATTGCAGGGAGTTGTAGGGGTACCGCTGCTGTCGTTCTCTGACTGTTACGTTGAAAATCCCTTAAGGCAATGCTGCTGCCGGGTTTAAAGATGTGATGCCCTCGAGCCCTGAAACCCATCTAGAAACACAGGACTCTCCCTGCTTGGTAAAGATCCTCTGTGCAGAGCAGATACTGCAATGTGTGTCCTCCCGACAGCTGAAATCAAGAGTACCCTTTGCTCAAACAGAGCAGAGGTGACAGAGACAAGGTTTTCCATATGTTGTCTTCATTGTCTTCAGGCGGTACTTTTGCAACTGAGTCAAAGATACTCCTGGCAAGCCTGTACTGACTGGCCAAACAATGCTTGCAGGGCAGATAAAGTGGTACAAAAACCCTCCAGCTTTCAGAGGGGGAATGGCTGACATTTTACCCATATCCTTCAGCAAGCCCTCCTGGTTCCAGTCTTTTGTAAACCCATGCTATGAAGTTAGACCGCTTCTAAGTTTTTTTGGTGAGATATTTACTCATCTGGCCTGTGTTGATGATGGAAGTAACTCCAATAGGCTGTGGGCCCCGGCACTTCTGCTGTTTCTGTGGATGCAAAAAAAAAAAACAGCAAGAAGAGAAAAATACAATATTTAACCTGCATTTTTCACCTCTCCTTTGTTCGTGGCCTTTTAAGTAATAGCTCTTGATAGCAGATAACCAGCACTGAGTACAATGAGGTGAACTTATCTCTCATCTTATGAATACGAATGTTACGGTGTCTGGTCGGTCTGTTGACTTGTGTGCTGTGGAGGAGTCCGACTGTTCACAGCTCTTCCTGGTTCGTGCTATGACTTTTTTCCATGCTTGTGCAGCTGCCTGAAGCTTCTCCTGAGTGCAGCTGCACATTTTTGCTGCCATGCTGTTTGCTACTCCAACCCAGTTGTGGGTTTCTTTTAACACAGTTTATTTCAGTGGTGTTTATACCGTGAGTGTTGGTGCTGATACAGCTGCACAAGCGATGCACTGTGGTAAGGGGGTAGAAACTCGAAGCTGACTTTTTGGCAGCAGAAAGCATATTGTGTAGCTGCACATAGTAGTGATCACTGGCATCAGCCTTGGAATAAATAGGAGCCATTGAAGCTATTGAAATGGGATTAATTCCCATTGTGTATAGAGTGGAATTAATATAGTGAAAGCAAATAATGTAGGCAGCCAAAGAATTTGGCCTTGAGGTGACATAATGCTGCAGTTAGAGACTGCCATTATTTCCTATTCTTTCCCACGCACATGGGTACATTATGTGTTTCAAATGCACCACAAATCCTAGCCTCCTAGATAAAAGTAAAAAATTGGAAAATCAACGTATGCAAAAGAATAATTTAAAAATAATTATTATAACTTGGAGGAAGCAACAGCTGTTTCACTTGTTGCTGGATCTCTCTGAAGGAGAACTAATTTTCCAAGCATATAGAGTACATGCTAATCAGAAACATTTTTCTCTATGCAGCAGCATAATGGTGTTTCTCAAAATATTCTTTGTGTTAGCCTAATAATGCACAAACAATAATGGACACAAAGCTGTAGCAGGTTTTGCCACTACCTTTATATATCTTTTCTTTCAAATTCTACCTTTATGGTTTTTTTCCTTCAAATTCTCTTAACTGAGCCAGTAACCATTGCTGAAATAAAAGCAAAATAGATTACTTATGACTGAAAAAAACCATAAAAACAAACCCCAAGACCTGGCTGTAAAAAAATTAAAATAAATTAAAAAAAAAGAAAAATCTGGTTTCACTGAAAACAAGGTTGATGGCTTGTTGAAGTTACTACTGACGATGCAGATTTAACACCTGGAGCTCACAGGTGGGAAATATACTGAGAACTGCAACCCCCTTTTATCCAGATCTGATCTTTTGAACCAGCTCCTTCTAACAACAGCTGCGTCTTCTGCTTGTCAAGATACCAGCCCAGCTCTGCAAAACTAATAGCTGTCATTGCAGTACAAGAAAATCGTGTAGATTAGATAGCTCAGATAGTGGTTGTGGTACTGCTAAGAACATTAAAACATTTCCACTGACCTTACCTATGGACAGACTGCAGAGCATCCAAAGGAGGGCCAGGAAAGTGATCAAAATGTTATCTGAACCTGTCCTGTGAGGAGAGACTGAAGGAGTTTGGTGTCTTCTCCCAGGAGATGAGAAGGTTCAGAGGTGACCACATCACAGTACCCAGTACTTAAATGGTGACTACAAAGAGGATGGAGGCTCTCTCTTTGCAGGAAGCCACATGGAGAAGACAAGGAGCAATGGGTACAAGCTGCCTATCTGAGCCACGGATTTCCATGCATAAACAGATCTGCATTTTAAAGATGTAAAGACTTTCTTTGTGTCAGAATACAAGGTAAACCAAGAGATAAAACCCAACAAAGATCAATGAGGAAGGCTGTGGAACTGTTAATTCTCTGCAATGCTCCTTATCAAATGCAATTATTATTTGAGAAAATATTTCCAGAGCCTTTGGGATGTAGCTGTGAGTGTAAGCCCAGACATCACACTCCTCTGACTGGGACTGCCGCTGGCTGTGCGTGGGGCCATCCGAAGGTACGCAGACTCTGCAGAATTATCATCCGGGAGCACCATTTCTTCTTGAGGATTGCCCCGTGATGCACTAAGTGCACTTTCTTTAATACCAGCAGCAGGATTATCTGGTTAACATGCCCGTAATTCTACTGTTTTCAGTTGACATAGTAGAAGGAAAAATCCTAGTCAGCTTGGATTGTTTATTGAAAATTTTTGCTTGAATAGACATTGAAGTCCAGCCTTTTTGACTTAAGATGTCAGTTAGACTTCAGCAGCAGTAAATTATTCAGGTTTTGACTACAGGCAAACAGTTTTGACTAGTGTTAATGTCACAAAACTTTAGTGGCTATGGGACACTTTTCAAATAGCTATAACCAACATCCATACAATCAAACTCAAAAGACCGGAGATAGGCTGCATGGAAGTGTCCTCAGCCTGATTTAAACTAGGATGCCCTGAGGTGTGACAACGGTTCAGAAGAGTGATGTATCAAACATAATTATGGTAATTATACGAGATTGTACAGGCTATTAAGATGCTCTACTCAATAATATGAGATTTTTTTCAATGTGTTGAAGAATTTTGTGATTCCACCCTCCTTTGAATACGCCATCAGCAGCTGACAGTTTCTTCTAAGATTTGCAGAAGATGTTGGTTTTAAGATGGAGCAATGTTTTTTTCATAAGTGAATGAACTGGGGAGAGAATAGAGGGGTTGGGAGGAGCAGACAAATGGATCACAGAGACAGGGAAGGGGAGCAGGAGGTGGTTGGTGCATGGTGGGGTAAAGAAAAACTTAGGTCAAGACGAAGTATTACCAGCTAGGATCTTGAGGAGAAAACATTCTTCCTCCATCATTAGCTTGGCCGAGTACCCAAGGCCAAGTACATGAGTTGTTATTTAGAATAATGATAAAAATGGGAGTAAGGATGCGCAGAAGCGGAGTTTTGCCCATACTGCATGTAACTTCTGTGTGGTGTAGGGAGGGAGAGGGGTAAGAGAGGAAAGATATCAAGCTGAATGGAGCACAGGTGGTTGCCTTCAAGTCCTGGTGCCCAAGATTTTTCCTGTGTTTCATAGAGAGTGGGAGGAGAGGGAGACATCTGTTCCTGAGTCTTTTCTCCATGCAAGGTTGAGGTGGCTGTGGTGCACTCCTGGACCTAGAGAGACAGGGAACTACTGGAGACAGTCCAGCAGAGAGCAGCAAAAATGACCCAGAGACTGGAGCACCTCTCTTATGCGGAAAGTTTGAGAGAGCTGGGACTATTTAGCCCGGAGAAGAGAAGGCTGAGAGGAGACCTTATCAATGTCTGCAAATATCTAAAGGGAGGATGGAACTGGACTCTTCAGTGGTGCCCAATGACAGGACAAGAGGCAATGGGTGCAACAAGCTGCAACACAGAAAGTTTCATCTAAATATGAAGAGAAACTTCTACCGTGAGGATAATGGAGCACTGGAACAGGCTGCCCAGGGAGGTTGTGGAGTCTCCATCTTTGGAGACTTTCAAAACTCGCCTGGATGCAATCCTGTGTAACGTGCTCTAGGCAATCCTGCTCTAGCAGAGAGGTTGGGCTAGATGATCTCTAAAGGTCCCTTCCAACTCCAACAGTTCTATGATTCTGTAACCTGGATGGTGAGAAATCATAGAATTATAGAATATTTCAAGTTGGAAGGGACCCATAGGGATCATCGAGTCCAAATCCCTGCTGCTCACAGGACTACCTAAAACTAAACCATGTAACTAAGAGCATCATCCAGACACTTCTTGAACTCTGACAGGCTTGGTGCCATGACCACTTTCCTGGGGAGCCTGTTCCAGTGACTGACCACCCTCCCAGTGAAGAACCTAATGTTCAGTCTGAACTTCCCCTGATGCAGCTTCATTCCATTTCCTTGTGTCCTGTCACCTGTCAACAGAGAGAGGAGATTAACACCTCTACCTCTGCTGTCCCACTTGAGGAAGTTGTAGACTATTACATGGTCACCTCTCAAGCTTCTCCAGACTGAACAAGCCAAGTGACCTTAGCTGCTCCTCATAAGTATTGCCCTCAAAGTTTTTCACCATCCTAGGTGCCTTCCTCTGGACACACTCTAACAGCTGGATGTTTGTTTATATTGAAGGACCCAAACACAGTGCCCAAGGTGGGACCGCAGCAGTGCAGTGTGGAGTGGGACAATCACCTCTCTTCACAGGCGAGCGATGCTGTGCTTGATGCACCCCATATTCAACCTGCTATCAACCCAAATCCTCAGGCCCTTACCTGTGGTTCCAGGGCTCTGAGAGTCATGGAGAATTCACAAAGAGCTATGAGCATAGAGAGAGAGCAGATGCTATGTAGAGGGCTGGTATTTGTTTTAAGAACAACCCTGGAATACTCCACCCTCTTGTTAGTGTATCAGAGAGACACAGGCGGCATTTCTTGATTTTTTTTTTTCTATTTGCAGTGTTAGCAGTAGTACCTCTGGGTACTCATGCCATGTACTAAAACATATGGCAAATTACTTCCCCATATGTGTTCACAGAGTGATATGTGTCGGGCAGATTAAACCTCAGAACAATCGGAAGAAGAGCTTTGCATTCCAAGCTGGAGAACATGGCAGTAGTCTCACATTGTCTAGACTTCTCTCTTTTTGCATATTTCGAAGCTATTACATTCATTTCCTCTGGCTTCCTTTCTGCCAAGATCCATCTGCAACTTAGAATTGTTTAAGATATCTTTTCATATTCATGGTATTAGTCACTGTGACCATATTCGGAGTGAGCACTTCTGATGCTCCCATCCATTTTCGTTATAGCAAATTAATCCCATTCTGGGAGGGTGATGGAAACCGGGGGATTTTTATTTATCTGTGTAGCTATTATAAATGAAATGAAAAAAAAATCATGAAGCTAATGTTTTAAAATACTGATTAATCTCATTTTTTCTTAGAAGATTTATTATCAGACAGATATGATAAAGAAAACTCATTTTTTTGGCTGTGAAAATGTATTAATTAAAGGACAGTGTCACAATGAAAAAATGAAGACAAACTTATTACAGAGTAATTTTCATTAGAAACTTGTGAAAGTGCAGTTCTTGACTAGCTGGAATTAGGGGTTAATATTCCCTATTTCACTTTGCTGATGTTGATGGCATTTTAAATATCTTTTGGCAAGTTTGAATAATATTGCGTACATTAGGAAGCAGTCTGCCAGCAGGAAAAGGAAAGTGTTTAGATAACGGTGAAACCTCCTAACACGAGGAAGGGCTGGAAGGAGAACTTCAATCAAAACCTACAGATTCCTCTTGCTTCCTCAGCTAAAGGGAATGCTCTCTTACCTGAAAGTACTGATTGAGTTGTACCTTCGCCTTGGGCTGAAGTTAAAAGCCTTGCCCCTCAATCACTGCTTTCCAAGGTAGGGAGCAAGGAAAATTTGCCTTTAAGAATTTGCTGTCATAGGGTTTGGGCATCAATTTATCAAGCAGACAAAAATTTGGGTATAGGCAGGAGCCTGGTGATTATTCATGTTTGAGGGAGCAAGGAGCCACCATCCATGTGCTATGGAGCTTGCAGCTCAGCTGTACACATCCCTCTCTTTAAATTCTTCGTGTGTACAGCCCTTTCTTTCAGCTGGAAATCTGGGAGTCAGTCGGGTTTTGCTCATCCAATTGATACGTTACTCTCGGAGCATCTGTTCACTTATTTCAGCTGTCATGAAATTCCAGTCTGCCACAAGACTTGGGAAGCTACTGTTTTGGGGGGTGCTTTGGGTTATGGGGACAAGACTCAAGCCTGAGCACTCAATGCAGTCCCCCAGTTTCTGCAGAGCTTCGTGCTACTCTCCTCTGCATCCCCGCAGCTGCCCCAAAGTCTTAGGGACTGACACTCACCTGCCTGCTCTGCTCCATGTGCACAAATGTGATCTGAGTCTGTGTAAAACTCTACCTCCTTAATTTTCAAAGTCTTACTTTTTCCCATTTTACCAGAATAGGTGTGTATGCATATTGCAAACCTGTGCTATAATCCCCCAGCCTGACTTTCTGGTAGGTGTGCAGAACAATTTCCCATTTACAGCCACGTAAGGAGACCAGACCCTTAAAACATTGGCTGATAGATGATTAAGCAATGAATGATAGACAAGATTTTATCTGCAGGTCGCTGCCATGATGTACACAGCAGGGCTGTTCTTCAGCCCCTGCTGCAGTGCTGTGGCTTTACCTCAGCTCAGCCCAGTGCCCCCAGCCCAGCTGGGGTGCTGAGCTGCTCTGCTCCATCCTTCCTGCAGATGGGGACTGAAAACTACATTTTGAAGGTGTGGATACGCTGAGTGCTGCAGCTCCCTTCCAGAAGGCAATTAGTCATCCCCTCCAAGCCAGGCTCTGCCTCTCTCTGAAACCTGCATTTCTTGAAGAGGGGTGTGCAGTGTTTAAAGAGCAGCATTTCTTCCCTTTCAGTTGACTTCCCAGGACCTCTGCTGAAAAACAGAAGGGACCTGAAGAACCAGCGCTAGATGTTATCTGTCAGTGCGGACCGCCGTGAGAAAGCGGCTCAAACACGTGTAACTGCATACACTCGTACACATATGCTTTTAGTATCTTCTAGTTTATATATTAAATAGAAATATATTTAAAATGTAGAAATATATTAAATAGAAAATGTTAGATAAGCAAAATCATGGCCAAAGTGTCTTTCGTGTTATCAATGCTGGGATGCGAAACAGCAGGGAGAGGCAGCTTGGCACGGCTCCTTTAGAACCTCTGTAAACAGGTTATTTGGACTGTGGGTGCTCCAGCTTGCATTTCTTACAGCGATAATCAGAGATGGCCGTTACGCATCACACTTCTTAGCCGAGGTATAGTGCTCTGTGTCAGTGGTTATACATATTCCCAGGCCAGCTCAGCTTTGGAGATAACATGGCAACATGCAACCAAGCCACCTCGGTGGCTCTGCCTGGAGGTGTCTGGGTTTCACTATGGGAGGTCAGAGCGGTGCTGCAGCAGTCAGCACCCCTGCAGCGAGTGTTTCAGTTTGGATAGAACAAATCTAGGTATTTGAATTCCAGAACATGCTGAAATCTTCTGTGAGGTAAGAATTATCATTTTGGACAGAGCAGGGGATTCAGCACCAGGTTTCTGGCTTTTATGTTTCCCCTAAAAGGCCTGAAGTGCTCAAGTAGCCCAATACTCTGCTGGGAGTGCTCTCCCCTGTGCTGTAATAGACAGGGTGTAACAGCCAATTTCCCTTCCAGGCATTATGTGAAATTCTGTCCACCCTGGTTTGATTTCAGTGGAGCTAAGCTTTCATTTTTATCTTGTAGGGAATTTGCTCTGATTTATATGATTAAGAGTTTTATATAACATTATTCTTGTAAGGATACATGTTTTTGCCCCTTTAGAAGCTTCTCAACCCTGGAAGGACAAGTATGCCCACAAATTATGTCTCTAGGATATTTTTGTGACTGGAAGCAGTAATAGCAATAAATAGAGAGAAAACCTTAACAGCCTTATGCTGCCTTACACTCGACTAGGAAGAGCCTAGAGATCAAATGCATGAATAAGAACATGCTCAGAAAAACATGAATTCCTCAAATTTAGCAGCCCGGCACAACTTCCATGTGGGGTGGGACATGTTTGAAGCAGGTTAATGTCACTCTGAATTTTATTTTCTGTCTAGAATTGGCCCTCCTCCCAGATTTTCAGACTGAAGGCTTACAAACATTATTTGCTTATACCTGCAGATCTTTTGTAATCAAAAATAAATACTTCAGATTCATACAAGTCTTTTTTGTGTTCATGTTAAAGAAGAGCACAGGATAAGCGATGCTGGACCTTTGCCTCTGCTTTCACAAAGAGCCGCTGAAGGACAAGAGCATCAGGATGCTGGTGCTGCAGCTGCCCTTGGGTTCCTTAGCAGGACAGAAGCTCCGTGTTTATCCCTTGTTCTCTAACATTTGTGAGTCTCGCCTTTACTGTACACTGTAGGTGCTCATGTTGCTGGATGCAGGTCTTCAACCTTCGGTGGTGTCATCAGTTCTTGTCTCAGAGGAGCGGCTTCACAGAAGAGCCCTCCTGGGAGACAGGCTGCCACCACTCATCCCACACAAGTGTGCTCAGGGTTGTCCTTCCTGTGACTCACCCCAAAATCTCTTCCTTCCCTTCTTATCCCCTTGGTGTTTCTGCCTTGCCACCTGCATCATCCATGCTGGGCTTCACAAGTTTTACAATGCTTTTTTGTTAAACGTTGAAACCATTTCCACCACTTGGTTAGGTTTTACAGATTCCTAGGAGGCTGAATTTCCAAAGCATTTTTTTGTTGAACAGCCCAAACTTTAAGTCCCAGCTGTCTCACCCCGCCAGCAGTTACAGCCTTTGATCATCAACATTTCTATTATGATACTTGATTAAAGGCATTCAGAACTCAAGGTGAGAGCAGACAGAGATTTACATTTGAAGTGATTTATTAACCTGCTGTAATTTAAGGCCATACTAGTTTCAGAATATTGTTAGTCCTTAATTTCTGTCTCTCTTTGTGCTATCCAGAAATAGACAACTAATGTTGCTTTAATTCAAAGGGGTTTTGCTTCCTTGGAGGAAATATTAGAAGGAAATAAAAATTCCATGATTGGTAAAAGCAAGCAGGAAAAAATGTCCTTTTGAATTCCCATTCTCAAAATCCCTAGGCTACAAACAAAACTGATTAAGATATCACCTAGGTAAGAAAGAAGAAAATACCTCCAGTGTGTCCCAACTCATACAGAAACATTTATGTCACCTACTTAGTAGCAAACAAGTGTCAAACTGAGCTGTGAATAGTGCATGGATATTCTAACTATGATCACTGCTTGGCAATACTACAAAATCCTTTTTCTTATGATATGAAAAATCCTCGATGGATTAATACTAGAGTAATTCAGCTATGGTCCTCACCATGTCGTGACTCTAATAGCCCACTCTTCTACCAGTGCCACTGTATGGTGCAGGGGGGAGTAACAGTTTTAATCACTTTGTTAACCATATCCTAACTGTCCATAAAACTGAGGAAGTTAAAGAATGTCTCGGGATTCCACTGAGCACTCTCACTTCGTTGTTTTCATGTGTGTCACTTCTTATTTCCTTAAGAATAATCATTTGATAGACAGAAATGCAAATACATGACTAACCTAAGAAAAACAATGTCATATACAAACTTCAGGTTTCACGATAGAAAGCCAAAACGATCCTAGTACGAGAAAGCTTCAGACCCTACACAGACTTACCTGGTAAAACTCTGACTAAGCAGGGCTGCTTGTGCGACTGTCGGGATGTGCTTTTATGAGCGTGCATGTGTGTGTGCATGTGTACAGCCTCTTTGCTGTGTCTGGTTACCACAGTAAAGTTCTGCTTCATTTTCTCATACCACACGTGCAGTGAGGTAGAAAAAATGTATACTTCTGTGTCCCCAAAAGAAGGGAGTACCCAGGTGTTGATTTCCTTCATATTCTGTAAGGACCTGATCCCTTTTCTCTGAAAGACCTGGGTTTAGATTTTTAAAATATGTGGTATTTTTTAAAAACAGAAAAAAATCATGAAGACAATTTATGGGGGGAAAAAAGCAGATCAAGCAAATCGAAACAATCAGGAGATCTGCAAAAAGGAAAGGTAAACAAGTTTGAGGTAGTTAGAATTGGGATGGCAGTGTATGCGTCAGGGACAGACACGTTGATGGATTCCAGGCAGACGCATCTGAAAGAAAGGATCCGTGATGACCCACACAGGAATTGCGCTCCGAGGGACACTATGTGTGTGGCTTGGTGCAAACACACATTTCCTCTCTAACAGCTGTACACCAAGCTCTGAGCTGCTGTCTCTAGATACTTGAATGCACATCACGGTGAAAAAGCGCTGTCATCTTCTTGGGAAGAAGACATAAGGTCTGTGATGCAAATGTGAACTTTGGAAAGAGAGATTTCAAGTTACCATTATGACACCTTTGCAAACACATTAGTAATTACCTGCTAGTAAGATGCACTGCAAAATATTCATTCTTATAAACCCGTGACATCCACAGTTATTCACTTTTGTGTTACTTTCTGAGCACTGCACCTGTGTGATGGGGTAGCAGCAGGCAGGGGCTGCTCAGGCAGCACAGGGCAGGCAATAACAGATGCTGTGAGTTCTGGTTTCGGTAAGACTCCCTGAGAAGGAAGGTACTGATTCTCAGAAGAGGTCGGTTGTCTTTCTGCCTCATTAGTGTGGTGACAGTCCTCCAGGTTGCCCCAGATCGGCAGAGCTGCAGCTCAGCTATCCCCTACGGCTGAGTCCCCGCGTCAGCTGTGGGCACTTGCGCTGAGATGTTGCACATGAGTAATATGACTAGTAGCTCTGGCTGAACCCCCAAGGTTTCCCTGCTTATCTCCTTCATGCAGCCTGATCCTATAGATATGCTCAGGATGTGTCTGAAATTGAAGGCATCCAGGAACATCTTGGTAGGGATTTATCTATCCTGACTTCAGAAATTGAGATGTCAGACATGACTTAGCAAAAGATTTAGATGCTTCTGCAGGACAATCAATTTCATCCTAAAGGTGCCTGACGCATTTCTTCCTAAAGGTGCCTGGGTCTCCTTTATAAAAAGCGTAGAATAAGTGGCAGTAACGTAGCTATCTCAACTTGGATGAGATGAATCCTGTTCTCCATCCATTTCCCAATAGTCTCTGGAACAGTTTCTGAACTTGGGACACAAACACTCATCTTCCTAACCACTGGGCTACCGCATATGCTCAGTCTCACTTGTTTTATTTTTTATAGTTTTTTAAAGGGAGTGAGGGCTTGCCTTGAATCCATAAACCCTAGTTGTGCACCTGAGCACTACAACATCACCAAGTCACAGAGGAAACCCAAAGCAGAAAGCACATTTACGCACACACACATGCTGCTCTTAAAAATCTTCATTTTCTTTACCCAGTGACATAATAAAAGACAACCTTTGAGAGGCAGCCGCTGAAATGTGGATGCAGAATGTGACAAATGAGAAATCCAGCAGCAGACCTCTTTCTCTGCTGGAGGTAATGGAGGAACAGCTCCAGATATGCAGCAATGTTGATCACATGTAGAATCCTTAACTGAGGGAGATGGTGCTGAAGCAATTCCTTTCTCTCTTCTTCCTTTATCCTGGTCTTGAAGAACCCACGATTGTCTTTTTTACCCCCTTGCTACCTTGTTTGCACTGTCACCCTGTGCAGTATATTTCATATTTTGCTCTAAAAATGGATTCCTCCCAGCTTTGAGTTCACATTCCTTTTGGGCCCACTAATTGGTAATTTGCGCTTTGTGCTTGTCACCTTGCAACCCCAGTTTCATCCTGTTCCTGTAATGCATCTTTGAGGAGTTCCTCTGCTGTCATTCTACATCTGTGCTTTCAGAACGCCTTGCTATGCAGTATAGACTTATCCATTGATTACCGATTCCCAATTCTGATTAAGGCTACGTGTCCTCTGAGTGCTCGACAGTCACCCACCACGCAACAGTTGTCATGCTGGAAGAAATAGGAAAACTCAAAAAAGTCTATTTCAGAGAAGAAAACTAGTTAAAAAGACACTGCATAATGACCACACAGAGAAGAAATTACAGATCTTCTTGGCTGAAAAGCCTTGTACTTGTGAAGCCGAGCCCTGCTGGTGTTAGGCTGTCCAGACAGCAGTAGGTTACCAGCCTGGAGGAGGACACATCCTCTTTGCCGAAGACTCAAAGTTTGACCGAGGTTTTTTTATAACTTGATTTTTTCATTATGTTTTTGTAAGCTTATATAGTAGTAGTTTTCTTTACTGTTTATGGATTATATCCATTGGATTACTAAGGTTGTAGGTCAATGTAAGTAACTGTGTTGCCGTGACTTGAGTTCTTATGACTTAGTCGTTTCTTCTGTGTCAGTTTTATTCTGTGTTGTCTTGCCCCAATTCCATTAGACATTGTAAAACTTCTGGTAGTTCCATAAGGTTACATACTTACAAGATAATTTACAATATTTTTTTAAATGGTGTGATATTAGCTAATGATAAGAATCCTATGACTGTGTGTATTATTTATGATTTAAAGGACAAAATTCTTTCCTCTTAAAGTATTACAGTTTTTGTTATGCTGGTGAATCACTTTGCTACTGAAAGACCTTTCCTACTAGTGCTTGCTGCTGAAGCACTGGCTTGCTTTGCCTTGTCTATAAATACTTCTGTATAACAGAGTAGAAGAGCTCTGGCAGGGCCAGGCTGGCATGGCTGGAATACCCTGCATGCCAGAGGCATGGTTCCGAGTGGCCTGGCACCAATCCTGCCCTGGGCTGGAGCACCCATAAAGATGACACTTCCGAGCTGTCCTTTCCCAGCGGTGAGGCTGCGAGGAAGAGTCAGCAGCAGCAGCAGCAGCAGAGCTGCCGGCTCCTCTCCACTTCGGATGTGTGTGTGCACCCATGTGCTGTGTTCAAGGGCACAGAGGAGTGTCAGCGGCAGCCCACCTTGTCTGACTTTCCCCTTCTTCCCCATGGAGCAGTTCTTACCATTCTTGCATCCTATAAAAACCACAGAAGGCTTTTCAACTTACAAATGCTTTCTCCAACTGCAAGAAAAGGGAGTAAGAGATGTCATTAAAATAAGCAGGTTAATTCATACTTCATATTTCACATGCTACAACTTCTTTTTTTTTTGTTTTTTTTTTTATATTGCATCAATACAATCTTTTATAAAAATGGATGTAATAGTTCCTTACTGTCCCTCAAGCTATGCTGTCCAAGATTCCTGTGCTTGGTAGCTGGATGTGAGAGTAATTGATACTCTTGTATAGTGACAGCTCATACCACCCTGCTTTGGCTCGTGGGACCCATTTATTCCATCTAAGCCCACAATGTTTACATGGCCAGTCCAGGATGAGAGGTCCCAAACCATTTTTCTATGTTGGCTAGGCCACCAGGAGGCAATCCAGACCTGCATGCTAAAAAATCAGCAACAGTTTCTCCAGGGTAGTTTGCCCCAGGCAAGCCTGTTCTTGGGTTGATGGTATCAGAGCTGTATGCTGCTGTGTACATTATTTACTATGTCCTCCTGGTGTGAAGAAAATACCTTAAATGAATGGGAAAACTGGAGTCAATTTGTCAGTAGTTGGACCATCATTTACTCCTTTTGTCCTTCAGCAGTTGTATAAGCAATGGAAATAGCTGGGTCCTGCAGAATAGAGAATGGACACCTAAGTGGGAAGGTCTGACATAGTAGAGAGCTCTGGTGGCTTCCATGCTCAAAGCACTTGGTGCCTTGTCACCTCCGGTGCCATTGCTGGGGTGCTTGCTGACATTTTGCTGAAGCTAAGGAATCTCAGAGATGGTACTTCTTTTATAAATGGGGCTGAAATATGAATAATTTCTACCTAATTTGCAGAACACTAACAATCAATCTTGAAAACACTAGTTGTAAAATCTTCTGAATTTATTTCAAAACCATTTAGTCTGGGAAGGAGCTGCTAATCAAAGAACATAATGGACCTATAAAACAGTGAAGTAGAGTCCTACTTGTTAACCTCAGGGGACCGAAGATATGGAGAGGATCAATTTAGGCTTTGCATTTGCATTTGTATGTTGGTATGAAAAATGTTCAGGGAATTGGGCAGAAGCTGCTTGAGGAGTCTTCCCACAGGGAATCATAGAATCATAGAATGGCCTAGGTTGGAAGGGACCTTAGAGATCATCTAATCCAACCTCCCTGTCATGGGCAGGGATGCCTCTCAACTAGATCAGGCTACTCAAGGCTCTGTACAACCTGGCCTTGAACACCTCCAGGGAGGAGACATCCACAACTTCTCTGGGCAATTTATTCCAAAGTCTTGCCACCCTCGTACTGAAGAATTTCTTCCTAAGATGTAATCTAAATCGATTCTCCTTCAATTTAAACCCATTTCCTTTTGTCCTATCAGTCAACGCTCTTGTAAAAAGTCCCTCCCCAGCCTTCTGTAGGTTCCCTTCAGGTATCAGAAGGCAGCTATTAGGTCCTCCCAAAGTCTTCTCTGTTCAAGACTGAACAATCCCAGCTCCCGCAGCCTGTCCTCGTAGCAAAGGTGCTCCAACCCCTGGATCATCTTTGTGGCCCTCCTCTGGGAATGAGGTTGCTGGTCCCTCAGAGATGCTTTGTGAGCAGAGCCTGGGACCAGATTCTTCCACTTTTGTTAAATGTGGAGCCTATCTTGTACTGAGATGTGAAGTCAGGGTGGAAGCATTTCTAGAACTGTCCTCTCTCAGGAAGAGTGACTCACTATAAATTGTTAAGGCAAATGATAAGCAGCCAGGTCTAGGGGGCTGTACATCCCAAAACAGGGATTCAAGACAAACTGTTGCAATTAGAGAAAGAGTTTTTGTTCCTTAAGTCTAGCCTGGGGGCTTGTGCTGCTGGCTGCTAGTTGTTGGGAGGGGACTTAGTGCCGTGTGCCCAGGGATGCAGAGCTGTTTGTGCAGCCCCACAGCCCAGGGTTGTGACCCCCTGTCAGCCAGAGGCCATGCAGGATGGGCCTCTGTGCTCCTGGGTGCCAGTGTGCAGGCTGAATAAGAAGGTGCCTCCAAAAAGCTTTGTGACCTGCCACTGTGCCATGGTGGCTGCAACAGGTCACAAAGGTTTTTGGAGATACTTTCTCATCCAACCTGCACACCAGCATCCTCCCTGCACCCAGCATGTCTCTACCAGCAACCACCCCAAAACACTGTGGAGTACCTGGGATATGGGAAACTGAAGTGCTTCACGAGGAGGTGTATGTTTGCATTCATCTTTCCTGGGGTCATATAAAAGAGTAACCAATTTTTACTGTTTGTGATCTCTGAGGTTTGAGAGCTACCCTGAAATGTTCTGTACTAACACATTACCATGCTTCATATTCCCTGCTGGCCTTATTTTTTAAAAACCTCGTGAGTGAATGAAGTGCTAATTGGAATAGGTGTTTCGTACGTGGTGAGCTTTGTGGACTATGAAGGGAAAGGTAATTTTTTCTTCCCGAATTAAATAGGTACCTAAATTTAGTTATTTTTACTTGCTAGTTTAGAGACAGGGTGAACAATTTTCTCGTTTATGGACTGCAATTCTTTACATACTTTAGTTAAAGCTCTTGGCTTAGTTTTCAATCACTTTGGGAAAGTACAAACACTGGAATTCATTCATTTCATACATATGTATGAATAGATACTTCAGAACCATGGGGAGCTCTGCCCCTGGTGATGCCAGGAGAGGGTGTTTTGGACTGGTTTGATTGCCTGTTGTTTTTCACTGCTTTTGAGCAAAGAGCAACCAGTGAAGCACAATCTACATTCTTTATTGTAGAATGTTAAAAGAGTAGTGTAGAAATTCAGGTGGCTTCAGTGACAGCAATGGCCCCAACATACTGGGAGGGGATAGGTAGAAGGATGCTGGTGCCCTGGTCTCACTCCTGCTGGAGCTCCTGCTGGAGCTGTGGCTCTGTGGTGGCTCAGAACTTTTCTTCCATCTTAGGGCTGCCCTGGGGCTCTCACTGGTCTGGATTTGGCTTTCATATTTTAATTGCTCCTCCACTGCTTCCACATCTAGAACATCTTTGGGTGGGCAACAGGGCTCTTCCTTGGTTGCATGCAGCAGCCCTGGGGCACAGAGGTAGAGAGGAGCATCACAGGGGTAGGATTCTCAACCTTCCTACATTGCAGAGAAGGAATTGGTTCTGCCACTAAATATCTTTTCTCGCTGTCCCCAAAACTTGCAATGCTTTGTTGCAGCATTTGCCATATTTCACAGCTATTTTTTTTTTTCATTTTTGATCTTGAAGTAGCTAAAAATAGAGCAGGTCAGCAAGCAGGCACATCACAGAAAGCCCTGTCACTCCTTCTTTCTCCCTGCATCTTTTCATGCTTATTTTTTTTTAGTTTAAATGTCTTCTACCTTTAAAACACTTACAGCAGTTCATCTGTAGAAGGATGATAGCTTTCTGGATCAGTCTGCATCCTTATGTGTTTGGGTGGATTTTTTTTTTTTTTTTCTGAGGGGGACAGTCACGCATCTCAGATATAGGTATTTGGAAAGTTTCTGAGTGGGAGTGGAAGGTGGTGGTCCAGGTACCTGTGTGTGAAAGTGAGTGTGGGTGTTTGTGCACTGGTACTCCCCCAGCTATTTAAAAGAGATATATTTGTACCTTGTAAGCAAAACTCTCCTTATCAATTAATTGACCTGGCAGTGTTACTTATTGCCATAGAGGCACTAAAGGCAGGAAAGGACAGAACATCATTTTTTAGATTGGCTATAATTTAGAAATATTGCTTATGTTAGTGTCTTCACACTATATTTTAAAAAAAAAAAGGAAAAACTGCTCTAAGCTCAGCTACCAGCTATGGAGATAGATGTGTGAATACATCATTGTTCTTAAAAATACTGAGAAAAATATTCTGGGACCCTGAAGCCTGGACTGACAGTGCCTGAACTGGCTACAGGAGGGTGACGATCTGTGCAGAGCCTACAGGTACTTATTTTGGCAGTGAGGTGAGCTTGGTGTTCCGAGAGGCGAGTCCTGCGTGCTGAGCAGGGGCCCTGCAGGCTGTCCAGCGAGGGGCTTGGGGCAGAGGTGACATTTGAGTCCTGGCCCCTCCTGAAGCACAGCTGTTTCTGTCCAGATGGTGCACTGGATTTTGCTTTGGGACTAACGGCTAGTTATAAAGGCTCACTGTTCCGATGACAGCTGTGAAGGTAAAGGTGACGTTCAGCTCTGATGTGATAGATGGAGAAACAGCCTTGGGAGTCCTTGAGTCTGACAGACATGGGGGCGGGAGCCCTGCATGACACAGCCGTAGAGATTCTGTCCACTTCTCTACTAGTCATGAAAGCAGGCAGCCTCCCTTGCCTGCATGACCTTTTTAGCAACAATTATAAAATATCCTAAGTGTCAAGGGGACAGAAAAGGGAAAGGACTCTTTTTGGAAACTTGCAGAAGTGAGCTGTGAAGTAAATCCCTAATGAGATCAGTCATCCCTGGGCAAGTCCAAAGCCATCTCTGATTTTGAGCTCCATAGCAGTGTACCAAGAAACTTTTCCTCTTCACACCAAAGGTTCCCTCCAAGCAAGGAGAAACATGGAGGGAGACATCCTCATTAGCTGAGGTGTGCTCTTACGCCTCTGCAGTTCTGACCCTGGGTTTCTGCTGCAGCAGTGGTAGACGAAAAGAGTGTGCTGCGTAAGACAGAAATACACTTGCGGGTGGCTTTGCCCATTCTTGCCTTTGTAAAATGAATTTGGAGACTTCCAGCAGAGATCATAGGATGCTGCAGCCACAAAACCTGGTCTGAATGCATGGATCGTTATTAGTACAGATATTTAGCTCTAATAGCATTAAAGAAAAAACATTATTTGCACTTACAAAGGGAGTTACTGGCTGCATGTAGAGTTAGTATATGTAATCAGTAAATGGTGCTGGTTTCTGGAGGCCAAGACAGATGACTTGGGTTGGGCTTCAACACAAGGTGTTGGTTATGTCTGTGTATTTATATGACACCCAGGAGCATGTTAATGATCTGTCCAGTAACTGTTCATGACACCTCTCAGCAGAGCTGTCTGATGTGAGGCTTCTAAGACATGTAAGGTAGAGATTGAGAGTGGCAAAATATGTCAGCTGGTGAGAGAGGGAGTGAAGGAAAGAGGAAAAAGAGGAAGACAAAGTTTGGAGGAATAGAAGGGGAAAACAGAGAATGAAAGATTCAATCTGCTGAAAGACAGCAGCACTTACCTCAGAAGTAGGGTTAAGAAGAAGAGCTATGAAGGAAGAAATTCAGGATAGACCTGGTGGTGCTCAGGGTACCTGGGATGTTGAAAAGGCTAAGCATGAGATGTTCATGTTCAGCAGAGATAGTGCAAATCAGACCAAAGCCAATCTTTGATGGAGATGAGAAATTCTTGGCAATGGTGGTTGGCTGCACATTCAGACAGGAAACAAGAAATATCAGGCAAGAAATGGGGTTGTGCTCGAATTGCATCAAGTTCTAGCAGACAGCTATCCACACCAGTGCTGAGCTGTTGGCAGGCTTATCACTGAGGCCATGGAGTAGGTAGATAGACTACACACGTCCTTCCTGTTGAGGGGCGGTAGTGTACAGAAACCAGTACAGCCTGTGCTCTGTTGCACCTAAATGAAGAGTGCTGTCAGTCCAGCAGCTTTGTGGAAGGAAAGGTGGCATCTTTGGTGAGACTTTCTAGGAGTTGTTAAATTTTCTGACTTTTATATTAAACTTGTTTAACAATCTGCTCTTCCAGGCTCTGCAGTTTGTGTAGACCTCCTAAAGCTACTGAACAGAGAAATACCTGGAGAGAGAGTGAATCCCAGAGTCAATATTTGCCACTGACTAAGAAAAGGAATATATCAGCAGCTGCCTATGAAGTTTTATCAACACTCCTCCCCAGACGTGCACTGCTAACCCCATGCAGAAAAGCTTACATGCACCAATGCATTGGAGTTTGGAGCACAGAATCTGGATCAAAATAACCATTCAGTTTCCTGTATATTGCATAGGTACGAACAAGTGGATAACAAGGGATTTTAAGAATGGTAATGCAATGCAAATGCTGTGCTACTGTGTTTAAAAGAGGAAGGCCGTCATTAACAGAAAAAATGAGACTGGGTGAGGCTGTATGTCTTCAGCACACTTCCCTGTGGTACCCCAGGTCTGCATCAGGCCCATACTCAGATTTCCAACCATGAAAATGGTGTCCATTTAAAGAGCAGCAAATGCTTTTGGAGTATTAAAGACGCTTCAAATTTGTTATGTGTTTATTGTAATGAAAAATGATGTTATTAGTTCAGCTGGTTGAAAGTTTTTGTGTGGAACATTAATCTTCTGAAAAACGAACCTCTGCAGATACTGACAGGGTGCATGAAGGCAAATTATTATTTCTTGCAGAAAAATGGTATTTTAAGGAAAAAAGAAATATTTATTTTAAAAAATGTCATGGTTGCATGAAAAATATTGGTAGTATTCCAGCCAGCACATCCTGCCGTGCCTACAGTCTGTAAAGTGGTGATTTATTTTGCCTAACTGGAGCTAAGGAGCACTTTTCTGTTCTATTTGACAGGGGATGGATTCAGCCCCAGTCTGGTTACCATTATTTTTATGCCCTTATGATGTTTTCCGAGACGTAGTTTCTGTGAAGCAACCTGGAAATCACTCATCTTGTAAGCAAACTTTTTCTGGGCTGTTTGGAGCTGCCAGATGCCCGTGGTATATCTGGGGCTTGCTCGGGAGCTGGCTCAGAGAGCTGGGGGTCTGGCCACCCAGGCCCTGTGTCTCCTGGCACTGGAAGGAGAGTAAGAGTTCAGGCTTCATCACCAAGGGAGATTTTTCTCTGCATCTGTGTAGCTTCATACACCTGAACTTGCCTACACATAATTTGTTTAGTCACCTACTTGTATGTTCATAAATTGTACCCCGCTTTGGACTAAGAAATCAAAAAGGAACATTCCCTTTTTTATAATGCAGTAGTTAATTCTACTCATATGCACATAAAAGATTGTTTCTTATTGTAACACTGAAACCTGTCACTCAAAATTAACACAGACTATGTACAATTGGGGAAAAAAAAAGATTTTTTGGATATATATTTTATTTGACAGTGGTTTAGAATATCATACAGTAAACAAGATTTCTGTAAAAGTTAATTTATCCATAGTGGTGCGTTTCATAAAAATAGTTGCTCACTTACAGCCTTTCTGTGACTATTAATACATGGAATTATATTTATAGAGATAGAGCTGTACAGGGTAAATTCACAGCTAACACTACACAGAAATATTATTTGGAATGGGGTTTAGATGATGTGCTGTCTTCACAGGTTATCGATTACAGCCGCATAAAGCAATTACTGCACAAGGAGTAGCTGTGAACTGTGCAAATTAGAGTTTATGCAAGCATAATCTCAACTGTTTTTCAGATTTCATTGTTTGCTTTCTTTATACATAAAAATAAGATACTGGGACGTGCATCTACACTACAGAAGCATTGTCCAAAATCAGATTCAATAAATTAATGGCAAATTATATTGGATTCTAGTTCAGGGGATAAAGATATAGTTTTCTTTTTCATTAAATAAGAGTTTTATAAACAGCTACATGGACTTGTGCTTTCTTAGAAATTATAAATGGATTTTTCTTTCAAAAAAAAAAAATTGTTTGAAAGCTGCAAAATCCTTGACTTGAGGCTTTTCAAATAATTGGACAGGAAGAAACATGCCTATAAATTTCTCAGTCCAGTGCAATGTTTGAGACATACAGTAATGTGCTAATTTCTTGGAACAAAGCCAATTTCAATCTAATTTTTCAGCAGAGCATGTGAGGAACTAAGATTGCTAGAGAACATTAGTTTTTAAGTATGAATTTTTGACAGTACTTAGCTTTATGATTTTTTTTTTAATTACCAATGTATTATTGCCCAGGATTTTGTTCTAATTTTGACAGACAAAAGCATATGCACACTTACACAGACACACACGCATCTTTTTGAAACAAGATAGTGACTGATTGACTGAACTCGGAGTTATTTCCTGTGAAGGCAGACTGGAATGTTTACCTGGCACTTAAGGCTTGAAATTCAAAACAGACAAGCAAGAAAGATAAAACGAACAAAAAAAAAGGATCAAAAAAAATAATAAATGGAGGTAGGGAAGAAATGATAAAATGGAAACCATTTTAAAAATGGAAATACATCGAATATACTGAATGAAGACACCAACAACTGCATTTCAGAAACCAGTCTAATTATTGTTAATGTGTGTCTTGGAGGCACCTGCTCTGCCAAACTGAGGGCATGAAAGGTGAGAGTGTCCTAACTAAATACAGATGGGTATGAAACATAGCACTGTTGATAAGTGAAGCTCTCATTCTCTGCAGGAGGGAAAGGCCTTTCCTTAAGGAAACTGCAGCTTTTTCTCTGTAGCACTCTTCCCTTCATTGCAAGGGGCTTGCCGATGTCTGGGTTTTGAGCCCGACCGATTGGTTTGCGTGCTACCTCGCAGGATTTGGGGAACCTGTAATAAATCACTTTTGAGAATAATTTGCAAATACAACTCCACCCTAACTCCTTTCCAATGTACAGAAACATGGTTCGTTCACAAAAATGGCAGTAGAAATGGTATCACAGAAACTAATCCACTGGATTCCCCACTCCCGTAGCGCCCAGTGAACTATGCTACAGGGTATCACATGGACTATGCCAAAGCGTTAACAGTGGAGACGTGTCATGGGTGTACAGTTCCAAACGATGCTTCAAAGAAACCCTTTAACCCCTGTCTAGATATGTTGAGAACAATTTATTTACAACATTTTAGCTCCGTGAAAAGATCCTCTCCGGTTTCAGCTTGCTCCGTGCAGTTTTATTTAAGGCGATGTTCCAGTTTGTGATTGCTCTAACTTGTTCCAGTTTCTTGATACAAAGTTTGAATGAAATCCAAGTCCTTCATGCAGTGGGAAAAAAATGCTAAAGCTACACTGCGCTATCCTTCTCTGATGTACTGTCCTTCATATTGTTTTGGTTTCTTCCATAGCTGCCAAAGTCCCTAAAATGGAACTGGGACTTTAGGGTCGGTTTTAAATCTCCAGGTTGACTATATGCTTTTGAACTTATTAGATACTGTGCACATTGTCATGGAATTACACACTAACGTTTTCATTCCTCAATGCTTTGTGTATATGTGTGATAGTTAAAATAAATTAAAACAAACCAATGTGAGACAAGAACTAAGAAGAATGTTCTACGTCAGTTTGAGACAGTTAGAGGGCAACAGTCCCTTGCTTATCTGCTCATGGCAGAAGTACCAGACTTCAGGACGCTGGGTAGCTTATCCGAGCCAGGGATTTTCCACGGCCCTGGGGAGACCGTTGCCTTTCGAACTGTGGTGTTGGTGCTGCGAGTGCTAATGGAGTGGAGATGTCCCTTCCTGGGGAACTCGCTGGGTTTCCCATCAGGGTCCCTCTGGCTGTGGTCCATGTCAATTCCAGGCGAGCTGCAGCGGTTGCTACTGTACGTCTTGGTAATACCTGTATCAAGCTTGACATGATCAGATGCTGCAGCTGACTTCTTCTCACTGGTACTTGTGGGTTTGTGATCTTCTTTTTTGCTAAGAGATCCTCCTCTTTTGCTTTCCGGCTTCCTCAGCCTCCCAAACTGTTCATCACTGGTTCCAGCACACACGTGCTCTCTTGCGCCAGCCTCGATCATAATGCTGTGTCCCACCACTTTGCTTTCTGAGGTGGGCCTGCCACCATCAGTGGTCTTATTTTTGCCTTCTGAATAGCCTTTCCAAGAAGCCTCTTCATGCTTTGACCTGTCTACCTTTTTAGGACTTGCTGACCTTTCTCTTTGTTCTCCTAACCTTTTCTTTTTGTGACCGTTCACCGAAAGCTCCTTTGGTTTCCTTACATCGTGTTCCCTCTTGATATCCCATGTTGGCTCTGGGCTTATCTGGTGAGAAGGGTCAGAGAGTGGGGCTATGTGTGATGAAGATAATGGTGAGATTATGTCATCAAGGGAAAGAGCTACTTCCGGCAGACCTGGGGAGGTGGCAGAGGGAGCACTCCAGGAGTTTGGTTCGTCTGTTGTAACAACAAAGAGAAAGGAGTTAAGGGCATATTCAGCAGCACAGTGTGTAGTGCATATACATTGTGAGCAACATCGACACCCAAACCACACTGATTTAGGAATGCAAGATTTAAACTCTGTCTTAGGTGAGGTGAAGCCCCCAGGGGAGTTGATGGGGAGGAAAACAAAAATAATCCCCCTGCTTTTTCTGCCCCACCCTCCCAAAAAAAGTCCAGGAGAAGCAAAAACCACAGGGCTGGTACTGAAAATTTAGAAACCTCAGTACTTTTTTTCATACAGATTCTGCTTTCCTCCACCTATGTTAAATTATTCTTAAAATAATACAGGCACGTGCTCGTGAAATCAAATTGCCTCTTTTGTATCTGTATAATGGATTTCTTAGCTGGGCAATATCAGCGCTGCCTCTGAGGACAAATGAGAAGGACTTTCTGCCATCTATTAAACATGCCCCTACAAGCACATAATAATTGACAAGAATTTGTAGCTCAGATAAGGTCATCATTGAATTCTGTCTCATATTTTTTCTAAACAGATATAATATTGCAGTGTTTATGGCCCCACAATTCTTACAGGGTACTTACAAAGCTCTTCCCTTATATCACAGCGCCAGCCGCTGTGCATTTTGAATTTCTCCTGGTTACTTAGCCTCAACACAATATGGTTAGATTGTGCAGATCCTGTCTAATTTAGCTAAACAGACATCTCCTTTGCTGAATTGTGATTTTCCTAATCCATTGGTACAAAATAGAATATTCTGAGATGCCTTTCTCTTGCACACACGATCCTCATTTCTTTTGATTAACGTTCCAGCAGACAACGAATCCATCATGACTAATGACAAAACGACTCCTATTCTTATCCATCTACACAGAGGTTAGAGAAATCACTGAACTTGGCTAATGTCATTCCCTATTTAGCACCACTGCCTGGCTCTGAACAGTATGAGCAATAATCTGTCAGAGATGAAGGACTATCTCGGGAATCCATGGAAACAAAGTGGAACTCATGGCAAGAGCTGTGTATTTCACGGGGGAGAAAATGTAACCTTCTAGCTGAAAAACAAGCATGGACTTCTGCGGGTCAGGACTAGTCTCTCTCGGTGATATCAACTGTCCTTTAAAAGATACATTTATTTTTCTCAGTGCTATGACTGCTTTCAAATTATCATGAACATGCACATCATCTGAAAAATCGGAATGGGTTTTACCGCCCAGCCTGGATTCTGCAGCTTGTTTGACTGTGACAGCACTTTTAAGTTAATAGCTTGATTGAGTGATTGCTGTCTTGCAGATAAAAATAGGAGAGACAATAGAGAGGTGGGTGACGTAAAGGGAGAGATCAGTGCAGTTAGCTGAGGAGCTATTTATTTTCCCAGATGGTGTTTGTCATATGCTTTTGCATAATGAGCATATGTGTGGAGAGGATTAGCATTTGAGAGGGGCAGAAAGTACAAGTTCTGTGTAAGACAAATAAACTTAGAGCTGGGAATCTAAATGGGCTGAGGGTCTCAACTGATTTTCTTCTTCAAAAAAATCACACTTTCTTACCCTCCAGTTAAGGCTGAGTAATGTACCATCTGCTCCCTGCTTGGCACTTAAGCAAGAAAAAATAAAAGGAAGGCTCATGCATGTAGAGTGATCAGTTCTTAGGAGGTTGCCTAGAAAAAGCATCTACTTGGGCTTGTTCTTCACCTCTGCTCTTCAGCACTGTCCCCCAGTAGAGAACCACAGGCTGTGCCTGCGAGGGGAATTGCAGACCCCACGTAGGCTCTTTTTAGATCTGAAATCAAGGGGATCCCATTTTGGTTAACACTTGAATTTGGGACCATGTGTGGGGTCTGAGTCACTTCGCTTGTTTCCTAAAACTATTGCAGGACTCTGCCAAGCAGCATGAAGCTGCGTGCACCAGCAAGGTACCTGAGCTAGCACCAAACAGGCAAACTTTGGCCTTAAAAAATGAAGTTTGTGCTTTTTTATGGCATTGTTGCACCTCTCCAGGGTAGAGCTGGGCTGAGTATTGGCCTGACCAACGCATTTGACTCATCTGCAGTCATCTTTCCCACTTGTCCACAAGAGGATATTTTTCACTGAGTGGCAGTGAAGAGCAGTGGGCCATTACCAGATCTTGTGTAAGGCTCTGAGGGCATCTGAAGTTACAGAAATAGCTCATTACTTTGGGAACTATCAGCTGCACACCCAGGAAAACATCAAATGGCCTGGAGTAGAAAGATGCTTTCAGGTAACAAGATCACCTCTGTGCAAATTGCGCCACTATGCTCAAATCAGTTGTTTCTCGTCCAAGAGTGACCACCATTCAAAAGCAATGTGGCAAAAACCTCTCATCACTGTGGTGAGGCATGAAGGGTAGTGTTGTACCAGTTACATGTGGGACACTCGAGGGAGAAGACCTGGGGGTGAGTGGTCTGCTGTATTATTCCCTAGAGACAAGAGAACTGATTTATAAATAGACTGTCCCCCTAGACCATTTTATTAATTTTTTTTCTGTTTTTTTTTTTTTTTGGAGGGGAGGGAAAAAACCACCAACACTGTAGTGAGAAATTGTAGCAGATTAGAACCTATTTCCATAAAAGCGAATCAACATATTTGTTATATGTACTGATATTTAAATACAGATATCTGTAATCTAGGACATGCAATGTTATATGCATTACTGGATTTCTGCATCTCCCCTAGAAAAACCCTAAGAAAAAGACGATCTGTCCAACTAAGCAAGAAGACTTGTGGCCACAGCTTAAAGGGAAGTTTGGCTCTGAGACAACTTATATAGGCTGTATTTCCAGTGGTTGGGGGAAAAAATCTGCCGTGAAATAAAACTATCATTCATATTCTGTGTTGATACAGTACTTGCAAGTAAGAACTTGAGAAAATGACTTTCTATGAGGTTTAAGTAACATAAGTCTGACACAGCTAAAACCCAATATGCTTATTCTTTCAAATGAAATGAAACTATGTAGAAAGTCATCCTCAGCCTTGGTTGGCACTAATGCCAACAAGCCATTGTTGCAATATATCACTGGCTAGTGAGGAGAATGCTGATGTGAGGGTATTGTAACTGACTTTCCTCTAATATTTTGACATTATGGGAAAATACCAAAATTACTAGAGCAGAGCAAAGTACAGTAATGTAAGTAATTTGTTGCTCAGAAGAAAAACCTTTTAAGGAAAGAGCTGTGTTCAAACCGTATGCGTTCATTTGGACTTGTTCAACCAGCACTAAAATGATTGCTTTTCCATAACAAATATAAGAAAGACAAATATGCAAAATTTTATTCTGTAGAAAAAGTAAACTAATGATTTCTCTTTATGCTTATTCTAGAGTTATGACTGCATTTTGAGAGAGTTATTAATATTCCAGAATAATTTTTCATGTAGTTTTTAAGCCTTATAGAAAACCTAAGTGCTAACTGTGAATATAACCTAATTTTACTGTCTATTATTCCAAAGTATCTCAAAATATTTTGCAGACATACTAAACTGGAGACAGTGCAACGATTTTACTTTTTCCTTCCTTCACCTCTGCAAGAAACTGAAGATGGTATTTGTTTAATAGAGCATGAACTACTAATGCCCAAGCAGCTTACAAGCAGAAGTGAAGCATTTGGTTGAAACTGCTGGAGAGATTTAGGGATAATTCAGTTTTAAATTTGTTTCTGAGTTTTTCAAAATGAATATCATCCTCATTGTGGAAGAAATAATTTTTGAAGACATACAACTCACTGAAGCCTACTAGATTCCTTCCTCCCTTCTTTGAAGGGAGAAAATCTCCCTTGACCTGCTAATTTAGACAAGATAAATGAGCTGGGAGCAGCACTACAGTCTGTCACTGTGATGGTCTTTGATTTGGTATAATTTGCTAGGTGTTTTCTGGGTGAGTTTATCTTCCACAAGCTCCTGTCATACAGGTTGGCGGCACTTCTCCATGGGATATGTAAGAATGACTCACCTACAACCTGTTTCACATAATTCCCAGGCAAGGAGTAAACTGCTAACTGAGTAAGAGACACCACAGACACAAGATCTTGAGTGTGTAAGAGAACACGTAGGAGATGGGCAAGAGTGACAAGGACAAAACAGCAGAGGCAGAAGTTTTCCATCTAAAGGCTTTTTGTTTGAGAGCTGCCATACACACGAATCGTTTGCTTTGCTGTGTCAGCTTACACACATCCAACAGAGAGGAAAAGCAGGGTACTACTCTCATGTGTCTACCTGTTCTTCTCTTAAGCCTGATCTTCTACCTGGATCTGTGCTTGCTGATGGCTTATGTATGAACCACTCATAAAAGAAACCTGGCTATATTGCTAACGGAGAAGAGATGTCTGCCTGTCTGACATTCTGAGCATTGCCTTATGCACTAAGTTGGAAGAAAGAGCTCAACCTACTGACAGGTTTCTTTGATTTCCTGAAATACTTACATTTCTTTACAGGATGCCCTTCTGTTGAGTCTAGTCTTGCTGTGCTCATCTGCTCTGCCAAGGTTTCAGGTTAAGAGATGTTAGACCTTGTACTTCTGACTAGGTTCTCCTTTTGCATTAAAATATTTTAAATAGTTGCTGGGTAGTTTATCAAGAATGTGGGATTTTTTACCAGATAAAATAAACCGTAAAATGCTAATATTAATTTATTTAGTATTTAATAGTAATGTTAAGAGTAAAAATGACATCACATTTTATTACTTAAGTACAATAAAATCTTAATGCCTTTTTAATTTCCAAATTATGTGAATGATGAACAATATATTGAAGCTTTGAAGGTTTTCAGTAGTCTGAATGAAACATGCCATGAAATGCCTAAGCAGCTGTTCTTCTATCTTCCCAGAATTACTTTCCTAGGGAATCAAAGAGGTTTTGATTAAACAAAAAGTATGGTGTTTTATTTTTTTTTCTCCCACTTTTTGTCTGAAATTATATTACCAGAAGGTGGTAAACAGTTTTTACAGATGCTGCTAATAACAAAAATGGGACAAATTGTCCCCTGGTGAGTATCCACTGATGTTGGCAGTGAGTGTTACACCAGGAATGCATTTGGCTCTTTCTCATTATAGCTTGACACGTCTGTGATGTTCCTGATTGTATTGGTCTCCTGCAGCTTGTCTATAACACTCTCTAAGGAGGGATATTTCAGAATATTTAAAGAATCTTTCATCTGTCATCCTGGAGCTTCCACAACCCAGACATACAACATCTTTTGCCTCCTGATATAAATGATTCTCTGAGGTTTTGGTGGTTAGAAATGCTCTTGGTACCTTCTGCCCAGCTGTCAGCCTCATGCAAATATGACACAACACATCACCCTTTCCCTCAGCCTCTTCTGGAAAGCGAGTGGCAAGGGGCTCTGCCCCCACCTTACAGAATCCCTATACTACTGCTGTGATATGGTCCTGCATTTGGTCAGTCACCACAGGCACGTCCACCTGCAATAACTTTTTCATTATTAGCACTGCCCGCATGCTTTTTTTTTCAGCTACGATGGTGGTGTCCTCCGGGTGCGAAATGTTGATTCTATACATATACGCCATATAAATTTACAAAAATAAATCCAGATTATGCTCAGTTATATTGGCATATGAACTACTTTTCTTTTCCTACACACGCAGTTAGGTGGTCTTTTTAGCATTGTGAAGCCTTGATTCTGATGCAATGAAAACCTAATCTAGTTTCTTGCTATCTTAGTGTAACCACATTCGTTATGCTGCTTGCCTGATTGTACTCAGTAATGTCATTGCGGCTCTGAATGCTTCTAGTAGCTTGTAAATATAATTTTGCTTAAGAGTGGATTTTTTTATGCTTTCTAATATTTTTTTTGGCTTTGCACACTTGTTTTTGCAAACATTGAGGATGGTTGGTCAGCATAACTGGAGTGAGTTAACAAAGTCGTGAAGGATTACAGGAAAAGAAAACATGCTTTTGAGTCCCTCCACCTTTTATTTCTGAATTTTGTGCTTAGTGTTTTCAGAAAAGTAGAATGATTCCTTAAGAAAGACTGGTGTTGACAGGATGGCACAATGCCAGGCCTAGTCTCTCTGTCATCAAAGTAATTGTAGTTTTTTATTTTTGTCACTAGTCCAATACTGGAAGAGGGGGGGGGCACTGCTACTACTGGGAGCTACTGGTGGCATGATTTATGCAGATGTCCACAAGAACTGAAAAGATATGACTGTAAATGCAGGTAAGTAAGTGAGGAGGACTTTTTTTCTTCTCTGTAAACTTCAAACATTTAATTTCATATCCATAAAATCCAGAAAAATCACTCATTGACCTATTCCAACACTGGGAAGGACAGCCCTTCTTCCTGCTTTATTCAGTTCCCAGTGCCATTGATACTCTGATGCCCTACTTCTCTTCATGTTACTAATCATTATTGATGAGCAACAAGTTTTTTTAGGTTCGTTATATCCATCCTCCATTGTTTGTCTCACCTAGATATTAAATGGAAAATGCCTCAAATATTTTTGCAGCAGAGACGGTGTTCACAGAGGCCTTCCAAGGGCCATCTTACGAGACTTTGAATGATCTCATCTCAAGTGGAATTCACTTTCATCATCATTTCTGTAGTCTGCAAGGAGTTTTCTAGAAAAAGTGCTTTCATGCACAGAGATCTAGTTTGAGCATTATTGAAACATACTTCAGAAAGAATAGTTTGTTAGTTACATTTGGAAAACCAAATCTGCAGAAGTTCAAGAGATGATATTCCTTATTTTTGGAGCTAAGGGGACAGACAGAAAGGGAAAATGTAAACCTGTGAGGGCAAACATGCACATTGCAAGGAAAAAATTATTAAAAACATTTAGAGAAATGCTGAATGTTTTCTTGAAAGAAGAAAGTCACACACATTGATTTGTGTTGGCTTTAATCCGTAGAAAGCACTATGGATGAAAGGACTTTCAATTTTTTATGTAACGTATTCATTAAATATGGTTAACAAAGAAACATGGGAAGCGATTGATCTAAGTTGGAGAGTTCCTATTCTTATTCTGCACCATTTCTGATCCTACCCTGTACCCAGCGCATTCTCAGTAAATCCCTTTCCCTGAGTTCCCTGTTTAATTATGGCACTGCTTCACCAGTGTTTTACTGTCTTAATCACTTGTGATAATAATTTAATTGCCTTACAGAGTCAGTGAGAGACATATCTCAGAAGACTGCTTGAAATAGATGTCTGCTCTTCTGTTGAATGTTTAAACAACTGATGTTGGGGAGCTCCTTCTGGGAAGTTCTTTTGGAGGCAGTGGATCAAAGTTGAGTGGATGGACAGAGAGATCTACATCCATTGCCCCACATCAGGTCCCTTTTAGTAAGCACAGGTCACTGCAAGTAAGTGGCCTGAGACCTTTCAGGCTAATACAAGAGATAATTAATGAAACTCACAGAATTTCTGCCCTTGAGAGCAGGTGGACTGGATGGTCTCCAGGACTTAGATGATCTTGTGGCGCTTCTTTAGCCCTCTCCTGGTTACACCGTCATTGTTTACCCCTTATATAAATCACATCTATAAGCAATTCACTCTGATTTTTGCAATAATGCCTGAACTCTGCATCTTTTGGCTCTCTCCAACAACATCAGTCACAGCTTACAACAGGACCAAGACAATTTTAACACTGCCCTTACAATAGCAGGAATAAAAAAGGATAATTTTTCTATGCAGAGAAAACTACCTGAAGTGTAGAATGGGAGAGGGAAAAAGTAGCCAAAAGCCACAGTTACAAACAGGTTATATTTCAGACCTGAAACAGGTAGATTAATTTAGTAAGCTGGTTTACTAATTTTCTGTAATAGTCTTCTGACTGTGAACTTTAAAGCCAGATGATTATATGTATCACTCATTCCGAGACCCATTTTAGCTTGTTCGACAGATTTGAATCTAGTAAACAGTCCTATCCATTAAATATTTAGAAAAATGATCATGATCACTAATCTGAATGATTCTGTAAATGTGATTTTTTCCTTGAGTTAACGTAGCTGCATAAATGTTACAGGACTACATACTAATACAGTGAACAGCTACAATGAAAATTTCAGCCTGTACAGTGCTTTTATCCTGCACAGCAAGCTCCTCACTGCTGTGCCAGTGCTAAGTCTACGGGTAGCCTAACTGCTAGTCTTGAGTGATATTGATCTAACCACACATTATCATTCATGAGGTCCTTCAGGCTGTTTGGTACCTTTTTTTGAAGTATTGAGCATCTCATACGTATATGTGTATATATACATATATATATATATATCTCTATATATCTCCGTATCTATCACGTGAGATCTACTTAGGCAAAAGAACCTCATCCCTTCAGTAAAGAAGGTTTTACTTTTCCTCTGGGGTCAGGCAGTAGAGTAGAAGCTGCAGAAACTTCAGCAGTGCCATGCTGGCACTGGAAAATCTACATTGCCAGTTACTGCATAATTAAAAAAAGATAATGACTTTAAAATTAGCTTTTATTAATAGAATTAAGCCACATTAAGTCATAAAAGGTGTTCATAAATATGTTAATAGAATGTGTGGTACTAATGAAAAACATTCTGCAAAGACTGAATAATTTAAGAGTTGGATATTACACACTTAATTAAACTTAGATATTAAAATTATTAATTATCACAACTAAAATGGGTCTTGACAGTAGGCATCACATCCTGTCTGGCCAATAAATAGCTGTCATTATTAAAGTCATGTAGATAATACAACAAATTTATTCAATAACTGAGGAATTCAGAGCATGCTGACTGTATATAAAATGCCCCTAGAAAGTTTCTGGCAGGCATTGAGTGTTGTCAGTTCTGAAGATCTCAGCAGGTTCTTAAGCAAAACACATAACTTGGTTTGAACACACCCTTATTTACAAAGCTTATTAATAAGCATTCCTGTTGTGCTTAGGGTAGAAGCTGCAGAATTAGTTTAGTCTCTCTTCAGCAAACTCTATTCAGACTGGAGGTGCAGAGCTGACTCTGGGACCACACTTGCTGTTGGGGTTGTTGGGGTGTCTGATGTCTTTTGGAGGCTGAGAAAATTCTCTGAAAACTGTATAATGAGGTGAAAGTGCAGGAATAAATGAATGTCACAATGTAATATTCATCTCCTAATGAGTAAACACAAACTACATGTTTAAAGTTCTGGGTTGCATATGTGTTGCTGTAGCTCAGCAAAACACAACACACTGTGGTCACATTCGTGAAGTGTCAGTTGGACGGTGATAGTTGGCTCATATTTTCAAAAAAATGCATTTCATTTTCTGAGGTTTTTTTCCCAAGCTAAGAGTAACGAGCTATAAGAAATCTGACAGGGGCCACGACCTCTGCTAACCTCTCCTTGTGGTTGAACCACAAAACATCAGCCAGGAATTGCATCAAGGGATGGCAGAGGAACAGGGGCAGAGGCAGGACAAACCGCAAGTCCTGCTACGGACAAAGCTTGCCTTCTCCTCTCTGAAGGCTGGAATAAAATTATTTTATATCACTCTTTATGTGACCATTTATACTCATAAAATTTCCTGTGCCAACAATGAGCGTCATAAGAGACCCTGTTAATTTAATTTAGTCTTGCTATCATGGCATCAGGCTACTGGCAAGGCTTTTCTGATACAGCTTGATTGCCTCTTGTACTTTTGCATTGCCTTTTTTACTTTCATGGCCATCCTTTTGTCCCTAAAAGAACAGAGAGCTCTTAGCTTATAGATTCTTTTTAGCAAGGTAAAACCCCAGAGGTTTCGGACCTGGGTAACCACAGACCAATTAAAAGATCATGTGAATGAGTTCAAAGCCATTGTATCCCAAGTTCAACTGACATTCTTAGAGATGTGGTCTTTGTTGGTAGGTACGAAGATAAAATGTTCTTGTTCATGTCAAGGCAAAGGAGGACACACTATAGTTTCTAGGTCCTTCGAAAGATTGTGGCATCTCCAAATCATTATTTACTTTAAAATATAGATTAGTAGCTCTGCTCTCCTGTGGGGAAATGCATGACACTGCAGAAAACTGACTGGCCTGGAGAGGTTGTCAAGCACTGGGACAAGCTGTCCAGGGAAGTGGTTGAGCCACCATCACTGGAGGTATTTAAAAACGTGTAGATGAAGTGCTTAGGGACACGGTTTAGTGCTAGACTTGGCAGTGTTAAGTTAACAGTTACACTCAATCTTAAAGATCTTTTCCGACATGAGTGATTCTATAATTCCATGTGGAATTGGCTTTTGATCCCTTGGAATCCAGCCATCAAAGTGGTTACTGCACAGCCTTCGTGATGAGAGTTATTGGGCAAGGCCACAGGAATAACTGTGCCTCCATACTGTTCCCTTCGACACAGAGCTTTACATTGCGAAGATACCCTCACAGGCACATAGGGAACACAACCTGAACTAAGAGCAAGTTGGAGTGATGCAGTCCTGCTATTAATTGGAGGCTGGTTGCAAATTTGCAGAGGTGAGGGACTACGAAATGAGCAGCAGGAGAGGGATTTTAGGGGATGTTGTGCTGCAACAGCAGAAGACTGGGGCTAATCCTATAGCAAACTGCAAAGACACAGTGTTACTGAATTCCCATTTTTCCTATTTATCTGGATTACACGAAGAAAGGAAAAATTGACGCTGTGGAGACAGAGGGATGGTTGTGTTCTTCCAGGCCCTATATTTTGAGTGCCTATCTTCCCATATAGGCAGCTGGTCAGAAACAGAGGAAGTCACCAAAAAAAAAAAAAAAGAAAATGATTTGTGGGTGGGACTTTTCCATCCTTTGACTATTAAGTCTGCTTGCCAGTTTATGTGAACAAAACCAGGGATAATATTTGTTCATCTGTTTTATTCACTGTAGTTTAGCTGTAATTATCTACACTTTACACCATATTAGTAAATCTACTCCAGAATATTATATTATAATAATTAAGTCTCAGTAATAAGAGAACTTGTTCAACAGCCTTATTATTAAATCTTTGCTCAGATGTGGGGGGACACTGCCAATTTTGGTGTGGATTATAATGCATGTGGATTAGTGAGGTTCTGCTTTAATAATAATTCTGAGTAGTCAACTAGGAATTTTAATCTTTAAAGTGCTTTTCAAGCATTAAATAATTAATCCCCGTAACACTCCCATGGGATAGGTAAGTAAATATTACTATCCCCATTACATAGATGGGGGAAGTGTGGGTTAAAGAATTCAGCTGGACTGACCAAAGCCACTGGGAGTGCAATTGCCAAAGTAATATTTAAGACCATGGAAAGGATTCAGTATTTTTGCATTTAAAAAGCAAGGAAAGGCATCGCTTCCCTGGAAACCCCCAAAATATACCACAAAAATGAAAACATCTTCCCATGTGTCCTTCTTTCTTTCAAAACTGTATTTTCTACTTCTGTATCAAGGGATACCTACGTGAAAGGTCTACATAACTTTTAAATTAGAAATTTGCTGTAAGACAGAAATAAATATATGTACCTACATATACATATACATATACTGTTATTTAAGAGAAGGTTGTTCTACTTTTGTGCCAGCTGCTACATATTTATTAAAAAGCAAAGACATGTTTGTAAAACAAATTTTAATATTCAATTTTGTCCTTGAATAGTTTTTACGCACGGCAATAAGACAGCTAGAACCTTTGGGAGCCATATTCAAATTGCCTGATGGTTTTAGACCAATTTTATTAACCAGTATATTCATTGATTTAGTTAGTCTTTTTTTTTTTTTTTACACACCACAGGTTCCTGAAATTAAGTTGGTGTTGCTAGAAATAGGAAGGTGGTATTGGAAATGCAGCAGGAATATGAATGAATGTTTGCAGTTCCACCAAGGTGGTCACAGAAGGAGAGGGCACTTTTCCAAAATTACTATTGATTTTTTTGCTCACATCAGGTGAATGATATATGGAGTAGTTCAAGTTTCGAATAACACCCAACATCAGCTCTAGAGATTTATAAAATGAGCTTTAAAAATGGGATGAATTGGATTATCTGATCAGTACCCTGAGCAGGTAGGAGTATCTGGCTTAAATATACAGGTCAAGGTACTTTAGCCGTTTATTAGACAAACATAAAAGCTTCAGACATACTAACAGGGTTAAAGAAGTAGAAGAATGCATTTTGCAACTGACTGGAGATTTCTGAAGGTTTTACCTGTACTCAGACAACAAAGACACCGTATGAACTCCTGATTATTCATCTATTTTTTGCAAATATAAATGAAATGGTCACTAGCAAGGGCTACCAAATGCATGGTGCAAGGAAGCACAGGCAAGTATCACTCGATTTGGATGTACTTTCTAAACCACCTTCTAGCACCTGCATCCCTCCTGTACTATATCTAACTTCAAGTACATCTGCTGATCATCTTCTGTAAGTGATTATTTATACAAAATGGAACAATTCCTGTGGGAGAAGCACGGACTCATAATAGACTGCACTATGATGTTATGGTGTAGGCCTCTCCTAAGGGATGTTAGAATGGTCAATATAATTTCTACATCAGGAAATTTGACTAGTGCTCTAGTGAATGGCAGCACGGCCGCGATTTTGGCTGGGAAAAGGCCTGTTGCAAAATGGGCTCCGTAGGAAAATCCTTCCCCTCAAAACTCTTCATTAAAAACACCTGAACTGTTTCCATTTTGTAACACACATATTTTCATTTGACCTGATATTACTCTTTTACCAGTATTTGAGTTTTGGTATTGACCCAAACTGAATTGCTTTTGATTTTCTGGATAAATTTTACTTGGAAAAACATTTCTCTCTTAACACTTCCTGCCAAATAAATAATCAGAACCATTCACAGCTGAGTGACTGTGTAAAACTAACTTTAGCTGTTTTTATAGAGGATTTATGTTTCTACTTATTTCAGGAAAAAAGACTTATTTCCTGTGTCCTTTATGCTATAGGAGGAAAATAAAAGATACTGCGCAGAAAGTTGTGGTTATATATATATGTAACATTTGGGGTGGACCTTTCACTGAAGTTCCTGTGTTTGACAACCAGGACTTGCAAAATGGCTCTAACGTCACCTTGGATTTTTAACCTCATGAGCTACTTTTAGTGAAGAACAAAGCAGAAGTAAGTTGAGAATGACTGCAAGGAACGGTGCATTTCAGATTTATACACAATACAGGAACTTTTTTTGCTGCTAGAAGGTCTCCGATGGTGATGTAAATGCTTGAACTAAGTTCAATTTTCAAATCAACTCTAGATGTGTCCATCTCTGCACTAGCAAAGCATAGGAAAATGTCTGTGTTCAAAATATTCTTATTTATAGACACATATTGCAAATAAGCTGTAATGGCAAACACATGCGAGCAATTGATTAGTTTACTTGGATTTGTGTGCACAAGGCTGATTACTTAAGCCCAACATAGTGCCTGGGTGCAGAAATTTTGTGGGCATCACACTGGAGGAGCTGCTCGAAGCTCAAAGGCCAGGAGGATACCTTTGGGTATAACTCCCTTTCTGTTCCCAATCTGTCTACTACAACGCTGTGAGACTGGCCTTACAATTTTGGCAAATATTCTACACTGAGCAAAATCAGCAGCAGGCAGACCGATTGCATGTGAACATTTCTGCCTTTTCTGTGATGATAGCAATCAATAAAAACAGTAGGAAAAATAACTTTTGATATTCCTTTGCTTTCCAGTTATCATTTCTGGGCCATGACTCTGTTTTAAAAATATTGTGTATCTGAACAATGTGTGCAGTTGGATCTGATTAATGAATATCTTGAAATCAAGTGCAAAGTGCTATGTGTAAATTCAGCATAGCCATTGGGTTTAAAAAAATGAGTATTGCCTTACAGCATATTCCAAAATATCTTCAATTTTATGTTATTTCTACAAGGGACTGTATACAAATATTGTTTGAGACCAGCATCTATCTTCCAACTTTGTATTACTAGTATTTTTGCAAGCCAAGTAGTGTAGGAAAGGGAAAATAATGGCTCTGGTTCTCAAAAGTTCAAGATTTTCTACCTGAAAGTTTGTATTAGGAGAATAAATTTTTGTCATGAGAAAAAGTGGACCTATGGCTGAGCTTCTTGCACTAGCAGCGGTGTATCAGGAACAACCAGTTATCTCAGATATTAAAAGACTTTTGTAAAGTGCATAGCTGCTTTGATGTCTAAGATAATCAGGTATGAAAGAAATACCAAATACTGTAGAAAATATTAAGTGTGATAGCATGTAAGAAAACATTGGAAAATACTACTAACAGTTGTGAGAAACAAAAGCGTATTAGAGAAAGATAATATGCATGCAGAGTTTACAAACCGTGTCTTTAGGGTGGCCCAATAAGTAGAAATATGGGGACCCATGCTTGTCACTTTTCATGCACATGGAGAGACTGGAAGGTACCATTCCTAAAGGAAGGGGAGGAACAGCCTAGGACCAATCATTAGAATTAACAGAACCAGTGACATACAGATATTTTACTATTGTTAGAGCAGAGAATTCTTAGTTAGTTTAGAAAAACTGAGTAAAAAGTTTATATGCAACAGGAAAGAAGTATTTCTGTAAAGCTAAGACAGATAAGCATGGTGTAAGTGCAAATATTAGTGGATGACTAGAACTACTGAGCATATATATTCAGGGCATAGATTCACATGGACTACGAATGTGGAGTACATCTTGAGGTGCTTTCTGAAGGAGTCATAACAAACCAAAAGCAAAAGGTTTAATGTATTTCAGAACTTTGTCAATTTATTTGCATGAAGGATCCTTGTATTGGTATCAACTCTGACATTTTTTTTTAGTGGGCTACTGCTGAAACATGAACTGAGAGTTTCTTCAAGGCCCTTAGATAATGTCTTACTGCTAAATAGCTTCTAGCCTTAATCTGTTAATCAGCAATGACTTTGTATGTACTGAAACTTCTTTTTGCATACAGAACTCTTCCTCCCTTAAATCGCCAAAACTGCATCTAAACCCGAGTTCTGTAAAGACACCTGAACGTCATGAACCCAGGGGTTGAGTTTTGCATATAATTTAACATTGTGGGAAGCAACAGAGATTCCAAAAATGCACAATGCAACCCCAGGACATGCCTTTTAAGGAAATCAAGCAAAGGTGGGGAAAGAGGGAACGAATCACTGTTGTATAAACCATGAAGTAACACCCAGCCCCATGACACAGATTCGTTGTGTGAAACCTCAGTGATTCTGGTTGTCATGGCTCAGTGTGTTTTGGCCTCACACTGTGAGGCCACATGCTCAGGGCCAGATCCAGATTTGCCAGACAGGAGTGGAAAAGTTTTCCAAAATCGCAATGTAAATGGTCTCTACAACTTACAACTTTCTATGGGAGCAACTTAAAACTAAGTGAAGAAATGCCAAACTTGACAGAAAGTAGGACATTGAAGTCCTGCTGGGAAAGGCTGCTAGGACTGCTGGGACAGAGAATGAAACACCTCAGGTCTTCCTGGGGACCTTCTTCCATAGGTATTTAGAGAAAGCAATAGTTGCTCTCATTAAAAAATGCAGCTTTCTGAGGCTGATCCATCATTAGAATTAACTTGCCTCTCGCAGAACTCATTGCTGGGTAGAGAGGTTGTGATTTGCTAGTTTTGCTTAATCTTTGATGCTACTATTTTAGGGTTTTGTGACTGGTTTTCCCAAGTTTTGCCTTTAGGGATGCCTTTAGGGATCCCAGTGCTTTGCTGTGCAATGTACATGTCCTTCTCATGGTATGTATACAGCTATGGCTAAGACCTGAAACACATGAGCAGCTGTAATTAGGCTCCCAGTGTGAGCAGAAAGATTTTCAGAAGTGCTGCACACTCAGCAGCTCCTGCTGAAGTCAATAATCTCTTAGGTCCATGTATACACAGGGAATGGGGCAGCCATTGCAAGAAAAACCTCGGTCTGTCATTTTATTCAAACTGGATTTAATGCTGGTCTGAGAAGCACTCAGTGCTACAGAGATGACTGAGTTTCATGTCTTGTGGCACGTATGAAATCGCACATTCCTTCCAGCCAGACTCTCCAGGCCTTATCAGGATTCCCAGCAGTACTTCTAGTCTGTCTTGCACAGTAATATGATTTCTTACTATGTCTTGGTTCTTTGGAGAACATGGTTGGCAGACTATTTCCGACAAACATGATGCTGATGTTCTTCGGGTTTGGATGAGCTGTGATAATTCATCCTCAGTGGAAGCACAGTTCCTCTGGCTATCCTTATCCCCAGCAAACATGTTGTGAGATGCTGGGTGATAAAACATCTGTTTTCTAACTTTCTTCTGTTGCACCCTGCTGTGAAATCAGCTGTCGTTTTGGAGCATTAATGACATCCGTGCTCCTTCCCGTATACTCTGATGCTACCATGCACGCTACAAGGGGATTTCTCCCTCTGAAGTGCTCTGGGATCTTTGGCATTTGTTTTTAAGCAAAATCAGCAGCTGGAGTTGAGGTAAATGATGCATTTGCAACACACTTTATTTCCTCCCCTTAGGTTTGAATAGTACTTCAATTTAGCCAGATTTGCCTGAGATATACTTGTCGGGACAGATTTCCAGGCAGCATAAACTGACATAACTCATTCAGGAGATTTACAACCTCCCAGGAGCTTGTTCTTTTTTTCTTCACTGAGTGCTTTATTCTTTTCAATGCACATTCTTTTCTTTCACAGATCACTTTCTTATCATTGATGATTTTTTCCTTAACACAGCTTTTACTGATGTCAAGCACATAATCATTCAAACACATATTTCTTGCACTTAACTACATACTGCCTTATTTTGTACTAACAAAAACATGGCTCTGGAATTTAAAAACACTGATTATGTTGCACAAGGCAAATCAAAAAGTTGAAGACTGGGAGACAATAATGTGATGGTTCTTGTCTGCTTGGTTCAGGTAAGCTTCCTTCTTTTTAATGTTGTGAGTCTGAATGCCACCGTCATTGGAAAGGTCTTTAAACATGGTGTTACTGCAACTGACTTGGAAGTCCCTGATCATTTCACTTGTTAGAGACTGAGAAAGAACACCGAGGAGAGGACCCTGGCACACTTGCTCTGTTTTTGTATTTCTTCCTGGGCTTTTGCCGCACACCACTGCTGCAATCCAAATATCATCTCTGTCCTCCAGCCTTTCATTTTTATACTCAGCTAAGTCTTATTTCCCACTCATGATCTCCAGAGCTGGACTCTAATGAGAATAAGAAATATTTCTGACATATACTTGCTAAAAAAATAGTAAGAAAATGGCTGATTATTTCAGTAAAAAAGCTCCAATTAGTCTTGTTACATCTCAACCATATAATTCTGGTGGGAAGAAGAGGAAACAACTAAATATTGACTAGTTTATCTGCTGTCCTTAGGACCACTTTGTCCTCCAACTCATTGCCACAATGTTCTCTGTGTTCAGTTTTCCATTACTTGGAAAGGCCTCTTGCTCTGGGAGTCTCTGTCATTAATACTCTGACAGACGTTCTTTTGCAGCACACTGACTTACCCTTGGGATCTGGCCGTCTTGAGACATGCCCTACAGTTTTAATTCTGTTTGTTAATTTTTGTTTTTAACTTCCTAAGCAGGCAGCTGTTGGTTTTCATGTGCGCCTTCTGTTTGTTTTTAGAGTATTTCTCATTGCTTTGAGAAAGGACCTAGGGAGGCCTTTAACATTCCAGTTAACTTCAACAGGTATCTTCTTATTTTGCTTCCATTCTGTCTGCAGACTGGGTACAGCGCCAACACTTCTCTGCCTGCGCGATGCCTATCTCAAGAACTGCAGACGTGGTGTTATCTTTTGCTTTCTGTAGGTTGTGTGTACGTTACAAAGTAACTCCTAAACACTTCTACTGCTTTTTTAGTGCAGTACGACAACACAGCTTTCAAGCACAGCTGCTTAGTTCTCCTCCTGTACCGAGCTGTAAGCTGGAGATGCAGCTTCGAAAATGATCTGATTAAACAGCACTTTGTAGCAACTCGCATTTCGCAGTAATCTGCATTTTCACACAACTAAAGCTAAGCACTCCAAATGCCTTTCGAAATGGCAAGCATGGCTTTAAACAGTCCTGTAAAGTCATCTTGTTTCTTTCTTTTAGCACTTTAAACTGTAGCCAGATTTGTAGGGGTTTACCTGTATTTTCTACTTGTGTTCTTCTGGCGAATGGAAGGCTTGTGCACATTTACACCTTTTGGGAGATCCGTTTTCCCAAACCAATTCTATTTATATTGAATATTTACATTTTCTTGTGATTCTGGAATAAGGTACAGATTTATAAGATTATATAAATACACAAATTTATTTTGGATATTTTTAAACCCAGGTTTAAGTGCCATCCAAAATTGGGATCTTAAGAATGGGTCTGAACTGCAACTGATTCACAACAGCCTTCTGTTACCCCTTTTAGATTAAATTCTTCTCTGAGGAACCAGAGAATTGCTGGTTATTACCACTATATCAGTCCTGGATATTTACTCTTTCATTAAAATTTATACACCTCTCCTCACAAAAGAACTTTGGAATCTGTTGGAAGTCTCTCTGAAGGGATTATACACTGCTTAAAATTGATACTAAATGTCTTAGTACTGATTTAGTATAGCTCACTAACTTTATGACCAGATGAGTGGGCTATGGCCCATTTTTGCTGCCATTATCCAGAAGAACCTGCAAGCTCGAAAAAATGAAACATGCAGTGTCCTGAGTATTTCTTCAGCCACAGGATTTGCTCTAGTTACATTTACCATGTATACTGACAGCTGGCAAAGCACTGATTTTCAGTGGAGCTGACTTTAATGTGTCCAACAGAGGTAATGAATTGATGTCGGTAACAAAGAATTACCTGAACCTGCAGTTAAGCTTAAGTACTACTTTGAATTTTCATATGGTACTGCAATTTCTGATTCTAATGGGAAATAATGCTGGAACTTCAAAAGTAACAGCAGAAAATTTTAATAGAGTTTCGGACCTCCTAGCACAAAGAAGTCAAGGAATTTTCATTAAAAAACTATTTTCTTGTGAGACTTCAGGCCCAGTTGTGCACATCATAGAAGTTATGTAAATACATGATATTGTCACACCATACTTCAGCGTAAACCCTGATGTCAATTTTAGAAAGGAGCTTTTTGTCTTTAGAATTACCTTTGGATAATTTATTTTTGCTTCTTGTCATTTCAGTAGTTAAATAAGGTTTCTATATTCTCTAAATGACTCACACTTTTTGGAATACTCAAAAAAGCCCCAGAAGTCCTTCTGAAACAAGACATGAGAAAAATGGATCCTGCTTTCTTACCACAATGAGCAAAGTCTCCTTTTTAATTCAGAGTTGGCTTCTACTTGATCATCCATGTATATTGTCAGAGATAATGTAATGGGTGACGTTGTCGAAGAAAGAAGTACATTCATGTTAATGCTTAAACCTGAGCCACTGAATTCCATGACAACAAGGTCATCTGCTGTGATTCAAAATGTGCAGAGAAGTACCAATAGAGGAAGAAAAGGACAGTTTACGGACAAAGCAGCAACTCCCAGCACACTCAGAGATGTCCCCTGAAGGGTTCAAAGTGCTTCCTCCAATGCATATCTTATAAGCTATTGTCTGTGTCAGAAAGCCAGCAGACTACAGCGATGTACACACACACGGTCGTTAAACGTGAATAAGTCTGCCTCTACTCAGGTAAGCATTTAGGCCCATACTTAACATGCCCCAGGACATTGTAACATATCAATATCTGCAATCACTACTTAACTCAATAGCAATATAATTAACTTATATAGGTTTGTGCACACAGAAAAATGTAAAGATGAAAACCCACCATATTCTGGGACCTGGCCTGTTCCACGTTTCAACAACAGTCGCACTCTCCTGCCACCAGACTTGATTAGCTCTATTGCTCTGGCATGTGTCATGTCCCTTGTGCTTTCTCCATTGATTTCAATTATTTGATCTCCTACCTGTCAGGTAAGAAGAATATTGAGTCAGACAGAATTGCAGTAAAATGAGCATTTCAGAAAGAGACATATTCAACGGATCACAGGTTACCTGAATGACAGACAGACACATCAAGGTAAATTTGTTCCTGTCTGTCTGAGGGATATTACTAGTGGATTAAATAACCTCCAAAGTTGATTCTGAATGTGCCCGTCTTCTGCTGAAATCAGTGTAATTCGTATGTAACTTGCCTCATGTCTTTTACACGTAAGGGTTATTATTTTTTTCTAGTTGCTTGATATGTTGGAATGACTGGAAATGCTATCAGTGCTACACCTTGGCTTGCAGTGTTGTATGGGCCAAGATCTTCACTGCATTTAACTTACTGTTTTCACAGAGAAAAGAGAGGTTCAAAGCACGAAGACAAAGGTCCATTGTTTGAATACGCAAATCTTTGTGGTGAAGCTTCACACCAAGTTAAGAATTTTTCCAAAGCAAACTATTAAACAAAGAAAGGTTAGTGCTGTGACACAGGATGCACAAACTTGCTGGTGTTCTCACAAGAGCATGCTTTGAACAATTTATCCACAGAAGGCTTTTGCTAAGAGTAAGCACAGCCCCCCGCTGAGCTGTCTAGTTTGAGCAGCCAACTCCAGGCCTCTGATGACAGGTTTCTGCCACTCATCTCCTGTCTGGCTTTCCAGTCTGAGTTAGCTTCATCATTGTTTTTCCACCTCTGTTTCTACAGCTGTAAAATGAGGCACTGATGTCTCCCAGCTTTGCCTCCCACTGGGATGTTTTGGTTTAGCTCTTCTCTCCATGAGAAGAGCTGACTTCCAATGCTGGAAACCTCCTCCATGACTAGAGGAACCCCCAGCCCCATTGGAGAGGAATCCCAAGTGAAGGCCAGAAGGAGGTCTGATCTCCTGGCGCTGGTAGAGGTGTGGGTCCAGGTGTGGGCAGCCAAAATGGGTGCGTGAGAGTCTCACTTGAGTGGCTTCAACAAACTCATTTATTAGTGCCAGAGGAGCACATCTGCCTTGACCTGCCCTTACAGCTTCCTCACCATGCATATCCACTGCACTAAAATAACAAAGCTGCATACGTCCTAGAGAGGGCTTTAAGGAGACTATAGAGATTTAAAGATGACAGGCATTTCCTTTTCCTCTTACAAGCCTGTCCTGACAAAACCAGCTCCTTGCTGGCCTTGGCCATTGAAATGTTTTCTGCTTTGTATGTTTTCTCTGCTGCTGTTGTATTTCTGTCAACTAGAATTGTAATCTTTCAGAGACTTTCTGTCCTTCTTGAGTTTGAAATACAGTATTTACCAAATCAATGTGCATAATATGAAACGTCAACAAGACTCCTAGCAACAAAGAAAACTGGAAAGGATGCCAAGAAGTCATCTAGGCCCTACTTTTCTTCAGAGACAGAAAGAATGCAACCAAAACCACTATGGCAGTGTTTCTCAATAGGAATACATGCTTTGTCAATAGGAATTGCAGCCTGTTTTAAGAACTCTCCCAGGATCCTGCATGCAATCTAGGCCAGTACTTTACTTAACTAAAAAGCCATTGATCCAAATAAAACCTCTCAGCCTTGCTATCACACTTTGTAAATGCTGCAGACTGAGCAGTGAGGGAACAAAATTAGGATTACTTTGTCCAAAAGGCTTTATTTTTGCAGTGCAAATTTCTTCCTTAAGAAATTTTCTTTGTTAGGAAGAATGCATTTGGTTGTACCGTGCAGCACATTTTCAGACATTGCTGATGACCTCCAGGCCACAGTGACACCCAGTGCAGGTGCTCTCTGGAACCTGGAGAGTTGTCCCCCCGGTTTGGCCATGCAGGGCTGTTTGCGTCACCCTGATTTTTGCAGTGGTTGGTAGGATGCAGTTGCTGCACACGCTCAGAGTGAAAGTGGAAAATCTCTCTTACCACTTCCGTAACACAGGCAGAAGGTGTTTTTTTGGCAATCCCACATGGATACTAATACAGACAAAATTCAATGAGTTTGGGAAAACCTGGTTCTAAACGTCATCAAACAATTAAGCCCCGGCAGAAATAAGGAAACTCAGATTTTCTAAAGGCTTAAAGACAGCTCTTTTTTTGTGCCATGTTTCCTGGAGAGACCGTGTTTTGCAGAAGGTATTTAAAATGATCTTGTTAGCATGTTTTGAGAGAAGAAGCAACAGATTAGATCAAATGAAGGAGTTTTTCTTTTAACACTTCTTGATAAATAGCCTTTAAAATGAGTACTGATTAAATCTCTGCAGAGCACGTACAGTCCTTCAAATAAAATCCTCTGCACTCTGGAGCAGACAGAAAGAGATTTTAATATAGTTTAATACGTAAAAAGGTTAAGTTAATGTCACATTTTTCCCTTGTTGGTTGACTTTCTTCTCTTCTCATTGGTCAATATGTAGGAACTATCTTGTATTAATGTAACCTTTTCTGTATTTCAGTGGATTAATTTTTTTTTTTCTCTGTAGGCAGCATGTAGCTCATTTGATAGTTCCTTTTTTTTTTTAATAAAATCTTATATGCGTAAGGCTAGCATCTTGGTTATGCGACTGAAGGAGAGGAGAGTTTTCAAAAATTAGGTGCTCTGATATTTACATCAGAAAGTGTGAGAGCAGAGGTAAAATAAGTAGTTGCAGGAGCAGTGGGTTAATTGTGTTCCATGCATTTGTGTCATATGGCTGACTGATGTAGAACTGAATTATACTGCCTTTGCACCACAAGCCCAGCTCTGATTAGATAAGAGAAGCAACAACGAAGAGAAGTGTTGCCAACAGTCTTACACTGAGAAAATCTTCAATTAGATTTTACACTTATCTGGGGGATTCGTACAAAAGAGAAAACCTTGACTGAGGAGTGGTTCCCCATGTGTCTAATAAGGTACAAATTCCTATTCTTATTCTGTTTTTTGCAGTTAAATATTTATAACTTCTCCTTCCTTCCTCTTGCTGATGTAGATCCTTGTGCATCTGATATGGGAGGAAACCATGCTATGTGCTTTCTCTCTGTCCAGACATTCAAACGTGCTTCCTCTCTTATCTTTTCTGTTATGGAACAGATTTTTAGATATCGTGGAGCTCCTTCTGTCTCTCTATTTTTTTTTTTTTTTTTTTTTTTTTTAAATCCTGTGGTTGTTTAAGAGGAACTTAGATATACCCAGATATTGAAGATGCACCAAGGTGAAGCCAGAGGTACTGGTATGCATAGAAACAGATCTGAAAACAACCCAGTGCCTGTTATATGGGATCGTCATTCTTCTCTTAACAAGGTAAAAGGTGATTTCTGCAGTTTTTATACCACACATGACATTTCTGTGTACTTCTTTTCTGGATCCTTCCAAGTCTGTCTGCAGTCTCCAAACTGGAGAAATTACTAAGGTGGGGGGCAGGCAGAACAGATCAAAACTGTAACATTCTTCCCATGTGGGAGAAACACTTATTAACAATGTTGCCAGAATGAGACCTTTCCCTTTTTGTAACACATCAGATTTGCGACTCATGGTTAGCTTGATTCCAAAATTATCCCCAGTAGTATTGTCTAGACACTTATCCCCCATTTTACATTGTGCATCTCATTTCTCTGCCCTTAACCCAGCACAGTGTGCCTCAGTGAATTCTATCAGATTGTCTGTTTTAGTATGAAATTTTCAGTTAAATCTGAGCCAGTTCCTCAATGTCCTTTTAAACCCTCTATGAACAGTGACTTCTTGGCATCAGCAAATTTTATTTCATTATTTATCAAATTATTAATGAAATTGTTGAATCTAGCTGTTTTCAGCCTAGACCCTTCAGAACTATGCTTGTAATTTCACATTTGTAATTACTATCCAGGACCAAATCATTCATGGCAGCCTTTAAGTGGGGTTATTTTTAGTAATCATGGTACAGTCTGGAGTCTTTTTTCCCATCCTTTTTCTATGAATTCTATATGAAGTGGTGTTGAAAGTTGAAAAGAAGATGCATTGTACATTCTCCTTCCCTTTTTTTCCCCCAAAGAAAGAAATACAAAAATCAGAAACAAGAAATGAAAATTAGACTGGTATGATAATTAAACTGGTCTGTTGGTGGACTTTTTCAACTTATTCATAACTTGTCACAAATTGCTTCTGAGAATGAAAGTTAAAGGAACTTTTTTCTATTATTTGACTTTAAAAGTAAGGAATATGTTTTCCTTTCTCTAGTCTGCTGCTAACTTCCTTGTCTCCACGAATTCTTGGACTCAATTGCTACTAGCCTAGAAACTACTTTCTCTTAGTCACTGAGCATATAAGAACAGCAGCAGATGCAACTGACTTGGTCTAAGTATAATTCAAGCAGTTTTCTTCTTATTCTGATTTTGACTAATTCCTCTGTTGAAGTTGATTAAGTTTATATTCCTTCTAAACATCTCAATGAAGACTAATACAAAGAAAGTACAGAATATTTCAGCCTTCTCCACGTTCTCAGGAAGCAACGGACCTATTTTTTCCCGTTCTTCGTATCTCTTTTAATATATTTATGCTATCTTTTGTTCCCCTATATACTTTCCTTGCAGACTGCTTGGATATAATTCTGACACATTTAATCTTCCCTCTGCATCTAGCAGGACACCATCGACCTCACAGGTGTTGCAGAATTAAGGTCTGAATGTCTAAATCTTTTATTGGGTATGACCCTGTGGCATTAGTTCTTTTCAGGAAAAGTGATACATTTGAATATCAGACCATTATTTTTAAAAGGCATTTTGGCAAGCTGCCTTCTGTGCAGATATAAAGCTTTTCAGATGAAACATCAGAATATTTTAAAAGATAAGCTTCAACACAGCAACGTAATCATTTTGCATGGCATGTAAATTCTCTGTCATTTTTGAACTAATGACTTCTTTTGGTCCAGAAATTAACAGAAATAGTGGTTCCTCAAATCTGGGGAGTTAGCCATCCCTAAAATAACAACTTCAGGTCCTGGGCCATTCAGGTACAGTTTTTTTGTGTGACAGCCTGAGAGGCTGCATGCATCTTAATCACCAAGATTTAAGTCCACAAATAGCAGAGAAAACGTTTGAGAGCACAGCCCTTGAAATACAATATTTTAATCTCACAAAGCCACAGATTGCCTTCAGCTCTTTGGAATGAACTTCGAAGGTGTCATTAGAGGGGATCTGTGTGAGAAGCTGTGATGACTATGTCCCTTTGCAAAGTGCCAGGGCAACTGTATGGCTGCCAGCCACACAAAACCAACAGGTGGACCCCTTCCTACTCCCAACAGCTCAGTCCTGCATTGCTGGACATCCCCTGAACTGGAATCAGCTCCGATTTGTAACCTTCCTGGCAGTCTTCAGCAAAGACCACAAAGCCAGAGAGATTGACCTCTGCACCCTCCAGACGTTCCCACCAGATTAAAGTTAAAGCACGTTGGCAAGACAGTCTGGGAAGCTGCTGCCTGGGCTGTATTTATTCTGAAGAAACGTGCTCTTTGCAGCTATGAATCTGGCAATTTTACATACACTGTTTTTACATTGTGTTTCTTTCTTCCTACAGAACATGGCCTTGGCTGAATTTCCATGCTGTTTGGGATAAATGCCACGAACTCAGTGATTCTCCTCCTGACCAATGGCATTTGATAAAGAGAATGAGCCTCTATTATATTCTTTACAATTTGCAAGAACATAGTAAACACTGAATGCTTCCCACCTCTTAATGTTTTTGAGTATTAATCATTTAAATGTAATTATGAAAGTAGTTTGAATGTATGGGAAATGTCTCTTAAAAAAATTTGTCTCAGTTCAAGTTAATTCAGACGCTCCATCCATGCATAAGAGCAACTGAGCTATAAAATTGGGCAGCATGTTTTCTGGCAATAATGAGAAGATAATACTCCTAAGGAATGTTCAAGTGACATCACTATTGATAGGTTAATTAGAAAGAAAATTGTAAAGCTTCTTCAAATCATTAGAATAAAGTGCCTCTAGTACTTGTGAGTTTATCTGTGGAGTCTTTGTTCCGGCCATATTTTACGGTACTTATTACCTGTCTCGTTAAAAAAAGCTAACCGTAGATACAAACCAAATTTAAGAAGCAGGCTAAATCAGAAAGAAATACGTACAGCTTTAATGTAGTAAAGAAGTTTTTCCTTGCCTAAAAGTACTTTGAAACTAATGACAATAGCCTTGTGTATGTTTGCCTCTGTCAGTGCATAAGGACCGGTCTCTAAGCAGGTGTATAGTTCCCAGTTGCATGCAATGAAATTAATTGTGTATGCACATTTTCATTCTATGTTAAATGACGAAACCTAATGACAAAAGCAACCTCAAATGATTTGTGCAGAGGGCATTTCTATCTGTCACTATATTAATGCATTTTATAATTAAACCTCAGGAAAGAGACTAATTACACTTAATTCCTTTTATATGGGCATGCTATTTTTATCACTGAAACATTTTTTTGCATATTATTTGTTGCTGTTGTTACTGTTAATGAGTCCAAAAAGGCTGAGAGATTGTCTGTACTTGGAGACTCCAGAATATCTATTTTGGTGAATTTCCAAGTACTGTCAAGCCCTAATATTGTTGCTTGGAGTTAGGCACAGGCTGGATATCTGCTGTACAAATTTCCTCACAGCAGAGAATCTGTACTGCCTGGAAATCCCAGGTGTAATGTCTAGTCTGAGTGAAGCTTTGTGGTATTTCTAGGACACCCTCCAGTGCATTTTAGGTATGTGAGCTTGGGTATCTCTGCAAGACACATGGCATTTCTCTTTGGAGGAGTTACACCAACATGTCCCTCAACACCTTTGAAGCAACCACACATGAAGGTTTAAAGACATATTTTTTTTTTGTGGCCAACCAGCTGTTTAAGCAGCTGTAGCTTCTTGCCCCCTTTGTTCCTGTGGTGAGCTGCCCTTGCTGCCTGCCCAAAAGGGAGGGCAGGCTGCAGTAAACACAGGGGCCATAGGACAGGGACTGAGTTGATGCAGAGCAAGAAATGGCTTTCATACCACTTCTCAGCCGGTGCTCTACTATTTTTTTTCTTTTCACTTTTTTTTTCCTTTTCCTGAGAGAGTGAGAAACATTAGAAGTGTTATTACAGAAAGAGAGCTTAGAACGTAGAAAAAGTACATGATCAAGTGTCTGTGGAGAACAAGGAGTGTGGGAGAGAGAAATGGAGTTTGCAGTGGTGGGTGGCTAACAAGGCAGCAAAGTGGACTTGTGATACTACAGTAGGCTTGCAAAATAATCTATGTATATGTGAATTAAAGGTGTCAAAGATAAAAGGAAAATTCATTGTTTGATTTATTTATTTTTTAATAGAGCGAGGATGATTAGTGTAATGCAATATTAGTAGCATGTACTTAGCCACTACAATCATGGATGGGAAACAGAAGAGACTGCTAGAAAAGAAAAGGAAAACTTTCTGTTATCTTCTTGATGGTCTCATGCAGTTCCCATTAGGCAATAGCAAAGCAAATTCAAGATTTTAGAAGCCAGAAGACTGAGCATGGAGATTGCTTCATCCAAAGTTGCATCCAAATAGCAAACCAGAAAACAACAGGAACTCTGACAAGTTAAATGTAAAACCACTAAAAGATTTTGAGGAGGAAAAATGCTAAAAAGTAAGAGGTAAGAATATTCTTTCAAACATACCAGAGGTTGCAAAGCCTGTCAGAAAACCAAGACCTCAAAAGATAGTTTGGGTGCAAGGTAGAAAAGACCAGCGAAAACAGATGAATTCTTTGCATCAATGTTCTTTAAAGAGGAGGGCAGCAAACTCCTGCAGAGGGTCTGCTCACCACAGGGCGGGTCTGAGGAACTGACTCCCGTGACAGGGGCAGAGGCAACGATTTTACAACAAAATGATGAAATGGATGGTAAGAAGCCACCAGAAGTAGATGGCTTTCATCCTCAGCTCTAAAGGAATTTGGATATGAAACTGCTGAACTAGTAGCTACAGGATGTAATCTACTGCCTAAATCAGTAAATTGCTGAATAGCAGAGGAATGGAAGGTGGCAAGTGTGACACCAGTCTTTGAGAATGGTCCTGGAAAGTAACCTAGCGAGTCTCATGTTCAACTGAGCAGATGGAAGGAAGCAATAAGGATGGTGAGGGTTAGCTGACACACGGATAATGATGATACAGTGGGGAAGGGTCAGTGTGGCTATTGCAGAAGGAAGCCATTCCTCATAGATCTATTGCAGGTCACTGGAGCTCTCAATGACTATATAGATAAATGTGTTCTGGTTAGTATACTGACATTTTCAGAAAGCTTTTAACACTGAAGTCTTCAGTAAAGGCTCAGCTGTGGAATGAGAAAGAATAGGGTCTTCTAGGTAAGAAATTAAATTCTAGGGGAAAATGCTTTAAATAAGTGGTCAATTATCACAGTCAGATGGCTTTACAACAGTGATTATACTGTTCAGCATATTTGTAAATGGCATGGTGAAGATGATGAAGACTGGGGTGGTAAGATTTGCAGGCAACACAATATCATGCAGGACTGTCACATCTAAACTTCAAGTTAAAAGCTGTAAAAAGATAGCACAATACCGTGTGTTAAAGCAGCAGGTGAAATTCAGTGGTACTAAGTACAGTACATATGGAAAATTATATACGCTATCACCCTAAATTAACCATTATCCCTGAAGAGATAGATCTCATAGTCCATGTGGTTAGCTTGTGGAAAATACCAGCCCAGTCAAAAACCAACCAGAATATTAAGCAGAGAATAAAGGAGAAGCCATCATTATGTCATTAGGAGCACCAATATCTTGAAAACTGCAGGTTGTTAAGGTACTTCAATCTTCAAATGATTGAGAAATGGTTCAGAGTAGGTCAATGAGGCTGCTCAGGGGTAAAGAACAGCTCCCTTATGAGGTAAGATGAAATAGACTAAGGGTTCAGTGAGAAAAAGGTGGGTATCATATAGGTCAATAGAATAAGGAATGATACGGAGAAAGAAGAAGCAATCATAAGATTATGATGTTGCAGCTACAAACAACAAAAAAGCATGAGCAAAATGAAACAAACAGTTAAAATAGTCCTAAATACAAAATATGAAAATTCTAGCATAAAAATGTCTAAACTGCTGAATGTCGGGGGCTTTGATGTTATTATACTCGCTGAAGAATCATTTTGTACTTGTCCTATATTCCTTTCCTAAGCATCCTTTCCTTGTTCTCATTGGAGTGAGGATACCGGGCTGGGTGAGCCATAGGAATGGGTTTAATATCTTTATCTTTTTACCTTCATAGGTGATCTCTCCCAATTTCTACTTCTCACAGCCACATAGAAGTGTGGCTGCCTCTCATTCCTATTGCTGGACAAGGGATTTCAGTTATAAGAGTGATATCATTCAGTGTGTTCATTTTTTTCTAACACTCTCGACTCCTAATTTTTAAAGTTAGGACTAATTACTTTTTAGACCTGAAAACCTTTAGAAATCTTCCATAAAATACAGATCTAAATACAGTGCCTTCCTGCCAACTAAGTATTTTAATCTTAAAACTTCATACTAAACAATTTGTGGCAAGATTCTTAACTCATTCTTTTCCATAGCTGGCTTGAAGGATTTTGCTATTAGGCATAGATTAACAAGGATGATTTGAATCTATCAAACTTAGTACACTTTTTCAAGAATTATGTTAATTACACATGTGAGAGGAACATTGCTTCTCCTTACCTTCTGCAAACAAATTTTTAAAAACACACACAGCATTTTGGACAAATGATGAATAATAGTTGATCTACAGTTAATTCACTCTTGATTTTTAAAGTTTTTATACTGTCAAATTATAATCAAGATCCCCAAGGACCTCATTTTGCATTCCTTTGTTGTGCAGACACAAGAATGTTGATAAGCTTTATGTCTGCATGTCAATATATTCTTCCTTGAGTTCTGCCAATTATACTACCCCAGCACTGAGCTCCTCTTACTACTGGCGTTGAGTATCCCAGCTGAATTCCCAGAGTTCAGATCAATCACACCTAGTCTTACCACGAGTGAGGGTGGACAGTGATGTATGTAGTGCGGAACTGGCGTGTGAATGAGTTTACCCCAAAGGGACATGCAATTCAGTGGAAAACCATAGCTAACATCTTCCCGTACTGTGCTGATGGATCACAAATCACAGAATAAGTGGATGGGACTAAGAATATCTTTGTCTTTGTGCTCCATTGTAATGACATTGTTGACATTCACTGAACACTTGCTATGAGGGTGAGATGTATATTACTGCATAGGCTGCAGGTTTTAAGAGTAAGTGCTACTTATCTAGGAAAGACTGGCTACCTAACTTACATGAATTGCTCTGTAGGCATTTGTCTTTTAGATGTGTGCACAAGACCTTTGTCAAACAGAGACTGGTGGAGCACTGTGTGCTCCTGGAGTACACTCCTGTCCCTTCTGTGTGGGCATAACGTCAATAATTTATATCTAAACATTAGTGACTTTTCAGTGGGGTTTCTGACACACTTCTCAAGTCCTCACTCATGTCAAGCACTCAGCAGCTGACTCCCCACCGCTCCCAGTGCACCAACCGGAGAAGACCTTTTTGGTTCTTAGGATCTGCCACTGCTCCTTCCACCTTTATATTTGCTGTGACTAGAATAAACTTGAAAGAGCCTTTCAAACAGCAATATCCACTTTTCTCCAATATTCTGAACATAGGACTTCACTGCCTTTTAAGACCTGGAGGTTCACATGAGCTACTCAGCAGTGTATCTCAAAGTCTTCAGCTTTCTTTCTGATCTCAAAGGGCAAAATTTAAGGATTACACTGGTCAATTCTTGGTTTATTTTTGGATGCAGTGATTGCCCTAAATGTTTGTAAGAAGGTCATGACTGATCAAGCCATTTTTGCCTTCTTCCCATTTCCTTGCTGCAACTTTCTTGACTTGAAAAAGAAATGTCTGTATCTGTCATTTACTATCTCTACTGTGTGACAATTGCTTGCCTCCTATTTTTAATACTTTTTGCTCTAATTGCCATCAAGCTGAGCTGAACTACTTCTTGTTTATTGTACCTACTGACTGGACCCTCATGTGTGTTCCACAACAGACTGTAGGAAATAATCCTCTAATATGGGGCTACTCATGATGGAGCATCCCAAACAGACACTCTGTTCTTCATTAACAAGAAGTCTAGGAAGGGCTCTTTAAGAGTGAGGAGTCAGTGCAAATTGCAGGGTCTGCATGGCAACGGGCTCTTAAAGATTTCCATTCACTGCAGAGTATGAAATAATTCATTCTTCCTTCTGAGCTTTTATTGGATGATCTCTGACAGGAAACAATCACTCCTGTTAATGATCAGTCTTTTTTTCACATTTATCCCTTTCTTTTGACAATAGAACTACAAAAAGCTGAGACAACCCTGCAAAGACTGTTCTGGAGGCACTGAAGAAATATAGCAGTAATGTATGGAGAGTAGAATCACAAAGACTAGGAGAAGGTACCTACGTGTGAAGCTACAGGAAATGGTACAAAATCTGGCCATGGAATGGGAATCTCACAAAACAGTATATGTGGCAGTCCAGCCATTTCTGCTTGGATTTTGTCTTTAAGATGCAAGACAACAGCTACTAAAAATACATTTTCAAAAGAATGATGATACTTTACACACGATGATATGGACTTAAAAGAAGTGTCTGTGGAAGCTGTATTATGTTCTAGCCTCAGACAGAGAATGATCCCTAATTGGTGGAAGCAGATGACTTAGATCTTTTAAAAATCTGGAAATCAAGATTTGCTAAAAACAGATACAGTGATAAAGTGACTAGATGAACATCAAGCTAAATGTGTACAACAACAAGCAATCAAGAAAGTTGAAATGGAGGAACCCATTACGAACACAAAGAGAAAGACTTCTCCTCTGTGAGGCATAAAAGCCATTACAAACACTGTAGGGACATGGTTAACTAAAGCTGTTCTAAATGTTGCCTACTTTTAAACTCTGGCTATCGATCCACGGAACCCAGAATAGCTCAAGTGATTTCTGTGTGTTTGACTTGAGATGTTCAGGAGTGTCCAGCTCTGGCAAGACAGGCTTAAATTTCCTTGTCAAACTCCACTGTTACACAGTGTTTATTGAGCCTAAACAGATAACTGCCTATATACTGCCTTCTCCTTTGAGAAGCCTGAAGAGTTAGTCCTGATCTTTATTAATTTCTTGTGGGAGACATAGCCATAGCCAACTATGACATGATGTCCTATTGTTTAGAAGCCTGGCCTCTAGGCTTCTTCAAAGGGGCCTTAAAACTACGTCTCCTATCACTCAAGAGAGGGCTTTAATAAAAGGTTACAAGTTTCATAGGTGCTCTGTCTCTCTTATTGCAAACATGACTGCACAAGCCATGTTGTCAGAAGGAAAAAACCAGAAGTTTCCTGGCCTTGCATTTAGGACACTTACAAGGAGGGAAATGTCAGTTTTGAATGCTGCCAAACTCTCATGGATGGGTTTTGACAGCAGTTTCATATGTAAAGTTTGCGTGTCCCATGATCTGAAACTTTAGTTGCTCCCTTGCAAATAAGCATGAGTAAGGTTGATGTGAACTTTGTTGTCACAGGAAAGTATGAAGTGCACAAATTTTGCTAGTTTGCAGAAAGCTGTGAACCCATGCACAGCATAGCACGAGTCTCACTGTGCTACTCAGCAAGCTAGAACGGACTGAGCAAGACCACACAGATTCCTGTGCAACAACAACACAGAAGCTCGTAAGTGACATTGTAGGAGCTGCCTGTCCCTTGTGCCTCTTTTTATCTCCAACCGCGTACAGCTGAAACAGAGGGGCACAGACTGAGGGAAAAGCAACAAATAGGGAAAAGGACTGAAGAGTTGAAGGAAGACTGCAAAATATGAAAGATAAGGTTCTGCAGTGCCTGTGTTCTGAAAATATATAAGATAAACCTACAAAAGAATGAGAAAGTCTGTAGTATTAGGAGATATGAGGAAGCTAGAGATAGGGCTAACTGGTGTATGTGGACTGAGAAAAATGAGTTGACAAGATAGTGAAACAAGAAATGTCAGAGATGAGCAGCATGACTTTCATGGAAAGTGAAAAAAAGGATGCAAATCACAAAGTGAAAAAATGACACAGATGCACGTTGTATATAAGAAAGCACATTTTGCCCTCATTCTTCATGAATTTCGCATTCACTAACTCCATTTGTGCAAGATATTCTGTATCTTTACAGCTGTCAGCCACGGACTCTTTTTTTTGATGCTGGTTTCAGTAAACATGCTGGCTGCAGGAGATACCATTCAAGGCAATAAGAGATCTGTTGACCATATCTCACACATCTAGCAAATACTACAACCATCCTTAAGAGTTCTCCTGAGAGCAGTCAGTAGTTCCCCATATCTAAGACAGGAAGGGATAGATATCTGCAGGCAGAGCTCTGCCAACTATTGTCCTCAACGTGAGACATGAGTAAAATAGGAGTTATCATGAGCCTCATCTAAATAGACCTGTAAAATTGTCGCCAGTGGTGTCTGAATCTTCAGAAGCCGTGGGAACTGTGCTCCACATAGGCTGTGTTACATCTCTGATCTCTGGTGACAGATTCAACTCAATACTACTATCACTGATAGTGTTTGTGCAATATTCCTGCCCTACTCTGAGACTAGGCTTCGCAGATTTTTTTTCAACATTGGCATCATTAGTTTCAAATTTTTTCCTTGATGTCAGAATTACTTGAATTGGAGTCCTGATGTGCTCAGACTTCTTCTGGTTTGGGATAAGATATCAAAGCCACTAATAATTCCCCGAATTTTTCTCACGATCCTTTCAGTACATCTTTGTCTTACAGAGCACAGACATGGTCCTATTCAGTCCTTCTTTGTCATGGTGTGAACAGAGTCTTATATTTCTGGTAATCCATCACCTTGAAGAAGAAAGGAGGGTGGTGATAAATTTTTAGAACTCAGAGCTCTCAGTGAGTCTATCTGCCATTTAAAGTTTTGGATAGTCACGTATTCTTTTGTAGTCTTTTCCTTAGATCTACTGAAATTTTCCTTTGCTACTTCTAATTTGAAAGACATCTTGCTCTTTGCGAAAATTGACTTAGTTTACTGGAAGTATTTTGAGTCACATGCTTCAAGTTCTGTAAACTTTTGCTGTGGTAGGCTATTCAGAATTCACCATCACAGCTTGCTTTCTGCTCAGCTGTCAGAATTAAGAGGGATCTGTATTTACTTGCAGTGTAGCAATGAGGTTCCCCCACTACAGATGTCTTCCACGAGGAATCTCCATGTACGTTATCCATGAATTGCAGTAAAATCCTGCCAAAGTTAATTGTGGTATATGACATGACATACAGTTTTATATGAAGTTGCACAGCTGTGGCTGTGGCTCTCCAACACTGGTTGAGAATAGTTTACCAACCATGAAGGCAAAGGGTACATGTGAAGAAACACTTCTTCCTGGAGACTACCGGGTCCTTTGATGGACAATTCTTTCCCATGTCTAGTGACAGATGAACCCAAGTTAAATAAGAATGTATGCCCAGGCTTTCTGCAGAAGCAGAGTCTATGAGCCCAAATAAAAGTTTCAGTGCATGTAAAAGTGCCACAACTAAGAGCAGAGTAATAAACCTGTGAAAGTTTTATATCTGTTTTTAGGGGAATAATTTGTCAAATCTTAAGATATAATGCAGTGTCTATATAGACTGGCAGAAGGGGATCCTGGAGTAGAAAAGCAATATGCTGGTGAGACTGATGAACTCTGTATGACATCAACTCACTAATTTTCCACCTTTCTGCTTCCCAGAACAATTCCACAGAAAATCGAAGTGGAAAGTTCCACCAGTCCTGAAGGGCAATTAAAGACTATTTTAGATCTCGTAATCCTAAAATGGATTACCCCTTAGTGGATTTGCTTCCAACAAAACGAAAAGGTACATAGCATGCCATTCCCAGTGTGAAGGAAGACCAGAACTCTTGATTGGAAATGGCAATGTGATAACAAACTTCATTAAACCTTTTTCCTCCTTCCATCAAGCTTTTCAAATCCAGACAGTTCTGGCAGGGCCAGTGAAAGACTATAATTTCCAGTGCTTGCTCTATGAGTCTGTTCTCTCACCTGCTCCCAAGCTTCACTGGAGTTCCTAAAAGCCTGAAGATCAAACTGAAACTACCGTAAGGATGCCCCAATTTCGTTGTTACTTTCTTCATCTTGTTTCATCATTGCCTTTTTGTTCAATTTCTCTTTTTTCCTATTATTGATATATTGTATTCCTTTCATACTTACCTTCCTCAGTAATGAATCTATTCAATATTCTTTTACAAGAGATAGTTCCATACTGTTGCTTTTCTATAGTCTTAGTCTTTACTTCTTCAAATTTATACTCTGAATCTGCAATGCATAACACTTTTACATGTATTCAGACGTCAGAATCTTTTGGATGTGTGCTCATAGACCTTCAGACTTCTCAACATGTGTCCAAGTGAAACATAGCTGTTGGGCTCATCCTGTCACTATGGTTTTACAGTGCCGACTAAAAGAGTACAACACGCAGACTTTGATTTGCCTGTCTGGAACATCAGTAAAAACTGCATTGCTTCAATTATCCAAATTTATAAACCCACTAGTATGGATATAGCTCTATTGCTTTAGAGTGCTTTACATTATTTTATTTATTTCTGTAAAGTAGGGAGATTTATACCAATATGTGCTGGTTAAAGTGTCAACAAAATGTTATTTGTGGAATATGATTACTTATGACATCTAAATGCTTTACAGGTAATGTATTTCGTTATATCATCATTTTTTTTAACAGCTTAGCTGGTTTAATTTTTATTTTCTTGGCTTGGTGACTGGCAATAATAGTGGAATTATGTATATTATTTCTTTCTATAAGCATGATCTACACCTTTTATTATTTGCTGCATGTTTTTCTGTATGGCTTCAGTCAAATCAAAGAAAGCTGTTCAAGGAGGAGGAAAGAGAAGCAAAGCAATAATGGAGATAAGTAGATCATAAGAAGAAATCTTAGCTGGAAAATGCTCCTGAGCTGGGAAAAGTTCCTGAGAAGATCCTGCCACATAAGCATGGTCTACCATCCCCAGTGCTGATAGCCCAGGATCAGAGAGTCTGATCTTTAAAGATGATGGTATGTGAAGTGAGAAGAACTCAACAGGTTTTTGCATATTTCTTTATAGAGATGCATCTGTGAAACTGAGAGATACAGAACTGCAGCAAGCAGGCTGGTGGTCCCAGCCAAGAAATGGGAATGAACTTGCGTTATTAACGGCAGATGCAAACTTAGGAAAGGAGATACGGATATAGAACTCTGCTCCCTTAGCTTATCTTCCTATATACTCTCTTCTTTTCAGTAATTACTATATTTTGTTTTGGTTTTCTATTTTTGTCTTGAAGAAGCTGTTTCTTGAGCTGCTGTCCATCAGTTACAGGTCATTGGAGATAAAAGCCTTGAAATTTCCAAACCTGCTTGCAACTGTCAGGTTAAAACGGCTGTTAAACAGGAGAATACAACACTAGACTGAGTGACAAGGCTGGAGGGTAAAGTTGATTCCAAAGAATGATGCTTTTAAAGGGGAGAAAAAAAAGTTCAACTATCTGGACAAAAATAACACTTGTCTGTGTATTGTGGCCACATCCAGTAAAAAGCTTTAAGTTATTTTAGACAACATATTAACATTTTTCATTGTAAGATACAGGACTCTTCTCCTAATGAAATTGAAAAAAGCTGTGTAATTGTGTTAGACACTTTTTATATTTATGTTATTCACAGTGTAAATATAACTTTATTGAGTGGTACTAATCTGTTCAAATGATGCACAGATTTTAGTAGGTTAGTGTTGTGCCCAATATGAGTTATTATTTGAAATTAAACCTCTTCAAAGGCACTGTTCTTCTGTTATCCTGTAGTCTTAGCCATATATTTCCAAATATGTGATTCCAGAGCTTATTAACAGCACGATTTTTCCCCCATCTTTGATCACATTCTGGCTGCTAATGCACATTTTGCTTATGCCTTTTTGTTAAGAGCAACTGACTATGGTGGTGCTACAGTAAAGGAAAGAGTGAGAACACCAGATATTCTTAGATATTCCTAAGTTAAAATTCTAGTTGCAGCATGAATTCATCTATATTTCACACACCAAGTATTGGAGTATATCACAGTTACCAGTTGCCTGCCTGTTTGCTCCCCTGGCATCCTCATCACAGGGAGGGCTTGTGCTTTTGCTCCCTTATTCAAGTTCCTAGCACCAGGGGTTTGCCCTTCATGGCATACCTGAGGGCTAACTGAACTCTACAGTTCTACAAAGTGGGCAAGCTAAGAGTGTTTTGAAGCATATTAAATCTCCTGAGCTATACAGGAAAAGTCTCTGATTGTATATTTAGACCAATGATGATGCCATTTCAGTGTGAAGTCAAACTTCATGAGATTATTAGGATCGTGAAACTGAATCCATGTAACAACTAAATATAAAATTTGCAAAATCTACTATTACTACGGTATGGAACACAATTTCCATCGCCCATCTTTATAACTAAATATTGGTTCAAAAAAGCTGCACTAATTAGATACATAAACAAATTGTTAATGTTGACTCCTGGTAGTCTCTTTCTCTTATGTTCTCCTTTTTGTGTATTCACTATTCTGCAAGGCATCATCTTGTGAGACACCATATGGAATACTGTGCCCAGCTCTGGAGTCCTCAACACAAAGAAGGACATGGACATGTTGGAGAGGGTCCAGAGGAGGTCACAAAGATGATCAGAGGGCTGGAGCACCTCTCCTGTGAAGACAGGCTGAGAGAGTTGGGGTTGCTCAGCCTGGAGAAGAGAAGGGTCCAGGGAGACCTTATAGTGGCCTTCCAGTACCTGAAAGGCCCTACGGGAAAGCTGGGGAGGGACTGTTTGGAAGAGCGTGTAGCAAAAGGATGAGGGACAGTGGTTCTAAACCAGAGCAAGGCAGATTTAGATTAGACATTAGGAAGAAGTTCTTTACTATGAGGGTGGCAAGACACTGGAACAGGTTGCCCAGGGAAGTTTTGGATGCCTCATCCCTGGAAGTGTTCAAAGCCAGGTTGGACAGGGCTTTGAGCAACCTGGTCTAGTGGGAGGTGTCCCTGTCCACGGAAGGGGGGTTGAACTTTAAGGTTCTTTTCAACTCAAACCATTCTCATGACTCTGTGTTCAACCCTTGATAAGTTTACACCACCTCTTTAGCACAACTGGACAGATTAAAACCATCTACTTTTTATTACAATATTTTTTATACACAGAACATGTATTTTTTAGAGTTAGTATTTATATGTATTGTTATTATGATTTCTGCCAATACAGGACTCAAATGCACTAAGACCTTTGCAGACAAATAGTAAAAACTGATCCCTACAAACAAGATTGGATAATATCAATAAACAAACAACAAATACAATGAAGGTAACTTGATTAAATTAATAAAATAACACGGACGAGGCCTTAGGTTTCATAGTTATCCAGTAAGTGTCATATAGCTATCGCTTTGTTTTTGTGATTAGAGAAATAACTGTTAATTATGCTGTAACATAAAAAATGTTGTTGGAGGTATTTAAGTTGTCCAGACATGAGTGAAAGAATATGGAGAAAAATGTATAATGTACTATAAGTTATTATGAACAAAAAGTAATACATTTATTCTGCAAAGAAATTCCACATGCTTACTATGTATTTCAATTAATTTATTGAACTTCTGCAGAACAATTTTATATTATAAGTGGTATTTGGCATTGGTTCTTTAAAAGCTGATCGGAGATGAAAGACCTTCTCTTTTACTCCGTCACCAAATGTAACTGAAAATGTTGAAAAAAACCCATTACAATGCATTTTACTTACCCTCATCCTTCCATTTCTTATTGCTGGTCCATCTTCTGCTAACCTCAATACATACAAATCCATTTTGTACTCCCTTCCTCCTCGGATACTAAACCCAAAACCTTTGGCTCCTTTCTCCAAATCAACGGTGAAATAATCAAAGTCCTGTACAGGGAAATACAAAATGAAAGACAATTAGCCATATGAGTGTCATGGTGTATGTTGAAAAAAACTTTAAAATACGTCTCTTCAAAAGTGCATCTATCCAATTGATGTAAGCAAAGAGATCTTCAAAGTGTACATCTGCACTGACAGACTTTGGTCATTTCTGAAGAGACGTGCAAAATATAAATGTCTAAGTCTAAACTACCCTGAAAGGGCATTGTCCAGCAGTTTCCTGGAACTAAAATCTCTCTAGACGGTTTCCATATTTACCCTTAATACTTTCATGGTACCTGAGTGTGTTTATGTTTATGCAGAAGTGCTGATTTGGCAAGTGAGGTAGCAGGCAGTTCCTGTATACGCATCCTCACAACTAAAAATTAGTGGGAGAGACACCTCCTAAATTCCCAGTAGAATTTAATGTGATCAGCAGGCTGGACTGCATGCAGTGACAAAGCACAACAACTTTCATCCCTCTGGCTAAGGCATGTGCCTTGAGGAGGAGATAGGAAGGAGGAGATCTGACTTTCACCCTTTCTGTGCCCTGCAGAGACTGAGATTCATCTTACCAGTTTTTCCTTGGAGGAGTAAAAATCCCCTGCTGATGCAAAGGCAGCTTAATTTAGAGCTTTTATTTTAACTCTCTAGCACCTTAAAAATAGCATTTATTTAACATTATAGTCACACAATTATAAATGTAGTGTTATTTGACAGATCACATAGTTCTTCATTAATATTAATGTTTTTGAAGCAATTTCCTCTAGAGAGAAATAGTAACTCAGAGCAAAAACAATAAAGGTGCCTTTTTTCCTCTATAATGCCATCTTCTTTACCAAAATACATGACCACTCCCTACACACCCTGATGCTTTGTGTTTAGGAGTGCTCTAAGTACTTTGCTTTGTACCTGGGGCTGCCTGTACTCTGACAGAGGGTACTGCCGGGTGTCAGGGGAATGCTGCCTGTAATCTATCAGGGGTGGCTGCCTGTAGTCGAGAGGTGGCGGTTGCTGGTAATCCATCACCGGAGGATGCCTGTAGTCCAGCGGAGGCTGTCGGTAGTCTGTTGAGGACTGCCTGTAGTCTGTAAACGGAGGTTGTCGGATGTCAGGTTTCACATCCTGTCTGGCTTTTACTTCCGACCTATAACTGTGAAAGGCAAAACGACTTGGCTTCAGAAAGTGGCAAAACGTTAAGAATACACTTTACATGCAGTAACGAGGAGAGAAAGCAAACTGCTGGACTGCAAAGTTGCATAAAACACATTTTCACAGAGAAGCAAAACTTCAGAGGGTATATGGTCAAGGCACCCAAAACCCGTGAGCCCTTTTGAAATGTGGACATAAGTAATTTTCCCTCAGGTCATACTGTGCAATCTTCTGGCTCGTATCAGTGAGATCAGGATCAGGCTAAAAGGGACAGGAACAGGAAAAGCATGCTAATTCCCACTTATCTTGCCTACTTGGAAGACGAAACTGCATGTGAAAACACCCACAATACTCACCACAAACTAATGTACTAATAAAGTGATTTTTTTCCAGAATTAAGACACCAGTAGAGTAAATGAAACATCAGTACAGACAGTTACAGCCTCTCTGTTCCATTGACATAAACTATTATTATTATTATGAGCTTCTTAAGGTTAAAAAAGAATACATTTTACTAGCTGTTATCTTTTTAATGAAAGGTATCCTTTGATTTCTGTTATTAGAGTGTGTATTATTATTACACACTCCTTGTAATACTATTTGACTACAAGCCTGTAGAAGGTCATATCAGTATTTACGCACAGAAGCAACACAAGGCAAAAGGAAAACAAATTTGGTTAATGAGGAAGTAATAACAAGCAAAATATTGCTCTAATTGGCAGCTGGTTAGAGGGAGAGGAGCTCTAAAATTTCAAAGAAAATGTGACTTTCAGTAGAACAGGGACTAGTTAATTAATTCACTCAGATGGGAATGAGTGGCTCCCTTACCACAGGGAAATCAGTGCATAATGGCATTTCGCACTGCAGGGTGAAGTGAGGAGTATTTCTTACCGCAAACCTCCGTACCTCTGCCATGTCACGTGCTGAATGGGCACAAAAAAAGTCCTGAACCTTTTCAGCAAGGTAATTCTGCAGTACTAGTTTGAGTTAAATGTAACAAAAATGGTCACATAGTGGATGTTTTTACACTCTTGCCTATGTGCTGAAGGAAATATTTTTTCCTGTACAGGAAATGTTTTAATAATGGTCTGGAAATTTTCAGTTGACCAACCGATATATAGACGTACATATATATATAGATATGTATATATATATACATATATAGATGGACACATGGAGATACATGGACATATACAGACTGCGAAACATATTTGATAATGTAGTTATTGATTAAAAAAATACATTCTGAAAAAAATCAGAGCATTGTTTTTTGTCTTGTTAATTTTTGTATGAAAAATAATCTAATCTAAAAATTTCAAAATATTTCAGATATGTTTCAAAACTACTTTATTAGTGCACTTAGAGCAACATTATGGCAAATCTTCCTTTCACACTAGCTTTAATTAGCTGAATGTCTAACCAGACACAAAAATACCAGAACTATTTCCCTTAGACTTTTCTGAGAAGATGAAAATAGCCTGCTGCCACAAGTTCTTTTAAAATCTGCACATAGCGTCTATAATAAGACCTGCACATATGCATGCAATCCTCTTACTTTCTTTGCTCAGTATCATAGCCCTGTAAAAGGAAGATGGAGAAAAAACAGGCTCACTGTGATACTGAGCCTTATTAATATTGGAAGCAAAAAATACTCACTAGTGTTTCTAAGAGTTTTAAAAATCTTAGAGTATTTTGATTTTGATACAGAAACAATGTACGTGGCTATATAAACAAATTGTAATCTGACACAAAATCTAGTGAAAAATGATACTACATGAACTAGCAATAATGGACCTTCTTCTGGACTAAGCCGTCCTTCGGCAGGTTCCCAGTGTAGGACCACAGCTGCACCCAAGACAACGATGTTTTTATTTACAATTGAAGGCACTGCAATTTTTGCTGAGTATGTAAATTTTGTCGCAAGCAGTTATAGCTTATGCTTTTCAGTAAAACTATTAAAGATTTTTTTTTTCTGGAACTTTAATTAATTCAGTTTACTGTTCCCCTCTGAAAATGCCCAGTCTGACAGACTTTTAATATTGACTTACAACTGTGCAGAGAGACTTCAGTGAAGACTTTGCAATGGATTTTGTCAGAAATAAATGTCTTCTAGGAGGTACAAAAATTACTCAAAGAAATGTAAGGGAAAGAAATTTGCCAAGTATAACTAATTGATACAAAATAATTTGGGGCAAGTGAAAGTGCTACATCTGCTAAGCAAGGAGAATTAGAGGTCATAGTGTCTAAATAACAGCTGAACTCAAATACCTCCAGAAACAAGAAGTTACAGTCCTTTAACTAGCATTTACTATTTGGGGAAGAGCGTCTTGATGAGGTATGTTGGTAACTGAAGATTAGCATAAACACAGTCAGTGTAATCAGCGTCATTTTACATGCCAAAAACTAATTCAAAGACTAAATAGTGTTGATTGGAGATCACAGAGTTGTATCATCTCACAGTCTGAACATGCTTTTTATATATACAGCTTTTAATACAGCTGGTCACAAATTTCTATCCCCCTGCCACTTGAAATCCATCACAGATAAATTTGTCAATGCATATGCATAAATTATGCACGAGAAATTGGCTGGAAAATTATACACCATAGATAAAACCTGTTATAAAACTATCTTCCTGACTCCAGAACTCTAATAGATAAAATAAAATAAAATAAAATAAAATAAAATAAAATAAAATAAAATAAAATAAAATAAAACAAAATAAAATAAAAGACAGGTACGATAATGAAAAAAAGGCCACCTCACAATCAGATAGCGATACACCTGTATTTTGTAAATTGCATTGATAAAGTACTATGCCACTAATGAAATTATTAGCAAGGAATACTTGTGCGTTTAGCTCCTTGGCAAACATATGATCCTGATGGACATTTGAGGAAGGCTGGCTATACCGTTATTCATAATAACTTGTTTCACACCTGAATGGGGTTTATAGATCATCCTGGCATTCTGCTTTGCCAGTGCAATCACATGGCCGTGCCTTGTCAGAGCTCCACCAGGGGTGTCTCGCAGATGTTAGAAACAGAATCAAGACCCAGTGCAAGGGTGTCCCGTGCTCCTCACAGAAGGCAGAGGCTGGAGGAGTTGCTCTTACCTGTTCTCGTGTCCCTGGAGCTGGAGGGGCTGTGGAGGTGGTGGCTGGGCGACGGGGCTGTGCTGGGCGACGGGGCTCTGCTGGGCCAGGGGGCTCTGCTGGGCCAGGGGGCTGTGCTGCTGGGCCATGGGGCTCTGCTTCTCTGAGCTGGGGGCCGAGGCTGGACTGTTCAGCTCTGCATAATGGGAAGCTGGAGATTAAAGACCTGTCATAGCACGGCATTTAATATACGGTAAAAGTAGGCAGTAACCACTTCTGGTCACGCGCTACCTCTGAAAATTTATGCTTAGTTGCTTTTACTCTCTTGGGTCATAACTAGATTTTAAGACATCAGAACCTAATGGGCTCCTTTTAATAGTATGTGGGATCTGAAACCTTGGTCACTTCTATCACTCCAGTTGACACCTCTGTTATTTAAAGCCCAATTGAACAAGGCAAATTGCTTCCCTGTTTCATGTTTTCTTTTAAAGCCTAGAAATACTGATCAAACAATCATAGAGTAGTTTGAGTTGGAAGGGACCTTTAAAGGTTGTTTGGTCCAACTCTCCTGCAGTGAGCAGGGACATCTTCAACTAGATCAGGTTGCTCAGAGTCCCATCCAATCTGACCTTGAATGTTTCCAGGGATGGGGCTTCTACAACCTCTCTGGGCAACCTGTTCCAATGTTTTACCACTCTCATCATAAAAAATTTCTTCCTTACATTAAATCTAAAGCTACTCTCTTTTTGTTTAAAACCATTACCCCTTGCCCAATCACAACAGGCCCTGCTAAAAAGCCTCTCTCCATCTTATAGTCCCCTTGAAGTATTTAAAAACTGCAATAAGGTCTCCCTGGAGCCTTCTTTGCCAGGCTTAACAACTCCAACTATCTGAGCCTTTCTGCACAGAAGTGTTAGAGCCTTCTGATCAATTTTGTAGCCCTCCTCTGGACCCACTCCAACAGGTCCATGCCTTTCCTGTGCTGAGGACTCCAGAGCTGGACACAAATGGGGTCTCACAAGAGCGGAGTAGAGTGACAAAATCACCTTCCTTGACCTGCTGGCCATGCTTCTCTTGATGCAGCTCAGGATACAGTTGGCCTTCTGAGCTGTGGCACACATTGTCAGTTCATGTCCAGCTTTTCATCCACCAGTACTGCCAAGTCCTTTTCCACAGGGCTGCAGTCAATCACTTCATCTCCCAGCCTATATTGATGTCAGAGGTTCCCCCAACCCAGGTGCAGGACCTTGCACTTGGCCTTGTTGAACCTCATGAGGTTCACATGGGCCCACTTCTCCAGCTTGTCCAGATCCCTCTGCATGGCACCCCTTCCCTCAGACATGTTAGTTGCACACAGCCTGGTGTCACCTGCAAACTTGATGAGGGTGCGCTCACTCCCACTCTCTGTGTCATTGTTGATGATATTAAACCTCACTGGCCCCAGCACAGACCCCTGTGGGACACCACTTGACACCCATCTCCATCTGGTCATCAAGCTGTTGACCACAACCATCTGGATGCGACAATCCAACCGATTCCTTATCCACCGAACAGTCCACTCATCAAATCCATATTTCTTCAATTTAGAGAAGGATGCCGTGGAGGACTGTGTCAAAGGCCTTGCAGAAGTCCAGACAGATGACATCTGTAGCTTTTTCCTGTCCACTAATATAGTCACTCCACTGTAGAAAGCCACTATGTTGGTCAGGCAGGACTCAACCTTGGTGAGGCCATGCTGGCTGTCCTGAATCACTGCCCTGTCCTCCATGTGCCTTATCATAGCTTCTAGATATTTGAAATACTTTTCTGTTTGAAAAAAACTTTTCATTTTGAGAGAATGAAAGATTTTATTGCTTTCACCACTCTTACGGGCTAACAGATGGTTGTCACAAAATCTAAATCACTGGTGTGCTTGTGTTAGCTCTTGCTGCCTTTGATCTTAACAAGAGTATCCTATGCTTTCTAAATCTTTGGGGACTGTGAGCACTAAACCCAATATCAATAAATTCTGACTCACCAGCTAAACTGATGTTTTCTTTCACTGTGTTGTCCCAAATGACCAGGGTTTTACACAGGAACACTGCAGAAAACCAGAATCCTTCTTTCCAAAACACATACAATTCAAAAAGGCAGAGAGGCTGGGGTAGGAAATGTTGCCTTGTTACAAATAAAGGATGCCAATCTTCCTCCAGGTTTCCCACTGTGCTTCAGCAAAAACACAGTTGGCACTGAGATCATATCAAATGTATTTCTCCTGACACACTGGCACAGTTATGCTGCTCTTCACTTACCTATTAAGAAGTGTAAATAAAAGAGACTCCACCCACAAGAGGACAGAATACTGCAGAAGTAATTGCTCATTCATTATCAACAGCGAAGGTACACATTGTTATCTTTTATTTCTGCTTGCAGCAGAATGAGTGAGGCCAGCGTTGGGTGGTGCAAGGCATCCAGAATGGATGTGTGTGTGGCTGAGCATCCCTAACAGCAACAGCTATGCACATTCTAGATATTGTCTCATTTTATATTCGGATTTTGAATGATTTTATTTTTTTTTTAATATGTGAGTTTGTCCCTTATGACTGCACACTTCTAAAGGCTCTCTATTGATTTAATTTATGCTCATAATTATTTAAAAAATTTTGGTTACTTTATTAAAAATCTTTCTAATTTAGGCTTAATTGTCAAAAAAGCTTGTATATTTGCACTTAAAACACTCTCATGCAGGCATAAGCAATTCTTGCCTGTGTAATTACTATGCTCCAGGCTTTAATTGCCCACTTTGCATCTGTGAGTCTCTTTTGTATTGCAATGTTTCAGAGACAAAGATTGGGAATGTTGTCCCTTATTTCTACATTACTCTCATAACAATGGATGAACTAGTCAAATCATAAAGTGCTTCTAAAACTGCTTTGCATTTATATGGTATTTTTCACCTGAAAGTACCTTACAAAGGTATTAGATTTTTCCCTAATTTTGTAAGCTAGGAAGCTAATATCAGAAGGCAAATGAGGTGTCCAGTGCAACACAGGGAAGCTATGCCTTGGGCACAAAACATTTCTTACCACTAGCACCCAAGAACATCTTGCAGCACTGCATCACAGGTGCACATGTGGGAGCATTATTTTAATTTAAGGTAACTGTCTCTAACACTGAACTATTAGCAATTTGCTCATATGAATTAATCTGAAGAGGACTATCAATGAAGGAAATAATACCAAGAAGGTCTAAATAAGCTACACAGACTGCATGCAGCATTAAACTTGTCTGTAGATGCCCGCAAAACTGATCTCCAGTCATTACACAGCAGCACTTTGATGTGAATTCTGAACTTGTGTATGTTTCTGTTTTCCCCTTCAGTGAATTAATTTGACAAAGTAGATAAGATGGTCGGTGTCAGATGATTTCCCTGTCCAGTTGCTGGATGCAGCAGCAGAAGGTGAAGGTTGTCTAACTGGAGTGTGAATCATTAAGTAATTACATTACTTGCTGTGTGACATTCCTAGCTTTAATGGCATTTTTTTGCTGAGATATAAAGCCACAGTCTCATTAATACGGTGCAATTCATACACAAGTACAGCACATTGCTAAACTAAGAAAAGCCTTGAAATCAGCCCCCAGACCCACGAAATCGACATCAAAAGATCTTCACTGATTAGCTGTGAAGTAATGACCAGAATAATGAATCTGTCCCCTTATGCTCACCCTACAAATGACATCATTCAGGGTTTCGTTCTTTCCCGTCTTGTGCATTTATAGTAATATAGTGGAGGAAACTACCAAACCTGAACTTTTCCTTCACTTCACTTTTTGTCCCAGGCAGCCGGTAGCTGAACATGCCCAGGGACAGCCATTGCAGCCTCTTGAGAGTCACTTTGACAAAATTTGGTTTGATTTATAGCAGAATATAAGGGAATGAACTCAAAACTTTGTTCTCTTGTAGGGTGCTTTTCCATGTAGAAGATAATTTTTCCAAAAAACATTAACACCAACTTTCTGGCACTAAGCTCTTTCTCAGGTTTCTCCAGGTTTGCTTTAAATATCTTGTTCATAACTAGAAACTTTTTCAAGAATTCAGGTACTATTTGAGCTGGTTTTAAGGCTGTAATTCTGGTGTGCTGTACTGGGAAAGTGAAACAAAACATGTTCTTTCAAGCAATGACATAATTCAAGCTAATTGGAGGCGACTTAAAATGTTCCTCCTGTTTTTAAGGGCCATTGACTTACCCTCCTGAGGAATGATGCGAAGAGTTACACTGAGACCCGCATCTTTAATTAGCTTCACAATGTCTGCATGAGGCATGTTAATAATAGACTGGCCATTCACAGCTAAAATCCGGTCTCCAACTTTAAGTTTTGCACAGCGATCTGCAGGACTCCCATCAATTATCCGTCCTATTTTATGGGGTACAGCTAGAGAAGGAACAATAGTCACAGTTAATATATGCTGAAACAAGCGGTGATTGTCACAAGCAAAAGAAAATGAGTTCATTTGGAAGAAAGTTCTAGATGAGCTTGAGTATAAATGTTTCAGAATATAAATTCTTATACAATGTCATTTGCATTAACACAGTACAGATTTCACCTAAATTCCAGAATCCCGATGTGCATATATACATGGCATATACATATGAAGTTCAAAACCAATTTACAGTTCTCTTAGTTGGCAAACCTGGCATGTTACAAGATGATATACAGATCAGGAGAACAATAAGGCATTAAAACAACAAAGGGGATTTTGCACAGTAAATAGTAGTCATAAATTGCCTCCCTCCTCCTACTTTACAGAATTTGTATGTTGCAATAGAGGCACTACAAAGATGGTTTATTTTATATACAGATAGAGGTTATTACTGAAAATGCCCACAGTTCACTAAATTGTTCTCCTCCTCCATTCAAATATGTTAATTGATAAATAGAAATTGCGCTGAAGATTTATTGAGATATGCAGCTTTCTAATTAGATACATGCCAGCACGAATTTAGTTAAATGTGTATAGACACATTTACTACCTCAAATAGACACACACACTTTCACAAAATTTTACAGATAATTTTTGCTTCCCCTTTCACTTTTCTCTGGCATTCTTCACTTTTCTATGTACCCCATCCGTTCTGTTGTTCTGTCTTTTCTACTGAGTTTTCTAAACATTATGCTTGATTTTTTCTCCAAGTTCTTCTTTCCTATTATCCTCTGTTTTTTAACTAAATGCATATACTATAGCTGACTCTTCTATCTAGGCTCTCCATGAAGTGTGCTATTTTTCTTTCTCTACACTAGTTATGAATACGCTTATAAATTTGACGATATATTCTATTAATTTCCGAACAGTGTCTGAGTATCTCTCACAAACCCCACACTTCAGTCCTGGTAGACATCACAAAGCAATTCGGCCTCAATATCCACCTGCATCTGGTGTTTAAAATCAGTTGTGTTTGTTTTTTTTTAAAAAATCTATCTCTTTTTTTAAAAAAAAGTCAATCCTTAAAATTCTAATATATAAAGAGAACTTGGAAAAGGTGAAAGAAAAGATTAATCGAATATTATTATTTTTAAAATAAAATATTTAGGCTCTCATTGCTCATATGATACAAAGCTCTAACAGGAGATCCGTTCAGAATACTCCATCAGCGAAGAATAGATTTCCCAGCCTTCTGATAAACATTCCCTGAAGGTGATGGTGACTAACACAGATTGCACATCTCATGCAAAGTCACAATGAACATACCTCAAAGTGACTTTTGTTTCTAGTATGGACGCAAGTGTTGTTTACAGTGTTAAAAGTTAACTTTCTGAGGACTAAAAATATAACTGAGTGTAAACCATAATCAAACTGTATGCTTCTTTACCACTTTAGTTCAGGCTAGAATATAAATTAAATTATGGTTTTAGTAATGTGGACACAACTAGCGTACTTCAGAAATGTCTTGCTGCTTAGGAAATAAGCACCACATTTATGTCACAATGTCTAAACCTCTATGCTTTAACATATACTAGGTATGAATAACTACACTTTGTACAAAACTCGCATTAGATTTGCCCTCAATACGGATGTATTCCTGCTATGCATGCATATCAATAAGTAAACAAGTAAAAGAGTAACTTAACACTGAAAAAGTTTACATTCACACAGAGACTTTTGAATCAAATCAATTCTGAAATCTTCACCAAGAATGTTTAATTATAACTAAAACATGTCTCTTTCTGGTATATGTAATAATATCTGTCTGAAAATGCCATGTTTGTGCTACACACCAGTGAAGATCTGGAAATGAGATTGACTTATATGAGAGACAAAGAAGTTTAGTAGGAAGAAAGAAGGGGAAGTAGTATGGCCAAGATGACAGAATTAAAATTCCCATGCTTGCCATTTCTAAATCTGAAGATGTTTTTGCTAGCCTAAATCCTTAACTAGAGACATAATTTCAGTAGTGAGGGAAGTAGGTGGGTGTAAAATCTTACTAATTTGCCGCAACAATATTTGTTGGACTTCTCGCACCTGAGAAGTGAACAGAGCAGATGTCTGCATGCTTGAGATGTCTGCTAAAATCAAAGCTGGAGGAGAGAGAGCCTTGAGAGTCTGATTCTGCTCCAAATTCTGAGAAAAGGAAAGGGAGGGAGAAAGAGGGAGAACTTTGAATTTCTTTTTTTCTTCCTCTTAAGCCTAATGGCCTTTACCTTCTTATTAAATGTATCTACTCCAAATATTTTGGTACCACTACACTCCCTTTATCCTGTTGTTCTATGAAAGGATCGGCAGTAGGTGACCTTCAGAACAAAGCTCATGTCTGTCCAGGTGCCTTTTCTGCTGCAATTTGGTTTTTTATGATTTAATGCTCCTCTTCTGAGCTTGTATTGGTGCAATGTGCTGTTCTATGACCTTGCTGAAGGGTTGGGCACGGAAAGCTTTTGAGAAAGAACCTGAATCTCTATCAGAATCTGCAAAGGAGACCACTAGTATGCTGTATTAGGGTTTTGTGGGCAAATCCAGTGAATTACTAATGAAACTCACAGCCATTCAGCAAAGGCTGATTTCTCTGCATTTCTAGGTAACATGAGAAGTTTATCTCCTGGCTCCTTCTCTCTCAGTAAAATCCCGAGGAGTTTCTGGTCTCTGCTTGCTCTCCACAGATGAGCTCTGTCTGAGACTCACAGAATCACAGAATCACAGAATGCTAGGGATTGGAAGGGACCTCGAAAGATCATCAAGTCCAATCCCCCTGCCAGAACAGGAACCCCTAGACTATGCCACACAGGAACGTGTCCAGGCAGGTCTTGAATGTCTCCAGAGAAGGAGACTCCACAACCTCTCTGGGCAGCCTGTTCCAGTGTTCCGTCACCCTTACTGAGAAGAAGTTTCTTCTCGAGTTTAAGCGGAACCTCTTATGTTCCAGTTTCAGCCCATTACCCCTTGTCCTATCAGTGGTTGTCACCGAGAAGAGCCTGGCTCCATCCTCGTGACGCTCACCCTTGATATATTTGTAAACATTAATGAGGTCACCCCTCAGCCTCCTCTTCTCCAAACTAAAGAGCCCCAGCTCCCTCAGCCTTTCCCTCTGAAGCCACAATATCCTGGTCACTACGGTCCCTGCTGCTGCCTTAGAAGGGGAGGATTTATTTAAGGATTTATTTATGAGTGCTTCTAAGGGATGCAGGTTATCTGACGTGCAGGTTACTCATGAAGACATGGATGTGTTAGAATATGTTAGAAAACTTTAAATTTTTAAGAGCCTGTGGTGGTGAAAAACCTACTATGAAGGAATAAGGAGTAAGGAGCTACCTTCGTAGGTGGTTAATTAGGCAAAAGCTAAGGAGCAAAGGTGGAAGTGGACTGTGAAGTTCCATAATGGAGAATTTTTATCATTCAGAATGGTTGCATCTAAAACAGGCATGGAAGACCTGTGAAACTATCAATACAGAGTGAGTTAAGTGGCAATGAAAATCTCATAAAAAAAAAGGAAGATGTTGCACATGGGAAAAAAATAATGCTGCCTACACTTAAGAGGAGATAAGCCCTAAATTAATTATTACCACTCAAAGGTCTTGAAATAAGTGTGCCTACTACTCTGAAGATATAAACCCAGTAACACAGTAAACATCTGCAGCTTGGAGAAGAGAAGGTGGGGAAACCTCCTGGAGGGACAGTAGAATGAAAGGATTCAGAAAGGGATTAGACAATTTCACAGGGGTGGACCCACTGCAGATTAAATCATAAAATTGTGAAAGCTAGCTACATGCCTGGGGAAGGTCCCCATCTGCTGTCTTCTCTGCCACCCGTCATGGCCAGGGACAGTGTGGACCTGTGCAGCTCTTCAGTGTCTCTCAGCATCACAGGTCTCTTCTTGGAAAGAAGCCTCCTATATTTGGCATTTAATTAGGGTTTTGTGAATACATCACATTTTTTTCTTAAACTGGGTCTTCAGAGTTTTATTTTTAACTGGAGCATTAAAAAATGTAACCTTTTAAAGGAAGTCCCAGATCACTTGACTGGTGGTGATTCTGCTTGCCCTTAAAATTTTTGCTAATCGATTCACACCTCTTCTAAGAATTTGCCACAAGTTGTTCTCCAAACATATGTACATTTTGAACAGTGGCAGCATGTGCCTGGATTAGGCTCTGTAGAGAATTTGATCTGCTTATTTCAAAACACTGAGCTACCTGCACAGTATTTAATGTCAGGAGGCTACACAGAAACACTTGGATCTGTGGCTTTTTTTTTTTTTTTTTCCCCAGAATCCTATTCACACTAAGAGAGAGCACAGAAAGCAAGCTGCCCCTTTGCAGGACAATTAATATCTTAGTTCTCTCAGACTACACGATGGATGAGACTGCAAAGGAAAAATAGTATGGTAAACAGGGATTTAAAAGATTTCTTTAACTGTTGAAAATATGGGAAATTATTGAGATGCAGCTTATATGTGTTTAAAACATACAGTCCTTCAAAATAGATACATAGGATTTTTTTTCTGTAATACTATCAAGTCAACCAAAACGTGATACCTTAAGAAAACCTACCTTAGAGAGAAAATAAAGCCTTCCAAGGCAGAAATTATAATCCTAGATCCAAATAATCTAGCAGAGAACAACAATGCTGCCAAAGTATTTCCTAACAGATCTTATGGTGAGATCCAACTTTTCTGTGGTGTGCTTTTTAAAAAAAAAATTGGGAGTTCAGGAAAATTTGAACCCTGAGAGCACCAAAGATTCTAAGATATTTGAAGGCATCAACCTCTCCCCTCAGATATTTACAGCATCGTGTCAGAAGCAAAAAACTGACCCAGACGATGCTTTCCCTGAAAGCAGTTAATTGCGTAATAATCAGCTCTAAGTTCATTATCCAAAGAGAACTTAAGTAAAAAAATTAAAGAGACAAAATGATTTAAAAGAAATCTCTGCATTTAGAAGGTGGATAAGGTCTGCTTTCAGAAGCTTTCTGATAACTACAAATTTACATTTTTATCTATATTAATATTTTTATTTGACAAAATCACCTACATTTGCTCTTCATGATCCAAATTAACTTCCTTCACACCACAGAAAAGAAAGAGTAAATTCTGTAGTATTACACCTGAGGGTCCACATTCTTGGGCGAGCTGCATGCAGAGCCAGAGAAGTTGCTGAATATAGATACTTCTTCTAACACTGTATGTATCTATCAGCCTCTTGCACTTTGGAAATAAAAATGATTTCTCCTCACTTGGGAGACCTGTATGCTAGAAATAGCTGTTTCTAAGAAGATGTTACCAATGAATAATGCTTTCCTGATTTTACATCTGTTCAGTACTTTTAAACATAACTGTGGAGACCGTATTTTGTAGAAAGCAACTTTCCTATTTTTTCCCCTATATAGTAGCTAAATGTCAAAAATGATCAGTTAAGGGGAAAAAAAAAATCAAACCTCTACTTTATCCATTAAACTCTCTGGCAGATACATTCTTTCAATCTTTTCTAATGTTAATGGATATAGATAGTAAACCAAGCAAATGAACCTTCCTGAGCCAGCTGTCCTTTTCAATGTTATACAGCTGATCATATGAATATTTATTATATCCTCAATTCTCAAAAGGTGCAAGAGTTTTGATTCAACCAGCAGGCTCCACCATATCATATTTTAATTGGGAGAATATATTAAACGTAAACTTGTGTAATTTCGTTGCTACTGAGTAATCTAAAATGTGGGAAACTGAAATATAGTGGATTTTCTATCAGGGTTAATAGTAGAATCAAGATAAAATATTTTCCTGAAATTGATGGGCTAACTCATGTGACACTCATTTGGAAAATAGGAATCTGTGACACGCTGCATAGTTGCAGATGATAATAATAATCCCTTTTGTTTATGAGGTTAATGAACCTATGAATTGCAACATTCCATTTTGTGCTGATATGGAGCACATTTACTCGCATAGCACAGGCTAAGAAACTAGGTGGGAAGGAGTGCATATACCTCAGAATTCTGAAGATCTAAGAAAAAAATAATGAAACTTTGGTGCTTCAAATCAAAATTCTCATGAAAACAAAATGGGGTCTGTGGAATCATTAGAAAAAATCTCGATTCCCTTCCCAGGTTTGTGCTAAAGAAAACTCACCGAATTTGTTCTTTGAAAACACAAGAGCAGCACCACTGTGCCCAAACGATCTACTCAGGAATATGCTGGAGGACAGGAGTAATCTAGAGCAGGCAGTGATGTGGTTAAGATCCTCCATTCATTGTTCACTCCAAAATATCAAAAAAACCAATTTATTATTTCATGCCTGCAAACTGCAGTGATATTAAAAATCTCTTTCAGGTTTTAAGATTATTTCACTATCATTAATCACATTTATTGGTTTGAAAAACTAAATCATGTAACAAAATCCAAAACATGCTATCAGTTAACCAAGCTTAAAAAATGTACAAAAATGTGGCTGAAGAGACAGAACAGCTCAAACGCGAATATCAAGGCTACGTAGAAACCAGACACCAGGTGGCGCAGGGGAAAGGGACCTGGGGGTTCCAGTGGACAGCAGGATGACCATGAGCCAGCAATGTGCCCTCGTGGCCAAGAAGGCCAAGGGCATCCTGGGGTGTATTAGAAGGGGAGTAGCAAGTAGGTCGAGAGAGGTCCTCCCGCCCCTCTACTCTGCCCTGGTGAGGCCACATCTGGAATATTGTGTCCAGTTCTGGGCCCCTCAGCTCAAGAGAGACAGGGAACTGCTTGAGAGAGTCCAGCGCAGAGCCACGAAGATGATGAAGGGAGTGGAACATCTCCCTTCTGAGGAAAGGCTGAAGGAGCTGGGTCTCTTTAGCTTGAAGAAGAGGAGGCTGAGGGGGTGACCTCATTAATGTTTATAAATATGTCAAGGGGGAGTGTCAGGAGGACGGAGCCAGGCTCTTTTCAGCGGTGTCCACTGACAGGACAAGGGGCAATGGGTGGAAGCTGGAACATAGGAGGTTCCATAAAAACATTAGGAAAAACTTTTTCACTGTGAGGGTGACAGAGCACTGGCACAGGCTGCCCAGGGAGATTGTGGAGTCTCCTTCTCTGGAGACTTTCAAAACCTGCCTGGACGCGTTCCTGTGCGCCCTGCTGTAGGTGATCCTGCTCTGGCAGGGGGGTTGGACTAGATGATCTCTGAGGTCCCTTCCAGTCTCTAACATCCTGCGATTCTGTGATTCTGTTCTTTGCCCACAAGTGGCAAGTATTTTCTACAGGGTACTTGGGTTGCTGGTGGGTTTTCACTGCTCTGTTCTAAAGACCTCCAAGGTGGGATAGACAGGCATCCTAATTTCCAAAGCTCTGTTTTCTTTAAATTTTGCAGGTTGGTCACAGAAAACTGTGTCCCCAGGCACCATTTTATCCAGGAAGAAGCATGGGTGAAATTGCAGCACAAATAACTGTCTCAGATCACACAGTTATCATTGATTAATAAGTTGTTTTTTATCTCTAAACTGCAAGGAGTTCAAAGAAACTCTGGGGCTGAACGAGACATTTCAGAATGCTGTTTTATGCAGTCAGCAGAGGCTTATCTTGGATTTATGCCTTTTAGTTAAGACTGCATGTTTTGAGAAATGAGAAAAACTTCTTTCATTAGACTCTGTTCTATCATATTTCTAAAATTCAGCAGTCATTGGCATATGCAGTGTAGGGGCAAATTGAATCCAAAACTCCACTTTTGCTATACAGGAGGAAGTTTATAACAAGTATGTGCAGTCATCTGCCTCTAACATTTTAAAAATTGTTTATTGATTATGTTTGTGTTTTCAGTTTACTTGCACTTTATAACTGTGCTAATTGATAGTATGTGCTACACTAAAATTCATGGAAATGTTTCTAATTTTCCAATTTTACTAGAAGTTGCCAGTTAATGAGATCTTTTTTTTTTTTTTTCTACAGAAATTAGGATGTTAGATTTATAGGATATTGAAAGTTTTTGTCCTAAAGAAAGCTGCATCCCAAACACATGAAGACATGAAGTAGACAGGGACAAGTGTACTCTATAAAGTTCTGGGACAAATCCATCCAGAAATCTCCTTTTAGCCATTTCCAGCTGGCTGCAAGTGCTTTTGCATGGGATACAGACAGTGAAGTTATCTTGACACCCTGAAAAGCTCCACAAGAAAGGAGTTTTACCACCAAGGACACACAGTATTGAGTATTATCCTAAATGTAATCCAAAGGGTAGGTTAATTAGTTTGATTAACTATTTTAGGTGTAATGTGACACAATACTTTTGCATGAGGCAATGCCACCCCAGCACACAGCTGCACCTCTATAGCCTCACACTGCTGCAGGACACTGGGGACTTGAACTGGACAGCCCCAGGAGGAGCCCTTCCTTGCAGAACCATATGTGCTGCAAGTTTTCTTACTGGGGGAAGCATGAAGGTATTTCTCAGGACAGATCTTCCAATATAGGCAGTAGTTTGCTTAGTTCAGCCATTTGACTCTGCCACTGAACCACCTAGAAGATGTTAGTAATTTCGTGGACAGTTGCCTGGGAAGATCTCCACAGACTTGGGAGGATAAATCACTCCAGATCTGCCCCAAACTAAAAGTGAAAACCTAGGGTTAGCTTTCAAGCACTCAGCTGGGGATAGCTAGTGACCCTGAGTCCTCTAAAGAAATCAGACTGGAGATAAAATTTTGATAAATTATGTGTGGCCTGCATAGCAAAAGCAAGCACAGAGTAAGGTCAAATTTAGGTGGTCTGTCTGGAGAAGGGATGAGAGCCAAAGCACCCATTCATGGGTCTCCTGTGGGAAAGGGTCTCAGGGAAAGCATGGTAATATGTTTTAAGGGAAGTGGAAGTTAATTCTCTCATTAGGAGCAGGTCAAGAACCTGGCCAGGTGCATTTTCTTCTCTTAATCTCTTAGTACTCTAAGATCTGCTGCACTCTGCACTAGCCAAAATGACTTGCTCCTGGATGTACGACTCAAAAGCAGTTCTTTATTTATCCACTTTATCTTCTTTTACTGATACAATTTTGAAACATGGCTGAACCTTGTCAATGCCCTTGCTCTGCACTGTGAAATCTCTTTATCCTTGTCATTTGTTTTCCAATCCTGATCTGCCCCACATCAGAACTGTAGTTTGGTGCAAAATAATCCCCTGTCCTGGATTAGAGAACATCGCAAGTAATGCTTTGGCAAAGGGAAGACAACATTTTTACCATTATAGAACACAGGAAAATAAATGTGCCACGAGAATTAAGTAAAAATTACACATACATCTAAACTGGCTTCAAATTATTTAACAGTAACTTATTAAAATGACAGCTACTACAGTGTTGCCTATCATAAAATGAGAAAAAAAATAGTCTATTCTCTAATTATGGCTGTAATCTGTCCTCATTCTGTGCCTGTATCAAGAGTAAAAAAAATAACTCAGTATTTTGAATATTTCTGCAAGGCAAAGACAGGTCCATAAATCAACAGCAACAACAACTCACTTGCAAAGCACGTCAAGAGAAACATTGACCAAGACCTTGAAACTCTTGGAAAAAGAGTGACATCCTTAATTCTGGAAGCTCCTGAGACTTTCATGGCTCTTTTCCAGGTCAGAGGGAGCGTGAAGCACTCGTAATAGGCTACATGGCAGCAATGCTTTACACTACCCATCAGGGGATATGAGACTCAGCTGGAGCACTGCTGCACAGACTTCATAGAATCATACAATCATTTAGGCTAAAAAGACCTTTAAGATTGAGTCCAACTGCTAAGCTTGGAATGCCAAGTCCACCACTAAACCATGTCCCTAAGCACCACAACTACACAACTTTTAAATACCTCCAGGGATGGTCACTCAACCATTTCCCCGGGCAGTCTGTTCCAATGCTTAACAACCCTTTTGGTGAAGAATTTTTTTCCCAATATCCAATCTAAACCTCTGCTGGCATAACTTGAGGCCATTTCTTCTTGTCCTATTGCTTATTACACGGGAAAAAAGACTGACCCCACCTCATTCCAACCTCCTTTCAGGTCATTGTACAGAGTCTCCCCTCAGACTCCTCTTCTGCAGGCTAAACAATGCCAGTTCACTCAACTGGTCCTGGTAAGACTTGTTCTTGAGACCCTTTACCACATTCATTGTCTTTCATTGGACACACTCCAGCACCTCAATGTCTTTCTTGTCATGAGAGGCCCAAAACTGAGCACAGGATTTGAGGTGTGGCCTCATGAGTGCCGAGCACACAGGGACAATCCCTTCCCTAGTCCTGCTGGCCACACTACTCCTGACACAGGCCAGGATGCCGCTGGCCTTGGACCTCCGGACACACTGCTGACCAACACCCCCAAGTCCTTCCCCAAGCCTACAGCATTGCAGGGGATTGTTGTGACCACAGTGCAGGACTCAGCATTTGGCTTTGTTGGAGCTCATTCAGCTGTCCTTGGCTTATTGATCCAGCCTGTCCAGGCTCCTCTGTAGAGCCTTCCTACCCTCTGGTAAGTCATGGGGTGGTCCTACAGCTTCACATGTGAAGCCAGAGACAAAAATAACCAGAGCTAGTTTTAACTTGTCTGGCAAACAGATGGCGAGGTTTCGTGGAGCCCCTTGAACTTTAGGTTAACTGTAGTCCAGCAAACCCACGAACCTGCGGCTCTGAGGCTAGAAGAAACTCTGTTGGAATAGCTACCTCAATTTTAACAGTTTGAAGCACAAGCACCTAGTGACACAAGGTTCACACTCTTGTACTCAGCAAAAGCTGTGGTAATTTTTTGAACTGTAAAACATAGTTTATAAGAGAAATTTTTAGAACAAGGACAATGCTTTCAGTGCATGATTAATTGTCTTCTTGGGTAAAAATGATGATGATGTTTACACTTTCAAGTCCTCAAATCCTTCTCTTTTACAAGAAAGTAGAGAAGGGAACAGAGTTATCAAAATAAACATTCTTAAATCAAGGGAACTCTTCTTCACTTTACCCTGAGGATGCTCCCAGTGAAACAACTCCTTAGGCTATGCTACTCCTAGTAGTGTCTGGCACTACAAGATATTCCCTTTCCTGACCTATTTTGCCCATTTTGATTCTTTCGGAGTTACTTTGCAATTACAACATAACATTTAACTGCATATGTTTAGGGTATGTCTGCACAGCATCATTCTGTGCCGCATGGGGATATGTAAGTCGGCAACAAGCGTGTCAGCTTTGAAACCACAAACACTGCAACTGTAGTAAAACATTTCACCAAATTAATATCTTACTGTTATGAGAAGTCCATAACTACCAAGGTGCTTGACATGGTGTCATACAGATCCATTACTGATACTGATTTAAGCTATATTTTAGACATTACACATCCTGTATCCAGTTGATACTTTCCTACTGTTAATACACTTTCTTCCTCTGACTGTGCATTTTAAAAGAAGAGTTTCAGTTTATTTCAAGCTGGAAGGGACCTCAGGAGGTCTCAGCGGCTACTCCGTAAGTTTTTATCTTCTACAAAAGAGCCCAAAACTTGGATGGTGTATTCCAGATAGGTCCTAATGCGTGCTGAGCAAAGGGGGAAAATGATTTCTCCTCAATCTACTGGCTATGCTTCCATTAATACAGTCCAAATTACTTCACCCAGATAAATATTAGGTAAGGAAAATTAACCTCCCTTAAACTATAAATAGTCAATGATTTTTAGATTGGCTTTACTACTGATGACGGATTATGTCACTTTCAGCTTATTTTTTTCTACTAGTTTTGGAACAGAATTCACATAGAAAGGGTATTTTCTTCTCTGTTCTGTCACTGTCTACAGCAAATGTAATTTTTTGGTTCATTGCTGTTCTTGTAAACTCAGATTTTGGGTGCTCTTTGGGATCACTGAAATTCATTGCAGTTATTATTTGAATAAATTCACTTGTCACTTCCACAGCAAACTGTCATTTTCCTTTACTATAGGAGATGTTCAACTGAGGTTCAACAGTGGCTACCTATGTAGTTGCTTGGGGAGCAAGAAAAGTACTACACGAACATGCTGGAGCGTAAAAGGCAAAGCAGGCGCTTGAAGCTGGGTCTGTTGTCTTCAGCAGAACACTCCAGTCACAGAACTTCTGACTGCTTGGGCATTTTCTCTTTCTCTTACCCTCCTCTTCCCCTCCACCTTCTCCAAACACAAACCCTGTCTGTGAAATAACTTTCTTGAAAAATTCATGACTGACTTAACTGATTAATATGTATGTACCTCAATGTCCTCTATGGATTTTTTTTTTTTGTCCAATCTTCTGCAAAGAACTTCCATTTGGCTATTATATTCAATAAAGTGAAAGCTCAGACTCCCAAGAGGCTAATTATCCATGGTTTTGTTACAATATTAATTCTGGCAATCATAGAATTTTAAAATTCAGCTGAGGTAATGCAAAAAGCAGCTCTTAATAACTGCATGATCATGAAATACTGCAAAGAAGTTTTCTGAGATCATTTGCTATTATGAGATATGGCTTTCCCAGTACTCTCTTAGTTCCTTTTCTGTTATGAATTTAGAAGACTGAGGTTTGTCCCTAAAAGTTGAAATTGTGACTTTATTTCCTCAGGCAACAGTTTTGCACAAAAGAACAGTCCCTTCAAAACATGTTTTGAATGCAGGGAAAGGACTGCATTAGGCTGCAACTTGTAAAATGGCGAATGTTCTCACTTGTCTTGCTTTTTCATTAGTGGTTAGCATCCACTGTTTCAGTTGGTGGGAGATGCAAATGTCTCTCGACATAAAGCTTTTATGCTTCCTCCTTCCAGTAGTTTCAGCTCTCATTTGGTTAAATGCCATTTGAAACACCCAGGGGTGCACCTGCAGCTGACACTACCAAAGCATCTGAGTCTCTTGTATGTCCCATGTCACATCTGCCTGACCTCTCCCTGGATGTACCCTGAACTTCTCAAATGGCACCAGATGCCTATATTAAAGAAACAGAGTTGACCCCCCAGAAAACATTAGTCTTATGGTCAGAAAGTGAGCTATAATCATCATCATAGAATCATAGAATCATAGAATACATTGAGCCGGAAGGGATATTTAGAGGTCATCTAGTGCAACCCCCCTGCAGTGAGCAGGGACATCTTTAACGAGATCAGGTTGCTCAGAGCCCCATCAAGCCTGACCTTGAATGACTTCAGGGATGGAGCATCCACCACCTCTCTGAGCTACCTGTTCCAGTGTTTCACCACCGTCATAGTAAAGAACTACTTCTTAATGTCTAATCTAAATCTGCCCTGCTCTAGTTTAGAAGCATTGCCCCTAGTCTTGTCACTATGTGCCCTTGTCACTATACGCATCATCTCCCTGTACTCAGTTGTAACTTTATGCTATCTGTACTCCAACCAGTGTCTAATACCTGTGTCTAACCAGTTTTCCCCTTTTCCAGTTGTTTCTGCAGTGCCCTAGCTGGACAGCTGCAGTCAAAGTGCTTGCAGTGATCTAAGCTTTTACTTCAACTTGATTAAACAAACAAACAAAAAAGTATAATTCAGCTGCGTGTGGAGGAACCATTTATTCACAAAACCCTACTGGTTACCTGCAGAGTGTCTCTCTGGATACCGAAAGAGGGAAAATCTATCTTGTGAGTGAATCCTGTTGTACCATGACAGACAAATGAGTGTGTGAAGCACAGAGTCTCAGAGGCCGGAACAACCTTTGGTTTTGTCCAGGACACAACAGACAAACAAATGATGCCCCTGGAAGCAACCTTGAGAGTCTCTTCAGTTTTAAACTCTGCAGTGATTAATTAGCAGTTGTCTGGTTTTAATTAATTAATTTTATTTGGGGCAAACTTGGAAAAACTATAACCTGCAAAATGTGATTTACTCACTTATTGTGGACCCAGATTCGGGCCTGTTCAGGGAACTGATGATGACAAAGCCAAAGCCTTCATTCTCCTTACGGTGGATCACCACGTCACTGGTTTGCAGGCTGTGGGAAGTGAAGCCCTCGGGGGGTGTAGCATTACTGCTAGAGACAGCGTGATTACTGTTAGCATAAGTAGTGTAGTCACTTCTTGGAGAACTGTGGTGCGTAGACACTGAGCCTGGGCTTCTGCCATTCTCTGGGCACGGCTCTCCTACAACATAAATCACACCAGTATTACAGTCTGACTTGCTCAGTGGCTCTGTGACTTACAGTACATTTGCTAACGCAACGTGAATACAGTTGGCTGTCTATAGCCCAGACTACTGCAAGTGTTCAACTAGGAGCTGTAATAGATGCAGAGAGACAGGAATCTACACAATTATGCAAAACATTCAAGGGCAATCAGATAAAGCAAGTATGAACACTCACTGCTAAGCTACCTAGAAGAGAGGAAAGTCAGAAACAGCGGCTATCTGGGTTGCAACAACATTAGCAAGCACTGTTCTCTTGTCTGCTGGTTGATCTGTCACCGAGAGGAAAATGTGACTGTCTAATCCAATATAAAATTATTTGTGTTTGGATTAAAAGAATTTAAGCAGGCAGCTAACATAGAGTAATTAGGATTAGTTGCATAATGTTCTTCTTACAAGTTGATTAGCATGCTCAAAAAGATGCCCATGGAACAGAGCAGTTATACAATGAAAAACAATCACAAATAGTTTTTCTATGGGTGTTGTGACAGAAGCAGTGGTCATTTAAAGGTTCTGAAGATGCTCTTGTGTGGCAAGTCTTAAAGGGCAGAAGTGCAAGTGGAGTCCGTCCACACTTTGGTATTGCTTTTATGGTAACAATAACAGGGAACAAGTAAAATCTTGTGGGATTACACACTTCTTCAGTACAAGCATTTTGGTAACTGAAAACAGCAGAGTTATACTTCCAGATGGGAAAAAAGATTTATATTCCTCGCAGATCTAAGTTGTTTACACAAATCAGCATTTACTGACAGTTTAAATACAGAAGATTCAGAAGAATAAGTAATATGTTTTCTGTTTGGAGTAAGAAGAGTGGCAGAGTCATTCTACTGAACATGTGAAGAGCTTATGCACATACACATACATCCTAGGAAGAGAGCTTGCAAATTAGACCTTTGGTGTGTATGTATTAACAAAATAAACATCATTCAAGGACAAGCTGTTGCTTTCTCAATCAGGTGCGTCCTTTAGTAGTCCTTCTGCAACTATGAAATAAAGTGATTAGAGTGAATAAAGAGGAAGAAAAACAAACAATTATTATACTCCTGCATTAGAACTGAAAATATCCAAGAGTTATTGAACCAAATCTGCAACTAAATGCCATAGTCAGTGACAAGAGAGATCTCATTTTCTGGCTGTCATGTTTCAGAAAGCTGAATATTGTTTATGTCAGTGTGGTTGCAACAGAAAGGAAATTATCTCACCCTGCAGAATGACCAAGAGCTGGCTTGGTCATAAAAGAAAGAAACTGAATGCCATGAAGTACAGGAAAAGAAAGATAGAGGAGAAAAAGTTTAAATGGCTATTCAATTTTCAGTTGTGTGATAGATATTCATCCGAAAAATCACATTTTCCTTCTGCCTGTGAAAAAAATGATATTTTAATCTGCCTTGTTTCGCATATCATGTTTTCCTAATCATTCTTTTTTTCTCCAGAGCTTGTGAATGGTGATTTTCTGTTCCAGATCTGGGTAAGTATCTGTGCAAAACAGTGATTCCAGGTGAGGGCTAAGAAACCTACATCAGCTACTAGGCAAGTAAGGAAAGCCCCAGATCCCTCTGCTGTACACATCCACGCTAGTGAGAAATTCACATGAAATCAACTGGCCTGATGGGTTAGTATAACATTTTTCAGTCATGCCCAACATCAGTCGTTTTAAAATTTTTCCATAAAGCTGATGTTGTAACAGACCAAATTAAAATCCTCTTCAGCTCCTGAAATGCTTAAACATTAATGAGTTATACACTATACTCCCCGGTGTGGCACTCTCAAGGCCCAAGAATAACTCCAGGTGTTTTACCAGCTTGCTTCATTTTCTGTGCCAAGAGACCAGAGTGTTTAATAGCCTCTTTTATTTAATATTTAACAAGCAGCAGCAAAGGCTGGCATCTGCTCCGTGCTAACCCTCTTGCTAATTTTGCCTGCAGGCTGACCCGGGAAAGGTGTGAATCGCAAGGACTCGGCGGATTACCTTGGTTATTGGCCATTTTCCTAGCGTTGGGGGAGCTGCGAGGGGGCGTCGCGCCGGGCGGAGGGGGACCTTTCTGGCTGGAGGACTCTGGAGTCAGCAACAGAAGAAAGTCAGTCCCGCGAGAGCGCGGCTGGCAGGGAGCTGCGGTGCCGCAGTGGGAGGGGGACTGCGAAGACGAAGGCGAGTGGGAGGGCGGCTTTTTGGCAGGGGGAGAGAAGAGGGAATGGCGCAGGCAACAGCAGCGGATCTAGGGCACGGGGAGGTAGAAGACAGGACAGGAACGTGGGAACGTGGTTTGGCTCATTTCTGGTGCCTCAGTGAAGCGTACTCACCACAAATGGTTCTTAAATGAACTTCTTTCCTTGACTAAGCAAAGGTTGCAATGGACCGGCAGCAAATTCTCCCGTTAAAGTTTTAATATATGCTGCCACACTTTTTTCCAGGTTCCAGTGTTTTTCAACAATTGTGACCAAGCTAGTCTAAAGGTTTCATTTACTTCAAACTCTTCATAATGTTTTAAGTTCATTTTCTGAATGTGTCTGCTTCAAGGGAGGATCTGGCCCTATTCCTAGGAACCACTTGTGCCATACAGAAGGTTTTCAGCCAGCTTGCATTGCAGTCAGGGGGTGAAATTCCAGATGACATCAGTGAGACCAGAAATGGGCTTTTAACACATACAAGAGTGAAATGAGTTCTTATCCTAAACAGTTAACAGCCTGAGAGCCTTTCCCTGATCGCTTATTGACACAGTCAGTTTTAACAGCTTTAGCTTAGGTGAATGTTTTGTCCCAAAAATGGGCAAGAGGAGACAGCACAGACCACGACAGCACGGAACAAATCCAGAGCACTCATGATCACCACACCAGGGTTGACAATGTTGTTTCCACTTCTGAAGGAAACGACACTCAACTGTAGCATTTTTGTCACAGAAACAAGGGACACATATTTACATTTAGCCTTTCTTCAAAATAACACAAACATTCACTTTGAATTTTTTTTTTTTTTAAACAGCACCTATTTGTGCTGCCAGCATCCAGACACATTTTTCCATTTACCTTTTCCACCCTTCACTCACCTGTGGGTAGCACCTTTCTCCTCACAGTAAGATTCACTTGCCCATTTCGGGCAGCGTTATGCATAAGATCAATCACATATCGGTGGGTTTTGCCGGCCACTGGAATCCCATCTACGTACACCAGCTCATCACCAGGATGGAGACGACCATCTCGGTCTGCTGAGCCCATGGCAATTACTGCTCCGATGAGAATCTAGGCAGAAAAGAAACAAAATCCCATCATATACACACTGATCCTCCAATTTAGTGCTGTGAATGTTGCAGTGATTTTTCTTTTCTTTCAAAATCGAAATAGTGATTCAGTGCAGGGGAAAAGATCTGGGTGTCTCTGAAAGCTGTGCTCCTCCTCTGTGGGTAAGGTTGAAGAAGTTTCCTTGACTTCATAAGAAGGTAAGATGTTTCCTACCTGTGTAGGAGTGACACACCTGAGAATCCTGAACTATGGATGTCCTACCCAATATCTTCAAATCAAGACCATCTGTCTATAAGGAGTGTTGACTTCATGTAGACTACATTATGCAGAAGATCTAAATGGATCAATATCACATAAGGATCCTTCTGACTTAAAATTTAATTAGCTTGGTATTTCTTATCAAAGGTTCCTCACTGTTGTGTCATTTAAGCACCTGGAGTAATACGCTTGAGGTCAGCAGTGGAAGTGACCACAGTAAATAGAGTTTGCTTTGGGGACTCTTTAGGGGAAAAGTGCTATATCAAATATTGGCGGTCATAATGAAGAATTGCTCAGGTAAGGGCTGATTAACAAATTGGAAAAAGAGGAAAAGTGTCAGCTTACTCTGGGCAGATGTTGTTTTCTCAAATTGACATTTAAATGTAATTTGTATGGGACATATAAACCAGTAAAAAATCTGTTCAAAACCCTTTAATGACTTTCTCCACTTTTTATGCACATAAATTCACATAATTTACTAGAAAAAGACATATATATTTTCCCTGTGGATTAACTGGTAGAAGAGTTCAGATTGTCTCAAACAAAACCTGCTTTCTTTGAAAGAATATTAAAGCATTCACAGAGTGTGTTCCAAATTTTCCTTTCTCTTGTTCAGTCTGAGAGTGAGCACAGAATGATGGATATGACATGCTGTGTGACAATCTGCTTTAAATAATAAAAGATAAAAGCTTTCAAGTATTGCTTTTCATGATGAACCACAAAGGCTAGATGTGGTAGTCATGCAGGTGGTCTTGTGTGTTTTTGTGGTCTTAGCTGCAGAGCTGCAAGTATCCCAGCAGAGTGTTTAAATGAAACCCCATACGGAGCCTGGAGAATTTTTCCTAAGTTTCTACACTCCCTTTGGCTCACTTTTGCTCTCAAAACTTAGTAAAGAGAGAACACGATGCAGCATTTTCCTGCTTCCTGGTGTTCCTGGGATCCTGTTAAGCAGTGCCAGGATGAGCTGCCAGGGAGACTCTTTCAGGTTCTCCGTTCTGCTCTTCAAATAGTGAAAGAATATACCTCAAAGCTTTGGAAAATACTTTGTTCAAAATCCAACTATGAAATATGTATTTATGCTCCTTTACTGGACAGGAAAAAAAGCCATCCAAAGCAATGTTTAGCTAGATTTCCACAAAGTATTCTCAAAACCTTTACATTTGGACATTTCATATGAGTAAGAAATTTTTCCTAGGTATCTTGGGAAGAGATACATGATAACTGTCTGCAGCTTGGAAAACTGTAGGGACTGCCTTCCTCCTTTGGTTTTATTGAGCATTTGCAGTTTCCTTTAATTGGCTGCTGAAGTATTTAACAACTTGTGAATCTTCAACCTTTGAAGAAACTCATAGCATGGTAGGCCATCAGTATCTATAGCAAAAGATTCTACTAATTTTGTCCTTATATTTCACATACTCACAGTGGAAAGTTACTGTGTTTTTCATTTCAGTGTTGGAATTGCCTCCTAATATAAGCAGCAGTCTTATTTTAAACACTTCAGGTAGCTGTGTTTGTCAAGATGATGGCTACCACATATGTTATTGGGTATATTCAATATCAAGAATAGCTTAATTTTCCTTCTTTTTCATTTTTTTTGTGTGTTTGAACTTGTTTTTTTATCCAGTATCTGTTCACATTTCATGGCCAAGTAGTCTCTGCATTAGTCACAAATTCTACAAGCAAAATGTGAACTAGGAATATATTTATCAGGATTATATTACCTTTGTAGTTCTAATCTCATATTGGCATGAGATTGCTTTGAATGTGTGAGGAAAATGAGGATGATGTAGGAAATAAAGAACATCTTGGAGAGAAAAGGGAAAGTTTCACCTATTGCTTGAGAGTAAATATGAGAAATGCTGGGATTAGGAAGATTGTGACAGAGCATAATCTGTAACTGAAGTCTGAGTCTACTTACTCATGAATGTTAAACTGCTTTGACACGAAGTTTCTTTGTGATTCAGGGTAATTATTTGACTTTGTGTTGTAGTTTTTCTGATACAACACAGTAGCTTCACAGGCACATAGTAAAATTTAAGTAACACATGTAAAATTGTGATTCACCTCACCTGATTTTAAGTGTCTGTGTTGTCTTAAATCCAAACTAATGATCTGAACTCTACTAACTTCTAAAAATAGGAGTTCCTAGTTTTAGGTGTGGTCTACTTTATCCTAACATTTTGCTCTAGGGACATCTGTTATGTCTTAGAAATGTCTGTTTCTTGGCACTTATCATAAAAGGAATATAGACATATGTACGCATTTTTGAGAAGAATCCTAATCAATCCGTGTCGAAAAGGTGAAACTCCTAGTGTAATTATGTATATGTTCTTGTGATTTTGAGCCTGAGCTGCACAGATGTATCCAAAGTACTTCTCCATTTTAGGACAGCAATTTGCAACTTCAGTAAAGTTCTGATTTATACATATTTGCATCATTTCAGTAATATACCTGTGGTGGTATGATCTTATGAAGTTTCAGAAGTGATTGGAACTGGCACCATCCACAGTCCGGATATTCAAAATTTCTCAATAAATTTAAATCTTTCCTTTGGAAAGCATCTTTTTGCTTATAGATATTGAAAGTGAAGTAGTCCAGTAGCAATTTCTTCTTCTAAGGTGTCAGGTAGCTGGTCACAGAATCACAGAATCATTCAGGTTGGAAAAGACCCCTGGGATCACTGAGTCCAACCATTAACCCTACTCTACAAAGCTCACTCCTAAATCATATCCCCTAACACCACATCTAAACGATCTTTAACCACATCCAGGGATGGTGACTCAACCACTTCCCTGGGCAGCCTGTTCCAATGTCTGACTACTCTTTCTGTGAAATTTTTTTTCCTAATGTCCAGTCTAAATCTACGCTGTTGCAGTGTGAGGCCATTCCCTCTTTTCTATCACTAATTACCTGTGAGTAGACACCAGCACCAACCTCTCTACAATGTCCTTTCAGGTAGTTGTGGAGAGTGATGAGGTCTCCCCTCAGCCTCCTCTTCTTCAAACTACACAGCCCCAACTCCTTCAATTGCTCTCATAAGACTGATTCTCCAGACCCTTCCCCAGCTTCGTTGCCCTCCTCTGCACTCGCTCCAGCACCTCAATATCTCTCTTGTATTGGGGTGCCCAAAACTGGACATGACACTCAAGGTGTGGCCTCACCAGTGCTGAGTACAGGGGACAATCACCTCCCTACTCCCGCTGGTCACATTATTTCTAATACCAGCCAGGATGCCATTGGCCTTCTTGGCCACCTGGGCACACGCTGGCTCATGTTCAGCCACTTGCTGATTAGAACCCCCAGGTCTCTTTCTGCCAGACAGCTTTGCAGCCACACTTCCCCAAGCCTGTAGCGTTGCATGGGGCTGTAGTTGCCCAAGTGCAGGACCTGGCACTTGGCCTTGTTGAAGCTTGTACCGTCAACATTGGCCCATCGATCCAATCTGTCCAAGTCTCTCTGCAGGGCCTCCCTACCCTCATGCAGATCGACACTCCTACCTAACTTAATGTCATCTGCAAACTTACTAATGATGCACTCTATGTCCTTATGAAGATCATCAATAAAGATATTAAACAGGAACAGTCCCAAGACCGAGCCCTGAGGAACACCACTTGTGACTGGTTGCCAGCTGGATTTAACTCCATTGACCTCTTTGGGCCTGTCTGTCCAGCCAGTGCTTGATCCAGCAGATCGTATGCTCATCCAAGCCATCAACAGCCAGTTTTTCCAAGAGAATTCTGTGGGGAACAGTGTCAAAGGCTTTTTGAAAGTCTGATATAACTAGAAGGAAGCTAAGCTACAGTATCTCTATAGTGTCAGTACTATCCTTCTAAAAAAAATAATGATGTGGATTCTGCTTCTTTGACAAACTTATTGCCTTATGCTGAAGAATCCATATTTCTTTTTAGAAGCCAAACCACAAAGACAAAAGGCAATGAAAGCTTCCTTTTGTTCAGTGTTACCTGACTGCACAGCAGGAGAGCCAACACAAACATTTCAAAGCATCTTGGCTCTTGTTTGATAGGAAATGCAGGGTTTTGGAGGGCAGGCAGAAACTGCCTCTTCTTTGCTGAAGGTTGAAGGAATGGGAGGCTGCAGGTGGGCTGTCCATGGGAGGGCAGGGAAGCAGTGGAGGGGAGAAAACAGGGTTAAGAAGTCTTGTATTTTGAATACAAAATAGCTGAGAACTAAAAAAAGTGGAGTACCTCTGTCATTTTTACTAGTGATGAATTTGAGCAGTGAAAACAAGTAGATAGGTGACATAGAGGGAGTGAGAATTGAGAAGTTCAGCAGTGCAACACCTAGCTCTAAGGAGGTGCCTTTTCGCCACATAGGATCCTCAGCCTCACACTAGGATCTTATTCACTCCTGAAGAATTTGAGACATGGTTTGTGGGGAGACATAAAGCCTGTTAGACTGATACTTCTGGGGGAGAAATGCTTTTATATTTGCAGGCCCTGAAATAGAGAGAACAACCTTGAGGCTAAAGGGTAGGCTGAGAGCAATTGTTCAGCAGTGAAGCGTCATAGAAGGTTCACGAAAGGCAGTGTTTTTATTCCTGCTCTCCAAAAATAGCACGGTCCTTATCTCTGCACTTGGTATCCAGCTATGACTCTTTGACTTTGGACAGTAACGCCAGGTCAGTCTTTTGCTGAAAAGAAAGAACTGCTTCCTCTGTAAGAGTTCAGTGCATAATGCATGTAGCTGGGAGGCAAATGACTCGTTTCCAAATTCTCATTCTACTGGATTGTTGAGCAGAGACATAAATTCAGGTCTCCCACAACTCTGGCATGTATTCTCAATCATTAGAATATCAGATATTCTAAACCAGTTTTCCTGCAGTCCTTTAAGTTGAAATCATTCCATTTTATATAAATAATCATCTTTTAGATGAGGCATTTGAGCCGCACTTTTCCCCATGAGAATGTCATAAACCTCCAAACCGCAGAGCCAGTCAGACACTAAGTCTGTGACTACTTAATTATCCATTTGTAGTGAAAAAAGCACTAAAGGAGACACCAAGACAGACTTTCCAAGAATACTGAACAGCCTTATAGCCAGGGACACTGCCCTGGTTGGTGGGAAATGCCACGAGACACTGTTGTCCGAAGCAGGTAGAGGGAGATTTCAAAATATTCCACCAGTGCCAATTCTTTGCAGGATAAAATGATAAAGTAGGACATTTTCTCTAGTCTGTAACAGATGCCTTATTTAGCTTCATCCAGTAGGTGAGCTTAGAGAGCCTGCACTGGCTGGACCATCCAGAAAGGACAGGAAAAATATTTAGTTGGAGAATGTCCAGATGATGGTTCAGTGGCCTCATTTTATGGGCACTGCGACATGCTCCACGGAACACAGTTAGATGCCAGAGGGGCTTCAGGCACACTGCAAGTGTACATGATGAAACAGTGTTGTTTTGGAGTCCTTCTGTACAGCTACACCTTATTTAGCTTTGAAAATCCATTCTAAACCACTTACACTAAAATAGGGGCCCGGCATTTCAATCAGCCCTTGAAGCACCTTTTTCAGAATAAAGTGCATTTGTTTCTTTTTACAGGAGGCATCAGTAAACTACTACTATTTATCAGTACTTCAACAGGAGTTGGCAATTTGAATGGCAAATGCTTGAGTGACAACTATACTGTCCTGTATGAATTTGAATACGTAATGCATAAATCTATCAACTAGTACTACATTATCTTAGAAATGTGGTAACAGAGAACTCAGAATATGCATAAGGTTGTGATAATAAAATGTTACCATTATCAGCTTGGTATTAGTCCTCCCTGACAAACCATATTTACATCATCACAGTTATTCTAAAGTACTTATTCTGCCTGCTCTCTCAACATTTATATATATCACTAATTAACCACAGTATGTACAACGTTTCTTTTTAAAATTGTGTTTTACTTTATATTTTATTTTACCTGCAATGAATCTATGTTGGTTTTATCTGTTATTTTGTTATGAGAATGTCTCCCTCCTAATGGTTTAAAACTATCATTTTTATGCGTGGTGCATCACATGATGTTGTCATTTAACATGGGACATCAACTACCTTTCACTGGTGGGACCTTCTGTGTTTCTGGAAATAAACTGTATTGTCAACAGTATATTTTAACCTTAACACAGTCTGTCTACACTGAACGTAGTTATACATAGTCTTAAATAATTTGATTTTTAAAATCTTCTGCTTAAACTCAGTATTGGAGCATCTAGATTAAAAGACACCAGGTCACATTCTGCAGCAAAGAGCTGAGTGATGTATTGTTTCTAACTTAATTCCTTCTGATTCCAATTTAATTTACTGTGACATCTTTTAGACGCGGACAACCTGAGAGTCCTGTCTTTTTCTACGGATGAATAAAAAAGCCATTTTACTTACAGCCTTAACATGGTGTTCAGTTGGCTTCAGCTATGTAGTAATATTTTTCTGACCTTTACACAGTTTTTAGAGCTATAAAAAGGAAAGTCAGAAAGAATATAACTCACAGGCTGTCCAGGCTCATCTCCTCCCAGGATTCTGAAGCCAAATCCTGACTCCATTCTTCGCAGGTGAACATCCAGCTCCTTGTAATCAGGACCTGGTTTAAAGGGAAATACCACTGAGCAAAGGATCTTGGTTTTGTTTTGAGAATTTGCACCATCTTCCCTCCCAACATAAGTTCAGTGCCCATGACTAATGGCATCTTGCTTAGAGCTGGTGGAAACAAATGGGACACAATGTGTTGTACACAGACAAGGAGGAGACTTGAAAAAGTAGGCATCTTGGAGGATGGTTATGTTCAGTAAATGCATTAAACCAAGCTAGAACAGATTCACAGGAGAAGAGTACTGGGAAGTATGTCCAAAACAGAGGTGTCTGCTTCCTATAATTGACTGCATAATACACTGCTGTTCATGCACTTCTGGTATTTAATTTGTGTTTTCCTTGCAGTTCATCAAAACCTAAAGTGGATAAACTGAAATGGGAGATAGAGATAAATAGCAAAATTATCAGTCCAACTTACAAAAGATGAACAATCATTACATGCTGTTTCAGTTCCACATCTAAAACAGTATGTCCCTTTATGTAATGTAGCTTTTAAGTACTCCACTTTCAGGTAATACCCTCAATAAAGAGTTTCGACAAAAGCTATCATTATAAGCCTCTGAGTCTTAGGGTTGAAATTGAAAGCTAACATCATTAGTCAAACTCGTTAATGCTACTCAATTAAAGTCTCAACAGTTTTATGAATCACCAAGTTTGTCCTTCTGTATGCCTGCAAAACTTGCGTGTAAACTTATATTCTGCCCTGGAATATATCAGTTTGGGAATGTAGTGTTGTTGAAAAAAATCAGTTTTTTATAAAAGTGTCTCTATTTTCACTTGAGAGGGCCCATTGTTTTGGGTCTTGATGCCCTCAAAATACAAAAGAGAAATTTTGAATAAAATTTCAAATAGTACAAAGAGAAAATGTAAGCAGTTAGAGGACAAAGAAGTTGACTATTTCTTTGTCTGTATGTTAAGAGATGCTTTAGGTTCACCACCTAAAGGAGAACAGTGATTAACAGGAATGTTCTTTCATACAGATTGCACTCTAGTCTATAAATCGTTACAGCTTTTGGCCAGGGTCAGCTTGTTGCCAAACCCAACAGATGAGAAGGGAGGAGCAGGTTTATTTCAGCCAACTGTTGAAGGTGTCTTCAGTTGTACCTTGTTTCCTCAGGAGAGGAGGGATGCAGATGGCTGAAACATGGTACTCCCACGACTTTCATTGCCAGATTCCCCCCCACCCCAAACCATCGGTGAACATCTCACAAACTGCCGAGTTGGGTAGATCCCAGCTTTTGTCTGCAATTAAAACCGTATCAGTTTCAGTCACGTCTTGCATAAACAGAGACACAGAGCTACATGCAGTGGCTTTACTACGACCGTCCAACAAAAATCCTCTCTAGACAGCAACATAGTGCATTATTTCAGCAATGTGTATTGGTGTGAGGTCGAATCACAAATATTTCAATAGGTAAAATAGAAGTATTACATTTCCCTGCCAGCTTGCTTCTCATATGTTTAGAAGACAAATCCAAACAGATTCTAACAGCACATTATCCTCACTTTTCTGAAAATATTTGAAAAGTGTCTCAGCACTGACTGAATGAACAAATGAAGTTTGCGCATGTACAAACTATACAAATGTTGTTTCAAAGCTATGTGAGGAAAAGGAATTTTAAGATGAAAGCAACATCTTATCTTTACCTGATTTGTTGTGCCTAAGTGTAACATGGATGAGGCTTAGTATAAGGCGAGGGCTTTGTGGATAGACACAGTAAGATCACCATTTATAGCCCAGGTCTAGCACTCAAAGGCCTGTTTCCAGCAGTCTGTCACAGACCAAGCACTACCTTTATTTGCGCACACATGAATGACTATGCACAGTTTGGAATACACTAAGAAAATATAAGAATATCAGGTTGTGAAAAATACATGCTCTGACACACTGAGATGAAAATGTCCCTCAAATACATATATTGACAACGTTGATCCAAACCAGTGTTGGCATCAGACTCCAAAATAAGGGGTAGGTTTTTTTTTAAACAATCCTGTATTTCTACAATGGAGTAGGTAAGCCAGGTTGACCATGAAAAAGTTTAGGCTAAAAATACTGTGCACAGGCATACTTTTCTATGCGCACTAACACAGTTTGGAAGCCTTTGGATTAACTGACTATGTCATCAGGCTTGCTCAGAAAAGCCTTCCTTCCCAAATAGCTGGAAGTCTATGGAGACCATTCTCTGCCAACTCTTATCAAGCCACTGAAAACTGCTTTAAAAAAATAATGTTCCTTTCTGTCCCACCAAGCAAACCAAACATGGGACTGAAAAAGATCCCTGGTTTATCTAGTCTGTTACTGCAAACCTCTGCATCAAAGAGCACACAGACCTTACCAGTAAAGACATAGGCAAAAAAGACACTGGTACCTGAGCTTGTTTGTGGCCTTTGACAGTAGGTCATCTGCCTTATTCAGAATTTTCACTAATGGATTGCCCCCCCTGATTTTATTTACTTTTTCACATTAACGTCATACTACCTCCTGAAAATATTTTCTAAAGTCTTGCTGCTGCTGAGATCCCTTTTTTCCCTGTTTCTGAAAGGCAGGTAAATTGCTCACTACTATGTGTTTTTACTACAGGAGCTCATGCTTGGTAGATTTACAAAAATTCCCTACTGTTATGTGGTAACAGTTTCAATATTCCTGAATGCACACTGATCGGGTATTCTTACCCATGTAGGTGACTACATTTCATCTGATGTTTCTTTGGTGCTTTCTCCTCTAGGATTCTGGCACTCTTTTTTTTTTTCTTCATAAAGGATTGTTAGATAAACTAAGTTTCTCCTTTTCTTTCTGGAGCAGATTTTCAGTTGATCATACAAAGAAAATTACACATATTTACCAAAAAATAGTGATGCTGTGCCTTGCAATATACTTCAAATTATTGTTTAATATAACTTCACTGTGGAAAATGTGCCTCTTTTTTTCTTTTGGTAAACTAGACTAGCGCCTTGAGATTCATGCCAAATAAGAAGAAATTAATAGGTTTGCAGACATGGGAGTCAAGCTAAGACTGAATTAGCAGAGTCTTTTGCACAGTTTGATTATCCTTTTGGTCAACTTAATACACCTGACTGTCCCATCTCCTACCAGTTTTATTGAAAGGAGAGTTTTAGCTTAAAGTCAATATTTCTGATTGTGTAATATATGCAGGAATGGCAATTTTCCCTATTCTCTCTTGCCTCTCTAAACATTAATACTTGAGAAGAACTTTAGATTTCTCTGCTACTAACTTCATTGTCTTTTCTAAAGTTATAGCATTTTGTTACTTCTTTTTGTGTAAAGGAAAACTTTCTTAATTGATCATTTGTCCTAGAAGGCAAAAAACCCTGCAATTCACTCTGCTACATTATAAAACCAGCTGACTCCCCCACAACCTTGAGAATGATATTGAACAAGCTGTGATCTGATCATCGCTGCACTGTGAGGATGGCAAAGACCACTGGGAAATTCTGGTTTCTGGATGGCAGGGAACTTGCCTAAATGTAAAGGTATCAGAATAGATTGTTACTTGAGATCTCATACATGGAGATGTGATTATCAACTCTCAGGTACATTTCTGTGCCGTACTCAACTGAATTGCTAGGTGAATGACACATTGCTAAGTGTACATGCAATTGTTCCTTAAAAGTATGTAGAAAAAATATATCCCTGAAGATGATTAATTCATTCTCTGCATGAGTCAAATTGCACCAGTGTTATATGGTTTTTATGGCAATAAACCTGTTATTTAGGATGATGCTGTAAATTCTGAGATGGAAATTTTTGCATTAAATCTCTTCTATATTGCAATTAAAAAAAGAATGAAGAGCTTTGTTGTAATAATTTTAGAGCGTTTTTGGGTGTACTCAACTTTCATGCTTAATTAAAAATTAATTTGGACTCCTTTGCAGAAGATGGTGAAGATTTTTGTTCCATAAATATCATTACTGAGAATTGTGAACTGTGATTTACACAAATCTACAGTATTTTTTATATGAGTTTCGGATGCTCTTGAGAGATATGAAAAGCTTGAAATTGATCATGGGTCTCCTGGTCTCCAATGTGAGTAGCTTTTTAAAAAACGTGCATATTTCCTCTTGATATTTATAGAGAGGAGAAGCTGTTAAATAAAGACTTCAGTATAAAAACCAGCAAAGCAGAAAAAAAAAGAAAAGAAAAGAAAAAAAGAACTGGTGTGCTAACAGAGGTATTCAATACATAAAGCCTATTGCGATATGCAAAAACAGCCCAATATCATATTTAATTTGGGATCTCTGTCCAACCTGTGGGTGACTACAAATGACTTTAATGGGATTGTCAAAACAGCTTTTCTTTTTGTATGGGATGACTGTTTTAACTGTTCACTTAGCATGGTCACATTGGGAAATCAAATATTATCGTCTTTTAAACAAATTCAATGCCACTTTAAAAGACCAATGTTGATCAGATACTCCAAAAATCTTCTACTTTTGAAAGCTTTTGCTTTCAGGTTTTTACAGAATAAGATGTATATATGGAAGCAAGGAATGAGTGAACATCCATTCTATTATTTTGCAAATGAAGATAGAACTAATTTCAATTTCACACAAAATATTGCTTAGATTAGATTTGGGCATGAGCTATAGAAATATATTTTTATGTTGAAGAGTGAACACATGTGTATGAAAGTACACATAAAACACTGTAAAACATCCAAAAAGACTGGCTAAAGAAAAATAAATACTTTTCCCTTCTCAAAATGCAAATCTATTATAAAAATTTAGACAGCATTCAATAACTCCACAAAGATCATAAAAAAGTAAAATGGTGACTAGACAGCCATGACTGGCCATTACCTAGAGAAATGATTAAAGAAAGAAGAATAACTAAAACATAAAATGAAAGACAACTAGTTTACAGAACAATGAAGGCTGAAGAATACTTGCCAGAGGAATCCGTTCGAAAACCAGTCCTGGGCAGCACTTGTTCTGAATAGGAAAATGGGGAATTAAAGATGAAATACATTTCTCAAGTTATTTAAAGATGCAGCATCAATTTCTCTGCTGTGTTTTGAGTTACCGAAGTGCAACTTCTTAATTTTATTGCTTTTATAATTTTCTCCTCCCCTCCTTTCTGACTACCTAGGTGGTACATATATGTAATCTTCCTAGACATAGACCTCATTGTCCATTTCCATGCAAAGCGAAATAGATGGTAAGATGGAAATGTTCCTTTAAAATATCATAGGTTATGACCAAGATAGAATTGTTAATATGTTTAGAATTATGAAAGTTATTGACAATATTTGTGCTTATTCAAGTACAGCAATAAAAGGGAAAGCTTAATCAATGACTGTGTTTGGAGGAATCTGGAACACAGATTCACACACCTATTCACATAGGTGAATTCACTATCACACTTCCTTTGCTGATTTTGAAATGTTCTAAGAATTTCTGTTTTATTATCTCTGCAGCATCCAGAGTGAATTACAAAACATTCCACTGGCCTAGCAACAAAGAAAAAGTAAGTAAAGCATGAATGCATTCATGTGATGCTAAAACAGAGTATCATACCATGCATATTTCATGGTATAATTGGGGTAAGGTCTGTCATATCAACATCTGTAGGACAGTGATGCAACATACGAGTATGTATTATCTTTCTGAGACAAAAGTAAGTCAGGATTATATTTAACACTGTAAGCAGATAGTTCCAGGCAGAAAGACACCAGAGAAAGCACTGGAAGCCAGCGGTTTTGGCTCAGACTTCTGGAAATATGTGGATGTGGTGAGAGAAATGAGAAGACAGTATTTCAGAACTGGGGCTGTTTAGTGTTGAAAAGAGAAGGCTGGCAGGGGATTTATTACTGTATAAAATATTTGAGGAGTGGGTGTCAAGAGGAAGGTGTCAGTCTCTTTTCGTTGGTGCCCAGTAATAGGACAAGAAATAATGCGTATAAGCTAGAACATAGGAAGTTCAATGTCAACCTGAGGAGAAACTTATTTTCTGTGAGGGTGACAGAGCACTGGAACAGGCTGCCCAGAGAGGTTGTGGAGTCTCCTTCTCTGGCAGGGGGGTTGGACTAGATGATCTCTGGAGGTCCCTTCCAACTCCTGACATTCTCTGATTCTATGACTTCCTCTGTGGGCAGCTCCTTACTGCTTTGGAAGAGCCCAGACTAAAGCCACCTGTCTGCCTTCTGGTAAACTGCTTCCTAAAGGCAGAATGGACTGTAATGGTAACAGCTGAGTAATATGGTTCACTTGAGTCAATACTGAACTAATGCTCTAGGGCAAAGACATTGTCTCCAAAACGGAGATGGAGGTCACTAAATGTCTTAGAACTTTTCTCGGAAGAGTATTTGCGTAATAGTCATGACTTGCAGAAATTCAGATGACTGCTACCCTGCTTACCTAAAATACAGTCTAGAGATTCCACTGGATGGGAATATCCCTTTGGAACTGGTGTTGTCTTTTTGTTCACTGGCTGTATTAGGAGTTTTCTCATGTGAGCTGTGGTGTTTTAGTTTATAGGTGGCTGCATGTCTTTGGTGGTTAAAGGAGGTAGTTCCTTCATACACTTCAGATTTTGTAAAGTGATTTGGGACCCTTCAAGATGAGAGGTGTTACCTAAATGTAAATTATTCCACCAGCACAACTCCTGAAAACAAAAACCTTTGAAACTGATGCTGTTCCATTGCAAACTTGGAGAAACGATTTTGTACGCATATCCTCTCAAAATCTTAATGGAATTCTTAAAAGGGACGGAATGATTTTAACGTACAGGAAGCAATTTCGTCTTGATAGTCTCAATAAGCTTGTAAATTTGAAAGGATGCAAGCCTATTCTCTTGGTCATCCAGTTAGAACTACTCTTGGGTGCTGCTGTAGGATTGGTTCATTCTGTGTCTCCATTTCTGCTTGCAATCACCCTAATATCCCTCAGAAATGGTCTCAAGCAGCAAAGTGAAAGAAGTACAACCATGCTCAAGCTGTGACAAATTAGGGAATGACTTGCTATGGTAAGATAGCCATATATTTTAAGTAAGTTAGCAGTATCTTTTTTGTAAACTACTGTTTGCAGTCAGGCAAAAGTGCCTGTCAATGATGTAGTTTCCCTCAAAGCTAATCCCATTAGGCCTGCTCTGGCTTTTGTTCCTGATTGTCTTCTCTTTACCTTGCAGAAGTTCATATGGAGTTTCATGGTGTTAATTATCATCTGTAATCAAGCATTCAGCATCTAGCAATTATTTTCATTGTAATTTAAGAATTCACACACATACAAAACTTGGAACTATGCTATGCTGAAGGTGTTGGATCAAGCCTTGAAGCTTCAAAATGTTGACATAAGATCCCTCTATTCTCCATCTGAAGCCATTCTTGTTGAACTTCTGTGGCTCCATTGTCATGAGTAGTTGTAGTCTTTTATGTGAATTAGGGATGAGCTAATAATAAAGTAGAGCTTGAATGAATAATAAAATGCTTGGCATATATGCTGCATCACTTTTTTGTTTAGTTCAACTAACTTGTCCTACAAACAAGAATCGGGAAAGTAAAACTGTACCTGAAATAAATCTCCACCATGGGGACTACTCTGTGTGCTCTGGGGAATGAGGATGTAGCTGTGCATTTCAAAGAGTTAATTTTGCTATTAGAAGATAGAATAGTAAAAGGCTTGCACATCTAGCTTCATGTTTAATCAAAAATAAATTACATACATGTTTTTGAAACTCAAAGCTGCAAAATATTTGTGAAAACAGATAAACAAGAAGCAAGACCTGGGGACACAATTCTCACTTAACTGAAACTTCACCTACAACGTGACACAAGGGTATTCTTACTTGCACCAGTAGAGTCACTGGTATTCCCTGGAGGAAGAATTACGACGATAAAAGACAGAAATTATAATATTGCCCATACTGTGTTATTTTCTGGATCATACTTTGTTGAGTGCTAAATATATGAAACAAAACTAGCACTATGAAACATTTGTATTTCAGCATCTCAGTCCTAGCCATGCTTTGGATAAGAAGGAGTTTTATAAATGAGCAGAATGAATATGACCATGCTGCAATGTTCTTTCCAACTCTCGGCAATGCACAATGCAGCTCCCAACTGTGACCAATTCCTCAATGCTTACAAGACAGTTTTCTTAAATTATTACTTTGACTTCTTAAGTGTATCCTTTGCAGATGAAAAAGTATTTGTATATCTTTTAGTGAAGTGCAAATTGTTCAAGAGAAAGGAATACTGCATCTTTAATACCATCATCAGTTGTCAAACTGACACTTCATATTAACATAGGTTGTTTGGGACCTACTTTGCAATCTTGCAATCAAAATCACTTTACATCCATAGTACTGCGATGATGATATTCTCATAATTTCATCTGAAAATGCTTTTGGTTTCACTGTCAGTTTTTATACCAAACAAATTCATTTTGTCATGGCAAGTAACTCTTTCTGCAGTGGCGAACCACACAAAATTATTTGACACTAGTCTCCTAAATTTCCTCTTGTTTTGTTAAGCATCATCTCTTACTAAAAAAAAGAGAATAGTTACATTTGCTTAGTAATATAAGATCATGGACTTTGTTTATGCTGTTGCTTGGGCTAGCAATAGATGCAAGGAAAACAATAGCCTGTGCTCTTTGGAAATTACTTTGAGACATTATCTTCCTATCCCTTGATTGCTCATACTCTGGGTAAAGGAGTAATGTGATGACAATATGCAATACTTAGTAATTTCCCAATAATATTTTATTTACTAAATGAAGGCAGGCATGTCTTGTTGATATAAAAGGCAGTAACTGGTTGATAGAAATATTGAAAGATATGGCAAGCCAAGATCAAGGAAGATTTGAGATTAGAACCTAAATTTCTGAATTTATAGTCCCAAACTGTTTACCCATACTAAAACCCCTTTTGTATTTATACAATATTTCAGAATACTATGCATTTAACACCATCATAGTGCTACATATATATATATATGCACACATATGTATATATCATTTTAAAGCACCATAACCAAAGTGTGATTTTTTTTTTGGAGTAGAGATGAGCAAAAATAGAAAAAATCGTTAGAGGCAAATTTTTGTCAGGAAAACTGTCTGAAAAAAATACAGTAACAATTATGCGAAAAATGTTCTTCAATTCTTAAGACTGCAACTGTGTAAGTCTTCAGCCAACTAGCACTGACAAGAAAATTCTGCTTAGCTGTAGTCTATGCCATAGACCCCCTCAGGTGATAATACATTCAGTTCCATACATGTTATATTTTTCTTTATGTTCCATGGGTATCAAATTCAGGAAACCCTGATGGCATTAGTATTTTTCTGAGAGAGTAGTATTTTCAAAGTTGCACATTATGAGTCAGTAAAATGCTGTCTGATAAATCTTTCCTCTTGCTGGTACTTCAGCGCATATCTGTGCAGAATACCTACAGTGGTATTCCAGAGAAAAGGCAGCCTGTGAACGTGTATTGAAATGCTTGTCTGTGACCCTTCGAGAAAGGTATTCATATGTCTGCATAAGAAAACACCCTTATTTTATTAAGACTTATAATGCATTATACTAATACATTTGCTATTTACACAAATCACAGGTGTTGATGGCCTTTGCTTTTTGGTTCTTTTCCAATTTGTCTAACTCTCTGGCAGCGAAAACCAAAAAAAATTCAGTGCATTAGACAGCTGGTGGATTTGAAAGACATTTGGGAAATTCACAACAGTGTTGTCAGAGGAGAAATTAACATGCAAAATTTTAAAGAAAGGCACCTTTATCCTTCCAGTAAAAGTTGGAACTATAATTGTTCAGATTTCACTTTCAATGAGAGCTTACCACTGGCTTATCTGTGTCACATCACCAGCCTTGGACTACCATAGTAACCGAAGGACAACTGTAACCTAATTGCTGCAGAAAAATGTTTTATTTTACTGCTTTCTTTAGAGGAATATAAAACCAGATTTCTATTATATGTTTTATAACTAGAGAAATATTACTGTATTATGATTTCCAACAGCTTTGTGCCTCCTGTTTGATTAATAACTGCTCACACAGGCCTCTGAACAAAGTTTGCTATAGAATTGTAGAACAGTTCAGGTTGGAAAAGACCCTTGGGATCATCAAGGCCAACCATTAATTCTACGCTACAACCATTAACCCTACACTACAAGTTCACCCCTAAACCATATCACCCAACACCACGTATTTACAACAAACAAAGCTCAATATAAAATATGAGAGAATAAGGAGAATTTATAAAACAAAAATGTTCAACTCAGGAGAATGAGTTTTCCCAACGACAACTGTGAAGATCCAGTTAGAGCTGTAACAACTAATGCCTATCAAGTTGTATAAGTTTTTTCATTAATAGGAAATTTCCGATCTGATCTTCCATTTTCTAGCTTCTGTACCTAGTTCCTTGGTTATCAGTAGAGTCATGCTCTCACTTCCACTCTAAGACTTTTTATGAGTGAGGAGTTAAAGAATTTGCCTCAAAGTAATAGTTGGATGAAAAAAATGAAAAAAAGTATCCAATTCTTTGAGCAGGTCTTCTATATTTCTGAATTTTGCAAAATAATGCAACAGAAGAAAGCCAGGCAGGTTCTCTTCAGCAGGAAGAATAAAACGGGGGAGTTGAGACAAGAGAGGAAAAGAAAATGACAAAAAAAGCAGAGAGATGGAGAGACGTAGCTGCAGAAAGGAAAGACAAAGAAAAAAGAAAACAATTTCCCTTCTTTTGCTTTTGGGTGGTTGTTTTAGATGACATGGTCATCCTCATCAGTCTTTATGCTCCTTTTTGGCTACTTGGAGCTATTGAACACAGCTGATGGGTGACAGCAGAGGCAGGTGACAGCTAATAGGTGAGAGCTGACAGGTAACAGCTAAAACTTGTGACAAACAAATTTTCAAGGAGCCATGACTTACAAAATAGAGTTGCACCTTGCTTTTGTGCTAATGCAGCATTTATTTGTCTCCAGGCTGTATTGGTAAAACTATTTCCAGCACGGAAGCAGTAGTCCTTTGTAACTTGCATGTGATCATTAAAAACTGAAGTCTCCCTATCACACAGGGTCATGCAGGTCCTTCATATTCCTAAGATGAAAAAGCATTCCTGTAGAATGAAAATCATCTTCTTTCATTGAGACTTCCTGTGTGAAGCTCCTTCCTTGCTATCATTAGGTAGGGATGAGCATACTGAGCAGCTAGAGCAAAAGCTTGTGAATCAGTCTCCTTGGGTCTGGTTCTTGCTCTGCTTCCAGTTCCACCACTTGTGCTCCTCCCAGAGTTATACTGAGATGCGTGAACTGCTCAACTCCCTGATAGAAAAGCAGAAGGCTTCGCTGAGGTCCTGGTGAATGCTGGAAGGAGGGACATCCTCTGATAAAAGAATCTGTAGGAATTCAGAGCTATAGCAGTATGAAAATGAACTGTTTAGTAACAGTCAAGCTGTGAGAGAAGCAAAACTCTAGCACCATCTTTTTCTTTTTGAATTTTCCAGGTCATGATTGTTTGCTTCTTTGCACTATTTTTAGAAGATGAACCTCCTTCTCTTCTGGATGTGTCAGGAGATAAGGCAAACTTGTTTAGAGATAAGATGTACTTAAACCCAAAGCAGTTGAACTTTTCCTGTGCACTTTAAGGGTATGTCTTTACCCAAGATAACCAACTTGACACAGCCATATGGGAGGAAACTAAGGGTGTATTATCTTGAAAATCTCCATTCTATATACTCAATTTAGATGACAATTTCCTGACTCAGTAATGGATTTCCTGTCTGTTGTTTCCCTCTTCAGGAAACACTAGCACTGTGTAGAGAATAAAAGCAATCTAGGACTTGACAAATTGACTTCACTAAAATGTGTGCTTGTGGCATTTACGAAACAAAAATGTCAGGGAGAATAGAGATATTTGGAGGCAGTTATTTATGACCAAGGGATATGCACGAATGAAGAAGAGATCTAGTTGTGAGCTGTGGAATTGAGGCTTAGAGAAAATGTTCAAAGGATACCAGTGTCAGAAGAGAACAAGCTAAAGATTTCAGGATTAGCTTGAAGATTGAGACACTGATGGAAACCTGGGAGAAGTGGTTACTGCACTCTTGCTCTTCATCCCTCAATTTCATCTTTGGGACCTAGCAGCTTCATGATTTTTAGTTCTTATTTTGTCCAGATAGCTGGCTGAAATAGGCTTGTGTACAATTTCCAGTTGTCTCTCGGACAGAATTCAAACACAGTTAAGCCATTCCAATGCAGAGTTTAGCATAACTCTAACCTATGAATTATCAGCTCTTCTTCTGGTGGAGCATATGCTGCTGAACACAGCAGATCATATCAGTAGAAGACTGGAGGTCATGTTGGTCAATGAAGTATGCAGGAAACTCATAGAAGGCACCCTTGAATAATAATAAATCACTTCATTTTTTCATTGAATAATGTAATGTATAATTTGATCTAACATAAAATCTTTTGGGGTGTATGTAAAACTCTGCAGTTGACATAAGATCTATACGCCCACAGTTTTACAAAAGGCAAACACGGAATACTGAGGGCAATTCTGTAAATATAGAACTCTTTTCATTGGGTATAAACAATGAAAAATATGAATAAATATGTAACCCTTCTATACATATGCTATGCATAACTTTTTCTTGATTGTATTACAAAGATATTCATACTTTCTGAACTTCAGTACAGAAAGTCTGTCATCTGTGTTTTCCACTCTTGGCTTCATGATTCTGACTGCTGAATGGAAAGTGAAGATTTCTGCTAATACTTCACCTCTAGAAATTACCCATGTGGGAAGCATTTATTTGCAAAGAGTTCTTCTTTCCTTAAAGCAGTATATGAAGTCAAGAGTGTTCTCTGTAGAGGTGCTGAACTACATGAAACACTTGTTTACTATGGAATTGTTCCTTGTCCCTTTACAAATCGCAATACTTTGGGGAATAGCATTTCAGCTCTGGCAAATCTTTTAATCTAATTGTCACTCTAGCCCTTAATGCACAAAGGAGAGAAAAAGAAAGAGAAAGAGAGAAAGGGAAAGGCAAAGGGAAAGAGAGAAAGAAAGAGAAAGCAAAAGCGAAAGCAAAAGCTAACGTGAAAGAGAAAGAGAGAGAGCAGAGATGTCTGAAAATTGTTTCCAAACTTTGCTCAAAGCTTTCAAAATATTTGGTCTACTTCATACTGTATCCTGATCCATATTTCAAAGAGTTTTAAAATTTCAAAAATTATAGCCTCTGTTTCTACATTGTCTTGAGTATCCTGTCCAATCAAGAATAACATCTGGAGCAGAGGAGGATAATACATTAGTAAATAATATTTATTATATTAAAATGGTATTTTTAAATACACCAGAAAGCTTAGTTCCTAGACTAATAGTTTATACCTGAAGATAAAATATTTTTTATAGGGGATCTAAAGTTCTCAGATCCATATAAGACACTTGGCATTGCTGAAAAAAGCCAGAAATTTATTTAAGAACTTAGATTAAAACTTGGAATTTTAACTTCAGACACCTATTAAATAAATGAAAGAACCCAAATGAAAATGCCCAAAAAAGGTCTGGCCTATGGAAAGTGAATTTATGATCAGAAACTGTACCGAAAGCTGTTCCACTAAATGGAACAGGGTGGCAGAAGATGGTGGCACTGGCCATAGTTGCAAAGAACTGAGGAATCTGAGATGCAGTTTAGACACTAGATTAGAGCTAATTTAGAGCCGACGCAGAACAAACCCAGGTGTTCCTCCAGCATATCTATTCTGCTGGGGACTGGAAATACCAAAGCCAACAGGGGATGCTGACGCTGTAACTGAAGTATAAGGACCAAAGAAAGTAAGAGCAGCACTAATACAGTGTTTGGGACAATAAAATATTTCCTTCAGACTATCCTTCTGCTTGATGGAGAAGTTTGTACATTCTAGATAATGGGTTATGATAGTTTAGGTTTATCTCTGTGTCTCCAGGCTAATCTGGATCAGCTACAGTGCAATATTTTATGCAGAATTTATAAAGTAATTTGATCTATAGACTAAAGTAATTCATAAAATGAATTGAAAGGTGGCATGTGCAAGTAATAACTGCTATGAAAAAGCTTTCAGTAAAAAATAAAGTATTCTGAAGATTTGACCCTAAGTGCAAAAACTCTGGACAACTTAGAGTAACGTCTCTAATTAAAATATTCTTTATGATAAGGAGTAGAAAAATTTAAATAGTTTTACTCTTGTTGTGAAAAATATGCAGCATATGTCCTCAAAACACGAGAAATAAAATCAAGATGGGAATCTTGATGGCTCAGTACTGCTCTGTACAGATCTTCAAATAATACTTAGTCTTCTGGGTTTCTTTCTAACTACCAAAGAAAATGCGAAGAATTATAATAGTATTTTTTATAAAAACAACTCAGTTTGAAATTTCTTTCATAAACTTCACTTTAAAGTAAAAGTAAGTGAAGCAGTTTTTAATTGACAAATATATATCCTCCTATTGGTTAACTGAATTAAAACAGCACAGCAAAATGTGGTGGAACATATACTGTACTCCATTAGGGATTTAACATTCAAAATGAGGAGAGCAAATATACAAAAAAACCCCCTATGAAAGTCAATCTTCAGAATCTAGGTAAGATCTAGAAAAACAGATGTGAGTAGAATTTTTTGAATAATTTATAATGGCTTATATTAACTGGGATTATAGTTGCTTTCTTGCAATTACAAAAGATAATGATAGAAAATTATGTCAGCAGTGACACATTTGTAGGCAAAAGCTCAAAATATTAAATGTCAGCAGGGTGAACAGGGCTTTCACTTACGCCTACTTTCATAAATAGCTCTTGATTTCTCATACAGCTCGTATGGGTCAGGTTTTCGTGGATCAAAGGCCTCTGTTGAATCAGGAAATGAACTCCTGTGAAGATTGGGTGGATAGGGAATATTCTGTGGCATAGCTGGAGCAGACAGGCTTGTTTGAGGGCTGCCTTGATTCTCCCATCGTTCCATCATCTGGAATAAAAACACACAGAGAATAAAGATGAAGTTTTGCAAAGACTTTGACTTCCACAGTGAGATCAAAGACAGCAGTTTCAGTTGAAGATGTTTTGTAAAATTAGTAAATCTCTTTGCCGCCTTTTCAGATGAAAGGTGTGTGTTGTGCTGTTTATAAAATGACTTGATTAAATTTACTTGTTAATTTGTTGCTCATGGGAAGATGTGATCTTTCTCAGAGAATGTGATCCCGTGTGGATTAGGGCCCAGCGTTACCCCTGAAGCATGTTGAGTGCCTCTCACAGACCGTGCTGAGTTTTTGGGAGTTATTCTGTTAAAGGTGGAATCTGTGAGTCTGTGAAGATACAATTATGAGATTCATCAAAATACATAACTGAAGGTAGTGCTTAACAAAAAGTGGCCAGGCTGGGTAGCAATGCTGTATCTTTTGAGAATGCATGAAAACAACTAGCTGCCCAGGGAGAAGTAGATCACTGTAACTGTGAGCAGAATCTACAGCTACGTTGAAGAAAAAGAAAAATCCAAAGGGAAAATTATTAAAGCAGATATTTGAGCATCTAGTGATACCTGAAAGTTTAATGGCAAAATACAAGACAAAAAAAAGTGGGCATTAGTCTGATGGAGCCTTTTTCACTTCTTACTGTTTCTTTCTTTGGAAAAGAAATTGGAATCATTTAGCCAGACTCCCTAAACACAGGGTAAGCTTTTCAACTCTTCCAGACCATTTACAGGAGACAAGCACACAGCAGTATATTGTCTATGCATGAAAGACACCTCAATCCGTATTGTCTCCAAGATTGTCCTTGGTGTTTTCACAAGTACATCAAGCCAGAAAGGATATAATACGATGGACTTTACAAAAGGAGAGTTGCAGATCTGCATTTTTCTTTTTGACGTAGTTGGCTACTAATTCAATTGTATTAGCAAATCTATTTGAAGAAGTTAAGTTAAACAAAACACAACTGTTTATCCCAGAAAATGAATATGTGGTTTTCCTGTGACCCCTCCTGAAGCAAAGGGTAGTAAAGCCTCCAGAACGTTGTGTTTTCACACATAATCCAACAATCAGTTAATTACACAAGAAATGACTCTTGGAAACAAACTGAACTGTAATTAAATAACACCAACTTCCAGTGTTGTATCAGCAGTGCCTTATCAAAGATGATAGCAGGTTTACAGTAAGCTTACTCTACAGATTCTGTGATTATCATTTGCCTTTAGTTCCTTGGTTTCAGAAGGTGTTTGGCTCAGCAGGTAGGCTTTGCTCTCTATTCTGATGATTAGCAGCATCAGGCTTTTCCCACATCAAGTATGTGTAGACCACAGATGGCTTAGAATCCTCCTGGTGAACATGCTGAGTGACTATGACTCTGCATATCCCAGGTGATTCGACATTCTTAGCTTCATGCTTCAAAATGAACAGAAAATGGATATTGGTCATTTAAAGTTGTTGAGGACTTCATTGTTTATTCCAATTCAATCCGTGCTTCTGTAGAGTTTCAGCAGTAAGTAGGGCTGGCTCATTAGGAAGAATGAAGAAAAGAAAGATCTAGGTATCTCAACCATAGGATTACTCTCATGCACTACTATGCATCAGATATGATATTTAAATTGAAAAAGTATTAGTGCTATGAAATTATAACAATGAAGATATATAATACTGTATTCAATATTCACCAACACTGTTCAAGAAAGACATTTATTTTGGGTCAGATTCAATGACAACTAGGATGTGACATAAGAGGGCACTACAGGTATGTAGATCCTGTGCTATAATGTGACATATAGAGATACTTGAGTTGTCACCAAAATAGCTTAGTTACAGGAAAGTACCTGGGGTACCTTCAGATACCCTTTACACCAAGATAAATTTATCCTCTTTGTTGGGTAAATTAGCCTATGTGGCAAGTCACATGAATGTCACCATAATACTTCTGATAGATCCTCTGGCTCTAAAGGAATTACCTTCATATACATAAACAAATATACAGTATATTATTGCATCACAGAAGTAAGAATTCTAAGGTCTCCAGAAACAAATCTGATTATGACCCTTATGTCTAAATAGAAAAAGAGAACTGGGGTGAATAAAAGTTCCTTATGATCAAGGAAAACAATGGAGAGCTATGTTTAGTCTTTACCTTCAGTGAGTAATATAAATAAGAATACAAGTCAGTGAAACCAAACTATCTACATTTTGATGAAACAGAAAGACATGTGAGGTCTGATCTTTCTGTAAGTGAAAGTTTCCTCATTGCTTGTACAGCACCAGATAAGCAGAACACTTACCTCCTTCAAAAGGTCAAACTGAATAAAATTAAAATATATAAAGAGACTTTAAAAAGGGAAAGGAAAATGTAATTATCTTTGATGAGCAAACTTTTCCCTGGAAGAAGGACTAAAAACTGGAGATCAATTGAGAAAACCTCACTGAGGCCCATATGTCTAATCCTTGTTTGCTGGTTAGCTCTAAGTCTTCAAGTGTGAAGTTAAAAACCGAGAGAGACATCCTTACTTCTCGGTAACACTGCTAGCATAAATAGTTACATGAATAGATAAAGACAAGGGGAATTATATCTCCCAAATCCATATAAATTAGTTAAATAATGGCACAGTGTTTTGCAGTGGCTGTTAGCATAATGCTAGCTCACAGATGAGGGCACGCTTGGAAAGGAGTAAGCATGGTATGGAAAGCAGGTCATCGGATCTAGGTTGGAGTAACGATTTGGTGACGTTGCTCAAGTTCATTCTGTGCTGTTCAAATTGTATTCCATATGATGCATATAAAATATGCACTTCATACACAGAAACCACAGGAAATTCATGTCAGCACAGGTTAATCTGGGATGCTGAGCACACTGAGATGCAGTGCTCACTATCCCTGAGCCTCTGCCTCAGGGAGAGGAACTTGGCTCTTCTCCTCTTGCACTCAATGGCCCATGGTCTCCCTTTCACTTTAAAGACCAGTGGGTGCTTCTCCCCTGTGCAGTTCATGAGGAAAGGGAGTAGCAGTAGTCACTCAAGCAGAAAACAAACCTGGGTTTGGGTCATCTACAGCTTTCCCTTTGTGTTACACACCTACAGGGCTGTGCTGTGGTGTTCGGAAGGCTTCCTAAACCTCCTGGTGCTGGCCTCACTGCTTCAGGCTGTCTGCAGAGAGAGCCTCAGGGGCACTTGTTTTCAAGCTTGTTTTAACATCTTGGGCATGAGCAATTTATGCCTTGTTATTTCTCTAGTTAAAGTGGTGACAGACAGAGGAAGGCACACTACCTTAACCCGGTTAATCATTTAGTGTCTGTTCCTGAGACTACTCCAAAATAGGCTTGCTGTGAACAGTTAGCCTGCATGCAGGCACAGTATCTGCACACAACGGTGTTATACTATTCTGTGAGAACATTGGATGAAAAACTGCATCTTTCAGGCTGCTTCTCCAGATTCTGGTTATTTGCAAGTGCTACTGGAGTACGAACTACTATACCATGGTGTGCAGGCAATCTTCAACAATATGCTGATTTTTATATATTTGACATACAGGTAAAGAGGGTGAGCATTGACAGTAGGAGGTCTTTGAAACCGGATTTTTAATAAGTAAGTTTCAAGATTAGATCTTAGGAAGAAATTCTTCAGTACGAGGGTGGCAAGACTTTGAAATAAATTGCCCAGAGACGTGCTGGATGCCCCCTCCCTGGAAGTGTTCAAGTCCAGGTTGGACAGAGCCTTGAGTAGTCGGATCTAGTTGAGAGGCGTCCCTGCTTATGACAGGGAGGTTGGATTAGACGATCTCTAAGGTCCCTTCCAGTTTAGACCATTCTACGATTGATTCTATGTGTATTGGGTTGGCCTGGACAGATTTTGGCGGCGGGAGGGGGGAGCTGCAGGGTGGCTTCTGCAAGAAGCTGCTAGAAGCTCCTCGAGTTTGATAGAGCCAAAGCCAGCCAGCTCCAAAGATGGACCTGGCACTGGCCAAGGCTGAGCCTATCAGTAAGGTGATAGCAGAGGAACGCCTCTGTGAAAAACATATTTAAGAACAGGGAAAAAGAACTGCGCCACCACAGCTGGCACAGAGATGGAGGAGTGAGAATCTGTGAAGACACCAAGGTCAGTAAAGAAGGAGTGGGGGGGAACATGAGCTCCAGGTGCTGGAGCAGAGTCCCCTGGGTCTGTGGTGAAGACCATGGTGAAGTGGGTTGTCCCCCTGCAGCCCATGGGCGAGGTGCAGATGTTCACCGTGAGGATCACCGCGTAGATGTCCAGCGTGTAGAGGACTCCACGCCATGTGGGTGGATGTCTGAAGGGGGCTTTAGCCCGTGGGAAGCCCGCATCAGAGCAGGTCACTGCCAGAACCTGTAGTCCGTGGAAGAGTGAATGCCCACACTGGAGCAGGTTGGCTGGTGGGACTTTTGTGACGCTGCGGGGGACTCACGCTGGAACAGTTTCCCCTGAAGGACTGCGCCTCAGATTCATGAGGGGTGGGCTGCCCCTTGTGAGGTGTCTCACGTTGGGCAGTTTGTGATGAATTGCCCTTCGTGGGACGACTCACGCTGGAGAAGAGAGCGTGAAGCTTGTCTCCCATGACAGGGACCCCACAATGGCCCTGGGGAAGAGTGAAGAGTCCTTCTATGGAGTGAAGCACTGGTAGAACCAACGTCAGATGAACTGACCGCAACCCCCATTCCCTGTCACCCCTGCACCGCTCGGGGGGAGGAGGTGGAGAAACCGGTATTGATATTGAGCCTGAGAAGAAGGGAGGGATGGGGAGAAGGTGTTCTGCTTTTAAGATCTGTTTGATTTTTCTTATTTCTCACTACTTCTCTCTGATTTGTTCTCTTAATAAATGTAATTAATTTCCCCAAAATTGAGTCTGTTTTGCCCGGGACGGTAAATGGGAGTGATCTCCCTGTCTTTGTCTCAAACTTTGAGCCCTTTGAAATATTTTCTCCCTCCATCTAGTGGAGAAGGGGGAGTGAGAGAGCAGCTGTGTGGGCACCTGGCTGCCACCCAGGGTCAAACCACGACACTATGATTCTCTATTTCATCACTTTTTACATGAGATTAAAAGGTGGATGTCCCAGTCAGAAAGGAACCTTAAACTGTTGAGAACAAGCTAGCCCTTAATAGTCAAATTTATTTTCACAAATGTCTTGCTACTCAGACAAATAAATAAACTTATGCAATACTTATCATAGAACAATAGAATGGTTAGGTTTGGAAGGGACCTTGAAGATCATCTAGTTCCAACCCCTCTGCTGTGGGCAGGGATACTTCTCTGCCACTAGACCAGGTTGCTCAAAGCCCCATCCAATCTAGCCTTGAACACTTCCAGGGATGGGGCATTCACAATCTCCTTGGGAAACCTGTTCCAGTGCTTCACCACTCTCATGGTGAAGAATTTCTTCCTCATATCTAGTCTAAATCTACCCTCTTGCAGTTTCAGGCCATTGACCCTTGTCCTATCACTACAGGTCCCTGTGAAAAGCCAGCTTATTGGCTTATTTCAATGTATTGCATTCATCTTCTAGTTTACATCAGAAACACCATAAGCTGAAAGAGTCTAATGGAATTGCATCAGCTGATTAATTAACTTCTATTTGTACTAGAAAGGCCATAAAAAGTATTTTGGTATGCACTAAACATGTCATGAACCAATATGCAACCAATATGTGAAGATGTCTGGAATCAACATAGGCCCTCTTCCCACTGCCAAATAAGAAATATATAGATCTTTTAAATAATACTGCTGCTGTTATTCATACTGCTCTTAGAAGCCTTCAGGCAGAGTCAGGGCTCTTTTTTCCTATACACATCTCTGATGAGGGATAAGCACTGCTTTATGGTCTTTACAACCTAAATAAAGAAACCAAATTAAAAAAAAATGCAATAAAACCAAACAACAAAATGGCCAACCAAAAATAGTTGCCTATGATTTCTTTTTACATTGTGAATGTTGTCACAACTGCAAAGAAAGGTATAATGTGTTGTCAGCAGAATAAATACAGTCATTGCTTATAGCATTACAGTAGGAAAAGTCTTCATACCTTGGGATTTAATGTCAAAATCATAGAAACACAGAAATGTTGGTTAGAAGGCACCTCAATAAGTTATCTAGTCTGACGAGTCCAAGCTAGTCCAACTTGAAGCATGACTATTTCCAGTTCTACTAATGCAAGAAAGAATTACAATCACTTTAAGGATGTTAACCTCAAGCCACTTGTAAAACAGAAAAAGTGCATATTGTCCATTTCAGAGATGGCCCAATAGGAAGCCAACTAGACCGGCCTCATTGCTGCGGCCTTCTGTTGCTTCTTCTCCAGACCCCTCATTTTTGAGACACTGCATTTCTGGTTCTTGACACCCATCTTGACATTGAGATGTTCCTTTCTCCAGACCACTGCTGGCAGACTCCAAGACAACAGATCTGCGGAGCTTATTAGGGAGGACACCCCTGATGCTGTCTCACCTAGAGCTGGGACACCGCTGAGATGTGTCCCACGAGCTGGGAACAGGCAAGTTAGATAAAAGTCTATGGAAATTTGCTTTGAGTGATAGTCATCTTATGAACTCAGTGTGTATAATTTTGAAAGGGAACTTACAGGCTTTGGAGTTTTCCATGGAGAAAAGAAACCTGAAATAAATAAAAAATAACATTAGCAGACTTTTCTGATGCATAAAGAGTGGAGGCTAAGTGGTGTCTATGCTCCCATTCTCATTCAGGTCTGCAGGTAATACTAACAAATGAAAACTCTCTACACACAAGGGATGAAAACACAAAGCACAGGGGATAATTTCTAAGAAAAAAATAAATGCAAATATATATATATATGTGTGTATATATATATATATATGCAAGTGGAGCTATTGAGATCATTGCCATACTTTACAAACAGCATGGGATTAGGTTGAAAGTAAAAGAACTAAACAAAAGGACTTCCAAATGTCTTGGTGGACATTGGATAAGACACCAAATGACCTGGTATTGATGTGTCAAATGCAGTCGCACCTTTAAGAAGAAGCAATTCAGAACATCCCATCAACAAAACCTAATAATACAAGAGATTTTTTTAGAAGAAAGGCCTGGAGAAAAATAACTTTCATCAGTCTAGATAAGATAGCCAACTCTTGGGAGATTTGCTTGTTTTGGTACTGTCCTCTTTTGTCATAGTTAGCAAGTGGTCAGACATGACTACTTCTTCTACACAACTAGTTATCTCCTTTTCCTTGGTTAATGACTGACTCATAACTTGCTTTAGTGACTTTCATGAATTTCAACTACTGTAGCTTACAAATGTTTAAAACTCCAGATATGTCCATTTCATAAAACAAGATAAATTGAAACACACAATGTAAACACTGTTTTTATGCAACACAATGTTAAAAACCTTACAAAATATCAAACAAAAAGAATTTCAAAGTGTATTGGGTCACAGCTTTCAGCATAGTTTTCATTAGAAAACTCATTCCCTGTTTAAGAGTAGGTAAAAAAAAAAAGTCTGTAGACCTTCCTAAGCAAGATTAAAAGTGTGTAACAGAGAGTTCATTTGTTTTGTCAGAAAGAGAAATGGGGCTCAAACAGAGGCATATAACAGGAAGGCTGCTCTTCCATTCAAAAACTGAATTAAGCTCTAAGAGTAGTATTGACTTCATTATTTCTTTATCTGAGTCTAGAAAAAAAAAAAGATTATGAGAACACTAGTGAAAGTATCTTTCCATAGACAAATCACAAGGGGAATTATATTTGAACGTAGCATTTGAGGTTCCTAGAATTCTGTGAAAATGAGATATTTTTTCTGCCATGGTAAGTTGTTACTTCTTTTGCTCTTAGAAGCCTTCAGGCAGAGTCAGGGCTCTTTTTTGCTATGTAAAGTCTTCACAATCTAAATTCTTCCTACTGTAAGGTCTTCACAATCTAAATAAAACCGCCAAATTAAGAAAATACAATTCATGTAGACTGAAAAAAACTTGGAGTGAAAAAATGCTTGATGCACTTGAAGAGAAACACTGGCTGTTTTGTAATGCTGGTGTGTAAACTGATAGTGTTTTTAAACAAAAAGTATATTGGGAAAAGTATTCCTGGAAATGTTTATGTTTACTGACTCCAGAGAATCTGGATAAAACCTGCTATATTAACAAGCAGACAGATTTCTTTCCGTCTGCAAATTCAAGCTGTATAGATCTGCTGTACACATCACCTGCAGTTTTAAAGATTCTGTTACAGAAACTTATTTAATGACTTCTTGACTGGCAGATGGCTACCTTTTTATTACCTGCTATTGGTCTATACAGCTAATAAGAATGAAAGAAAAAAAGCATTTTTCCCCTCAGAGTCAAAGATAAGGAAGACTTGAAACTTGTAAGGCGATTTGCTGAAAGGAACCTCAAATCAACTTACTACCATGACTTGGTGTCTGGAAAATACTGGTAGAGGTAATGCTCCAATACTCATTGGTACTGGTGCACCTCCCATAACTTATTGTTAGCAAAAATTACTCCAGGTCAAACTGAAAGGTCATTTTTTTCCCCTATTTATTTATCCTCTGTATCTATAAACATTTTGCTGGAGTTATTGGTAAATTCTACTATCAGTTCAAAAAATACAATACATATTTATAAATCAAATAAATGAAGATATATATATCTCTCAAGTGATTTTTTTTTTTAAAAAAAACTCAATTAAAAAAATCAAATGATTCACCGAAACACGGAGAACACTGACTTATATTTAGTTTGGAGGCTATGGGCACAGACTGCAACATACAAATGACAACATCTAAACTCAAAATAAATAAAAGGCAATATTTATTCACACAGCATGAAATTACGTTAAGAAAACTAATTGATATAGGATGCCATGGAAATGAAAGATCCAAAGGAAGATTTCAAAAAAGAATTGGATAGCCAGATGTGTACAAAAGCATGTTAGAAGTGAAAATCTCTAAAAGCAACAACCTTGGAACTAATACTAAAATCCATTCTTTGGCTTTAAACTCCGCTATTAGATCAAGACCTCTTACAACATGAGATGGTCTCTCACCTATGTCAAAAACTAGGTGCTAGACTAAACAGACGAAGACCTAGTTCAATAAAGTAAACCCTATATTTTTCATTTATATCATGGTCATTTTAAAGTTGCCTCACATAATATCTGTATTTTCAGCCAAAGTAAACATACTTTTCACAATTCTAAGCAAAACTGACCTTCAGGCAATGTATGGCACTATCAACTATTCAACACAAGACTGATTATGGAGAATTGTTACGAATCAAACTTGTCCAGAATTATCTCTGGTATTTAAATACACACAACCATTGCTGCAAATTCAAGAATTCAATGGGTATAATCCATATACAGTACATTGTAAGTATAACAGAAACTTCACATGAAAAAGCATAAAAATAAAATGCACTTGCCTGCATATTCTGCATGCTCCCTTCTACCTTTCACCTCTAAATATTGCTCTGCACAAGTAGGGACCAAATCCTCTACATGTAGAAAATAAAGGCTCGGAAGCTCACCTGAAGAATATATCTTAGTAATATGTATTTAGTGCATACTCCACATTGTTGGCCCATTTTCAGCTAGCAATGAGAAGCAATGGACTTTCACTTCTCTTCACTGCGCTTCACACACCACGCTTTCCCTTGACTTTCTGGCGCTGGTTCATTCCCTGCTGCGAGTATTCCCACAGAGGCAGTGGGTTCCCACTCGAACGACAGCCGCCGGCAGCCTGGCATCAGGTCAGTACTGATTGAGAGGCAAGACTGAAATTTGTTCTCCAGAAAGTGCAGCTTCCAACTTCTCTTAAGTATTAAAACAGTACTTATACTGCTCAATCTTTTAATCAACTCACATCTAACCAGGCACACATACTGGATAAACTCTTATAACCTCCTTATTGCACTTCCAGATTTCCATTTCTTCCTCCCCAAACTCACAACCCTCTACTGTCCAACTTGTGATGTCTTCTATAAAAATCTGTGTAGCTGAGAATATTATACAGATATACATACAGACACAGACACCCTTCACCCTCATATTCATATACACTTTCAAAATTTGAATGAAAGACAACTTAGATCCACCTGAAAATGCTTCATGCAGCCTGTTCTTCCCAAGAGTGGCTTCCTCCTAACTCATGTGCCTGACAGCCATCTCTTCTTATAATGAATTCCCCACACAAGCAGTGGCTCACTTTTTGAAGGCTTCTGTTTTAAATAAGTCTTTATTTACACTTAAAGACAGCAGTACTGGCTTGCGTCAATAACCACCACTACTCAGCCACATGCCAGCAGGAAAATACTGCAGCCACCACCTAGTGCAATGTAATCCAATGTAACGTATAAGCATGCAAGGATAAAATAACCTCATATGCTCCTACAAAGTTTGTTTTGCGAATAAAGTGATTTATTTTTCAATGTTGACCATTTAAACTGTAATAAAATATAGCAGCTGATGGCCAACACCTTTACTGAAATATTGTTTCATTTTAAATAAATAAGCTGAAGTACAGTAACAACCGTGTGTTTTTTAAAAACTAGAATTACACTTTATCATATAGCAGTGGTAGGAAAATTATTTTAAACATTGATTTTAAATTATATTTACCACCTTCTAAAATGAACTTCCCTGGAAATCAGAGCTGTAATGGTTTCTGTGTTGTAACTTTACTAAAAACCACCAGTAACAGAAAACACATTTTGGATTCAAATGTATTTGAGGTGAAAAAATATTTTTTTTCTTTTTTCAGTTTAAGGCAAATTCCAGCTTCAGTACTTTACTGTGCTTCTCCTTTTTGATGTAGATATCCTATAACAGAAGACAAATCACATCACACTCATTGTATCTCTTCCTTTTTTTACATAGAAAGTATACTTTTGTCCTAGAATAGGCTTAAAAATGTCACGTGTTACTCTTCAGCCAGTGATTATGACCAGAAAGTCTAGCTTATCAGACAGGCCTCAGAACATTTGCAAGATAGAGAGAGTCTTGTGGTGTGCATGTTTTTTTTTTGTTTGTGGTTTTTATTCTTTCCAGTAAATATAATGAATTTGGAGTATTCCAAAATGTCAATAATACAAAACTAGACTTTGATTATTGATCTGCTGCCATGTGGATGGTTTTTGCTATATTTCCATCTCCTTTATTCTCTCTATTTTGTATTCATTCCTGTTAAAGTTCTTAAGGTCTTATAAAATCACAAGTAACTAACATAGGTATTGCTAAATCATAGGACCTTTAATGATGTTCACCTCTGTGGCAGACCTGTACGCATAACGAAGCTCAAGCCCAGGAACAGCTGAATAGCTGCTGTGAGGGTATGTGGTAGTGCTGCAGGGAGGAACTCAACAGCGTCAAAGAAAAGTCTTTTAATCCAAAGCAATACTCAGGGCAAATCAACTTCCCTCCACATCACTTGCCACACTGATCAAACAGCAAGTGTTTTGCCCATTTACTTTCACTGGGCTTCTTGGGGGAGTGGGGGGTGGTGGTGGATTGTGGGGTTTTTTTTGTTTGTTTGTTTTGTTTCGTGTGCTGTAAAAGCCTTGCTGCATATGGCTTCCTAAGCAAAGCTGTCCCGAGCACTGCACAGACCTTTCTCACGTAGATGCTCGGAAGTCAACGAACAGATGGCTGATGAGCACTCCCAGAGCATTCACTGACTCCATGGGCATCTTAACAACATCCATGTGACTACACTTCAGCAAAAGTTTGCCTTTCTAGAAAAGTTAATGTATAAATTTACTATACCAGTAGATTTTTTTCTGTGCTTTTTCTTTCGCTTATTGAGATTCCTGAGATGTCTATTAGTTGCCTGCACTGGGGCCTTAGTTCAAGAGGAGTCAAATATCCATTAACTTCAAGTGGAGAACTCCTCTGAGAGCTTAGACTCATGGTGCACACTATTAGCAGGATGCAGGGAACTGTTTCTTATCATTCATGTTACATCTGGCTTCTCCTTCTCTATATTTTCCTTTTGTTGAACTATTCCAGGTGTGATTGGATTAGGTGCACAGAATTCAAGCTACAAATACGCTCATTCATTAAGACACAAAATATCCTCCAGCTAAAATTCCAGAAATTCTAGTGAGAAAGAGAATGCGGATTTTTTGTGTGTACATATAATAAATACATAGCATTAATTCAATTATTCTTCATATATTTTCCCCTTTTCAGGAAAACAAACCTCATTAATGACCTCAGGTAAATTCAATAAAGTTATACACTGCAGTAAACAAAATCTAAAAGGAAATAATGAATTAAATCGAAATAATACTTATGAAAACAAGAAGATGACAAAAAGATTGAAGTGATCACATCATTTAAAATACCAAATGACGCACAGGGAGCTACAACTAGTATTCAGGTTTTTATTAAAATCAATCATTACCAATATTTTTTTCAAAGGCCACTATTTTTCAAAGAGCTTTAGTTTTTGAGCTCTTACTCTTGCAACAACAAAAAGGTGATTCACCTTGCGATAAAGAGCAGGTGTAAGAAGACTCTAGCTGTTCAACCACAGTTAGCTAGTCCTGTCATAAACTGTCCTTTAGAGGGATGGTGCCATGCTGTGGAGGATCCATTTGGTCTTTGGCTGGGATGGCACCCATGCAATGGGTCACAAATCAACACATCCCACATCAGAGTGAGATGAACGACCCATCATGTTTGAACAAGCCCACAACTTTAGACATGGTCAGACTCAGTGTCTTTTCCCTTGCAGTACACTACACACTGACAGCACAGTAACTGGTGTAGCACTGTGCTGCACTGAGGTGAAAGCTGGTTACAATCCCTTCTTGTTGTACCAAATGCAGATTCAGATTCATAAAAATGTGAAATAGGTGTGTCTTCTTCTGGGCTTTATACATATTCCTAGGTGTTATTAAACAGTTTTGTGTGAAAGAGACTTGCAACAGTATACACAGTTGCACAGCAGTTGCTTGTGGTGGCATTTTGCTTTATGCTCCTACTCCTCCATTGCTCAACCCAAGTGAGATGGCTACAGAAGTAGTACCTCCAAAGAATGAATACATTCCTGCTCACAGATAGTGACTCACTCTATGAAGGTGCGAGGCAAAGAGCAGGCACAGTTCACAGGAAGGTCAGTTGGATCTTTAGATCTCATTGGGGTAGAATCTTCCGTGTCTCATCTCTTCTCCAGGTGATTTTGAGGCATCATGAGCCCAAGCCTACTTCCCTTCAAACTTTTAGATTTCTTGATGAGCAGCATAAAGTGCAAGACGGAGAGGTTTATCAGAAATGAATTGGAGGTGGAGGAGTACCTTGGGAAATTAAACCTGATCTCACCTCACTGAAGTCCACAGAACTGATACAGAAATTTAATTGACTGTGAGATCGGGTACTAAATCATAATTCAGCTTTTTATACATATGAGCACTTTCTGTGCAGTTTGTGAAGTTTCACTGACCTAGTCTTCTTAGGCAACAATTTTTCACTAATATCCAGATCTTCACGAATAATTAGAAAAAGGATAGTTATTCAAAGTCATGAATGATAGAAGTACTTGCTGTTCAAGTTGGGATCCTCAGTGGTTACCTGCGTCTATGAGAATTTCCTTTAAAATACACCACAGAATCTCAAGCTGCCATTAGGCTTTCACTTTCATGAATAGCAGAGAGTCTTTGTTAGCAAGAATACAACCAACAGAAAAGGTCAGAAGCTGGCATAGTAATGAGTTAATTTACATTCTAATGGACATACACCTATTTATTTTGCTTGGCTGCTACAGCTCTGTGAATTGCTTATCAGTCATAGATTTAAAATAATTTATGAAACCTGAAAAAACTCAACAAACTAAATATCATCTCCTGATTAATCTGGATGTGAAGCAGAGGATTTCTGGATCACAGTGAAAATACTGCAGAGGCAAATGCAATATTGTCAGTGACAGTTTTTATGCTTAAATGCACTGGATTTGGGAAAAATAATAGAAATATTTACAACAATTTCTGCAAATGAGACATTTTTGGAACAAAGATCCTTGTATGTGGTCAGTAAGAGTAGATTACTTTCCAGAGACAAAGTTCGATACTAAAAACCTATAGAATGTCTGATTGCATGATACTTTTATATGAACTATTCTTTTCTGGTACTTCTTGCCAGACAGTGTCACACTGTTACAGATCTATTTTCTTGTTGATAGCAAATTGTATTATCTGAAGAACAGCCATGTCTCAGAATACAGAACATGATGTTACAATACATTTCAGAACAGATTTTACTGGAACGACTTGACCTGCTGTAGAAAATAATATCTTATGGAATGGAGGAAGACCCTCACCTCTTGCCTTTTATTACAGAAGTTCCTAAAAGTTCAAATGCTTATGTCCATAAAAAGTTCAAATGCTTATATTCATATCCTGGTTTATGATTTACAACTGCATGTAGAACTGAGTGAACTCTTACTTATCTCACTGAAGCCTACAATATATTTGTTTTAGTAAATCCCAACTCAACTAGCAAAGTCTGCATTTCTGCGTACTAACACAGTGGAGGAGACAGAGATCTCAGAAGCTTGCTCACAGGTTGCAAACTCTACCAACACTTTGAAAAGGTCAGGGTTATCTTTCTGTTCAGCAAAGAAGAGGAACCTTTCATGTGGCAGAAGGAAATTTGCACTGAAAAATCTCCAGCTTTGCCAATGTGTGCTGTCCAATGACTCCTGCTAGAATCAGTCTTTAGTTTACATGTCCAGGTTAGGGATTTTGCTCCCTACTGCACTGCTCTAGTACTGCAAGAGTGAGAAATGCAGGTAATGCATTGTCTTGGGTAAACACACTGTTGCACACAACTGCCCCTGAGCAGAGCAGACACAGCAAGTTAAAAAGACTGGTAGATGTCACACACATTGAATCAGCAACATAATTTAGAACATAAATTGACTCCTCAGAGTCCTGACAGCTCATGACTGCTGCTTCTAGAAGGGCCTGCCAGTGTTGCCATACCCATAAAGACTCTGTATGCTTGCTAAGAACACATCTGACAACTCATCCTGGCTTTACTGAAAGCTAATTTAAGTTTAAAAACTAACTTTTCAGGAATATTGCATTGTATCTTCAGAGCTTTCCGACAGTCAGAAACTCTGCCTAACTATGCCAGTGTCTCTGCTCTTTCATGTATTTAGAATCTGCTCCCATTTAAGCTTTTACACTTTCTAAGCACATTAGAGAAATCTCAGTTTACATTATGGCATGTCACTTCGTTGAATATCAAATTTTCTGTTAAAACGTAGATGGATCAGAAGTTGTTTGCAGACAGTGTCCTAAAGTCCTGTCATGAAAGTACATGCACAAAAAGACTTCAGCAAGTGTAGGGGAAGAAATATTCAATAATAAATCCATTTCTTTGCTTATACGTAATCTTCATATTAAGGCATAGATGAAAAGGAATCACCAGATACTTAGTGTTGACATCTATGCTGCCACTTCTTCCTCGTCTAAATTCCTTCATGGCATCCATATATTCTCTCAGCTACCCCCTTCTTCTTTGCCCGTTGCCAAACTCTCAGACTTTTCCTCCCTGCTCCTAGGCTCTGTGATTTGAAAATCAGCTAATCCTCTCTCTGAAGCAGTGATCTGAAAAATCCCTAATAAAAGAATAAAAATAGATAAACGTAGGGAAATGCCTTTTGGTGTCCATGATTATTTCTGAACGGGAGGCTCTGCAATGCAATAGTCCACTCTAATGGGAGGCAGAAAAACAGCACATCAGAAGTAGTGGTGAACCATGCAACGGAGGTAGAACAGCCGAGAACTGAGTCTGGAAAGATTTCAGCTAACCAGAGATGGCAACCTTGCAGTGACCCAAAAACCTGTCTGCACTCTATTGTTTGTACTGAATAGTTTTTCAGATATCAGCCCATTTTGGAGACTTCAGAGCTTCAGCTGTCATCCTGGACAATCTTAGGTCTCCTACTGACTCTGCCATTCCAGTGAAGATTTCTTGATATGCCAGTGCATCTCACATGGTCCTGGATGTCTGTTAGTGAGCTCGGAGTCTCACTCCTCCTCACTTCTCTGGGGCTTGGGAGCACTGGACAGAGCTCATCATTAAGCAACAAATAAGTTAAATTAGAGAAACTGAGAGAGTCTGCTGGCTTCACCTGACTGCCTTTCTGCCATTATTACATTGCAGTAACTTCAGAATTTTTTGTTTAATATGCATTGAGCTGTCAGCAAGGTTCTGAATTTTATTGATTTGCCTTTGAAATCTCTTCTGTGACAATGGAAAGTGTCAGGAGCTCAGATGTGTTAACTATAATTGGCTCATTTTCATACACATGGAGGAATGATAAACACTCAATGGCAACATAATGAAAAGATAATCATGCCACTTGGCCACAGAGGTGGAAGATGGAATAAGCAACAGAATGTTTATTTGATTCTTTGGATCCAGACATTATGCAAAGTAATATTTTCTATCCTATTTCCTGCTCCTTCACACCAGCTTGACAGACCAGTTTATTCCTGGTTATGTGGACTGAGGTACAACAGAAAGATTGGCAAACAGTGGGAGACTGTGAAAGAAAAGACTAACAGAAGAAACAAAACTTATCACAATATTGAGTCTTTACTGTGATCATATATTGTTTAGTGTCAGAAAGCAGAATAATTGGCAAGGGATGTTTGTGGAATGCTGATGTCCAAAGATTAACAAAACTGTGAGGAGAACAGTGAATTTCTAAACTCTCGGTTCCTTGGTTGAACCTCTAGGTAATGCAATTTGCTTTGAACTGCTAAAGATTTCATACTGTCCACACTGACATGAACCTAATAGAGATAAATCTCTTTGCTTTCATGTTCACTCTGTCAGGAGGTAATTCTCAGTGTTCAACCTACTTATCATGAAGAACAAAGCTGAATTAGTAAAAGCTTTGCAGTGATCTAAATTATAATGGCTAAAATGACACGGAGTTTAGAAGATTTAGTAAAAGACCACAGGAGCCTGAAAGAAAAAAAAAAAAAAGAGAGCAATAATGATTGATGGGCATGCCACTATTGCAGTACAGAACACTGAAGAGTATAAAACAAGATAAATTGATCAAGATGACCTGGCTTGCAAAAAAAGTTTGAGAAATGTCACATTTTTATGAATTCCTGAAGGTCTGGAGATGAGCAATTAACATAACAAAGGGCTGTGTCCTTAAGTCTAATGAGAGAGGAACAGTATTGATGTGAATTTTATGATGTTTAGATTGTGTGCTGTAGTTCTGCGTGGTATTTTAGATAAAGTTAATGAACAGAACACTAAAAAATGATGCTGATAAAGGATCCTGACAAGACAGTTGGGAAATGATAAGTATTAAATGAATGTATTACAAGGAAAAGCAAGAAAAACTGTGAATAGGTATTTTTTTTTTCCCTGTGACAGCGCTCTGTCTCTCAGAGGAACATAAATTGCCTTCAGACTGTTGAGATTTAGATGACATGTCTAACATAATGGAAATAACCCCTCAATACTGAGAAAATTGGTACAGTACATAAACATGACAAGTTAAACAGAGAAGATTATGGTGCTGACAACCGTGAAGCACCTTGTGAACCTCACAGCTGACCTAAGCTTAAAAACTAGCATTCTTAGAAAGACTTGCTGGTGTACCTAGTATGTCCCTCCATTTAAGAAAACAGAATTTACTGCATAAGAAAACTTGAAAACCACAGCTGGCTAAGGGAATCCGAATGAATAGTAGAATTACTCAGTGATGGTGGTCAAATCGGATGTGATACATGATTTTTCCTTTTTCATCAAAGAGCAGGTAAATAAAAAGACACTAAATGTAGATCTGCATGCTCTTTACCCAGTCACCTTGCATTTTTGCTGATGTATGATCCCAATTAGGACAGGAAATTGTAGAGGAAAATGCTGCTGGCTTCTTTTTTTTAATTTTTTTTTTAACTCTTAGGAACTAATTTAAAAAGTAGAATCCATGTCACAGCTATGGGACGAAAAGTTTGATTCAAATTAGAGCTTGCTAGGGCTCTTGCGAAAAAAAAAAAGGAGTTTTCATTGGTGAATGGTCATTCATTGAAGCCATTTTTGGGAAAAGCAGCTGCATTTCCAGGATATATTGAACATTTAAGTGGAAAATATAAATAAATAAATAAATCAGATATCAGATGAAATGTCTAGTTAAGTTCTAGACAAAATACCTACTGACCACATAATATTTATCAGGATCATCTAATATTTAGCGAGCACTAAATATTAGATGTTTCTGCTAACATGAAGCCTGAAATAATTTATCCTGTTATAAGCAGGCCTTTGCTTCTCAAACCATAAGTTTCTAATCTATCAGGCAATTGACAGTTCTAGACCACGTTGCTCTATTTATCAGTGGATGTTCTCTTTGGTGACTTTTTAAGAAGGTCTAGGGCTATATCTTGGTAAGAGGTGTTTTAAACTTAATAATATTTCATAGGCCAGAGGAAACCAATTACAGTCCCACTCTGGTTTCAACAAAATTGTACACCTAGCTAACTCAAAACTTAATAATTCAGAAATTATAACTGAACTTTGTAAATATTTGCAAATATATGACAGAAAGCAAGCAAAAATATCCTCAGTTCCTCCATTTAACAGTTTTTCCATGAAGAATGTTCGTAAAGTTGTGCGTTCTACTATAGAAAGGAAGACCTTAAATGGGAGACATGACAAACATCTATAATTCTCCTTAATCTAGCAAAGATTATTCACTGCTAATGAGAACTGAAAAGAACAGTGTGCAAGTAGCTATCACATATTAATGAATACAAGTTGGCACAAGTCACTAATTATTATTAATCCCTTTCCTAATAGGAAAGAGTTGGAAATGTAACTGCATTGCAACTTTCCCCTTTTGTAAATCAGCTCTAAAACCCCTAGAAATTCTGTGTAAATTTTTTTCTTTATTACTAACTCACAGAAATTATGTTGGAGTTACAGCTCAGGAGGAGAAACATAATCATTCCTTAATTCCAGTATTAAAGACTTTGACCTGCAATGTGAAGAATATTTTGTGACAATGTAACTAGTTTTGATTTGGTGTTTCCTTCCCACCTGAGATGTAATCCCAGGTTAGCCAAAGATTTAAGCCAGATATGCCTAGACTTCTTATAGACAGCTCCAAAGGCTTTGATATATAGATGTATAAATTATATAGATATAACAATTATAAATATATATATAAACTCAAACCAAAACCCTAACCACCAGGCTTTATTCTGATATAACTAAAATACATAAATTTTCAAACACAGAAAACATAAAATGATTAGCTGGAGGACACAGAAGCAAAAATTTCTGAATAGCTTGCTTAGCTCACTATGACGCTACATTACAGGTCCTTGTTTCCAGTGAAATCATTGACTTTCTGAGTTAGAAAAAGTTCTGTATACTCCAAGTCCCCAGATGGTTTTCATACTATCCCCTCAGAGGCCAATGTGTCTGCTCCTTGCTCTTCTCAGTTGATTCCTGGATTACGCTGCAGATCTCCGTCTCTCTGCCCTGAGTCCTCTTCCACTTAAAAGTCATAGAATCATATGATCATTTAAGTTGAAAAATCCTTTTAAGATCATCGAGTCCAACCATTAACCTAGCAATGCTAATGTCCAACAAAACCATGTCCCTAAGTGCGACATCTAGGCAACTTTTAAACACCTCCAGAGTCACTCCAACACTTCCCTGGACAGCCTGTTCCAGTGTTTAACAAACCTGTTTGGTGAAGGAATTTTTTCCTAATACCCAACCTAAACCTCCCTTGGAGCAACTTGAGGCCATTTCCTCTTGTCCTGTCACTTGTTACATGGGAGAAGAGACTGATGCCCACCTCTCTACAACCTCCTTTCCGGTAGCTGTAGAGAGTGATAATGTCTCGTCTCAACCTCATTTTCTCTGGGCTAAACAACCCCGGTTCCCTCAACCACTCCTCACAAGGCTTGTTCTTAATACCCTTCACAAGTTTTGTTGTCCTTCTTTGGACATGCTCCAGAACCTCAATGTCTTTCTTGTTGTGAGGGGAACAGAACTGAACACAAGATTCGAGGTGCAGCCTCACCAGTGTCGAGTACAGGGAGACAATCACTTTCCTGGTTCTGCTTGGCCGCACTATTTCTGATACATGCCGGGATGCTGTTGGCCTTCTTGGCCACCTGGGCACACTGCTGGCTCATGTTCACTGCAGAAGGACCTGCCTGACCCAGGTAGTTCTTGGAGAAAGGGAGGTAACATACACACCTGGAAGAAACCAAATAGTTTCTCAGATTGCTATTATCTACTTGACACAGATGATAGTTGTAGCTGGTTTAAATAGATTCCTGTGTTAATCATAAATATCTTTCGAGCAGTTTTATAGCTAGTAGGGTCTGGTACCTAGACTCGTGTAGCTCAGGGACTGTGCTCTCTGCTGAAGAAAAGGTGACTCCTTAGAGAACTGTTTACATGACCCTAAACATCTTTTCTGAATCTCTAATTCTTCACTATCTGATTTTAAACCTTTCAGATCTGTTTTAGACCGTTTTTCCCAAGCCAGGGGAAACCTGGCTTTCCTTCCATTTCTACAGTTTTTTAACGAACAACTGCTTGCAAGATTCTTCACAGGAAATAAATTCTGAAATTGTGTGCTTAATTCTCTGTACAGGACATGAGACATGTTACAGGAGCTGGGTATTAAGGAAACATCTTTCCGTCTATCTTGCATGTGGACAGTTGAATAAGCCATTACATTTGCTAATGAAGAACTGTATGGAAAATCCTAGAGAAATCCCACATTTGAGGTCATTACTAACAATAACAGAAACTTTAGTTAAAGGTAAGGAGGTGTTAATGGAGGAGTTACGCTATAACTTTGAAGTTAATGCAAAAAATGGAAAAAAAGGTGGAAAAACAAATCTGAATTTAAGAAGCAGGGAAAAATAATCTGGAACATGATCTCATTGATTTTTTAAACATTTATAATAAATGAAATAGATTTGTTTACCAATAGCATCTTACTTGGAAAAATATATAAACAATACATTTTATTTTTAAAAATTGTGCTGAATTTGCCTTTTTCATGGTGATGTTATGCTCAGCTGATTATCCATAACAATTCAAAAGCACTTTGGCAAGTTTGGGCTGCATTTTTTGCTCTGTGTTTCAGGAATTAATTTACACTGACTGCACAAAAATGCTTCCTGTTGGCTGATGTTTAATTTATTAAGTATTCCACATTACTCTTTATCAGTAATGTGTCATCTATCCAGCGACATGGACCAATCTCTCTGCCCTCTGCAAACTTTATCAGCATTGATTTCATGTTTTCTACAGGATCTTCATACAAAGTGTAATATAGTCAAAAGAACTTATCCTAGAGGAACTTATCCTAGAGGAAGCTCATTAAAAATAAATGCCCTCACTGATTTCCTACTTATAATTATGTTAAAAGATCAGTGAGTTAAGCAATTTTTAAATTCAGTGTAAGCCATACTAATTTTATTGTTTCCATTTTTAAATAAGAAGTGGTGCTATTGTTTGTGAAGCTTTGCAGAAATCCATTATATAAAGCCAATTAAATTTATAATCCAACGTGTAATATTAATAAAAATATTAATATATATTTAATTTGAAATAATCTATTTTTCTGCAAGTCCATGTTTATAACTTCCCTTTTTAAAAGAAACACAGATTACTGTTTATGGTAGCATAAATGGGATTCTAGATTTAGCTATAGTGTATGAGATAGATTCCAATTTTTGTGATAATACAGGTTTTTTTTTTTTTTTTTTTTTAATGCCTTCAGTTGTTCTATGCTTGTCTCTGGTGTGTGGGCAGGACTCATCTCATGAACCTCTGTCTGATTGTCTGGTCAGCTGAGCTAAGAGCCTCAGCCAGACTTCTGTGTAATCAGAGGAATATGATGGGCAAACTCAGAAAACAAGCTGCTTAATCAACAACTGAATAAAATGACATAAGTCATCCTCTTCAGGTGCCTGTTTTCCACCATTGACTGCAGGGGTAACTGTTTTGACTAGTGTAGACTAGATATCTAACTCTTCTACAATTAAATTGGGATCCATCTTTTCAAAATTTAAATATGAAACTTTGGAGGTGAGTTTTTAAAAACTTTAATAATCAACAAGGAAGAACAGGCTCTTTTAGAATATTATTCATTTCAGTCACTTTAGATGTTTGCAGTAGCTGAACGTCACCACAGAGCTGCCCGTTTTCCTCATCATACAGGGATCCCTGTTTGTTGCTCCTCCCAGCTGAGGAAGGATGCCCTGTAGCTGTCTACACAGGATGCCTCATAACCACAGCTGAGGTGAACATGTGTTGCAGGGCAAGCCTGGGAAGATAGACTGAAGTATGTAGCATGTAAAAGAGTTTCAGCCTCTTTGCCTTTAAGGATCTGTAAAAATGTACTTTCACAACCAGTTATCATGAGATGCCTGTTTAAAAAGGACATTTTGACTGAAACTGTCTATAGCTGATTCTTCTTATAGTACAATGGATCCTAACATGTTTCTATTAGGATAAAGAGCTTGATAAAGCTGCAAGTCTGCTATACAGTGAACAAGTTACAAGATAAATTTCTTGCTTAATTAAGATTAAGAAATAATTGTTGTAGTCAATGTCTATGCAGTAAAAGTTCCCATTTTAGAACCAACCCCACAAGCCATTGAATCACACAGAATCACAGAATTATTGAGGCTGGAAAAGACCTCTGAGATCATCAAGTCCAGCCTATGGCCCAACACCATCACATTGGCCAGAACACGGCACTAAGTGCCACATCCAGCCTCTCCTTAAACCCCTCCAGGAACGGTGACTCCACCCCTTCCCTGGGCAGTGCATCCCAGTGCCTGAGCACCCTCTCCGTGAGGAAGGGCTTCCTGAGATCATAGATCATAGAATGGCCTAGGCTGGAAGGGACCTTAGAGATCATTTAATCCAACCTTCCTATCATGGACAGGGATGCCTTTCAATTAGATCAGGCAACATAAACTTCCCTTGATGCAGTTTCAGGCCGTGCCTTCTCATCCTGTCACTCATTGCCTGGAAGACGAGCCCGAACCCCACCTGACTACACCCTCCATTCAAGTAGTTGTAGAGAGTGATGAGGTCCCCCCTGAGCCTCTTCTTCTCCAGCCTAAACACCCCCAGCTCCCTCAGCCTCTCCTCACAGGACTTTCCCTCCAGTCCCTTCCCCAGCCTCGTTGCTCTCCTCTGGACCCGTTCCAGCCCCTCAATGTCTTTCTTGCAGTGAGGGGCCCAGACCTGCACACAGGGCTCGAGGGGAGGCCTCCCCAGTGCTGAGCACAGGGGCAGAATCACATCCCTGCTCCTGCTGGCCACACTGGTCCTGACACAAGCCAGGATGCCACTGGCCTTCTGGGCCACCTGGGCACACTGCTGGCTCCTGTTCAGCCAATTGTCACCCAGCACTCCCAGGTCCCTCTCTGCCGGGCGGCTCCCCAGCCACTCCTCCCCCAGCTGGTAGCGCTGAAGGGGGTTATTGTGGCCAAAGTGTAGGACCCTGCACTTGGTCTTGTTGAACTTCATCCCATTGGCCTCGGCCCATCAACCCAGCCTGTCCAGGTCCATCTGCAGTGCCCTCCTACCCTCCAGCAGATCAACACTCCCTCACAGCTTACTAAGGGTAGACAAACTTACTAAGGGTAGACTCAATCCCCTCATTCAGGTCATCAATAAAGATGTTGAATAGGACTGGGCCCAGTACTGATCCCTGGGGGACACCACTGGTCACCAGACGCCAACTGGATGTAATTATTTTTCAGTTATAGTGTGATAATAACTTGCTGTGTACACAAGCTCAATGAATACATCTGGCAAACTGAGATCAAAAGCATGTCTTCTTTCTGTTTGCATTGATTTCTAAAGAATTTCCACATACAAAGAAATATATATTTGTTCTCTCTGAGAGGTACTGTGGAAGAAGTTTAGAATTATCCAGATGGTGACTTATTACACTCAGTCAGAAATGCTCTCTTTTAGCACCTTGGGCCCCCAAATATGGGAAAGATGGAGAACCACAGAACAGTCTAAGTGTTTAGATTGGAAGGGACAATTTGAGTCCATCCAGGCAAACCTCCTGCTCAAAACAAGGCTAACTTCAAACACTGGGCGGACATTCAAAAACGACAGCTTCTCTGAATTGCTGAAAGGAAGGAAAATGGAGCCATAATGACAAGTGATAAGCATACAGACTGAGGAAGGGCGCATGTAAAACATGGAAAAAGCTAGTGAAGAAGGGTAGAAACTGGATGGAGATGACTGTCTGGTTCTGCCATGTTTGTTGGCTCTCACTGGCCTATGGGTCAGATCACTGGCCCAGATCACAGCCCTATGGACTTTCATTTTCCCCAGACTTCTGCCTGCACTGCTCTAGGACCTCTCATTGACGTAACCATCCTTCATTTAGGTTGTACAGCTGAACTGCTCTGGCAAAACCTCTCCATTTTCTTTTAGTAATTCCTGATACTTATTTCTGAGAACGTTACATAGCTTTAGTAGCATGAGGCTTAAGAGTTATGCAAAAGAGCAGCTAGATCTTCTGGTAAACTATCCCACTGGGATCATATTTACAAAACAAAAAGAAACAAGTTTCTCCACTGGTCATTCATGGTTTTTTGGGTGGGTTTTTTTTGTTTGTTTTTGTTTTGGTTTTGTTTTTTTTCTTCCCTTAAGGGACAGATTGAGGCATTTTCTGCACTACTTCAGAGATACAACAGTGTTTATACTTCAGTGGAGAGGCACTGCTTGGGACCAGATGCCTAAAATAAACATATTTATAGAGGAAAAGTAGTTTAAAATACAGATATTATTTTGCATGGATAGTAAGAAAAAGATGTTGACTTTGTATTGATAAATGTATTTAGTTAAGTTATTAAAATATATGTGATAATACTCCAGCACTTCCCATAACCAGCAAACTTTTTCTATGATGCTAATCCCTGAAGTATTACTTAATGAATTTTTTAATTCTTTCAGAAAAACTGTATTATTATTATTGCTATCATCATCATCATAATTTTCCTTTCAAAATAACAGCAGACCTTCTGCTAGGGAAAAAACCAACCCATTGTGGAAATGAAAATTAATTGATAAAATGAATTTAAAGATCATGAAATCTTTTTCTCACTCAAAGGTTTTGAGTCTGTGCTTTTATTCATGCATATAGAGTAATTTTCTAATTATCATGGGATCTTTAGATGTTCGCTATCTAGAACATATGAAATGCAATAAAAATTGCTTATACTAGAGAAAAAAAATTCTAAAAAGTTAAATATAATCTGCATCCAACTGAAATATATACTGAAAACAAGGTGACCCTAGGAATCTGTGCACAGAAAGCTTGCCTTCTTTCAGCTCATGGTAATAAAAGGTAAAAAATAAATGAAAGCCAAGATTTTTCTCGTTTACCAAACAGGATAACTGCACAGTATGTTTCATATACTGAAATATGGCATGTTTCATATACTGAAATACTGTTCCAAGTTATGACAAATCTGGCTCTGGAAAGCATTTATTTTGTTTAGAAATCTGTTTTGACACACTTGGGAGTCGACTTTCAGTTTGTGCCCGACAGCTTTGGCTTCCATGTCCTTTTTTACACTGTAATCTGAAGGTGACACAGCAAAGGTGTATGCATCCTGGTGTTGGTTTTGATTGTGTTTGAATTATGAATAACTCAAAGGCTTCCTGAGAAGGGCAGTGCTGTATTTAATAAATGTATGCTTTTGACTTACAAAAAATAAAGAAGTCGAGCATTAGTCAGAGAGGGCAAATGCAACCATTGTTAAAGCCTTCCTCCCGTTTTAACAATGTAAAAGAAAAATGCTTAAAGAATTGTACAGATATAAATATCTCATGTGGAAGACTGATTTAGTTTCTGCGTTTTTACTGGCTAGGCAAACCATAGAAACCAAGAGAGTTCTGTGGCTCTTGTAAGTGGTTTAGGAAGTGTCTGAAAACCACACCTTCCCATCTTCCCAGTGCTGTGTCTCGTGTCTGTAGCACAATAGATAATGTACTCACTTGTTTCATAGTGTATTAGCTTACTTTATTACTATAAAATATTGCACTATATTACAAATCACGATGTCACAACGTCTACACAATGTACTTCGACAACAGATTTGGAAACCCAACAAATGTTGTTTAATAGGACATTACATTATACTGAACCAACAGAAACATAGTTCAACACATTTAGACTAAACTTTAGACATGCCTCAGTACACAAGCACAGGTTATATGGTACTTTTTTTAGAGTCCAGCTCTGTAGTTTTCCCGCCTTAGGCTGAGATCTCCCAGTTCTCCTCTGAGGAAGACTATATTCACTCAGAGCCTAGACTATGGGCAACTAGGAAAAAACCAAGTTTCTTCATGCCCCACTATTGCATTAGGTTCTCCCATGTACCATACTTGGGAGGTTTTTGGCTTCAAAAGATGCCATTTTTCACTGAGATACGCAGTCCAAGATAACCTGGTTAGTTTTCTGATAATACTGCTTGCAAGAACAGAGGAGAAACTTCCCTGGCCTGGCCAGATACTAGTACAGGCAAGCCAAAAAGTCTGTTTTCTCAAACAAACTGTTCTTCAATTAGTATTAATTAATTCACTAGTATCAGTAAGACTGAAATAAGTCTGCAGTGCTGCCAGTAGAGCTCCTGGGTTCTATCAGTGATGTGGGCTGCAGCTACCAGACACAAATCTGCCCTGCACCCCTCAACAGAGACATGTGGTTGCCTGTCCTGAAGGCAGAGCTCCTGCAGCTCTGCACAAAACCTATTTGCATGGCAAGTCTCTGTGTATATCTAGTAATGATAATGTCTGTCTGCTTACTGTACGTAGACTTATCTTCGGCATAAGAATTTAAAGGCAAAATAGCCACTGGAGCGAGAGCAATTACCGCTTTATAACACGCAATGATAAGAATCTATGTCTACACACTTGTGTTTCCTTTTGCTAAAAGGTCTTCCAAAGGGACCTGTTTCTTCAGTGTGCAAACTAACTCCTCTTAATGCCATCAAGAGTTAGGCACACACGTCCCTAGGAGAAGTGTCTCCATAAGTTTTAATAGAAGCACTGTTCAAATTTAACATAGACCATATAAACCTACATTAGAAAATAGTTTCACTGATAATAAAAGTACTTATGAAGCAAAATGCTTGCTAATAGTCATTAAAAACCTTCCGTGTATAATATATGAAAAAGATTTATGTAATGCTTTGCAAAATTATTCACATATGTACCACACAGTGCACAAACATTAATAAGAAAGAAGAAGCAAAACCGTAACACTACCACTTTGAAACACAATGCAATTAATACTACTTCCATTAATACAGTGTAATAGCTACTAACTACTATTGATGTCTTATTTTTTTTTTTTTTTCCCAGGAATTCATATTCATTAAGAAGGTCTATGGTTTCTTTTTCTTTTATTCAGAAATATGGAAGCAATTGCACACTGTTTCACTGCTCATCAGAGCTATACGAGAAAAGACAGGAAAATCTCATTAATGTGAATTTTAGGATAACTTGCCTCCTGCTATGACTCCCTCTGCTCAAATTTTTCATTTGCTGTGCTACTGAGAGGCTGCCATTTCTCTTACTAACAAGATTTAGATTGAATACCTTCATAGCCTAGACTATGTATATAACTTATTTTTTAGTCTACCTGCTATAACATGTAAAATATTTATTAAAATAGGTTTAATACCATTACAACAAGACATTAACAATATATTTCAAGTCCAAAATATAAAATAGTCTCAATGTGTAGGACAAAAATGGTCTAAACAGTTTTAAGGTTACTAAGAGAGTATCTATCTCACAGAAAAAAAAGTGCAGTAATCTGTAAGGTGAAACATGCCTTGTAAAAATGAATCTGGAAAGCAGTGGTTCCAGGAATCACGTTAATATAACAGCAGTATTTTTTGCATGGTGACAGTATTTTCTAAAAATCTTCCAGAGATTTTATTCCTGGAATTAACAGGCTCTCACAAGGCTGTTAGGAAACGATCTTGCACAAAATACTGATTTCTATGCAGGGAAGGTAGGAAGGGACAAATGGCCAAGTCTGGATGTGGGGGAAAAGGGCAACATGACAGCTAAAAGCGAAGTCAATGAAGTGGACAATGTAGCATGACTCACTATATTTACGATCATTAAATACTTCTGGCATTATTAGCTAAGAACAGGAACAAAAATGAGCAAAAAAAATGAAACAATTCACAAGCCAGCATGAGAAGGATATATTTACAGAGAACTCATGCTGAGAAAACTGTTGAATTTATGATGTCATATAAAAGCTCATAATTTTGAGATGGAAAGGAAAAAGGTCAGCTACAAACCTTTATTTTCCATCTGTTTTAAAGCAGACAGATCCAGGAACAACAGAGTACTTCATAGAGTAGTGGCAAGGCAAAATAATGTGGTAAATATGAAGGAGAAACCTGAAAACGGATATTTCAGCAGCATATTCTCTTTGTGGGATCAAATGTCCCTTAAACTCACAAAAAAGAGACATATGTGGCATTTAAGAATACAGCATGGCTAAAATGCAAATATTGTCAAAGGGATCTAAGTTCCTTTCAACAGTAGTATACTCTCAAGAAATGGGAGAAAAGGATCACAAGCAAATGTACAGTTGGGGTAACTGTCTGGAGAGGAGAAAGTATGGCAGAAAGCCAGAGAGATGCTGAACCTTGTATATCCCAATATCTCTTGTCAGAGACAACAGAAAGCATACCTTCAAAAGTAGCATGAACAGACGACTATTAATGCAGAGTACTCATAAGAAGCAATTAAACAAAGACTGGTTTCTTTTTGGAAGCAACTGGAAGGAAAAAAATTCTCCAATGACTCAGGGATGTAAAAGAGTAGAGACAGTGGCAGATGGAAAACCTCCATAAATCCCAAATCAAAATCCTACACCATCCTCCTAATAATTTTATTTCTCCAAAGTTCCATTAACTAGAAAGCCTTGAATTGGGGATGAGCAAACCATGAGATACAGAGTCTTCAGTTTGCACCAGGTACTTTCTTAATATTTTGAATTAAGAACTGCAGAAGCAAAGTCAAATCTCTAGAGACTTCAGAGTTGGGCTGAGATTGTGGAACCAGGAGATCAGAACTGCCTGGGCCAGACTAGTGTTAGCAGGGTGATGGTACTGTCTGCAGCTTTATCTTGTGCAGCTTTCAAAAGACAGAGAAAATCTTGGAGAAAAAGAAGTATGAGCTTTCCTGACCAGAGGAAGTGAAAGACAACTTATAGTAAGCCTGGGTAAAAAGAAATAAAAGTTCTTCTCTGTGGTAGAGAGGTAAATCTGAGATCAGGTCACGGAAAGGGCACTGAACATGTACTGTTCCTCTCATTTTGAGAGGCTAGGATTATTCACTAGAATATGCAGAGGTGTTTTTTCATGAAATTTATGTCTGTTTTGGAAACTGCTGATGCTTAACAGGATGTACTGGTATCTATTAGCAGTCTTAAGGAGTTACAAAATTGTACTGGGTTTTACACAAAATCTGAGAAAGATACTTGGTCAGCCTTTTATTCACACAGTTGTCATCTACACAGCTAAGTTCTCTCTCCTCATCTTGACTGTTTGTGCCTTGCCTGTAGCCCATGCTATCTCCCATATCCGGTCAGTGAGAAACTGGCTGCGGGCTTATTCCAGTCCCATGCTACAAGCTGACTAACAATTAACCAGTGTGGACAACGTGGCAGTTCTCTGGCTCCCTTTTGTACTAACAGTCTCAGTTTCTCAGAACCTGTTTAGATTCCATCATTATAAAACTGTCTGTTGTAGGAATTTTGTCAGGCTCCCACTTTTGGCATCTAAAGTTTCACTCACAGCACTTGTTTAGGAGTTGCCATAGCTTCATGTATCAGTCCTGAGTTGTCTTCAGATTTCCTTAACAACAGTATTACAGACATAGTCTTGATGGATCTGCATTTGAATGTGTCAGTTCTTTTTTACACGAACACTTCTGGGCTGGGCTGCCATCCACAGGTTCACATATTTCAAAGGTGCTTACCAACAGACATGGCATATGTCAGGTACTTGGATAGCTTATTTAGTAGAACATGCTGAAATGAATTTTTGATGTTCTAATTAGTTAATATTTTGCTCTAAATAGATTTGGTACACACTGTTTCCATCACTTAGTGCTGTTTTTCAGTAGTTCTGGACTAATGTAAAATTTCTGCTTTATCTGCATTCAGAAAGACTGAATTTGAGAGCTCCTCCATGTTATTTCAGCTGCCTATACTCAATGCAGACTGATGCAGAAGATGAGGATGAAGAGTGAAGGCTGAAGCAAAGCTGAAAAGGGGCAAATCTCCCTGGGTAACAAATACTTTCATATATTTTTCTTCCCTTTTTTTCTATTAATTTTTTTTTAAGGCAGCACTTTTCTACCAGTGTGTACACTTCTGTCAGCTTGTGGAAACTATATGTCTGGTCAGTAAAAACAGATGCAAAGAAATTGAACTAAGACAAGCATCTGTGCTTAGCGAAGAACATCACTAATAAACAGAAGGGAGACTGTAAGATCTCTAGCCATAGAGTATCAACAAATGCTGTATTTTCTTAGAGTATACAATAATACTATTTCCTTTTTTTTTTTTCTTAACAGACAGATAAACTACTGCTTTACAAATTTTAAAATGAGTACCACATAAATGCAGTGGGACTTTGTCCAGGTGAATTTTACCTCAAAAGTACCTGTTTGATGTTAGTTCAGACAGTTTTCTTCAGCGGCCTTTTTAAATTTGAGTTCTTCTACCTCTTTTATCTTTCTTTCCCTGCATACTCTGGCTTTTGACCTTCTAAAGTTGAGAGTCAACAGTTTTTTTAAATGCATACATACTATATGCATACAAAAGAGCATTTTTTTCCTGTATGAGTTGCTTTTTCCTATAGGAAAAACGTATCTCAGCCAATGTTGATCTCTTTCTTGTCTGCAGTGTAGATAAGATTGCTGGATGAGAGACAGAAATTAAGTCACTTACAAAAATGGATTTGCCACAGTGAACTATGCAGTCAGGCCATACTCATATCAGAGAGAAAATAAATTACAAGCTAACACACAACCGTATGCAAAACACAACTTTCCTCTTCCACAGGCAGGAATAGCACTTTGGTCTTAATCTTAAAAATGAGACGTTAAAGACAGGATGAACAGAGTATGATGAAAGAGGATGGTATTATTCAAGTGTCATTATACAGGAGAGATAATAAAATCAAAACTGGATCCATGAGTAATGAAAAAGTATACCTGGATTCACCAGTGTCACAGATTAAATATTTTAGAATCATAGCAGGTTTTTTCTAAGTACTAGAATTTTATTTTGTAGTCAGATTATCTCACTTGACCAAATCTTATCATCTGTTTCTTATTTATAACATGAGGGATAGACACATTCATCTGAACCAATTATCCTCAACTCCCCTTATAGTAAGTCAAGCAGAATATATATTTTAGGGGTACATCTGACTTATTTGAAGCACCTATATTGGAATGACATGAACTGTACCCCAGAAAGGCCTATTTCTGCCCAGGGACTATAAAAGGATACATGATGACTAGCACATATAAAATTACCTGTATATTTGATCCCATGGATTTCCCTTTTCCTGTGAATTTAGGACAAAAACCCAGGTTGTCACTGTAAAACAGTTCTCAAATTTCTGTTAAGCTCTGATTTAGCCATCTCTCAGGTAGCGTAGGTTTGTCCCATGCACTGTATATTTTCACACCTTTTGAATCACTCAAACAAACGAGCCTTTTCTTTAATTTCACAGTCTACCTACCCTGCATTCAGATACATTCCTTACTTCTGATGTACAGAAGGTTCTGACAGTAGGCTATCATTTGTTCTGTATCATCCCATTAAACTTAATTGCAAACAGTTGCTTTAGACTCAGTCATTGCTTTAGCATGAACAAAACATGCTTTCTCTGCATTCTCTAGAGGAACCCACCAAACTGCTCCAGCAACAGAGGGACTCTGGAACATGAGTTCCAGACTCAGAGTCCAAGACTTGGGAACATGTTACTGCCTTTGGACAGAATATATTGTGTCAGCTGAGCTAGGATAACTATCTGTACCTCAGCGTTTGGCCTGACAAGTGACAAGATGGTGTAGGTTTATACTGCTTCTAATGAGGGTTGAGCTCAGTGCAGGATCTCCTATCTGCCACAGTGATGTGTAGAGAACAACCACAGCTCAGTTAACGTACCAGAATTTGTTAAACTACCATGTTGATCAACTTGTTTTGATCATGAATCGATGCCCTAAGAAGGAATTTTCTTGAAAGAGAGGAATTATCCCCATGAGCTTGAGTATGTTGATATTTCAGGGTTTTTTTTGCTACTGCCCTGCACTGATTGCTGAAGTATCTATTTTGCTGTCTGTTATTACTCAGGTTTGTTCAGCATACTGGCTTTCACACTCCACTTCTCTCTGAAGATTGGTGTTCTGAATTGTTTCCCTCCAGAGGGAGATTAGCTTGCATTTTTCAAAATAAAATCCTGTCTTTTGGGGTTACATTAACCCTTCTAATCCCCTTTATAGTCTTTTTTTTTTTTTTTTTGCTATGCAATTCTCTCTAATTTGCTAGTGTCTTTGGAAAAAAATGTTGCTTACTCCACTGTTCCAGATTCTTAATGGATGTTAAATAAAACAAGATTCAATATCAACTAATACAGCACTAATGCAACAATTAACTTTCTCCAAGTTCATATATTATAGTGACATCAATTAGCCTTAACTTGGTTTAATTCTGAATATAAATATAAAAATACTGTATTGACTATGTGAATCTACAGATATTTAAATCACTTTACATTTATTATTTCTGCAAATATTTCTGCAATGTTACTCTATATCTTGTTCTAAGGATTTGTACATCTTCTAATGACAAACACTTGGCATATGCAAACAGTAAAGCTTCACTTCCCCACCTCTAGTCTTCAGAAGGAAAGTAATTAATATTCTTGTATTTTTTCCTTTGAAGCACAGACTAAAGTACATTAGTGACATACGATTGCCTTTAGTGGAACAAAGACCTTTAATTAAAGAAATTTAATCATTATTATGCTCATCTCAAAGAACTGATGAAAATTTGTTTGGCTAAAATATGAAAAGCTACAAAATTACTTATTACTGTCAGAGTATTACGACCTCTTTTGTTGTTCTTGCTTTCTTACAGATAAGTCTTGACCCTCCCCTTCCAGTGGTGTGTGTTCAAGCTTACTCTGTCAGATTAGTCAGAAGAAACTAAGTTGCTAGAAGCTATGTTTTTAAAAACAGAGAAAAATATACTATGGATCTTTTTTTTTTTTTTTGTCACAAAAGAAACAAAACAACTGTTGTACAACAATTTTACAATGAAGGAAAGAGGTAAAATGGCTTATCAAAACCAGTAAAGAGCTAATTGATTGCTCTGATTTTGATCTACCTTAATGAGACTATATATATATAATTATATCTAAAGCTTGCTGCAGACACCATACAAACTATTATGAGGTGAAATGTCTAGAATTGTTCTAGTTTTACCCTTGTACAGAGGTGGGACCATTGACACTCAAAACACAAAAAGGAATGTACAACGAACTGTTAGATTTTGCCTAGGATACTTAATTGCAGACACACTTTTCCACCAACGGTGTTACCTCCCACAATTTCCAATCTAGCACACAAGGATGTAGTGAGTATATGTATGTCTTATGGTTTAGAACCTTTTACACACATTTTTGTAATTGTACAGACTTTCCAAACTTACCTCCTCTATGGATAATCAAAGAAGTTTCACTTCCAACAGGACATTCTTTAAGTATATCCACTACTTCTGCATGGCTCAGGTTCTGTACATTCTGCTGGTTGATCTCAACAATGAGGTCACCTTCACACAAACCAGGACATCCCTGAATGTCTAGAATTTGCTTCACCCTCTGTCCTGTAGGACTGTCTGCTATAGTGAAGCCAAAGCCCTGGGCCCCTTTCACAATGGTTAAGGTCATGAGTTCAGCTTGGGTGGCCCCAGAAGAAGCCATTGATACATTATCATCATGGGCAGGTGGTGGGAATGTGCTATCAAGCTGACTATCTGCTGGAATGGAGTGCAAGGAGTGTGGTGGTCGATCTGTTACGTCTGGAACAGACTGAGAAGTCCTAGAAATGTATTCCAAATAAGTTTCATAGTTATGTCTTCCATTTACCACTACCGGAGGCCTCTCCATTACTGCAAGGGGTGGCACCATGCTGTTGGCAGGATCTTCAGGATCAAAGGGCAAAGGGTATCCACGACATAGCACCAAGTTGACACTCTGACCAATAGGAACAGACTGGAAGAGTTTGACTACATCTGCGTGAGTATGTCCAAGGACACAAACTTCATTAATATAGACAATGACATCACCTAGAAAGAGAAGAAAAACAGAGACAACATCAGTTACTGTACATGCACTGTAATTTATTTTATGTGGTAGAACTCTACTAAAAACTAAATAGACTGACTCAAATAGTGGAGACAAAAAAGTAAAGTTTGTCTACCAACAAATACAATACAAATAGACAATGACAGTACTATTTCTTTTCTGCAGAAGCTCACAGCTGGAGAATTAACCTGGATCAAGACACACACCTTTTCTTCACATTTCTTACCTTTTTTTTTTGAGTCCTTTCAGTGTAGCCCACAGATTACTTTTTTATAAGTTACAATGGAAATTTATTTGGAGGGCTGGTTGTCAAGAAATACCATTGTTTGGTGAAGAGTAAAGCAAAAAAAAAAAGGAAATAGCAAGCACTCGAGGACTTAAGAATCAGTGAACAGGGATGCAAGACCATGCATGCATGTGCATATGGAAATATTTTTTCATTGATCATTATATTGACAGTTTCCTAATAAATGCCATTACTTGCTATCAGACACCCAGGACTACTACAGTAATTTCTTACTCTAGGCATAAACTAAACTGTATCCTGAATATCGTAAAGACATTTAGTGACATTTTGTTGTAGCCATAATGGTTCAAGGACAATGGCAGGACAAATTTTGTAGGTAAGTGTAATAGCTTTTTATTAGAAAAGTCTAGGCAAATACATGAAAATTAGTTGAATATTTCCAGCTGAAACAGATGGCCAAATAAAAATAAAGATACTACCTTTACCTCCAAACCTTGTCTTGTGTACAGTACAGAGCTAACAGTCAGAAGACATAAGAAAGCAGAATACTTTAAGTCAACAGGCTCTTTATGAGTCTCCATATTGCTCATGCACCAACCAGCTTATGTACTGAAAAGTTCAGAAATAAGTTCAAATTCCTTCTTGTTGTTAGGATGGATCTAAATATTTATAGCCATAAATAATTTATTTTGGTACTATTAAGGTTCATATTAAAATAAAAATGAGTAATCAGTACAGAGAATATTCAGAACAGTTTCATGACCCACTGTCAGCTTCCAGTTTAATAAAACAGTTTGCATCTTCATAAGAAAGGAGAAAGAGTTTTGGTTACAGAAATACATACAGGAAAATATTTTTCTAAATATCTTATTATTCTTCCATTAATTAGAAACAAGAAATTATTTATACAGGTAACACTGTAAGGTGTCTAAAAGGTACATAGTATAATAATTGACCTGTCATAATGTAATGTTTTTTAAGAGTATTTGAAAATTCAGCAATAAAATGGGAATAATTTAGGGAAGATGAGATTTTTTTGTATGAAATTGCTTCAAGTGTAGTTTTGAAATTACCTCCTTCAAGTATTTTAATTTAAAAGATCTAATCAACCAAACTGAGGAAAAAAGATGCCAGTGCAAAGGCTGCTTCTATGTGACAACAAAAGGGAGAGGCTGTTTCTATGTGAAGACGAAATGGTCAGTTCCCACGTGATCAGTCTCTCTAACAAACAGCCTGACAGTAATTAATTTCATATGAACAAATTGTGATTCAGAAAAAGATTTCTTCAGATGATGTCTAGGGAAAAAATGCTAAGAGAGTTTAAATGTTTGCGAATATTATTCACAGAAAGCTCAGGTGCTGCAAATACTGTCTTAAATGTGCATCACAAATAGACTTCAAACTATCAGCAAAAACAGTAAGGTCACTTCATAAGCAGTGCTGAAAGAATTCCAATGCTTCTGTCTCAAGCAGCTGAGAGAAAAACAGTTTTTAAAAGTCAAGATTTAAAAGAGAGAAAGAATGTACTGTAATAAATTATTATGGCAATGGCTGCAATTCATTGTGATTTCCTTATGCCCTGATATAGAAAGATCTTACCTGCAATCTCATCCCTGGTTTCCGCATTAGCAGTGAGGCTGACATTGCTCGTAACACGACTGATACTGTCGAACCGAGACCTCTTCAATGCATGCTCCTATTTCAGTAGCTTATGTCTTAAGAATACCCTTGCAACTTTTTAATCTATGCAGTCTTTATTTCCCTGACTGCTGGCAATGCAGATATGTAGTGGGAGGAGACCAATCTGCTTGTTCATCCTCTCTTGCAATACTTAAGCAGGGTGCAAAAGGAATAATGCATTTGTAGTGTTGGGCAAGAAAATCACGGTCTGTTTTCACCCCTTCACTTTATGCATTTGTATAGGTTTAGCTATGATATAAAATTTTATACATTTCTCATAAATGAGAAAGTCAGATAATCTAGTTGACATTACATAGGTCTTCAGTGAAAGGAAATTAGCTTGTGCACAAGGAGTGCAGTCAGGAAATATAAAGGTCAAGTAGCCCCTTTACCCACTCTCTAAACAGGCAAAACTGGGCATTAGGTGGTCTTAGGCAAGAACTCCTTCTTCAGAAAATGACCCTGCATTATCCCTCACAAGACAGCAGAAAGTTCTTCAGCATTTCCTGTATCAACAGTTACAAAAGTCTTTGTGGTTTCTGAGGTACATGAATAGCATGTCTACACACACTCTGAAGTTGTACCTCACAGCTGAACCATATGCACCCCATAATACTGTACTGTCATACACAGAACATACAGCTGAAGTGTAAGAGGAATAGTGAAAAAGGCACGAGTGGTCAGGCACTGGAATGGCCTGCCCAGGGAGGTGGTGGATTCACCATCCCTGGAGGTTTTTAAACTGAGATTGGACATGGCACTTAGTGCCATGATCTAGTAAACGGACTGGAGTTGGACCAAGGGTTGGACTTGATGATCTCTGAGGTCTTTTCCAACCCAATCGATTCTATGATTCTATGAGTTACTAAGTTCAACTCTAAGAAATAGCTACAGTGGTGTTAAACTGGGAAGAAACAGAGTTTCAGATCATGAGACATGAAGGAGGAGTAAAATGGGTTAATTTCAAAAAACCGTCAAATAAATCTCTGTAGGAGTTTCTCCAAATTTAACTCATTTTCCAGGCTGAGAGTTCCTCATTGCTGACACAGAGAGAAGAACCCAGCATTTGGTAGGAAGAGAGAGATAAGTTAAGACCATTACAGAGCTAGTGCCATGCTAATACAAAGTTCAAAACTTCTCCACTTTAAAAAAACTCCCCGAGAGGTTCCTGCAGCATCTTTTCTGTCTGCTCTCTCCTGCCTCTTCTAATAATAATGGGTGCATATGGACAAGCACAATAGCAATCCCTTTTATAATTCCTGTCTGATTTTCTGAGCAAGCCGTAGTCTGCCTCCAGAAATCACAGTTTCACAGTGAGTGGGTATCTTTGAAGTTATGCAGAACATTTATATTAAGCATCAAACTCTGCTTGACTTTTAGAATTAAACCTACTAAAATGACTGGAGCTTGCTTACAGAATCACCAAATGATTGAGGCTGGATGGGACCTCTGGAGGACATTTTGTCTAACCCCCTTGCTCAAACAGGGTCATGAGTTGCCCAGGATCATGTCCAGATGCCCTCTGAATTTGTCAAAGGAGGGAGACTCAACAACTTCTCTGGCCAACCTGTGCCAGTGCTTGGTCACCTGCACAGTACGAAAATGTATTCTGATGTTCAGTTGGCACCTCCTGTGTTTCAGTTTGTACCCATTGGCTTTGGTCTTATCACTGGGCACAACTCGAAACAGCCTGACTCCATCTTCTTCGGATCTTCTCTTCAGGTATTTGTATACATTGGTAAGATCCCTGTGAATCTTCTCTTCTTCAGGCTGAACATCTCTGTACTTCAAGGTCTTCACTATCGGGTGCCCTCCTCAATTTCATCTTCCTCACTAGCCTGTACGAACTCTAAGCACACCCTACCAACCCTCTCTTACTGCTCAGGGATGAGGGAGACCAGGGGGGCTGCTCTATGAAGAAGGCATCTGAATGAAACTTTCTAGTTAAAATGACAGATTTGATAGACACCCAGTAGAGCAGACAATAATACCTCTTAAACATCTACACCACCACCAGAACAGATTCTGCTGTCCAGTGGCCAATGTCCAAATTCAGCACTGAGTCAAAGTGTGTTAGGGAATACTCACGGCAACCAAATTTGTCAATCTGTCTTACGATTACTTCTGCTTTACTCAAGGCTCTTGCATTTAACTGAGAAATTTAGGAACACAGGTCTGGAGGGAACTTCCTGTATGGCTGAACATAGTCTCTGTGTTGTCAGAGAGAACACAGTATGTTACACTTGATGAAATTTGATCTTCACAGAAATATCCATGAAGCCACAGAATAATTCACTTTATCTACTTTGTTTTCTTTACTAAAGTTTGCAATGCCTGAATATTTGGTTAAAGGCTACATTTCGTTATCTACATATTTCAAAGTGAAAATCAGATCTAAAGCATCATTATTTTTAGTGACTGGTGAAGAATTTGTAAGCTTCAACATCCTCTAATGACAGATTGTTACTTACATTCTTCTCTACAATAGTGTTGCAGAGTTAAATCTGACACCCTGGGTATTTTCTGCAAGCATTAATTCTGCTAAAATACTTTTTTCATGCTAGAAGTGCTTGATGCAAACTAAATCTGTTTTATTGATATGAGTCACTTATCACAAATTATCCTAATGTTTCATGTAATGCTACCAGCTCTATTTCCCTCCTTTCTGAGGAACTTGTATTATTAAGTGACTCCAGTTATTGCTTCTGCTATATTTTTACATATGTTTGTATATCTTGCACTAGTAGGCAAAGTTCCTCCATCTTCGCACTCATGTTCCTATCATTGGTATACAAACACCTTCCTTATTTCTTATTATTGTTTCTTCTGCAGTCATTTTCCTGGTTGAAATTTTTTATGAACTTCAGTGAACTGAATTGCCTACCTGCCTGCCTTCAATATTTAGAATTGTTTGAAGTCTGAATGCCGAGGAAAAAATGCAGATTATATCTTTGTTGTTAATTTCTGATCACATTCAAAGTTTAGTAGAAATTTCTCCATTGTTTCTGAAGGGTTTTGCATCAAGCTCTTTGTATCTGTGTTCCTGTGCTGAAAATAAGACAGATGCTGTGATTTGGTAAGGGGCAGAGACAGCTCTGCTACACCTCTGCAGTCATCACAAGCCAATAGCAATGGAGCTAAAACCAACCTACAGCCTGCCAAATCAGCACAGGGATCACCAACTCTGGAAGACACAGATCACAATTTTTATTTTTTTTTCCTGCATTTATAGCCCAGGTAAACTCTAAAAACTTCTCCACTATTTCCTATTCCCACTTGCATTTCTCAGCAGTATACTCTAAATTCTGTATATGCGTTCTTCGCACGAGCTTCAGAACTAGCAATAAATGATTACTTTATTGTCAAAGCTTTCCCTTTACCTGCCCACTCACACTATCTACTGTCATTACCAGCTATTTCTGTCACTTCTCAGCAATGACTTTGTCTTCTCTTTCTGCAAAGTGCTGCAAGATTGCTGGCACTGCAGCCTATTAATAATAAATTCAGAGGTGTTAGCATGTTTCCAGTACTGAGACAGGAAACATGGGGGTAATTTTAATAACTGCCACATGACTGGTGGTCATGAAAGAGGTGAAGATTCATCAGAAATGAGCCATTTTTACATGTACATATACAGTTACTACTAGTAGTATAAAGAGCTAGTTCACAAGGGATCATTAAGTTAAACAGTAGCAGTCAAATTATATTCTGAAACTATGAATCTTAACTTTCTTCCACTTGCCATAGGTGTTAATTCACCATGTGAATAAATAATTTGTGTTATGAAAGAGCAGGGGCATTTATTTGGATGTAGAAGATTTCAAAAGGTTCTGCATAAACAGAAATTCTTTTGTGCTCTGATCTGCCACAGTCTTTTAAAACCAATTTGGCTCTAGCTGTTAACATCTGTATTTTATATTTTATCTTTTCTCTAAAAGATAAAACCTAGGATCCTGCAGTTCATGGTAGATTGATCTATCTTTTTGTAAAAAAAAAAGTTGGTCCTACTTTTTGTTAGTAATTATTACATAATTACCCTTATCTTTAAAATAAAAGTTATTGAAGTATAATAACTTCATAAAGGAGATTGCTGTATAAGATGACTATTGTATATTAATACTGAAATAGTTCAAACACCTGCCAAGAAAATTCTAACTTATTTCTGGTAAAAAGGAACATTAAAATAATTGCTAAAACATATAAAAATGTAACCTAGGGAGAAGCACATGCGTATTATAACCACACCTACTGATTGGAAGAGCTAAATTTAACATTGACCACTTTGTTATTAACTTTATAACAACTTTATCTGATAGATAGTACTGTGGCAGCCACAATGAAATGAAAAGAGCTTCTGGGAGACATAACACTCAGCTGCCTCTGATTTCAGGACTGCCTGCTGGTATGTGAGAACACCGAACAGCTCATTAAAATATCTCTGCTCATACTGGCATGGGAGAATCGTTTCCCAGGCTTCACCTTGTACAGAAAGATTTACAAAAATTATTGTTTACTAAATCTGACAAAAAGGGAAATCAAACTGTATTTCTAGGCACTCGGGCATTCAAACTTGTGTTAGATAGACCTAAATTTTTCCCTTAATGACACCTGGGCAACAAACGTAAACCATCTCTTTGTCATATTTGTCATATTCAACGAAGTATCATTGTAGAAGTGGCTAGCTTGGGCTAAAATCTGTCCCCATCATTGGAAGGACTGAGCAGGCTGGCTCCAAACTTGGTTTTCTCCTCAAGGGCCAGCAGAAGGATGTGACACAGACACGTGTCTGCAACTTTACCCAAGAATCAGATCTGTTGAGCAAGCAGGTGCTGTTTTTAAAGAACCAAATTTTAGAATCTGTTTTTATTTTACTGTGACCTAATGCATATGTCTAATTAAAAAGCCCGCTATTAAAAATTTTTTTGCTTAACCAGCATGTATCATGTAATTATACCCAGGCAGATGTGGATTAGTAGAAGAAACTATTTACAATTTATTTCTATTTTGCATGTAGTGGTAAAAGCCTTTTAAATAGAGGCTTTTAACTTTTTGAGGGAGAGGAATAAAATACATTCCAAAAAAATCTAAAGACCTTGATTATTTGCTGATGCAGTAAACATGAAACATTGTGGATTAAAATTGTAATTAAAGCAATAGCAAAAGAATACTCGAATGCTGCTCATAAAGTGCTAAAGAGCAAGCAGATTCTCCTCCTAACTGGACAGTTTTTCACCACTTTAGCATCTGAAAGCATAGCATGGATGTTAGAACAGCCACTTTAGAAAAAAATGTAATTATTTAAGAGATTATAAGGAATTTGGAGGCAAAACCACACAAAGAGAAAAAAAAGCCCAATTTTCAAGGCAGCTTTTAATTTACAAATTATGTAAGCCTGTTCTGTCTCAGTTTTGCTTGCAGGAACTACTTGCACATCCTGAAATGCCTGGTGTGAATGAACTGCATGACAAAACGTCAGTGGATCTGAAGAGCAAGATAAAAAATGTATGCCATGTTTGCATAGCTGTTCGGGATCACTTTGAAAGGTGTCACAGTGTGCAGAGGCTCACGTAGAAATGAAACTCTTTTTTGTCTTCTTTAGAAAAAGGAGGTCAAAATTTACAACACATTTGCTTTTGTACGCACAGCATTTTATTTCTGTACGCAGAGCATCACATTTATCTAGGTAATGGCTCCCAGGAGGAGGAAAGTAGCCCAGCCAGCCTCGTGGCAGCCTAAAGGCACAAGGGTATGGCAAAGCATGATGTAAATATGAAGCAGCCCCTGTCCCCACCTGGGAATCCTGGCAATGTGCCACCTGTCCCCGGTGGAAGACGTTTTCAGCAGTGCTGTCGGCTGCACACCATTGCAACTGCTAATTCTTGACATTAACTGCCGAGAAGGAAACAGGGAGATGAATGAGGTGAGAAACTAGAGGAAGCATTTACAAAGAGGCTGCAGTACAAAGAAAAATGTCTGTGTATGTTGAAATATGTATGTAACTGGGAATTTTCAGGCAGGCATGTTTTACTTGAAATGGTTAATAGAGCTTTTTTCTCTTTGAGTAATGCTAGCACCATGAGGACAAGCAATAACTAGCCACATACTAAATTAGTACTTAGTGAAAGTAACAGCAATTAGCTGGACACTTAAAAAACAAGTGCAAAGACAGATGAGTAGGATTAGTCTCTGCTTTAAATCTAAAGAGCGGCAACTTGAAAGTTCATTTTGATTTTAGAGATCTAATGGTTTATGAGGACACTCTCTGTAACTGAAGTCGACACTACTGCCAGAACAGGGGCATTTTTATAACTCTGTTATCTACTTACCAAGACCATGATTTTCATTATTGTTTGATCAATACTCTGTTTTTCTTGCTACACTTGCAAAGAGTGCTCATCCAGGTGCCTGACTTCAGCAGCTGACTCTGAGAGCAGTGCAAATCTGATTTCACTATCAGTCAGGTCATTACCTTAATTTCAAACTAAGACTAAAAGCATTGATCTGTAGATTTATTTTTCTTTTTTTATATTCATTGCTCAGGTCCACATAACACAGGCTGAGCTCAATGAGAGCTGCCAGCACTTAGCACCCCTGAAAATCAGGATGCTTCTTTCAGAGGCAAACCGTGGATGTGGAGCCAAACACCAGGGATCAAATATGAAGGTGTTGCTATGATGCATTGTTTAGCAAGTTCAATCTATTACAATAATATGCATCTAAATGCTTCCCATGATAAATGCTTACAATTATTTGCCCCAGATGCTGCTGTTAACACTACAAATTCATTCGCAAACTTATGCTGAAGAATCAGATTCTCGTTAAGTATCTTGCGTTCTTAATCCTGCCAGTTGCAATGAACTATGTGCTCATTCACTGCTTCATCCCAGTTATTAGAGCTTCTACTGTCTTGGCAAAACAGAAATTCAGAATATCTGTATGTGCATTCATATTTGTACATATATATAAAATCTCAAATCTTGCTGTATCTTGAAAGCAGCCAACTGGATTTACAAGGTCAGCACCTTCCAGAGATAGAGACAGATATTTCAAAAGAAGTCTGGAGTAAAAAGCTAGATTAAATAATTGTCTACTGCATATAGATACATCAGTGCATTTTAAATAGAGTCATCTTCGATTATCAATTTAGTAACTAACATCTCATACAAATGTATCGCTAGTATATGAGTCATTTGCTGCTTAGGAGCTTTATAAAGGTGCCTGAAAATTGTATGGCGAAGAGAAATAGTGGAGCTCCTGTTGGTTCTCTCAGGTTCTACTGTATTTTTCCAGGTTAATAGAGGGTAATGTGTTATCAAACTGACCTTCCTTCCAAGCAAATGTTATCTTAATATCTCTAGAGCCTCTTTCACTGCCGAGCACTCATTTTCAAGGACAATATATTTTTATTCTTTGCAAAACAATTTAACACCTTCACCACTGAATAATTTATGCTTTCTTTTCCAGCCCATTCCTGAGTACAACACTGAGCCTAAATTGCAAAATTTAGTTTGCTTTTAGTGAAATGAAGAAGGCAAAATTATTAACAAGTCCCACCAAGCTGCTTCTTCAAGACTGCTTTACAATATACAGGGAACTCCAATCTTATGATGATTAGGAAAAGGTCATTTTCACCTTGACAGCTGCATGGTTAAAAATCACAATGTCCCATGAGCTATTCTGCTTCCTTGTATGTCTCATTCACCTTTTCTATCTTCTGTTTTGGTTTCTAAGCTTTCTGAGGGAGAGATGAGGGTCTGCAGTCTTCTTGTATGGTTTACAGCACCGAGTCATCACAATTTTGTTGTGATTTCATTTCCACTGCAGTAAATATTTGAACAGTAATAACACCACTGCAGGATAACTGATCTATCATTTTCCAGTGCAATGTAGAGTTTCACCTTAACACTTGGCTCCTAACACTCGCAACAAACTAAGCTGCATTATGGATACATCAATTAATGCTCAATAGTCAAATCTCAGATATTATACATAAAGGGGCATTGATCTCTTGTTGTGTATGGGAACACATTGAACATCCCTCTTTAGAAGAGAATTAATTTTCTGTATGTTTCAATTTATTAATTTGTTAATTAGTTAATGAATAGAGGTAAATTAAAATTGGTTATTACAGATGACTGTGATCCCCTATCAGACTATTTATTCTGACTGACAAAGCAGTCTCACAGTATGACTGCCATCTCCTAGTGTTCTCACTGTGAATCATTCCAGAGGTGGCCTGTTTTAAAAAAACTTCCCAAAATGATCATTGTGTCTCATTTTTCCTCAGAAGGCTACTATTAGTTGTCATTTGCTTCCATACAATATTTCTATACTGCTTCTGGCAAAGTAGGTGGAACCATTTCTTCTCAGAACTTATCGCTTCCATGTCCATCAAAAATCAAGAGCAAGTTGTAGTCTCCCATCTCGGTGGAGACAGTAGTCATAGTGACAGAATGCCATTAATGGAAAATTTCTCTCAAGCATATTTTATGCATAGTTCACACTTATTAGGTGAGCCTGTGAAAACAGTGGGAGATGGGACAGCCATTTCACAAACTGCCTTCTAAGAACTATGAGAAGTGCACAATGAAGGTAAAAATATGATGTGTGCAAGGACATAGCACATTAGAGACAGGGAGGTAATGAAGGACGAACAATAGACAAGTGCGTGTACTGTAGGACACAGGAATGGAAGGAGCAGGAGGAATTTGGGATGTGAATGCCAGCAGCAGAGTGCTAGAGAAAGCAGAAAACAAACTGATGGATGCTGGGTGCTCTGTTCTTCCCTTTTTTTAACTTGTCACATGTCTAGGATCCCTGTCCTGCTTAAGGAATGCTCAAAAAGCTTAGAATATATTGGTGAATCCTCCTCCAAAGCCTAATATTTTAAAAATGGATGGCAATTTGTATATAAAACTGCTTTTGTTCCTTTTGTTTCTTATGACAGTTCAAGTATGAAATTATTAATTTTTTAGGTGTGAGTGCACACAATGCTCACATACATGTCCTGCCAGAAAGCAATTTCCAGAAAAAGGAAAAAGGAGAAAGGAAAAAGGAAGGAAAGAAAAGAGAAAAGAGAAAAGAGAAAAGAGAAAAGAGAAAAGAGAAAAGAGAAAAGAGAAAAGAGAAAAGAGAAAAGAGAAAAGAGAAAAGAGAAAAGAGAAAAGAGAAAAGAGAAAAGCCGGGTGTCAACTGTATGTATGAGTGTTTTTTAGAAATACAGTGAAATGACACAGTCATTGATTCCAGTGGGGATTAGAATCAAAAGAAACCAACCTAAAGTTAAACCAAAAAAACCCCAAACAACTCTAGCTATAAAAATGAAATCAGGGCTCTTTGTCTATGTTAATTCCTTCCACATTTACTATAATTATGAAGATACAAGTTCATGAAAAGAAACCCAAAATTGTCTTTATGAATCACTCAAGCAAAATCTGGGGCTGCTCACACTAACAGAAGAGACATCACTATAAATAATATTGCCCTACCAGCAAAGTTAAGCATGGCTGGGTAAATGAAGTCAGTGTTTGTCTGAACTAGTGCGTCTTGATTTCATGGATTTTACAATGGATATAGGAGGGAGAATGTGTACCTGTTCATAGGGCAATAAACCAACTTGTAAAATAGAACAAGCTGTTACAATACTGAAAACAACACACTAAATGTTATAATTGCAAAATACAATTATAATACTATTTTTTTCTTACTTTACACTGGTGAAAGATTATATATTATTTTCCCAGTCAATATTCAGGAGAAGGAATCACAGCACTTCCAAACTGGGGGTCCTTGACACCATGAAGAAACAAATTCTGAAAAGTTCTATTATTTTATGTCAATTGAAAATGAAACTTTTTGCTGTCATTCCAAGAATATGTATATTATAATCCCACATGACATATTGTAACATATTGTAACAGCACTGCTAGAGTTCTCATGGCAAGAAGTATTCTGATTAACTGGGGACAGTGGAGGAGCTTTATGGAATGAAAAAGTCTGATATCATGCTGTTAATGTCACTAGAGTACAGTTACTAATGCTACTTCTATGAATTACTTAATATGCTAGGGGTAACTACTGTGAAATGCTTCTCAGTGTGCTTCTATGTTGTTATATGATAAAGACCAATAAAAGAGAGGGCACTAACTTGGTACTGCAATGACCATATCCATTTTCTTTCTTAGACTTCATTGTCCTCCAGGATTTATTGTAATGGCCTGCAGATTAAACGCTGAATACTGTAAAGCACTCACAGTTGAACTCATCTAAAAAGTGCTTGTGGAAAACAGCTATATATAATTTCACATTTAGTCATATAGCTTCAGCTAGTTTCAAAAAGATTAGTGGTTTAGAAGGAGAATCTAGTCTAAAAATTGGAAACCGTGTTTTGGATTCTGAGGCAATCCTGGATTTATACAACAGCCAGTATAGACGCTTCTCTGGTGCAGTGTTGCTGACAACCATAGGTGGCACATTTTCTTCCAGCTGTGTTCATTTGGGCTTGAAAGGACAGGACAGCCTTTACTCTGCTAGAGCTGAGACCATCTGCCTTTATGCCCAGCTTTAGACTGTTGTGATAAGAAAGTGCTCCACAGCACCAGAGATCCTTCAAAGCGGGCCTAGCACAAGAGGGCTGGGAATAGTGGAACTGATGATGTCATTTAAGTGACATGGAAACAGGGAAAAAAGCAAATACTAGCAGCAATGGAGGGAGAAACATAACGGTGTGGAGAAAATGCAGGATAAATCCTAGTATCAGTGCCTATTGTCCCACGTGCTGGCCAAAGAAGCTGAAAAGCATTTCTGTATTTACACAGCCCTTGCCTGTCAGTAGATAAACTTACAAAGCGTGTATTCCCCAAATCGATTGATGACTATGTCTCAGCACTCAAAAAATGATGCCATCATTAAAAGGAGTAATGTCAAAGATGAGGTTCAGGTCCGATTGCAAGACTTCTCTATGTACAATGAAGAACTGTTTGCACATAACAGATGCGCTTCTTCTCCACCAGAGTCAAGTCAGGTTCTACTGCAGATTATAATTAAAAATTTTTCCAACCTGGTTCTTATCCACATTCTGCACTTCTTCTACCACAGGATTCTCCCCCTCCCTCCAACTATGAAAAGAAGTAGAACAGATACTTGCCTGTATGATTATTTTCGTGCAGTTAAAGAGAACGTGCAAATGCAAGACTATTCAGGATGACTGATAATATATTCTTTTTCACTTGCACAAATAGAATCCATTTGGGAAGGATGCTCTCGAGGCATAAAATAAAGATTTTGAATATCTAAGTAAGAGCCGGATGTGCTCAGATACCAACAAGACGTGAAAGAGATTAAAAGCTGTCGCCATTAAAAGAGAAATTAGTTACATGAGCATTCTGCAATTTCCTTAAATCCCTCAACCTCCGAAACTAAAAAACAGACATGCTGCCTAATTCAGATACAAAAATATGAAGTGTGCCTTCACCTAATGGCAAATTAATACTGTTGCATCAAATTGACTGAAATGTAAAGAGGTGAAAGAAAAAGGAATAAAAATTGCATAAGCTTAATGTGATTTCTCTCTTTTCCAGCTAAATCAGGATATAAAAGAACATCTAATTCCATCATGGATAGTAATATAGTAGTAAGACTACAGTGCATGAGAAATTTAAATCACTCTGAGGTTTGAAATACAGCCTGTCCGTAAAAAACTGCTATTGCAGGATGCAAACAGAGGTGGCAAAATGTAAAGATGGTCCATGTAATTTCTAAGATTTGGGAGAACTTGCTGCTACTGCAAGAAATTGTAAAAATCTTGCTGAAGTCTGTTGAAGTGGATGCAGTTATACTCCACAAGGTATTCTGTATCACTCTATTTGTCAGCTGCAGAGTTGGGGCTGATTTCGCAGATGCAGGAAGGCTCTCTGGCACTGACTAAACACACCGACTCTCCCATTCCAGTCTTGGCTTAGAGAGGGATTCTTGCAAATGTCTTTTGTGATATCTATTATATATCCCAACAGAAACTTTCAAATTTGAAAAATGATAGATTAAGGGTTGTCTACATGCATTTGATGTATTTGCATTGTGATACAGACTTTATCAGGAGTACACTTCATATTTTATGATTTACTTTACTATCTTTATTCCACTCCCTCTTTTTCCTGTATTTGGTCTGAGTCTCCCCTCAGTCGCATTTCAGATACACGTATGTGAGAGAAAGAAATAGAGTGAGCAAGGGAGGACCTGGTGTTGAATTCTATGACTAGTGCCATTCCTTCACTTAACGGGTAGAAAACCCAAATCAGGGCAAGTCTGGCTTTTTTCGTCAAACCAAAATAAAGTCTGTTCAACATAGAGTTCATAATCGAAGAAAATTAGCTCCTCATTCTAATACACACATATAAAATGGGACTAACATCTACACGTGGATATATTTCTGTGTGGAAAATCCATACTCCTGGAACCAGGCTGATCGCTGTAAAAGTACTCCATGGCATGGAGCCCCTTGGTCACAGATCTCTAAGAATATTTGATATCATGAAATAATATTACAGTTCATCTACCCTCCCTAGTTCCTACAAAGAAAAGCATTTTTCTTCTGAAGTGGACTAAATTTTGTGTTTACTTTTTATGTACATAAATGTTTGCACACAGAAACATTTATTTTTACAGAGATACACCTTGAGCACACCTGCTCACAGACACATACATATAAAAAAGCACCTCCATTCAACATCTACTATTCGTATTATAACCAATACATTACTATCTATTTAACAGCTTTAGATATATCCAGACACCTGCACTATATATAATATGCACACCACTGTTTTATAATGGGTTATATAATCTCTGATGGGTTTTTATAACCTCTAACAGATTGTGATTAGTATCGTATATTTGGAGGAGTGATATATAATTGGATGACTCAGGTGAACCTCTGGCCTTGGAAAATGGTTGTAAAAGGATCTGGGGTGCTGCGTGAGCTCAGGGAGCACTGATACTGGGGTCACTGCTGGAGAACCAGCAAGGTTGCACCTCTACACCTATGCCTATATACACATGCATGCAGCTTTACAAACTTTAAGAAAATTCTAATCATTTTAAGACAATTCTTATCATTAGGAGCTCTGATAAATAGACAAAGTTGGTAGAAATATGTTATACAAAGAGTGTTTTTCTATGACAAATTTTTTCTAGGTTGGGGCTAGCTAGAAGAAATTTCCAGTTTGCGGCAATTTTTCTGGAATATCTAATTTTAAAAAGTTCTAAGAATTAGAATCACTGTGATTTGTTTCTTTGCTGAATTTTCTTCAGCTTGTATTATTTTCAGTTTAAGCTATAAAAAAAACCTATTTGCCAACATTTTTGGAAAAATATACTTCCAGTTGAGTTGAAATTACACAACAGAAGCAGAATTACACAGCAAAGCAGAATTCATTACTCTTGTAGCAAATGAAATGTTTAACGTATCACAATCCTGCACTCGGAACTGAACAGACTATCGAAAGATAGTATTTACAGCACTCCACAGTTAAATAAAAATCCATCAGCTCTGCACCTTGGATGGAGTAGCATTTTTGACATGAACAATTGTTCAAATGCAATTCTTCTTCTTAACCCTATTTCCCAAAACAATCCAGAATTGTTTTTTAAGTAAGTAGGAACTGCACTGTAAACACTTGAATCTCTTATATAATAGTCAACTGCATTTCCTTTTGATGTAATCAGGTTTGGCCTAAAAAAAATATATAGTTTGTCTGATATACAAAAAATAATTGAAATAGGTCAGACTAAACTGATTGCTGAAAACTGCCTGCCAGAAAACAGAAAGCTTTTTTGAACTCTGAGTAATGATGCTGCCATTCTAACGTGCCTGGAAAATGACCGGAGGTAAAAGAATAGTATATTTTACTTGTCTTGTCTCTGTTACAATAAAATCCCCCTCAAATAAAACAACCCACTAAAATGATATAAAAAATATGAACACGTAAGTGTGGTAAGTATTTCGATATTATGTGTAGTACTGCAGCGCTGCATGAGTTTCACGTGGAATTTTACAGAGGGATCTACCCCCAAACCCATTTACTAATTAAACAAGATTAAATATATGGGTGATTTCTGGTGCCAGCAATAAGGTTTGACGGGGAGCTGTGTCTGTGCTGTGGCAGGATGAAACAGTTGCCTGAGGACACCCTGCCTGAGCCCACCAGGGTGCCTTGTGGCATGCAGACCTTTCTTCAAGCAGGCTCCATCAAACTAGATGGTTACTGAGAGCTCTGGCTGAGGTACCCAATATCGGGGGAATAACACGTCAGTGATGGGGGAATGATTAATGCCGCCCTGCGCATCTAGCGCGTCTTTCATTCCCATGCAATTGTAATAATGTTTCTATTAGACTATAACCTGAACCTCTCCCTTACAAGACATGAAAGCACTGTCAGGTTCCCATTACTACGTCAATTTCTTCTTTTTCCAGTTTCCCACCTCTTTCCGCTGCGTGCTTTCTCTGAATTGCCCCAGCACGAAACCACCAATCTTTCCTGCACTCTTTCAGTCCTTCACTGTGTTACAGACACCTCCAGTTCAGCCCTGCCCGCGTCTGTAGAGCTGATGGTTTCTCAGGACTCAAAGGCATGATTTCAGGTCCATAGTAATCAACTGCTGATAGCCATTATTTATTGAGACTTGTTTTTTTGTGTGTGTATATGTACAGGTGGAATAGAAAAGATCATGAATAACAGAGTACCAGCATAACCCAGCATGCTTCATGACTCACTTTTAGGCTATGAATAAATTCTCAGGGAGCAGACCTATCAAGAAGAGAAGAGGTGCCCCATATTATCTAACTTTTCCTCAGCAGTATCACAGGAGATGCTCAGTATAGCAAAGCAAGTCTCAGCATATGATGATGCTGATTTTAATGCAGAAAAGATTAGCTGAATACAAAGAACTTTAATATGCTTTCATTGGGAGCTGAAGAAGAAAGCAGGACATCAAAAGGAGTGAAAACGCCCATGTTTAAAAGATCTGCACTCACACTACTGCTCTCAGACCTTTCTTGCAGAGCTCGTTCTCCTCCTCTCTTTAGTACCTCGCCCTCCCCTCTCCTGCCTCCTTCTACTTGCACACATATGCATACAAACACCCACTCTCCAGCCACCTCTGAGCATAAAATTACTGCCTTTTCTCCTTGTCTCCCTGCAGAAGAAAACCAAATTGTCACATTTTCAGCTCCAGAAAATCATAGTCCAGTCAGCTTTCTTCCCAGTTGTGCACCCAGACTCTGGAGATGGGACCCTCTTCTCTCTGCTGCCACCTACTCACCCCCTGAGACCCACAGCTGAGACCTTGCAAGACTCTAGAGCTCCAGTCACTAAGAATTTGTCTAGCTCCTGTACACACTCCTTGCTTGTCTGGACATGATGAAGGAAGGTGTTCTGGGAGGCCTGGCTTGACCATCATGGCACTGCTCCCTGTGGCACCTACTGCTGCCCGGGGAGCTCCCTGCTGCTGCATGCACAGAGCATTCGTTGGCAGCATGGCACCTCAAGCTCCAGATCTGTTCCCAGACCCAGAATCAATATCCCACTTTTATGTGACTGCTGGAGGGGAGAAAAGTTTTATGGGGAAGAGAGAGGAACGGCTGGATGAAATTTTCCCAGGGCTTCTTGCTTTTCATCAGAATTAACTTTATGCCTGTCTACTGGTTTGAAATATGCTCTTTATGTTATTGAGAAATTTTCATTACAGGTTTTTAAACTAACAAGCCATTTTTCAAAATGTCAGAATCATCAGTTACAAAGAGGCAGTTGCATAAGTGCTGGAATAAACTTTGCTTTTCTTCCAAAGGCTATATGAGCAGCTAAACAGGGTCAGATGCGAGGGGCATCCGTGCTAATATCTTGATTCCGGCAATAGGCAGTGAAAGATGCTTTAGAAATAAACTTGTAACAAAATTGCCTGAAATGTCTCTGTAACCTCCATTAGCTAAAGGTTCACAATGCTCCTGGAATATGATTCATATGCCTGGGAATGTTTCTTCATCTCTAATGCAACTCTAGATATTTTTAGCTTATACCATGCATCAAATGAGAAGCTCAGAGCACTGACAAAAATTTGATCTACATGTGACTGAGCACATATTTCTGTTTTAATGTACAGCACACAATTGGACAAATACAGTATGAACATACAGACTGAATATCTTAAGTTGAACTCCATTATGCTTCTCTTCACTAACATTTGTAGTAGCTCTGATGGGAGTTGCTAAGTGCAATAATTACTGGACTTTTTAAAATTCTCAATTGACTATTTCTCTTTTTGGGTTGGAAAACTCAGGTACAGGGATGTTAACTAATTTGTTCAAGTAGAATAGTTGCTAACTGTCAGAAAAGGTATTTCCCATTCTAAATATATAGCACAAAATGTATCTCAAAAGTCATTACTCTATTCTTTTACTTTCAAGGGGTTTAAAATGTACTTCAAATTTGAGCTTTAAAAGCTGTTGTCAAAAATAGTTAAAGGTAAATGACAAGCTGAATTTCTGAACTCTCAGATTTTAATATAGATACAGATTCTATTTGGTTGCACACATGTGGGGGCACAGGTGATTATGCATTCTTAATCTAATTTTCAATGCAAAATGAAAAACCATCTGAAACTCAGCTAAGTGTTTACTTCTTGTTTTGATAATTGCATGGTATAATAAAGCCCTGAATGCCAAAACAACAAAATTAAAAGAAAACTGAAGGTGGCATGGCTGATGATATTGAAAAGTACAGTTCTAGATTACGAACTTTGAAAGTGCAAAATTAAATTCTGACTTTCCCTGTCATCTCTTTATATAGGAAGAATCTCTTTCCCCCCTCCCAGATAATTTTTCTTGTAAAGAAATAAGATGTCATTATTTATTGAATGAAATAGTACATGAGAAGATGATTATTATTTTCAATGTATATTTTTGTCTGCTCATACAAATAGTCAAATCATGTGAGACAGATGTTAATTATGTTTGATAGGGAAAAACTTATTTCTGGAACTGCAGCATTTTTGGCAGCCACTGAGTCCACTGCACACTGCTTTCTCAACTGGTAACTTGCAAAACTTAAAAATATTGCTCTAATAAATGTGAGGATTATGACAATGTATTTATCATCTCCCAGCCTATGTTAAATACCCTAACAGCAGAAAGTACACAATTTGTATGACGGAGATCAGATCAAAGAATGAATTTATGGGCTTCCAAGACTTGTCATACACATTTATTTTGTGTATGATAATATGAACAGTAAATTGGGATAAAAGCGTGTAAGTACATGATAGCAGTGAGAAAAAATAATTTCACATCTCTTCTGCTTTAGTGTACTGCAATATGCTTGACATAGTTTTAGCATACTTGTCTGTGCTTTTGGCCTTGGTGACCATGTTTTCCATGGAGTCAGACCTTGAATTAATAGGAAAGTGAGGCTGTATATACTTGAGTAGTTTGTGTTCCAAATAAAATACTCTCTCTGCCTTTTCAACTCTTTTATATTTTACTTTACCATGTTTCTTGATTTCTGTATGATCTCATCTCTGCTAAAGATATGGCACCTTTGAGCACCAGGAAATCGCCATTTACTCTTGCTACAGAGTCCTAGGCTGGTGTCTGGTGGCTTAGGTTAAACAGAGTGTGTACATCTTGTGCATACGGGCTGTGTTGCATTTGTCCATAAGAGACAAGATTGTTTATATTTTCATAGATCTGTATTTTCATAGATTGTATCTGCATTATGAGTTTCTGAGTTAAATAAAAACTGCAGTGAAAATCTGGTCAGAAGAAAAAGAGTTGGATAAAAAAGACAGTAAATGGTGCACACGTGGAATCTGGCATGGCTGGGCATGCTCAGTCCTCATCCATCTCTAATCAAACATGGTCAGCTTTTTGTAGTTGGTGCTGAAAATGTTGCACCAATGGCTTAGCCATAAGAATTCACTTACTATACATAAGCCGATCTGCTTATATACTCTCTCCCGCAGAAGACTATGTGGCACAGTTACATAACTCAGAACTTCATGTATTTACGTGTCCAATATCTTAGTGTTTCAAGTAGTAAGTGTGTATTATCATTCTTAGGACTGATAAACATACACCAAAGTAGAGTGCGAACAAATGTGAATTTCTTTCATAATGTAGTGCCATAAACTGTGCATGCTATGAATTGTCTCCTGTGTATAAACACAAATTTTTTCAAAGCAAACCAAAAGATTACTGTTCTTTTCAGATTTCTGATGAATTTCTGTTTATTATTTGGACTTGAAAAAAAACAAGTCTTTTGAGGAAGAATCACTATAAGAAAGAAAACAAATTACATCTATTATTCAACCTTAACATTGCTATATACTTTACAGGCACCATTAATACCTAAACTAAAATATCATAAGTGTTGGAGATGAAAATGAATTTATAATCATCAGTTTATGGTTGAACTCAACCATCAGACTCATAGTGTTGTTCTTTGAGTGGTTAAATGAGGAAAACTTATGCCTATTAGCTTTAAAAGTTTTTTTGCCATTCTTTTAAGTGTTCATAAAACCACAAGTGCAAGCTTTGAATTAAGCTAGGGTAAACAAATATCCTGAAAATTGTTGGAAAAGTATTATTATTACAGTAACGAATCAATCACTGCTTGATATAATAGTTGATAAAGAAAACCAAAGGTGTCTATTAACACACTCCTCTTAAGGCATTGAAGGAGGAACATGGTTGTAGGCATCTAATTCATCTACAACAGCCTTGGGCATTTGAGTTGTTCCTACGGGACTTGCAGGAATAACATAGGACATAAAAGAGGTTGTGACCTCCAAGGGCAAGAGGAAGCTAGGTGGGATCTATGGCACTTTTAATGGCACTGGGCACTTATGTCTACAACTGAATTGCACCCCAAATTGTTGGCTGGAGGCAACCTTTTCCTCTCTATTAACACCATAATTGGGGATCTATGTTCCTTAATGTGATGCTTTGAAGGAAATAAGGTACTAAACCTAAAGCTTCATATAGAAGATTCTCAAAGTTTCTAAATTATGGTAAACAGTAAGGCTAAAAACAATATATGGAGTAAGAGACAACTGAGTCTTATTTGTACTAGTAATACAAAACCAGAATCATCTCATGAAGCAAGACAGCACGCGAGGTGAAAAAAAGAAGTTCCTAAGATTTTTTTTTCTAGTTATTCCTGTGAATCGATGAATGTTTTCTGAAGCATTTCGAAATCCAAATTAGATGCTCCTCTGTAATTTCTCTTTGAGTTTGTATAAATAATTTTAATGAAGACTTCAAGTGAATAACCAAATGATAGGGCTAAAAAGAATCAATAGCTCTCTCTGTACCTCGAGGAATATTTATGCAAAGTAAAATGGTTTTAATAAGAAAGATTTGTATGCAGTGCTTAATGAATGCTCAGTAGCTTGATAGATAGGCAACATGGACCTAAGCTCTAACTTTGTATCAGGCAAAACAGATAGTGACATGGATTTTCTGCCCTTCGGGGAGAACACAAGGTTATGGAATATCACAGCAGCCAATCAAAGAAATCTGACAAGATGAACACAGAGACCTCAGATCTAGACAGTAACAGCATGTGGTATAAAAAAAAAAAGGATAATTTTTTTTTTTGTCTAGGCTCATCCCTGTCCTGGCTATCATTCAATGAGCACCAAATAATCTAGGGAGTACCAGAGGGAGAAAAACACGAAGAAAGCACTAAAATAGGAACCTCTTGGAGATTAAAATTCAGTAACTTTGTGTCAGAAGTGCAAGCTTTTCACTGTGGTCTGGATGATCCGGTAGTGAGGGGGTCACTAACTGGTTGAAGGGAAGGAGTCAGAGAGTTGTGGTCAATGGAGGCCTGTATCTAGATGATCTTTCAAGGTCCCTTCCAACCCCTAACATTCTGTGATTCTGAGATTCTGTAATAAGACATATGAAAGCTTTTACAGTGAGAAATATAAAGTAGATTGAATGAAGTGGGATGCTGTGTACCGCACAAATGAAAAAAAAAGTGAAGCGTAGCCCTTAGATGTCCATTTGTCTCAGCTATGAACTAGCAGAGCATCTATTAGCTCCATTCTCATGTGGGATGTGAAGACCACAGCATTCACATTGCAGTTCCAGTCTCAATGCTTTCTCAGTCTCCTCTCCTTGAAAAGCCAAATTAAATTGTGAAATGAAAGAAGATTGCTATTAGAAAACCAGATTGAAGTTTTAACAAGTACTTTCTCCTGGTTTGGCTCACAAAAAGGAAAATATAACCAGTATCACTGGTGAAAGGAAGTGTAGATGCCATGGCTGAACAGAGAATGCAATGATTTTGGTTGTACATGTAAATACACTGTTCCTGCTGTACTGGAGGGAGTAAACGTAACACAAATCCACACTGACTGGCCTAACATGGGTGGGAGAAACTACCAGTCTCCATGATGCTTGAAATATTTTTTGTTATTGCCGTTAGATACTTTTCAAACAGTTAATTTTCCTCCTCTTAAATTCATGGGATTAATAGCAACACCTGAATAGAGCTTTGGTCTTCATAGAATCATAGAATGGCCTAGGCTGGAAGGGACCTTAAGGATCATTTAATCCAACCTCCCTGTCATTGGCAGGGACGCCTCTCAACTAGATCAGGCAACACATGAGGACCCAACGGGGATCGAACCTGCGACCTTGGTGTTATCAGCACCATGCTCTAACTGAGTGAGCTAAAGCTAATTTGAAACAGGGAGACAAAAGATGACTGCTGCTGCAGCTGAAACATCCTAGCATCCAAACAAAGCCAGGGTGTTAAAGGAGGCTGATAACATGAGCTGGTTCTAGGTATGCTGCTCCACTCACACAGACCTGCATAACCTTGCAGCTGCAAGACTGGCACTTGATGAGGCCTTGGTATATGTTAAAAGAGTGTTTTAGTCTGGAGATGCATAAGGATAATGAAAAGATATTCCTTGCTCATCAGTCCAATGAGAAGCACAATCTCCTGTGTTCCTAATGCCATGCCTTAACTTTGGAAGGCAAATTTTCCTGGTGCCACTGGGTGAGGTGGTGTCAGGCAGGTGAGCTAATTAAATTTCAGCCAGCTTCAGGAAATGAAGTCCTACATTATGTGGGTCATCAGTTCTTCACTGAGCTCTTGATCAGGGAACCTCTCGAGATGGCAACTGAGGTAAACAGTTAGCTACCAGGACGAGGGAATATTGTGAAAAACAATATTGTCAGATGGATCTTGACTGATAGCACATGACAGAGACTTGACCCATTCGAAAAAGAAGATAGGTGCAGTGGTGTGTGGTCATGATACACTGAGTCCTTTACTGATATTCTGATAGTATTCCCATTTCCAGATGACTGTCAAAACTTTATTTTTTATTTTTTTTTAACTTTTAACATATTTGCTTGTTTGGATTGAAAGCACTCCTCGTGCATATATAGTTCACTTTATCTGATGTTGCTGAAACCGGACAGCTTGCATCTCATCTGATATGACATTAGGTGAAATAATGGTTTGTTCATCTGAACTGACAATGGACAAACAGCGAACAGAAATAAAGAACTTGTAATTTGTAAAAACACATCCTTTTGCAGATGTCCCCAATTCCTTCTGTCTTGATCACTCTACTTTGTACAGAGGCTGTGAGATATTGTCCTTACTGTGCAAAAATATGCATGAATGATGACTAGGTGATTATTCTCTAAGCTTAGCGACATTGTAGGGTCAACTACATGATAAGGACTTTAGTTTTGCTCTTATTCAAGAGAAAAACATAATTTATGATTGTGCAGATCAACAAGTGTGCAATGCCTGCAACTTGCTTACCTTTAGAGTAACCTCAACTTCTCGAAAAATTCATCATATATAGAAGATTGCTATGGGTCTTGATAGTAGGCCCACAAACTGCAGCAAGGCCATGTGTCACTCCTTCCAGTATTTCTAACAGTTGGGTCGTTCCCTTTGGAGATCTCTTAGATGCAGTAGAAATTTTGAGTGGTAGATGTGGGACTGACCTCTAGACTCAAGATCACTAATCTCTGGGCTTCACCCTAATACTGTAATCTAGAAGTGGCAAATGTCTACTCATACATGTGGTAAGTGCAGACGTCTGTCTTGTAGGCATCTATATCTGTTAGCTGAATAGGTTATCTAATACAGTGAAGCTACCACTCCTAAGAGAATAGCATCTAAAAAAGCCCAAGTCTGCATTATTTTCAGACGATTTAGAATTCTGGAGTGGTCAAATATCCTTGGCTGAGGAAATCAAAGACCATGCTTCCAATTTCTCAATTCACACTGTGGAGCTATGAAAATTCATCACAGATGTATATACATTTCTGGAAAGTTCAACTTGCAATAACTACACCTATTCATCAGTCAGAAGCATCATCAACAGATGCAATTAACCATTTGTGCACCATGTCTTTGAGCTGTTTCCTGGAAACTTTCACCAAAGGAACTGGAACTTGCTGAAATGCGCAGAATGCGAATCTTTCCCATTCTTGATTATGTGGGAGTGTTTCAGTTTATCTGCTCCATTGAATAACCTTGAGAACTGTAGGAAAGTTTTTGCCTTTGCAACTTGAGCTTTTATCTGGCTCAGCCGCAGGCCTAAATCTTTGTTTGCCTTAGAACAGCAGTCATTCAAAATCACTCACTGTACAAAACTCTTTTCATGTAGATGCAGTCTTTTACCAGTGACGTTTACTTAGCATTTTAATGATATAGGGGCATCTTAAATGCAGACACTTTTCTATTGGCAGCGTGAGCCTTCGGAGAAGACAAAGTAATGTAACCTCTCAGGTATCAGCTCCTAGGCTGTCCTTAGGTAGACAGAGATGCTGTGGAGTGTAATGTTCATCTCCAGCAGCTTGATTGAGCTTCAAATGTTAAAACATGTCCTAGAAAGGCATTTGCAGATTTGCAGTATTATTAACAGCCATTAGCTCACAGATGCTAGACTTACACGAGGGCATAATAACCCTTAGGAATTCTGAAACATCTGGCAAATGGGATCAGGAATGTAATTTTGGCTGTTTTCAATGTATCCACAGTGATGTGGCTCCTCTGAGTCTGCTTGCGAGGTTTCTTGTGGGTCTGAGACAATTAAACTACCTATTAGTGTCCTGTACTGTGCAGTGGTGGTGGATCATCTCCGATATCTCTTGCAGCATCTCAGTGCACTCAGTCTGTCTCAGTGCTTTAATTGTTTCATAGCATCACAGCAATGCCAAGTCACTGTCAGGGAGCTGTTCTAAGGGATGAAATCCAGTATCATTTCATTCAGAAACCTGCAGGTGAAACCACTGTTGTGAGCATGTTAAAGGGTGTCTATAACATCTTACATAGATTCCCCTTCTCTTTAAACCTCTAACTTAGATTTTGAGTGGAAGAGTAAACCAAAGCTACAATATTAGTTTTCTATGAGCTAGTCTATTTAACAATTAAGATAAAGTACAGCACTGGTGTCCAGCCTGTGGCCAAGGTCAGGTAAGGTGAAGGAAATAGTGCCTTTTCTTCCCCTTTTCCTCATACTTAATGCAGATCTGAAGCACTAGGTTTATGTTTACCACTTGGCCAAAGAAAAATATCTGTCACTGTGAGGGAAAGAGCTGTGTTACAGTTGGAAGCACCAGCATCTATGGTTATCCCTTACACTCAGGTTGCTTCACAGATTATAGTGCCATTGTCATCAAGATTTCTACTGTGATGCCCCACTGTCACAATATGATGTTCTGACAATTTATCAAGGCCTACTATGACTACGATTATAGTTGGACTGCACATAAATTGCACAACACCACACAGTTTGTGTCAAAAGAATACATAAAATCTATTACAAAAGCTTATTCATCATCCAGTGATGCCTACCTAACAAACAAAAGGTACATATGTAGTTTCAAATAGTTTTAAAACATAAGATTTTAACAGCTTTATGAAACTAGGAGGCTTTCACATCTCCAGCTGATTGGATTGTAAAATGGTTGAATAGGGAGAGAAATCCTACTTTAGGAAGCATGAAAAAGACAAGATATCATGAAACACAAGCACTTTGCTGAATAGTGCTTTTCTAAATATTTTGACCTTAAATATCTTTTTTAGTTCACCATTATCATATTTAGAAATCACTTCAAATATTCATAAAAACCATGAGAGATTCTACAATCATTAGCTTGAGATTCTTCATTTTTTACACCAGACCTCTGTCACTCTCCTCAAAAATGAAGACATTTGAGGCCAGAATTTATTCTGAGATGTAATTTTGTACATATCAGGCTCACAAAATTATAGAGTGATTATATATTTGAATGTACATTTCTGTGTTGCATTCTTGAATTGATTACCTTACAGTCTTGCATAGTTGAATTAATTAACTCATAAGAAATCAATGTTATTTCTATGCATTTTAAAGTATATTTTTGCTATGTATTCTCATCACAATCCATGACAATAATCACCATCAATAGTATTATGGCTCTCATACTCAATTTCAACACCAAAATATAAGGAAGTTGCAAGCATTCGCTCTTTTTCAGTGACAAAACTCCATATGAGCAAGTTCACCATTAATCAGCCAACACTTCAGATGGATTAGCAAGAAACTGCATTTGAGTGCTGGATCTGAGAATGCTGAACCATGACAAACAAGGAAAATTTCTCACACAGTGTATTAAGTAATATGAAAATATTGGAAAAAATGAAGTTCATGTTACCAAAACCTCCTGAACTTCAGGAAGTCTGTTGTATTCTTTGTTCATTTAATCAGCTGCTTTAATTTTCCCTTTGGGAACCAAATTGCATTAACTTAGAATGGCAACAAGACTTAAGAAATAAAAAGCTGTTAGACTAATTTTTGTTTTTATAAAATCAATGCCAACAATCCATAATCTATTTCTTTCTTACATTCTACTTCTTTATATAAATTATCTGTTTACCTATTTGGCATCAGAAACATCAGGTTGGCTGTAACATGAGACTTGAGGTAAACTGCATTTTTTTAAACATAATGCTTTTCACAGGCATCACACTTCCTACTTGACAAGTCCTGGAGAGTCCTACAGAACCAACTACAGTTCAAGGTGATTCATTCTGACAGATCATTCCTTTGCTACAATAAAAGAAAGATGAAAGGAAATTTGCAGAAAAATCATTTGGGGCTATTCCTCCTCCAATATTTGTGCTGGTGTGTGTTTATATGTCTGCCTCCTGTACTGTAACACATGGAAAGGATCCTGCTCTGCTGCTGTGGTCCATCCACAGTGATCTGTCACAGGCTAGGAAATTATCTTCACAGTGATCCTGGCCACCATGAACTTGGTTTTCTGCAGAGACAACACAAATCCCAAACCAGCATTTCTTCTATAAAGTCTCGGTGAAAAATGGAAGGAAAAATTATGCACGTCCCAGTACTAATGTGGAGCCTGACTATGATCTGAGGAAAAAGGACTGCTGGAGAGAGACAGTTCACAGTGACAGGGCTGCATGAACACAGGACTACAGCCACTGGTAACCAGTTTCTCCAGGAGAAATCCTAACTGGATCTAAATAACAACAATCTTCACCATGAAAGTGGCTAAGTAATGAGACAGGAGCCCACACAGGATGTGAGATCTCTGTCGTATGAAATTTTCTAAAGTCCCATGGATGAAACCCCGAGCAACTTGATCCAACCACGAAGTTATTCTTGCTGTGAGCCAGAGGTTAGTGACTGAAAACTGAAACTATTCTATTATTATCTGATTGTCTTCTCCTACAGGAGATAATAGCTAGCTTGGAAACCAAGTTCATCTTCCTCCAAAAGTGCTTCATTCATACATAGACCTAATGTGACCCTGCAAACCTTTAAGACAGTGAGTGTTTTGCAAACTTTATCAGTCTGTGGGCATGGAAATATTTCCAGTGGTGGTCCAGATCTTAAGAGCAGCTTTAAATCTCTTCAGAAGAAGTTTCTTTTATTTAGTTAGCTTTCACAGATTCTTTATTAGCAGGTCACAGATGCCTACGTGTCCATATGCCACACTGAAAACTCTTGTTTTGATGCTTCTAATGAGAACAATGTTGGATCAGACTTGACTTTCATTATTTTGCAAAACCATCCTCTCTAAAGAAATAAATTTGGTCCGTGCTCTCTCCGCCTGTCTCTTTTTCTTTCCATGCACAGACTCTCCCTGAGTAAACAGTCTATAAAGCAAAGAAAATCGTATCTCATTTTTTATGTAGGAGAATGCAGAGATCTTTTCTCCCTTGAAATGTTGTGAAATGGGAAAAATAAGCTACTTGACTTCGTTAGAAAGAAAATTTATAGGAAAGTTTTACCTGAGAAGCTTATCTTTTCTTACAGAGTCACTGTTTTACACATTGACACAGAAAGTCACATGGAGAAATGTAAGGTTTTGTGGAGAGTCTGAGACTTGGAAATCTATGCCTCATTCTACTTCACATATAAAAAACCCAGAGGAACTTAATTACCTGTTTCCATTTTCCCATCTTGTGCTGCAGGCCCATCAGGAATTACACTCTTCACCTGAAGAAACTCATCCGGCTCATCCCCACCAATGATGGTAAATCCAAAACCCATGTTGCTTTTCTTAAGAGTTGTGCTGAGGAAAGTCCCCTTCAGTTGTGATGCATCACGGGTGAAGAGTGGTTTTTCTACATCAGTCAAACAAACAAGAAGGAAAAAAGTTCTGATCTAGTAATGACACAGCAGGTTCAGCACATAACAATAATGGCTGACAGAATGTGACAGTGTACAAAACCCAAGGAAATAAAGAGTGCAGGCATTCCAGGAAAAATGTCTGTGAGTTACTGTATTAATATAAAGCTTAAAACGTATTTCTTATCTATGGCAGATCAGCCATAAGTGGTGAATTATAAATATTCTTTCATATTAGAAATACATTTAGAATTTGCTATCGTGTAGCTAAAATAATTACAACAATCAAAATGATCTGTGAGGTAATCTTTAAACCTCTTTCCTAACCCACAAATTCAGCTTTGTCTACGAAGTAATACATCCTCCATAATTTCCCTCCCAACCACAGTAAGGAAAAAAATGCCCTGAACATCTTATTCTGTTTGTTAACAGGCAGTGCTGAATATCAGGTGAGCTTTCATCTCCAAACACGCAGGGTTTTGGCATCCAACAAGTGACACACAGTAACTGCTGTGCACCCTTCGGGTCCCTCCTCTGCATGCCTTGGTGTGGGGTGTGGGTGGCGGGGTCTTGCCATGCCTCTCTCCCGTGCTGCTCTCGGTGAGGAAGGGTGGGAGGAAGGTGCAAAGGTTGTGACTCCGACTACTCTTGCTACGTACAGTGGTGGTGAGGCTGGGCTGGCTGCTGGCCATGCCAAGGACATACCGTGCAGCCTGCGCGTCCCCGTGGGGTCGCGCCGGCACTGGGACAGGTCATTCACGCTGCGGGACCTCTTGGGAACGAGGCGCAGGTGGGCGAATTTGGGTCTAGGTAAGGTTGATGAGGAGCTTTCTACTGTCGCAAAGGAGAACAAGCCTCATTTTCTGGCTATAACCTTATGTTAAAATGTATTTGTCTCTACCAATACTATTTGCTGCTGATACAGATCATTTTAAGCACATTAATTTTTATGTTACCAAGAGGCTGTATTCTTGTAAACTTCTATAACACAGTGCTTGAGGCTTTTAACTTAATTGATGCTTGCTAGATGAGCTAGCTTAGAAACATACCAAACATCAATTAACGGTAATTTAGAGAAAGTACAATTAATTATTTCAGTGTTGCCAACCTTGGGTGCTCAAGAGAGAGTCATACATTCCCAAGAATAGAATTTATGATTTTATTTAGAAAATGACTTTGGGGCTCTTATTGTGCTTTCTGTTTCTCAGCCTTTAGGAAATGCTAGGGACAACTTTTCTGTCTTTTCTCTGCACCTCTGAAGGTCAGAGTATTTTAGGTGGCTCGTGAGTCCCGCAACTCTGGGAGCTCAGACATTTAGGGAAGAGAAATGTTCGGAGATATGTGATAACATTGTGAGAATTGGCAACGCTACTCTTTTAATCAGACTATGATGGAATCATTGTCACATAAACAGGAGAGCAGGATCTTTCATCTTAAGTGAGATAGCTGACACAGTACTGTACCTCGGAAACCTTGGGCCTGCATAGGCTTTGTTCCAAGTTCTGCGTTGGGCATGTTATGCTGCTGTAGCTTCCTTTTTGCTTCTAGGACAGGGTTTTCAAATTGTGTTCTTCTATTTATGTGGCTGGAAAAAATTTGGTTTTGATTAAAAACTGGGTTCGGTTGGGGAAAATGATCATTTTCACAGTAGGATGCTGTATGTGACTTCAGTGCGTGTGGTTAGAGAGTGAAACCCGTATGAATCCCCAACGGGCCTGAGCGTGTCCCTTATACTCTACACAATGTTGCTGGGGACAAAAATGGACAATCTAGTGCACTGCATAATGAACAGCACTGAGATGTGCCCTATCCTTTTGGTGTGCTGAGCTCTGCCACTCACAAATGGTTTTGATCTATAGGTCCACGTATTAAACAGCAGTCCTGCTGAAGCATGTTACAATGGCAGTTTTTCTTGTCTTTAGCACAAGCATTCTTCTGTGCACGAATCAAAGGATCTGAAGCAGTTTTGTGCATTATTATCGAATAGCTGTAAGTGAAATTACTTAATCACTTACAGGAAAGGTCAAGCCTAGAACAAAAGGCTTTTATGATTGCAGCTTAAAAATAAATCTAATATAGGAAATAAATTGAAGATAATTTCTTTTTAATTCTATGGTACGTATCTGCTCAGCTGTACAGAAAGATTGGATGTTGCAGAAACTAAGTTAGATTAGAACTACACAGATAAATACACTAAATACAAGAAAAGTTGATGTACACATTTTTTCTTTACGTTTTACATTTCCTACAACGGGTCAGTAAGTACAATTCTGTCATTACACCACTAATTTTCTGTATTGTGTTTAGAAGCACTATCTTAACCACACGATCTCTTCATATTCTTGATTTTAATTCTTTAATTTATTGCCTACATTTTATCAACCAATGGGCAATCCTACAATCCTGTCCTGTGAGGTGTTTCACATGTTTTCTGAAGAAGGCAAAACAATTTAGTAGGTTGCATTGAACATCTCCTCAAGATAGAATCACAGGAGGATCACAACTGAGAACTGTGCTGAAAACATTGTTCTGGGGAGATAAATGAATCTGTACAGAAGAGCAGGTTTTCAAACATGTCACACCTTATTTGTTCTCACTAAGCTACTATGTACTGAGTTCTTCTGAAAATCCAATCCAGATCATGGGCTTTAAGAACGTGGAGATGTGACCTAGGAACTTCTGAAACTCTCATACTCTGAGAAGTGTTGACTACCTTCAATTTATATTGAAATGACCTTTTATGCCACATTAAGCACTTTTCAGGTCCCTTGGGATTCATAGGTGGAATCATCATTAAGAAGTGAGGTAGAGGAAAGTCAGCAAGTCCTATGGGAGTACAATATACTTGGAAAATTAGGATTTAGTGGCCAGAGATAATGCAATGAAAAGATTTCCAGTCATGTAAAAGAATATTTGACTTAATGGAAGGAAGTAGCAGCTCCAGCATTTATCACATTTACTTCTTGTAAATTTTAGTCTATGCTGCAGACAGAGAAAGTCCCTTTAGTTTCTTCCCTTCTTCAGACAAGCTGTTAAAGATTGTAGGCCTTCCCCTTCCCAGAATTTTTCTTTCTAGCTACACAATGCGAATTGTCATTGCCTTCAGTACCTTAGTCTACTGCAAACCTAGAAATGTACGATGGAACAGAGACAGACTTCACCAATTAAAAATGGAAAAAGACAAAAACTTATATGCATTAAATAGGCTAATTATGAACTACTACCATTATAATGAAAAAGGTGATTTTCATGCTACCACCTATCATGTGATGTATTTCAGTACTTTAAAGGAAATAGTACTTTTGTCATTACACAAGACAGTGATGAAACATCACGTGAAATAGCACATAAAGTTCTGACCAAAGGAGTTTTAGCTTTTTAGTCAAGCAGAATTAATTCTGATATACAATCGCATTCTACGAATATATCTGAAAGTAAATATTAGAATGTATTAAAGATGTCAGGATTTCAGACTTGACATCTGTAGGCTGCTTGAAAGCAGAAGTGTGAAATTATGAAACAGTTTCCAATAGCAGGTAGGGGGTAAAATAGCTTGCTTGTCTTATGTTAGCATTTGATAAGATTAAAAACAGGATTGCTACACAGTTGTTTAATTGCTTCAACACAGGGATTAGGTTTTATTTCAGAGGGTCTAAAATATCCTGCCCTCGACTTCAGCTGCTCTTCCAGAAGAGCATGGGTTTCCCAGCTTTTGTGCCATATTATGCGGGTGTAATGGATATCCAAGACCCCACTACAGATCTGCATTTTGAACCTTGAACTACACTTTATGTCATTCTGTAATTGCAGGCCACATCTCAGTGCCTTCATTTACACAGAAATGTCTTCAGTAATGGCTATCTTGAAAACGACCTTTCTGTCCTAGCAGCCCGAACAGCTTCCTGTCTGCAGAGACACTTGAAGCACATCAAGCGGTTGGTGCAACCTTAATAATTCTTATCCCATATTTTGAATGTTTTATGATAGTGTGCTGTCTTGAAAGCACAATGTGAGAATTCCAACATATTCAAAAAACCGCATTAAATATTGTGTCCAAGAGGAGTCAAAGAAAAGAAAATTATACTTGTAATCACTCACTTTTTATCAGCCAGTAACACTGGATTTATGCTCCTAGACTGATGAGACATGAAACACATCTCTTTCATGCAATTTTAAGTGCTCTACAGCTTCATGGCAAAATCAGAAAAATTGTTACTGATGAGTTTACCTGAGAAAGAAGTTATTAAGCTAAGTAGTTACCTTGAAAGGACAATCTAGCCTTTCATCTATCTACTTCAACTGCATACAAAATAGATATTACTAACCCAGGCCTTAACAAGACAAGCCAAATGCTAGTTTTAGAGAGGGCTACAAATAAGTGCTTTTGTGGTTAAAATAGATTTTGGATGTGATCCAAAAATGTATTGCTCATTGCTCACAGCATCTAATTCAGTGAGGACTTCTAGCTTCACTTTTTTCCCTTTATTTTGTACAATGCGTATTAAACATAAAAGCCTAATCCAAAGATGAGAATCCAACTAACTGCGGCTGTAGAGAAGAATCATCATGCTGCCTTTTGTTTGTTTTCTAGAGCTAGGAACCCCAAATTTTCCTCCTCAGAGAGGAAGGGGTAGTCGATGCTGCTGTCCTCTCTCAGCTTGCCGTATGCTGACTGGGGATAACCCCTCACAGGTAGGGTTTGGTTTGGTGCTACAATTCGCTGGGAAGTTGAAATGCTGTCTCTTGCATTATGAGTGGGTACTGTCACCACCAGCCAGCCTATAAGACATAGGCACCATTCTGCCATCTCTTCAGTGAATATGACCAGGTTAAGTTATTTCTGGGATGGAGTTTCACTATAGATGTGCTTAAGACAACTGAAGCACACACTTTGGAGATTTATGGGCAGTGATGCCTAATAAGCAGAATTTAGCTGATGGCCAAGATACTGAGCCCTGCCAAAATGGTAGCATGTCTAAACGTGCATCAGCAGAAGGCATTTAACCTATCTTCTTTTCAATGTATGGGGTTTTTTGGTGATTTTTGACTCTAACTTTTGAAATTGTTGCCTATAACCCACCGAAGTAATTCTGAGGATCAGGATGCCTAAAAAAGATGGACACTTCTGCGCATAACTTTTTAGTGCCTAACTACTCTTTGCAGTCATATTTTTCAGTTACTAATACTTTATAATAATAAAAATAAGTGAAATAAGTTTTTCTTTTCTGAGTAGAAGCAGGGCGTCATCAGAAATTTTAAATCAAGCAGGTATATTTTTCCAGAATAAATACCTGTATGGCTAATTTAGCTGTTCTATTAAGAAGGCCATGTCCGGAAACTGAGCTCTGTGTTGTAGTTAATCATCCTTAAAAAGGAGAAATAATCTTTTGGCAATTAGAATGCTGAAAGACCCAGCGCACTCTAATAACCACATTCTCTCCATAGTCCTGCACAGCTAAGTGTTGCTAGTTCTTAGTTTATAAATTAAGAGAAAATTGCGTGAAAGTTAATCCATGTATAGCAAATACTTCTCATTTATGTCAAATATCTACACCTCACAAATGAAGCCTGGACCTGCATAAAAAGGCAAATAAAAATTTTAATAATGTCTCACACCTACATTTATGCATGGTAAGTTATACTGGAGGCCTTATTTTTAACAAAATTTGCAAATATGTTGTGATTAGTCTTTATTAACTTTACTAGAAATACCTCTAAAGTTTTTCTTTGTTTATTTTTTTGAGCTTTTCCTCTGGTTTCAGAATATTGGAGCTGAGCATGGCTGGTCCTAGTAAGGTGCACCTGGGTCTGTCTGCCTTATTTGCTCATCGTTGCAAACTTCCCACAGGATACAAATATTTCAGTCAGTAGAGTACAAGCCTTTCTTTCACTGACAATTGTACAGGCCTGCATGTAAAGTTGGACTGAACTTGAATGTCTGGAAGTTCATAACCTAACTTTTCACTATCTACCCACTTTTATGACATAATTAAGAGAGTTTATTGTAATCTGATTTTATCTATGAAGTGTGAACATCTGTTCAATACTGGTTATAAAAAAGGAGTGACTGCCACTTCTTAGCATGAAAAATGGAAAGCAATTTTTGTTTCAAACTTGTTGAGCTCAGACAGCAAATTAAAGTACAACTACATTTTACTGACTGTAAAACTCCTTGCGAACTTAGCGCGGCTGCAGTTTTAATGCCATCCTGTGAACAACCATTCAATTTCTAAAAATCCCTGAGCCTGCAGTAGATTTGATATATCTTTCCACAAATCTTATCTATGGTAGGATTAATAAATTTGGCACTAACAGCCTTAAAGTATGCAATTGCAGGGTAACATCTGGGCCTGGTGCCTTGTGTCTGTTTACCTATGGTTGGACATGAAATGGAGACAAATACTTGTTCCTTTTCCGACTCTCCAGTGAAGTGTGAACCTCACTGGTGCCAGAATGCCTTGGGCTGTGCTTAACAACCAAGCGGTGTCTCAGTAAGAGATTAATGTACAGAAATTGCACAACACCTGTTACTCACCGAAACACACTAAAAACCACCAGGGAAGAAGACTTACTCACACCCAGCAGCTGCATAAGTGCATGTGCAGAAACCTTCAGGGGGGGCTAAGTACAAGGAGATATGAGACCTCCAGTCCTGAGCTACTTCAGGATACTGTAAAAGAACTCAGGCATAAAAAGATAGAAATTTAAAGGCATTACATAGGGACTTCAAAAATTTCCTTACTTTTTTGCTCCAATCTGGTCTGACTAAGCTCTTCCACATGAGGGCAGGGAACAAGCTGGCAACAAAGAAGCAGAGTGGGTGCTTTTGCATTTGGAGAAGGGGACAGAAGGGGTCCGCAGGGCAGTGGGCAAACACTGGTCTAATTTGTTTGTCTGGGGCTTGGGAAGGTGCATGGGCATCCACAAGCTGTTATTATTACAGCAGCAAAATGAGTCTTAATGTTCCAACTCTCCAGAAATCAAATCTTTTTCTTGAGCTCTCTGTCCAGCTCTATCCCATGCATGTAAGAGTAGCATATCCGGAGGTCTGGAAAAGCCGCAGACCCAGTATCTGTCCAGAGTGATCCTGCAGTAAAAGTACGGGTATGGATTTGAGAGATCAAGGGAATGATGTGATACACAAACTAGACTTTTCTATTTTGTGTGGAACAACTAGAATAAATTTACTGCTTGAGTGCCAGGATTTGAAATTGAGATTCTAGGTCAGGGGGCATCTTCTCTAAAGATCTCTCTTTTTAATAAAAGGAACTAATAGATAGATCTCAGTCTTTCAAAGCGCTGTCAGCACAGTGATGGGGAGTGGCTTTCTCCCTCCTCTGCTGTATACTTTTGAGAACTGACCATTCCGAATAGGTATAACAATTTTGAATCTCGATTCACTTTGCATAAGTCTCATTCACTGTATTAAGCTAAAAAGCAGAGAAAATAACTTCTCTGATTTACCCATTTTATGTAGGAACTTGCCAGAACAGATTCTACCTAGTACTTCAAACAAAAGCTTTCTATTGCCCTTTGCACAGAGGAGTAAGAATCTTTTTTTCTTGTTTCATGACTAAAATAAAACCTGAAAAAAAAAGCAAGGATTGTGCTGTGAAAACAGAAATTTATGTTCTCTTGTTTTCAGCTGCACTTTTAAGTATAAAACAAAACACAGCATCCCTAATATTTTATATGCAGCTTATAAATAACCTGCCTTCTTATACAAGCAGTGTAAACTTCTGATCTGAGCTTTGCTCTATTAATTGATTAACAAGATCTTTACCTCACTGGATACTCAAACTGTACATAGAAAACACAATATTTCTCTGATGAACATGATCTTTGTAGAAGTATCATCTGGAATGATACCACGAAATCAGACCCTGGAGAAAGAGAATAACCGATTGCAAGAGTCCCTGATTTGAGAGACACTGAATATATTTGGACACGTTAGATATGCTGGTGACTGAGAATTCCTGGTACACCTTCAGTTTAACAAGTCAAATAATCTTACCCATGCCTTGCCAGGCTAAGCACTACAGAGGATACTAGTATTAGGTTATGACATATTAACAGCTACTTAATATTGAATTTGGGAACTTACTCAACATAATAAGTGCCATAAATGGGATCATCAATTTTCTCCCAGCCATATGGAAGCTCTGAAAAACAAAGAGTTATCTCTCTCAGTAAATGCAGTACAGAATATTAAGATTTCTAGTAACAGATTGTGGATCTTTGCAGGGCGTTGAAGGAAATAACTTGATAGTGAAGTTAGAAACAGTGACCAAAGCAAATGTCAAATCTTGAACATGTACCATGGCAGCTACAAGTAGTAGTAACTTGAAAACTGGTATGCAAACACAGATCTCAGTCTTTAGAATAACACATTTTAGTCGAACCACTTTATTGTTCCAACAGCTGTGCCAGCTATCAACTGCAGCACATTTTGTATGACATCACCACCGGAGGAAGTGAGGGCATTCTGTTTTCCCAAATAGGTACGCACAAAAGAAGTACTTTGCTTTTTGAGATTTTTTTCTTCGCTAGGAATTCTGGAAAAGTCAGTGTTGGAGGAACAAAAAGAGTTTGCTTTCTGCCACATTGGTGCAGTAAGTGTAACGACATGTTCTTTAGAAGCTTGTACTATTTGTATTACTGTGATGGCAATTTCACAGGTATCAAATGCATCCTGTTCCAAAGCTTAGTTATATACCAAGGACATAAGAGTGCACAGTAGTACATGGAAGTACAAATCAAAACAAGATATTATAGCATCTTCTGTCCTTAAAGCTAATTACATTTTGCATCAATAGAGAAGACATTTAATTATAAATACCTAAAGCTTTCAAGTATTAACAATTGAAATGTTAAACACATTAACAATCTTGAAAATCAATCTGTGCCCATGTACAAGCAAACTCTCATATATATCCATAAATACATATTTTATTATCATTCACACTGAACATTTCAAGTAATATTACACTGTAAACAGAACTTCATCTTGTGTTCAAAAAGCACCAGATACGACAAGTGTCTCATTTGACACAAACAGGGTAAAAACCTCCGTGCCAGATGTGATGACTTTGAGGAACTCACAAAAGCATGGGCATTCCCATCACGCACAGGTATTGATTTCTGTGCAGTTAAAGACTATGGCACAATATACAGGGAGTGGTACTGAGATTCTAAAAGGACATTTGATTCTGAAACTCCTTATCTCAGATTTTTTTTTCTTCCTTTTCAAGCTAGTTACACTTTTAAAGTAACTTTTTGGAGACAATAAGAGTTCTGAACTAGATAAAACAGAACTGATGTAGCTCATGCTGAACACAGTATTGAAACTGGCCATTAAAAAGTACTCCTGGATGATTTGACCTTTTCTTTTTTTTTCTTCTTTTTTTTTTTTTTAGGGACAATGTGAAGAGATGACTATTGGTATGCTAACAGAAAAGTAAAGCCCGACTCACAATAAGGAGATTGAATTGAAGAGTTAAAAAAAACAATGTTAAGAAATTGTTTCACCTCTGCCTGTTACTTCCTCACTGCTACATATCTGTAATATCTTATTCTGTCTTGAGTGAACCTGCTGAGGCTACTGTGGTCTTCATGCCTCATTGCCCTCAGATGATGTTCCTGCTCAGCCCTTTCCAATACTGCAATGTAGTATACAGAGACTGGCAGATGAGGAACTTCATAAATTTGTAACAAAAAGCTCAAGGCCTTCCATGAGCAAACAGTGCACACTCACAGCCCAGAAGGTCAATCGCATCCTGGGCTGCATCAAAAGAAGCGTGGCCAGTAAAACTGCTCTGCTCTGGTGAGACCCCACCTGCAATGTTGTGTCCAGCTCTGGAATCCTCAACAGAAGAAGGACATGGACCTGCTGGAGCGAGTCCAGAGGAGGCCACAAAAATGATCAGAGGGCTGGAGCACCTCCCCTATGAAGACAGGCTGAGAGAGTTGGGGTTGTTCAGCTTGGAGCAGAGAAGGCTCTGGAGAGACCTTATAGCAACCTTCTAGGACTCAAAGGGAATCTATAAGAAAGATGGAAGCAATCTTTTTTAGCGAGATCTGTTGCAAACGAACAAGGGCTAAAGGTTTCAAACTAAAAGAGGGCAGATTTAGACTTGATATAAGGAAGAAATTCCTTTCAATGAGTAATTGTAGAACATTGTAAGGTTCACTCATGGAGTGAAGTTTTTTCTTTAGTTTAAGCAGAATTTCCTGTGCTTCAGTTTACACGCTTTTCCTTCCTGTCCTGTCACTGGGCACCACTGATTCCATCTTCCTCGCACCTTCCTCCAGGCATTTGTTTAGACTGATATCCTCTCCTCACCCCCAGCCTTCTCTTCTCCAGGCCAAGCAGTCCCAGCTCTTTCAGCCTTTCTTTATATGAGAGAAGCTCCAATCCCTTCATCATCTTGGTGGCTTTTCACCAGACTCTCTCCTGTATGTCCATGTCTCTTTTGTACTGGGGAGCCCAGAACTGGACCCAGAACTCCAGCTGTGTCTCACCAGTGCTGAGTAGAGTGTAACGATGGTCCTTGACCTGCTGGCAATGCTCTGCCAACTGCAGCCCAGTAGCCTGCTGGCCTGCTTTGTTACAAGGGCATGTCAGGGCCTCATCAAGTAGTCACCAAGCATGAGAAAGCCCAGGTGCTGCTCTTTTCAAACCTGCCCAGAACTTTAGTAAAATCTGTAGGAAATTGACTCTACAATAGTTCCTACAGAGTCCTGTGCAACCTGAGACAAGACTGTGCAATGTAATCCAGAAATATTGAAAAAGAAAGCAGCTGATGCACGAATCTCATACTGCTCCTACAGTAAGATTTGTTCCCAATGCATGAAAGATAAATAGTAATAATTTGCTACGAAAAAAAAGATATATTTACACAACCTTATGACACAGAACATATCTAAAAAATTAGTTTAAATACTATATATACATTTTATTTTCCTGTAATCTTGCAAGGTTTTCTTCCCCTGATTAATTTAATGCTGCTTTCATACCTAGTCATCTAAAATTACATCCCCTTAGAGAAAAGTGTGGCAGGCACTGGTAAAATCTGTATGTACTTAAATATACACATAAGAACACACATACACAGAGAGATGTGTGTCTAGGTCCCTTTCCCAAACCCTATTAGTACACAGAGATTTTTCTAACTATGAAATTACAAAAAAATAAAGTGTTTTGCACAAATTTATAAGCATCTTTCTGTACATATATATATACATTTTAAAGTGTATGGATTCAGAGGATGCATTTTATTCTACATATGTATGAAAATGTGAAATAATTTGAAGATTTACTATTAACCTATTGGCCTATTTTTTCCTAATCTAATGATGCATAACTGTATTTATGAACTGGCACAACTATTGAGAAGGCAAATGGCAAATCCCATTTTCTAGTGTAAAAGTCTGTAAAAATTTAATGAATTGGACATATTATGAAGAATCCACTTTTAAATGGATGAATTGAACCACTGATTATCTAACATCATAAAATAGTCATGGGTTCAGAATAAGGGAAATAAAAAATTACCTTCATGTACCATAATAGATATAAACCCCCCGTCAGGCTATGCTCTAATTTCATTTTTCTATTTGAGATGCAGCCTGTAAGCTATGTTTAATTAAAATTCTGTGTTGACCAGTAAAATGGAATTGCTAGAGCACAAACTCTAAGGTCCCTGCACTTCCCCAAAGTACGTCAGATAAAGTTAGTGTAGTGTAGTTTACTACCGAGCTTCTGTTAGAAGAATCTTCTGCTACATTTGGTTTCAGGAGCATTGTGATTATTTTTCATTGCATTAAATAGTGGCATCTATTCCACTTTTCTCTGTTGAAATGAAAGACTACAGGGCAGGAATACTTTAGTGCTTCATAAAGTAGGAAACTAAGCATTTGCCAAAATAGTGGTGAGGGCATTACAGTTTCTCTTTTTTGTTCCACTGTGTCCCATGATGATCATTAGGGGTGAGAATGAACAGTAAACTTTTATAAAAGAGAATTGTTATAAAACACTTATCAAAGAGATTACTCTTGGTCACTATGATTTGAATTGGGAATGGAGCTATAACTTATAGCAATCTCTGGTATTCAGAGATTGATATGCTAGCATGCCAGTTCATGTAACCAACAGTTTCGTGGTAACTGTGTTATATTTGAAGTTTACATTTGCATGAGTTCAACACTTCTATCATCTGTGTCTTTCAATTCTATTGATTCCAGAAGGACTTCTCTGTATAAAAATCTTTAATGTCTGACATGTCTTTCCAACAGATCTCCTTCCATCACCAAGTGGAGGGCTTGCTCAGGAACATTTGTAAAAATCATCATTTAAAAATCAGCAATTGTGCAGCCTTTGACAATGTTGATACCACAAGTGGATGGAAAGGTGTTGGATAATTTGTAGTGTGTATACATGCTCCAGATTTCACATTTCATGCTTTATTCCTTAACTGAGAAGCAGTATCTAGCTAACACTGCAGCAGCCATCACAAAATAAAAATGATCAAAAAGGTATAGCTGATACTAACACACTTTGCTCACTGTGCATCTGGGTAAGCTTTTAAATGCAGAAGATGATGAATTTCTAAAAGTTAAATGCCCAATGGTAACAAAGACATGGTATTTTCAAAGAAAAAAAAAGAAAGAAGGAAAGAAGGAAAGAAAAAAAGAAAAAAAAGGCTAATATGAATTCAATAATCAATGGTAATGCCTTCCCATCAGAGCCTGTTTATGCTAATGGTCCAGATGCTCTTGTTTTGTATTTTGAAAGCTGTGGTGTTTCAGAATAATTTTTGATGGTGCCACTTAATCTTCTCTGGGGATAGAGGAAGGAGTACATTTTGGATCTCAATATGCCAAGATGAAAAAGTATATTACCAAACCCAAAGACAAATTTTTCTGAAGTTTATGAAGTACACACTGTGTTAGAGTCACAGGAACCTCTTAAGGTTTCAGAACAAGAGCCAGCATTGTGTTACTACCTTACTGACAGGTTGGAAAGAAAGATGAGAGCATATTTCTTGAATCAGCTGCAATCAAAATATTTATATAGTACAAAAGAATCTAGTATGAGAGAGAAAAAGAGAATATAATCCGTGCTGTTACTGAAAATGCTGTCAATAAGGATGTGGAAGCTGTGGAAGTCAGCATGAGTTCAGTTCATCTGCCTTGTTAACATCCAGGTACAGGTCAGGAATTTTTTTCTAACCTATCTATGAGACTTTTCAGAAAAATATTGTATCTTTCCACTCAACAGCCTGTGTTTTATTTTATCGTTGGCTTTCTCTCTTCTCTTTTCTTCCTCCCTGTTTCAAATTCAGTTTGCCTTTTCAAGGCAGTTACCTACTACAGAGGGTATCAAAAGAGCTGGGTCAAAAGTTACAAAATACCATGTAACTCCATAGTCCAATGCAGTTGCACACTCTTTCAGATTCTTTAAGCTATACCATCTTTGCAAATACTTCTCTGTAAGTCTAAACCAGTACTCCTCACTGCATAGCTTACACAAAATATATTGCCTGCAATAACTTAAGGCATAGCATACAGATTGCTGGGCAATGGATGCTGCTCATGGCGTATTATGCTGCTCCCTCAGGAGCAGAGGGCTGGAGATGTCTGGCTGGGATTCTTTCCTTAGCACATGTACACATTGCCTGGATGATATATGAAACAGATGAAGTAGTTGTGCTGCTGCTCCTAAAACCTTTTGTTACAGGTTGCCCTAAGGGAAGAGAGGGTAACATTGCTCATCGAAAATCAGTATTTAACCTACTATCTGCACACCTGTATGAATTCTACTAGGTCGCCTATCTGCACACCACCTAGGAGCTTCAAAAACAAATTAAAAATCAATAGGTATATGCTATGTTAAAATCTGTTATCCCACCTCAACAGGTTCCTCCACTTAGCCATGTTTCAAATGTCACTGCTTGAACTGAAAAATGTAATTACTGACTGGATTGCCCTATGCTAGCGCACAAATCAAAAGCTGCATGAGAAAAGAAATTAGATACAAAAATTGGAAGCTGAATTTGCCAACCCACGAATATAACAGCAAAGGCAGGAGGGACAATCCTTCCATAGCAAAATCAAATTCGTTCTTCCTATCATGGAAGACCTGGAAAACACAGGGAATGTACCAACTTCAAGCCAAGTCATGTAAGCTCAATTTCAGTTAAACTCATGTTCTCCACCTGCCATTCTCATACCAGCAAATTTCACAGTCGTGACTGTTTATGTTCTGTATGTAATCAAAACCCATGCATATACAATTTATTCTCACAAACAAAATGACATTATACATAATTTCTTCTTGCACAATGGAAACAAATGTCTAAGTAACATTCACATCTGATAAACCCATCTTCTTTCTGTGCAGCTTATTGTGACATGCTACATCCTTAACTGTGCAGAATATAGATTATTAAATATTAGTGGCAATTCAATAGTATTTTCTCCCACCATTGTTACTGAGTGAAATACTGCCAACAGCAGAGATATTTTTAACATTAGGTGCACTTGATCCCTCTGACATGCAAAACTGTAATGTCTAATCAAGATTTGCATTAATACAGTGAAAAAGTACCAGGTGAATTACTGAATTTAGCTGTCAATAAAGAATTCATAAAGGGCTTGTTAGCTATTAATTCAAATAAAAATAATAATAAAAAACAATTAAAAAGAAATGAGGGGGAAAGAACCCCACTTACACGTTGAGAATTTAGTTAGGTTATTGTAGGTAGTTCCTGAGATGGTTTCTTTAGTAAAGCCTTAATGAAGAACTCAGCTGTCAACAGCTTAGCGGGCAACAGCTGGTTGGAGTATTCTCCATAGCCCTTTTCAAGAGAAAGCTTAGAGTTTCCATTTAAAGATTCCAAACAAAAGACAAAATCCTGTTTTCCATTTATTTAGAAATAATAGCTTTAATGAAAGCAGGAATATTCCCTGAAAAATATTTATTATTAAAATTTCATTGTTTTTCATAAAATCACAGAATCACAGAATGTTAGGGGTTGGAGGGGACCTCTAGAGATCATCTAGTCCAGCCCCCCTGCCAGAGCAGGATCCCCTAGGGCAGCCACACAGGAACGCGTCCAGGTGGGTTTTGAAAGTCTCCAGAGAAGGAGACTCCACAACCTCCCTGGGCAGCCTGTGCCAGTGCTCTGTCACCCTCACAGTGAAAAAGTTTTTCCTGATGCTTTTGCAGAACCTCCTATGCTCCAGCTTTTTCTTGTTCTCTGTGCTTACTCCTGTGCTATTTCTGCTGGGTACTTGTTTTGTATTACAGAATGTTTGAGGAAAGAGCTTAAAACAGCTGCTCCTTGATCTCTCAGTTTCCACCAAAGTGACTAGTGTTTGGCTGGGGAAGCAGAGACAATGAGGAAATGCTGAAAATATTAGTTTTTAGCTGCAAATTCTTTCCCAGGAGAGTGTATATGGATGCTCCCAGGATTCCATGGAACAATTAAACAGCTATGTGCCTTAGCTTCCAAGAACAGTTTGGCTTATTTTCTGAATTCTGTGTTAATTACACGTTATCTCATTTTTAATATGACAAATGCTACATCTAAACAGTCTTCGAAACTTATCCTCACAGCTCCTAACTTTAAACAATCTAACATGTGCACTGCTAGCCAATCACTTCAGGGTGAATCTTGGTGCAGAATCGAACCTGCTGGAGAAGCTCAGCACGTGCCCCAGCCGTTACTCACAAGCATGCAGGGAGCTATGACAGCACTGATGGCTGCTTTGAAATTCAGGCACACACCTAAAAGGGACTGTCACTGGCACACTCCTTTTACCAGCAGAAAAGGAGCCCCACGTACATCAGCGGTACACTACATTATAAATTCATATTCCTGAAGTTCAGCAGATTTGCTGCACGCCACGTACAGCCCCAATGTGGAAGATTCTGCCTTTGAAATGGATTTTATTAACACAGCTTTTTTTATGCTATATTCTTTAGACTTTGAAGAAAACAGACTGAAAAGAAACATTCTTTTTGATCTTTGAGATGTTGAAATCTTTCAGTGCTTGTACCTCATTACTGACTGTATCAATTCAACCTTGTTACAAACCAGTGTTTTCTACCTAATAACCGACTGATCTCATGAACTTGGTCTTTTCTTCTATTTGCTTTTCAGTCTCTTCATTTATTTATATTATTTCCTTTGCTGTTGAATGTTTAACAACATACCCTGTGAATTTATGGAGTTATTGGATTTTCTGTTATTATATAACCTAAACCCTTCAGTTTGGCTACTGACTTAAAAAGACCCATAGAAGTATGCAGCTACTATAAGCGCAACCTAGACCATATGGGAGGCAACCAAATATTCTGTTACTAGTATCTCAAATTCATATATAAGCTTCAACATACTTCAGTTAGTTGCTCACCTTTTAACTTCTGGTATAACAAAGAAAAAAAGCCTATTATTCTGTAACAAATTCAAATGACTATTTTCAGGGCCAAAACATCACTAAAGGGGAAACAGGATTACCGCCAGCCTTTCCTCACAGCGGAAGGGACTCTGCCCTTGCCCAAGTTGGTGGCGCTCTGCTGAACTCATTCCCATGTATCAGTCCAGTTTATTGTGTATTGGGAGTCCCCAAACTTGATGCAGTATTATAGATCATAGAATCACAGGATGCATTGGTTTGGAAGGGACAATTAAAGGTTATCTAATCCACCCCCCCTGCAGTGAACAGGAACATCTTTAACCTGATCAGCTTGCTCAGAGCCCCACCAAAACTGATCTTGAATGCCTTCAGGGATGGAGCCTCCATCACCTCTCTGGGCAACCTGTTCCAGGTTTCACCACCCTCATAGCAAAGAACTTCTTCCTGATATCTAATCTAAATCTATCTCTCTCTAGTTTAAAACCATTGCCCCTAGTCCTATCATTACAGGCCCTTGCAAACAGGTTAGATGCAGTCTAATGAGTCAGTCCCCAACTTGTACTGCTGCAAGATTTTCTTCTTTTCGAGGTGCAAGACTTTGTTGAATTTGGCAAGGTTTCTGCTGGCTTGCTCCTCCAGTCTGGCTAGGTCTGTCAATGGCAGCCCAGCCCTTGATCACGTTGACTGGTCCCCCTGGGGTCACCTGCAAAGTTGACTTTGTTGCCTCTTTCAGACTGTACATAAAGTTGTCAAACAGGACAGACTCTGTAAACCTCTGCAGTACTCCTCTTGCACAGGTATTCAGGTATACTACAGCCCATTAACCACTACTCTCTGAGCCTTACCACCCAACCACTTATTTACCTGTACAGTCCTCCGTCCATCCAGATTTTTAATGCCCTAAATGTGATACATGAATATTGTGGGAGATAATGCAAAAAATTTTGCAAAAGTCAAGGTAAACAACAGCCGCAAATTCAATCATTTTAGCCTAGTAAGCAAGTTGGTCAAACATGATTTGTGCTTGGTCAGTCTGCAGTGGTTGCTCCCTCTCACCACTCTCTCCTTTAGGTGTCCAGAAATGTGTTCTCAGAGGACTTGTTCCATGATTTCACCAGGAACATTGCCAGGGTCAGACACCTACCAGTGTCCTGAGCTCCTCTGCCACAGCATCTGGAACGTCACTATTTCATGGTCACTATAGCCAAAGCTGCCATCGATTATCACATCTCCCAGTACCTCTTGCTGTTAGTTCATAGCAGGTCCAGCTCTGCATCACCCCTCATTGGCTCACTTGGCTTCTACCTTGCTGCCCACCTAGCAGATGCCAAGGAGACTAAAGTTCCCCATGAAAGCCAGAATCTGTGATACTTCCTTGAGTTGGTTAAAGAAGGCTTCCTCACCCTGACCATGTGGTCTGTAACAGCAACCCACCAGTCTCCTTTACCAGTCTCTCCTCTGACCCTGACTCACAGACTCTCCACCATCCATCCCATAGGAGAGCTGGGTGTAGTCAAGCTGCAGCTCTACACAGAGGATAACTCCTTTTACTCATCTCCTCTAACCTTTTTTTCTTGGTCAGACAGGTTATTTTATCTTGTTTCTGGCTGATTTTTAAAGTAACACCACTAAACTTTAATTAAAATTTTGGTCAATATTAGAAAAAGTGATTCATGACTTCAGTTGTCTCACTGGGCCATAAGAGTCTCAGGTTAATGTTTCAAAACAAAACACATGGCACAATTGTTTGAATTTGTTTGTGTTTTTTTTTTTTTTATTTGTCTTTCTGTTTTTTTATTGCACCAAATGGCAATTACTTTATTTTATATGACAGGCCAGTGTGGTAAATGGATAGACATATTATAAAAAGAAATGGGAAATGTAGCACCTATAGTGATAATGAAAAAAAATGAGCCAAGAACTACATTGTATGCTTACAATGAACTGATTATCTGTGGGTGGTCCACAAATAAAAAGCGATCCTGCCCAAACTGTAAAATTGATTGGGTACATAACTTATTTTTGATGAGCTACATCTGCTTCAGAAGCATCAGATACTGGCCTTGGATGGAAATCTCAGAGCAGATTAAATAAACTAGTGCTCTGACCAAGTACAAGATATCTTACATTTCTATATTTTATTTCCAAGTGGCCAATAAAGTTGTATGTGATCAGATAGAAGAATCCTCCTCAAGGTACTTCCTACATGATCTGTTTCCATGACTACCATGCTTTTTAATAATATGTGTTCACAGTTCTAAACAGTAGCTGAATATATGTAATGCAGAATATTAGGTTTTTAAGCAGTATTTGACGAAATAGATAAATCAATACAATTGATGAGGGAGATTACTTTGCACTGGAAAATTCAGGTTAACACTGCAGCTGTTGAGGCAGCAATTCTTGGTTTACAATAGTGAAATAAGATTAGAAACTGGTTTTGTCTCCTCAGTGGCTTCATTGCCTTGTCGAAGGTGAGAACTCTAGAAGTCCCATCTTTTATTACTTTTTGCTTTGTTGCACAATAGATAAAAAGCAGCTGAGTTGCATGTAACTGCTTTCTGAAACTTCATAACTTATTCATCGTTATGCATTAGTTATATTTATGAGGACACTCAAATTGAGTCACTCAGTACTTTAAACATTATGTTAAAAAATCTCTTGGCATTTGAATGACAAGGAAATATGTATGAATTCAGAAGCTTATTTTTCTTTATTTGAATTGTAATGCCATCTGCCAAAACTCTCTCTCAGTATGGTTCTGTGACAGCAGCAGAAAGAAACTTAGCATGAGAAACAGGTGTGTGATCCTTTGTCAATCTACCAGATGCATTTTGTTTGTATTCATAAGGGCACTTTGCAAGTGTTGTGTCCGATTAATACACTGATTTGTGACACTGACAATTGGGTTTCTAAGTCACTTTTCCTTCAAGAGATTTAACTGTGTGAGATAACAATAACACAATTAAGATTTACCCATGTTTTTTTCATGTTTTAATGTTCATTATGTTTGCATGTATTAACATGTGATAGGAAGAAAGAAAAAAAAAGGAATGCAAAGTAGTGCTTTCATGTTCTTAGTCGCTCTTTTTTATTTTTAAGCACTGCTATGTCATGGACAGTGACAACTAACATATTTTCCATTCCCTTTTTCCCTCCTCTCTTACTTCCCAGTGTAAAACCTCCATAAGGGTGAATAGAAAAGTAACTCAAACACTAGAGAGGGTAGTAAAAATGTACAGTGTTAGAGGCATAGGATGGAGATGAAGATGGGACAGAAAGATGTAAAAAAACCCAAAAGCAGACTGAGGTTCCTCATGTGTTGTGTTTGTTATCAAGCATCTCCAAAACCCTTCAGGTTCTTTTCCCAAAGAAAAGAACCCCTTAATTCCTCCAAGAAAACCCAAATCTCCTTCAAAGACAAGCTGCAGTGTATTTCTAGTTCTCCCGAAATCTCACCAGTTTTTTACCAGAAGAATTTGTTCTTCCCCTTGCCTTCTTGAGACCCGTTCCTTACAGCCCCACCAGTGACACAGCCCCCTGAAGTCTCCTGGGCAGGAGCACCTCCACTGCTCTGTGTAAGCCTGAGTCTTTTCCATTCCCAGCACTTCTGAGGAGAATAAGATTATAAATACAACAAAAAGACTGCTGTGGCTACCTCAGAAAAAGCATATCTACAACATTTAATGGAAGAAGAGAGTGTCTGCTCACTTCATTCTTGTGCAGCAATAGCCTATTTGCCTACATCAGGGGACTTTCAGGTTACTCAGTCATATGGCTGCCTTTGTTATAAGCATCCATTGAGTTTGGAGGTAGGCCTCCAAACTGAAGCTCTGCCATCTCAGTGGCATAACAAACAAAGAAATTTATTTTTTTTTTTTAGAATGGCCTAGTCTGGAAGGGACCTTAGAGATCATCTAATCCAACCTCCCTGTCATGGGCAGGGACGCCTCTAAGCTAGATCAGGCTACTCAAGGCTCTGTCCAACTTGGCCTTGAACACCTCCAGGGAGGGGGTAGCCACATCTCTGGGCAATTTATTCCAAAGTCTTGCCACCCTTGTACTGAAGAATTTCTTCCTAAGATCTAATCTAAATCTATTCTCCTCTTTTTTCAAATCCTCTTTTTCTGTTAGTCTTTTAATTTCTGCTCTTTACTGTTGTTCAGTCTCTTTGTCTTCTTAAGTATCAAGGTCACTTCAAGTTCTTAAAGAAAAAGAGACCCTCCAAACTGCTTCCCCTACAACTTACCCCAAAAGATGAATGGTCTACCAAAAGATTAGTACAGAATAAACTCTACAGGGACCCTACAGGAATATCAAACACAAAGATTGATCAGACCTCTCACTGCAGTATCTCATTTCAGCCCAGCTTCATTCGAGTCTATTTTATACCTTCCTAATTCCTTTGTAACTCAGTTGGTTCAAAGTAACCAGATATAGGCAAAGATATGCCTTTTACATCATTATACCCTGTAAGAAGGGCAGCAGCAGGACCTCACTGACTAGAGCCTCGGTTACTTTAGAAAAATACATATATGAGGGCCTAAAAGAAAACATAAAAACTGCAATTCAACCACAGTTGTCCCTACATCAGTAGAAAAGAGACTACGGATACCAGAAAAATAAACTGCAGAAATAGAAGCAGAAGAAATGAAGAAATTAGGCTGCAGCAGCATGGTTTTAAAGATTGATCCTGTTGTCATTGTCTATAACCATGCATAGTTGAAATATAATAAGAGAGGAGCAAATAAGCACAGAACAGAACAACTTTTAGTGTCTAGTTATATTTGTTTTCATTCATTTTCAGTGTTTGTAAAACTTGATAAACTCTATTGGCTATCTGCAGACAGAACTCAGAGGATGAGAATTTTATTTGGACTTCTTTACTGGACAGGTGTAAAAGCTATAATTATTATCTTAAAGTCAAGAAGAGCTGGAAAGAACTTGATTTTATATCTCTCCCGATAGGCACTCCTGACATTGTAACTGCTATGTTTGCTACTGTTGTAAAATGTAGTGTTGGGATTATCATCCATGACTTTCAGATGCAGCAGAACAGGCTAAATTAAGTTTGTTTGTAATTTATGATATATTCGCTGTGTGCACTAACCAATAGCTAGTTATTATTTTTCTTGGTGAACTTTAATTATTTTGAGGAAAATATATGCCTACAGAATATGTGTGCTCAGTTCTGAAGTTTACCTTTTGTGCTGAGCTGCAGTCAGGATTTGTGGATTTAAACTAGTGTCTATTTTCTTCTTTGATATGTAATTAGGTGTTTGCATTTCACAGGCTCGGTTCACATCTGGTTCACTGCTCTGTTTTCACACAGAAAGATTATTTCTGTGTCACAGCAAAAAAATAAGCCTCCAATCTTTTATGAAAAGTCTCACAAATGCGGGGAATTGAACGCTACATGCGCTTTAGGTGCATATTTTTCTCTGCTCCACTGACAAACTCAGTTGTGCAACTGCCATGTTAGTAAAACAGTTGCCTCCAAGCACTTGCAACACCTGTAGCAGAGACAGCCTCTGCCAGCCTTTCAGTACACAATGAAATGATAAAAATGTATTAGTTTTCCACTTTGCAGTTGCAGCCTTAATTACACAATGCAGCTGGGGCTGCAGGAAAATCCATGCTATTTAACAGTGAAGGAATTTGAGTGGAAGGAGTGAAGATGGCATTGGTTTGCAACTGTCTCTTTTTTCTCTTTAATCTCTTTTTTTCTTTCTACTATTTAAAAATGCATAGGTGACGTGGAAGGGCAAAGGGTCGAGGAGAGTACAAAAGATGGGTGGAAACAAGTGCGAGAAAGCATCAGTGTGACAGCGAGGGGAGGAAGATACATTTCTATGATTAACATAATGGCTGGGCAGGTCTTGCTTAGGCTGGACCTGAAATTGCTCATTTCCTTCCATATCTTACTTGTCCTGTCCTTTATTTCTCAATCTCTTCTTTCTTGCCAGTTGTGTTTCCACCATTTCCCTCTGTTTAAAAAATTTATTTTTAGCTTCCTTTCCCCATTTTTTTTGAAATTGAGTCAGTAACAAACAGATCTGTTCTAGTTTCTTAATAGTGATGGAAGTCAGTGGTATTTCCTGCAAATTAAACTAGGAACGAATGCTCATGTGATTTGTACTGTATAGTCTAAAGGAGGAAGAATGTTTGTCTTTATTAATTCTGAGTTTGCAAAAGCTGAGTCTGGATATCTGTGCCAAGTCTAAATGAGAATGGGGATTGTATAATATGGGTTTAAGATCATGAACTGGCTGCTCCTTTAAAACACAATAACCCTTGTAATATAAACACGTAACTCACTCACGAGTGCTTTGGATCACAAGGATTTTCTATAATTAAAACTCCTTTAGATATCAGTCTAAGGTTCTTCTGAGAATATTTGCATATCCTTGTCTTCCTCTAATAAAGTAATTAATGCCACTCAGTTGTTTTAGGACCACAAATGTAAATAGGTTAAGTATGGGCTGCATCAAGTCTGTCAATTTTACATTGCCCTGAAGAATCTGAAGTTTGCAACACTTCACCATTATTTGCTCAGATTTCCAATTTCCTGCTCTCTTTCGATAAGTATGACAAGATCAGCTTATCTCAAAAAGTGAGGACCTCATGAGCAACTGCAATCCTGCAATCATCAAGGTCATTCTCATGTTCCTACAGAACAGGGCTGTTAAAAGCAATTGGTGTCAGATAGTGTCTCTGGGCAAAATTCTGTCCACTGTTCGATTTGCAGGTCAAGCTTCTGCTGTTCAGATGTTACCAAGGCTCTGAAATGATTTAATAAAGTGAAGCAAGACACCAGCTATTATTAATAATCAGTCACCTGCATCTTTATCCATGCTTACAACAGTGAGCAGAAAAACATACTGAAATAGCCAATGAAAGGAGAGTACTGTATTAGTATCAAAGTCCCAGTAATCATTAATTCTCAATCCTGTCTTTTCACAAAACAAAATCAGGAGTCTGGAGGCTGCTTTGACCTAAAAAATGACTGGCAACAGCACCTTCTTTGCTGTAGCAAGAGCAGCTTTTGCTGTAGCACTGCGAGCAGACAACAATTATCACCACTTCACAGCTCCAACTATCCTTGAATGATGGGAGTTTATTTTCAGACCTGCTTGCATTTCTGCTCTATTCTGTTATTCTTATGAATTCTGTTATTCTTATGAAAGTTTTGCCATCTTCTTTCGGGATTTTTCTTTTAACCATTAATATCAAGGGGACTATTTATTCTTGTTCCAACAGAAAATGTTCAAAAAATCCCCACAAGACTGGAAATTTTGCTGTAGCTATATTGGTGACTGTGCTATTCTGTGTAACCACACTTGTCCCTCATGAAGTTTTCAATAAAGGGGTCAAGTTGTGATACAGAAATTGTACAGTTTTTCTGTAAGTTAAGGTTACATTAATAAGCCAAAGCCTTTCTTTCATGACACTATCCAAACCTAAAATAATCTGGGCAATTCCACAGGAATAAAAGAGCAAGACTATCTAGCAGAGCAGAAGGACTGATGAAATACAGAGGTATGTCATGCAGAAGTCACCACAGTAGAGATACTTCTGTCCATGGACAAAGGAACTTGCATCTCTCACTTTATGCCCCACAGCACAATTTGCTTCTCTCCCAGGGAAGCTGCATCAGTTTCGCTGTGTCAGGGGAAGCAGCAGTTGTCCATTATCCACTGTCTTACCTTAGAAAATGAGAACTCTTGACACAGGGGATTTTCTGTCTTATTGTAGACAATCTAATGGCCGGAAAAAGACAAATCCTTAAGAGAAACTATTGTGATTGCCTCCTAAGTAGGCTTGCCCGCTTATCTTTTTAATTTTAGATAAATTGGTAAACTTTTTTGCTATTAAGGATAACGAAAGACTGTCACAGCAAAAGGAGAAAATTTAATAAGAAACAAAATGAAGGACATCAACACTTGATCTTGTGAGAATAAAATACTGGGTTAAAGAAAGGGAAAGTTCATTCAATTATTGCAATATGAATGGTCTTGGGATGACAAATATGAATAGGAAATTCAATTCTTAATCTATCTAAAAGTGCATGTCTGCAGTCTTTGATTTAGACTCATGTCTAATGCAAATCTTATTAAGCAGAAGAAAACGTTTGGAAGAAAGGAAAGAGAGCAGAATAAAATGTAAAACCTTCTTTCCCAAAACAAGACCTTGATCTATTACGGATAGCACACAAAGACCCTTAATATTTTCCCTAGATCAATTTTTACCTCTGTATCACTTTTTGGTTTTTTTTTTTGTATTAATCTTAATGGATAGTTATGATAACTTTTGAGCTATCTAGAGGATATAAAATAGGAATTTCTGCTGAAGGTTCTACTTATAGCATTTCACATTCCCTTTCAAAGAGATATAAACTAAGAAAATGAGCAATATAAATGAAGCAAACGTGCATAAATAGACTTTGAAAACAAAGTTGTCCGTCCTAACCATACAATAGACTGAAAACATCTACAGATTATTTTTCATATTTGCCAAAGAAAATACCTTGCAGTTCCATTTGTATGCAGTTGATGCACAAGAAAATGATCAAAATAACAAAACCAGACAGTGTTGCCATATGTTCCAGTACAGACGCATATTACACTGCATTAACAGCCCAACACTACCACATAAAAAGTCTGCAAAAATAAATGTTCTTGAAAAAAAACTTCTACTAAAGAATTAAAGAATGGGCAAGGTAATAGTTTTGAATTAAAAATACAAAATATTATTTTTTCTGTTTTTTTTTCCTTCAAGGTTCCTCTTCTTTTCCCACTTTCTTCTCATTATTATTATAGTTATATGTTCTCTCACTACAGCTCCTGGAAGATTTAATTGTAAGAAAAATAAACTTGGAGTAATAGTTTGAATAGCTCAAGATGTATGTAAGCTTATCATGTCTGATACATCAAGAAAATCCAGCCCACACACTAGTGATCCTCAGAGCCTCAAGTTGTAGTGTTATATATGCTGGTCGGTCAAAATTTCCTTTTTTTTTTGGTCAATACAAAACATATGACTTGCCTAGTTTAGTGTTTTAATAAATGTCTCAATTTTCTCATTTCAATCTAATTTCCTTTTCCCACCAGAATTTATTTCCACTTGAAAGAAATCTGGGATTAAGGTAGGCTATGCTTTGCTTTTCTACAGTTCTTGCTATGTGCGGGTATTATTCTGGAATAAAAGTATCTTTTACTATGTTGACCTTCAGCCGAATACTGAACACTTCACATGTACACAAGGATGTAATGAGCTAGAAATATTAAAAGGATGAAAAGTCCCTCTATTCTGTATTCAAGGTTCTGCTTCCAAAGTATGTAGATCTTCTGGATTCTTCAGTTTCCCTTTTATCTTCAGAAGAAGAAAGGATAAATATCTGTACGTAATTACATTTCAAACTCCAATGGAATTTCAGTCTTCAGCAGAAATGAAGAAGAAGGGCTTTGAGCAATCTGATCTTGTGAAAAGATGTCCCTGCCCCTGGCAGGAGGTTTGGACTAGGTGATCTTTAAAGGTCCCTTCCAACCCAAACCATTCTATGATTCTATCATTCTAAGGACAATTGGTAATGTAAATGGTTATGGAATGTAGGAATGTGGACAACTTGTCTCCAGAAGTTTCAGTTTTACGGGCAAGTTACTTTTCTTTTTCTATTCTTCCTCCCTTTTTTTCTCTCTGCAGTTTCCAACCAGTCACTGTTGAGAGAGATTTTTTCCAGATCCCCAGTACCATTCTCATGTGTCTTTCAATAAACGCGTTCCCTCTTTTTTTTAATAAAAAATCATTATGTGCTATCTAATAATTTGGATTGATTCACCCAGAATTAGCATTGTTAATGAATCAGAAACCTTAAGAAATACTGTGATTTCCACAAAATTTGTCTAAAAGAGGCTTCTCTTAGAACTGTTGGTTCCTGATGACAGTGTAGGCGGGCTTCTCAGCCCAGCAAAGTGGGATTGTCAGCATATTTTCGAAGGAGGCACAAGATAAACAATGTATCAGTCATTTCTATGGCATTCTTTCACCAAGGTAATGATGACAGAGCAGCCCAGAGGTGTGTGAACTCATGTAGTGAGCAGTGTGCAAAATCTGACTGGACTGACAACAACCCATTCTCTAGTCAGGGAAGATGAGCTTTTTGCGGGGTCCTTATGAGGGACAGGCTGGGAAGACAAGGAGGTGGAATTGCCCTTTATGTGAGAGAACATCTGGAATGCACGGAGCTCTGCCTGGGAACAGATGAGGAGCCAACCAAGAGCTTACAGGTGAGGATTAAAGAGACGACAGGTAAGGGTGGCATTGCAGTTGGTGTCTGATATAGGCTGCCTGACCAAGAAGAACAAGTAGATGAGGCCCTTCAAATAAAGAGCAGCTTCATATTTGTAGGCCCTGGTCCTCATGAGGTAGTTCAACCACCCTGATATCTGCTGGAAGGGCAATACAGTAGAGGTTCCTGGAGCGCTGCAACAAATTTCTCACCCAAGTGACAGTGGCGCCAAGTCTGCTGGATGTCGTACTTACCAACAAGGAGGGACTTGTTGGGGATGTGAAGGTCAAGTGCAGCCTTGGCTGCAGTGACCATGAGATGGTGGAGTTCAGAGGTCCCTTCCAACCTCAACCTTCCCGTGATTCTGTTAGGGCAGAAGATACTGGCAGCATTTACAAGGCCCTAAGTAGTCCACACAGTTGGATTATTATTTGCCAAATGTATGAAAAAAAATGCTTAAAGAACTGCACAGAAACAGACATGAGAAAGACAATGTAAGTGCAATGTAAAGTGGCAATGTAAGTGCAATGTAAGTGGCAATGTAAAATGCCATCCTCCCCAAATACAAGAGGTGAAATAAATTCAGCCTCCACATTTATTCCTCTTTTTGTCCATTCAGCTTCAGCCTTTGATTTTGGTTCCAAGATGCGTAGCCTGCTCAGAATCACACAGAATCACAGAATCACGGAATGTTAGAGGTTGGAAGGGACCTCAAAGATCATCTAGTCCAACCCCCTTGCCAGAGCAGGATCACCTACAGTAGATTGCACAGGAATGTGTCCAGGCGGGTTTTGAATGTCTCCAGAGAAGGAGACTCCACAACCTCCCTGGGCAGCCTGTGCCAGTGCTCTGTCACCCTCACTGTGAAAAAGTTTTTCCTCATATTTTTATGGAATTCCTATGTTCAGGAGGCACACACCTTCTGAAAACACTTACATGCTGTTGACTGCCTGCGTTTGCTGTCTAGATCTTTTTAATCTAAAATATTTTCACTGAAATTTGTTGCATATTAAAGAAAATTTGTTTTGCTTTTTCACAAAAATATTCACTTAATTCTTAATTGTATGTGCCATCTCATTCAAATCTAAGCTGTAGATCTCGTAATCACACTCACATACCCAGTAGGTTCTCTCTAATCACGCAGGTAACATTTCATTGACATATTTCAGTTCCACCTCATTAAACACAGCTGTCCTGATGTTTAAAAAAGCAGAATGTAAAAAGAAAACAAATTCAGTGCAAAAATGTAACATTAAGACAAGCAAAATGGTCACTTTAAGTCCTCTCATCTAACTTCTCAGGTCCACCCTCTGTTTTTTCTCACTGTGAACTGAGGTATGCGTGCAGAACTTCCATTGACAAAGGGGACTTAATATGACTCCCAGTCTGTACTGTGTAGGCCCCAAGAATTGCAGACATATTTACACTATTGGTTTGAATGAGATAACTCAGGTCCCAGAAACAGCTTAGCCATGTACTTGGCAGCACAAAGCTGCATGCAAACTAAATTTATCCTGCTACTTCTGATGCAGAATAAAACCTGTAAGAGTTAGTCAGGCATCCTCTCAACATGTTTTGAAACCTGATTTTATTCTGTTCACTGCACTGGAGTTATCAAGAGACTTCTTAGCTTGTAAGTTCTGGGCAGAGGTTGGCTAATGTTTGTTTGGTAACTACAAACTATGCCTCTGTGACAGTACAAACTAATAATCATAAAGCTATAGCAGCAGCAGGTCAAGTAGTGGCAAAACATACTGTTTGCTAAAAAGCTATAGTAATCAAAAAGATTTATTTGGGAAAAATTCTAAGCAAACACAATATGAAAACATGGAGGATGTCATAAAAGTTTTTATCTGAGATATGTAATGAAAAAAGCTTTAGCTACTATAAACATCAAACCAGAAGACAATTCTGTATTCTTATCAGCATGTTGGGATGGAAGCAGATGGAGGAAATGATAAAAAATGGGATGGATGGCATTTTAGCTTCTGAGTCATCCTGTTGAACATTTTTGCTTTTCCGAGATTTCCAGGGCATGCAGATACATTTCTACTCAATTAAGGCCGAATTTGCCTCTAGTTACAACTCAACATTTATAGAATTGCAAGGATCCCAATAGTCAAGACTTTATATGCTGACTTCAGGTAAATCATGGTTGTCTATAGCATCATCCCCACTACTGAGGTATTTTATGTTTGTTCTTTAAATTACTTGCTCAAAGCAATACTTGTTTTTCAAATGTGTAGTTGAATAACTAATTTCTCCAACAACTTTGCAGAATGTTTTGCATATGAAGTGCTAAATCTGGTTACAATGCTCAGCTTTCCTTTTCCACACGGCTACTGATATGTGTTTACAGACTACTCAAAAATATCTACAAAATACAATAACATTATGTTAAGAAGCATTTAGATATGATAGCCTAAACTGTGCTTTTGATTCATTACATTAAAACCAACAGAGTAACTGATTAAATCTGAAAAACAACCGCACCTGCTTTTGAATGTGGAGATGTTATTACTGGTGGCTACAATAAAGTTGCTTCAAGATTGGTAACTACAGCTTGTACTGAATCCCTTGGATCTGGGCCAACTCACACTAAAGTCAATGGAAAGGAGATTTGCTTGGACTAAAATTCATCAGAAACGAACTCGTGACATTTAGAGCTGGCAAAATTGTATGTATTGGCTACTTAGTTTTCTAGAAGCATAGTTGCTTTACCCACCGAAGCAATGATTATCATAAGAACTGCCAGAATAAAAAAATAGGGATAACTTCAAAGGATGAAATGGCAGTCATGTCCTTTGCTCCTGTTAAAATTCTCTTTAAATATTCCCTTTAATAACATGCTTTACTGATATAGGAGGTCAGCTATTCTCAACTGAAATAAAATGTAAAATTACTCCATTTTATATAATGGGAAAAGCAGCAGCTTTATAATGCCTTTTCTTCAGAATACACCAATGTTTTAAATCTCAACTAAAGTAAGCAAATACTATTATGCTTACTTTTGCAGATGGGGATATTGAAACACAAAACCATGGAATTTTTCACAGTCACACGTTAAACCACTGGCAATGTATGGGACAGAGTCCAGGACTCCTGACCCTCTGTGAACTTCTAGACTATATTATCTCTGACTACGATGTAACAAGCCACCCTCAGTCTCAGAAGACAGCTTTGTAAAATACGATTTTGCAGAAGATTCTAAGCAGAGTTTCAAATTGCATTTGTTTCCATTCATGCTGTTTCCCATGCTTTGGGATTAGCTCTTGAGAACCTTGAATTTCAGTCAAACAAGGATTATGGGTCAGATAATGCTAATTTCTATTAATAATGTGGACGATAACACTGTAAATTGAGAACTTATCAGGGAATTGGTTTTGTCACTGAAAGTTGAAATGATGCTATAAGAACTAAAAATCTATAACAAGGGACCAAAATATGAAAAAGATATGATTTAAACTTAAAAGTTTTTGTTCTGAATGGAGCTGAATAGAAAGTAAATTTGCCTAAGACCGTAAATCGGTCAATCCATAACTATTCAGAAATTGAAAATAAGATTCAGGATAGATTTGGGTGCTGATATTTTTTTTTCTTCTGGATAAAATACGGAAGGTATAATATTTGTTTGATTTAAATGCAGAGTGCAAGTACTCCCCATCAAGATGCAGCCTTCATGTATGGAGGAGATTGGAAGCAAATTTTTCACTTTCCAATGGGCTCAGTCAGAAAGCAAAGATTTTAATTTACTTTTGCTCTTTCACATCTTATAAATATGTAGGTTATATATTTTTCTATAAGGGGAGCATTCCTCTCACCAGGCTAAAAAACTATACAATACTCTGTATTTTTACTGGTTGACTTTGTACAATATGGCAGGGATTGAGCATGGGAGGATTTAAGAAAGCAGCAATGTACAAGAGTCTGGTGTTTAAACCTGTAACTGTGTAAATCTTTGCTCACACCAAGACTTTGATGATTATGATGGACATGATTAACAAAATGCCCGTTTTATGTGTAGTGTCTTACAGTACAACATTCAGGTTGTATTGGAACAAGTGGATGCTTAAATATGTGTAATTTCTCCATTCTCATCAGCTTTTTCTTTGCTTTTCCCAGTGTAGGAGTTAGTGGTGCTACACTGACACAGGAAGCACTGAACTACGAAAATTTAATGGATCTTTTCACAGTATTATCTTTTCAACATCAACATGACTTCTCCCTGTTCCTTGCAGAAATACCAAGCTAGCAGCAAACTGCTCTAAAACAAATGTAAAAACAAACAGAAATGAAAAAGAAAGAGTAAAGCAGGGAGAGTATCTGTACTATTTTACAGTAGAATATATTAAAGTTACAACATAGCACTGCCATCTTTAAAATCTGAAATAACCTCGAGTAGAAGCAGCACTTTAGTTTTTGCAGTCATTTTTTAATGCAAAGGCATGTTGGAAAACAACTTTATTTAAAGAGTTTTAACGCAGTAGTTTTAAACTTCTTTGATAAAGGAACACAGAGTAAGTCAACAAAAGAAATAAAATCCTGCCATGGTATCTGATGCTAACATCTCCATAATACAACTTCTTAGAAGACATAAATATACCTGTTTTTTCTCTTTAAACTAAATTCAGAAAGATCTCAAATATACTTAAGGCCTGAAGCGTGACTTGCTTCAATTTAGGATCTAAAGAGAAAGAAGAAGTAATTGGTCTTGCAAAAAAAAAAAAAAAAATCAGCGTAGAGAAAAGAAACTGCAATGCAGAAAATCATCAGTAATAAAAGGGGAATTTCAGCCAATGGTATTCTGGAGAGGAGGTAGGATAAGTATTACATGAATGAAAACAGGGTCGGCTCCTCCTGCTTACAGTTAGGTCAGGTAAATCTCAACAGATCAAACCCATTCTGTGGCATCACTCCCTGATCAATGGAAAAGAAAAGCTGCCCAGGAAATTATACAAAGAGATATATCCCTCCTACCAGGACCATATTGACCCTCAAACAGATGGCAACTGTATTTTAAAGCAACTAGCCCCTGATTCTGTGGAAACTGTGATGATTAAAATGAAGCAGCACCCTTATATTGTAGGCAGCATTGATCACAATTACCGCCTGTCACCGGCTGCCAGAAAACTCCTTAATAACCTTCCTCCTACTTGCTTGGAACTTCTGATAGAAAATTGAAGTCAAAATAGTCCAGCTAGTTCCTAGAATAAGGTCAGAGAAAATACTTGGGACAATCATAAAAAAAAAAATCCATATATCTTTACTTTAGAAATGCTCTAAGAAAATATCTGCTCCAGAACAGAACTTTAAACTATGAAGAGAATTTCTTTAAGTAAGGCCTTTTGTAGCCTCAAACAAACTAGTAAACTTTTTAAAACCTGCACATGGTCGTTGTCCTGGCCAGGTAAAATTTCTGCAGATCCGGTCCTTGTTGAACATGCACAAATGTGACATCTGATGAGACAGTAATGTGCACCCTCCTACCACAACATAGCATAACTGTACTGCACACACACTGGTCTAGGGCATAGAATAACAGAGGGACAAGTGACAAAAACATCCCAAGCTAATGGAATCCAAGACACTTGAATTTCAGCTTTCTTTGCCTGCTGGGAGCTCATATGTGCAATAGACTATCCAGACCTTTACTAACAGAAAACTCTACAGAGTAGCCTACAATCTGCAGCCACAATTGATTTGTTGTGCTATTTGCTCACATGAAAGGAGTCTCCTATTGAAGCTACTGTTTGCAAAGCCACAGATGAACCTTGTGGACAGAGAAAATTTCAGTTTCTTTTTTTTCCTTTTTTTTAGTTCTCAATAAAACATACAGAAAATTATATAATTTTTTTATTATTAACACTGAAAACTAAGGATGTATTCTAGAGCCACACAAATAATGAACACCATCAAACTACAATATAAGAATGCAGTTCTTCAGGGCTAGATTCAACTACAGCAAGCTAAATCAAGGTTTCAACTGCCCCACTTTGCCTTTTCTTCCTGCAATTCTTTGCACTAACTCTTTGCAGAAGAAGCAAAAACATCTCACAGCCACAGGTCTAGCCTTCTAGAGAGCTCTGACACACACCAGAGTATACAAAGGCCTGTCCTATGTATCCGACTAAGTAAGAGTCTAACTGAAAAATACCCATACCCATGTAACAAAAAAAACCAATACAACAGTCTATATGAAGAAAAGGCCCAAATCGCATTTTCACAAAGAACACAAATTTTAATGTGTTCCGGTTTTCCTGAGTATGTTTCTTCCATCTCAATAGCATTATTTGAACTGTCTTTTTTTTTGTGTGTGTCCATGTGTTGAATTATATAACCTAGGCCAAAGTTTTGTTTGGTGTCCAGGTGTATTATCAGCTTCAGGAAGACAATTATCACATGGCAATTTCTTCACACCAGAGATTTCTTTCAATACGCATTTCACAATGATATGCTCACAGAAAAGCCAACATAAATATGTTATTTTTTCCTAAAAGCCCAAATGACATGCAGAGAGTGAGACTAACATTGTGGTTTCTGCTTTTGATTACATTACTACATGGAAATAAGGTTACTCTGAGCTAGGACACAAGTTTTTATGATATCTAGAAGACTGAGCACATAACTCTGAAGGGACCAGAATACAAAGTCATGAAGGCTGGAAGAGGAAATAGCCATATATTTAATTGTACAGTGTCAGAAAAGGAAAATGAACCACTAGATCACTTGCATACTAAAATTAGTAATTAGGTTTTAAACTGATTTAAATCCATTTAAAACACCACGTTAGTACAGAGTAGTTGAAACAGGTAAATGAAACTAAAAAGCAGAGAGTGGATTCTAACTCTTCAGAGATTCCATCTGATAATTAAATCCCATAGCTAAATAGTAAGGTTTTACTAATTCTACTGCCTGAGTTCCACATAATGTGATCTGACCTCTGAATAGAAATACTGTTAATTAACCTTATTCAGCAACATACTTACCAGGTAAGTAGCACCAAGCAACCAACAGTATAAATACAGTTAGCAGATTCATTACACAAGCAGCCCCAGGCATTAAATATTTTAATGCTCAGTACCACTCCAGCTTCTTTTCTGACACTGAAAAAAGAATAGGCTGAAATAGTGATTTCACAGTACAGTTAGCAAGGACAATTGTCTTCTTGATATTGGATATTTGCTTCTCAGCTGAATAGGTGTAAAGGTACACAGTCATCACAGCAGTTTTATTAGCACTAATGACAGTTTTCCTTGAGCTGCTGCAATAATATTAGTGGTTAATTTGGTTTTAGAACTTTATAGCAATACTTTATGTCTTCATAAAGTTTGGGAAAGATCACTACAAAGAAAATCCTATACCAACCGCTTTGGACAATGAAATGTTTTTCCCCACCATCTTCTCTGGGCACATGGAAATGAGCTACCCAGTGCAACAGAACTTGTGGTCATTGGCATATTTACTTGATTTGGAAGCTGGTCAGAATTTCAGTGAAAGCACCATAAGATTCTTCTCTAACAAAAATTACTAGGATCTCTCTCTTATGCAAAATATAATGTTCCCAAACCCACACCTCTTGTACAGTGTAAGAGCACACATCGGGCAAGGTTTCAGATTGGATTCACCAGCCACTCATCTCTTTTGCTTTCAGAATTGCTCTAAATGACTGCTCTGAGGCAGTTCAGGTGTTAGCACTCTAAGTAAGAGCTTTGGATGCACCCTGTGTTTTTGAGTAATGTTGTCACACTTACAAACAAGCATTAAAGGTGGGTTGAGGATGTCTGCAACTGTTTCAGTAACCTCCAACCAAGCCACTGAGCTCTGAAGTGATACTTGGCAATTTGGGTAGGCTAGGCTGCATACCACCTATCCTAGGAAGACCCTGGCATCAGCCGTCACAGGGATGCATGTATTAAAGACTTCTTTCGCTCTGTTACTCATGCCTTTCTTCTGCCCATATGTGGACCAGCACCATGTCACCTACTATCAGATTTCATCTGGGGATAAACTCACTGCCAGTCAACTGCTGTGTAGCACATCAAACTACTGCTCATCAGCTATTGCAAGTGGAGTTATTCTGAAGAAAGCATCACTACTGCAGACACCTGCTTCCAACCTTTCTTCTACCAGCATCATTGCCTCCAATCTCCTCCTATGAGTTTTGAAATATTTCTGGAAATATCCTGAGAAGCTGGAGTGGGAGGCACTCTTGGACTCCTGCTCCTGAAACATCCAAGTCCATCAAAGAGGGCTAGATCCAGTGCAAAACCCAGCCAGCGGGTAGAAGAGAGAAAAAGCTTTCAGTGGGATTGCATGCAACCTCAGGCAGTCTGGAGATGACAACAAGCTGGATGGTGCAGTTGACATGCCTGAGGGATGAGATGACATCCAGAGGGAGCTGGACAAGTTGGAGAAGTGGGCCTGTGTGAACCTCATGAGGTTCAACAAGGCCAAGTGCAAGGTCTTGCACCTGCATCAGGGCAAGCCCTGGTATCAATACAGGCTGGGGGATGAAGGGATTGAGAGCAGCCCTGCAGAGAAGGACTTGGGGGTACTGGTGGATGAAAAACTGGATGTGAGCCAGCAGTGTGCACTTGCAGCCCAGAAAGACAACTGTACCCTGGGCTGCATGAAAAGAAGTGTGGCCAGCAGGTCAAGGGAGGTGATTCTGTTCTTCTATTCTGCTTTTGCGAGAGCCCACCTGCAGTGCTGCAGACAGATTTGGAGTCCTCAGAAAAAGAAGGACATGGACCTGTTTGAGCAGGTCCAGAGGAGGGTCCAGAGGCCACAAAAATGATCAGAGGGATGGAACACCCCTCTTGTGCAGAAAGGCTGGGAGAGTTGGTGTTTTTCAGCCTGGAGAAGATAAAGCTCCAGGCAGACCTTATATTGGCCTTTCAGTACTTACAGGGGACCTATAAGAAAGATGGGGACAGATTTTTAGCAGAGCCTGTTGTAATAGGACAAGGAGTAATGGTTGCAATATAAAATAGGCTAGATTTGGACTCGATAGAAAGAAGAATTTTTTTAAAATGAGGTTGACAAAACACTAGAACAGGTTTTTCAGAGAAGTGGTAGATGCTCCACTCCTGGAAACGTTCAAGGTGAGGTTGAGTGGGGCTCTGAGCAACCTGATCTAGTTGAAGATGTCCCTGCTTATAGCAGAGTTTTGGACTAGGTGACATTTAAAGACGCCTTCCAACCTCAAACTTTCTATAATTTTATAGCTGTGTCAAGGGTTAGGGCTGGGCTGGCCACTGAACAAATGACAGATGCTCTCTAATCTTCTCTTCCAACTTCTGTGTGCTGAAGGAGATTAAATGGACAAATACTTCTGCCTACACAATGCAATGGGTATAGAAATAGCTTGAAATACTGCCTGCGGTTCAGGGCTATCTGTAATGCAGGCCAGACGTAGAATAGCCCATTGATCCTTAACATCACACTGAGGAATTTAATTAGTATTAAATAAAAAGGTAGAGGTAAATTAATACAGCACAAAGGGAGGTTGAAAAGATCAGAAATGTTTTAAATGATGGTTGTTTTACAAATGGATATGCAGAAAATAAATTGAACATGGTTATCTTCCTCCTGTTCATTTAAATAGGAAATTCAAAGGTAGTAAATTTAGAAGTGACAGAAGTAAATTCTTTTTATAAGACCTGGGGAACTCAACATCACAAAGCATCACTGAGACTTAACAGGAATTAAAACAACTTTAGCAATTTACAGGTATAATGAATATTTGTGATTATAACGAAAAGGAAAAATGTCCTTCACATTGAGGTCATATCACAAGCTAATGAAGGTTAAGAGGAAACTTCCTTTAATTCAAATTAATCTTTAATTGCCACTCTTGGTTTTCCTGTGCTTCTCTCTGAAGCATCTGACATTGCTAGTGTTGATCAGCAACAGGAGTGTCTTGTGTTCACATCAAAACATTCTGCACAGCAAGATCATTAACTTTAAAAAACCCTTCTGATTTCTATAAAAAAGCTCTAATGTCTTTTTTAAGAAATAGCCACTAATAATTTTTTTTGTGTGTGTGTGTTTAACTCCGTGATTTAGCAGCATGTTGTCAATGGTCTATGTCAATCTTTCACTGAGCTTCTCCACACAATAATTATAGAATCATAAAGGTTGGAAAGGACCTTTACGATCATCAAGGCCAATCTCAATCCCTACACCACCCTAACACTAGACCGTCTCCTGAAGTGCCACATCTAACCATTTTTTAAACACGTCCAGGCATGGTGACTCCACCACCTCCTTTGGCAACCCATTCCAATGCTTTGTCAGCCTTCCGGTGAAGAAATTTTTCCTAATACCCAGTCTAAACTTCCCTTGGCGCAACTTGAACCCGTTCCCTCTTGCTGCAATAAGAATATTCACCAGTAACAGTTTACCAGTCACAGCACAATGTGAAATACAGAAAATGCAGCATGCAGGGATGTGGAATACAGCGGGGGGGGGGGGGGGGGGGGGGGGGGGGGGGGGGGGGGGGGGGGGGGGGGGGGGGGGGGGAGAAAAGGACAGATTTGTGGGCCTAAGTTTCTTTGATATATTTTTGTCAGGTTGTCCCAAATGATTGTCTTCAAGAGCAACATGGCAAACACCTTTTCATTTTTACAATAAATTACATGCAAATCAGGACATGCAGTTTAAAGGGCTCTATATCAGAGTATTTGTTGTGTATTCAATTCTTAAATAATCACACTGAAGTTGCTCCCTGATGGCTGTCCTTTGTCAGTTACAGCAATGTTATTCCACAATCTTTATCTTCAAACAAAAATTACGTATAATATTTCAACCAGTGGAGCTTGGCTACTTGTATTATTACAACAATGTGAATGCAAGTTATCTAGTGAAATTCCTACCTTGGTAAAGGGATGACAAAGTGTCACCCCAAGTCTCTCCTGCTGTTTCAGCAGATTAGCAATACTCTTTTCACTTCCTGTTCTAAAATATTTCTTTATTAACATTATGTTTCACTAAAATGTTCCACTGTACCACTAGGGGAACTTTAATTTTCAATATCATACCACACTGAAAATCTCTTCTATTTTGTCAATCACTGGAAGAATACACAGAACACTCGAATTCCCAAACAAATGGGAGAACAAATTACAAAAAATAGTATTAGTAGTACTCATCAATTGCTTCCAAAGCCACTCCATAGTTATGACAACTAACGAATTCACAACCATTTACATTAAGAAATCAAGTTTGTGTGTGTCCATTTATTTTCTCCATTACAATGCTTTTCCAAATCCAGAAACTTAAAGAGTAAAATAACTTTTGCTAAGGAGAAACTAAAAATTTAAGAAATCCCACAGTAAGTGAGTATTCATGTTTCTGAAGTAGCTCACCAGAGGCTTATATTAGTGGCTCCAGGATGTCACAGTTTTGTTTTTTTTTGTTTTTTTTTTTTTCTTACTAGCAGTTTCGCTTCATGATAAGTAAAAAATCCATTACTTAAATAAGTGTATGTTGGTCTACAGGAAAACACATACCCCATATTGACTCTAAGTGAAAGTTAAAAGAGAACATCACATTCTTGGGAAAGCAGGGCTCATGTGTCTTAGGATACTTCTAGCCAAACATTTTACAAGCAAGCTCTCTGAGTTTGATTTATTACGTACTGAATTGTTTTATAGGATTTAAATGGAAACTCCAGAGACAGCCACTAAGTTATTAGTGTACACACACATCTTCTTCCATCAACTTTTACACATTTAGGCCAGACTATAAATTTAAATATAAGTGCTCATTATCTTAGCTACACAAATCTTTAGTTAATTTTCATACACTATTACAGCATATGGGTCAACCTCATTATTTCCTGTCTACTGAGTATAATCTCTCCTTCCTGTTCATAAAAGCTGAATGTCATAACCTATGAATTAAAACACTTGCTTTGTATTCTAGCTATTATTATTATTATTATTACTATGAGTGTTCCTCTAGAAACAGGACTTTTTGTTCAGTGCCTACAAGTTCAAAGCCCAAGGTGAAACCTCACACCAAAGATGATATGTGATTAAACTGGAACCTGGCAGAGACACAAACCCAACAGGAAGAGTTCAACTCATTAAAAAACCATCAGGAAAGCAGGTGCTCTGCAGTTTTGGTATGACTGAGTCACACAGCAGATGGGGGTGAATGCTAAGGGGCAGATCTTCACTGGTGTGTATTGTCCGAGCTTTGCTGGCTTCAACAGAGCTGTCACAGCTTACATCAGCAGATATATGCCCTTGAATACTGAATGCAAGAAAGCAGCTACCATCTATGTGATGTAGAAGTAATGGTGAGAGGTACATCACTGTAAAATAAGGCACAAAAATTTTACCTTAAAATATTAATATTTTGTGAGGAGAATTGCTAACTTAAATTCCAGATCTCAATTTTTCTGCATTTTTCTTTTTTTTTTGATGTGTAGATTTTAATTCATAACTGTCTCTTCTTCTTTGAATGGAAAAAAAAAAAAAGGCTTTAGGACAAACTTTTTAAAAACAGTATAAATCTTCTACTGTCAATGAAGTTTTAATGTTAATAATAAGAAAAGTGTGATGTTTTCTAAATAAAGATGACCAAGAATACACCAAGCTCTGGTATTTTTCAGTGGGGTGTACAAGCATTTCCAAAGTAAGCCTTTCAAACCCCTTACAAAAGTAAGGTCCAAATTTAAAAGATGGTTTTCTGCAGTTTTGGGGCCAAATCTTTGCTTCAGATAATTTTCCTTCAGAGAGGTCTGTCAGCTATAACAATCCTATATACTGTCTGAGAGGGCTACTCATTTTAATTTTTTTCTCCTCCTGGTAACAATACGCATGCTTCATCTTCCCCAGGTCTAAAAGTTTGGGATGCCAGCTGTCAAATCCTGTGAATTGCTCCCAGTGTTAGATAATGGGGCATATGGGTTCACAAGTATCGGTCATATGAGAGGTATGTCTTGTACAGGATGCGGTTGTAGCTGGTCAGTGAGATGTTGCCCAGGAGGTCTCATTGCAGGATCGGGCTGTGTATGACTGTGAGCCCCTGGCTGCAGTGCATCTCCACAGCCTTTTCCTGTGCTGGGATCCTGTGTATCCCAGATCCAGCAGCCAGATGGGCTTCCCATGTGGACATGGTGGGCCTGTGCTGAGAAAGTCTGAGAGAGAAGCTGTGGAGCAACGGGAGGTGAGAGTTAGTAAACACAGTGCAACAACATGTGAGACTTGGCACATCTAAACTGGTTCATGGAGCAGAAATCCATGCCCCAGCCTGGGATGTGCTGTGCTAATTGGAGTCAGAGGGTGTCTGACAGCCAGAGCCTCTTGCAGCTAATGGGACTTGTGGATGAAATGTTATGATTCAACTGCAAAATTTCATTGCTGCCTATGATCTTGCACCATACCAGTCCAAATGACAAACTCTGGAAAGCAAATAAAAGTCTTGGAATACGTCAACTTTTCTTTTAAAGAGGGTAAATTGGCACTGCTCCTGACCACAGTAAGACAGAATGCTCTGGTCAGTATTATCGGAAAGCAGATACAGCTCAAAAGCATGTAACAAGCCTGTGGGTGCTGTTGGATTGAACTGACCTGAAAAAATTTTCACTTGTGCAATGACTCTGTCCTACAAATTCTTTATAATACAGGGATGAACATAAACCTGGACTACCTGTGAGCACAGTGCTATGCAGCATTGGCCCCACTGTTTGCGGTAACAGGACCTCTTCACACTGACTTACTGTGCTTCTTAATTAATATGAACTTGTAGGTCATAATTTTCATTTAAAGGAAATGCCTAATGAGCACTCTACTTAGTTGTTCAAAAATAATTAGATCCACTTAAAAGCACGAGTCCTTACAGAAGTGCCTGCCCTACCCCCCACAGGACTGAGATACTCATACCTTTTCTGCAGGAGCAGGGATTAATTTATTTATTTCCTCTGACAAGAAAAAAGAAGACAATCTGAAGCTTCAGATATTATCTGAGAGGGCTAATTCCTCCCACTCCCTTCTCCAGTGTCATTAAGAAAGCTTAATAAGAAGCTGAGAGATCCACAGCATCTATGCCCACTTCCTCAACATTCCAGTTACTTTTCTAGAGCCAGTTTAGGTTATTTTGTTGACAAAAGCAAAACCATGACATCACTGAGTCTAGTCCAAGATGGCATCCTTGCATCCACAGGGTGTGAGTTTTATTTCACCTACCAAGCCTGAGAGAAGCAACACCAGCTGTTCAGGTGTGGGGCCCATGATGTCCAGAGTAGAGCAGTGAAGCTGGTGAAGGTCTAGAGAACAAGTCTTACTAGGAGCAGCTGAGGGAATTGGTGTTGTTTAGCCTGGAGAAAAGGAGGATCAGAGGAGGCCTTACCGCTCTCTACAACTACCGGAAAGGAGGTTTTAGTGAGGTGGGTGTCAGTCTCTTCTCCCACGTACCAAGTGATAGGACAACAGGAAACTGCCTCAAGTTGTGACAGGGAAGATTCACACTGGATATTAGGAAAAATTTCTTCACTGAAAGGGTTGCCAAGCACTGGAGCAGGCTGCCCAGGGAAGTGGTAGAATCACCATCCCTGGGGGTATACAAAACTCATGTAGATGGGGACACGGTTTAGTGGTGGAACTGGCATTGCTAGGTTAACAGTTGGACTTGATTATCTTAAAGGTCTTTTCCAACCTAAACTATTCTATGATTTTATGATTCTTTAGCTCCATACAGCCTCCAGCTGCTGCACTTGACTACTGTCCTTCCTGGAAACTGTTGATGGCCTTGATGAGAAAAGGCCCAAGGAATTATTAAGAGGGATGATGCTATGACTTCCTGATTCATTGAGCCCTTGGTACAAGGAATTCTGAGACCAGAGGGTCGCATACCCCAAATGACTTCTTTGTTGGGACCTCTTCAAGTCAGAGAGCAGGCCACAAGCATATGTAGCTGCATGCAACACACACTGTGTACAAAGCAAGGCCAAGCGTGGTGTGGGGTACATCCAAGAGGAAAGGCTGGCCAGCATGGTTTTATTCTGTGCAATTTCAGTAGCAATGACATAAATCTGCTTCTTTCATTCATAATCTCTGGTATTTTCATCCCTAACATGCAATCTCATATAGAAGATTGTGTCTCGTTTCTCAGGCTTAATCTCAGAACGTGCCCATTCACACACAAGCACAAACACCCCCGTCCCTGCATCACAGCTGAGAACTGTGTGAGAAGCCCGGAGAGCGTTGCACTGACCAGATTGGTAATGGTGTAACAAACCATCAATTCACATCTTCCCTTTCTCCTGCCCAAGCAGTTTGTTCTGTCACAAAATACATTGCATTCGTTAGGTCCCCCAGCTTTACTTCTCCTGCTACTCCTAAAACTCTTGCTGAAGAGGACAGAGAATGAAACAAGGTCACAATCTTGGCTTCCTCTGAGAACAGAGGCCTTCACTTGAACTGTGCCTCCCATCCTCATGAGTCAGTCAGGAATTTCCCCCTTCCCAAAAATGTTCCTGTTCAGACAGACCAACTCAATGCCAAGTCATTTAAATTTCACAGCTTGTAATAGGAAAACCTGTTGTCATCCATCATCCCCTGGCACCCGCGTTGATCTTCATCATCTCAGCTACAAGATTCAGACAACGTGTCTTGATCCCTCTTCATTCTAACATCCTGCTCTGGCTGAGAGATCAAAATGTTACTTTTCATATATAATGCATCTATTCATATCACCATGAATCAGAGATGATGCCACGCTAATAGCCTCTGTTGCAACTGTAAGACTGAAATCAGACAGCCTGTGGCAGGGAAGGTTGTAGGATCAAGCATATTACTGTCAAATGATTCCAAAATGGCTCCAACCGGTCCATTTTTACAAGGTATTATGGTATCTGTCTCCTGTGCTCATACAGACCAAGTGCAAAGCCTCATTTAATTTATAGATTTGAACAGTAGTTACAGCTCTACACAGGATTAATGACATACCACAATGCTTAAGTATCCGAGTTATTTTATGTTCATTTATAAAGAGAAAAGAAATAAATTATCACCTAAGAATGAAGCTTACTTTAGCAAAGAGGTTCTCCTCTTCTGAATGTTATAGTATGTACTTTTACTAGTTGAAAAACGGACAGTACACACAATTCAATACTTAAAATTTATTTGAATTCTTAATGAAAGTATATTGCAGCCAAACTGACAAAATGAAACAAAACCGATAATTACTTCCTGATAGTCTCTTAAATGCTAAACTGGATATTGTAAAGGAACTGTCTGGTATAGCATAAACAACAGCTCTGACCAATTAAAAATGTATATCACTGAGACACAGACTTTCATGTTATGGAATAACTTGAGTGGGTTTCAATCAAAGGCTGTCTCAACAGAGATCTGATGAGAGACAGAGATCTGACGAAGCTAGACAGAGAGATACCATGAGCATCCAGTGCCAGGATAGATATTATTAACATCAAGAACAACAAATATTAATTAGATGTCCATAATGAAGTTTCAGCACTATCACAGCCTTATACAAGTTGAACTTCAATACTGTACACGTCAAATTGCATTTCTCACATCATCTTCTTATCCGCTTGCATTCTTTGGATGACATCCCTGACTTTCAAGCATGGTGATTTTTCGCAAATGTCCTTTACAGCTAATCAGTGGGGAAGACATCAGATCAGAGACCAAGAATTTGGGCAGCCGACTTTGCTCTGTGGCTCAGCATTTCCCATCTGATGACATATTATGAACCGAAATAATAAAAAGAACTTCGAAAGAACTAATTGTGATCTTGCCTTCAGCTTGACCTGGAGTTCAGGGCAAAGTACCCAACTTCTCCTGCTGCTCCATGCCCTCCAGCCTCACTCCATCAAAGACCAAGCACCCTGCTCTTGCTGGTTGTATTCCTTTCCTCTGCATTCTTAGCAGTCTGACATGATTCTGCTTTGCTTCCTCACTCAGACACTCTCAGAAGTGACAAGAGCCTCCTGCGGGGTACTGGGTTTCTAGATGGCAGATAATTATTGATGTTTCAGTGAGATCTGGGTGGGGAAGGTTACTAATGTATTAGAGGAGTGATGTGAGGCTGTCTGAAGGACAAAAAGATGAGGTCTAACTTTATTGCTATAAAGTATTACAGACTCTGGAAGAATTTTTTCTTTTGAGGAGAAAACAGGATGATGCATTTACTAGCATTACTTTCAAAGAGAACCAGTCCTTTGCTTTTGTTACAAACCAAGGCAAATATACAATTTTTAGATCAATAATATAACTACCCCTTAAAATCTAACATCTCAGTGGGAAGGACTATGGACCATAGCAAATCAATACATGTTTTCAAATCTGGAATAAAGAGTATGTGACAGAGAAATAGCTTCTGGTTATGTTGGAGTCACTGACATGGATGCATCTTTAACCACTAAGAATCTTGTCAGTGAGCTTGGAAAGTGTGGGACAGATGTTACCCAGGGGATCAGGATACTGGGATAGTGCAGGATAGAGATGGCTAGGTGAATTTGATACTCATAAGTATTTTTTAACTTTTTCTGGATATCTATAGAGCAACAACAACAAAAAAGTAAGTTTCTCTGCCATTTTGGAAGTTGCGTAATTTTTGAGGGGCTTCCTAACCCCAATAGATAAAGGGTTGCATAACTTTCTTCCTTTCTCCATTTCAACACCTGGTGTGTTTTACATTAGCACTTCTGATGTTAAAGCTGTAAATACGGAGATGGAGGTACTCTTTCTTAAGTGATATTTATGAAATCTCAACTGACACTTTCTCAGAGGATCAAATGCAACTCCACAGCTGGGGAGACTCAACTCCACCAGAGTTGGAAGTCAGCAGAGAGACTTGCTGCAGGGCTAGGGGAAGTCCCAAGTCCACCCAATTAAAACTCATTCCCCTCTCCAAAGGGAAAGCTGACAGGAACTTATCTCTGCAGGGAATGACCCTCTCTTGGGATCCTGCATCCCCAATTCTAGGGCTCAGAAAAATAATTCTGAGGCAATAAATGTTGCTTTTCCAATGTACCAGAAATTTGCTAAGCATTTTGCAAATATTACTAATTTTACCTTAGCAAAATCAGTACTTCGGAATATCATGTAAGTTGTCCAGTTCATATCAGTCAGACTATTAATGAGTAATGACAGTCTGGAGGAGTAAAACCTGAAGATTAAGGACCTAACACTGCCTGACGTTTTTTTACTTCTCTTACAGTTTTGAAATTGACATTGACTGCAGAATGAAAAGAAAAGAAACTATTTTATTTTGTAATTGCACATTACATATTAAGGTTTTATTTTACTCACTCGCAGAATACATTCTCACTCATTTGCTTCCTTATATTTCTATTTCTTCCTGTCCAAGACTGAAAATGTAAGCAATTGGCATATAAAAAGAAGTACTAATAGAAGCACCTCAGCTCTATGACAAACCACAATAAAGTGGTTTGAAAAACATTGTGTCTCGCCATGGCGCCAGAAAGAGAATGGGACACGCAGCACCTAAGAGACTGGACCTAGTGAGTGCTTTGAATCTCTGGCAGGTGGACTAGAAGTTTAAAGAATTTAATATTATCTTTCAACATCATTGCAGCTGCGAAACTTCTGTTAGATGCTAAAGGAAAAATACTTGCCTTTGACCATAACTTAGCTGTCACTTTCCTCACTCTATGATCTTCCTTTCAAAATACCTTACAGTATTTAGCCACTGTTCTTCAAAATAACCATTTTTCCTTGTCACTATGAGTGAAACTTGCTAGCACTTAAGAGAAAAATGCTAAAACTGTTAGAAACTTCATTTTCTTTCAAAGAACTTAGTCACGTTAAAATATATATATAAGGATGCAAAATAATCTTTGTGTTTTAGTGTCATTTAAGATGACAGATCTCAACTTCAGTGATCAGATTAAACTAGAAGGACTTGAAGAAAGAATACAGGTAAGGAAGTGGGATGATAGCATAAAGAAAAACACAGCTATTAATATCTTATGATGGTTGATAAAACCATTTTAAAACCTTCTTTTATTATTTAAAGTTTTTGTAAATCCTTAACCATTTAGCCTAAAGTTTTACGTGCTGGATGTCCACCACACTAAAAGAGATCAGAAATTCTTTTAAATAAAAACACGTCATTAACACATATCTCAATTCACACGAAGAGGACTGGACTAGAGTTGGTAACGTAGCCTAAATTTTCATGTTTCCTTACCCTGCATGCTTAATATTGAAAAAAAATCTTTATTATTATAGTGCATTTACCTTGGACACAGTTGCAAATTTAAGAGCTGTATGTATTTAGTAAAAGCTTGCAGAGACACATCTTTCGCCTCAATTCTACAAGGAACTAAAACTCCTTGGGACTTGTGCAGGACCTGCACTGAGCTTCACAGCAAAAAGACAACCCAGGACCCAGGGTGCAGCCTGGAGAACAAAATGATGCTTGGGGCTATTTTTTAATTTTGTCAAGAGGTTGAGCCCCTTCTGAATCTAAAGAAACAAGTTTATGAGAACTGCTTTGCCACCACAGCGCAGCTTCCCAAGGAGCGTGCGGGCTCGCAGCATGCACCCTGCTGCCTGCTCTGCCCTGGGCTCAGGACCCGGCTGGGATCTCCTGGCTCCTCAGCTCCAGCTCTGTGACTCCTGGGACTTGTCTCAGCTCCCTAGGAATAAACAAGGTGCTTCCTCAATGCGTAAATGAAACAGAAACATTTTTCTAGAATCATAAATTTTGAAAAGCTATTTCATGTAGTTATTTTGAAGACTTGTACTTTTCTTTAAACACGCCACAACCAATGAAAAAAATCTACATTTGTAGATTATAGGAAAATACAACACTGCAAAAAACACACAAACATCTGATAATTACAAGGCATTAAGAAGGTGCAAAGTGTTGAAACAAGATTGGAAAGTAAAGTATTGAGTGTCCCAAAGCACCAGCCCTAAATCTCCCTTTATAAACATACTAAGAATAATTTTCGGAAGTATTAGTTTCATTGTAAAAGCACAAATTTTAAATTACCCTCTAACATCTATAGACTGTTTTCCTTCTGCTTTTCAGTTTTACAAAAAAAAAATTGTTGCTGTTCATACAAATAAAATTGTATAAATGGAAAGTTCATACACTAAGGAAAATGGAGTTCATACCACAAGTGAGCTCATGCTGAAATTGTCTCAGCTGCTTCCAAAAGAAAAAAAAAGCTCTTTCTCAAGAGCACAGTGCTACAGAATGCCTGGGAACTTGCACTGACCTTCTGCACCTGTGGTTCTGTCATTTGGAAGATGGAAATGGATTTTCTTTTTTTAAATGTATGAAGTACTAAAGTGCTGTTTGTTCTATAGCTTGTAGATTTAGTAGAGCAAAAGAAATGAGAGCTTTAGTCAAATGTGAAGCCAGGCCTTCCTCATGAGATTGCAAAATCAATCAGCTCTTGTTTACTGTACATTGACAGAGTATCCTGCTGTGGCTAACCTGCAGAGACTGTTAAAACACTAAACAACATTACCAAAAACCTTATCTAGCTGGCTGAGTGAATTCAGTCGTCCCCTGGCACACGAGTAGCTTTCTCATTGGTGTGTAGTTGAGACAATGGTATTTCAGTCTGGGATGAGAAAGGTGTACTGGAGGGGATGGGAAGAGGTCCAGAAAGGCAAACGTGGATGCTTACAGCAGGACACAGCTTTCCTCAGGCCTTTCAAATTCACTCCTTGGGAGTCTGGAGGAATGAGGACCAAACACATGAAGGATGTAGTGCTGTCCCTTGGTCAGTTAGAAAGAAATCCTGATTTTCACTGTGCAACTGGAGTACTGAAGATATTATGAGATGTTCTTTCATGCTTATTACTTCAGGCCATGTGGGATTTGAGTACACTGGTGTGTCTTTATCCTTGCTGTAAACACTAGGACACTCTTAAATGTCAGTCTCATGTCTCTGACAACTTTAGCAGAAAGTATCCTTATTATTAAGCTGGGCAGTTGGGTCAGGCATGCCTGTAAAACGTGTGCTATCCAAAACATCATTAGGATCACTTTCTGCACCGAGATTAGAAATCCCTCACTGACTTTACGCGAGAGTGGAGACCTCATCCTGGCATGTTACAGATTCCTAATGCTGCAGAGCCAAACAGCTTTACGCCACCTTGATTCAAGGCACACGTATTTCATAATACTCACTTTAATTTGCCCCATTTTTAACTCAGATTTAACCAAAAATTCCACAGAACATTTTTCTTGGTTTAATTTTCACTGTTTGGAATAGTAAATCTGTAATATTTCCTCAAAGTTGAAAAGTAGATGATAGGTGAGAGGCTGATCATGCTTCTATGGGCATGGATGCCCACCTAGATTTAATACTTTTGTGAGATGGTTTCTACTGCTATTTAGTCACTGGATTAACAAAAAATGCAGAAAGTTTGGCATATATGACTCAGTGCAAATCACATTTTTTATTTGCTCTCTCATCCATAGTCTTAGTCTCCTAAACGACAAGTTCAGACACCACATTACCATTATCCTTTGTGAAGCATATTAATAAAGACTGCAGGACATGATACAGCAAGTTCACCAAAGCAGAAAAGCAATGCACTTACTTAAATGTGGTTTTTTTTCTGTACTATTGACAGCATGACATACCACCTATCATTAACAATCACAGTGAAGAATTACATATGATTTGTTTTCCATTTCCAGTTATTTATTTCTCAGGGAAGATTATGCCTCCACTGTTTCTTAAATACACTGAATTCTTCCCTAAGAAGCTGTGTGTGCTTTGAAATGTATTGATTCAGGACTATCCAAAGCAAAACTTCAGATGGAAAACTTTCTTGTTTTGATGTCCACATGCAACAGAGCTTTTATTAATACTGGACACAAAAGCCAAATGAATTCTCTTTTGTGGTGATGGGTGAGTAAACTAGAGGCCTTGGTCATTTCATGTCCCATATGCCTAGACATGGAAAGCTAGTTCCACAAAGCATAATTTAAGAAAACATGTAGTTCAGGGCTACAGTATCTAATATTTTGTGTATAGTGTTCAGAGCAGAATCCACAATGTGATTTAAACACCCGACATTATTAATATCTCCTTATCCAGTGTTCATCAAAATTTCCAAGGTGCTCTGTTCCAGAGAACTGCTTTCTCTGTACAGCTCAGGACAGTAGAACAATAACACTTTTCCCCCAGCCAAAGGTGAATGATAATACGTTTTGAATAAAATCAGCATTTTTAATAATAAAATCAGGAACAAAAACTAAGCTGATTAGTGTATTGTCTTGGTTTTTCAAGTCTAAAATAACTATTTTTTTACCTGTTACAACATCCTGAAAAACATAGAAAAAAACTCCATAGAAAACCCCTTTTCTACTTTTTTATCCAAATAAAAAATTTTCCTGCACAAATGGACAAACAGGTTTATCTTTTGTTTGGTACACATAAATATAAATGTTCGGTGTCTATTTCTCTACTATTTTTTGAGGTCTTTTTTTTTCCTTCTACTGTGTTAAAGTTCTTTGCATTGCTGATTTTTTTTTAAAAACACAATGTATTAAAAACCCCATACTGAATTAATTGTTGAATTATTAGCAGTTTCTTGTCATTAGATATATTTTTTAAAAATTCCACATCAAATCCATGAATATGTCAAGCTGCTAAAAAATCCTGAGTATTCATTGTTCAGCCATCAGTGCCTGTAGTCCTTTAACAGTCTGAATCACTACATTCTTGAACTGATGTACAGAAAATTATAAAGGTAAGGTGATGCATTGGGCTTGCATGGCCAGGTTTTGGTAGTGGAGAATGACGGCTATGGAGGCAACTTCTGTGAGAAGGTGCTAGAAGCTTCCCCCATGTCGGACAGAGCCAATGCCAGCCAGCTCTAAAGGTGGACACGCCACTGGCCAAGGTCAAACTTAACAGTGAAATTAAATTAAATTAAATTTCCCAAGTCGAGTCTGTCTTCCCCATGATGGTAACTGCTGAGTGATCTCCCAGTCCTTATCTCGACCCTTTTATTATATTTCCTCTCCCCTGTCCATCTTAGAATGGAGAGTGATAGGGTGGTTGTGGTGGGCACCTTGCTTCCAGACAGGGTCAAATGACTACAAGTGATTGCTTCTATTTTGTAGACTCTGTGCAAAATTCAAATTTCAAAATCTAAAATAAGGACTAGAAGAATCATAGTGGAAAGTCTAGCTTAGTTTTTTTTTTTGAACTGGAGTAAGACTTCAATGTTTTTGCTCTAAATTTTCTTTTAGAAAGTATTAACAGTTAATACTAAGAAGACAAGCGGGCTTTTTAACTAATAAAATGTCCTTTATACAATCCCTGTCCATCATCTTCCTTCACACTACTAGGTCCTGGCCTTTCCCCTAGGACTCTAGCAACTTGATTAGATTTGGGGTTCTGAGACTGCAGAGGAGACAGACATATATCATCTCCAGGCAGCCTATGTAACGTGTATTCTAATGTTAAAAAAGCCGAATGTGGAAATGCTATCCAGAGTTTATGTTTAACGGCAGCTACCTGGAAGAATGGAGTAATACTTTAGACAGAAGAAACAGAAAGAGCAGTAAAACAGAGAAACCTAATTTTAAGAATAATGTTACTTTCCTCATTTTAAAAGTATTGACAGTTTTGGTTTGGCCTGGCCAGATTTCAGTGGCGGGGGGGGAGCTGCAGGGTGGCTTCTGTAAGAAGCTGCTAGAAGCTCCCCAAGATTGATAGAGCCAATGCCAGCCGGCTCCAAAGAGGGACCCGCCGCTGGCCAAGGCTGAGCCTATCAGTAAGGTGATAGCAGAGGAACGCCTCTGTGAAAAACATATTTAAGAACGGGAAAAAGAACTGCGCCATAACAGCTGGCACAGAGATGGAGGAGTGAGAATCTGTGCAGACACCAAGGTCAGTGAAGAAGCGGGGGGGGGAGGATGAGCTCCAGGCGCCGGAGCAGAAGGAGTCCCCCGGGTCCGTGGTGAAGACCATGGTGAAGCGGGTTGTCCCCCTGCAGCCCATGGGCGAGGTGCAGAAGTCCACCGTGAGGATCACCGCATAGATGTCCACCGAGGACTCCACGCCGTGTGGGTGGATGCCTGAAAGGGGACTGTAGCCCGTGGGAAGCCCACATCAGAGCAAGTTGCTGCCGGAACCTGTAGCCCGTGGAAGAGGGAATGCCCACGCTGGAGCAGGTTGGCCTGTGGGACTTTTGGGACGTTGTGGGTGGCTCACGCTGGAGCAGTTTCCCCCGAAGGACTGCGCCTCAGACTCACGAGGGGTGGGCTGCCCCTCGTGAGGTGTCTCACGTTGGGCAGTTTGTGCTGAATTGCCCTTCGTGGGACGACTCACGCGGAGAAGAGAGCATGAAGCTTGTCTCCCATGAGAGGGACCCCACAGTGGCCCTGGGGAAGAGTGAAGAGTCCTCCCCCGGAATGAAGAAGCGGTGGAACCAACGTCGGATGAACTGACCGCAGCCCCCATTCCCTGTCCCCCTGCGCCGCTCGGGGGGGAGGAGGTGGAGAAACCGGGATTGATGTTAAGCCCGGGAAGAAGGGAGGGATGGGGGGAAGGTGTTCTGTTTAAGATTTGTTTGCTCTTTCTTACTTCTCACTACTCCTCTCTGATTAGTTCTTTTAATAAATGTACCTAATTTCCCCAAAACTGAGTCTGTTTTGCCCAGGACAGTAAATGAGGGTGATCTCCCTGTCCTTATCTCAAACCCTGAACCCTTGGAGATATTTTCTTCCCCTGTTCAGCAGTGAAGGGGGAGTGAGTGAGCGGCTGTGTGGGTACCTGGCGGCCGGCCAGGGTCAACCCACGACACAAGCATTTATTTTTTGTAATCCTTCACTACTGTCTTTTATTATGAACTGCATTTAGTTTTATCTGTGTGGAAGAATAGAGAGGAAGCTATGAAGAAATACATTATGTTCCTCAAGACTTCCTTGAGGAAGATGAAATCTAAAGGAGAAATGTAAGAAGTTATGATTCTAAATATTAGAAATCTTTAAAGAAGCCTAGGGTTTACTTAAAAGTTCTAGGAAATAAACGGAAAAGAATATGAACACATTATGCAGGAGTGTAATTTTGTCTGAAATCTAGTAGCAAGAAACTCTATCACATGCAGTCATTATGGTGATTTTGATCATTATTAGGTATATTTTTTGATGTGAATTAGTGGCTATATATTAGGGGTGAATGATATATAAATCATATTCTTCTAATGCCCTTGTTCCTACCTGAACGGAGATTGTTTCAATGAAGTTTGTGTTTCGTACAGTGGCAAAATCTAATGGAAGCAACCTTGAGACATTCTAAGTGTTGGGTGACTATGCAGTGTAAACTATTAACTGGTCAAGAGGTCATTTAGAACAAGATGGCATATATTGACATGATTGTGCTAGATCAAGTATCATAGAACCATAGAATGGCCTAGGCTGGAAGGGACCTTAGAGATCATCTAATCCAACCTCCCTGTCATGGGCAGGGACGCCTCTCAACTAGATCAGGCAACAAATGGGGACCCAAGGGGATCGAACTCATGACCTTGGTGTTATCACCACCACGCTCTTTGATTAATTCTCAAAGATCAGAAGAAAAAAGTAAATATCTCCCTGAAAATCAACTTGTGATTGCTCATATTGTTTAGTAGCAGAAGATGGAAGTTAACTCCCTGTAGGGTGCTAGCGGCAGGGTTAGGGGCAAATAGGTGTAGTAAATTTTATGGTTATGATTTTTTTGTGGAGTAGACTGCATATGCATATCAGTCAGCCTGATGACATATTCCATACACAAAGTGAGCATTTGGGCTTATTGGGTCATTGCTCAAAGAGAGGGAAGTTAAAATATATGGCCATGATTCCCTTTCCCAGGCATTTGGAAGTTTGGAATGAAAAGTACTTCAGCTGAGCTATAAGCTTTTTATTTTTGTCACTGAATTTCCTAGCATTCATCTACCAATAAAACATCCAGCATTTTAGAAGTCATCACATCATTACACATCCTGTAATCAGCTTTATTTAGGAAAGCTTCATGCCTATAGATCTGGCTATTTCCCAAAGTAAGGCCTCAGCTCCTACCATTATGCTCTACTTATCTGGACTTCCTTCCTTCCTTTGGACAGGCCCCTCTATCTTTATTTATTCTTTCATCCCATTTTCCTTAGCAATGTGGTAAAATTAAGTGCCATGTATATGCAGAACTAAATCTTAATTTAGGTTTACTTATTTTTTTTTCAACTGTATTACAATTAGGATTCTTTGATCTTTACTGAGATAAGGGACAGGGACAGAAACCCACCATATTTTTGGTCTTTCTTTGCAGTCCACATATAGGAAGCAGGTAGGATCCATTTATATAGTCCAAAACTGTACAGATGCTATTTCCTATGCAAAAGCAACAGGTCAGTCCATGAAAAATTCAAGTTCACAGAACAGAGCAGGGAGATGGACTCGTACACATCCAGCTGGGTTAGGGTGAAGAGTGACCTTCATACTCTCTCTGTTCACAACTTAAAACTCCTTTACTAGAGCTGCTGTGGCAGCCATGTAATGTTTGAGGTGAATATTGAGTGGTTTAGACCATTTGAGGCATACTGAAAACCATCACTGAGCATCTGTTTCCAAGAAACCAACTAGTAGGCATATTTTTCTCTTGGGAAGTATTCAATCTGGTAGCAATAAATCTGCAATACTAATTCCACCTTTTCCCTCCAGTAGGAATAATGACACTTTAGGAAATGCATAGATGCAGATTTTTAAGCACTAAGAAAAGATAGCATTTAAAGAGAAATGGATTCTAAACCTAACTATAGTGAAGTTCATTTTTGTGGCTCATGTGGAAAAAAGTGGGTATCACAGAATCACAGAATGTAAGGGATTAGAACGGACCTGGAAAGGTCATCTAGATACAGGCCTCCAACTAGATTCTGTCCCATTGACCACAACTCTCCGACTTCTTCCCTTCAACCAATTAGTGACCCACCTCACTACTTGGTCATCCAGACCACACTTCCTCAGTTTACCTATGAGGATGCTGTGGGAGATGGTGTCAAATGCTTTCCTGAAATCCAGATAAATCACGCCCACCGCATGGCCACCATCTATCCACCTGGTTATGTCCTCATAAAAGGTTGTCAGGTTGGTCAGGCACGACTTGCCCTTGGTAAAACCATGCTAACTGCTCCTAATGACCCTCTTGTCCTTGATATGCCCAGAGATAGTGCTGAGGATAAGTTGTTCCATCACCTTTCCAGGGATGGAGGTGAGGCTGACCAGTCTGTAGTTACCTGGATCCTCCTTCTCGCCCTTTTAGAACCCTGGAGTGACATTTGCTTTCCTCCAGTCCTCAGGCATCTCTCCTGTTCCCCATGACTATCTCGGGCCCCTTTACTTTCTAGGATACGAGGTAAAGGAATATTCAGTATTTGTGGTAAGCAAAAGCCTATGCCTGAATGCACTGCAGCTGAATTACATGAGACTTCTGCTGGTCATAACTGCAGGAGCAGAGCAGCTCCTTCTGTGGAATGGTGCCAGACACTAGAAAATATTTAGTGTCTGAAAAAAGCCAACAAGGTGAAGGGGAGCAGTTTTGAGAGCACAGTTACAGAATAGGAAGTATGTGGGAACAGTCCCCATCTGTGAAAAGAATAATCACGTTTAAACAGAAATTTCCTTGCTAGGCTTTGTTCAGAGAATAAAAGCTGTCAGCATTATGGCATACCAGTAGCAAAAGGAAAAAATCGCCAGAAAAATCACAAAGCTGACAGAAACGGTATGTCTATGGTTCCTGCAGAGAGCACTTGCCTCTATTTTCAATGAGAAATCGGAAAAGTTTCCATTGCATTTTAAAAAAAAGGTCAAAATCATATAAATGGATGACGAGAAAGTTCTGATGATCAACGAAATGGGTATTCCTCTCCAGCGTAAGCTTCAGTCTCTCTACTCTTGAATGAGCTTGGAATAGAAACCTACTGAATTGGACTTTCACGTATCTTCCTGGGAGTTCCCCCTCAAACCCAGCCATCCCTTGTACTACTGTCTGCCTAATTAAACCCCTCTCATTTATGTCCCCCTCTACTGACTGCAGCTTGGGGGAGTTGTCACCAGCCTCAGTTATCAGGTTAATAACTTGTCCCCAGATTGCGCATATCTGACTTTTACATAAGACTTTTTTTATTGGGGATTTGGGAAAAGAGAGTCATGAGACTATGGAGAGCTGTGATACAAGATTATGAATGCATTTATGTATTGCATTCTGATTTCAATTTCTGGTTCTAGATTAAGTGAAACAGATGGTTTCAACTTGCATGTCACTCACTTTTTACTATCTTAGAAGACCTCTAGATTCTCAGTGATTAGTTTTGTTTAACTTTTTATAAATTGGAGTAGATAGGATACAGCAGCATGGCTTCTACTTTCCTGATTTGAAACGCAGCAGGCTTAGACTAAATCAAGTGAAAAGCCATGGCACACATATTGACGATTTTGGATTGCCTGTGATAGGCACAGTGTAAATGTGCATCAAGGCTGTACTAATTATGAAACCCATTGCTTTTCTTCATTCTAATCCCACGTGCAAATTTTTCATAAATAATATTTGAGGTTAATACGACTATGTGAATACACAAATATTTTATCAACAATCAATTCAGCCACCAGATAGTGGTAGTTTACCACTGCTTAGGCACTACTGGAGACTTTCCCTTGGAAGTCACATTTTCATTAGACTTTAATACAGAGATATAATTAGCGGATAGCTGTCACAGCTGCTTTATGTGGTGATTCAGTAAAAGATGTCTGAAAACCAAAATGTATTGCAAAAGTGCCAGCTGCAAGTGGCAAACTGGAAAAATGACATGTTAAATTATTAAATGAAAAATGATTGACTGTGCATTGTAATATGCATTCAGATGAACATTAAGTTATTGAATTATTGTTCATTGTGGTGAAGAAGCTGGTACAAAAGACCTAATCTTCAAAACTCTCCACTCCCCCTATCACAAGTTTTAAGGACAGGTCTATAGTACAAGTCCAGGTCAGTGCAGACAAAACATCCACTGTCTGTCCACTTACTGAAATCCTTTGCTTATGCCAGGATGACTTTTTCAATTATCTGATGGAGTTCTTTCTCTTGGGAAGGTGAAACCCTGTCCGACTCGGAGAGAGCCCGAGTTGTATTTTTAAATAGTCTCTAGAGAATACGGCACCAGGTACTCCCTGAGCAGAAACGCAAGGTATTGTCAGATGTTTGCTTGCACACCAGACACGATTCTGCTGGATGAGAGTTCCTCCATAGAGGTGCAAAGTTTACCAAGTTAACTATCATCAGGCGGCAAGCTGCTGATACGAATGAGCTCGACGTAGTACTAGATGGTTAGGACTAGCTAGAGATCAGAGAAGACAGCAAAATAAACCAGCCCAGTAAAAGATGATGGTGCTTACAGAATTAAATTGGTACAAAATATGAATTTTAAAATGAAAATATAATACAGCCATAACCCTTTTTTTTCCCCTTTTGATACACAGCAAACATTCACTAAGATTACTATATTATGAACATAACAGAAAATGTCTAAATGAACATCTTAATAGCTTTGGACATGTCGTTACATAACAGTCAAAACCAGGTGACTCTCTTTTGGCCATTTCCAAGTTTAAAATTTAAATTTATATTAATTGCCAAGCTATAAATTTAATTTTATATTATTAATTTTATATAATGGTACCTACTCTGTAGCTGAGAGTTTTTATTTTGGCTTTCAGTGGATGAACAAGAGATTCTAAAATGATGGTGGATTCCTGAACTGATACTTAAAACTTTTAAATTGGTATGGACTTTTTTATAGTGATGATTTTGAACAGGCGTATTAAACGAATAAAAAGAGATGGCAAGGATTATCTATATGTATCAGTGCATTAATATATCTCTTGATAGAACAAGAGCAAAAATAGACTGTAGGTTTTCTTTTCTTGGAGGGTGACAATATTGAAATTAGAACAATTAGCTTCATAAAAAATGGTAATTGTTTTGGTAGTTTTAGACAAACTAGAGCCAAACAATTTTCTCAAAATTATGGAACTAGAAGACAGCAGAGTTAAAATGATCCTTCAGGGTTTTCTTCAGTCCATTGGGTGGAAGTCAGCTCTACATGCCCAACTCTGTGAGCATGCAGCATTCTCCCATACTGAAAGGCTTTATAGCTGTCTGTCTGGAGAGGATTATCCTATGTCGGAGAAACTTGATAGAAAAAACAACAGGATCTGGGGGAAGAAGTATTACTGAGAGAACAGAACAAAAGTACAAAAGGCAGACCGACATTCCAAATATCTTGTACCTCACTGGGTCTGTACCTGGTCAAAGGCACACGCCTGGAGGAACCCAAGGGCAGGCTACAGCATTAGGGCTTAGAGTTCAGATAAACTCCAAAGAGTGACAATGAGCAAATGCCTAAATAAAAGACATATGGGCAGAAATGGAGAGTTTAATAAATTAGGGAAAAATTAAGAAAGCAAATAGGCAGAAGTTATTAAAGAGGAAAAACATGACAAATCAGGCACAATATACAATGAAAAAATACGTAAAGGTTAAATGGCTAGAAAAAGAGGGAATTAGTGCAGAATTTAATAAATTATGCAAAAAAACTTTGCACTGTTTCCTTCCTTTCTCATTCTGTCTAGGATTTTTCTAATTAGCTCAGCATTTGAAACTTTTGGGTTTGCATTTTTATTGATGCATTTATAGTGGGTTTATTTGGGGTATTATGTGGTATATATAAATACTAAAGAAGTATGCTAGCAAGTGGTTAATAGCCTCTGACACAATGACATTAGGCAGATTAGCATATAGCTGTTACCTACTAATTCATCATCAGTGGTCGATCTGCAAATATTTCAGCAGCCACCATTGAGGAAGACAAAGAACATGTTATATAGATTTCCCTTCTCTAAATAGGGGCCTGAGTAAAGTCCGTGGCAGATAATCGGTGGTCTAGGGCAGACACTGCTTATTCCTGAATTAACAACGTCTTAAAAGCCTGATAAAGAGAGAGCCTTTATCTCCAGAGCTATCAGTCTGATGTCTTTAACATGTGCTAAGATCACTTAAAGTGTGAAGTGGGGAGAAGAGAAGGAAACAGGATGAACAGAGGTAAAGGAAGGTTATGAGGTTGCTAAACAGTTTAACAGTTTAAGCAGCCCTGTGGTCAAGTGGAAAGAAAGTTGGGCTTTTTATATACACTGCGAAAAACCCCTCGAAAAAGACAAGTTTAAACCCCATTTCTGAAGATATATCTAATAAGACTTAAAGAGAAGAAATATCCTAATAAATCCATGACTAAGAGTATCTGCAGGCACATAAAACTGTTAAAGCTGCAAAATCCTCTTAAAATGGCCCAAACCCAGATATATTAATAGCATGATGCAGTACCCTCGTTGTTCCTGTAACCTTATGATTGCAGTGACATTGCCAGAGTGTAAGCAAGGGCAGCTGTAAACTTTTCCATGTTGAATACATTTGATGTTCTCAGTTACTATGGGGATTTCCCAGTCTGAAATCTACAGGATACAGGTGACCTGGTTTTTAGTGCAGGGCGGCTGAGCCTGCTGAGCTCTGCATAGCCGCGCTGGCAGTACACAAACCTGGCTGTTTAGAGTTGGGCAAAGCATCTCCCTTCAGCACTGCAGTGAGTGTCTAAAATGATGGATCACTCCAGGAACATGGGTTCCTCTCAAGCCAGGCAGCCCACTTCTACAATCCCAGCAGGAGCTCTGCTCCTCCATCTCCTCAGTACCGGTGTAGTGAAGGTTACTGAAGCTGGAGCCTAGAGCAGATCCTTGTGAAAAGACTCACTGAAGGACATTTGACAGGTGAGAGAAAACAGACGAGTGGGATTAATCAGGAGGTACGTCTCGAAAGACAGCCAGGATGGAATGGGAGCTGTCCCCGACACAGCTCAAGTGGGAATGGGGACTTGCTTTTAAGTACAAATATAGCTGAGCCATGTCCTTTAGGCTTGGAGAAAGCCAGCCAATCTGAAACACAGAAAATGTATTACTTTTTCCTATTTTAACTACACCTCCTCTTCAGCAGTCAGTACTTCTACCTTGGAAGAGCACCCGCACCTCTATGCCAACTTTCAATTTGGTATATATTAAACCAATGGAGATAGACATCTCCAAGAAATTGATTTTATAATGAAAGTAGTGCATCACTAAATGTAGTGGAACTCCAGAATGGTTTAAAAATTGATAATAAATAACTCAATTTTCAGCCCAGTGGTGATAAAGTATTTAGCAGCAATAATTCCCGTACTCAGGAGAGACTAAATTCTTTGTTTTGCCTTGCCTTGCCTTGCCTTGCCAGGTGAGGGAGTGGAAATCAGAGTGTACTTCTCATCCTCAGAATGCAGTTTAAAGGAAAAAAAAGCAGTAGCAGATAATACTTGTGGGATCCAGGAGGAAAACAAAACAGACAGCCACTGCAACAGTTCTCTATAGAATAAATGACATTTGCTAACAGAGATGTTGCAGAACACTGATGGTTGGACTTGATGAACTTGGAAGTTTTTTTCCAACCTCGATGATTGTGTGAATTTACCAATCTCACCTTCCACAAAAGGGAAGTTAGAAGAGTGCTTTGTGTTTCTCATGACAATATGTTTGAAGCTCCTGTTAAAGTATTTCCTCAAAAGACTTTAATGAGCCTTGTCATCTATGCTGACTGCTAACTTGAGAAATGAACTTGTGGATTTCAGTAAAGGTTTTGGTGCTAGAATGTGCTACTCACATGTAGCAGATACAAACTCTCTTAAAGGGTTAAAAGTCTGAGATCGACTATGCTGAATGAAAGCTCTTCTTTCTCATCACAGATCTAGCAATTTAACTATAGTCATTAAGATTATGACATTCCATGAAATTGCAATACTGTGGGCCTCCCTACAAATATCTGTCTTCCTGTGCTGGTCCAAAATCTGTAGGTTAAATTAATTTTTGTAAAAGATATCGGATTTCTCCTTTTCATTTGGCTCAGTTAACCTTCATGATATACTAAGCAAAAAGACAGCAAAGAATAAAATGCTTCATTCAACCTGTAAATATTGTAAATTGCTTTTATGAATTGAAGTTTTTTTGTGCTACCATTCTCCATTAACTTGTAAATAAACTGACATTCTGGCAATGCATACCTCTGTACATATATGTGCAATGGATCATTTCACATTTAAGGACAGGGAATTTACTAACATTTATTCCTTTAGAAAGATATTACCCAGCAAAATTCAGTAGATGATAAGAACATTCCAGTACACATTTCATGTTTATATTACATTCTTAGCAGAGTGAAATTAAATAGAACAGTATGTCTTTGACTTTGGATAACTAAGATTCCACTTTGTCATTCTTAATGTCTGTCAAAGAGCACTATTAGTTTGAAAAGCATATTTTTATAAAATATCTTTCCATGAAAAGAAACAAAAGCATTGGCTGGATATGCATCACACTTTCTGGTTACTTTTAAAATTTAAGACTGTCATTGCTTTATGTTAGTATATAATGTTAGAGAATTGTTATGCAGTCCTCCACTTTCAAATTCCCATGTAACAGGATAATGCTGCAATATTCACATTTCGTGTAAGTTTGTAGAATATTATCCTTCCTTTCATACACTACAGAAATGTACCTGAATACGTCAAAGAAATATGTCTGTCGCTCTGAACTGCTATAGACTTTTTTTCCTTTTGGATCCTATTTGAATTAGCACACTTCTTTCAAACAAGCCTTGATTTAAGGTCAACATCACAGGATAATGCATCCCTTAGGGAGTTCCCCACTGCAATGCAGAGTTTTGCTAAGATCAGACAGGCTGTGCCCTTGGCCATTTGGGAATCCCCAACTCGTAATTTAGCTTACAAGCTATTCTATTCATGCCTTTAATCAATGGCCTCTTTTTTTTTTCCCAGGCTAATGACAACGTTATGAACCAGTATTTCTCTCCTGTCTGTAAGCAAAAGACAATTAGCCATAGCTACAAAAGCCATTGACACAAATATATCATCAAATTTGTTTTGTGGTCTTAAACCGTGGATCCAAAAGGTGTCGTAAATCATTTCATTGTTAAACCATTTAGATATTAGATTTACTAGGAGACAGGCTAGCAAAAGCAGCTATAATGTTTAAAGCAGGACTTGATCTTGAGAGATGCAGACCAGCTGCAGCATCCATTGACTCTGCTGAAAATTCTGCAGGTCTGTCTTTCTCTCTCAGTTTGGCACATCATGGCTCTGTGTTCCTAGTCAGCATCGTGCAGAGTGGGCACAAACAGCACTTTAAATATACATGTCTCATAAAAGCATCAATCTAATACTTAACAGAGCTGTGCATTTTTCCTTAGCAAATGTGTTTTGTCAGCCTCTCCTGAATCCTGTTTTTAAAGTATCTGCTTTTACTGAGACTATATGAATAAAGCCTTCTGGGAAACTCAACCGAAAATTTTCTGTTGGGCATTACAAGAGTTACTTTTACATTCTGAGCAAATAAACACTCTATTAGTATTTCATAAGGTTGATACAGAAAAATAAGTACACCTAGTACTCATCTCATACTTTATATATTTGCATGCCTATATTGTATAAGTAGATGAGAATATCTAGACACGCATTTCTCTTACAATGCCAGCAAAATTTGTAAATAATGAACTTCCACAGATTTCCCACTAATCAAATTACTTCTTGCTAATAGGTATCCATGGAGGCTGCTCCCCAGGTTTTCTAATTTTGCTCATTATGTTCTCTAATTTTTCCAGAGAGACAACTCAAGCAACTATTTGATATACAACGGTTGTACCCAGCTGGCTTTCACTCGAGCAGTTGCTTTGATACAGCATCACTTGATGATTCTCATTACTTCAGATAAATTATTCAGAAACTCCCAGATGCAGCGTCCTGCAGTTTACTAAGCTATAATAGAGTTTTGCTAAAGTGTGATACTTTTACAACACAAACAAATCTGAATTTGAGAGTATTATATACTCCCAATAAGCCAAAAGAAACCATGTACTGGGTCACCAAGTTACAATTACACATTAACATTATTTCTCAAAAAGAGAATTGAAAAAAACTAATAAAATACATACATTACAAAATTTCCCCTTTACCTGCAGTGCTTAAACCACCACAGTACTGAATCCAGTACTGTCTATCCCAGACGATGTTACATAGTGACGCTAGTTATGTAATTATGTATAGTTATGTTTTACCCCAGCATAACCATATTGCCTTTATGAACAAAACACTCAATAGATTCTAGAAAATATTTTCAAAGCCATAACATGAAGCCAGAAACCCACTGCCCCACTGTTACCCACCTCCTACAGAGTTCTTCAGTAGCATGGCATCAACAGGAGGTTGCAAAAGAATTGAGATAAAGGACAAGTGCAAAAGACTTTTTTGTGCCTTGTGAAATAGAAGACAGGTAAAGACTCTTGCTGCTGCATCAGGTTAATTTTGTGGGAGACCTGGTACTAAAACAATTTTTCTGGCAATTCCCCACTCTGGTAGGATGTCTCAAGACCTATAAATGGGAAGGCTTTCACTGAAGCTTGTGAAGACTGAAGTGGGAAGCATCTCACTTACTTCAAAGACCCCTGTGTCATTCTCTCTCAGGGTCAATGCTCACTCATTCACTTTACAGCTGCCTGTGAGGACAAGGGTGTAAAGGACGGGGAAGAAAAATCCATCTGATTTAGCATAAAAGCTAAGGGTGAGAAGAAACACCCTTTGGAGGTGCCTACAGCTACAAAGAGCCCACGGTGTCCAGCTCTGGATTTCAACATCCCAGTTCTCCATTTCTAAACCGGGCGAGCTGGTTTCATTTCCGTGGAGTAACTAAATTCAACTAATTAAGCTGAGCTGCTGTTACCACGCATTCCTAAAGACTCCGTTTCAGAATCAAGATGACTGTATTAACTCTCTTTGTGGCTTTTTTTTAGCATGGTTTTAGTCCATTTCACTGGTGGATAAAAGTATGCAAATAGTGATCTTAAAGGATCAAACAAAATGAAGGTAAATAAAATTTGTCACACATTCCTTCTCAAGATCTTGTGATTCTGAAGTCACCTTCCTTATTCTGAGATATTGATTAAAGAGTCTGAAAGCTTATTCCAGATAATCAAATTAAAGCTGCCTCTGAGAACCTGAAGAACAATCTCATAATACTGAGTGATAAAAAGGCAAATGAATTTTAATCTCCATAAATGCAAATAAATGCACAAAGGGAAAAATAACCCTAACTATGCATACACATACATAAATAATGATGGGCTATAAAACAGTTACTACCACTCAGGGAAAAGATCTTCAAGACACCAGCTTAAACTCTGTGGTATTCAAAAAGCAAACCAAATGTTAGCAATCTCATGAAAGGAATTGAAGCTAAAAAAGAAAACACCATTATACCATTAATAGTGCCATCACATCCCAAGTACTGCGTGTAGTTCTGGTCATTCAACCTGAAAAACATGTAGTAGAGGTGCAGAGGGGAACAGTCACTGTCATCAGGGGCTTGGAAGAACTTATTTGCAAATCGGAGATTTAGTGGACTGGGATTCTCCTGCTGGACAGATATCTCAGAAAAAGATATTATAATGGTATATGAAATTAGTAAAGGTATAGATAAAGTGCAAAGAGAAATACTATTTATTAGCACTTTTCATAATAAAAAACAACATGATTGCTTAGTGAAAATATCAGCAAGGAGGCACCCAACAAAGGAAAGGTTTTTTTAATATAGTTTTATTTTGTACTTTTCCCGCTCCCAAGGACACGTAACTGAACTGTGGGTGTCATTGCCTCAGGAGCCTGGGAAAGAGAAAAGGTTAAATGGCTCTAAAAGGAATTAGACACATTTATAAATGACAGTCAAGCACAGTGATCCTTAGGTAGACTCCATCTCAGAGATTCTTAAAAGTTAGTGAGAGGTAGGAAGTAAGAAGGTGTGAGAGGGAGAAGATTATGTCTGCTTTGTTTCTTGTAGTTTTCTCCCAACCATCTGCTCCGAGTGGTACTTAGAGACAGGATACAGGTTAGGCAGAGAGCTATTCTGAGCCAGTAAAGCAGACCTTATGTTCTTACTATGTTTTCCTCACTGTTTGAAGTAGGAATTTATCTTTATTCAGCACAAGGTCCAACTTGCTTTCAGCTATGGAATCACAACAAAGAACTCCAGAATTCTAATTCTAATAATTCTAATTTTAAAATTCTAATTAATTCTAATTCTAATTCTAATTCTAATTCTAATTCTAATTCTAATTCTAATTCCAGTTTTCTGGTCAATATTACACAGAAGTTTAGACCAAAAAGACTACCACAATTCATCGTCCAGATATGTAATAAAACCTTTTGTAGGACTATACTTTCTGAGTTCTGTATGAAGTCCATGAAAACTACCAGCACTGAATATGCCTGAAAGAACTGCAGTGTGTAGTCTCACTTTTATCCAACCTTAGTGCATTATTTTGGCTCTGAAGCTTCCAGCAAGTAATCTTTTGTTATCTTTCCAGAAAAAAATCATTTATGTCAAAGGACATTACAAAGAAAAATATAACTTAAAACTATGATAAAGCCCATCACACAAACAACGTTCTGTAAAATCCAAGCTGAGGTAGGCATTCCATATTCATTTCAATTGAGTGTTAGCCATACAAGCTTTTAATTTTAGCAGTAGCAAGGAATTTTGCATCTCTCATCAGGGATTCTCATCACAGCATGAACAAAATCCACACTGTATGCGCAATGCAGCCTAGGAACACCTGATCACAGTTATCCTTTTAGTTCAACTCCTTTGATGAGCAATTCCCAAAGGCAATGTTTTAAGTTTGTGGAGGAAATATATTTCTGGCATTAAACTCAAAGATTTACAGTGATGGGAATACATTATATAGAAGGAGAAACTCCAAGAAAAAATCCATAGTTCTTTTCACCAGTTTAAAGCTTATCTTGTTTTCCTTGGTGTTGTAAAATTCTGTGTGCATGAATATATGCAAAGCTGAACTAGCATTTGGCCACACATAATGTTTAAGAAATAAGAACTGAGACTCAGTTCTCAGTAGGATGAAATCCATGGTGGCACCTCAAAATCAGCACAGGTCTGTACAAAATCTCAGCTGATGGGCACTGAGTCATATGAAAGGCAATATACATCAGCAAAAGCTGAAGGGCAATATTCCCAGTTCAAACATCTCCTCTCAGTTGCTCATGATTGTAATGAATTTCGATATTCTGCTTTTCTGATATAGCTCCCTTTGGCAACATCAGTGGGAGACCTGCGTACATAAGGAGAGCAGAATAGCAAAACAGAATGAGTGACTCAGAAGTTATGGTGATTAGAATGGTAGAAACAGCTAGATTAGGTCAATAGGACATGAGATGAGCATTCCCTCACTATTGCCCAAAGTATAAGCATTGAATTGACCACAGTAATAACTGTGAATGCACTCTGAAATATGTGCAAATTCATTATCACTGCATAATATTGCACATACAACAGGACCATAAGGCACAATTAACTTTTTTTATGCAAGTCTTCTTTTGGGGAACAAAGGTACTTGTTTTGCAAAGCAAGACATTATATAAATATCAGCTCCACCTTTCCCCTAGGTGAACAATGAAAAAAATTTTTGTTTTTTCAAAGCCTTCTGTATTTGTAATAGCAATGCCTAAGTTAATTGCTATGGCAATAACGGGGCATATTTGATATCCCACAAAAGGAATAAGAACCTGCCATTATGTCTCTTTCTCAAATTAAGAGCTGAGCAACAAAAAATATCCTGAACACACTGAATATTCCACCTGTGCTTTCTATCAAGCTGGTCATTATGAAAAAAATATCCCAAGAGAAGAAAAATTTTTACATTTTTGTAAATCTCAAGAAGAAATCATCGGCAGAACAGTAACTCAGAAATTATGGCTGGCAGAGAAATGTAGGGGCATGGTGGTTGATCTTGCTTTTTTTAAGTGTCTCAGTAATGATGAGAAGAAAGCCAGCACACATGCAACTTGCCCATCAGTCATTAATTGTCAGCAACCGATGCCACAGTCATTCAAAATCCATTAGAAGTGAGAGAAGGAAAACTTATCACAAAGGCATACACAATTCAGAATAAACACGGTGTTTGCCCACAAATTTTAAACGTGGATTACACCACCAGAACACATACTGTTCTCTCTGGAAAGAATATTCATAAAGATATAATTACAATATTTGATGTTGCATAAACAACATCTCAAAAAGTACACTCCTCATCTGAATAGGGAGCCCTTCAAGTCAATCAGTAATCGGGGAAAAGGCAAAGCCTCCTTCTTAAAGATGACTTATCTTTCCACCGAATCCAATGCTCTTCAGTGGATTTCAATAGAAGTTATTCAGTGGGTTTTGAAGAAGTCGCCAGTCACCTTTTACTAATCCTGAGTTTATCTGGGCTTCCTTAAAAAACCCCATAAAACTAGGGTTTTTTCAATATTTAGCTAAAAAAAAATTAGCAACAGGATTTGCCAGCTGTCGTCTTCTCTTGTACTAGTGTCATCATCTTACTGATGCTAAAGTAAGAGGTGAAAGCACATTTATTACCTCCCTTTATCCATAAAAATTTATTCTAATTCTGATTTTGCCTACCTAGTAATAGTGTTGATAGAATAAATTCTTCAGTTCTTTACTAACACAAATGTTCCTTAAATTAACAACTTTAGTTCTTGCAGGATTAAGATTAGGGGAACAGATTATTTTTTTTACTCCTTGCTAGACCAAGTCGTATTCTTTTTAACCATATGGTAGTTTCCATTTTAGTCAGAAAAACAACAGAAAATTAAAGCTGTGTATAATGAAATATTAATCCAATACCAGTTACTGAAATATATAACTAGGAGTATATTTTTCTATCCAACACTGCCTATTTAGTTTACTCATGGAAATTTACATGTTAAGAAAAATATATTGTAGCTACAATCAGGATTATTTTTTTAACAAAACAGTGATTTGCAAATTACAGCAATCAGTGTAGCAAGCAGTAAGTAGGAGATAATGTTCTAGTTACCACGATCATTTCACTAGGCCAACAAAAATCCAAAACCACAATTTAACTTTCCAAAAATTAACATCCACATTTAATGAATGACGTAAACTACTCAGTAGGTGTCAAATACGGCACGAGGAGACCACACTCCATAGGGAAGCATGAGAACAGAAGGATGGAGGGGTAAAATTAAAGGTGATAAAATTCTTCAAGAATTTGAAAAACAAGACATGAGGGGGATAAAACACAGGAAGTTCAGCCAATTTTGAAAATCTATACCCTATGTCATGAACAGGTATTATACGTCATGCCTTTGGCAGTTGGGGAGCCATAAAATTAAAGGTCTTTTCATTCCATTTTTCAGTACTCATCAGAGCAACAGTGTACGGTCTTGTATATTAATGTACAGCTTGCAAATATAGGAATAATCTTGCATTGTGAAGAGGTAAAATAAGTCAAAAGCTGGTGTGGATAGAAGACTCAAGCAGAAATAGGATAGCACAGAAAGCGACCACAGAAAACTCAGGACTATAAAAGTACACGGAAACATCGATCTCCTTGACCAAAACAGACCACTAGAAAAAAGTGTCACTTTTAATGAATACTAATGGAGGCTACAACCTGAAATAGCATAACGGCCCTCATTAAACCCACTGAAAAACCAATGATGAGCCTGGAAAGTCTAAAAAAATCACCTGAACCCCAAACCACCAACGATGGCAGAGCTTTCCCACTTCCACAAAGAAATGAAATTATTTTAGTCCAATGGAGGAACCTAGGGGATCAGTTCCAGTCATAAATCCTTAAAAGGTGAATGGCTGAGTATAGAAAATTTATCAGTCCCAAAATAGCTAAAGCTGATGTTGTTCTGTCTGTAATGGTGAAAATTTCTAAAAAAATGACATAAATTGAAGAAAAACGCCTTTTGCGGTCAAGAAAAAGGCACAGAATGAAGAGCATGAGCTCCATCTTGTGAGACCAGTGGCTGCACATGACCATGATGGATCTATCACAGGTTGCTGTAGTATCTCGAAAAGTGTTTCATTATGAAAACATTATATGAATATTGTGGATGCTTTTTGGACAGAAGGAACAGGACTATTAGATATGGCTAGAATGTTTCCATTTTTGTAATAAGAAATTTGGCATCACTGAAACTTTCTTAGAGGAGTAAAAAAACCACAGAATTCTGTTCTTCTGTAGGAGAAAACCTTGCTCCCACAAGGAAGTGTTCTATAATAGAGAAGATAAACTATAATTATAAATTTGATCAGCAAAGTTTTTTCTTGTAAAAAGGGGAAATCATGGCCTACTTAAGAGAAAATACATAAGAAAAATCCATCTGTGATTGAAAGAGGAATAAGATGTCTCATAGTTTTAAAAAATAAATCCAACCTTCCTTTACCCCTTTACTCTGTGCCTCCAAACTGGCAAAACTTTTGGGCAGAGCAACTCATATCTTTCATGGTGCTGTCAGACCTGAAAGATAAAATCAAGATTTCTAAAACTAAACTTCTAAAACTAATTCTCACATTTTCTTAAAGTCCATTTCAGTAAAAGTATGCTGAAACAAAGTCCAATAGAGTCCAGTACAGACAAAAGGAGCTGTAGCTTCCGAGTTATTTTCAGAGTCAAGCAGAAAACATTATCAAGTGCGAGTACAGGAAAGGATCAGGGGCACAGGTAGTTTTTCTCTTCTATCCCTTCAGTAGCAGGCAGGTATACTGAAAGGGACTGAAAAGTACATGCAGGTAATGCATGGCTTGAAGACTGGTGCCACCAGCAACATTTTGGATTTTATGACCATGGGGAAGTTTAAGCAGCTCCGGGCATAAGAGATACAGATGGAGTGGGGCTGTCTCAGAGACGGAGGAGAATTTTTGCTGGTGAGTTGGCGGGATTAGTTGAAAGGGCTTTAAACTAGGTTGGAGGGCAGAAGGGGATGATAAAAGCAGGCTCACTATAGATGAGCCAGGGGATGTATCCCAGGGTTAGGTGTCAAAACAACCATCCTGCTTAAGTGCATCCACTCCAACATGGATGACACAAGCAACGGTAACTGATGCTTCTCCATTAAATCTCATAAGTGTCTGTACACCCATGTAAGAATCATGGGGAATAAGCAGGGGGAATTAGAAATCTGTGTGCGATTACAGAGACGTGGTGGGACAACTCGCATAACTGGAATGTGGGCCTTGATGGCTATGTCCTTTTTAGGAAAGATAAGCCAATAAGGCGAGGGGGTGGAGTTGCTCTTTACGTGAGTGAGCAACTGGAATGTATGGAGATCTGTCCAGGCGCAGATGAGGAGCAAGAAAAGAGTTTGCGGGTAATAATTAAGGGGCAGGCTAGCTTAGGTGATACTGTGGTGGGTGTCTATTACAGACCATCTCATCAGGATGAGGAAGTTGATGAGGCCTTTTACAGGCAGTTGTCAGTAGACTCTCACTCACAGTCCCTGGTTCTTATGGGGGATTTCAACTACTCAGGTATTTGCTGGAAGGCCTACACAGCCAGCCACCCTCAGTCCAGGAGGTTCCTCCAGTGCATCGATGATAACTTTTTGATGCAAATGGTGAATGAGCCAACCAGGAGAGGAGCGCTGCTGGACCTTGTGCTCACCAGCAAGGAAGGTCTGGTTGAAGCAGTGAAGGCTGAGGGTAATCTTGGCTGCAGTAACCATGAGATGGTGGAGTTCAGGATCTTGTGCGGTAGGAACAGAATACCAAGCAGGATCGCAACTCTGGACTTCAGCAGGACCAACTTTGGCCTTTTCAAGCAATTGCTAGGGGAAACCCCATGGGACAGGGAGCTGAAAGGTAAAGGGGCCCAAGAGAGTTGGTTGGTATTCAAGGACCACTTCTTCGAGGCTCAGGATCAGTGCATCCCATCAGGTAGGAAATCAAGAAAGAGATCCAGGAGACCTGCATGGTTAACCAGGGATCTTCTGGGCAGACTCAGGTGGAAGGGGAGGGTATATAAACTGTGGAAGGAAGGGCTGGCCACTTGGGTGGAGTATAGGACAGCTGTCAAGGAATGTAGGGAGGCAATTAGAAAAGCTAAGGCCTCCTTGGAATTAAAACTTGTGAAGGAGGTCAAGGACAACAGAAAGGGCTTCTTCAAATACATTGCTGACAAAACTAACACTAGAGGCAATGTAGGCCCTCTGTTGAATGAGGTGGGTGCCCTGGAGACAGTGGACAGAAAGAAGGCAGAGCTACTGAATGCCTTCTTTGCCTCTGTCTACACTGTTGGAGACCGTCCTCAGGAGCCCCAGAGCCCTGAGGCCTCAGAGGAAGTCAAGATAAAGAAGGAGTTTGCCTTGGTTAAGGAAGACTGGGTTAAGGATCAGTTTGAACACTTGAACATCCATAAATCCATGGGGCCTGATGGGATGCACCCACGGGTGCTGAGGGAGCTAGCGGAAGTCATTGCTAGGCCACTCTCCATCATCTTTGGTAAGTCGTGGGCAACAGGTGAGGTGCCTGAAGACTGGAGGAAAGCGAATGTCACTCCAGTCTATAAGAAGGGCAGGAAGGAGGACCCGGGTAACTACAGAGTGGTCAGCCTCACCTCCATCCCTTGAAAGGTGATGGAACATCTTATCCTTGGCACTGTCTCTGGGCATATCAAGGATAAGAAGGTTATTAGGAGCAGTCAGCATGGCTTTGCCAAGGGGAAGTCATGTTTGATCGAACTAATAGCCTTTTTATGAAGACATAATCAGGTGGATGGATGATGGCCATACAGTGAGCGTGGTGATTTCAGTAAAGCATTTGACACCATCTCCCACTGCATCCTCATAGGTAAACTGAGGAAGTGTGGTCTGGATGGCGAAGTAGTGAGGTGGGTCGCTAATTGGCTGAAAGGAAGAAGTCGGAGAGCTGTAGTCAATGGGACAGAGTCTAGCTGGAGGCCTGTGTCTAGTGGGGTCCCTCAGGGGTCAGCACAGGGGCCAGTGCTGTTCAATATATTCATCAATGACCTGGACGAGGGATCAGAGAGCACTGTCAGCAAGTTTGCTGACGACACAAAACTGGGAGGAGTGGTTGACACACCAGAAGACTGTGCAGTCATTCAGAGAGACCTGGACAGGCTGGAGGGTTGTGTGGGGAGAAATCTTATGAAGTTCAACAAGGGCAAGTGTAGAGTTTTGCACTTGTGAAAGAATAACCCCATGTGCCAGTATAAGTTGGGGACTGACCTGTTGGAGAGCAGCACAGGTGAAAGGGACCTGGGGGTGCTGGTGGACAGCAGGATGACCATGAGCCAGCAATGTGCCCTCGTGGCCAAGAAGGCCAATGGCATCCTGGTGTGTATTAGAAGCGGAGTAGCAAGTAGGTCAAGAGAGGTCCTCCTGCCCCTCTACTCTTGAGAGAGTCCAATGTAGAGCCATGAAGATGATGAAGGGAGTGGAACATCTCCCTTATGAGGAAAGGCTGAAGGACCTGGGTCTCTTTAGTTGGAGAAGAGGAGGCTGAGGGGTGACCTCATCAATGTTTATAAATATGTCAAGGGGGAGTGTCAGGAGGACAGTGCCAGGCTCTTTTCAGCGGCGTCCAATGACAGGACAAGGGGCAATGGGTTCAAGCTGGAACATAGGAGGTTCCACAATAACATTAGAAAAAACTTTTTCACTGTGAGGGTGACAGGCACTGGAACAGGCTGCCCAGGGAGGTTGTAGAGTCTCCTTCTCTGGAGACATTCAAAACCCGCCTGGACGCGTTCCTGTGCGATCTACTGTAGGTGATCCTGCTCTGGCAGGGGGGTTGGACTAGATGATCTTTGAGGTCCCTTCCAGCCCCTAACATTCTGTGATTCTGTGAAAGATGTAGATTATCAACGGTGAGTTGTTATGTAGATGACATAATTTCTCAGACAAAATTTCTAGTTACCATTTTTGACATGAAGATAAGAGACTTTTCCCCTCCTTCATACATCAGAAGGAAGAGGATCCAGCAGAAGAATTGGGTGTAACTTCTTTGCACAGGGAAGCTCCCTGAGCAGCCTCCCAGTCTCAGAGTTGCCAGAATCTGCCCTGCATGGATACAGAAATACAGAAATATGCATATGTGTAGATATGCAAGTAAGACTCGTTTGAGTTTGTTTATAACAAGTGACTACATTTATCTGGAATCCTTACGCATTTTTAAGGCCTTTTCATTTTTACAGTTGCACAGACCACAAAGATCCGACACTTCACCAGAATGTATAATCAGAGATTATTATTTTGATGAAAGGTTAGACTATATTGTGGAGAATTTAATTACATATAAAGATTTGATGTTTAAAAGAAACAAATTCTAACTTTCCCACCTGGATTCCAGGATTCTGCCTGGTTGCCTCACCAGTACTTTGCCCCTGTCTTTACCAGGTGCGGGGTTTTCTCATATCCAGAGAGATTTTTCCCTCTTTATCTTCCTATGATGAAATAATTGTGATATTTTAAGATATCACAAATGCAAATCCCTTGTTACATAGCCTGCAACATGTTTTCCACATCTCTGCTTTTTATGCTTTCCACCTTTTATAGCCACTTACTCTACTCCAAAGCCTTCTACTATGAATTCTGAGAATGCAGTTCTTCCCTTCCCAGCTGTTCTGTGACAGCCACCATCCACACACTAAATGTCTATGTGTTCCTCCCACTCGGGCAGATACACTTCTCAAAAAGCTTGAAATGTTACCACAGTATATTTTTTTTTTCTCCCACAAACAGCGATTATCTGCCACCGGGTTCGCGACGGTATTAGTCATGAAAGACAGCGGCTTTTTAAAGTGCTGCATTATCTGTCAAATCTTAAATACAGGACATCTGTGCTCAGACAGGATTTTTCAGCTCTATTTAATGGGGACTCCAAAACTCCCTTTGAGTCCAGGCTAGAATCAAAGCCCAGGTCTCACAAAAGGAAAATTACTGAGACCTTTTGTAAAGTATATTACAGAAATAAAAAGAAAGTGGAACACAGGAAGTCATAAGTATAAAGAATTCAGTTATTATTAAGACGAAAGCCTGAGGTAACCATGTTTGTGAAGCTCAACTGCTAAAGGTACAAAAAAGTTTGGATTCATCTTCACTTGTCTATAAATGTACTGAATTATAAGCAAGGAATAGTCAAAGAACATTGAAAAAAATGACAATCTGCCTTCAAAAGTAGCTTAAGAATAATGAATGTTACTAGATATTTTAGCAAGTCACAACATTTCTTATCTGGTAGCAATGTGCTTTGAAATTGATGATCTTTCGAGGTCCCTTCCAATCCCTAACATTCTATGATTCTATGATTCTATGAAATGATTGCCAGAAAATACCCAACAGGTCTGCACAACAAGGAAAACTTTCCATCAAAGAACACCAAATTGTTTTTAACTTCTACATTTGATGAAATTGCTGACCTTCTGGATGAAATTTAAAATGAGGTACTTCTGAAGATTAATTTTTTAAAAGGAGAAGATTGTCATTCCTTTTTCATTAATGATCTCAGTTAAAAACAAGAACTTTCATAAAAAAAGCCAGAGGGAAGAGAAATAATAAAAATGAAGGTAGCTGGACATATTGTAATGAATATAATCCCACAAGCCCCTCTTTGTTAAATCCATCATGTTTCATTGCCATTTAGAAGTCAAGGATTGAAGGATTAAGGCTATAGAGAGAATAGGATTAAAAATCATGTACTCTGATATCTACTTATGATTAAATAATATTTCAGGAGGAATTTCAACCTTTTGTTCTTTATTGGCATGAAGGCCTTCAGTACAATCTTTACTAACCATGGTGGTGTGAATTCTTTTCTATTTAAAAAGATCTTTTGGAATATCCCACATTGGAGTGTTCCCTTCCATGGTCCTTGCAGGGATATTTCAGGCCACCTCTATCCTCATACCACACAATGCTTGCAATTTAGTGCCAAAAATCACTCTCTTGCAGTCGGTGAGAATTTTGCTACTTGCTTCAGTGGTGAGTGGAATTCAATTTACAGCTTGTTAAAGATGTGAATTGTTAAAACACTGCCCCTCTTTCTCCTGATGAGTTTTAAAAAAATCTCTCTCTCTCCCTTTCTAAATTTCATTACACATTCCAGCTGAAAACTACTTAAGCTTAGCCAGTTATCATGGCAGGAAAATGAAAAAGAGATGCTACTAGAAAAAGGATGTGAGGAACTCCAATGCAAACTCAAGCTACTATAGCCATTTTGTGGTGGCTGTGTAGCCTTGGACCATCTCTCAGCTGCAGTGTAGTTTATACTGAACTATCATGTTGGCTCTGTATTGAGGTCCACACTGGTGAATGTGTTTCTTTTAGTCTGAAATTAAATTATAATTTGAACAGTCAACCTTTTAAAAGGTTGCCATTTAAAAATGTATTATTTGCTATATCTCACATCACTGATGAACATGCCGCATTCCTCACAGTGGGCAGCTATTATACACATCATAATAAAGACATAAAATGTAAAGGACCATATATTTAAAATAATACTTCATACCTCTATGAGTGTTTTCAGATGAGAATGTCAGAGCATTTTACAAGCTACAGGTTCATAGCCACATGAAGGGTGTGTTTACATGACCTGCTTTCACAAAATGCTGAAACTTGAAGTGATTTGTTTTTGTAACATTATGAACTAATTAGGATGAAAGCCTACAATTTTCCTCAACAAGGACGACAGGACACATTAGTAGCTTCCTCAGCCTGCATTTAGCAACCTTTAAAATCCTTGGGTCGCTGGAAGAGTTATTATCAGACTGACAATAGCTGTGCAGGCAGGGATCCTTGCATCCTGTGTGTTGTCAGCAGGTAGCCCCACGATGCCACCGGGTCCCGGAGCCTCCCCGCTTAAACACACAGCCTGGGTGAGCAGTGAGAGCTGTGAGAGCAAGTCAGACAAGTGCTAGCTGGACAAGCAAGGAAAATAGACAATTATTATTTTTTTCTATAGTTCTGTTCATTCTTGTCTTTGCAATTGCCAGCTCTAAGATTAAAGTTAGTAATCTTCAGGGATTGGTATGTCAGAAACCGTGAGAAACTGTAATGGTTCTGAAAACAAGGTAATATTTAATAGTCCATCACAGCTTAACGGACTTGTCTGTCACACTGTAAGTGTGCTCTGAGGAAGGTCTCCCTGCACCTAAAAGTTCTGCCAGGGAGACACCAGCAGGTTGCCCAGGGCTGGCCTCAAGGCATAGACAGCCAAGGTATGCATATATGGACAGCTATTGTGTTCTAAATCTTATCCAAGGATGAAGAATAATTACTCTGAGACGTTCTGTTCTTGCAGCCAGGTTGTCCAGAAAAGTGTCTTCTGAATTCCCAGAAAGAAACACTAAGGAGGTGCCCCCTTTCTTATCTGTATTAACATTTATCATGACTTTGGCATTGGAAATATTTTTGGTCAATTAATGCCTAGCTGGTGTTGCCAGCACTAAATGCCTTTCCAAAGGTCATGACAGTTTAAGAGATTTCGTGATTGTTTAATTATCCCAAAACTGAAAATGCAAGCGGAAACACCATGCTCAGTATGTACTTAAGTGACAGAAAAAAATCACTGGAATCAATATTATTACAAGTAATGCCAGCTCCATTACAAAACTGATGGCATTAAATACTACTTAAAAATGGGGTTAATAATCTGCAAAAAAAGAGTTCCAAGTAAAAACTCTGTGGCTTAAAGGTACAGTGTTCTTATCATCTGGAAACACCTGGATTTAAGTCAAAACTGGAAATGAACTTGGTAGCCTGTCAATCCCTTTCCTAATTCCTAGTCATTTGTTCCTATCACAAAGCCACCAGGCAGGAGTGCGTGATGGGCAGTCCCTACTCAGAAGTGACTCAGGCCTGGAACAGGAAGGGTTTTGATGTCTGAACCGAAAAGCATTTGTAGCGCAGTATCAAAAGTTAGCAGCAAAATTATTCATCTGTGCCTGGCACTCTCATCTGAACTCTGAAAGAACTGCTTACTTGCCCTTGGGGAAAAAAACCACAACAGTCCTTGGCACAGGAACTCAAACCATCCCAGAGGACATGGTTTAAAATGTCTAGGGACAATGTCATGCTCTGCGTTGCTCTTATATTTTCTCTCTAGATTGATTAATCTGACATTATATTCTGCACCCCACCTGGCAGAGGAGCTTACTCTACATGTTTTTCTCACTTGCAGGGTAGCATCTTTTCCAGGCTGTAATAGAGACTGTTTTTGTGTTTTAACATAAAACAGGTTCCTTCCCACAATTTTTTTTTTTGCGAAACACATATAAGCCCCATCCTCAAAAGAGGATGCAGAGGAGGCCAGACCCTGACTCTTGGATGGATGTGATACTTCAGAGCCTTGAATATTTTGCTAAGCTCTGGGCAGGTTCTGAAGATTTGAGATGCAAGCTTGTGATTAACCTTTCTTCTGTTCTGTCTTCAGCTGTCTCGCCCTTCACTGTGCAGTGTTTCTGGCTTGTCACTTTGTATTCGATTCTCTACCCACAGATAAATTCCCAACACAGTCATCTGGTTTCTCTTTCAGGCACCAGGTTACCACACAACACATGTTGCAGTAAGTACCTTGTAGGCAACCACACCAACTATGATGGGGAATTCTTTGTTTTCCCATTCATAGAGAGAGCACCTCCTTGGCTACCCGTTATCCATCACGATTGAGCGTGATATTTCCTCTCCCGTTTGAAATCACCTAACGTGTTCTCACTGAGACATAACCGCTCTATATTTATTAACCAGCATTTAGATACCAGCCCTCCAATGGCTTCAGTGAAGAAGAGTTAAGCCCACTTTAAATAATTCTGAAATTCCACGAGATGGCCAGGTAGATAGACAGGAAGTTTTTTTCAATGTAATTGGCACCTCTTTTTTATTAACTGAGGCGAACAAGAATAGTAAAAGATAACACAGACTAACTAAATTGTTATGAATTGCATATGGATTCCAGCATAGGAATTGCTGCCATGGATCACGGACTCAAGGCTATATTAGAGACAGACACTTTTATGGCATTTATTTCTCTGTGGCTGAGTCACATCTTATAAACTAACATTAAGCTACAGTTCTCCAGGACAGCCTTCCTGAAAAAATTCACATATGAACTGCTAACAAAATAAGCAAAGGTCTCTCTGTATACAGTCATGTTTCCTTCTATATAAAAGCATTATTTTATATGGAGACCTACTTAATAACCAGCAATGCTCCAGCATTTGAAGAAAAGAATTAAGCTATGCTGGTATAACGGCTGAGAAAGAGAGCCTCTTCTCAACGAACCTCCAACAGCAAATATAATTCTCTGGAAACAACGTTTAAAATAGTAATGTTGGTAGACCCTTGACTATAGTGCAACAAATGGTACTATTTAACACACAATGTAACTAGCACTTATCATTAGATATCAGTCATGACTTGTATAATTTTAGCAGTTCTTATTTTGATCAAGGAAAAAGTCCTACTTTTCTGAAGATCTCTCTTTCTACCTTGTCTTCTTGGGGAAATTAACTTCATGGGTTCATACTGTCCGCCTATTTACCATTTCCTTCTGTTAAAGTCTGAACCTATCGTTAGTTTTCAACTAAATTTATCTGAGACACAGGTATCTCAAACACAAACACTTTGCCCCTGAATCTGCTAATGTTATACCCTGAACTCAGCAAGTACTTGCCTGGTCTTCACAAACAGATTTGGTTTAAGGAGACAACTTAAAAAAAACCACAACAAAAAACCCCACAAAAACCACACAACTTTTAAAAGCAACTGAGAGAAAAATTGATAGGAGGCAATGAGGAGGTTCCACATTGAGAGCCGCGTGCTCAGTGTCAGACGGCACTAGATGAAAGCCAAAAGCTAGCCTGGTCTTCCAGTTCATATTGGGATCCATTCCTTCAACAGAAACAGGGGCTTGTCCTGGAGGGGCAGGATGTCCTGGGAACGCTTTGCCCACCCAACAGCGCAGGGCACTTCCTCCTCATTCCACGTCCTCCTCTACCCATGCACAACACTGCTCCATCCGAGCTTCACATGTAAATCTATGATATGGATTCATCCCCATCCACCAAAAAGTCCCACACCCCTTTGTCCCCCAGAGTGCTGAAAGTTTTGATTTCAAACTCAAGGCTACTACTACTTCGATCAACTGAACACTTATTTGTAGATATTTATCTGCTACAATTTCCCACTAGTGGGCATTGCCACACATATATGGTGCCATATAATTTACAAGTTTGCTACTTGGTTTCAAGTTAAAACATGTATAAGGAAATCAAGAAGTAATGCCTCTTCACAAATGCATCTACAAATATGAAGGTTTGATATGTCTTACTACAGCATAGTGAAAAATAAGTTAAACAATGACAAATTATTTCTTAATATGTTTGTGATTTAAATTGCAATGCTGGAGGGAGTTATGCAGATGTTTAACTACAGAGTAGCTTGCACTTACTAAAAGGAAGGAGGTGTCTAAAGAGATTCTACAGTTTGTTCGTGACAGAAATGCTCAAAAATTCTGTTTAAGAAAAAAATGAGTGGCTAAAAGCACTGAACTGCTTGTTATAAAGCAGTCTGAGTCACATCTTTTTTGATGAAAAAAAAAGTATTGGTAGGTATTCTGTATGAATCAGAAAAAGAAACCAAGTGCTTCAGTTTTGAAACCATGTCTTACTCATTATATACATCCAGCTGCAAAATCTTTAAAACTGAAGAAAAAAATTGTTATAAATAAAATGAAACAGTTTCTAACACAAACAGATTTTCAGATACTCATCATGAAACAGGAAATATGGGCATTAATGATAATGACAATTATTTATTCTTTTTAAGTAGTTATTAAAAAATATTCTTAATTGTTTAAAATCAGTCCTTCACAAAGGAAGACGAAAACTATTTGATATCAAATACAAAAAAGAAAATTAATTTAAAATCTTGTTTTTAAAGCAGTAGAGTAGATTGAATTTTATGCCTGATAATAACAATAATAATCTCATAAATCTACAGTATCTCACTGCATAGATTTATTTGCTGGCAGCTGAAGTTAAAATGGATATATGCAATGGTTTATTATACAGTTTGAACACTTAACAAGGAAAGTAAAATGTGTTAAATGTGAGAAAGATGAGAAAGTCCTAGCTTTTATCTCTTTCATGCCAACGGTCAAACAAACTACTGATTTTAAGAGAAGTTATTAATTTTAAGAAAGTCTGGTGAAATTTCGGAAAATATTTGGATTGGATTTCTGTTTACATTTGTGGAAAAGTAACACCAGAGGTACCCAACTAAACTTCTGTCTGTCACCTGATTTTAATTCCCAGCAGAGATAGGGAGCAGCAGCACCTCCTGGAAACAAGCAAAATAATCAAGAACTCAGACTAATTGCTGGGCTTCAGTCACTTCTAGGATTAGTATAGGGAATATAAAAATGGCGAGGGAATAGCTTAGAGCAGGAAGATGAAGAAGGACTGTATGTTAAATGGTGAAGTTTTGAGAAAGAAGTATTTTTTGGCATTAAAGCACTCCTAAAATTTAACACAAAATGGTTTGAAAACATGTTTCCTTAAATCTCAGCATCATTTAAATAGGTTTCCAAATAGAAAACACAGTGAGAAAAAGTGCTCCTGTGTCTCACAAGAGACATGCTCAGCTAAAAATGTACTATGTAAAGTTTCAGAAAAAAATACAGAAAAGTGAGCCTATTTACTCATGAGAAAGATTACTGGATTCCTGAGATAGTTATACCCTTGATTTTACAGAGAGCCTCATCAGTGATTGCCGTTATGACTCTGAATGTAACTGGATTTGCTTTCTGTTTTATTTGTTTTATTTTTTTCTGGCAAGAATCATATTAAATTTATAACTATATATGCTTAAAAATTCAATTCTAGCAATAATTCAACAACTTTCCTTGTTTCTTTGAGAATTTCTGAAATGTTTAGAGACGATTGATCAAGATGATGATAGTGTTCTCAAGTAGGAAAGGCAGCTGAATTCCTGAATTTGTGACTGCATGCATACACTGCATATGCCACGCAAAGCACTGAGGAGGAACTCCATTGTCTGGGTGAAAAGGAAAAGAGAGAACCCTTATATGCCAGGAAGTGGCACAGTAAGGATATCTGGAGGTCAAAAGTAGAATCATAGAATCGTAGAGTCATTTAGGTTGGAAATGACTTTTAAGATCACTGAGTACAACCATTAAACTAGCAACACCAGGTACACCACTAAACCATGTAACTAAGCACCACATCTACATGAGTTTTAAATACCTCCAGGGATAGTGTTTCTACCACTTCCCTGGGCAGCCTGTTCCAGTGCTTGACAATCCTTTCAGTGAAGAATTTTTTTCCTTAATATCCAATCTAAACCTCCCCTGATGCAACTTGAAGCCATTTCCTCTTGTCCTATCACTTGTTCTTTGGGAGAAGAGACCGACTTCCACCTTGCTACAACCTCACTTCAGGTAGTTGCAGAGAGTAGTAAGGTTTCTCGTCAGCCTTCTTTTCTCCAGGCTAAACAATCCCAGTTGTCTCAGGTGCTGTTCATAAGAGTATTCATAAGTACTGCTATTAGCAAAAGGGAATTTGTTTGGAGGACTCAGGACAGAAAATGTCCAATGGGAGATGTCATATGTAGCATGAAACAAGGGGCTCAACTCAAGAGAGAAAGATGAAGAGCACCAGGGTAGATGTGTGTGTTGGAATGAAGAAGAACACTTAAGCTATACATGTCACCGAGCTCACCAAAAGCTAACTCCTGTGATCACAGGAATGGGGAAAAAGACAACCCAGCAAAACATGACAGGAGGGTGAGGTTCAGTTCAGGATGAAGACACTTAAATGTAGTAGTTTGCCTACATACAGGTGTTTAGATGTGAACCAGATATATGTGTCCTATAATCATCAAAATAGAGCTGACATTCAGTCAATGAAGTTTAAAGGCAACTCGGCTCACCCTAAATAAACATCTATATTTTGCAGTCAGGTTGGTGGGTGTAGAGGAGATGGAAAGACAGATGACAGATGAATGCTAGGTGAAATCAAAGATTTATTTATAGTCTTAAGCCTACTTGCATTTGAAAACTAAGAGACAGGAGAAAGGAGGTTGATATAAAAAGAAAGGGAGGGTTAAGAGTGATGGAGACTACTGATTAGGATGGTTTAGAAATGAAATAAGTGACATTTGTAGTAATGAAATAAGTGAAATTTGACATATTCGATCCCAGGAAATTTCAACAGCTGTTTTATCCCCAAATTGGAAGAAGAAGTAAATATTCACTTTTCTCCAGAACGGGAAATTCCCTAAAATGAATTAAAGAATTTAAAAAATTTAATTACTACAGTTCTGAACCAAAAATGAACTTTCTAAAACCTGAGGTATTTCATGTCGCTAATGCTGAACTGCCTTTCAATACCAAATTACATTTTAACTGTCTTATGGGACTTGTCATTCTTTTTCACATTCTTTCCCAAAGAACAGAGTCTTTTACTAGACCACTAACGTAATACACATGCGAATCCTGTGAGTCTGCTATGTAATATGACTTTACAGAAAATGTAGCAACCAGGGAATCTAGCTCACAGAAATAAATGGGCAAAAATCTAACTTCTGTAGTACTCCACAGAAAAAAAACCTGGTTAACCAATTTTGATGCAAGAAAAAAAAAAAACCATGAAAGGAATAATTTAAAAGAAGTATTTAAATTCAAAAAACACAAATATTTAAATCATGTTTTCAAGACAGAAAACACAATTGTTTTAATAAAGTCAAGATTTTCTGGAGGAAATCAGAAATCTGTAGAAACTCTAGTTCTTATTGAAGAATTGCCAGCTATTTCTGCTTATCGCTGTTATGAAACTCAAATAGACACCAGACAAAGAGAGTGAGAGGCAATTCTTGCTTCAAAGACCTGCCGTCTAAGTAGATCTGACAGAGCAAAAGTCAAAGTAATTTGCTGAAACTCACACAGAAGTTCCATGACAGAGACAGAAATAAAGATCAGCCCTTGAAACCTCCTGACCTACAGAGGGGTTTAGAGAAGAGGGTGTCATTAAAGGAAAACAGAAAGAGTCTACAGCACAGAGGCAAAGAAAGCTTGACTTGGTAGAGCTTGTCAATCTCTTGGCAAAGGCATGTGAAAATTTTTCCAAGAGGAGGGATGCGCTGGAAGGTTGGTTCAGATTTTGCAGAGAAATGAGCAAGCACCGGGATTTGCAGACACAGAAGCCAGAGAAAATGAAGAAACTATATTTGGCAAAGGAGTTTTGAAGAGCTGAAAGTGGAAGAGAGGAAATGCCTGGAGCAGAGGGGGCCCTCAGTGTCACTAGCCCAGAACATCAGGACTTAAATATCGTACACTGTTTGGACGTTTTCTCGTGTGGAAACTGTGCTGGCGGCAGAATGAAGAAGGAGGATTTGGCAGGATTTACGCTGAAAGGAGAATGCAAAAGTTGGGTTGTTCAGAATGAAAACCTGATAGTAGAATCTGATAGGTGATTAGGACATCACAATGTGTCTCAGAGAATCAGTACAAGTTTCAGATGTGACAAAATGAATGTCAATGAAAAGCACAAGTTATGCAGATAGCGATAGTCAAGGTAAGTATCATTTCCTATCTAAACACTGATGTCTTTCTAAAATTTTGTATCTCTGAGTAAAATGTGCCAGAATAAATCATAAAGTGTGATAGAAAATATGTATGGCATAAAAAACATCTACCAAGCCTTAGCTGAAGCATATGCGAAATTAATACTTGATCTGACTTTAAATCTAAACAAAAATTCCAAATCACCGTGTGCTATAACAAAGTCCCTGGTGTTGGACATCAATGGCAAGGTACAGTCCTTTTAAGGCATATTAGTGATTTTTAAGAACCTTTGTTTCTGCAGATATCGGATTAAAAAAAATACCAAACAACAAAATCACATTTTTGAAACAACTGAAAAACCGTAGGAAAAGAGAGGATGTTGCAAGAACAATCTCTTTAAGAATAGAAAATCTCTCCCTAAAGTCTTTTATGCTTCACTTCAAGTACTTTGCATTAATGAGCTGAGCAACCCTTAAAAGAACAACATAACCCAGCATACTATAGTAATTCAATAAGCCAGCAGACAAATACCTACAAAATAATGTTGTGCCTTTAATGCACTGATCTTCATTTTAAATTATTTCAGATACTTCGGTATTTTTTTTATATATCAGTGTTTGTGATTTCAATAGCTAACAGAAAAAGCAAAAGGAAAAAAAAAGAAGCAACACACATCTCCTCCAAGTAACTCTGTGATATGTTGCTCTGTAGATATTGGTGGATATTTCTTCTGCTTTTTCCACTAGTATTCCTTAAGGGGCAGGCAAAGATATAGCTTCATATAAGTAAAGTGAGAGATTTAGAGTGCTCTTGTTTTGTTTCAGTAATACACTTCTGTTGTATTCACTGTAGAATTTACTCCGGGAGCTAGTGTTGTCAGTCCTAGAATAAGCATCACAAAATCATTCAGACATGTAATTTCTGATGTCAGAGCAGAACGTCAGAATTGTTGCTTGTATGAGGAAGGGATTTTCAGTATATAGCAATCTTTCAAAATGAAGCCATTTACCAAAAAAAAAACCCACCACAACAGGAACATCCTCTACTAAACCACTGACCCTGCATTTCATGCAACGAGCAACTCCTCAGTGACCTCTTTATCAACCCAAAATGACACAGCTTTGTTTCTGTTAATAGTATTTACATTAACCAAATGAGTATATTTTGGAAAATTTTCAATAAATCAGATCCAGTACATGAAAGCTTATTAACACATTTAAAATATTAAAAAATGCCTTGAATTAATGCACATAGCATGCATGCATTTAATCCTCAGTATCTCACAATAATAAAATAAGTAGCAGTCCTTAGAAATGATTGCTTCTTAACTGGCTAATTGAACTGGCACAAACTATAAAACAATGAAAAAAACCTTCTCAGAAAAATATCTATTGCAGTACATTTTTACTCTGCTTTTCTTAAATGATTTTGACTACTGAAACTTTACAAGAGAAAAAACAGAAATTATACTGAATACATATAAGATAGTTTGATATGATCTGTATTATTTCATATCTCTGAATCTGTCAATATAGCCATCTCTCCTGCACAACAGCTACAGCATCCTCAGCAGTATTTACGGTTTTAAATTTTAATCCATTAACAATGCAGTGCCCCCCAAATCCAGCCCTGAACTCTGACAGACTCTGATCTCTTTTCTCCCTCCCACACCCTGTTTTATCAGACACTATTTTGTTTAAATTGGCTACTAAAGAGCATAGCACTGTACCTTTAAATACAAATCAAACAATATTCATATTCCCACGGTGCTGCTAGTTTCCCTTATGCATTGAATCGCCTGTAGATTAAAAGCTCAGAATCTGAAAAGGGATTCTGTTCTGCAGACCAAAGTTCTCTGTAGGAGATGAGGGAGAGGGTCAGTCCCGGAGTCACACACACAACAGGCAGAAAACACACTTGTGATCCTCAGCTTTGGATAGCATCAGAAAGGGGAATAAAAAGCAGAAACACATGGCACACTGAGAACTGGTATCACTTATGGCTTCTAACCAAAGCAGCAATTAAACACCTTTCATCATTCCCCCAAATGCCTGATTTTTGTAAGAACTGAGCGAGAGACACACACACAAAGGCAAATCCCCTCTGAGCAGCAACAAAAACTTAATAACCTACCATTTTCTTTGCACTCTTCTGGAGGTTTAGCCTTTTTCGCAAGTCGTGGATCCAGCCATGATGTTGTCTTTGTGTTATGGCTGAAAAGAAAAGAGATCACTCTGAGCAGACACATACTGAAAGGAATCAAGTTTATTCCTTAAGAAAAAAGGGTTAGTCCAACAAAATTGCAATCGATACACTTAATTTGCTTACTGGTTCTAAGTAGCCCTGAAGGAGGTGTAAGAGTAATTGTGCAAGGCAGCTGTAAATTTGGCAACCTCAGCTCCCTGTCCTCAAAGCAGCTATTTTTATTAAAATCAACTAGAATGTTGCCAAGTTAACCTCATTGAAAATGCAGAACTCATCCAGAGCAAAAGGAATTTATTACAAATACAGTGTTCTCCCGTTGAACGAGTGCAGGCGACAGGATTCTGTAGCATTCTCACAGTTTTCGGATAGAATTATTTTCATCTTAAACCTGTCCTTTTCATAAATACAGGTCTGTTATTTTTCACCAGCAGCACTGGCAAGGCACAGCAAAAGTGATGCAAATTACAGTATGCTCCTGCAAAGTCTACATTTCCGGACAGAGTGATTAATGATACTTTGTTTAACAAACCTTTATCTCTCCACATATAATCCTTCTATCGAGATAAAATAGATATGCACAAGCTGAATGAATCATGTGGCTGCTTTCTGTACTCAGAATAGATCTTTGAGGAATCAGCCATCAAATAGCGTTGAACTGGCACAAACTGTTTTCTGGGAGAATATTTTTGCTAAATGAATTGATACTTAGCACAGCTAAAGAGACTTAAAACCAGATCTTTTCAACGAATACCTTCCCTCTAAGCATTTGAATTTGGAGGCAAGTATTTTAAATATGTTAAGAAAGGAAAACTATAAAACAGAAAAGGATGTGATCACTACTCCTTTATTTTTTGAGATGCCTTTCCTACAATACCATCATTCAGAGTCACTTCTAACCCATGTTTTATTTATCTGCTACATCCTAGGAGGATGCTCGTTCCATGCAATTTATATAGTACTGAATTATTTAGTTTATTACTAATTTGCTGTGTCATTTTAAAGTCTACTTAAGACTTCTCTTATAAATGTTGGCATAAGGTGCACGAAAACAGTGGACCTGGCAAAAAGTGGATTAGTATGCAATTGGCTGTTAGTGAGTTACTGATCAACTGATACAGTCTGCGCGGTCCAACACCTCTGGTTCCCCTAGGGCGAAATACAAGAGTAGGGGGAGTTCCTTCTCCCAACTTGACTCCATGCTTAGCATGTTTAGTCTGTGGCAGATAGTTTTTCCTCTGCCTCGATTTCTCTCTCTCTCTCTCTCTCTCTCTCTCTCTCTCTCAAAACAGAGCAATACTACCTACTCCTCAGTATTACTGTCACGATGTTCAAGCTTCCTCCACATTTTGGATCAGAAAAAATGCAGATGAGAGTTACGTACAGATAAAGCGGCAACTAAAATGAAAATTGAAGCATTTAAATTCCTATTTCAAGCACGTCCTAGTCTAGAACACCATTCATGACAGGTGAAGAGGAAAACAAAACCTTCCCTTACTTCGAGAGCGGGGCTATGTTTGCAGGTATGAAGAATGATAAGCCAAAGGTAAGGTAAATTTGAGACGACACCAGCAGTCTGTGCTTGATTGCAACTGTAAGTAAGATGCTTTCACTGAAGCTCCGTCTGCCTGTGGTCTCCTGGAGGATGTATTTTTATACTGCAGTCACAGCTTAACTGCAGCTTGTACAGACATACTTGAGCTAGCTTTAAATTAACCAGAGGAGATGCTGGCAAGAGCATTACTGCAGCAGTATGGAGCTCGGCGTGAGTCCATCACCCCAGCATCTATTGAGCTGCTTGGGTGCAGACAGCAGCACGTGCTGAGCTCCACACTACCAGGGCCATTTCCTTCAGCAGTGCCAGAGCTCAGAGCGAGACTGGGTCATCCATGTGGACGGTGCAATAGCACGGCTGGAGTGTGCGCAAGTTTCCACAGCAGCCACTGTCTCCCAGCTACTAATTCTGAAGGATTTTAGGGACTCCCATGGGTTGCAGGGACTAAGGTTCATAGATAGTTTCCTATCGCTTTAAAATAGTATATATATATGTGTACTATTAGTAATATTTGTTGTGGTATAAAGCAGATCTCAGAGCATTTTACAAAGGAAACAAAAATCATCACCCCTATTTTACACGTGGAAAAATGATGTCACAGAGTAATTAAATGACTGTCTAGAGCCACCAAAGAAGTCAGTGGCAAAGTCAGTACTAGAAGACAATTCTGTTGCAAATCAGCTGGCCAGTGTTTTCCTTGTAAGTCCAAGCATCAGAACAGATCAATTCACCAGACATGAAAACATCTCTGTGACATTTCTGGAATACACTTGAGAAATTATTTTTCAGGTATTTGTAAAGACAGGTGCCAAGCTGAAAATAAGCCCAACTCAGTACTACTGTTTAAAAACACAAATTAGTTGAATTACAGCCTCGAAGGCTTTTGTGGAGATTGAGAACAACAAGTAAACAGTTACACTTCCTTTCAGCATAAATGCAGCTTCCATAAACCCAGAAGAACTGATGTCTTTCAGTTTTGTGCACTGTGGCAGTTCTAAACAAAACAACAAATAAGTAAGAAAGTTAACAGCTTTTCCAACAGAAGAGTGACCCTTCAGACTGCCATGAAATTTCAGAGGATAAAGATGTTACCTCATTGAGATCAGTTCTTACAGTAATCCATCTCCTTTTCTAGTTACTGTCTCTCAAACTCATTCAGCTACTCAGTAAAAGCAAAACTCATCTGCAAGAACTTGGATCAAAACAAGTAACTTAAGGAACAAAGTACCTTCTGAAAATAATCCCTCTCATCTCTATGTCTGCCCCTTTCTTTATTAGCTATACTAAACATATATTCTACGTCTCGCAATGGGACTTCAAATGCTTCTAGACAGGTGCTCCAGTGGGTAAAAATCTTTTCCTGCTCTGAAGACAGACCCTATATCGAAGAAGGCAGAATCAGCCCCCCCCATCTTCTAACACATCTACAGTGCCATCAGTGTCTTCTTTAGTGCTACGTAGTGCTGATTGCTTCAGTCATCTTAGCGACCCAGTACACAACATACAAACACTCCTACCATGACGACAGACATGACTACTGTTGTGCTGCTCTCAGTAAAAGACTGAAATAAGTAGTCCTTGATTATAGTGTAGTGTCTTCTATATATATATCTGCTTCTGTCCTACACTGGAGGGTTATTTAACAGGGTATTCTTCCAACCTTTGTTGTGTCAGCTTTTAAGTTGTGGGGTTTGAAGCGATGCTGCTGTTGCCATGCTAGCTCTCTGCAGTGCTGCTCAGAGTAACCTCCTGCTACTTGTCTTCCAGCAAGGACTAGAACTGGGGTTGGCCAACCACAGAATCGAAAGAGGTTGAATCTTCCCCATGCAGGTAAGATACACAGGGAATGAGAGGAAAAACAGAAGTACAGTGGTGCCAGCTTGCCTTATTTTCCAGGGTAGGCTGCAGGCACATCTTGGGAAAGATGCCACCTCCACTGTGTCCCACAGCTATGTCTCTTCCCTCCTCACCTTTGCCATGGACTAGAAACTGTAAAGACTAAAGGGAAACAATTTTATCTCCTAAACAGTTTTTACTACAGTTTAAAAGAAGCCTTGATAGGAAAGCTGTAACTGTGGGAAAGATGACAGAAAGAACAGTAAAATGGCCAAATTAACACCAATGACAAAAGTAACACTTATCTGGTGCATGAGCTGTGCACGTTAATGCTTCTTAAGCACTAAAAACTTTGTAAAATCTACAATGTATAACCTGCCTGTCCTACCACTAGGTCTAATCATGTGTGTCCATTTGGGAAGTCTTATGTCAGACCAGAAGGAAAAGGGGCTGGGGATTTACAGATTAGTTATGAATGAATTGCAGATGAATAGCAGAGGCAGTTGTGGAATAAAAGCATAAAAAGGCAATCAGAGCAGTTGTCACTGACTGAATGAGAGCAAAGTGATACAATAAAAGCAACCAGTGAGAAATACAGCTGTGGATCCACCAGCATTTTCCATTGTCCACTGTTCCATTACTCAGCAATAACCATACTTCATCATTAAGGGGTAGGTTAAGAAAGTCCATCCTTATATCATTTCAATGATCTTGATTAATAGTTAGGATGACTGAGCTAAGAGATAAGTGCTGGGAAATCAACTATGCATGTCTTAGAATCTGTCTTAAAATCAAGAGTAGATTCCTAATTTTGGAAATTTCAAAACCAGCCAATGAAAGACCCCTCTGGCTTCACTTCAAGCAGGAAACAGCATAACATTTTTAAATTCATTCTAATTTGTTACTTGTCATAAAAAATAGAAACTACTTATAGGATTGAAGTGTATTGCAAATTTGAAAAAATAATTTTAAAATAAAATCACTCAGCAAAGCAGAAGAGCTTAATATTGTAGTCAAAAGTCAATAAAATATTTATAACTTAAATTCTACCACTTTACCAAGTATTTTCATCTGTCAGAAATAGCTTATTATAATCAAGAGTTGTCTGGTACAAATTATAGACAATTTTAAACATATATGAAAAAAAAATCATCCTATTTAAATGGAAAGAAAAGTGAGTGAAAGCTCAGAATACTTCTGAGAAACCCTAGCTCAACCCTGTGTTCTTCTCCAGCTTTTTTTTTGTAGTTCTGCTTTTAAGACTTCGCAGAGTTGCCCCAGTTCCCTATTATCGCCACTTGAATCAGATGCCTCTCTGGAAATCTCACTGGACACTCATCCATACCTTTAGGAAGTAAAAAACATTAGGAGTGTGGCTTTTCTTATTTAACAACGTATTATATTTTTATTGTAATTATTTGTTAGACAGTATGCTATTTTACTCAAGATTTGAATATAATGGATTTGTGTTAGCAGTCTGTCAGTTTAAAGCACTTTGACAAAGTTTCTTGTACTAACAAAGCCCTCAGACAATCTCTCGAAACATTTTTGAAGGGAATAGAAAGAGCAGTTACTGACAGTAATAGCCTTAATGTCTTTTGGAAATACTGCAAACCTATTCTAAATTGTGACTCTTGCAAGGTATGCAATTTGCACATTATTGTGAAAGGCATTTCAAAATGGGTATTTACCATTGTGCTGCTTTGGTGTATTTGGGGACAGCACATACGGGTTTGTATGGGTTTTTATTGTGACTACACTGTAATGGAGTAATGTAATTCAAGGTGGCCCTCAGTGTAACGGTCTGAGCAAAGGGGAGTATATGAGACAAATAAAGTGCACTGTAGGCCACCGGATTTCTACAATGTTTCATCACAGAATCAGAGAATCATAGAATGGCCTAGGCTGGAAGGGACCTTAGAGATCATTTAATCCAACACCCCTGTCATGAGCAGGGACGCCATCTCTCCTCCTCCTCTTTTGCATGTCTAAGATTTGTAGATCTGTAGAACTTTTCAGACGACACAAGAATGGTTTTCAAGTAATATTTGGGTAGAGGGACAGTGACAGGAAAACAGAGCATTAAACTGGCAATTTTTCAGTTAATTTTTTGTGGGGTGCTGCCCAAACTTCTTGCACACGTGTAGGGACAGATACAATAATGAGTCGTCTGCCTGCTGTGGTTTGAATGCCAGTACCTATGACTGCTAGTGTGCATTGCATTTCACACTGTCAGTCTGTTAAAAACGCTTGGAGTATGTGGTCCTTAAGAGATGAGGGTTTGGGAGTGTCTATTCTATGAAGTCCAGATGGCCTTAGGCAGTAGATAAGCACTTATGTACTCAGCTCAATTTATGTAAGATTTTTTGGGAAATATATAAATGCTTAAAGTCTCCTTCATTAATCCCCACTGTTTAAGTTGCTCTCTTTGACTCAGACTGTTAATTTCTGATAAAGAATGGGATTCATCTCATGTGTCTTCAGCTGCCTAGAGATTACAGAGCTAACTGTGTAGGACTCCTCTGTACTCAAAGGAGACACATTTATACAGAATAATTTATTTTACCTATCTTCTGGTGGGACTAGGGACCTAACCTCTTAGTGACATACAAAGTGCTATGACATCTCCCAAATAGTCTCCAGCTGCCACTCCAGAAGGGTGCCGATGTTGACAGGTCCTGTGTCATACCAGCCATGCTCATGGAGATGTCTTGGGCTATTAATATGCCTCACAGTTGTGCTTTGGCTCAGATCAGGAGGTCACTCTTCAAACGAATCTCTCGGCTATCTTCATTTACACACTGAGCATTCTCCCAGCTTGCAAGCTGTCACTGGAATTTAAACCAGATGATGCACAGCAAGAACTCACTTAATGCACTACAAGCTATTCACAGGCATGCAGCCCATGACACCCAAATAGACCTAGTAGCTGTGGATGCTGGGTCATCAGCACCAAGTGTTTCACTCTGCAGTTTACAGATATTGCTAATTTAGATATGGACATGGTTTAGACTGGAAGGAATTCAGACTGGTTTTAACTCAAATCTCATGAACTGAGTTCATGGGTTCAGGGTGGGAGACAATTAAGCACACTCCTAGAGATCAACTTTCTTTTTAGCTTAATCTGAAAGGAATCCAGTTCATGTACTCTGAAACATGAACCAAATCACAGTGCATGAAGGCAACCAAATTTGATTCAGAAGTGTACTCCTGACACAAATCATATACTACTGCAGACATATCCTTTGATATCCGAGGCCATCTTTACTAGTAGAAGCACCTATATTTAGGTAAATTAATCCTGCCCTTATCTTTGGACAGGATGAATCAGCCTCTGGAGGCAATTGTCTCTCTCCATTGACCACAGAAGCAATCTTGACAACTGGTGTACACTAGATACCTAATGCTATATGGCAAGTCAAGTGAACTGAATCCTCTAGTTCAATAAATACAAAGGAGAAAAATTATAATACTACTAAAGATGTCAGAAGTAAGGTGTTGGAAGAGGAATTCTGCAGAACAGAGCAGGAGAGACCTTTTGGGGAAAGACAAGAAATAAGAAAGTGAATAAAGACAACAGGAGTTGACCTGGCAGTTTGTCTTGGATGTCAGCATGGATAAAAACAGCAAGTGAGAGCAGGGAACAATACACCACTAGTACAGACCGAGAATGTCTTTATAACATCAAAAGACAAGGGAAGGAAAAAATACAGTATTCCTTGATTTTTCCCAGTTCTACTATCTCCCCATTACTAATTAACTGCTAATGGGGCATGGAAGTGTCAGAAGAAAGAAACCAAGAGAGATCTTTTCTGTTACCTGTCCCACTGTACGTCATGTTGAAATCCAAAATGCATTAGAGATCTGATCATTGCTATGCTGTCCAAAACTTAGGAATTCAACAAAACATATAAAAAAAGAAAAAGAATTATGGACATCTATGATCTTATTCACAAGAGCCCTGATAATTCGGAATTGTCCACACAATAAAGTCATACTGATACAGGACGGCTTGTGTCCCAAAGAAGAAGAATCCCATCTTAAGTAAATATTAAAGCAGCATGTGAAAAAAAGAAATCCTTCATCTTAATTGCCAGTTAATTAAGTAGCAGGCATAGAACCAAATCATGGCAATCTCAATACTATGAACTGAAACACTGATGATGTAACATACTCACAAAAGTGCCAAGCTAGTTTATAAGAGATTAGAAACAATCTTGAGCAGGTAGAAGGGCGTATTTCCACCTCAGTCCGTTTAGTATTCTCCAGTACAAAAGATAAAGTTATCAAATGTACTGATGTAGCCAGGTTTAACTAATATATCCTGCTCTTAGATGATAGCTGATGGAGCAACCAGGAACAACTAAATATATCATGATTCTTTAGGTAAGCAAGATATTAGGATAAACATGTTGCAATCAAAAGACTTTTCTACCTTAAAAACTACGAAGAGGAAGTTCTGATCCCATTGAAGTCAGCAACAATATTCTTAGAAACAAACTAGGTCAGGATTTTACTGTTCCAATTTATAGCGGTACTTCTTTTCAGATAACACCTGAAATAGCACCAGCTGTATTCAAACACTTCATGGCCGTTTTTTACTGTGAAGAGCAGAGTCTCTGGCAGAGACCTATTTTATAGCTGTTTTGTAGTATTTCACAAAAAAAAAAAAAAAAAAAAGCAGCTTTAACAACTAGAAAAGATATTTCAACAGGTCCAAAAAGCAATGCTGACTATGCTTCTCGAAGCAGAAAGTGGTGAATTAGGAAGCGACTGAATGCCTGTGAGATGTACTGGGAAGTGGTTTGTTAAGCCTCATGTGGGGACTGCCCTGCTGGAGAGCAGCGCAGGGGAAAGGGACCTGGGGGTTCTAGTGGACAGCAGGATGACCATGAGCCAGCAATCTGCCCTCGTGGCCAAGAAGGCCAATGGCATCCTGGGGTGTATTAGAAGGAGAGTAGCAAGTAGGTCAAGAGAGGTTCTCCTGCCCCTTTACTCTGCCCTGGTGAGGCCACATCTGGAATATTGTGTCCAGTTCTGGGCCCCTCAGCTCAAGAGAGACAGGGAACTGCTTAAGAGAGTGCAGCGTAGAGCCACAAAGATGATGAAGGGAGTGGAACATCTCCCTTATGAGGAAAGGCTGAAGGAGCTGGGTCTCTTTAGTTGGAGAAGAGGAGGCTGAGGGGTGACCTCATTAATGTTTATAAATATGTCAAGGGGGAGTGTCAGGAGGACGGAGTCAGGCTCTTTTCAGTGATGTCCACTGACAACACAAGGGGTAATGGGTGCAAGCTGGAACACAGGAGGTTCCAGAAAAATATGAGGAAAAACTTTTTTACTGTGAGGGTGACAGAGCACTGGAACAGGTTGCCCAGGGAGGTTGTAGAGTCTCCTTCTCTGGAGACTTTCAAAACCCAGCTGGACGCGTTCCTGTGTGACCTACTGTAGGTGATCCTGCTCTGGCAGGGGGGTTGGACTAGATGATCTTTGAGGTCCCTTCAAATCTCTAACATTTTGTGATTCTGTGATTCTGTGATCTGGCCAAATTCTCCTAAAAATCATCACCACAAATCAAAGAAGACAATCCTTAAAAGATGAATTACAGAAGTGTGAGTTTATTCTCTGCTTTTCTCCACTAACAAAACAATTATTAATATGGTATAAGCGAAGGAAACCATATGTGGTTTTGAACAGTACAGAGTTAAAAAGCTTTTGTTATGGACTGTGTAATATCCTTAAGACTCTTCATCGAGGCTTATTTGTAGTTCAGTTTGGTAAACTGCAGCTCCTCCTGTTTTAATGTCTTTCTCTTCCTTCACCCCTTTCAGAGACCTCTGCTGCCTACAGGTGGTGAGAAGGATGGAGAGGGGCAAAATCAATTCTGTCTTTAAAAATAAGCATCATAATGTACAACCAACTCTACGTAATACAATGGTGTATGTAATGGAGTTGGAGGCTTGGATGAGGGCCGCATTTAAGGTTGACTGCACATGACAGCAGAGGCACTGAGAACCTCACTCCTTTTGTGCTCCCTTCAGCCCTGCACTGGACCAGCACAGCAAACATCAACTGCCTGGGATCCAACACAGCCTGTGTCTGCTGACTCTGTGAGGACACAAAAAGCTCGTGTCTCTAGTATGCGGTCTGAGAGTGGTTGGCAAGGTGAGATGTAAAGGCTACGCAGAATTGCGGCCTTTCCTTAGTCTTGGGAGAGGGAAAAAGCTAAAAATCAGTGATTGCTACAATTTATTTAAACATACTAAACAGGTCACACTCATCAGCCGTATTTAAAGTAGGAAAGTAGGAGTAGAACTGGAAGTTTTCTTGGTGATATTCCAATTTGTATACAGTGTTTTAATTATCACATGTTCTCATTAGCATATGTTCTCAGTGGAAGCAAATGTAGGAGATGGACTCCTATTTGTGTGGTGTGTGTCTGTATTTGAAAATTTGGATTTATGTGTAAGGGAGGCTGGCAACAGCCCAAGAAATGTACTTAAGTAGCTCTTCCTGAAAAACAATGGTAAGTATTATGTGGTAAGAAGTGATGCTCTTCCTGTTCTGCCTGTGAATGCTAATATAAGTAAACATAAGGTCATGCACCTATGTCAGAAAAGAGAAAGAAGGAAATAGACCAAGCCATGCTCTAAAATACAACCATCCTCTGAATCATCCCGTAAATCTAGTATATGGTTGTGTTTTCTTCTTTTTAGTCCTTGAGGCAGAGGAAATTCCTTCCAGTGTGCTTTATAAAATGTTAACTGAGCCATTAATGATTAACAAATAAACAATACTGTCTACAGACAGCTATCTTTATGAAGTCACTCCCTCTCTCACTGTAAATCTACCACATTAATTCTGATGGCTATTTTGATAAATGAGCTCAGATACAAATTTTAGAGGTTAGTTTGAGGTGAGTGAGTGAAAATGCTGTCATGAAATCTAAGACCTCAAGGTATACCTATGACAATGTGGAACTTGAGAACACTTACTGCTTGACATCCTTAGGGTTTAAAGGCACAATTCACATGAGCCTCAAATAAAGCAGTAAAAGATGCTGCCTAGTATGACTTTTTTTCCACCCATTGTGATGTACACTTTAAAAATGTTTGTTTTTCATCTATTATTTAATAAACTAGTACAATCTTTACTACTGTTCAGGGAGATGTTGTTAGACAAATAGGTTTTTGTTGTCTTTTTATCTTTCCCTTTTTTTGCAAAAGCAAATGGAGTCTCTTCATGCCATTAACCAAAGTGACTTGTAAACAAAGAGGCAATTTAACAGCATCCCCACAGCATTACATTCCTACTTAACCCTGTGAAGACTGCAATGTGAAAACTCGAACGATCAAAGAGTTGCTCCTTTGCTAGGAATCCAGTAAATAATCTGACATTTTTACAGATGTGTAATTGCACTTTTTGCAATTATGTCATTCAAGAATATATTCCCACAGGCAAGGAGCCCTTACAATAGTTTTCCTATCCACTCTGCACCTCTGATTTATTTGCCTGCTTTATATAACATTCATTTAGTGGAAGTGAATCATGAGCATTGTCAGAACTGCAGTGTAAAACAGACCATTTCCAGGAAAGGAAGTAAGCTGTAACATCAAAGGAATTTGTGAAGGGGAATGGCTGCTCTGTAGACCAGCAAGGTTATTTGCATTCACTGTATTTGTTACAAAATATACATTTATTTTCTATTAAATTGCCTGCTGCACTATTTACCACTGTCATAGTTTGGGGTGTTAGTGACCTACCCATCTTCCCAGCCCCTCAAATGTATAATAGATTTTTGTTACAAAAATAAAATAAAAATGGCACATAATTCAGTATGCTCCCTGTGACAGCATTCAATATGTGCAGAAAAATTAAATTCAGGAGTGAGGTAAGAAGGAAACAAGGTTTGAGCTAGCCCTGAGGTCATCCTAGTTCTTCTCTGCTTGCTTGGACAAATTTACTATAATTACTCTTTTTTCTAGAATAAGCATATTTTTGCCCTTTTCTGCAACGACACTTATTTTTTAATAGTTACTGCTTTTTTCAGCCTTGTGTATGCCACAAGCTATAGTTGGTCATGCCAATGTTCCTGAAAAATCACATGCACAAACTTTATTCTTATTATTTGTTTACACTTCATGTAGTAGTCATAAAATTTTACATGAAATAAGAGACTTAAAGCAGAAGTAACACCACCAAATGTTATTTTTACCTACTAATATCCAGAACAATGGCTAGCACTCCAAATTGTTTGAAGCAGGTCCTTAAACCAAAGATAACCACTACTTACTGCTACCTCTGCAGTGCTGTTCTGGGGATGAAGATGTTGTTTTTTCTTTTTTTTTTTTTTCCTTTGGAACATGATGTTATATGAACTTATTCATTTGCTGTGTTCTTATTCTAGTAATGTGCATTAATGACAGCACTTAGAAAAGAAAGAACTTCCATATCCATTTGTTCAATGAGTTGGCTAATTAGCAACAGCAGCAACGGGTATCTATCTATAGCCTACTAACAGGAAGAAGTTTCTACACATAATTAATTCCCGTTATTGTCCACTCATTTCATTATTTCTAAATATAGCATGGCCTCCCTCTACTGTTCACTAGCTAGTTTTTAGCCTGACTATATTTCTTTCCTTATATTGCCTAAACACTCAAACCTCTCCACCCCTGTCCACCTTAGGAAAGAAGAATAAAGTGATCGTGCTACTTTCCCATAAGCACTAGAACATCAGAAAAGCCTTGCTTTCAGCAGAAGAAAAAACTGCTTTAATTGCTGCCATCAAAGGGCTAAGTGGTCCAGTCAGCCGTCTTAAAAACCAGTATGCTTCAATGTAAGCCAGCAGTGCAGGGATTGCCACCAGCACTCGAGAGCCTTGACAGCTGGAATGGTTTTGCTGTTTTAACGAGGAGTGCAAAGCTCCACTCTACCACGCAAACCGTTTTCCCACCCAGTTTACAATGCAGCTGTTAGAAAGAGAAGAAATAAGTCTCACTCAATAAAGTAGACTTCCCCCTTTTCTGTATAAGCCATTTCCCAGTTATCAGGCAGTGGGCCCAAGTCGTCATTTTCTTCAGGTTTAGTCTGCTTTGCTACATCCATATCCTCCTTTGCTTCTTCGGGCTGAGTATATCCTGGTGCAGGACAAGGTTGGGTGGAAGATACCTCACCCGAGGCACCTGTACTCTTCTCTTCATGTTCACTTGATTCTACAAAAGAAGAAAAATTACAGATTTTGTATATCCAACTTAATGGTGGAGAATTTATCAGGTACAAGTCTCCAAGAAATACTCTGTAAAATGCAAATCTTGAAATAAAGGAAAAAAACCTCTTGCGTTTACACAAGGGTCCTTCTGATCATGCGTTTTATCCGGAACACAATAAAAGAAAACACAGCAAAAAAGCCAAGCTGAAACGAGAAACTAACAGAGAGCTAAGAAACAAGCCAGAGAGTTCTCGCTCATTCTGTCCCAGAGGTCCTTCCAGACTAACAGTTAGCACTGAGCAGAAGGTAGCTTCCTATCCAGCAGTGCTACTGTCTTGTGTCTTAACTTTTCAAACTATACACGCATAAAGCAACTACCTTGCTGTTTTACTGCAGACGGCAGATCCTTTTCAATTAAAAAAAGTATATACGCTAATTGCTTTACTTATATCCATATATCAAAGAGATCAGTATGACATCTGTCAAGTCATAGCAATATATTAACTGTACAGAAAGTGGCTGTGATTTCATTACCAATACAATCTGCGGGAGGTTTCGTTTCCCACAGTCTGTGCCAAATGCTTCCTATACCCACTGTGGTTATGTCTCACTGTGACCAAGAACATATTCCGGAAGGAGTCTTCCTTTCCTATGTCTTTTTCAGTACTTGGTCTTTCACTTTTTATTGCTTTTACTTTCCATAAAGTCAGAAATTAAAAAAACAGGGTGTCCAACAGTATCGCTACTATGATCAGTTTCCACTGTCCATTCCACATACTTTTAGCTAAGCAAATGCAGTATAACTTAAAAAATCTACTGAACACAAACATAAGACAAAACCATAAAGATACCTCAAAAAAATCAGTTGAATAGGGGCCAGGTGTGCAATATTAAGAGTCTAAATGTTACTTACCCACTCTGTTGGACATTTACCTCCAAGCTTAAGAGTCTACACGTTTATCTGCATGAATAAGTATCACATAGGAGGACTTCTAAGCACACAACTGTTAATGACTGGAGAAAATACAATCTTTTCTTGACTACTACTAGCTCAAACAGAAGACGATTGAGAGAACTTGTCCTGCTAAAGAGATTCCTTCACCCTTGGAGATGAATATATCTGTCTATGTATGTGTTTGCATGCTGTGTCTACTATGTATGTGTTCGTATGCTGTGTTTTATCATATCTATCTAATAACCACTCCTTGAAAAAATGTGGCAGGAATCTCTTGCCTCAGCAGACAGCAGAAGTTCTCATCCACAGATCCCTTTTTTCTGTTGCTTAAATGAAGCCTGATCTCATTGAAAAAGTAGTCGGACTCCTACTTTAGGCCAAATGAAATGCAACTAAAATAAATTCACAATTTTAATGTATTTACTGAATTTCCACTGACTCGGATGGGATCTTAGTCAGATGGCTGAAATGACCCTACATGTTAAGTTATGTAACCAAATTCAGTCATGATTGAGGTAGTTGCTCAATTTTTAGATAGTTAAAATGAGGGGAGATGAATCTGAGACCTAGTGAGCATGGTTTTACATTAGGTTACTTGAAAGCTAATGACAATGCTCTACCATTACCTGAAAGGACATTGTAGAGAGGTTGATGCTGGTCTCTTCTCACAGGTCATTAGGGACAGAACCAGAGCGAATGGTTTCAAGTTGCAACAGAGCAAGTTTAGACTGGACCATAGGAAGAAATTCTTCACGGAAAGAGTGGTCAGACACTGGAACAGACTGTCTAGGGAGGTGGTTGAGTCGCCATCTCTGGGTGTGTTTAAGTGTCGCTTAGATGTGGTGTTGGGTGATATGGTTTAGGGGTGAACTTGTAGTGTAGGGTTAATGGTTGGACCCGATGATCCTAAGGGTCTTTTCCAACCTGAATTGTTCTATGATTCTACGATTCTATGACATAAACTCACCAAAAAACACAAACAATGAATATCTGAGAATAAACTGTGAACTTGTACACCAGTATTTAATCAAAATGATACATATTTGGTGTAACAGAGACTAGATTGAGACTATCATAGATTGTTCATAAAGATATGTAAGGAATGAAGGAAGCATGTATGGTTTTGTATAGTAAAAAATGTATACACACTTGCTCCAAATAATACTACAGGGACTATATTGAAACCTGTGGATAATTATGAAATTAAAGAAAAAGGGGAGAAAGCACATTTTTAAAAGAAGTCAACAATGTAGTCTACAGTAAAGTTCAAGAAGATGACAATTTCTTAAAGAACAAAGAGTGCATCCAGAGTACGAAACTATGCCGATACTTAGGTCAAACATGTAGGAGGTGGAAGACAACTTGAGTGAAATGATCTAATTTGTGATGCCTAGGACAGCAAGAAAGAAGAGCAACAAAAAGTTAACAACAGTGATCTTGAAAATCCCAGATTTAATAAACCCACAGAATTAATAAATTTGAAGATACGGTAAGCAAAGGTAACAGAAAATTAGTTCAACAGAACTGGTAAAGATTAAATAAGCAATACTAAGAATGTAAGCACTAATAGTTCTAACAAACGAGAAAAATAGTAAGTATAATCAGAGATCATTTTGATTAAGCCATGACTTTTCGATAGTCTGCTACATGAGATAGAATTGTACAAAAGGTGAAAACTAGATTACGTTGTTAAGGATGAACACAGAAAAACAACATAGGCATGTAAGAGCAAAGCAGAAGAGTCTAGAAAATGTAACATAGTCAGGGAGAATAGACGTGACAAGAAAACTTTCTGTAAGTGCATTAATAAGAAGGAGACCAATACCAGACTCATTTCACTACGTGGGAAGAAAGGTATCTTGGCTTGAGCCAACCAGGAAAGCTAATAGTATATGACACATAAAAGAAACCCAACGCAGTTAGCACTGTGCCTCAGTCACTGCTGCAGAAGAATTACCTGTGATTATATGACTAACATAATTAATGTCAGTGATAGGGCTAAAGAATATGGAGTAGAGTGGGCAGAGGACAGTTCCGGAAAAACTTAGATGAAGCAGTTATTCTCATTTGGCAGAGTCTGATGAAGTAAAAGCTATGCTACTGAGGGAACCAAGGAAGCAGACTCATGGGCAGCAATGGCTGTACCCTTGAGACTTCATGGAGAAGAGAAACTTCGAAAGGTCAGATACAGTCCTGGTTTCAGCAAAGTATCTATGATTTAGGTTTTTAGATAGTTTTATATCTCAATTTCCGAGCTCCTAAATTGCCTTTGAAATAATTTTCTTGGTTAGACCATTACACCTTTTTAGTAAAAAAGGAGGATGAAGACCCATGAAACTGTAACTTCACATTGTTCTAATTCCTAGGTGGTGTTGGGACCAGCAATCAAACCACCTACATGTAAGCTCCTTAAAAGTGATAAATAATTCTCAAGTTTTTTTTCAGGAAGACATTGTGCCAAACTAATCTTGTTTCTTTACATGACAGTAACAGGTGCTGCTTGTTGGGGAAAATGGTAGATATAGCTTTCATGATCTTAAAAAAAGACTTTTGACACTGACACATACAGCATTTTAAAAGTGTGAAAGAAAAGTAGATCCAGTCTTGAACAGGGTGATGGTTTATACCTCTACAGTCATATGCAGCTCGTGCTATTAAATCTTAACTCATATTTGAACTACGTGGTATTACATGCTCTACATGTGAGGGATGTCTAACCACTGTCTTCAGTCAATAATGATACTATTGCAAAATAAAAATGAGCATCATAATAGGCAGAAAGAGTAAGCATATGCAATGCAAGTCCTTCCACTTTCAGTTAAAGCAGAAAGAATATATGGTCTCCACTTCCCCTGAAAATAGGACAGCATAATTGATGACAAATTATTTGAGTTTTTTGTTCTTATCTCTGCAAAACAAAAGTAAGTTCTCATCTATCTCAAGCACCCCTGGCAGATCTGTGAGTTGATTCTGTTTAGCTCAAACCAGGACAGTTGTATTCCTGAGGCCACCTGCAGTCTTGACCACAATTCTACTACAGGAAGAATGCTGTATTGATTTAGTCGAAGATAAGACATAAGGCCACATGGTAGATATGAAGCAGTAGAACAAATAAATTTGGAGCACAGGTGAATCACACACAATGGCAATGATAGGCCAAATGGTCTGACAAAGTACAGATGTGGTGACATTGCTGAGTCTTCGGATTTTACCATGATATCTGTAATGTGTTTTTCCTCAAGAATTTATTTTCAACAGGTTTAAAGAGGTCAGATTCTTGATTTTAGTAACTATATTAACATATCGCAGCCATCATGATGTCAGAAAAAATGTGAACACTAAGCCTTAAGGATTAGAAGAAATATTTCGAGCTTGTCTAAGACAGAGATTGCTATCAAAATACAGCAAGGAAAAAAGGAACCTGATGCTTATTTAACAATTTTAAAAATTAATTATTTTAAAGCCAATCTTATGATTTATTAATTACTGGATCATTATCTTTTAATAGCTTACTTTGATACTGGAGAAGGCATCATAATGACTAAAACCCAAGCAATTAAGGTGAAATAGCCTAATGCCATTTAATAATATTATGTTTTATGCAAAGGACGTTCTAGTTATACTTCTCTGGAATACAGCCCTACGATGTCATCTTTTGTTATATGCATCTATCATTCACATGCTCGCGGCAAGGTAGGTATTCACCTTACTGGTTTTCTTTCTGTTCGTATATATTCCTATGTAAAGTTTCATTCAATAAAAAACAGTAGTTCTGGTTAAAAACTAGCAGTGTCTTAAATGTACAAGTAAAGCTTGAAATACTACAGTAGCACTAATATTTTAGACAATATGTGATATAAAAAAGATCCTAAAACTGTACCATAATATGAGTCTAGAAGTATTTTTGTCACTAAAAAACCAATCAATTGACTTTACGTCAAGTCAGATAGCCTCCTAGGGCTGCTGTCTCTCTACAAAACAGATTACATGGTTCAGTTTTCAAAAGCAGTTTAGCACAGTACCTCAAGAGCGAGTGTCCTGGGAAGTGACAGAATAGGCACAAGTAAAGCACCAGCAAGTTATTGCATATGTGGAATACAAAGAACTTTGAGAACAAGATAATATGTGTGTTAAAAATACAGACTTATCATTAAATACTGTAAGTTCATCTCTGTAGTACTCCAACTCCAAATGCTACGAGTTAAACGTTACTGTTTGATAAGATGTATTTTCTATAAAGCTCTTAGACAATATGGTGACCATTTCAAAAAAAAACCAACAAAACTGTTAGTTTTGCTGTCACAGCCTCAGAATTTGAGCCTTCATCAGCCTTGTCACTTTATTCCTTTATTTTAGTGCTGCAGATTATTCATGCAGTGAAGTTTAAAAACTTGTTCTTTTCTTCCAAAAGAATCAACTCAAATGACCTAAGCAATATCAGCAGAGAACAAATTAAAGGAAATATTATTAAATGGTAATTTGTGGAGTGGATTTAGCAGCTCTTAAAGAAAATATTGCAGCTCTTTATACACTTAACTGCATCTAAATGACTAATTTGTTAAATTCTGCACAGGAAACAGTCCATCCATTTTAAGTAACTATTGGATACAAGAGTAGTGTAACTCGTGTTTGCCGAGCTATACGCATCTATTTTCCTGTGAAAATATCAGTCTGCAGCTTTGGAGCTGCTCCCTTTCCCACAGAGCTGCAGCCATATTTACGGTTTGGTGCTTTGCATTGAGGCACCATTCCCACTGACTAACAGAGGAAGAACTAGGAGCTCATGTCGGGGAAGAAACACGGGAGATGCGGAGGTTAAGTGAGCACAGGGTATTCGTAGGTCACAGATTGTGACCTAGCTGTGATAAACTGAATTTAGAGAACACACCTACAACAGAAACATCAATGTATTTTTTATAACCTCATGGCTCTTGGATGCCATGTGTGTTATTTTCATGCCTCTGGCTGTCTTTGCTGTGTAATAATAGAAGGAAAAACTTAACCTGCTGCCTGGGAGTACTGCACCTTGCATGGTATTTGACGGCATAGGGACTCTAGGCTTTTGCTTCATTATCAACCTAAGGCATAGAATGATCATTCTGAAACTTCATGTCATATCTTATCCCTCAATTAATTTGAGCCTGCCAGAACTTTCATTCTCTGGGTGCAACTTATTGTCGCTCAAGTAATGTCAGAATAGTGCACATCCATAAGAATTCTCCCAATCTTAGAGTCGTTCTTCTGGAGTTGGGATGACAAACACTTAATCAGTCAGAACTGTGAAGCAAATACGACATGACCAACACAATGTCAAATCACGATGAGGATTGTGAGGGCAACTGACTTGATTCTCTGCAGAAATGAACAGCAACAGCAGTGAAAACTGACTGTCTGACAAGCAGGTTGTAGTTTCACCAAGACTCTTTTAACCTCTATTGTAAAGGCATCAGTTTTGCAGAAATCCTTCATTTCAGTGCAGTGTCCATCAGGAAAGGCTTCTCAGGTGCAAAATGTTTCACCCAAGCCAGTGAATGGCATAGACCCAACCCAGAGTAGTCAGAAGCACAGTAATATAAGTAATTGCACTAGATATGAAAAACCAAATGATAACTCCAGACTTGGTCATCTTAAGAGTTGACCTATAGACTGTGTCTCTCATATGCTGCTTGGCAAGTAGTCAAATGTAGCCATCTAGGCTCCTGTTTATCTGTAGGCTGAATTCAGCACTGTGGATTGCAGAGGTGATCCCCTAAAATGGGTATGTAAACCAGCTAAGATCTCTTACTCTTGGAATTGCCCATTTCTCCTTACTTCATACAAAGAGAGAGGAGAAAAATAGCTCAAACTAAAAGTAAGGCATTTAGGTATACATTTTAAAGTTGGATGAAATAAATCCCATCTCCCAATTAATACTATTTTACCCTGAGAGAACTCGATCCAGGATGAAGTACTGAGAGTGCTCCATTCTTAAATGGCCAAAAGACTCATCCTGAAGAAATTAGAATGATTGCTGTTGGGTTCTGGACTGAGAACAAGTGACAAAAATCAGAAAGAAGAAACACATTAGGCAGCACAAATTAACAAGAATACAATTATGGCTTGTGTTCAAAGATCTCTAGTCTGTCCGTATAAAACTGTCTGCAGGGAAATCTGATTGCTTATCATAGATTCCTAGAATGGTTTGGATTGGAAGGGACCTTAAAGGTCCAACCCCTCTGCCATGGGCAGGGACACCTCCCATTAGATTAGGTTGCTCAAAGACCTGTCCAACCTGGCCTTGAACACATATGTGGAAGTGAACTAAAGAAACATGGATTCCTACTAATAAATCTCAACAGATACACAGGTTATCTCAACAGACACTGAAAACAAACACACAAAAGTGCAAAGATCTCTGCAACTACAAATGTCACATACTGGTCAGATAAGGATGGGTTTATTTTACTCAGATTCATCTTAGATCTTTTACTGCTTCAGCTTAGCAGTCCTAGCTGTTACAGCAGTCCTTCAGTTGGCAGATTCTGATATCTTTGGCACTTAATAAGGCATTAATTTGCCAAGCATCTATAAAAAATGTATCAATGTTTCAGATGTCCCAGGAGTCTTATATTTAATGAAAGACTCCTGTTAGAAGTGCAGCATTTTAAATCAAATACACCTTCTAACAGAACTGGAAATAACACATATCCTACCCTCATTGCTTCTTTATAAACACAAGATTGCTCCCTTTACCACAAGTTGTTTTTTAAAAAATAAGTAAATTCACATATTCTGGTTTTCCTGATTGTTCAAAGACACAAACTACAAATGCATGCACATTTTTGAGGCAGCTAAGACTCTGTCAGCTCACAGAGTAAATGACTGCAGTAACAGGGTCCATGGGAGCTACACTGCCCAACAAAAGCAACACAGCATGTATGTACAGAGCTGCTTTGCCACAATCCTCAAAGTCTTCAATCAGTGTAACTGAACAACAAAACCCTGCTTATGAAACCATGAGAGCCAACACAAGCACTGCTTGTTCTGCTGGCCACACCTACAGGCATCACTGTGGGGAGGGTGAGGAAGGAGAGGAGGGGGGTTGTCTTACACCCTTGCTCATGTATTTCATTTTGTAACACAGCACATGGCAGTGCCCGTTTCTTGGGTGCTGTCTAGTCATTATTGACATAGAATTTGCCTGGGAGAAGTAAATTACAGGTGTACAATGCAAGGGGAAAAGCAGGCAAATGTTGCCTCTTGATCCAGTTCAAGCTGAAACATATTGTCTGGAAATTGCTCCTCAGCAATGGTCCCTTCTGTGGTACATTTTGAATACCTGCAAAGAATGATCTTTCTAATGATTTCTGCAATACACATCAGAGACCAAATCCTGCCTCTGCCTCTTTCATTGTGGAAGTATCCTGGCAACAGAGCCAGTGCTGATGTTTTATGTAAGGGTTTCTAGGCTTCGCCCTTTCCTGCTTAGCTGTGTAGGAAAGGCACTAAGCATCAGAGCAATGAGAGAGGCTCGTACAGCATGGCAAGGTAACGGCCAAGTAGTAATGCTGCAGCCCTTTGGCCAGAGGAGATGGGAGAATGAGATCCACTCTCACTCCGCCCCTCCCCGCCACCCACCTTGTACATGAGAATGGATTCTCCACAGGGATTTGCCCTTAGATGTAGAATTCAGCAACAACTACAGAGAACGATGCTGCAAATACATCCTTGATTGGAAGATTCTATGATTCTACATTTCTAATGCAGCAGAAGGAAAAAAAATATAGAGAGAATCTGCAGTATGAAAATTCTTTTCCTAGTGCTTAGAAGATTAGGTAATGGAATTTTTTTTTCCCCGTTAACCTACACATTTAGAGAACTTGCAATATTCCATTTTATCTTCTCATCCATATGATTGTCACTACAGACTTCTGTGTGAATAAGGGTTATTTCTCAGAGAGATATACAAGTCTGAATCCTTTGACTTCCTACCTGAACAACAACAAATCCTTTCTTAAATGGTATTTCAGAATAAAAATTGTTAAGTACTGCAAAATGATGACTTGTTAAAATGTTGAAAGGGAAGCTGATCACCTGCTTGGGAAAAGGCTGGAGTCCTCTCACTCAGGATGCCAGTCAGTATCTCTAACCACTTTTTTTTCCTGAAGAACTATGATGCAAGGGTTAAACCAGTTGCCTTTTAGGACTGCAAATCTGAAACCTTTATTAGCTTTATGCAGGCTCTAGAACATTGCTGTAAGGGGTCCTTCCTGAAGTATCGTCAGCTACATTTCATGAGCCATGCCACAAATTCATTAATATGACAATTTTATTCTTCCACAATCTTGCTAAGATTACATAACAGTTTACAGTTCTTCATCCTATAGTGTAGTGAATTCCCTTGTGAGTATCACCATGTGAGGACAAGAAGACTCGAAACACAAGATTAGATTCATTTGACAAAATTACACTTTTCTAGACTCTCTCTATAGTCAATGGAGAGAAACAGGCACTTATGATTGATTTCCTAATCTAGAAATCTAAAACAGGTCACATGAACTGTATTCAGAAAGCAAGTATTTTTCTCTTTGGTCTACAAAGAGGGTTCAAAGGAACTAGTTCAGACACAGATACTTTATGCTAGCTAAGGTAAAGCGAGATGACTCCCCAAAATGGGCGTTAAGTATTTTGGTTTAGGCTTCAGAAAAATCCCATTATTCAGGATTCCTGGCTTTCAGTCTCGCAAGAACATCCTTACCTGAGTGCGCACATTCTCACTGCAGAAGGAGGTAACTGAGGACTGTGTGAATAACAGAAATGCATTGCTAAGTAAGAAGGAGGAACAGACCTGGTGTTACTGTCACGTCATTTCCATTGACCACAGGTCTTTCTTCCTCTTCTTCCTCTGGTGGTTCAATACCTGTCTTCTCCATATTGCTCACAGACTTATTTCTTTTACGTTTGCCTTCAGCCCCCGGAGTGGCACCAGGGAGGAGTTGATCTGTTACATTTAACAGCAATGGAGCTGGTTCTGCTGGAGGCTTCGGAGTGCCGTAATAGTTGTCTGGAAAGAAAAGAAAAGCAGTAACACGTAAATTTGCAGAAATTCATATGCTGCTGCTGCTTCTTTTGTCTTCGACTAATGGGATTATTTGAGGTAGGATCTGGTTCATTAACTAATATAAAAATTAGTTCAGAATGTTTTCTGTGAAGTTAAATATTCACTTTTCATTAAATGGTAGTTAATTTTCTTAGTGATAGCACTAGTGATCAAATCATGGTCACAAGTACATACTGACAGTTAAACAGGGTAAGTGAATCTTCCTCATATCCAAATACCTGACAAATAGGCAACATATCGGAGCTGTTTTCTTATATCAAATAATTCGTTAGGACAAGTTAGTTTTGTAACATTTATGTCATAATACGTGAGTTTCTGAGGGAACAAAAAGACCATAAAAGTATTTAATATGCCATATCCTTTTCACCCTCCCCAGCTGCATTTCACCCCTTTTCACCCACCTGCTTTGAAAGCAAGTAATTGTTCAATGATTCAGAGATTTTCTTGCACTATCTCATTTTTCGTATTTTTCAAATTTTTGCTATTCATGAGTTCCAGATTTCTAATAGCTAACACTAATATATTTTCAAAGAAAGTTGAAACCTTATGCTTTAGGACTTAAAATTATCTCAAAGTACTAAGGAATTCTGAGAAGACTTAAGGTGCCTTACAGATTACCTTCTATTGGTCTCTCATGAAATTTCTGGTAACTTCCTCTGACTCATCTACTTTCTGTCAGAAGGACTATTAGATTAGATGGACCATGGTCTGATCTTACCTATCAGTGTCTGTGTGTTTGCATTTCTAGCACATCTGATCTCAAAACTGGTTTCTCAATGATGCCTCAGAGTTGTTTTAAAAACTATGGTTAAAAATAAAATATTAAAATAATTAAATAAAAATATATTAAAAAATTAGCAAGTCCTCTCTAGATGCAAATATACAGAGTAATATAAGACGTAAAAGATGAAAACATTTTTTAATGCAGTTATCTTTTTTCATGTGCAAGTTGCATTAAAGGGCAGTGAACACAATGCCATACAAGAATATTTTCAGCAGTTAACTCAGGAAACTAAAAATACTGTCCAGATACGAGAAATTGTTTAAAGAAAAAAAAGCATCTGTGGGGATATTGAGTTCCTGAAGATATTTGTAGACTGTATGACCATTTTCTAATTCTTAACCCCCAATTTATGGTTTCTTCACAATCAAATAACATTAGCAACTGGAAAAATGACTTTAACCACATATATGTGACACATAAAGAAATATGTTATATCTGCACAGTAAACCATCATAAGACGCATTTTTTAGGTAGTCTAAAAATGATTACTGGTACTAGTAATTCTGTGTGTTTCCAATGAATTACAACGTTCAGCCCCACAACCAGCTCAATATAGGGAAGTAATTGAGTAGCCTTGTAACTATTGAATACACTATAAATTTTTCACAGTGGTTTAGCAAAATGATATTCATAACAGATGTTTCTGTAATTGTAATGCACTAGAAAAATTTACTGTGTTAAATGGCTCTCATATTCACTCTGGGCTTAGGGATAGAAGAGTGAAAAACTGACTCGCTGAAGACTTCCTTTTGATTTTATGAGGTGGTAGAAAGTTTAACACAGACTCTGGATGCCAGCAGGGCAAGGAACATAGGATCATAGAATTATAGAATTTTTAGGCTGGAAAAGACCTTTAAGATCATCAAGTCCAACCATTAAACTAGAAGTCATCCAGCTCTGGACTGGCCCTCGAAAGAAGTGAACTGGACTCATGCCACACTGTAGCTAAGGTAAATCTTGCTAGGAACAATTTGACTTCTTGAAGAATTACCTCAGTGTTTCTTTTGCTGTTGCACAGTTAATCCGCAGGGCAGATAATTCAGCCCTGACTGAAATTTGACCATACATACAAGTTAAAAAACTGGCAGGAAATATAATTTTCCAGCATATTATATATAATTGATCTTTGCTGAACTTTTTCAACAGTTATCTGTATCATTATGATGGCATTCCAGGTGGCAAACATACAGTCCTGCTAAATGTCAACTTGGGACATCCTAAAGACCTGTGGTTTATTGCTGTTTGGAAAAATTAAATTACATTTTAGAGTTGTGCCTTTGGATGGCTGCCTGTGAGCTGCCCTCTCCCAGATCTCTCTGACTCCCAGGGTTAAAGGAGGGGAGAAGGAATTGGCATCTAAGGGAGGAAAGGAAATCTACATTGACGCACTTGCAAAACTGTACATCCAAAATATGTCAAAATCAGATCTGCTCACAGTTATGTTCTTAAGCTCTGACAGTGGAGGGTATTTTGAGAGTACCTAAAAAACAACAGTCCTGAGGGCAGTGCTCAGCTGGAAGCCTACTATTATATTTCCTTAAGAGTATATTACCTTTCTTGACGAGATTACATGTCTGAAATATTACGTATTTTGAAAAAAAGAATTCCTCAGTTAATCAAATTTCTCCCTGACCTAAGCCTTTTTTAACAGTCTGAACGTTAATCAGTGCCACAGGTGCCATAAACTGTGAAACTAAAAGTGCAGTATCTTGGCTTTTTCGCCTATGATATAGTTTTGCCATTGTCATACAAAACTGAGCATCAGTAGTAATTAGCAGTAATGCTAATAGTTGAAATAGAATATAAGATGTTTTAAATAAAGGACATGCTCATTCTATTTTTGGATTTTGAAGACTTTTCCACGTTGACTGATTGTATGCATTAGTGGGAGACAGAAAAGTAATAACACAAATAAGGTTATATGAATATGACATATATAAAAATATAAGAAATGAAAATACATATTTAAGATTAGGAGCCAAGAAGGATTTCACTCTTCCAGTGAAAATGCAGTATAATTTCCAACTTCTGTCCTCTAGCAAGTTATATCCTTTGTAATCCATTAACTATTGATTTAAAAGTGATTTTTGCATTATTTGTCGCTATCTGTATTTATCTGTCTGTCTACCTATATACATATATCCTTAACTCTTTTCCATAAGCAGTGCAAATAAAAATAAGAAAGTGGTTTATAGCTATTGACATAATCAATGAATGATAAAAAAGATGAAAAGAATCCAAACAGTTCCAAAGGCAAAAAATACACACGGTGAGACACCTAGCCATTTCAGTGGAGGAGCAATGCTCCATTAAAGAAAAAAATAGAATCAAGGTCAGCTGTATCATCTATCAAAAAGATTTTCTCAGTATCTTGAAATTCCTTGCCTATGCCTTAGAAATCAGCATTAGAGCTAATGGGAGACTATCATAAAGCCTCAGTATTTGTCATATCTAGGTGTAATGCATAGACTAAATGTTTAAAGCCCATAACTCTTGCTGCAATGTTTTTTTGAAAGATTTCTGATAGCAGCATTTTTTCATCTTGCCTGAGCAAAGGACAGGGTTGGTTCAGGATATTATTACTGAAACACTCATAAGGTACTGAAGTTCAGCCTCCTGTAAGGACAAAAAGCACACCAAATAAATAATTTCAATTATGTTTAATTTTTTTAAAAAAAATAACAAAAAAGAAGAAAGCTTACTATAAGATAACATAAATCTCACGCTTATTAGCAGTCCAAAAAACCAATAGTTAGGAGCTTTATGGAAAGGAATGAAGGATAAAACAGAAAACACCTTTATAGCACTATACAAAACCACAGAGCACCCTCTCTTTTGTAAACTGCCTGCCATTCTGGTACACGCCTCCCAAAAATTACATGGGGAATCTAAAGAAGGGCAATTAAAGGTTGGAACTCCTTAAATTGATTTGGAGTTTTCAGCTTGGAAAGGGGACAACTGAAGGGGGATATGGCAGATATGTATAAAAAGAGGAGAACCCTGGGAAAGTGCCTAGAAAATAAGTGAATGGATGCTTGGCTGCTCACTGCTTGAGAACAAGAGGATGCCCAATAAAATTAGCAGATTTAAAACAAGCAAAAGAAGTGAGTTTTTTTCACACAGTGTAATAATAGTGGCACACAGTGGCATTCAAAGTTGGATGCTGCCATAAATACAGTCAAAAAGCAATTATACAAAGTCATAGAAGAAAAAAAGACCATGAAAGCCTATTAAACGTAAAAGTACAAATTCTAAATCAAAAGTTCCATAAAACACAGATAATCGAAGCACAGAATATATCTCCCCATGCCTTTCCTGTTCCTATATTTTTTGCCTTAACATCTACCAAGCAGCAGTAGTAGGGGCAGAGTATGGGGCTACAGCTTCCCTTAGTTTGGCTCAGTGTAGCTGCTTTCTTACTCAGGTGCCTCCTCGTTGCACTTAAAAAATGTGCATAGTCCAGTGCCACCCCAGAACAAAGCCAAGAGGTCAGTTTAAGCCAGAAGGGCTTAAGCTAAGCTCTTTGCGTGGGACCTGAGTAAAAGCCTTCATGCAGACAGGCGGTGCAGAACGCATGTTTAATTGTGGAAAAAACTACCACTGCTTAATCCACCTTGCTGCTGTGCTCCCAGCTGGTTTCAAAGTGCAGTTGAACACTGGAGATGGTCTAACCCAGCCTGTTTAACTTTGCTGTCCAAATGCACTTGGAAGCCACTGCACAACTACAATTACTGAGTATTCCTTGACACCCCTAAGCTGTGTATAAAGGTCTACCTGATTCTGCAAAGAACGAGGCAGACGAAATTACTGGAGAGGTTAGCCCTGATAACAGAGACCAGATCAGGAAGTCAGAAAGTCAGAAGAAGCACAAAAACGCGAAAATGAGGAGGACAAAGCAGCTATTTTTTTTTTCTTAACCTGAGCTCACCTATGTCAGGAAGTAGTAAGGCTTTTATTTTATTGATGAAGTGTTTGAGGATGAAGCAATAGATCCTAACTTGCTTCCTGAGAAAAGAAAAGTCCTTTTGGAAGAAAAAAAGACAGAGCATTCAAGTGGTCGTAAAGAAGCAGAAGAATCATCACCATGAAATCGTAACAAGACTCAGTTCTCCTGATGGTCACTACATCAACGTGCTTGACACCCAGTGATCCCAACCACTGGATGCAGTTATAAATGTGTCTCCCACGATGTGCTCCACTTTGCACGACATTGCAGGGACTGACCAACACACATTTTGGTCTGCCTGGTCTTGCCAAGCACTTTCAGCCCTCCTAACCCCTTTCCCCTTCTGCAAGGAATGAGTCTGAAGAGCAGAACAGAGCAGACTTCTTCACCCTTCATCCTTCCACACAGGGAAGGGAGAGGAAGGGCTTTTTGCCAGGTCTATGTCCCTGGCTGTGGAGGAGGACGTTCTGTCTTAGCTCCTGTCACCAGCCAGCCTGAACCGTCAGAGTGTGGAGGAACGCGTTTATTACTGGGGGAGTCCTTGGCTCCTAAAGCTCTACTCATCTAAGAAATGAAGAAGTCGAGTTTAAAAACAGAAGTATTATGAAAAGTTAAAAGTGGTGCTGAAGAATTAGGGAATTATAGTAAGAATGAACAATCAGCCAGAAAACGAGAGGTATGCCAGAGCGAAAAGCTTTTAAATGAATACTTCCAGCTATGGTGTGACTCAGATTCTGAGCCCAGAATGAGATAGACATTCCTTTTCACACTTATTTTTAGAGTGGGATGAAACAATACTGAGCTACAAATACACCCCTGCTTCTGCTTATTCAGCACCCTCATTTAGATTGATCTGTCTGTACTGTTTATACAACTTTGCATTGCCGCAGTATCAGTCAAAACCGCGTGAGTCAGCCACAACTCTAGGAAATGAAAGACAAACCTTATTTTTCAGTTATTAGAACAATAACTGCAAATGTTATTATGAATGTTAAATCTCTATGTATTGCTTTATTGGTCATTCACCAGTGATAATAAATTAAGACTCTCAGGTCTAATTGTTGTCTGGATATAAGAGTTACATTGGTATTTTAACAGCTCACAAATACTTCTGGAAAAATAACAGATTACAATGGTTTAAAAAGCTTAAGTAGGCAGAAAATAGATAATTTTAAGAGTAAAATAATAATAGGAATATTTTATCATTTGATTCAAAGATTTTTTTTTTTGATGAAAGCTGCATTTGTTTATGACTAGAGTCTTACCGCATACATCAAGAAGCATTTGTTTATAACCTATATCTGTTTATAATCAATGTTGAGATGGAGATAAGTGACAAGTGGTGCCCCTCAGGGGTCACCAAAGAAAGTCTGTGGTTTTGGTGTTGCCTAGTACAGGTCCAACACACTGACAGTATAACCAGAAGGGTAAGATCCTCAGTCTCTCAAATTTTGCATTAAATTTTCATGGTCAACACAGGCCATGTGAATAAGTCACAGACATCTTCTTTGAAGGATTTAGTATTGTGTGCAATGGATGCTGAAGACAGGAAGGATTACTAAATGTAGGTTCTGTGGACCTCCAAAATTCTGTGGCACATGTGTCACCATGCTCTCACCTCCCTGTGCTGCCAGATCCACACATCACTTTGCTGTGGAAATACATCCAACCAATTGGAGTCTTCTTATGAAATTATTTTAGTCTAGTATTTCTTGTCACCTGTGCATGTCATTGAAAACGTTCTTTCATATGACATGAAACATCTTTTGCAGTACAAATACACAAGTGCAGAGTATTTTAAAACTGAAAAAGCCCTCTCTCAAAATCCTTACAACCATCTTATAAAACTCCCAAAGAGAAAGCAGTACATAGATGTTAAAATTCAAAACAATTGTCACCTCCTGAAGGACGCCTAGCAAACTTCTTCTCACCCTGTCACCCTGAAGGAGTAATTTATTTTGGCAGGTGACTATACCGCTTTTTTAATCATTGCTCTAAGGCTGGATAAGTAGATTTTGTTCTTGGCTTCATATATTTTCAAGATGGTTTTGCAATGCTGCTCGATGGATCAAAGTTGCAGAACACTTAGTGTGATGCCAAAGTTGAATTAAAAAGTGAAGACTTCTAAAGTATCTAGATTCTAGATTTACTTTGGTATTACTCATGATTATGATGGCAAAGAGGTCAGGAAAGGTCATAGTTCAGGATTTAGAGAAAAATAATTGTTAAATATACATCTGTGATTATGCTGTTCAATAACAGCATCTAACCTCTATTGTGTTCTTTGAAATATTTACAAGTGAAGTTTTACTTTTACTAAAATCTTTGCTGCTTTTAGTTTCTCTACTTTTAGCCAGTGACTGAGATCCCACAGAAGTCTTTGCCCTTCTTCTTCCAAGTCTTTGAATCCAGATTGCTTAGTTCTCTAAGCCTCGCTGTTACATTACTATCTGAATTAAAAATACAAATTAAAATTTATTTACTTTGGGAGTGCTGTCAAAATGAGTTACACATGAAATACAAAACTAATTTCATACTTGTTGCATATAGAGATCCCCAAGGTTACTTGTTACGAAGTCTGCTTTACAGCCGCGCTGTTTTCTAACTATATTGGGTTTTAACCATGGCTAAATCTACTCAAAAGGAATATTTTCCAGTTTCCGCTGGAACAGAGGGGTCAGAATTATTGCCCGTCATTCCCAAGAAACACTTGAGCATTTTCTGGCAGGCTGTCCAGCTGTTTCACTGAGGCAGGGAGATTTTTGATGCCTTGTGTTGCTGCGCCTCTTCCCCAGGCAGAATTTTCATTTGGGTTGGTCTCTGCAGCTTCTGCTAGCAGACATTAGGCAGATATGCTAACTTCTGTGTCAACTAATGACATTTTAATAACTGGCTTCAGGATTGTCTATTCATCTGCATTAAAATTAAATCAGTAATTATATCTGTGGATTTTTGCCCAAGAGTGTTCTGGCCCCCAATGAATGCACCAGCAGAAGATGTTTCTAAATTCACAAATACAGGAACGGAGACAGACGGGCTGTCAAACCTTCCAACGTGACAGACCTGCTCTTCTCTTGCTATTGGACTCCAGCTGCCCCCCATAAGAATCTTCCTTTTCCAGACAGACTGAGAAAGACTACAAAAGTAGAGTTTGTTTCAATTTCTTAATTAGCATTTCTCAAGATAAGTATCAGTAGCAAATCAATTTTTGTAACCTTAAGATCTGTGTAAGGGATGACATAAACCAACTTTGATTTTCAGAAATTTTGAAGACCCCCAAAATAAAGCATACAAGGTTAATTCTAATTTTTTAAAATATATTTTCCTTAGAGATGTCACTTCATGCTTTATTGTATTTCAGAGTTCAGACTCCTAAATTTTCTTCATCTCTATTTCCACAGTTCCATTTTACATAGCTGCATTTCCTTTTAAATAAAGTATTTTTATTCTTTCAGGTTTTTTGTAAGTACTAGGGTGGTGTTATCTTATAAATACTCTGCGTACCTCAGATTTTGTTAATTAATCTTTTTGCTCTCTGCAAATTATGAATTTAGGCACATATGCAAGATTAATCCCTAAAAATTCTATGTAAGAGTACAAGAAGCAAGTAGAAAGAACAGTTTCACTTTCACAGATTCAGATACTGCTTGAACTGTTTTCATCATCCCTTTAATTCCTACTAAGACCAAACCATGTGAACAGATACAACCCTCCTGAGCACTAAATCTCTCACAGTTGGGAAGTAACAGTTCTCCCATCAGACCTGGGAATCCCATGGGCTGAAGGTGTAAACACATTTCAGATAAAGTAACTATAAACCATCCTGCCTTAAGCCCAGGTGGAGGTGGCCATGGAGAGGGAACAAGCTTGCTTTAAGATTCTTCAAAGATTAAGGTCCTGACCTTATTTTTTCCAAATATTCTTCAGGTTGGTACTTTTCTCTGAGAAGCTGAACAAATCAATGTTGGATAATGGCCTGGAAGAGAGACGACTGCTTATCAGATGCAGCAGTGTGCTCCACGTGCTGAACATCAGCACAGATCTCTGAACCACCAGCATATATGAAGTCACCTTTAACTTCCATGCTTTGATCTTATACTGAGCATAGCATACCAGAAATGAAAAATCTAGATAAAGCTCTTTAAAAGGTTACTCTTATTTGAGGAAAATTGTGGACATAGGGACAGTATAATTAATACAAAAGAAAATTTGGACTACACAAGCAAGACTCAGAGATATGAATGCAGGATACTGAAAGAAGACAATACTGCTTGATAAATACATTAGTAACTATTTTATATTATTTTGCACATCTTAAAGCAATTCTATCATCTGACCCCATCTTCTGAAAAGCAATGGTACAGTTAATATGAAACCTCTACTTTCCCATGAAAGAGTCATGGTTCAATTTCCTAAACAGAACCCTCTTTGCCACATTTAAGCAGAGATACCGTGATACTTTTTCCCACATCACATCTATCTCTTCTTGTGAGCTGGCTGTTGCTGTCTGAATTCTGACCTTGAGTAGTCACTTGTCATCGTGTCAGATCCCTAAGTAATAAGAGGGTAGGTTTTTAACTCATTGCACTTTTCCTGCTTGAAAGTTAGGTGTCTATTTTAAAGTAACCAGCTGCCTCCACCAGCTTGCCGTGGGTAATGACCTTAGGTGGGCTGAACTGACCTCTGGAAGTGAACACAGGTTTGGTTGCTGACCTTACAAGAAGGTCCAGACACCTTTTAGAAGGCTAATGACAGATACTATGATTCAGACTTTTAATAACCAAGGTCTAAACACACTGAATCATGATATTGCTTTCTGCCATCATTTAAAGATGTAGGTTTAACAAACTGTGAGATTGCCTACTTCCCTTGAAATCTGATTTTCTGTAATTTATACATTATTGCTAAGGTTCTCATGGAAGTAAAAGTCCTTTTCCATATTATACAACAGCTTGCAGCAAATTCCCTTTTGGCAGTTGTGCCTACCTGGTTTTACACACTTATAAATGATCTGTAAAGAAAACACAGGAGACTAGGAGCATTTCTAGGCAAAAATTTAGCTAGTTTAATTTGAGCCACGGAAGTGGATGTTTCTGAAGCTTCAGAGGAAGTAAAAAAAAAAAAAGAAAAAATACAAGTGTAATGGAAGTCATCATGTTAGCTACAATTTATTATTGATAAATGCAAATTAGGGAACCATCAGGTTGTAAAATGACTATCCTTTCTAAAGAGATACTGCAGACAGCTAACTGTGCAGTAGCAGTTTCCTCTGTGAAATAACAAGCAAAGCTAGAACTGTAAATTGGAAGGCAGCTTATGGAAGGAATAGAATGGTGTGTATTGCAAATATTCAGTAATGTATTTAAAAATTTTATTTCATACAGTGTTGGTCCAGACTTAAGGAAAAAAATTACTGAAATAAAAGATGTTCTGAGAAAAGCAAAGAAAACTATGAACTTCCTATAATAAAAATCAATGTATTTTAGTCATACAAATCAAATGTAGTTATGTAATAAAGTTATAAAAAGGAAGAGATATGATGAAAGTAAATAAAACAAAATTTACATAAGATTAAAGATGACATATTGAAGGTCAGTGAGAGAAAGCACCTGTAATCAAAATGAATTAAACTGCAGATCTTCTAAAGTTTTTCACAGCAAGTATTGTTAAACATGGGAAAGAATTTCAAGAACATACAGTTACTACACCAGAAATTTTTGAGAGATTACCCACGTGTTAAATCAATCCAGCATTGCTACAGATTTGTCTGAAAATGCTATGCATAGGGAAACAGGAACCAAGTGAAGTTTACTCAGGAAAATATATTGCAGAGGTCTTATAGTCCTGAGAATCGCCTGACTTGTCTTTTGCCTGAGACAAGATGCTAGATAACACTCCCATCCCTGGTTTGATCAATATTGTTTTTTCTTTTCTTCATAGGAGTTTAGGTTTATTTTAAAAGCTGTATTTATAGATGCATTATACAATTTCACAGTGGCATTTTCTCTGGGTTGTATTTGGAAGCCTGTCATCTCCAACTTCCTTGACAACCTCAAGAAGGCACTGTAGACTGTTAATTTAGTCTGACATTTTCTTCAAATTTTTTTTTTGAGAAAAAAAGAGATCCCAGAAGTCAATCAGTTTTTTTATTCATTTATTCAAGCTGCTACCAGAGAAAGTCATCCTGCCAATTGGAGAGGTACACAGGGAATCCTTGCCTTATGTGCCTAAAAAGACAACTGCAGATTGTCCTGGATAGTCATTTTGCACAATGTGAATAAATAAGATATTCCCTATTGGTTCTTCCCTTAAGCAGTTGTCTGAATAAATAAAAACACTTCTCAGAAACTCTCAGTGATTCCAGGTAAAGAAAATACACAAAGAAACTTGAAAAAAAAATCTACAGAGAAAAAAACCCCAACATATAAATTCTTTTTTTCATCAACAGAAAATTACTATTTTGCCACATTGATTTAAATCATTAGGGTTTTTTGAGGTAATTTGATATTATAAATCCCAAATACCAAGCAATAACTAAGCATTTAATGGAGACTCTGTGTACCCATTTTCCCTTAAAGCTAGATATCTCTTTCTAATGTGTCGGTTTGTTGGGTTTCTTTTTACTCAATTTGCTCTCTATCACCTTGGTCTTGATATGGTGGAGATATAGAGCTTTACTTTTCTCATGGGGGTTTTAATCCATAACTTTACTGCCAATGAATGTGTCAAGGAATTTTAGGCCCTTTACTACGTAAAGATGTATGATGAGGCAATCCCGAGCCCTAAAAACCTGCCTTAAAAAACCACAATATACCTGTGTTGTAACATAACTTTCAACCAGCAGGAAAAAAAAGGGTTTAATGAAAAAAATGAGATTAGAAGCAAACTCAAAGATATTGGGGAATGATGTCATTTTTGTTTCCTGAGGTGAGTTTATCCCATGTAAGTAAAAGAACAGAGTGGGAAAAGTGATAGTCCTTGAGTCTCTGATGAATAAACTTGACCACACCTGGTGAGTCGTCTTGCTCTTAAACTATATACTCAGGCCACTTTTTGCTTGCTCTTCTTCAGACCCATAAATTATAAGCTTCACAGTGTCATTCTTCCAAAAGAAGGAATGGAGGGTCAGCTTCATCCAGTAGCAAGCTAAGACATTAAATAAACCCCGACCTTCCAACGTCTCTTCGCTTTCTGCCACAAGGCTACCAAGAAAGTTGCCACGAGGCTATCAAGAAAGTGTCATCATGATGATGAGTGCCTGGGCATTTTGCCATGCATACAACTCATATTAGGCATTCCCTGAGCATGGACAGGACTGCTGAGGAAGTCTGGGGGTGTAGGTGCTTCCCACTCATTTCTTGACTATGACACAATTTAGACACAAACAGACACTTTGGTCCCAAGGCCATGGAGGTCTCTGCATGCATGGAACTGGAAAAATGCAGCAGCAGTCAGTGCTGACTGAATGAAGTGTTAGTGGACCAGGAAGGTCCAAATTTTGCTCTTAATTTACACTAGAAAGATACAGTACAAAGGGAATTTACACCAGTGAGAGCCGTAGATCCAACTAATCAAGAGCAGAAAGAGTGGCTGTTAGAAGTCAAAGAGATCTTTCACTTTGTCTCTCTAAGATGACATCTAATAATTGCCTGAAGGCAGTTAGACAAATAATTTAAAACAGAGGTAGAGTAAATGAATTGTTATTCACCAGACTGACTGCTTAAACAATATTAAAAAAAAAAAAAAGCAATAGCTGAAAATTCTGTTCTTTTTCTGTTCTCTGTCAAGGACAGCCAAATGTTTTTGATGTGCAGTCTGCACAGTCATTACAGATTGAAGCCAACATGCACAACTGTCCAAGTGCTTCTTATCTCTCTCTTTCTCATTGACACACTGTGTTGCCCCAGGCTACTTTTTGTTGGCTGCCCTTGTTTTGCCTGCCTACTTCATTTCTGATACTAAAATCCTGTTCTGGGGTAAAAGACTTTCTACTTTGTCAGGGATACCTCTTGACTCTGCCCTGTGAGCCTGTGGGAGCAACAAAGGGAATTAAATACACAAACACCTGTCTCTGTGTCACCTTATTTTTTGAACATTGCATCTGATAAAAATGTTCTGGTAATGCTAAGCACTAAATCCTAAGGGAAAGCTAGAGGGTTAATCTCTAGTTAAAACTGATCTAAAAAAGGAATTTTTCAAAAAATCAGTTCATTATTTGTAAATTCTTTAAGTAAAATATGCATCTGTGCATGAAGGAATCTTCCAATCTTTAAGAATACTGTACTTTAAAGACTGTAGAATTGTAATTCTACATGTTGCTCCTGTGAAATAAAGAAGTAATCTCAATTTTTAAGTGTATCAAATGGCCCAATGTTTTAATTACAGCAAAACCTTTACAGAAGACCTGTATTTTCCAGGACCTTTATTCCATTGCAAAACTACTCTCTCATAGCCACAGATATCAAGGATCTCACTCATCCATTCATATGAGTGTAAATCAAGTACTTCCAGTGAATGCCAGCAATGGATTTGCTGTGTTATGAAGGAAATGCAAAGTTCACACATTTAAAAACTGCAATTATGTGAAACAAAGAGTTAGGGTTTTTTGTGATCCTTGAGTGATTACTTATGACAGGATTCACCATATTTACTCTCGTAAATGGCAAATAATTTCTCTTTAATTTTCATTCTGGAAAGAAAATGGTTGGGAAGAGTCACAAAGTAATAGCAACCTCGAACACTTATGCAACACTTCACATTTCAAACTGCTTCAGAAATATAAACCAATTAAGCTGTCACTGTGATTTATGCTAAGGGAGACAAGAAATATATAAACAAAGTCAAACAGAGATGCAGGGCTCCAAACCAGAGTTGTGTGAATTACAAATCACAGAAACACCTTAGGGATGTAGAGCACAGGGAACTGGGCTAATTCTGGAAACTGGAAGATAAAACCATGGAGCAGACTGAGTAATAGTTAATACTTTATTACCTAGTTGTGAATGGTTACTTCTTCCCGTACACAGTACAGAACACTTAAGTACACTACTTGGGTAAGTAAGCATTACCAGCTGTGCCATTCATCACTGCAACCATCTATCGCTCATTAGCTCATTAATGACTTTCTTGAGATATCTGATTTACAATGCAATCACCCCTACTAGATCTGTCTAAACTGATAACCAAAGGGCAATTAAAATCAGTACCCACACCAGGCTATTAGATGGTTTAAGGAGGAATATCTGTGCTACTGGTTCCTTTTAAAAGTACATTGTTAACATTAGGAGCATAAATGTTAATTAGAGTAATGACTTAATTCAGCGATTTCTTTTCTACAAGGCCATTTGGATCAGAATTCAGCTCCTCTGTTTCAAAGGGGCAAGTTCTTTTTAATTAGGACAGCTACTCCATTGGCACTAGTAATAAATGAAAGAAGAGATAAAGGTCTCACCCACCAGGATTTTTCCATTTTTTGTTTCTGCATAGTAGTTTCAGTATTACAGAAAAACAAAATAAAACCAGCTTTATTCAGAAAAATAACAAAATCCTCATTCTTTTAATGATAATGTACATCTTTTACAAACATTTATTTGTAGCCCAGATATTCTCATATGGTCATTTTTGAGATAAATTCTCCTTCTTGCATGCTTGAGTGGGCAGAGTGGTAGCTTTAGGTCATTGCTATTCCACTGGATCATTCCCCTAAGGCAGGGGTCTGTGCCAGAGTGAGACTAGTTAAGAAACAGCTTCAAAGACTATTTAATTTCAGTCCTCCTTTGCTTTTGTGCATCTCTCACCCTTCAATCACGCTCTGACCCTGTCAACACACAAGCATGCAACTGGGAGAGGACGAGCTGCTCTTAGCAACAGTAATACCCAATGCCTTGCCTAGTTCTGACCTAAGCTTCAAAGCAAAGAGGTTCTGATTTGAACCTGGAGAAATCAGCACAGGAAAGGCCAGAAGTAGCAAAAAAAAGTGTGAGGTGGGGAGAAAGACCAAGGAACACATGACTGCACTGGAAAGGCAGGAAACCATTTCCCTTTGCCGCTTTTCCATCTTCGAAGTCAGAATGCATTATTACAGGGGAGGTTGGATTTTTACCAATTCAGTTCCCAGCAATATTTCTTAACTCTGCTCTTTTCACTGCTGGACATCTGTATGCACTGGGCATACACAGCTACAGCTTTAGTGCCAGAGGATGATCTTGAGTCACCACTAAAATAAAGGTGTCAGACAAGCAGTGACAGGACAAGAAAGGAAGTACCCACCAAGGCATAACGTAAGTTGTCTACTGCTTTTAATTTGTACCCGCGATTGTGGGATAAAAGGCAGAGAACAGCCTACAATTCACGACAGAGGGCAGTGATGAGGTTGCAGTAACAGCTACTTCACACATGCCAGAGCAGCAGGCTGCAAAGGCTGATTTTGATACTCTCAGAGACTCTGAAGTACTGTGGTGCTGCAGGTTCTGAGACCCATGGGTTATACTCCTGATCCTGAAAGAGCAAAGGAAAAGACTAGAGGGAGTTAGTTTTCAGCTAGTTGATAGGTACAAATTCCTTCCAGGCTCTAGCACTGGTGGGAAAATTATGTGTGCAAAAGCATGATATATAGTCCTCTGCAGAAAGTAATAACTAATAAACAAGATAAGAATACTCTATGGAGTAACCTATGTCTCCTCTTAGCCTCAGAAAGGACAGTAACTTATGCAGCCAGATGTGTGCATATGTGCATAGTTATATACATATGTTTATATATGTACACATATGGTAGAAATGTCATGCTCAGCCATGTTTTCTCAAGCACTGACATGAGAGAGAGTTTTGAAAGTGCTTTGTAACTTGTCCCTAACTTGTTCACCATAAGCTGCCACTGGGAATATGCAGAGGCCCTTGAAGAACAATTTATCTGGGCAATACCAAGAATCCCTTCCTAAGACAAAACAGAGAAAGGAACTTTCTTACATCTGACATAGATCCAGAACAGCATTGCTGAAATTAATGTCTCAAATCCTATAAATTATTTACTTATTTCTAAAAAAATACATATTCCCTGTTCACACTTCTGTCCAGTTAATATTTGGTCAAACTCATTTGGGCTAATCACAGTTACGGCTGGTCAAAATTGCAAAACTAATCATTTATTATGAAGTATGCCAAATTCTGCTCAGTTCTAAAGAGCTTAAATGGTATTGTGACTAGTTGTTACAGCTGAACTTAAACCAGTATGTCTAAACAGCAAAGTTTACAGAACTACAGATTTGCCAGGTTGAAGCTTCCAAAAGCATCAGTGTAATGACAAGATGATGCAGACATTGCCCCTGTTAGGGCACTACATATATTGTAACCAAAATTTATAGCAAATCCAAGGAATATGTAGTTACTACTATCAAGTAAGTCAACGGTATAAGCTCTGCTATTCATGGTTCCCAGTGTCAGAAGATCAAAGGTGACACAGGCATGAAGAATGCACAAGAATGAAATCCTCAGACAGAAGGCAAGATCAATGATTACTGAGCAGGCTGCAAGGAAAAACAGTTAATGTCAGTTCTGATTTTTAAGCTGAATGTCCCACATTAAAAGTGTCATTTGGAATGATCCAAAAAAGTTGCTGCTGTTTGCCATTAGTTAAAGTGCTGTGTTAGCATTTACTTCTTCACTGCCTCCCTACTAAAAAGTTTTTGCATTTTCTGTGGAAATGCTGATTTCCTATGCATGTTTTTCTGTCCAGAAGTACTAAATTTACTGCTTTTACAGATATCATTGTCACTATATTCACTAACCCTGCTGAGCAAGACCTAATCTTGTGTAAAGCGCCCAAAATAGCTTTTGGACTGCAGCAATGTTACAAGTTTGGAAGAAAAGCCAAGGCTAGCGGAAGTTATACCTGAACCCCATCCCTTATTGTCGCCCTGCTACTGGACCATCGTGGTTTTTGATAGCTCATGGGAGTGCTTCAAGATGATTTTATCTGAAGTAGAACAGAGGGCTGTCAAATGCAAACTGCTCCACTGGCAGTTAAATGGGAACTGTGGGAAACGAAGGGGTGGGAGAAAGTGACAGCGAGCAGCCAAGGTGGCTGGCTCTTCACCTGGGCAGCTGGTGCTGGGAAGGATGTCTGTCAATGCCCCAACAAAGGAGGGAAATCCAGCTGCCTTGCTGAAGTTATTAATTCAACTGAAGCAGAGCACAATAAAGGATAAAAGTGGGTTTTAACCCATTAGGTCTCTTTTTTTTTCGCTCTAGTATTACCTTAAGGTCCAACTATTTTGTATTCTATCTCTAAACTTCCTCTAGGTTCTTGTTAAGTCAGGATTAAATACAGACATTTCAGGTTAGCAATCAAAAAAGCTTTCTATATGCAGAAGTAAATGCCCTTCAGATGACTGTAAAAAAGACTGTGGTACACTGGTTGCATTGCAGAAATGAATAATTGGACATCCTGAAACCTGAATGGTAGTAAGTGGATGTAAAAGTCATATTGGGTAAATGTGAAAGAAAAATTCAGGACTGTCTGATTTTGCTAGTACTTTCCATCCTTAGAATGAAGTTTGGAACAGGTAACTTGATTGCTCATATGTCAGTCTGTTCACTAAACAGCAAGAATATTTATGAGAGAGAAAGCTTTAAAACAGAATTAACTGCTTAAATAGTGGTTAGAGACCCTAAGACAAAATCCATTCAGAGATTTTATCTGAAGAAAGTGTAGTATGGATTGCTATGAATATGGATGTTTCTCTCACCCAAGTGACACGTTTTATAAATTGCCATGCTGATTAATCACTTGACTGTATTTTTTAGAAAAAAAAAAAAAAAGAAGATATATAATTCCTTTAAAAAATATTTTGCTTTGCATTAACATTTTTACATAAAACTTTCTTCATGGAAGCTTTTGAGCTAAATCTAACTTATCTACTAGCAATGTATATTCCAGTCATCAACTCAATAGCAAGCTAAATACACTAATAGCCATGGTATTTACTTTTTTTGCCTCTCTAGACATAGTATTTCATTAGATGAAGAGCAAAAGTTAACATGCAGAACTATTTTCTATGAGGAAAGCTAGCAGGTATTTGTCATTCATCTGATTACACTTCAATTTAAGTAAAAATTGTTAAACTGAGTACATTTTTTAAATGAATAAAAAAATTTGTCAGATGCACATTTTCCCTGCAAATCAATCCCTAAGATTTCACATACTTGCATCCTGATATTTTTTCTAATGTGGATTACAGCTTCTTAGCAAACACATTACAAAAGATGCCCACGCATGCTTTGCAATTTACAATTGTTTTCCTCGCTCCCAGAATCTTTATTTTTTAAAACATTGGTACTTATTTAAGCTGACTGAAAAGGAAACAGCTTCCTGACTGATGATGTTCTCTACAGAGTGGAATGGGGCAGGAAGAACAGGAGGAAAACCAGGGAGTGGTTTTCACTGGATAAAGAGGTCAATGCATTGCACAGATAAAGTCCATCAGAAACCTCTAGCATTGCTACTGTGTGGGGACGGTGCTGCACTGATAATGCCAAATACCTCTGGCATTACAAAAGCAGAGACTGCTCCAATTTCTTTGGGATGTACTATGTAGATTTCAAATGGACATTTTACATTTTTAGACTAAACAGACGGTGTGTCCTTCTGGGACAGCCCTATTATGCAGTTGCTAAGCAGCCAATATCTCACGTGCACATGGCCCATGCGCCCTGTGATACCCAAGCAGTGCATTTGTAGCAGATCTGCGTGTAAACACACCTACGCAGGCTCCTGACACACAATGGTGTCCCCAAAAGCTGTCTACAGTGCAGTGGGATATGCCTTCGGCTCACACAGTGCCTTCTGGCAATGGCCATTAACCATACTAGCCCTCAACTGTACTCAGGGTACCTCTTCACTCACAAAACTGCCCACCCCATAGCATCACACTGGCAGCAGTGCACTGTGAATGCCAAAACTATTAAATGGTCCAACCTGCTGTGAATGTGGAGGATGCCAGAAACAGAGTCACTGGTGATGCTCTGCAATGGCGCTGCACCAGGCAAGTCACAGCTTCTGACCTGCGCTTGGGGAGAAAAGGGAGCCCTGCCACGGGATGGTTCCAGCTCTGACCTTGTCCAGGCTGTTGGCATTTGTCACTGTTAGGGATGTACCAACACAACAAAACGCTTCCTGTAGCAGGGTTCTGGAGGAGCTACTGCTATCCAAAACAAGTTGCCTCCGGTTGTCCCTATAGGAATCTTATTAATTGGTAAGAGGGGATCACATCCAGGTTCCCAGACTGTAAAATAGCATGGTACCTATGTGGACACATCCTTCTGTGAACTTCCATGGATTAATTGCCATTTGAATTGCTGCCTGCGTTTTAGGAAAAATAAATAAATTAATCTTAGTTTAAAAAATTTAATACATGATAACCCTGGGTATCTCGTTAATTGCCTCCATTGCTAAAAACGTACTTTATGTCTAATCTGAACAGGTTCAAGTTACAGCAAGGAGATCATGTTATACTTTGGCTGCAAGACTGAAGAGCTATCTATTTCCTGATATCTGTTTCTACAAACACTGCAGAAGTACTTGCAAAGTGTGACAAAGTCACCTCTTCAGCTTTATTTTGCTAAGCCACACACATTCAGGTCTAAGTAGTTTGGAGAAGAGGAGGCTGAGGGGTGACCTCATTAATATTTACAAATATATCAAGGGTGAGTGTCACGAGGATGGAGCCAGGCTCTTCTCGGTGACAACCACTGATAGGACAAGGGGTAATGGGCTGAAACTGGAACATAAGAGGTTCCGCTTAAACTCGAGAAGAAACTTCTTCTCAGTGAGGGTGACGGAACACTGGAACAGGCTGCCCAGAGAGGTTGTGGAGTCTCCTTCTCTGGAGACATTCAAGACCTGCCTGGACACGTTCCTGTGTAGCATAATCTAGGCGTTCCTGCTCTGGCAGGGGGATTGGACTTGATGATCTTTCGAGCTCCCTTCCAATCCCTAACATTCTATGATTCTATGATTCCATGATATCCCACAAAAATCATGTTTTCAAGTCCTTTAACACTTCTCATGAACTCTTCTCCAACTTGTAATCCTTCTGCTTCAATGGCATGTACCACAACTGAACACATAGCCAAGAGAACTTCAAACAGCTTCATACACAAAGGTGATGTAACATCCCAATCCTTCACTCTACAGTCATATTATCTCTTTGCCCTGACACCAGAGTGAGAGCTCACACTTAGTGTGGTTTGATATGCTCTTATACAACTGCCACCAACTATGAAAAAAAAAAAAAAAACGACCCATATAAATGTGCCCCAGACTAATTGTTCCTTCATAAAAACCCCTTTACAACCTATATGCAATAGGTTTACAACCTATTATCATTTGCTTAGATCATCTAATGCAGGTGTCTCTGAATCAGTCACCTGTCATCTAGCACTCATCACTCCACTCAGTAAAACATCTGTTGACACATGTTTGATTTTGGTTTCTAAGACTGTGTAGTGTATGACTCAGTTAAACACATGTTAAAATCAAACTGATGGCACTGAATATTAACTAAGCACATGTTAAAATCAAACTGATGGCACTGAATGGTCTTTGCCTATCAGAAAGCCACAATTTGTATATAGTTTTATACCTACTTATGCAAAAGAAAAATATCCGTGGGACTGTGTTGCACTGAAGCAGCTGTGAGAATAAGATGAATTAAGCTCAACAGTGACAAGCTAATGCAGATAAATACTTTTTTTGAAATATTTTGCTTCATAAGAAGTCATTATCACTGAGAAACCTTCAGAGGGCTGGATGTACATGTTTACGTAACAGAAAGACCTATGTCAAAACCCTAGAAAATGATGAAATGTATATACATATAAAAGCATGTATTCCATCCTGTTATTGACAGCAATTGCACGACAAACTACTGGAGCAAAAATGATACATGAGATGATATTAGCTGCCTCTACAGTTTTGTAACTGAAGAATCGGTATACAATACACTGAATGCATCACAGACCACTGAAACACGGTAAACTTGAGTAAACAAGCACAAAGTCAAATTTCAACTAATCTGACTTTCAGCTGATATAATTCTTTATATTCACTTTAATAATCTCTTTTCAAGTGCTCAGGCAAGAGGTATATTCTTATCAAGGTTTTTATCAGCATTCAACATTACAGACACTCCCCAGATATTTTGGCTCCTGTATAGGCTACAAAAATAATCATCTGTTTATCATCTATGATTTATACTAAATACTAAAAATATGTCTATAAAATATTTTTATGTAAAAACTATTTAATAAATTACATCCAAACAGTTTTCTCATCTAGCTGTACATCCATCCAGGCCATAACAGACTTGGACATTTAGCTATAGCTATGGCATGTGCTGTAGTGGAATCAGATTTTGAATCCTCTTGACCTTCTGCAAGCCACACTATTGTGCAGTGTATCTGTATTGTATCTGTGTATCTGTTTAATGTGATTTGTCAATTAAGACATCTTCATAGATTATGCTGAGAACTTGCTGTGTCAATAACACATTAATAAACATAGCCCGGAAACCTACAGTTTTCACAAAATGACTGCAAAAGCCTTAGTGTATAAATTTGTCTCAGACTGTAGCCTGATTCTGATACTTTTTCCTGAAAACCTGGTTTCCCCTTCTCATGTTTATTTTGGGTGGGTAACCAAAAGAAGAAATGTAAGAAGGAGATAAAACCAATGTAAAGACAGTAAGCTTTGATGTTAGGAACCTATTTGTTTTTATATAGGACTAATTGCAATCCTCACTCACTCTAAAAAGTTTAATGCTTTTTAGTGTTCCAAAGGATCACTCAAAACTTATTATTTATTTAGTACCAATCATCCTACAGGAGTTTTAATGACTAGAACATCATGAATGAGAGACAGGAAAAAAACACATAATATTATCTAATTTAGCCCCTAGTGGTACAGAGGTTTCTTCTTGCACTGCCATTATAGTACTTTCTTGAGACTATTTTAAATATAATTATGGTGTAAAATCAATCTTTGAATTCATACTTTTTTTTTTTTTATCCAATGCTCTCAAAATAAAAATACATAGTTAAGATAAATCCTGTTGAGAAAGAAGGAATCAGAAACTAACAAATACCATAATTTGAAAAGGGCACTTTATACATAATCTATCCAACCGCTGGCTGAATACTCCAGTTCCTCATAGTAAGAGGTGGTGGGATGTTTCAACTTGGAAGCATTGCACTGAAAGTGATAAAACCATTTAGGTTGCTTTGCTATAGTGGTTCTTTGCTGCCAAATACTACCTCTAGAATGACTTTACTGATGCTGCTTCAACTTCCTTTCGTGTACAGTTTAATCCTCAAGAAGATCTGATCAAAATGAGAATGGAAAATGAGATTTAAATGACAAAATCAATCCAGTGGTGAAATCTCTATGTGTTAGATAGACTTCATAGCTTTAGACTGTATTTGCATTTTTTCTGGTTTTCATTTCTAAATTCAGTATTACTGCTCTTCGCAAAATACATATAAAGGTTTTCTTAAAATAAATGTGGTTTATAAAGGGTTTTAGAGGACAGAATGGTTGAAGACTGATTAGATTAAGTCAGGAAACCCTTCCAGGCATGGAAGGGTACAAGTGAGGTTGTACAGATAGCTGTGCACTGAAGAGGACAGTTTTGAGAGAGTGAAATATTCCTTGTCGTTCCAGTCAGATATTCCCCATTCTGCTTAAATGGTGATGCACCACAATGATATGTGTCCAAAAAAAGGCAAGAGAGATTATCTAAGACAAATTTGGAGAGACCCAAGAGTCTCTCATAACTATCATCTTTAACATTCCTTTCAAACTTCTAGTCAGAGTTTTTTGAAAAAAACAGCAAACCTCACAGGTCATTCAGGCTGCTTTCGAACTATCTTGCATAACACTTCTATTTACAAAGGAAGTTTAGGATTTCATTAACTCTATTTTTCATTGCTGATACCTTTTTTTTTTCTGAAATTGTCTTTCTCCAAGTCACACTCAAAGCGACACTAGTGTCCCATGTACTGAAATAAAAAGAAAGTGGTTTCCCTAGCAACAATATCGACACAAAAGCTCTCACAATTTTCTCTCTCACTCTTCCTTCTTAATGGCTTGCATAATCCAAATAGCAGAGAAAAGCAACATGCATCTGATCTTAATGAACTGTAATGGCTAGAGACAGCATGAAAGCAAGCAAAGGTACCTGAGCTATTTATAAACTAGTAGATCAGATGACTCAGATTCAACAGCATTTGGAATTATTCATATTATTTTCAGTGAATCATTTAAGGAGATACTTTATAGTGTCAGGCTGTGTGCAAAATATTCTTACACTTCATTTTTACTACAAGTTGGATCTGATAGCTACAATATATAGCAGGTTATAAGTAAGGCTTATACCTTTAATACCATCACAAGATAAAGAAAAGAAGCAGCAGTTAATTTATGGACTGTGGAATGGAGTGGCTGTTTGGCTTCAGTGCTCTGAAATAGGCTTGAACTAGTTTGTGGTTGTTTGGCCTTCAGTTGAATTCTCCCCACGCCTGCTAGCCAGACATTAGATTTGACTGGTTTGGGTTTCTCTAAATGCTTCAGTTCGTCCTACAGTAGTCATTCTGTCTGCAGGTGGAGTTTTCCCATGATTATGAGTGTTGTGGAGAATATAAGGAAAACAAAATGAGACCAAAAGATTGTAATTGTTTGAATGGAGTTATCAGTCTGTTTATGTCATTTATCATTCACACTATCTTTTCAGCATTTACAGTTAAAGATTAATGTCACCTTGTACAAAATGGCTTATTCTGTACAGCTATATGCATCTTTGATGTAATATAGGTGATGAAGACTGTTTCCTCCTCATACTACTGTGGGAACACATATCATACTGGAGTGCTATTGATGGGCCTTCTACTTTTACACCAGTCTAGTTTTCATTGTTTCCAAGAACATCTCTCTAAAGAACAAAATAATATTATAACTTGTGTAAAGGAAACCCTCTTAAACTCCAGCCATGACTAGCTACTAACATTCACTCCAGTGTCTGCATACTGAATGTTGCATTAAACAAAGACCACAAGGTTACAAACTATAGAAACTGGAAACATTGGTCAACAATAAACGAAAAAAAAAAGAGCCCTCTCAAATCTTCTGTAGCTTTATTCTACAACTGCAAGCTAGAGGCATTTGACACACAGCCAAATACTTGTCTGAGATTTTATGTGATAAGCAATGTGTAGTTAACAAAATTCTTTGCTGGTTCTTCTGAGACTGAGAGAACATCTAACTAACATTAGCATTCACTGGATGCCAAGACCAAATGTATAAATTTTACATTACTCAAACATGAATATAAATGAAAAATGAGCACAAAGTGAACCTAGAAACAATTGTGTATGTCAGAAATGAGGGGGGGGGGGAAAAAAAGAAAAAAAAAGATTCAGTTGCTGCAACAGAAAGCTCACTGTTACCAATAGCAGAAGCAAACAAGGAATTTTGTAACTTCAATCCATTTCATTGGGTGTGACTGGGCAATCGATAACAACATCTGAATTCAGGCGTCTGCTTCTGATGTACAAACTCCCAGGATATACAGTGGAGATCAGGATTACAATGGAGTTGACTAAGTGCAAGTGCCCTCTGCAGCTTTGGACTCAGTAAGATACCTGGCACATTCACATAGGACTGGAAGATTTGAAACAAGACCTACAGGAGACACATGCCCTTCTGGAACAGCAGACGAATGTCCAATGAGATACACAGCATCTGCATATACATCAGCATTTGAGTTTGGACCAGAAGTGCACATATGATGCAACCACCCCCATTGCTCCTATTTACCACCATGCATCATTGTGCACGTGAAGCTATCTCATACATCTTTCTGAGGAAACTAACACAGAAGATGACCTTTGACCAGCAGAATGCATTCAATCTGTTGGACTAAGAAGAGAGTACAACCCACAGGATGTATAGAGTGCAGGCACTGGGACCACAGCACATGTGTGTTTCTCCTTACGTATCTGCTCCTGTATTACCGTACTACCTGCTAATGCAAAGACAGTCTACATTTCTCCAAATGACACTAAACACCCTTGTTTAAGCAACTGAAATTCCCTGGGCTGACACTGTCTGCAGAGATGAGGGAATGATTCGGTTCAGCCTGAAGTTGACATCTAGTGGCTGAACAGCTGAATCCCTCTCTAGGTTCCTCCTGGCTCATTAACAGCATCTCATTAAGAAGATGCTTAGATGATGCTTATAGATGTTCCTATACACTCCTCAGAACAGGCAGAGGAAGGTCGCCCAGATTTCTTATTTTTTTCCTTAATTGTGAAAGGACTGAGGACTAATCAGAATTTTTGTCACAGTAACTTCATTGTGAGTGTGGAAAAGATATCTCTCACCACCCCCTCAACCAACACGACTGCATTGGCAAAAGCCCAGGCTGGACATATTTATTCTAGCAAAGAACGCCTTTTGCTGGGATAGCTTTTCTTATTGAAGGAATCAGTGGGAGTTCTGTCCTTATAAAACCTCACTTGCTAACATAAGCTACATCTTCTCAAGAATATTTTGCTGATTTGAATATATCAGCAAATATGTTTTAGTGTAAGAATATTTAATTCAATAAACAACTAATACAATTCAAGCCTTAATGCTTTTACTGTATAAATCGGTTAAAATTAATTTATATCATAATTATGTTTAATGATAGCAAAGTATTATCTCGTACTCAACTAAAGTTTTAGTCAAATGTCTGATGTACGTATCTCAGAATTGTTTTGTGTCCTTAGTTACACTATTTTTCAACTTGTCTCTTTTATAAGAAGGTTCTTCTAATATTGAAAGAACCTTCCAGGTTATGTCTATACATCCTCTCTTCTGTATCTTTCCTTTCTTTACTCCCTTGTTTGCCTTTCATTCTGCTGTTGTCATTTTAGGTATTCAGAAGAATTATGCTGTTTGGAGGAAAAAAAGCAGCACATCTTCCTACTAAGGCAAGTTTGATTTGCCTGGAACCTAAACAAATTGCCTGGGATAGCAGGAGACAAAGTGCTCAGATATAGCTCCTTTTTCACAAATATGTTTGAAATCTCATTTTAATGCTGTGCTTCAGAAGCAGGATTATCTCCATCTCATTGATGTCTATTTTACTGAACTTATGCTATCTTAGCTCATTGCAATTGCAATCCCTGCTCTCCAATTATAGGTGAAAGATACTCATTTTCAGTTATTTACTCATGGTTCATACGGGACCGTTCAGCAATTTATCTGTTGTGTAAACATATCTTAAACACAGATCTTCAAAAAAGCTCGTAAGTTTTCTAGAGGAAAAGATATAATCCCAAAGTATACCACACAAGTACCAGGACAGAAAATTGCAGTCTAGAGAGTAAAAATAATAATGGAAGCAAGAGAAAATGTCTTATTAAAAACTATGAACTGGTGAAAACTGGAGTATTTGGTGAAGGTGATGATAAGCTATTAATTGTATTTTTTAAGAAAGAGTTTCTATGAAAGTAAAAGCATTAAAAAACATTAACTTTTGAGAAACAAGTTCTTTGGGGATTTAAGATGTTTAGTCCTTATAGTTCTTCATAAGGCATCATTGAAACTCTTTTCTTGGAAGAAGGCTGGAGAGGCTTAAAAGTTGCAAAGGCATACTTAGTACCAGCAAGCATCACCCCTGAGGAACTAATAAAATAAGAGGGTAAGAAGGCTCCTCCAGGAATGACTTTTATTTACTGCAATGTAAACAAGAACGTGCCAAAAAAGGAGCCACAAGTCAATGAAGGTGTGCAGGAAAAAGAGAACGTCAGCAGAGGACAAAATGAACTAATCCTAGCTAAGAGAGAGGAAGGACATATGCTGTACTTGATTTGACTTGCAAATACAATATATCAGGGGAAAATTGCTGGCATAAAGTAAAGTTATTAATAAGTAATGATAGCTGCCATCCAAGCCCTGCTGGAGATATAAGGAGAGCACAGTGAGGAGCGTGAAGCTTCCAGCCTGCCTCTGTGGGCAGGGAGTCCTTTTCCCAGTCTTTTTGGCGGGGAGGCCAGGCAGTCTCGCTGCAAGACCACGTTCCTCTGAGCAGAAGGGCCATTGGAGAGGCCATTGACTTGATCTTCCCCAGTGCCACATAACATGAGGCTTTTCTAAATTAATTCTAATGTGAAATAAAGCACAGATGGGATAGCTTTCTGTGTTTGTTTTCTGAAAAAAAAAAAAATTATAACTACTTGCTGCTGTAATAACAACTGTCCAGATTCAGATTTCTTCCACCTTACATTAGCTACTCAGCTTCCATCCCACATAAATTTGCAGTACCTCACAGTTTTGTTTTCTTCCAGACTAAATATCTTGGAATTTCCCACAGCTCCCAAAGGATATCTAATTTTAATGCCACCTTACTTCCTCTAATATAATCTGTAAATACTCCTTTTTTTCAGTCCTTCCATTTACTTTTTCAGCATGGTTCTTCTTCTCCCTTCCTGTGACACTTTGTGATGAGGTCCCAGGTTGCATATGGCAAACCTGCCCACATGCTAGTGAGGAGAATGCTAAAGCAGTGAAGCTGGTGGAGAAAAGACAGTGAGCACTGACTGGAAGAGCTGTGATGAAATGACATGTCGATAATTTACATCTTATATCCAGAATTTGAAGCATCTCAGTGCCAAAAACAAAACAAAAAAGCATTTTAGGAAATAATTACATCAGAATACATGCACTGATTCTAGGAATACTTAGGGAATATTTAGTACTAGTTTAGTAACAGACTGAACAAATTACAGGTCAGAATGCAGGGTGGGAGAAATCAAGGAGGAATATAATCATTACTTCTTTTAGGAAGGTCAAACCCCAATTAAGAAGAAAAATGATTTAAAATGGCCTCAGTGGATACAAAAAGGAACAGTGGATTGATGCTGCACAAAAGGAAATCTCCAGCCCAGTATCAGGAAGTGTTTTCTCACCATTAGGATGTTAGATTACAGAGCTTGTCTCCCAAGGGAGGTGGTGCAAGGAGCTTCACTGTATGAGTCATTTAAAATTAGACTGAAACAAAGCACCTGCATATACCGCAGGCAACAGAGCCTTTGTTGGCAGGCAGACAACCTCAATGACCTGACAAGTCTTAACTAGCTCTCCTTTCTATCATTCCATTTAATTTTAGCCTGTTCATATCAAGAAAAATGAGAAAAAATAGCATTCTGTGAGGCTCTCATGTATTTGTTTCCTCAAGTGACTGATTACAAATGAAAATACATAAATTACCATAAAAATTTAGACATCTGATAGGTAAAACTAATGATTAACTGAGCTATGCTCTGTTTTGTGTTATTATTTAGGAAGTTGTTTTAAAGCATTCCCCCTCTCCCCCTACTGAAATGATGAATTTTCCTTGCCAGAAGGTGAGCCAGCCAGGGGTAATCAAATACATAAACAAGATTTAGTTATACCTGGAATGATTACAGTTAAGGCATTTATTTTTGGACTCCTACTGATTGAAATATCTACCTTTGCAGACACTCCTTGAGCAATGCCAAAGCAAAAATGGTAGCAGCAGAAAGGAAGATAGTGTTGAAACCATACATGTCTGAGCAGCAAGACATTCTAAATTTGCTCCTCTGATTTTTTCAGCATGCGTTTCAGAGGACTGAATACCTCATTAGCTTTTCTTTCAATTATAGCCATCATGGGCTCAATAGAGAAAGAAGATTTAGCACGAAGTTTTGGAGGAGTTCATGGGAAAAAAACACAGGGAACAAATTGATAATTGATTCTTAATCCACTTCTGCTACTGCAATTCAACCTTCTCTTTATTATTCTTTACAGTTATTTTACGATTGAAAAGCAGTTGACAATCTGTAATTACATGTTGCAGAATGTGGGGACAAAAAAAAACAATATCAGATGAGTTCAGTGTTCTCAAACAGGGATAATGGGTAAACTTGCATTGCAGAAAACCAATATATAACCTCTTGAACTAGTACTCAGGATATTATATGCATTTATCCAAATTTATGTTTGAAGAATAGTAAATAAAACACCAATATTTAGGAAAGAGGAAATAATATCCAAGAACACACTTCCCTAGTATTCTGACCTCAAAACCATGCAGGGCTTTAAAACCCCCTTTGAAGAGGAGACCTGGTAACCTGATCTCTCTTCAGTTTGAGAGTTTTGCTTCAACCTTTGTATAGGAAGAGACTAAAATAACATGGTTCATTCAGCTTAGCAGAACAAGGATGAGATGGAAGACAAAGATGCTACATTTTTAAGGGATGATGTAAGAGTGAAATGAAAAATGAATTGGTACTTAAAACATCATTTTAACTGCTGTTTCAGACATTATAGGCTATTCTGCGTAGCCTTTAGAAACTGTTCCAGAAAAATGCAAGTCTTAAAAGTCATGTGTAGTATCTTCCAGTCCCACATGGGAGCTATGTTGGATATCATTCATACCCAAGGGTATGTCAGAAATGCAAAGGACAATTAAGTTTTGGACCTTGATTTGCTACTGAACCAAAAAGTCATGTAAAGGAAATCCAATACTGACATAAAAGTGAATGGCATGGACTTATAAGCAAGAAATGTCAAAAATTAGAGATAATTTTCTGTGCAGAAGAGGGATGATGTTCTAGAGCAGTATTTCCACATGAAGTAAGGACAAGATATTCTATGACTGTGAGACAGATCTTGGTAAGTTTCCATCACCAGAAGACTGAAATCCATTTCTTAGTAGGAACCTAATGATACAGAATGAGGGAATAAGCAAGAGGAGTTAGAAGTCTATGTACAGTTACAGTCATTGAGCTAATGGAGACATGATAGTATAACTCACACTACTAGATTTCTGCAGTCATTGGATACAGGCTCTTCTGGAAAGACCGTCTGGGAAGACAAGGAGAGCATGCTGACCTTCTTGTGAGACTGCAGCTGGAATGCCTGGAGATCTACCTGGGGACAATGTACTGGTGCATTGGGTTATTCTTCCCCAGGTGCAAGACTTTGTACTTCCCTTTGTGGAACTTCACGAGTTTCCTCTCAATCAAATTCTCCACCCTGACCATCTGAATGGCAGCACAACCATCTGGTGTACCAGCCACTCTCAGTTTTGTATCATCTGTGAACTTGCTGAGGGTGCACTGTCCCATTGTATAGACTGTTAATGAAAATGAGGAACAGTACTGGTCCTGGTATCAACTCCTGGGGTATACCACTAGAAACTCACCTCCAACTCAACTTTGTAGAACTGATCGCAACCCTCTGGACATGGTTGTTCAGTTTTCAATCCACCATACTATTTATTCGTTTAATACACATTTTATCAGCTTGTCTTCCAGGGTGTTGCTGGAAAGTATCAAAAGTCTTACTAAAGCCCAGGCAGAAAACATTTGCTGCCCTCTTCTCATTCACAAAGCTAGTTACTAGATTTGAAGAGGCCTCTTCTAACCTAAATAATTCTGTGAGTCTGTGATCTTGAGGATGGCTGTTTAATAGTCTGTGCCAGACAAGAAGAGTAGACAGATTGTGGCAATCTGTCAGATAGCAGATAGCCACTGTACTGTCAAAGTGGTTGGCACTGAATAATATCAGGTTTACTGATATGAGTAAACTTGGAATCTGACCTCTACCTGTCAGGCTTCTTTTGCAATCCAAGAGAATTTTAGAGCTGACTTCCTCTAAGTTTATGCTCATCAGAGCTTTTGATAAAAACAGTAGCTCATCTCTGTATCTGTACCCAGAAGACTAAAACATTGATGCATTTCACTGTCCTCTGTTTGATCATCAGCCCTGGAGCACAGTCCCTGTTCTGCCAAGGGCCTCTTCTGGGATCTGAAACAGGTCTTTAGCTGTGTAAGAGTGTTCACCTTATCTACTTAACTCCTTCAGCACATGCCCTGTACTTTAGTGCACCCAAAGTAAAGAACTGAAAATCTCAGTACAGAAAACAGAGAAAATCGGATGCCTCTAGGGGTGATTAAGAACATTAAGTTAAACACTTAGAGTTACATGATGTGACTAACCTCTCAATCACATGCTGGTTTTCCTGGTGAATTCCTGATTCATTCACACAGTAAAAATATACAAATGGGCATTTTTATCTGGATACTATGCATGTCTTAGTAACGCATAACACACAACTTCACCAGTGGATGAAGCAGACGTGCTTTGGAGAATTTTTTCATTCTCTAATCAAAAAACAAAACCAAAGCACTGAACATAGCTGATTTGCTCTACTTTTTTTTTGCCTCGATGACTTATGTGGAATGGCACTTCTGAAAGTAAATACTATCTCACAAACTAATGTGTTATGGAGTACCTCCAGAATGAGGAGTGGAAAGAATGAGCTAAAGCAGCAATGGAAAGTCATTTCTGTAAATTGCAGTTCAGCTGCATGAAGACCACTACAAAAATTTATCACTACATTTTGCCCAACCCTTTGTAACAAATAAAGATTATACTGACAAGCTGAAAAGTTATGGCAGTGCTTCAAATCAGTGGAAAGTTCAACCTGTAATTAAAATAGCAAAACACACACATATACACACCAGTCCTTATATACATTAGCAGCATTCTGTAAGGGCAATGTATTTCTCAGGGAAAAAAGCTGTTTCAGAAAAATTACAGTCTATGTAAGAAGGCCAATGGCATCCTGAAGTGTACTAGAAGGGGTGTGGCTAGTAGCCGGAGAGAGGCTCTCCTTCCTCTCTACTCTGCCCTGGTGAAGCCGCATCTGGAATACCATGTCCGGTTCTGGGTCCCTCAGCTCAAGAGAGACAGGGAACTGCTTGAGAGAGTCCAGCCCAGAGCCACAAAGATGATGAAGGGAGTGGAACATCGCCCTTCTGAGGAAAGGCTAAAGGAGCTGGGTCTCTTTAGCTTGGAGAAGAGGAGGCTGAGGGGTGACCTCATTAATGTTCATAAATATGTCAAGGGGGAGTGTCAGGAGGACGCTCAGTGATGTCCAATGATAGGACAAGGGGTACTGGATGCAATCTGGAGCATAAAAGGTTCCACAAAAATTTTAGGAAAAACTTTTTCGTTGTGAGAGTGACAGAGCACTGGAACAGGCTGCACAGGGAGGTTGTGGAGTCTCCTCTGGAGATATTCAAAACCCTCCTGGATGCTTTCCTGTGTGACCTACTCTAGGTGATCCTGCTTTGGCAGGGCCGTTGGATCAAATGATGTTTTGAGGTCTCTTATAACCCCTAACATTCTGTAATTCTATGTGATTCTGTAATGCAGATTTCTTACTGAATCTTGCTTATCTAATAGGATTGCCACACTTCAGAAAATGGCTCTCTTGAGTTCATAGTAGCTGTCACTGTTGGAAGACACCTCATAAAATTTAGGCTCTGTACAAGCCATGTGCCATTAGGGCAAACACTCCAAACATGCACTCTATATATGTCGAGGGCCGGTTTAGCTCAGTGGGTTGAGTATGGTGCTTGAAACACCAAGGTCACGGGTTCGATTCCCGTTCGGTTCTCACGTGTGTTGCCTGACCTAGTTGAGAGGTGGCGTCCCTGCTCACAACAGGGAGGTTGGATTAAAATGATCTCTGAGGTCCCTTCCAGCCCAGGCCATTCTATGATGATGATGATGTAAGATGAGGAGCTGATTAAACTTTGAAAAACCAGAATGATTTTCCTAAGACATCATCCTTTAATCTTATGCCTGGAGTTACTTTCTTTCTTCCCCCATGTTCTTTCACTGACAAAATCGCTACTACCAAGAGTTAAAAACAGTTTAGGATGCAATAATTTACTTGCAGCTTGTAAAAACAACAAAAAAAGAATGCTTAAAGCCCAGAACGTCACAGATGCAGACTCTGCTCCAGCTGATTCAGCCTAAGCCTCAGTGTAGAAGATAACACTAACTTGTCACCTCACAGTCCCTACAAAAGCTTTTCTCCTTGCTTCTATGTGATTGCACTAAAGAGTGAGGCAAGAGGGTTGCTGAGTTGTGGTCAGCTTACCCTCTTCATGACTGTGTTCAGTTAGAGGTTTCTACCTTACCCTTTAATATAATCCCAGTAAGGAAAAGGTAAGAGCCCCATCTCTCCTACGGATGGGAAACCACTATCTTTGCTCTACCCTAATCAGCCAAGTGAACTCCTCTCCTCTAGGTTCTTCCATTGCTAGAAGAACCCACCCTGTCATCGACACTAACCCCTCAATATTGGAGTTGCAAGGGAGCTGATACTGCAAAGGCACTGCTAGGGTTATGAAGGGAATTTGTAAAATAGTGTTACGGGGGAATTCCTTCATTTCCATCACTTTGATTTGCTTCCTTTCTCTTTCCAGCTACATTTCACCACTGAGCATATAATCAAGCACATCTTCATATGACCTGTCTCCTTTCATATTTTTTATAGCCAAATCAGAGATTTAATCAGAATTTTCACTGATCAAGAGATTTTTACCCTGTCTCAGACAGAGAAGTAGAGGTTTTCCAAAGATAATAACAATTTCAGTAGCCTACAGGAGATTTTACTTCTATTTCTTTTAGCTGCAGAGTTTTTATGCTCAGCAGACTAGCTGGGAAAAATACGACAATGAAACACGTGCTAGGGAATACCAACACGAATACTTGCAACCAAAATCTCCACAGGGAGGTTAGACAGAATTTTTCTCAAAGGACTCTCAATTATGAACTTGTAACAGCCAGCGGCTTTTGGTTACGTCTAACTCATAAAACAAGCTTCTCTCTGACATATCCTAAGTGACAGCTTGGTGAGGAGGATACTTTTTCCCTTGCCACACTCTGTGTTCATCTGTAGCGAGTGAAGAGCTACTTCAAACAGTGGCGGTGCAGGATCTGGTCCACAGCCTGTATTGTCTGCCATGGGGTCTCTAGCAGGCCTTGAGTATACTGGGTAAGGGAGGAGGAAATACTTGCACCTTCCCTCTTGTCTCTGTATATAAATCTTTCAAAACCTTATCATAGAAAGCTGGCAGTGGGCTATTTTGTGATATTAAGCATCCTGTGCAGCTTACTGTAACATGAGGTGTTCAAGAGATGGGTGGATGTTGCGTTGGGAGGAATCATTTAGTAGGTTGAGAGGGCTGGGACAAAGGCCGGACTCAATGATCTTCTAGGTCTCTTCCAGCTCATACGATTCTATGACTCTGTGATTCTATGATTCTATGAAAAAGGTAAACTAGCTTGCTCTAGAATAAACCTTCTGGGGTTATTATGAACCAGACTGAATACAATTCACTGTAACAGAATGTGTTAAAAATGCTGATAATCATGTTACATACCAGAAGCTGTGCTTTAAAGTTTTTTAAGCGGAAATTAACTCTCCTAGTGAAGCTTTAAACTGTGTAATCATTCAACTTCTCCATTTGTATGTGGTTAAATTAATATATTTCTTGTTAAACTGCACAGGAAAGCAGCTGTGAGCTACACCATTCCCAGATCCTCCCAGAGATCGGACCTTCTACCTCCGTGAGTGAAAGGACACTGCACTCCCAGTCATAAGAACCATTCAATATTCACTGTATTTTTCTAGCTTTTAAACTCTTTTGGCTAATTTACCAGAACACTTTTATTCATCACAGCACCCACTATTCTCCCTTCCTCCTTTATTTTCTATTCTGGCTCCACCTTCACACCTGCGTAACTCGTCACCCAACTCATCATTTGCTTTCACCTTTCTTGTTTTTGCTAGTGTCAGCTTTACAAAATCTCTTTGTATCTCCCTGTTGCTCCTGATATGCCCTCAGGAAGAACTGTTTATGTTCACACTAAGATGTTACCATCTTAATAGTTTCACTAAATCACAGAACAGCTGAAGTTGGAAGGGACCTCCAGAGGTCACCTGTCCAACCTCCCTGCTCATGGATGGTCTCCTGGAGCTAATTGCCCAGGACCTTGTCCAGGCAGCTTTTTAATACCTCCAAAGATGGAGATGCCACAGCCTCTCTAGGCAACCTCTGTCAGTGCTTGGTCATTAGCTCAGTAGAAAAGTGTTTTCCGATATTCAGATAGAACCTGTGTTTCTGTTCATGCCCATGCCTCTTCAATCTCTCTCTGTACCTCTTTCACACCTCTTTCACATCTCTCTCCAAGTGTTCCCATGTACAGTTGTGACACCAGCCAAATCACTGGTCCTTGGAGACCCACTGCTTGACATTCAGCTATTTTCCCTGTTGACTGCTTTCATCTATTTCTTTCATCTCGTGCTGCAACTGTAAATACCCAAGGGAAATGGCTCTCTTTTTCTCTCAGCTTCTGCAGCACCTAGCCAAAGGTTACTGGTCTATGCCTGGGGCTCCCTGACACTACACAAATACAGAACAAGAAATAAGGTCAATTTGGGTCTTGCATTTAAAAGTCCTATAACCTCTATGCTGATTAGGGGTGAGCATTCATCTGAACAGAACACAAAGGAAGAACAACTGTATCATTCCCCTACAACTGATCTTGGTGTCTGTGGAAGACCCCGCAAATGCGTCTATCTATGGACAAACTATCATTGATTTGAAAGTTCATTACTCTTATCAGGCACATTGTTATGCAACTCAGAAAGACTTAAAGACTTTTTTTTCTTTTTTTTTTTTTCTTAATTGTAGATTTTTCTCCTGGAGTTCTGAATTCAGTGATAGAGTATGCAACATAATTTGGGGGTGAACTAAGATCAAAGCAAGATTTTTGTCTTTGCATTTCTCTGATCTTCAGCAGCCTTGAGGATGCTCTAAACTAGGTCAGATATCAACATTCTGTGGTCATGGCTAAGTTGCATCCTGTATCTTCATGGTGGTGACTGAGAGAGCTTAGACTTACACTTAAATGAGTCTGGAAAGATAAATCTAAACCCTGAAAAGCCATTCAGTTTGCAGATGCTGTGGTACCTCTCCTGTACCACTTTCAGTGCTGATGTATTGAATATATTGCATTTTTCTTATGCTGGAGTAGATTCCTTCTGCACCAGTAGAATTTTTTAAAGCTTCTTCTATATTTTAGGCTATTTTTTTCTTTATGTAAGACATAAAATAACTGTAGATGTAGGTCATCAACTGGGCTATTATATTTCATTCTCTACCAGCCTATTTGACCTCGATTTTCAATTGTAACTCCATTACTGTTGCTGGAAATATAAGAGGAGACTTCCATTAGCCAAAACACTCTGTAGATGTATTTATTCTTTGATTTGCACACGGTAAAGTATAGAGCAATTATTTTTGAAAACAGTGTAAACCCAATATATGGATTTCCCTACACTTGAGAAGTTTTGTTTATTTGTTTTTAATATCTTTAGGGTTTTTTGCTTTGTTTTGTTTTGCTTTTTTAATCAGAAACTGCCTTGCTTTGAAACACAAGCACTTCTTTTAGTACTTGGCTTTTGTTGGTCTTTTATCTTGTTTTAATTAGCTCACTTGGGAAGTAACGTAACTCTGTTGCAGAAAAAGCTATATCAGTAGTCAAATCCTTCTTTTCAATTAGCCATACACATTGAGGCCCTCTTCCCAGACTTACGCTGCATTATACCAAACTTGGCACAACCTGCTTTTCTCAATGTCTTTCATTATTTTAAGGTCATCTTGACAGGAACCAGCACATTCCTTTGTTTAGCACTAGCAGGCAGCAAGATGCACACTTTGTTCACCTGTCTGGAGTCCACCACAGCAGCTGTGACCAGGGTTGCATGCAGTACTGCAAAGTACTAGAATACTTTGGTACTGAAACAGAGTAATCAAAGTGAAATTTCAAAAACCCACAACTTTTCCCAAGGCCATAAAAAGGAATTTTTTATGTCTCTCTGCAAGGTAATTTCTGCTGAAAGGATGCAAAGACAGAAACTACAGTCCAATCCTTGCTGGTATAGAGCAGCCTTGTCCTGGTTTTATGGAACATTGTGCAAACAAGGGAAGACTCAAGTCATCACCTCCCAGGGAACTCCTTGCTATAGGTGTGTCTGGAAGGCAGAAACACGGACATGCAACCAAGGAGAAAGAGAAAAATGTTTCCTGGATACACAGGGCAGAATTAGGAAGGCTGAAGAACAGCTAGAGTTGAAATTCCTGAAGGACTTCAGAGGGAACAGGAAAGGTTTCTACAGCCACAGCAGCAACAAGAAGACCGAGGAGAACATGGCCCTGCTGCCCAATGTGGTAGGTGACCAAGTGATGGAGAGCATCAAAAAGGATAATTTGGTGAAGGACTCAATGTCTTCACTCCCTCAACCTTTCCTGTCATAGTCTGTTGCTCGCTCCCAAGCTTTTCAGGTCTTTGCTTAGTAGCAAAGACTGGCAGAGACAGATACTACTCATGGTACTGAAGGATCAAATTAGGTACGAATTAGATCAGCTGAACATATACTGGTCCATAGAACTGGACACAATGCATCTGAAGGCGCTGGGAAGCTGGCTTGATGTTATTTTGGGACCATTCTCTATCACATTTGAAAAGCTGTGGTGATTAAGGGACTAGAGAGGGCAGTTGTTAAAGCTATCTTCAGAAAAGGCAAGAAGGATTTAGGGAACGTATTTAGAAAAAAAAAAAAGATCCTTGGACTCATAGGAAGATGTCAATAAGAAGGTATTAAGGAAGCTTCACTATACCTTGTTTTAGAAAATAAAACTGCTTCAATATTTTTGGAAAATTCTGAGGTTGACAAAACGCAAATATGGGATTTTCCCCATGTGTTTTTAATGAAGAACCTCTCAAACATTTTTTGGACTGTAGTTCACGGTATTTAGCAGAATAATGTTTCCTACAGGAAGGTGATTGTTTCTCATCTGAAACCGAATAAAGATGGATATCACAAATAAGAATGTGTAGAGAGGATATAAAATCCAGAGGAACTTCATAAAGGCATAAAAACATGATAATTGCACGTAAACTGGATATAACAAAAAATGTCTTTCCAGTAATCTATTAAAAAATGGAGATCTCTGTAACTGAGCAAAATGACTAAACATTTCTCCAGAGCAATGACATGTCATTACGATTTGTAACTTGAACTGTTAAACTCTTTACCATCTTTTGTAATAACTACAGAGAGATGTGCCTTCGCATTGTGATATTTTGATAGTTCACACTGTACAGATTTTGATAGCATTTTTCTAATACAGTCTACATCTAAAGTAAAACACACAATACATACTGCAGTTGTTGTTCAGTCAGAAACAGTTCTGAAATGGTCACATTAACTGTTTGTGATCAGTTTTATAAAAAAACAAACAAATCACAGTCAAAACCTAGTATGTTACATAAACAGCATTACTAAATTCTATACTGAAGTTGACAATACTATACTAGAGCCTTTAGTTAATCCCTCTACTAGTGTAGGAATATTTATACTAACAACTACTTTTAAACTTCCTGAGCGATGAAACTTGGATGTTCACCTCTGGAGGTTATTCTAACATTTAAATCACATCATTACAAGAAAATCTGTTCCCAATATTACATCTACATCTTCATCTTTTCCAGATTCATCACACTAGCCCTGGTTACTTATTTGCCCAACTTTGAATTATCTTTATTCATCCATTGGGTTTACACATTTTACATTCTCTGAGCTTCTCAATCATTACTCAACAAAGCTTTGTCTGATGAGTTCGCTAAAATTATCCCCTACAGCTCTCCTGGTAATTTGCATTTGTCTGGACACTTCAGTTTGTTAATATCTTTCTGGTAGTGACTGCACAGAATTGTAAAGAATAGAGCAAGTCTTGGGCTGAGCTGACACATGGTCAACCCAGCTCAGAAGAAAGCATGAAGGCAAAGATCATTTCTTGATTTCTCTGCAGCTGAGATCATCTTGGTGCTAATCTAGTTTTGATACACATACAACTACACTGGCAGTTGTTTCAGTGAAGCTGTTTGAGCAGAATGGGTTTATGTAGCACACAGATCCACATAACATATGCTCTGTGGCAGCTGGTCCTGCTCGACATCCTAAGAACACACATGAGCAAAGAAAAATGTTATGTGCCTGGGGGACATACATCTATCTGACTTCCTTAGAAGAATTACCAGCTAATGTAAATTAAAGCAACTCTGAGCTGACACTAAGTTGCTGCTCGTGGTAGCCACAGAATCTCAACAACACAAATTTGATCAACTGAATGTCCATGCACATTTCTCCACCAGCCAGCAGTATTATGGGTTCTAACAAGCGACATGTGACTGTGGCTGGTCTCTGAGCTTAGGCCTGACACAAAAGGTTGAAAGAAGCACTGCACACTGACTCAGGGGGAGCACCCACAGCACCCTGGGATGATCAGAAACACCACTCTGGACTTAGCACCCTCTACTTTGGCAGCAGAGCGGTGTGATGGACCAGGCAGGGAGTTCAGTCTATCAGGTGACTGCATCACAGCTCAGTCAAGTGCATCCCAATCACAGCCTACTCAACCCACTCACAGATCAAGTCTGTCCATGGCCATGTGAGCAGAAAGATGCTCCTGGACACAAAGACAATTGCAGTGGCTTGGTTTTCTTTCATTTAAACCCTGTCAGAAGCCACAGGGAAGCCGGTGATCTCTTTGATTTCTCTGGAAGGGCACAGGATGAAGAAGCCATCACATCTTTGCATCAGTATGCTATCTGTTTAAAGGCAGAATGGTCCCATTCTTCTAATTTCACGCATAAAGCTATAATCCCCAAAGTTTCTATTTCCTGGATGCTTGTGGGAGTGGGTTTGACCTATACTGACACATGTGGCCTAGGTACCGCTTTTTCATGCTACATTATGATGAACATCTGGATGTCATCTTTTCTTATGGCTTGCATCCTTGCAGTAGGCCAAAACTAACTATATCTTCAGTATTTCTGAAAGAATAGTATTTTCCTATTGATATAGCCTGCACTTTTGGGTATCTGTAAGCTTTCTCTAGCCAACAGCTCTTGTTTGAAGTGTCACCAGTCTGCTATGGAGAATAGTGACCTACTGAGGGACCGACAGCATGGGGGAGGGAATCTGTCAGCCATAAGCCTTGTTGGAGAAAAGAGAGAAAAGCCCAAGCTGCAGGAGTGAGAGGACTCAGCAGGACTACGGACTTCTACTCTCACCTGACAGCCCTGGCAGCATGAGGCAAGCAGCATCACTTGCAAAACAGTTTGTGTTTTGATATAACCAGTGTTCCCGTGTCTGGATGCTAGCTAAGACAGAGACCGGATTTCCTAAGGCAGAAGCAACCACACAGCAGGAATACCAGTTATTAATGAGCATTTATACAGTCTCCAATTCAAAATGGAGAGAAAGGATACATTGTGTTGCATTAATCCTACATTTCATGAGGTATAAAAAGGTACTGTAGAAATTATGGAAGTAGTGCTTTACATTGTGATAGTATAATTTTTAAAAGCACCTGGTTTTTATACAAACAGGAAATTACGCAGTTTTGATTCTTTTCTTATTACTTCCCTGACAAAATGCTTAAATGAACTTTTTTTTTTAAAAAAGAAGTGATGTTTTACGCTTAAAATGCATTAACAAATGTAGACAGAATTCCTTATACATGTTGATATATCTACTGGCATTATATTTTTAAGCTTCTGAGCATTTACATACTTCGCAGTTCATATTTAGTGATGAGATTCAACTCCCTCCTCTGTCCCAAGGATAAGGGAGGAAACACAACAAAGCCCATAAAACCTTATTAATATAGCACAGGTACAAGAACCCAATCAGATCATGAAGTCACTGACTGTATTTAAGGCTACTCTTACTTTTTAGCCTATATATTAATATATTCACATTTGCATGTTCTCTGAATACGATGGTGAGAAGTGGACATCTTTCTGATATGGGCTCTACCACTTAGGTATTTTCAACAGGAATGTGATCTTTACTACAAAGTATCTCATTTCATTTGTCTGTGCCCTTGAAAACACTTTCTGCTGCTAAAAGACATGGCTTCTGAAGGACTGTTTCTATTTTTATCTGTGTACATCTACCCTTATGATTCTTTTGTCTTTCATTTTAAACCAGAATATTTCATTAAGTACTGTGTTTAGGTCTTACAAGGGTAGTATTTTATTATCTTTATTTTGGTCCATTTCCTTTCTGTTCCTCTGATGTAGAGTGCTCAGGATGTCAAGATCATAAGGGAATTCTCCACAGAGCAAGTGAGTGGAATTTTGAATTCCTTACAGTTTTTTACATGGAAGAATGGAATCAAAACTACTGGAATCAAACACCACCCCTTTATAAAACCATTTTCACCATAATGTAATAATTAAATACTCCATTGCCTACATGGAGCAGTCCTTGACTCATATTTTAAATTTACAGATAATAAAATGAAATCTTAATTGAAAATGCATTAGCTGAACAGAAGAGTTTAAATCGTTTAGAAGGTTTTAGGCTAAATTTGGCTTGAGTGATGGAATGAAAGCCTACGTAAAACTTAATGGCTTCTTGGGTGTGACAAATGTCTCCAGGAGGATGGAACTGGAGCACCTCCTGGTGTCGCTTATGTGCTGGTGTGTGGGAAGTGCCATAGGCAAGACTCAGCTTCAGCCCACATTCACTTTCCCATGGGAGCTCAGCAGAGTGGTGACTCAACTGAAAACATGTAAGTTGTCCCCATAAAACTGCTTCTAAAATAATGGTAAGTTTTGTGTCCTCGAATAAACAAGTAACACATAATATTACAGTTTTACCGGTGGGATGTATTCAGTCCTTTTTAAAAAAAGACTTCTGCCAAATGATACTCTATTAGTTAAAAAAAAATAGTGAAATTCTGTTTCCATTTAAGCCAGCTGGAATTTTACCGCAGACTTCAGGGGGCCAAGGGAAGTCCATGATCACATAAGTGATTAAATAGCTTCAGTAAGCTTTGAATTTTAACCAGTAAACGTATTTGAGATAATTCCAAATTTGAGATAATTCCAAATAAACAAACAAATTATAAAAAGTGGTTTGGGGGCAAAATTAATGACATAATAACTAAAATGACTGGTTTATATGGGATAAATTAAGGACTATTCTTATATTAATAGTAAATAAGATGTCTTTTATAAGATAGCTGTTATGGAGCTCTTCTGAGGCAAACATAAATTTCATAGAAAAATAAAGTTCTACTTACTACATTATTCATAGGTGTTCCGGTTGAACTAAATTATTTTCATAATTTTGCTCCATCTTTAACAGTCATGAACAAGCTTTTTATATATCGGGCTGGTGCTGTTCAATATATTTATCAATGATCTGGATGAGGGATTAGAGAATGTTGTCAGCAAGTTTGCTGATGATACGAAATTGAGAGGAGTGGTTGACACACCAGAAGGATGTGCTGCCATTCAGAGAGACCTAGACAGGCTGGAGGGCTGGGCGGGGAGAAATCTTATGAAGTTTAATAAGGGCAAGTGTAGAGTTTTGCACTTGGGAAAAAATAACCCCATGTGCCAATATAGGTTGGGGACTGCCCTGCTGGAGAGCAGTGCAGGGGAAAGGGACCTGGGGGTTCTAGTGGACAGCAGGATGACCATGAGCCAGCAATGTGCCCTCGTGGCCAAGAAGGCCAATGGCATCCTGGGGTGTATTAGAAGGGGAGTAGCAAGTAGGTCAAGAGAGGTCCTCCTGCCCCTCTACTCTGCCCTGCTGAGGCCACATCTGGAATACTGTGTCCAGTTCTGGGCCCCTCAGTTCAAGAAGGACAGGGAGCTGCTTGAGAGAGTCCAGCGTAGAGCCACAAAGATGGTGAAGGGAGTGGAGCATCTCCCTTATGAGGAAAGGCTGAAGGAGCTGGATCTCTTTAGCTTGGAGAAGAGGAGGCTGAGGGGTGACCTCATTATTGTTTATAAATATGTCAAGGGGGAATGTCAGGAAGATGGAGCCAGGCTCTTTTCAGCGGCGTCCACTGACAGGACAAGGGGCAACGGGTGCAAGCTGGAACACAGGAGGTTCCATCAAAATATGAGGAAAAACTTTTTTACTGTGAGGGTGACAGAGCACTGGAACAGGCTGCCCGGGGAGGTTGTGGAATCTCCTTCTTTGGAGACATTCAAAACCCGCCTGGACGCGTTCCTGTGCGCTCTGCTGTAGGTGATCCTGCTCTGGCAGGGGGGTTGGACTAGATGATCTTTAAGGTCCCTTCCAACCTCTAACATTCTGTGATTCTGTGATTCTGTGATTTCTTACAGAGTTCCACATTGATAAAATCTCTCCTGTTTTTGTGTATTTGAAATGCATTTATGTTCTTATGGTTTATCAACAAACATTTTGTTTTCTTACAGTATTCATACACAGAACAATTCTTTTTATTTCTGGTGCTGCTATTGCATATGTTACTTTTAAAAGGCAATTCTACCCATAGTATGCATCACTCTTACACTATTAATACTTCATAATGATGTCTTACTATAACCTTCAATTATGTGCCTTAACATATCTGGGGTTTGGAAATAATATTGAAACTGTTACATTTCTGTTTATGAGCACTGGCATTCTTAACTGATTCACATTTCAAGTACATTTTCAGTCTACTGATAACTCTGCACTGGCTGAGAAATTTTGCTGATCTAATAAGGAGACGGGAACAGCCTTTGAAGCCAGTGATCCATGAAGTCCTCCACACAAGTTTTGACATATCAGAGAGATGACACAGTACTGAGACAACTCTCCTACTGGAGAAGTCATGAAAGACAGAACAAAAATATACACACAACTTGTCTGTTCATCAGAGCTTTGTTAGTCTGCGTTTTACAGATCTGCACGTATTGTACCAATTCAAAGAAGATCTATGAACTCCATTTCAGAAACTGGAAAAGGAATGAGGGGCACGTCCTCCTGTGCTACATGAGTCTACACAACAGAGGCAGGTGGCTTTCCTGCTGCACAGGGACGCTTTCTCCCCTGGTACAGAACTATGGCTATTTTGTACTTTTCTATGCGAGCCTTTTTGAGCAATTGCCTGAAAGACCAAATAGTAAAGCATTTAGTCCTACTGAAACTAAATACTTTCATACTTGCAAAATGGGTAAAAAAAGATTTGTAGTATTTACCATGAACACACTGCTGCTTTTCAGTGGCACGTCAGGATACTACAGTCATTCTCAGTCATCACAAAAGTGGTAGACAAAGAGAGGCATATTCAAAGTGTTAAGTAGTGAGGAGGTCACAGAGCACCCTAATTTTAATTATGAGGCTTTTATAACTTAAAAGAATCTATTTTAAAACTCAAAAAATAATAGATGCTTAGAAAAAAAAAGAACTGTAGAGCCATATTTTTCTAAGTATATATACTGGTTTCACTTTTAGATGCTGTCCAGGCTAGAATCACAACTATTGTTTGCCTGCAAAAGAACAAAGAGTTTCTGATGGTTTTCACCATTTTTTCTCATTACCATACAAAAATATCCCCTCTCCCAACAATACAGAGTACTGTAATGAACAATACAAAGACTCAGTGTCAGGTAAGTCTCCACTCGGCCTCCTTCTCCTCTGTTTTACCAGGATGTTTCTGATTCTCTGGAATTCATAGAGTAGAAGGTAAATTGACTGCATCAACCTTTCTAGTCAAGAAGTGGTGAAAAACATCACACAAGCAGAGTCTATCTTCTTATCTCAACTAAATGAGAAATCTCTTCTTTAAAACATTTTTAAGGTAGAGACAAACTGATACACGGTGGCTGTGGTTAGACAACCAGCACAGAACACAGAAACTTAACTAAACACAGAATGATTTTTTCAAGGAAAAAAAAAAAGAAATCATAGAATCATAGAACAGCTTAGGTTGGAAGCGACCTTAGAGATCATCTAATCCAACCTCCCTGTCATGGGCAGGACACCAAATCTGCAAACCAGTCTATTAACACTGAGAATCATTAAACGAAGGTTTATTGTTTCAGAGACCTGATAGCTAGTGCTGATAAGGAGAGAAAATTCATCTCCCAGAACGTGCATGCTCAAATAAGTTGCTTGATCTGTGGAAGGGTTAGTGAATCATCTCCTCAGAGTGGGGTGAAGATTCCTTTGCTCTGGTTGGTATAATTGTCACCAGTAAACCTAATCACTGCAGAGTTAATGTGCTCAGGAAAAGTTGTGGTGGAATGACCCGAGGAAGGTACTACAGTCATGAGGAATTAATCAGGAAATGGGGCACACAGCTTCGTAAGGTTGTGTCCAAAATTCTTTGTATGGGAACAAGAGAAACAGCATCTGTAACCCAGGTGCGTTTTTTGATGTGTTACCTATTATTTGCCACAATACACAGACAAATAATATATTACCTATTACTTGTCAGAAGAGAGTTGTGATTGGAAAACCTAAGAATCAAAGACAGGATTTATGCAGAAATTGGTCTGTTAAGTTTATTCTGGTTTGCATTTAGTTTTTGTCTTCTTGGCTTCAGTGAACTTGTCATCTGTGACCAGCAAATGATGTGACAGACATTGCATAGTCACGACTTTGGACCTCTCTTCAGCTAGGTCCTCAGCCAGTTTAAGGAGTTACGCAGACCTCCTCAACCAGTATTTCACCTTGCTGTCTGCTCAGCTCTGGTAACTGGTATTAAAAGACACTTTTCAGTACCCCTCGAGGGACAGAAGAACACTGTGAATTAATTTAACCTAGCAGTTCAATCTCTACAAACTTGCTACAAACTAATGAAATTACATGGTCAAACAATGACAGACTTGTGCTATGCTTAAGCTCCTTTAATGTTAGTTTGAAACACCTAAGGTAACAAAAAGATACTTCAAGAAAGACTTGTTAGTTAATGAATCTCTGATAAACGTAAAATTGTAGTGTTGTACTTTTATTAATGTTTATGTAACTTTTGCCATTAGGTCTGACAGTGGGGAAAAAAGTAGAAAAGGAAAAGACAATACATTTTCTTTTATTTGACCTTCTTTAGTGAAAATCTCTGTTAGAAGTTCTGTATTGATATAGCTCTTAATGAAAATTTATTTACTTTCCAATGGGTACTTTGTGCTGATTAGGTGAGAAAGGATTGCCTTCTTTCCTGCTATTTATAACAGAGGTAATGATTTTCTTTGAGGTGAATAGCTTCTTATTTATCTTCAGATGCTTCCCTTGACAGGGACAAAGTCAGGACAAAAAGGTCTTCATTGCTTCTTTTGCTGTAAGGTAAAAATATGGATCTGCTTCCTGTAAATGGTTCTACTCACCCAGGTATTCTCAGATGCATGGATCATATTTTTCATATAAAGGAGGTTGCCTGTCATTTTGAAGATCACAGTAAAAAAGACCTATCCACTACCCAGTTATCTTAAATACTAGTTTATTTCTAAGCGTCATCTGGTTTAAAATAGTATAGTATTATTCTGGTTTTATTAAAATGATCTGCTATGTAACTGCCCTTCTTTTTATAGTAGTTTCACTTTCAGGATAGCTGTGTTTTGGACTAGGTTTAAAATCAGATGAATCATCAGTTCTCCTGAGAAGCACTGTTCTGCAGTAAGTTCCTGGCTCTTTGCCCCATATACAGACATTTTCCAATACAGTCATTAGGGCAGTTCCTATCCCCCTGTCATATTACAAAATTAGTAAGTTCTTTTCAATAACTTTACAAGGCCCATAAGACATGACACAGCAAATCCTTCCTGTTTTACTCAAATAGTGAAGTTTCAACCTCTGATGTAGGTTGGTATTTGCAGGATCACACATGCAAAGGAAAAGTGTCAGCCTTACAACTGATTTCTGTTGTAGTTTGTTTTCCCATGTTATAAATACAGCTGTTTGCTGAAATTTTGTGAAAATCTCCTTACGTATTTTGCATAAAGAGATAATGTTTCTTTTCTCTAAGTACAATGTATTATCCTGTTTCTCTTAACCATTACAATATACTAAAATTACAATGAATCCATCTGTATTTGGCTTTTGCAGTTGAAAATATTTTCATAATTGCCACATGGCTCTTCACAAGTTTCTGAAAACAGTAACAATGACACATTTGTAATGGGATGTCCTAGAGCAATTCCATCAAATTAGAAGAAGACATAATGGAAACACGAGACAAATTCAGCAGTAAAAGTGTGCTTACCTTCATATGTTCCACTTTCTAAGAGAGCACCACTTTTCTCCAATTCCATAAAATCTTCAACTGTGATGAAAATATAGTCCACACCAGGGACTTCCCCCTCCTTATGTGGCCTTGTGGTGCCTATTTGTAAGACGAAAAGAACACCGTCAAGCAAATCTTCACGAGATCTTCATATGACAGGCATGCTTAAGATCATGCTAGACATTCTTTAGATCCATATTATTTATTCTCACGAACGAAAACGTTTCAAACTGCTATTCTTTTTATGTCACCAGAAAGACTCTCAGGGACACCAGGCATTTAGTGGTAACACATATCTATGACATGCATTTTCTATGGTTTCAGTCTTGCCTAAAACTACTCTGCTTCACGTTTTTAAAAACATCTATTTATTACACAAATGAATAAATCTCTAAGTAAATCTGTAAAGGTTAGATTCACCTTGTTTGTCTCACTGTTGTTAGTAGACTTGATAAATGCTTACATTTAAGGGATTCAGTGATTCAAACCACCTGTTAACTATGCTGTCAAACTGCAAAGGTGCTTGTATTTAATTACTGCCTCTGTTATCATCTCTGGATGACAGAACTCCATAAACTCCAACAGACAATATTTGATATATGCTGAGAAGTGACTTGGCTTAGCTAGCAGAAGTTGAGATGTTAGTAAGGAAGCACATGAATTTGACCTAATCACCTACTGGTCCAATTTATTGTGGTCAGGTTAGCCCTACTTTGACTGAAATCACTAAGTAAGTTTCAAAAGTCCATTTGGAAATGGAAGAATTTTAGCTCCTCCTCAGTCTCTGAGTGTTTGAAATATATTAATCAATCAATTCTTTATTAATAGCATAGCAATTGCATCACACTCCCAGGGTTTGGTTTCAAGATTGTTGACACTGGGAAATGGCTTGAAACCAGATCTTGCAGCTCCTGAACAAAAGTTGAACATTATGATATTGTGCAATAGATGCTGTCTCTTCCTCGGTTATTAATCCACGACCTTAAAAACTGTATTGTGGCTCCCATATTGTGCAGTAGTGATTCAGACATGTCTTCAGGTCAGCTGACATAAAATCAGTTTCATCTACCTTTTGATGTCTTATTCAGACACCTGCAGTTAAACTTCTTGAATCATTTTGTGTGAGACTCATCGTGAGATTAGAAAAACTAAATATAATTGTCTGTATTTCTGCCATGTGTATAAACTGTTGCAGTCAATAAAGATCTCATCAATGGTGAGGAGATTAGCAAGAGAGCTATTCAATTGCCTGCCTGTTCAATTCAGTTGGTCACACACGTCTCTGTGGGATGTCTCAGACATCCATCTGAAGCTAGCATATACGCAACGGGCAACATATCCCTTGCATTGCCCCAAATGCAACTGTCTTAATCTCTCATTGAATCCAACTCTATAGCTAGATCCAATGGGGAGTTCAACATAACAAAAAGCACAATATGGGTGAAAGGTTCTCTCAGTGACAACGACAAGACTACCATGCTCTCAGTAATTCCTACTGGCCAGTGCTCAGCCTTGTCAAAGCACTGGATGGCCTTTAGGGTTGTCCAAACTCCTTGCTGTCACTGGAGACATGGAGACATAACGGTTCCTTAGGTCATCTAGGTTGCTTGTCATTGACATCTTTCCTCACAGGCAGCCTGAATATTTATGGCAAAGACTGGATGAGCCTGGGAAGTTAATATTTCAGTAGTTAACATCAGGAATATGTTTTCATAAATCTGTAAGACATTTTCACTCATTGTGTCTGATTCCAATCCAATTTTCATTTTAATTCTCAGCTGTCTGATTCCACTCTAATTTTCATCTCAACATTTAAAACTAACCTCATCTTATTTGGCTATTTATTTCTGGAAATTTCATGTTTGCAAAAATTAGTTCATTATGCATATTATTATTATTGCCTTTCAGGCATGGTATAGTTGAAGCACTCAGGCACTTGGATTGTCCATAAATATACTGAATTTATTCCCCATGGAATATTTGACCCCTGGGGAGGCAGCAATATCCTCAAACTCTGAAGAATCACAGGGATTCTGGAAAGCTCCCAAGCTCCTGGGAGTTCTCCTAACAGCGCAGGCATCACATGTTTGATCTCCATCCTTTCTCCTGAGGAATTTTTCACTTCTAAAGTCTATTGACAGGAACTATATCTTCCTCATAAAATACTTCGGAAAATCAAGGCTATGTTATTACTAGACATTGCCCAGGGAAGAAGCTGGCATACTAGATGAGTACCTATAGCTTACTGTTTCTTCAGTACTTTTTTATGAAGCCATCTAGGATTACCAGCAGTCAAACAGACAAAAATACAAGCTACATGAAATGTTGAGGCAAGCCCTGCTTTGAGTGGAGAGCTGGACCAGGTGACCTGCTGAGTTTCTTCTCAGTCTAAATTTTCAATGACTCTATGATATTAAAAGTTAGCGTGGTGCAGTTTATTTTAAACACATTGATATTCAGCAGTCATATTCAGCAGAGATGACTGCAAAACCTCACAGGAGGTCCAACAAGTTATCCTCCTGTTTCTCTACTTTTGTCATGGTCTTTGGTCAACTTGCCTAGAAAAGTGTAACTGACTAAATTTCAAATTCTGAATCCCTCTCTAAAATTGGAATCTAAAGACCTCACCTTTCTGTCCTTACGTGACTTAGGCACATTCTTTTGGATATGGTACATTTATTGTAATGTTTGCATATGCACTGCAATACAAACTGAATATTCTGTCTAATCTTCCCATATTTTGAATTAAGTGCATGGTCAAATTATAAACTAATTCTGTATCTGTAACATGTGGCTTAGTTCAAGTATGTCTGCTCTCAAGTGAAATTGTTCATTGCCCATCCGCATGTGGAAGGAAGCCATGGGATGCCTTTCATTTACAGCCGCAGATGCAATCACCTTTTTCTATAATCATAGAATCATAAAATCACAGAATCATAGAATGTTAGGGGTTGGAAGGGACATCTAGAGATCATCTAGTCCAAACCCTCCATCAAAGCAGGATCAGCTAGGGCAGCCACACAGGAAAGCGTCTAGGTGAGTTTTGAAAGTTTCCAGAGAAAGAGACTCCACAACCTCTCTAGGCAGCCTATGCCAGTGCTCTGTCACCCTCACAGTAAAGAAGTTTCTCCTCATTTTGAGGTGGATCTTCCTACATTCTAGCTTATAATCATTATTCCTTGTCATATTACTGGGCACCACAGTGAACAGACTGGCACCTTCCTCTTGACGCCCATCCCTCAGATATTTGTATACGTTAATAAGGTCTCCTCTAAGCAGTCTCTTTTCAAGGCTAAACAGCCCCAGTTCTCTCAGTCTCACTTCACAGCAGAGATGTTCAAGTCCCTTAATCATCCTCGTAGCTCTCCGTCGGACTCTCTCTAGTAGGTCGCTGTCTCTCTTGAATTGGGGAGCCCCAAACTGGACACAGGATTCCAGGTGTGGTCTCACCAGGACAGAGTGGAGGGTGAAGAGAACCTCCCTAGACCTGCTGGACACACTTTTCTTAATGCATCCCAGGATCCCATTGGTCCTCTTGGTTGCAAGGGCATGTTGCTGTCTCATGGACAACTGTCCACTAGGACTCCAAGGTCTTTTTCCAAGGGCCTGTTTTCCAGCAGGACAATCTCTAATCTGTACTGGTGCCTGGTGTTATTCTTCCCCAAAAGCAGGACTCTACACTTATTGAAATTCATGAGGTTTGCCTTCGCCCATCTGTCTAGCCTGTCCAGATCTCATTGGATATAATGCTCCAAGAGTTCAAATAGTTTGTATTTTGCTTCATGATGAAACTAACGGACTTTCATGGTAAAACCAAAAGACCCAGAACTCTACTTTACAATTGCCGATGTGTTACTGTACACAGCAGTTTCTTAATTCAGTCTCTCTGAATCTCAGTTTCGCACTGATTTTCCTAGATGCCTAAATAGCTACTGGTGTGTTTTCCTTTCTCCATTTCTCTTGTGCACCGTGGATACTCCAGCATGGAAGTGAGGATTACTTTCTTCTGAAAGTTGAAATCAAATAGGTCAATTACACAAATGAACATTTCTAAGGAAAATCAGATTTTCTAGAAAATTTCTTGCCAGTTCTACTTATACCTGCTATGTTTTTCCCACAATGCCAAGAGGTAATACTATCACTCAGATGGCAACATGGAAGGTTCCACCTTCTTCTCTTATAAACTTTAGGAAGTCTTCTCCAAGAGCTCTGCATTGTATTGTATACTGAGGGTTGTACTCCTATAAAATGTTAACTACTCCTTTCAAAAAAAGGAGAAAAGAGAAAACCATGACCACAAGTTGCATGTGTTCAGGTGACTCTTACCACAGGTACAGCAGTTTCCATCCCCACCAGAACTTTAGTGCTATTGTTAAAATCTTGCTAGAGTCCCATTTCCCTCCTGCATCTATTCTCATTCTCTCAGCCTGGAGGACCTGAGAACTTGCAAATGGTTAAAACGATTCCCTGCCTGATGGAATAATCAATAGTTATTGCCTCTTTTACTCCACCCTTGAGGAACTGAGTTGTAGCTATTAATACTTCTACTATCCTTTATACCTTTCTATAAGCACCACAGGGTTTGCAATGTGCAGGTTTACAGACTTGGAGGCAGTTACTGGAGAATCTTAAACACCCATCAAGGTCTGAAGTTTGAGATCTCAGTATAGGATACTTATAGACTATAGGCAATTTTTCTTTTACCTTGCTTTCAAACTAATATAGACTTATTGTTCTTAATAGATTTTGTCTTTAACTACATTAATTTGGACAGAAAAGTAGGCCTAAAAGCTATGGTGATTCAAGACTTAAAACAAAGGATTCATTCCAAGCCTCATATTTTTACAGAAACACAACACCTCTTGTTATACAGCATCAAGGTTTAATAGGACACATTAAAGAGTGCTTACAATATTTAGTCTTTTATTAATGTAAAATGAAAATAGGAAACCAGTTGCCATGGTAACGTATGAAAAAATAATCTTTGAATTCCATAATGAAAGAATATGATATTTTAGATCTTGCAGGATCAAAACCAATAAGGGATACTCACACAATGCATATTTATGACAAATGCAATCTATTGTTGCTCTTAAAAAGAAGACCCAAAAAGCAGTAGCTCGTATATAACCACGAGCAGCCCATATAAGCGAGTGCTCTCCATCTACAAAATCTGGACTGATACTGACCTTTTATTTCAGGAGCCCTGTTTGCATAATTCAAAAATTTGCTCTTAAAACCAATATTAAGGTCATTCACTAAGCAACTACATTGTCTGGATTTATAATTTCAAGTTGGAGAGTTGATATAGTTTAGATATATTTAAGCTATTCTGCAGATCTTTTTAAAATAATAAAAAAAAAAAGCCCCTTTGCCTTTGCAGCTTGTTTCTTCTTCTGTTCTACAGGGGAAGCATGGTGATTCACTGTACTTTAGTGCAGGCTTTCCATGCTCAATGCTATGTTACATGATGGTGCTTTTTTTCTGGAGAGGAATTAATGCTGTTTACATAAATAGACTTTGAAAGAGCATTTTTCGTTTAAGTGAGTATAAGGCACCTGAATGTCTAAATTTAGACACCTAAAAAAATCTTCACAATGAATAAGGAGAGTGTTAATTTATTAGCAACATACTGTTCTTCAAATACTGCTTATACGAGCTTGGGGAACAATAAACAATATTTAACGTTGAAGTTTTATGTTGAATGCTAGCGCAGATTGGAAAAATGGTCAGTTCCTGTAGCATTCAGTCTGAATTCCCATTATTAGTAAAGAAACTATGGAAGTATTAGCTCTGGAATAGCTCTCAATATTTCTTTTATTACTAATTCCATGTAGTTACACATGATAGGAAAAGAGGCAAAAGTCTTTATGTGTCAGCACAGGAATATGAATGCTAATTAAAAATCTCAGAACTATGGCAGGTAAGATTCAGAAAGGTGTTCTGTGTTCAGTACTATAGATACATTTTCAAGAACACTGCATCCTTCAAAAGTAAATGATCTATATTTTGCAGTCTTCGGCAGCATTACAAGGGTAATACCACATGAGTAGTGTTCCTACACAGTCTATATGACAGTCAGGAGAGTAGAAGTACAGGTCTTAGTCTCTGCATGGTGCAACAACTCCTCAGACTGTGCACAAGTTTCAAGATTATAGGCATATTATGAGTATTTATATAGTTTTTAATTGTAAATCAAGGGCAAACATGGCAAACCTCTTTGCTATCCAAACACCTTCACAGTTACTTATTTGATTTGCATTTCAACTCACAGATTGGTTCCTACTGCATGAGGCCTTCTTTGCCTCTGTCTACTCTGCCAGAGTCTGTCCTGAGGAGCCCCGTTCCCCTGAGGCCCCAGAGGAAGTCAGGGCAGTGGAGGAGTTTGCTTTAGTCGATGAGGACTGCGTTAGGGACCAATTAAGCAATCTGGACATCCATAAATCCATGGGTCCAGACGGGATGCATCCATGGGTGCTGAGGGAGCTGGCTGATGTCATTGCTAGACCACTCTCCATCATCTTTGCCAAGTCTTGGGAGACGGGAGAGGTGCCTGAGGACTGGAGGGAAGCAAATGTCACTCCAGTCTTCAAAAAGGGCAAGAAGGAGGACCCGGGTAACTATAGACCGGTCAGCCTCACCTCCATCCCTGGGAAAGTGATGGAACGACTTATCCTTGGTGCCATCTCAAGGCATATCAGGGATAAGAGGGTCATTATAAACAGTCAACATGGCTTCACCAAGGGGAAGTCGTGCTTGACTAACCTCATAGCCTTTTACGAGGATAAAACAAGGTGGATAGATGATGGCAGAGCGGTGGATGTGGTCTACCTTGACTTCAGTAAAGCATTTGACACAGTCTCCCACAGCACCCTTGATGCTAAACTGAGGAAGTGTGGTCTAGACTCTCAGGTAGTGAGGTGGACTGTGAACTGGCTAAGGGGAAGAAGCCAAAGAGTTGTAGTCAAGGGGGCGGAGTCTGGTTGGAGGCCTGTATCCAGTGGAGTCCCTCAAGGGTCGGTACTGGGACCAGTATTATTCAATATATTCATCGATGACTTGGATGAGGGACTAGAGAGTACTATCAGCAAGTTTGCTGATGACACCAAGCTGGGAGGAGTGGTTGACACACCAGAAGGCTGTGCTGCCATCCAGCGAGACCTGGACAGGCTGGAGGGTTGGGCGGGGAAAAATTTAATGAAATATAACAAGGGTAAGTGTAGAGTCTTGCATCTGGGTAGGAACAACCCCAGGTTCCAGTATAAGTTGGGGAATGACTTATTAGAGAGCAGTGTAGGGGAAAGGGACCTGGGAGTCTTGGTGGACAGCAGGATGACCATGAGCCAGCACTGTGCCCTTGTGGCCAGGAAGACCAATGGCATCCTGGGGTGTATTAGAAGGGGGGTGGTTAGTAGGTCAAGAGAGGTTCTCCTTCCCCTCTACTCTGCCCTGGTGAGACCCCATCTGGAATACTGTGTCCAGTTCTGGGCCCCTCAGTTCAAGAAAGACAGGGAACTGCTGGAGAGAGTCCAGCACAGGGCAACTAGGATGATGAAGGGAGTGGAGCATCTCCCTTATGAGAAAAGACTGAGGGAGCTGGGGCTCTTTAGTTTGGAGAAGAGGAGACTGAGGGGTGACCTCATTAATGCTTACAAATATATCAAGGGTGAGTGTCACGAGGATGGAGCCAGGCTCTTCTCGGTGACAACCACTGATAGGACAAGGGGTAATGGGCTGAAACTGGAACATAAGAGGTTCCGCTTAAACTCGAGAAGAAACTTCTTCTCAGTGAGGGTGACGGAGCACTGGAACAGGCTGCCCAGAGAGGTTGTGGAGTCTCCTTCTCTGGAGACATTCAAGACCTGCCTGGACACGTTCCTGTGTAGCATAATCTAGGCATTCCTGCTCTGGCAGGGGGATTGGACTTGATGATCTTTTGAGGTCCCTTCCAATCCCTGACATTCTGTGATTCTATGATTCTATGAAAAGCAACAGCGTGTCTTTGCCATAAGGATCTGCAGTGTATCTGAAAGGTACAGTAATAACCTATCTCTTCTTGCACAATGATCTACTCTTAGGTTCATTTTCGAAATATATGGAAGCAAATGGGGCCTTACTGTGCTTATTTGTTCTAAATATAACAAAACATAAAGAGAAAAAAAATCTTAAATACATAAAGTCCCTTTATTAGGCATTCTAATGAAAATGTGTTCTGTAATTCTGCTCTGCACAACAGCTTGTTGTGGAAAGTGGTACGCCAGGCTGTCATACATTACAGTAGCTGGAGGGATACCTCCCGCAGAAACAGATTGCTAATCTTTAATAAACTTCAGCCGAGCCCTTGGTACGACCTTGTATACACTTTGCCTTAGAAAAATTCAACAACGTTTAATTAGCTCTTTTGTTTGTTTGCCAAATTACTCTGGGACACTATTACTGTGAGGAACTGAAATGTATGGGAAATTATACCTATCTTGTCAAATTACTAACTGCATTAAGCAGAGAAACACCACATTCGTCTTGATCTACTGAATTCCCAGCTGAAGAGAATAATAAACATAATTTTCAAGTAAAGTGATTTTAGATGTATTACAGGAAGGTTCAAGTGTTTATGATAATTCTTGTAACAAAAAAACAAACACAATGGCATTAACCCCTTCTTGCCAAGCATCATGAAGATGAAATATTTTTTCATCTTTCTAAGCATGTAATACTAATAATTTCTCTGATGCATCCCTGTAAAAGTAATTGCAGAAGCAAAGGAATGAATTCCATATTCCTGAAAATATTTGTCAGGGTTAATGGTTTCAAACTGCCTTAATATGCCAGTTGTTGACAAATCAAAGAATCATAGAATGTCAGGGGTTGGAAGGGACCTCAAAAGATCATCTAGTCCAACCCCCCAGTCAGAGCAGGATCCCCTAGGACAGGCCACGCAGGAACGCGTCCAGGCGGGTTTTGAAAGTCTCCAGAGAAGAAGACTCCACAACCTCTCTGGGCAGCCTGTGCCAGTGCTCTGTCACCCTCACAGTAAAGAAGTTTCTCCTCATGTTGAGGTGGAACTTCCTACATTCTAGCTTATACCCATTATTCCTCATCCTATTACTGGGTACCACTGAAGAGAGACTGGCACCTTTCTCTTGACACCCACTTCTCAGATATTTGTATATATTAATAAGATCCCCTCTCAACCCTTCTCTTCTCAACACTAAACAGCCCCAGTTCTCTCAGTCTTTCTTCACAGGAGAGATGTTAAAGTCCCTTAAATGCGATCCTGAAGAAGACCTCCAGGTTAATCAATTCAAATACTACTAGCAAAGGCGCTAAATGCGCTACAGTGAGACAAAGCCAAGCATTTAGCAGTTTCTGAGTTGTGAGACTGCAGCTTTATTTGCAGTGTTACCTGTACACAGAAAAATCAGATGCTACTTGGAAGAAATGATGTGGTTTTGCTATCTCCAGCATCTTCTGGACAAGTTTTAGTAGAAATGGAAAAAAATTTAGCCATACTACACCACAAACTAATAGTTTCAGCTCTGGGTTTAATTCATGTGATTTAAAAGGAAATTTTCCAATCCCTGTGCATCATCAGTATCCATTGATATTAGCAGAAATCATGGACTAACTACACTGCTCAATCCAGTGTCCACTGAAATTAGATGGAGAATTTGGGTCATGATGAAAGAAACTCTTAAAAAAAAAAAAGCCTGACCAGTATTTTTTAACAGTTTCTACTATATTTTGGGATTAATTATATTCTTTGTTACATTTTGAATTTTCCTGAAGAAATAAGATTCTGAAAAGCAGTCTTAAGGAACAGTGGGTTGCAGTGTCCACATTCTATAACACCACATAATTCTTAGGACAGTATAATTTGCATGTTATAGTGTAAAACAAAGGCAGTGATTTCCAGGATATGAGACCCACAAGGCATATAGTAACTGCTAAGCATGTCCTTTATTGCAAGAATATGCATTTGGCCTGTAGTTCTTTAGATTTTTGCTTTTTCTAAAAGGGTATTTTGATAAGAGAATCATGTATGCATGAGCATTTATATTTCCATGAATTCCTTTAGATTTATAAAAGTCTTCTACTAATGATATCTAGACAAGAGACTTTTGATGTTACTAATAAAACAGAGGTACACCTAACTACATGCAAAATGCTTTCTACTACTAGAAAAGCTTAATTAGAATATAGTTTCTTAAGGTCTTTGGAAGAAAAAAAACTTTTTTAAAAAAAATTTCTGGGGTTTTGCAGTTCTTCAGGAGGATAGATGATGTAGTTAAACTACTTGCATAGTAGTCTGTTGGCATATGTAGGTCTGCTGAACAGTCAGGTATTACAGCTGTATTTTTGCCCAGTGTTAGCAATTCTATTATTCCTACCAACAGTCCAACTGATCGGAACAGCAACGGAAATATTACTGAGATCTGGGATAGTTTGTTCAACTGTGATATGAAAACATCTATTTATGCTTCCTATCAGTCAGGTATATTTTCAGAAATCCTGGAAAAAAACACTACAACTGGAATAAGGGATAACACTTTTACTATCAACAACACAACCTGCTTTTATAACAGTAGATTTTACTAATATTGTGAATAAACTGTTGTGGATAAATTTTATTAGGCAGTTTGCACATATTACTACAGAGGATTGAAGAACCTGCTTAAATCATACACAGACCATAGTGTACCTTTAAAGATTCTGCAATGTTTGCTGTAATAACTTTTAAACTGAAAAAATACTAACATACTTATTCACTCTATATATTTTACTCAAGCTTAGGAAGTCAAGCACCCTGTATAATGTCTATTTAATAGCATATTTTAAAAGGATTTGTGAACTTGTTAACTGTTGCTACTAAATCTCTGAAAATATTTATAAATGGATTTCCTAAATCTACAGTCTTACTTTGAGAGGCATTAAAAGAGGAACTGTGGAATAGGCTACCATAGAAACCATCCACAGATGTATTCCTAATCAAACTCACTTCAGCTGTTCTGGAATTTTATGTCAATAATACAGAACAGTTAATGAATGAATCAATGGCATGAAACAATATCAGTATTTTGAGTCTTATTTACTGATCAGGGCAGTTGACACAGAAAAATGAAGAGAGTTTATGTTTAAAACAGGGAGCCTATTTGTGTGATGAAAAATTAAATCTGTACTTAAAATGGAGAAGTCGTCAGACACAATTCTACTCTCTCTCCATAGAATTCATAGCTGTGTTCTGCTGTAGAAGAATCTATTCAACAATGGGTGCAAGAGCCAATCCAGACTACATCACCTTAATCAAAAAGGATTTCAGAAAACTTCAGTGGATGGTATCTGAATTGTAGAAGAGAGTTGCAAGTTACTCGGTTTTCTTTATCTTCCAGTCCCTTGTCTGTTTTGATGGTTTCATTCATAGAACCATAGAATGGTTTGGGTTGGAAAGGACCTTAAAGATCATCTAGTTCCAAAGTTGCTATGTATGTATATATGTAGCTACATCTCTGCATCATTTCCCAGACAGTTTGGCTAGACCTAGGTTTGGTGACAAAAAGTGCTCGTATGTAACAGCAGATACTGTTGAATTATTTTTTAATGAACAGAGTTCAAAGGAATGAATGAGTGGCTGTGCAACACCTCCAGCAGAGTCACAGATGACGTCCCTGGAGGACAACTGCCATCCTGACAGCAGAGCAAAGGCTGAACTGAGACACAGGGCACCGTATTCCCCCAGCAGGGATCCCATCCGTGCTAGACAGGATTTCTTACTGTGGGAGGCCACCACATGCTGCAGGAAGGCTTTGAGCAGGAGAAGAAGTCCTGCTGCGGGACTGCTTCCCACGCAGTGCTGCTCTGTCCGTGCAGAAGCACATTTCTTGTGTGAAGGTTACAGGCTACGGAACGCTGTGTGGAACCTCTCGGGCACATTGGCATAGCAAGCACATGGCTTCCTGTCTGCTTCCCAAGTAAGGGAAAGCATCTTGCTCCCTCTTTCCTCCTCTTTCCACTACAAACAGCAAAAGTAGAATATACACAATAATGATGTGTACTCCTTAGTAAAAACTCTTCTGTTGCTCTTCTTCATTCACTGCTTCCCATAGAGGACAAAATTTTGACTGAATGATGAACTTATGAAGTAAATTCTAAGGAAATACAATATTTGCTTTTTGTATTCTAAGAAGTCCAGTTTAAAACAGTGGGAGAGAAAATGTATTCTCCTTTTGAAGATAAGTGAATACATCATGGAACACTTCTACTATGTTATTCAGAAAAGAGATGTATTATTTTGAAACAATCTTAGTTTATTATATTAAATTATTTTCCATAAAAATACGACTCCCTATTTGAAACAGGTTTCTTCCCATCTTTTTTTTAGGAAAAAAATATTTTCAGCTTAACTCACCTTAAAAATCCCCACACATTCCTCAGTACCAAGTTGAATAAATTATTTATACAGGAGTCATTATTTTACAGCATACTGACAAACTTGAAAGTGCATGCTGTAGATTTAGATATTGTGACTATCTTCAAGTTTTTAAAAGAAATTTAAAAAGCCTTGTTCATTCTTCTTTTGAAGATAGGAAAAAAATAAGCTTAGATTTAACTTCAAAGGAGTTAAATACAGTGAAGGTGAGGAAATAAATGTCACATAATTCTGAATGTGGGGAAGCCCACTGCTGTTCTTATCTTCTACAGGAATTATTTCTGAAATGTAACTACAGCACTAGTGAAGGTCATTTCATGAGGACTACATGCCCCAACTAATGGACAATTTCTTTATTCCAGAGAAACGTGTTATGTGAAAGGTTATGTCCAAATAAAGAAGGGCTTGGAACAACCTGAAATATTTCAGTCCCAGGTGTGACCTTGACATTCTTCTTGTATTCAGCAAGGCTGAAAGAAAAGTTGGTGAGTGGCAAGTGTTATGCTGGTTGTCTAGTTAGAATGTCTGCTTTTCATGTACAGTAAGGCTTCTTTTCTGATCTGATGAGTCATAATAATCAACCTTGCAATATTAAATTCAGTAGACACTACAGATGAGTGAATTCCATTTATTTTAGCTCCAAATGAATAGGAAGAACTGGCATCTGTTTCTACTGCTGATAACAGAGCAAATTAGAAGTACCTATACCAAACTGAAACGTATCTAACTTTACTGCTTCTATTTTTATGGATGTAATTAACTACTATTTAAGAATTTGTAGCTCTAATAATTAGTATCAGAAAACTGAATTTCTTGAAGAGAATGGGTCAATGATTCTATCTCCCCAGCTATCAGAGAATATGAATACTCCTTATTTTATAGTTATGCCCTTTCTTTCCTTTTAAGCATCTTAGCATTTCTGCTTATTCAAAGTTCAATTCATGAGTTCTGTAGAGCTAAATACAGTATTGTTACTGCTTTTTCAAACTAATCACCTCTCTTATCCAAATCCTAACATGATACGGTGGAGTTTTTTCAGGCACCACACACCATTAACAGAGTGGTCCCTTCACCCCCCTTGTAGAAGTGCCATTGCATTGAAGTGCAGTAAAATGTGAGATGAATTTGTAGCTTGTCAATTTACTGAAAGTGGTACATATGACATACATACATTCCCTATATATAGCTTATTCTTTCAAATATGTGCTTGTCATGTTCAGACAACAGTTCTAGAAGGCTTCATGTCAGCCTAGCTTCTCTTAATTTGAGCAGTGGTCAGTGTTTCTGGCTGAACAATTCCTCTCGAAAATAATATATCTTCATGAAATACAAACAAATACAGCATAATCTTTTTAGTGTGTGTTCTTATTCCCATTATACTGCAAAGACCTAAAGCACTGTTTTGGGGATATTATCCATTTAGTCTCATCCCTTTTCTTGTGATCTCTTGGGACAGTTGACAGCTCCTTGGTTTCTCAGAGTAGAGGCATATAAAAGAGTTATAATAACTAGTTGTAGGTGTTTAAGTTCACCTCTGGTGAAACACAGTTTCTGACAACTGTTAAAGGTAGTCCTCAGCACCTTGGTTAACAAAACCATAAGATCTTAAACCCACTCCTGAGAGAATTTAAATTCTGATTATATGATGGAATTGTGGTGGTGTTGTCTAACACAGTGTCGTGCACTTTCAGGGGATATTGCTATCTACATGTTGGGAAAAAATCTGTTAAATCAATACATACGTATGTATGACCCAACTCTAGACAACTGATTCAAATGGTGCTAGACCAAACACCCTGATTTTTCTCCATGAATTGCTTAGAGCAAAAAAACTGGCTGAATTTTCAGTGGTACTGTTTCACAAGTGCATACAGATGCCACATGTTAGAGTGAAAATCCACATTTAGAAGCACAAAGAGGCCTGAATGAATCTGGGACAACTACTTGTTGCTACATCCTTGTAAACTCATTCCATAGCTTCCACTTAAGCTTGTCTGATTATTTCATTATGAGTACTTTCATCAACATGGTGACAGTAATATTAGGAAAACTTTCCTTTGTTACTTGTCCTTCCCTTTATTTATTTTTTTGGTCCAAAAAAAAAGAAGGGAGGAAGAAAAAAAGAGAAAAAAATGGGAAAAAAGTTCATTTTTTTTCCCAGAGTTGCTGTGTTTTTCTTTACCAATGCAATTTTAATCTTCTAAAAGGATTGTCTGTATTTGCTAATGGTTTCACAAATATGATGACACAATTCAAAGCAGGCTTGTGCTGTACAACTGAACCTCCAAGGCTTTCTGTGCATTCAGCAGAGGGTGATTTCAGTCTGACTGACACTTTCAGCTTCTTCACTGACTTCAGAAGACATTTAGAATTAACAGTCTCCTGCTTATTAGCCTCCAGTATATGCTTAAAGTCAGGTGAGGTGAACTCAAGCTAAAGGGTTTTTGCCCTAGGCTCCACTAAGGGGCTTTCACTAGTTAAGTCCAGCCAAGGCCCTTCAGGTCCATGATGTTTTCTCCCAAGAGATAATTAATAAGGCCACCAAGAAACTTCTCAAATTATCCAAACATCACTTTTTTTGGGAAACCACTTATCCGAAATAAGGCCCTGCACAGTTTATACATTTGAGTAATTCAGCTGTCACTGTGTTGGATTCAAAAACATCATTGTGGCAACTAGTTCACTGGCTTAGGAATGACAACTTCAATCAATTGTGAGTGTTTAACGTGAACTCTGGAGTTACAAAAAGTGAGAAAGCCTTCTTGCTTTCATCTGAAAACCATACTACTGACAAACCTAGCAAATATCTCACCAGTGCCAAATCCAACAAGCAGACCCTGTTATCAATAAATTCAAATGATAATAGCTTACAAGAAGTTTTGTCTATGAACAGAATGTGAATCTGAATTAAAGCGTATAAAGATAGGTAATCAACAATAAGCTACAAGAATATAAACTAGCTTCAAAAATTTGAGAGTAAATACTAAGCTTAAGAATTGAGATAATAATAAAAAAAATGTTCTCAGCAGACACCTGTTTTTGAGTTTACCTAAAGTAGAAACGACAAACTGCATGTTTGACCTTGGGTAGAACATAGGACTTTTTCTTGGTGATACCCATTGCTTACATGGTCAATGCTATGGGGTGGCTGCTAAATTGGCAACGAGCATCTGCGAAGTGTTAAAGACCAAGAGAACAATCAGCTACATCTGACCATGTAAATGATCTCACATTTTCAGCAGAATGATTTCGGTTTAAACCAATTCTGAAGATTAGATGAGATTAACTACATTTCAAACTTCAATAAAAATGTGGCTATGCAAAATTGAGAGGTGATTTCAGAAGCTGTTCCCTACTCCCTCTCCTCTGTTGCTTGATTTTTATCCACCGAACTGTGGTTTTGCCTCTAAGTAACATAGGAGGCATTAGAGTCAATATTTTGCAATTGGTAATCTGATAACCAATAGTTTGGAAGTGAATACCCTATAAATCAACAAGTGAAATAATAACAGGCCTCTCCTTTTATTTCTGTCATCAACAGTAAAACTGCAGTTCCCTGAAATGAGAGCATGATTGGGCCCAAACATTACTAAATGAGAACTACATTGTAAGCATCAATACAAACTGCTGTGTCCACCAAATCATGAGTTCTCTGTGTCATGAAGAATAAGTCACTCGTATGCATGACATTTACAGAACAGCTGAGCATTTCCTCTCTTCAGTGAAACTAAACTCATTTCATTGTTGTTAATGAAAGTAAGGCAATATACCCAAGAGATACATCTCCATCAACACTCAAGGAATGCTGGCCCATTACTTAGAGATAATTTAGAAGGTCTAATTTGGGCTTAATTTTTCTGATATCAGTGAAAATCACCATTTATTTCAGAGAAGTCAGAGAAATTAGATATATGCCTCAGATCACGTTTAAGCCCAAAGATTAATAATGTCCAGACATACAGCACAAATTTAGTAGAAACATTTGCACTCATCAAAAATGATTATGAAAATCCTGCAGAAGAAAAAATAAAAATAAAATGAAATGTATTTATCTAAAAGAATGTGAAGAGAAGAGTTGTCTCCTTTGGAATAACTTTTCAGCATCATGATCCTTTCTAGGGAAAGGTGGTGTCCCTACACTTAACACTGCAGGGCTGACTTGCTGCTGAACACAGGCAGTTTATTTTGGCTTAGGATCCTTCCTTGTGTTTTTGCAGCACATGACATTTGTCACTAAGCCGTTTAAACATGAATACTGCTGTGCTCACTCAATACTAGTCAGGATACACTGCTGTATGCAGACTTGCCAAATCTCAGCTAATATTGATGCTACAATTATTTCTCCAGGGGAACAACAATGAGTTCTGGAAGGATGCGGCATTGCTGCAATCTTTATGGGAAGAGCAACACATCAACATCACAAGCATCAACTCCTGGGCCACTGTGCTCAGCAGAAGGTAGGAGTCATCCTGCACCTTAGGAAGTGACTTCTCAGTTACCAACAAGCCTCAAGTTTGCAACACAGTAGGACTTCTTTTACACAGCTGTTGAACCAGCTCACATGGAGTAACATTCAAATCAGGTACCTTCTCTGCCAGGTTAGAAGAGTGAATTTCAAGTTTAACTACCACTTTGGAGTACTAGTTTACCACAAAAATCCTCCAGACAATACTATCAACCCAAAGACAACATGGGTGTACCATTAGTGGAGCATCTTCATCAGTTATTTGGCAAAACCAGCACATCTTCAATTACTAAGTAACCAGATTTCACATTAAGCTGTGACTTTAACCTCTAATCTGCATAGTTTAACACTAAGTTCATTGATTTATTAATTATGTTTCCTGCTTTAAAGAAGTTTGCTTGGTTTTGTTTGTTTGTTTAAAAGAATGTACTTCAAAGAATTTAATTTGAATTCTCTGAATAAGAAACATTAAATCTAATAACACTTTTTTAGGTTTTGAAAACCTAGACAAGAACACTAGTTGCTGAATTAGTTGACCTTGAGGAAGAGAAATTACTTTTGTTTGAACTATAGTCAATGGTTTCCTGAAAATAGATAAAACAAAGTTTTGTGTTGGCTGAGCTCCAGAAGAAGAAAGCATGAAGAAGTAGAGCTTTCAGTACACTGGGTTTGCTTAAGGCATGAAGCTGTCAAGGGCAGCATATTTTGATTAAAGTAGTAGATGCATGTGTATATGTAAATTATACTGGTTGGCCGAATTACATCTAATAAAGACAATAATTATAAATGAAGTAATGTTACAATCACCGCATAAACGCACCTCTTACATATCCACTGAATTTAATTTTTGCAATATGTATTGCTTGTGCATCATTCTGTATAAGGAACATTGAATTTTAATGACACTTTAGGAAGATTTAAGGATGTAAGAATTATGAGTGCAAATTGGCCTATTTATTATTTAACTCACAGTTGTTCTTTTTGTGAATTTATTTTTATCTGGGTAGAGAAAATTAATTCCTCACCAATATGTTCCGTGATTCATAGAATCTTCACAGAAAATGGAACTGATGCTGGTGATATATGTCCAGAAATCTTGCATTCGGGTACATCTAATAAAATATTTCAACTTCTTGTTGAGATAATACTCAAAATAGGTATGCAATCAAGCATGCTATACACCTTGTACCACCAGAATGTAAAAGATTGCTTCCAAGTTTTAATAGTCAACAACATTTTAAATAAATCATCTTATAATCTTATGAAGATTTTAGAAATGGTCTGTTCAACACTAGAGGGAGCATGTTATGTTTCTATCTGAAATAATCTATTAACAATCTAAATTCCATATCACTTTCACATCTTTTTAATGTGATTTATCCAAATTTTTAAATAAGTATATATCCATCTCTTATCTCTTCAAGTGAGTCCCAAACTGTTACTACAAGGCATGATATAGTCTGTTGAATTTTTGATCAGCTACAAGTAAAAAAAAAAAAGTTAAATGGGCTCAGCTGATGCAAATCTCCCACGGGAATTGGTTCTATAGTTCACGACATTCAGAAGTGTGGCTGTGGTTGGGGGGCTTTTCTTTTGAAATAACTGAAGGAAAGAATATAGTTATGAAGAAACTAAATATATGCAATCATATCTGCAAGCACCATAAATTAAAGCAATTTTATTGATTTATAACAGCCAAGAAGTTTACCTGTAGCTTAAAAAATTTTCAAGTAATTGAAATCAAGCTCATAAATCACACAGTACAATTTCCTTATACTCTAATATTAATTTCAATCTAAAATTATACAATAAATAATGTTCTCTATCTTGGTGCTACCTTATCTATCTTATAATCCAATAAAGTCAAGGAGTTCACTGCAGGCAAATTAATTCACTAATATCACAAAGTGCCACTATATGGCCTGTTAAACCTTCATGGATTCTTACATAGAGTTTTTTTGTGGGGAGTTGTCTTTTTTTTTCATGTTTTTATTAAAAAAAATTGTGAACAGTCTAAGATCCATAAATATGCCCTCTATCTAAAAGCAGACAAGTCCAAATGTTTGGTGGAAGCAGCAGACTTCAAACAGAAAATGTTAGGAAGGTACAGCAACTACTATTGGAAAAAGGAATTGTTTTTGTATGGTAGCCATCTCAACAAGAAATACATTTTGCTGAATGAAATAAAACACATTTGTCCCAAGAGACAAAAAACTAGAAGAAAATACCCTAAGGTATAGTGGGTCCTAAACTCTTTCAAAAGTGTCCCCAGTAGGAAGAAACAAGAATAGACAACAAACGTACAAGACAACACCAAATTATCTGCCACCACCCCATGTAGCACTACTCTAGAAGGCCTTTCTTTATAGCAACGTGGATGTATGTTCATTCTCTGGTTCTCTGACCTTGTATGTTGCTGACTATGTAGTTGTATTAATTTTTTATGACAGTCTCACTTGAGTTTATACTATTAGATCTTTTAACAGCAATAATAAATGTCCTTCTAACAAAGAAAAACTGAACAGTGCCATAAATGTTCTCTTATTGTTGCTCTTTCTTGAATATCTTGAGAGTCAAAATGTTACAAATTCTGAAACACATGTCAATCTTACTTATATTCACTAACTCTTCATAATGGTAGTGAAAACACGGATACAGGAAAACCTGATGCATAGAGTTACATACTAGAAATAAATGTACCAGCCATCAGAAAATAGAAGGAAAGATACAAGAATCATATACATGTTCTTAATCCAAATAATTCCAGATTCTGTCCTACTACAGGAACACATTTAAATACACATAAAGTAAATGAACTCATAATATGTTGACTCCGCTACAGCAAGTAGTATATAAATAGATACCAAGAAGATGGTAGACAGAAGAGTAAAATGGGTAAAATCAGATAAAGGTCCAGGGCATGTGTGTTCTAGGATTCACAACAGAAGGATTGAATTAATATTTCAAAATTTACATTATGGAAAAGTGACTGATGTGTCCCATTCTAAAATATTTTTAAAGCAAACACTCAGTTTAATGAATAATTGCGTGCCTCATAAAATGTCTAGTACCATGATCCATCTTGTAGTTAGAAGCTGAGTGTTCATGCACTGAGACTAGAAAAAGGTGTAAGTTTTTAATACAGAGGCTAATTAACTATTTGAATTATTATAATGTAGTGGATACTCGGTATCTTTAAGGCTTTTTTTCCATAGGAATTGGTCTTAATAGAAATGATTGAAGAAATCTAGGTAAGACAGGAGGTCAGACAAGGTGAACATAATGATCCACTCTGGGTGTAGAACTTCTGAATCTGTAAGTTCCACAGGTACTTGGTGATGTACTTAGCTACTGAAGGATTAGATTAGCATACTCATTTTTGGGTAGTGTACCCCTCCTCTTCCTCAAGCTGCCTCTCAGCAAAGGCAGGTAAGCGGTTAAGACTGACATAGAAGCTGCAGCTTCCAATCATGCAAATAGCTTACCTCCATCCATTCAGGGATAAATTATAGTCTATGGAAGATGTATGACACTTACAGTTCATGTATGCATGTATGCAATATGTATGCATACTTATAGTTCAGGGATTTCAAGTCCCAGAGATTAAAACCACCTCTGTGCTGCTCAAGAACTGGTGACCAATTTCAAGTATTTTATGCAAGAAGACAAGTAAACTGTCACTCTCTGGTCAGTTGTCTTCTTCATCTAAACAAAGTGCCTACTCCTTTGAAGTGAAACTGGATCTGCCAGTACAGTGGTTTTGCCAGAGACATCGAAGAATGACAGAGGAACTAATATCCTCAGCATAAACTCTCCCCTAATCATGTCAAATATACAGAAAGAAATGGTAACAAACACTACCAATAAAGATATTAAGAGGGGGAAAAACGACATTAGGAATAACCTAACACTGGAATAGCTTGCCCAGAGAGACTGCCTATCCTTGTAGACACTCAAAACCAGCTTGACTAAGCCTCGAGCAACATGAGTTGGATATCACTTTGAAGTTTTTCCTGCTGCAAGCAGAGTCTTGAACAAAATGATCTTTAGAGGTCCTTTTCAGACTAAGTATTTGATGCTGCTGTGACAATGACATTTAGCAATACAAGAAGTGGTCGCTGCTAGTCTAATTCCAAATGCAGGCAGAGTGCTAACTTTCTTCAAGTAAAGTTTAAATGCACCATCAGCACCAGGCTTTGCTTGAGATTTGTTTTATGTTTTTGAACCAAAAATCAAAACTTGTATTTAGCAGGGACCATTCCTATTCCCTTCCAGTTAGATATCTGAGGTATCTCTTGTGACATGTAGCAGACTTCGCTAACTGTGCCATGTGTACTTGAGTCCATCCTGGACGCTCATTTACACCTATGATTTCTTATCCCTAGTTGACCAGCAAATAGGAGGACATTTAAGAAAATGTTATCTGATGTAAAAATGGAGCCAAGGAACATATTATAATTTGGTTACAGCAAGTCAGTCACTGGGAATGAAAAACAGGAAATGAAATTTATTGTATTTTGAAGAATGATTTGTTACTTTATGTAAAACAATGTCTATTTGCCTTCTGCTGACAGACAAAGTGCTGTAATAAAAAGTGAAATATGTTGCATAAAAGTAACCATAGTAATGCTTATCGAAGAAAGAAACCTAAGATCTTTAGCACTCCACTTTCCTAAGGCCCCTCAGGAGCCCTGCAGAAACTCATCCTTGTTAATTGGTATTAACAGAACAGATATTACCAACAGAACAGGTTGTGCACAATTGTATAGATATACATTTTCCAAGGCAGGTTCATGCTACACGATACTTAAAACTAGGAACAGAACACAGATCAACCTAAAATAGCAACCAGTAAAGCCAAGTCTCTTGTGCTGTGAGAATGCTGCAGTTTTGTTGATTCTGCAGGGAATACAGAACTAACATAAACAAGTTTATTGGAATACTATTATTTCTTTTTTTTTGGCATAAAATTCTTTTATGCTGTCAAAGAAAACTAATGACTGGATTAGCATTTACCTCATATGCCTCTACAACACATTAGCATGAAAAGGACCTAGAGGGGGTATGTAATTTCTCCATTTTCTTTAAGCCGCGTGTTGTAAAGCCGTGATGGTACAGATGTGAAGGAGACATATATTTTCCCACTGGCAACACACTTTTTTTACTTTTCTTTAATTAACAGGTTTGAAATTAACTTTTCATTCTCCATGGACTTCTCGATTCTGCAGCTTGTTTAACAAGATACTTTGATGATGAACTTAAGAAGGTTTGTAAAAGGCCATTATGGAGAATTCTACATTTCTGTTAAAATGGTTTTGAATAAGCTGCCCGTTATTATGTTGGTTGCAACATATTTCTGAAAAGTTGCGTTTTGGTGTAAAAATGTACCCTATATGTGAAGAGGTACTTTTCAAGTACACAAGGTACTTTGGGGTTTTTTTTTGTGAAATGCTTATACATGCCTATTTTATTTCTGGAAGTGATAATAATTTTGCTGACATTTTGTACTGAGGTAAAATATAATGTGGCTGATCCTATAAAACTTACTATCATGTCATGTTTATAGATTGAATGATTTCTACAGATTGGCTACTAGCAAGAGAGCTATTTCTCTTCTACTTGGAAATTGTGTCCTACTGGGAAAAAGGAGAATCTCCTTATAATTCCATCTTTATTTATATTTCGTGCTAGATATTTCAGCTGCATTCCCCAAGGTGCTCTAGAATGATTTTTCTTTATGTTGTTTCATCATAGAAACATAAAGAACTGGCTAAATGTAATTAATCATAAGACAGGTTGATGTTTCACCAAAGCTTAGATAAAGATTCTTAATTATTTCATATAGGCCCTATTTGTAACTTTTGTAATCAGAGAAAAGAAGTAATGCAAAGTACACAGCATAAAACTACATACTGTAAAAATGACAGAAAGCAGAAAATGGCATAAAGTTGACAAAAGAAGTCCCAGTGCTCACAACAGTTCATATAAAATACGGGCAACACAATTAATGTAACTGTGCTCTCAGCAATGTAGTATTTAATGTAAAAATAAAGTTATTTTAAATTTGTTACCTAAACATTTAAGCTCTAGACCTCAAAGGAAGTTAGTTAAAGTATAACAAGTTTTTCACAGCCTTGAAAGGTGAACAAGAAAATATCACCTTATGCCTGAAGCATTTCCTATATTGTGTGTAAAGGTACAACTGATTACCCACTGTCCTTCCTTGATATACTGGGCTTTTTCCTGTCAAGTGTATTTTTTTCCCCTAACATCCATTCCTTCAGGCATATAAACACTGTTCATTGTATAAATTTTCTACACGAGTTGCAGTATGATCCTCTATACTTGTCTCATAGCACAGATGGAAATCTTTTTACTTTCATTCAATAAAATGTACTATCACATCATTTTACATTGTGTCATCAGGAATTTTCTAGACTTCAGACTGGCTAACAACACACCAAAAGAGGTAATAATGAAAACTAGCTTGTTAATCTAGTTTAAGAAAATTAATCGGAAAATAAAAACTGAAATTTCACTTCAGATATTTTATAATTTTTATATGTTTTTACAATATTTTACAATGCAAAAATACTGGGTTAGCACAAATGCCTCCAGTTAAGCGTTCATAAAAGTATTCCAAAAAGTCATCCTACAGTGCAGTTTGACATACAAAATTTGGCCTGAAATAAATGCAGGACAAGGAGGCATGCACATACTAAGCCTGTTGTGAAATTACTGTCTATTTTTGCTCTATTGTCTTTTAAAACACCCTTCCTGTTTAATACCTGTGGATAGGTCAGTTCTGAAAACTTCAAATGCAATACTTTTCTAAATGTAAGAGAACACCAAAGCAAAGGTTGCAGAGGAAAAATGTGCTTTCTGCTCAGATGTGCTATTGAAAGGACCAACTCTTCACATATGATGAGCATTCAGTTTCTTAACTTCTTAGTCTGTCCCTCCAAATCTGATTTTCTGTGTCCATCCAACACATACTTGGAAGGATGTTTGCCATGGCTTGGAACTGCTGACTTGTAGGTGACACCCTCTTAAGCACTTTGCATTACTAAAACAGTGAGAATGTGCCACCTAGATCCACCATGGCAGGTTTCAGCTGTGTTTCAGGACAAAAAGTCTGAATCAAAAATCTCAGAAATTCCAATTTTTGTATTTTAAAATTTAATTTTAGAAATAAAGTCTTATATACTACCAGTCCATAACAGTCACTGATTCAGGAACCTATTATGTAAATACAAAGCAAATACAGCAAAGTTTCAAATTTTCTTGGGCTCTTGCCCCACTCTCAATGTACAACCCTCAGAGTTACGAGTCATGCTTTCAGTTGTTTTAGTATATAGCTACCCTCACATCTGAAAAATCTTCCGAAAGTCTCCTCTCCTCTCCTCTCCTCTCCTCTCCTCTCCTCTCCTCTCCTCTCCTCTCCTCTCCTCTCCTCTCCTCTCCTCTCCTCTCCTCTCCTCTCCTCTCCTCTCCTCTCCTCTCCTCTCCTCTCCTCTCCTCTCCTCTCTTTTGTTCATTATTATACTATGTCAGTAACAGTGGCAAATTAACTCACTACTTATTTCCATGGAATGAAACCACAAGGATAGATGGAAAAAATCATTCAAGCTAAAAATTAGTAATAGAAAAATGCAGTCCATTCTTAGTATCTTCATGTTATCCTGCAGTGTTAGAGAAATAATGGATGAGAGTTAGTGAATATAGGAGCTTGTGTTTCATCATGAGGAAGATCACTGAAAACACACTTCTAGCCCAGAAGCATTTCTTGTATGATTATATACACTGTGATGTCCAGCCTGCACTCAACATTTAAGAATTGCATCTTTTTAAGTGCCAGGACTGACTCTGCTCCTGTTACGTGTGACAGACAAAGCAAATACCAGAGCAGAGAAAAAGACCTATATTGAAGACAAACGCAATGTCCACAAGACAGGCTAACAATTTCCTAAATAAAGTGCCAAGAGATTGAAAGGGTGCAACTACTCTCATAAGGTAGACTTTTGCACAACAACCAGAAGAAAGCTCCAGGTTGTTTTTAGTAAACCTCAACATTTGGACTATATATCTCATGCCCAAGATATCTTAGCATTGTCTGCTCACTCCACAATAGCATAATAATTTGTTATAGATAATTTACAGTGGAAGTTTGGAAGAACATTTTCACTTTGATTTTTTCATTATCATCTGGCTGAACACCACAAGGTCTGTTGAAATAGTTGTTTTTGCATATTGCATATTATTGCTGAGTTTTACGTGACATTTGTCTGCAACATAGATATGCACACATGTAGACACATGAATATATAGTATGTCTGTTATAAAAATACACCTGTAACACACAATGACTTTTCCTTATTGCTGATTTAGTTTAAAACATAAATCCTGATGTCCTTTCCTGAAGTTTTTCCACTGTGTATGTGATTGTCTTCTTTCATCAGTTTGGATTTTAAATATGGAATCAAGTGGAACATACGTGAATCTCCCTGAAGGCAATTCCATTTAAGGACTCTGCACTGGCCATGTAGAGATATTTCTCCTGAGACTTTAAAGGACTTTGACTGCTCTGAAAATAATTTCTGAAAATAATTTCACCTACTCAGGAAGAGAAGGAAGACTAATTTTAGATTCCATGTCTATGGCTGGCTAGAGGAAGTACAAATATGCCTTTTGGTGTGGTCCAATTTACAGGCACAAGTAATCCACACACCTGAGGATGGAGACCTTGTGCACAGTGTGAGAAGGAAAAACTTCTCCCTCCCATAGAGGAATTCTGCAGATGTTTACTGTCCTTTGTGTAATTTTTAAGGCAGCACTGCTCCACTCCCTGCCCACAACCCCCTTCTTCTGAAAGGATCATCTGTCTACATGCTTGTACATTCTCTCTCTCATAGACATGAGAAATTTAAACTACTGACATTTTCTTCTGCTGCTGAAAACATGCTGAGTCCAAAATCAGAAATGTTTCAAGCTATAGATGGTAAATGAGCACAGGATAGTAAAAATAACAATAGCAAGACTGACTGTGCATATTTACAGGGTTTTCATTTTCTATTATCACTCAGATCATTGACTGACTTCTAGCTAGGGAACTGCTACAAATGTGCAACTTTGGCAAAGCCCGGAATGATACCACTTTCATCTTGTTTGTTTGTATAAAATAACATTTAAGAGTTTGAGAAGTCTGCAGATATCCAAAGACTATTACAACTGCCTTGCTTCTAAATATTTGTGTTACCTAACACTTACGCAGACCTCACTAAAGAAGTGGAAAAATACAAAATTCCTCTCTAAAGATTGATGGACAATTAAGTCCCTGCAGATCATCTTGTCTGGATTAGACTCCTGTTATGTCTCTGTTTCAGCAACTCTCTGTCTCATTCAAAATCACAACTAAAAATACTCTTCACCAGTACTTACCCCATTTCTTCTCAATTTCCCCCTACTCCCTCTTCATTATCAGTTAATTGCTATGGGTGTATTATTTTAATATGTAAAGCATCTGGGGAAATAGCATGCAAACAAGATTATCTACAACTTAGTTTTGTTTTACACCTCTATGAGCACAGTTCTTTTTACAAAAAGTGCACACTTGTTTCAAAACACCCATTCTGTAATTCTAGCAGAATTCATAAACAGTCTTCAGGGCACCAATAATTACAAAACATTGTCAGATTACTGTAGAACAACCACACAATAAAGGTGAATATAATACAGCTAAAAGAAGTATTTTGAATATTTACAACATCAAAATTAATTGAGCAGGAACTTATTCAGCTGCATCATTTCCATTACTGTCTCTTTCTTGAAAGAGACTCTAAGAGGTACAAATATCACTTGTACTGGTTCAGGTTTCTTGGTAAGAATCAGTTACATTGGCAGTCAGTGTCATTTCAGAGACTTGCAGAAGCTCAGATGTTAATCTGTTTTCCTGTCTTCTGATGCTATTTCCATTTATTTGCTATTGACCCTATGGAAATCTACTTAATCTATTTACTAAAAAGAAGAAAATAGTGACAATGTCATTCCTCACCAGAAACTAACAATCAGATATTTTTCTAGATGTACTGTGCTCTCGTATGTTAGCCTTATGCTATACAGCAGACATCAAGTTTCCTATTTTCTGGAGAGGCAGGAAATCAAACCCACAGTCTGGCATGGAAGAGATTACACAGTTTATGGGAACCTATTGTTTTGAAAGAAGAATCCATATATGATCCATATATCATAATGCATAAAAAGGGCCAAACCCACTCCTAAAGCAAATACATTGGGTTCAAACCAACAAAAACTATTACATCCATGAATCCTACTTTTATTAAATACAAATTACATTTCATATTTCAAAAGACTGCAGTACGTCCTCCTGTGAGTTCATTTCAGTGTTTTCAAAATAATTTGCCTTTCACTGAGGTTCAGGGCAGGCCTAATTTTCACAGATGGGAATGTATGATTGCAAACACCTGACAAGATTATGCTACAGTAATTACAGACTGCATTTATAGTCCACACAGGGCAACAAGACAACATGAACCTTCAAAATCACTTCTTCCCAAACAGGTGCATGTGCATCTTTAGGTTTTATTTTCAAGGAAGCCCAGGGTTCTTCTGTTCAGAAAAGATCATGTATAAACCACTTCAGAATGGGGAGACACCAATACCACAGAACTAGTCATGTACAGGGTGCAAGCTTGATGTTAGGGAAAGGCAGAAAGCCTTTAGGAAAGGTCTGATTTATTTTTCATCTTCCAAACACAGTTCATGTCTTAGCCACAGTGGTGACTCAATCTGGACTCTCATTCTAAAGTCTCAAAAAGTTTTGGAGAACTGATGTCTACAAGCACTCATCTGCACAACTTGATGTGTAGATTTTGGAAACAAACTTTGAAAAGGTTTCTAAAAGAGTAAGCACTTTAGTTTGAGCTATGAGGTGACAGCCAAGGTTGATATCAGCAGGAATGGAGGCAGGAAAAAAATTCTGTCATCCGTTTTGTGCAAAGGAGAAAATCACCCAGCAGCTACGTGGGACTGTTCTGTGAACTGTGATGACTCTGCACTCTGGGACTGCTGGTCTAGCCACTACTGGAGTTCATGACACCCTTTTACAGTTCTTACTTATGGCCAGATTTGTGCTTTTCACAGCTGGCAATATCTGGTCATGATGAAGCTTCTTTTGCATATGTATTAGAAGTATCAGCTCTCAATACCTTCCATACTAGTAATTTCACCATTTTCATTGGCAGAGTATTTCACTGTATATTTGCATTTGATAAAGTTTACTTCTGTTGTTTAAACTTAAGTTTGTATAAAGAAGAATAAGCCTGTTACTCCTAGTTGTGCATTTGGTCGCTCTTCTCTTTGTGGTCTTTTTTATACATTGGGAAATAATTTTTATGCTTCTCCTCTATATTTTGCTACACTGAACGTGGCTAGATCCATACCCATCCTTGTTAGTTCCTACTTTTCAAATGTATTTTCTTCTATGTAATTCTTTTTTTTTAATTTATTCCCTACTTTACCCGTTTCTTTCTACTTTATTCCATGTAGACTGAAGTCAGTGATAAAGTTCCTATGATTTCAGCAGCTCAGGATCAAGACATGGTTCCCAATACTCAGCAGAGTAATTTAAAATAAAATTTGCCCTTTCTCATTGCGTCATAGGTAGCTTGATTTTAGTACACAATTTCTAACATGTCCTTGACACCAGAGACCTCAGCAACATGAATATGAGCAGTTTGTGCACATATTTCTCTTTAAGACATAATTTAGCTTTTGTCCAAAAACATTTAACAGTAATTCAAGTTTTGTACATAATCGATTTTCTTTCTAAATCAACCAGCAAGGCATTTCTATTACTAAAGTTTATATTTTTGAAAGCAAAAAATATACTAAACCACCTGCAAAGCAGAAAAAGGAAAATTACAAACCATCAGGCATCAAATACTTTTATTTTAAGTATATTTCAAAAAATATATATAAATACTACTAGTCAAACAAAATAGTACTGAAAACACAGTTCTACATAAGGTATGATATCATTTTAAACAGGCTATACCCATTATTGCATTTAATGCCAGTACTCAGTTTATGAGCATTTCATATGCAGCTTATAGAAAAGGCTCTTACGTTATTTCATGAGTTTATTTAAATCATTTATTAGGATAGAATTTTCAAAGGTATCTACTCCACAGACATGTATATATTTTTATAAATTCTGCAACAAACAGCACAGGCAGAGCTATGTGTAGAGCTCATCAACACAAACATTTAGCAAGAAGAGAGAAAGAAATATGTTGCACGATTGTAAAGTAACCTGACAAAACCAGAGACTTAACTTTTGTTTATTTTTTAAAGTCCCCAACATAATGGATTTCCTAAGGGAGCAGACAGGACTTTGCTATCCATGCAAGTCTACTGATTTCAAACAAAAAGGAAATTTGAACTCAGGATGCACAAAGACAACTCAAATTATCTCATCTGACCAGACACGATGTCACACATGGCTCAGTCTAGATTACTCACAGATTGAGACAAATATTTGAAAGTTATTCATTTATTTGTTTGGGTTTTTTGTTAATTGTTGCATGATTAATATACAGGGTCACTCCTCACTACTAAGATAACAAGACAATTAAATCTATGTACTGTATTAATTGAATCTGTAACTGGAAAACTACCATCAACTCTCTCTAAAGAGTAAAGGTGTGTTTGCCAATAGCTTGTTTGCCACTAACGATTTAAAGAGATTAAATATATGAGTGTACACTTGCATTTCTATGCTTTACACTTCACTATCCACTTGTGGAGAAAACTGCACAGATAATGTAATATAAATAAGATAAGTTTGTAAAAAGTCTTTACAGATGTAGAGAGTGACAGGTATAATAAAAACAGATCCCTCAAAATCAGTCATACAATTTATCATCTGCTTCCAGTCTCCACGTGAACATTTTCTTAGGATCAGATTTGAATTAATTTCCCCTTATTTTTACCTGTTTATGTTTAAATCCCATTTAGACTTGATCATTATTCATAGTAATGTCAAAATACTCCTCACAGTTGTTTTTTTTTTATAAGTAGATGGAATCATAGGATCACAGAATGTCAGGGGTTAGAAGGAATCTCAAAAGATCATCTAGTCCAGCCGCCCTGCCAGAGCAGGATCACCTCGAGTAGGTCACACAGGAATGTGTCCAGGTGGATTTTGAAAGTCTCCAGAGCAGGAGACTCCACAACCTCCCTGGGCAGCCTGTGCCAGTGCTCTGTCACCCTCACTGTGAAAAAGTGTTTTCTAATGTTACTGCGGAACCTCCTATGTTCCAGCTTGAACCCATTGCCCCTTGTCCCGTCACTGGACATCACTGAAAAGAGCCTGGCACCGTCCTCCTGACCCTTGCACTTTATATATTTATAAATGGAAAAGAGAAACAAATTCAGACCATTCAATTGCAGATTCAAATTCCCCATCTCTAATCCACTTTGATATGGTTGGTGTAATGTACATGTAGAAAGATCCATAATATGGGCAAACATATTATTACATTACTATCTATGATTATTTATAAAGTATCCATAACATTCACTACAAATTATGCTCATACTGCATACCTCATTCAGAAATCTCTGAGATAAGAACTATTCCTTCTATTCACAGAACTTCTATATAAAGACACAGACAGATGAAATGAGCTGCCCAGTTTTATTCATTATCTGGGTAGCTAGAAATAGTCTGAAGCCTGTGGCAGAAATAAAGAGAATTTGTGCTTCTGGATGAGCAGGTTTTAAACTAGATCTAGAAGGACAGACCTCAGCAGAGGTTTCTCAAATCAGATGAGAAGGAGGGGGAAGGCAAGAGGTAATAGTTACTTTGCTGACTGCTTAAGTCTCCAACCTAATTTAGAAAACATTGCCATTTGTTCCAGTGGAATGTTTCTGAAAGATTGGGGTGGACTGGTTGATTTTTGTACAGGAAATGTTTCTTACAGCAGCAGGACAAGGCAGGTTCCAATGCATTACTGGACTCAGCATGACACGTAAGCCAATTAAAATCACATCATATATTCCACTTACTCAAGCCATGAGCACACAGCCATAATAAATCCAATTACAATATGATGATGTAACAGGCAAAGGCTATTGTTTATATAGGAGGCCAGAGTCTCTCCTTTTTTCTTTGTCTTAAAAAAAATAAATCTCAATTTTACTTAAGCAACTGTCATTTTGATAGTTTTTGTAATAAAAGAGAATCTGAGTATTTCACACTGTGGTCTCTCCTCACATATTTCTTTTGTGTAAGCAAAAATATTACAGGAATAAAAGAATTTTTTTAAATTGTAAGGTAGCCCATGCATCTTTTTGTATGCTTTCCTGTAAATAGGTTAGTCTTTTAAAAACCAAATGATGGTTCTTCAAGTGAAACCTCCAATGATATACATCACATTTCCAACAAACGACCAAGCTAGCACTGGGATACAGCACTGGTTGTACTATTGCAGAAAACAATATCTTCATCCTCTTTGTGAGTTTTTTCCAAGAATACCATAAAGCGAAAAGAAAATGTTAGTAACCTCTCTGGAAGTTTCATCTGGGGAACTAAGAGTACAAAGTGAGTTAAATCAGGGAAGTAACAAGATTTGTTTTCTTCAGTTGAAACAGTGGTGCTGAGTTTCAACTATTTTCAATATTTCTATTACTTTCCTATCTAAAGTAATATTATTAGACAACGAACATGGATAAATAGTAAGTCAGGATTTTATAGCTCACAAATATTCACAGCTACAGCAACTAGCATGTGAATGGCAACTTGTTTTGCAGTCAAATGGCTGAATAAACTACAAAAAGGATTTAAAGGGATGTTTAAAGTTTTCTTTAAAAATAACAACCAGAAAACAAACTGCCACCAGTCTCACTTTTCTCACATGTTCCCACACTCCTGCCCTGCTCTGGCAGGGGGGTTGGACTAGATAGTCTTTGGAGGTCCCTTCCAACCACTAACATTCTATGATTCTATAATATTTAGAATCGTAGAATCATAGAATGTCTTAGGTTGGAAGGGACCTTAGAGATCATCTAATCCACCCCCCCTGCCATAGGCAGGGATACCTTCGACTAGACCAGGTTGCTCAAGACCTCATCCAACCTGGCCTTGAACATCTCCAGGGAGGGGGCATCCACAACTTCTCTAGGCAATCTGTTCTAAAGTCTTGCCACCCTTGTACTGAAGAATTTCTTCCTAAGATCCAGTCTAAACCTATTCTCCTTCAACTTAAATCCATTTCCCCTTGTGCTATTGCTGGATATTTTGGTAAAAAGTCCCTCCTCAACCTTCCCGCAGGTTCCTTTCAGGTATTGGAAGGCAGTTATAAGGTCCCCCCAGAGTCTTCTCTATTCAAGACCGAACAATCCCAGCTCTCTCAGCCTGTCCTCATAGCAGAGGTGCTCCAGCCCCTGGATCATCTTTGTGGCCCTCCTCTGAACTCATTCCAAAAGATCCATATCCCCCTTATGGTAGAGACACCAGGACTGGACACACTATTCGAAGTGGGGTCTCATATGAGCAGAGTAAAGGGGGGAATCACCTCTCTTGATCTGCTGGCCACACTCCTCTTGATGCATCCCAGGACACGGTTGGCCTTCAGGGCTGCATGAGCGCACTGCCGGCTCATAGTGAGCTTATCTATCAACATCCCCAAGCCTTTCTCTTCAGGGCTACCTCTCAACCCATTCTGTATCCAGTTTATAGTTGTGCCTGGGATTGGCCTGATTCAGGTGAAGAACCTTGCGCTTTGACTTGTTGAAGCTCATGCAGTTTGCACTGGCTCATTTCTCAAGCCTGTCAAGATCCCTTTGGATGGCATCTCTTCCCTCAAGTGAGTCCACCGCACCACACAGTTTGGTGTCTGTCCTGGGTTTAGCTGTCATCGGCAAACTTACTGAGGGTGCACTCAGTGCCGTCGTCCATGTCGCTGACAAAGATGTTGAACAGCACTGGACCCAGAACAGACCCCTGAGGAACACCGCTTGTCACTGGTCTCTATGAGGACATTGAGCCATTGACCACAACTCTTTGAGTGCAACCCTTTAGCCAGTTCCTTATCCACCAAGTGGACCATCCAACAAGTCCATGTCTCTCCATCTTAGAGACAAGGATATCATGTAAGACAGTGTCAAATGCCTTACACAAGTCCACATAGATGACACCAGTTGCTCTTCCCATATCAACCAGAACTGTAACTTTGTCACAGAAGGCCATCAAATTAGTCAGACATGATTTGCCTGTAGTGAAGCCATATTGGCTGTCACTGATCACCTTGTTATTTTTCATGTGCCTTAGTACTGTTGTCAGGAGAATCTGCTCCGTGATTTTACCGGGCACAGAGCTGAGGCTGACTGGTCTGTAGTTCCCTGGGTTTTCTTTGTTTTCCTTTTTAAAAATGGGCGTTATGTTTCCCTTCTTCCAGTCTGTGGAAACTTTGCCAGACTGCCATGACTTCTCAAATATGATGGCTAGTGGTCTAGCAACTTCAGGTGCCAATTCCTTCAGGAGCCATGGGTGTATCTCATCAGGTCCCATGGACTTGTGCACCTTCAGGTTCTCTAGGTGTTCCCGGATTTGATCTGCTTCTACCCTGGCTGGTTCTTCACTCTCCCAGACCCAGCCAATGTCCTCTGTGACTTGGGTAGTGTGGCTCAAGAGGTCATCAGTGAAGGCAGACGCAAAAAAGTCGTTGAGTACTTCAGTCTTCTCCATATCCTCAGTAACAAGGTCACCTATATCACTCCGGAGAGACCTCACATTCTCTCTTGTTTTTCTTTTTTCTTTCACATCTATGTAGAATTCTCTCCTGTTATTTTTAATGTCTCTGGCCAGATTTGATTCTGTCAGGGCTTTACTTTTTCTAACCTGTTTTCTAGTTGCTCGAGAAATCTCCTTTTAACCATCCCAGGTTATCAGTTTTTGCTTCTACCCTTTGTGGATTCCCTTTCCCTTTGATTTTGGCCAGGAGTTCCCTGTTTATCCATATAGGTCTCCTGGCATTTTTGCCAGATTTCTTCCTTTTAGGGATGCAGTGCCTTTGAGCTTGGAGGAGATGATCCTTGAAATTCAATCAGCTTTCCTGGGCTCCCATTCCCACCAGGGCTTTGTGCCCTGGTATGCTACCAAGGAGGTTCCTGAAGAGGCTCAGGTCAGCTCTTCTGAAGTCAGTGTTTTTGAGATTGCTGTGCATCCTCTTCTTTGTTGCCCTTAGGATTTTACACCACCATCTGGTGGTCACTGCAGTCAAGGCTGCCCATGAGCTTAACATTGTCCATCAGCCCTTCCCTGTTGGTGTCTACGGAAGGATGTTCATAAAGTAAGAACAGTTTATTGCGTTGCATTGGATATTTTTTGTCTTGTTTTTCATTTTGTTTCGGGTTTTGTTTTTTTTGTTGTTGTGCAGGTTTTTTACTAAGAAGCATTAAGTGTGCTGATTTCATCAAAAAGATGCTTATCCCAAGTTAAATTTAAGAGATAAAAATTTTTGACACAGCTGATTTTTTTTTACTTTAAAAAGAAAAACTTTGAAAGAATAAGCAATTCTCCAGAGTACTTTAACTAGAAAACTAAGAGAATCTTAATTACTACAGTGGAAAAGTCTTCAACTGGAAAGACAGCTTCATTAAAATCAAAGCGTGTTGTCAGAACATGTCAATTGTAAAAAATGTGTAGAAATTATTTTACTGTTTAATCGTTATTCACTTTGACTTATGCATTATAATATTATTTTACGTATTTAATACTGTATCTTTACTATTGACATACTCCCAAGTACCACACACAAAAACATCATCTTTGACTTTTCAGTGCAACTGGAATGAATGAAAATATCAAAATCCTTGGGTTTACCCAAGAAAACTTCTGTGACTTGCTGTCACATACAGCACTAAAAATAATCACCTTTCAATTTCATTAAGTAAGTTTTCGTCTCCAACTTATACATGATTATGTAAAATCACGATCCATTGATTTGTTGAATTCATTTAAACAAACACTGAATCACCTGCAGGTTGCTGCCACCAGATGGGATGCTGCTTTCTGGAGGTTTGATGCTTGCACAGATTTTGTTTCAGGCCACTGCTTTGAGTCCAGCTGGACTGTGAGGCCTGCTCAGGCTTCCTAAAGCATTTTCAGTGCATTACCAAAGAATCTCTGAGAAGGGAGCAAGAAAATATATGGCAACAAAGTGGAAACATCATGTCCTAGAAGGAAGCTTTCTGTTGTCTGAATACATTAACTAACACCTCTTTCTTTAAAAATTAATAAGGTGCTGAGCATTGCTCTGGGAGAACTTCTGGCATAGCTTAGGCAGGATTTCCGAAATAAGTCTCACTATTTACATACAACACTTTGGAACATCTTCTTTACTTAAAAAAAATGTTCATGCACAACATTGCACTGTGTCCTTACATCACTTAGTCTACAGAGCACATAACAATTGCTTTATGATAAAATCTGTCTAATCTTTCTGTGTCTTCCTCTTCAGAGCTATTTTTCTACACTGTCATCCATCATTGGATACTTGCTTTGATACGTCTATGATGAATGAGACATTTATATTCAGTTTAGATGCTACAGAAGTTAACATTGTTTCTTCTGTTATGGAACAAAATGAGCTAATTAGTGACCTTCAGCTTTCAGATTAAAAATATTATTTTTTTTTTTTGTAAATGGAAACAAAACAGAGCACACAAAGCCAGCAAGAAAAATGTTTAAAGATAAATTGATGTATAACAAACCTGCAGTATGTCTCTCTTGGAGGAAGGAAAGGAAGAATAGGAAGCAGAGAAAGGAAGCACAAAGAGGCAGAACTAAGATTAAAGCTGTGCAAAGAATTGACTTCTTATGGATGAGTTGGAAAAATATATTTTAAAAAAACTATTTTTGCATAGTGTGGATTAAGTACTTACTGTTAATGAAACTGAAATAAGTAATTTTGCTTTCCAGGCTTGTAACAGGTTTTAAAAATCACCCTGATTAAAATCTAGTATTTTTTTTTCTTTTTAAATATGAGTTTAATTTTGAAACAGAATACTTCCACAATTTTGGTTGATAATTTTGAAATTTTTCTTCCTTTTAAGCTAAAAGCTTTCCATGTGATTTCATAAACGGTTATTGTTTCAAAGTAAAATGAATGTTTCTGTCCACAACTAAGCCATAGGAAAGCTAAAATTTGCTTAGTGTACTTATTACAATTGAAACTGGCAATCCTCATTATTAATACAGGCTGGTGGATGATGTGATAAAGAGCAGCCCAGTGGGAAAGGAGGTGGGGGTACTGGTGGACAAAAAGCTGGACCTGAGCCACCAATGCACGCTCAGAGCTGTGAAGGCCAATCGCATCCTGAGCTGCATCAAAAGAAGCGTGGGCAGCAGATGGAGAGAGGTGATTGTGCCCCTCTGCTCTGCTCTGGTGAGACCTCACCTGCAGTGCTGTGTCCAGCTCTGGAGCCCTCAAAATAAGAAAGACATGGACCTGCTGCAGCGGGTCCAGAGGAGGGCCACGAAATGATCAAAGGGCTGGGGCACTTCTCCTACGGGGACAGGCTGAGAGAGTTGGGGTTGTTGAGCCTGGAGAAGAGAACGCTCCAGGGAGATCTAATAATGGCTTTCCTGTACCTGAAGGAGGCCTACAGGAAAGCTGGTGAGGGACTGTCTAAGAGTGTGTGTAGCAATAGGACAAGGGGCAATGGCTTTAAACTAGAGCAGGTTGCATTTAGACTAGATATCAGGAAGAGGTTCTTTACTCTGAGGGTGGTGGAACACTGGAACAGGTTGCCCAGAGGAGTGGTGGAGGCTCCATCCCTGGAGGCATTCATGGTCTGGGGGCGTTCATGCATGGCTGGATGGGGCTCTGAGCAACCTGATCTTGTTGAGGATGTCCCTGCTCACTGCAGGGGGGTTGGCCTAGATGACCTTTAAATGTCCCTTCCAGCCCAATGCATTCTATTATTCTAGGATTCTACAAAAATCAGTAAATTATGATCTTTAAGGTCCCTTCCAACCCTGACAATTCTATGATCCCATGATTCTATGAAATGGGCAGCATAGATTTAAATAGACTTTAAGGGTGAAGAGTCAAGAATCCAGGGCAAGAGAGAGCAAGCTGGAGGTGTTCTCTCATATGAAGTCTTAATACTTCTAAAAGCTGGAAGGTTCAAGCAAGAGTTGTTTGTGAAAATCTGAGAGTTTTCTAATGTGGTCAACCACAAACAGATTACTAAAATGATCATTTCTAAGGTGCAAATCAGTGAAGGGTGGGTCTATGAACATTTGCAGCAGAAGAATTTGATCACATAAAGAGGTCCAACAGAGTACACATGACAAGCCCTGCCATTGCCTGTCTGAAATGTTTTATTATCAGATATGCCAAAAAAAAATCAGACTAATAAAAAAACCTCACAAAAACCAAAGCAAAAGCCACCCTCACCATTTTTCTATGCTTTCAAGTTATCTCTTTCCTATTCCACGGCATTGTTAAAGATTTTTGTTACTTCTGTCCATGTCGAGGGAAAAGCTGGAGATAGATCCATTGCAAGTTTCAACACCTGATTGAACTACTTAGTTTTAAAATTGAGTTGATGTTACATGCTCACTTCTGTTAACTTTTTTTCAAAAATACAATTGTTTCTTCTTGAGTAACAACGTTACAAGCATACACTCGTGTGCAATTTATCAGACAGGCTACGCTTCCCTGCTTTCAAGCAATGGAGTTAGCTCATCTTAAGGCGCCAATAGCTTTCAGTGGAAAAGTGCCAGGGCTTGGATGACAGGCAAGAGCTGAACGCAGAATCATAGAATGTTCGGGGTTGGAAGGGACCTCTAGAGATCATCTAGTCCAATCCCCCTGCCAGAGCAGGATCCCCTAGGGCAGCCACACAGGAACGCATCCAGGTAGGTTTTGAAAGTCTCCAGAGGAGACTCTACAACCTCTCTGGGCAGCCTGTTCCAGGGCTCTGTTACTCTCACATGCATGTTCCCAGCCTGTTGCAGTGCAAAGCAAACAGGTTAGTTTAAACCATCATTGTTCTCAGTACTGAAGAGCGACATCTATTTCTTCCTTGCAGATGAGACTAGAATTCTGTCATACCCTTGCAAAATGATTAAATTCTAATATGAATGTATTTTATTCCCATGAATATGCTTTAAACTAGCTTTAATATCCTAGTTCTCCTAATTACCACAGCAAAGTACAAACTCCTCTCTAGCTAGGACTGACAACCATCTTCTGCTTAAAGGTCGATCATCTAAGTAGTCTAAAATCTGCACAATTATTAGACTTCACCATGATTTGGAGAAGGCAGAAAGGGACAGAATTCCTTATCCAGAAAGTTAAACTGAACGCGTACACTCTAAGAACTATTGTTCTTATGCTCATCTTCAATCTGACCTTAGACAGTAAAAAGAGAACTTATATAGGGAAGAAATACAAAAGTTTTATTAAAAGAAGGTATCTTTTCTGAACTTCTGCAGGAAATCCCACCCCTCCAAAAATGTGTTCATGTGCTGCCAGAAAAGCTGATTTCATTTAACCTTTGGGAAACCAGGACCTTAAACCTCTGCTACAACCAGAGATGGGAGACTGGATACATAAGAGTGAAATTAGATATCTATTTGCATATCTTGACTTTGTTTAAAAGTTTCTTTACATATAAGCAGTGATTAAAGAGCACTACGTGACTAAGCAAGCAAGTGAAGCAGAACATACGGATCCTAATACAATATTCAGATAGATGTCTGAGAAATGAATTGTTGGATCCACCCCATGAGAGAGACTTCAAATTGAACACAACTGAGAGAGGGGGGTTAGAGAGCATCTGTCAGCATTTAGTGGCTGGCCCATCCCTAACCCCCAACATCTCTCAATGGCTATTACAAACAACTTGAACAATTATTTAAATTATTTCAGCCTTCTTTATTTTTAAAGAAAGAAAATAATAGCATTGTCTGTGTGCGCTGAAATGAATTTTGAAGGTTAATAAAGAAAGAAATAGAGTGTAAAGAAACTAATTTAAAGAACAGAATTTAAAACCCTGTTGTAAGGCTAATCTTCTATTCTGAACTGCTCAAGAGTGTCTCTCAGGGAAGTTTAACTTTTCGAATAAATGACACATAGTCTGATATACTTACATCCTTGATGGCAAATAATGAATTCGTACTCGCATGTATTCCACACAGAAAGATTCACAAAGTATAACGGCAAAACTTCCCACCCTAGAAGCATCTGAAATGCATTTATTAGTTCTGCAAAGTGAATAACTCTCACAACTTACTCTCAGACATGGTTCTTTCTCCCAGGAGTCTCAATACCCAAATGAGTCTGTAAGGTGAGGTGTTTGCATAGAGAAGCAAAGAACTTTGTTTTCCTGGGGATCTCACACCATAAGACACTACTCTGCCTCTCCTTAGGCTCCACAAACCCCAAATAACAAAATAGATAAAGTCCACAAACTATTAAAAATATTTAAAAAATGAGATTGAAAAATAATTCCACATTTCTTTTATTTGCCTTTTGGACTTTGAAATTTCAAAATCTTAATTTTTATTGTGTAAAGACAATCAGAAATCCAGATTACTCATAATCTATACTTATGAATAGCAATAACCAACAGGATTAACTCAAGTTTCCCTGACTCACAGGATCAAAAATTCTGGGGAAAAGACATGTTATTTGGCACATTTTCTGACCATATGTTTGGATGAAAGATATATTTGCCCATGGGTTTAGTCTGGAAAGATTCATGCGAAATAAAAGAATAAAGTTCATTATTCACTGCAGTTCACAAAATTAATGCTGCAGCATTTTTAGAATGATCAACTTGTATAGATCAGTGGTTTTATCTAGTCTATGCTTTCAGAAGAACCAGACTCTATATTGTTTTTAATTGTTTAGCTGCTGATTATACATTGTTCTCCACTTTGCAATTAGCCCTTTCTATATTTAGAACCTGCAACAGGATCCAAAATTACTTGTGGCTTAATAGAGGAATCCAGAATGCAAAACCCCAAAACAAACAAAGTTTCATTACTACTTAATGTTCCATTTTTTACCGGAAAACAACATTTTGTTGAAATAAAGTTAGGGTAGTCTTCTGACCCCCCCCAAATCACTTGAACACCAGCTTCAGAGAACAAAAACATAGCTTCAGGAGATGCTACCCAGGCATGGGCTATCTTCCAAATTAATATCCTCCGGTGTAAATTTCAAGTAGCCCCATTGACTTCTGCTAACTCCATTGGAGTTCCTGCTGGAGTGAAACCAGAGTGAGGTCAGGATCTGGCAGCTCATTATTGAAGGTTGTCCACGTCACATGCTGACTACTTTCTAAAAATAATCCCACTGTAAGAGGGTTAGCTATCTTTAGTCCAAAATAAATACATCTGTCTACTTTAAGCTTTGTGATGGAGGCGGTTTGTAACTTCATACTTAAAAGGTGAAGTAAGGCTTAAAGGTGCTTTTGAACATTTACCATCCAGAACAGTAATCCCAAATACGCACCGCAACATGCATTTCACTCTCCGGTCCCAAAACAATTACGAAATATACAGCCAAGCCTTTTTTTTTTATTACTTTTTTACACTATAAGTGATCTCTCTTTGTTTTTTATTGTGAAACAGCTCCCACCTTCACCTGTGAATTACTAGAACAAGATCAGACTACAGCAATAGAACAAGCTGGTTCCAAACCATCTATTTGCTATCATGATTTGCAGACTGATTGAAAACCAAAGTGACTTTATTATAAAGTAAGCTAGTTTAAAGAACGACTTAAGATCAATTAATCTGAAAGTACTACAGGGATTGTTCTGCTGTTTAGGGACTGACAGCTGCTCTATTTTGCCTTATGCCAAGCCCCACAGGAGTCTTTTTTAAAACTGGTAACAAAGGGAAAGAAGTAGCAGAAGGGAAGGAAGTATAAAAAGATTTACACCTGACATTTCTATCCTACATGATAGATGATTTTTTTTTTTTTTTTTTTTCTGAAAAAGTGCTATTGAGGGCGATCTCTGGGCCAGGGCTAGCCAGTGTGCCTAGAAAACAAAGTCAGAGCAAGTGTTATCACATTGAAAGAACTTGGGCCACTGTTAAATGCTCAATTTTTCAGTAATACTAGTAACTGAAAATGAGTGCTAAACTCTGTCTCTGCACTGTTAGAAGTCAATATCTTTTCTTGAAAAAAACACATCTGCTTTCTCCCCTGGAGCACTCCAGAGAATGACACCAGGTACACCCGCCCAGCGCATGAATAGCACTTTGTAATGTTTATTTCCTATTTCCTCTGATAGTCTGCCTTTAAGAGTGGAGATGCACATACCCTTTTATTGTTTCTTCTGACACAAAAAGTTAAATTCAAACAAACAAACGGTTGTGCCTTACTGTTACATATGGTCTATTTATGACTGAAGCTGGTTCAGAGGCAATACTTTTTCCTACAGCAGACATTCTAATCTACTTACTCTGTTCTCCAGTAGGATTTATCAGTCTCAGCTGTTTTCACTCCACACACGTTTTCCACAAAAAAGACAAATAAAAACCCACCAAGCCTGAATGGACTGTTGGAGGGTGACTGTGAACAAGCTGTAGAGCACAAGTCTAAAATCTTACATGAAAGACACAACCAGTCTTTGGCGAGGGATATGCAGGAATTTTTCCAGCACTGAAACATTCTGTTATCCTAAGCAAGATCTGTGACTGTGATAAAGGGAGCTTCAAAGTAGCCAGTTTTTCCAGTACTGAAATATCATGTGTACAAAGACAACAGATGGATCTCCAAAGCCAGTAAGGTGGCTCTTTCTGCACTTCACTGCCCAGTTTCTGTCCAGATCAAATTCAAATCCTTCTGGCATGGTTCCTACTAACCAAAATTTGACAGAGACTGATAGGGATACTGGCTAAACAAGAAGCCTCCTATTGATCTGTAATTACCCATAAGTTCTTTTAATATTTTATCAATGGACTTTTCAGTGAATATACTTTCACATGCATATATGTACACAGGTACAAAGCCTCGGAAGAGCTGTAAACGTGTTAAATATGAAATTTTGTTTCGACACATCATACAGGGTTTGACATTTTCCACTGAATCTTTGCATGAAAGGTAACAATTCCATACATATTCATTAATTTGGAAGCATCCAAAGCATATCTATTTAGAAATTGTGATTTCAATACAAATACTTTAACAGATTGTATTTCATGTATATATCTTTTTATGACATAAGGAATTACATTCAAATGTGGAAAAACTCCGCTCTGGGTAATTTGCATCCTTATGTCCTATTATAGATTTTCCTATTTGTATTTCCATCTGGTCTTCAATATCCTTCTAAGTTTATTACTTTAATGAGATCATCTTGGGTTTACATATCTCTAATTTTATTACTATTTGGAATTAGCATTACCTGCTTACCTATCCATAAACTCTTTAGCCTTACCTTCTCAGCATAACAATGAACAATGTTTAGTTAATGCCGCTACAGAACGAACAAAAGGACTAGAGGTGAAATAACCTTGTTCTGAAGAACGCCTAATTAGGAAAAGAGTTCATGCCAACTCTTTTCTTAGATATTCATAGCCTGTTTCTGAAAAAAAAAAAATAGTTTAGGCTTTACAACCAAAGATTGTGATCCATGTTTGATGGAACTCTAGCTTAATCTTCTCCACTGGCTTATAATATAACCTTGAGCAAGCTAATGTGTTTGTGTCTTTGGGAAATTATGAAAAATATATGCACACCTGTAGAGGTTTCAGAATGTCAGATATGTTAGCAGAATACTTTGAACACAGACAGAGCTTTGAGTAACCTGCCCTAATGGGACATGTCCCTGCCATGGCAAGGGGCTTGGAACTAGATAATGATAGAAACTTTCAGACCCCTTCCAACACAAATGATTCTGATTTTATGACTATATAGCTACTATGCACAAACATTGGTGGGAATTACTTAATGCTTCTGCTTTGTGAAGTGCATAGAAATTTGGGGCAAAAGCCCTGGCCAGGCATACAATCAAGACACATAATACCTACTAGTATTTATGGTTGCATAGGTAATGCAAGAGACATGACTGGAAGAGTTACCAAATCCAGTCCACTCTTCATGTAGAAACAGGTCCTGTTTTCACTTTCATAATACTACAAGCTTCACCCAAAACTAAGGGTTTGCCCTTACACTTTCCCCTGAAAACTGGTCTAGCACCTTTGGGTAATAAGGCGCATCTTCCAATTTCCAGGCAACATCTGTTCATGGACAATTTATTCCAATTTACTCCTGTGCCAAGATTGCTCTTTCAGTAAAGTATCTCTTTTACCACCTTTGTGTTTGCACCTTGGAACAAAGTGATCGTTTATGAACACACATTTTTCATCCTATCAAGCTCTTCTCTTTACTGTCATAAAATAGTCTCTTAATATAACTGGTAGAACGATATCTTTCTCCGTTTCTATCACAATTCCAATTTGTCTTCTTAAATATTCATTACGACCACTGTGCATCAAATTCCAGACATGGTCACACCAGTTTAATTAGTCCATGCTGTTTTATCTCCATCAACATTTCATGTTGATAAATCTCTCTCTGTCTCTACATTATAGTAGAAATACTTAGTGCAAAGTTATGTGATTTTTTATCAGATAATCTTAGGTTTCATCTTATTTGTAGCCTTTTATGATATTCCATTCATCTCCTGTACTGAAAACTCATCTATTTTCTGTATTTTACAGTAACATCATTAAAGAAACCATTAAATATAATTTGTCCTAATAATGATCCTTGTTATTTCTATTAATAGAATCCCTTTCAGACCAATAGTGCCCTTTTAGCAAAGCCTACTATTGTTAGCTGGATTTCTTTATGGTCCACTAGTCCATAATTCTTTTATTAATCCTCATTTTCTAAGATTCACCTAATAATTTCCTATGTGACACCATACTAAATGCTTTTCTGAAATCCTGACAGATTAAATTGAGCTTTGTTTGTAGAAAGTTATTTGTGTTTTTTTCTTCAGAAAATCAGTTATCTTTTAAAGAGAGAGAAAAACTTAGCATGTAGTAGTAAACCCATGATGCATTTCTCATTTATCCACTCTATTCCTAATTATTCTTCCTTTCAAAATTTGTTCATATGTTTCTCATGCACTCTAGGTCAGCCTCCTCTACATTCCAAGTCTTGTCTATATTAAAATCCTCTAACTCTTCATTCCAGTTGACTTCACTAATTAGTTTTCCTAGTCTCTCAGTCTTCACTTTTTCAAAATTAAAGTCCTTACTACAGACCTATTTTTGTTTATTCTTCCATTTAATTTAAAGTGAATAAACTTCGGAATATGCAATCTATTTTCTTTAACAACTTCTATAATATTTTGCTGAAAATAAGTTCAGAAGACAATCACCTCTTTTTGGTCTGTTGATTGTCTGGTGACAAAAGGAATACAACTGAAACTTACTGCTATAGGACAGGCTATAGCTGGATGTTTTCAATATTCCATTGTGACAAACCTTGCTGCAGTTTTCATTCCTGCCGATATATGGCAGAATTTCTCCTCAATGGCCCAGAAAAGCCTACAGAAGAGTAATAATATAACCCAAAATGGTCCTCTTGTCATACTTCCAGCAACAGCTTTTAACTGTTGTCTATCCTGTTGAGTATTTTTTTTCATTTCTCTGATGTATCACAAACCTCATCCTTTTACGTCTACTGATCTCACTCAATGTATGGATTTCTCTCATTTTCCCTCACCTTCTGGTGTTACTTTATCCATTAATGCCATTTCTTATGTATTACACTAAAATCAGCCCTGACAACTACATATTTTTTTTTTCTTCAAATTTATTTCATGGTATGAAGCAACAAATTCTGAGCTCCCCATTTATTTTCAATTGTTTATGTTTTCAACCTTTCTTCCCCAGGAACCTGAGGGATTTAACAGACGGAAAAAAACCCCAAACACCAAAAAACTCCACCGATCAAAAAAACCAAACAGGTTTCCATTGTTGTTTTTCTTACCCCAGCATGGCAAAGTGTTATTTTCTTGCAGCACAATGGCATTGCTCCATCATTTATGGAGAGGTAAATGAGGCACCGAAGAAAATAGCACGGTAAAACTAAAGCATATATTTGTTAAAGTCACAAATTCATTTCTTATTTAACAGTCATGGTTTTATAATCCAGTTGTAACATTTTAAATCAAAAGTATTAATTTCTTGCAGAACTATAGATGAGGTGTTCTTTAAAATAAAGCATGGTTAGTAGCAGCCACTGAAAAATACCAAACTTAAAACTTATCCCGCAGGCACAAAGAAGAATCTTAGTAATCAGGAATTATAGCTCATGTCCGCAAGAGATCTTTTCCATCAATAATACAGAGAAATACACGACAAAATATGTGGTGTTTGTGTCATATATTATGTCTATTATCCTCTATGGAGCTTACTGTTTTTTCTTGATTTTTGTCTGTCTGGCTGTGCTCATTTTGTCTCCTAAAACAAGGTAGGAATTTTCTCTTCAAATATATGTATATTTCAGGGTAATTACTATCAATATAATAATATTTTGATACATGTGGGCATCTCTAAACAAAACTGAAATAGGAGGAAACAGATAATTTCTGAAATAACTTTTTCAAGCTTCATAAAGTAATAAATATGAAATTACCAGTACAGACTTTGACTACAAAGTACCATGAGCTTCACAGGAAACATGACTTCTTTCTTTTCTCAAAATTATGATTTCTTATCAAACCACTGCTGAAGTCAGTGGAGTTCGCTGTTTGGTAAGCATAACTTCCTCGCCGATAACTTTATTTCAACTGAAGCATGTGACACTTAGACTTTAACCTTATTTTTATTGATATGGTAGTGTCATTTCACTAGATTCTTCTCACACAACAGACATGAAAATGTGGGCTGTTGTAACTGGGCATACTAAATTACTGTTCCAAATCAGAGACTTACCTAATTCACTTTCAACAAATGTATTTTTGAAAAAAAATAGTCACCGTAAACAAGCTGGTTTTGTTATGCTCAGAAAGCCTGTGCGCTAAACTTGCAGCAGTCACAAGGAGCCAGGATGCATCCTACAGTGTATCAGCCTGAAATGTTGCCACCCAGCCAATACGGCCTCAAGACATCCTTGGTTTCAACAAAAAGCTGTCACAATTCCCTGCAGATGTCCTTCAAAGATATTTTAGAAGTTGTTTCTTAACAAAGAAAGACTTGCCTGAACTGGATAAGACTTATTGTAAAGGATAGCGAAAAATAAACATGAGATTGTTCTTGTAGTGCTGCTGAACCTTTACAGATACACAGAATCATAAAACCATGTTGAATCTTTGGCAGGTAATGAGCTGAGAAAGGAGTTTACGGAGGAGGGAAAGGTGCTTGTGTCTGTACTTCCCTCCCAGCTGGGCTGTTTACAGAGTCTATCAGCAACATCTGGTCTCCCACAGACCAGTCATGAAATGCTGTATTTGATCTCTGCTCCCTTGAAGGACTTTTAACACCATCTCCTTGATGACGGCCTCTGTAAGGGCACCTGGGTGTGATGTTTCTCCCACGCTGCACTGTAAGCAGCAGCTTGAGGAAAGCACCCTGCCAGCTGTGTCCTTCACCTCCATCTCTGGAGCAGCAATGAACACTTCCTGAAGAAAGGCAGTGGCGACCTGCAGCAGCTTGGTGCCAGGAATCAGGACGTCTTTTTGAAAAATCCATCATAAAAACCCAGCCAGGAAGAGGTTCAATCTCAGGCTTTCTTCTGGAGGCACCTAACAGGGGCCCCAGTGCCCTCAGTGCTGTAACCTCCAAGGACCTGTCCTCCCGCCCACCACTCCAAAGCCATGGAGAATACTCCATTCCAAAACCTAACCTTGGAAATCTCATGGCTTTACTAACCCACAATGTAGACAAATAAAGGGGAACGTGCAAGCAAAGGAAAGGTAATAGAAAATAACATGCCTGATAATGTTTAGTCTATCACTTCTAAATTTTCCAGGAAGGAATAACAGTCCCATAGAAGTTTTACATTCCAGTCCTCAACCCCACAAGAAGGATCATCAGAAACGAAGCTTCCTGCCCCCATTTTTCCCACTTTCAGAAGGCCCTATGCAGACTGCACCAGTGCCCATTACTGTATTTAGTACTTCAGCTTTTCCAGAGAGGCTTGGGTACAGTTTACCAGTTCACCATGCAGTGGTTTCATTATTAAATCTACATAAGTGAAGTACAGAATCTAAATTCTAAGGATTGTAAAGATGTCTGAGCAATGGCAGGTTTTCAGAAACATTTTTTGAGGCAGCTAAGGTTTATTTTGGGGGGTTATCATACAGAAAATACATTTATAATGTCTTGCATTTTTTATTACAGTGCAAATGTAGGAGGATAAAAATGAATCTATGTGTTCATATCATTCAACTTTGCAATGTGAATTGCAAATAGTGTGTTATTTGTTACCAGGCACAAGACCGATTAACTTTGTCGACTTGGCAAGGATCCAAGTTTATAAAAGACGGATAATATCGACTTTAAACAGACTTCAGAAAGCCTTACAGGATAACATTTAAGAAACAAATCCAAAAATAGCTGAAAAGTTACTGCATTAGGAATACTGATTTGTGTTACAAAGCTGATAACAAATTCTTAGCATGATCTACTAAAATATCTTTGAAAACTCTGCTGCTATTATTAAAAAACATAACAGAATTTAAAACCAATATAGCTCAGAAAAAAAGAAAGAATTTTCTTTTCATCTAGATGCATAACATGCAAGTGCCCAACTGTTTTTGTCAGAGGATGTCTACTTCTGAATACAACTTGTCTTGGAGCAATCATTTGGAATATTGACAGACAGTAAATCCTTTTGGTAAAGAGAAGAATGCTAATACAGGGGGAAAACAACATGCAAAATAGTAACAGAAATAACAGAGCAGAAGTGTACAGAGTACAGTCTGAAAAACTGTACAACTGAGATAAACTTTCATGTATCTAGCATCATGATGTATTTTATTAAAGATATTTAGATAATTGAAAGTGCAAATTAGTGTTGACAAAGCAGCTAGATACAGAACAATTTCACAATTGCTAGATGATTTATCTAGGCATTCAAAACAAATCAGCAAAAAATATGCTTCTGCAAATAAAGTTATTTTATTTTTCACTAAAAGAAGATTCCACTCAACTATTCCAGCAACTTTGGTTAGTCTGCTTTATTTGTTGATTTTTGTGGTGTTTTTTTTTTCCCCAGAAAAATTAAGAACAATAAATGGTGACTTAAAAACAACTAATACACTCTCATTTAAGTAAATTAATTTAAGTTTTTTGAATTAAGTTTTTTCTTTTGTGATTCATCTCAGTAGAAGAAAACTAGGTTGGGAATACAGTAGTCCTGCATTTGAAATCTGTTGCTAACATTACTGCTTTACATCAGGAAAAAAATATTTGCTACATAGAAAAACCTAAACCCCAAAAGCCCCCACAGAAATACCCTCAGGTACATAATTGTTGTATTCTAAATAAAAAAACCCTCCTTTACATTCTCCCACCCACCCCTTTTTTCCTATAAAACCCAAATACACAAACCACAACCAAACAAAAATCCCCTAATGCAACATTTTGACTGCTTGAAGAACATGGTATCATTCCCTTCCAGACAACTATTTAAGAATTAGAGCCTCAGGGTAGATTTCGATCTTACTAAGAGCAGTACAGAGGAAGTGTTGTTTTCTTGACTTCAGTAGATTTACAGTTAACTGAGATCAGAATAAGACTTGAACCACTTCTAGGTTAGGCTGAGATGACCAGCCAGATGCTGCAGTTCTCCATGCAGACAGTGTCTGAGCACTGGCACAGGTTGCTGAGAGAGGTGGGGAGTCTCCATCCTTGAACATATTGAAAGGCATCTGGGCATGGTCCTGGGCAACTTGGGTAGCCCTGTTTGAGCAGGGAGATTGGGCCAGATGACCTCCAGAGGTCCCTTCCAAACTCAATCACTCTGTGATTCTGTAATGACTGCTTACACATTTTCTGCTCAGTCAGTGCTATTCTGTCACTACAGACAGACCTAAAGAGATCCCATTTCTTAGCCCGAATAACTAGAGAAATACTACAAAGAGAGAGCCTCATATTGGATTCCCATCACCGGGAAAGGAAAGAGACCTCTACCCTTACCATCTCCATCAAGTCTTGAGTCACTATTCTAACTGGTGATGTGGACTCACCAGTCAAAATAAGTGCTTTTTGCTTCCAAAGCCAGAAAATCCCATAGGCAAATATTCTCTTTCTGTGTCCTTCTGCTGTGGGCTGCCACCTGTGAACGCAAGGTGCTAAGCTCATTTCCTTTGGAAGTGAGACTTGTGCCATCTGCCTGCTATCCCCTCCTCGCCCAACAAATAGTTTTTAGAGCCATTTCTAGTTTTATCAATGTTAAAAGGAGATAATTAAATGTCAGAAATAATGTTTGAACACTGGCAGCTGGGCAGAGAGACCATACAGGTAGGGCTAAAGTGAGAGCTCGACATTTGCAATCCCTTTGGCTTGCCTGTTGGTCCATCAGCTCCATTTACGGACTGGTGCACAGCTGCCCCCAAACAGCCCCAGCACCAGGCATTTTCATCCAAGGATCTGGAAGTCACGTCCAAAGGGCTGGAAGAACTAATGCAATTGAAAGAGTAAATGTGGAATAAGGGTGTTTGCATCTGGAGTAGACAGAGTGGGAATGCAGGACAAACATCCAGAGCAAAACAGACTTTCTATACTCTTGCTTAAAGGAACAACTTCTTTACTTCTTATCTCCCAGGCAGCACAGATATGTACTGATTCATGCTAATTTCCTATAAGGGGGGTAACATTTTCAGAGTGCTGTGCCTTGAAATGAAGGATAACTCTCAATGCCAGTCTCTGCTAGCCAGTGCTGTAGTACAGATTGCTGTATTGAACCAACTGGTGAAAAAGGGAGGCTCTACAGATCATTTCCTTAACACTTGCTTCCCCTTGCTTACACCAAGCCATGTAGCCCAGAAACTCTTTGCTGCAGATCACGTACATGAGCCTTATGCAGTGACTTGAGATATTTGGAGTGGTGGGAAAAGGTCAAGCAAATCCAGTCCTCCTCTTCTAATGTGCAATTCAAAGGCAGACTTGGTCAATATTGTCCTTGTTAGCATGAGGGATCATTGCATAGGAAGAAATGTCCAGCTTATTTTGGGGAAGAATGGCAGAAACTAGGGATTTTAGGTGCTTATGGCACATTCATAGGTGGATAAAGCAAGATGATGATAAATGTAAATCTGAATCACTGAGAAAAAGACTTCTGAAAGCTTTTTAGAAAAGCTTTTTAAAATGTTATGTCTCCCATACTGAAAGGATGGAAAAAGGAGTATTATCCAAATATTAAAGTTTCCAAGATGCATCTCACCCCTCCTTCTCTCAGTCCAATTCAAATAACTATGTAGGGGAGAAAGAAAGAAAAAAACAAACTGGAGAGAACTAATCAAAGAAGCTCAGAAAAGTGAGAACATTCCCATCAGCTTCTGCTTTTATCCCTGGAGACATCCTCTCACCCATTCACAAATCCAAGTGTTAAAAGAATCTCCTTTAATACTTTGTTATCACAATCAGCTTTTCCATCATAACTTGTTTTTTTCTTGTTTGTTTTCTCAGCGCGAAGCCACAGCAAGGTTTATGCTTAGTTTACAATTGACCTATCCTCTTTGAACATGCCCAGACAACAGGAAACTCGTTTCTCTGGAAACAGGAGCTAGTGCAATCTTTTAGTACTCGAATTCATTTAAAGCTGTTCACACATACACAACAATAAGGCACCAGACCTTCAGCATGTGATTCAACTTTACCAGGCAAGGTAATGAAGGAGAACACTGCCAGTGGCACGCCAGCCTATAAAATGAATTGGTGCAATTTAAATATGAACAAAAGAAAAATTCCAGCATCTAAACCACTTAGTTTGTTTATAAAGTCTTATAGTGGTCATAATAATAAAGAAAGCAGCAGAAACAATCTCAGGGACATTTGTGCATCATGGAGGTGTAACGTGATCTTTTCAACGATATGGAGGCAGCATGGCCACATACACTGAAAACCCCTTTATGAAGAATAACACATTAGGCCCTGCTAGGACTAATGAAACTGGTTTTAAAAGTTCAAGTCAAAGTGAAGGCTTCCTAATTTCCCAATTAACTGATTTTCACCTTTAAGGAGTGCAGTTGGTGACTGACAGTTTGTCTTGGATACAGCAGACACAGGTGAAGGTGATACTGGTATCTGCAGCCCGTTGTGCTTTCAAGGCTGTTAGTAGTCCCAAAATAGGTATGCTAGAAGTAAAACACATACTAGTTTCTCAGCCACTGTCATTCACAGGGTAGTATTAACATAAACCTCTGCTTAAGGTGCTTTAGGACAAAGCATAGGACTGTAAATAGCAGTGGCTAAGGAATCAGCACAGGAATATTGCTCTTGCTTCCATTGCTGTTTGGACAATAACCTGTATCTCTCTGCAGAAAGTAGAGATGGTAACATCTTTAATTATGTTCACTTAATTAAAAAAAAAAAAAAAGTCAAAGCTCAGTTTCCTCACTTTCGCAGTATTTTCCAGCGTATAGCAAGGTTTCTGACTTTGCTGATATTTCCCACAAAATTCCACCACATTTGGATGTGCTTAAATCTCATTGTTCCTAAATGGTCTGTGACCAAGAATGTTTACAGGTCTTTATGGTGCCTTCAGACTTAAATTAGAACTGCAGGATGGTGCATAGCAGGGAGAAAGAGTTAATTTTCCCATAGAAACATTCCAGGAGGGAAGCAAAGTAATGGATTTTTAATAGACTGGGCAGGAATACTTATATTTCAACCAGGGAAGACAACCTCAAAATACTTAGTGATATTTTAGTTACGACGATAGAATTGGATTTTATTTGAGGAGGAAGCAAAGACTAATTAGGAATTGGGATGCAAGGGTTGAGGGGGGTGACAAGTAAGGAGAAAAGAGGAGAGTAATCAAAAGCTACGGTCATCATCTGACATGGAGGAAAACTCCACTGTTCTGACACACACATAATACAAACATGTACACACACACATTCATGCAGATATTTGTATATAAAATAGCACAACAAGCATGTTTCCAAAGCCCCAGGTGAACACTGTTTTAAGAAGAAAGATATTTTTCTAATAATAATGGCTAGGTTTGTATTTCAGGGAGGTAACTATTACAATAGCATCATTAAAACTTCAGACAAATAGAATTGAGTCAAGGGACACTGCCACAAGAATACCTGATAAGAGGAAACAACCACGCATTCCAACTTTTGCAAAATCCATTTGAAAATCAGCTCAATTTAGCTTTGTTTGCCAGATCCTTTAGCATATTAACAACATCTCAATGAATTAGGCTAAATTCTGCTGATAGACCTAAAAGTGTGTATACTTGTCCTTAGTTGTTACAAGAACATGTATCCAAGAGCTTCTTGGGTGTTTGGGGTAAAACTAAGGCAATTACCTTACTTAAGTAGAAAAGATTAGAAACAGCATAGCTGTTGGCAAGACTACTAGTTTGGAGTGATATTTTCTTGAGCCAATGCCAAATTATAGACTGTTTTAGCATTTTGAGTAGATTGCCAACACTGAGGGAGGTGTTGACAATCACAGCTGATTGGAGTCTCAGTTACTTTTCACCATCTTTCCACTAACTAAAGAAGCCATATAATTACTGGCAGTTTCTCCACTGCTTTCAGGACATGTGTTTGCAAAATGGCCTCAATGTAGTCAAAGCACAGGTACAAATCCAAAATGAGAGAGTGGCTTGGGGACTCAGAAAAGCCCGAATCGGTTGTCTCCCCTCCTGTGGGCAAGAAAGTCAAGTGGACTTTCCAGGTATGTGCACTGAAAAAAAGTACAACTGCAAAACTACTGGAACTCTAACATGAGCTACTGGGGTAGTAGCTACCACAGAGCAGAGAGCTGCTACTCTGTCCATCTGTTCTTGGAGAGAGAGTTTATCTGTCTGTGCAAAAATCTTTTCTTACCAGGACAAAAGGCAGTGCATTAAATTCTACAGAAAAATCTCTATGTCTCATCTCCTTCATTAAAAGACCAAAAATCTTGCTACCTCAAAGGATCATTGTGAAGAACCAGGAGAGATTTTGAGGTGTCCAAAGACAGTCAAGGTACATTTGAGAGAGAGATAAACTACAGTTGTTAATTGGACCTTTCCTTGATTTGGTGAAAGAAATGTAACTCCACGAGGGAAGCAAGATTTTTATACTGAAAAGTGCCTATAGCCTGAGGCTTTATGTCACCACTGTGACTACGTCTAGGGATGCTTTCTTAGACAGCCACAGGCAAAAGGATCCTGACAGCGCGCTTTTACAGGATCCTTCCTGATGCAAGGACTCCAGAGTTTGTTCAAGAGAAAAGGACCTTCAGGCAGACCAGTTCCCACCAGAAGGGAGAGAAGACTAAGAGGAACTGCTTAGGTAGTCAATTCCAGCTGCGTCCTGTTGGAGTTCAACATGCCAAATAACCCTGAAAATCAACTGACCAAGCCTTCAGACAGAAGCTAGCAAGTTCTTGACTCTTATATTGGAAGTTCATTTCAGATGCTCATTCTCTGAATAGTTACAAAAATCCTTCTAATCCTCTGAATAAATTTTATTTTTTCATAAGTGTCTACAGCAACTCCTGATTAGATGAGCCAAGAATTCAAGGAGCATGATGCCTTCCAACACAATTACCTGCAAAAATTCTTGATGAGAGAAAAGACAAAGTACTTCCTCTGCTTTAAGGACACATTCATTAGTTTGGGATAATCTACAGATTACAGAATAATATTTTACACTATGCATCAAATGCCCTGGTCCATTCTCTGCCACTTGTAAGACCTGTCTTCCCAAACTCACTCAGACTTCTCATTTATGGCCTGTTAATCTTATAAGCAGAATTTTATTAATATACTCCTGTCAATAAACTGGAAGTTTCATCTGTCTTGACATTAATAACTATATGTACTCTTTTTCTGGGGTTTTTTGTGGTTTTTTTTTCAGATAGCACCATAGTTTGCCATCATGGTCCAGGCAACTCTGAAGAAATTTAACCTGAGACAAAGACAAAGAGGGGCAGAAGAAGAAAATCTCTGAACTGCTGCTTTCATGGGAGAAGCAAAGGTGGTCAGAGTCTTGAATTATGGTGGATTGCAAGAGACAGATGATCATTCTCACTGTTTTAGACAAACAATGATAGGATAACATAGGGAACTGAAAAGATCTTAATTCAGTTATATTTACAAAGAAATGTAATCTTTAAATTTTCAAACTCTGTGGGACTTTATCCACAGTAAATCAAATAAAAAAAAACCTCAAAAACTAATGAACAAGAAATATTTAATTTTTAAAAACATACTCAGTTAAATAGGATGTGATGTCAATATCTCTTGTGTAAAAGTCTTTATCACAGCACAGAGACTTATCCAAAATGTTTTACGGATAGAACTTAAAAAATCACTGATGAAATCACAGAGCTCTGGAGAAAGTAGAATATCAAATTTGCTTTATTTATTATTGTTTATATTTCCTGAAATCAAAATATTCATGCATGCCTAATGAGATATGAAACTGGATTATTTAATTTCTCTTAGGAGTATCATCCTTTAACTTGCAATAAAGGAAACAACTTGTGTGTGTGTGTGTTCTATAGAAAACTGAATGATCTTTAATTGATCTGATATATATTACATCCTTCAAAGAGAATATTCTTCTATGTTATATGATAAATTTGTGCAGTGCACAGTCTTTGAAATTCTTTTAGGGAATGGGCATCATTAAAAAAACGTGGCCTTGAAACGTGATCAGGAGGTAGAAACGAAATATTCTAAAAAGTAATCAATGATTCAATATCTTTGTACCACATTGTCTCTCATCAAAATTAAGACTGAAGTAAATCTACAGTACAAACTATGTTTGATGTTTCCAGCCCTATTTGTTCTCAGCTCACTGAGTTTGTGAGTTTTAATAACAAGGGAGTTGTTTCTACTGGATGCCCCAAGAACTCTACACACAAAATAAAAGAACTACAAAATAAGATGTTTTTTAAAACTGAAAACCAGAGTGAGATTTGCCATATCCTAGTTTTCAGGATAAAACTTTGATGAGAAGTTTGTGTTTGTTCTGAGAAATGCAGCTGTGCTTTGGAACAGAAATCTGCCACTGGTGCCTGCAGTGCCTATGACAGATAAGACACAAGCACCGTGGCTACCTTAGAAATAAGACTGAATGCTTTAATGGCCACAGATAATATTTATGACTCGATGCATTCAGATGTGTCACGAAGCTCATGTTGGAAGGTGAGAAGTGATCAGTGAAGAAAACCATTATTCCTGTACTCATACTGAGTACTGTCAAAACACAGGCAGTATTTATGACACATCTCATCATTTGGCATCTCCCAGGCTTGCTGTGCAGTTGTACGGCCCATCTCCTGCTATGAGATCCCACCAGCCTGCTGATGAGCTGCGTAGGGATGTGAGGCCATGGAGGAGGACAAGGCTAGAGGACGTCACTGCTGGTGGAAGCTGCCCTAGAGCATCACCTGCTCTCCAAAACAACTGCACTGAAAAGCATGCTGACATAAAGCACACTACATCCTGCATTTTCTTTTTCATCACGAAACTCAATTTATAGTGGTTTCTCAAGCAGTCAAGTCAAGAAAATGCTAGAGAGTGGCTAAATGTCAAAGACTCTCACATACTCATTGCATTCTCCCATGCCCGATCCCAACACAAATGCTTAATTCTGCAGCCCTTGCATAGCCTCAATAACAGGGTATGCAGAGTCAAGCTCATGAACGGGTCCTTATGGGATTCCAGATTTTTGCGCTATTGATATTTCATCCGAAACATGGGAGATGCTAATTGCCAGCTTTGCAGTTTTCCCCTGGTAGCCATACTAAAAATATGATGCACGTTGAAACTCGCAACATAGCTGTGGCAAAATATCTTACAGCAAACAATTCCAGCACAGAATAAAAATTCCAGTCCTTTGCAGCAATCGTTTTCCAACAGCTCCAAGATTTTTAGTCTGTGCAGCAGAAAAATCTTCTCTTTACTAAATCTCTACAAAACAGTGAAAATACTCATCCTCTCTTTCTTTTCCTTTTCCCCTTATTTGCCAGTATCTATCAGAACTCCCCAGAAAGCTTAAAAGCAAACAATGTGGCTTTCTTAATCAAAAGAAATGCTATAAAACAGCCATTCACAGGTAGAAATGTAAATAGAAAGGTATCAGATTTTTTTTAAAATGCTTACACAACCATAACCATCCACAATAACAAAATTAGACATTTAAGATTCAGAACCAATTAAAATATAGTGTAAATTTGGAATAATATAGAACAGATTCAAATTCTTTGTTACAAACAATTTTCTTTCTCGTTTATCTGCCTCAGCTGTATTTTGCTCAGAAGCTATGTTAGTACCTCATTGGCAGAAGATTCATGAAACCTCTAGTTGAGGTCTGAGCCAGTCACTGGGAGTCAGTTCCCCTTTAAAGTTTGAGGCATGTACAGCAAAACCACACAAAGTTCAGAGGATATCTGGAGGCCAGAAAGCTAAACACACACTGCCAGGCTGCTCTCCAGTGGAGAACAGAGCTGGTGCCATTTTCATAATTCTCCTCCTAACCTCGCAGCTTCGACGTTGCTGCACAGCGCTACCTCCCCAAAATGAATGAGCACCGTTCCTGGTAATTATGCAGCCCTTCAATCCACTTACTCTTAACTTTCCTTTCCACTGTGCTATATTTGACACAAAATGTTTAATCAGGTTCATTTATCATGACTGGAACAGCCTGACTCATTCCCCATTTATAATTAGAAAGAGTTTCATCTAATAAAGGCTGAACGCTCTCAGCTACCACAGTAGAAGAAGAGTTTGTTCAGCACCATGCAAGGGCAAGAGCATATAAATCTATTTTACACAGAATTAGAATACCAGATTCCTTCAGAAAATTTTCAGAATTTAAGACATGTAAATGTTACTTAGGTCCTGTGTATGAGACCTCAGCCTGGAAATAGGGAGGCAGCAGGAAAATCATTCACTGTTCTACCTTGGTCACTCTGTACATAAGATCGTAGCAATGATGGTTTTCTTTCTTTGTTAAGTATTTCCTGGGATCACTTTCTGTCTGTGGAATATCGAATAACAACTTATTTCTTAAGCAGCTAATGCAAGAACTTGTAAGAAGAAAATTGCAATCGTAAATTTAAACCTACAAAGAACAAGTTAAAAACCCCAGCAAAACAACAACTATGGTCCAAAGGTCAAAACAAACAATGAGCTATTTAAATATTTGAAAATATCAGAGTGCAGATACAGAAAGTTGCCTTTCTTTATGTCTTCAGTCCAAATGCACCCTGCATTTTTTTGTGTTTTCTCTTGCAAATATGATGCTGTATATATAATAATTCCGAGCAGTGTAGATTAACCCAACTGAGAAAAGGTGCAGGTCTTTGCATTTGGCCTTCCTGAACCTCATGAGGTTCACACAGGCCTGCTTCTTGAGCTTGTTTCTGTCGATGGCGTTTGTGCCTCAGGTATTTCAATTGCACCACTCTGCTTGGTGTCATCTGCAAACTTCCTGCAGGCACACTTGATCCCGCTGTGTCATTCATGAAGATACTAAATCTCACAGGTCCCAGTACAGACCGCTGAGGGACACCACTTGTCACTGATCTTCAGCTGGACATTGAGCCATTGACCACTACCCTCAGGATGCAACCATCCAATCAATTCCTCATCCACAGAACAGTTCACTATCTTTAGAGAGAGGAATGTTGCAGGGGACCATGTCAAAGGCTTTACAGAAGTCCAGATAGGTGTCATCCATAGCTATCCCCTTCTCCACTGACGACATCTGACTTAACGCATTTTTGATATTGAGCCTGTTTGTTTTATAAATTAGATGCAGTTTCATATAGTTATTTTCACTGACTGATATTCTAACAAGGCAATTGAACCCTGCCTTTACGTTCTTAGTTAAGTCCTCCTCTTCAGCTGACTCCCTGACCACAGTAACTTCTTGCCCACATATGGCTTCTTACAAATTCCTGATTTTCACTTCAAAAGATCAGTGTTTCACTATTTTCTCCACTCAAGGACAATTATCAATCCATTTCTGTCTTCGTTTCTCCCATTTTATCTTCCCTTTGCTTTTTTTCATCTATTATGCACTGAACCCATTTCCTACCCTCCTCCACTGATGGCCCCTCGCCTCACCAAAGTCAGACAAATCTCTCTATCCTACCTCTCAGTACAAATCTTTCATGTCTATTGCATTGACTTCAGGAGATAAAGAATAGAATTAAAACCCAGCAGCTAAACAGGTTAAGGTGTCTGCCAACCATTGTCCTACTCCCCAGCTCAGCACTGCCCTGTGTTTGAACAGCCATTTCCATGAGTGACACCACTCCCAAGGGCCAACTTCATCTAACTACACCACAGCAAGGGTATGCAATGCTGTACACACACTCTGCTGTGCTGCCCTGCCTCGCCTCCTTCTCCCAGGAGGGTCAGTAAAATTAGGGAGCACTAAGGCTTCTTCCTGCAGTCCTAAATCTTTCACAGAGAATCAAACACAATGGAAACGTACCTCCATGTACTGTATATGCTTGCTGTAAAGGAAGTGACTCAAAACGAGTATGGAACAGTTATCTAAAATTTTCATTTTAAGCAGAGTAAAAAAAACCCATGTAATTCATAGTTAATATAACAAATGTGAATTATATATTGTACGTCATTCCAGTTGACAAAGAAGGTTTTAAATAATTTAAGATGACAAATCTATGTATCGCCATTAGAACACACAAATTAGTCCTTCATTCGAATGCACTGCACAGTCTTATAAAGCTGTACAAAACATTTGTAAAGAAATGGAAATAGAAAACCTTGCAGATTTCCCCTTGCAATGAGCACCAAACAAGCAGAGACTTGAATTATAAGTGAGAGTGGTGACATATGCTAATGGATTTGTCATGAGGAGATAATGCAATGCCATTAACTCATCTCATTTCAGATTCTAGCAACTGTGTGTCATGGTAGGTAATACAAGATGCCTCAAGATCCCAGAAAAAGAATCCAGAAGGAGAACAAGAATTTGCAAGACTAAGGCCCATGGGTATATCTCATCTATGGTCAGCAATGTCTATTTTAACTTTGTTGGATTTCATGTTTAATGAGTATCATAATCAGTAATGTGTAACTTTACTAACTCACTCAGTCCTCTTAACTGTACTGAGAATGAATACAATGAATTGAATCCCATTATTTTTTTATAAGAAATATGCATGGAGAGGAAAGAAGGCTGATTTCTAAGAGCAGGAATTCAGAATTGTCAGAATTCTAACCAAATTTGAGATAAAATATTTGCTTTTCATACAGCCTGCACAAGCTTTACTTCAGATTGCATCTAAAACCCAGTTCTGGAAAACATTTATGGAAAAGAAAAATTGAATTCATATATATTCGCACTAAAATCAATAGTATTAAGCACAGGTAAAGAGCTGCTCTTCACACAATAAAACTAAAGATAATTTCCTCTTTAGTAGTTGCCTTAATAGCATTATTGTTCATTTAATGTAAATAGTAGAACAGTCTAGACCATAAATACATGCATAATATTGATTAAAACTTAAGCTACTATAAACGTACTCCAGAGAAATCTGTAACAATTTAGAGCAGCTAAAGATCTTCCTTACTGACACCTCTACTATATGTTTATCTCTTATACATGTAATTATGTACTTATCCAACGGGCTGAAATTACTTGCAACTATTCTAGTCTATTGGATAAATTCAATTTAATGTAAGATAAATACAGCTTCTCTAAATTTATTTACTTACTGTGTAAATGTGTTTACATCAGCTATCAGAAAACAAAAGTTGATGGCATTACAAGAAGTGAAACAAACAGATACCAGTGCCTTTGTCTGGGCTTTCAAATAGAAAACTCCCATGCATATGGTTCTGCTGACTCCCAGATGAGGTTTAGTGATAGAGTAAATCCAGCTTTAGGGTTCCTAGTATCAGATTAAAAATGCCATAACCAGAAGACACAAAGCACTGATTCTGTGCTAACATGCATTGTCATTTCAAATGTGTCAAAATGGTTTTGGTGGCTTAAATGCTAATGGAAGGCTTTTTCTTTCCCCAGATCAGGCACTGGCTGTCCAGCTCTCTTTCTGGAAATCTAGCCTGTCTTAAAACCAGCATAAACTCAGTAGCGCTTGCACCTGACAGATCAGCAGAAATGCAGTTGTGTACCTGCTCTGGATCAATCATCAGCTGCCAGATGACCTGGAAATGCACAAATCTGACAGGAGGGAGCAAACAACCCTTCCTTGAAATGCTTCCTGGACAAGCTTAAACTGTGCACTTGAGCCACCCCACTCACCTCCACCAAGCTACTAACACAAAGAACTAGCAGGGTTAGTTCTTACTGCAGATACAATGGTCAAACTTAAAAGAATGTCATGAACAACAAATATTTTCCAAGAATGGCTTTAAATCATCATTTTCCAGATTTTTTACTAATTCTGCATGATTGGCAAAACACAGGAGTTGCAAGCTTTATCAGTTTTTAACAGATTTGGGCACATTTAAACATAAACCTACATTTTGAGACACTTCAGCCTGTATGCAGGAATATTAAATTGGACCCTGATTTCCGGTGTGTTCATCACCGCTGTCATGGGTTAGGGCTGAGCTGGCCACTAAACGTGGACAGATGCTCTCTAACCCTCTCTCCCTTCCCAAATGGGAAGGAAAAGGGAATGAGGCAGAGAGACTTATGGATTGGAAAAAAGAAAAGTAAAGCTGCTTTAATGAGTAAGGAAATAATAAAAACAGTGAACTCAAACCAGGACAGCTGCTCAAACTCAGTTTTTCCAGTGTCTCAAAATTTTGGTGCTAGGGGCTTCAAAATAACAAAATGAAGTTCGTTAGAATAAAGAAGCCTTAGAGTTTCCATTCCCATTTCAGTTTTTACTCATTAAAGAGAATAGTGCTGAAAGTCAATATGATTAATAACATTCATTTTTAATTAATTAATTAATACTTGGTTAAACACAGATATCTGAAGGCACAAATACAGATGTGTGTTTGCAAATTATTGAAATCAGTCGCTAGTGAAAGCAGATGTGGAGAAATCTTTTTAGCCTATTTTTCTACTGCATTTTTCCTACTTTTATTTGCAAATGTCTTTTTTTAGATTCAGTATGAAGAATGGCAACCTGAAACCAATGTCTAGCTCCAGTAATAGCATGATGAAAAGTTATCTCCTTCCTTACATTTAATGCCAATCATCCAAAAACTTATTTGGGCTACAGAAACTATCTGTTCATCTTTGGAAGTGGGCTACCAGGGCTGACATACAGAGCAATGTATTAAAACCCAGAACCACCTAAAGCTATGGTGTATTTAAATCTGGATATCATTCTTAACTGTGCACATCAACACAGATGCAGTAAGCCTTGGAGGAAATTAGAGGGCTGGAATTTGTGCAGCACAAGCTCCATAGCCAACAAGACAAGACAGCCCACTACTCAGTAACCAGAGCCACTCCAAGTATCAAATCTTGGTCTTGCCTAAACAACAATCTTCTTGTTTCCAGAAGAAGATTCAGGATTTGTAATGGATTTAGAGGCAGGGGAGGCTACCGTGGCTTTCTCAGCATACTGATAATACTCTATTCCAGCAATATGAGGTGCCTTCTCCTTTCCTGTATATCTTAGAGCATACGATGGGAGGGATGGAGGCTGGAAAATTGGTGTGCCCAATCCAAGTAGAAATGGAGGAGGAGATGTTCCTACAAGTCATAATTGAAGCTGCCGAAGGGAAAGCAGCTGTGGGCTAACATGAACTAAAGGAGTTAAACTTCCTTTTAAATATGAAACAGCCAGCTAACGTAAGAAAGAAAACACTAAAGTCTTACTTTTTAGACACCTGTTTTGGTTTGGCCTGGCCAGATTTCAGCGGCGGGGGGGGGGGGAGCTGCAGGGTGGCTTCTGTAAGAAGCTGCTAGAAGCTCCCCAGGTTTGATAGAGCCAATGCCAGCCGGCTACAAAGAGGGACCCGCCGCTGGCCAAGGCTGAGCCTATCAGTAAGGTGATAGCAGAGGAACGCCTCTGTGAAAAAACATATTTAAGAACGGGAAAAAGAACTGCGCCATAACAGCTGGCGCAGAGATGGAGGAGTGAGAGTCTGTGCAGACACCAAGGTCAGTGAAGAAGGAGGAGGGGGGAGGATGAGCTCCAGGCGCCGGAGCAGAAGGAGTCCCCCGGGTCTGTGGTGAAGACCATGGTGAAGCGGGTTGTCCCCCTGCAGCCCATGGGCGAGGTGCAGAGGTCCACCGTGAGGATCACCGCACAGATGTCCACCGAGGACTCCACGCCGTGTGGGTGGATGCCTGAAAGGGGACTGTAACCCGTGGGGAGCCCACGTCAGAGCAAGTTGCTGCCAGAACCTGTAGCCCGTGGAAGAGGGAATGCCCACGCTGGAGCAGGTTGGCTGGTGGGACTTTTGGGACGTTGTGGGTGGCTCACGCTGGAGCAGTTTCCCCCGAAGGACTGCGCCTCAGACTCACGAGGGGTGGGCTGCCCCTCGTGAGGTGTCTCGCGTTGGGCAGTTTGTAATGAATTGCCCTTCGTGGGACGACTCACGCGGAGAAGAGAGCGTGAAGCTTGTCTCCCGTGAGAGGGACCCCACAGTGGCCCTGGGGAAGAGTGAAGAGTCCTCCCCCGGAATGAAGAAGCGGTGGAACCAACGTCGGATGAACTGACCGCAGCCCCCATTCCCTGTCCCCCTGTGCCGCTCAGGGGGAGGAGGTGGAGAAACCGGGATTGATGTTAAGCCCGGGAAGAAGGGAGGGATGGGGGGAAGGTGTTCTGTTTAAGATTTGTTTGCTACTTCTCACTACTCCTCTCTGATTAGTTCTTTTAATAAATGTACCTAATTTCCCCAAAACTGAGTCTGTTTTGCCCGGGACGGTAAATGAGGGTGATCTCCCTGTCCTTATCTCAAACCCTGAGCCCTTGGAGATATTTTCTCCCCCTGTTCAGTAGTGAAGGGGGGAGTGAGTGAGCGGCTGTGTGGGTACCTGGCGGCCGGCCAGGGTCAACCCACGACAACACCTGAAAAAGGGACAGGGAAGTCTGGAACTTGCAATGGGGATGTGGGAAAGGGTTTCTGCTGGAAAGTTGAAGGGCAGTTAGTAAAAGTGCACAGAGAAACTTTATGTCACTGGCTGGTTTGAAGAAGCTCTGCCTTCTGCACAAATTTATAGGAATCTTTCTTTAGTTCTAACTCATGCAACTGACAGAAAAAGTGTCAGTGTCCTCCAAATCCTATCTTCTTACTATTTAATTTGAAATTTTTAGGTGGAAATAATATTGGTGGCTAGTGGAACCTCTTTCATACCCTTTGCCTGAGGCTTTTTAATATCACTTGATGGTCATAACATACTCTTTCAACTGAAGCAGGAAAGGGGAAAAACTGTGGTTTTTTAAATGGTTGAGGCTATATTACTTCCTCCAAATTACAAGACAGAATATCTCAAATATAAAGTTCAGGTATAGGAGTTAAGTCCCTGGAGTAATCCAGCCTATAATTTTTCATAATACCACATGGAATTCTCTGTGTAGTCATAGGATCTAGTTGCCAGCTCACATTTTAGTTGCATCCTGTAATAAAAACCTGAGTTCCCTAAATAACCCATGAGGAGTGATGAGTAGCTCCTTACGTAGCAGTAATAGAGAGACATAAGTAGCAGGTCTCCAAGCAGATCTTGTCTGGCAATCTTGGGCAGACAATAACGAACAAAACTGAGTCCTTTAATGCTGGCATTACTGAAGTGCTTCTGTAGGTCATTAGAATTTCCATTTTTTACAGGTAATAAAGGAAAAGCTTCCAATGTCACAAAGACTTGACAACAACTGCGGTATTGTTTTCTAATTCACCTTGAATTTGTGTATTAACAGAGCTATAAATACAACGTGTAAGTTAAAACCTAATGAAGAAATGAAAATTTTATCATGTTTGACAGTCAAGTCAAAAATATGTAATATTCTAGAAAAAAATACCTTACTAAAAAACCAGAAGAGTAGATAATGTACCAAAATCAATTATAAATAATAGTTTAAGAATTGTGTGCACCAAAACAAAGATGTTCTCCTCCTTAATGTCTTTAACTCTTTTGACAAATGTATGTAGTTTTAAAATCCTCAGTTTGTTAAAGTGAGTACAATATTTTATAAGGCAAGCGCTTGGTGTAACATCCTTATTCATTTAAGTCCTTGGTTTCATCAACAAGGCCCTGGCTTCACAGTTGCCCACAAATGGACGGGACTGTAACGACTTCTTAAGTCTTGACTTCTTAAGTTGTAGGTGTCCTTCCAAGTATATATCACTTAGAGGACAATGGGAACAATATATCACTTAGAGGACAATGTGAACAAAACGGGATCACTGAAAATAGTGTAAATGCTACAATCTGGTAACATTAGTCCATCAGAACTCACATTGCTGTTACACAAAAACACACTTTAAAAGCCAAGATGCTATTTTATCACACAGATCTTTTAATCACAGACTAATTGAGACTCCTACAGATGATTGGAAGCTAGATATAAGGAGAAAGTTCTTTATCCTGAGGGTGGTGAGGCACTGGAACAGGTTGCCCAGGGAGGCTGTGGATGCTCCACCCCTGGAAGTGTTCAAGGTCAGGCTGGATGGAGCACTGAGCAACCCGATCTAGTGGGAGGTGTCCCTGCCATGGCAGGGGGTTGGAACTGGATGATCTTTGAGGTCCCTTCCAACCCAAATCATTCTATGATTCTATGATTCTATGCTATAGGCACCTGAATAGTAACAGACTGACAGAACTTGTACTAATAAGCAGTAGCTACATTGCATAGAAATAAGTACCAAGATCAGTTGGGTTTGATTAGACAAGATTACACAGAGGTTGTTCACTTGTCTCATGGAAGACACTGAACATCTGTGTGGCACTATTAAATGTGTGATTGCCTATTATAAGTGTATAACCACTTTTCATCATTAGCTTCTCTTGGCCTACTTGTGAAATCTTGACCTAAATGACAAACTATTTCTCAGTTTGTCATCATAAAAGTTATCAGTTTCCTTCATTAACTAGCATTTGCATTTAAATAATGCTGTGTTGTAACAAATAGATTTCCCTTTAAGAACCAAAGTCACTGAAAAGTGAACTGAAAATGGGTCAACACATCTGCGGGTGTGTTTGGTACATCATACTATATTTTATTAACTGCATAATTTTTTTAAGGAACTTAATAATAAGAATTCTAAATAAAATATAGCACGCCATAAGACTATAATAAGCAAAAGTTACCTAGAAGTTATCAAACAATCCAGATTTGCTAATGACAGCACTGTAGAAGACCCTAATGGGTCGCACTTAATTATGAATTAGTACAATAATGAAAGCAGACAATTTAAGTAATTACACTGAAAAAGAAAGAAAATCTAGTTTTAAAGCACACATCATGTACGCTGAAGCAAAACAGAAACATTTTACTGAAGAAAAACTTGAATGAAGTCAAGGAATTTTTAATACAGTTTTTCCTTTCACAGCTGCGTTGAATGTCTCAACAAATCTTTCAAAAATCCACTCAAATGTTTTTGTCATGAGAAGGAATGATACACCATGAATTTGTTAAACATGTCCTTCAGAAAGAGAGGAACAAAAGTTTTATTTATGACAGCTATGGTGAACATTTTTCTTGAGACACTGTACCATTAGAAAGCTGTTAGTGCTTCTGTGCTTTCAAAACTATTGTATTTAGACAAAATCAATGTCTCTGAGTAATTTTCTCTGTGTACCTGAGTTTCTTGGCTCACCTAGGGCATTTTAATCTCTAGGAACATTGAATGAAAACAGTTTTAATCCTAGAGGAGTGACCTTCCTTCCTGTAGCTTGCCGGTAGTTCATTTGCATTTGACTATTACTTTTGGAAGGTAGTACCTACACAATGCGATGGTCTAAATATCGGTATAAATTTAGGTGAGCAGGAAGATTTATTCTTAGAAACATCATTAGACAGAAGAAGAAATGTTGAGAAAGGAGGATAATACCAGTTTTTCCAACTCCCCAAAAGATAAGGAAGATATTTTGTCTGTAGTTACAGAGTTTTGGCCCTACAGCTGAGGACCTGGCTCACAATGAGACACCTTAGCTATTATGATCAGGCACGTAACACATGCAGATACACTCAGTAACTCTCTCTGTGCATTTTTTTGCTCAAAGCACTACGTGTTCTACTGTTAATAGCTCCCCATGAGTCTCAGGTCCATCGACAAGACAGTATAGCTTTGTTGATGTAAATTCTTTTAATTCAGCTCAGTCACCCCTACCTATCCCATGGTCTTTTGTGGTAAACAAGGCCTTAAGCACAAGGAACAGCACCTTTAAAAGACTGCAGTCTCATGGAGCACCAATCCCCCTCCATCCTGTCCCATTCACAGTGGATGAGTCAGAAAGGAAGATATAACAAGTTGTCAAGTTGCAAGAAAAATATTGTTAACAAGGCACTTTCCAAGTTTTCCACATGGTGTCAGTGGCTCCTCTCACTTTTTTCAAAACAAGAAGTTAGATTAATACATTTGCAAACTCATCGATGTGAAGTCACATTTCAGTTGTACACTGAGTTTGTAAACACTGCTACAGATAATACTTTGATGCTTTGCACCTTAAGAAGCTGTTATGCTTTCACTTTGAATGAATAATTTTGTTTTAGTCATCCTCTTTAAGAAATATATTTGAGAAAACAATTCTCTGTAGTGCCTAGCTTCTCCCTCTTAATCAGATCTCCTTATTTGTTAAGATAGGAAAACATGCAAAATAAGGAATATATTTCTTTAATATACTAAGACTAGCACTGAATAAACCAAAATATATATCCAAAATACAACCCATTGGCTAAAGCATTACCTTTCTCACACACTCAAGAAGTTCAAAATAAATGTTTTACTTTAATTACAGTAAATCAATAGACTGTCCTGAAGATCATTCCTATTGATTTATGACTCATGACATACATTACAGCCATGGTTATTTTTAGTGTCTCACTGAAAAGGAAGTACAACTGTGTTCAGAACACGGGCAGTAGAATAATCTGTGCACTGCAAAGATTAAGCATGAGTTTTAGATTTACTTCTCATTAAAATTAAATTGCAGTAGGTTTCCTTATATTAGAAAAAACCTACAAGTTGCCTTTTAAAAATAGCATTTAAAGTGGCATACAATGAATACAAATTGGAGAGACATGGATTTGACAGATGGGCCACTTGGAGGATAAGGAATTAGCTGGATGGTCGCACACAAAGAGTTGTAGTGAATGGGTCAAAATCTGAGTGGAGACCAGTGACAAGTGGCATTCCTCAAGGGTCAGTATTGGGACAAATGCTGTTTAAGATCTTTGTCAGTGACATGGACAGTGGGATTCAATGTACCTTCAGCAAGTTTGCCAATGACACCAAGCTGTGTGGTGTGATTGACATGCTGGAGGAGGGAAGCGATGCCACTGAGAAGAACTTTTTACAGGCTTGAGAGGTGGGTCTATGCAAACCTCATGAAGATCAACAAGGTCAAGGCCAAGGCCAAGTACAAGGTCCTGCTCATGGGTCAGGGCAATCTCAAGCACAAATATAGGCTGAGAGCAGTCCTGCGGAGAAGGACTTGGGGTTATTGATGGATGAAAAGCTGGACATGAGATAGCAATGTGCTCTCGCAGCCCAGAAAGCAAATCATATCCTGGGCTGCACCAGAAGAGGTGTGGTCAGCAGGTCAAGGGAGGTGATTCTCTTGCTCTACTCTGAGCTAATGAGACCCCAGTTGGAGTCCTCCATTCAGCTTTGGGGTCCCCAACACAAAAAGACATGGACTTATTGATGCGTGTCCAGAGGAGGGCCACAAATATGATCAGGGGGCTGGAGCACTTCCCATATGAAGACAGGCTGAGAGAGCTGGGGCTGTTCAGCATGGAAAAGAGAAGCTCCAGGGGGATCTTATAGCAGCCTTCCAGTACTTAAAGTGGGTCTACAGGAAAGAAGGGGGGGGGACTCTTTACCAGGAGTACAGTGACATAACAACAGATCACAACTAAAAGAGCGTAGATTTAGATTAGATATCACAGAGGAATTCTTTACTGTGAGGGTGGTGAGACACAGGAACAGGTTGCCGAGAGTTGTGGAAGTCTCCTCCCTGGAAGTGTTCAAGGCCAGGCTGGAGGGGCTTTGAGCCACTTGGTCTAGTGGGAGGTGTGCCTGCCCATGGCAGGAGAGTTGGAAACAAATGATCTTTAAGGTCTCTTCCAACACAAACCATTCTACGATTCTATGATTTTATGATTCTACGATTCTATGATTCTGTGATTCCTTTCTCATAGACAAAATCTTACCATTAATGTACTCTTGAGAATACTGTGGATAAAGATTACAGACACACTTGCTGGTGTTGTCATTTCTTATCTCACTTTTTTCTATTCTGAGGTAGCTTACAGTGAAATCACTGAATTCAAATAAGTATGGAGACACTTGACAATTGTTTAGATTTACGAGAAAGACATTTTTCTCAGTCATAAACCCCTTCAGTTTAGAATGCACTGCCCAGTCAGTCATCACCACCAGAGCAGACAAAAACACATCTTAAGATCTCTTTTTGGAAGACAGAAGAGCACAGAAAATGTGGCTAATATATGGGAAGACGCAGGAGTCAAGCTGGCACCCTGCCAATTGCTTCTCCTAAATCCTGAGGTTGTGTGTCCAGGAATTGTCCCATTAGCCAAGAGGGACCGGCATCTTTTTTTTATGCGCAATCCTCATGTCCTACTGCTTCTGGTCCCTTCGGGCAACCAAATGCTTCCCAAAATGACCACCACACATGAACCAAAATCATGCATATGTACTTCTGTGCTCTAACATGCCCCAAGGTTGCACCTAGCCCAGACAGACATGGTTAGCTTCAGCCACACTAAAATATTAATAAAATACAGGCTGACACTGTACCATCCGAGAATCAAATATTTCAGAACTCTGTAGTACCGCTAATTTTGATTTTGATTTTTAAAAGGCTAATGCACTCTAATTAGACTCTTCCTGCGTGCATAGTATGTTTAGAATAAAACACATACCTCTGCAATTTCTGTAGCTGGAAAGTACAAGAGGGGAATCATTAGTACTGCTTTTCGTGTACAGAGAGTGCTATTATGAAGTATAAATACAATCTACACCCTTGATTCTGTATGCAGTACATCACTTTTTATTGTGTTTTTTTTTTAAAATAGACTATCAGTCACTTTGCAAGAACTGGGAGACATAGATTTATGAACTGATAACAGATCACAGACTATTTTTCTTCTAGGTTAGTGTTGGAAAATCACTTCTATTCATAGCCTGCATGAAAGGAATTAGTGACCTCAATAAGTTACTGAAAAATCCATGCAGTGCTGAAAAGCCACTATTGCATCTATTATTATAATTAGTCTTACAATTACAACTCACTGTCAAGCTGCAGATGAAGAGAAACCTACAGACTGATCTGAAGCCAGCAAAGGAAATAGAAAGTGGTATGTTTTCTGTACCATATCAGTGACCAATATTTATACTTAGTGACCGCATTTTTCAAAAGCAAGAACTTCAGAGAAAGCCCCTTAGTCTGTTTCTGTACTTTCTAAAATTCTGAGCATTTTCCAACTTCAAAATCCAAACAAATTTAGCACATGTAAAAATCAGAGGTTCGTTGAGAAAGGACTACTGACAAAGAAAATGTTTCACTATGTTTCCATTAATTTTATTTTTTAAAGAAAGGAAATTTCTGAAAAGAAAAATGAAATACAGTATAAATTAACATCTTCAATAACCCAGAACCATGGAAGGTGAGCTGTATCCCATTGCAGTATCCCATAGCAGTGTCAGCTACTTTGTATATCAATCCAAGGCTTCATTTTGCTCAGTTTCTCTGGGATATAGCTTGACTTGTATTTTCTAACAGAAAAGAATTACAAAGCAAAGTCTAAAAGTTATAGGTATTCCCACAGATTCTTGACAAATGAAATAACTTTGTGAGAACCGAGTTGACATTGTGGTGTTACGACCCTTCATTCTATAACACAGACCAAATGGATACCACAACTATTAGTACAGTTTTCCAACGAAACTGCTTCATGCAGTGGCATGCAATTACTTTGAGTGAGAGAAATGCAAAATGAATGTGTAAGGATGAATTAAGAGTATAAAGTCTAAAGCTACTTTCTTGTGAAATTGCTATACAGATCTATATATTTAATCATGTATATGATGCTGACAATGGGTATCTGCAGCTGGGCCATGTCAGCGGCCAGGAGTAAACGATGGTGAGAATACATCACACAGCTCAGAGCTCCAGGAGAAAAGAAAGACAAAATATGTGGTTAACACTGTTTCCATTTTGCTCTGTGCAACCAGAATAGAGCAAACTGAGAAATTCCTGATTACAGGAATTGGAAATGGCTGTGCATTTACAGTGTACAATATGCAGATCATCCCCTTTAACTAGAAATTTCCATGTAAAGAAAAAGAAAATCTAATGCTTTTCATAGGCCATTGGAGTACTTCTATATTTTTCTCTCTTTTTCTGAGGGTGAGTGTATGAAAACTCATTTGAATTACAATAATACATAATATCTTTTTCAGCTCTTTATGTGATCGTAACCTAAAGTACACTAGCATAATAAAGAATAAACCTAAGTGATTTTAACCTCTTTTTGTGTGTGCAGCTTTGTCCATTTGCTGTGTGCAGCAGGAAAAGCATTATTCTTGAGTGCATCCTAAACCAGGATCTGTTTAGAACAGCAAATACATGGGATGTTTAATTTCACATTCCTCCCATGTTTTTAAGTGGAAGCAAAAGAAACACATCAAGGGAGAAATGTGATTCACTAAAACCAGATCCCTGTCTTGAAGAGCTCACAACTTGCATAGCAGATCTTCCAGGCAGCAAAGGCTATAACCCACCTTGGGACCTTGGGAAAAGAATAAACCCAAAGTTTCTGGAAACAGTCTCACATGTGGAATGTACTTTCCAATTTTAACTGGCACAGCTTAAATTCACTGCACAAAATACACAAGGACATCACAAGTTTTCACACGCTGTGAAAATATGAGCAAAACAGAAAAACTAGTATCCTAGATCATTGACGTAGTTTGGTCTGCAATAAAAAATAGTTTCTCTGAAACTGTGGGGAAAAAAAAAAAGGAAAAGGTATGTTTCAGTTCATTTATGCTATAAACCAGACTACTCAGGAGCTAATAATACAATGTGCCACTGCAGATCTTACAGTCAGATGATGACTTCCCTTACGCATGGCTGAGCTGTTTCTCTCACAAGTAGCTCTCCACAAACAAAGATGGATGACTTGGAAAGACACTGGGCTTTGTGTTTATCTCAGATGAGTGTAAATCAGGAAAAACTACAGCGAAGTCAATGGGATTACTGTACTATAAAATGGATGGGAGAGCAGGACGCAGCTTCCAGCACGCAGCATACAAAGTGGTATTTTAAAGCCACACTTTTAATTCACCAATTTCTTTTGCTAATCTGGAGTCATTTAATGATTTTTTTTTCCTCCCCTCCCCTAAGCGTGACTGTGTGCCCCCTTATTTCCTTACTTTAAACGCCCCAAAGTCTAACTCAACATCAACTGAAGTTGGTTAGCTCTTCATCTGCCACTATGCAGACCTCTGCATGCAAGGTGTCCCCCCCAGCCCAGCCCTGGGGGCCACCTGCTCCCCCTGGCACTCCAGATGTTGTCTGACACAGCATCAGCAGTGCAGAAAAGTGTTTCTGTGTCCAGTCCCCTGCACAGTAACAAGGCCAGAGGACCCTGTCATTATCTGAATGTATTTTCCCCCTCTTGCAGTGGGTTTACAGGGAGCATGGGAGGTAGTACAACAGAAGGCGTAACGGAGGAATTTTAAGGAAGTGCACAGAGTGACAAGAGGGCAATAGCACAACAGGCATTTCAAGTGCAATGAACAAAGAGAAATTGCATTTTCCTGTCAATGACACTTTAGAGAAAGGAAACAGGCGAGACAAAGAAAATAGGGTATATTTCTGCTCCTCCACTTAAAAGATGTGGTGCATAAGAGAAAGCACCATCGCATTTTCTGTTAATTATGTTACCATGTGCACTGCACTGCTGCCTGCTCGCCTGGAGCAGTGTGATGGGATGGCACCAGGGAAGCAAGCTTCGTCCTTAAATCGTCTTTAAATTGAGATGCAAAGTCTTTTATAAAGATGTGCACAAATTCTACCAGAGGTTCTTAGGTCTAATAATGTTTGCTAATATAGTAAGGAAAAATAATTCCCTCTGCTTTTGGGATTATCAGGTGAAATTCTGTGCTTAGAGATATGCATAAAGTTGGACTACTTGATCAGAATGGTCCTTCCTAGCTTTAAACATCTAGGCAGCTATCTCTCATCTGTCTAGCGTACATAGACCAAATAATGCATTTTCTTAACTTAAGAGTAATTGATAAAAGGCAAAAAATCTGGGCAATGCTGAAGACTGAGCCTAGCCCTTCAAGTTCTGCACCTGCATGCTTAATACCAACAAGGTGATTCCTAGAAGTGTATTGTAGCGGAACAATCTTCTATGCTAAATATAATTTTGAATTTTGCATGGAACTTCAGAAATCATAGTGCTTCTGCTGAGGTCTTGTGGTAGCATGTAGTATGGGCTTTTTTGAAAGGAATGTGCATTGAGGGGCTTTGTGGATTCTTTCTGGTCTCATGGGAAAGTACATGTGTCTCTTTGCAAGTGAATGAACAATAAAATTTCATCTGTACAAAGCAGTGGAGAGGAACAATATTGCATTTCTCCCTAGGGAAGGACTACATGCTTTTTCTTCCTTTCTTTCTCTCTCTAATTTCTATAGGTTTGCAAATGCCTGTAAGCCCCATGAGCTCATACTACTACCCTTCTCAGCAACTGGCTTACCGCTGAAGGAATCTGTGGCAGGGACTGTTAGCAGAGTTGTAATGAATCCCCAAAGGCACAAATGACATATGCCACCACTTGCAGCATGTTTTTTTACACCAGGGAGGAAACAGTTGTCAAAAGCACTTCTGAAAAGTAATTCTCCATCTGAGATTCCTGGGTTACAGGTAGCTGGTCAAAATAGTTTGTGGGTAAAAGAAGTCTTTTGCATGAGACGTTCACACTCTGCCCGTTTCCTGAGAACTGTCCACATTTTACTGAACTCCCTGCACACAAAGTATTAACAGAACTATTGTGATATTTCTCTTATTATCTGATACTAGCAACATACAGTCCCTAAAGCTGAGCGCAAAGCAGAATCAATGTAATTTTCACCAGCTGTGTTATTCCAGACTTAACTGTCACCATAACTTTGCAATACTTTGCATGTGAATTGCACCCTCGGACCTCCCGATGTGCAGACACACGCAGTGGTCGCTGCCTTTAATGATCACACCTCCCTGCTTCCCCTCTCCTATGCTATGGGCAGCTGCTCACATGGCATCGTGCCCAGGGAGCTGGAGATGTGTGGAGGCTGCTGTGCCCGCCAAGCCTCAAAACGTGTTTGAAAGGAGAGCAGCAGAGCTGGCCAGCAGGTTGGGAACCACAGGCTGAGGTGGCCGCAGCCAGAGGGGAAGCAACCACTGGTGTGACACTGGGCTCTGTTCTTGGGAAGGAGCACGTGATAGCACAAGAGTTGTGTTATGAAAAAAGGCTTGTGTTTGCGTTAAGATGAGGACAACATATGGCTTGGTAACTGCCTCCAAATCAACTCTTGACTTGGCAGGGTTTAGCTAAACCAAATCAGTCTTTTGGAGGTTAGGCCAAGAGCTGCTTAAATTTCACAGGCCATGTTGTGTTTCATATGATACCTATTTATATAAAATCCTAGCTACGTTTGTAAAGTTAGCATAGGAACAAAACTTCTGGAAAACAACCAACTTTACAGGAGCCATCTGTGTCCCTCCCCTCTTTTAAACTCACACCACAATTTCAGCAAGTTTCTGAAATAAAACTCCGAAGTTGAAGGCCTCCAAACTTTTGTTGTTGTTGCCTCACATCCAGGCTGACATGTGCAGCATTTTGCCTAATGAGAGAAGCCAAATTCTTAAACTCTTACCAAGATGTGAGATTTCTGAAGCAATGCTATTTCATGCTAGCCTGCTGGCCTGCAGAGTTTGTTCTAGAATTACTGAATTCCAACTTGTTCTCATGTACCAGGCATAAAAGACAGAAACACACATTTATTCATCCATACCCATTCTCATCTACAGGCTACACATTGTGTGCAGAGATGAATGCTGTTACCAGTGCTGAAGTCATTGCTCTCAAAAGATCTGACCGAGCAGTTATGTTTTAGACTAGGGTTTATGTACACATTGTGCTTTTCCCAGCCACATTTGTCTCCTCTGTTTTCTTATTATAGTGGTGAGGTGAAATGTAGAAGCGTTCTGCCTTTGTGAGTACTTCACAGAATAAGACAGTAGGATTTTTGCATATCCCACTTAGCTGTTTGCCTGCAGTAACAAAAGCACAGGGCAGTGGGGGAGAAAAATTTGCTTATGTGCATGCACTTCCTGTCATTACAAAAGCCAAGCAATGGCTTCCTGCAGTAACTAGAACTTAAAAAAAACAAATAAACCATAAGTCTGTTTAGAAGTCAGCTCTGCAAGCTCATGCTCTTTCTGCAAACTGCTTGTTAGATCCCTGATGAGCCCACTGAACAGCTCTTGGATTTTATGTACTGCGGCCCCTCTTCTCGGAAAAGGCAACTGAGGGAAGTCTTTACAGCTCGTCAGATGGCTGCGTGATCTTTTGCTAAATAGACACAATGCCCACCCCAGCTTCAGGATGCCACCTCTATGATGCCATCAACATCTGCATTTGATCTTCTTGAAGTCTATATGAGCTTTATGACTCAATTTCTCTGCTGAAAGGATCAGCTCTCTCAAGAACAAGAGGGGGAATAGATTGCCTTCCCAATTTGCCATCGAAAACAATAGCGAATTATTAGCTTCTGATAGCTTTGAGCAGTTCAATAACTAGAACGATTTGTTATTTCTCCTGCTGTTCCTCCAAAAAGGGCACTTTGCCTCTTGCACCTTTTCCCTTTTCTTTCTGTAGTCAAGTAAGTAAGCAAATGATGAAAATAAGCCGCTAAGTATGAAAGCCTGATCTTCAGTGTCAATAGTAGCGGGAGCACATATTTATCTACCGCATCGTATTGGCATTTATCCATCAGAGGGCATTAAGGAAGAGGACCACGCAAGCCTGGGGAATGCTAGCTCTGCTGGCAGACAGACCTGTTCAGTCATGAGACTGGTGATGGTAATTACAGCGGGACCTCAAGCGAGGATTGCTTGCTCAACAGAACTCCCTGTGCCTCGTGCTGCTCTGCACAGACCTCTGGACATTTAGTGTCTCTTCACCATGTCCATACAGGTAGCAGCTTTAAAACAGGGATGCAATGGCCTTTCTTTCTGTGACCTCCAGGATCTTGTCCTCCAGCTCTTCTTCCCCCTGGTTATGTCTGAAACCCAAAGCTCAACTCTCCATGGTAACTCCAAAGCACCTCTTCTGCTGTCAGGGACATGCAGTGGGTGGACAGCCTCAGTATCTCCAGCAGCGAGGGTACAAATGTGTGCATCATAGAAGGAATACCAACTGACTTCTGAGGTTTTGCAGCCTCAGGAATGTGTCCCTCACTAAACAGAGTCATATTCTCAGTTGCAGAGCTTACACAAACCCTCGACCAAACTGGCTAATGCAAATTTCCTCTAGCCCACTGCCCTTTCTGCCCAATAGATCTCAATGCCTATGAATAGCTAAAGTATTCCACAGGAGAAGCCACAGGAAAATAAAATTAGTTTAAACACTAGCAAGGACTCCAGAGAAAGAAATATAGCCAACAAGGCAGCAATTCAGATCTCAGTCTTCTGTTCTCCAGCATTGCTCGCCCTTGAGTTTACTCCACCATCCCACAGGCCTAAGGCAAAAAGGGACAGGACTTCTTTCAGCTCTCCTTTCATTCTGAATATGAATTGGTTTTACTCCTTTTTTTTTTTTTCTTTTCCCTTGCTGGAACATTGCTCTAGCATAATTCTGCCATATACAAATCTGTATCTTGCTATTTAAAGTTTTCATTTAGGGACGAGTATGCGGAAATATTCACTATTGCTTCACAATCACAATTTTTAAGTCAGTATTTCATTACAGGTTAGGAGAACAGGATGCCTTTAAAAATCGTTTTGCATTTCCTAATCTTGCTGACTTACTGAGTTTTCCAGCCTGAGATCTGATGAATCAATATTACATTATTATTACTAGCACCTACAAAAACATAATTAGAGTGCTAAATATTATTTCAATGCTTTGAAAATCTCATATCAGTTTCAATCACCTGCCAGCTCATGAGAGGAGGTGGTCACATGGAGAAAGCAGAAAAGGCAGCAAATTTCTCAGAGTAGCTTGGAACGATTCACAGGAGAGCACCAGTGGGAAATCGCAGGGCGCACAAATGATGATCAATAGACAATCTTGAGAGTGAAGTCCCTTGTGCAGCCACGAGATATCTACATGAGCTGTGGGAAAGTTGTGTGTGAGGTCACGAGTGTGAAGACTGGATCATGGGCTCAAAATGGTGGAAATCCTGTGGAGAGACTATAGCAGTAAGCAGCAAGGATAGGGCTAGGTATGAGGCACACAAAGAAACCATGCTGATGGCTCAGTGTGCTTTTGCAGCTGTTATCCGGCCAGCCTCCAGACATTGAACTCCTAAAGGTTTTCAGAAATACTGTTGAAAGATTTTGCCAGGGCTACAGACCTATTTCCTCAGCCATTTGCCCCTCTTGAATGTTTTAATACCTGTGACAAAGCTGTCATTTAGTACTGATTTGAGAATCACTGCAGCCTGTCAGGGCCACTGCAGCCAATGTGTTGGAGGTAGTGTTTGCTTTGGATATCACCACATCTGACTTGCACACATGAAGCAGTGCGAGCGGTTTGTGAGTTTAATTCCCCCCGCTGTTTCCACATGCCTGCAGATGAGTGGGTTGGTGGCCTCCTTTCCACATTGCTGGAAAGAAGATGGTAATCCTTCTTCCTCTGGCTGAATGTAAACTGACACTGCATGAAATGCCTCCCCTCCAGCATGAAGCATCCCTCAGTACATTAAATCAAGAGATGGGCCCTAAACAGGCAGCGATGACCTTTCCATGCTCTCATGCTGTCCTCTCTTTAAGAGACAAGCATCTTCCTCTTTCTCTACCTTTTCTTCCTAACCTTTGTAGTTTCTTCCCCCCCCGAAAGCAGTTTTTTACAGGTGGGTTGAGGCAGTAAGTGCTACCGTCTGCTTCAGATCCAGCTTCTCTGAGGTAGGCACAGTAGCTTCAGACAAAGGTTCAGTTTCCTGTGAAGAATGTATATTCTAGAAGTGCTGCAATAAGAATTGTGGATTTTCACTTTTCCAAAGCTGGTGGTTAATACATAAATGTTTGAGGTTTTTTTCCATCTATCTTTTGAGAAAAAAAAAGCCTTGCAAATTCTGGTTTTGGCTCTGGAGCTTGAATCTTCCTAATAATCTTATGCTACAGGTCTTCAAATATGTTGTCAGGCTTATATATTAATTTCAGAGAGCAGCAAACTGTGGCAGGGCCTCATGTGGATCCCTGAGTGTGGGACTATCTGACTTAGCAGACTTCACAGAGAGGAAAGAAGGACCCTAATCACTGAGACCAGACCAATGCTGCGGATTGGAGCTGCCTTGCAGACATCTGCCTGCAGGATGGGAATGTTTTCTAGAAATAGCACAGAAATGCTACAAAAACAGAGCTGGGACAAAAAAATACTGACTGTTTATGAAAGTTGAAGGAAATTTCCATGCCAGAACACAGCAACAAACAACTAGAGACCCCAAAGTCAGCCTGGGTGATTTTGGGAGTATCAAGGAGGGAAGGCTGAGCACCCTGCTGCAGCTCCGTGCCCAGTGATCAGCAAGAGTCAGCCTCAGCCCTGTAGCACTGCTCTGCCCATGAGGCAGCAAGGGTTGGCTTCACATGCTGGCTTCACACTCAAACTAGGGTTTTCTGTACCTCTTTGCTTAGTGGCAACATAGAAGTGATACACTGACTTATCTCTGCAGTACGGATGTATTTTAAATTACTACCTAACTTGAAGTAGCACCCCTAGAAATGAAGGGATGCTCTGGCTCATAATGCTTTGAGTGATTCCCTGTTTGCTATAATTTTAAAATGTCTTTGAAATGTAGGCTGACACCGTAATATTTTTAAAAGGGAAAAAAAAAAAAAAACCTGCAGGGTTGGCTTGTTTGTTTTTAGGGAAGTTCAGATTTCTGATCTGTCAGCCTCGCAAAAGTCCCCTTAATAAACTCAAGACATCATTATCTATACAATTTTTTTGCACAGGATGAGTAGAAGACAAAAAAAAAACATTTTCAGGGTTCCTCCAGAACTGCTGTATCTATCAGCAATAACTGTTACTTTAATAGGCATCCTACCGAGCCATTCTCTTAAAACAGAGCTTTTCTCTCTCTTAACAAATGGGCTCCTGTCAAAAACTAATCCAAGCCCTTTTGAGAACTGAGATGGTCGCTGGTACTAATGACTAGATACTTCCACGTGCAATCTAGTGCTTTGTTCCTCATAGGATCTTTTCCCAAGCTGAAAATGCAGTGCCAGATTTAGTTTCTAAAGCCAGAAGAATAACACTAATAGACAGTAAATGGGTGTGAGTTGTCACATAAACCAGCATTACCGAGTTAGTGTTATGTCTCAATTAACAGTGGGCTTGAAAATCAGTGGGAACAGACAGCATTTCTCCTGGTTTCTGTTTTTTCTTTTTTTTTTTTTTTTTTTCCTTCAGCTATACAGAAACTAAAAAAAAAAAAAAAAGTTTCTGTTTACTGAGAGAACAGAAACCTGGGGCTATAGTGCCACCATGTTCCTGACATGCCTGCTTGGTGTTTCTGGATACTTCTATGCGTCAGTTTATCCCCATGAACACAGCTGAACGCTAACACCCAGGTACCTCACAGAGGCTAATTCTGCCTGGTTCCTGCTGGGAAAAGCTGGTGTGATTCTCTGGACAACAGATATTAGGCACGTGCAAAGCATGAGTGTTCCTGGGTCTTGCTAAAATTAACTGAAGGGTCCAGCTTCTGCTGGTTCTGCTGGTTCTGTTCTGCACGTGTAGGAATGTGCAAGTCCTGACACTACAGAAATCAGCTGGAGTTTTACCACTGATTTCCAGGGAGACAGGATTATATTTTCTCAGTTGTGATCTATTTTCTAAAGTACTCAACAATCTCATTTGCGTGCTGTCTAAGAAGATGCAAGAGTTATCAGAGGTTACAGGAAAAGTAAAATGATGAGTTCATCAGTTCACCTTCGTACAGCACATTGGCAAAGACCTTCAGGAGAGAGTGCTTTAACTCGCAGGGTGCTGTTCCTTGAAAGTACATGAAAAAACATTTTCATGCAGTTTACACAGGCAAACTGCCATACATAAAAATGACACAGCTTGCTCTATTGTCTGATGTGTGTTAATACTGGCACACAACCTGAAGTCAGTAAATTCATCAGGTACTAAGAAAATACATACCGCATCTGAAAATAATATTTAAATATGCTTCTGTTGAATCAGAATTCATAAATATTTTTTAAAGATTTCAATATCTACTTACATTTAATCACAGCTGTCTTACTTCAAAAACTTTTATCAGCCACGTAACACTTCCACTGACTAAATTCCAATTATATCAGATACGGAATTAACAGTCACTCTGTATAATAGAGTTCACAATTTCTACACTTTCTTTCCGTTCTCTGAAGTGTTGAGTAAGCCACTGACTAAAATGCATTGCTTTTGAGAAGCACATGCATGTCACTGGCAAGGCTGATAAAAGAGCCTCTAACAGTTGAACAGTTCACTTACATCACTCAAGAAAAAAAGTCAAATGGCTGAAGTTAATAGTAGTGCAAATAAAGCTAATCCCTCAAAATATATTTAATTATGTCATAATTAGGTCTGCTTATGTTTGTTTATTTGACCTTTATGTGACATATTGAGGATGTACTCATCAGAATGTAAAGCAATGAGCTAAAAAGGAGTTGCTAAGCATTCTCTATAGGCTGTCTATGTATCTTCTTTTATGCACTTTTAAATGCATTGATAAACCCAAAGGTAAGGAGAGTAAGCACTAGTGTACATCTTTTGTATCTGACATCCTAGTAATATGACCCCAAAATCAAGAGAAGTAGTTATATTGACAGAATAAAGGTTCACAGACTACTGATCTGTGGTTAAGTGGAACAGTCACTCCAAAGCCTAATAGCTTGGGTTTGTCCTCACTTAACCCAATTCTAATTAAGCACACCAGAAATAACTGTTTAAATTACTCTTAAGCTTTGTGTAAAAAATGATACCAACACCAAGTCAAAAAATAGCATTTTTTCAGTTTTTAAGTGCTAAACTGCAAGCTGAACAGACCTCACACGAAAAAAATCGTTTTGCAGAGGAAGGCTTTATCCACAACTCAAAACATCGAAGGAAAGGCACCCAGAGATTTTGCTGTGTCCTTTCTACACTGCCTTTGAACAAACTATATTTACAAGACCACTGTAAATATGTAGCACCAGCTGAGGCAGAGGATTACCACAACATCTGTGTGGTGTATCTATGCCGTACCTGAGGTTGGGAGAGAGACACAAAACCATCCACGGGGGCTTTTCGCAACTGCTTTCATTTACCAGCTCAGGGACATGAAGGCACCAGCCATCTCCCAGTGCAGCACTGAGCCTGACCAAGTTGGGAACTAAAAATCACCACACATCTGTGTTAGAGTGTAATTCCTAACAGGATCCTGCCCCGATGCTGCACCCAGTCGCAGCGGTATCACTGCACAGAAATCACCAGACTCCTGGTCACGCCAAGGTGATGCAGAAGCACTGCACTGGGCCAGGTAGGGACTACCGAGCCATCAACCCAGTTAACCTAGCTATTAACCCAGTGCTGTTCCAGCTCTGGACTGGCCCTGGAAAGAGTTTCACTGGATTCATGCCACACTTTGGCTACGGCAAATCTTGCTAGGCACAATTTAGCTCTATAAAGAACTACCTTTAGAGTGTCTGTTGCTGTTGCACAGTTAATCCGCAGGGCAGATAATTCAGTCGTGACTGAAATTTGACCATACATACAAATTAGAAACTGGCAGGATGTATTGCTTTCAAGCTGTTTGAGTACATGACATATAATTGATCTTTGCTGAACTTTTTTCAACAGATATCAATATCATTATGATGTCTCTCTAGCTGGTAAATATACAGTCCAGCTAAATGTCCAGCTGGGACATATACATACCTCCACTTACCATCTTAAAGATCTGTGCTTTATTGTTATTTGGAAAAAAACAAATTACATTTTAGAGGAAAATAATGGTTGCATTTTCCCCAACTTTCTTTATAACTATCTCTCATTGTATTATCTCCTCTTTTTACAACCAATTCCTGTCAGCTTGCACAGCATGAAGAAAGCAATGAGCACGGGCAATAAAACACACCACCTTATCTGGTGTAGTCCTAAATCTTCCTCAGCTTTGAGAGAAGTTAATCTTCCAGCTCATAAGGAAAACGGAAAATAACTCTTTTCTTATATGAGAAAACCACCTCACTAGTTTCTTACTCTTGGTGTCTGTACTCTTAGGCCACTGAAACATAAAATTATACCTTTGCCCTTGATAAGGGTAATAGTAAGTGAGAAAACAGAGCACTCATATGCAACATATTAAATTAAGAGATTTGGGTTTTAAAGAGTTTGTAAAGTTAGCAACAGCAGTACTATATACAATGTAAGAATAAATGCATATTGAAAAAAAATAACCCTCTATGAGCATCATTATCTACAGTATTACTAATATATAGACAAAAATGTCCAATGGCTTTCCCTGAGTTCACAAAACAAGTTATACGGAGTCAAGCAAAAAGTGCTAGAGAATTCTGATCCATTAATCCTGTATATGGCTTGAACTCCTTAGACATTTTGAAAAGCAATCAGTACATTTGAGATACCAGATTTGGTTATTTTGATCTACATTTTTGAGCGCAGTATCTTGAAAGAAGAAGGATGCTGCAAGGAAATGAACACCTTGGTACAATGTTTTACAGACATATGTTAGGTAATTTTTTGCTTTGAATACGAATTCAGATACATCAATTAGATTTAAGTTCTCTTCTGGGTATTTTCAACACATTGAGTTTAGGCATAATTGGATTTTTTACCCCTGAAACACTTAATCAAGACTAAATCAAAGAAAAAATTTCCTTTCAGAAAAATCCTGTAAAATACAAAGAGAATACTTCTCTATTTGCAAAAGATCTGCCAGCTTTATTAAGTTTCCTTCATTTAAAGACTTGTTTTTTCTTTTATCCCATTAATGCACTAAATCACTTTGATGTGCTGCTTTTTAAATACACAGTATCTGCAGTTATATAAAGTACTAAACACTTCAGCATCATTCATTCTTCCAAACTGAGATAACACTGTTCTCATCTCGACAAGAGAGATGATTTTAAGGTGAGCTGATTATTCTCCCTGTGTTTAAACAAACCTTTCATCAGTTTTCGAGTTACACTGCCGAGGTTTTTTCTTCCTTATAGAGCGATGATTTCTGTCATCAAGTTAGCATAAGTCAAAGAGACCCTGAGTAAAAATGAATGATGAGCAAGTCTTGCAAGATGAGCTTATCTGAAAAGTGTAATCCTTTTCTTCCACCTTGCACATATTTTTCAATTACTTCCAATGCAGAAAACGCTAACATATGTGAAATCTGAGCGCAATTTTGTTACAAGCAAGCTCTCCCTACCCTTGCTCACACAAAGGTGGATATTTATGGAACTTGCTATGCACCTGACAGAAGCAGCAGCTTCTCATGAAAACTGTAGACAAAAATAAGATGTGACTAGAATATTCAGCCACAAGCCCTTCAAAATGCGCTAGTCAGTATTTATGTAAGATAGACAACAAATCTTACCTATCTGAAGCTGTAATTCTTTTCATTGTTAATACAAATCTGGTCGGTTTGGAAAAATGCATATTCACATACTTTATCTCTAATTTTTAAGCACGTTGCACAGAAAGATTTTCCTCATTATAGATGTCTACATTTCATGGGCAAAAGAGAAAAAAGGATAGAGACTTAAGCACGATTATAGACTAGACTACTATCAAAAAGAAACCCAAACAAACCCAAAACTCAATTCAGTCCCAGTCCAATGTCTAGTGCTGGTTTTACCTCTAAAAAGCCAAGTCATGGCTCGCTCAGCTCAACAGAGCACAGCCAAGTCACATCTCTGAGGGAGACAATACAGAGGACTTAAAAAAACAACTTTGCCATAAACATTTAGCTGTGTGTCTGTATTGGTATAATTCCCTCACTATAATTCTGTATCTATATCTATAATCACTATAATTCCCAGATTTAGGGAGATGCACTTGGGATAGCATAACTAATTTGTATGGAAAGCTGACAAGTTTTATTGCTAAACAGAGCCTATGTAAATACATACTAACTTGGATTTTTACGGATAAAACCAGACAGGACACACAGAAACGCAGACTCCACAACCCATCTCTACCAAACGTGGTTATAAAAACTCAAAAATGGGATGCGCTTCTGAACCTATGTGTATCACCTCTTCGGAGTGGTTGTTGTGTTGAGGTGGTACAGCTCGGAGAAACTGTTGTATGTCATTGCCATGGCAACACGGGATGCAGCTTCCAGGCATGACGCAATCTGATAGCCCAACTGCTCCGTGAACTCCTGTTCTGCCTGGAACTAAAAGCCATGCTGAGAAGGATTAGTACTTTCATTTCTTCAACTGCATGGTTGAAGAAATGAAATGGGAAAAGCTGGGACAGCCTTAATACTTCATGAGAGGCTTTAGCCTTAAGTAAAACCTCTAGCCAAGGTTATATGAAAGGTTCGAGCAGGAATGTTGGACATTTCCCAACGAAACTGAAAAAGATGCATCTCCACAGTTACGCAATTTGTCACAGGCTATGGGTAAGTCTTTAAAAAAACCAACAACAAAGATTTATATGAAAACCAGCATCTTTTTTAGGCTAATCAAATATATATTGATATCTTTTTCTGTCTGTCTGAGATATGCTTTCCTCTTTTGTAAGCTCTTTTGTGCATTCTGTACTTGGTGTATTTAAAAAATAAACTTGCTTTATGAGTGGTTCTCAGCTTGTGTCAGCACTTTCACAGTGTAAATACAGAAAGCTTTACATTAATGCAGATTACAGTTGAAATAAAAGCATTTTTTTCAAACCCCCAAGTATGCCTTTTTCATTAACTATATGAATCTTAATGAGAGCAGAATCACTACGTAAAACAACAATAAGAGTGAGTTGAGCCATCCCAGTGAATCCCATTGCTTACCAATGGGACTGAGTATTACTCTTTTTGTATTACACTTCAGTATTACTCTTTTTGGATTCAGTCTTGTTTCAGTTGTCATGGTCTTGTAGTTGAGCAACCCAAATATACTTCCCCATTAATGGCTTGGCAATCACACAGTGTAAAGCACTAGCCATTGTATCCCTCCATTGTAATTTCTAAATTACTGAGTTAATCTTTAAGGATTTTTGTAAGTTTAGCTCATTTAGAAATGCTCGTCAACAACAGGAACAGTTTCTACTCGTTCCTCCAGCTGCTCATTGACTTTTACAGATTTTGTTTTTACAATAACACTTTCTTTTCAGATTTGGTTTCTGCGCAAACACCATCATGAGGTTAATGGGAAAAAATAATATCCTTCCTTTAGCAATTACACAGCTTCAGTCAATCCCTTTGTTATTTCCTAAAGAAATGCACGGCACTTTTTATTATGTCTCCATTTACCACAAGTTGTGTCACAGGTCCTAACACTTTTCTTAGAGTGATTTGCTACTTCATTCATTTCTGTTAATTTTGAATCAGCACTCTTAAGTGTAGGTGTACAATCCTTGGCTGCTTATCTTTTGGTTTCCTGTCATTTCACCACATTTCTTTGCTGTGGCTTGTTCTGAACCAAAATTAATAACTAGCTCATTATTGAGATGTCAGTGTTGTGAACATAACACACACAGAGCCCCCTTAACATCCACTCTTGCCAGTATAAGATAGTTCAGCTGAACCTGAGTGGTGCAACGTGATACTGGGAGAATAACAGCCATGCGGGGCTGGGCACAACTGGTTTCACATGATTGGGCAGAGATGTCAAAATGCTGGTCTGCTGAACAGTAAACTATGTGGGAAGAAAAGCATGGTACACACTCTCCCTACTTCATGTTACACATGTGAAGAATAATTAAATTTCTTTTCAATTTTACATTTCTAATGTAAATAAAAGATATAGAAATCTCACAGTAATTTCTTGTGGTTGTTTACCAAAATGGTAGCTTTTGCAGACCTTATATACAATCTGTTTTGAAATTCTTATGTGAAAATGTATTTCTCACTAAGAATTCACCCTTCTCTATGGTAGTTCTTATACCCCTCAGTCACCACTTCACAGGTGATACAGCATTCCTTGCAGGAGAAAACACAGTGTTTCAGGCAGCTAAATATCTTCTTCAACCAAATGTGAAATAAATGGATTTTCAGTTTGATTGTCTTGAGTGCTGTGGCCATAAAAGCTTGGAAGCAGCTCTTATATATAAATTCTAAATCACTCGCTTCTTCCATCAAAGGTCAGAGCACCCAGTTGTTCATACGCGCTTCTCGCGTACCTGATTTTAGCCTGCTCTCCCTTCTGTTACTCTCCCCTTGTCACTTCATAAGCAGCATCTCAAAGCTTTTTGGAATGTGGCTTGTTCTCAAGTGACATCTCAGAGTTGAGAGACACTTGGGAATACAGCTAAAAGTTACCACTTCACTACTGAGTTCAGCCCCTAATTTCTCTGCAGGCAATGCAGTCTGTAAACCAACGAGTGGTTTGAATTCTCCTTGACAGAAGGGTCTGGAGATGTAACAGCCCAGAGACACAGCAGCTATTAATGGCCAAAGGAAAACTGTTTTAAAGAACCAGATGAAACAAATAGTCAAGAAAGAAAAGCTAACTTATCTACATGGCATAATTTATTTACGTTATATAATTTATGACACATACTGCAATTTTAAGGATGGGATTTTTTTTTTAATAGAATTGTATTTGCATAGTACCTAAACCACTGTTTGAAATCCAGTTTTTGTCTTCTATCTGTCTGAATCCTTAACTGGGCAAGCCCCATATTGATGTAAAACACGTTTTTGCAATTATCTCTTCCTTTTTTTTTTTCCTTTTTAAGGAAAAAAAGCCCTGAAAATTATGATTTGCTTCCTATCTTGTCAGCTCCAGGAGGAGATCAAAGGATGATTCTTAATATGAAGAGCTGGGCGCTCTATAAACAAAAAATCTTTCTTCATTGCTGTTTTCCAGTTCTCAAGAGACTATTCTAATAGAGTTATAAAACATTTATTTTAGTTGCCAACTACAGATTTTTTAAGATCCCTACAACAAAATGGTGCAGAAAGAATGGCCTGTATTAATTTTAAACCAAAATACTTTAATGAATGTCTGGATCAACCAAGGCCACAGGAAGATTAATTTAAGATAATGTTGAAATGTGGAAGCACAAAAATGAAAACATCTGAGGTGATCAAAGCATTGAGACATAACTCCTTTAAGTTAAAGTCGTGTGAGACTTAATCAAGAACACAGCAAACGCCACAGCTGAAGGGGCTACACCTAATCAAATGTCATACATCCCAAGCCAAGAAAGCAGTAAATACAGCCATCATGTTTATACATGTGGGTTGTTTTACTGATCCATCAGCACCACAGATACAACCAAGAGTTCAGAAGAGTACTTGGCATCATGGGAGTCTCACCATCAAGCATTTTTAACAGCTTAATAATCTCTGTTTTCTGTGGTACATGCCTTGATTCAAGCACCAAGGACAGTGCTTTTCTGCACTGCCAAATTAGATTTTTTTGACACAAACTGGGTGTGTACTTGGGCAATCAGAGTTAAAGCAATCTCTATTGTGAACACATTTGCTGAACTAAATTTACTTTTTAAACATAAATTAGAAATTATTGCCCCCTGCACTGACTGAGCCATCTAAAAATTACCTGTTACTTACTACATTATGACTATGTCTTTAAAAAAACAAATAAAAAGGAAAAGAATTCAGTAGAGAGAAAATATGATAACAATGAAGCTAGACAGGTGGAAGAGTATAAAGCAGCAAATCTGGCTGCTGGATGAGAGATTATTCTGCAAAGTGTCTCTATTCAGGTCAGTGAAGGTGATATGCCTAGTTAATTGGTGAATAGAGCACAGCACTGAAATCAATGACAAACATTGATAACAGATTAGAATAGTTGATGCTACACACATTTAGCGTAGCAAAATTGATATGTTTATGCAAGAGATTATATGATACAGTTGCCTATGATTGTAGGGGGACTGAATTCAATGACCCAGAGATCCATTCCCATTCTACGCTTCTGAAAAAAAATGGTACAGGTATTTAATTAGAAGAAGATATTCGACCTGTGATACAGTGTTAGGACTTTGGTCATTTCAATGAGTGGTCACTATTTTGCTTCTCATTAACAGGAAATTGTCAAATAATTTATTTTTTTTTGTCTCTAGTGTGCAGGAACTCTTCAGGTTTGGTTCTTACTATGCAAAAATGAGCAGAAAACTATAATCTTGTATATGAACCTCTTGGTGTCTCTCTTTCTACTATGAATGGATATGTTCTTTTAAATGCTTTAATACTGCATGGTTTACACTTCTAAAATAATAACCTTTGAACAATGTGCTTTTATGTTAGGAATCCTGAATTCCTGGAACAGTAGAAACCATTTGTACAGCTACACAACATGTCAAATGTAGAACTGCATGTTCACAAATACTTTAAGATGCACACTGAATTTCACTTTATAAGTGTACAAAAGATCAAGATCTGTAGGACCTATTGCATGATAGATAATAAATGTAAGTTAATAGTCATCTTAATGAGGGGAAAAAGGAATTATCTGGGAAGGACTAGTAAAGAATCACGGAATCACAGAATGGCTTGAGTTGGAAGGGACCTTAAAGATCATCTAGTCTCAAGCCCCCTGCCATGGGCAGGGACACCTCCCACTGGACAACGCTGCTCAAAGTCTCATCTAGCCTAATCTTGAACACTTCCAGGGATGAGGTATCCACAATTTCTCTGAGCCACCTGTTTCAGCATCTCCTCACCCTCATAATAAAGAACTTCTTCCTAAAGAAGGTGCAACTTTCATTATAAATAGTGCATGATATTACTGTAAAAAAAAAAAGAATGATGAGAGGATTGGGACTAATGGTCCTACAAATGAACTCTTGTGATTACTTCCTGGAATATCCTCTCAGTTTGACAACACCACCTAGGATGCAGAAGGATACTAAGCAAATAAAATTGTTCACCTCTTTTGTGCATATTCACTCTTTGCCTCTTGCAAGACTGCCTGCATCTGTGAGATGAGACCAGGTCAGCACCTCTGCAATGTGCTGGCTGAAACAGTTTGTGAGAGCTGTATTACCAGCTTTCTGACATAGGCTCCTTATCACTCTTCTTGCCCTACATTCTTAGCTGTTGCTACCCCAAACATTCACCTACTCCTCATTAACCATTATCTATACCTCTTCTATAATAAACCTAGTGATTTAGTCATTATTCTGAACTAACAGAAGCCTTGCACCATTCTGAAAGTTACTGCATCTCTAACTGTGAAAACTGGGAAAAACTGATAGCACCATTACAGAGATAATTACCTTTGCATATTTTTTTAATATGCATTTCCATGTTTTGGGAAGAAACCCCTGAGCATAGTATTTTGAAGCAAAATAAAAGGATGAGTTTTATCTAAAGTAAGTTTTCTACAGTGTAACAGAAAGTTGAAAACATAATGATCTAACTTAATTCAATATAATTGTAAAAGGAAGTTAATGCTTAATTCTAATAGTCTGGATGAAAGTAAGTGCCAGCACTGTCAGGAGAAGTTTCCAGTGCCAATAAGATAGAACAAATTCATCCTTCTGCTTGGGTGGAAGGGGTGAACTTGCTCGCTTCCACTGCTGGGATAATAGCACTGATTTTGAGTGAGTAACAGCAGATTTACACTGCTGTGTCTGAGATCAGAATATGGCCTGTAATAAAGCTTCAACATGTTTCAGGAGTAAAGACACTTCTTCTTCAGGGACTTTAAGATAAAGCACACCTTTTAGAGCTTTGTTCAGGCAGGTTTCGGTCAGGCTGAGTTTCAAAGAACCTGAATGACAAAGTGCTAGAAGGTGACTGTTATCTCTTACTCTCATATAATAATATACCACAAAGAAGCAGGGATTATGGACCATTTCTCTCACACTGTTTCTTCTCTGCCTTTTCTCTTGAGTAAGGATGATGGGTAGAGGCCACAAAGGTTGGGTCTCTCCATCTTCACCCTCCCACCTTCTTCCTCCTTTGACAGCCTGTTGTTTCACCAGGGTGCAGAAAATCTGCAGAAGATCTTTTGCCACTGCAAAAAGCCCAGCAACAACCCTCCCAAAACAGTCCTGATGGAGAGGAGTCTGGTACAACATGCCAGTCCCTCTCTCGTCTGGAGAGGGGAAATCATGATTGTGGGACATGGATGTTTGAGAGCGAGAGGGCAATGGCATGGGCACCATGAGCAAGGATCTCCCACCTGGGATGGGAGGGAAGGACCCTGCTGTCTTGAAAGTCTCTCCTACCTGGGGAAGGAAACATTACCATTGGTCTAACTGTCCTTGTGCAGACCAAATGAAACAACCCAGCTCGCACATAGTTTTCCTTTTAAAGACATTTTTCTCCCTATGCCTCAACTCCCATAAGGCAAAACTATCCATTTCTGTTAAGGTAGCATGGTGGCATCTGAGTGTTAGCTTTCTGGTATTTAAGTTACACAGTAACCATAAAGAAGGGCTTGTGAGAGACACCAACCATTCTTGATGTCAACTCTTAACACAATGGGGAACTGCTTTTAAATCATTTCTCTGAAGAATAAAATAGAGTAGTTTCATGATAATTGTTTTATTTCCATGGAGAAGTGGAGTAAAAGCTGTAGGGCTTATATGAGAAAAGGGGAAAAATAATTCCCATTTTTAAAGAGGAAAAAAAGGAAACCTAGGGAGCTACAGTCCAGTAAGTCTCACCTTTGTGCGTGACAAGACCATGGAGCAGATTCTCCCAGAAACTATGCTAAGGCACATGGAAAATAAGGAGGTGATTGGTGACAGCCAACATGGCTTCACTAAGGGCAAATCATGCCTAGCAAATTTGGTGGCCTACAATGGGGTTAACAGTGTTAGTGGACAAGGGAAAAGCAACTGATGTCATCTACTTGGACTCATGCAAAGCATTTGAAACTGTCCCACATCACATCCTTGTCTCTAAATTGGAGAGACATGGATTTGACGGATGGACAACTCAAAGGATAAGGCATTGGCTGGATGGTTGCACACAAAGTTGCAATCAGTGGCTCCATGTCTGAGTGGAGACCAGTGATGAGTGGCATTTTTTAGGGGGCAGTATTGGGATCGGTGCTGTTTAACATCTTTCTTGGAGACATGGACAGTAGGATCGAGTGCATCCTCATTAAGTGTGCCAATGACAGCAAGTTGTGTGGTATGGTGGACTCAGTTGTGGAGAGGGATGCCATCCAAAGAGACCTCAACAGGCTTGAGAGGTGGATCCATACAAACCTCATGAAGTTCAACAAGTAGAAGTGCAAGGTCCTGCACATGGGTTGGGGCAACCTCAAGCACAAGTACAGGCTGGGCAATGAGTGGATTAAGAGCCGCCCTATGCAGAACGGCTTGGGGGTATTGGTTGGCAAGAAGCACAAATTGGCCTGGCACTTACAGTCCAGAAAGCAAATTGCATCCTAGGCTGCATCAAAAGATGCATCTCCAGCAGGTTGAAGGAGGTGATTTTGCTCCTCTACTTTGCTCTTGTGAGAGCCCACCTGCACCACTGTGTTCAGTTCTGGGGGCCCCAACACAAGAAGGACATAGTCTTGCTGGAGTGAGATGATCAGAGGGCTAGACCGCCTCCCATATAAAGTTGAGAGAGCTGGGGTTGTTCAGCCTGGAGAAGAGAAAGCTCCCAGGAAGACCATATAATGACCTCTCAATACCTAAAGTGGGCCTATAAGAAAGCTGGAGAGGGACTTTTTAAAAAGGGCATGTACTGCAAGGACACAGAGTAATGGCTTTAAACTGTAAGAGGGAGATTTAGATTAGATGTAAGGAAGAAGTTCTTCACTGTGAGTTGTGGATGCCACCTCCTTGGAAGTATTCAAGGCCAGGTTCGATTCAGCTTTGAGCAACCTGATCTAGTGGGAGGTGTCCCTGCCCATGGCAGGGGCTTGGAACTAGATTATTTTTAAGGTCCCTTCCAACCCAAATCATTCTATAAATCTATGATTCAATTCTTTACCATGACAGCTTGACGATGTGCATGAGGATTTCTGTTTCTGCTTTCACTCATTTTTAATTTTTCTTTCTCAGTTCTGTCATTTTATTTTTCCCTCTCTGTTTCTCTACGAATTACTGGATTTCTTTTTTGTTCTTGGAGCTTTACTCCAAGCTCTCTGCTCTCAATTCATCTCCGTGCTCTGTCTTCCTCTGTGCCACTTACTCAGCTTGTTAAACGTACTCTCTCCCATTGACCTCTCTAATGCAGCGATAGCTGGTCATAACCCTTTGTAGACAATGAACAATTCTCCCCTTCAGTGTGAAGAGTTCATGGCAAGACCCAAGGATACCCATTTTCACAGAGGGTCAGTAATTCTAAGGAAAAACAGAAGCTGTCTCTTAGAGACAACTGCTCTGCACTCAAGACAAAAAAATCATTTGTTCATCAATGTCTATCTATTACAATCCAATCTCTCCTCACACCTTTCGGGAAGGGTGAGAAAAGCTTAACAAGGATGAGCAAATAGGCAAATCACATGTACACTCATAAGGTGAACTGGCATTTGAAAGGCATGCCTGCAGAAATGAGGGATAAATGTTCCTGTAACAGAGAAAAGGTGATTTGTAGGAGTACTGCTATGATCCCAGCAGAGGAAGGTAGATTTCACTTCAAACACTTTAATAGATATTTTTGATAATAAGTTCCCAAGAAATGGTTTCTTCTGATTCTTTTTCCTTTTTCTTCTTTTTTTTTTTAAGATTATATTACTTTGCCTTTGCCGAGCATGACTCATATGCACAAAAATGTGTTTATCACAGATGAAACACATTCTAAGATTTATATGCTGAGGTAGCAAAAACTCAAAGCTTTTGACTTTAAAAGTTATAAAGTATTTTTAATGATGACAGGAAGGTCTGATGTGCTTAAAAATATGAGGCTCACAACCACGGCAGCAGTAAGCTCAGGTGAAGGTACAACAAACCAATTTTCCTCCATGACTGGATAGCCCTGTACTGAGGTGCAGACATCTGGTTACATACACACCAGTGAGCATATATCCATAGGACCAACGCTGGAAATGACATTTCTTCTGCATTGTGTGGCCACATAAAACACCAAGTCATACTTTACAAGAATGTCTTATCACTTGGAAAACATCGTAATTCTCTTGGCAACTTATATTGGAAAATGGATGATATAAAAGCAAAGTATTACCCAATACCACCCTGGTACTTCTACTTTTCCCAGGGTGTCCACTGCTGGTCAGCATGAAAAAGAAGGATGCTGAGACAAATATCTTGATATTACTCCAGCTCAGGAAAGAAATTTCATATCAAACATTTATATCATTTTGGAAATAATTTATGTGTTTGCTGTTCAGGTGGAGTCTGGCCTGTTTGATCACATATTCTTATCACAGTGGATAATTCAAATATACTAAGCTTTACACACAGAAGTGATTATCAAACACACAGTACAATAAAATATAATGTGTGGTAGGAGGGTAAAAACGTGTCCTCCACCTTCAAGAGCTACTACACTAGAGCTGGTCAGTCTGGTGCACCAACATTTCTAGCAATAATCCCTCACAGCCTCATTCATCTGACGTGAGCAGACACAAATTGAGAACCTCAGTACTTCTTAAAAGCCATGGTCAGTCACACAAGAGAGCATGGGAGGCATGTGAGACTTTCCCCACTTTCTTCCCATTGGAAAAAGAAATGAACAGAACAAGAAAATGTTCAAGAGCTGTTCACTGTGCACCGTGCCCCTGCCAAAGACAGTCTGCACATTATCTCTTGGAGGTACATAGAAACAAAAGCTTTGTTTTTAGAGCAGCTACAGGCAGCACAGTATCTTATGCTGTGGACTGCTGTGGCTATCACCAAGAGTCTTGGCAAAGGAAACACTAGTATTAAGCACTGTAATGCTGAACCAGTTGATTATACCAAAGCAGCTAAATTTTCCTGTGCTGTCTCTCCTTTTATTTATTTCTTTCCTGCTTGTTATCTCAACAATGCCATAGAGAGTTTTCTTTGGAACATTCTTCTAAACACAATAGACAGCATACATTCTTTATCCTAATGGAATAGTGTGCAAGGCACCCACCATATCTCACTTCCTCTGAATAACTTAGGGAGAGAACAGAGCAAGATAAAACAGGCTACATTTTTTTTAGCCAGAAAGTGGTGAAACCTCAGAGAAGGCAATGCTTGTGTGGATTATTCCACAAAACTAGGAGTTGCAGGAGCTAAAAACCCCAACTTTTGTTTTCTCCTGTGCTACTGAGCTATGGTGGGAACTGGGTCCACACGGAAAGTCCAATCTGCATAAAAATTCAAGAGCAACTTAGAAAGGGCTGTGAGATCCTGACTGTCTCTACAGAGATGACCAGTCATGTACTTTCCATTTCTCAGCCTCTCAGCTTATTTTCACACTTATGAATGAGTGAAGCCCTATGACTTTTTAGTAAAAGGAACTACACAAATGTAAAATATTATTTGTGGGAGGGAACTGTCAGCACTGGGAATCTGACTTCTTTACGTATCAGCGACAAGGTACTTTTATACAGGTTCCACCACATAGAGGACAGAGAGCATTCACCACTGTAAATTAACACTACCATTATTTTGTTTGTATGAAAGCAGCAGCAAACAGGCTTCCACAGTTTAGTTTTGAATCCCAGGCAGAGCATATATTTTACATAGTAATAAGCAGTAACTTCCATGGACAGGGAACATAATTACAGTGTCCTAGCTCCCAATGGATGAAGGTTGTAAAGGATAATATACAGCACCAGATGAATCTGCAGAAGAAAAAAAAAACAACAAATAATAAAGAGCTCCCTATTATCACACTCGTTTTTCAGAAGGACTTTCCAATAGGCATACAGCAGGTGTTTTAGAATGGTTATGTCACTGCAGCTGGTTTGACAACAGTATTTGGTAGTTGCAAGGAGAGGATGGAAGGTCATGGGAACAGACTATCCCTTCAGTTATTCCAGGTTTTAAAAACCAGCAATGAAAAAACTAGGAAAGTTTTGAGTTACCCCTTTCTTTTGTCCACCATAGCCCTCTTACTGCTATCTAAGGGATAGCTACAACCCATCCCATAAAGATTTCTCGGTTTCTGGGGTTCAGAACTATGTAAGCAAACGATGCAGACACCCACACTTGCACAAACTCCTCACTTCTGTTTCTCAGAAAGTTTTTCTATTGCATCTTCTGAGCAAGAAACACCAAGACAAAAGTGTTGTCTGTCATTCAGGAGCTGTGGAGCTCCGAAGACAGAGTAACATGCGCTTCCAGTTGCCCCAGTCACAGACAGTGAACAATTACAAACTGACCAAGCTTCTTTATTCAACGTTCTGCAAACGTCCTCAGATGTTCTAGATTTGCAGAGTACTCCAGAAAGCTGGTGTCACATTTAAGCTTTATTTTTACATTGCACTTGACTCCAGCCATGTGACGGGGAATATTAATTACCACAAAAGGCACAGTTCCTCATTTCTCTTTAGGTTATATACTAGATTACATCATTGTTTAAAATGCTGGATTGTATCTGACTGCATAGCATTACACAGTGATGCTAAGTTACCTTTTGGGGTCTCTGTCAAGAAATTAATTCTGAAGGTGAAAAATCCTTGGATGACAAGGAGCTCTGCTTTGAAGGTCCTGTCCCTGGAGAGGCTCTGCTCACCGGTATTTCACTACAACCACTGTCACCTGTTGGACTCATCATAGCTTCTGCCATCATGGTTCAAAGAGATGGGTACAATCACTCTAGCAAGTTTGGCCAACCTCTTGAGCATTCCCGAAGATTTAAGCCAGGACCTTGGGAGTGAAGTCAGACAGAGAGCACCTGCAGCACAGGGGTGCCATGGTTCTGTGCTCCCATTGGTGCAGGTTTCTAAGCAGATGACCAAGTCAGGACTGAAACAATCCATATTCAATTAGTTTGCTTGAATCAATCCAGACACTAAGAGTTCCTAAATCTTTACTAACTTCCAGCAATCTTTACTTTCTATTATCTAGGACAGGCTTTTATAACTTATGTCATCTCTGACATCAGAAAAGCACTCTAGCTGCAATAATTTTTCACACTGTACATCACTGCAATTTATTTATTTGACTGGAGAGGAAAGGATAACTGAGAAAGTGAGCTTTTATTGTGATGTGTTCTCTATTGCAATGCTTCCTAAGACATGCCCATTTGTATTCCATCACCTCTGGGTTATGAGCATTTCTGTCAATGGAGATTTTCATGGCTGTAAAGACTTAACTCCTAATACCTTCAGATTAAAGAATTTTTCCCAGGCACTTTTTTTTTTTCGTTCATATTTTTATAAGGCATAACAGTTAGGGGGTTTAGAGGTTCAGTGATCACCCACTGTCAATCCTATTTGCTTGTTTTCTTTGTCAATAGGCACTAAAACATACTTAACCTGAGTCCCTCTGCCAGTTCAGCTTTCTTTTCTCTACTGAATGTTCTCTTGTCTCAAACTTGCTACCAATTTCATTAGAGGCAGAGCTGAGCTCTAAAATCCACTCTCATTTAGGACAATTCATAAGGATACAGGTTCAGATTATCAAAATGTCCTAAGAAAGCCATCAGCTCTCACATTTGACTAATATTGGGATGAAAAATAATATATTTTTGTAGTAGGGAGTTTGATGAGATAAAATAATGTCTCATTCTGTAGACATCTGGATATGCACCTCTGTACAACCTACTTCCTCAGCATCAAATCCTGACTCCACCTGGACCAAGGAAAGGCCAGGTGGCAGAAAGGCCAGGCTTCCAGAACATGGAGCCTAGGCAGGAAGGGAAATTCATAGGTGGTTGGCAAGGGCAAAGCAAAGGAGATTTACATAAACAAGGAAGCTTGTGGAGCATCAAGAAAAAAAGTATGAGAGAAGAATAACAAAGAAATTAGAAGGGTGGCAGGGAAAAAGTGGTAAGTTCAGGTCAGAAATATCTTACAACTTTCCAGATGTGAGTTCAGCTGAAAAAAGTCAACTTCACCTTCAGTGCTCAGCGAAAGAGCAAATCCAGCCAGTACACTTTTCAGTTAACTCTACCATTGTTGTTTCACTTTCTAGAAAAGATAGGCAGTCACAAACACGTGTATACTCTCTACATAAACACCAAAGGTCTCCACAAGAACTAGCTTACTTTTTATCCTGAAGTATAATACACTCAGAAAACTGTCACAACAGTGACAAGAGGTAGATCTGTCTCTGAAATTTTTAGCTGGTGCTTAAAGTACAGACACATGGGTCTGAAATGTGCTATATACACATGGTAGCAATGATCAGAGAATACTTGGGATGTTCTTATTTTTTAAAAAAGCAAATTCTGCTGACCATAGTCTTTTCTTGACCTTGTGGGCTACAATCAGCTCTGTTATAGAGATATCTTTTACAGCAAACTTGATTTAAACTGGTTGCATTAGGATAACTGGGAATACTATACGGCCTTTAATGTTCTTAAGCTGATTTTGAAGTGAGAGCATGATGGTTTCTGTATAGGCATTTGCTGCTGAAATGGGAAATAGGTGGGCTGTTTGCTGAGTCTGTCAGCTGGAACACTGACAATCGCTACTTGGACTGCTTCAACGTAAATACAGTTTTCTCAGACTTCAACACTCCAGATCTGAGTCTTATTTAATATTAGTACACCTTAGTCTATTTAATTCTTGTTATTTTTCATTTACATCACAATAAGAAGACAATCCTGACCTTTATGTTTAAGCACAGGATGTATTTATGAAGCTTGTAGAAAGCGACAGTGAGAATATTTCAAAGTGCCACCATTTTATTTCTATTTTTGTTTTCCCTTCCCCCCTTACTTAGGTCCAATGTGTCAGTTCTGTGCCTTGAGAAAATGTGCACTTGGAAGCAAAGTCCCTGGGCAGTTTTCATTTCATAATGAGAATAAATGTCAAAAATCTTGCTTCACTTCTTAAATCAGATTTTCACTGTTGAAGCCCATTTTAAATGATACTGTACTTAATAATCACATAATCAATAGACAATGCTACTAGTTGGATGTGTTAGCTCTATGAGTTAAGTTTGCTCATTTCATTTCTTCTAGAAACTTTTCTGCCTTTAGTGAATTTTCAATCCAGCTTCTCTAAATATGTCCAGTTAAGTTCTGAAATCTAATTTGATTTTGCCCAATATTACACTCCCATTCTTTCTGGTTATGTACATACACATCTGGAAATCCTGATTTGGTTTAGCTTCTAAAACTACAGCTGCATTCCCTTGTTTTATAACTATGGTCAAAGTGAATTAGGGATCTGGAATCTTTCTGTCACTCAAAGCATTTTAGCTCTATTTGTTTTGAGTATCTCTCATTGACATTTCTGCTTCTCTGATGGTTTGCAAGATGTTTGTTTTCTTTTTCACATTCCCACAGTGCAGATGTGTCATTTTCCACAAAACAAACTGTTTACTACTGTCAAATTATCTACCTGTACAAAAGCAGTAATGGGATCTGCATGTGATGTTAAAGTTTCATTTTTGCTCCTCGCCAGTGGTGGTGGAATTTTATACCATAACCTCAAGCATTTAACTCTGTGAAAATTAATCTAGAAAGACCGTAACAAATCTGGTAAGTAACATTTGGGGGTTTTGTCAGTACTCTGCACAACATGCTTTCTAAGCATCAACTAAAATGTAACACTTCTTGCAGTGGGTAAATAACGTAACATTTAGACTTTTTGTTTTCTATGAGGGAAGCTTTTAAAGTTATTATTTTCCTGATCAAAATCATATCTGTAATATAGAAAAACTATTACCTTATATTGGAGAGAAGGTATGGGAGCCCAGTAAATACAGCAATTTTTCAAAAGCCTCCATAGGCAGTATTAATCAGTCACAAAAATAACACCAGCCACATTTTCTGGAGAGGATCCATACTACTCACAACTTCTCGCAGGCATCCTTCTGCCTCCTGCTTGCCCTACTTTCATGCTATGGAGACACCTTATCTCAGGCAACATGTAAAGAAGTGGTTTCAATCTGAGCAACCTTCCTCGCTGCCCCACAGGTTACCTGGCACAGGTCACTGTGGAGAAACACGGGCCCCTTCCTCGCTGCCCTACGCCCACCCCACACACGCACTGATGGAGGCTTCTCCCACCCCTGAGCTGCAACTTCTGCTGAGGAACGCCAAAGCAGAGCTGTGCTGTCGGGCTGAATGGACGTTCCACGCGAGGCTCCCTCCAACGAGCATGCTAGTAGTACAATTAAAGGAGTGCCTTCCTCCCTCCTCCTCCCCCGCTCTGTCTTGTAGTAGCTGAACGTGAACTTCTGCCTTGGATAAACAAACACTAGTACCGGTAGGTATACTTCTAGCCAATTTATTCTGGTGCCTTTCTTTAGGATTTTCAGCTTTACCTGTCAGTTGTACTCACAACTGGCTGGCATTTCTTTTTTACCTGGATCGTGGGTGGCACGTTATCTAAGACATGTTTTTCAATCCACTTAGCTAATTCCAGCAGCACAGGCAGAAGCTTCTTTATTAGCAGTATTTATACAACTCATTTGCATCAAACATTTTATTTATTTTTGTGAGCAGTAGTATTGATGTGAGGTTCTGATCTCAGGTAAAACAACCACTGCCCACTACAGCCCCTCAGCTAGTCAAACAGTTAAAGCAAGCAAAGCAAAACAAGCCAGTCAGACATTATCAGAGAGAATGGTGATTAGAACAAACAATACAGGAGAAAAGATGCATGGCTATTCAGAAACCGTCTTTGGGGGACTGAAAAAGAGATATGGAGCCATTTTTCGCTAGGTTCATGAGAAAATGTCAGCACACAGATGCTGCTGTACTGTCAGATTGCATCTTAATTTGGCCAAAGGGGACCCAGGCAGTCACCCCTCACAGACAAATTTTAAAGGCCCATTACAAATCTGATTTATAGGTTGCAAGAATCTCCCTGCTATGGTCTGCAGATTTTGCATGACACAGAGCTAAAATCCAGCTACAGACAAATGTATGCTTCTCGATATGATTTAAATCCATCTGAATTCAATATTTCTTGGACATCGGTCAAGCTTCCCCTGTTTGCCCACCCCCTTTCCTCCTAATACCTTAAGGCAGTTTACTTCAGAACGAAGCAGAGCATTAACCTGTACAAAATTGCTAATTTGTATATAACTCTCTTGCTGTCATTAAAGAAAGGGAAAAAAAAAAAAAAGAAAATGCCTTTTGTTCTAAAAAGACAGGGAAAAAAAATCAGGAACAAAAGAAATGCATCCGCACAGCAACAGAAATGAGAAATTCCTGGGATGTGTTTTAGATGTTTAGGCATGCTGGTGTTAACAACAACCATTCAAATAAAAATGTTAATGTGCTTTTGTCTTACAATCTTTTCAACAAATCTGTTGTTTTTTTCTTAAAAAAAAATAAAATCATATTCCTTGCCTTCAGTGAAAAGCCAAAGGTCTTAACAGTGAAATGCAGTTGGAAACGCTGAAGAAACACCATTCAAACTTGCTCTACTTGAACTGTCCATTGTTATGATTCAGACAATGCACAACAACAATCACAGCTCAACTTCTAACCATGCCCGCATCACAAAAAAGTCAAAGTCAACAGCGCTTTATATTTCCATGAACACCATAATCAAAGCCTTCATTTGCAGTTTCCTCAGCAAAATCCTAAGAGCATCAGAACAGTCATCTGACAATCTATGAAAGAAGCATGCAGCTTGTCTTAAAGCATATAGTGTTTCATACAGGAACTATTCTAAACAAAGACAACATCAAAAGCAACCCAAGAATCGCGCAAAGCAAGTCCGACTCAGCCCAAGTTTGGATTCAACATCTGGCCGAATACGGTAGTGCCTCTAATTTTGATTTTGCTTTGTGGGATTAAAACCCACCTAATCTCTTTGACTGACCCCATCTCGGGTCCCATCTATACTGCTTTACAAATCAAGAGACGGAGAGGGGAAAAAAAATAAAAAGGCAAGAAAGAGAGGCAGACTCGCATCCCACCTTTCCATGGCTCTCAGCCCGTCTGTCTTCGCGTGATCTGCAAACCACCTGTACTGATCCAGCCCATTCTTGGGGAGGGGGCAGAAAATATCTTCCCCGTTGATGTAGTCTCAGCTGTGCTTTGATTTTTCGGCACGAATGTCTAGAATCTTCCGCTTAAGCCAGACACGGCAGCACCAAACTGCAGCTGAGCTCTTTTGTTTTCCCTCCTCCCCGGGGCTGGAGCAGCGGCACTCCCGGCGCTCCCGCTCCTGTCCCCACCCCCGGGGCCGCCGGAGCGCTCGGCTCCGCCGCCGTCCCCCCTCCTCCTCTTCCTCCTCCTCCTCCTCCTCCCCGCCAGCCCCCCGGCAGCCACCACCTACCCCAACCCCTGCCGAGATTTTTCAGTAAAAAAAGCGGGCAGCTTTAGGTGGCGGTCAGGTGATCTTCTGGTTAAAACCAGAAAGGATGCTCGGGGATGGAGCGCACGAATCCGTGGTGGTTTTCAAACTAGCCATTTACATTACAAAGCAGGGAGAAAAATACAGCTCTGAGGAGATCGTTAGGCATTCTTCGGCTTTCCAGCTCTCCTCTAGCAATCCGCAGAAGCGGGCACAGTGGAAAGATATCTAATTAAACTTTTCACTGGTAATAATCACACACAGTTCGTACACCATGATGTTCCGAAATATTTAAAAGTAGGGGCTTATTCCTAAATAAACATAATTATTTTTTTCATATTTTCATAGATGCTATGCTGATTCTGAAAGTCCCTTTACAGCTTCTTCCCAACTGTATTTTTTTTTACAATACACTCTTTAAATATTTATGCTGAAGCCATACTTAATATCACACAGCAAATGGACCATACTCAACTGAAAACAATTATTAGCTCTTTACTCACATTATTACATCATAATTTAAACTATCTTTGACACAAGGGCCATTACGTGTAAACCTGACTTTCTGAATTGCATCTTATCCAATGGCCCTGTTCCTGGGATTACCCTGATAAAAGCTACCATACTGTGCAGGGTTTTGGAGCTTAGACTCTAAAAAGACTGAAATAATGTAACTGTAGCCCCATATTCTGTGAGAGTCCTAGTCACTGCCGAGTTTTCAGAAATAGGCAAATATTGTTGCAGAAAGTTAGATTTACTTGCAAACAATATGTGCCAAGCAAATCTTGCAAGAAACAAAGGCTGTAAGTCTTAACAGAATACTGATTTTTTAATACAAATTGTCATAAAAAATTTTCCTTCAGGTTCAATGAGACCAGAATTTTACCCAGTGTATCTCCTTTATATGCATTGTAAAATGTGAGCAAACAGGAAACATTTGCGGAACTAGGCACCAAGGGTAAAGCAGGTACCCACATTTAACCATTCTTTCTAAGAAACTTAAAACATGTAGATGTAATATATCACCTACTGCAGAACAAGTCTAAACCCATTCTCCTATGACCATGCTCTTAAACATTCAAGTTAAAGCCAGAAACCCTACTCATCCATCCATCCATCAACCAGCACTGGCACTTCTAATGCTTCCCGATGTTTCCAACAATGTCATGAACAACCATTTACCCCTCTCTTATTACCTGCAGATCTGTCCACAGACCATACTTCAGTCCCTCTGGCACTACACAGCAAGCAAATTTATACTTTTTGCTTTCCATTCCATCACTCTTATGATGTAAGGTAAATTCTCTTGATAGAAAACACAAAAGGGAGCAACTCAATTTGTTTTAGGATACTAAGAAACAAGAACTATACAAGATAAAATGAATTATCTGCACCATATTACTAGGTGCTTTTTACAGGATTCATGCTATCAACTCTTTATCTTGCTCTGACTTTCAGAGACTTCAGGGTGTTTAATTCTGACACATTCTTAGTGATGCTGTAGTAGCAGTGCTTCACGTCATTCATAGCATAGCCAAAATTTCTGCAGTAGTCCATGAGTTTTCAGCAGAAGTCAATATTGACTCCAAGGGGCTGGTGAAATTCTGCTAACTATAACATATGAGTGTCTTTCAAATCAGTCTTACTGGGGGGGGGGGGGGAAGGAAAAAAAAAATCACTGGAGTTCTTCTTGTGCTAGATTCATTTAATTATATATTGAAAAAATTTCCAAAGTGGGACTCCTGTCATGCCAAAGTAAGCAAAAAAAAAAAAAAAAAGTAAGCAGAAAAATATTTAATGCCTTCTACACTTAGCAAATGAACACCTTTATGACAATCCCAACAATGAAGGCAATTGGAGGAAACAGAAGCCAGAATAGACAGATAGTTCCACCTTGATCATCTAAGTTTCTAGATGTAAGTGGAATTCTGTATTTTTTGGGGACTCTGTGTATCCACATGTAGTTACTCTATTAATAGCTTTTTCCCTTCATCCTCCCGAAGCCACGATAGCGATAGAAGAGTAATAACATATATTGGCTAGAATGGGTCAAACAGAAGAGAATCAGCTGAGAAAATCATCTGAAGAGGTTGGCAGGGACAGCCAAACCATATTTCTTTCTCTAATTACTGCAGAACTCATAACACAGAATTTCATACATATTGGTGTTTTGTAACTTCAATATCAGCAACAGTCTTTTATTGTGATAAAGTCAACATAAAATTTGTTTCCGGTAAAGACACAAGCATAAACTATCATTATTGAAAAGGTAAATAGACATCATTATCCTGCCAGCCACCTATAGTAGTTGCAATACTGTGTAAATCATGGGGCTGCTTGACACAATTTTCAACCTAAAGTCAACTCCTAGGATGCAGTTGTGCCACTTTGTGCACAGGATTCCCATTGAATATGATGAGTTGCTTGAGGAGCAACAAGATCACATCTTAGTATACTTAGTACAGTCACCAAAACCACTCAGTTTAGCAAAGTAGAGCACACTACAGATTTTTAGCAATGAAATCCTGTGGTCACCCATCTAGTGCTAAATATGGGTTATAACTCTCGAAAGACAGTGATTTAATTTCTAAGAAATAAAGCAGTGATTTCAGATTACCCATAAAGCTGCTCAAAATGCCTGGGTTGCTGCACAAATTGACAGGAACGCTGAATTTACATGTTGATGCAGTAACAAGTACTTGCCTAAACCACTGAAGAAACTGGATGACTGCCTTCCATCCAAAGGCTGTACGTATACATACACACAGACACCTAGATACGTATACAGACATGTATATGTATATACAGACATATACATGTATACATAATTAACTAAACCCGTATAATGAATATGAATGAAAATCTGTCTCAACCAAGCAGATAACAATTATGTTTTGGAAACTGTGTGCTGCACAAACTGATACTTTATTCCAGAAGTAAATACAGTAGTTTTTTAATCGTTAAGTTTATCACCTGTAAACCTTTGAGAGGAATTTGGAAGTTTCCTGGTAATATCACTATTTTCAAATTATACTCTTCTAAAAATTAAAGCTTTGATTTAAACAACATATACATAATCAAATTATTGAGGCATGACAAAAATAAATGAAAGATCTACTTTGTTATAGAAACAGTCTCAATATTTGCAGTGTTAATTTCAAAACAGTAAAAAAATACGTGTATCAACATAAAATTGCCATAAAAGTCCCTATTTTGTCTATAATAGATATCAGCCTTAAGGCTGAATTTATTCCTAAAAGAAGCCATAGAACTAGGTTGCACTTTTTTTTTTACAGTTCATTTATATGCAAATCAAAAAGGTATATACTTAAAAATTAAACTATGTCCAATCAGTAGGAAAATGGATATGTGATGTAAGTGTATTTATGAAGTCTTTTTGAATTTGTGCAGCAAACAGGCATGAATGCTTTCCTTTTCCGCTACTCTTCAGACATAGAATTTGCAAGTCTGTGTTTCAAAAGTAATGTTAAAGGAGATAAAACACCATTAATTTCAGATAAATTACAACAATATTACAGGTGAGTGAAAATCTCCAAGTGCATACGAGTTATATGTAATTTATATAATGCCAAAAATGACTACAGAATTAGCTCTGACAGTATTTTAAGTATCTTGCACCTTCAGAAACACTGTAAGTTAGGCAGGTTAACAATTCTGGGATAGATTTGGTTTGTTTTTTGGATGTACCTACAGTCCTTTGTGCTCAAAGGAGAAGGATTGCCAAGAGAAAAGAAAAAGAAGGAACACTGAGGTAGAGATGTGGTCCTATTCCAGTGACATTATAAATAAGCCATTTGGCATGTGTGGGCTGTGAGCCGTGCTAGATATAGGCCTCTCTGTAGAACGAATTAGTCATTATCTTGGACTTTAAAATGGATGTAAAGAACTGAGAGATGATGAGCTAGGTTAATACAAATATCCTTTGGAGCTCCTGGCATTTTCTTGTCAAATTATGGGAAGCCACAGGAAGAGATTATGGAAAGTTTCCCTGCTTCAAAAACCAGATGAAAAATAACAATAGAGGAGAAAAAAATCCACTGAGAGTGAGGAGGAAATTCACCATCCAGCCTGCTAGAATGTCCATTCTGTTTTTTCCCTATGGGAATGATATAGGAGTGACGTCAGCTCTTGGACACTATCTAAAGAAACTGCTTGAGCAAAATGGAAATAGAATGGATAGATATCATCCAACATAGATGTCAGCAGCAGACCATTATTTGCTGCTTCAGAAAACAGTGCTACAGGAAACCTCTTAATATAAAAATGAAGGTTTGGGCTGCGTGTAGCCACTCAAATATCTCATAACTCTTTTTTTATGAAGCAGGAATTCAATACTAATATCCTTGCTAGAATCTGGAGCCAGGATAAATGTTTTGCTGACCCAAACTGAAGAAAGAAGGATTTTATGTTGTTTACTTTGCCTTATATACACACGTATGCATACGTATATGCATGCTCATTGCTCTGGGCAACGCCTATCAGTCTCAAAAAAGGAGAATATGATGGATCCCTCAGAGTAACACAATACCATTAAAAAAAAAAGATAAATAAATCTCTTTTCTATCTAAGCTGTCTTCAGTGCTTCTGTTAATCTTTACATACGCATCTCATTCCATCCATGAAATAGCAAAGGCATTCCCTTGTACAAAATTTGTTGAGAGTTCAACTCAATACCACACAATTCAATTTGTAAAAAGTTTGGGGGATAGAATGTGTAACTGTCAGACAAGCTTTAGGACAAATTCTTGCCAGATCAATTACCAACCAAATCTGAGGTGTGTGTTTCAGAGAAGACCGCATGTCTTCACCTAACTGCTAAGCACAGTAGTCTTAATAACTTCAGCAGAAACAGGTGAGTAGTGATGGAAAAAAACATATAAATATGTGTTATTTTTTGAAGTTATTAATAAAACTTTCTTGGGACAGTTCATTTGCTTCTTCCTGAGATTGTACTAATGTCTGTACGGGCCTGTGATGAGGAGAAGATAATTACAGTCCTCTTCAGACAGTGTTCTCATTAAGCATGCTATTTTGGATAAGTAAATTTTTAATTGGTTTCCAGTGCCTGTAAGTAGGATGGCCTATGGTAGTATGGCAGTGAGGATCTGTGCCCCTACCACCTTCCCCTGTTGGAATTCAACTAAGTTTAATTGGCTTACAATGGAGGTAGCCACAAGATGTCAATTACTGGTATATTCACAGTGTGGTCCTCTTCTTCCAGTGACACTTGATTGACTCACTCTGCACACTTCTCTTATTATAGGACCTCTTTTCCCTCTTCCCAGAGAATAAGTATTGTACAAACATTCCATAGTCTTTATTAAACAGCAGCATAAGTACATAACTTTTACGTGCTTGCAAAAATTAAAGCTCTACCTGGTCTGAGTTTACAGCACGTGACTTACTTTATTTAAAGCTAGTTCTGGAATGTCCTTCTGCATCTGTGACTTTGCCGATGTGTCGATACTCTCCTGTCCCAGAATCATTTTATGAATTATGCAAAAATATTTTGTCTAAGGGGAAAAAATAGTATTTATTTTTGTATATCAAAATAGATAGAAAAATTTGGGAAGAATCTCTCCAGGTGTCAACTCTTTAAGATACGCAAAACAGTAAAAGTATCTCTTAACCTATGTTTCTCACTGCTTCCTAGTCCTCTTTTATCTGACTTAAGATCTGAAACCGTGAAGACACGAAATGCTTTTGTAAAAAGCACTTAATATGTTGCAAAACATATTAACTACATTCATTAAAATTGGTCAGAGAATTAGCCAATTCTCTTTTTACATAAATGATATTTTGATGAAATATAACTTTAAATAAAAATTAATAATTTTGAACTATAAAACTTTTTCACAGAGAAAAATAACATCCTGACCTGTAAAGATTGCTAAGGTGTAAATTTGAAAGATGACTGGTTGTATCAACACTAATAATGACGTGGCTGTGGTTTTACTTCAATACTACTTCACTCTAAGAAGAGCTAAATTACATGTTAGTAAACATTACTTTATGGTGGCTGCAATACTGATCCTATCACTAGTAAGAATGAAACAGAAAGAATAAGAAAATTTAAGTTTTTAGGAGGGATAGATGTGACATTAAAAAATGACAAGGCTCTTGGCCAAGCCTTCTTACACTAGTATTATTGTACTGTGCTTCCAAGTTATTACATCTTTGCTTATCTGCATGTTTGCTCAGCACTCACTAGTCCCTATGTATGATACAAACCCCATTTATAACAGTACTCAAAATTTAAATTATAAATTGTGCATTAATATCAAATATCAAACAAATATTAAAATGTTAAAGCATTAATTATGTTAATTTATTATATTTCCATTATTTTTTATAATAAAAAATGTTATTTGGGTATTTAATGTCATTATAAACTAAAGGAACTTACAAAAGAATGTAAAACCCACTTTGGTATTCTATTTGTTCATAATTTATACATGTAGCTTGTTTGAAATTAATTATATTTATATGCAGATGCTATAGTATGTTTGCAAAAGAACACAGAAGTCCTATACTACTGCGCAAACAGTACAACTCTACAGTTTGGTAGTTACAGAGCAGTCACACATTCACTACAGCAACTCTTGCAGTTACTTAACAATGACCATAATTTTTGCACTGAAGCCAACAAACATTTTAATGAGAAGTGGCTGATTTTAAATTTCAAATGTGAATATTCTGGAAACACCGAAAATTACTACACCTTTTTTTTCCTCCCTGTCATAGTAAGAGAAGCTAAGCATTTCCCATACTGCTGCTCTTACACTCTAAAATGCCCAGTGTGGGAAACTCATTGGGACCTCTACAGGCTAGGAGTTTTTTTGTTTATTTGACTAAGTAGCTTCTACTAACAAAAAGTCACAATGAAATTACTAAAAATATTTTGAAAAAAAAAATCTATCTGTAAGTATTGGATATGATAGACACTTGATGGATCAGACTCTATTTTAATTATTTTACTTCATCTTCCTTGTATCCTCAGCATTTTAGCAGTGTGGCAACATTTTACAGTTAATTAAAATGTGCTAATATTATTATTAATAATACCAATTTTTGCATTAATATACTGTTTTAAAAGACATTGATTTGCATATTATATACATTTTAATACAATCTGAAGACTTAGATAATTTATTTCATATATGCACACATAAACCTGATAATTTTGATTTTGTATTTAAATCAATTATTGGATAGTTGTGCAAAAGACTGCCAGACTTTTTTTTTTTGTGCCATTTTGATATTTTTTTCTAGAAGAGTTTGTCTAAAAAAACACTCATCATATTCATAGTGTACATAGTAATATTCCAACTAGTCATTAATAGTCAAACACACACACAATGGCACATCTGACATAGGCAGCTGAGTTGGGAATTGAAACCATAATAATTAACAATAGATTTCCTGATCTCCTCATGACAAGTAAATGAAACACTCTGCGGTGTGCTTGCCCACTGGAAGAGGGAATTAACTCAGTATGAAAAGCAGAATGGAAGCATATCACTGATTAGATCTAACGCACAAGGAATGCAACAATGGGAAGCTTGTGTCAGCAGAACACATCAAACTCTTTTCTAAATATTGTGCATGAGCATGCAAACACACACACATACATAGTCCCTGTGAGAATCATGGTGAAATAGCACAAGCGGCACAAAACACAATCCCAACCGAATAAATAAATGCATAAATAAAAATTATTGCATGTTCTGGCTTCCTATAAACAATTAAATCTAATATTTGCATATCTCCAGTGATGCTGCTCTCGTTCACCTCAGTTTTCCTACGGAAAGGAGCCCTCCCGCCCTCAAGGCCCTGTTGAAGCTCGCGGCCCTTCTCTGTTCAGGACCTTGGAGAGCGCCAGCGCCCGGCGCCGCCCACCGCTCCTCTCCCGCGGAGAGAAACAGCGCTTCGGCCTTTCATTTCACAGAAATTGTCATCCTCTCCCCTCTAAGTCTCTTATGACTGCTCCATGTTTCCTTTCCTCGTCCTCAAGTTGTCTTTTTTCTTTTATCGTGATATTTACTGTTGCAGAAACTTCACCATTTGTTTGACGCACAATGTTCTCCTTTTCGTTCTTCAAACACACGACACTTTGGTCTTTGTAAGTGTCTCTCGCCTTATACTGAATGCTGACAACATCATAATGGGACGTGCAACAGAAATACTGTATCAGGCATTACAGTTTTGTTGTTTTAACATATATACGGTCAGATATACTGTGATTGCCTACTATTACAAAACTTACTTTATAATAAACCTGAATCAGAAATTATTGTAGTCATATAAATTAATTCACTACAGCCATAGCAATACAGTTGCAGTTATTATCATAGAATCATAGAATTGTCAGGGTTGGAAAGGACTTTAAACATCATTTAGTTCCAACCCCCCTGCCATGGGCAGGGACATCTCCCACTAGCACAGGCTGCTCAGAGCTCTGTCCAGTCTGGCCTTAGAAACTTCTAGAGATGGGGCTTCTACCACCTCAATGGGCAACTTGTTCCAGTATCTTTTTTTCATGTATTAAACACATTTAAGTGATTCAGATTTTCTTTAAAGCTTTAAAACCTGATTAGATTCAGCAAAAACTTGCAAGAGTAAATAATTCCAGCCAGTTCACTGAAACTGTTCACCTGTACAAAGCCACATGATATGTCTTTGCAGGGTCTGTACCGAAATGATCTGAGAGTTTAATTAACTCTCAGACATATAAATCAGGAATGATTGCCAAAAGTCAGTACAGATTCATTCATGTAACTCAGCGAGTTTTGTATGTTGATTTCTTAATTAAAACTAGGTTTATGTGACGGCCTTATGAGAGGGAGGTAAGAAGAGGGGAGGGGAGGATGTGGGTATGATATATACACATATATGCATTTGTCTGTGTGTCCTTCAGTCTCCCCTACTAAGCTCGAGAACAGTGGCCAATTTCAAACGTTTTTTTACAGTGCCACTGTCATCTTCAAGCTATCAAGCTTTTACAAGTTTTGTGAAAATACAAAAGGGTAGGAGAAATAAGGAAAGGTTGAATAAAGGGCTCACTCTGGAGCTCAACCACAAGATTCATAAGAGACCAGTTTTGTGAATTTGGCAGCATGGAAGCATTCTTTCCTTTTAAAAGCTGAGAGTGTTTTGAAAATATGTTTCACATCTCTCTTTTAATACTGTGGCTTTTGTAAGTTTATTCAGCTACATGAATTCCGAGCGCATCCTCAGCAATGGTCTCCCCATCAGAATAAGAATCAAAAGTGGCCTCCCTTTCTTCACAACAATCAAAACAGCCAGGCAATGTGCTTTAGAAGATTCAGACACCAAAAAAAAATAAATCCTCAAATGAAAACAGCCAAACTGCTGAAATGTTGTGAAGAACCTCTTATAATGAAATACTGTGAAGAACTGCTTATTTTATCTCCAAGGCACCTTTTACCAGAAATCCACTTCCAGCCATAACACTTCTCAATACACAGTAAGAAAATCAAAGACTATAAAATGGGAGGTCTGAAGGGTAAAGTCGACATATTTTCAAAAAAAATGGGACACGTATCCTTTAGACAAGATGGAAGAAGGCAAAGCTGCATACAAATGCAGAGACATTCAAACACCATCAACAAATTATAGCCTTAATCTGGATCACTCCGAATTCAATTTGGGCTAATGCGCAGGTCACTGTATAACCTGGCAAGTGTGGATGAACTGTCTGCCTGGCTCCACTCAGTCCCTGAAGACAAGCTTCATAGGTCTGAAGCGAATGTTAAACTTGAAAAAATCACATTGGGATGAAAAAGTAATTCTTCCTTGGGGAGATCTCACAATGGCAAAAAGTCAGAGGTCCCACTTCCATATGCAGTGAAAGAGGAAGGCAAGCCCTCCCCATTACAAGGCCAGTAGCCCTTCGTTGTGCCATTCTTATTACTGAAATGCCATGCCTTCAAATTCAAAAGCAAACCAAATAATGCCACTCACTCTACAGACACTGACAGTGAATGTCACCTGAAAACCTTATCTGATACAGTGTGCTACTAACAAGTAATATTTAACATCTAATGGTTCTTATTTTTTCTTAGCACAAATAAAAATATTTTCTCTAGAAGCATTTCTGATGACTTTACTATGATGGAGATCACAACTTATCTATAACCCACCAGAAGTGTTATTTTCTACAAAGATTGTAGAATTAAGCAGCCCTACATTTGAGTGAAGAAACTTGACAAGTAATATTTTAAAGGAAATCTGTGAATTCAAATGTGATCACATTCAGCTGGAATAAAAGATAACAAAGATCATCTGTACATAACACCCACTACCTTTTTTTCTTATTCTACAAAAATAATATTAATAATGTATTTGGTTTTTTTCTAATCTGAGCTAAAAAGGTAGTGAATAAGATAGAATTATAGAATCATAGAATCATTGAATCATAGAATCATAGAATTATAAAATCATAGAATATGTTGGTCTTGAAGGGACCTTTAAAGGTCATCTAGGCCAATCCCCTTGCAGTGAGCAGGGACATCTACAACTAAATCAGGTTGCTCAGAGATCAATAAGATCACCTAATAAGATCAATAAAAAGACCTAGTGTAGAACTACAGAGAATTTAGATTTCCTAGATCTTGTATCCTATGCAATGGAAACACTAGAAACAGTTAGAATACAGATTAACAGTTGCAGTTGCTATGTGCAAACCTCAGAAATAATACTAAAAGCTCAAAATATAATGATAATTTTAGGTGGGAATCTTCCAGAGTGCCAGACCTTTATCCAGTTGTCAGACTCAACACCAAGAGTCTAATCTTGTGGGGTTTTTCTACTGTGTTTCTCTTTATTCTGTGGAACACCTTTGCACATGAACAGAAACCCATTTTTGACATACATGTCAAGATTTCTAATATCACAGTTTACCTCAGTGGACCCGTTCCTCACTGAAAAGAAAAACTCTTGTGAACAACGGATACATATACTTTTGGCATTTTTTTTCTGCTAGTCAACTTCATGTCATAGCAAAATATTCTGTTCTACAGACAGTCTTAGATAAGGAAGAGTTGCTTAATCAATACAATGATCTTATTGCCAGTAAATTAGCCTACTGTATACTATTGGCATTTCATCACAACAGGGAAAACAAATGATTGAAATGTGAAGAACTCATTCCTTTCAAACTAAGCTACAGTCAGATAAAGTGTAGTCTGAATTAAAAAGTAGATAATGAGAGGCTGCATGGCTTCTGCTTTCTCTTTCAGAAGGTCAAGCAGCATATATTGGGAGGAACTTCTTTCCTATTTGGGGCATGGTTAAAACTTTCATCTATGCGTCTCATTTCATGAGGTAAGTATCCGAGAGGGAACATATGGAATTGTCTGAGATAAGTGATGAGCTGGACCATCGCTTCAAGGAGTAGTGGCTGCAAGTAGTGCCATGACTCCTCCTTGAGAACTATGGATCCGTGGATATAAGATATGTGCAGCCTTATGATTCTGTAGCTACAATTTTCAAAGAATACCTATATTTCACTGAATTGCAACGGAAAATCCGTGAGATTCATACATCCTAAGAAAAAAAGCTCTTCAACTAACTAAGAGTATAAAATCATGTTATATAATTCTTGTTCACATTCTGTATGGGTTCTTTTCACTTTCTTTCTTCAGAATCTTACTTCCATTCAAATCTGATCATCGGGCATACTTCTACTGTCAAATGTATTGATATTAATAATTTAACCATAGCTGAGCCGCACAAGGTCATTTGTGTTTCAGGGAGGGCCAAAGGTTATTCTACTAGATTAAAATATGAGAGAATAAAAGAATCATGACACGACTCAGTAAAAAGGCCTTGATACTTTAGGACCTATATATTCCACTCAATAACACTGTGGAATCATTCTTCCCTGAGGAAAAATAAATTGAAATAGAATAAACGGGTTCCTGTGCGCTCTCCTGTAGGTGGTCCTGCTCTGGCAGGGGGGTTGGACTAGATGATCTCTGAGGTCCCTTCCAACCTCTAACATTCTGTGATTCTGTGATTCTGTGAAATACATATATATATATGTTAAATGAGCTCGATCATCCCTTAGGCTCTGTCACAATTTCCAGGTACAGTTCATTTGGCATAACTGGTCTTTCTTGTTTTCATTTCCTGACCCTAAAGTCCAACTTGCTCTCTTTCTGGATTATTACCAATGGATTAACAATTTTGAAAGCTAGCCAAGCTAACACTGGTGATGGTGACAGTAGCTTTTGGTCTTTCCCTGGAATAATGAATTGGAGAGGTGATGAGATAATCTACTGATCTGCAGTCTAGTACAGTTTCTCATATCCATACACTCTCTGGAAAGCCAAGAGAAGTAAAATATTATTCCTGTCAGAAATACAGGAAAATCCTGTCTCAGGAAATAGTTAAAAAACTGTGCATGCAAACAAAGAAAAATCTATCAAGTAAGATGACTGTATTTTTAGATGCCCACATCTCAAAGCACAACACTTAAGCCTCAACACCCCAATAGCTGAAGTACTGATAGTATAAAAAAAGAAGAACATTGCCCCATGAAAAATAAAGTCAGATGCTGAGATTACAATGACTATCAAAAATTACAGAAATATAAAATAAAGTAGGCATTTGGACCTCGGTTAAGAATCGCAGAGCAGAACAGACAACAGAATGAAGCATACCTGGAAGTAGCATAGTTGACTTAATTACAGGAGGAAAAAAATCAAAGAAATATAAAACATTCATGTACCATGAAACTTGTGCTTCAGCAAATATGAGATCGATGGATTATATGGCTTTTGAAAGCTTTCATTTACAGTTAAATCCAAACTGAAACACCAGAGCATTAAAGCCAGAAAAATCTGAAGGCTAGCATTTTTTTCAATGAGCAAAGTATTAAAAGTACTCCCTAAGTGAGCACTTCTTTTGTTATATAAATCCCTGTTCACTGAACCGATTTCCTGTTAGTAGACTGAACCATGGATTAGGTACATTTGATTTGAAGAATGTCACTAATGAAACAAATCATCAGGAAAGGAAAGAGAATTCTTAAGTGTACTTAGTGAACTGCAGGGTCATAGTGATGAGGTTTTGTAGAGGAGGGTAGAAACTCAATGGAAGAAAATAAGGGAAAAATGTGAGTGTATAAAAAGGGATTTATGCTGAACCCTCTGAAAAAGGCACTTGGAACTGAGGTAGCTGATGAAATATAAATGTCAACAACCATTTTAGCCTAATGCAAGCGAAACATTTATAATACAAAGTTAGAAAGAAACGGGGCTGTAGTTGAAGGCGGTCTGGGTTAATAGAGGTCGTATGTTCATACAATTCAGATCAAACAATTGGTAGTCAGAGACCCCAGCTTCCACTGCTAATGTTGTCATTAAATTGGTGTAATTTTAAGCAAGTCATGACTGCAATGCCTCAGTTTACCTGTTTATGAAACCAGAATGCAATTCAACTGTGCTGCAGGGCTTAATTATGCTCGTGAAGTACACAGGTACATTGTAGGAAACATTATATGCATGTGGATTTTTATAAGCATAACATCTGTATCAACAGTTCTTTGAATAATAAAAGACACGAAAACTGCAGGATTGCAGGTGTAAAGAAGGCGGTATTTTTTTCCATTATTGTGTAGTAAATTACACATAGTTAGAAAAAGCAAAACAGATAAAATGGGACAACTTTGTAATTGTGCTGAGAATCCAACACTCATCATCCCAAATGTAATAATCTGTAGCCTTAGGACATTTTCCTGATATTTGTCTGGAAGACAGTCAAGGTTATGCACTAAAATCTAAAAGTTCATTGTTCATACTGTTACAAATTACATTACTAATCACTGTGTGGCACAGACACAAACAGTGATTGGCCTCTTGTTTCTGCCCCAATCGATAGCTTTAATTATGACATTTGCATTATCATCAGGACAAAATAGCTGAGCAAATTATTTTACCATCTAAAATGAAACCTCTTAACATATTTCAAAACATATATTCTTCTCTTGAAACAGTCATACTCAAAATCTAGGTGCATCCTCAGCACCCTTCTTGCCTTCTTAGTTTGGGTTATTTTGTGGGTCTTTTTTGGTTGGTCGGTTGGTTTGGGTTTTTTTGTTTGGTTTTGCTGGGTTTTTCTTTGTTGCTGTTGCTGGGGGAGGATTCTGTGTTTTAGTTAGGTTTTCAATCTAACAGACAATATCCCTGCATGGCAGAAATCAGATATAAATCTATGTCCTCCTATATTAAGAAATCACATTCTCTGACAAAAAAAGTTTACTGATGCACATTTAAGACTCTCACTAGTATATCTTACAGAGCATCACTTCAGAAAAATTAAACCTTCTGAAAAGCATAAAATAAAGAATTATAGTACATGACAGCTCTGTCTAACTCACTCCAATTCTATCTCTGCAAAAGCCACTGGGAATATCTGTGACAGCCCATCTCCAAAAGCAGTGCATGACAGGGCAGACTGGTAAAAAGATACAGTGAGTAAAGGCAGGGCGGGGGGGGGGAAATAAACAAATGGTGTTTCTGTGGAGAAAATTAAGTGCTTTTTCTGTGATTCTTTTATATTATCTTCAAAACCAGAATGCAAAATATATATGGCAGGCCACTGATAAGCAAGGGCAGAGCTAAGGTTAATTTTCTATTTCCTTATTTCACGCAGCTTGAATTTGAGAGGACAAGCCACTGGTGGTTAGTTTGTGAAATGGGCCACAGCGGGAAATTTAGAGATCTGTAGGTAATTTGTATACAGGTCAATTCATGTTTTGGACTAATTTTCATAACCTGTATTTTCATTTTTGTGAGGTTTTATGAGTGCTAAAATATAAGAGGAAAAACATTTTTACACAGGACCTGAAGTTAATATAGGTGGCTACCTATTGGAAAAGTTAAAGGCTGAGATGCTGCAGCAATTAGGTGAAGAGAAGTATCTTTTTTCCACTCCTACCCACATTACTACAGGGTAACAATCCCTCCGTCATCATTAACATCATTGGATGCTGGAGTTACTAAAATACTAAGAGAGATGGATTATCAGTTTTCTCAAATCTAAACAGCATCAGTTTCTGTGGATTACACTACTTCCAAAAAAGAAGGCAGATGTTTTACATATCTCTACTTTTGAAAGAATATGTACAGGGCTAAAGTTTCCTGACCGCAGGCTCCTTGCAGGGGTTTCTTAATGATCAGCACAAGGGCTGGCTGGAGAAGGAGTATGCTGAGTTATCGGTTCTTCGTGAAAGAATGCGCTCAGTGCCTGAACATGGAAGATTGAATATCTTATTAGTTACGTTGTAAGCTGACCTGGATGTTATGGAACAGTGTAATTTATAAATGGTACTTGACTTTTTTTCCACCCTCGTGTATATGACTGGAATGCTTTGCTTCTTTTTATGTGATTTTACACGCCCACCCCTGGCCACCTCTAAATGATTGCAATTGCCTTTTTAACTGTAGCTAAAACCCCAAATTTTTAAAAAAGTAAAAATTATGAGGCATAATATAGACAAAAGTTGGATGAGAAAATTCTGGTCAAAATGAAAAATATATCAGTCAAATGTATAGCATTTAATTAGCAGACAATTCATAAATTCTCAAATTATAAAAACGCTTAATCCTATATATTTTTCCTAGAGACAGATAGTACAGAAGTACTGTAGCCTTGGAAGGAGAGAGAAAAACTGTTGCAAAATGTGTTGGGGGGAACAGAGAAAAAGATGCATTCTTGCTATTGTTGCTTTCTACTGTCAGAGTAAAGAACATGTGGCAGACTCAGGAGGAGATAGTTTTTCTAAGAAAAAAGACAGACAATTTTGAAAACTGATTTTGTCAGAATAACAACTTGCCAAGTGTTAGTCTTTTAGAGAGTCAGCTCCAAGTTCATTTTTCCCAAGTTCTGTTGGATTTTGTGGAAAGATTATTTAGAACAAATAAAATCCTGCAAATTCAAACATACTATCTTGGCTCTAAAGCATATTCTACTTAAGACGGAGAACTGCAAATCTTTGTGGGCTTCCCTAAATTATAGACAAATTTAGGTATGTCTATACATACTCAAGAGATACGCATATTGTTAGAAAAAAGTACCTACTCCACAGGAATTTTTGAAGAAGAAATGAAAGTATTCGAGTTTATCTAAAGACGTCTTCAAGCACAGTATTCGGGTTACTATATTCAGCAAACTGTGAGTTGATTTGAAATGGAAATAGATGTCTTCAGAGTAAAAGGAATGTGCAGATGGTCTTGGATGACTGAGAAACAAAACGACTACTAGCACAAAATGAGCACAAACTGTTCATTTTATGAGTTGTCATGGAGAGAATTATGAATGGAAAATATTCTTACGCGCTAACGATGGCAGGAGAGCCCTGAAAGCTGCATTAATTATACTGTGACTGCATTACTCCAGTATGGACAATTTGTTGTACAGTATTTCTTATTTCAAGTGCTGACAAACTACCTTGTAAAATTTGATGCAAACACATCAGTTTCCTGAAGAGCAAAAGAAAACATTCAGATTGGAAGGAAAAAACTAGCCATTTGAAAAATGTTTGTTCATTCACAGAAAATTACTTCAGCAGAAGTGAACATGCCAAACCTGAGAAAAGGTCAGAAAGGTCGGGAGCGCTGCATTTCATTTTCATTCTAAGGCAGGAGACTAAAGAAAAAGCAGAAAACACTCTGTTTCCTTCTGTAAACCCAGAGCTCGATAGGTGATACAGAGTATTTAAAAGAGTGTAAGTACTGGTAAGAATGACCAACTGATGATATTTCAGGGTGTAGTTAAACCACCAGTTCAGGTATAGTACCACTATGATATCAGTGATTGATGAGAATTCAGTGACTAAATTGCTGAAGTTGCACAAAGTAAATTCCTTCATTTAATAGTTCATCTGATAGGCAAGAAGACTGTGAAAGCAATATAATGTGTCACATTTCCAAACATATCGTTAGAGGACTTGCAGCCACCAACAGTGGGAATAGGATTTTCAAAAGTATCTCCATAACTAGGAAGAAAAATGCCACAGGAAGCCAACCCAATTTGAGGTGCTCTATTACCCACCTACCACAACAAAAAGTGAACAACCAATTACCTATTTATGTGCTGGAGTACATGGGATACCATTTTAAATCAAGCAGAATCCACTTCAGGATCCACTACAAGCAGTGGGAAGTTGTGATGTAAAATTGAATGTAGAATCTTGTGTTTGAGAAGACACTAAAGTTAAGGGAAAAAGTAAAATAATAATAATAATAAAAAATACTGCCTTCCAGTTACCAGCTGAAAGTATGAAAATTGCACTTTTGATGGTGATGTAAATTGAAGATATTCTTCACCTGTCACTGTGTTGGCAGGACAGTAGACGTAGAGGCAAAAAAGCCAGATTCTCACTTGATGGGTAAAAAACTGTTTGGGAAGCATCATAATGCTGGTTCTAGAGGCAGTTCCCCCATGTATAGTGGTTTTAGAGATTCTGAGATCAACTCAGCTTAACGCAAATACCCTTCAGACTGCCACTGCCTATAGCTATAGGCTGTTGAGCACATTGAATACACAAAGAAAAAGCCAGCATCTATTTGAATTAATGATAATCTGATAATGCCATCAATAGTGGTGTGAAAATTGATGTGTATACCAGGGACATGCACTTTTTCTTTAATGGAATCAATTCACTGAAAGGTTTGGTGCTTTGAGACTAGAGTAATATGCAATACAGTGTTATTTCTGAATAAGGAGAAATGCTTGGTTTTCTTACTCTTCAAGTGTCTCCAGAGGCAGTTTATTTCTCAAGCTAAAGTCTACCAAAGTCACATATACAATAAAATTAACATTCATTTCCAATGCTTGGCTCTTTCTGCATAATTTTCTTCAGCTATTTTATTCAGTTTGAAGATTCAGTACTTGCTTTATTCCTCATCCTGTATATAAAAGGTTTATTTTCAGTGTCTGCATCAAAAGAGAGGTGGGTGCTGTTAGATGCATGCATGAGGTGCACAGACAATATAGTATGAATTTAGTCTCACTATTTGTAAAACATTTCTTTTGCACAAAAGAAAACTATTTTTTGAAATTTCTTTTGGCAGTCCCTAGTTTTCATGGCAAGTAGCCAGGCAGCAACAAGTAGTGGGTGCTACTGAATAAACCCAACAGGATCAGCTGCTTTATTTCTGTTTATATTTGAATAACTCCCTGTTCTGTAATATGAAAAAAACAAAAATTCCCTTTCTTCTGTTTCTAGTTAATGTAAGATGTTTAAAATAATTATATACTCATATGCAAAAATGTAAATATTTGTGAGATAACTAACCTATTCATTTTTTAAGGTCTTTATTATATTTCACACAAAATTTCTCTTCTGTGTAATTTTTTTTGCACTAATTCTTTGTAGAAATTCACATATAATTTCCAATATTTTCATCTAAAGTTTTTTAAAACCTGTTTGCTTGTATTTAATTCCCAGTCTCTCTATGTCACCTTCAATTTGTGATTCATCGTGAGAGGGAGATGGTTTGTTGTTTGGGGTTTTTTTGAGTGAGGAGGTTTACTAATAATGGTCTCGCTCCTACTGCCTAATCAAGGTCTCTTTAGCTGGTTTTAGAATTGTTGAGCTGCAATGTTTTCCACTGACCCTAGTTGGAACTTTGGATGCTCAATTTTGTTTAGAAGTATGAACTTAGCGTTTTGCAGAAAACAATATTAAGCATTCACTACTTTTTTTTGGTTTTTCAAATGTGGCCGTCAGGGTAAAGAACTTCTTCCTCATATCTAGTCTAAACCTACACTCTTCCAGCTTCCACCCATTACCCCTCGTGCTGTCACTACAGGCCCTTGTAAACAGTCCCTCCCCAGCTTCTTGTAGGCCCCCTTCAGTTACTGGAAGGGCGCTATAAGGTATCCCTGGAGCCTCCTCTTTTCCAGGCTGAACAAGCCCAACTCTCTCAGCCTGTCCTCACAGGAGAGGTACTCCAGCACTCTGACTATCTTGGTAGCCCTCCTCTGGACTCACTCCAACAGCTCCGTATCTTTCTTGTGTTGGGGGTTCCAGAGCTGGACGCTCTGATTCCAGGTGGGGCACAGCAGAGGAGCAGAATCACCTCTTTCGCCCCGCTGGTCACACAGCTCTTGATGCAGCCCAGGACACAGGTGGCTTTCTGGGCTACAAGTGCACACTGTTGGCTCATGTTGATCTTATCATCCACCAACATGCCCAGATCCTTCTCCCCAGGACTGGTCTCAATGCACTCATTGCCCAGCCTCTATCTGTGCTTGGGATTGCCTCGACCCAGGTGCAGGACCTTACACTTGGCTTTATTAAACTTCATGAGGTTGGCCTGGGCCCACCTCTCAAGCCTGTCGAGGTCCCTCTGGATGGCATCCCTTCCCTCCAGCGTGTCGACCGCACCACACAACTTTGTGTCATTGGCAAACTTGCTGAGGGTGGACTCGATGCCACTGTCCATGTCATCGACAAAGATGTTAAACCGCACCAGTTCCTGAGGAACACCACTTGTCACTGGTCTCCACTTGGACAACGAGCCATTGACCGCGCTTTGAGCACAATCTTCGAGCCAGTTCCTTATCCACCAAGTGGTCCATCCATCAAATCCACGTCTTTCCAACTTGGAGACCAGGATGTCAAAATGACAGTGAATTAACTTGTCTGATTATATTTTAAGAGTAATAACTAAGATTAAGAACTAAGATTTAATCTTTGCTCTAATATCTTTGTTATCAACTTTAGAAATTGCCCCTTTAAATAAATTTTGCTATAAAAATAAATGGACAAGGTTTACAGACATTAACATTCTTTAAAGAAAAAGCATTACAGTAATAACAGTACATTCAAATATGATGAGTTTACCCATGTTAGGTTTCCAATTTTTTCAAGGACTTACATTTTAGTGAAAGAATTCCAGGCACACAACTCAAAGAAATACCAATATCCAGAATAAAAATGAATGCATAACAACATCATCCTGCTACTTCAATCTGGGAGGAATATTTCAGGTAAAAATCACTCCAATCTTAGCTTTCACAGAGAATGTACTACACGACAATGGCAAAGGCAGGTAAATACATTAACATGAATAATGCTTACCTTTGGTGATAATTAATCCAGTTCCATGTTCCTTTTCATCAAGGAAACACTCTCAGTATGCCTGAGGTCCCCTCCGGAACAAATATTTTTTTTCTAATATTTTTTTCTAAACACATAAAAATCTTACTTTCATAAGAAAGCTTCTAAATCTTACACTTTGCAAAAAAAAAGATGCAATATTTAGCCTTAAAAAAAGGAGGTATTTCTCTTCCCTCTCTCTAATTCATCTAAGAGGTTGAAGCAAAGTTCTCATGACGTTTGACACCTCAATTGCTTTTTTTCAGGAAACATACTATTCCTCACAAAAATATCACCAATATTTAAGCCTATTACTACCATTATCTTACCACTGCCTTGTGCTAGTGAGGCACACATTTAAGCAGAAAGGAAAAATCAAAAAAGTCTTGTGCTGTCAGAGTTTCATTCCTACACTTAAAGACTTGTGAATTTTTCTAAAAAATACACAAATTCTAATATATTTTTAACATACATCTAGAAATTTAAAAAATACATATTTAAGATCTTGAAACTTCTAAATATTTGAAAGATTTTAAGCAAAAGTAATACCTAATTGCTCTGAATTGCTCTCTTCCATCAAAGATTTGTTTCATTTTGTTCACAAAATCCATTGTTTCTGAGCAGTGTCCTAATTAACAGCTTAGCTACAGTTATAAAATATTTTCCATGCGACTTACTTTTCTCTGGTACAAGACAGATAAGGAAATAAATAGATTTGCTCTCCCTGAATTGCAGTTAACCCTTTCAAGTCAGCTGACTTATTCAAAAGCAATTTCCCTTGATATACTTTATCTGACAAAAGAAAAACAAACCAACTTCACTTGAACATTAATAAAGGTTTTCCTTCTAGCTACCATTCTAATTAATCACACAATCAATAATGAAATATTTCTAACCTATTTTGGAACACAATATAGATCTAGTTACTCTACTTCAAAGAGAATATTTCTCATCTCAGTAAAATTTACAACCGATATGCATAAAGTCACTCTAATGGGAACATTTCAAAGCAGTCCTGTTTCCATGTGAGAAGTACGACTTTGCCTAAACTGCTATTTCTTTCAACATTATTGTATGTTGTCAAGTGATTTATACAGTGAAAGGTAATCACTCTATAAATAAATGAAAAGTAATTGAGGATAGATTTGCAGCAGGGAAAAATCTTGAAATTTGCAGTGGTGTAGCTGTGCCTGTATACAGGCTTCTTCCTGAAATCGGTCTTTGATTTATATCTACAGTCTCACATTGAGAGAGATAAAATAGTTTATGCAAATGCAGAGCAAATTTGACAAGACTTCATATGCTCTCCATCCTCTGCTAATTACAATTATGCTAGTTCAAGATACTGACTTGGCCCAAAGCTGACCAAAGTACTTTTACAGGAATAACTGTGGGCGAGATCCACTTCTCAAACTTGCTCACAAGACACACAATCTCCATGCCAGTGCAAAGATGTAGGCACTCCTTAAGATATGACTATCCTAAATGCAAACACATTTGATTAACCTACACAGAAAATAAGTCTGGTTTGTATTGCGCCAGCGTGTCTATGCGAGTGTAGTATAAATTTCACAGCAAAATGCTAAGAAAGATTCTTTTATTGCTCCATTATTACCCTGCACATTACAGATTTAACTCCAAGGCTGGACTTTAGGCAGCTTATCAAAGCCTTTTGAGCCAGCAGTTCAACCAGTTTTCAGTCTACCTCACAATCCGTTTATCTAGCCCACATTTTATTAGTCTGTGAGGATATTGCGGGAGACTGTTAAAATCCTTGCTAAAGTCAAGATAAACATCATCTCCTCCTCTCCTCTTGTTCACCAAGCTAGTTATTTCATTGTACAAAGGCATGATTAGGCACAATTTCTGCTTCATGAATCCGTGCTGACTATTCCCAATCACCTTTTTGTCCTTAATACGCTTAGCAATGGCTTCCAAGATTATTTGCTCTAACACTATCCCAAGGACTGAGGTGAGGCTGACCAGCCTGCAGTTTTCTGAATCTTCCTCCTTGTCCTTCTTAGAGACAGGAGTAACATTTGCTTTCTTCTAGTCCTCAGAAACCTTTCCTGACACCCGTGACACTTCAAATATAACCAGAAAAGGCCTCGCAATGGGTGGCCAGTTCCCTCAGCACCTGTGGGTGCATACCATCAGGTCTCATGCAATTCTCTGTGTCCTGTCCTATCTAATTAAACATTCCCTTATCTGTTCCTCCCTCATGGAGGAAGACTTTCTATTGGTTTCAGGAACCTGGACTTGCTGAAGGCTGTTCTTACTAGTAAAGATTATGGCAAAGAAGGTACCAAGTACCTGATCCTTTTTCACATCATCAGGTACTCTGCACCATTCAGCAGCAGAAGCACATTTTCCCTAGTTTTGTTTTTGCTCCTGATGTACCTGTAGATGTTATGTTGTTGCCCCTCATGTCCCTTGACAGCTTCAACTCCATGTGGGCTTTGATACTTCTAACCCTGTTTCTGCATGTTTGGAAAGTTTATATGCCTCCCTTCTTTCACCACTAAATACTGCACTTTCAATGCATATTAGGCTTACCTGCAGAGTTACAGTTACATTTTCTCTGTATGTAAATTTTAATTCTATTTAGTAGTTTGGAGATCAGTACATTTTTTTTCTGATGCTGAAAACACTGTTGTTTTGAAATCAACTCTCTTGGACATTTATATATTTCTAAAAAAATAATAATTGCAAAATTCATAACTTGTTATAATTACCAAGTTAATTCCAACTACAAAGCAAAATGCCTCATTGCCAAATCATGGCTTTCCTTCATCCAATATAGTCATTTGATTAGACATTCTGTTCCATATTTCCCTAATGATTTTAATTTTTTCCTCTGGAGACTGAATTTTTAGTCTTGTTTTTCAGATGAATGTCATAGCTCATAAAGAATCAACTTATTTCTAGCTTGTTCACAGATACTTACAATAAAATGGAGGAAACATCAAGGATGATTTATTATACCACATCAAGCAGTGAAGAAAAAAAAATAACCTTGTCAGCTGTGCTCAGTTCTTTTTATTTAAATAAATGTGATAATGTCCTCCTTCTCCATCTCTTTCAAAGTAATGTTTATTTGCAGCTGATTTCTCAACAATACTGCATCACACAAAGGAATGAAATGACATTTCTGAATGCAGAGTTGGTAGCCTGAATATGCACTGGTGCAAATGGCAGCTTGTTTAACTGGTCTTAAAATACCTGCATGCTGCATTTCTAGATACCATTGATAGTCTGCTATAAGCACTTTTTAAAATGTGACATACACTATTAGAAGAAAGTCAGTTCTTGGGGATTGATAGGCAGTGATGGTATGTGTCAGCAGGAGAGATGTAACTCTCTTCTCACATGAACTCATGTATTCTTTGCTGGACTGACCAAGGCTTCACTGGTTCATGGTCTAGTTGCTGCACAAAAAGGGAACAGGACCCAGCTCCCTTTCTCATATCTGCAGTGTTGCAGTAGGACTTGGAATAGGTTTTAGAAAAGCCTCCAAAAGGAATGTTGTTTTTCTTACTATATTCAGACAATGTGACTTAGCAGTAGTTATAAAAATGCATGCATAATCGATTTACACTTAAGAACAAAATGTATTTATTTCTGTTCTTGCACTTTATAATAAAAAATAAATTAAATACTGAGTAAATAACTTTTTATCTTTGTATTAGTCCCTTGAAATTTCCCTGATAATGAGTAAAAGATTAGTCGTACAGGGGACAAAAGGGGACATCTGAGAGGGTTCTAGCTCTGTCCCTTAATGTGGGACCAGTGTGGCATTGCCAGATCTGCTGTCGTGTGGCATGATGGTGGCTAGGAATGCTGCTCACCTTTCTAGGTGAGCTTCATCCCTCCTTTCTCATGCTTCTAACAGACTTACAGAGAATGAAGAGGATGAGGGAGAGGAGACTGTAGCCTTTGGCAAGCTTGGAAGCTCTCTTTGCCTGAATTGTCAATGGTGTAATAGGACATCAAGAGCCTACAACGAAGACGACAGACTATTGTCTGCTTTTAGAGATGAAGTGGCAGAAACTGCCAAGAGTCAGTCCCCTGTGTGCCTGTGTGTGTGAGGTGAGAAGAAAGAGAGCCTGGAAGAAAAGCTTTATTTAGTAGAAGCATGTATGCTGCTTGCAGGTTTATTGCTACTGGGATCTTTTGTACTGAGAGATTTTCAAAAGAAAATTAGTGCCTTTCTTTTTAATTTTAAAATAATTTTCTTCCACATTCTCAAGCCTGACAGTACTTTATGAACAGAGACAATGAACTGCATGCTTCCCAGTAGAAGGCACATTGCTTTGTTGTGGATTAGGGGAACAGCACAAACTCCTCACAAACAGTATAACTGATTAATTAGATACAGGACCGAATTCTTCCTAGAAGAATTTCAGAATAAATTTACTGAGGACATGGATAAATTCCAATCCTTAGCATTCCTTAAGTAGTACATTGCAAATATTTTTCAGCTCAACTTTCACACAGAACTAGCATTGTTTAGCTATCAATGACAAAGACAAATACTTCAGAGACTCTGAGATGTGATGAATATGATATTAGACTGGTCAAGGCAAATAGTTCTCAATTAATGAAACTGCCACTGCAAACAATGGGCAATCAGTAGGGGAAATAATTGCAAGATCAAGATCAATCTCTGGGCTCCAAATCAGATTAAGGAAGATGTGAAGTTCCTTTAGGCTCTGGAAAGATAAGGATTCAGAAACTATACTACTCATTTTTGAATACTAGCCCTCATTTATAAATTTTCAAATATGAGGACAAAACTATAGTGATAAATTTCATATGAAAAAGAACAGACAATTTAAAAGAATATTAAAGGGTAGATCCTGTCTCTTTTACAAAGAGGATCACTTTACTTCACATGGAATCCAACAGAAATTGATATGTCAATTTGCAGAATAGATGAGGGATTCATTTTATCTAACTTTAGTGACAGAAATGCTGGATGTCAAATCTAAGCTACTCACATAGACTGCCTTACAAAAGGAGACAGGAACGTCCATAGGGCAATGTATTCCACTTACCTATAATACTTACCTTAGGGTAGATGAATTAGCCTCTGGCAGCACCTATTTCTTTCTACCAACCGTTAGGGAAGCCTAGGCAACTATCTCAGATTTATAAGCTTAGTTGATTTTTGCACCTTATTCGCAAAGTATTATTAATGCACCTCAGGAAAGAAAGACATCTCCAGATAGTTGACTGAGAAATCTGAAGGATTATTTATTTATTTATTATTTATTTGACCATATGCTTATTTTCAAGGAATCAGAGAGGAGTTTGGTACTCAGAGCTTCAGTGTGTCCCCAAATGAGCACATCACTGAAACCAGAAAGGCATCTTTGATGCTTATACCTAAAAAAGCACAACAATGTTTTCTCATGCTACTTCCAAATCATCCATGGGCTTGCAAAGATACAGAGACACACAGACTTTTGAAAATGCTTAGCCACTTAACACCTAAGGTTTTCAGACATGAATCCCTGTTGTGTATTTACATGTTACTGGGTGCTTAAACACCATTACAATTACTTTTAAATATGTTTGAAAATCTGGACTGTTCAAATGTCACGGATTGCACAGTCATCTATATTTCCTGTGTGTGTTTATATATCCTCTAGCACCAAAGTAATTGAATGATTCATGAAAGTCAACAGCGAGTTCTGACATCACTGGAACTAATAAAACACGATTTCTTACAGAAGTGTCTTGTGACTGATTGACCTTGATGTCCAACTGAAACAGTTATAAATCTGTGGAAATCTAATTATTTGAGTCCTCTACTTCTGCCACATTCAGTTAAAATACATCAAGTTCAAAAGTTTTTAGAGGGACCACACAAACATGCACAGGCAGCGGGGATCTGTGATCCTTGTCTCCCATGCAAACGATGCTGCAAAGAAAAAGCTCTGCTATGCTTGCAGAAACTTTAAGCCAAGCAATCTAAAGCTCTAACTGATCATCACAATTAATACAATGAGCATGCAGTAAATACATCTGAAACAGGTCTGTTCACCTTCCTTTGCACTCTACAGGTAAAGATTATAACAGAAATGAGTAGAGCTCCAGGCAAATGTCAGGGGATACAAATGGAAATGCAAAAGCAAAAATAAGATCACAGCTGCAGAAGTGGTCTGCTCTGGGAGTCCTACAAATAAAGGCATTATTCACCCCTGTCTGTAGCAGTTATATCAACTTTACCAATAGTAAGAGAATAGATGCACCAGAAAGCAAAGAAATGTAAACACATAAGTGAAAAACCTCCAAACATTTATCCTATTGGTGAAATACATTTTTTAGTCTTTTCACACACAAAGTCAAAAAACCTCAAGTAAAAAGACAGCTTAAACAACAATTTTATTTGCCCTCTACATCTGCTGAATTACTGTGCTTGCCCATATAAGCAATCATATAAGGTGATGTCAAGTTGAAACGAACTTAGAAGTGGCTGATGCAAGGGGTGTCTAAACCCTCTGCCAGAACCACTCTTGTGGAAGTATTTCTAAAAATGGCTTCATATTAGTGTTTGAGTACCTGAGCACATGAGAAATGTCCTCACTCAACTTCCCTGAATAGGGCATTATCAGGTGCTAAGTCTATCTCCTAGGCATGCAGCACCATAACCACAGCCTGCTCCTCTGGTTATTTAAGACAACAGAAAACTGTCTACCAGCAGGTCTTAAATGAACAGAGATTTTCCCAGAATTTCTTTGGTCGAGCACTAAAACCAGTCATTGGTGATCCATGGAGTATCATTCTGTGTCATTTTCGTATAAACACAACAGGTTATACCTGGCCACAGAAATTCCCAAAGTAGAATCGTGTGACAGTATCTGGTGCGAAAGTGATGGACAGTCGCCTAGATGCATGGAAAAACTTCTCAGTATCCACTGTGCCTGTATCTTGTTGGTGTAACTAGGGCCTATAGATCTATCTCAATCACAATTTCAGGTGTAGCAAGCTCATAAAGTGTGATGTTAATGGATAAGATGAAATTTTGATAGAAGGGGCATAAGAAGGCCACAATCCTCTGGGCGAATGCAGCCATAAAAGACAGATGATGAAATCCAAGGACCGTTAGGATCTTCACCAACAAAAAAAGGATAAATGACAGCATAAATTTTTGTGCTGAAAGAAGGATATCAGAAATGAGCCTTAAGGATGACTAAAATAAATTACAGTCTCTCTCTCTTCTCCCCTTCCCCTTTTGTTCAATTTTGAAAGAAAGACTTAAGGATTCCTGGCGTAATCCTTTGGCAAAGGCAAATGAGTGTCTGTTGTGGTCTAGAAACTGCCCTTTGCTAGTGAGTCCTGATCACTAGGACATCTAGACAAGAAAAGCCACAAGGATTTCTGATTTGTACCAGGGCACCAACATAATCCTATCCGATAAGCATGAGATTTTGCTCCATTTTCCTTTCTGCCCTCCTGACTACCTTCTTATTTTATCTCTCTTTACCCATCTCTCTCTCAATTTCACAGCAACCCTGAGCCTCACTACACTTCACAGCTCTGGCAAAACAGGCTGCGGCAGCTCCCGCAGAGAAGGAAAGCAACTTGCCTGATGGTGTCTCAAGCCGTGAAATAATCAAAAATAAAGAGATGGTTGTAGAGGACAGATTGCTGTAGTTGTTGGCTACAACTGTGGGCACCACATTAGAGTGCCTGTTTGTGGCTGTCATAGCTTTTTATACTGAGAATGTGTTCTGCTCTTTCTAGTATGGTTCGCTTTTACAAGTTTGGAAAAATAGCCATTATTCACACCTGTCCACTCAAAATTCAGTGACAGGAACTCTTCTGTTTTGACTTATATTTGTGAATGGGTAAAAAAGCAATTCTAACCAATGTCTTCAGCCTGAAAAAGATATTTTAATATTTTTTTATGAATTTATTCCACTTATGTATTCTGATTTCAATTTCAAATTACTATTTTTTCCTTTCATCCTATACAGCTTTGGCATGCGACTAAATTGACTAAGGTCTCTGTACTCAAGCTCAGAAGTTATTGAAATACTGAATTTTGTATGTAGTAGGGTCAAACTCTTTGATGGCATATTTCTATTATCTTGGGTGGAGTTGTATTACAGATATGGTTAATTCAGTCTAAATGATATGCATTATTACCATACTGTTGTGCTTCTGTATTCAAATAAATTCAAATAAACTTAACCACCAGCTAGGAAACTGGTCAGCATTTACACATGCAAAAATATGCCCCCTCAAATTTCAGGAGTTATTCAGTGCAACACTCTTTAAAAAGAAAATACAACGTGTATTTATATAGGTCCAGTATATCCCTCAATCATCAGACAAGTTTTATTTTTTACTAACCTTCATGCAATGAAGGATGACTTTCACTTGTGGGGTGTAAATAATAATGAAGTAGGATGAGAAGAGTTCAAAAAAGTGCAGAAAGTAAAGGATCAAATTATCTGGTAGCAAATCCCTACTTGGCTGCATGGACTTAGTACTGCCAGACAGCTTTGCTGCATGCACAGTTTGAGATATAACCCTGTAGAGCTCAGCATAAAATCAAATTACAGATAGATGCTGATGGATATCTCTCCTATAATCAGGTAACAACAAAATGGGCTATTATGCCAAAAATATACAAAACCACAAATATACGCCCATGAACACATTTCAGAACATTTTGTTTCTCTTCCTCTTATGACTCCAGATGGACAAGGCAGAATAAATAGAAACTGGATGAGAAAAGATGGCCTCATTGTTTAAATATGAGAGTTAATTAATTGAAAGTGACTACTGATCATTCCAGTCTCCAGCTGAAAAGTCTGCACAACTATTCACAGAAAAGACAATGTAAATACAAGAATACTGCAATATCTTCTGTTATCTCAAAGCTTTATGTACACTTTTTTTTTACACTTTTTTTTTTTTTAAATCATATGACAGAAAGCACACTTTTGAATAAAAATTACTGTAGTTCAAGATAATACCTATTCAACAAAATGGCTGTTCACAACCACTGAAAGAACCACAGGTTTAAAAATGAGATTGAAACCAGCTGGTTTTCTCAATTTATAAAAAGCACAAGTGGAGATTAACTTTGATAAGTGCTCACAGCAAGATTTGTTTTGGCTGTTTAAGTAAATTAGATCTAAAATATCATTCAGTTTTTCATTTAAAACTCGGGAACGCTAACTAAACTACCAGCCCCTTTTTAGAGATATTTAATTGTACTCTAAATGGTCAAATAATTAAGGACTTAATGTTGTAATACAGTTTATTCTCAACTTAAACCATGAACCTATTATCTGTTCACTCAGGAGAAAATAGAACAGACAAAAGCACTACACCAGCTTTGCTATACATTAGAAACTGCAGCACTTACATTAGTTTTGTATCTTAATTACCAAAGATATCATTAGCTTTGTAGACTGGGACACTTCTCTTTTATTGCTGCTGTAATTTTATTTGTCAGGCATTGGCTATCATTGCAGGATAAACTGCTGTGTATTTTAAAACTTTGCCTGTAGTATCTTGCTTCATTGAATCTCTTTCTTTTTCCTGCTTATAAAATTAAAAGCAGTTAAAGCTCACATGAATGTGTGATGAGACTTTGTGGAGGGCAGTCACAGCTGTAGCACAGAAGAGTGGGGGGCAGAAGTAATTTCAGAGTGGTGGGTTTTAGCACAACTGAGACATTTCCTTCAGGCCTATTTTTAGGATACCAGCTATGGAGCTTATATAGAAATATTAAGTAACGTGCTTCTTTCTGTCTCTGTCTGGAAGAAAACCATAGGGCAAATTATACTGGCATGCTAATTGCCCACAGGAAATGTAATAATTCAAATTATACCCTCCCTCCATATTCTATAATCTAGGAATATGGAGAAAGAGAAAAGATTGAAAAACACTAGAGGAGAGTAGTAAGGACTATGGAAACTCTGCAAAAGATGTCAATTCACCTTTATCTCTGAAATACAGTCTCAGGAGAGAGACCCTTCGAGCCAGTTTGTCTTCTCCTGTAGCCAGATGACACATGTGGACAAACCTTGTTAACATGATTTTCTCCATGTTTCAGACAGTGACACTGTCTTTAAAATCAGAAACCAAATCAACCTTGCCTCTGTATTCATCATATGGGAAGAAAGCTGCCTACAATGAATAAATCCCATCCATCCACATAAAAAGGTACTGTTTTTTCCAGGATGAGATTTATTCACCTAATTTCTTTACGCCTTTGAAAAGATTAGCTCCTGAGCTCACAGCTCTACAATGGTGCCTCCACCTTGATTGTGTGATAATGATGGCTTTAGCATTCAGTATGTTCATCTTTAGTATAAGCAGAGAAAACTGCAGGCAGTTTACCAACTTATCCTACTGGTTTCAATCTCCTTAAACATTTATCTATATATATATATGTAAATTCCTATGTGTGAATACTCAAGGAAAGGAGAAAAGTTATGAATCTACTACATTATGGACACAGCCAAAGTTCAGATCCTTAAAAAAAATAATAATATAGATAGGATACACACAATATTTCAAAGCTTACACAGATTGAGAAAAATAAAGAGAAAAACAGTGCTGACTGAGCTTTCTCTGCTCAAGCCTCTCTTCAATGACGTCCCCTTTCACTCTTTAGCACCACCTCCCAGACTGAGTTTCAGTCATGGATCAACTCATCCATTTACTACTTGCTCAACCTTGCCCTCAGTCTGCTTTGTTTCTTTTTCTGTGTCTCACTGGACACATCTGGTCTCCTTCAGAATCATTCATCTTTTCCATGTCTTTCTGCTCAGTACCTTGTAAGCCCATGATCCATCAGTGTCCATTACCACTTCCAGCATCATTTCTACCCACTTTCTCCTTTAGCAACTCAGGTTTCTTTGTCCACTTACCACGAAACAACCTTTACTCCACTATCCTCTACCGTGACCCTTTTTCCACATTCAGACGACCTCTCGATCTTTCTAAAATTAGAGCACTGCTACTCCTCTTGTAATCTTGTGAAACAAGGCCACAAACAAAACAAAATGATAAATTTTAGGCTCCTTTTGATTGAAGAATGACATTTGAATGCTGCGCATGCACATACTGTAGGTAAATCTAAAAACCTGGATTATGGAGAGAGATATTGGGAGTAGGTATACTCTCCGGCCGCCTTATCCAGCCTGTGTAGTTGTTGACTGAGGCATTTAATAATTGAGAAAGATTTTTTCTTTTAGAGAATGTCTAATAAAGCGAGAACACAAAACTGCATAGCCTGAAGGTTGTATTACTGGTAAGCCTGTGCCTGTCCAGGATTACTCACTCCTGTCTGCCACTTGAAACTCTTTACTTCGTGCTTTGGTCCACAGTGTAAAGAATCATATTTGTGCACCATGAATCAGTCAACCTTAACATCAGAATTTATAACCAATGATAATGGAAAATAGAGAATCTGGCATTTATCATAACTGTGCCTTTTCCTAAAAAGGCAAGAAATATGCGCTATTGTAAGCTGAAAAAAATGGGTTATTAACCACATTGACACAAAAGCTTCCCCCCCCCCCCCCATCATATTAATATTTGCAATACTAAATATGGATCATTTGTTTAGGATAAATCTGAATCTTGTCACATTTATTATCTCAGTGCATTCTGGAGCAGCATCCTGTTACATGTGAAACAATTTTTATCTGGAAATATCAGATTTTTAACATTTACATACAGATCTCAACCTGCATGACTCAGATACAAAATGCTTGTATGTATCTATATGTAAATGAATATGTAATTCACTCTATGCATGAAATGTAATCTTGAGCTCCCCAATGGGCCTTATCTGAGGTTTGCACCATCTCTGCGCTAGGACGCATAAAGGGGTCTGTGGAACAACCATCTTTGACATATTCATTTGTGTGAAAAGTAGAGGCTCATCTGGTTGTTGTATGGCACAGGCTGTAATCCTAACCTGTGGACATGAGATATTCTCTTAAGTAGAGGACCTTTATACTGCAATTTTCTCTTCCATGATTATTTGTGAGGCATAGCCGGTCACATACACAAGATCAGCCAACCAGTTGTTTCTCCCACCTGGGACCACAAAATGAGAAAAAGGCCACAGTGCTGAACTATAAATACATTAGAAAGGACTTAATTATGGAACTGTGGGAATCAGTTGTTCACTCAGTGTTTGACATTTGATTCTGCCACTTTTAACTGCATGAGCTGAGCAACCTCCCATACCGTTGCACGTCCTGGTCACAGATTCCCAGAAATATCCAGGCACTACCTGGAAGAATATAAGAAAGTGAGCAGAAGGATTTGTTTCTACCACTAGGTCTCTGATATCAGATAATACCAGAAATAAAGGCATTGACAAATGAGTGCATTAAACAATCCCATGTAAGTCTAAAGAAGTCATTTCGATTCCTGTCTAACGCACTGTCCTTTCCTCTCCAGAACACTTATGTGCAGGGAGCTACTCGTATATTCTGTATATATCAGTACATACATTTCTGCTTGGAACTAGCTGTATTTTAGGTATAGGAAAATAATTCCAAAGTAGCTACATCTTGAGGCAGGTGAAGCAGAATGCTGCCACCTTCTTGCTCAGAGTGCTCTACCATTTTATGCTTTGTGAATACACTGTCTACCTAAAGACACAAACAACTAACCAAAGTGCTAGGATAACAACAGCAGCAGATATTACACAAAAAGATAGAAAACCCAATGCACAAAATTTATGACTTGTGAACACCATGTACTACTCTCAGGCTATTCTTCCAGTAAAAGGGAATTCATCTAATGTGTTTCTGAGTTCACACGTCACCCAGTAAGGACTGTTATTGGTCACCTGACCAATGACAAGCTGGTCCAGTGGACCCTATCTGACATCCTGGAAGACTTGTATGACTTAGATGAGGTTAAAAGATGCCCCAGATGCCCCCATGGCCCCAAGAAGCATAGGGTTGTAAAGGCTATCGTACAGCTATCTATAGAAATGCACAAATGCACATTTATAACTTGCTCAAGGTCTCACTATGCGTCTGGCGTTAGAGAACAGGAGCTAAGTGCTCCTCTGAATGCTACTGCTGTAAATCCAGGGTGGTCAAAATCATTTGACCTCATTTTTCTTACTCTCACTCCTCTCATTTTGCTCCTTGACAAGCAGTCTATCAAGAAAATGTTGGTTTTCTGGTTTTGTTTTTGTTTTTTTCTATAGCAGGCTTTCACTAACTGAATTATACTGGGTTTCTTAGAAGTGATCTGGAAAAGGTAAACAACTATCTAATGCTAACACTAGAGGAGTGCAGAACTCACTGTTGCTGGATCCACATAATATTAGTCATTACAGAAAACATGAGATACACTGTTCTGAGAATAGAGAATCTTGGCATTTTCCTTTTTTTCTTATCCATATATTCTTTTTCTTCTCAGAAACATTGTCTTTTTTTTCTGTCTCTAAGCTTCCCTTCATCTTGTGATCAGCGTTTTGTCCTTCCAGTGATCACAGCTGTCCAAAATGCTGCAAAAACAGCCACAAAAGAACAACAGAACATGGATGAAAGACAGAATGTTCTCTCTGCCCTGATGTACTTGTTTAGCAGTAGAGATTGAACAGAAGAAAAGTTTACTGTTGTTTTTGTTAAATATAACACAGTGCTGTTCATGCATGCTCTTCTTGAAAGCCAAAAGCAAGCCAAGAAAGAAGGAAAGGACTCTTTTCTCTTTCAAGCACCCTTCAGAATAATAAGAAATCATCCTGCTATTTCTCTAATGAACTCATGACTTCATTATACAGATCTGGTAAACATGTTGATGGTGAAAGGTAGCTACATGTATTTTTATCTTCTTTGTTAATCTAATGGATCAAAAAAAGCTTAAAATGTCTATGACCAGTCTAAGTGTATTAGTACAGGCAAAAGGCCATGCTCATACATCTTTAGACCTTTTCCAGCACTTAAATCAGCACAATTTTTTCTACAATGAATTGCATTTTTTTGGCACAATCTCCAGAAATCATCACTTCAGGATTATTTAGATGTAGCAGAAATGCTTGCATGAATTAGGCTTCCCCCCAGAAAGCCACCACACTAGACAGTTCCTTCCATCCTCAGTAAAATCTATGAGCTTGATTTTTTCCTCTTTACTTTGATTTTATACAGAATTATTTGAGCTGTCATAAGGAATCAGACCAATTATCCATCTAAACCACTATCGCATCTTTGACAGGGGCCACCACCTCACACTTCAGATGAAGAGGAAAAGAACTCTTCAGTTGACAATTATGAAACAACCAACCCAGAGGCAAAAAAAATGCCATTAGTTAAGGGTTTGCCCTAAACTCATAAATCTGTGGTTTGTATCCCTTCTAAAACGGACATGCTTTATCTGATGTGACTATGGGTATTCTTCATAGTCACATGTATTTCTCGGTGATTTTTTAAAATACTTTCAAACTCTGAATCTCCATTTATTTGCAGATGAATTCAACATTATGCAAAGTAAAGGACAAACGAAAATAATTAAGCCCATTGTTGTTCAATATTAGTGACTATTTTCAATTTTAGGGAGCATTCCTTTTCTTTGGTAAAAAGATAAAATATACAATGGGGCCATGATTACGTTATGAGTACTTCTAATGTATTACATCTTACTTGTCTTGTACACAGGTTAGTTTCAGACTTCTCAAGCTCTCTTCATGCCTTTCAAAGTCTCTTCCACTCCTATTTATTTTGCTCTCCAAATTCTTTCAAGTTTCTCTTAAACGAGGTGATTAAAATTTAGCACATGAAATTGAAACTGATGATACTGAATACTCTCCATATTATTTTCTGCTTGGTCTTTGATCTCTTTAACATCATTATCTATTTGAAGGCTCCTGTGCAGTGAACATATTAAAAAAAAACTCCCTGAAATGGTACCTTGGTCCTCAGTAGAAATAATTCCAATGACGTCAGGTCCAGTGAGGTAAATGGATAATTCAAGTACATATTTTAATATTCTTATTTTGTACCTGCCATCGTCAAATTTCTTCTGCTATCATGCTAGCTACATAGTGAAGGTTCATTACGTCTCTCAGAAGACAAGTATACCTAACCCGTAACTGCTGTGAATCTGCAAACGCCTCTACACTGCTGCCCTTCAGCCTTCCTGGAGAGTTTTTGAAAAATTCTGCTGAAAGAGTATGACAGACATTGTCAAATCAAACAAATGGATTGTCAAATCAAACAAAGTCACTGTTTCTATAACCTGATCCAGAAGCTGTGTGGTTTTGAAATAGGTGTATAACCTCAGACTCAGCACTCTAACATTGCTCCTTGCCACCTGGACCACAGCTGGCTAGTGGCCAGGATCATGGGCAGAGGGAACATACGTTTGACTGTGTCTACTCGTGCAAAAATACCCAAATCAGTGTCATTTTAGTGGAATTATTCCTGGTTTACAGTATACCAGGGTAAATATTAGTGTGTCTAGTAGTATTTCAGCATCTGATTGTAGAGTTTTTTATTTTCTGATTTTTAAAAAAAGCATATATATATATCTCTATATTTGTGTCATACAGATTTCTGTCACAAAATGCCAATGAACTTCTTTCAGTCTGAAAGTCATCACAGAAAGGAGAAACTCAAGGTTCATGAAAATTGCAAGTTAAATGACAGCAGTAACACACTTACAGATATGTATTGTGATTTCAGGAGCATGGGGCTGATTGAAAGTTCATTGATAATGTAAATGTGTGTTTTCACCAACTTCCAGGCAAACATCTTTCCAGGCATGTTATATTTCTCTTCTTTTATCCTATTTTTGCAACATTGAAAATGTACTTTTACCTGTAGTTATTTAAAGATGGGCACATTTATATTTGCTCAGCAGAATATAAGGGTTCGGATATGTTCTACCAGCCTTTAATGCTGAACACAAGCTTCAATAATAACCTTTCAATATTAGAAACTCACTTGAAGACTACTTAAAGTTATAGTTGCCTAAAAATAAAAGGAGAAACAAGGGAGAAATATCACCCATGAGTTGTTAGTTCCAGTGTGACTTAGGGTTTGCAAAATGTCTCTGATGTAATTCCTAGGCCACAAGGCTTATTGAAATCTAAAGGCAGAGAACTTCTAGGAGAAAGGTAGTGCTTTCTCTTGCTTGAAAAGACAGCTGGCACAGATAGACAGAGAGCAGTTAGGAAATACTGAACAAACATTACTTTCTTATAATGGTCAAAATGTATTTTCATTTCCACTTCATTCTGTGTGTTTAATACAATATGATTTTTAATCTACTGTTCATGCGTTCTAATCATGTCAGATGTGTGGGCGTCCTGTAATTCTTTATGAATAATAAGGAATGCAAATAGTGCTATCTTCATACTCAAAGTTGACTGCACTCTGCTGGCTCGCCATCAGCACCTAATTTATCAGCTACTACTTTTCAGAAAGATAATGTTTAATGCTGGAGAATTATCTTTGTGAACATAACATTATATTGCTGAAGGAGAATGTTATAAGCATCTGACCAATTCCATGTGCTCCAAGACAGTCTAATTTGGTGAAGCTAATTTTCTAAATTTCACTCACCTTGTTTATTAAGACTGATTATTATTATTACTATTATAGTCAGCTGGAACTAATAATAATTTTTGAAATCTCCCAAAATATTCAGATATCTCTCAGTTAACATAGAAATCCCTTCATTAAAGCAGTTATATATTGAATCATAAATGTCAACAGACCACTTTAAATGAAAATTGCAAAAACAAATGCTTAACATAATCTGAAATTATTATTCGCCTATGCAAGAATCTCATATGAAAACAATTGATAAAACTACTAGTAGCATCATCAAGCAATGCTAGATGACTGAGATATATAGTATAAATCACTATTTTCCATTTCCTTCCTTCCCTGCATCCCATAGACATTTCTGATGAGTTAAACTGGAATGTAAGTTTACCTTCTTTGATAAAATTGATTTATAACTTTTGATTAAAAAAACAAATGTTTATGTTTGCAGTTTTTTTAGATTTTAGAATGGATGAAATGTAGCATAATTAAATATGTTTCATATTGTCAATAAGCTTCCGCTTATTTTGCCATCCAAATTTTTTCATATATAAATAGCACTTCCCCACAGAAAATAAATTTTGAAATAACTTAGGGAGTTACACAACCTAATCATTCAGGTTGCATTAGCAAGTTTCCATGTTCATAGATGTGGGCCCTGGAGGAAATTTAATATACAATTCAGCTCTACATTTATTTGTTTGGATGTCATATTCGAAGACACTACTCTCATTTTATTGTATGTCTTATTAGAAATTACCTTTTCAGGTTAAAAAATTTCTATGCTTGGATAGCAAATGGCCAAATCTTACTGGAGCTTAGAAATAACTGTCACTCTTCAAATGTCCTGTTAGTAATACTTCCGTTGTGATTATACTTCTGCTGCGACTAACCGCACTATCAAAAATAAAATCTAAAATTTGTCAGACCACGAAATACAGAAAGCCTTGTCTAATATTTAGATTATTTTCAACTGCTGGTAGAGGCATATGTAAATTGTTTTAACCTCAATCTTATAAGATCTAAGCCTTTCAAGGATGTGACAAAAAATCTTCATTTCTCATTAAAAAAAAACCCATGAAACTTCTGAAAAGTCATAAATTGCATTGAAAATATTTTTCCAGATACACAAGAAATCTTTTTTTTGTCACAAGCATTGGGGGAAATACAACATTTAATGAATTTAAAATCGATTTCAGGAGGCGAGCATTTTTAAATGCCTAGTGTATTCCTAAGTCTTCTACCAGCTTTCTATGTGACCTCAGAAAATTTATGTGACTTATTACATTATGAGGGTCACATCTCCACAAAGAAATCCGATTTACATCTTTTCACAGTACTTTGATTTCTGCAGAAGAAAATATACTATAAATATTAAAAAAAAATATATTATTTAAGCCTTATCTGGAGAGATGAAGAAACTCTTTCATAAAAGTGAAAACTTTCTGATACTAAGAATAGCTAGAAATTTTTGCTTTTTTCGTTCCCACAGCAGTTTGGTATTGTTTTCTCTTACAATAGAACAGTAGTTTCCAGAGAACTGAAACATACTGCAAGAAAATAGGACCTCACAAATAATTATCATTATGTACAGCATATTATCTAAAGCTTCCTTCTAGCCTTCTTACAAAAAGATAGCAAAAGAAAAATTAAACAATATTGAGGGAAAAACATACTAAAGTATTCTGTGATCTCTTAATACTGGCAAACATCGCAGTGATGCTTTGCAGTCGAGCAAAAACTGTTGGCTGCTAGTTTGTTCTGTCACAAGAATCTTTTAGCAAACCCACCTTGTTCATCATGGCATCGTTTCTATTATGGTTAAAGAGGGGACGATATTTGCCATAAATATCCTCTTCGATGTCAGTACTCAATTATGCACTTTTCTAAACCCTGCCTGGATGCTGCCCATCACATGGACTTGAAATTTTTGCATGAAGCACGTACTATGTGGAGCTCATCCGTCATGTAACTTGTCTGCAGAGAAAATATGCAATGCCTATAGCATCTTTTTTTTTTTCCCCCTAAGCTTTTCCTGAAGCAAGCATGCCGTTTCTGTCTAGTCTGTAATGGTTTTGTTACATAAAGCAAGTTAGTGACAAAATTTGATGTCAAAATCTATTCACTGGTGATTGTTTATAGTCAAAAGATCAGAATTACTTTCAATTAGTTTTGTCACTACTGAGAGTCTGGCCTCCCTTACAGAGCAACGTTAGGTTCACTACTACTTTTTCATGCTATTAACATTCCAAAAGATTTACTGTTGAGCTTTCTCTCCAAAATGCGTGAACAGCACTGGCATTTTAATTTTATTTTTTGTATGACAAACAGATACTTTAATATGGGATCACTAAAAATGAATTTATATTGTTTGATATTTCAGTTGATTTCAAATAATACACTTGCAAGTAATTTTAATTCTGTATTTAGTTGTGATAGAAAGCCAGAGAATTGGTGTGTTTTTTTCTGACTAAATTCAAGTTTACAGTACTGAAGTAGTGTTGCATTGATTTGCACTGTTTCTTGTTAATTTGTAACAGCTCCTTATGCCAAAGAATACATTACAGAATAATTAAATTATATGAGAGACTGAAGAGAGAGGGTTTGGGGCTTATTTTCTGTCTGCATACCTTGTCTGTGGAACACATTAATTAAATAGATCAAACTACAGGGCAGAATGTCATTAATCTTTGGAAAAAAAGCTATTGTCCAACCACATGGAGAAATATATGTATAGTAAAATGCAAATAGTAAAAACTCTGGTGCTATAATTTAACAATGCGTACAGATAATTTTTAAACATCATTGTTTTGGCTTTTCAGCTCTGCTTCTTTGTTTACCTGGTTCTGCTTCAGTGGAAGACACTGAATGGATTATTAAAGTACTAGAGACGCAAATTCACCACTTCAGGGATGAACAGAAATTGTAAATTTCAATGGATCAAGTAGGACTTTTTTTAAAAGTGCAAATTTTGAGGTATTTTTACATGTGTACTCAAGTTTCAGTAACAAACACATTTTTGTTTCTCATAAATCTGAGGAAAAAAGATTTTGATTGTATAAAAGCAGAGCTCTTTTTAAGGACCATTTGTCTCTTCTCACAGATACATTTTTAGAGTGCCATTTTAATTTGAAAGCTACTTTAAAAAACAGTGTCTCCTTCTATACCAAGTGACAGTACCCATGTTTACTGAGAATTTTACCTGATTTTCTAAGTTACTGACATATATATATATATATGATCATTGCATTTCTATTAACCATGAACAGCTGATTGGCTAAAGAAGGTCCAGACAAATGTTGCTTGACCAACAGAATTTTCACCTAAGCAAAACCAGTTGGATGAGGCTGTAAATGTACAGATTGGATAATTTTGACCCTCCCCTAAAAAAAAATCCAAAGCTATAAATTTTGCTCAGACCTTTAACTTATATATACGGCACCCCAAATCACTATCTTTATAAATACCTTAAAAATTGATGTGCTAGTCCTCTTTCTTAGATCACTAAAAGGTAGCAAATGTGATTATACAGTAAACTATATTAACGACAGTTTAGAATCATCATAGAATCATAGAATCATAGAATGTTAGGGATTGGAAGGGACCTCGAAAGATCATCAAGTCCAATCCCCCTGCCAGAGCAGGAATGCCTAGACTATGCCACACAGGAACGTGTCCAGGCAGGTCTTGAATGTCTCCAGAGAAGGAGACTCCACAGCCTCTCTGGGCAGCCTGTTCCAGGGCTCCATCACCCTCACTGAGAAGAAGTTTCTTCTCGAGTTTAAGCGGAACCTCTTATGTTCCAGTTTCAGCCCATTACCCCTTGTCCTATCAGTGGTTGTCACCGAGAAGAGCCTGGCTCCATCCTCGTGCCACTCACCCTTGATATATTTGTAAACATTAATGAGGTCACCCCTCAGTCTCCTCTTCTCCAAACTAAAGAGCCCCAGCTCCCTCAGTCTTTTCTCATAAGGGAGATGCTCCACTCCCTTAATCATCCTAGTTGCCCTGTGCTGGACTCTCTCCAGCACTTCCCTGTCTTTCTTGAACTGAGGGGCCCAGAACTGGACACAGTATTCCAGATGGGGTCTCACCAGGGCAGAGTAGAGGGGAAGGAGAACCTCTCTCGACCTACTAACCACCCCCCTTCTAATACACCCCAGGATGCCATTGGCCTTCCTGGCCACAAGGGCACAGTGCTGGCTCATGGTCATCCTACTGTCCACCAAGACTCCCAGGTCCCTTTCCCCTGTGCTGCTCTCTAATAAGTCATTCCCCAACTTATACTGGAACCTGGGGTTGTTCCTACCCAGATGCAAGACCCTACATTTACCCTTGTTGTATTTCATTAAATTTTTCCCCGCCCAACCCTCCAGCCTGTCCAGGTCTCGCTGGATGGCAGCACAGTCTTCTGGTGTGTCAGCCACTCCTCCCAGCTTGGTGTCATCAGCAAACTTGCTGATAGTACTCTCTAGTCCCTCATCCAAGTCATCGATGAATATATTGAATAATACTGGTCCCAGTACCGACCCTTGAGGCACTCCACTGGATACAGGTCTCCAAACAGACTCCGCCCCATTGACCACAACTCTTTGGCTTCTTCCCCTCAGCCAGTTCGCAGTCCACCTCACTACCCGAGAGTCTAGACCACACTTCCTCAGTTTAGCAGCAAGGTTTAGACAGAAGTGGAATAGTTATGAGGTCTTCTTCAGAAGAGAATCTGAGTGAGCAGATATCAGCCACCTTCGTTTCGCTATCATTTTACATCAGCATGGCTCCACAGAGGAAACAGCTGCAGGCAAAGCCTCTTGGACACTAACACAAGCACAGGTGCTGGTGTTCGGCCATGGTTTTGCTGTCCCCATGGTTCTTTTGTTACTCAGCATGCCATAGCTAAGAATCAGAATTTACACTGATTTCAGAGACATGCCCGAAACCCAGTGCTAAGACTTCATCCAGTGCAGATGACACATGAATGAGTGAAAGAGTAATTTCATCCAGTTGGCTTTTTAGGGAGCACCTCATTGCATCTGCACATGCAAATATGGAATCATAGAATGTTCGAGGTTGGAAGGGACCTCTAGAGATCATCCAGTCCAACACCCCTGCTAAAGCAGGATCACCTAGGGCAACCACACAGGAATACATACAGGTAGGTTTTGAAAGTCTCCAGAGAAGGAGACTCCACAACCTCTCTGGGTAGCCTGTGCCAGGGCTCTGTCACCCTCACAGTAAAGAAGTTTCTCCTCATGTTGAGGTGGAACTTCCTACATTCTAGCTTATAACCATTATTTCTTGTCCTATTACTGGAACACTGTGAAGAGACTGGAACCTTCCTCTTGACACCCACCCCTCAGATATTTATATACATTAATTAAGATCCCCTCTCAGCCTTATCTTTTCAAGACTAAACAGCCCCAGTTCTCTCCGTCTCTCTTCATAGCAGAGATGTTCAAATTCCTTAATTATCCTCATAGCCCTCCATCGGACTCTCTCCAGTAGGTCCCCGTCTCTCTTGAATTGGGGAGCCCCAAACTGGCCACAGTATTCCAGGTGTGGTCTCACCAGGGCAGAGAAGAAGGGGAGGAGAACCTCCCTAGCCCTGCTGGACACACTTTTCCTAATGCACCCCAGGATCCCATTGGCCCTTTTGGCCACAAGGGCACGTTGCTGTCCCATGGACAACTTACTGTCCTCTAGGACTCCAAGGTCCTTCTCCATGGGGCTGCTTTCCAGCAGGACATCCTCTAATCTGTCCTGGTGCCTGGTGTTATTCCTCCCCAGATGCAGGATTTTACACTTGTTCTTACTGAACTTCATGAGGTTCACCTTCAGCCAGCTCTCCAGCGTGTCTAGATCTCACTGGATACCAGCACAGCCTTCAAGTGTGTCAATATATAAACATATGTAAATATCTGCACAAACAGGCTGTTGGAGTCTAGTCCTTCAAGGAAAATGAAGACTTTAGAATACAGATATTCTTACACATAACACAGTTTTGCAAGACTTACAGGAGTAGAAGTTATACTTCATGTTCACCTTTCTGGTCTTATTGAAGGAAAAAGTGAGTTATGAATATGCAAGTCTAATGGAATGTACTCATCCATTTTAAAACGTTTTAAAAATTTTATTCTAAAATGTTGGAATACCTAATGAAAAACTTATGGGAAATAGATGGTTCCTTCCTGTTACGTTCCATATTAGAGTCTACACATCTTCACAACCTAATTAATAAGTAATGATAATAAGAAATTACATTTCTTATTGACTCCCAATTCAGTTACTAAATTTTCATCAGCAGTAATTTTCTGCTTGGAAAATTTACTGCTTTCTATGTACCTTGGCTAGCAAAAGGCCTTGAATTTTAGCAAAGAACAAAGTTCATGTCCTTTATTAACACTGAGAAGTACAGAAATATATAACCTTATACCATGTAAGTGGAAAATTCATGTTCATTTCTGTTCATATTGTAACTAATTTCATTCTGGGTGATAAAAAAAAAGCTTTAATATTCTACATTTAGAACTATGTAAGTCAGAAAACAGAAAACAGGGAATGCACTTGTGTATCCTAAAAAAGGATAATAATTCCTTTAGCACCATTATCTATGGCTGACTCAAAACCTGCTGAAATTTAAGGGCAGGTTTCTGATTACTTCAAAAGGTTTCAAAGGGTTTTGAACAGGCCCCCTAGTGTCTCATCCACTCTGATTTTTAACACCCTAGGCAACAAAACTCCCCCTAGTCTTCTTTAATTAGCTCACACGGTAATTTTGTGAATTATTTTAAATACAGAATCTATTTAATCTATTTAATCCTTGCTGGTTTCACAGTTGCTTGTATAGGGCTCTCCTATTAGTGCATTCTCAAAGAATTTAATCTTTTTGAAATCAGTTCAGAATGCCTCTTCTTCCAGATGCAATCTCAATTTCCACAATCACAAGGATAGCTCTTTTAAAACTTAGGAAAGCCTCTGATGCATGTTTGTGTGACTGTGTTATACCAGTAGATATCTAGACCATTAATATTTCATCTGACTTCAATATATTTACTTTAAAGCATCTTGGAAACATTTTTTTTCCCTCTTTTCCAGCAGAGTTAAGTGTTTGCAGTAGATGTTTCTAGTGCTTCTATTCAAACCAAACCAAACCAAGCTCCACTTCATTTGCGAAAATACCTTTTGCTGGAGCTGTGACTGCTTCTGATATACTGTTGACATATAACTGCTACTTCCTTGTATGTAGTAGTGTAATATATTGACAAGATATGATCATTGACATTCCAGCAATAAGAGACATCATCCAAAACTTAAATCTGGCTTTTTGGTCTCCCTACAGTCCAACTGTATTATCTTTGAAATCATATTCAGAGGTAATGATTTAAACAGCATACTGCCAACATCTAAACCTCTCTAGCACTTTGTACTTTTGGTAATGGTATCCTACCTTTTATATTAAGTCCTATAAATATGTCAAATTGTCAACAAATAATTTCTCAGTACAGAATTAGATATAAGAAATACATTTAATTCTTTTCCTAGGTGCAATACAAAGTATGTTAATCAAAACACTCCAAAGACATTTTATCATCTTAGACTGATAGGAAGGATAACTGTTTTATGGCCATTCAATGACTATGTCTTTACTACAGTGAATCATAAACTCAACACCAACTGAAATGAACTGACAATCTGTGCTTTAAAAGATGACTAGATTCTTTCTGACTATGAATGACAAATTCTTTCACACAAGTAAGCAGTATTTCTTTAACATCCACGTTCAAAGCTATTGTTCAGGGTGATGGAGAAAAAAAAAAGCTAAAAAGAGTTCTGCCTCCCACAGTCTCACACTCTTAGCAGACCAATCTAAAGGGTGGTTCACAGAGGCATATATGTTCATGTTTGGTGTATTTAATTCTTCATCCAATTCATGACTCGTGTTAAGATTGTATGCACATGACACCCACCACACATAATATCATGTCAAGATTTAGTAAGGTTTCTGTGGTGTAGCTCTTGATGTTCCAAGAGTTTTAGTTTTCTTACCAGAATATTTGACCTTCAGAGCCATATTTGATTTGCTTAAAAAGCATGGATATGACTGAAAATGTTCCATGGTGTCTATTCAAGAATAAAACTGTAATTTCATTACACAAAATAAGTTAGAAATCACAGGATATTTTTTTCTAGATATCCTTAAGAAAAAATCATAAAATCATAGAATTGTTTAGGTTGGAAAACAGCTTTAAGATCACTGAGTCTGACTGTTACCCTAGCACTACCAAGTACACCACTAAACTACACCCCTAAGCACCACATCTACATATCTTTTAAATACCTCTACAGATGGTGACTCAACCATTTCTCTGGGCAGCCTACTCCAGTGCTTGACAACCCTTTCAGTGAAGAAGTTTTTCCTAATATTCAATCTAAACCTCTTCTGGCACAACTTGAGTTCATTTCCTCTTGTCCTATCACTTGTTACTGGGGAGAAGAGATCAAGCTCCACCTCACTACAGCCTCCTTTCAGGCAGTTGTAGAAAGCAACAAAGTCTCCTTGCAGCCTCCTCTACTCCAGGCTAAATAACCCCAGCTCCCTCAGCTGCTCCTCATAAGACTCATTCTCCAGACCCCTTTGGACATGCACCAGTACCTCGGTGTCTTTCTTGTCGTGAGGGACCCAGAACTGAACACAGGATTCGAAGTGCGGCCTTGCCAGTGCTGACAACCGGAAGAGATTCAATCAGTTTGAAAATATAGATAAAACTATTAGCCTTTTGTATCTTATTTTTTAAGACAATGATGTATTTCTTCAGAACATTAAAAAAATGCAAGTTAATAGTCTGTCTCAAATTGTTATTTGATTTGAACTGATCTAAATGGGTAAAGCTTCCATGGCCTTATTGGAATCTTGTTCTCAAACAAACAGATGTATTTCTGAATAAGAATCCTCAACCTTCTTCTCCTTCCTATATGACTGAGATATGATTGAGATAGTTTCTCTATCTTCCAATAGCTCTGGTAATATTTACATGTCTATATCTTGCAATATATATAAGGATACTTTATCCCGAATCGGAGATTTTTCTGCTGACACTCCTTTCCTCACTCAGTTAAAAAAGTCTCTAAGATTATTCAAACTCCCATCAAGTCTGGAGGAAACTTGTGGTGATTCAAACAAGATCTTCTCACTTCATGAAAAAAAATACCACCTTTTCTTTTCTCTTCATTAAAGTGCCTTTGAAATACCAGATATAAATTCACTGCTTAGAAAGAAATCACAGTTGTTTTCACTGTTGAATCTAGAAGCTATGTTACATATAATTGATGGTGGTTTATAGAAAAAAAAGACCCACATTTTAGCATCAAAACTTTTTAGGAAACTTCCTGACTGCCACCATTTTGACACTATTGACTCTTCCCCAGATGACTGACATGTAGAGTCCAATGAGAGGCTGAGAAGATACACTCTTAATCAGTGCTTTTAATGACTGCAGAAAAGTGAAGTTGCTCATGTGTTCTTTATTAACAGATCTCTTATGTGAAATGCTCCATTTACATATCTATTTTAAACACAGGTCAGGTTCAACTTCAGAAGAAAATGTCATCTGAAATTATACTTAAAATAACAAACGTTAAAAACATGAGTTCAAAACAGCTGTAATATCAGGTGTTCTACAGAAACCAAGACTGCCTTCAAAGTAAAATGATCAATATATTTATATTTATATTTATACTGTTCTCTGATCAGTAACTGTGAATTCTTTATTAATAGAGGGTGTTTGGGTTTTTTTTTTTTTTCTGTGTAGGTTTCTGTGTGTGTTTCTTGGGGTTTTTTTTGATGGTTTCTTTGTTTGTTTTACTGTCAGGACAGAGAAGTAGCCCTTTCTCATCTCGTGTCCTTATCTAAACGGGAAGGGGGCAATCTAATTTGGACAAGTTCACAGGCATACACCGCACTTTGAAAACAGCTTCTCAATCTTTGACATTCATCGTTTACACTACACCAATGTGCCATTTAGGTTGTGCCAACGCACACACTGGAACTCCCTGCCTCCACACCTGTCAGTTGTGATTCCTCAGTTACCTTAGGAGATTCCAGTGTATAGAGCACAGCATTTTTACCCATCTGCCTGGTCCTCAACATGTGTCACTGAAATCTGGTGCTCTGCTTACACTGGGTCTGGTACAAGAGATCAGCATGTCCCAGTATTCCTGAACATTGTGAACACTTCTTCAAGAGGATGGCTCATCTCACGGGCTAGCCTACTTTGAAAAAGTTTACTTTGGAAAAGATCAGAGTTTTGCTTTGGTGGTGGCATTTTAATAAGGAAGATATTGGAGCCTGGGAACACAAAATAGACCTGTAATAAAATTACCTAGAAGCAAACCTTTTGTGAAGCTACATTGTGTTGCACCACTTGTGAGGATATAGCTGAACATTACATGACTTCTAATGCACTATATGATCTTATACTGAAAGCCATGTAGCTAATGAGTTACCTCTACTGTCACTTGGCTTACAAACCACAATCTCAAAACTACAGCTCAGTCACTTGTACTTAGTCAAAATGTTATGATGCTATTTTGTGTCCTTGACAGCTTTAACATCACAATGATACACTACAGTAGCCTTGATAAGAGTGGCTCCTGTTTTTAAAGCCATTATCGTAAACAGTAAAATGAAATCGTGAAGAAAAGAATAAAAAAGCAAACAGCCTACTTAGCAGGAATCTGTAATTTCAAAATAGTACAAAATGAGATTAATATCCTCAGGCAGATTGATGACATACAAATGACGAAAGCAGGTCTTCAATTTCTGCAGTACATTACATGCAGTTGCATGTATTTGAACCACAGCTGTATAGATCCCGCACTTCATCTTACTGGCTTATTTTAAGAAAGTCATTTGCCAGGCTCAGATGGTACCCCAAATATTTACTCAAAACAACTGGGCTGATGACAATAAGCATTTCACAACAGCAAGCTGCAAACATTCAAAGATAAATAGATCACTGTGCATATTTTATGGCAATACCATATTTTGATCCATGCACAAGAACTCTCCCACACAACACTGGGAAAATGTCCAGAAGATGAGCACAACATCATCTATAGTGTGGTACTGTGAGAAGTACACAGCTCGGATACAGATAAAAAGCTTAGGACAGCTTTTTGGGTAACGGCTGCTAACATAGTCAAACCTAGACATCGGGTAAAGCAAAGAATCAGCAATCTGTAGTCGTCTATCAAAATAGCTGCATTTGTATGTGCTGTTCTACATTTGAATTTTTTTGTTCTATTTTTATACAATTTTCAAGAACATCTGAAGACTTTTTGTTTGTTAAAAAATTCATACCGGAAGATATTTTTAACTTTACTATGTTATTCAGTGGAGCATATAAAATATGGAAATATAAAGCCTCCACAAAATGTTCCTGTGCTTTAAAAATAATACATCATATTAAGAATCTTCATAAACTTCATTTGCCTTTGAAACATCGACCAGCAAGACCTGTCGATAACAGTGAGAAAACAAAGGCAGAACAAAGCAGATGATTCTTGAATTATTCCATGTCTGAATTACCAACAGGCAACAACTCATGTTTTCTGTAAAAAATGAAAATACTACTTGTTGCTAGAATGACGTTTTACACTTTGACCCTCCTTCATGTAATGAAGGATGCAACTGATTTGACATAATTTAGAGGTCTAAAAGTTAAATCTATTACTCTGAGCCAGTCACTGTAAGTTCTCTTCACTGTTGTCAAAGAGAGAAACAAGCACCTCCAAAAGATAATACATTTCATCCTAAAATAGCTTCTAAAGTAGGCCAGATTATTTATCTTTCAGCTATGCCTATTTATACCATTTACCGGAAAGGAAGACTGTGTGACTAGCATGAAATTAGACAACTCAGTTTAAGGGGACTGAAGTTACATAAAATTAAACCTGCTCCAATGATCAGTCCTTCATTTCAGGATTGGCATGGAAATACGTGCATTTAAACGTGTATTTGTTTTTACAAATCTGTAAAGATTTTTACATGGTAGTTAAACATTAATGTGGTACCTCACTGCACTCTATACAGTAGTGCACACACTCCTTACCTGGGTTAAACACATTGATGAAACTAATGTTGAGCCTGCACACAAGGTCTATTAAAAGGTCTTCATTGAATCAAGGTCTATTACTTTCAGTTAAACATTCTTTTGCAATCATGTTGGTTACTCACCTAGTTTAAGCTTTTCCTCATCTCTCAGCAAGGAAAATTTTGAAGTGTCCCCACTAAAAGCTTTTATTTCTCAAGGGCCCCTGGGAAGAGAGATCAAACTCCAACCAAAGAAAAATCTAGAGCACACTAATTGAGTCTGAGCTACCAGGTAACTATTGTCTTCATAGCATGGCTCTGCGAAAGTGGTCATAAAGCTCAAATACATTGACAGGTGTCAGGTTTTCTGTGCTATGTCAAACACTGTATTTGTGGGGTTTTGTGTTTGGTTTGTTTTTTTTTTTTTTAAGCTAACATTTCTATATTGATTTTCTGCAAAACCCAAACTCTTTTCATTATTTTTCTCCATCTATCTTTTCCTTCTCTATGTAATTTCTCTATAAAACACTTCTTCTTTTTCTCGCATTTAATCACATTTTTTTCCTGGAATTACCTTAGACTTTCTGCTTGTTCTCTCTTCCTAGACTTTTCTAAGAATGGGTCATTCCCATAATTCTTAACACAGTATATAACCTATTCACCACCCAAGCCAACAGCATCAGGCTGAAAGCGTCTATTAAAGGCTGAAGGTTTTCAGGTCCTGGAGGTTACCTATAGTGCCCTCCCCATCTCTCCTCTTCTTCTCTCCTGTTTTTGCAATTAAGCCCATATATCATACTAATAGACTAACTATTCTGTATCTGGGAGTTTTCCACACCATAAATGTATTTAGTGCCTACTTAAGCTGTATTTCAAAAGTCTATTCAGGCACCCATCATCTTCAGTACAACCCAATGGCAGGGTATAATTTCTGAAGATTTATTTTGGTGATATTTTCTGCAGCAGCTAGCAGTGTTGTAGGAGTGAGACACAGGCCTGAGAAGCATTTATAAGGCTTGACAGTTTCCAAAGGACAACTGAATACGCATCTAAAGCAGCTTCCAACCCTCTGAGCTTGGCCAGTCATACAGGATTTTCATCTCTCTTCATTTCCACCCACAATTAAGTTTTCTATGGGCAGAATAATTTCTACAGCTAATAGATGTATTTAACTGATTTTCATCTGATGTTCCTGTCTTCCAGCCTGATAGGGGTCCCCTACCTCTCATGTAAAAAATATAAACCCCCTTGGACTGGAAGAAAATGGCACAGGCAGTTGGATTTCAGTTGTTCCAACTGTACAATGCATTTTCAGTATTTGTGGAGGCAAAACACTTTCTGATGCTTAAAATTATTTTCATTTATAGTCAAATAAAGAAAAATGCCTTAGGCAAGAAGTGATTTCATTCAACCTGGCTTTGAAAAGGGCAAAAAATCTTAGTTTTCCAAGTTTTTCTGCAGGACAAAACAAGCTGCTTTTTAAAGATTCTGTTGCGCAACATTTCAAGGGGAGATGATGTTTACCATACTAGTATTAATCATTTAAGGCTAATTGTACCTTTAAAATGTAGAGCACAAGGCTAGATTGACATCTAAAGTGAAAGCGTAGATCACCGGTCTCGCAGCAAGACAATTCCTCTGGTGAATGGGTTAAACTGTCGCTGTCAGTTTGAATACAATTAGTACAACTGATATGCAAAAAATTGCTCTGTCAGGAAATGTCACTGTCATTGAGCACTGTTCCCAGGCTGCCTTCAATTTTCTGTCTGGCTCAGAAAATTTTAATAACAGGTCAGAATTAAAATGTAAAAATTTAACCAAAGCGCATTGCTCCTCCCCTATTATATTTCAATTTTCATTTTCTGCTGTGTGCTTCACATAATTTTTTTTGTTACCAGGAAACTATTCTTAACTGCCCATTTTCTGGTTTCCTTAACTCTTCCTTTCTTGTTCTCACTAACTGAAACTAACAGTTTTTGTTGATGCTTCTCATACAACTTGGCCTTTTGACCCTTTTTTTTAAATAACCCAGTAAAAATCCCCAAAATACAGACAACAGAAGACAAGTACAGAGGCAGAAATAATTAGTGTTTGTAGAAAACTACTAAATATCTATTCACTTGTATTGGGTTTGCCTGGATGGATTTCAGTGGTGGTGGTGATGGTGGCGGGCTGTAGGAGTGGCTTCTGCAAGAAGCTGCTAGAAGTTTCCCCACATCTGATAGAGCCAATGCCAGCCGGCTCCAAAGATGGACCCACTGCTGGCCAAGGCTGAGCCTGTCAGTGACGACAGGATAGCAACATATTTAAGAAATGGCGAAAAAAGAACTGCGTCACACAACAACTGGCAGAGAGACAGAGGAGTGAGAATATGTGAAGAAACCAAGGTCAGTGAAGAAGCAGGGAGGGGAGGATGTGCTCCAGGTGCCAGAGCAAAGGGTTCCCTGGGCCGTGGTGACAGACCATGGTGAGGCAGGCTGTCCCCCTGCAGCCCATGGCTGTGACGGGGTGTAGATATCCACCTGTAGCCCGTGGAGGATCCCACATTGGAGTGGCTGGATGCCTGAAGTGGGCTGTGGCTCTATGGGAAGCTGGAGGAGGTTGCTGCCAGAACCTTTAGCCTGTGGAGAGAGAGAAGCCCACGCCGGAGCAGGTTGGCTGGCAGGACTTTTGTGACGCTGCAGGGGACTTGCACTGGAGCAGTTCCTCTGAAGGACTGCAGATTCACATTGGGGAGAATTGCCCCTCGTGAGAGGACTCATGTTGGAGAGGAGTGTGTGAAGATCGTCTCCCGTGAGAGAGAATCCACAAAGGCCCAGGGGAAGAGTGAGGAGTCCTCCCCTGGAGGAAGAAGTGGTGGAACCAACATCGGATGAACTGGCCGCAAGCCCCGTTCTCTGTCCCCCTGCACCGCTCAGGGGGAGGAGGTGGATAAACTGGGATTGGTGTTTTGCCTGGGAGGAAGGGACGGATGTGAGGAAGGTGTTATTTTTAAAGATTTGTTTTTACCTCTCACTAATCTTCTCTGATTTGTTTTTTAATAAATTTGACTAATTTCTACAAAATCGAGCCTGTTTTGCCCAGGACGGTAGATGCAGGTGATCTCCCCGTCCTTATCTCAAACCATGGGCCCTTCAATATATTTTCTCCCCCTGTCTAGCAGAGAAGTGGGGGTGACATGGCCATCTTTTCTGTCAGCCCCATGGTGGGTTTGTGGATCTATGTGGGCTGAGGGTGCAGCCAAGCTGCCTGTCAGCTAGGGTGCTGACCCCACAGCCTTATCTCTCCTCCTGCCTTGGTGCTGCTTTATATAACCTTTGAGAAACCTAAACTTGTCACTTTCCATCTCCTCCCTCTTCCTACCACTGCAAGCAAAGACATTTCCTCCTATGTGATTCAAGCACATAAGTTTACCAGTGTCTTTGAAGCCATCAACAGTTTGTTGCTAAATTACAGACTCGGACTGTTCTGTTGGAATCCTGCTTCCGGACCAAATCCTTTCTTGAGGGACTAACGTCACAGTGCGATGACTAACCTCAGATTAACTTGTCTCCTGGTATGCCAAGGCAAGTCTGTGCACGCACTTTCAGTTGAAGATAAATTACCTTTCTTACATTCAGATCAACTCACTCCTGTGATAGTCAATGGATTTTTTTTAACACTGACTTCTACCAAAAAATGTGATGACAACTAACTGTATTTCAACACGTACCACTGCATACAACAGTCCTGAAGACCATCCCTTTCTGTTTCCACACTCATCAAAACACTTAACTTGTCATCTTCATCTATTGAAATATCTTCAATCTTTCTTTACTCAGAAACTTTAAAGTTCACTTAATGTCACTGTTAGTATTATCTGCTTTTTGTTTGAGAGACTGTTATGTCTGGTAAACCACACAGTGAGCTGAGGGAGCAGTTATTATAGTGTAATTGCCATCTAATTAAAAAATATGCTGCAAAGCACAGTCTAAATTTTCAACTTTAATTCGCTAATATCTTTCGGCTGTGAAGGTAACACTAAACATAGAATCGCGGAATGATTTTGGTTGGATGCAACCTCAAAGATCATCCAGTTCCAACCCCTGGCCATGGCAGGGACACCTCCCACTAGATCAGGTTGCTCAGTGCCCCATCCAGCCTGGCCTTGAACACTCCCCAGGACTGAGCATCCACAACCTCTCTGGGCAACCTGTGCCAGTGCCTCCCTACCGTCAGGGTAAAGAACTTCTTCCTTATATCTAGTCTAAACCTACACAGGGCCACAAAGATGATCCACGGGCTAGAGCACCTCTGCTATGAGGATAGGCTGAGGGAGCTGGGATTGTTCAGCCTGGAGAATAGAAGACTCTGAGGGGACCTTATAACTGCCTTCCAATACCTGAAAGGAACCTACAGGAAGGCTGGAGAGGGACTTTTTACAAGAGTGTCCAGCAACAGCACAAGGGGAAATGGAGTTAAATTGAGGGAGAATAGGTTTAGATTGGGTCTTACGAGGAAATTATTCAGTACAAGAGTGGCAAGACTTTGGAATAGACAGACCAGAGAGGTTGTGGATGCCCCCTCCCTGGAGATGTTCAAGGCCAGGTTGGACCTGGTCTAGTTAAGGGTATCCCTGCCCATGGCAGAGTTGTTGGATTAGATGATCTCTAAGGTCCTTTCCAACCTAAGACATTCTATGATTCTACACTCTTTCAGCTTCCACCCATTATCCCTCAACCTATCACTACAGGCCCGTGTAAACAGTTCCTCCCCATCCTTCCTGTAGGCCCCTTTCAGGTACTGGAAGGACAGTATAAGGTCGCCTTGGAGCCTTCTCTTTTCCAGGCTGAACAAGCCCAACTCTCTCAGCCTGTCCTCGTAGATGAGGTGCTCCAGCACTCTGACCATCTTGGTAGCCCTCCTCTGGACTCACTCCAACAGCTCTGTGTCTTTCTTGTGTTGGGGGTTCCAGAGCTGGACGCTCTGATTCCAGGTGGGGTCTCACAAGGGCAGAGCATAGGGGCAGAATCACCTCCCTTGCCCTGCTGGTCACACATCTCTTGATGCAGCCCAGAACACGGGTGGCTTTCTGGGCCGCAAGTGCACACTCTTGGCTCTTGTTGATCTATCATCCACGAACATGTCCAAATTCTTCTCCCCAGGACTGCTCTAAATCCATTTATTGCCCAGTCCTGTATCTGTGCTTGGGATTCCTCAATCCAGGTGCAGGACCTTACACTTGGCCTTGTTAAACTTCATGAGGTTGGCTTGGGCCCACCTCTCCAGCATGTCGAGGTCTCTCTGGATGGTATCCCTTCCCTCCAGCATGTCGACTGCACCACACAACTTCGTGTCATCGGCAAACTTGCTGAGGGTGCACTCGATGCCGCTGTCCATGTTGCCAACAAAGATGTTAAATAGTGCTGGTAACATGCAAAACCAACATCTCCTTAGAAGTACCAGCTTCTTGAAGTAAAATGACTCCGAGGCAAGAAAACTGTCCTAATCATTTCAGTGAAAACTTAGCTCAAATCCAATACTTTTACTTCCACTATTGCCAACTACAGCACCTACATCATTTTAGTGTAATGATACAACTGATTCCTCATAAGTGGATGTAATGGCAGATAATGGGGCATGACCTAGGAAAACCAGCTGCCATCAAAATCCTCAGAAGCTGGGGAATGAGATAATCCTTCTCCCCAGAATAAAGAAAATTGTTTCCCCTTTCTCAAGATGGGATACAAAATTCATCCTTTCCTCAATGTTAAATGCTTCAGTAACCTCTAGATGTGTGAAATATATATCTTTCATGCCAAAAGTCCCAGCTGTCCACTAATCACTTGCCAATATCTCTTTTTTAAATACACTGCCATATTTATATGGAAAGTGCTAAAAAGTAGAGTATAATAAGATAAATACATAATATATGTAATTATGTGCTGTAGGCTAATTTTACTGAAACAATTAAGTGATCACCTCTCTTTCTTTCCTTTCTTTTTATTCCCCTTTTTTCCACATTTCATCATATCAGTAAAATTTAAGATAAATCAGATAACTATGCTAAATGTTAAATACATACGTCAGTTATTCCTATGTAGCATTTAATCCAAATATATTTATTCATGAACCATTATGAAATTTGACAAGAAGAGGGTGAAATTTTCAAACTCAGTTTTCTGGCTCAGATGAAGGACTCCAAAGTAGTTGTCAACAGAGAAAAAAAAGGATCAGCATTATTTTTTTCAAAGGTGTGTACTTTTCCTCAGCTTTGAGTGTAGTGTTTGATAAGGAAGACTTCAGTCAGTGGCAGGTAAGTAAGTTAGGAACAAAATGATATCCGTAAACTGATTTTCTCAACAAAATTATTGGTCTTGATGCCTTTTCAGCATGTGAGTCCTAAGAGTAAGTAAAAAGTGTTAATGTTATTGCATGAATTAGTTCTGAAATAATTATTCTTACAAATATTAAAGATTAGATAGTAAAAAGTAAATGAGTTTGTGGAAGTCATATCTCCAGTTTTCAAATAACTTCTCTAATTAACATAATTAATTCTGCATGTCCTGAATGTTGCTTTATTTTTGTATCATCTATTTTTATACAGTAAGGTGCTCAGAGGCTTTTGCTAGTGGATTGCTATGAATCAAACCATCATTGTAACAACATTAGTTCTCATTTGCAGGAAAAGCACCTAAGATCACAAACAAATTTGTCTTTCCTTTTAAAGAAGAATATAGTTACTCCATAAATGAATTCTCAATCTTTTTGATAGATTTAAATCTTGTATGCTGATTTTCTTATAGATAATTCAAAACCTGTAGATCGATTTGTTTAAGTGCATCAACTACTCCAGCCTAGGACAAAGAAAATATGATCGCTTTAAATTTCATATATGCAGCTTCCCATGGGAGTGGAATACAGATGAGCTGCAAATGAAACACTCTCATCACCACACTGCCCAAAGCAATTTTCCAGTATGCCCCCTCCCCTCAGGACATATTTTACTCCACCTTTACTATGTTTATAACATGATTTACATGTTAATGAGAAGTGACAGGGACTAAGTAATTAGGAAGCAAGACTGTAGCTTGTCATGCATTTTAAATACTCTACACTGCAATTCTGGACTAAATATTCAGCCTCTTTCCTCATTTTCTTAATTAGAAAACATAATCAATTTAGTCTTTATAACTCCAACATACCTTCCATAGGCAACGCAAGGAAAAGAAATGCATTGTTACAATAACCACCTTTGATCAGCCTTAATTCTCTTACATTTGGTCATTCTTACTATATTCTGTTTATTAAGCTCGGACAATACAGTGCGAGCACAACAAAACCCAGAGAAGAAACAGTCCTTTCACTGAGGCTGTGACCATGACTGAGCAGAGTAACAGTGGTTTCAGTTGGATGGATTTGCTAAGCGTGTGTGTAGCTGTGTGTCTTACATGGACAATTTTGTGGGTAAAAACTTTGTGTTATGACTGTGGAGGATGTCTCTGCCATGGGGCTATCAAGGCCCTTTGATAAGGTCTAAAGGTATCCTTAACATCTTTGCCAGCAACACGGAGAGTGGGATCAAGTACACCCTTAGCAAGTTTGCCAAAGGCACCAAGCTGTGGGATGTGATTGACACACTGGAGGGAAGGGATGCCATCCAGAGGGACCTGGACAAGTTTGAGAGGTGAGCTTGTGCAAACCTCATGCAGTTCAACATGACCAAGTGCAAGGTCCTGCATGTGGGTCAAGGAAATTCGAAGCACAACTATAGGATGGGCAATGAGTGGATAGAGAGTGGCCCTACAGAGAAGGGCTTGGGGGTATTGGTTAATGAGAAACTCAACATGGCCTGGCACTTGCCGTCCAGAAAGCCAACTGTATCCTGGGCATCAAAAGAAGTGTGATGAGCAGGACAAGGGAGGTGATTTTGCCCATCTACTCTGATCTTGTGAGACTCACCTGCAATACTGTGTTCAGCTCCGGAGCCCCCAGCATAAAAAGGACATGGACCTTATAGCGGTCTTCCAGTTAGTCCTTAAAGGAGGCCTACAGAAAAGAAGGGGAGGGGAGGGACTCTATCAGGTAGTGTAGTGATAGGACAAGGGGTAATGGTTACAAACTGAAACAGACTAGATTTAGATTAGATATTAGGAAGAAGTTCTGTTCTGTGAGGGTGGTGAGGCACTGGAACAGGTTGCCCAGAGAAGCTGTGGAAGCCCCCTCCCTGGAATTGTTTAAGGCCGGGTTGGACGGGGCTTTGATCAACATGATCTAGTGGGAGGTGTCCCTGACTGCGGCAGGGGGTTGGAACCAATTATCTCTAAGGTTCCTTCCAACTCAAGTATTTCTGTTTCTGTGATTCTATGATCTGTGTTTGGACAGAATAGCATTCTGATGATGTTTAGGAAGAAAAGCGAAGAAATACAGGACCCCCAACAACCCCTGTGTACTGAATGCAGGGAGAGTGAACTGCCTAAGAGTACAGCCATTTCCACAGTAGGGATCTAAGTGGTGCCAAGCAACCACAGTCACTTTCATTGCCTTCCACACCCCTCCTCTGCATGCAGTGAGTTTGCTCTTTCCACGTTTTCCTCACATGGTTCTGTCTTTAAGATCAGGAAGGATCTCAGTAAATAATGCTTACTATTTCAGTACTAATTGCCCATGGTTCTGAGTGAATTAAGTTTCAGAGTCCACTTCTGAAGTACAAACACATTACCATTCCAATTATTAAGGTCAGGAGAAAACTCAGAACAAAAAATGTAACTTGCTTCAAAGTATTCTAATTGAAAAAAAAAAAAAAAGCCATTCTCCTTGCAGAACTTCACAGTTCTTTGTGCAAAATATATAATAGAGTTGAAGAACTCCGAAGTTCTATCTGTTGCATTTACATTACCATTATATGCATTCTGCTTTCAAATATTAAATGCTTGCAGTATGTCATAGCTATGTGGTGCTTTTTTAGTAATATATGCTGAAGTAAACAGGATGCTTATTTACCAAGCCTTATTTCATTCCTAAAAACAAATGTAATGGGTTCACACATAATGGAGATTTCTTGGTAAAGAAGTGACCAGAACTGAGCTGTTAACTATTAGTTATGTAGTGATGGGTATAGTACTCCTTTTCAGAACAAGAACTACTTTCTATCAGTCCCTTTTACAGTCCATGACTGTCTTGTAAACTCTGCTCATCCCCAAAGACATTTTAGATTTTCAGATGCTTACATAGTACTAAGAAATCTGAGCATTCTCTAGGGGCACATTATGCTATAATTGCTATACATGCAAGGTCTTTACAACCATTACCATGAAAAGGATCTTGTTGATACAGGATTTGAGAACTAATCATGCATATACCATAAAGATTGAAGTGTAAGTAGATTTTACTCACACTGAAGTGCTAAGAGACTACAACGATATCTGCAAAATAAAAATCTGCAAAAACTGTTGTAAAAAAGTTTACTTATATCATCTTTCAAAAGAATTATCTTCTCTTATCTCAGTAAAACAATTTATACTCTAGTTATCATCATACATTTCAATGTCCAAACATAAAAGTATTTAAAGATGAACATTAATGCCAGTCTGAGAGCTAAAGGTAAACATAAGATGGCAGTGATTAATTTGTTTTTGTTAGCTGTTTTCATGGGAATAATCTAAGTATCTTTTCGGGGGAGCAATCTAAATATCTTAGCTTGAGATATTTGTCTCTCTCACTTATGAAATATACAAAATAATTAATTTAAAAGAGACAGCCAAATTATTTCCAAAATAAAAAGACAGAAAAAATAAAAAAGCCAGAACCTGAACAATGATAGCTAACTGTCTAAACCAGAATTTTCTTATAATTCCATCTGAACTCAGATAGCCAGATAAGCATAAATTGCAGTCTGTCTAGCCATTCAATAAGGGAAGATAAAAGATTAATTATTCCTTTGAATTCATTTTTGACAGGTGAAGTGCTGGCAGTGTTGTGAGACAGATTTTCTCATCTTATTAAAAATAAATAAAGTAATAAGCTAACTTGACCATCTTTTTACATATTGTATTGCTACTACAGTGTCAGGAGTGTAAATACATGGAAGAAAAATGACCCTCATAATAATATGTTTTGTAAATTAGGCTTTTTAGGAATGAAGGAAGATCTTTAAATGCAGTGCTTGTAATGGGGCAAAATAAGATAGTTTTGGAAGTTGAACGAAGTACATTCAACAAATAAAGCTGGATTTACTCAGTATTGTTGAAGGAGCATTTCTATAAATTAACCCAAGGCCTACATCTCATAATTCACTTGACAGTTTATCAGCCCTGAAAATGAATTCAGGCAATTTAGATGAAGGATGTAGGCAGTGGCTTCAGAGCACTATGAGGCAGTTCAGAAATATTCCTTGAGCTCAAGCTTTTTGTGTTCTAAAGGTTAATGGTCCCCAATCATGCCTTCCACTGGGTTTTATTAGTGTAAAAACCAGCCTGCAAGATACTCTGGGTGCAGCATGAGAGAGGTAAATAGCATGAAAGATAGTTGATTTCAAATCAAGTTATCTTGTTATGTTTGGCTAAGGGAGGATGGGTTTATGAGTCTTCAAAGCTACCCTGAGGAACAACTGGGACTACGGGAAAAAAAAATCATATATTGTAGATGAGCTTTCACTGCTGTTTGCTATGTCCTGTCAGTATCCAAACAAGATTATTTTTGGAACAAGGCATTTCCAACACGCACTGGATGTGAATGCCTCTTCTAGCCACTCCTTAATACTAACAAAATCTGGCATACGGTCATTTAAAATTAGTTAAAAGTATTTTCAAATATTATGCTTAGGCCTCTCTCTCTCTCCACAGACACTTGCAGTGTTGGAGTCAGAGACCACAAACATCCTTTGCAAATTGAGCAGCTATATGCACAAAGAACTCTTTTGTTGGCAATATAGTTTTTCATATCCACGAAAACTCAAAAAGGGGATTATTTAATTCATGTCTTCCCAAAGTTAAAGGGACAGATCTCACTTTTGTGAGATAAAATTCTGTCAGTAAAAGACAGGTTTACTAACTGTAATCAAAGCTGACACAACATTTCTGTTATCTTTTTTTTCTTTAGTTCCCATCAGGTTATGAGAAAGACTGTCTCAAATAGAGAACACAGACTGAATACCCTGATAACTATGAGAATGAGAGTAAGCAACATGACTTTGGATGATACATAAAATTCCCAAATATTTATTGCAATAACCTGGATGTTGCTCTTACTTTTATTTATATTACTGTCTCTCACGAAGTAGTGGTATTTTTTTGCATAAGTTTCTACTCTACAGCAAAATCCTGTTTAGAATTTTGCATGATGAGGATACTCTTTATTCCTGCTCCAAATGGCTTTATAGTATTACTATGCCCTATTAAACTGCATTATGCCATGCTGAGAGAATACATGAAATGATGAGCTCTGGGTTAAAAGATGCAATTCTGTGATCACATTGTACCCTGAATGTCACCACATAATTCTGTCATACAAGTCATAAAAGTTACTGCATTTAATCTGTTTAGTTAGTCTTCTTGGTCCAGTAGTTCTGTCCAGTGTTGGGGAAAAGTTCCCTGTTTTCATTGCTGTGCAGAAAACTGTACTGGAAAGGGCTGTAGCAAGCATCAAAGGTGATTGCGTGTTGCCTTGGTCTTCTAGCTCCAGTGAATTCTTCATGGGGAAACTCAGTCTGAGAATCTGCTTGGACTGAGAGCTCTGCAAAGGAAGATTTACCTGTCCTGGGCTTGCCAGAATCTGCATTGAAAGGCCGGTGGGACAAAAGCAAACCTAAAGAAATCTCAGCAAATTAGAATTATGCCTACAGTCACCACTACTCTTTTTTTTTTTTTTTTTTTTTTTTTTTTTTTTACTGCAGTAAAATGATTTACAGGGTCCTAGATATCTTTTACCTTTCTTCAAAAGGGCAGTAGCAGTACTGACAATGTCTTAACAAGCTCCTAGCTTTCAGTTCAGAATCACATATTATTTTTTTTTGTGTAAAACACAAATAATGCCAAGGAAAAGGCAGGTTTCCCATTTATTCTAGATAGTTGAAAAAACTTATGTACCTTAACCTTTGAAAAACATACCTGGACTTAGTATTGTTATACTGGGGTAATTGCTGAAGTCTTTGATTTTAACCAGGATATCTGTTTTAAACCAACACTCCTAGAAGCGTCCTGATAACAAATTGGAACAAAACCAACACTGGGAAAAAGCATTTAAAATACATATACTCATCCTCCCTCTTGTAAGGCTAAACTCCTGGCCTAGGTCCCTCAGCATGAACATCTAATTAGAAAGAAGGGCTGAACACTTCTTCAGCTAAGTAATAGGCCTACCATGTCTAAATTTTTAATCCAGACAAATTTTCATCATCCTCTGACAATCTCCATAATATCTCCTGATAAGAATTTTGACTATATTTTTCAGACTTGGAACCCTAAATAAATACTAGTAATTTTACAGTAGACAACAGAGGTTATTGCTTAAGGATGTTTTTCTTCCTGCTGTAAAAACATGTTATGTAAATGTTTAGACAGCATTACAATGGCTCTATTTTCTTTACAAATGAGAAGGAACATACTGAAGTAACACAAAACTGATGAAATGATCCACTTACTCTCCTAAAACAGGATAAACAAAATTCAAAGAGATTAATACATATGATGTGTCAGAAGTGAAAAGAAATGCAACTCCTCTAACTTTATTGAAATAAAAAAACCCATGCAATACTTATCCAGTACTAAAATAGTCTTTATCTTTTCACTTCCTCACACAAACTGCTACTAGTCATTTAGTCATAGATTTTTGTATGGCCCAAGGGAACTGTTATGATCAGCTGGTCTGACCTCTTCTATAATCTTTTCAACAAATTTTCCATCCTAGAAAATGTGTGCACAGAATTGCACAGAACAGACTACACGTTTGGGTTTTTTTTAAAAGTTCCTTTTGTATTCAAGGTATTTCAGAGCATTTTACATAGTAATAAATCAAAATCTCATCAAGCAAGCAGTTTGCAGAAAAAATCCACCACTGCTTGAACCGACTACCAAACTTTAGTGCTTCGTTGGAAGTGATTACAAATCTCAGAGACAAAGAAGATTCAGAACTTTAAAAAGCAGACAGGTGGACTTCTTAACCAACTGCAAAATTTAGCATTCATTTATGCTCCAACATATTTTAAAGCCATGCAGAAAACACATTTAATAGATATTTTCCCTTAATTTTACTATTCAGAATAATCCATACTTTTTACAGAACAATGCAAGTTTTATTTTAGCAACTAAAAGATAAAAAATCTTAAATTTTTAATACAAGTACTGGAAATGCACACTGAGATGCACCAATAGGAATGAAAGAGAAAAAAATTTCGAAATTTACTTCAAATCACTCAGAAGAAGATAATATTGTGTTTAATCCAGAGATAGTGAAAATGGCACATTGGTATAGTGCAAAACCATATAAATGCAACGGTTTCTTTATTATTTCTTATTTTTATTTTATTATGTTTTTAACCTTTTAAAATAAAACAGTAGATATGAATTATGAGATATATATTTTATGCCAGTCTCTCATAAACTCTTCAGTTACCTTAACTCAGAAGCATCCTAGATGCTAACCTCTGACATGTAAGAATTACGGAAGACTTTTGACTAGCTCAGAGACTCTGTTACTGACTTTCACTTGGCCTCCATGATCCAGGAACATAAACGGTGCATCAAACCAGCACACAGCTTTTATGTCATTTGATGCATCAGCACTCAGGAGCCCAGCTAGTCCTGCAAGTTACCCTGGTCATTCTGAGTCCTGTGGAGCACACACAAGCATGCCTGGAGATCTCTGAATCAAGTGAAAGGATCAGAACTTATCTATAGGATAAACCATGATTTTCCTTTCTTTAGCATAAATGCAAAAATGCATGGTTGTTAGCAAAACCACCCAGACATACACAGAACAGCCTGATAGCTCAGCTGATGTATTGGACAAAGCATCTAGAAAATGCTTTATTATTTCTGCTACTGAGGTAGGCACAGCTACTGATTAGTAAAAGCTCCAGGTTGTAAGAAAATATTTGCCTTTCACAACACTATATGGCAGATTAATCTGACCTTTTCAATAGTGTGTCCCATACAGGATTTCATACAGTGAATCCTGTATCAATCGTATGTCTCCTGACATAGAGAATATTCCTTGGAAAAACAAGAAGTGAACAATTTGCTTTGAGATTAAGAAACCTGAAGACAGGTGTCTACACTTAAGCTCAATAGTTTAGATACCATTACATTCAACAGAAATTCATTCAACATAGGAAAATATTCTAGAATGAGTCTGAACAATCCACTGACCTCCGGGCTGGATTGATGGGTCGAGGCCAGCTGTATAAGGCTCAATAAGGTCAAGTGCCAGGTCCTGTATGTGCGTCCCAACAACCACATGCAGTGCTACAGGCTTGGGAAGGAGTGGCTGGAAAGATGCTCAGCAGAAAAGGAACTGGGGTTGATGGTTGACAGCCAGCTGAACATGAGACAGCAGTGTATCCAGGTTGCCAGGAGGGCCAAGAGCACCCCGGCCTGTATCAGGAACAGTGTGGCCAGCAGGAGCAGGAAAGTGATTGTTCTCCTGTACTTGGCACTGGTGAGGTTGCACCTCGAATCCTGTGTTCAGTTTTGGGTCACTCATGACAAGAAAGACACTGAGGTGCTGGAGCATGTCCAAGTGTGGGCAATGAAGCTGAAGGGTCTAGTGAACAAGGCTTATGAGGAGTTGCTGAGGGAACTGGGGTTGTTCAGCCTGGAGAAAATGAGGATCAGGGAAGACCTTATCACTCTCTACAACAACCTGAAAGAAGGTTGTAGTGAGGGCGGGCATCAGTCTCACCTCCCAAGTAACAAGGACAAGAGGAAATGGCCTCAAGTTGCATTTGTTTACCAAAGGTGTTGTCAAGCATTGGAACAGCCTGCCCATGGAAGTCGTGGAGTCACCATCCCTGGTGGTATTTCAAAGATGTGTAGATGAGGTGCTTAGGGACATGATTTAGTGGTGGGCTTGATAGTGCTTGATTAAAGGTTGGACATGATGATCTTAAGGGTCTTTTCCAACTGAAATGATTTTATAATGCAGTGATTCTTCTTCACAGTGAGCTGGAGGCCTATCTACTCTCTTTTGTGTTCCTTTGGATCTGTCTACGTCCAGTCCCCAGCTACAGCTTTTGTTATGTCTTCGTCTTCTAAAGTAAAAAGTTCCTGCTCTCAGAAACTACTTTTTCCATACATAATTAACTCTTCCTTAAGTACTTACATGCATGATCAAGTCAGCTCTTAATTTCTGATTTGTTATACTGTATATATTCAGATTATTTGGATTTTGTGGCAGGTTTTCTAGAATTAGGATCAATCTTACTTTTATTTTTGGAATACTTTCCAAATATCCAGTTTTTGCTGGACAAAAATATCTATTTTACTTCTGGCATGAAACTTCTTTTCTCTTAGACTAGTGAAAACTCAAAATGATGCTTTCCAAGTAACTCCAGCTGACAACTATCATAGGCTTTAAAAAGTACAGTAGCAGGAAAAGGAACAGTTAAGCCTTCTATTTTGTTTCATTAAACTGTTTTACTTTTCATATTAAAGGCATTGATTGAGAAAGCCAAAGTACACATACCTGTTTAACTTCATGCATATAGTCAATTTCAACAATTTCAAAAGGGCTACTCTAACCTCAGCAGGTACACAGACTTAGGGTAAGGATATAGTTTTGAACCACTATAGCAAGATCAAAACAAAACGCAATTTCATTCTCAGTACTTAGTATTTAATTGTTTACACATATGTCTAGAAGTGCTGAATCAGAAGTGCTAAAGCTTTCTGCCACTGGAAATTAAGGCTAAAAAGTTTCAATTAGCCCCTTCCATAAAGTAGATGAGCTTTAAATTCCCCAAAGAATAACCAGTCAGTTACAAACAGGATGGACTACAGCTCAGATTGAGTGAACCAGATCAGATGGGCAACTGCTCTGCAAGCAGGTTTCTCACCTAATGAATTTTCATGAAAAAGCAAGGCCAGATAAAAAGAAAGAAAGGAAAAAAGAAAGACAGAGGACATATTTTCATCAACAGAGCTTAAACCAAAAATTTTAGAAAGTTTCACTGCTTTGAGGTGAAGTATAGTAAAACCCTCTCAAATATCTAATGGAATTATTTAGTTAGTATGGAAAAGAAATAATTCATGCAATCAGTTAATTTGGCTCAAAGACAAAAACGTGAAAGGTAATAAATTATTACAGTTGAAGAGGTTACCAAGAGAAATTAATAAAACAATATTAAATCAAGTTAGGTCAAAAAAGCACAAATCTTATAAATGGTGCTTTTTGTAAATGTGGCTAATATTTCAAGGAAAGCTCTTTTGAGTTCTTGTGGATTGGTTAATTATTTTGTTAGAAGAAGAAATGTAAAATTCAACATTGGAAATAATGTTCATGCTCAAATGCTGTACTGTGTATCAGTTGCACTTCTGTTTCCTCTCAATTTTCAGTCCAAGACTTTGCAACTGAAAGCTAAAAGGAGCAAAGTTATAAACAACTTGTAAATACATATTTCCTTTGAAGCAAAGTATCAATTAATGAAATAAATACCTATTCTATTTCTGCTTAGGATATGGTGAAGTGTTCTGCCATGCATATTATCACTTTGTAAGAGAAGTCATCGAAAGTAAAAGTGTAGCAGCAGTTCAGAAGAGTACGCAATGTGTATTCTCATTGGCCTAGTTATAACACATCTGTTTAATAACCATGTGCTTCTCATTAACTACACATGAACGTGGATTTTATTTGGTGACACTCTTGTGTTATAAAGTAGGTCAGCTGAAACAGAGATAAACAATTTGTAAAATATTTGCTCTTAGTGGAACCAAAGATATTTCCTATGAGTGTAGCAATAAGGACATGCTATGTCGATGTTGAAAAAAAATCCCACTAAAAATATGAAAGTCGAAAAGTAGAAAGCAGAGAAAAACTGAACATTCACATGAATGTCTGCTGGATCTCAAAAAAATGAAGAATGTTGCTGTGGGCATTTTTATCCTTCTCATCCGTCAAATTCACCAAGTATGTCTAATCAGATCTCTCTTCTTTCTGATGGTAGAGTGGCTATGTAATGTTTGACTAAATATATGTCATTGAGATGTCCTGACTAGTCTTTTTATCTAAGTTGAACTGAGTCATTTTTGCTCATGGGACTTCTATCATCTGGCCACATAAAGTACTGCTATCATATTATCCTATGAGATCAGCAGGCACAGGTAATTTGACAGCTCTAATGAGTTACATAAACAGAGTCTTGAAAATTCAGTAGAATTTCTATTCTTATTCATTTGAAGAAAAGGTCAGTTTACATATTCTGTCACACTGCTGTACAAGAAGTGTATAGTAAGTAAAGACTAAAGGCCAGGCCCTTCAGTCATTAAACATACAGCACTTGTAGTGTTGTAAATTCCACAGTTAAAATATATAATTATGAACATTTTTCTATGGTATTCACTTCCTAAGAATCACCTTATCAAGAGAAAGATCAAGCAATCTCTTACAACTTTCCTCCAAGTGTTTACTATTCAAAGTTAATAGGCCTTGCTTTGATAGAAACAGATTTTGTGTTCACTAGGGCACCATCATAATTCCTGGAGAGCTGAAGGCACAGAATTCTCAGAGAGAGAACATACTGATATCCAGACAAAAATATATATCCCAATATATTTTCTCATTCTATAAATCGTTTGAAAAAGTGCAATTTTTCTTCTTTAATATATCGAGAACTTCTTTGAAGAACCATAATTTTTGCCATAAAATGTCAGCTAGAAAGCACTGGAATTTTCTTATTTTGAAAACACGGAAAAAAAAAAAAGGTTTATGACATATTCTCATTCATAAATGGACCTTCATCTCCCAAACAGTAAATTACGGCATCATTGACAGAAGCTCTGACTATGGTAAAAAGTACTGATGCGTGTTACTGGACATTCTAATTAATGAGCTGTATTTCAAACTATTACAAAACAGAGTGACAGATGGAAATGACCCAATGGTAGGATGGGAAGAAAAACACATGTTTACACATATACCTCTAGCACGGCTGTTTGGGAGAGAATCCTGCAGAATGACACAGGTAAATGAGGAGGTTTTCACATGAGCTATTTCAAAGTATTTGGATCTAAGTAATATTGATACCCTAGCCCTATATTTTCTAAATATTCTATTCTTGTATCAAAATACCTCAAGCTGTGAAACATTTTTGTAGGTAACACTGCACAAAGAAGACATTCAGAACTGAGTTATATCAAAGGAACTTTCTAGTGAAGGGGTAGAGCAGTTCGAAAACAGAACAAGACTGTGAAAAACAAGTGTTCTAAAACACAGTAAGAAAAACCTTACTTTTGAATCCACAATGGCTTATCAGGTAAACCTGTATTCAGTGTCCTCTCCACAGGATTTCGAAAATCATGTAAACCTGTATTCGGTGTCTTCTCCACAGGTTTTCGAAAACAGAAAATGTCACTATAAACTGACCTTTTCCTGAAGCATTTTCTAAAGCTTTACAAATGTCAAAACAGCAGTTCAAAATGAAGACAGCATCATCAGGACAGAAAACTCCGAGGGTAGTTGTGCATGTAATATAACAAAGTAACTAAAGGCATAAACTCTGTTTTTACTTCCCCTTGTTAGATCCCTTTCAAATTAATAGCTTTCTAGCTATATACATGAGACTAAAATGTAGCCAATATATTTTTCCATCCTCCTATGTTGAACAGCTCTCCTGGCATTAAGTGCTGTTCAAAAAAAAAAAGGGAGAAATACAAGCTATCAAGATTTAATTGTCACTGAATGATATGCAGTCCTAAATAACATGGTAAAATTTCAGGACAATCAAACAATTGTACATGTTGTCCAGGTTCTTTTCTCCTTTTTCATCTTGTATTGTAAAACCTTTTTCCTTTTGTATCACAGTCAGTATTAATACAATTCTCTGTCACATAGTAAATGAATCCTCATTTTGTTTTTGAATGGGTATTCACCATGCATCAGGTAGACTTGTCAGTTGAAGTGGAAGGCTGAGAGAAAAAATGTGTAGTACTACCTAATTTTTTATCCAATATTGTTTTCTCAAAATTGCGTGACCCTAGAAGGATGACTAAGATTATAGGCTTCTTTTATTTAACTATCAAAATGTCAGAGAGCTAGAACAGAGAGCAATATAACTATATTTGAACCTAGCAAAAATACCATTGTGTTTGGGATTACTGAGCAACTTTGAAAAGGAACTGTCATAAGAGACTCTTACAAATGTCTCTGACTGAATGAATCAAATGAAAAACCTCAGTGTTAATCCTAACCTCGTTTTTTTGGATACTTGTCCATCTCCTGTCTTTCATATTTACTGTCACATGCATGAGCCTCACCAGACATTACAACGACATGTTCTTCCAACTTACTACAGAAAATAAACCCATCTGACCTCATACATGAAAGCCTCTAAAATCACTGAAGTTCATCAATTCATTTAACATGTGGGAATGAACAATATGAATGAAATCCAAGCAACCAGAACGTCACAATCCAAGCAACCAGAAAGTCACAGTGACCGAAGCTTGCGGGACAGCAGGTAGCACAGTGGTCTCACAGTTACTAAATCCAGTATTACTAAGCAGAAGTACATATAAGCCAATGTTTTTGTGCAATGAGTTTGAGGAAGATATGATTTAAGAGCATTTATCCCAATATGATTCCAAAATATTCAGAGATGTAACTAATAAAGTAAAATACCAAATACCTAGAATTATGATGATCCTTACAGGTCCCTTCCAACTCGAGACATTCTATGATATTCTACTTTATCAGCACAGATTTTTGAGGACCATTGGAGGTGAAATTAGGTCTACATGTGTTATCACTGAAGTTTGTATGACTGGTGGATGCACAGGTTTCACTGCTGGTTTTTCTTCTGATAATTCTGAGAAATAAAATACTTTCTACAAAACAATTATACACCTCATAATTTTCATCATGCAGCCCTTACTTGAGCCTAACACTTGAGACCAAATTACTGACTTACAGCCAAACTTCCTAAAGTTGCTGCATTGAAAAAAATGTTGGAGAAAGCCAAATATGACCTCCAAGTTAACGGAAGTCATGAAATAAAATATTTTTTTCTTACGGAAATTTGGAGGGTAGGTGATAAAATACAGACTGATGGGGACTGATAAATCTTCACAGTATAAAATGAAGATATCTAAGCTGGTAAATGAATGCATTCAGCTAGATATATATCTTATACAAAAGTGTGAGGTACTGGAAATCTGTAGAGAATCAGACTGACTTGGATAATCAAGAAACAGAGTAGATGTTATATCCTGTTTGAAGAATTATGCCTGTTGCACAGCTTTATGGCTGTCTAGAAGCCATTAAAGTGCATTTAGCTGGAAGTGAAACAATATTTTTCAGTGTTCAAATGTGGTAGTTTTGAGTGTGAGACAGAAGACAATTTAGGAACCTCTGAAACACTCGTTGGCGTAACAGCAGCGATCCATCCTCCCTAAACCAGAAGCTGATGTTTTAGTTTTCTCCTTCATTTAACTAGCAACGTGCTCAGATGAGCTTTTGTTAAGTCCTAGTTTTGCAAAGGCTGGGTTTGCAGGCCTTGACTCCTAGGATTTTGTTGAGGATCACTCGCTCTGCACAATGCTTCATCCCTTTAATTCATGCATTACAAGGCATTTCCTCTGCCTCGTAAACAAAGTGGGAGTTTGTTTCCATAGAAACAATAAAAAGCCTGGAGCTGTTCCTGTTTTCACTAGTGCCAGGCCCTGGTTTGCTTCTGTAGGAAAAGGGTAAGGATCCCACAATGTGCCCTCCATGGAGGGAACACACGACCAGTACTTGCTCAGATCAAGTCTAATTGCCTTAACTTTAATTAAATTCAGCACAAAAAAGTGTCAAAACAAATGGGTTACCATATTTCATAGAAGCTGACCTAAATAGAAGGAACAGTCATTTTTATATCATAACTATTTTTTCTTGTCCTTTTCTCTGCTCATATAACACATAAAAAATACTAATTTCTGTTTGCCATGGCTTGACTAGTATTGCAGTACAGCAAACTCTGAATACTTAACTCCTTTGAATTCTCAACACTCAGCACCTGCTTCACATAGTAACTTCTTAAGACTACAGGATTGATTCAAGTCCTCAGTTCAAGTCCCTGACAGGTATGATTTAGCAAGTAGTAAAACTTTTTTTTTTTTTTTTTAATGACTATATATTTGCACTGTCAATGACTGTATATTTGCAACTACTTATTTTTGGAGATTCTACCTATAACCAAAACTCTGGATTCTGTCCTGCCCTTTCCCATTTCTACTCAATATGTAAATGTCTTGTTTGATAACACAGACATAAAATTATTTGTAAAACTGTACAATAATCTGATCGCTCTATTAATTAGAAACACAGGTACTCTGTGCCTTCATCAGCAAGTGACGTGAAAAAGTACAAAGTCTTAAGGCTTTGAATATGGAATTTCACAGTGCAGTTTGCAAGTTGCATACTTTTCTTTGATTTTCCTAAAATCACTATTTTGATAATGTGCATTAAGCTTATTCTCAAAATGTGCTAATGGAGCACCACTCCTGGTCACATACCTTTCCGTGTTAACTCTTCTGTGTCTAGTTTTTGTGTGTTTTCTTTGTAATCAATACTCACTCATTTCTATTCACTGGTAATATAACTTGACTGAATTCATTACAATGTCTGTCCTATTAAGATCTGTTTTTCTGAAAATTTACACTATTACTCACCTGAGTGGTTTCATTGACTTCAGAGGGCAAAGAGAAGACTGGTGATTAATAAGTATTCAACACAGCCCCCAGGTGCAGAAAATCACTCCACTTATTAAAATATTCTGACTTGTCCCCTTCCACACTTAAAAAAAAAATCTTGAACTTTCATGAGCTGTCTTTCTTATGCTTTTTACAGAGAGGGGAAAAAAGAATGGATAGTCTGAAATAAAAAAGCAGGTCACATCTCAACAATTCTAAGCCTCAGAACTTGAACTGAGACTCAGGGATAGAAATGGGATGCAGAGAAAGAATTCTGCTCTTTAGGGCTCAAATATCTGAGACTCAGGGATAGAAATGGGATGCAGAGACATAATTCTGCTCTTCTTAGAGCTCAAATGAATGAAAAAGATTCTCAAATCAAAATCTCTTGGTTCATTCACATGTTCTTTGAGTCTCTGTACAAGACCAGCCTTGACTAAGTTGTAAATCTCAGCCAGAGGCTTCTCAGAGATATTCCTGGTCACACGATTCATCACCTCGGTTGACTTAAGGGCCCTCATGAAATACAACAAAATCTCCTGTCTCAAGACTTCACATATCATCTATAGTACCACAAGAGAAAAAAAAAAAAAAAAAAAAAAAGCTGACATCACCTTCAGCAGATTCCCTAACCAGGAAAAATATAAAAATCTACCTGCCTATTAGGGTTAGGCAGCTTTTACTTTCAAACCACACAGTGTGAAATAAAACAAAAATTTCTACTCCATAAAGTCAAAAACAGTCTGTGTGCTACAGATTCAACTCCAACTGGATAAACTAGGATAATCTTGTCAAGAGTATACAAAGCTCTACTCTTTTTTCCAAAATCATATCAGGAATATTGGTCCTGTTGTCAATTACTTCATCACAGTGCTTCAGCTGCTGATAAAGAATTGAGCTTGTGACATCTAAAAAATTTATAATAAGAAGAATGTCGTTTGAAATTCACTCAGTTAGAGCGTGGTGCTGATAACACCAAGGTCATGGGTTCAATCCCTGTTGGGTCCCCAAGTGTTGCCTGATCTAGTTGAGAGGCGTCCCTGCCCATGACAGGGAGGTTGGATTAAATGATCTCTAAGGTCCCTTCCAGCCTAGGCCATTCTATGATTCTATGACTCTATGTAATAATATCATAATATCCATACACAAATGCTTTCTCATAGCAACTACTGTTCTCAGGAATAAAGAATGTGATCAAATCACAAACAACATCATCACCCATGAAATACCAAAAAAATCATGGGAAACCCTGTTCAACTTCTGTATCTTGGGAAGGTCAAATAGTGTGGTTTTGTTTTTTTCAAATACCTGGCTTCTCAGTTGCCTTCATCTGATCTGTCTTAAACTCCTCATGCTTACAAAAGCTCACAATATTTGTCAGTGAGAGCATGCCAACGGTTCACTTTTGAGATAATCCTCTCATCTCCACTAACAGTCAATGGAATAAGTACCTCTACAATATGTTTTTAATAAGCAGACCCTAAAGTGACTAGTGCTTGTTTTGGTGGTCACATCATAGGCATTGGAAGTTCAGTAGGATGAGTTTCGCTCTATAATTTATGGCTGTACTGTGACAGGTATTAAGATCCGGAGATAAGAATGCAATCGAGGCCATGGACAGACACGGGGCTTTAGTGTACAGGACACAGACGTAGGAATGGGGAGATACTACTTCAACTTCCCATATTCTCTTCTGCAGTCTTGGACAATTATGTAATTGCTTTGAGTAAGATTTGGCTTAATTAATCATCATCTCTCTCGTTTTCTCAGCTAGCTATCTAGACTCCCTGTGTGGTTAATAGGATGAGATGACTCATGCTCTCAACACCCATTTCTCTCTGAGGGCTACAACAGGAGTCTTGTAACTAGTTCAAATGTAAAATTTGCATTATAAATGTAAAATTTGCATTATAAATGTAAAAAGGTAGGTGAGAGGAATCTTGTTCTGTGCTATAGATCTGGCTAGACTAGACACACTGGATATAAAAGAGTTCCTATTTTATCTGAATTTGAAAGCAAAACTTAAAAGTAATTTCAAAACACACCAGAAAAATAAAACAACCAACTTCGAAACATGTTAGGCCAGCTAGTATTTCCTTAACCATTTCCTAATGGTGTGCCTAAGTTTCCAAATGAATAATGGGCCTAACTACATTTTCTTGCTTGCATAGGTGCTGTAAATTTACACAATAAAAATTGTGAATTACCAGATAATGTGATACTGGGATCATGTAAGTACCTGGGAGAGATATTCTATGCATCACTACCTGTATATGATCTGGTAAAGGCACTGAATGGCCTGAAAATTGAATTAAATAAATCCCCTGTGCTATATAATTATGCTGAGGCTGAACATAATAAAAATTTAAGGTCAAAATGAAAATTCTATATCTTTTATATTCATATTTTTTCTTGCTGCCCAGACATGAGTGTATATATACAGATTGCATACACATATCTAGAAAACTCACTGTACATTTATCATCTTTCACTGAGCAAACATTTGGGAACGAGCAGACTGGCAAGCAGACAAACTGAATGGAATAACAGCTATTTTTACAAATGCCCTTTTGACCTTCACGATTCATTGATTTCTTCTTCCTATTTTATATATATGAAATTTGTACACCTCTTTAGGCTTCTTAGTTGAGTGAGTTAGCAGAGGTTAAGGATTACTGAATTCTTTTTCATCTCATCCCATTTCTCATGAAAAAAAAAAAATTACAGTAATGGTTAAAGACATCTTTAATATCAGCTAGAGCTTCTGGAACATCATGCTAATACATTCCCCATCAATGGTACTTGAAGACTCCCAGATCCACTGATCCATGGGGCTACAATGACTCTATTTTATAATTTTATAAATTTAGAATTTTATTATGATGTTATTATTTTATTATTTTAAATTTTATTTTTTAAGGGTTTGTAGGGAGCAGATATGCATTCCAGATTTTCTACTTGAGCAGGTACATTGCTCAAGGCATCATAAGCACTACAAAATTATCTTGCCGTTTTAGTGCATCTTGCTAGCTCAAATTGTGTAGGGAAGTGTTCACAGAGGGAAGGGAAGATTAAGCATGGCTGGGAATGGATGCCAAACAAGAGCTGCTTCTGAGCTACTGGTTTGAACACCCCATCTAAACTCCCTAAGTGAGGTCAGGAAATCACAAGCCAAACTGTTACTTAATCAGGAAATGAGCTCAGTCACATTTGTGCACCATGTCAGACAAGTGCCCGGTTTCTGCCTCATTTTACACTTTAGAAAGACAAGAATTGTGGAACTCTTATTTGTTTAGCATATCTGTTATCTTCTGATGCAGAACATCAAGTGAATATTATGTTACAAATAGAAATGTAGAAAACAAACCCCCTTCAAGTTAGCAATTATATATTTAATATAAAACTATAATGTTGATTAATACTTTGGATTTAATGTCAGCTTCAGTGACAAATCAAATCACTTGCTAAGAGTAGCAGCTTGAAAAAAGCCTGTTGGATATTTTCCAATAAATCAGATTCTGCCATCCTGCTTTCTATATCATTGGCACCAACTGCTTATTAGGTAGAGAATAATCCATTAATTAATAACATTCCAAGCAACTCATGATAGTAATGATTTTAAAAACACCTCAATGTTTTCTTCAAATGTAGCATATCAGCAAGCTGAGAAACTTCATTAAAGAAATCTATCATTCTTAAGTGTTAGCACTGTAAATCACAGAAGTAATAACCAAAAAGGAAAATTTATTATTTCAGTGTCTATCCTTTTATGTCTGTCCTGTTGCACATGTTTGCACTGTAAATATAAACACTAACTCTCCTTTCAATATGCAGAACGTAAAACGCTCCATATACAGGAGAGTCCCTGCAAGCTTGCTGAACTGTAAGCAACCATGTGAAATCTTTAATACAAATCCATAAATCAATGTACAAAGCTTCACCTGGTTGCTTATCATTAGATCCTACTTAAATGGAAATGTGCTCTAAATAATTTAACAGAGATCAAATTACCTTCCTGTCTTGTACATGTGGCCCTTCACACATTTCCTTTAATATTGTATGATGTGCCCTGCATTTACTTTAGGAAATTATTATCCATTCCATCACTTAGAATAACACAGTAACAATTCAAATCAATTTCTAACATGCTAAAGGAGAAATATTTTAGATGCCAGCAGTGGCAGGAAAACTAGAACATAAACTGGCAATTTATTTACACAGACTCATCTTGCACTGTATATATACAGAAAAAGTGTTTACCACCAAAAATGTAAAAGTAGTTGGTGGAAGTGCCAACAAAAGGTAAATGTTGTCTCAGAAATACACAGGCCACACAAGCAATCCTGCATCACTACAGCACTTCTCCCACAAAGAACAATTCATGAAAATAAGTCCTTACACCTTTTCTGGTCTGTTTTTATCCTGTCATCCTCCTCACTGTATACTCCATTCTTACCTTTGTCAATACCAGTTAGAATTGACAGTCCACAGCATCTTGGAGGAGGCACTGCGTTCAATACTAGACGAAATTTCTTGCAGAACAAACGTGCTTATTTGATTAAAAAGATGCTATGGGAATGCTTAGTGCTAGTTAATTGCCTCTAGACATAAATCAGAAAACAAAGAAAAAAAGATATCAGCAAAATTTATCCTGAAAAAAGACAACAGAAGTAAGTACACACAAGACACAGTGTGTCAAGGCTTTACAACTGTTATCATTTAGCATTTGTACTTCAGTGGCTAGAGACATCTGTTAAGACTGGTGCTTTCAAATTATCTACGTGGATAAATATGCATTTAGAATTTTCCATGTTTCAAACCGTTTTTCTACACAAAGCAAGCTATTCTGCTTTGCCATCTTTAGTAACTAGAGAATAGAAAACTCAGCCTGAGAGTAATATATCATGATACAAGTTTTATGCCTAATTTAGATATATAATACATAAAATGAAATATCTGGAATTAATTGTAATCATTCATGGACCCTAACTGATGTTCTTCAGTCTGTCACCACTACAGAACTCTGATGAAGGACTCCAATTTCACTGAGGCATCTATTTCTCCCCCTTAATTGTAGACACATTTAAAGGAGGATTTACTGCATTTAGCACATACTGGATAGAAGGATACTCTACAGGAAGTTAATACAAAACACTAAGCACATGGAATTTATGAACAGCCACACAGCCTGGAGCCTCAGAGATATCTTTTTCCGCTTACAATTCAGAATAGTGAGGTATTTAACAGGAATGGTTAACAATGTGGTTATTATTACTATAGCTGCAAATCTCACCTATTTCTATATCTGGAAATCAACACATTCTGAGTGATGATGTAAAGGGTAACATGAAGCTCATTCCTCCTTATTTTCTGGCGGGTTTAGCCATGGCATTCTCAGGACATCCTGAAACCATCTCTGCAATGCATGGCTTCACTTCCTCCTAGGTTTTGTGCTACATCTTAGAATTAGCATTTTAGACTAATTCCTAGGAAAGCAGGATCTGCTTTAGGCAAACTCAGTACAAGAGTGGAGTAAGGAGAAAGTCTACATTTCATATCAATCCTTCATCTGGTTCAAATTGGTAAAAATTATACGAATGCCTGCAGCTTTCTGCCTCTTGGTTCTGCGGATGATAAAGGATAGCTTTGCGTTGACTTTAATGGCATTAAAGATCAGGCTTTACATAAGTATGTAAGCAAAACAAACACAGATCCCTGAAACTTCCTTTACCAACAATCATTTCTAGGTCACCCATAACAATTTCCTTTCAGAAAAACCTATTACCTATTTACAACGTAAGGCTCAGCTGAGTTTCATCTGAAAAACACAGTACTGTATGGCACTTCACGAAAAAAAAGGAGGATTATCCAGCTAATATGCCAATCCCTCTGCAACTTTAAATCTAGAAATGCATACCAACAGAGCAGAGACAACTGCTCTGTGCTTCAGTAGGCATGGCTGAGCCACTTGCCAAGTCCACAGCAGATGCTGGGTTAGACTTTTGCTCTGTTTCACAGCTGTGCACGTAGTCTGAAATGGTGCCACTGGAAATGCTAACACATCACGTGTGCAGGGATGTTTGTTCTTTCTCTGAGAATAAATACTCCTCAAAACTATCATTCAATCCATTTTCATGTGAGATCTTCATACTTAATACCTCAACCTACACACACATATTTTGAAAAAGATTTAAAGAAATCATCTGTGATGCAAGTGGGTTTTGCATTTTTCATGTTTCTTTATCTTTTGTAGAAGCCCACAGAATATCTTGATGTGAAGAAATAATAAAATGTCTCAATGTAGTGTAGGAGCAGGACTAAGGCTATTTGAGGAAAACAGATGCAGGAAGGATCTTAAGTTCAAGCTGTAATAGAGAAATGTTACATCTATTTCATGCACTTGTTGACTTTCAGCAGTTCAGAAGAAACAAGAAACAATTTCTCTAAGAAACCTATTTAGTGATCAACCTACCTGGTGACATTTTATCCCTAAGGACAACGAAAGAGGGAAAGCAGTAAATTACAGAATGACTGAGTGAAGGTATCAGACTTCAAAAACAATGAAACAGTGTATATCAATTGAAAGTATATTCAGGTGACAAAGGGTAAAAAAAAAAAAAAAAAAAGAAAATTAGTTCCTTTGGGGGACTTTCCATAGAAAGGCAGATTCATAGCACATCTTTTTTTTTTTTTTTTTTTTAATGACTACTGTGTCTTAGGGTTCTAAACTGTTCCTCTCACCTCCAAAGTATATATGCCAGCCATTCTAAGAAACACTGCAGTCTACCATTATGTCACATAATTGTGACATCTTACAAAGTTCACAGAACAGTTACAAAATTCTAACTTTTTATTCTGGCCAAATTTCAACTAAATGGCCAATGGTACACGATCTGTAATATTTATGAACTATTAGAACTGTGACATTGTTATTGGACATTCATCCCTTAAATTTAGCAGATTTTGTATATGAACTGTTACCACAGGTTGTAAGGAAAAGGAAAGGCAAGGAAGTAGGTCCACAGGTATAAACTCACTAAATAATACATGGGACATAAGAGGCAGGTACTTTGCTTTACACGTAATATATGACACAAATACATTTTCCACTTTGTCTTGTATTTGTGATGCTGCTCTACTCTGCAGTACCAGGTCACCTGCCATGTACTGTATTAGAGTTCCCTCTACTGGCTGAGTTACTGCAGCTGTCCTTTAAGAATTTGGAAAGTAAACTTTACTTTTACTCATTGGGTTAACTGACTTGAAGTTCTTACATTGAAAAATGAAAGCCTTTTCTTGGTAACATATTGAACCAGAAGTTCAACGACATATCCACAGCAACAGATATCCCTGGTCAACTGTCTTCGAAAGAATGTGCTGTTCAGTTCACTAATAATACGGTGTTCAATACAAGAAGTATTGACCAGGGAATGTATTTATTCCATGGTAGAAGCTTAGGGAGATTCCATAATCTGAAAGCTCAGAGAAGTGTGAGCATTTGAAATGGAAAAAGTATTTTAATATCAATGATATGTAGGTTGCATATGCACAGATAATTGCTTAGTCAACAATTTAGAAAGTTATATTAGTTTTAGTCATCACATAAGAATTCATAGAGGTGAAGGAGGATTCAAAATCTGACTTCTCTCTGCAAGTTAAATTAGGACTAGTCAAGACATTTACTGCATTCTAATAAGAGTAATTTCTCGGCCATGGTGTTTTGCTGCTGCTGTTTAAAGTTCCAGATCCTCTGCTACCACTCCTCTCTTTCATGTTGAGTAGCAACGCACTTTCAGAACACATTGTGGCACTTGTTCTTCTGGAAATCAAAATAAAGAGTAAACCAGATGCCACTCACAAGCTTTGCAGGATTCATCACTTTCTGAATCACAGTTGATTATGCCTGAAGATGGCGGATGAGCTACTAAAACTCTTGGAATTTCACCTGCTAGCTGAATGTTCCCAGCACAAAAATAGAGGAATGTACTTATAATTTACAAAGACATATGGGGACCACTGCCACATCCACTCACTAAGCTGTAACAAAGGAAATATTCTGCTTTGAATATTAACTATTGGAAAATTGTAAAATGCCTGTTGTACGGTCCTTTCTAATTTCATTCTAATACTAACGTATCACACAGCACTGAAATCCATAATGAAGTCTAAACAAGACTCAACTTTTATTTCAGATGGTATTTGAGATCCATTGCCTTGTCTTTGGGAGTTTGAACATCATCGCTTGATTTTAGAGGTTTATGTACTTTCTTGTCCAAATCCTCCATGTGAGGACATTTACACAGTTTGAATGTCAAGTATCTGTGTGGATGAATGGAGGTGAGAAGGAACTGCATACAGATTACAGATCAGCTAGGAAACAGTTGCACAGTATCAGTGAGGCTCTGTAGGTTCTATAGTCTTAATGAAGAAAGGACAGACCACTAGACGTGCACACATTCAGATTTTGCCCCAGACCGAATTTGCTTTTAAAAGAAATACCTCATCACTGAAGTTTTAGCAAAGTATTAACTGGATTTTAGAGGGTTAAATTACATATTGCAACAGATTCCCAAATCCTTTTGAGTTGCATGGTCAAACAGTGCCAGTGTAACACCCTACACTAGCACCAGCAACTCAGTTACTCTCTCCTGACTAGTTATGTCACAAGTGAGCGTCCATACCTTATGAATATTTAATAAAGACACCGTGTAGGACTTGGCATTTTTAAGATCTTAAGTTCAGTCCTTGTTGATAGCATGGTGGCTGTATACCTTACACATGACCAGATAGTTTTTACAAGATAGCCCTCTTAAGACTTTATCCTTTAAAACCATTGAAGAATATTAAGTACCTGTATGTGGTTTCTCTAACATCAATACAACAAATCACAGATTTAACTAAATCTCCACTGAACTGCTTCTGCTACATCAGGGCCTTAACTATTTTTTTAAGGTTTGATGTACTTTGGCAGTGTCAATTCAGTAAACTTGCACAAGATCAAATTATTCTTAAAAGTTACCGGGCAGTTTCTTGTATTATCTGTTTTAAATAGGTGTAAAGACAAACAGATTATTCAGTGTCATGACAGGCTTTAAAATAAGGCTGATTGGCCTGTGTTATGAATATGGAGTTCTTCATGAGTTGAGGTGACAGAATAGAGGTAAGAAAGGATAAAGCAAAATGAAAACACAGAGTTAGAAGGACAGGAGCCAGACCAAGGCTCTGTTTAGCAAATACATGTATAAAGCATTCATTCTGCATATAAGCCATCTACTATTAAAACAATGACACCAAATAATCCAGTTGATCTCTAAAGAAAATTAATAGCCCAGAAGAATGTTGTTAAACTTTTTGTCTTCATCGCAAAAAATTTAAGTCATTGACATTTTCTACAAATGATTTTTTTTTTTTTAAATTATGGAATAACCTTGTCTCCCCCTCTTAAATTTATTTGTATTTTAGAAAGTGCCCGAAACAGGTTTAAACATAACAGAACATTTTTGTCAATTAGGAGATCATAGTACCTTCTTACACAATAGAATTCTGCACCCTTGGATTCCTTACCCTGTCAATTGTAAATGTAAAAAATGCAAGATTTTGCTAAACAAGTGGATAGAGTGAGAAGACAGGCAGCCAGATGACAGCACCAAACAACTGTCTTTGCTTGAAAGGTGCTACATACTTTACAGAATTAAGGATAATGGTAGAAAGTTCATATACCATAGCACTCAGAATGAAAAGCAGAATAGGTACTACAGCAGTACTGACAAAATATGAGAAATCTGGTTTTGGTTGACCTTAACATTAGTATAGCATGATATGAATTAAACAGCGCAATGTTAATCTTGTCTACTGAATTAATTTTGTTCAGATATGCCTATCCTTCCAATTGCATTTAAATTCACAGAGTCCTCTACCGAAACACTTGTTTTAACATTGAAATAAAAATGCCTTATGCCTAATTCATCTTGATGCATAGGTTTCTCCAATGAAACTATTGCCTAAAACTAATGTTTGCTGTATGTGATAATGGCAAAAAAAGGACCAGAATAAAAGCAGAGGCACACGTAAGCTGTGTTATCATACACATAAGAGTTCAGATACGTTAGTCTAAACATTTAAATAATGGAACACATGAAAAAAATTGAAATTGAATGGCTGCACCAAATGCCCAACTGCAGTCGCACCTGACCAGCCCTCAAGACAGTCCCAAAACATTTGGCATAATGTACTTCCACTGCCTATGATGCCAATACCCGTGGGAGAAGGGATTACAGCTGCTGTGAAATCCCTCTCTCTCCTAGTAAATCTCTGTTGAGTTTAACCACAAAGAGCAAAAATAATTAAACGCAATTTCTAGTGTTGTATGGAACGTGAATACTTTTGATATCCATGCAAAACAGGCGGAGATATATGGTGTTCTGCAGTTTCAGCATGACTTTCTGCCTCCTAAATTAAATACAATACTTCACAGTCCTCAAAAAGCTATTCTTTTTTCAGTATGCATTTCTAGAGAACCATTATAGTGTAGGATATACTGCATTTCAATTAGAGATGTGCTAATAAAGTACTGTATTATCATTTCGTAGAACAAGCAGGTTTTGCTAATTTGTTTCACACCAAACTTCCTAGTTTTAATTAGTAAGAGGAAAATACTCATTCAATCTGATTAAAGATCCCCAGGTACACTCATGTCCATCTGAGGAGGTTCTTGTGAAGATTATGATAATGAGTAATTACCTTAGGATAAAAGCTGGTTTTATTCCATTGTCTGGAATGAACAACTTGAACTGATTCCTCTCAGGAAGAAAAAAGGTTGAAATATTAAACTGTATCTGAATTCTGGTTGGATAGTCAAATTTACCTCTGCAATTTTTCTGTATTGATTTTTTTTTAAAGAACTTTTTTTCCATGACATATGTTCATATCCTGTATACGGTAGATAACAGAACCTCTCCTGCTTAGGACTGACAGTGATGGTCTCCTTGGAAGTATCCACACACTCTGTAGTGTGATTTTTTTCCTTCTTTTCCCCCCCCCCTTTTTTCTCTTACAAGCTGCACTTCTCTGATAGGTACTGACATTTTTGACCTAGATCTAAAAGGAAAGAAATTACAGCTGTACCCTTAACTGCTTAGGAAACATGAATATATTTCTCAGATGTTAATTTTAGTGGCACTGAGCTCTCATGCCAAGTCAGATGCTTGATTTAAGGTTTTGTACAACTGAGAAGTATAGTCATAAAACAGCATTCTCATCTGACCTTATTTTTTTCTCAAAGACTTTTAATCCCTCATTCATTAATAAGAATGAGAAGATGAAAGAGGCCCTCACAGAAGCGAGGCTACATAGGGGGTGGGCTTGCCATCTCACACATCCCATGGAGGAATGGAGAGCCTGGGCAGCACACAGGTTGCTTCCACATGCTGAAAGATGGATGCACACCATGGTCAGCCCCAGCAACTCGCCTATCCACACTGGAGACCAGCATTTCTAGGTTGTGCTCTTGGGCTTCATTCCCACAAAAAAGAAATAATAAAACAAACTCAAACAAGTTGGGGAGGGATGTGTGCTTGCCTGCGCCTTAGCTTATTGTGGTATTTTGACAAGTCTGGGTTCCTACCTAGGCTTAGGAATGCTAAAATTGACATCAGACCACTGGTCCAGACAAAATCAGAGTGCCACTCGCAATTCTATTTTGTTTTTTAAAATGGAATAATCTCCTTCATCTTCTTGGCAGTGGCGGCCAGGATGCTGGAATAAGTGTGAGAGTGTGTGTGTCTGTGTAACCAGAGAGAAAGAGCAGGCAAAAGGTATTATCCAAAGCGCCCTCCTCATAAACATTCACTCTGTCGGGACAAAGAGTAACTCCCTAGCTCTTGTACACCTTGTTTGGATTAACCTCATAACTCGTTCCATGATTTCTTATTACTATAGAAAAATGGATCAGGATTCACCTTTAAAGAAAATATCTAACAAGTGCTCTAAGTAAAAATAAGATCTGTGAACAACATGGCCTTATACATTATTATTTTTTTCATATCTTGCTAATTGAAATCTCACTCGGGTGCGCAATGTGTTAGGTAGCAATGGGGGAAGAGTTGGATGAGACGGAGAGGGAAAAGAATTGGTTCTTTAAACTACTTGCCTCCAGATATATCAAATCTTTGAAATTGTAAAAATGTATCTGAGATAGTTAATGACTCATAAGACATACACTCTTTTACAGTATTAGCATATTTTTTAAGCAATCTCTTATCCACAGGACAAACAGAAACAAATTTTCTAGGGACAGATCCACCTTCTCTCTGCATTGGTCCTGCATTTACTTGTGCTTTCAAGGGCAAGCTCATATTTCAATGTTATCCAGTCACTGTCAATGTCACCCAGCTCTGCATCAGGATGAAAAATGTTCATTACTGAAAGTGATGTTTCTCCAAGTGAAAATAACCCCCTGTAGAGATATCCTGCTGTGTCTGGTTTTCTTGAGAGCAGGAAGCTGCTGAAAAGGCTGCTTTACCCACAAAGGCACTTTCTGAGCATCAACAGCCAAACTTGCGTTCATGGTGCTGAGTGGTTTGATCACAAGTAAGTGCCCAAAACAACCTTGCTGCAGGATTCAGGATGGCTGTGAGACTCAACACCAAAATCCTTCCGTGGAAGGACATTTTTAATGAGATGTTATTACTACAGGATTTCAATTTTCCTGAGGTGAAATGCTGGTGTATCAGCTTCGATGAAGTTAACATCTGTGGTTATTCTGATTCATTTAGAGTAGACTCATGTCCGTGTTTGCCAAAATCCACAGCTGTTTTACCCAAAGTAAAACCTCCTGTAGAAAACTGGCATTTGCAGGTCCAGTGACTCAGTCAAGTGGAGACAGGCCTTTTCAAAGAATTCAGGCAGATCCCTATAAACACAGAAAACTAGAAAGCTACATTGTCACTGACACAGTGAAAGCTAATTTACTGCACAAGCGTATCCACATCATGCTTTCTACCCCCAAAAAATCTTGTGCTGCTGCTTCTCTTCTGATCTAAAGGGTTCCCATTGTGTGTTGCTATCTTTGCTTATCAATCAGATGTTCCTTCCAAATAAAAATAATCCACTGCAAGTTCTTGACACTCAGACAAAACTATTTCTTTGAAAGAAACAAAGTTTTCCCACCTAAGGTGTTGAAGAGGGAAGACAAAAGACCTGAGTTAAGACATAATATCATTATATCCAAAGAATTATGCAGGAAGCCCCAGTTTATTCCCTGAAGTGACCTTCACTACCAGACTATAACAAAACAGCACCTCACTTGTGAAAAACAATTGGTGATTACCACAGCAATATACTCCTTGCAATCAAGCTGTGAGGAACTATAAGATATTTAGCAAATTCCTGGCTTCTAGGAAGGACTGCTTTCCAACAGGAGTCATTTGTAGCTGCTGAATTTTAAGGCTTCTTTAAGGAACTTTATCTCTAAATGCCGTATCTTCATTGAGTTAAAGTGGTTCCCTGCTCAGAGAATGGTGGTAGTTTTGGCAAGACCTTTCCTTTCAACTCACTAGAGGTAATTAGAAATTGGTTGAGATAAACTGGGTACCTGGCATGTAAGATGGACTGTGAACCTCATTAAAAACTTCTTGTAAAATAAGTACTCTAATTATACCTATTGACTAAAGACAAAAGAAAAAAAACAAAGCAATGCCTCAGGTAATTACTCAGAGACTGCTTACGATCTCCCTGCACCTGCGGTTTTGTAGCTCTTTGGATTAGGGATATTTGCGGTACAGACTACCCATATGTACAGAAAAAAAAAACAAACCAAAAAACAAAAAACAAACCAATCAACCAAACAAAACAGCCACCCAGTTTGGACTGTTTTTCTATTGTATCATTGCCTTGACTGAAATATAGTTTCAGCAGAGGGGTTTGGGGTGGTTTTGGTTTGTTTTTTTGGGGGTTTATTTTGTGTTACAATTGGGACTTTTTTCACCTTGATAGAGGAATACTGAACTCTTAGCCATTTTCTAAAAAGAGACAGTATGCAAAGTTGTTCTGGATGCAAGAGAAGAAATGGAGAAAGGCAGAAAGCCTTAGCTACCCCAAATAGACCATTAGTGGTTATTAGATGGCACGTTAAGGAAGTTCATGTCCTCCATAAACTCCATGGGTCAGGTAGCAAATCGGTTTTGAGTGCAGCTAGGGCTATGCAGGTCCCTTTGAACTAAGACTTCTGTGATTCAGTAGTCTCAGCTGGCCTCTCAAATGGCCAGTGTATTAACTTGTATAGGAAAGGGAAAACGTGGATATCACCAAGAAATTTTAGGGTATTTCATTCAATACACAGACAGTGAAAAACAAAAGGAGAGAAATGATCACAGAATCACAGAATCACAGAATGTTAGAGGTTGGAAGGGACCTCAAAGATCATCTAGTCCAACCCCCCTGCCAGAGCAGAGCGCACAGGAACACGTCCAGGCGGGTTTTGAATGTCTCCAAAGAAGGAGATTCCACAACCTCCCTGGGCAGCCTGTGCCAGTGCTCTGTCACCCTCACAGTGAAAAAGCTTTTCCTCATATTTTGATGGAATCTCCTATGTTCCAGCTTCCACCCATTGCCCCTTGTCCTGTCAGTGGATGCCGCTGAAAAGAGCCTGGCTCCGTCCTCCTGACACTCCCCCTTGACATATTTATAAACATTAATGAGGTCACCCCTCAGCCTCCTCTTCTCCAAGCTAAAGAGATCCAGCCCCTTCAGCCTTTCCTCATAAGGGAGATGCTCCACTCCCTTCACCATCTTTGTGGCTCTGCGCTGGACTCTCTCAAGCAGCTCCCTGTCCTTCTTGAACTGAGGGGCCCAGAACTGGACACAATATTCCAGATGCGGCCTCACCAGGGCAGATTAGAGGGGCAGGAGGACCTCTCTTGACCTACTTGCTACTCCCCTTCTAATACACCCCAGGATGCCATTGGCCTTCTTGGCCACGAGGGCACATTGCTGGCTCATGGTCATCCTGCTGTCCGCTAGAGCCTCCAGGTCCCTTTCCCCTGCGCTGCTCTCCATGATGACTCTTGTAGGTACCCTGAAGACACAGTATCACACATAATTATTTTTTCACCAAATTATTCTTTTCAACCAGACTAAAAATACCATAATTCTTTACTCTTTTGCATTAATAAAGATCAAATGACAAGCAGTCTTTGTGAATAAATTACCAAAAGGTTCCACAGTAGTCATGAAGCAATGTGTTCTGCAAGAAACAAGTAGTTCTAAGGATGTCCAGATATAGCAGACCAATCGGGTATGCAAAAAAACTTAATTAAAATTAGCAATAATTCCTTAGGCCATTTCCTCTTAAGTAAATATTCTGCATCTTTCAAATTCCTACATGATCTACTCTGACAGTTTTGGAAGGGTTGCTCTTTTTAACAGATTGCAGTCTAACCCCAAAATAAACATTTAATGAAAGACCATTTTTAATGGAACAGTTCAGTTCATCTTCCAGTGGAGCCTATTAAAAACACATCCAGTATGAAAACAAATAAAAATGACATTATTGAAAGCTTCATTTTAGGAATTAAGATCTTCCATTAATTCTTCTTTCAGAAGAGCACTGTTGTTATTCCATTTTCTTTAATAAAGGTATTGACGATACAAGCCTGATTTTTTTTTTTCCAATTGCTTGTAAGTTTAGTTCGTTTTACCACTAGTTTTCTTCTGCATTACTTCATGCACATTGATTACGGGGGTATTGGATTTGGTGTTTTCTTAAAAACTAGGCACCAGCCTGCATAACTGTCCTGGGTTTAGCTAAAAACCCAGTCCTGTTTAGTGATTTTTACTTTCCAGTTTAGTGTCTTCTAAAAGGCTGCACTTTCTGCAGTTAGCAGCATGTTTTTGCAGACAGTGTGTGCTACTGGCAGTGATAACACCTGATGTTTACAGTTACTGCTTGGGATTGGGATGCAGAAAGGCTCTTGCTTATACTTATTCCTGTAGCGCCCAAGGCCACTGCTGGCTCTTGTGTGCCACGCTGGGGGTGCCAGGTAGTAAGAGGGGGCACAAGGAAGTAAAAGGTTGGGGGGTAATAGAACAGGTGGCCAACAAGAGTATTCCATCCAATATACGTCACATTTAGTATAAATTGAGTGATCACAAGAGTTTCGGTCCTTTTCGTCCTTTTCGCCCTTTTTTTCACTTGTTTTTGCCCTTTTCTGCAATGGCCGGTGTCCAGAGAGGACTCCATCTGACCTCCTGTTTTTGATCCGGATCCTGAATTCCCAAATCCAGCTCCCTGTATCCAGCTCCCACCGCCACTGAGCCTGGGGCCTCCCCAGTGCCTCCTGCTCTGCAGCACCAGTGGTGATTGCTGTCAAGGGAGGAGTCGAGTTTGATATCGGCCTACTATCTACAGTTGTATATAGTTCTTTACTTTTATCTTTTCACCATTATTTCCATTATCTTCATTAAAGCTGTTCTAGTTTTTCTTCTCTAACCCGAAAGTCTCTTTGCCTCATTCCCTTTTCTCTTCCCGTTTCCGGGAGGGAAGACGGGGTTAGAGAGCGTCTGTCCGCACTAGTGGCCGGCCCAGCCCTAACCCGCGACAGACTTATTGGTGCCCAACGTGGGGCAGAGAAAACAAACACCAATCAGGCTTAGAATATTTTATCAGCTATTTAGATACTACTGGGCTCTGATATATTGTCTGCATAGTTTAAATTCCGTCTGGCGCAGTTGAGAGCATATCAGATCTTTTCTTTGAAAGTTCTGAAGGGTTATTTTACTGTTTGGATACAAAACACTGGAGATGTTCAAACTGTCTGCTGGCATCAGTTTTCATGTTTCATCTAGGAAAGAGAAATGCACTACTCTTCACTTTAATTATTGAAGAACCAGTCACCTCATCTGCCATTCAGAGGGACCTTGACAGGCTTTAGAGATGGGTCTGTGCCAACCTCATGAAGCTCAACAAGACCAAGTGCAAAGACCTAAACTTGGGTTGGGGCAATCTCAAGCACAGATATAGGCTGGGGGATGAGTACATTGAGGCCAGTCCTATGGAGAAGGACTTGGGTTTTGGTAGATGAAAAACTGAATAGGAGCCAGTAATGTGTGGTCATGTAGCCAGCAAGCCAAGGGAAGTGATTCTGTCTCTCTGCTCTGCTCTGCTCTGCTGAGACCCCATGGGTGGTGCTGTGTTCAACTCCAGAGCCCCCAGTGTAAAAAGGACACGCCCAGAGGAGAGCCACAGAGATGATCAAGGGGTTGGAGCGCCTCCCTAAGGTGCTAAAACAGGCTAAATGAGTTGGGGCTGTTCAGCCCGGAGAGGAAAAGGCTCTGGTAAGTCCTTAAGCAGCCTTCCAGTGCTTAAGGGGGAGCCTACAGGAAAGACAGGGAAGGACTCTTTGTCAGTGTAGTGATGGGACGGATGACAGGCAACAGTTTTAAGCATAAAGAGAGTATGCATTGCTTTTAGGTTTTGTTATGTAGGTTATTTAAGAATTACTGAGAAGAGACAGTTGAACCTCTGAAAAGGGCTTTCTCACAGCTGAAAGCAGAATTCAAGCTGTTAAGAGCTCTCTAGAAATATAGCTGCACGCACACACATAAACAAAAGCAAAATATTCTCTAAGTGGTGCCATGTCTTTCTGTGGGGTAAAAGCATCTAAAATTGTACGAGTACCTCTGGAGAGGACACAGACACTACAACCTCCCTTCATTGTAGAATTGAGGGCAGCTTAAAGAGTGGGTTTGTGTATTTTTGGAAAGAATTCCTACCCAAAACACTAGAGTGACCATCCACTGCTCCTGATTATATTCCCCCCTGATAATACCACTGCCTCTGTGAACCCATTTCCCTTAAATGAAGCTTCAAGCTATTTTTGATGAAGGGGAAGTTTCACTTTACTAATCAGTATCCATCTTGGAAGGACAAAAAGTATCAGAAAACCTTGAATAGGTGAGTAAATGCCATGCCCCACTACTGGAAACATAGGAAATTACAAATAAAGACTTCACCATACATTTTTATTCAAGTAGACTATAACTTCACAGAAATGTAACAAAATAAAATTATGTCAACATGTTAGATGACAATCTGTTTTAACATCTCAAAATTGTCAACCATTTTGTTCAATGTTTTTCCAAGGGCAGCATCTCAAAATGATAAATGACTCAGTACACCTATTCTTAGAGTTTATTTAAGTTCTCTTAAAATAAGAGAAAGTAAATAGTGTCCCCACCCAAAACAATGTCTTCTTTTCTGTGGTGTGTTTCTGTTCTCGCCTTCCTGATCGTTTAGGAGCCTCCTCACTTGTGACATTTCTATCACTATGACTAACTAACCTCTAATTTGAGTTCTCATTTATAGCACCATTTTTAATTCTTTCCCCATCTTCTTCTCATCCCTGTTTTTAAAAATGATCTGACAAAAACTAAGCTTTCCTTGTAATTCATCATAAAGAGAAGTTAATTATTTTATGGATAGTACTCCTCACACCCAATTATTGTTATCTAATAGTCCAAGGTCTGCATTTTTATTAGGACTAAGTGAATACAAATTTTTCTTCTGATGTACTCTAGAAATCAGGTGTTCTAAGTCATTTAAGGCGTGATAGAATTGTTTTTTTACCTTGGGACTGTTCTGACATCGATAATTGAAACTGTTCATGATTCAACCCCATTACCTCTTTACTATCCTGCCACATGACACCCTTGATATCGTTCCTCAAATTAGCGTGCAACAGGGGTACTAGGAAAGATATATCTTTCTGATTAGGGATTTTTCTATACACAGGCACAGCTACCTAGCCATCTGCACTAAGGAATTTTATTTCTTTACAGTAGAGAGCCTCTTGGTATGGCTCTTTTACAATTTAATCTGTTGTTCCCTTTGTAGTCAAAGGATATGTCACATACGTAGGTTGCTCATTACCATTGCAGGAATGCTCATTTCATCATGATCTTCCAGTACATCCACCTCAGCTCACGTCCTTTGTTTCAAGTCCAGGCGATACAGGAATGGAAAGCCAAGAAAAGACGTACCGTTGCATCTCAAGGACTGGGAGAATTGCTTGACATGCAGTTATCTCAGATAAATGCCCTAATCACACTTCTAAATTGCTTTCGCTCTCAAGTAGGTTATCTTAATTTTGTATGCTTACCTTTTTTCTTCAGCATTTACCTATCCTCTCACGGCTTTTACTGAAAACTTCAAACTGTCCTGTTAACCATTCAGTTCATATTTATTTTTCACTTTCCTGGTGACAGGATTATCCTTTTTACACATCTAGTAGACATCTTTCTCTGACCTGGAAGAGCCTCAGTTGCTGTCAAAATCCAGCTCCTCACTCAGATAAGCCCCACAACCTTGCCAGTTTCCTTTGCCAGGAGCAATGTTCCAACTCAGCTAAGGCTCAGAGCAGAAAGCAGAATATATTTTTCTTGCAATTACTTTGGAGGTCAGTAGTGGGGTCATCAGTAATTAACATCTAGAATATTTCTGACCATTTCTGGTTTTATTAAAGCAGGGAAATATGACATCCTTCTGCTTCGGGGTGGATTACATGTTCTTACATATTAAAAATCAGGAAACTAACACCCACTACTTCTAAACTAGTTGGAAATCATCAACTTTTGCCTTTGGAATGAGAGCTGTTGCTTACTGTCTTTCACCCTTTCAGTGTCCTGAAAAGAAAATAATAGGGTAGCACATCTTTCATTTTTGCATGATGGACAAATTTTAATTAAAGTTGAAATAAATTAAAAAAAAAAAAAGGAAAAGCTGGAGTCAACTATGATTATTTATTGTATGAGGACTAATTCAAATATTTTTTTAATTTTTTTTAGCTATAAACACTTTGTTTATAGGAAAAAACAGTTAATACTTAATCACCACTCAGACTATGGCAATATCTAACCATTTGGTCATCATCGTTCTGCTTTGAACTTCACGACATTAAATGATAAACTAAATTTACAGATTTGGTTAACTGGTAATATACACATTAGGACCGTTCTGAACATGAATGAGAACTAAGACAGAAGAAAACTAAAATGTAGTTATATTACTGAAACTTAAGCCATTCTTACTGATTCTCTTAGGCTAGAACAATTAATCTCACTGTATTGACAAGCCTATAAAATGCAGCCCCAGCAAATAATTTAGTTTAAAGAAATAAGAATTATTCTTTCCAATTATTTAATTAAAAATTGTAGAATCATAGACCTGGTATTATAAAAATAATGCTGTAAATCAAGAAATCAAAAATGTTTCCAGTTTCTATGGACGGTCAGTTCATTAAGAAGTGCAGAACAACAGTTCGCCCTACTAATATATGCTGGGGCACACACAGCACAAACTGAAGCACAGGAGGTTCCATCTGCACATCAGGAAAGGCTTTTTTACTGTGAGGGTGACTGAGCACTGGCACATGTTGCTGAAGTTGTGGAGTCTCCAACCTTGGAGATATTCAAAAGTCATCTGGACATGGTCCTGGGCAACTGTTTCTAGAGGGCCCTGGTTGAGCAGGGAGGGGTTGGACTAGATGACCTCCAGAGGTACCTTCCAACATCAGCCATTCTGTAATTCTGTGACTGTTGGTTGTAAGCTAAGATTAATTTCTTGTTTTCTCTCATCATTTCTTCTAAGAGCACATTTTCAATGGCAAACTGTCTTCATTATTAGGAGGTAGCATTTTATTTGCAATCTGAATATTTCAGATTTCTATTTCCAGCAGTGTGATCTTGAACTACTTTCTTCCACAGACACAAGGATAGATTTCTCTCCAGGAAAAGAGAAAACTAATTAGTGTTATTACTGATTCTGAAATGCTCATATAATAAATCTGTTCCCTAACTGTGTTCACTGGCACAGAGATGCCAGCCACCACACTGAACAGATGAATGACCAATCATCTTTTAATTTTCTTCCTGGGAAACAGTGAAAATTACTGAGAAAAGCAAATGCTGTTTTTTCTAAAGAGATTACCCCTAAATAGAAATCATAAGCAGAAGTAATTTGAGATTGCTCCAGTTGTGCTACAAAAGATTCTAAACAGGGGTAATTTTACATCTTTCAGGTTCAGAGATCTAAAGAATGGACCTCCCAGTGCGGTGACATTTTCCACACACTGTATGGGGACTGGGGGTAACCATGGAGTGATTTCTTCCTCACTGTTATTACACTGCAAACTTGTCAAGCAATTACCTCTGCCAGATCCACAAACGAGAAAGATCACACCCTTCCACTCTCCTAGTACTGAGGTTATGATGAAAAACAAAAACTAAAATACACAGAGACAAGACAGAGACAATACAACACCAGGTTGTAATTCACTCATGAACATTTTTTAGCTGGCTCTGTCTCATATATTTTAAGGCCTACTGAAACATTGTTGAATTAAAAGCATTCTCAATAGATTTCTTTGCCATGACAACAGCTTGGACGAGGTTTCAGATCAATTTTATGGTACAATTTTTGTGCTCTGCCGTATTATTTTCATGCAATTGTGGAGCCTGCGTCTTTATCATGTACTGTGAGGCAACAACAATCACCTGGCTTTGTGCTGATCTCTGCTGCACGCTAGAAGTGACCTTGATTCTCCTCTATAGTATTTGATTTCAGATTTTTAACTCACATCATTGCCAATTAGCCAACAGTAAATAGTTCATAGCAGACCCAGTTGCCTAAATGCCCTCAAAAACAATCGAGTTTTTTAGAGAAAACAATGCTGTATTTAAATGGAAGTTGCTACAAAGTCCCAAAGGTATGAAACTTTTAACCTGTGAATAGTATGAGTAATTTTCTTATGTGGCAACACAGAAGCAATTGGACCACTGTAATTGTTTTCTGTATTTTAAAGGACATACGTTTCACATATTTGTCAAATGTCTCTGCAACAATACACCTTTATCAAGTTCTTGAAGAAAACACAAAGACTTACTTGCAGCAAACTGTGGGCATTCTGCCTCATACTCATGCAAGAGGAAGGGGTGTTTCACAAATATCAATGACTTAGTCTTTGGGCACTTCAGGTGTTTAGTAATTACATGATCCAGTTAATTAAATGATTCAGGATGCCATTTTAAATCACTGAAAATATTGGGAAAAGTAAGTAGAGTTTGTTGCTGTTTAAACAAATGAGCACCTTGAGATAAAACTGTTTTCTTCTTCCTTGCTCTGAAGTCTTCTTTTGCACCTGCACATTTGATAAATGGAAGAGATGTCAGATAATTTACTCCTTAGATCAAGAGAAGTTTTAGATAGTACCCAAACTTTTTTTTTTTTTTTTTTTTTTAACTACTGACTCTACCTAGAGTGATATAGATTAATGGGATCTCACCCTGTTGGACAGTCTGGGAAAATGACATTCTAAGATTTTTTATTATGAGCATATTTCATCAATATTTTATTTGTGGCTCACAGCAAAATAATTCTGAGTTAGAGTATGTGCTCTTTTAAAATTATCAGAAATACTATGAAGCTGTCAAGGTTCAGCTGCTTGATTTGAGAGAAGTGTTAAGTCATTATTTTAACTGTACTGTCAGTACAGAGCTGTTCTTGTTGTATGAGACAAAAAAAAGGAAAAAAAGAGAAAAACTTAATCAGTCTGTAATAGTCCATAAAACTAAGACATCAACACTTCAGCACTGCATGTTTAGAAATAGCAGCATCCACTGTGACATATACAATTTTTTAAGACTTCCTATGAAAAATGTGCAAATTATACATACATTTCTGGCTTGCATACGAAGTGAAAAAGATGAACTATAAATATCATATCCAAGGGTTTGGAAAACCATACAGAAATCAACTTCAGTGCTCCTCAAAACTGAGGTCTACGTATTAAAATTCCAAAGGTTCTTGCCAAGGCTTAGTTTCCAGGTTTGTGCAGACTACTTAGGATCTGATCCACACAGCACCTGGGCCCAGTTAATACAGGACAACAAGGGCTTGCATGGCCAACCCTTGGTAAACGGCTTGGGTAAACAGGGTTGTTAAGAACATCTGAGCTGTTGTTTTCCAAAAATTACATTAAAGAGGAAGATGATTATTAACCGGATTAAACAGTAATGGGGCGTTATAAGGAGGTTTCCAAAACAAAGCAGGCATCAGCCCTTTAAGAAGTGTAAAAGAAACATGGAAATTTGTAACATTGGGAAGAGACCTTGGAGTGGGGACAGCAGCAGCCAGAAGTGGGTTTGTCACTGCCAGCGTTGCCTCACAGCATCATGAGCTGCTTCCCCAAGTGTCACAGTAGCAAACTTGCACCCCAGTAGAGAACTGACGGTGTGGGGCACAGCGCATGGGTACCCACCCCGGGGTGTGCCTAGGACCTCGTGGGGGTGGCCACTGGGTGAGCCTGTGCAGTTTACTGGCTGCCAGAAAAATGCATGCTACTAATAAATCAATAAACTGCTTTGACTCTGACTTGGCTTGACTTACACGAACTGATCAAGTTTTCCCTGCAGCAGGCATCCATTGGATCCCATCTTAGCCATCTCAACTTCACCTAAATTTGAAGCACTGAGTCACCCAGTTTTCCTGAGTACCTTAATGAGCTCTGTAGTGAAGAGAAAGAGGTAGGTGCTTTTAAATATCATCCTGTATAATTCAGGTACAAGCACTCAAGTGGCTGTGATATTCCTCTGGGTGTCTTCAAAGACACATACAACTTATCTTTACCTATATGAGATACCTTTTCCTTATGGCTTGACTAGGTGCCCACATGACTGAGATTCAAGTTAGGTACCTGTGAAACTGGACTGGATTTTCACCTAAGATTAGGTGATATGAATGAAGGTCTTCATGTGGAGAACTATAACATCTAATCCTCTAATCCTACAATTTTATCCAGCTGGAAGTTGCCCAATGTCTTCAACAGCTACTGATTTCAGTGCAGTGACTCGCTTGAATTTTAAGTGAAGGCTTTATTTCTGAGACATTTGTTTCTGGTGAGCAACTGAGAAGATATTAAAAAAAACATAGCAACAAATCTAAAACCCATATGTAGAATTCGCTGATGAACACCTTCATAGGTAGACAAGTGTGTTACAGTTGATGCAGCACTTGTTCTCTCAACTCTTAACTTCAGTCTGTATATCGGAATTTTACAAGGATGTTCAGTCCCAAGACACTGGAGATCTTTTTCAGAAAACCTTAATTATACATGTCCTGGAGGACACTGGTACAACATCAATTTTGTTTCCTTGGTTACTAACTCATGCAATCATAATGTATATATTCTACCACAGCATTATTATGACATGCCAAAGAAAGCATGTCATTATTCAGGCTGGTAAACAATAAAAACCAGCTGTACATGATTTCAGATTATTTAAATTATATCAAGCATTCTCTTTTAATTTGGCATAAAGAAAATGGCAGCAGTAAATCAGAAAATGCACATAAACTATATTAGGATTACATTTATGATATTTTTGGCAGTGTTATCTTCATAACCAGCTGTATACAGTGGTATTTCAGAAGCACTGAGATGTGCCAATGTCTTGTTATGAGTACTGTATGACCACAAAAAACATACAGTTGGCCAGAAGTAACTTGATAGATCCTTGATCTCTTCATTAGGAAAGAGAAAAAAACATCTCAGAGTAGTTACAAAGATATTTGCAATCTCAGGCTTTCCTTGGCATGCAATAAAACACTTTTTTTTAGCTTTTCACCCTATTCACTTCTCCTTCATGGTAAAAGGATGATAATTGTTTTTTACCTGCATATGACAAGTAGATTTTGTCAATGTCTGTTTAGCTACGGACATCCAAAATGTATGTCTGCAAAAAGAACAACTCAGAAAAGCAAGACTTAAAGGGAAAGTTTACCTTGGGTTTTAAAGCTTTGTAACTTTATCACATTTTGGGAGATATGAAGAAATGCAAAATAAGTTAACGGGATAAGTATGACCCACAGAGTTTGAATGGATGTGTGTCAGAGCAGACTAACTCCATTAATTCCTACTGCAGAATTTCACTTTCCATGCAATAAGAGCCGACGGAAAACAGCATTACTGATGACAGCATTTTCCAGTTTTTACACCTCAGTTGAGGTGGGGGAATGGTGGTGAGTTGTTTACCTGCTGAGGAGACAGCCACAAAACAGCTCCATCTGCTCTCTGGTTGCATCTGGTAGTGCTCAATGCAGCTCAGTACTTGTCCGTTCTCTAAAATGAGTTCTGTTAATTTTTCAAAGGTTTTCCTGTAGCCTCCTTAACTTAGAACCAGCTGAAGATCACTTACGTAATGCATACCAAAGATTTTCTATAAAATGCTGGCTGCAAAAATCACTACAAGTGAGGCACTGCTGGGATCCCACTGCTACAGGGTTTCTTTGCCTGTCCAAGCTCACTTCAGACAAAGAAGTCCTGCAGAAGAATCAATTGTAATGAAGTTTCCTTCATACATACTTCAAAGTGAATTAACTTTTTTTGATAATTTGGTGGATAAAAGACTTTAACTTTTGAAAAACCTATCCCTGTCAGAGGGTTTTTTGACAGCCAAAGAATTTAAACTACCTGCTGAAGGAAAAGATGAAAAATGTACCGCGCAAAAGTGAAATTAGCTTCATGAATGCAAGTGATGGATTAACAGAATAGTGATGATGGGGGTGAATTCGTCCCCTCCAACTTTATGTACCTACACATTTGTGTCTAAGATGCTTACTTAGCCTATGTGTATGGTTGGTGAAAAGAAATGAGCACCTTTTTCCAAGGCAGATGTCAGAATAGATCAAGTGCATTGTTTGAAACACACTCAGAAATAAACCAAAACAGGAACGCTGCTGTACAGTGATGCAGCCTTGTTGCCTAAAAGCAAGACCGAGACAACATTAGTGTGTTTCCAACACAGCTTAATGGGATGTGGCCAAAAAAATATCTTGGTACTGAAGAAAGTGTGTTCAGTGATAGACTTGGAATCTTAAAAGTACGTTTCTCGAGAAAAGATGGCAATAGTAAGTAACATATAAAGAAAAATGTCCCAGTAGTTTCTGAAATTTAAAGCTAATGACACTAAGAAGACAGGTTGTGAAAATGGTATTCATGCCAAGTTCAACAAGTTCCACATATATTAACATTTACAAAGAAGAAAGATTCTTTTAAGGAAATCTGCCCATTAGATGTTTGCAACATCTTAGTTTTTTAGCTCTGCCTGTAACAAGGCAGACACACTACAGCTTAGACTGGATGCTCCTTAAAGCTCCTTTGGACTCCTGCCAGAATGAGGGTGGGTCAGTGAGGGAGACGAAGAAGATCATAAGGGAAATAAGAAGATAATAGTATGTATGTTCCAGCTTGGAAAGTGAGAAAGGAAAATACACTTCTCTTTCTGTGCATAAATGTAGATCTGCAATGATAGCAGCTGTCACTGCCATTGATGGGTGGCAATGGAGCCAGCTAGTCTGAAAATTCACAAGCAATGTTTCCACTCTCTCATGAGAGAGAATGTAAAATTTCCTGTGAAAAGATTCTGCAGTCAACCTTCTTTCTTGATGAATCTGCTTTTCTTCTGCATTTAAGGAGGAGATAGGCAACCAATTTGTGCCAGTGTACAGTCTTCCCAAAGGTACTAATGACAAACTAGTGCTTATATAAGTATGGTCAAAACTGTAAGCAGTATAGAAATGATTTTTTAAAATAAATATAATAAGCAAGGCTTTTGATTTTCAATAACAAGAAACAGTTATAGAGATGGAAATGAACAAGTTTTACTAATCACCATTCCCTATAGTCAAGAAAAGTAATGACGTTGCATTACATACACTCCACGGATGATTGCTGCTCAATGACCTAAACAGCCTTAAAATACTATGTTGCTGTATCAGTAACTCCTAAAGAGAATCACTACTTGAACTTCTGTTTCCAGACTTCAGCATTTGAAAAGCTAGGAGTAACTGTCTAAACCAATATTGCCAATAAAATATTCTTTATTTTTCTTGAGTTCTGGGTAAAGCGGTTTCCATCCAAAAGAACAAAAGCTTCATGCTGTTAACTATCAAAGCACTTATTCTCTGCCTTTACATTGATTTTTTTTTTTCTTTTTGGCAATGATAACCTTTGTGCAAAGAGTCTTTAGGAGATCTGAGCATATTTACGTGACTTTTCTGATGACCGCAGCCACATTCTTTTTACCATACATGATTTGTTTTAACAGAATCTCTGTTTGAAGCTACTTCTATTTTGCAAAATGCCTCTTTCCTCCAAGTCTTGGTGCATTGGGTGGGTGACCATCTGCACTTCTGTACTGATGAGATAACATCGAACAGTAGAAGTGCAGTGTTTTAGCTACTTTGTAGAGCTCATGTCTCATAAAAACCAGTTATTTAATTAACAATTCACTTGTATAGTTATATTCTAAATTAATTTAAACACACACACTAGAGGGAGCGGGAGGGCAATACAATAAAAAAAAAATTTCTCCTCTAGTATGAGGGAAAGTTTAACATCACTGTTGGGTTTTTTTCTTGGTACCAAACTACTATACAAACTACTTCTCAATCTTGGATTAACACATTTTAAGGTTTATCTCTAAAGGCCCTTCTTCACTAGAAACATTTGTTGTGGGAAAGAAAAGGTGTTTGTGCTTATGTATACTCCCTCATTCTGCAACACACCCTCTACTCCATTCCCTAGATTTGTTCTTTTTTTTTTTATTTTAGTTAAGATACTTTTAAATCTACAGTTATCTTTAAATAACTGCTTGCATGCATTTTGTACATGAAGATCCTTTATGCTATGATTAGATAAACAAATTAATAAAAGTATAATAGACAGAAAAATTAAAAAAAAAAAGTCACCATGCTCTGGAGTGAATTAAAACATGGAATGAACGAAATTAATCATCAGCAATTGTAACAAAATTTTTAACTTTAAGAAGTTGTCTCACCAGTAAGATGTTCATGATCATCTCTTTTCATCTAGCTTTTCTCTAGCTTCAGTAAAAACAAAGTCACATTCATCCTTCTACTTCTCACTAATGAGTATCTCACTGATTATCCTAACCTGAAGAGGTACCTGGTTTTCACAGAAGCTGCCAAAATATAGAAGTACATACATCTGTCCATTGCTTCCTCTCTTTCTCACTTATGCCACACGCACAATATAATTACACAAAACAATTACAATAGTAATTACATTGAGAATAATCAACTACAATTCTCTAAACACATCTCAGCATATAAACAGCCAACTCAGAGAGCAACATACACTTCTGGCTTTATATCATGGATTAACATCAGCAATATTTTACTGTCTGGTATGAACTGACAACAACCACAAAACTTTGAATTACAGTTGAGAAAAAGCTTATTTTTAAGAAGGGCTGAGATATCTTCCACTGTCCTTCAAAGTATGTATGATTACATGTATGTATAGAGTAAAAATACCAGTGAAATGATCTATATTCAGCTTTAAACAAAATAATGGCATAGTTCCTTCCTTTAAGTATTTCTTAGACAACAATGTATATTTTAGTAATTAAATTCAATAACCCATGGCTTTTTTACACTCGGACTTAAGGATACACTGAAATGTTTTGATAATCTGGACTAAAACTCCTATCAAGAAGAATCCCAGTCCTGTCAATGGGGCTATGGCACACAAATGCTTAATTGAAGATGAATGGCTGTATCACATATGGTGTCGGAATGAAGAGCTAGAAAGAAATTCCTTCTGTCATCAAGCTCAGTCTATAGTCACAGGAAAAATATAAAGTAGCCTCTTTCATAAATTGAAAGTGAGTTTCTTTTTGCCTCCTTAACCCCAAAACTCATTAGATTTTCAAAAGTGACATTAATTTCCAGCCTTAATGGATTCATATTCCATTTTTACCCATTTCTTTAGCCTCTTTTATCTATTTTTTCACTTTAGTATGCATTCCTGAAACTACTATAGAGGACGAATAAAAACCCTCCTATTATCGAACTTTACTTTGCCAAAGTTATTTCAGTAAGACAGGTACTTCGCTCTGATGAGCAGCTTCATATGTCTTCTGAGTGCTTCTTCCAATTTATATCTTTTTTTGAACGTGAGCATGCAAAATGGTACAAAGAATTTCAGATGAAGTCTTGCCAATCTCTTGTATAGCAGCTTTACCTCTTCCCATCTTTCCATACCAAACATAGCAACGAGTTACAGACAGATTAATTCTATAGGGCATTTCCCCAGCTGATAAATAAGTCCAACAAAGAACTATAAGATTAGTCTAACATTTTTAACCCTTTACAAAATTCTTGTTTTCTCTTATCTCATTTTCCATTTATCTCTATGACTGTGTCAACACTTCAAAATTATTTTAAAGTTTTGACTTCTATAGAGTTGAACAAATAAATACATACTTCCTGAAAGGTGTTTTTCTCCTAAAATGAGCTATATTTGCAACTCGTACTATTACTTGTGATGTTGCAAATGTATTAAACATCCTGTATGTCGAAGTTGCAATTCTTCAGATATTCTAATATGGAAGTAATGTGCTCCCCTACATCCCAAATCAAATTTTGGTTTTGCTTCTACCTCAGATGCAGTAAATTGTGGGTTTTTTATAAACAAACAAAATCTCATAAATTTACATACTTTCTCATTAGTCATTCCTCCTCCATGTCTAGGTTCTGAACGACCGTTACTGAACTTTTCTTTAGTCTGAAATATCGTTAATCCTTACCTCCCCCTCCTAATGAAACCCCCATCTTCTTTATTTCTATTTATGTGGTCATAGAATTTTCTATTTTGTTTAGTTCTCTGGAAGGTCCAATTCATCCATATTTTTCTCAACCTTACTTTCCAATCCCTAGAACAGAACTTACTTTCTTGGCTAACAAATATTTTCTCTGTTCCTTGTAGACTTTTCAATTACTTACTCCTAATATTCTTTTAGGGTAGTTAAAGATTAAATCTTTCTCTGATTTTGCTGTTGCCTGAAAGAACAATCTGGATGGTTTTACATATTCATCTTCCAGAAGCTTCAACCCCCTGGCTATGAAATTTCCCAAATTAATAGACTTACTTTTCTAGAAAGAATATATTTGAATAAAATATGTAAATAATAAAAGTATACAACTTAGTATGTGAACATACATGTACTTGTTTTCAGGCTTATTTGCCAAAGTAACCTACAAGCTTGTTTTGCTTTCTTCCTGTTCAACTGAATCATACATTCTTATCTATATTATTAAAGAAGAAAATCAACTGGAAAAAAGGAAAGGCCAACTTTTTTTGTGGAAGTGAATGACACTTTTCTTATCCCATGGAACAAAACACTGTTTCCTCAGTGTTTACTGAGTGGAAAGCTATGAGACACTACCTCACAACGGATTTTTGGAGCTTAACTCACATATATGTGGTAATCCATCGAAATGATACCTCACATTTTTCTTACCTGCTACTTTCTCCTACAAAAATGTCTACGGTATAAATGTGTAACTGAGGGCCTCGATACCTGAGTCACTAACTGTGTTAGTTATAATGCTCTCTGTGACATAGCCCAGCTGGAGATGCTTTTATCTACTGAATAAGCATTACTTTTCAACACATTACCAAAAAGAAACAGGACTGTTTCTTGTCCACAGAAGTTGTGCTTGAATGTGCAAGTGACAATAACCAGATACTTAACAGAACACTTCTAAGGGTGATGAACACAGCTGGCTATAACTTGTAATAGTTTAATAAACCTGTTTATAAACAAGAAATCTAAGGAATAACCAGAGATACTTTCAGCTGCAGTAGAAATTGCTAAGGCTTAAAATAAACTTACAACCAGCAAATTTTATTGCAAATCATTAACTCAGAATTGAGTAACAGGTAAGAACTGGACTTCTACTTCACTCAAAGGTACTGCAGAATTTCCATTTGACTGAATTTCTATTGGCTGAAACTAATATTGAGCTATAGATTATCCATGGACCTTGATCAGTATTTAAAGTCCCATATTTAGAGAGCAACTCTAAAAATTTTAATTTATTTTAATTTTTATCTTTGTTTCATCACACTTATATGGAAAATAGTCAAAATCAATTAAAAAGTTCAGGTCTAAAATACTTTCTCTTCCAAGACTAAGTCTTCATGACAGAAGGGCATCACACAGTTAGAGAAATTACTCACATAAAGAATGTTTAAGCAATTTTCTCAATAAATCTTCTCCCTCTTGAAAGGTGTGATATCATTTGTTTATTGACCATAACCATGAAAATGAAAACCATGTTCTTAGAGTAACAAGAATAAAAACCCCAGTCCTCCCACAATATTATGAACTCTTACAAAATTTAGGATACAACAAACAGGGATTGATTCCGGTACTGTGGGATTAAGGCACCTTTGCCTAAACTTTAGTTCTAACTGTAAGGCAACCATCTTGGCTAAAACATTGCAAGAGTGCTTGGCCCTCAAAAAATAACCTTTTTCACAGCATTAGATGTGGGATAATTATCTAAAATTACTTAATTTCCTATATAGCATTGTTCACACATTGGAACATTGAGAAAGTTTCCAGGACAGTGTGCCGTCGGTGCATAAGGCGTTCTCTTCACAAAGGTTTCTAAGGTAGCCTTAAGGGTTGGAAGCATTAAGGGGACTTGATGTTTCTGACACTAAGAGAAAACCCCACGAAGCGTGGAACGGAGTGGAGATACCATGGCCAAGCTCTGTGAACACAAAGGAACCTGGAGATGTCCAGGAGCCAATCGACTGCACATTTACTGTCCTGGGCCAAGAATCCATCATCTTTCGATAGATACTGTCCTTTGGGTGAACTATGCTCATTATAATCTCATTATAATATCAAAACACACCTCCATCCTAAAAGCCACTTGCCTCGGAGGTGCAACCATCTCTCACTGAGCTTCCGCATTGAATTTTTCTAGTCTATACCTTTAAACGCAAAGTGAGGAAAATTTACACCAATCACAATAAAGACATGCATGATTAGAGTCACTCAAGCTCCACCTGAAAGGTAACAAATAATAGAAAAATGGCCTAAGAGAGGGGGAACTTTAGGGAAGATAACACCACAGCCAGGGAAGACATCACTACCAACTACCTCTGGATTCTGGGATCAGTTGATGGGCTGAGTTTCTCTTCCCACTCACAGGAATGCCTTTGGGTAAGATTCGAACACTTGGCTATACCAAGTGCTGCCCCGGGATACTTAGAAAATCTTTATAGAATTGCTTTATAGTTAAACATACTTGTAGTCAGGCTGTATCTTCTGTACTTTTGTATGTGCTTTACAGTCAGTTACTATCATCAGCAATCAAAATGAATTTGTGTATCTGTTACTTCAATAAACGTTATTTAATTCCGATCTGGCCATGTGAGTCCCTGTTGGCACTGGCACACCGAGTTTGGCCACATGAGTTCGTGAGGAAATGCCGCCACTCTTGTGAGTGCTGGCCTGTGAGTCCGGGGGCGCTGCCTTACCGAAGGCGCGTTGGCGTGTCACTTCACTAGTCCGGAATACTAAGACTGAATTGGGCATTAATCAGAACCTAAGCCTAGCTGCCCTCAGCCCCTCTCATATCTGAGGACAAGCTGGAACACAAGGGTGTTTAGTTTCTGCTAAACTGGTTTGCCCTCCTGTTTGGCCTAACCAGTACCTACGTATTGGGACTTTTACTAAAGCACAAAGCAAGGAATTAGTACAGAGAGAGGGTGGAAACAAAGCTAAAAGCACTGTGCACAGCAAGATATCTACCTGAAATCTACCTGGGGATTATTTTTCTCCTGGTCTGAGCAATTTTTTAGAGTTCAATTTTAACAATAATAACTAAATACATTTAACCTGATAGCATGTTTCACTGCACATTATACTTGGTGATATGAAATCATATTATGAATCTTGATTAATCTGCCTTCACAAGAAACCTACAAAGGTTATTACTTCTCCTTTTTTTTTTTTGTATATGAATGAAATGTATTTGGAGTAGAAATTTAGTAACCTTATTAAGGTCACACAGAAAATGAGAGATACCCTAAAATGAAGCGAACACTTTTTTCACCCTAAAAAACTTCCACATCTAACCACAGGTTGACCTTAATTTCTTACAAAACATACAGTCAGATCCAGCATAAAATCCTGGGAAGTTTGGTCACATTTGTAATTAATTGTGGGCACATGAGATCAGCATATCTCAATCTGCTCCTGTTTGAACTATCTTTCTTGCACATAAACTGATGTTTGCATCTTCCCACTAAGAGAAACCATCAGATTCATGATCATTTATTCAAGCATGTTTCAATTCAATTAAATTAAACATGTTTAAATCATTTTGGTTCCACTAATCTACATGCCCTTGTCTATCACTTGTGAAGGTGAGATTAAAAATTACTTATTAAAAAAAATTTCTCAATAATTAACCAAGAAACTATCCATGTGTACACTCTTTTATTTTGCTCAAATGCTAATGTACTCAGGCAAGAAAAATAGAGACACACATACTAAAACCAAAGGTGAATAACAAATAATAAATAAGATTCAACCCTGCTTTTATTGTAAATATTCAGCTAATCTAGAAAGCTTTAATTCTCTAACAGATGGTAAACTTAATACAGACTTTTTCTCTGTAGTACCAGTAAGTTTCTCCTTTACCGTACAAATTTGATCAAAATCATCTCTTCCCTCAGAAGGACAATCTCCTAATTTCCCACTCCATTCCCTCTTGCAGACTTTGGATTCATTCCCGATTCCTCACAAGAGGAATGGAACAAGGACATGTCTGAGCACCTCCGACTAAAAGAAAGCCCATGGACGTTTCTTGGTAAGGAACATTATGTCCTCCTACTGCGGGTAGAAAATTCCCTGAAAGCTCACTTCATGTTATCATTTAGACAAAACCATCTCATTTTAAACAGCATATCATGGCACCGTATTTCTGAGCTTTCCCAGCACACACAATGCATTTTAAGTGCTTTTAATTTTACCAGAAAACTTGAAGAAATGTTTACGATTAAAAGAGTATAATCTACATTAACTGCTAGCAGAACATAGAAGTTATTGTCTTTGCCTTTACCATAGCTCCACTTTGTTTTTCTGAAGAATGCTACTGGCTTCCTCAGCTGATACATGAATAACTGCTTGGCACAAAGATCACAAACTAGCTCTCTTACATTCTATTAATTATTTCATGGCTCACATAAACTTTACACAGCTACTGTAGATAAACAACATAATCTCAGTTTTAAGTACACTGAGCTAGACATGCTCTGAGCAATCTTCTGCTTTTTCAGAATTTTTCCTTATATTTGCTTTCTGCATCACTCCAGATTGTTAGCTGCAACTGCCAACACAGATTTTATTATTGTTCTTTCTTCTAACAATGTCAGAATAATTGCATAAAACTAAGAAGAGATTTGAAAAAAAAGTGTAAATCTATATGCAGAAAGTCACCCTTAAAGGACAACTAAAACTTTTCTTTCAATATTTAAAATAATACTGTTTTGTCTACTAAAAAAAATGCCTTAGTGTCTATATTTACTGAGAGCTGTAGTGTACCTTAAAATGAGCTTGAAAACTTATTTTCCAGGGTATTGTTTACTGTTGATGGTACAATAAGCAGGAATAAAATAAGATATAAATCTAAACTTCTTTCCCTCCCCCAAAAATGTTGTTGTTTCATCCAAGAAAAGGAAATATAAATTGTTGGATGACTATCTCTCATCTGTAAGTTATGACAGAAGAACATTATTACACTGGTCAACCATAGCACTCAAAAATTTAAAAATGTCATAGTTTAGCAGTTGTTTTGATTCATCTCTTTTTGGATTTCTATTATAACTAAATATTTAATGATACCATTGTGATATTTTGGCTTGAGGGTTTCAGACTTGCTGTAGGCAGGTGTTCGCTTATCTGTTGTGCAGACCCAGAGAACGGAGGAAAACAAGGCCTACACAGTGAGAACCAGCCGAAGGAGGGAGTCTTGTGACGACAGGACGGCCCTGTTTTGGCTAAGGAGCAAGGCCGCACGGAAGACTAACGATGTGAACCATCCTGCACATAGATAAGTTGTTGCAAAATAAAATCCTGAAGGCCACAGGGCCCAGAGTGGAAATTTTTACCCTAATATCCCTATATGACTATAGTCACCCACTCTTCACTCAAATCATGCTCAATGCCACCCCAGGGAGGGGGCAGGGGGGAGTGAAAGATAGTATATAAGGAGCATGGAGGGTATGTGTCGTTGGGAGGAGAAGACCCCAGAAGAGGAAGAGGCGGTCGACGGGCTGTGCTCCTTCTCCTTCACCCAAGACAGGGACGCCTTCTTGGTAAGAATTGCGCTTCCACCTTTTGGTGTGTAATACCCAGGATAGTATTTTGCTAGCATTAGTATCGTATATTAGCGCTATTGCAGAGAGTGAATTTATCAACGGCAACTCCGAATCTTGTATCTGTCGCTTCAATAAATCACTTATTGTTAGTTACCTTGCAAATTGTCTCAGTGCAAGTCCTTAAACGGGGCTCTGAAAATTCAGTGCAAGCCCTTAGTGGGGCTCTGAAAACTCAGTGCAAGTCCCTACCGGGGCTCTGAAACAAGCAAGTGCTTAGCTGGGGTACGTGCCTCTCACAGCCACATACCTTTCACGCGACAACCATCACACAGTATTTTCCCTACAAGTTTGTCACTTCACTCAGTCTTATCCTTCTTTTTTTCATTTACCTTAGAGAACCTCATGCTCACCTCCTCCATCTACCCTCCTGCCATCTCAACCCACGATCACAAGACCTGGCAGCCTCATTGCACTTACTTCTGATTCTTAGTTCTCAGGCAGAAAATCAACATAAATGAGTGCAGGTGTACACAAGCTCACCCCACGTGCACTGTGGGGAGGAACCTGGAGAGCAATCTTAGTGTGGCAGCATTCCTCATGCAGAGGGTTGCACTACCACTGGCTGAGGCCTATGCTGGAGCTGCAGCCTCCCAGAACACTCCATTAGACCACATCTAACCAGTGCTTCTGGAGGAAGCTCACAGCTTATCAACATAGTGCATGTGCCAGGCACTGTTTGGATATAATTCAAAATTTACACTGAACAAAAGACTGTTTACACAGCTTCCAGCTTCCCAGAAGGAGGTCAGAGCTGAATCTCTTCTCCATTATATCATCATCCCTCACTGTTAACTCTATGTTTTCTTTCTCTTTTCCTCTGCCTCTACGAGTTAGGTCTTCTTTATCAAACAGTTGTCCCAGCTCACTCTCAACTGCTCTTTCTGACATTGCTTGTGCTTTGGTGAAAATCCCTGGAACAGCCTGAATTCCTTCTACAGAAGTCACTCCTAGTCCAAAAGTAGTCGCAGAAGTAATCGAATCCTATGACTTGCATTTGCTCCTCAAAAACATTTGTTTTATAGAATCATAGAATCATAAAGGTTGGAAAAGACCTCTAAGATCATCAAGTCCAACCATCAGCCCAACAGTACCATGATCACTGAACCTGTCCCGAAGTGCCATGTTCACATGTTTTTTGAACTCTTCCAGGGATGGTGACTCCACAACTTCCCTGGGCAGCCTGTTCCAATGCTTTACCATTCCTTCCGTAAAGAATTTTTTTCCTAATATCTAATCTAAACCTTCCCTGGCACAACTTGAGCCCATTTGCTCTTGTCCTATCACTTGTTACTTGGGAGAAGAGACTGAATCCCACCTCTCCACAACCTCCTTTCAGGTTGTTGTAGAGAGCAATAAGGCCTCCCCTGAGCCTCCTCTTCTCCAGAAAAAACAATCCCAGTTCCCTCAGCCATTCCTCATAAAGCTTGTTCTCTAGACCCTTCACCAGCTTCATTGCCATCCTCTGGACCCAAAAGATCACTCATTTCTTCTGGATCTGAATCACTCATTTCTTCAGAGGCATATGAATCCAAAACATGATCATCTCCTCTTGTCATAAAATTACCTTGTCCCCCTCCAACATTTACTGTCTCCTCTTTCAAGAAAATCAATGCCTTTGGCTGTGTGAACAGTCCATGCCCATGGTCTTACTGCTCTGCCTCTCTACACAGTGGCACATGTGGGCTAAAATAGCACCAAATGAAATCACCTTTATGAAAATGAGGACACACAGAATAGTAGTTTTTCACTCAGCCCTTACCTGAGATTGGTGTAACTAGGTTTAGCAGTGAAAGCTGCTCCAATTTGGGAAAAGGAAGAACAGGTAGGTCCTCAATTACAGCTGCATTCAAGCATGCTACTGCTCATAATAGTGTTTAAGCTACAACACGTCATTTATTTGCAAAGGTAAATATTAAAGAAAAAAAGGAGGGGAAGTGACATAAATTACCTTGGCAAAGGTATCCCTTCCCAGGCAGCAATTATGACAATTGGCACTTCAGTGTGTTGCAAAAGTGAATTCTTTCATAAAAATAAATGAAAACAGTTTTCTTAATTGGAACTTGAGGGTGAACTTTTTTAACTACGGAATTGACAATAACATTATTTAAAGGGAACAATAAAGCTCCTGCTTTTCACATTTGCAACCTTTTACAGTTATATGATTAAACTTTTACCTAATTTCTTTTGTAATTCTGGAGAACAAAGCAATTTACAAGTCTCTGTAGAAAACGTTGCAAAACTACCAATTTAATTATTTTGATATTTCAGGATCATATTTAGCTCAGCAATGATTGGAGCTATTTGTGCCAATCTAGATCAGTAAAATCATGAGAGCTATTAGAATTCAGTAATCACTCAGAAATGAAACTTGATGTTTCCTCGGTAGCATAGCAAGGTTAAAGCCTGAGACAGTGGTAAGCTCCAAAACTCCCCCAACATGAATTAAGTTATACTGATTGACATTAGCAGTGAATTAGTTGCTGGTATATATTCAGAATAAAGAAAACTCTTAAGAATACTAACTTAAAATTCACTGTAGAGAATAAGTTCCAAAAGAAGACGGGAAGAGTTCTAGGAGCAGACCTAATTCAGTTATTAAATCAGTAAGGTACTGCTTTTGTCACACTCCAAGTTCCCTGTTTTCACAATGTCCTTGTGAGTTAGTACTCACTTTAGACCTTGACCTCAGGGGATGCTGTTGGCTCATCAAGGGCGTATGGATGCCTTTGCATCTGCAACCCACATAGGCATTGTGTTCTCCCTACATGTATGAATACAGTAACCACAGGCAGCATGAATAAGCAACAATATATATAATAATTAATATAACATCTACATAGATTCAAACGCCCATTGTTAAATACAAAATTCAACCTTTTTAGAAAGAAAGAGAATTACAATGCATGCTTTAGTTGTCAGGCAATGAATTTTCATTTGAATAGTACAATAATGGAGAAAAAAATAAAACAGATGAAACTGAAAAGAAAATTAGGAAGAAGTGGTTTGTTTAGTTGCCAACTTCTTTTGTTTGCATTTATGTAAAATAGTCTGTTTCCTTAAATCACCAAACAACTCTAATAATAATAATTTTTACTTTTACGGTATTGCTCATCTGAAATATCTTGCAGAATTCTGACCCATCATTCAAGTTTTCTCTATGAACAATACATAAGCAGCATCATACCCAATCAACAGTATTATTGCAGCACTACTGTATTCATGGATAGACTGAAATACTGAGAACCAAATCCTTGGCTCTGTGGGTGGCAAAAGAGCTCAAATTCTTATCAGAGTAATATAGGTGGTCACGCTGCCTGCAGAGAATGAACAGACAAGTCACACTCCTGTATTTCTGGCCTTGATAAGTGAGACTATGTAGTTAGATTCTGCTTATCTATTCTAATCTCTTCCCTACATTATTACAGAACTCATTAGTGGAGCTGGAGACTGACAGGAAGGTGAAGTTGAACTCTCTTTGCTGCTAGTCCCTCCCATGCTATAGGATGGTGGTTGTTTGCCTCAAGCCTCTTAGTGACACAGAAAGAGAAGTAGTATATGGCCCAGATTTAAAAATGCAGCTGGCCAGAATCATGAATCTAACCAAGGACAGTGAGAACATAACCCAAACTCTGACTCCAAACCTTTTAAATCATCCTACAGAACAAGAAGAAAAAATGAAAAAGCTACACGTGTGCTAAGGGACATATTTTTAAAGTTCTACGGTTGCCTTGATATAATATCAGCAGAATAATATTTGCCAAGATGATGTGATATTCTTCAGCTCCCAGAAGTGAAAATTGGGCTATATCATTCAGAATCAGTTTTCTCATCTCAAACTTGGCAGCACATGTCATTGGAAAATATGCTTGGAAGTACACTTCTGTGAGAGATTCACAGAGCAGTGGAGACAAAGCTAATGGAACATTTAACTATGTCGTATGTTTTTATAAGTGGAGATGAAGGGAAGGAAATCCCTTCCCATCAGTCTACAGGGTCACTATTTTCTGTTTGTCCCTACCTGTTTTTTCTAGCACAGCCACAGCCACCACCCTGGGTAGGACTGCATTGCTCCTGCTGGCTACTCCATATTGGCCAAGGAAATTGCTCTTTAAGTGTTCCCACATTATTTGATGCCTCTCTTTGGGGTATGAATGGAGAACTGGGGTATGTAAGGAGACTACAGCACCCTATGGAGTACTGTAAGGAGATGCACATTTCTCTGTGGGCCACACACTGCAGTTCTGTGTGATATTGCGAGCGGGGACAGTACACATCTTGGGGAGAACAGAGCAACTCTGCACAAAGATGTAAAGGCATGGTATGGACCAAAATATAGACCAACTTATTTTCTATCTCTCTAGAAAGTCCCCTTTGTCTCCTCCTGCATTGTTACTGCACTAAATCAGAAGCAGTTTTTATAAGCACATCTAAAACCTATGATGGAGGACCTCACAGGAGGAAAAGACATTTTCAATCTCATGCTATGATCCTGCACCAGAAGTGGACTGGAAGCACCATAGTACTGCAGAGCTTCCTGTGCGCAACTTCGGCAATAATCAGGTTGAGAGTCTAGTTTCTACAAATACTCACTGTATTCTTATTTCTATAAACTCTTACACCTTTATTAATCCTTCTGGCCAACACTGTGTAGTGCTTTGTGCTCTGAATTTAAAGGACCTGAGGACACCGATCTCTACAAGATTTAACTCTGAAGGATTGTTAGTGTTGTGCAGATCACATCTTTATAGGTGCTCTACGGAATCACATAATGAAAGAAAATTAAGCTGCTATAAACATCACTGTATCATCTGAGGAAGTAGTGCATTATTTTACAAATATGCAGAAAGTTAAGGCCTGTAGTAATTTAAAATTTTACCAGGGACATAGAGAACTAAAATAACTCTCACTTCAATTCAATGTAAGTTCATGATATTTCACTCAAGCAAATGCATTCCAAGTTATTACTGTGTCTAAGCCAGGCTAAGGTGGTAGTGCTCTTCTTCCTCTTAAGATCAGTCACAGTAGAAATGGGGAAGTTTTTTTAACTGCATGTATTTTCTAAATGGGATTTAAGGTGAAACTCAGTTTGAACCAATGGTCTGGTTTCAGATTTGAGTATTGGAAAAAAATCAGGGAATCGTAGAAAATGTTCAATGGATCACACAATCCTTTATAAATTTATGTTCAGAAGTTACCCACATGCTCACTCCACTACTCATGCAGCTTCACAGACAACTGCCACATGGTCTAATCCCATGTTGGGTACCCTGAGACCTGGGAGGTCACTGGAGTCACTCCATGGCAGAATAAGAGGTGCATATTTTGCTCAGAGCTTACCATCTCTCCAAACCCATAATTACCCTCTTAAAATTCAGCTTTTGTCTAGTCTTTAGTAACCATTTATGAGCACAGGCAGTTCCAGTGTAGAGGGAAAAACCAATTATTGTACTTTACATTGCAGTCCGTGCCATAGTGTGTCCTTAACGCCCTCAGAAACTCCTCCATGTTTCCAAACTCAGTGAAAATTACCATTAGGAGGTTGAAGGGACTGATGAGTTGTAAGAAATTTATCAGGAGAGTTCTGCTTTTTAAAAATGAAAGTGATATATGTTGTACATAAATGTTTAACATCGTTTCACTGAGCTTTACTCATGACCTTGAAAGGAAACTCTAGAAGGGATATTCCTTCAGTACAAAACATTGCAACCCTGTTTCGAGAATTTCAGCTAGAATCTTTATGTTTTGAAGTCATGATTAGGTTTACTTGATATAAAATTACCAAAGAAGATGTATCATTGCCCCAGTGTTATGGAAATGTTGGTATATGTGCACATTGCCCACTACATGAAACCCTCATTGAAAAATGACAACATCACTTTCCAGGTCCATTCTGAGCTAAAGGAGAAAGCTGCATGTCAGGTTCCCCCACGATGTGTCTGCATTTCAGGCCACTGAAATGTCTGATGGACAAAAAATGCCAGACACAAAAATCGCAGGCATTTGTTTTCAAAACAAACCCTTCTGCTTTATCTTTTCTGTTTTCCTTTATGCTCATCTGCTTTTAAAGTTCCTTCTTTTGTAGGAGAGAACTTAAATTTGCAAGCTTTTTTACAAAAATCATACCTTTAATCTTTATTCAGAATTCTCTTTTATGGTGCTAATGGAAGGTTATACAAGAAATAACATTTTCTTATGTTTATTATTGTTGCTCTAGTCTACCACTTTCATTAAAGAAGGGACAAAAAGAGACAGTATAATTGCACCTTGCAGAAGCCTTTTCTTTTAAACTTTACTACTTCTTCAGAACTTTTAGAAGAATTTCAGTAAAATGGGAACTACTTAACAGAAATAAATTCTTGAAAGCATAGGGCTTGGACATCTTTCTCAATCCAGTAGGCAAATTCTTAGAAATACAATGCCTCATGGACTTCAAATATTTTAGTGAAAAAATGAAAGCTAGGGGAAGTGTGATTGCCACTGAATTCCTCAGATAACCTGTCCTTTTTTCTACTTTTTTGCTTCAGTTCAGAATGAACAGCTCTGATCCAGACCAGAAACAATCTTACATCTTGCTCAGAAGAGTCTGAAAAGTAAAACTCTCTACAAAAGCCATCTGACGTATCAGAGTTGGTAGATGCAAATTGAGGATAATGACAGGAAAGAACAGGAGTAATTAAATGCTCTCTTTTTGTGAGGATGATGAAAGAAAGGATTTTCTCCAAAATTCATCTCTCTCTTCCAGAACATTGCATTATAAAGTACAAAACCAGAATGACAACTATTCTCCGAAAGCTTTAAAATCCAGATTACGAAATTGTTTCTGCTATAATTGCCATGTTTCTGAGTCAGTACAATTTTAACCGTGTATTTAAATAGTAGTGAGTTGGTGCCCAAATCTTCATACAAGTACAGATGCTTTTCATTGTAAGTAAATGTGACTGATGATCTCATGGCAAGTTTTGAAGCACTATAGGAAATTATCATTATTTTTGAAGCATACAAAGATAACCAAAGATAAACCAAACTATATTATAGCTAATCTCATTCTACATGATACATAGGGAAAAAAACTTGCCCCACAGCCTTCGGTAATGTATAGAGAACTCTACATTATTTGACATATTTCTTGAATGAAACCCTGAATAGTCGAATGACTCACTACCCAGCTGTGCATTTCATCCTCTCCTCACAGGACTTAGAATGAAATTGAGAGAAACACAGAAATATGAAAACAGACTAATTTTTTTATCCTATCCTTGAGAAGGTAGCTGCACTCATACACATGCAATAATTTTGCCATCTTTTGCAAATAAATTGTTTCTATTCAGACATGAAAAATAGAAAAAACACAAAAATATGCAGATACCTGAACCTTGTGAGCTGCAATTGAGTACAGCAGGAGGCAACCAGGAGAAGCTGCATGAAGACCACAGGCTGAGGGACTTTATACCAAAGGAAAAGCCTTTTTATTATATGAGACTGCACAGAACAGAACAGCTATGCTGAGATTTATGGAGGGTTTGGATAGACAGAATGAAAGGGCGGTAGCTCAGCTCTTCATTGCACGTAATATCCAAAATGGTGAAGAGAGCTGCTACAGCAGCAACACAAAACCAGTCAGCAAATGTAGGCAGTGCTGATAACCTTCCACAAGCAGACAGAACTTGCAGAAGCTCAGAATTACTCAACATTTTACTGAAGGACAATGCAAAACACCTATAAAGGAACAAGATTTTTTTTTTCTTTTAGCAGGTGCTGCTACTACTACAAGGAAATCTTCGGTAAAAACGGCTTCTAAACGGAAATCTTGCCAAATCACCATTTTGAATGCCACAGTAGCTTACATTTTCAAATGAATTAAAGGTCATTAAGTGAGAGGCTATTCTCTGGATACTAAGAGCTCTTCAAGAAGGAGTAGAGTGCAGTTCGCATTTGCCAATTAAATGAAGTCTCCTGTGAAATGAGTGAATCATAGTTTGACAAAGGGCTACTGCATGAGTCCTAACACACCTGAGATCAAACATTCCAGGAAGTGCTCCACTTCTTTTGCAGAGGAAAAAAAATAAAATTCTATTTTTGCCAGAAGGCATAGTGTGGTTTTGATTTAGAACTTAAAAAAAGAGAAGACATTTCCATGTTTCTCTAAGATTAAAAAATGCCAAACGACAGGTCAAGCATCCAGCCAAGTCAGTACCAATAAGCGCTGAAGAACTCATACCAGAGAGTTCAAAAAGAAAGCTGATCAGTCAATCAAAAATGGGAATCAGAAAACATAGATGACTTGAAATAAGGAATAGTGTGCATATTGTCATTTAGCTAAAGGCCACTTGAACACAGGCAGAGATGCATCAGCAGCAGCCTAGAGCGTATTTCATTCTTTCCTACGTATATAATTATCCAGTATTTTCGTGAATAGTGTGAAAATATTTCAGCAACATATCACATGTATTAACGACTATTTTCAGTAAAGATACAGTGGAAATACATGGATAAAATAATGACATGTGCAATTTATTATTAAGAAATTTAATAATAAAATATCTAATATCTTAACTGGAAAGCGTATTGTTTTCTAGACCCTTTTATATATGCCCATACCTACCTCTTAAAATCCAAAGACAATTTAAAAACTCAAATTACAACACTGTTCTTGCATTTAAATCCAGATGGCTGCTTTAATTTGAAACACAGTCTGAAACCCCTGCATCAATATAATTATTTTTTTAAAACAAAATGTATTTCTGCCAGCTCCACAGTAAGAATACTTCACTTTTCAGAATCATTGAAATAAATGACAGAATTTTTTGAATAATCCGTATTAGATTCATAGTTAGAAAGTTGATGTGTTAATAACAGTAATATAATGGAAAAAAAGAAAAGTGCATTGGGTAGAATCAAAACCTGGAGACGCAGGGAAAATATAAAGCTGTGACAAACTGTTGTGGGACAAAACCAGCACAGTGGTACCCTCAGGATAAAGGGAAATAGAAAGGAAAAGACTTGCAGAAGTTTTCTACCAGTAAATTATAAATTAATCTCACCCCTACTGATGAAACCAAAGCTTTTGTTGCTCTTCAGATGTTAAAAAGCATCCCTTTAATCTTCATTTCCTCTCTCGGGGGTTTTTGGTGTGTTTTTTTTTGTTTGGTTTTTTTTTTTTTTTTTTCCTTGGAAAGTATTCTAGTCAGGCTACTGCATTTAAAACATGGTACCACTAGGAGCACTAGTCTATTGACCTTGGCTTACCATGCACAGAAGGTTTGAGTTTCTTTCTTTTTTACTCCTAGGACACAGAAAACATGTGGGGTACCTTTTTCTTGAAAGGCGGGGGCATGACAAAAATCTCAAAGCTTGAAAAAAGCTTTCAAGTAGTCTCAGTCATATAATCTCAGTAACGTAATATGGCTGTCACCTTTTTAAAGGAAGGGAGCAGTGGCACCGAGCACGGTGTCCAAACAAGCCAGCAAGGGTCTGAGCTCCAGCTGGTGTAAGGAGGCTACTGAACGGCAGGTGCACTTTGGAGATACAGATGTGAGCAAGCTGGTTATTTGGTGAAATAAAACTTGCCCAGCTGCTTAACAATTTATATAAACTGTTCAATGTGCACCATACAATCTATTCGCAAGGAAGTCCCTCACTACCATTGATTTGCTTTGTCGTGATTGTAGCTAAAAGCTGCAGAAGAGAAAAACAAAAGCAGAGCATCCTGTCAAAATTGATATCAGACTTTTTTATTCAATGATGCAAATGCAGCTTAATTTTGTCATCCAGTTCAGAATATCATTTCTTTTATGCAACTCTTATTCCTTTTGTTGCTCTTGTTCTGAATTTCTAAGAGCAGCTATTGGTGCTCCATATTCATTGCTAGTTGCTCTTCAGATGAAAATCACTAAATAAAGATTATCCATTGTCTCTTCTACAGACTGAGAGAAGACAGAAATTTTTTTTAAAAAAAAAGCTTTACATGATACTAAGAAAGACAACAAATGCAAAAGTCATCCAAAGACATTAAAAGTTCCAAAATGAAGAAGCTTTTTGAGGCAGCTTCTATCTAAGCAGTTCTAATGTTCCCAGGTGAATTCCATTACCCACGCTTTATAAAAAAACTTGCACAATCTGGCACACACTTCTGCCTTTATGTAAAGTACTTTAGCTTCCCGCAAGAAAAAAAATAAATCAATTTTTTGACCTATTTGACTGCACATGGAAGCTAAATTTATCTAGAGGATATAGTTTAAAAACTTTTAATATTAAAGCAGTTCATAAAGTTCATGTAGTAAATGAAAAATGGTACAGAAATCAAAGGAATGCTTATGTTCAATAATGTCACAATTTGTTAAACATATTTGTAATTCCTATAATTTCAAAGATAGTTTTGTTGTTTCAGAAAAAAAGGTCAACAGTACATCCAAAACCTTCAGCCTGGAAAAGCCTGCTGTCATAGGGAAATACAGTCCGTACCCAAACTTAAAGCTGCTTAAGGTCAGTCAAGAGCTGTGACTCGTACTTGTAAAATAAGTTAATTGTGGCCTCTTCTGTTATTTTCTGTTTTTGTTCTGCAGAGACAAGGTACTTTATAAGATTTATGCTATTGCTCCTCTAGTTTCCTGCTGGTTCTCAAGTAATCAATAAGATTAGTGCTATCACCAAAATCCATTTGAAACTGCCACTATCCTTTATTCTTTTGGTATCATGAATTAGAGAACTCATTTTGCAACACTAGAAAGCCTCTTCAAAGTTTAAAGAAAAATGGATCAGTTTTGAGGGGCAATCAGCACAAATATTTTAACTGAACTTCTCATCTTGCATTATTCCTGTGTTCTAACACATAAAGTAATTACACACAGATACGACTAGCAACCAAATCTGCTTGCCACAGACTTTAGTCTTTAAACCACATGCTGGTGAACATCACTTAAGGAAGATATGCAATATTCTTTTGTAGGAAAACTGCATTAAAAATGTCAATTTTGCAATTTCAGAACTTTTTCCTGCTTTTTTTTTTTTTTTACTATAAAAACTTCTTTAGTGGTATTGCTTCAACTTCCCAGTCAGCAATGGATTAGATTAGCTGTTATACAAATAATTTATATTGGCACTGCTGTATAAAAAAAAAAGTCACTGATTTTGGATGATTTTATTTTGAAAATGGGAAAGAAAACCTTTTTGTCAGATGCAGTTTGGGTGCAAGGATTTCAGAGAAACAGTAGCTGCTGTAATTGTATAGCCAATGAATATATCATAATGTCTTCATATGATCTTTTAGGGGACATTTAAGTTGTAATATTGTAAGTGGTACAAAACCACTGCTCTTTATTTTGTTACATCTGCTTTCACTTCATACTACAGTTACACCATATCAGACACCTTCCACCTTCCTTTTGTCCTAAGCAGTATTTATTTTCTTTGGACACCTGCTAGTTTAAGGTGAGTATTTAGAACAGATGTATTAGTTACAGAATAGCTGAGAGTTGACGTCCTCAATACATAGAGTCGAGAAATTTCTAAGAAAAGGTGACAAAAATGATATGCGTTTCTCTCTCATCACTAAAAACCAGCACAGTATTTTCTGTCAGCGTTGCTATTCGTAGACACAGTTTGGGCATTTGTTAACCCTAGATCTTAATTAAGATAAAATTGTAATTCTCTTTGACAAATTAAAAAAACAAATTGGTTTTTGCTTGGTTTTCTTTTCGTCCACAGCTTCCTACTGATGGAGAGGCAGCACAGTGCCAACTGTAACCTGTACCACCCTGCTCTGAAACAGACAATAAAAACCATAAAATGATGTGGAAAAGTCAATACAAAGATGCATAAGCCAATCTCTCTTCACCAGACATTCCAAGTGTCTTCAGAGAAACAGGTGAGTGTACTGTGTGCATGTTCAGGAGGCAATTAGGATTACTATATGTAGCAGCGGAGAAGAAAGCTAGGTCCACGGGCACCAGTTTGACCAGCACTCTACCTCATGCAAGTCAGCTCAGGCACTGTCTGTGCTACAGGCTTATTTGTCAACTGTTCTTTGCCTTTTCTACTTAGGTTGTCAGTTATTGATTCAGTGACCTCATCATCTGCTCCTATACATGGCTGTGCTACATATAGCACAGTGGGGCCCTCATCTCACAAAATTACCTGATTTGTTTAATTTTCCTTAAGATATCAAGAAAAAAGGCTGTACATGCTTGCCAGTTTTTCCACTTTAAGTACACCTTGGAGGTGTGCTCATTAGATGCAACAACAAGAATATGTTCCTAGAGCTCTGGATTGCTCTATTATCAGCCATCGAAGTCAAATCTAAGCAATAACTAACACTTCTCTGAACAAATGAAGTAGTCATTAAAGTTAGGTACTGTTATTTCCAGTGATGTGGACATTTCTTGGCAGTATGGTGTGCTAAGCACACGTTATTTTATCCTAAGAATAGTTCCATATGACGTCAAACTGGTAGATCTTTTAACTGGCCACATCTGGACTTTCTAATTTGTTTAAGAACAGATCTGTACACTGAATTGTCATTCCTGAAAGATATTTTTGACACTGAACAAACTTACAAGACAAATATATAAAACCACTGGCAAGTCTGTTTCATACATTCCCCTTTGAATGTTCTTGGGTACGTACTTTTTAGAAGAGGAACAAAGTAATTTACAACTGAAATTTGAAAGGCCTCATATTTGTCCAAATATAGATTATTCAAATATATCTCACACCCTTATTCAAAACAGCAGAACCACACACACACAGCATCTGTGGGAGATGTACCCTCACTCAATATATATTTATTATCCACTTGACTTCTCCTGCTCTTTCCTCACATTTAAATTCAGAAACTTCAGATGAAAACGAGGGTATGTAATAGGGACTTCCTTCAGTATTTACTCAATAAAGTCACTCCCTTTTTACAGTGACTGATATAAAAGGTATTAGAACTGATACAGACTACTGGTCTGTAATAACACCTGTCTAAGTTAACACCAAACTGACAGAAGACCACTGCCCAATCTTCCTTCTCAAGAGTGAACATTTCCTTTGGTATTATCTGCAATATTCTGTCTTTTAAAAAGTTTCAGTTTCTTGACCTTCTCTTTTTGGACCTTTATTGCTTTTCTATCTCAGCTTCAAATTGACAAAACTTCTTCTTCATTGTCTTGTTTATGCATGAGTTTCATCACTGCTGTCACACAGCTCTGGGGACAGAGCTAGTTAATGGCTGCATCTTGACTGATGCAAATACAACTGCACATTCTGCCCTGGGATATGTGAATGTAATTCCTGTTGACAATGCAGTGAAAATCAATTTTATATGGCACTGAGGACTTCAACCACTTGTGGAAGGCATCTTTGACTTTTAGGGTCACACAGTCATTTCTAATTTGGTAGAAAGTTGCACTGCATTATTAGAGAAGCGTAAGGAACACAAACCCAACCAGTTCATCCCATCCACAGGGGCCACAATTTCTGAGGGTAGAATTAATCCGTTATTGTTACGCCAGGAGTTTCTGACACCTCTATTCTTTGGTGCACACAGGGAAATATACTTGTATAATGTACAGTTCAAATTCTGATTCAGTAAATACCAGCTTACCTGTTTTATCTACACTTGGCTTAGCCTGATTTAAAATAGCTATGGATTTAGTTCTCTGCTTCCTAGTTTTACAGAGAATACCCACTCATTTAATATAAGTGAAAGATGTCTCAATCTGACCTGGAAGGCCGAGAAACCAGTGGATCCTGCCCACTGCACTGCTAGGGCCAGTGCTGCCAGTCTGAACAAAATGCAAAGAACAGTAAAACCTCAAGGTCAAGGACTCTCTTACAAAGGTTCTCCTGGTTTCACTGGCAATTACACCTCTATAACTGAGGAAAGATTGTAGGTGCATTTTTAAAGGCAAAAGGCTGACACCTTTTCAGATTTTTTTTCTCTTTAAGTTACAACCTTGCCATTGGAAATCAAGGCTACGTTGCTGCAATTGGCTTTCTCTCTATATTTTTCTGGAGAAGAATTTGACCACATTGAGTGCTGCTTTTGCTGTGTTGGCATCCATTGCAAGAGTTGTAATAAGTACATGGTCAATCCGTGCTCATTAAGTGAATCTGTGGGCAAGGGTGTACTCAGTCAAATATTACTGCTGGGTACTAAAGAAATCTCCCTACCAGTTGTAAAGCACAGTGTTTGGACAGCTAACCATTGCACTTAGCTTATGTACAGAGCTTCAAAAAAAACCCCAAACTGCCCAAAGCAGAAAATATTGAATACCAGCACTCTTGAAAGGTAACTTCATGATTCAAAAATCAGTTAAAGTTATATGAAAAAAAGAAAACACTGGAGAATATCTTCCCTCCTAAACATGAATGACGGAGATAAAATTGCATTAAAAAAAATTCACCACAGCTATGATGGAGGGGAAATCTGGGTTGCAATGTATGGTGCCCTTTTCATTTACTTAATTATGAAAATTTCTTTCACTATCTACGCACCACCCTGTCTGCATTCGTTAACTTCTTTCTTTTAAACACCCACATTTCAGAAAGGCTACTTGAATAGGACTTCCAATAAAGTTTCAAGGAAAATATGCCACTCGGGCACTGTTTTTTTTTTTTCTATTTTTACAATTTACAGCAGAAAAAAAAAAAAGTATTATTAAGTGTTTATAGGTTCCAAACTGTTGTCTTTGTGGCTGTAAGTGCTACTTTTTGAATGATAAATTTGCCTCTGCAACTACTGTAATTCACTTGAAAAGGAAGAAGAACATTTTACTATTGCCTTGATTAAAAATAAAACAAACTGAAAAACTACTCATCAGGCCCATACTGCCAACAGACACTATCTGTTACACCTGTGCACTAGTTGTAATATTGTTGGGTTTTCCTGCTTTTTAATCTGGATCTCCATCATTAATAAGTGTGTGCTGGGGCTATAATAACGATACTCCTATGATAATGACCTTACCAGACATCCTAAGAAGAGGGATTTAATCTCAAAACATATTTGTACTTGCATCTGCACTTCAACTGTGATGTTTCTCAGCACCTTCAGACAAACCTAATTAATCATAAATCTCACATAAACGCAATGGTTTTGATTTTCTGTATACAGGTAATAATTTTGCAATGTTTTTCTCCACCATGCTTTCTAATCAAATGGAATTCCTGAAATTAAGGCTATTTCTCTATCTTCAGCTTCCAAAAGAAAAGGGAAATGCTTGAGCGTCTTTCTGTGGTGGAGATTTCCAAATCTCCATTTTTTAATGTAATGCAGAAGCATTCACAATACAGTTTTCAGGGAGCATCCACCCATTACCATATAAATAGCACAGCCACTTACTCAATGTGCTTTCCTCTTCCAGTGTCAAGCCTACACGTTCAAATGTGCACTCTTTTTATTTTGCCAAAATCAGAAGGACCATTTTTTGTATACTAAGCAATTACTTTGTAAGGGAAGAATAATGGAACTTCAGCCCATTTTAAATGATATCTTGTCTGTCATCCAAGTAGATCTGTTCTGAGAGGCATGGCCCTGACAGTCAAACATGGTTCTTGTTACTTTGCTTAACTTCATGTCTACTGAAGAAACAGATAAATAATGTCAATAGCAACGAAATGATTTTAGAGGTTTCAGAATATTTCATATATAGATGTCATTGACTTATGAAACAACAAAAATGTATAAAATACAATACGAACTTGCATTGTCATGTCTGCTGTAGCTAAACAACAAAATTTCCTAGTTTACATGTTTCCTCTGTCGCCCTATTGCATTCTAAGCCCCATGGTATTATTATGTAATGTATAATACTGTGAAATACAAGGTAGATCAAACTCTCTCTTGGGCATCGCTTTAACCACCTAGAAACAGTTTTTTTTTTCTTTAAGTTTGTGATTATAAAACTGCAGAATAAAAATATTATTATTCTACATTACAGTTTTTGAAAACACCAGACATTTTCAGAAATTAATTCAGCATTACACAGTTCTGTTTCTCAGCAATATCATGGAAGACATGAACCAATCCACTAAGATATTTACAGGAAGACTGCTTCATCTGCAATCCACCTCTTCACACCTTGCAAATGGCCTCAGCAGCAATAATTCAGACAGTCTGTTGCCGTTAAGAAAACAGATTTGTTCATCTCTACTCTACTCACATGGCACCGTGCGGAGGTAGAGATTGTCTCTTATGATCTGCTGGAGCTCATGGTCTACCGAACCTTTCTGGAACCGTAAATTGAGGTAGTGACGAAGGTCCTTATCAACAATGCCTCCTGTCAAGGGAAAGACAAATGAAAGCATGATTTAAAAATATATTACTTTGACGGAAGCAATGAATCACTAGTAAAGTCACGATGGATGACAGAAGCACAAAGGGCTTTCTAGTTAATGCACGTGGTTGGTATAACATTTAGTACTGGTGCTCATTAAGGTTGAAAAAAGTGAATGACAACCAACAATAATCTGTACAGTTCAGAAAATCCATATAGTATTACAGACAGAGGTGCCATTTTTTTTCTGCACAAACCTAGAGTATATTGTTATTATATAATTACCTACATATATACCTAAATAATACATTATTAGGCATTATGCTCCCCATGACCTCATAGTAATTTCCCACCTGCTTATTAAACCAAAAAATTTTGGTTCACAATTTCTCTGTAATGTTTGGTCCAACTGTAACCAGAATAAAATGTAGCTGTACTGAATGATCATATAAATATGATATAATCTTTTGTGTTATTTATTATTTCTAATAGCACTCAAGTATGAAAAATATACTGTAGGAAATGAGGGTACATATTTTATTTCCATCACTGAAAAGAGTCATTAGTAATACAACATCTCAGCTAACATTGCAAATGTGAAAAAAAAGCTCTAAAAACCTTGTATTTGCCACTTTTAATCTCAGTTTAGGACAAAACAAGTTATAGTATTATTTAGCCATTAACTGGTATATCATGTTCCACTACTAAATGCATACTTACAAATCTAATCCAACATGATTAATAAACATTTTCCAATATAGTTTATCTCAATTTCCTTTGACCTGGAGTATGGATCATGGTTATAACTATGAGAAAAAAAATCTATAAATAACTGCATTTCTTCCTTCTCTGAAATTCTGACATAAGAAAAATATAGAAAGTCATTATTACTCTGAGTTCTAGCATACATTCCCTGAGAGGAAAAAATGCAAGCAGAGAGATCCCTAAACTGTAGCTTCATACACTCAACCTTAAAACATTTTTTTTCAAATGGCATTTCCTATTGAACCCTCTGCCAAAATTCTTAGTGATTTGGTCTATATAAAGATTTTCCTGTAAAGAGGAACAAATAACATACCTACCTAATTATTTGAAAGTCACTGCAAAGCACAAATAGCTATAATCAAAAATATATTTCTCCTTCAGCTACTCTTATTTATCTGCCAATTACAAGACCATAATCTTATTATTGCTGCTCTGTCAATAACTTCAAAACTTTTTGTTCCAAGTTTATAAAAAGCTTATAAATATTTTCTCTCGTCTTTAGCTAAAGGCAAAAAAAACCCCAAACCCACCAGGCTTTCATAATCAAAAGAAATGGGAAAAAAAAAAAAAAAGCAAAAAACCTCAACTCATAACCAACACAAATACCTGTGTGCCCAGTTCCCGGAGGCTGAGAACTTCCATACAGACCTCTGTTCTTCCTGGATCCCAGCTGAGCCACTTAGTCTACTACTTTGGTACCTTTAACCTCATTTCTAGCAATGGGCTCCGTTTTCAAACCAGACCATCCTTACTCCTGCTAATTTCTTCTGAGGTTTCAGAGGAGGCAAGGGCTAGAGGAGCTGCAGAGAGACGCTCTGCTCCCGACCACAATCAGCTGTCCTTTCTGATCGGCTGCAGAGAGTAAAGGTCCTGCAGCTCTTGTTCTTCTCGCTCTAATATACAGAACATGCCCAGTGATGCAGATGCTTTCTGGCAGCCTGAGAAAATGCCAGCTCGAGAACAACAGCTGTAGCCTGCCCACTGACATAAACCTGAATCATTCAACTTATGACATAAGTAAGTTTAGGAACCTACACAGATTTCTGATCCTCAAAGAGCATTTTTTATTTACAGCCTTTTGCTTCAAACACTGACATTTACTTCACCCTGTGCTAAGGAATGCACTAAAACCTCCTAAGTACTTCATAAAAAGAGTCACCTGATATTTTTGGTATATTGCATATTCAAAATTGGAGTATAAAAATGTATAGTTATATAAGGAGATACCTACAAACTTGTATTTGTTACATACAGATTCAAAAGCAAATGTTTGTAAAAGAAATAAAACCTATACACAGTGCAGAGGGAAAAAAAAAACCTGATCAAAACTAAACCCAAAACTTACCAGCTTCCAAGCACAAGCGAAACATGATTTTTTTCTTAAATCTGTGTATATGCAGTCAGGTGAGCTACAGACAGCATGTGTCCAATTGATAAGTTTTCTTCTTCAAAAGTCATTCTATTTTTTGACCTAACTGATGTTTTCCCATTCTTCAAACATAAGCTACTCTTTTTTTAACTTTTTTTTTTAAAATATAGAACAACAATGGAATTTATATACTGGAAAGTGTAAAAAATAAAACAGTTTGAATGTCCTGAAAAGTAGAGACAATATCCTTTCAATTGTCATTCTTCTGTTTTTCTCCCCTAAAAAAAGCTTTGTTGTTTTACCAGATGCTTGTCAAAAGCACACTTGACTCCAGACATGCTTTTCAGGTATTTTTAATACTCGATCTTTTGAGCAGCCTGATCCTTTTAAAGTACAAGCAAAACAAAATCCTGAGCATGCTAGTATGGGGCCATAAAACTTTTTGCAAGAAACTATGGTATTCTGCAAGTATGTAAACCAGCCTTGATTTAGCAGCAGTGAATGAGATCTTGTATTACAGGCTACAGGACAACATGAGTAATAATAATAGGACTATGTCTTCCAAAAGGCTGAAATAAGGGACAGAAAATATTAAAATAAGAGAGAGAAAACATTACTATTTGCTTTACTTTGGAAGGAATAAAAAAACTTTGTGACATTGTTAATAAGTTCACAGAAAAAAGAGAAGCAATCAGAGAGAAACTGTTTCTACAGGCAGTAACCATACACTGTTGAGTAGTCCCATCCAACCCAGTCAGACAAGTGACTGACCCGGTTTCTACAAAATTCAACTTTCCTTTATTTCCTCTTCTTGCAATACAGTGTAAACCATCAAGATGTTGAAAAAAATGCTGACATGAACCCACTCCTCAGTTTTGTAGCACTCCCAGCCAGACCATGGCGGAGGAGCTCAGCAGGATGCTCAAGTCGTCCCGCACCACCGGCCCCGCAGCAGCTGCACCCTGGCTCCCGAGGAGAAGCTCAGAGAGCAGGAGCTCACAGAGGCTACATCCTCCTCACTGAGCATGATGGCAAAGGGAAGAGCTGTGCTATGCCAGATGTATTATACAGCACAGGCTTTGGATTCTCAACTGAGAGACCATAATTCATAATGTTCTTTGGCCACTGCCATGGGAGGAGGCTGACAATTGAGTGATGGAGCATGCACTGGCTTGCAGCCATACAGGGCTTTTTTTTTTAATTTTTATTTTTCCTGGCTTGAGGCCTATACTCTGTTTCAGTTTCATTTCACTCCAATGAATCCCAGTGCTTTAGTAGCTGGGAAATACAGGACATGAATTAAATACTTCCAGTAATGATCTCTTGCATAATGTATGTCTGGTTTAGGTACAGCTACCAATCATGACGGCAAACTCATAACCATGACTGAATTTGATTCCAGAGATTATAAAATTAGATACACTTGAATGAACTAAAAAATGCTCTGTTTGCACGTTATACATATGAATTTAATGACCAAAGTGTATCTTTTTAGTGTTTTAATGTATTTCTGTCAGGTTTTCTTCCTTTTATAAAATCTAGCTGCAAAGTCCAATCAGAAAAGAAATAAAACAAAGAACACGTATCAATGGGTATGAATAGTTTGTAGCTCATTAGAAGATTCAAAACTGAAGAAGATAATTGCCATTTCTGAGAAAATGACAGGGATAAAGGTTTATAATTTTCTCTAGCCCTAAATATTGTAACTGGATTTTTTTGTAACTTCCTATCTGGTAACCCACTGATGCTGCAGCTGGAGTCTACTCTTGTATTTTATTTTTCAGTGAAGGACTGCTTGTAAACACTAACATCCCTCATGTTGTTCCCACAATGTTGGCTCTAAATTTATTTCTTACCCTTAACACAATGTTTATGGTTATAACATCTCAGTAAACATTTTTGAGTATTCACTCATTAGTATTTTCTCATTCTGTACCATAACCCTTCAGTGAATTGAGTTCTCAAAACCTGTTGTGGTAAATTACTTGGTTTTTAACAGTATAATCAATTGCATCTCAGCCAAGAATAATTTACCTCAGCTATTTTATTTGCTGGGATTAAAATGTAAAATATTTCAGTTTCCCTGGGTTCTATAAACACGCCTCATTAAAAATATCTATGAGCAAGCAAGACTCTTACATCTAGATTTGCATCTGTACATGACCTGTGTCTCAGGAAAATAAAAGAAATATCTCAGGATCTGTACCCTACAAAAGCAGACAAGCTAATAAACTTTTAGTATAAACTACCTCCCAACTTCTGCTGCCCTATTTGCATCAATCTGTGTCTCCTCTTGTTTTCAACAAGCTCTCACTTCTGACTGTAAATGTAAGACATATATTTAGTAAAGTCAAATGCTTTAGCTGAACAGATTTCACCAGCTCCAGCAGGACTTGTACTGTAGAGTTTCACCTCAAATACTTATTTAGGCGCTACGTGGAGCTTTATATCAATACTCTGGTATGCTTCCATGGACATACGACAACAGCTTAAATTTCTTCTGCACCTATTCAGTAGAAGACATTCAGTTTGGTGCATGCTAGACTAACTTAGCTTTCGCCATTCACAGATGATCTAACTGACCTTTCAATTAGTAGCCTAACTGATGGCCTGAATTTTTTTAATCAGGTATCAGGAATATCAGATTTATTAGTTCTTTTCTCTACTGATGAGATAAAAAAAAAGTCTTTTGCCCATGAAAGTGTCTGCCAGATTATTATTTTTTCGTGTGACTCACTCCAGAACATATCAAGAAAATAATAGCCATGACAAATAAAAAGCTGCGTAAGCAGTTTAATTGCTCATTTCTGATTCTTTTTTAAATGATCCAGTAAGAATTCAGAATACTTGTAACTGCCATATACAATCCCTCTCAGCCACACCCACCAGCTCAGTGACATTGTGCCCACTTACCTATAAAAATCTCTACATATTTTTTCATTCTGGCATATATGACCTAACTTGAGGTGACCTAAAATTCCCATCCTCCAGACCCACACAGCTCTAGGCTGGTGTGACCATCAGTGAGGGGCTGGCACTCCCCAGCTGTGAGAAAGCCCGTGTCAGCCACTGTCCAAAACACTCTTTTCAATGCACGCTTCTCACTGTGAGCTTCCTAAAGCAACTGAAATTCTTTTAAACCTTAAAAAATATTAACTGCCACATCCTCTCTTCTCTCAGTTTCTTTCTGCACATGGTCCTTTCAGGAGAAAAGTACCACAGGGTTTTTTTTCTATGAGTCCAGTGACATTTTATTGTAATAAACTTCCAGAAAGACAAAATAATGATTACCATTACTTGTATGAATTGCTAGTGTTTGTAGTATAAATAATACTTTTTAATCAAATCAAGTATGTCTTATCTTAGTACTTGTTTAAAAAAGTTATCATGCATTTAACATTTCTGAACCAGTATGAGATGATTTTCTTTAATAGGCTCTTCACCTGGGAAAAGTAATCAAAAAAATCACTTTTAAGAGAGAATATAAAATTCCAAGTAATATCAAAACTCTCAGCCGGATTTTATAAGGATATGTTATTAAAATACAGCCTGAAGCTAAGCCTATTATTTAAGGGAAATTATTCTCAACAAACCTATTTAATGCTCAGAGGAGTATAAAGATGAATGTTGGCATTTCACTAATCATCATATATTGGTAATATTCAATCTGGAAAGTTCTTTCTGGTTTCTTGTAAAATATATAATCACTATAACAGTAGTCTAAAAAACAGTACAACAAAACTCCAGTACATTATGAGAAGCATGTATTACATACCAGTCATCAGCTGAAGATGACACATTTTATTTTTAAACCCCTTCTATCCCTAGATTAGACTCTGCAGGCCTTCTTTGAACTTCTGTCTGCCTTCCAACACTACCTTCAGCCAAGTCTGCCATTAGACTTACGTGTAAAGCCTCAAACCATCACGGTCGAGGTATCATCGCTGTGGATCACGCAGTACAATAAAGTGTGACAGAGAACCAAGAGGGAATTACGTGAGAAAATTAGACTCCTCAGGAAAAAGATGAATTTCTTTCACACGTGGATAGATGATGGCAGAGCAGTGGATGTGGTCTACCTTGACTTCAGTAAAGCATTTGACACAGTCTCCCACAGCATCCTTGCTGCTAAACTGAGGAAGTGTGGTCTAGACTCTCGGGTAGTGAGGTGGACTGTGAACTGGCTAAGAGGAAGAAGCCAAAGAGTCGTGGTCAATGGGGCGGAGTCTGGTTGGAGGCCTGTATCCAGTGGAGTGCCTCAAGGGTCAGTACTGGGACCAGTATTATTCAATATATTCATCGATGACTTGGATGAGGGACTAGAGAGTACTATCAGCAAGTTTGCTGATGACACCAAGCTGGGAGGAGTGGCTGACACACCAGAAGGCTGTGCTGCCATTCAGCGAGACCTGGACAGGCTGGAGGGTTGGGCGGGGAAAAATTTAATGAAATATAACAAGGGTAAATGTAGAGTCTTGCATCTGGGTAGGAACAACCCCAGGTTCCAGTATAAGTTGGGGAATGACTTATTAGAGAGTAGTGTAGGGGAAAGGGACCTGGGAGTCTTGGTGGACAGCAGGATGGCCATGAGCCAGCAGTGTGCCCTTGTGGCCAGGAAGGCCAATGGCATCTTGGGGTGTATTAGAAGGGGAGTGGTTAGTAGGTCAAGAGAGGTTCTCCTTCCCCTCTACTCTGCCCTGGTGAGACCCCATCTGGAATACTGTGTCCAGTTCTGGGCCCCTCAGTTCAAGAAAGACAGGGAACTGCTGGAGAGAGTCCAGCACAGGGCAACTAGGATGATTAAGGGAGTGGAGCATCTCCCTTATGAGAAAAGACTGAGGGAGCTGGGTCTCTTTAGTTTGGAGAAGAGGAGACCGAGGGGTGACCTCATTAATGTTTACAAATATATCAAGGGTGAGTGTCACGAGGATGGAGCCAGGCTCTTCTCGGTGACAACCACTGATAGGACAAGGGGTAATGGGCTGAAACTGGAACATAAGAGGTTCCGCTTAAACTCGAGAAGAAACTTCTTCTCACTGAGGGTGACGGAACACTGGAACAGGCTGCCCAGGGAGGTTGTGGAGTCTCCTTCTCTGGAGACATTCAAGACCTGCCTGGACACATTCCTATGTAGCATAATCTAGGCATTCCTGCTCTGGCAGGGGGATTGGACTTGATGATCTTTCGAGGTCCCTTCCAATACCTAACATTCTATGATTCTATGATTCTATGATTGGGACTACTTGAAAAAATTGTATTTCATGATCCTTTACTGGAGATCTAAACAAATCGTAAGAGTGAAGGCTTTGGAAAAATATGCATCTTGGTGTTCTTATATGTTCTTATATGTGCCATATATGATGATTTTTTATTAATATTTGGTTTACCTATGGGGAAAAGGACTTCTCTTCTATAGCCTATTTTGTAATCTTTCTTTTTCTATTTGTGTATGGATAAAATTACTAGGATTTTATAGAATATTATATGCTATTACATGCTTTTGATCTTTTATGTTCTATATACCATATGTATGTATGTTGTATTTATCACATACACTTCCAGCCCTAGACATATCTTTTGTTTTCTTCCTCTTAGTCTTTTAAAATCAAAGTTTTAAAATACAGGAGTGTAGGGCTTATACCATAAATTGAATAGGCATGATACGATATATACAGATTGTAGACTGTATTAAAAAATCCCAACAAAATCTACCCAAACAATGAATAATTTTCTCCACAATGAGTATTCCTATTTGGATGTATGTCTCTACAAATACGCAATTCCCTAATCTCCGTGGGCGATGTATCTCACCTACTTTCCTCAGACTGAGAGACAGGCTGGCGTTTGCACACTCTTAGATCTTCACAGTGGAGATAGTTTCCACTTTCTCTGTTGCTGGGAATGGAGGAATCCTCACGGCCCAAGGTTCAATTCACCACTGGGTTAGACCTGCCCTTATGCTTCCTTCTACTGGGGCAGGCTGAGTAAGGGCTGCATCAACAAGACACCCTGAAGCAGCAACAAGATGAGACCAGCAGCACTGGGGCTAGACTGACCCTTGGAATGCATGAAAGCATTTATTTTATTAGCTTCGTGGCTAACCTTAAGCCTCTGTTTGGAATATGAGATCCAAGTGTGCACTGTGCCAGAAGAAAAATGTGGTTTGTAATGATGCAGGGGGACTGTGTTGGCAGGAGAGTCAGCTGAGACAAACACATCTGCATTTTGTACCTGATCTCAGATTACTGAACTTCAGCTGTTATTCCAACAGGAGATGTCCAGTCCGCATGGCTACCGAAACAGCTTCCCATTGTGAAGCCACTTGCAGCATCCCTCAGTGCCTGCAGGCAGTACGCAACATTGAGCTTGGCACTCCCAAGTTAATCTCAAAAAATCTGCCATTTAACTAGTAAAACCATTTTGTTGCTTTGCTATTTAGAGGCATTTTGTTTTGTTCTCTTCAGTTAATTGACCCCCCAGCACTGTTCTTGGTTGGAGTTTCTGGGAAATCTCATGATTTAACTGTTGCGGAAAAAAAAAAACAACCACCAAACCAAGCTATATTTCATGTAACAAAGAGGACAGTTTGGGGCATTTTGCTTTCAGAATACTTATGTTTTATTTGGTGTTCTAGTTAGTAAGCGCATAAATAAATAAAATAAAAAAATGTTTGAATACTGATACTGATTCTCTGCAAAGCCTACCTGGAAATGAACTGCCTTTTCCTCTAGTTTTGAAATTCACTACATCTAATTATGAAACAGTGGTTTATAGATGCATCTAGTATATCAATGATTTGACTGATAACTTACACATAAACATTAATGATTGCTACCGAGATATTTAAAAGACTGTGTTTGTTCCCACAAGACTTACTACATTGGAAATAATTACCTTTACAGATGCTCTTGACAAACACTAAATTGTAAGGAATTATACATATACATATACATCATATACATATACATATACATATACATATACAAAGTGAGAATATAAAAAATGATGCTCAGCCTGCACAGTCATATAGAGCTGAGGAAAACCTTGAAGGATAGACTTCTCTTGAAATTTGAACATCTTTGCAGAAGTCTTACTTCTGGCATTCAGATGCTCTCACTCATAAAAAAAACCCTTTTATTTGGACAAAAAGGTACCACAACAGAGTTTGAAACTTGTTAAGTTTGTTACGTGATCTAACTCCTCGATACAGCTCTGAAAGAAAATGATAGAAAGGTCCCAAATGACTTCAACAAAAACAGTTGGAGAAGGGAAATAAAAACCTCTTTGAAAATTGATGGTACGTGAAGATAAAAACTTATAGAATAAGTTTAACCAGTGATTGACTATAACATACTCAAAACATTTGAACAGAACTGGTTTTAGCTTCAGAAAAGCATTTACATCATTATTTGGGCTGGATATATTATCAGGTAGCTGTTTTGAATTCTAGGAAAATCCACATTAGCTACAAATGTCCAACAGACAAGTTAACTAAGGAGGAAAAAAAAAGTCATACAGAGGTAAAAATTTTATTTTCTAATCAATCTGCAGCAGAACTTTTTGTATGCGTATACTTGGGAAAAAAAAAAAAAAAAGATGATTCTCTCTGTGTGCTGCTCTGTGTGCAGCTCATTAGAAAAAAACCACACTTACAAATTGACTTCTCTGGGAAAGCTCAAATTCATCATAATAATGGTGATAATGTGGGGTTCATTCATTGTGGCTCAGAACAAATGATGCCTCACTGCGTCAGTTTAATTCTCTGTGATGTAAGGGTGAGTCACCTCACACTGAAACCCTGCAACCCCTCTTGGGGTCATCTGCTGGAGCAGCAACTTTGATGCCCAGAACACGTGCAAGAAGGGCACATTCAGACAGTATTCCTCAGGAATACACAACTTGTACCAAAAGTCACCTCTGCCCTCCACATCCCAAGCCTCTACAGTCCTCTCTGTGCTTCCCTCCAGGCTACCTGCTCCTAAAAGCCTCTGGTGAGAACTACATGGATAGATTGTTGGTATTCAAGAAGTATCTGCTAAAAGTTTTATTATTCAAGCAAAAGGAGAACTCGGAAGAATAGGCTCAAAATTGTCTTAATGTGGACAAATATTACCCTTGCTTTGCCATGGGTAAAACCAACTCATCTAAAAAGCAGACAGCAGTTGTTTCTCACCTTTAATGGAAAAGTAAAAGTTACTGTTGTCGTCACTATTCTTTTTCTATGAATTTGGCAATACAACTGTTCATCTACTATCGACACAGATGCTCTTTTTCACTAATACTCTTTTAGTTTTATCTTCTTCGTGGAAGAGAACTGTGATAGAACTTTGAGGTTTGACACGTATTTGAATAAAACATGAAAGGCTGAATTAAAATAGTGGCATAGTTTTACCAGACTTGAATTACTTGAAAGATATTTTACTTACATCATACCCGCACAATTTTAATTGCTTGAGATAAAGACTTATTTTCCTTACTCCTGGAAATAATATTGCCATATTAATAGGCTGTGAATTGTGTGCTGACATTTTGTAAAAAGTGAAAGATTAATCGGGGTAAAAAATTCCCAGTAACACACGATTTATGAGGGAAGCAAGCTCACAGAGTCTACCATTGTATGAGTTCTAATTATAATTACAAAATATGATTTAGGTTGGCATCTGAATCATGGGAGCCCAGTTTTTTAAAGTCTGCAACATCTTAGTCTGAAGCCATAATGCACTATGAAAAATCCCTATCATAATACATTATTTCCTGGGTTTCTAATAGCTTGTTGTGTCAATAGTAGAACACCATTTTCAAACTTTATACTCATGAAACTTATCAGATGCAAACTCAACTTGCGATAGATAAACTCTGAAAGCAGAGTTCACAAAATTATAGCTAATCTCTGAGACTGAATTGCATATATGTTATCAAATGCATATCCTTCGCCCAAAAATACTATTTTCCTGAATCAGGTGTCATGGCATTCACATTAAGTCAGAGTAAAATGCTCTGAAAAATTAAAAGGGGAGGTGCTTTACAGCAATTTTTCAGTAATGATAAAGTAAAGCAACACAAAACATGCAAATAAGCCTGAGGTCATTAATGTTTATAAATATGTAAAGGGTAACTGTCAGGAGGACGGAGCCAGGCTCTTCTCTGTGACATCTAATGACAGGAAAAGGGGCAATGGGTGCAAGTTGGAGCATAGGAGGTTCCACAAAAGCATTAGGAAGAACTTTTTCGCTGTGAGGGTGATGGAGCACTGGCACAGGCTGCCCAGGGAGGTTGTGGAGTCTCCTTCTCTGGAGACATTCAAAACTGCCTGGACACGTTCCTGTGTGACCTACTCTGGGTGATCCTGCTCTGGCAGGGGGTTGGACTAGATGATCTTTCAAGATCCCTTCTAACCCCTAATATTCTGTGATTCCGTGTCCTCCAGCTTTATAAACAACACCATACTGAGCACACTTAAGTGACATGGTCCCTTCTGTCTCGTTTCTGTGTCCCTTTCAGCTTGAAGTCCATAGCAATACCATCTTCCAGCTATCACACAAGTCAACCAGGGCTGAGCTCAGTCAGGGCCGAACAGAAAATTTCTCAGCTCATGAAACCAAAATGAAAGTCATGCTGGAAACTGAGAAAGTGAAGTTCTTCTTTCAAAGCCATGTTTAGGCAAGTGCCTCAGTATGTTGAGGCCACAGGATCAGTGGCCACTACTTAGTCCTTGTAGTAGTGTTGAGGTGGAGATACACATTACACACTAAGAAATATGTACTTAAGACAGAATAGCAGATAAAGTCTGTGGAGTGTTTGGGATACTCCAGAACAAAAGTTGCAGCACTAATTGCATAGGTAATTTTTAGCCTTAAAAACAAATCGGGAAATAACTAGACTAGCAGTGGACATAATACTTAGAGCTTTACAAGAAGACTGCACTGTTAATCCCATTGAAAGTGTAGCAGAAAAATTTCCAAGGCTATATTTTTATTCAGGTTTTCATTCTGTGCTGGCTTGGGAATTAGAGCCCTTAACCAAAAAATTTTCTTTCCCTGCCTGAAGGGGTCCATGTTCTCTAAGGCATCCAAGACAGACAAATATTATAGAGGTGACTGTTAGGGAAAAAAAAACCAAAACCAAAACAAAACTTGTGTGCTAAAAGTTGGAAAAAGTATACAATTCCACTATAAAACTATTTAAAAAAACCCCAAACACCACTAGATATAGCCAGAAAATGTGTAACAAAATAAGCATTTACTGTTTAAAGTTACTGCCTAACAAGGCATAAGTAATCCTGTTTTCTTTCTTGAAGACATCTAAAATCTCACCATTCTTTTTTTGTGAAATCTTATAAAGTGATTAGTAATCTTACAAGAATAATTACTAAATAATACTAAGAATTAAAAGACTGGCATAAAGAATCAATTGTAGTTTGATGAGGGAAAGTGAACGTACAAACAAGACAAGGGGTTTGCTTTGTTTTGATGTAAGGTTGAAAAAAATACTGATTTGTCAGTGAAGCATCTTTCATGGTGAACATTAGCTACGGTCGCACAATAGCACAGCAGATAGTATCTGTTACCTTATAATAAGGTAAATAAACCCCATTAAAAGTCTTTTTTGGCATCATCCATCACACTAGGCAAGCTTTGAAGATGTACAGAAAAACTACAATCAAAGCAGTGTAAATTTTGGTAAAAGATTGAGTCATCCTTCAAGACTAAAAATTAAAACGGAGTTGTTGATGCCTCAACAGCTCTGTGCAGCACTGTGCGGCAGGTTTGATACAGAATGTCTTTAGAACACCTTTGACATTTTTGCCCTACTTATGCCTTAATTAAATCCAGCAATATTTGTCATGAAATCACTCAGCTACAGGTACCAGGACATTTCAGATCAAAGGAACTATTGCTCTGGGAAAAGCTATGGGCCCTCGTGCTTAGCAGTCTGTCTCTGGAAGCATTTTGCCAAGGCAAAGGGAGAGCTGAAGCGCCCCGCACAGCCGGGGTGCTGTGGGTGACGCAATGTGGCAGGGCAGGCATCCTCTCTAATTATGCCTCTGAATCACTTCCACTGAAGATACAATTTCTACTGTCCCTCTTCTTTCCACATATAAAAAGGAAAATCTTCCTGCTTGTTGCAGAGTGAAGCTAGCAGGATAAAATTCAAGCACCAAATACAACAAGAGAGATTTTTAGATGACGAAGCAAATTGTTTCCATGTACTTACTGCTGTCAGTGTTTTCTATGCAGTCACAATACTGCTAGGCAGGGACACAGACTGCATGATCTCATGTCTCTGTATCCATCAACAACAGCAGATCCCCAGCATGCAAAGACAAGGTTGTTTGAAATTAGCTTATTCTCAAACAGCTACAAAAATAGGTGTAATTATTTTAAATCAAAAAATTAAAGTCTTTGTAATGTCACTTAACAAGCACTTTCAAATTAATGTATGTTGCAAAACCCACCCAATAAAGCAATGTCTTGAGGCAATCAAAGGTACCTTTTTTTACTATAGTACTTGAGCATGAAAGACAGCACTTGGTCTTGGAGCACTGAAACAGCTGCTCAGTGCACAAAGAAGCTGTTGTATTCCAGGACAGTCTCACTTGTTTAGCTGAGTCCCCTTGTGCTGATTAAATTAGCACTGCTGGAAAATGTAAATGACCGAAAGAGACACTGTGCATTTTGCAAAATTACATTGTGCAAAATATGTGGGCTTACATAATATGTTTCAACAAAGAAATAAAATGCTCCTGTTCCCAGGAGCTCTAGGCAGGCAGATGGTGGGTACTCCAGCAAGATCATGCACTTCGCCTGCAGAGAAGCGATGCCCTCAACCTCTGGGGAAGAGACTGCTGCTGCACTTCTGTAATACCACAGTCTGCTGATCCACAGCACAAAACACAGGATTACAGCTGGACTAGAACTGCTCACTGTGCATCCCTAGGAGCAGGAAGGTGTCACAAGAGGGGACAAAAACGAGATGACAGGGTTCTAGGTTCACTTTGTTACCCTTTAGGCACATTGTCCCCATGGCTGTGATCTCCTGGACTGAAATCAATACAGTCTGGAGTTCAGAAGTATGCTTAGTTGTTTCATACAGAATTCATCACATTTTCACAGTTGTTACTTAATTAAAAGAGAAAACTAGTGGGCTAAAATCACGGGACAATAAAGAACTTGGCAAGCCACTGAGGTGTGGATTAATAGCTTCACACTTCCAGCTTTATCTGTGCATGTTAAGGTCAGTATCAGTGTGCATATGGTACAGAGCTATTAAAAGTGCCTCAGATACGAGTACTGTTAAGGAGGATGTTCCTGCAGTTCCACCTGCCTTTCTCTGTTGAGACTTTGATGCACACCTCATCAGATATTAGATCTGTACTTCCCTGATGCCATTTCCTTCTTCCAGTGTACAGACCCTATATACTATAAGATTTACACCATATAAGAAATGTCAGCAGCCAATTTGCCATTTTTTTTTACAGCTTGAAAACATTAAACTAGCATGCTTAGATAATGTACAGATTTATGTTTTTAAAACAGGAGGGCAGTAAAAATTTTCTGTTTCTCTAAGACTGCCATAAAAAAAAGAAAACAATAAAGAGCCAGATTCTTGGATCCTTATGCAGCTATGGTGAAGAAAACCTGTTCTGCTCATGGACTCTCTTCTACCCGTATAAAGAGAGAAACAGAACTTCAGCAGTTGGCTTCAATTATTTTACCTATATGCATTTTGAAACACTTGTGTGAGGCCTTCTGAGAAACATACTGATGGATTTAGGTTTCATATACAGAACGCTAATGTGCGAGTTAGATTATTTATTCATCCTATACTAATAAGCTCAAATAATGCTTATGCCAGAGTAGGTCTGCATTCAGATTTTGGGGTGTAAGGTGTCAGAGCACAGAAAATAGAAATGCACCTGAAGGTTTACACTTAGTGACTCTGCAAGTCTTTCAGTTGCTTTAGGAGGATAGAAGAAGAAGGGTGATAACACAGGAAGAAACAATGACTTTTCTATGCATATTTCAGGCAATAAATAAACCATACAATTCACTGCATTTAGGAAGGAGATGTTTTGTTTCAGGAGTCTTTCCAGACTGAAATGTGCCAAGCATTCATTTTGAACATTGAGGATGCTTTATGAAGGCTCCCTGAGCTGCCGAGTGATCCCCCTAAATCATAAGTTAGTTTACTTGACAGAAGAAGCAAAAGACTGCTTTGGACTTACTCTATTTGAAGTTCTTGGAAACTGCATGGATATGTGAAAAGATGATGCGGTTTGAGGATCAACATTAATAGATAGCATGTTCTAACTATTGGCCTGTTCTGAGCCGTTCTGATAAGCAGTTAGTTATCCTTTGGCCTGAAACGTTGGACATATTAATAATGAAGAACTCTGAACAAAAGCTTGAATTGATGCTTATATTAATTAGCTCGGTGAGGTAGCCTGAGTAATTTAAATCTGTGAGTCTTCAGTTCAGAAAAGTCCAATTCACTATTTAAGAAATCCAATTCACTGCTTAAGGCCATGAAATGTATAAAGACATCCTGTCTCAGACTGCTTTCTTTCTCTTCCTTTTGCTCTTTAAGCTTCTGAATATCTTTTCTTTTACCATGAATTCCAGTTTCCTTCTGGCTTTTCCTTGTATCCATTTCCTTCCCCTATTACCCTCTCGCCTTGCCTTGTCCATCTCTCCTCTCTTTTTTTGATGCTCTCCATTCCTGTTCACTTTCCAGCTGGTAACTGGTCTGCCCTAGGGGTGTGAGTGGTGGGGTGAGCACCAGACACACCTCTCACACCAATTCCACCCCAGAGGATGAGGTATCTGAAGCTCTTGATGTCCCAAACAAGGAAGAGAATACAAGTACTAAACAGGTCTGTATAGATCTGCATGAACCTAACACATCTGTGTCCTTATAGTTGTTTCATGCAACAGTTGTCAGAGCTACTGCAATACTTTATAAAGCAAAAAAGATTTACATATGTCTGTATCAGTCTGGTACAGGTAGACCAGCCTGAAGACTTTCAGACTACAACACTGAGCTGGAAAAATTGCTCTTGCTTGCAATTAAAGAACAACATAAACAAAACATCAGTTAAACCCTCTGTTAATAATCAAATATTTTTGCAGAAATTTGGCAGATGAAGTCACTAAGCCACTTTCCACCATATCTGAGAAATTGTGGCAGTCTGGAGAGGTTCCCACTGACTGGAAAAGAGGAACTATAACCCCCATCTTCAAAAAGGGGAAAAGGGAGGATCTGAGGAATTATAGGCCCGTCAGTCTCACCTTTGTGCCTCGCAAGATAATGGAGCAGATCCTCCTGGAAAAGCTGCTAGGGCACATGGATATACAGGAGATCATTGGTGGTAGCCAACATGGTTTCACCAAAGGAAAATCCTGCCTGAAAAACTTCTTCTACGAAGGTATTACAGTGCCAGTGGATACGGGACGTGAAACTGTCATCTGTGTGGGCTTGTGCAAAGCATTTGACACTGTCCTGCACAATATCTTGGTTTATCAACTGGAAGGACATGGGTTTGATGGATGGATCACTTGATGGATAAGGAATTGGCTAGATGCTTGCATTCAAAGAGTTATGATCAATGGCTCAATGTCCAGGTGGAGACCGATGACGAGTGGTGTACTGCAAGGATTGGTATTGGGACCAGTGTTGTTTAATATCTTTGTTGGTGACATGGACAGTGGGATAGAGTGCATCCTCAGCAAGTTTGCCGATGACACCAAACTCTGTGGAGTGGTTGACATGCTGGAGGGAAGGGATGCCATCCAGGAGGACCTTGACAGGCTTGAAAGGGAGGCTCATGCCAACCTCATGAAGATCAACAAGGCCAAGTGTAAGGTCCTGCACCTGGGTCGAGGCAATCCCAAGCAAATATAGACTGGGTGGAGAGCAGATTGGGAGCCACCCTGATGAGAAAGACTTGGGTATGTTAGTTGACGAGAGGCTCAACATGAGCTGGTAGTGTGTACTCACAGCCAAAAAGTGAACTGTGTCCTGGGCTGCATCAAAAGGAGTGTGATCAGCAGGTCGAGCGAGGTATTTCTCCCACTCTGCTCCGGTGAGACCTCATCTGGGATACTGTGTCCAGTTCTGAAGTCCACAGTACAAGGAGTATGTGGATCTGCTGAAGCGGGTCCAGAGGAGAGCCATGAAGATGATTAGAGGCCTGGAGCACCTCTGCTATGAAGAAAGGCTGAGGGAGTTGGGGTTATTCAGCTTGCAGAAGAGAAGGCTCTGGGGTGACCTAATAGCAGCCTTCCAATACATGAAAGGGACCTACAAGAAAGCTGGTGAGGGGGTTTTTACAGGGGCCTGTAGTGATAGGACAAGGGGCAATGGCCTGAAGCTGCAATAGGGTAAATTTAGATTACATATAAGGAAGAAATTCTTCACCCTGAAAGCAGAGAAGCACTGGAACAGGCTGCTCAAAGAGGTTGTATATGTGCCATCCCTGGAAATGTTCAAGGCCAGGTTGGATGAGGCTTTGAGAAACCTGGTCTAGTGAGAGAGAGGTGTCCTTGCCCACAGCAGGAGACCTGGAACTAGATGATCTTAAAGGTCCCTTCCAATCTTAACCATTCTACGATTTTATGATTTTATCTAAAGCATGCCGGTTTAAATCCACTACCAGCTTTCTATATCAAAATGGTGATCTCCTGACAGGCAATTTTTAGCTCTGAGGAACTCCTGGTTTAACTGAGGTGAGGGAAGTGAAAATCACATTTTTCCCACCAAAAAACATTTCAAGAGGTTTCTGAATGTGTAATGTTGGTCGAAGTTTGGAGCAAATTATTGGAAAGCCTGTCTGGCTGTTCCAAGTATGACTTCAGTTGAAGCTGTGATCTTATTCACAACGTGAATTCAGAGATGGTCCACAAAGGCCTCTGGTTTTTGGTGTTTTAATTAAACAAATAGAGGAGAGACATTTCAAAGAAAACTGAATAGGGTAGTCTCTCCTGTACTGCAGTCTACAAGCATCTTACTAATCCAAACACATTGGGTGGTTTGTTCGTTTTTCTTAAGGAAAAACATAAAGGGTGCACTAATTCACCAGCTGTCATAGAAAACCTGGCAGATGCCTTAATTCAGAATGAGAATAGTCAATATATAGCATTAACAGCTTTTTCTAGTTGGACATATTTCAGTGATAACGGGAATCCTATACATCAAGGAAAAACAAAAGGAAAGCTTATATTTGAAGGCACTGCCAGCATTGTAGCATCTCCAAAAAGTTATTGACTAATCCTGCAGGCTTTTGTGAGTAGTTAAAGAGAAGATATATCTATTTTAGCAAACAGTGCGGTTCAAAGGCAGTAGACTGGTAGAATGACTGGCTGAGGACCTAATATCTAGGCGGCACGTGCTTTATGTCTGTTATGTAGTACTTGTTCTAGTCTAATCCCATGGACTCAGTGACCACTCAGAGCTGGTCACTTCCTGGGTTATCCTCATCCAAAACAAACCAAAACAGTGGCCTGTGAGATTGATCTGCAGGATGAACTAAAATGCAACAAAGTAGGGACAATCAGAATATTTACCTCAGAAGAACTTTTATGATCTGAATTGAAATGCCACAATATGAGAGAACAAGTCTTATGAGGAGTGGCTGAGGTACCTGGGGTTTTTTAGCCTGGAGAAAAGGAGACTGAGGGGAGACTTTATCACTCTTTACAATGACCTGAAATGAGGTTGTGGGGAGAGAGGGGTCAGTCTCTTCTCCCAGGTAACAAGTAATAGGAGAAGAGGAAATGTCCTCAAGTTGCACCAGGGGAGGTTTAGACTGGAAAATTTCTTCACTGAAAGGGTTGTTAAACACTGGAACAGGCTGCCCAGGGAAGTGGTTGAGTCACCATCCCTGGAGGTATTTAAAAATCATACAGATGAGGTGTTTATGGACATGGTTTAGTGGTGAACTTGGCATTGCTAGGTTAATGGTTGTCGTCAATGATCTTAAAAGTCTTTTTCCAAGCTAAACGACTCTACAATTCTGTTTGTTTTCTTGCTGACTGCCATCAATATGCTGAGTTCGGAAGAAAAAACTGCACGAACGTAGATTTTATCTCCTCATCCAACAGGTGTGGACGTGTAATGTAAAGTATGCCTATACATATTTCACTCAGTGTTTTAACGAAAGCAGTGACTAAAGCAGGTTTTAATATATTCATATTCTTTTCAGTAACAGTTCAGAGGGATTTACATTATGATCATTATACAAATTTGATTAATTTGTGCTGGGAATAAATCACTATCCATTAATAAATTAGAATTGTTTTGGTAACATAAAATTAATTTCTCATTGCAAATAGCTTTATCTTGATTTTATCAATTATATTTTTACACTATACTAATGTATACATCTTTCTTTTGACTCTGTTCTACAGGCAACATGTAAAGGTTATCTCTTGCCTTAACAAGTCCTACTTTCAGTTTGTTTAAATAATAATAATTATTATTATTATTATTAATATTATTATTACAACAACACTAACCATCATCATCCATGTATTAATTTGTGCCCAAAATAGAATATCGCAAGGGGGAAAAAAGGACGTGTTTTGGGATAGGAGCCAACTACTACACCACAAAAAAAAAGAAAAAAATCCTGAAAAATACTGGATATTATGACTAATTTATTCAGAGGTTCAGATTCAAAGTAGCCAGGCTGCCAAAGGCTACTGAAACAATGAGCGGGTTAGAAAAATGTCACTGAGCAATTTGTTTGTCTGTAAACACGGAACTGAACATAAGACAGATTTAGTATTACTTTACTTTTAATTGTATGTTTTAAGGCAAATTACTGAATTTCTGCATCACAAATTCTGTGAATTTGGAAGAATTACACAGAAGTCAGATCAATCATTTGTTGGTTGCAGATTTGGAAAGCTCAGAAACCACTTCCAAGACAGGCAATTGCATGCAGTTATGTTTTAAGATTACACAAATTAATTCTTCATGTTCAAGGTCAGAAAAAAAACCAGTAGATCATTTAGTCTGCCCTCCCACATCTTGCAGAACATGGTATTTCAGCTAATGACCCCCATATTAAGACTAATTATTTATGTTTGCTGCAGCACTATCCAGAAAGTTCTATCAACTTGAGGGTGAGAAAAGATCACGACTCCCAACTTTCTCTGATAATTACTTGCCCTCGATCTGCCTTAATTTTAATTTGAATGTCTCTCACATCGGTTATCACTTCTTGACTAGAATACCTCTCGACAAAAAACAGCTCCATGAAAAAAAAAATGTGTACACTGTCAGTGAAGCCACTTTCTTTTTTTCTTTTTTATTCTTTTTTTTTTGCCCCTGTTACTGTTGAGCTGAACAAACTGAGTGACTGAATTTTTCTGGGTTTACATCTCTTGGATGTTTTCCCCTACAGCTGATTTCTAATTTGCCAACATCATGTCTGAAGAAAAGAGAGGGGAGCTGCAAACAACTGCATCGTTGGGAGTTTAATGTTCAGTTACACGAGCTAACTGAGAACAGCTCTGAGCTCTTCTGAAGAGCTGCCTATAGAACACTGTATATTTAAGCCTATTTCACTATCAGAACAAGAAAGCTTTCAGTTGTAATGCTCTTCCAATTAGCACTCATGGGTCTCAGAAAAAGAGAAAGTACAAGACAACTATTTAGGGAAAGGAAATGTGGAACTACAAAACAACTCTTCAATGGCATCGGTGACCAGTACAAAATATGCTTTAAGCAGCTGTTTGAAAAGACAAAAGTATTTAGTGTGACTTTAAGTTCAGGCACTAAAATAGGAGGGGTAAGTCTATATATTTTTTGCTAATTTGGGCCTAGAAAAATGTGGCAGGTAAAAAGGAAAGACAAAAGCTGAAGTAAGATAAAAAGAAAAAAGTTTGCAAGAAAGAATAAAGTCTTAAACACTATTTCCTCTATGAAGACTGGACTTTCACCTTTCTGCTCAAATAATTTTGAAGTATCCACTCTACATTAACTCATATATTTCCATAATTTTCATCTTCTTGCCTGAAGTTAATTGGTACTCTCTGTTATGTTCCTGTTCATTACATTTATTGTTATTATTTTTATTCTGTATTATGTTGATTATTAAACTGTTGTTATCTCAACTCACAAGGTTTTTTTCACTTTTAGCCTTCCAGTTCTCTTCCCCCCATCCTACTAGGTGGAGAGTAAGCGAGCGGCTGGGTGCTGCTTAGTTGCCAGCTGGGGTTAAGCCACAACAGTAGGAAAATAACACATTGCAACTAAATAAGGAAATAGGTGTTTGGGTACATAATAATAATTGAGATTCTCCACTCCTCAATTTCTCTTCAGTAGACATTTAAACAAATTGAAAACAAATATAAAACTATGACCCTAACATTCTATGATTCTATGATCCTGGTCTATTCATACACACTTTGAATTGTACATGTAAAGAGGAGGCCAAGAGGAAATCAGTTCCTTTTCATTTTTAACAGTTCTGCTATTATTAGCCTACATAATAACAGAGATAGATTGAAAGCCACAGAAGACAGATAATGGGACATTACACAATATTAAGTGATAAACTGTAAGCAATCAAATCATTAAGGAATATCAGAATATATATATGTGCACAAGGGACAAAGTTAACACTATTCATTCAACCTTAACTAGCATTTCACCACTTCTGAAGGCTTAATTGTCTAACATTAACATTCTGTTTATACTCTAGGGATGTACTTTATACCACTCTTTTTGCTAAGGCAAATGTTACTGTATCTAGGTGGGGTTTTCTGCCCCACCAAAGCACTCTGTAGATAGTTCAAGAGCTGCTATGCTTATAGAGAAAAATTTATACTGCTGATGAATAGAATGAAATAATGGAAAATTATTCTAACAAACACAAGAAGATACTGTATGAAATTTCCAAACACTTTTTGGCACACCATAGAAGACAGAATACTATTCTGCACAGCATGATTATATCAGACATTCTACTTAACATTCTAAATGATTCTTCTAAATAATTTAATGTTCATATCTGTTTTTCTGCAGATCTAAGTCCTTGAAAAAAAGGAAGATATAGCAGTCAGCACCCACAGATGCAGATAATTGATTATCCAGCATGATAATTCTTATTTTTTAATCAATTTCTCTCAGCCTACAGTAACAATAATCTTTCTCTGCTTTTCCTAGACCACACTCTAAGTTATGGCACATGCTTATAATGATGACATGGTACATCAGTCACATTTTTTACATAACTAAGAAATCTTTTCCAGGAATAATGGGAACTCTGGTTTTCTTCTGCACCTGAAAGACTGCTGACCTGGCCAAATAAAGTGCCACTTTTCCGAATTTCTCCTATGGCATAACAGGACATGTAAAATTAATGACACTCCAGCCTGGGCAGATTTTTCTTACAATGTGTTTTTTATCTTGTTTGTAAGCACCACACTAAAAAGTTTTTATTACTCAAGGTCTTGAGATACTTTCCTTCAGCATCCAAAAAAACTACTGATTCCAAAATAAATTGATTTTGCCTTGGTCTCCATAAACAGGTACAATACTTTTGGGATGGTGTGTTATGTTTTACAATACTATGGAAAATGCTCTTTGCTGTAAAGGATTTTCTGCATTTTAAAGAAAAGCATTCGGGCTAGTCCTTCCTCTGAGAAATATGAAGTATCGTTCCCCTTGGACAAGCTTATAAGAGAGAGAAGCTTTTTAAATTTTTGAGGCTGTTTCTCAACCAGGAATTTTATTTATTTGCAGTGCTGGTAGGGTTAAGAAAGAAAGTACTAAATTTAATTTCTAGGTGTTTAATTTTAAAATCTCAATAAGGAAAGCAATAAATATGGCTAGCTTTATTCAATTATTTATAAAATTTAAAAGCATTATTTTAAAACAATCTAAGTTTGGGTTATAAATGGTATTATCATTCAATAACAGTCTTCCATTTATTTCAGTGTCGTATATCTTCAAAAACTACTTTGGAAGATGCTTTTCCTGAAATAAAACGTTCCTTTACAACATATTTTTACGAAAACACAGAGAACATCAGTGAAACATGCAACTAGATTCTTAAAAATAGGATTTCACATATTGTGATGCTGCAGCTGGTCGTTGGGCTTTGAAAAACAAGGATTCCTGGAACAGAGCCAGTTTTGTTACATGCACCATGTCTGCTGCTGGTAAGTGCATTGGAGTTAGAAGGCGTGTGCTAAAAATCAATGGAACTTCTCTTACTTCACTATAGTATGAATGACTTTTCTCTGCAAGAATGAACACATAACAAGTGATAAAAGCCTATAAAAAGACCAATATAGATCCTTAGCTTATGCACGAGAAAGCTAACGTATCCAGTAAAGTATATATACTTTTAAAATAAAACCTTGTTCTCTTTCCATTGTACATTAGGTGGTCAACAAACTACTTGCCTTTTATCTGCTGAAGGTCAGAGTAATGCTGTCCTCCCATCCATAGAATGAAATCAGTTTAAGTATGCACCTCCTGAGCTCTCTAATAAGTTCCTGCTGAGGTGCTATCTGAGAAGATCATTCGCCAGCCTCCGTTTTTGAAACCACCATTTAAAAGAAATTTGTAAAACCAGCATGCCTATGAAGTTGCATTCTGGACCATGCAACTGCTACATTACTTTGTTTGGAAATTCTAATTCTACACCTACCTACAGAAAATGGGTAGAATCAAATTTCACAGATAATCTGCTGCTCTGCTTCACAACCTGTGATTTGCACATGAATGTCTTTCTAGCAAAACATCTCAATGGTGTTTTCACATCAGTAGGGTTCAGCTGCAGCATGCTATACTTTAGCAACAAGAAAATTGTTGCATTGTTAAAGAAAGACTTTTTAAAATGATTTGATGAATCTTAGAAACATCTTGTGGATTCCTTCTAACAGGATTTTTACTCTAACTACAGCAATACAATCCTTGGTTTGCTTTAAGGCAATCACTTTACAATCTCATAGATTCAGCTGTATAAACATAGAAGTATTAGGCTGGTAGCCTAATACTTATTCTCATCAATCAGTTTGCTTTTCACTGTACTTTTTTCTTCCAATGTAAGAAAACATTGTAGCTCTTACACTGAATAATCCTGAATAAAAATACTACATTTATAAAAAAGGAGAATGACAGTTACAGAAAAAAAGGTATTATGCGTCTAAATCAAATTATTTTTATTCTATTTGCTATCCATTTGTTTTTGTCCCCACTTCCTATACTTCTCATCTTTCACTTCTGTATTAATAATGAAGCAGGGCCTGATGGAAATTTACTAGCTAAAAGCCTTTTAACAAGCAGCAGCAATGAACTATGTAAAAACTGTATTGTGAGATGGATGTGTACGCACATTGTAATACTTTGAGCACTTATCTCTGAGAAAGAAATGCAAGGCGACTATGAGGTAAACAGGCACAGGGTGCCTCAAGACTGCAGACCTTGCTTGTCAGCCACGACAAGTGAGTACAGGCTATAGTTCACAAAAAAAAACCATGATGATGAAGAGGAGGATGAAGTAAATGGCCACCAGATGCCTCTGAAGCCCACCAAGAGACTATAATCATAGAATGTTAGGGGTTGGAAGGGACCTCGAAAGATCATCTAGTCCAATCCCCCTGCCAGAGCAGGATCCCCTAGGTCAGGCCACACAGGAATACATCCAGGCAGGTTTTGAGGTTTTGAAAGTCTCCAGACAAGGAGATTCCACAACCTCTCTGGGCAGCCTGTTCCAGGGCTCTGTCACCCTCACAGTAAAGAAGTTTCTCCTCATGTTGAGGTGGATCTTCCTATGTTCTGACTTAAACCCATTATTTCTTGTTCTATTGCTGGACACCACTGAGAAGAGATTGTCTCCTCCCTCTTGACACCCACCCCTCAGATATTTATATACATTAATTAAGATCCCCTCTCAGCTATCTGCTTTCAAGGCTAAACAGCCCCAGTTCTCTCAGTCTCTCTTCACAGGAGAGATGTTCAAGTCCCTTAATCATCCTTGTAGTTCTCCGTTGGATTCTCTCCAGTAGGTCCCTGTCTCTCTTGAATTGGGGAGCCCAAAACTGGACACAGGATTCTGGGTGTGGTCTCACCAGGGCAGAGTAGAGGGGGAGGAGAACCTCCCTAGACCTGCTGGACACACTTTTCTTAATGCACCCCAGGATCCCATTGGCCCTCTTGGCCACAAGGACACATTGATGTCCCATGGACAACTTACTGTCCACTAGGACTCCAAGGTCTTTCTCCACGGGGCTGCTTTCCAGCAGGACATCCCCTAATCTGTACTGGTGCCTGGTGTTATTCCTCCCCAGATGCAGGACCCTACACTTGTCCTTATTGAACTTCATGAGGTTCCCCTTTGCCCAGCTCTCCAGCCTGTCCAGATCTCATTGGATGGCAGCACAGCCTTCCTGTGTGTCAGCCACCCCTCGCAGTTTTGTATCATCAGCAAACTTGCTGAGGGTGCACTCTGTCCCCTCATCCAGGTCATTGATGAAAATATGCGGGAGCAGGTGGTAACTTACGATAATGAGTTCTCAGAAAATAATGAATATCTCAATAATTTCTCAGAAATACCATAGATATATATGTATAACCCGCATGTAAGCTATGCATCTGACTCTCTACATCACACACATTAGGTGGAGCGATCCCCCCTTTGCTCAGCGCTTCCACAAAGAATACCTGCTTAATAGTCACCAAGACTATTGACTCCTGATTCCAGTTTTTCACAGCATCAATAGCAAAAAACTAGAACTCTATGTGGCTCTATTATCCGCGAGGGTACAGACTTCAGATTCCCCCTCACAATTCCTTTATGACAATTTCAAAATTGAATACACACATTTTTGATGCAAAAGGTGTTTAACCCTCCGAAGCCACAAATTTCAATGAGCTCAAAGGGGCAGAGAGATAGTTGGTACTTGGCTGCTTTCTGTGGCTGGGGACACCACCCCGGATATTTGCAATTCTTGCAATGGTCCTTATTCCCTTTCCTTTTTTCACTGTTGTACACTACTTACTTTCACTCTGTTTCAGTTTTTAATTTCTTAAAGGTCTCCCTGATGTTGTTTTGAACTGTTAGGGAATTAATGTTACGGATACTGGAAAAGGAAAACTAAAATGGAAAAGAACCGCTGAGGATGAGGGATTCATGACTCTCACAGCCCCACTCATCTTCCATTCTTCACTAAATGGAAAGAAATTAGCATAGAAGAAATACGATTCCTCTTTAGCTATCTAAGAGTCAGACATCCAGTCTGAACTAGCCATTTGTTCTACCTCTGCAACTAATACAGAGAGATGGGTACCACCATCCAATACTGAAACAGATGTCTGAGATGGAAGAACGACTGTTTTGGACCGCCTATTTCTTTCCAGTGCCAACAGAGGGGCTGACATTTATATGCCTAACTTTTGCAGGCTTAAACTGAGAGAAGACATCCTGCCCAGCATCTCTGGAGCACGCAGTGGAGCAGCAAGAGCTTGATGCAGCTACAGCAGCTCAAAGCTGGGCTCATGTTCCAAGTCCCACTAACCACAGCCATGCAGGGTGAGAGTAGGCTGCTTGGCTGTAGACATACCTTTAGATAGGAAAAAATGGAAGTGGGATGTGAAGTCCCACTTCTCCAGTAAGGAAAAAAAAAAAAATTGAAAAATATTGAGTCTAGGCTAATGTAAAAACCCATGACACTGGTATTTAGAAACCAAAGCATCTTATAAGACTGCCCATAGTGAAAGTTTTGCTCTCTCCACTTCTAAACTTTCTACTAACAGACTCACCACTCCTTCCAACACATTTTCCCCTGTGCCCCTCCAACATTTTGGCATAATTACTAATTAGATTTCATGATGGGACAGTTAGTTTCCTAGCCAAACTAGAAATAAAAAAAAAGCCAAAGTATCCATCAATCGCAACTTCAAATTTCTTTTTAGAATACCATATGGAAGTGAATAAGCTGTTAAAGGTTTTTCCTCTGTTGTACTGAGAATATCACTTTGATTCCTTACCTGACTTAGGACACAATATTGACAAAGTGACACAGAAACTCAGACCATTCAATAATTCTTTTCAAGCATCTATTAAAATGTTAAACTTGCTTACAAGACACTACATAGCCATGTGACCAAAATCAGAATTTGATTCTATATCTGTATGGATTAATCTTCCAGAACATTTAATTGAAGAAATTGAAAGCAAAAATACTGCTGGACACAGAAGTGCTATTTTCCAGAGAGCATCAGGAACGTTCAATAAAGTAGCATATGGATGCATTTTATCCTATCAAAAAATAATGTTAGAAATTGTCTCTAGAGTAGAAACTCAAGGGTCACTTGAGAATCCATTAGAAGTTGTTTTAGAAGGGGTGGAAAGTGAGGTATTAAAAGAAATAAAAAATGTATGAGGTCTAGTAAGTCATCTTTCCAGTTCCTTAGCTTCTAACCTCTTCTTCAAACCTTAAAACCCGTTATTTTTCTATAGAAGCTTCTGGCAGAAAGAATGATTTTCAAATCGAGGTATTCTGCACTGCAACCATTTGCTGCTAACAAAAAATGTTTCTGTAGTGACCCATGTATGACTCAACCACCATTCTTTGCCTTTTACAGCAAAACTATTTTTGCAGTGTGCTTCTGGCAGGAGTATGGTGATTTAGATGACACAGTACAAGTTTATAATATTAACTTCAGTTCATGGTCTGTTGCACCAGGAACACCTATTAAAATTACTGTACATACCAGCACAGAGAAAATAACTTGTTGAAGGCTTACGAAAATCCTTGGCTGATTTGTTGCTTTCTACCTTCTGAATAGTCAAACACTCACAACAGCCATATCCTTGGATTTGAAGCATCTATGGCCTCATAGCATGACCATTCCAGTGTTTTAACTACATTATAATCCTTTATTTCTGCAAGTATTTACCACATGAAATGTCTTAAACTAAATACCTCATAAAAAAAATCTTAAGTACACAACACAAGCACAAAACACTGACAAATGGAAGACGTTCCTTAAACAGACTAAAAAGGAGTGACTACTTGCATAGAATTTCCAAGTCAGATAGAAAGATGTGAGACTATGGATTAATGCATAAAACACAGGCTGCTGTGAACAAAGCTAAAACATACCAATTCTGCATCTGAATGACTCATGCTAACATCACTTGACCTGTCTCCTGGTGTCCCTTTCTCCAGCTGGTGCCACCAGAAGGAGAATATATATATCTCATGGTATGAAAGAACTATTGTAAACCATGTACAGGTCCTTATTTCACTTTATAAATGCATATTATGTATGATTTAACATACTTCAGTGTGTTGTAGTTTAGGTACAAAAAAATCAAAACAACTGAGATTCCCAAAGCAAAGCAGCACCCTCAGCCCAGAAGCATTTGCTTCATGGTTTGAAATTTCTCAGGCCCATACATTTAGTTCATGACCAGGGTGGCTATGCCTGGGGAGGAGTCTGAGATCCTAAAAAAGCTATATCTGGATCTAGAAATTAGATGGGAGTAAAAATCCCTTGCTGAGGTGTACCTAATACATTCTGTCTTTCACATTTTGGAGATTAAAATAATAACTGCTTCCAGTAGTTCTCCCTCCTTGTACTTTACAGAGACAATTGGGTTGCTCAGCTCTGTCTGCAGATTCTGCTCTTGGGATTAGGGGCCTAAAATGTGAAGACTACCCTGCAAGTACGTAAAAGATTTAATAGAACTGACTCTAAACAGGTCTAATCAAGCTTTCTTTTGCAAAAGGAAGGACAGAGTTACTGAGAATTTTCTGTAACTTCTGATGTTGCATCTGTAAGTCCTTCAACCACGTGTTTATGAAGGACTCCCCTTCCTCCCTTTGTCCCCAAGAGATTATCATTAATTTTATTCCAGTGTTCCACTTCCACAACTAATTGCCCCACAACACAGGAAACAGACATTCCTCACCATCATCCTATCACTAAGAAGAACCAAGGTTTATAGTTCTGATGCTGGCTCAAATTTCTACTACTCATTTTTTTCCTGGAAGGCAGGCCTCCTTGACAGGGTATTCCTCAGTCCTCCCAGAAGATATTCTGCCAACAATATTTTATTTTCAGAAGTTTGTGCAGAGCTGGAAAGCTCTCATTTGAATTCTAGCACAAAGAGCCATGGTCTCCCACTATGGGCTGTTGGCATCCAGAACAGCCACTTTGTCCACTTGTTATCAAAACTAATTCCACTAAAGCCAATCAAATGACACAGATGCTGCATACGTAGGTAATAAGCACTGGAAAATAGGGGTAGTGTCTAAGGGTCTTGCGTTGAGTTTGCCTGGCTGGATTTCAGTGGTGGGGGACGGTGCTGCAGGAGTGGCTTCTGCAAGAAGCTGTTAGAAGTTTCCCCTAAGTCTGACAGAGCCAATGCCAGCCAGCTCCCAAGATGGACCCGTTGCCAAGGCTGAGCCTGTCAGCGACGACAGGAGAGGAACGCCTCTGTGAAAACGTATTTAAGAAATGGGGAAAAAAGAACTGCGCCACACAACGACTGGCAGAGAGACAGAGGAGTGAGAATATGTGAAGAAACCAAGGTCAGTGAAGAAGCAGGGAGGGGAGAATGTGCTCCAGGCACCAGAGCAGAGAGTCCCTCAGGTCACGGTGAAGACTATGGTGAGGCAGGCTGTCCCCCTGCAGCCCATGGGCAGGGTGCAGATGTCCACCTGTAGCCCGTGGAGGACCTCACACCAGAGTGTGCGGATGCCTAAAGGGCGCTGTGGCCCTGTGGGAAGCCTGTACTGGAGCAGATTGCTGTCAGAGACTGTAGCCCATGGAGAGAGAGAAGCCCACGCTGGAGCAGGCTGGCTGGTGGGACTTTTGTGACACCACAGGGGACTCACGCTGGAGCTGTTTCCCCCTGAAGGACTGCACCCCATGGAGAGAGACTCATGTTGGGGCAGTTTGTGAAGAACTGTCTCTGATGAGAGGACTCATGTTGGAGAAAGTGTGTGAAGATTGTTTCCTGTGAGAGGGACCCCACAATGGCCCTGGAGAAGTGTGAAGAGACCTTCCCCAGAGGAAGAAGGAGCAGTGGAGACAACATCAGATGAACTGACCATAACCCCCATTCCCTGTCCCCCTGCGCCGCTCAGGAGGAGGAGGTGGATAAAATTGAGACTGATGTTAAGTGCGAGAAGAAAGTGTGGGGGAGAAGATGTTATTTTTAAGATCTGTTTTTATTCCTCATTACTCATCTCTGATTTTGACTGTTAAATAAATCTAATTTATTTCCCCAAGACTCAGTCTGTCTTGCCCGGGACAGTAGATGCAGGTGATCTCCCCATCCTTATCTCAAACCATGGGCCCTCCACTGTGTTTTCTACCTGAGAAGGGGGGGTGATGCTCTCATATTGGTAACATAACTGGGCATTCCCATTTTCATGATGAATCAAGTCAGGACTGACTCTAGCAATTTTTTAAGGTTTAAGAAATTTTCTGTGAATTTTCACGGTGGCAGTAAGTTATGCAGAAGCACATAACTTGCAAGCTGAGATTTTGAATCATGATTTTTCATCACCAGATGAGCTGCCATCTAAAAGTAGAAATTTGACTTTTTTTTTGTCAGATATTTTAATGACAATGCTGAAACATATAAAAGACTGAACAAGGCATTTTTTTATTATTTAGAATATATTTTGTATCTAAAAAGCAAACAAAATGACCTATTTGTAAAAATATTAGTATAAAAATATTCAGACATTTTGTGCATGAATAAAACTGTACCTACAGGGTGCATGTAGAATTAAAAACCATGTGGTATTAAAATGCAATTAAGAAACATAATTATGCATTAAACAGAGACAAAAAGACAAGGGATAGCTTAGTGTCTCAGCTGTGGACTAGCCATTGAGGGTAAATGAACTGAATATAGACTCCCCCTTACAACACATTGAAGCTGCAGTCTTTTGTAGAGGTATGTAATTACTGAAGATCTAAGCAGCTGCTCAGAAAAGCTAAAAAGCTGATGTTGGCTAAGCAGTTTATTCACAGTTCTGGATGGCAGCCCTTTAGCTTTTCTCAAGAGATGGCTTCCGTTTTATCTGTATATCTGAGTCAAAAGACTTCTGAGGTGGGTATAAGAGCCAATTCTAAAGACTATTTATTAGAGCTAATACACTGGAATCAGTCTGGATGTTGCAAAGACCGGCTCAGTTCCCTTTCTTCTCCAACCACCACCAAGCCTCACTGCAGGGCACTGGCTGCCCCATGTGCACAAAGTCTATGACAGAAAAGGCAAATTTGTGCAAAAAGAGGTTTAACCCACAGGAGCAGCTTTCTGCTTTCTTCTAAGAAATAAAGCGGATTTGTGTCCGGATCCAAACTGTGAACAACCACATTTAAATGGTGAAGTAACAGTCATTCCACATGGCACCAACTGCAGTTGTCCCAGTGTAAAATGGTGTGTTCAGATTATTTTAATAATTCTCTGTTTGTTGTTGGGGTGTGGGGTTTGGTTTTTTTTGTTATATCGTTAATTTACTGGCATGGTTTCCGGAACCATTAGAACAGAAAAATCTTAAATTAACATATCTGAGCTCTTTTGAAGTTCCAAGAGACATTTCGGAGAGGCATATTTCCCCAGGGAAAAAAAATTATATTCACTTTAAAATGTCCAAACACCAGTATAGATACATTTCTGCTGACAGTGGGTCCATACAAACTGAGAGATGTTTGCGATTTTACATACATGAATAAACTCTCATGACTCCCAATAAGACTAATTATACTTTTTGCATCATACATATTTTTAATCTACTCACCTGCCTAAGAATCTGGTAATTTCTTCCTTATTCATAAATTCATTTAGGAAACAGTGGTGTCTCACCAAGACAGAAGTTCAGGTAAGACCAAAAGATTAATGTTGGAACTAGTGTTATAATAAAAGAATGGCAGCTTATTTTTTCTATGTTTTGTAAATAAAGTTGTGACCTAAATCTCTAAAGTCCAATGTGAAATAATTATTTCTATTTTAACAAGTCTGCTAACACAAATGATAAATCTGATCTGACAACTGGATATTCTTGTGGCATGTTGTTGACTCATGTGTCCTCTAATCTGAGTCACAGGCCAACATTTTGTCATTGTTCTTTAGACAGAAAAAATAAATAGTTGCACACAGAAAATATTCGTCTCAACTCTACATATACTTCTTAGAGTTAAGTTTAATCATCTTCATATTTTCTAAATTTTCTCTTGAATAAGTTTAGTGTAAATAAGTGTAATTTTTAATTCTGTGCAGAAGAGGGAGTCTTACGAAGTACTTTTCCCGAAGGCAATAAAGCTGAAACCCACTGCAGAGCCAACACTGTCTTTCAGTATGGCTCAGTAAGTTATATGGTCTGTGCTATGAATACTAAAATGTTTCCCCAAATAGGTCCCAAAGCAGTAAGAAAATTGCCTTTTTTCTGCATAGCTTCATAACACTTGCTAGCAAAATATGATGGTTCAGTGATGGTTTGCTGTAAACTATGGTTACTAGATCTGTGCAGCCTGAAATAAATGCCAGCTAATGAAGACCCATTTTTCCATGCTGTCGTGCAAAGTGATTTTTTTTCTCATGGTATATATATCTCACTGCAGATCATATTTAACAAAAATTTAAAAAAAAAAAAACAACCAAAAAAAATCAGAAAAATTCCTTTCAGAAATCAAAAAATTAGGTTGCCTTTGAGGTCCAGTGAACTCCTGGCTGTAGCTAATCTAGATGTTTTAAAGAAAAGTGCAACAAAGACAGCACAGATATGATGAGATTACATGACTTTATGTCTGCCTAAATTGTACAGTTGCATACCAACTGGTAATTGCATGCTTCACAAACTGAAGTATGATAGGTTGCAATGTCTTTTGAAAATACATTAAAAAATAGTAGGGTTACTCTGCATTTTTAACCCAAAAGAATTTTGTTAATTTTTAAAATATATAGCTTAAAAGTTTCATTATTCAGTTACTGATGAATCTGAAATTTCTAGCTTCAATCTTCATTGTTACCCTTCATCCTACCTGGGTTTCCTGGCTCATTCCATTCAAAAATGAAAGCATCTAATTTGTGTATTAACAACATGTACATTTTTGTTATGATAGATACTAGCATTAAAAAATTCAGTAATGTCTGTTTATGAAAGTACACTTATTCATGTGTCAAACTGGCTAATAAAAAAAGAACAGAAGCAGCATTTAAAACTGATTTCCTACTTCATTGGTCCTTTCATTCAGATTAAAATTAGCAAAAAGTAATAAGTAAGAAATTATTTCCAGTGTCTGGCAAAATTCTGGTTTCGGTCAGGTGATTCCTACTCTCTCTCTGTTCTCTTGTGCCACATCAGTGATTGCTCATCAGCTGCTTGTTCTTAAGTGGCATATGAACTCACTGCCCTTTACAGAGCACACATAGATTGTTCAAAATTAAAAATTATATATAATTGTAAGGTCTTACTGTCAAGCACTGAACCCTGTAAAATATTTTATTTTATTTTATTTTATTTTATTTCATTTTATTTTATTTTATTTTATTCTTTTTAAAATATAGCATCAGCATTATTCTCTAGAATATCATGTCCTCTCTAATTTACTTTGAGGGTAGATTATATCCCTCAAAGATGAAACAGATCTCACATAGGGAGCACACTAAATAGTGAGAAGAATGTAAGGAAGGAGAAGATGCTGAACTGTCTCTTCCTCCTGCACATATGTATGTTCTGCTTCCATTTCTGCTTCCATTTCTACTTCCATTTATTTTTATAATCTTCAGACTTTCAGCCGATATTGAAATGCTTCCCTGGCTTCATAGAAGGAACGTCCACTGTGGCTGAAGACGCCCGGTCATATAGGAATAGGGCTGTAAAAGTTCAGCACTGAAGAAATGAAAGAACACACAATTTTTCCCTTTTCCCACTTAGAAACCACACTACCGAGTGAGGCTGATGGTATGGACAATGTTGAGAAGAGTTGGGTGCCATAAAAAAAAAGCAAAAAAAGAGATTTGCAACAGATATGATGCATGTGAAATTACACAAGGTATGAAGAAGGAAAAGCCAACCTCCAATTCATATTTATACTCTGCAATGTACAGGAACCTCATCCAGGCACAGAGACCCCTGGTCAAACCTTTGCATTCATGTGCATGAGCCCTGTCTTTCACAAGCCAGGCAGAAATGAATACTCTCCTTCAAAACACAGCTAAAGGAGATGGTGGTGTTGTACCAGAGGTACTTCTTTCACTTTCAGCTTCTAAGAAATGTTCTCAAAAATCATAGAAATGGTTTGGGTTGGAAGGGGCCTTAAAAATCATCTAGGTCCAACCGCCCTGCCATGGACAGGGACAGAGGGACACCTCTCACTAGATCAAGCTGCTCAAAGCCCCATCCAACCTGGCCTTGAACACTTCCAAGGAGGGGGCATCCACAACTCTGGGCAACCTGTTCCAGTGCCTTATCGCTCTCACAGAAAAGAATTTCTCGTAATATTTAATTGTTCGAACACCTCTGCTCAAACACACCCAGGTTCAGGCCATCTAACATTATATGCAAAGCACAAGCCCGTAGGGCATTCCAGGGGGGCTGCAGGCAACTTTAAATTGTTCCTGCTTTCCATTTTGCATAAATATTTGCTAGGGAGAAGACAGATTCTGCATAAGTCTTAGTTTTAGGGCATTTAGCTGTGAAGTTAGTTCTGACTTCCAGTCAGTATTGTATCTTTTCATTCAGCATTTCCTGAAACCAGAACTTGTGCTCCTCAGTGGTATGGCTAATTAACTGCGACAACCACATTTTTCTTCTTTTTTATGTTAACATTCATTAATGTTCTTTCTTTTTAGCTAGCGGATCTTAATTGTTTGGGCCAAGTGGAGCAGCCATTACGAAAGGAGTTTAGAATGAAACCCTCATCACAGAATTGCTGATGGCCTAATTATTCTCCTACACAGAAAACAGAGACATTAACTTATGAGGTAGTTATACAGACTTCCCTTACATTAAATGGGGAGAAATGAGCATTTTTAGACATGATTCATCTCATCCTAAAGCAGCTGCTCTGTATATGCCACACAAACCACACTCTACAAATGCCTGCAGAAATCTAAAATTAGGTGAACCTAGTCACACCATAATTACCACAAACTGCCTCGATAGTCAACAAATGAAATAGGCAACTTCATCAGGCAAATCAATATGAGCTGAAGTTCCACCTGAAATTCCACCCTCTTTCCACTAGCACAGTGGGGAGCTAATGCACTTCAGAAACAACTGTTGGTAGGGACAATCAAACAACTTACAACTCTCCAAGGGCAGGAAGTCTCAAAAGTCAATTTTCTGTCTGGGCTTGTCAAGCAGATGATAGACTGACCTTTCACTGTTTACCTCCTTTGCCAATGTAGTCCCCAGCATGTGAGCAAGGGTCAAACGGCAACTTCAAAATGCAAAAAGTTGAGTTTAATTTTCCTCTTCTAGAGAATAATACATAATATTATTTCCAACTACAATACAAAGCATAAGAGGCATTTTACAAAGCAAGTTAAATACAGAATGCCCACTGATCCCACTGCTGAGGAACATAACATCAAAAGTAATAAAGTCTTTAAAGTACTCATGACTGTTGCTAATTTTCAACTGCATTGTTATCGAGCTACTAAACAAAAAAAATCAGCTAATCTCTAATGGAATCCCTTGGAACTGTAAGGCTCCAGGACAGCAAGAAGAATTCCTTGGAGATTTATTTTTATGAACAGGCGATGCAAAACCACAGATAGTGAAAACTGCTCACAGATTGACAGCTTGGTTTGGACACAAGAGTAAGCCACTGGTTGATCTGAGTGTATCAAAACCAGAAGGAAATCCAAGACTGTTTCTACACAAATTTCTAGCTGGCTCTGTGTCTTGTTCCTAACAGTAACAGATGCTTCAGAAAAAGGTGTGAGAATCCTGTATCATACATAGGTGCGGTAATCTACTCTCTACATTTGATCAATATCAATTGCTAACAGTAGAGATTACTATAAGCCTTAAGGTGTACATCTTCCCAGCCTTTTAAAAATGTTGAAATTAATTATGATTAAATATTCTAAAGATCGATATATATTTTTTCACATTATCAGGTCTTCAATTTCAATATACATTTACTATTAATTTCCTTTCTTAAAAAAAAAAGAAAATCAGCCTCAAGCTTTTTCCCACTTCTCGCATGTAAGTATTTATTCTTAAAAGTCCCTGATCATTTACATTGCTTTTCTTTGAAACCCTTCTTGTTTGGTTACACTCTATTTGAGAGGAGGTGGTAACTACTGAATCAATTTTCTTCAGTGTTAACCGTTCTCTTCCTTACTAGATCTACTTCTGTTTGGTTTGCTATCAGTTGCAGGTAATGCAAAGGTCTTCATTTGCCTATGAACAATGCCATTTTGGCATGTATTTGAGTCAGCTGACTTAAAACTACGTAAAGTATATTAAGTACACAAGTATTTAAAAAATGGACTCTAGTAAAAGCTACTCTAACTCATTCTGCACTTAAAATATGAAAGAAAACAAGAAAATTATATTAATTTGAGTTTGTATTTTTCTGTTGCTTTTCTAAGTATACCTTTTTAATACATTTTTAATATATTTATTATTGCCAACTTGTTGTGCCTTTGCAAAGAGGCATGATAATTGCTTTATCATCAAATTACATATTCTAAGCATATTTCTGATACTGTGACTATGACAACATAACTATCAATTTCTGTAAGAATTTGTTTTCCGTTTCAAGAAACACTTTATTTTTTTTTTAATAAAATATTTCTGAGGGGTAAAGAAAGTGGATTGTTTTGTTGTTGTTTACTTAAGTGTTTTTTTCTATTAAAAATAATTGTCTTCATTACAACAGAAAAATAAATGATTTTTTTTCTGCTGCATTTCTTAATTAGCAAGGACATGAAATATTGCTTATCACAGTTACAGTGTTCTGTCTTGCTCAATAATTTTCTTCATCAGTCATATTCAGTATAAACTGTCTGAGCACAGCCATATTAATTATTAATAATGCAATTTGGAGGATTTGAACTGCTGTGACCACAGAAACAAAGACAAATTCACAACGTGGCTTTTTACCAGAGGGCTTTGGAATTCCTCGTAAGTCAGTTCAGCTCCATTATTTTGATAGTTTATACTGTCCACACATGCTTAAACTGGGATTTATGCATGTGCTTGGAAACACAGCTGCGAAAAGGTAAAGCTGACATGAAAGAGATGATATTAAAGAATACTGCAAGAACAAAGTCACTGTATAACAAACTACCTGGATACCATACGATGAAATTCTCATCTGTAAGAGTAACTGGCTTTAGCCTGAGGTTTGTTGGACTGGACCTGCTTTGTCAGGATAATTGTAAGGGCATTTTGCCCTTTCTCAGCGCTTTGGCAATTTGGTCAGTAACAACCTGCACATCCTCTTGAGCTGGCGCTGATAACAAGGGATATCAGGTAACATCTGCGAACAACAGGGAGCTACACACCGGCGGATATCCTGGCTGACCTTTGTTAAAACCTCCCACCTATTCAAGCTGAAAAGCTTTCCAGTTGGGTAGCAGCTGTCTGACAGCTCTTGCTGCATTGTCCAAGAAGCATTATCATGAAAAGCAGCAGAATTACATATCTATTTTCAAATTCAAAGAGGTCTAGAGTCAAATGGCAAAACTGTTGCGTTTATTGTTCAGACCCAACGACTTCCCATAAACCAGAGCATATCCACACCTGACCAAGAGACAGTACACCCTGCCCTACTTACCCTGGGAGCAAGATGGTCCTGATAAATTACTGCATTTTAAATTGTATACTGGGCCTTCAAGTCTTAAGAATCCATATATATAATTTATGTGGTAGAGCTATACGCCAACAAACACTTTGCCTTCATATTTACATCTCTACACTGGGATTAAGATTTAAAGAATTTTTCTCTCAAAATAGTCTTAAATCTTTCTTTTTCATTACCTTGCAGCACCTCTGGCTTAACAATTTTTTTCTTTTTGTATTATCTCTCTCCCTGCCTTACTGTTTTGCTGGCATCTGTGCTGCACAACTTTCCATGGAGACAAACATAGGTTTCTGAAAGAGCTTTCTTCTGTTTGATTGCATTATTTATGTTTTTCAGAAATGATTACCTAATTTCACTGTGCAACAAGAAACAAACTCTCTTTTAGACAGAACATGAAAAAAGATGCATTAACAGTTGTAAGGACTGCAAGTGTCATAGTGAGTAACACGACCAACAAGAAAATTAAATGTGATTTTAATAAAAAAAAAAAACAGGAGCTGCAAGTGACAATATTCTGCTCATGGAATTTTGTTTCTTCAGCATGAACACAAGATCTTATATTTGTTAGTATAAAGATAACTTAGAAGTATATTTATTAATACAAAACAAACTGAAAGATACATTATCTGTTTTAAGGAGAGGTTCTTGCTTTTCTCCTGGTTGGCCTTTTGGTAAGTGACTGGTGACCTACAGCCAAGTTATAGGAGAGCAAAATCCTTGTTATTTTTCCCTCCAATAAAATACAGTTGGATTTTCGAAATATCATTAAGGCTCTCTTAGATCCTTCCTGCTGCTCGTCAAACACCCATCAGCTTTTACACCTTTGGAACCCTTTGCACAGGAGAGTAAGATTAAACTCCAAGAAGTACTAACAACACGTAGCAGGTACGTTTTGAAGGACAAATAACTTTACACAGGGGAAAGATTTTGAAAGCTCTATTATTTGAAGGGTTTTTCCTTCATAGCGTGTGCCCAGCAGATCACACTGGCGGCACTTGTCGAGGTGTGAAGGCAGAAGGCAGCGCAGCCTGCGAGGACGTTGCCAGGGCCTGTTCACGGCCTCGCGGGAGCAGTCGAAGGGACACGGGGCTGCCCCCATCCTTGGGTGACACTGCCAGAAAGGAATGTATTTCTGAGGCTCAGCAAGACTGACTGTGAAATCCCTGCAATGCTGAACTCAACAGGGATTTTAGCACCAGCTGAGTGAATCGGAGATTTTACCTTACACTTTTTGGTAATTTTTAATTATATTCAAATAAAGAAACGATTTATTATATATCGTGAATATATGTAAATATTATTTTACTATAAATTAAATTTTGGTTTAAACACAGTAGTGCTTTTTTAGACATACTGAAAAATTATGAGTAAAACACAGTTTGCCTACGAAACTGCTTGGGTTTTTTTTACCCATTTAAACAGTACCTTCAAGTCACCTATGGTGAAAGCTAGAGTCTACCTAATAAAAATTATTTGCACATTTGTGAAACCAGCAGATAGCTTCTAAAGAGGAAGCCTTCTACTAATTGCTGTGATACTGCTACAGATGATCACTTAGAAGAAATTCCAAATACCAAAAGTCTCAAAGAATAGGAAAACTTCACATCTGCTTTTTCATAAAGCCTCTTTAAGGCATGGCATGGAATGAGGAAAGCAATTTTATTATAAAACTAGTACCTGAAATCTCTGAATATATTTTGTGCTGGATGTCACCTCCTAAACTATTGAGAATTGAAGGATATGTCACATGCAATTTGAAAGTAATTTCTTACAAATATATAATAAAGTCTAGAGTTTGACCTAAAACCTCAATGCAGTGCTCATTTAGACATTCACAGAATACCTATTTCCTGGACTGATACCTTAGCCAATACTTACCAAAGGCAGTAACTGCAATGAAAATATATATACACAAATAATTCTAAGTCATCTCCAAAAAGCGCATGAAATTTAGATTATATAGAAATACAGCTAATGCATTATAGATGAATGCAGATAAACACAAACACAGCAATATTTTATTCAGACTTTCGTATTCTATTGACTAAGGAAAACCACCCTGCTGTGGTTCAAAGGTGAAGCCATGACTTGCTTATCATATTTTTTCCCCACTGGAATATTTTAGCAGTCTCTATAGCTGAAGACCACGGAAGCATTGGACATGTCTGCATACAGGGCACTGTCAAAAGGCAGCTATACCTGATCTATTCAAAGTTTGCTGTCCAAAATATACTGATGGCTAAAACAGTATGAAACATAAGAAACACCCTATGTCCCATACCAGACAGCAGTTATTTGAGGGTAATTTTTGCAGTACTGCAGATACGCTTATTCGGTTCTGGAATCTTTCTGGATGAGCCAAACATCAAGTGCACAGTCAGACGTCATTGCTTTCTGAAATAGTAATAATTCAGAGATGTTCAGGTATTGCCTGTGACCACTGTCTTAAAAGAGCTCAAAGTTCACTTGTGTATAAAACAAAATCCCCTTGTCATTTTTTATAGATTTTACTGACAACAGGAAAGTTCAAATGGCTAAAAGCAAGGCAGGAAACAGATTCCATAAGACAGTTTTAAATGTTAGTCAAATATAAGACATTGCTTATGTACTTTAAGAACTGATTGCTGCCCCTTCCATGAAAACAGTTTTTCACCAAACCACAGCATAACCAGAGAAACAAGAATTTTAGCTGTACAGTTACTCTAAGGTGACTAAAGCCTTATTCATACAAATGTGCAGGGTTTAAAATCAGTTGTGCTGGATGATCAGAAAGAAAACATAACCTGTTAGATTAGTTTCACATTTTACACAGCTGTTTGACAAGCTGCAAAGTAATAAACTATTTCATCATGCTGTGCTCAGCACATCAAATACTGGAATATTGTCCTGCTGTTTTGTACCACGAACTGAGATGTGTTTCAGTAATGACAAACAGGATCTTAATCACTCTTTTGGTTAGAATACTTATGCATTTCAGTAAATGAACTTTCACATTTTCCCAGTTATTATCACTTCTAAGTTCTACATAACTGCCATGGTACTTAATCAGTGCCAAGCAATTCCATTTGTTTTGTAGGTGCTTTCTCTGAATGCCATTTTCCTATACAAGTGCCAGGTGGAGCTGGATAGCCCTGTCCCTCCTGCCATGTCTCTGCTAGCAAGTTTTTAATCTTGACAACAGTAAAAGTTATGTAAGAGGAAAGTCAGACATTTTTATTTCTATGGCAATGAATATATCAGACATGCTGAAAACCAACTGCAAGAATGTGAGTAAAATTGCTCCACAGAGACACTGGTCCATAGTAGTTAACAGCCAAGAATCCTATACTGGATTTTCTACACAGGTTTTCCCCTGTGCTGCAGACAAAAGACTGTTAAATTAATATAGCTTGAATACGATAGTGTTTGACACCTCTTCAGTGGTTTCAAAGACAGAAATCACATGCAAAGCTCTGGAAGAGCTTAAAGGGGGAAGGGAATAGCTATTTCTGCACTAGATGTGACTTTCCCACAGGAAGTAATGCCCAACCCACTTTGGCACTGGCGAGGTTACAGTTGGAGCACCAGAGTATATTCTGGCTTGGGCTCCCCAGCACAAGGCAGACATCCACATACTGGAGAAAGTCCAGCAAGGGACACCAAGGCCATCTGAGAGCCAGAGCACACAATGGGTGCATCAAAAACTGTGACAGAGCACGGCACATTTGACAATTTTCTTTTCCCCTCCTGATGGCATATAACAGATCTTGTTCATTATTAGCAACTCAGAAGGTGGACTACTCTGAAACAAATATGATTTTAATGCTACTTCTAATAGCATTTGCTTTTTAAAATATCATAGAATCACAGAATCATAGAACAGTTCAGGTTGGAAAAGACCCTTGTGGTTAATCAAGTCCAGCCATTAACCCTACACTACAAGTTCGCCCCTAAACCATATCACCCAACACCGCATCTAAGCGACACTTAAACACATCCAGGGATGGCGACTCAACCACCTCTCTAGGCAGCCTGTTCCAGTGTATGACCACTCTTTCTGTGAAGAATTTCTTCCTAATGTCCAGCCAAAACCTACCCTGTTGCAACTTGAAACCATTCCCCCTGGTTCTGTCCCTAATTACCTGAGAAGAGACCAGCACCAACCTCTCTACAATGTCCTTTCAAGTAATTGTAGAGCATGTTGAGGTCCCCCCCCAGCCTCCTCTTCCTTAAACTGAACAGTCCCAGCTCCCTCAATCGCTCCTAATAAGGTCTATTCTCCAGGCCCTTCACCAGCTCTGTTGCCCTTTTCTGCACCCACTCCAACATCTTGATATCACTCTTATATTGAGGTGCCCAAAACGGAACACAATACTCAAGGTGTGGCCTCACCAGTGCTGAGTACAGGGCAACACTCACCTCCCTACTTCTGCTGGTTACAAAATTTCTAATACAAGCCAGGATGCTGTTGGCTTTCTCGGCCACCTGGGCACACTGCTGGCTCAGATTCAGCCGGCTGTCGATGAGAACGCCCAGGTCCTTTTCCGCCAGACAGCCTTCCAGCCACCCTTCCCCAAGCCTGTAGCGTTCCATGGGGTTGCTGTGACCGAAATACAGGACCCTACACTTGGCTCTGTTGAAATGCCTGCAGTTGGCCTGGGCCCATAGATACAGTCTATCCAGGTCCCTTGGTAGAGCCTTTCTACCCTCCAGCAGATCAACACTCCCTCCCAGCTTGGTGCCATCTATTATTAGTTATTAGTCATCTATATTAGTTATTAGTCTATGTTAGTTATTAGTCATCTATGGCTAATAACGTATCTTTCCTTTGCCATAACTTCTGGTTGTTGATTATCCAGCAGAAGTTTTGTTTTCCAGCACCCTGTGAGATACCAAAGTATTCATTATTACCTGCAATTCTCAAAGAAGAAAGTTAAACTTTAAGTGACTTGCTCAGGGGCAGTGAAGAAGCTGTTAGAGAGTGAGAGACAGAACACAGATCTCGTTATTTTAACCCATAGCCAATCTTCTAGTGTAAAAAATAGTCCTTTTACACTGAACCAAGAGCTCATGTTAACAGACTCTTGATACGTTTTTTAAAAAACAATAATGTACTGTTGTGCTTGTAGCAAGAACCAGCCAGTTCATAACAAAGAACAGAGAGACTATTAAACTCACACAGCAAAAAAGAACATAACCACAGAGAAAACTGTGTTTGTTTTTAATGAAGAAGATTATGTAGGGCATTGAAGCTAACCTCACTTGGTGGCAGGGAATAAAAGTAATGGGGTGGGTCTGATCTGCTTGGAGCATTTACTCCAAAGTTCCAGAGCAAACCTAAATGGATTATCCATTACTTGGAATATAAAGATTAACTGAAATAAAGTGTTTAATATCTGTTTACATCAGGCTTCAAACTCAAGAGTCATGGGTAGAGAAACTGTGAATAACAGTCTAACAGTCACAGAAGAATCAAACTTTATTCAATGCCTGAAGGAGATGTACCCCATAACCTTTCTGCAGAGATGTAGAAATACAACAAAACAAACTGTATACAAAAAATAAATTTGAGCACTCCAGTCCAAATGATAAGAACTAAACTGTTATCTATAGTAGGACATGAAGAACTGATACTCAGAAATTGGGTTACCTGAACCATAATCCTTCTCTTCCAAAAGGCAATGTTCACCAGCTGCTGATGCCACATCAGGACAATTATATGTATCAAATTGTGCTTTTAGTATGATACTGTATACATTAGCATGAAATGCAGAGAAAAATGATGGCTCTGCTCTTCTACAATAAGAAAAACTATTACTGCTAGAAATTATTAAAACTTGATATTGGCGATCATCTTAACTCATCTGAATAAAGTTGCATGAAAAACAGAAAGAGATAGAAAAGACCTAACGCAATTTCATCAGTGTAATATTGTTCCTCTTGCCTGAAACATTTTTCAGATACGTTTTCTTTCTGTGATAACCAGTAAGAGCAGTAAGTGGTGAAGATACTCACTTTGCCCAAGGGACCCATTAAGAAATGCTATAACATTATGCAAGGTGACTAAAAATACTCACTATACTGTAATTCTTAATTTCCAAGATACCTTCCCTTTTTTATTCCCGAAGTCATTGACTTCTGCTTTCACACTGTTGTGTTACAGAAGAATAAAACTTAGAGCAAACACCTTTGAAAATGAGTACAATAGATGTAATATTCTATGATCTCTGCTAATTTTGTCCTGATTCTTTATCTTCTTACAAGCCTCATTAAATAGAGTAAAAGCCAGGGGACTTCCATGGGGGATAAGAGGGTTTAAGATAGTGGAAAGAGGACTACAAGCATCAAGATTCAAATATCAAAGACTGCACAAACCACTCCAATGTCTGGTCAAGCTGTAGCAGTAAATAACGTCAGCTCAAAGCAGTCAAGGAAGGACTCTCCCAGCTTTCCAGTGAAGGCTGACAAAGCAAATGAATATAACCTCATGACCAAACTGGCTAGAAATATGTGCATTATTCTGCAGCTGCTCATCATTCATTTGTTATACAGCTGTATCTCATTTGCTTTCAAACATCAATCCTCATCTTTGGTTGCCACCACCAGCCTTTTCCTATCTTACCTATCCAGACTGCAAAGTCTTCCGGGAAGAATTTTGTCCTACCACACACTTCTGCAATGCATGGGAAATGTGGTGTCTGGTTACTTTGTGGAACTCTAGCTGGTGATGAAATAAAACCCACATTTTTTTTAAAAAAAATGTAGAATAATGCTTCATAGTTACTAATATTTTTCATGCCTGCATTTTTCACACGCATTCTGTTGTGTTTTCGTGGGGTGGCAAAAAAAAGGACAGCTTATCTCAAAGACAGCTTTCTTGTTTGCAAGTTTTACTCTTGGATTCATATTTTCTGGTTAGTCCATAAAAGCAAAAATCTATCTTGCTTTGAACTCATCCCTATCCATCATTTGTATAGGTCCAAGTGACAGCATTCGGACACAAAAAATAACTAATGCATTTGTATCCATAGCTTTGGTGAGTTCTGCATTCATAGCACATCTCTACTATAGTTCATTGCTTAGTAAAATACTTTGAGCTATAGCACATGAAAAGCACTAAATAATCCGTAACAGAATACAAACTGAGCAATCTTATATTTAAAGATGAATGTTTCTTCCAGCTGCATAACTGTCTTATTGAAATATGTGTTCTTGTGCAGCGGCTCTGTTCAAACTGTGTGTATGAAAAATAAGGATAAAAGGTTAATATGGCAACATTTTGCTTTTTATCTATTTACCTGCACTCTGCACATGCTCAATGGGGAGATAATGAATTTTAAAAGTCCTTAACTTCACTAATCCTCTGCTAGGACTAGTTTTCATTTCAATGCTGTTTTTTTCTCCAAATGCTTAGCATTTCTTTAGCCTGTTTAGTATAGTATTTTTATATTAGATTTCTCACACATTATTATCTCAAGAGAAGACTTGTAGGTTTGCCTATGCAGTGAAAGAAACTACAAGGTTAAAAGCAAGTCTGGGACAGGATAGCCTAGGAGGGACAGAAGCGAGAAGCACATTGACTTCTGCCACCCCTAGGAGAAGCTCAGGCAGTTTTGTGAAAATTCATAGCTACTGGACCAAACCTTCCACTGAAATTGCACAAAATATCCGATGTAAGAAGGAAACCATTCTACCACTTTTGCCACCGAAGGGTCAACAGAAGTGAGATCACCTCCTTTGTTCTTTTCTATATCAAAGAAATATTAAATCAAAAGTAACAATAGGTTTGTAAATTGTTACAGCTCACGATCTGCAGCCCTTGTGCTTTGATATACAAGAAAGCTTGATGGCAGAGAGGGCTAGTTTTGAAATGGGGAAGTCCAAAATGTTCTCCGTCCGGTACAAACATGGAATAAGTGCAAACCCCCAACCCTCCCCAAGTTCACTGGTGAGGGCAGGAAAGCCACGTCCCAAGGTTAAGCAAGGTGATACACAATGAGACATTCTACAGACCAGTTCCTGTTCGAGGGCCACATCTATTCCCTTGAAATCTTTTATATTATACAAATCTCCACAAGTGTGCAAAAGGATTGCTATTCTAATCACACACACACAAGTTGGCACCCAGGAATATTAAGAACAATTTAATAAACATTGCTCAGCATCTTGAAATTGTCAATGGAATCATAGAGGCAAAATGCAAGCAAACACATACCACACAGTTCCTACTATCAGCAGTGATTTCAGGCTTTGTAGTTATCTCAAATTAAATTAAGAATGAATATTTTCCTTCCAATTTCCGAATAAATATTTTGATTTTTTTATTAAGTTCCAAATGCACTGAATAGGGAGATGCAATCTGCATTATTATTCTCTACTACTGCAGTACCAACAATCGTGGCAAGTGAGAAGAGCACAGCATTATGCTATATAGTGTAAGATGCCTGCATGAGAAAAAAGCCTCAGCTCTGAAAAGCCTAAACCCTTTGCAAAACTGGAAGGTCAGAAAAAAATGTGCAATGATCAACACAGAACATTGGGATTAAAAGAAACATCCATCCAAAGATGTGATCATGGGACAACAGTACTTCTGACATTTAAAAGCAGTGCACTGACTAATCACCTGGGTCTTCTTTTCTTACATTATACTATCACATAATTCTCTATTTAATGTCCTTTAGCAACTGCTTTCACTTTAAGTCATATGGAATTTTCACTGATAGTGACCTATAGGAAGGCAGAAAATTCATTCCCATTCAGACCTTTTACTCAGATGCTGCTGTTCTAAGTACCTATGAATGATTTTAATGTATTTGTGCTAGAGGAATTTAAAGTAAAGATCTGTATTTGTCATATAAACATTGCACTACAAGTGGAAATGATCTATAGTAGCATTCAGACTCAGAACCCTGTGGCTTAACATTTTTATGTTACTGAGAACTTTGCCTTTGGCTGTTGGAGCTTGAAAATCAATTCGCTACTTTAAACTTTATGCTCCCGATGTCATTTTTTATTGTTGAACTCAACAAACTGAAAACTTCAGAACAAGATAATGAAAAATTTCCTCCCATTTACCACAATTTAAAGCACAAGGTGACCAGAGTTTTCAAATTTTTGGTCTATCTTGCACTAATACCATCTAATTTCTTTTAAGGATCTTGTCACTGCAGGATCTCAACTTGGTGATGAGTAGAACCACATTTGAAACTCCACATAAATGGTTTGGCTCTCACATGCTTTGTTCATATCCTTTTCCACTTTGACAAACTCTTAATGCCTCAGTTTATTTTCAGTTTTATGACTGACTTTTATAGATCAGTTTCTGCTCTCAGCTATACTTACTACTGAAGTTAGCGGTTTACAGCAATATAATCAAGATCATATTTTACTTCAATGTCTATGAAGCCATTTTCCTAAACAAAAAATATTGTACTTTGGCATCTATGGTTCCTAAATAATTTTCGGAAACATCTTGATATCAGATCTGATTTTCTTAATGTCTCACCCTCCTTGCGGCTCAGAACCAAGACACAGATTGTACATACCTGCCTGAAACACTAAACATGTCATGAAAAATCATTCATCTCTACCTGGAATCCATTTCCTCCTTTTCCTCATTCCTTCAACAGAAGGAATGCCTTAGCTGCATTACTCAGTGATATAAATAAGCAAGAAAATGAAGATTCCCCCTCCTTTTCCAGACCCCACATTCATGTTGTTCCCCTCAGAGCCTATCGGACATCACCACTTCTTGGGACACACTCAGCCCCGCCATGGCTGCAGCTCCACTCAGGAGCCTCTCCAAGCCACTCACAGGAGTTCCGCGCTTGCTTAGTCCTTTTCCAATCAGAAGCACTGCCTTCTCTCATGCTAATGCTGCCAGGCAATCAAAGGGCACATTATCACTGTTTTGGTGCGAGAGGACAGAGAACGATTTTTGCTAACTGACAGCGTTTTCACCATTTGCTGACAATCAGCAGACTAGAGCTGGCCTGAAGCCCTCCATGCTGAAAAGGCCTGGCTTATATTTTTCATTTCCTGTGGTGCTAAACTGAAATGACTGTGCATTATAAACAAATATTTGGTGAGAACCTCTTCATGACTCCATTTTTATTTAAGTTTCCTTCCATTAGCAAAGTCTTTTTTTTTTTGCCTGTACCTGCATTTATACAGTAGATAATTCTGCGTTTATCTAAATGCTTCCTGTCATTCTAAATTGATTACCTCTATGACTGTGCCATTTGTTGTCTGAAATTAAAGCTCTGAAAATGTCAGCGTGTAAGCTACAATGTCTTAGCTTTGCTTATATCAGCCCACAGAGTCTCTCCTCTGACTCTGGTTTCCTTAAATGTGCTTGGCTGGAACTATAAAACAAGCCTCCTGCAAGAACTGGTAGGTCAGCTAACGGTTACTGCTTCAGTGGGAGCAATCACACAGTATCACAGAATCTGTGAGATGAACAATGTTAATTCTTTGGTGTTTGGCTGGTAATTACAGGACACAGGAAAATGCCTCTTAACCTAGAGGCAGAAATGGAAAGGGCAGTAAGGACAATCATTGACACACCGTAATAGCAACTCCCTGGTGCCCTGAACAAGTCAGTGCTGAGATTAGGGTTCCCAAAGTCGGTACTTGCCAGCAGTTATTGAAGCATGTGTTATTGAGATCCTGTGGAAAGTCAGACTAAGGAATAGCTACGATCATTCTGATACTGTGGCTCTATTGAATTGCAACTACTCCTTCTGTTGTTCCAGGAGGCACAAAACCCTCTCTCCCTCTGTTCAGGCTCTGCAGCAGGAATTTTTCTGCAACACTGATCTTGAAGGATCCACATGAGAATTCCTAACTGTGTTTTTGTACTCAAGAACAAGACTTTGCAACTGACAAATTCTGTTTCTACCACAGTTCCGAAGCGGGGCAGGAAAGGCAGAAGCTACCACCCTTCTGCAGGTGGGAAAGTGCTTCACTTGCTTGATGACAGGTTATTTCCACATGTTTTCAGATCCTCTCAACCAGGTTATCTTTCCTTTTCAAGCATAAGACTTAGCAAGACATTTAAAATATGTGTAGATGTGGTGCTTAGTGACATGGTTTAGTGATGGACCTAGCATTGCTAGGTTAACGGTTGGACTCAGTGATCTTAAAGGTCTTTTCCAACCTGAAAGATTCTATGATAATTCTATGATAATTTCTGTCTATCCAGTTGTTTCAACTTAAAATAGCAGGAGACACACGTGGGGGAATGGGATCAGCAATATGAGTGCCTGGGCTGATGGGACAGCTTTGGGGCAAGCCAAAGGCAAGAGCTCAGTGTGCTCTGGTTGGGACCCCAGAGCACGCACACAGACAACAGTGGGCAGTTCTGTTCTCACTAATAAAGCCACTATGTGGATGGGACAAACACAAGCTTATTTTCTTATTTTTCAAGTAATAACCCTCTCCCTCCCCCCTCCCCACTACTGTATCTCCAGGATGTTTATTCATGTCCTGAAGACTTTAAGAATAGTATTATTTGATAAGGTGCATCTAAAACATCTGATTATACATCTGCAGCAAAATCAGAAGCTACTCAAAATCTGTCATATAATTGCAGCGTCACACACAATTGTTCCAGTTGTAATGCTACTGCTTTTGCGATAGTGCTGGAAAGTTTGTTTTAAACCAGTACGACAGAAAATGTTTCTCGTGCTATTACTGGTTGTTATGGAAGCTTTTGAACTGTGCTTAAAATAAAACTGGAAATGAAATATTCTTACTTTCCCTTCTGACATATTGCTGAAATCTCTTAAACAGTAAGAGAAACGGATAGTTGATGCTGTGATTAAGAACTGCAGAAAACCAGCAAGAAGGACAGGAAGGAAGGAATGTCACTTTTTGACTAGCCTTGGATAGTAGGTAAGAGTTCTTAGGTAAGAATTCTTAGCACATATTACAGTCAGATTTTTCAAAATCCTCCCATTTGGTGATTTACATTGTAAAAGTTTTTAGATGAATTCAACAGTACGGATACTTAATCTTCAGCCTCCCAGTAGAAACAGCTGGCCTAACAAAAGCGTAAGAAGCTTTACATTTCTAAGCCCCTGACCGAGTTAGGCAATGATCACAGACTTACCATATGGCTGATGTTAAAAAGAAATATTGAGTAGTTACTGGTTCAGTGATCACCACTTATCCCATGCTCTGAGACAAGAATCTTGTGCTGAAAACAATGGTTTGGAGTGTGTTGAGAAAGAAAGAAGGAGGTAGCAAACTGTAAGAAATTCAGAAATTTAGAAAAAGTTAAAATTGAAAAACTCTTACAGCGCTATTCTGGTACATGACTCAAACTAAGATCATTTGCTTATACAGAAAGAGTAGTGGCTGGCAATAAGAGGACATTCTTTCTGCATGGATTTAGCACCTGAAGAGGGCCAATTTCAGGCAGAGGCAAAATAAGTAGATGCTGACAGTGGCAGACTGTCCTCGTAAGAGGTGTCCATGCTGCCATCTCTCTTTAATGGCATGATCCTGAGGTGATGGCCTTGATGCTATTCCCATCACCAGCAGTGGCCTGAGTGCATCAGAGAAGACAGTGCAAGCAGATGATGAAAATCCCGCTCTTGAACCATGCCACAGCAGCCAGAGGGTGCTATTTTTTTTTCTTTTACTTAGAGCAAACCCAGTCAGCTTTGTCTAAATTGCCAAGCAGTATTGATCTGGTTCTGATAATTCAAATATTTCGTTAGAAAGTAGTGCTGAGATATAACAGATCCGAGCTTCAGGGCTGGCAGTAAGCCTGCCCTATCTGTGGCACACAATTTTGCCATATCATCCCTGGTTTTTCCTTAACTCCTGCATCCCTTACCCCAGGCTTGTGAGTCTTCCAGCCTTACTCCAATTTCACTTCTTCAGCACTTACTCTGTGTAACAGAATTATGGAATTATCAAGGCTGGAAAAGATCTCTGAGATCAAGTCCACCCTATGGCCCAACACCACCACATCGGCCAGACCTTGGCACTAAGTGCCACATCCAGCCTCTGCTTAAACACCTCCAGGGATGGTGACTCCCCCCCTTCCCTGGGCAGTGCATCCCAGTGCCTGAGCACCCTCTCCGTGAGGAAGGGCTTCCTGAGATCCAACTTAAACCTCCCCTGACGCAGTTTCAGGCCGTGCCCTCTCGTTCCGTGACTCATTGCCCGGGAGAAGAGCCTGACCCGCACCTGACTACACCCTCCCTTCAAGTAGTTGTGGGGAGTGAGAAGGTCCCCCCCGAGTCTCCTCTTCTTCAGGCTAAACACCCCCAGCTCCCTCAGCCTCTCCTCACAGGACTTTCCCTCCAGTCCCTTCCCCAGCCTCGTTGCTCTCCTCTGGACCCGCTCCAGCCCCTCAATGTCTTTCTTGCAGTGAGGGGCCCAGACCTGCACACAGGGCTCGAGGGGAGGCCTCCTCAGTGCTGAGCACAGGGGCAGAATTACATCCCTGCTCCTGCTGGCCACACTGGTCCTGATACAAGCCAGGATGCCACTGGCCTTCTGGGCCACCTGGGCACACTGCTGGCTCCTGTTCAGCCAATTGTCACCCAGCACTCCCAGGTCCCTCTCTGCCGGCCACTCCCCAGCCACTCCTCCCCTAGTCGGTAGAGCTGCAGGGGGTTATTGTGGACAAAGTGTAGGATCCTGCACTTGGTCTTGTTGAACTTCATCCCATTGGCTTTGGCCCATCGACCCAGCCTGTCCAGGTCCCACTGCAGTGCCTTCCTACCCTGTGGCAGATCAACACTCCCCCTCAACTTGGTGTCATTGGCTCCTGTTTTTCTCTTCCACCTCTGCTGAACCTTTATGTTCATCCTATCTTTCATAAATTCTTCCAGTTTCCATTGGTTGCTCTATCATGCCTTCTCCTGCCTTTGCTACTGTCTGCCAAATCTCAACCACCGCTTCCTCACAGACTCAGAGCTCCCAAACTCTTCAGGTTGTTAAACATTATTAAGGTTCAGCAACTAAAAGCAGTTCTGTAATAGGTAGTATTAGGAAAAACTTGATCCATGTGCACCTGAACCAAAGCACAGACAATTAATAATTTGCTGCTTCTTACTTTATTTCTAATGTAATTCATAAGTATATATTGTCTAAACTTTGGTAGCCTATAGTCCCTTCTTCCTTCATGTCAAATAATCCTTTTACACCCTCCAGTCTGTTAAATAAGTATCTGTCAAGCTTATTTGAGCCTCTAGACATTAATCTGAACTTCCACCAATAAATGCAGGATCCCGTAATGAATGATGTATCAATGACTTAAAATTTTTGAGAATATTTTCTTAAAATACCCTGTGGAAGGGAAAATATTAGTAGGCTTCCATTCTTGCAAAATTGTCATATCTGGGGCTGCTGCTTTAAATTTTCTGTTAATTTTAATTGATTATAGTTTAATTTACAATTCTGTGTGTTTTCTTTTTGTATAAGCTATATGTCAAATGTTGCAGCTCGACAGACGTCATGCTCTTTTCTGAGTGCCAAATTTATGACGCTGAGAGATATTCTGTGAACAAACCTAATGCACATGTTTTTTCTAGTGGACAAAGGTCAGATTTTATTACCTCCCCCAAAAAAGAACTGTTGTTCAGACGAATAGCTATCTTTTCTCACTACTGCTCACTCATGAATCCTATTAATGCTAATGAGTTGCATGCATTTGTTAAAGAGGGCATATATCCACCTCTATAAACAGATTTACATAATGGGACTATGCTTTGACTTTAAGTAGTTTGCTGGAATGGAGCCAAAGTCATAAACTCCAACACCTTCTCTAGCACAATATGAAATTCCACTTTGTTGTTCTCATCCTGAAGACCTCACTGACTGCTACAGTTCCTTACATATTTGTTTCCAGTGTTGCCTTCTTATGCCAGTGATTTGTAAGTTGAAAGCCAGAGCATCCTCAGCAACAGTTCCTGCACCAAACTTATTTAGTTTAACTATTTGGGGACCTCGTACAGTAGAAAGGACTGAGAGATGACTAGGGTATTCATAAAAAAATATTAGATGCACCTCACGGTGACATTCAGAAAAACATGCACAGCTTTGATCTTTAAATAGCAGGCTAACATCTTGGGAACAAAGTGGATTACAAAGTAAACCAGAATGAAAATTTAACTGAGAATTCTCCCAGGGAATTGTACAAACTGCTCTTAAAGCTGCCTGCAAACATAATGCTTCGGAAGGTGTAGATGACTGACTTTTCTGAAGCCCCAAAATAAGGGCTGAAAAACATATCTGAACATATCTAAAGTGAAGAGATTTTTGAGTAGATAAAGTGTAAAGGGTAGGATAATCAAGTTTCCATCAGTATGGCTACTGGCACTGTTTCTGACTGGGAAAGGATATAGCAATAGGGATGTGAGCCAGACCACGCCACCTACTCCAGGGGCCAAAGAACAGACTTAACTTCATGTTATTATCTAGAATAGAAATAGTCTTAGAGCCTTGCTGTCTGAATGTCATGAAGGACTTATGCAACTTGTAATCAATTAATCAATTGAATTTATTTCTATTGTACTGAGAAGCACATGGTTCAATGCTACTAGGAATGTGGCTTTACTGAAGAACTTGATTAACAGCAGAAAAGCTTCCTACAGCTTTAGTTTTATATTAGTCAGTTATTATTGTGAATACCATCCCAATACACCCGAAAAACTTAGCAAGTTATTCTTAAGTTAGGGAGTATGTAGATGTTGCATGTATTACATTTAATCACAGAATCACAGAATCACAGTGTTAGATGTTGGAAGGGACCTCAAAGATCATCTAGTCCAACTCCCCTGCCAGAGCAGGATCACCTACAGCAGAGCACACAGGAACGCGTTCAGGCAGGTCTTGAATATCTCCAGAGGAGGAGACTCCACAACCTCCCTGGGCAGCCTGTTCCAGTGCTCTGTCACTCTCACAGTGAAAAAGTTTTTTCTCATATTTTTTATGGAACCTCCTATGTTCCAGCTTGCATCCATTGCCCCTTGTCCTGTCAGTGGACGCCGCTGAAAAGAGCCTGGCTCCGTCCTCCTGACATTCCCCCTTGACATATTTATAAACATTAATGAGGTCACCCCTCAGCCTCCTCTTCTCCAAGCTAAGGAGACCCAGCTCCTTCAGCCTTTCCTCATAAGGGAGATGTTCCACTCCCTTCATCATCTTTGTGGCTCTGCGCTGGACTCTCTCAAGCACCTCCCTGTCCTTCTCAAACTGAGGGGCCCAGAACTGGACACAATATTCCAGATGTGGTCTCACCAGGGCAGAGTAGAGGGGCAGGAGGACCTCTCTTGACCTACTTGCTACTCCCCTTCTAATACACCCCAGGATGCCATTGGCCTTCTTGGCCACGAGGGCACATTGCTGGCTCATGGTCATGCTGCTGTCCACCAGAACCCCCAGGTCCCTTTCCTCTGCGCTACTCTCCAGCAGGGCAGTCCCCAACCTATATTGGCACATGGGGTTGCTCTTTCCCAAGTGCAAAACTCTACACTTGGCCTTGTTGAACCGCATAAGGTTTCTCCCCGCCCAGCCCTCCAGCCTGTCCAGGTCTCTCTGAATGGCAGCACAGCCTTCTGGTGTGTCAACCACTCCTCCCAGCTTTGTGTTGTCAGCAAACTTGCTGACAACATTCTCTAATCCCTTGTCCAGGTCACTGATAAATATATTAAACAGCATCGGCCCGAGCACTGACCCTTGAGGGACCCCACTAGACACAGGCATCCAGCCAGACTCTGCCCCATTGACCACAACTCTCTGGCTTCTTCCCTTAATACTACCTTTTTCCTTCTTTGATCCTCACAAAGCTGGGTAGTATGAGATATATTTTTATAAAGCTGTACAATATTGAAAAGTTGTAATCTCGGTACAATCACATCACCTCATGTTTCTAATTCTTTTACTGTAGTCTCAAGTTGGCAGTAAGCTGTTCTGCCGCTGCACTGAGTTGTTTTGTCAACAAGATTTTGCACAGTACAAAATATATGCACAACACATACAAAGACATGGTGAAGAAATATCAAAATATGTAATTTGTACCCAGTGATGGCATCTGATGTAATAAAACCCATGAATAGCTAAAGCTAAATTCCTGATTTGATTAGATAATGAGATACTTTCTAGCAATAGGAAAGATGACTAATCCCAGGGAGCTCTGCAGAACACATATATCACCAGTATCACATCTTTTAAATGGACTAGAGTGAATTACAGAACTCACAAAAGAAAAGAAGCTGGTGCCTTATTAATTTCTGCAAGTTATTAAATTCTTGTAAGTCTTGTAAGTCTTAACAGGAGTGACAAATTTGTGGTGTGTACTGTGGTTGTGCTGAATAACTGCAGTGAAATACAATCTCTGATCACGAATGGGCTTTACGCAAATCACCTTTTCTGATTCTGAAGTTTACATTGAAATGACCAAGAGGCAACAAGGCTATCACTTCCAGAATATCCTTTCCGACTGCCAATAGCACCCAAGCCCATTAAAATCTAATGGACTCTCACCATTCACTTCAGCAGCAGGGTCATATCCTTAACAGAATGAAAATAGTATTTTTCAGGGTGAACAGAGACACTGAATAGACGATAACATGCAATTACAAGTTTGAAAGATGTATAGTTTGTATTTCTTTCAAAGCATTTACATTGTGTCTTAAAAAAACCCCTCCTTTTTAAATATAGATTTTGTCAAACGTAACAAATGCGATTGTCCTTCAGTCACACTGTGACTGAATTCAGCACACCATAGAAAACTTGTAACAGAAGGCAAAGGTTAGCTCCTAAAAAAAGGGAAGAACAGGTTGTACATGTGTATTTACAGGAAATTTAGTTGTTTTTTTTCTTTTTCCAAAGGCAGTTATTTCAGTCATTTGAAAGTATTAAGAAAATATGTCACATACTATTCCAAACAGTGGCATCTTTATCCTGAAAATTAATCCATCAGGAACAATCTTGATGTGCATAAATCTTTGCCTGGCACATAAACAGTGCATTGATTTTCTCATTCAGAGATAATGAATTCATCCAATAAAAAACATTAAAGAGTTTTAGTCTCATTTAATGCTGCTATATTTTTCTACTTGCAAAGAAATTTGTTAAATAGATTTGCTTTTTTTTTTTTAAAAAAAAAAGTTTTCTACTTAATGCTTTGATATACTTTTCCCAAAATTTTTCTCCAAACATATTCATTATTTCTACCTCTGCCTTCCCAAGCCCCATGTTGCAGCTCAAGAAAAGGAAAGGTGAACTATCAGTCTTGACCAGTGGATCCCTATTCTGTTCCCACAGTCATGTATCTTCCAGACACTTTTGACCTGCATTCAATCTCTGAGTTTGTTCATTTACCAGCCACCGTGTCTAAAATTCCTAATATTTTTAATTCTTTTTTGCCATTGTTCTTTAAGGAAAAATAAATATATTACATAAAGCTGTTGCCAAATTCAATCTGCTCTCCTGGAGATTTAGAATAACAGGAAGGCAGGAATTATTTTTGTGAGAAAGGATTGTTTTATCTTCCATGATTTGTGCTGCCCGTATTTACAAAGAATATCCAAAGGAAAAAGGTCAAAATAAAACTGTGAGTGAGTGGAGTGGTAGATTCATAGTAAAAACCTCTTCCTCAATTAAGCAATCCTATTATTTCCATTCATTTCATGAAGTTAACTTGAACAAATATGAGTCCAGTCAACATCTCAGTTGAGGAATTCCAACTATTAGGTCTACTAAAGGAATACAGAAACTGGTTTAGCAAAAAAGATGTCAGGAATAGTTTCACAATTAAAACCTATTTTTGCTCAGAATGCTCAGAAGCATTTCCTAGCCACTATCTACATGATTTTGCCCCCACCCCCTGAATATTTGATTACTCATGCTTGCACACTGTACTGGCAGTTTCCCTGTTTTGTTGTTTGGGAAGGTTTTCTGCAGTAGAAATGCTGAACCCTCAGGAAGTCAGAGAAGCATCAATTCATGACTGGAAGATGATTATCTTTACAGAAATAAATATGTAGTGATTTATTTCTGAAGTTCAAATCACTCAGGGCAGTCTTTGCACTTGAAAGTGCAAACAACCACTAAGCCCCAGCAATTTCAATAAGGCATAAAAACCCCTCAGTAAGGGTATTCTGCAAGCTTCAAAAACCAAATTAATCTCAAGACCTTTTAAATTCAATGATTTAATTTAATAGATTTCAACAGGTTTTTTGTCTGACAGAAACAAAATGGAAAAAAAATTACGCATTTAGCCTGAAGCCTACTAATGTTTGATTATGGAAATATCTTTGCCATCAAAGAGTGGAAGAACATTCCCATAGCCATTATTTCTCCTGAGAAATATCTTGCTCAACTGCAAAGGCAGTGGTGATGCTGGGTGCTGCTGCCATGGGGCAGCATTCAGTGGGATCCCTGCAGCGCTGGAGCTGGCAGCTCTTGGGTGTTTGCTATGGCTACACAGCTCCTCTAGACCAGCGTCAAAGCTCCTCACATTTCCACAGCAACATTTTTTTATGGATAAACCAATAAATTCACTAAGGGCAGAAGTTTTTGAATTTACTACATTAACTTGCTTATGTCTGGGTCATTTTCTAACTCCAATTGCCCCACTTAACTCTGAACTGAGCTGGGAGATGGAAGGGCAGGTGATACCACGTAGGAGATCTAGATATTAAAATAACACCTCAACATATTTTGCACAAGCCTGATCGACCGAAGGAGAACTTAGATATTAAAATAATTCAGCAAACTTTAAAGTGGGCAGATAATCTTACAAGAAATTTCCCTGTTCCTCTCTGATGCGGGTGCACACAGTCGCAAAGCACTTTATTAATAAGTAAAGATACTAATAAGTAAAGACACTAAAAGTAAAGGTACTAATAATTAAAGTACTAATAAGTAATTTCTATTTCACCTGGAAGTTGGCAGATGGCTGCGACAAATACTTACAGGTATGTGTGATATTTTGGCTTGAGGGTTTCAGACTTGCTGAACGCAGGTGTTCGCTTATCTGTTGTGCAGACCCAGAGAACGGAGGAAAACAAGGCCTACACAGTGAGAACCAGCCGAAGGAGGGAGTCTTGTGACGACAGGACGGCCCTGTTTTGGCTAAGGAGCAAGGCCGCACGGAAGACTAACAATGTGAACCATCCTGCACATAGATAAGTTGTTGCAAAATAAAATCCTGAAGGCCACAGGGCCCAGAGTGGAAATTTTTACCCTAATATCCCTATATGACTATAGTCACCCACTCTTCGCTCAAATCATGCTGAATGCCACCCCGGGGTGGGGGGCAGGGGGTGTGAAAGATAGTATATAAGGAGCATGGAGGGTAGGTGTCGTTGGGAGGAGAAGACCCCAGAAGAGGAAGAGGCGGTCGACGGGCTGTGCTCCTTCTCCTTCACCCAAGACAGGGACGCCTTCTTGGTAAGAATTGCGCTTCCACCTTTTGGTGTGTAATACCTGGGAGAGTATTTTGCTAGCATTAGTATCGTATATTAGCGCTACTGCAGAGAGTGAATTTATCAACGGCAACTCTGAACCTTGTATCTGTCGCTTCAAGAAATCACTTATTGTTAGTTACCTTGCAAATTGTCTCAGTGCAAGTCCTTAAACGGGGCTCTGAAAATTCAGTGCAAGCCCTTAGTGGGGCTCTGAAAACTCAGTGCAAGTCCCTAACGGGGCTCTGAAACAAGCAAGTGCTTAGCTGGGGTACGTGCCTCTCACAGCCACATACCTTTCACGCGACAGTATGACAATCTGAGTTTCAACCTGCAGAGCTCTCTGGGATGTGTTACGATGATGGGTACTGAAGATATCTTCATTATTATTAAAAGATACTTAAACTTTCTGCTCTCTGGACATTCACAAAATACTGTCTTTGTCTTACAGAAATTTTAAACAAACTGCTGTAATCCCCATCCCAGTGAAATGCTGTCAAATGCCAAGGGGATGCATGCAATCACTGTCCTTCTCTAATTGAAATGAAAAATATTAATGTAGCACCTCTACCATTAAAAACCTACATTAAAACACACACTTGTTTCTAGAGCAATTTTCAATCTGCCCTGGGCTGCTGTTTGAACAAATCTCTATCACTGTGATTTTATTTCAGCACATAAATGGCATCAGTTATGCTTCACTGAGTTCCTTTTTCTCCCTCTTTTTTTTTTTTTTTTAGATAATGGAAGTGTCTCAAATTAATAGGCTCGTTTCAATAGCTTATGAATTCTGTCTGCCCTTTAAATACAGAAGAACATTCTTTGCAGTTTAAATTTGTTTTGCTCCTAGTATGTATCTGCTTCCAAGAACTCATATACAAATAGAAATAATACACTTCTATTCCAAATAGCACTTAAAGTTAATGGTCTTTTGCTACTGCACTCATTTACAATGTCAAATATAATACTCCCAATCTGATTAACAAACTGTGCTTCCAGCACTCTGCTTGGATGGTCAATATAACTTCTATTTTTATTAGACCTAGCAGCATTTGCTCTTCTTTCCAGTTCATTCATCGTCAATGCAAATAAAAGAAAAATTTAAATTTTAATTAAGAAGACATGATTCAGGTTTGCTTAAGAATGATAGGAGATGGTCACAGTCCATTTGTTTTGTACATTCTTGATGGCTACAGACTTAAACATGCATGATTCAATATTACATGTAAAAGCATCCTCATCTGATTTAATAATATGATGATGAAGCTTTATCACCAATTACATAGTAAAAATGTTCAAGAGCTTGTTCAAAGCCTAAAATTGTATAAAGAAAATTAAATATGCAAGATAAATGTAACATGTAAATATTATATATAAAAATACAAATTAAACTAAAGCAATTTTATCTGGGTGGTAAAGCCAAATGTAATAGAATCGTAACATATATAAGCACTAAATCCTGAACTGTGTTGTCAGTGAGAAATATTCTGCATGTTTGTGACCAAGGATGTATGCAGAGATGTGTTAAGCACAAGTACTAACCTAGGCCATGCCTAAACCACTGAGGAACCACACACATGAACCAGAGGTGCTAAGGCATGATGCAACAGGTCTTTTCAAGTTGCGAACCCTTGTAGTAAACTAGCAATAGCTCTAAATCTAAATGGATATGTAGAGATTTGTCTATATATATATTAAAAAAAAAAAAACCACGGAGCCAAGTCTGAGCAAAAACAAGTAGACACCTTCATTCTTTAAAACAATCCCTCAGGGTACAACTCAAACAAGCAAGCATGGACTCCTCAGAACATCTGTGGACATTACCTGCTCCCTCTAGGTACATCCATAGTTTAAATACATATGAGCATGATTAAGGATGAATAGAATACAAAATTACATTGTAATTAATGCAAACCCACTATCACAGTTTGATATAAAGCACCATGACAATACTAGCCAGAATTGCAGCCTCCCTTGTGACATGGAAATAACAGTAGAGCAGGAAAGTTCAGCAGGGCGCTACACATCACACCGGCTGGTGACACCAGGAGCTGTTAGGTGATTGCTTTGCAGCATATCTTGTAGAATTATCTACATAAAGGTAAATATATGTATAAAAAATTCCCTGGTTATTGGAGCATTACAAGAAGCATTAAATTGCTTTAATGTTTCCTCCAAGTGCCTAGCATGCTTTTGGGGATGGTAACAATAATAACATTGGCAAGTGTGGGTGAGATATTGCTCATTCCTCACTGCCACTAACCTCCCCCCAAACACATCTGTGTTTACAAGACAGAAATATGCCATCTAATAACAGAATGACCTACCATGTGACTATGGAATAAACTGAAGGAGAAAAAAAGGATCACGTACGCTTCAAGTCAGAAAATAATTTGCTGTATAAAATTAATTGCCAAGGGTCATCAGATGCTACAAATGTACATTTCACAGGCATTTCCCTTCCTTACATAAAGGTAAATTATGTTTTTCACCAGAAATGCATAACCTGCATGTTATAACTGTACAGAGCCTGTATGACCTCAATCACGTCCCACATACAGTATGATGTTTTTACATATTTTGTTCAGCAAGGAACAAACTACATGATAGTTGCTTCCACAGGTGAAACACAAACAAATATTCTATTTTGCCAGGAGTTAGATGCCAACCTTTGTGGAAAATAAGCATGATAATTTGTTTTATTTGTTGTTTTTTCTCCTTTTTAAATTTAATTTAGATACTCAAAATAGTAAAACCTGTTAATGTCGTATTTTTGAAATCCTGAAAACTGTAGCACTAATCCAGCAGAATATGGGTTAGAATAGGAGCTTTTCATGTCATATGCTGCAATTTCAGCAATGGATGCTTATGTCATTTGCTGAAAAGGGAAAACACTACCTTGCTTCAATTAGCCATAAAAGTAGGAAACCAGTAAATAAATGTCTGTATTTACACTGTCTTTAACTGAATGAGAATATCTTGTGGATAGGCACCAAAGTCATAAAGCTCATCCACATACTGACAACTGAAAAAAAATAATTACATAATTTAGTTTCAAACATGGTTCCATAGCATGAACCCCAAGCCTGCTGAGAAATCTCTGACTTGTCTTACTCATCCACGTTTAAGTGCTGACTTGACACCACACTCCGTTTATTTGAACACTATGATCTCCAGGACTTTCTCTTGAGATTTCTGTTACTAATGCAGTAATGAAAGATCTTTTGTGCCTCATATGGGTGAAGTAGGTAATTACCTAGTAACAAAAGCATGAGGTCTTGTGTGGGCCACCTTGGCACGTGATCAGTAGATCTGCTGCCTCTGAAGCTGACCATGGGATTGGCACAACATTCAACTGAAGTAAGACAAGATCCCTGGTGTGTGTATCAGAAGGCAGATGTTCAGTTCTTGTCCTGCTCCATAAATATGCATTTGCATGAGCCCTACATTAATATGACTATGTAACGTAGCCTGAACTAACGTAACAGTTTCCTAGACAGGTATGATTTGATGTTTAAAGATTAAAGAACATGAAGCATAAAGGTATGCATTAGCATCTTTCAAGATAAACACAAAATCATAATGGACTCTATTGACTGAAAATTCAAATACAGCTTCAAATAATTTCAGATAGACATTGTCTATGACTAAACTTTAATAGCTACAAGCAATTTGCTTAGTTACCAGTTCGAAAAGATATTCAAATTTGCAATGAATAATACAGGAAATTATCTGACCTCAGGAAAAACACATCAGAATATGCAATTAATTATGTGCTTTGCAACTCAAGATATTGTAGTTTTAACAGATCATATATAATTTCATAAGCATGTGCCTGTGAAGACAGTCAGAGGGACTGGGATTTTTTAAGCCCTAAAGAAGGCTTCCAGGGTAATTACCACAGCCTGCCAGTAGCTAACAGGAGAGTCACCAAGAAGATAGACCCAGTCTCTCTACTGAAGTGCAGAAGAAAAGAGAAATGATGGGCACAACTTGAAATAGAGGGATTCTGTTGGGTGTAAGAAAAAAATAAAATCACTGTGAGGATCATTAAACACTGGAATAGGTTTCCCAGAGGCTGTGGGGTCTCCATCCTTGGAGCTTTCCAAGATCAATTTGGACAAAGCCCTGAGCAACTTGCTCTGAATTCAGTGTTGTTTCTGCTTTAAGTAGATGGCCTCCTGAGATCCTTCCCACCTGGGTCAATATATGCTGTTATAATTACTTGATGAATTTAAAATTTCCAGTTAAGAACTGTAACCTGTTCAAGGGCTCACCAAAAGAATACACTTACATGATAAAAGTGAAGGTATGGGTTTTGTCTCATGCCTTTAAAAAAACAATAGAAAATAATACATATTTTATTTTATAGATCAGAAAGTAATGTGGTATAAAGACTTCTTCCCCAAAATACATTCAAAATTCTTTAAAGAAACAAGGCAAAGATTTAGACAAATGACTGAAAAAAGAGACACATAGCAAACTGGAGTTCAGAATAAAGATTGGCATTCATTCCCTGGGAGTTTTGTTCATCACAATCACATTACAGAAAGACAGTTGGCGCTCAACGCAATGCATTACAGATGCATTACAGATCACTACAAGATGTAGTGAAAATAACTGTTTTCCTGTGTTATTTATAATAGATATATTTTAAGTTCTATGACTAGTTAAAGCTAAAGCTATGGTATCAATAAGAAACATTTGCTTGTAGACAACCCAATCTAAATAATAGAATACCCAAGACAAACCTGGTTTTCTTTTCTAGTGACAGGATGTTTCCATATTGGAGTCAGGTCTTTTTCTGTTTAAGTTACTGACAAAAGTTTTGTTGACTTAATGGGAATGGATCAGGCCCTTATGACTGAAACGTTTTTCGTGAATCTTAAAATAAGTGGAAAAGAGACACATCTGTTAATCTAAACATATGATTCAGGAGCTGTAGCCCTGGAGATCTCCAAGAACCTCAGGCACTTCAGAAGCCATGAAGAAACTGCTCTGCTCAGCACATTGTTTGTTGGCTCATCTTTAGGTCTCGAATTCAGGGACACATACACCGGACAGTAGTTGCTGGAGGTTTGGCTGTGATTACAACATCTGAGATCACAACATAGTTGGTTAAATGGAACGTAATGTCAGTCCTCCAGGTGCTACCAGTCCATGCCTACAGTTTTAAATGCCTAAAATTCCAGTGTTCACCCAAGTCCTCTTCTGGATAAAATAATGACAATGACTGAAATGGTCTGGGACGGGGGAAGTGTGCTCACCATCCAGTTCCTGTGCTTAAGTGCTGATGTACTTGTCTGCCTGGCCCTTAAGGGCTGGTTTAAAAGTGAAGATATGATTTTCAGGTAATTACTTGGGAAGGTTTATTTCATATACTTTGTGCACTTTTTATGATTTTCCACACAATTATAAATTGTTTTGTGTCATACAACTATTCTTATATCTTTCACCGGGCCAGAGAAGTCAAGAAAATCAATCACTTCTGAAATTTAGGGTAAAAAACTTGCTTCTTGACATTAATTTTTTGGTATAATCCACCATATTTTTTTCCTGGAATACCAAGACTACGCAGCAGGAATGACCACCTGGTCACCAGTGTGCTAGTTAAGAGGCCCAACACAAGAAGTCCCTGTTCACCTCACTCCCAGATGGCTCGAGTTTGGTATCCATTCCCTGGCAAAAGGAGCTGCAACCTCATTTCTGCTGTGGGTTTGAACCAGAAATGGATAAATTCAGTTGCTGCAGGACTTTTGTCTTCTTAACTAGAGACAGAGTTAGAAAGTCCTCAGTCCTTTGTACAGTTTCTTCCCTTCCAAATCTCCTGTAGAGATGAAAGACATTTGCCAGGGGAAGGCAGATGTTTTAGGAGGCCAGAACTTATAAAGAAAAAAATAAGAGACTAGCTTCCAAGCCCAATGTAATTTGGAACTAGAATTAATTTAAGATAATTGTGCAAAACCACTCTTGCTGCAAAACCCACTGGCCTTTCTTGTCAATGCTTCTTTTGAGAAATAACCGGTCCAAATCAGATCTAAACCAGCTCAGAATTTGTGTCATCACATTCATTGCTTTAAAGTTTTACAGAATTTGTTAACAGTGCTCAGTTACATTTTATGGAGTTGTTTGAAAATGTAAAGGTTACAGACTAACCGTATTGGTTCACATGTACCCTGCAAATATTTTTCATTAAAATATTATCCTTTGCATTCTTCCCCCTGCCTCAAAATTTTAAAGATCCCTATTCCCATGATATTCTCTTTTTATCTTTCCACAGTGCTAATAACATACTTATTGCTTGAGAAGGCTTTTGTAGCTCCAGCTGCACTTCAGCATTTAATCAACTATAAAAGCCATTTATTGCTTCATAGACTCAATCTTCAGGAACATTATCACTTAACTATATGGTTGCCCAAAGCAACAAAAGGAAAGCTGTTCATACAGCATATATACAGCCCATTCATCTTTTTGTGTAGGTCTCGTATGCTAGAGTAAATTATGGCTATTTTGTATCACTAGTAATGTACCTTTATAAAATCAGTGAAAGGAACTGCACATACTATCCTCACACTAAAACTATTTTTAGGGAAATCCACCAGCTGGTAATGTTAGCTCCCAATTATAAAAAAAAGAGGCAAAAAAAAAAAAAAAAGGCAGCATCCTGGATGTTTTATAAGGTGTAAAAGCCAAAATGACACTATACCATTGCTCACTGATCAGCCAAAAGTAGGGAATGTTTCTCTTTCATTTCATAATTTTGCATTTTTCAGCGCTGAACATCCTGTCCTCTGCCATAGGATTTCTCAGTTATTCACTGTAGCTCTTCAAGCTGGCCTTTGTCTTTGCTCTATAGAATAATTTACTATCATCAGCAAGTTTTACCATCATTTTCCAGATGATTTATGACCAGGTTGGAAACCACAAATTCTTTTAAAACTCTACCAATGAATAGCCTCTAATATAATAATCATTATTCCCATCCTATTTCCTGACTATTTATAACTAATGTAAGCATGTTCTTTCTTATCTTATTCTTCTAAAACCTTGCCTACTGCAGCCTCGACTTGAGGCAGATCCTCTACTTCTGTAAAGAACAAGTGAAGACAGATAAAAAAAAAAATCAGTTGCCTATCCATTAGTCTTATCATCCCTGAATACTCCTTTAACTCCTACAGAATAAGACCTCTAGAACAGGAAGGCTGTATCTGGTACCCCTTCCCCATTCCTGTCTTCTCTGGAGACCTTGGAGGTTCATTCTTATGGCGTATTCCAAATACTGTGTGTCCCTGCATGAGACAAGCATTGTCTTTGCTTCTTTTCTCTGTGTACTTTTCTTCCTCATTTATATTAAAAGTCATAAGCCTTTTTATACTAATGAAATGACCTGACTGATACTAAACAATTAATTACTTTAACCTTCTGGGACCTCTAAGTCTTAATGTAATATTGCAGCTCTCTTGAATGTTAAAAAAAAGGAAAGTTTCTCACTAAAGTAATCAGAACAAAGTCCTGTAGCACTCTAATTCAGTTTTGGCTTACCCAAATCTTATCATATTTCTGTTGGTAACTTTTCAGAAGCTGTTAGGCAAAGCTTTCACTAATCATCCACCAAATATCAGCGATCCAAAAAACCCCACCTCTTCAGCTTTTGACAAAAGAGTGAAGGAGGTATAAAGCATCCACTTGACATATGGCACCTTCATGTCCTGTTTGGTTTTTTCTCTACAGAATTCTCCTTTTCTTTCTAAAGCCGATTAAATGCAATTCAGCCTCAACCCTTTGTGGAAAATAATGAATAGTCTTATAAATACAATTACTTATTTTTAGCATTTAGAATTCCATAAATATTAGAATTTACAATAACATTTTTCAGAATAATCACCCCTAAGGTCAAAACAGTGAAAGAAAGAAACACAAACTCAACGTATTCACTTATGGTTAAACACAACAGAAGTGTGGTTTGTTTGTTGGGGTTTTGTTTGTTTGTGGAGGTTTTAATTAGTATTTATACAGCATTTCAGTCCTGCTCTTTCAACAACCACACTAAAACCGGTATATAAATTGAAGGGAATCACTCTGCCTGTTGCTGAAATTCACTGTGATAAAAGCCAACAGATGTTGAATAACACAAATTGACAGCTGAGGAAAAAAAAAAAAAGGAAGCAAAATTCATTTACAAAAGCATCCTAGGACACGGGATATTTGTACGTCTACAGCAGTAAAGCCTCTGAATTCACTGGACGTGTGACCCAGCACCTAAACAATATTATAGTAACTAGAAGTACAAAGGGTGCCCATGATCATGAAATTTTTCATCTCCAAGAGAACAGAGATTCCTATTAAGAAGCTATAAAAACATTTTCGCCAGCATCAGAAAAAGTCAGAGTGCCCTTCCTTGATGCTGTACCCACCCAGTCAGTGTCACTTCTCTGCTGAGAAGGCTGATCAGGGAGGAACAGGGCAGGAATGGCAGCACCTCTGCACATTTCAGCTCTGTGCTCCCTTTCAATCTGCTCCTGACTGCCAGAACGTGGGATATGATTCAGTCTCACCTGAAAGCTCTGTGGTTTCCCTATGTTAATTTATTTCAAAATAAGTTCAAATTTGAAAAACCCACCGAAGGCAGAGCAATCTCTGTATCAACTGACCATCTCCAGTTCAACACCATCTTTCTTACACATAAGGCATATTGTTTTAGCACACCCTTCAAAATCTTCTTCAAAACTGGAGAACACTAGACTCATCATACTTAGTGCAGTAAAGCAATAAAGCAGCAAAAAGCCTAGGACGCACATCAGTGTTTTAAGATAGTCACTTATGTCTACAAACTAATGGATTTTAAGAGGCATTGACTACTTCAGAGTCAGGTAGAGTCACATTCTCAAGCTGTGGAAGCAGGTTGGGAGATCCTTGGTTAGAGCTCTTGCTGAGGTCCCTCCACATAAATCTGTGTATTGTACATAACAAAGAATGTTACTTCTACTACTGACAGTGAGATTTTCAGGCTACTTAATGCATTAAGCTTAGAAGGTCTATGTTCTTTTAGTGTCCTTATGAATTTCATGGTCTATAGCTAATGAAGGCAACAATAATAATGGACCTGATCCAACTCCTGCTATAAAGACAATGAGAACTTTCATACGTTTTATGGAACCAGGTTTGAAATATGACTAATGCAGATTTCTGGCAGGAAACATTACAGTTAGTCCTTCTTCAGCTTCCTGGAATGATTTATGCTATATTAGTTTGAGCATTGAGTAGGAAGTGACAAAAAAGGGATTTTCTTATTGATACTAGCAGATATTCACTAATCATTCAATATTTCCTGAACCTATTATACCAAAGAGAGGCAGAAACATCTGTAGCAGAGAAAAAGCAATTGGAAGGGATAAGCATCTGACATATACGTAGGGCTGGGCAACTGAAGGACATATGCATCATCAAAGCAAGGGGAAGTTGGGAGCATGAGCAAGGTTAGAGTATATTCTGATTCTAGGATAAGGAGATTTGAGAGGGAATAGATAAGGGGATGTGGAGAGATAAAAATGTGCATGAAAGCAGGAAAGATTATGAAGAACACAAAGTTGACTAGGCATAGGAAAAAATGTAGAGCTGGAATGTGAACATCAGAACTGTGAATTATTTCAGGGGATTACAGAGGCAACAGGGGTGCAATATAATGATAAAAATGACAGGGAAAAAGAAAGGAAGGGAGAAAATAAGATTTAGGGCACTTTATTTCTACATGTAATTAATTTGGAATTAATCTAAGGTAAGCAGGCAAGATTTTTGCTGTTTTCTGCAGCCTTTGTCCACAGCCAAAAGTACTGATACTTATTTTATGAGGAATAGCAAAGATTTGTTTCAAATTTACAAAATACATCAGCTGAATTACTTGATGTCTAAAGATACCAGATTAACAAAAAATCAGCTCAACTAACTCATTTGCAAAATCTTAAAGAATGTTCCTGAATACTCAATAAGCAGCCAAATCTTCCGTAGGAGGTACAGAAGACATTATTCTTATTACCCATACCATATACAAATTTTGTCTATGATTTCCATGTCCCATAAAATATAAATGCAAGTGAGTATGTGTAGAGGTCTCTGTTTAAGTTATATGTTGGGAACACACTTCCAGCTTGATGAATCACAGGCTGCTCCTGGCATGTAACTCAGTGCAGGTTAACTAGTGAGGTTCATATCTCCCGCATTAAATTAGGTAATGGGATGAGTAATGTCAGTCCAGGAAAGGTCTTTTTTCTCTGAGAATTAATAATTTCAAAAACCAGAACTTGAGTATAGATACATCTCCATGCTTAATTTTTGCCCTAGAACACTTATGCAGTATTACCACACTAGAGGCATGGCTGAGGTCAAATTAAATGCTCTGCTTTCAATTGAACAAATTTCTGTGAATATTTTCTTTGCATTTTTCCCAGCACTTTTATGAATAGCAGGAAACTTGTAGATAGCTGTAGATAAAAACCTATGGATAGATGCCAACTTTCTACTATCGCAACCGCAGTCAGTAATAAAAAAAAATAGTTAGCTACTGCAAATGCTTTATGCTACTTTCTCATCCAAAAAGATATAACGAAATGGCAGACTTTTAAAAAGGTCCTTGACTAAAGTACTGATAGAAGTTAAGTCTAAGTGGAGAAAAAAAAGTATAAAATTGTCAGCATTAGCACACACACACGCTTTTCACGTGAAACTGTCTCTATATTTCTAACCTATTATGCAAAAAACAGTCTTCCAAAAAATAAGCTTTTCATAAGCCATGACAATCCTCTAAAACTTCTGGGAAGAAAAACAATGACAATGTCTTCACAGAAAACACAGTTTCATGACAGGAACAAACTCCAGAACATACAGCCTAATTTAATCTCACTCACAGATGAGAAAATATTTACTTGTGCAATTCGCAGTTCTCAATACTTTAGCGGCATCAGGTAGCTCATGCAAATAGATTTAATCACCTTATATACGAGACTAAAAGGAAAGGAAATTTCAGAGATAATAAAAAACAACTTCAAGACCACATTATTAGTTTTATTAGAGGATGTGTTATGATCTCCATTACAATTCTCTGAGTTTACTGCAAGACCTTTAAGTTCTAAACTTCTATCAGAAAAACATCCTGGTATCTCCATTGCTAATGTTAAAAACTGGTAGCTTTACTGGAGCTTTTAGTGACTTTTTCAGATTGTGAAGACTACAGGAGATCTTTGGTAGATAGAATCCCTTTGTCTGCGAACCACGGGTTGCACTTCAGGTTCTCCCACAGGCTCGCTCAGCGCCCCACACAGAAAAGGGGGGTGACAGCCCTATTTATCTTTCCAGGCTGAAAGCCCACCATCTAGTTCCTGAGATTAACCAAGCTACTGTCTGTCAGCTGAATCCACTGCTCATGTGTTTATAGCCAACTGTGAACAGGAGGTTTCACTAAGGTTTAAACTAACATACTGTATCTTCCTTTAGCCATGAAAGCAGATTAGCTAATGTGTCTTGCTACTTACTTCCAGATGACAAGAAGAATACATGCAGTAGCCATTTCTCAGTCGAGAGAGAGGCCACCTTGATCATTTGTCATTTTATGAACATACCCTCATTATATGTATACAGAGCCTCAAATAACAGATTCTCCTCACCTGATCCTCTGAACAATAATATTTTAGCCTTTCTGTCATTCTGTTCCTTTATAAAATGAGAACTGCCTTTTCTCAAGGGGATTAGAGCTGACACTCACTAAAACAGCTGAAATGATGAGTTGGATAGCTCTGCCTAGGAATAATGAAAAATAAGTTGTACAATGGCATTTTCAACCTTGTTTGAACTTCCTGCAATTAAACACATTAACATTTTAAATTCTAATATTTTAACAGCTGCACTGTGAGAATATCCTGGCGCTCTCCAAGGAGTAAGTGCCAATATTTGCTATGCTCCCATCCAGAATACCCAGGATCTTCCAAATTGGTTGAAAAGGTACACTTAAAATAATGTTGCATCTCATCGGGGATTACCCATCCACTCCAAACGGTTTTGGCACCCATATAATATGAGCTATTTGTGGGCATAAGAGTAGTTACAAGCATTTGACACTGTACCACACAAATCTTTGTCTCTAAATTGGAGAGAGGGATTTGATGGATGGACCATTGGGTGAATACGGAATTGAGTGGAGGTCGCACTCAACGAGTTGTGGTCAACAGCTTCATGTCCAAGTGGAGACCAGCGACGAGTGGCATTCCTTAGGGGGCAGTATTGGGATCGGTGCTGTTTAACATCTCTGCTGGAGACAGGGACAGTGGAATTGAGTACACCCTCAGCAAGTTTGCCAATGGCACCAAACTGTGTGGTGTGGTTGACGCAGTAGAGGGAAGGGATGCCATCCAGAGGGACCTGGACAGGCTGGAGAGGTGGGCCAGTGCAAACCTCATGAAGTTCAACAAGGCCATGTGCAATGTTCTGCACATGGGTTAGGGCAATCCCCAGTATCAATACAGGCTGAGTGATGAGTTGATTGAGAGCAGACCTGCCAAAAAGGACTTGGGGGTGCTTGTGGATGAAAAACTAAGTATGAGCCAGCAATGTGTGCTTGCAGCCCAGAAAGCAAATCACATCCTGGGCTGCATCAAGAGAAGTGTGGCCAGCAGGTCAAGGAAGGTGATTCTGCCCCTCTGCTCTGCTCTTGTGAGACCCCACCTGCAGTGCTGTGTTCAGCTCTGGGGCCCTCAACATAAGCAAGACCTGGACTTGTAGAAACAAGTCCAGAGGAAGACCACAAAGATGATCGGGGGTAGGACCACCTCCCATATTAGGACAGGCTGACAGAGTTGGGGTTGTTCAGCCTGGAGAAGAGAAGGCTCCAGGGAGATGTTAGAGAGGCCTTCCAGTACTTAAAGAGGGCCTACAGGAAAGATGGGGAGTGTAGTGATAGGATGAGGGGTAACAGTTTCAAACTGAAAAAGACAGTAGATTTAGATTAGGTATTTGAACGAAACTCTTTACTGTGAGGGTGCTGAGACACTGGAACAGGTTGTTCAGAGTACTTGTGGATGTCCCCTCCCTGGAAGTGTTCAAGGCCAGGTTGAATGGGGCTTTGAGCAACCTGGTTTAGCGGAAGGATTCCCTGCCCATGGCAGGAGGGTTGGACCTAGATGACCTTTAAGGTCCTTTTCAACCCAAACCATTCCATGATTCTATGATTCTATTTCCATTACTTCTTTCTAGTGCAAAAGGTAGAAAATTGACATCATGCAGTGTGGTTTCATGACCTTCATTCTTCATCTAGATCCTGAGAATAAGTTTTGGATTTATTTATTTTTTGAGTTGTTGTTGATCCAAAACATTTCAAATGTACGTCCTTAAGCCTGCTTGAGAAGAAGATTTCATCTGACAGAGATTTGAATGAAACACGACATAGCTCCTTTAGACACTAAATACAGCTTATGCCACCGTAATCCTCTGAATTCAATAAGCTCGAGATGAGTTTGGCTCTCCCGACATTTCGACCCCCACAGCTGCTGCAGTGCACTGCTACCTTCAGTGTGTTGAGCTCATCTGCATAAAGCAGCACATCACATCTGCAGTGAGGGTGTGGGCAGGGATTCAAGATGTGGATGTGAGAGTCCATATTCAGTCTCCTAAAACTTATCATAATCTATATATAAACACATACATAAAACTAACCTAAATTTCACGTTCTTAAAGTATTCCTTTCCAAATGGCTTCCAGGGGATCAGTACTTCTGTGTGGAAAATAATCCCAAACAAAGCCCTATCAAACATGCAGGCAAACAAACCCCACCTAAATAGGTGCAGTATGATGCAGGGAGAAGAGATGAAATAAAGACAGCAAAACATCTAAGATCCACCTCTCACTGCAAGAGTATTGTACTAACTTAGAATGCAGGGGCAGTTTTTAATTGCTGACCAAAAAAAGAAGACATCTGGGGTTATTTTAGATGATTCTTGGACACCAAGTTGCCCATCAAGAACAGCAGAGGTCTCCATTAGCTCCTATGCCATATTAATGCACCCTTTGCAGATGTCTCAGTTATCCTAGGACATCTAAAATGTCATTATGTGTCCATATTCATAGAATCATAGAATCGTAGAATGGTCTGAGCTGGAAGGGACCTTAAAGATCAACTAGTTCCAACTCTATGCAACAGAGTCCTGCTCCAGATGTTTCATCCTGGCTATTTGCTGATCTCTCAGTTTGCAGAATTGTTCTGTTTGTTTCAACTGCTCTCCCCAAATATCAATCTGTGTCAACATAAGCTACTCCTGTGTGTCATCATTTCCTTCAAACAAATAGAATAAGCACCTTTTATAATTGCAACAATCTGTCACAACTCTGTAACGGAAAAATATTCAGCATCTTCGTGCACATCTGCTTCTGAAAAGCGGCAACACTGAGCCAAACTGAACAGCATGTTTATGAAACCAAACAGAAGTATTGTAGTAGAGGGTGAGAAAAGACAACATGCTGTATGCAAGACAATACCGTAAAATATGCTTTGTGTAAACTATTTATTCCCACTCATCTTACTCAAATTCTGTTTTAACAGTACTTCATATCTGTAACCCTGCTGAAAACCTAAAACAACAAAATGTGAACACATCCAAAGTGGAAAAGTTTTTATTGGGTGCAATGCTGACTTGAATATAACAGCACACTTCTCCTCCAATCCCTAACATTCTGTGATTCTGTGATAAGAAAACAAAGTCTGATTTACGAAAAATATCAGGTAAAGAAGGGAAGAAATAAATGAGAACAACACATTTGGTAGAGCAGTATTATGATTTCTTAACTGGTCAAAACCATATCAAACCAGAAGATTATGGTTAATTTGAGAAATGTATAGTCGAGTTACTACTCCACAGGGATCTGCCCTAGTGTTAAATTCCATTGCAGCTCGAGATTACACTTTTGCTGTTTGAGAACAGGAAAGACGGAATAAACTCAGACAATACTTCATCTGTATTGCAACTCACTCCAAGTCAAGCCCTTTGTTATGCTTAAATGAGCAGCGGACAGGCTATCGCTGCTCTCTGACAGCACTTCCCCAGGCTGGTCTAATAATTAAAAATAAATCCAACTGTATACCACGACAGTATTTACACAACATTAGTCACTGGGAAAGCTTTGGTGACTGTCTTCTTTCCTTTATTAAAAGGTATTACATTTTAAAATGCATGCTTGTGACTTCTGTGGAATCCTGTCAAGAAGGAGAAAACCCCATAATTAAGACACTTCAGGAAACACCTACATGCAGAAACATTCAGAATAGTCTTGGTAAACCAGTGGTACTAGAGGTATATTTCAAGACCAAGAAAACATAGCTGGCTCCAAATTTTTAGCTACTAAACTTAGACAGGGACAAGCTTTTTCTTCTTGTGTCCTCCGGGCATATTTTCTCCTCTGAACTTTCCTATGACATTCATTTTCACCAGTCCTTGACTACCTACCAATGCCTGAGATCCATCACCTACAAAGCAGGACTCCTAAAGCCTAGAGGGAGATTTAATGGTACTGTATGCAGCATTAAACAAGGCAATAAAAATAGGGGAAAAAGGGCTTGGTCTGAGATTGAAGCAATGCTTACTTCATTAATGTTGGTTCCCCTGGGGTTCCTTAGCTGTTTCTTGGTCACACTTCTTTCCTCCTGCTCATCACAAGGGTCAAAACAATTTTTGAGGAACTCTAGAGGTCACATGAAAAGCAGCATCCATTCAAAACACAGAGCATACAAAATTATCTTCCTCTAAGGCCTCTGAGTTTCTTTCTTCCAGGACCCTTTATCTTCATTTTTATTCTGCATGGCAAGAATAAGCACACAGAAAGTTTTGGGTTGGTTTTCTTGATAGAGAGTTTCACTCCATAATGACTTCCTTCAGGCATATTTCAGGTGTTCTAACTGATTAAAATTGAGCTATTTTCAAACAAACTCAAATAAACACAGGGACCTGTGAACAGGTAAAATTTAAACACCACTTTCAACACAAACAAAACCATTGATATTAGCAAACCTGACCCACGCATTTCTTGTCTTCTGTTTTCAGATTAACAACATAACAAGGCAGAGCTTGAATTGTGCTCCCTGGCTGGTGTTTAAAGAAGGTTTCTTTTTAAGGTTTATCATCCTTCCCCTACTTCTCTCTCTGCTATCTAATTCTTTTACTCTTCTACCTCAGGTGTGGAGCTAATGAGATCAGGCTGACCTGGCTGCCCAGGGAGGCTGAAGATTTGAGCCCTCTCTTACACCCTTTCCTTGTAGAAACCTGATCCACAATTGCAGGCACCCCAGAGGGTCAGTCACTGGCAATTCTCTCCTGCCTTTTCTCCCAGCAAGCAACAACAACATAGGCACATCTGTGGCTCTACATATCAAGAAGACACATATAAAAACTTTCATATCCTATAATGGTGGATCTACCCACCATTCTTCAAGGGAGAAATTTTCACTTCCAGTAATAGATTTTAACCTGAGTAAGAGGTTCACAGTGAAACTGTACAGGCATTTAAGACAGAAATATGGATGAAAAAGAAAGGACAACTACACAGATGGCAGGTGTTTTCCATCACTATACACCTTCCATACATAGAAAATTATGGATCAGTGTATATCCTTCATTCAACATTACTCCTCTTCCTTACCTAAAAATTGCAGTTGTCAGAACTGGATATAAAACAGGGAGTAAATTTTTAGAAGGGCACCAAGCTGGGATGAACTGCCAGAACCCTGAAGAGCATAATTAAATCTTGACAAACTGGAAATACACTTTAACAACAAAATGCTGCTACTCAAGTTGATCACAGGGCACAGGGAGAGGGGACTCTAAGAATGAAAATGAACTGTAATGAGAAATATTGTTCCTTAAATAGTTTCTTAAGTACAAGAAACAACTGGCTTGATAGTAGGTGATCCTGCCCTGGGAGGGGCGCTGGACTAGATGATCTTTTGAGGTCACTTCCAACCCCTGATATTCTGTGATTCTGTGATTCTGTGATAGTACAGAAGGACCCATGAGATTTCAATGGCTCCACAATCCACCAGTCAAATATGTCAACCACCTCAGGCTGTTGTAGAAGGGGCAAACATTCTACTAGGAGGACAACATCAGACATATCTCCTTTCAGTCCATTCAGCCCAGGTTGTGCTGAGTTTGTGTGACAAGGTTTTCATAGTAGGGGGGCAGCTACAGGGGTAGCTTCTGTGGGAAGCAAGCTGGAAGCTTCTCCCATGCCAACAGAGTCAATGCCAGGTGGTTCCAGGATGGACCTGCTGCTGGCCGAGGTCAGGCCCATCAGTGACGGTGGTACCATGTCTGAGACAACATATTTAAGAAGGGGAAAAGAAACTAGCACAATAGCAACTGCAGCTGGAGAGAGGAAAGAGTGTATGTAGGAGAAACAACTCTGTAGACACCAAGATCAGTGAAGGAGGAGGGGGCAGAGGTACTCCAGGCTTTAAAGCAGAGATTCCTCTGCAGTCTGTGGTGAATAGGCTGGTGAGGCAGGCTGTGCCCCTGCAGCCCATGGAGGTTAATGGTGGAACAGATGTACACCTCCACCTCACAGAGGACCCCACACTGGAGCAGGCAGATGCCCAAAGGAGGCTGTGACCCTGTCGGAAGCCTGTGCTGGAGCTGGTTCCTAGTAGGACCTGTGGATCAGTGGAGAGAGAAACTCAAGTTGGAGCAGGTTGTCTGGCTGGACCAGTGATCCTCTGGGGGAACCACGAGGGAGCAGTCTGTTTCCGAAGGACTGCAGCTTGTGGGAAGGACTCATGTTGGAGAAGTTCATGGAGGACTATCTCCTGTGGGAGGGGCCGCACATTGGCACAAGGGAAGAGTGTGAGGAGTCCGCCCCCTGAGGAGGAAGGAGCAGCAGAGACAACATGTGATGCACTCGCCTCAACCCCAGTTCCCATTCCCCTGTGCTAATGGAGGGGAGAAAGTAGAGAAAATGAGGAATAAAATTATCATAGAATGGCCTAGGCTGGAAGGGACCTTAGAGATCATCTAATCCAACCTCCCTGTCATGGGCAGGGATGCCTCTCAACTAGATTGGGCTACTCAAGGCTCTGTCCAGCTTGGCCTTGAACAGCTCCAGGGAGGAGGCAACCGCAACGTGTCTGGGCAATTTATTCCAAAGTCTTGCCGCCCTCGTACTGAAGAATTTCTTACTCAGATCTAATCTAAATCTATTCTCCTTCAACTTAAACCCATTTCCCCTTGTCCTAGCAGTCAACACTCTTGTAAAAAGTCCCTCCCCAGCCTTCCTGTAGGTTCCCCTTGGGTATTGGAAGGCAGCTATTAGGTCCCCCCAAAGTCTTCTCTTTTCAAGACTGAACAATCCCAGCTCCCACAGCCTGTCTTCATAGCAGAGGTGCTCCAGCCCCTGGATCATTTTTGTGGCCCTCCTATGAACACGCCCCAACAGTTCTATGTCCCTCTTATGGTGGGGACACCAAAAATGAATGCAGTATTTGAGTTAGGATTGCACAAGAGCAGAGTAAAGGGGGAGAATCACCTCTCTTGACCTGCTGGCTAAGCTTCTCTTGATGCATCCGAGGATGCAGTTGGCCTTCTGGGCTGCATGAGGGCACTGCCGGCTCATGTTGAGCTTCTCAACACCCCCAAATCCTTCTCTTCGGGGCTACTCTCAAACCACTCTGTGCCCAGTTTGTATTTGTGCCTCAGATTGGCCCGACCCAGGTGAAGGACCTTGCATTTTGACTTGTTGAAGCTCATGCAGTTTGTACTGGACCATTTCTCAAGCCTGTCAAGGTCCCTCTGGATGGCATCTCTTCCCTCAAGAGAGTCCACGGCACCACACAGCTTGGTGTCGTCGGCAAACTTGCTGAGGGTGCACTCAATGCCGTCGTCCATGTCGCTGACAAAGATATTGAACAGCACTGGACTCAGAACAGACCCCTGAGGAACATCGCTTGTCACTGGTCTCCATGTGGACTTTGAGCCATTGACCACAACTCTTTAAATCTGAGAAGAAGAGAGTGGTGGATGGCAGGTGTTTTCAAGATTTGGCTTTATTTCTTATTATCCTACTCTTATTTCATTGGTAATTAAACTAAATTCCCAAGTCGAGTCTGTTTTGCCCATGATGTAAACAGCTGAGTGATCTACCTGTCCTTACGTCAACCCATGAGCCTTTCATTATATTTTCTCTCCCCTGTTCAGCTGAGGAGGGGAATGACAGAATGGCTTTGGCAGGCACCTGGTGTCCAGCCAGGGTCAACTCAACACACAGGTAAATTGTCACAATTGGGCTGCTGTAATCAGCACCAGTCAGTGTCTGATACAGTACAGTAACTCCTGAGGGACTCAAAAGAGTAGCTTTTCCTCCCTACCAAATAGACATGCACCTCAAGGGCCAGGTTCTGATTTCCAGCTTGAAGACTTGAAAAGCTTCAAAGTTAGGAAGGCTCAGACAGGGAGCAGCCCTTAGGAAAACGCTGTTTTGAAAAATTGGCATCTATTTCAAAACTGCAACTCTAAGTTGCTGTAGCAGTCTCTCTTCTGGCTGGCAGAAAGCATGACCAGTGTATGTCCATACATCAAGAGGGTTGTTAACCACTGGACAAAGTCCACATGGCAGCAGTAAGAATATCAGAAGGATTGTGGGGAATCCCAACCCAATAATCGATCAGGATAGTTTAGTCTAAAAATAGGATGACCAGTGAAGAGACAAAACATAAAAACAGTCTTCAGTTACTCAAAAGGCTGCTGCCAAGACTAAGAAAGTACTGTTTGCTAGAGATTATTACCAAATGATAGACCCAACATCTAAGAATGGTTAATATGAGATGAGATTACTAAAGAGCTCACCTGAAAATTTTCTCTGACACAAGCCAAACAGTGTAGCTGTTTCTGAATTGATTTTGTTCCTCTCTGCCAGACACTCTTTGAATGTTCAACACAGTTTTAGGGGGTTTTGGAGTAAGAATGATATAAGAACTTCATGCATTGACTTTCAGCAATGTCCAAGACTACCACAATTTCAGTCACTACTTCTCACAGTTCAGTAGAAGCTGCATTTTATTTCTTAGTTGAAAAGTCGCAACATTTATAAAACAAAGTAAGAAAAGCATGCCCCTTTTTGTTACATCTTTGACAAATTTCTACCATGATTCGCATTTTATTTGCACTCAGGTCTTTCAAAAAAAAGAGTCAAAAGCTTTACAATGGAAGGAAGGTTATCAAATAGAATATTTAAAGTGAATTTATGCAGTATTGCAGATATTAGAAAAAATCTTCTTTACACCAATTACAGAGCACAACAAGGAGATCATCTTTTAAACAGATTACTACATTTTTATTAAATATTAACGTGTTGAGACCTAGGGAAAAGAATCAAATTAATTTAAAATTAGTTAATTTTTATAACTAAGTAAACATTTCATGTAGCTTTTACTGGATTTGCACAAGCGTTCACTGTTTTCAGCAGGTTATGATACGAAGATCTGGGTGGGAAATTGCAGAATGGTTCAGGTTGGCAGGGACCTCCAGATATCCCATCCAACCACTCTCCTCAAAACAGGGCCACTTGGAGCAGGTTGCTCTGGGTCACGTCCAGCTTTTGGGTATTTCCAAGAATGGTGATTCCACAAGTTCTCTGAGCTACCCATGTCAAGTGTTACTCCAATCCAACAGTATAAAGAACAAAAAAAAAAGTTATTTCTTATATGTGAATAGATTTTCCTACATTTTAGTTTGTGCCTTTTGTCTCTTGCCCTGTCACTGAGCAGTCTTCTTTACTCCCTCATCATATATTTATATACACAGATAGCATCCTGCTGAACCCTCTCTCACAGTGAATTTCACTCAGAAGAGGTTATAAATTCCTGCTTTGAAGAGGGAAGTTATGGAAATCAATTCTAGTCAATACATGAGGTCAAGGCCAGCACTTAGCCCGTTACATCTATAGTAAAGAATCAAAGTACATGGGTGGCACACCGCAGTAAAAATAAAGCTGGTTTTAGGTCCCAGAATGTGAGGAAAATACAACTGGTATAAACTCGTCATTCATTCAGACTGGCACCATAGTTACATGCCACAAAATGTACAAGCTGGTTATCAGAGGTGGCTGTGAACATGGTATATTGCAATGGTGAGCACAAAGGAATAAAGAAGACTTAGTAAGTACTAATCTCAAATACTAGTCGTAGTGAAACCAATGGCAAAACTCCCACTAACATCACATGGGATGAAAACTTGTGCTTAAGCCAGGCAGGAGAGAATGAACAGTACGAAGAAAAGTTCAGACACTGTAAGAGTTTGGACTTCAGAATAATATCCTACTTCATTACATCTCTGTTCCAAAGGAGTCCACTGAATCTACTGGAAAGTGGATTGGTACCCACCTTCCATCTCTTCTTTCTTTAATGTCAGGATGTTTAAGGATTTGCCCTCCAAATATCCCACAGCCCACACTTCTTCCTTCACTTTGCAAAAGACTCCTCTCCTATGTCAGCAGTATATCAGCCTCCTGCAATATCTGTGCAGGAGGGACCAGGATTTACTTCCGAAATCCTTTCAAAGAGTAATGAAAGCTGTGAATTTCAGTTTAATGTCTGCTAAGTCTGTCTAGGGTACACATCCAACCTGCTCTGTCAGGACAAGGGATTTGATGAATAGGTTTCCCAAGGTTTAATAAAAATCATGGTTTTAATATCCTAAATTACCTGGAGGCACTGAGACTGATAAACCAATCTTAGATTGTGATTATGAGACTTTGTCTTAGTTTCCTAACATCCTTTGCCTTTGGTTACGTTGTTAATTCTGACCATCCTGTCTCATAACTTAAATCTACCTCCAAAAAAATGTCATTATACTTGGAGTCAGAAAGCTGAGGAATGCTCTGAAAATACTTTCATGATGTGATTTTAAAGCTATTATCAAAGACAAACCAGATAGTGCAGGTTACCTGCTGCCGAGGTTTTAAACTGAAGCTATTTGCTGCCCTCTGTAGATACAAGCAAAAACTGAAAATTCCGGACACTGACGAGTTGCATTTCCTTTCTAACTTTTACACCCTGACCTACTCACTAAAGGACATGCCATATTGCACTGCTTTACTCAAGCACTAGATTTCACTCTCCCCTCCCCAAAAGACACATTTCCCTAGGTCTTGTTGTTTAAGACAGACACTGAGGTCAGACAGAAAAACATCAAATCTCTTGTGCAATGAGCTGCAGAAGGTAAGTCCATGAATGATCCAAACTTGAGTTCTTCTTAGCTTTCTTCTAATGCTCTTGGCATTTGAGTATTAAATTTGTATTTGGTAAAAGCCAAAGGAAAAAGAGGAGTTTGCATGAAATAAAGGACGGTTGTAAGTTTTCCTGAAAATATTCCTCTCTGTACATACCCTTCTCCTTTTTACTTTTATCCTAGTGCTGATAGCAACTCCCTTCATTGCCTTGGGCAAATAAAATACTTACTGTATCATTGGGGTGTTGTGGAATTATCATTTGTAAGGCACTCTGAAGCTGGAAAATGCTAAGTATTATTATTACTATTACAGATGAAAGGCCTGTTGAAGCAAATATGCAAAACTACTCTTATCTGAAAACTTAACATAAAAGTCTGAAATCCTGTAGGAATAAGCATTTTACAGACTGTCTATCATTGCAACTGTTTTAGTTTTTTTTCTGAAAACTGCCAAAGAATCAGTCCCTTTTCTACAACTCAAACTGGATGCAAATAATTATTGAAAGGATCAAATGGTGACTTGAATAACTTTTTCCTTCCTTTTTCCTAAATCACACACAGTTCCTGGACAGAAAGAAGTGATCTCCCGTGCTTCTAAGTACACCTGTCATAGCAGGTGCTGTTATAGTATTAGTGAATTTAAGCTGCATCACAGAGATTTTATTGACATGAAGAAATACCAATCAAGTGGACATAGGAAGACAATGGCATTTTTTTGTCAAACTCTTTGCTAGACCAAATCATCTGCATGGTAAGAATCAATACTACACAAGGGACAAGGCATGATCTGCTTTCTCTCTATACTATTAAACTATTTTTTTGCGATTCTACTGCAGTTATAACAAAAATGAAGTGCAGCACCAAGACACACAAAGCTTTTTTATCTTTATGGGGTAAATTAAGAATAAGTACCTATATAGAAAAAGCTCCCTGTTGTGTTGCAGCACAGTGAATTTCCCATTTATGTAAGATGTATTATTAATAGGCAGCAACTACTGCAATAAAACCCTAAAATTTCACCCCCATTTTGGAAAAATTAGGGCATAAGCTTGGTTACACATTGGCTCAGTAGAGAACCCAAAATCCCTGAGCATTTAAAGGAGGAAGCAGGAAGGTAATTTTCCATTAGCACAATGTTCCAACATTGTCATATGAGTAAAAATTTTATCTGAAAATATAAAAAAGGTCTTTCTGAAACTTTATTTTTTCAGTAAGACTCTAAAGATTGTTTATGTTCTATAAGGCAGATGAATTGTTATTAGGAAATAGCCCGATGCAATTATTTTTGTCGTAATAAAACCCTTTAACTTTCCTCAAAGCCCATGTGATTTTTTTTTCTTTCCAAATCTAATTATTTCAACCTTAAAAAGCAATGATGTTTTATTTCCCCTTTAAATATCAAATATACACTATCCAAAATATTTTGTTTTCTTCAAAAAAAGAATTTTACAGTTCAGAATATCTCCAACAGCACTTCTGGTCAGATACAAGAATAATATGAAGCCTGAAAATGTGGCACAACAAAAGCAACTGATAATTACTTACAGCAGAGTAAAAACTGCTGCTAACAGAGCTGTTCACCACTATTACCACACCACAGCCACTTGAGCAGTAAGTAGCTTGTACCTTCATTTGTGTTAAAACAAGCAAAGGCTTTTAAAGAACAGTTAATCCAAGATATTCACCACTCTTACACGAATCAGCAGCATGGCTTATCTTTATCTGCTTCTGTCAAAACACAGGCTCCTGCAGTTACAAATTTTTTTTTCCTTTCTTTTGCACCAGGTCTGTAGAAGAATATGTTCTTCAAGCATTTTAACAGAAGGCAATGTGGAGGAGACAAACATTTCTAGAAGAAATGCTTAAGCAGAAAATTCAATATCATATCCAGTATTCTCCTCCTAGCCAGGGAAGGTAATACCCAAATACACGCTTTTCCAGTTGCAATTTTGCATTTAATTTCATACAAGAATTTCTTCCAGACTTCCAGCTTTTATAAGCCATTGGCAAGTCTTATCATCCACAGTGAAAATTATAAGTTTTCTGTATTATGCTATGTACAGTGTGAATCATGTAATCTTAAAAATTACAGTTAAATTGATTCACCTACGCAAAGTCAATGGTATAGTTTGGAAAACACAAATTCCTTCTTCAATAAGGGTAGTAAGACTGGTAGGAATACACAAGCAAACAAGATGGTAATAGGCAGTTAGCTGTTTGGTTTTGGTATTCGAGCTCTTCCTATTTTTAGTACAGAATAAGACAGGATGAGCATCTCCGCCTCGCTCCCACCTCTGCTGCCATCCAACAGGGAAAGACACAAGGACAACCATTTCTTCACCCTTGGCTACACAGCTGGTTACATTTCCTGGTCCAGCAAGTCAAACAAAATCCCCAGACAAGGGATTATTTTGCCAATGGTTGGTAGAACGTTTCATCCTTTTTTTGTATCTCAGACATTAAAACTTTCCTACTCATGCTGCTTGATTCCACATATATAAAGGAGATAAAGAATCCTGTGCTCAATGAATATAAGCAAATATTCTTAGGGAGCCTAATTCCCGTGACACTGAAAGTGCCTGTGGCTCTTAAGTCTGTTATTTAAGGCATCAAATATTGCTAATATAGGAAAGTTGCAGTCATAGGAAACTTTAAGCTTTCACAATATAAACTGGACTAAATATTATCAACTATTTCACTTGCACAGATTCAGTCTGGAGGCACTGAAAAATAAAGCAAACTGACTTTGGACATGCTCTTAGCCAGCTGGATGTTCTTCTGACAACAGTGCTTTTAATAATTAACTGCCTTCTGTATGTGTCATCCACAGCTCCCCAGTCCCCACTTAATAAACCTATGACCAGATGAAGAAGAAAGAAGGAGGAAATGTCTGAATGCAGGGCATGTGCATTCTGAAGGTGGTGAGAACAAATGACTATTAAACCTATTTCTGGAACAACAGTGCCTTTTCAAGAGGAGAGCAGGCTCCCGTAGCCTTCTGCACAGCACCAGGAAAACAGGCCCTACAGCCAGAAAGTGCCAACACACAGAGCACTGAAACCTTTCATAGGAAGCATTTACCCTCAGGGCAATGGGCAATGCTGGCAGAAAACTCCTTTGATTACAAGTGCATCCGAAGAAGAAAATGTGGAGTCATACATCTCTTGCCACATACGTGTTAGAATTGTTTAGTACTTTGCTGAACGATGGGGCTGATCTTGGGAAAGGGCCTTTTATTACTTGACACTCTAAATTCATAACCTCATGCAAGTCTACTGCTATGATACATGCTCTTAACACCTAATCCAGTGCACAAGACAGACTGAATCCTGCAGAATTCAGCGGACTTTTCTTCAGACCGCCTTTACTTTGAACCCCGTTGCTCCTGGCAGTTGTACAGGAAAGCACAAAGAGCTTGCCACCCCTCTCATCAGTGGGCTAATTACTCACAGCACATACCACAGGGCTCAGTCCAAACCTATCTCAAGTAGAGTAGTTACACAATCCCTCTATTATAAATATTTTAAGAGGATAAATTTACACATTAAATGTAATAAAAGATACCTTATAAAAGACATTTTTCTTAAGAAACAATCTTGCTACCACTGAGGCAGGGTAGCCATTTGTGCTAATTATCACAATTCACTCACTGCTCTCTGCAAGATTAAAATATACCACACTCCTGCCAAAGACTTAACAGAGACTCAATGCACAAGAGTTTTTCTAAACTTCTGGAATACCACTGAACAAGAATGTAAGCTTGAAGAAATACTACAATTAGAGCTTTCTGAAACTGTATCTTAGCAATATCGTACTGTTGTATGATGCTCATGCTCATTGCCTTTCCACACATAAAAAAACCAGCACAACAAAACCCACTGTAAGAAATGGGCAGAGCCTTTTAAAAAAAGATTTCCTCCCACCTGCCTTCTGAGCTGACCTGTCTATGGGATGTTTTTCAGTACCAGCTTTGATCTTATTTTCAAACCAGCACAGGAGTACTCATATCATCATTATGAAACAATATACTTGCAGAGGCACACAGAGAAACCTCATTTGCAAAATTCTTGTGGGAATCAGATAAACCTCTCTGAGTTGAAAATATATTCTTTCAGACTTTCATTTTCTATTAATTTCAGGCATTTCAACGCTTATTACTCAAACAAGAAAAGGAAATGGAAGACCGATTTTCCATGTCTTAATTTTATAATGTTTCCAGGGGAAAATACACAATTTCTCCTGTAATTTTTTTAGTATTTTTTTTTAGAAAATAATAGTAATTACAACAATCTAAAACTTCCTCTTAAAAAAAAAACCCCATAATCAGAAAAGACGGTGTTTAGATCCTTAGCATATGCCTAGCACAGCCATGGAATATATTATGAGGTAAGATTAAACCGGACGATTTGAAACTCCTTAGCACAATGATAAAATGTGGTTAGCTGCATCTGTAGTGATTTAGTTAACACAGGTTAGTAGCCATTAATGCAAAGTTTAATAGACCAATTGAAATACCTGAAAATTTCAGTCATCAGATATCAGTTAGTCAAGGATGCAGCCCATTAAAAAAGAAGACCAGATTTACGTGACTGTAGCATGTCTCCATTCACTCTGCTGTGTAGCCACACCACGCTGTGCTCGTGGAGGCTGTTCCACTACAGTCTCCCCTGATCTGGAGCCATTCTTACCCCAAACTTATTCCCAGAAAGCTCCAGAAAGACAGACACTACTCAGTGCCCACTGTGATTATGTAGGCGCCACCTTTTACCAGGGATATATTTTCCAAAGCAGAAGCAGTCAGCCCAGAACAGAGTCGGTGCTTCTCAGTTTTTACTCCTGATCTTCATTTCAACCTGGATCTAAGTTCTGAGTCCCTTTCAGTGTTGTTCTCTGACTTGTTCAAAGCTCTCTCTACTCATCGTGCCTGACTCCATTTGCCGCATGGATGCTTTGTTTGCCTGACCCTTGCCTTTAGCAGATCATTCTGGTCCCCCCTACCACATCATCCTGGGTACATGCCCAAAGCCTAAACCTTCAACACAGCTGTAAATAGCCCAATCTGTTGGTTTTAGCCGGGGTGGAATTATTTTTTTTTTTCATAGTAGCTGGTACAGATCTATGTTCTGGATTTGTGCTGAAAAAAGCATTGATAACACAGGGATGTTTTTGCTGTTGCTGGACAGTGCTTACACAGAGTCAAAGCCTTTTCCACTCCTCACCCCACCCCACCAGCAAGTGGGCTGGGGGGGCACAAGAAGTTGGAAGGGGATGCAGCTGGGACAGCTGATTCCAGCTGAGCAAAGGGACATCCCATACCATATGACATCATGCTCAGCATATAAAAGTGGGGGAAGAAAAAGGAAGGGTGAGGCATTCAGAGTGATGGCATTTCTCCTCCCAAGTCACCGTTACACGTGCCGGAGCGCTGCTTTCCTGGAGGTAGCTGAACATCTGCCTGACCCTGAGAAGTGATGAATGAACTCCTTGTGTTGCTTTGCTTGTGTGCATGACTTTTGCTTTACTTGTTAAACTGTCTTTATGTCACACCACAAGTTTTCTAACTTCTACTCTTCTGATTCTCTCCCCCATCCCACCTGGGGGGAGCAACAGAGTGGCTGGGAATTGGGGTGAGCTGCCAGGTGGATTTAAACTGTGACACCCAGTCATTAGAGTTTCACTGGCTAAGAGTACTTGGCTGGAAAAATCTTCAGAATATAGCAACAGCACTAATAATCATGGTCTATAAAGAATTTTGATACAGTTAAATCCAGCTTGATGCAATGGGATATTTTGACTTAGTAAGCACTAGCAGAGTTATGATTGCTAGGAGAGCCAAGAAGTATGAATAATTTCTCTAGAAACAGACTTTGTCTAAGAAGTGCTGGCTTTAAAGGAACTGATCTTTGAAATGTTGCTTCCCAGCAGAAGTTCAGTAGGGAACAGCCAGAATAGCAGTTTCCTCTCTATTTTTCAAAAAGATGGCCCTGATTGTTTTGGGACTACATAACAACAGAGTAGCTTTAGATCTGAATGAATCCCAGTGGTTCAGAAACTTCGTGGTCTTTCTCTGGCAGCTACAAGCCAGAATAAGAAAAATTATCTGCTCTTTTACATGTGTCATGTAATTTACCCAGAGGGATACAACATTCCCTTGGTATTTCCTAAGCGCTATTATTTCATCCTTTCTGTATTATTTCCTATGTTTCCCTGGAGAAAATTAAAGAAACTCCCAAACTATTTTGGACCTGATTATCTGGAATTTTGAGTCTAATGTAGCCATTGAAGCCTGCTTCTTACATTTGCTCCCACTGGCATGAGTGATTATAGAAGGTTCACATGGAGAATCATCATGACCTTAGAGGCTGCCCCTATAACTCCTTTACATACTGCCATGATGTAAAACTTAGTTCTTAGATATTTATTTATTTGATCTGTCTTCTCAAGCCCGTGAAGTAATTTAAGATCTAAAATTCTAGTGCAGTACTCTGAGCAGCAAAATCCTACGTATGCTTTTAAAAATTATTTTTTTACGCAACTATTCCTTTTATAAATAACTCTAAATTCAGGTTTCTTCTAAAAAGTGCACACTGACCATCACTTTACCTACTGCATGCACTCCAGAGGGCTGTGTTAATTGTTATTGATCTAATCATACGCCCTCTCTCTGATAAAGCAAACTGGGAAAATAAATCTCCATTATAGTCTCCACTTCCCAAAGCCCAAAAGGCATCAGCAAATTGCCCTTACAAAAACCATGGTTTGGGGAATCAGGATGAGCTAGAACCCTTTAATATGTGCATTTGCCAGTGCAGGTGACTTTAGGCTAGGAACTGTTCCAAGATACTAGCGTTATTACAAATTCAAATAAAATTACACACCTGTGTATAAATATCAGAAAGATGGTATAAGGTATTAGGAAAGGACTTAAAAACAGTAGAGGAAATGCTCAAAAAATAACTTTACGGCATCTGTGACAAAATTGATATTTAATCGTGCAAAATATTCTATCTTCTCCAATTTAAATTTATGATGCAGCTTCAAAAACAATTAGGCTACATCACAGGCTGATGATTTCCCAAACTATCCATTCTAAAACAAAAGTAGTTTTTGACTAACAGAGGCAAAGGAAAATTGCAACTATGGCATTTCTTTTTATTTTTATAGTGTAGTATATCTAAGGTCGCACCTACATAAAACTATTTAAGCATATCTGTAAACTCATAGACATGAGAAGCCCCTGCCAAACCACTATTTCATCATTATGGCTTTTCCATTGACTTACCTGAGATTGGAAAGTAACTTAATGAGCGTACTTGTGTGTGACAAGTAACATATATGCTCAAGTTTTTGTCAGCTTCCTACAAAACTCCCTAAATTAAAACAGACATACACTCACTCCCCAGGGAGGAAAACAGCAGTGCTGGAACACCAGCACATAGTGGAAATAAGCCAATAGAGGTCAGCAGCACATAACAGAAAGATCTTTTTAAGAGCAGCCATGTCAACTACACTCACCTATAGTAATAAAAAATACTTAACTGATATTTGGTGGATTCTTTTTTCCACCAAAAATAAAGCATTTTTTCATTATGAAATGTATTTTCCTATATTGAAAACCGTCGGGAATTCATCACTCACAATACACACAAAATGCTCCCAAAGTTTTGCCAAGTCTACTTTGCTAAGTTCTTGTACTGTGTCATTCCTGGGATGTTGGCCATAGAAGGGTTAAAATTCTAGTTTCACTACAAGAGGGCTTAGACTGGAAAAAAAAACATAGCAACTCAGACTTTCATCTCCTTTCCTTAAGCAAATAACATTTTTGGATCATACTCGGTTTTCACTTCTTTGGTAAAGGTATGTATTTATATTTCTAATTATACCAGCATCATAAAGTAGATTTTTTTTTAAATTAAAATTCAACACATCCTTTTATTTCATCTTGATTTTCATCAGGCACACCTGCTTAAGGTCTTGGATTCACATCTGAACTATTACACAGGTTTAAAATTTGGATAGACAAATCCCTTTTAATAGATATCTAATAGAGAAATATTACATTCTAGTTGTCCAAACAAGTAGCTGCCTGAAGTCTGGCAATATGGATTACAGTTAACTGAAGGATTATTAAATTTGGAAAGTAACAAAGGCAGCATGAAAGGCACCAGCTTAAAACAAAATCTTTAAAAAAGGCACAAAACTAATTACTTTTTTTTAATGTGCAAGATTGTTAAAAACTAATTTGCCACCTGCTGTCATCAAACAAGTCTTGATCATCTCAGTAATGAAGCAGTCAGATATGTGACTCTACAAGTTCGAGCGTATTTTAACTTGATGAAGGATAAGACTGCACAATGAAGCAACTGCAGAAGGAAAGCTGACTGCTCCCTAATTTATTAAATACACGTTTTTTGTACCTAATAATGTTACGGAAATAAAGCAGGGCATGATTATTTAAAAAGGAGGATCCAAGAGCTACTCTAACACTTTTTATGGTGTTTTTTTACTCGTGATAATTTCTAGGTTGATTCTCCCCAGCTCAGAGATGGTAGTACAGGCTTTACTCATGTTTTATGTGCCTGCAACTTCATTGACCTCATGCCTAATTTACCCATCTTCAGATTAGAATCAGAGCCACAGAGTAGCGTCTTTCTGTAATGGAGCTATGATGACCATCATTTTTGAATACATTAATAATTATGAACTGAAACCCACAGCCCTTTTCCAGATGAAAAACTTGCACTAACTCTGGTGATCGACTTCACGAGTAGTTTCACCTAAACAAAGGTTGCAAACTGGGTGTTACAGTACAAAAACCCTTTTCAATTTAGAGCTGTATGTAAGCAAAATAATTCAGTTGTACATAAGAATCCCAAAATTTTTCATAAACAAACATCTTTTGCTTATTACTAGGACTCCTGGTTCTCTGTGGTTATAGGGCAAGTACCACAGCCATGTAATCTAGGCCGTATTAATTCAAATAGGTGCTAAAAATAACTACATGTAATCATAACATAGTATTTGAACTAGACAGCTATTCTCTAGCTCTAACATCTAAAGTATATTATTCCTCATTTCTTCCAGATTTGGAGAATAACTTCATTTGCTGGGAAGAAGGGGTTTTTTTTAGGAAAAGAAAAGAAAACAAAAAAAAAAAAGAAAAGAAAACAAAAAAGATAATCAAAACCACTTATAATCTTCCCTGGTATTCAGCAGAGCAAATTTTTTGCGGGGTTTACAGTTTGATTGCTCGTTCTGGGTTTCTTTCAGAAAATCTTTCACTGTTGTTAAATTTTGTCCATATATCAGTAGGGAACTTGCATTTGAAATTGTTTTTTTTTTTTTTTCAGAGTGTTTAATTTATCTAATTGTTCTATTAAATATGGAAACATTACTGAGGTGCTGGCTTCCTATTTATGAGGTGCCGTCTTCTCTCGAAAACTTTATTACAGACCTAAACAGCTTATGGATTAAAGTAATTTCTGAAAACTCAAAAATGGAAGTTTTTCTGGGAGAAAATAAACTATTTAATACTCCTGAAGCCAAGTACATGATTATTAAAAGAATCTGTATCATTATTTATATAAAAGATGCAGCCATATGTGCTGGATTTTGACTAAGGCATTTCAGTTCAGCTTCCCACATGATTTTGCATCATGAAGGTACATCTGCTGACCCAAACATCTGAAAAGCGTAAATACAGCATATATTGCTTTTGTAAGAGTTCAGACCCAAGTTCTATGTTTCCTCAAATAAATACAATTTCAGCGATATTACAGTGCTTCAGGACAACATTCTTCTATCTGGAATCTATATCTAAACAACTCACCCAGGTAGAGATGCAACATCAACTGACTGTTCAAAACAACCCCCATAAAGAAATGTCCTTTTAAAATATTCTCACAGCCTTTTAGAACATAAATAGCCAGTTAATTACCAGCAAACCAACAAGTTTTATATCAAACTCTTAGTATACCTGGAACTCTATTTTTGTTTTGATTAATGAAATAATTGTATTTAAAACTATTGTAATGAACTGCCAACGTCTTACTTTGTAATAAAAAGAAGAAATAGAACATCCCAAGTCATTATTTTGTTACATGTAAACTCTGTTTCTCATTGTCTGTATTTTCTCCCCTGTAATATAGTCAAAGAAAATAATTTAATATTGAGGAGAAGAAAAATAATGTAATTTTGGTATTGCTTTGGTAAAATAAATATAATGTGGAGGTAGATTTTATAAGTTGACAAAAAACTGTTACAAAGTTACAGAGAGAGCTTGGTTTGTGTGCAATTACTTATCCATAACTCCTTAAAGCTTGTATCAAAAAATATTCTTAAAATCATAGAATCAGAGGACAATTCAGGCTGGAAAAGACCCTTGGGATCACAGAGTCCAACCATTATGAACCTAAATCAAATATGAACCTAAACCTTAGCATTTCACAGGTAACATATCATAAGCATCACAGTGTATGATCCTGACTTCACATGTCCTTCCTAAAATTTTTTTTTTACTAGACGTCACTGTCAAATAATCATGTACCATGTGTATGTATATGAGTATGTATCTCCATACATCATGGTGTTTTTGTAATAAATTCTGATTAATCACAGGAAAGAAACTTTAATTTAGATTTGCCAAAGCATACATTACTTAGGCATGGTGTGATTTATTTCAAAAGTGCTTTAGATGTTTAATTTGGAATTTTCATGAAGGAAATCTTCTACAGTCTATAGTGGTCTCATTTCATTGCAACACATTCAATGAAAGTCAGTGTTTTTCAAAAGAAACAAAATGCCAGGCTTTTCAATATGAACAACAACCCAAACCATCTAAATACGTGACTTAGCTTTTAAAAATTGCCAGGACATCATGCTTTCCAGCAAAATTAAAAAAAAAATAAATAAATATTTCAGACTCTGTCTTACTGTGTTGTGTTTTTCAATGGTCTAATTTAAGCACCTTAATTACATGAAAATATCTACCAAGAGAGTCTATGGAACTGGAGCTACACAAAACAAAAACAAAAAAAAACAAAGAATGAGAAAACATATTGCACAGCATTTAAAAAAAAAAAAAAGCTTCAAATGAGAAAACCCAGAAACAACATCTTCATTACAAACTTTCTCAGACTATACAAGTTTGTCTCGTCCTGTGCTCCTTTTTGTGTCCAAATGCATTTCGATAATGCCTTCAGCCCCATTTCTACTTCATTCTATGATCACAAACTGCAAGCTATAGTTACAAATCCTTCTAATTTATTGCACATAGGTCAGATGCTTCCTTTCAGTTATTCCTTATTTCTCCCTCAAACATCCATCTCCACTTACCCTCCAGGTCCTCTGACGGGCTCAGCTAATTCAGAAGCTCATTAGTAGGATCCCAGAGAGCCAAGGTCTGCACCACAAACTAACCTGATTGTACTCTTGGTCCTGGTCTAAGGAAGAACCAGTTGGAACTCCAAGCAAACACACTATCAAGGCACAACAAGGTGCTGTGGTCAGAAAACGTAGAACAGGATGCTCTCTGTTTGATGGTGCTGAAGATACAGTTCAAGGCATAGCCTGGTCTTGGCAAAAGGAAGAATGTGTCCAACTGGACTGATGGGGTGGAAGAGACTGCTGCTGGAAAGCTGGTGGTATCTGCACAATAGTATGGATCCCATAGCCTGGTTTTCCCATCATGGAATTCTCAACAGAAATTGCGTTCTTTCGGAGGAACACTTTGAATGTCTGCCTGCAGAAAGATTAAACTTTGTCTCATAAATAAACTGAAAAGAGAACAGATATCCCACTAATCGTGTACTTTCACCTCGTCTAATCTGCTGCTTATTTTCACTGCCTCATACATACTCTTCTATCCTACAACCACAAAAATGTGTTAAACTTGCTGGTACTGCCCAAGGATTTCTGTGGCCTTAACTGCAACCAGCACAGAACCTAAGCTCTAAAGAACACAGAACCAAGAGTCTTAAACAATACCAAAGACATCCTTAAAATTACTTCTCATAACCCACCCCACAAAAATCTAGGTTTAGCTGCTTCAGAGATTTTTCGGATTAATTTCAAAAATACATACATGCAACAAAGGCAGTCAGAAGATGCAGACAAAAACATCTCTACTGGGTCAACATAGATTATCTGACAGTTGTAATTAAGAACAGGGCAAGTATAAGGCAATACTGCCATGGAGTACCTTCCAGAGTGTGGCAACCTGCCGCCTCGGGACTTTGTAACCTGGAAATTGCATTTGAGAGATGGTAATAAGTCTCTCTTTGTTTCTTTTAATGAACCCATCCAATCACACTACAGCTCATTTCTACTTTCGACACGTACCGTATCCCATGGCAGCAAGTTCTACAATTTAATTCTACAGAACTTAATTTTGCAGTTCTATATGAAGTACTCCATGAAGTACTTAATTTGTTTTCTTGTACTAAATGCTTTTTAATTTAAAACTGTGACTCTGTACCAATTTTTATGAGGGAGTCATTTTCCCTTCTATCCATTCACTCTTTTGTAAACCTCTACTGTACCTTACCTTAATCATCTCTTTGTTACACTGAAAGCAAAATAACCTCCTCCACAAATCAGGAGATACAATAGCAGTATGGCTCTCAAAGATGTTCATGTTCTGCCTGAGAATCACTTTTGTTCGGGATGCTGTTACAGCTTCCTTCAAGAAAAGCCTCTGTTATCACTGACTGCCTGTCCTCTTCACTTTAGGCCACAGAATTTGTGGATGATTTCAGACTGTTCAAGAATATTTCCCCAAAGAAGTATCAGAGCCTGATACAGAAACAGTCTGTATCACTGCTCTGGAAAACCTATTCTGGAATGCACTTTTTGTTTTGTTTGCATTACCTACAATATATTTTATATATATGTTGTCACATCTCCCAAAGACAGTTGTTGTTAATGCTTAATTTCACTTCCAAATACAAGTGAGAACTATAGTTTGCAATCTGTCTTTATTTATGCTGACATGTAGGAGCACCCTCTTCACACTGATTTTTTTTCCAGGTTAAAAGGAAGGCGTAAACAGGAGGCTCTAAAATCCTCTGCACATAATGCACTTTTGATGTGTGTCCATTCAAGTCAACAAGACTAAGAGAAAAGTTTTTCTTATGCTTTGTTTTAAAGCTACAGGCTCCTGGCTTCGGCACACTGAAAAGATGTCAAATTTATTTCAAGAAGCAGGAATTGAACAATTTCTTTTTGAAGCTTCAGGGTTTTTTTCCCCCAAGCTTCTGTCTTGTTCTGAGAAGAGAGAGGTATTCCTGATGACTCATTTACTACAGTAAGGTGCTCTTTGAGATTTTCGCGGTTTCTCCCTGCAAGTGCTGGCATCCCTCTACAGCACAGGGATCCAGCTGTCAGCATGGTGACAAGCAGAGGAGATGGAGAAAAGCACTGAATAGAAAACGGGCTGAAAATGCTAAAGGTAGAAAGATGAAATTAGGGCTTTTTTTTTTTTTTTTAAGAAGAACTATTTATAAAGGACCAAAGAGCCAGAAAGAAGAAATTCTTTTCTGTGAGGGTAGTGAGACACTGGAACAGATTGCCCAGAGAAGTTGTGGATGCCCCCTTGCTGGAAGTGTTCAAAGGCCAGGCTCGATGGGACTTCGAGCAACCTGGTCTAGCGAAAGGTGTCCCTGCCCATGGCAGGGGGTTTGGAACTAGATGAACATTAAGGTCCCTTCCAAACCAAACCATTCTATAATTTTATGATTCTAAGATAAATATGCAGATACAGTGAAATACATCAAACCGTTGTATTAAATGCAGTATCTTGAGACCACCTTGACTGCCAGAGACGAGTTTTCAGGGAGAGGTAATATCTATTACTAAACAGAGTTGGAAAAGTTGTGTACTCAAAAGTACATATATTGTCTCTAACTATGTAAATGGGTGTTTATTCATGAAATGCTCTAAGAAGAACGTAAAAACCCTGTGCTGGGAAGTCCCTCCTACATGGTCAGAGCCGCAGGGACATTGCAGCAGTGACTTGTGTTCCCTTCTCGCACCCCAGGCTCTCTCTAGCCATGGTTATTCACACCTCCAGTTCTTCCAGTCTGATGTCACTTGTCCGCAAACCCTTTTCTTTACCAACAGCAAGCAGTGAGCCTTTCGTATATTCTTGCCATTTACTTGGTGTTCTCAAACGAGTGTTCTTACTTGGGATCCCCTGCACCTAACAGCCTTTCCTGCAGTGCTGCACACTGACCACTGGAAAAAAAGCAGGACCAAGAAAGTTTAGCAGGATCATAAAAAATATTCCAGACCAAATTTTCCTGGAGATGTGCTATTTTTGTCTCCAGTCAAAATTGTGACAGAGCTTTGTTTACTTATATGTCTCATCCTTAAACGAGGAGTGCTAGTCTTTAAATACCAGACCTCTTTGACGTAAAAGCTTGATAAAGGTAGCAAAGTTTGGGTAATAATGTAGCGCAGAGACTCAAAACTCCCAGAAACATTTAAGATTAAGTTGGATGGGGCTCTCAGCAAAGTGGTATAGTTAAAGACGATCCTGCTTATTGCAGGGCAGTCGGACTAGACGACCTTGAAAGGTCTTTTCCAACCTAAAACATTCTATGATTCTATAAACATTGTTCACAAATCACAGAGTTTAAGATTTGCTAAGCTCAGGACTTTTCCCCACTGTTCTGTGTAGCTGCTCATATTTAGCTGCTATTTGCAACCAAGCAGTTAACACTGCAATTCAGAAGACATAGCTTCCTCATTAACATCCATTGAAACCAGCTAAAATCCCAGTTGTATTAAACCAAGGCCACTTCTTATAATGCAGTCCACAGCACACAGGATTTATTTTTTTTCCCACCTCAAGAGGTGTGGAATAATTGTTATTAGTTTGCTACAAATGTCTCTGCGGAAGTATAAAGACTTAAAGACATAAGTCACAAAATAATACTTAGAAACATCAAATATGTCACAAATACTGGGAAAACGTGTTGTAGTGGAGAGACGAGAGTTGGATGCCCTCCATGTTGGCATGGATGGTTTGGGGGGAGCTGAACTCCAGCTGTCATACAGGTGGCCACAGGCAAGAGCCTTCAAGCCAGAGCTACAAAAACTCTAAGATCTAAACCCATTCATGTACCTGAACTTTTTGCTATTTGGCACTTCTGAACACAGTCCTGGCAAAGAGGATCTGTCATTTTGCAGCAAAGCCCTGCAATGTGAGCCCAGGTCATGCTGGGCCCCAGAGTGTTACTGGGCCCCAGAAGCCACTGTCACCTCACAAAGCTGAGTGCCAGATGGGAATTGCTAAGAGCATATATGGTGCTATGGCCTAGGGCTCTGCAAAACAAACACTCACGGAACATAATAAATACAAGACTCGAGAAACAGCACTTTTCTTCTTCTTCTTCCTCTACAAATATATTACAAGTAATAATAGTATTATTTTGCTTAGATGTCTTCCTCTCTCCCTGCACTGCCACAGCACTGTTTTTCGGACACATTTGGGTTTTAGAGAATCCCATAATCTCAAAGGTGAATGAATCCTAATGGAGTAGAAAGATCTACATAATCCTTGGTTGCAGAGCAGCATCATTTATAACACAGAAAATTTCTGCTGTAATTTTCTTCTTGACATGTTATAGTCTAACTTCAAATTTCTGGAATTCACAGAGGGCCTTTGTTTTGTTTTACCATAACTACTTATTTTAACTTTGGCTATTTTTTTTTCTTAACATGTACTCCAGTACGTCATGCTCTGTTTGAGAAGAGTAATTGGTTCATTCCTTTAGGGGAAAAGCAAAATACAAGCAAATACAATATTTGCTCATAACATGCACACACATTCTTGCTTTAAAGCAAAAGTAAATAGTCCTTACATCCTCTAAATATTAAAACCACGAAGTCTTTTGCCTGGTGAATATACCGTTAATTGTTTTAGATTTATGGCATTATTATACCATAGTTTAACAGTGTTTCTACCAACCAAGGGAGACAGTTTAGCTACTCTAAGTAAATAAAATGAACTATTGTAAGGAAGAAAATGCTATTATGGTTAAGGCAGTGGACTAAGATTAATAAGGTCCTAAATTCCAGATTCTGTCACAGTCTTCCTTGTGTGACATTGGAAGAGATATATCTTCATGCCCTGCCTTTAACTCCCTTCTATAAAACAGAATAGTAAGGACTATAAAATTATTTGGCAGCACAACATTCTGGTTTTGTGCTGAATCACTGCCTAGTATAATGTGGCCATAATTTTGGTTAGAGCTTATTTGCCATACTATAATAATTAATAAATGATAGTAATCTATGCCTTCATGAATAAAAACATCTGGATGAAGACCAAAGGATTCCACTGGATTATTTAAGAAACTGAGTTAAGAGAGTATCACGTTAATACCAAGAAATGCAAGAAGCATGAGCACCAGTGCAAAGATGAGGGAAGGCAGTGCCAAGAACCACCTACCGCAAACACTGAGGTCACGAAGAAACTCGTATCCCTTCACACAGTCGTTGCTGGCTGAGAGGCAGGGTTTTGCCCTGCAGTGGCGGAGTGGCTACCCTGCAGAGGAGTGTGTCCACACAGACCTGCCCTCAGCTAAGCATCACCCTGACTCCATCAAACCCCACGGCCCCAGCAGCACCCCAGGGGCAACAGTAGCAATTTGATGTGGCACAAGCTGGTAGCCAGCCTTGAACTGTGATATACCCCATTGCTGTTTTCTTCATTTCCAGAACTATTTCTAGGTGGTTTATACTAGGTCTGATATCCTCGATCCTCAGAGATGTACCTGAGAGCACGAAACATTTTCGAAGGCACCAATCACTTGTGGGCACGGTCTATAGGCGCTGTCTACAATCACTGTGTGGTGGTGGTGTGGTTGGATTTGGTTTTAATGTAAAGGGGGAAAAACTAGTCAAATAAAATTAGTCTCATACAAAATCATGGTCATGTTTTGCACCTGTTCAACTTTCCATAAAATGGTAGATAAATCACTGTACATGCTTTCAATTGAAATGTTTGCTTATGGATTTAAATTTCCAGGTAAAATTGTATTCAACTGCTGCCGCATCTGTTGTGGAGGAAGAAGACTGATAACCATTTAAGTTTTTTTCCTATGTGATTTATTAGTCTCACACAACTCAAGGGAGAAAAGACTAATGGATTTGAGTGCCACAGATTATATTTGTTAAGTAATTTTTTCAAAAGTGCTTAAATACTCACAAGAGTTCATAAAAGCTTCAAAAAAGATAATAACACTTCAAAATATTAAAAGGAACAAGAAGGCTAACAGTGGAACACATACAGAGCCATTAATAATCGCTCTGTGCTTTTTTTTTGCAGTTCCTTCTAGCAGAATCTCCAACAGTAGCCAGGATGAGTACAGTAATTAATCTTTTTTATCATCCAAGATCAGCATGATGACTGGGCGCACCTTTTAAGTGGAAATCTAGTCTGACATCCTGTTCTTAGTTTTTCACAGTCATAATTAAAGTTTATGATAAAACCCAGAAAAAAAAAAAAGAATACTTGCGTAACACAGATTTGTAAAACTCCACTCAGTAAGGGGCAAAACCCAAAGACTATCGGCAAGATTTTAGTCACAACATCCTCTGAGTAAAGTCAGCCAAAAGCAGGAAGGAATTAAAAGCTAGATCTGAAAGTACTCAAGGTGCTACTGAAGAACCCAGACTAATCAGATGTTGCTTCTAGCCATGCAGATAGTAGCAAACATCTTTCAAGTGTCACAGAAACTGAGAGACTAAAAAATGAAAACATTTGGGAATGCAGTTCACTGAGATACATTTGGCATAGCTCAACATTTTAATGAGTCATTTTTGAAGTCAGATGGTTTGACAGGCCATCATGTCATTGCTCAAGCGAATCAAAAGTAATGACTTTTTTGAATCTTTTACTGAAAAACTTAGTCAAACTCTAATTTACTAGTTGTACCATTCATTTGGATGATTGTATCATTTATTTTGACAATTGCAAATTAATTTTCAATATGAATGTAAAGAAAGCTACCATACAGAATATTTAGTAGTATATTTTCTCAGATGAGCACAGTTGTGTCGTGGCAGCTTTGGCTATCACATTTAACTGGTAGATAAAAGAGGGGAGTTCAACAAAATTTCAAACTACTTCAATTTAAAAGCAGTTACTTATGAAAAGCTATTCACTATGCCACAACTGTTAAATAACTCCCGCAGTCTCTAAGTTTTTCTTTAGGAATAAAGACATTATTTTACGCTGAGTAAGAAGCAAGCAATCCAGATTTATGCAAAACTACTGAAATATAAGCAGCTTAAGACAACCCTAGGAGCTGTTGCCTTAGATTTCCTGATTTACTTGTCACAGCATACAGCTTATAATTTAAAGTAATAAAAGTGAGACAGGAAACTGAGAGCTGGATTCTGCACCTTATAAATGTGATTTAAATGGAATGATTTGTATGAATCAGCATGTGGAAAAGATTTTCAAGACTGGGTAAGCTCTCTTAGTAAATATTCAACTTTATGATGATACATAGAGATTGGTCAATGGCAAAACCATACATGCGTTTATTAAACTTAGTTCTTACCAGAAACTGACAGTCAAGTGACTGCATTTCATTAAATTCACTTTTAAATTATGATTAAATGGGGGTCTGAATTTGAATGTAGCACTGACTGCCCACTCTGTACTACCAGTTCCCCATTCTTGACCTGCTGTGCTCATTTCTGTTATTTAAATATAATTTAAAAAATAAAAACAAATGCAATCATGTCGCAACTATTACAAAGTTCTCCACAATTCACAATATCCTAAGGAAACTAAAAAAAACCCAAAAAGCAGGGCAAATACAGACACAGAACACTATCTCTTCTCCCTAAAAATGTGGTCAGAAGGATTCATGAAAACTACAGTTCATTCAAACCAAGTCAAAATGAGAACTTACTATTCTGACCAAGAAATAACACAAAATTAGTTTTCCATACAAGCTCAGATGATTTGTACAATACTAGACAGAGGAAGCAATATGAGAAAAAATATTCTGGTTTTGTTAAAAGACATGAATACGAATTATACATTTGGTTTCTCATAACACCACCTTCTGAATAAGTATTAATAATAATATCAGACATTATACCATAGAAGTCGTAGTAAAAAGATTTTGAATGTAGGTGAAGCTAACGGTAAAGAATGGATTTCCATAGCTATTAGGAAACATTTTCAGGAAACCATTCTTAACAGTGCTATTAAGGGGTGTTCTGGCACGGTAAAATGATACACTTTCCCGCTCATCTAGTATATGTATGGAAGCATTTGTACTTCAGCAGAGCAAAGATGCCCTGCTTAGAATTGAAAACCCACTGTGATAGGTAATAAGTGTACAAAGTGAAAGATGTGAGCCAGGTAAAATGTTCATTTTTTTCCAACTCAGCTTTTTAACTCCATATTTAAAGTCAAGAGTAGAGGAAAAAGCAGAGGAAAACACAAATGCTATAGTTCTGCAGTTAACCCTTCTACAGTGCACTGTAGTTCTTCCAAATACATGATGATTTGAAACAAATCAGGGCACCACAATCTTACACTTTAATTGAAATGTACGTATCAGCAAAGGAACAGACTGATAAAGCATAGAAATAAATGTAGCAAGCCAATGTCAAAAACAAGAACACACATGAAAGTATGAAACAACGTTGACTGTTGTGTCTGTGATAGAATAAGAACAACTCTACCTGTCTCTTTCTGAAATTATCTGCCATTCTCTCCTCCTCTCTGACGGCCACTAGGCCTGTAATTCAAGGTCCTTGGTTTGACTAAAACAGCTGCTTCACAGAATCAATAGAATAAATGAGAGTGCACATTCATCCATCCACGAAGACAGTTTAGTTTGTTCTCTTTGCTTGGAACAATGTTCCGATAGCTGTATGAAGAAACTAAGTGAATTGCTCACGACGGCACTGGGAGCATGCAGCCAGTGTTGGTTTTTAATGGGGTGAGATCTAATAAGCCAAGGCTGTGACAGATGCATCTCCCCAGCAGACTTAAGAGAGTCACTGTCGTGTCTTCTACTCGCTCAGGCAGTTGCTGTAAGTACACCACTTGCTGAGGAGGTGCCTTTTACATTTTACGTTAAAATAACAGGAAAAGTTGCAGATGAAGTACTGTATTTAAGCTGCAATTAGGTTAAATCCTTTTACATTTAAGCATTGTTTCAAAAAGATCTATCTATTCACATTGGTATGCACTGTATTTCCTCATTTTAAAAGTTGTCACTTTGGAAAAGTATTTCATCTTAATTATTTGCTGAACTTGGGTTAAACTCACAGATGATTCCTATTTCCACAAGAACCAACTTGGGAAAAAAATCCCACTTCCCACACAAGATGAAAAAAATCACCCACTTTCAAACGGCATTTCCTCATGTCTCAAAACTTTGTTAGTAGTCATTGTTGGAAGTTTATCCATTACGTTCCATGAATCCACTATGTTCTACGAAAATCTTACAAAACCAAGATGCCGGATTGATTTACATGTGTCATCCTTAAATTTGCTTTTCTTTTGACAAATCTGAGATTTCTAAGTTTCACTCCTTATTACTAGAACCTAAGACAATGTTTTCTGTTTTCATCGCAGAGGTATTGAACACTTGATAGGAAATATCAAAGTCTAAATCTGCCAACAGAGGTTTCAGTGAAAACTCAGAATAAGCATCCAGGCCTGAATTTGTGCTATACCTTCTTTTATCCATCTCTTATAAAAACTGAAAGGCCAGGAGCTTCTTTACCAGGTATTAGAACACTTCACTGAGTCAACTCCTACAGCTGATTTCTGCAGTAACAATTTGACATAACTTTGTTTCCTGAAGAGAAAAGACACGAACCTATTATTTTACTGAATTTTATGTGAAATCAATTCTTTATTTTTGTGCTTAGGGCAGTTTATGCTTTGAGCACAGAGAAGCAGTTCAATGTCAGCCTGTTTCCTCCTGCCAGCACGTGGCCTGGGAAGGAGCTGCAGAGACCAGCCAGGCACAAAAGCCACTCTACGAGCCTTCAGACACACAAAAAATTGTCCTCAGACTTCCCAAGGCTTTCTCTACATTAAGCTACTGCTTTATCTTTCCCTTTCTCTGTTCCCTCAGTGGCTTCATCCACTTCTCATTGCCTGGAACAGCCCAGGCACAACACTGACACTGTCATCTCCAGCCACAGCAAACCCGGTCGCTGCCAAACACACCTTCAACGTTTCTATTTGGTTTTGAGCCTGAGAATCCAGCCGGGTGGTTCTGTCTGTGCCACCAAAAGATTCCACTAAACTGAAGAAGTGAAAAAGGAGGTGAAGATTTGGACATTAGGGTTCTGAGAGGAAAAGGGAGAAGACTATTAAAACAGAGAGGCAGGGAAGGACTGTTAAATTAGTGTTCTAGCTTTCCAAGAGTACTGTTTTCATGCAATAATCAGGCAGATGAGAGAATATTTTATCTATGTAGCCAAACACTATCATAAAAGGTTATAAACATGTCTGGGCTAAGAAATTCTTCTGATTAGTCAGTGGAATAAAAAGGAGAAAGACTAATCTATGCAAATTAAAGCATGCAGCAGAGCCTTTGTAATATCCAAAGCTGCTTAGTCAGGCTTCGGAAAGACAACACACATTTCATGGTTGGCACACAAAGCAGCACAGTTGGGAATTGGCTGTTGGGAGCTAAATGCACCTGTAGGATTTGGTACCTTTGCTGCATGTCACTTGCCGCAAAGTCTTAATAGTATATCCGGTAATAAATGTACTTGGCTGCTGCCAGAGAGTATTTGTTAGGACAACTGGGTATTTATTCTTTTCTGGTTTTAGAAGACCTAGTTGAAACCATGGCAGAATTTCGGCTCTTATAAACTGATGATCTAATTAGTAGCATTTCTTACCTAATAATTACTCATTAATTTTAAAGGTGTCATTGAATAAGATACAATTCCTTTTAAAGAATGACTAAATACTGGAAAATCTACAGTAACATCAAGCATATGCTAGTAAATATTCCACTGGTTGCAACTACTGCTCTGGAGCACAAATACTTTTAAATCTATTCAGGCACATAGAATTAGTTAATAGGTTTTATTTTCAAAGCTTTTCTGAAGTTTTCTTAAGATACTAACTTGTGTAATCAATCTCATTATGATGTTCTGGTTTTTCATATTCCTAGGATTATTGCTAATGGCAAAAAAGTAACTGGCAGAGTTTGGGGAATTAGGAATGTCAGGGTCTAACAGAAAAAAGCAACAATGCTAAACAGAACCACCAGGATTTGACATAAAAAGATTGGCAGAATAGTTTGAGCAATAAGGAAGCCCAACCTGCTAGACCCTAAGGTTTTGTGACACACAAGTATGGGACATCTTCACCATAATGACGTCCTGGTAATTTTCATTTACTTGAATTTACTAAGCATTCTTTTTCAGATTAAATTGTGTTTGAGTAGCTTAGGGAGAAACAAAACAGAGAAACAAACAAACAAAAACCCCAAACACAATGCACAAAACATTTAAGCTTACAGAAAAACTAAGTTTTACATCATTTTCTCATGATAAAAATACTTTCAGCTGTATGTAAAATACAGCTGCTGTACATGATGATAGACACTTCTTAAATTGTCAGCTAAGTCAATCCTCTACGCTTTGCATATTCCAAGTTAGCTCAGTGTTTAGCTTCCTTTGGGATAGTCATAGAGGTCTTTACTGATTTATAAATATTTTTTTTTATTTGGCCAAATATAACCTAAGCTATTTGAAAGTGCATAGATAAGCACAAGCTACACATTTCACAATAGTAACTAAATTAGGTTACATATTAATGGATATGTTTTGACTGTGAAAACCCTGAAAGTGAACACTTGAATGTTCAATGATTAATCAGTGCGTTAACTACTAAACTGAACATTGCTTTAAATTGTTATTTTACTTCAGCAGAAATAATCTTCCTGCTGGACTTTTAGAAATGTAAACTCCTTAAATAATATCTGGGTTAGAAATAGTTGCTCTTTGTGAATGGAAAACAGGTATATGAAAATTTCTAATTTCAGTGAAATAGACCACTTCTATTTTGAAACCATTTCTCCTGCTACACAGTGCCCATTTGGTGAGTAAACTGGAACCAGCAGAGCTCCTTGTAATATTTCTTTGAAAAGCACATTTGTGGGTATTTCATTAATAGAGAAATAAAAGCCTGTAGCATGAGAACTAATATAATAGCAGGGAGATGCTTGAACGACAAAACATTTACAAGTTGCATTGCCACAGGTGTGTTTAATGAGCTGTACCCAGAGTCTGAAAATGGAAAAGAAGTTATTGCAAACATTATGACATAAAATGCTGTTAAGTGAACGCATTAGTCATATCTTTCAAGTGGATCAAATTTAAGCTGTTTACTACACCCATAATAATTTCCTCAAAAAGTGTCAGGGCCTGGGCAACAAATTTACAGACACTAATCTGTAAACTATCAGTTCATCTGAAATAACTTGTCAGAAACACTTACTATTCCTGATAATGTAGCTACCACTACCACAGATTAGCAGAAAAATCCATGACATCTGCAGCATCTGAGCTCCTAAAACAAAACCTTGCAAAGACATATTGTAAAAAATCACTGTCAGCTCAGTGAAAGGTGGAGGAAAATCCAAGGTTGACAGATCTGCTGTTCTTCTGGCTGCCCCTTTCCCATTTCTTTCCACCTCTGTGGCATCTGCCTCTTCACTTCCTGATGTTAATGCCTCTTCTGTTAATCGCCTTTGCAGTTTCTCCTCTTGCCTCGTTTAGGTAGATGTTTTTTCTTTGGTGGGCAGGTGGCATAACCTGTCAGTGACAGCAGAAGGTAAAGCTGGTATCTCCAGAGCTGTCAAGGTTTAGCCACAGGCTTCAGTCAAATTTGCATGAAATTTTAGAAAGCCTGTTCAAGACTGAGAGAGATCTCAATTTTATTTGCATATTTACAGCTGGACCAGCAAAAAGGAATAAAAAATAAATCAGGAAGGGGTCAAGTTCTATCTGGATGAGGGAATGAACAGTGCAATAACAATGGTGGTCGAGAATATAAACTATTCCATAGAGTTAAGACAAAGGCCAACTTGATATGTTGTTATAAGAACTTCAAGACACTGAAAGACAAAATCAAATATAAATGAAAGTGGAGTGATATATGAGAGGGGAAAAAAAAACCATTCTGTGATTGGTTTTGAAATAGTTATCACCACTGAGGAATGGGATCTCGAGGTTAGGATTTCAGAGAAAGAAACCCAACAACCATATCAACTAAGAATTACTGGGGAAATGAATCTAAAGCCCATTGGGTACAGTAACTCAAACTGAAATAAAGCAAAATAAGAAATATTACAGAAGAGGACACAGACTGTGTACACTGGGACTCCTGAACCTGGAAAAGATAAAACAGGAGAGGGACAGGAAAGAAATCAAAGAAACTGGAAAAAGTGAATTAATAGGTAATGTTTATTCACTGCCTTTCTATACAGGGAATAATGGGCATCAAAAGACGGTATCACATGGCAGGTTTGAACATAATCTATTTCTCCACATATCGTGCTGTTACACTACGTCGCTCCTTCCCAAAGGACTTGCAATGCTTACCTCAGTTGACACAATGATTGGTCAAGGTTACAGAAGAAAAATCCATTGATAGTTACTGAGTATCAAGTCATGCCCTATAATTCACGAAATCTGTGAGTTTTGATGTGCTGGAAGCTGTATTCTGACTGTATTACAACCCAAGTATCCTCAGAGGCCTTCTCAAACACCTGTGGCAGCCGCTGCTGATGACAGGGATGGATCTTACATCTCAGCTGAGTACAACCAAAATCAGGTTACTCAGGTAGGAATGACCTAACTTGTTTTCCTTGCCTAACAGATGTGGTTATTTAGTCACTTTTTAGACCACAGCAAGACTGGGGCTGAACTTGCACTGAGAAGAACAAGGAGTGTTTCTGCAACTGGGATACTATGAAAGCCCACCAGGTTGTCCCTCCAGCTGCAAGCACTGAAGGTTTAGGGGCTTTGTTCTCTACTTCAGCAGCACTGCCGTAAAGGAGTGTCCAAGTACATATTTTAGGGGAGCTGGATAGGGAATGCTTCCATGCCAGAGACTGGAAAAAAAAAAGTCAAACCAAAACCAAAAGAAACAAACAAAAAGAAAAGTCCCCCAAGCCGCCAATCCCTGTATCAGATCACGCTTTCATTGCCTGTGCTTAATTCTGACCTTCACGTTTAAATATCACAAGTCGGAGACAACACAGATACAGATACAACAGGAATTGTTTCTATTGCAGTAACACACTGTGACATCCACATAAAATCAAGTCTCTCCATTTTGCACAGTGTAGAGGAAATGAGGGAAAACTGTGGAGAGGCCAGAACGAATGACAAGAGAGCCACATGATGACCTGGAAAGTGGAAGAAATAGCTAAAAAATTAGTTTTAAATACTTATTCAATTCAGTTAAACAAGAGCTCCTGAAGGGACTTGGAAACAGTTTTGTAAGGGACAAAAGCTAACACTAAAGGAGTTGCTTTACATTAGCCTGTGGATGTGCAATTAGCTGAGTAAAAGATGAAGACTGAAGCTGAACTCAGAAGTTATCTCCACAGCTTTCTTAAATTGTGAAATAATTGTTTGAGGAAAGTTGTGGGACCACTACCAGTTCTGGCATATGTAAAAAGCTATAGGGAACATAATCCTAGACACAGCACTTTAAATTTTTACCAGCAAGTGCTGAAGAAAGCATTTCCATTAATTGCTTTTAGTCTTTCATTTATTACAACTCAAAAATTGTTGGCGATGTCCAAGAAGTTACTTTTGTGGTGCCTTCCCTGAAGCAACAAGTTTTACAAGGCTAAGTGATACTAGTACCACCAGATTAACACTATATTTGAGAAAACGTACAAACAATTCTCAACATTTCTTAAGCATCAATCACCAACGACACCAGTTCACTGCAATTTTGGATTTAATTTCCTTATTGCTTTAATTTCTCATTTAGCCTGTTAAAGCTCAATTTAATCTTATTTCAAATTTTATATTGTTTTTCTTTATCTTTGTGTTTCTCTTTTATTCTGTTGGGTTTTTTTTCTGTTGCTCCCTTAATCTCTGTTACTTTATATTTTCTTGTCCTCTCCTCACATACTGATCCACTGCCTATTTTTTCAACATTGTTGTCACATATGCCCCACCAGTATTCACCTTTTAGATTCTTTGCTAGTTTTCTCACTTGCTTTCCTTTTTTCAGCTATTCTTCAGTCTTCATGGATCCTTTTAGCATTTTTCTTTAAATGCAATATTTGCATTTGGTTATGAAATGCAAAGCAATATCATAGCTCCAACAACTTGACACAAACACACTTCTTAAGGCTGTCCTTTCTTGTAGCTTCTGTTCAGATAGTATACACGTTTTGTTCAATTTTGCTTAAATGCCACAAGGACAGGACTAGGAATAGATTTGTCACTTTAAGACTCCAGAAAGCAAATTGAAAGGGAATAAAATGTTTCAGTAGGAAATAAGATGGCTTTTTAACTGTCATCTGTCAGCAAATAAAAATGAACAAAAACAGTCTAAAAGTAGGTTTAGAGGTCAGCTACCAAGGATATTTTTTTTAAGAAACGGTTGTCTTTTTGCTTCTAACAGATAAATTAAGAACAGAAGACATTTCCACATTTCACCCATTCCACGTTTTTATTTTTATGTAGACTCAAAATACATTGATTTTAAAAAAAACCCAACTTATTCAAAAAGTAGTCTCTTTCTCTAAACCTTCTGGTAATCAATCCTTCATAAACAGGGAATTCAGAGGTAGCACACATTTTTCTCTCCTATGCAGCTGTTCAGCATCGTCTCTTAACCCAATAGTTCTTTTGCTGTCTCACCACCATCGCAGGTACCTGAGAATGTAATACAGACAACAAGCAAAAAAACATAGTCTACTTTTTTTTGGAGGTTGGTTTGTTGTTTGGTTTGAGTTTTTTTGATTTTTGTTTTTTGTTTATTTTTTCTCAAAGTGGGCTGAACACATTTCTGTCCCTCTTTGAGTACCAAAAAAAATATATTAAAAATGCCTGCAACAGTGAGAGGTGAGAACCTCAGCAGAATACAAAACAACTTAATCTCTCCCTGGCACATGGGAAAACTCTTCTTATTTAAATGACTTTAGTTGTGACTGCACAGAGAGATGCTGAGAGAAGCTTGGGTGGCCCTGGCTGAATGCAAGAGGCAGAGGAGGGTCAGACTGAGTGTGCCACAGTGCTGTCCTTCAGGTAGCCCTTCTCTTGTGTTGTATTTGCACACCTGAGCACTACTTTTGCCCTGCTCAGGATAAAAACAGTGAGAGGAGAGGCTGCTGGTTCCTCTTTCTTTCAAAGTCTGAACCAGAATTACTCAACAACCCATCTCTGACCAGCTTGAATAACATAAACAGTGCAACTTCTAAAATCATAGCACACTACAAATACTTGGCATTTTAATGCATATAGGATAGGTAAAATAATAGCAACCTAAAAGGAGAAGAGAGATAACAGAAGTAAAAGGAGGAAAGAAGAAAGACTAGTTAGTTGCTCTTCAAAAGAAAACAAGAATCTCATATTAACACTGATTTTCACACACTGACTTTCAGTCTCTTTTCTATGCCATTCTCCAATTAGTAACAGAGACAGGCATAATATTTCAAATACATCCAGGTACATTTACTTAGCTGCTGTGCTTTAGAGGGCTCTTCATTTAAATAAGAAACTAGCCTCAGGCAAGCGCCTCACAAGAAATACTTTCTAATAGATGCTCAGCCCTGTATCTTAGCTGGTAAAATTAAGTAGCTGTCGAAACAGATTAACCAACTGCCATGCAGAAAAGAAATAGACACACAGTGGCACTGTGAAGACAAATTACTAAACAAATTTGATGCCTAGATAACTCTCCATTTTTAAATCAATTATTTATTCAGTTCAGTGCCTTTATTTAAATGGAAAACACCAAGTTCTACTTCCTTAAAACTAGTTGCAAATAAGAAATGAAAAACATTTTGCATAAAATGCATCTTCTCCAGCAAATCTAAAGTTAAAAGGAAGAAGTATGTTGCAAAGAAAAACACCATAAGCGTTTACCGTGTCTGGAATAAAAATAGACATCTACTATTTCTGGAATAAAAATAGACATCTACTATTACAGATTATTTAAAAGCACCTTTGTACAAGCTCAAAGCCCTTATAAAAGACTTGGATTTTTACTGTTGTCCTTGCCCACTGTATCTAATAAACAGCAGCAATTATAGTGTAGCAGAGATAGCAAAACATGTTCCTGCTATAACCCCAGGAGCTACATGGCCCTGAGCTGTGACACGAGTGTTGGGATGCCCCAGTGGGAATCTTTCACTCACCTCTCTCTGTACGCTACAGTATTTTGTGATAACCACATCTGGAACCATTTTTGATGGATTTGCCGGCCACAGCTGAATTAGAATATTTATTTTAATTGGAACAGTGGAAGAAAAGATGTCGCAAATGTTCAGTGAGGCCAGGGACTTAGTATGTAACATTTCTGCAGAGCTAATTATATCAAAGCTGGGTAAAATTAAGAACTAAAGCCTTTGAATAGAGCTTCTAAGGCTCTAAAAGCCCTGTTGATGGTTGCCTTAGGTTTTCAAGACAAGCTCTTCAAAAAAACAGTGTTCAGCAAAATCTGAAGATAAGACACGTTTTCACAAAGGAACAAAATTATTTCAAATTATTATTCAGTTTCAAAATCATCTAAGATGACCTACATCACAGGGCAACATACTTCTGGGATCACAGACAGACACCACCACTCCCACACTCACAAATCTTTTATGAAATTTTGATTCTTTCCTCCAATTTGTGCCCCAAATAATACATTTCTGTCTTTATGCAAGGAAGAGTCATTGATTCATCTTATGTCCAGCAGATGTCATGGCCTTTTCAGTTTCCTGTAAGTTTAAAGTGGCCACATAGTGGTGAAGTTGGAAGTATCATGGATTCTATCCTGAGAAATGCACTCAAAGTGAAAGAGAAGCTGGTGGAGATTGTACTGCTTTCTGCATGGACTTAACCAGCCTCATATGTTATCAAGGAAACATTCACTGCAAAAGTTCCTTTGTTTAATATCTTTAGTATGATTAGCAGTATTGTGATGGATTCTGAAAACAAGTTTCAAAACGAGGTCAACAGCAGTCCCAAACGAATATGGTATTTTTTTGTTTTCCACTGTAAAACTCAGTCTAATGAAACAGAAATCAATATTGAAATCCAATAAAATTACTCTAGGTAGCAACTAGGCTGGCACTATGCTTATTTGCCTATATATTTGCCTTCTACATTTAAAGAACAGATAGAATTGGTAAAGGCTTTTTCTTTTGTGTTCTGCTGAACTAAGGAAATCACTCAAGGTTAATACAATTAGATGATGGATAAAGTTCTTGATGGATGGGACTGAAGTGACACTGAAAAATGTGGTGCTCATTCTATTAAGAGACATTTCTGCATCCAATGCAATTACAGGAGGTACAGACGTGAATATGGTAGTAGCTACAAGAAGGAGAAATGACTTCATACATTTGTAAGTCACTACAGAAGACATTTGAATTGAGACAAATACTGGTCGAGAGATCATCTCTCTTCTCATGATGGAGGTGAACTCAAGGAACAGCATTGACAGATTATGTGAAATGCAGGAATATTCCTGAGGTGGGATCTGCCTGTGGATTTCTTCCCTGTAAAAAGGAACTGAGAGGCACGGAGGATGGGGCAGTGCAGTCTGTGGGGACCAGTGCGTACTGTGGAATCAACCTACTTGCAGGCTGGGCCAAGACTCCCACGATGTTGTGGACACACCTTTTTAAGAACTTGTAAAGACAATATGAAGGTAAACGTGTCTTTTGGCTTGAATTTATTATATGAGAAAGCATTTTTTAATGAGAAGCATTTTTATGAGAAGCATTTTTTAAAATAAGCTTTGATTTTTCTTTTTACTCAAAAAAATCCACAAACAACATGAGTAATGTTTACAAACACAAGGAACAATGTTAGAAATAAAATGATATTCTTACAGGACACTATGCTGCTTGCAGCTCTGGTGCTGGTTCCTTGTACAAGCATGAATTTTCCTAGAGCCAGATCAGACATAGAAACGAAACAGAAGCTGCTAAGGTTGATTCGATCTATATTTGCTAACTTCTTATTTACAAGCACCTGAACAAGAAAAGTTTTGGTAAAAGTACGAGTCCAACATGGGGCATTTACACCAGATCTTTCCCATGTGAATTCTCTGACGTCTAATATCACTGTGTTCAAACTGAACCTCTGCATTTGACTCTCACAATGTCTGCAGCACCATAATAACTGGAAATTTATCCTTCTGTCAAACCTGGCTTAAGTCAGACAACTGATTTTGAAGTTATCGCCTGCATCCCACTACCTGCATTCAGAGACACTGTGACTGCAAAAGTCTCATTTCCCCAGGGGAGATGAATGAAAATGAGCTACTAATGCTCATTAACATTTTAGCACAAAAAAATGCCAAATTTTCAGAAAAATTCTGAAGCCCTGAGGGGAAAAAAAAAATGGGTTTTTTTCTCACGCAAATAGCGTTGGCAAAACCACAGTATTGCATACTTCCTGCCTGGAAGTCTTGTTGGCAGTTGTAGTTACACAAAGTAACAAGACTAAGATTCCTACCCTACCGCAAGTATAAACTACAGATATTTTTACTTTCTTTTTATGATGTCATTTAATAAAGTACGCAGATCCATTAAAATGGACGTCAGCTTTCTATCTTAACAGTAATTGTCACATTCTTCTGCTGATATCAAGCATGCTTGGAACTAATCCACGGATACAACCTTTATAACCATAACTCCACTTTTCGAAATTACAGAGGAGTTATGTCCACTTGTTTTTTTTCTTTCATATCTCTTATAATAGATCGCAGGCGTGACAGGTCTCCAATTTAATACAATGACAACTTCTGATAGAAAATTACGTTTATAAACCTGCAAATATTCTCGATATTGACCAAGCAAATATATCTTGCTAGATCAAAGAAAAAAATCAAGACAATTTCAAGTAAACAGCACTTGCCTATGCTTTACTGTAATGATATAAGGAGAATAAAATTATCAATAGAGGATTTTTTGTGGCATCATCAACTCCAGTATGCAAAATGTAATTACTTTTTAAATATGGACAGCTGAGAATTAAGAATTACATGTTCCTGTTTACCTCTGGCCATTGAATAAGACACCTGCTCAAATTTCTTACCAAGTGACCATTGTAAATTGGCAAGCGCACACATTAATGTTTTTGGTACAACACAACATTTTTACAAGCAGCTGTCATTACAGAACATATGATTTCCCCACTTTCATTTTGTAAGAGTATTGATGATCATAATGTTTACGCTCAAAAGAAAAATAAATATTTATTATATTTACTGAGAAAATTTGTGGTTATGACTATTAGGAACACTTTTCCAAGGTACAAGTATCATTATGGGTCTCATCCAAGAAGGCTTCAAAACTCAACAAATGATCATAATAATTAATGCTTTACTTTAGGACCAAACAGAATGTATGCATCAGCTATAAATCCACAGAGGTAACACTGACAGAAGGGTTTCCAGTGGGATGTACTAACCTTTTAAGCAGATTCTTTTACATTAATAAGCTAAACGCAGGCTTATTTAAAGTGACCATTTTAATGAATGTAAGAAAATTGCTTTTATTGCAGCAATAGGACCAAGACATCCAAATACTGAGATACCAGACACAATATATTCAAATTATTGCTTTGACTCCAACAGGAGGAAAGGCCACGTGCGCTAGCTTCACTATGAAGTTCATGAAAGTGACCACAATCTGTGTTTTATTCTGAGTTGCTATGAACCAAGAGCTGAATTTGGTAACTTAAAACTCCCTAATGAAGAAAGAAGTATGTTGAAAATCCTGCTCTCATGCTAATCAGCACTGTGAGCCCGAGCCTTCTCAGAAAAAAGATGTGAATATTTCTGCTGCTGCTTCCTCCCTGGATTTTATCTGGCTCTGGAGAGCTTTGTGAAGATATACAGCAGCAACCCTTCCAATCTGCGAGACACCATTTATCACCTGTTCAGATGAGTTCTGACACTTGAAGAGACCACAAGGTCTTTTATAACTGGTACCAGGTATAGACAGGAAAAAAAAAAAAAGGACATCGAGTTGGCTTACAACACACAAGAATATTCCAGGGGCAGGTTCTTCTCTACATTATTGGTCCTGTAAGCCTTGGTGTGAGTCTTCTCCTTGGTACTGCTACCTAGTCCAGGAAAGATGCTGACTTTTTTTCAACTGCAATGGGCTGTTATATATCTTCCAATTTCTTTGTGCAAAGCCTGCCAGGCACACCGGCTACCACAGCGAGAACAAGGTGGTTATTCTTGAAAGATGACAAAGGTTTCTGAGATTCAGTGGATATTACATCTTCTCTATTAGGTACCAGTTTCCAAATTATTTCATTTCGCTATTCCTGATAACACATGGCTAAGGATCATTTGTCAGCTAAACAGGTGAATCCCTTAAAAATGAACGAAATTTAGGATCTTGACTTCTGCCAGTAGGCTAATGTGATGCAGTATGGAGGAATTACTGGAAGGGATTAACATGAACACCAATTCAATGAAGCAAACTTGTAAGTGACATTATGATTCCCAGATGGTTTCCCTAAGAGCTGTACGTTTTTTTCTGACACAGACACATCTTTAATGACTATCTTCAGTTAACATCCATCCAAGATTAGCTTCTACTAAAATAGGTTACATATGCCATCCAGGCTTCCTAGTATAGCACTTACTACACCAAGTCTGTTTTTTTATCACAAATCCTGATACTGCATAAAAGAGCATGTAGCTATTTATCCATCTCTGAAAGGAATGATGATCCATCTATTTTTTAAACATTTATTTTAATATTTCTATAACCTGAAGAGACTTTTGCCTAATTAAAAATACTTTTTTTTTTCCAGATTAAATGAAAATTGTTTATATTGGGCAAGGAAAAGCTAACATCCTAAATTAATAAAATCTCTTGCGTACTGCAGGAGATCTGGACAGTGAGTGAGGATTTAACAACAGCACTGCTTTCAGAGGTATTTATAGATAGAATCCTCATTTGCTTTTCACAGCTTTATTCAAAGACACTCAAAGGTCCCATTTCATTATGATCCAACATCCATGTTACATGGCTTCTACTTCCCTGGCGTCTTTGTAGCCAGATTCTTGCACAGCTCCACAGGTTTCCTCTCTTCTCTGGACAATGCCTGTTTCCCTCTTTTTGACTGAAGCTAGAGTCAGCTGTCTGTTCCCAGGCTGACAGTTCCGGGCTAACTGCAAGGACCAGCTCCAGGAGGGGTGGGCTGGAAGCCATAGAGCTTGCTCTAAGGTCTGGAGTTATTCCAGAAACCACTTGCAAAATGACACTCCCTCTTGGTTTGCTTTACGGACTGCTTCAGACTTGCCACTCAACACATACTCCCTTCTGCATAGTCTAACAGAAACAAAAAAAACCAACAAAAACTCCAAAAAAACCCCAAAGGCTCACAAACAACTATGACTGATTGTGGTGATCCTCAAGCTTTCTGCAGAATTTTCTGCTCTGGCACAAAGAGTTGAGATTTGCCAGAGTATCCAATTTCAGTGCCCATATATCATTTTCAAAGACAAACCTCTGCAATGGAAGAGGGGACATGGAAGATTATGCACAACGCAGCTGTATCTCACTCCTACTAAAGTAGTTTGTTTCTTCTTATTTAAAAAGATCAGAAATCAAACTGAGGACCAATGTCAGATCACTTGTGAAAGCAAGGGCACAATATCGCAAGACATTTCAGGCTTTTATCTTCACTGGGTTTAGGCTGATGCCAGAAGTTTGGTTTTGAGGTTTGTTTTTTTTTTAATGTACAGAGACAGAAGCTGAAGTTGCAGCTTTGATTTGCAGTCTGGGGAGGGTTAACATGAAAAAGACCAAACACCTCCAAGTTAAAAGCGAGGAAGAAGCCCCTTTCAGGCAGTCATCCACATCATGAGTACAGATACTAGCACTGATGAACTTTGTAGCCTCACAAAATATAGGGAAGACTGTGTGCCTGTGAGATGAAGCGGACAAGAGGGTAGGTTAGTAAATATGTTTTAAGCACGAGGCTACTTCTTTTTCTTTGTCAGGTCTTGTCCCTTTAGGCATGTGAAGAGAGGAGTAGGAATAAAAAATTGCCATCCACAGCACTAACTACCGTACTGATACAAACAGAAGGACACAAACAGAAGGACACAAAAATTCACAGTGGAACTGGTATGTTGTGGAAAGAGCCAGATAGTATTTCTCGTTTTCATGAGTGGCAAGAAAGCCTCTTTCCTTCAGTTCTAACTTCCCAAGCACCATGGAAAACAGAAGTGGCTATAGCTTTTCTGGGATAGCTATACTCATAGTCATCTTAAATATACATTCACAGTACCTGAAATTCCACCTGGAGGAATAACTACTCATACATAAATATCGCCGTTTAATCTCCCAATTTAGATAGGTGGTTTTTCTCCTTGAAGAATGGGAAGAAAAACCTCAAATCTAAAAAATATCTTTGAGTACATACATCTTGAGAAATCAGCTTAGGTCTGTGCTTTGTTCTTTCTTCTTTAGTCTGTATCATTCTCTGGGAGTACAGAAGGGGAACTGAAGGCCAAGAGGTTATCTCTCCCTGTGAAGTGCAAAAGTAAGAAAAAAACGGTGCCAATAAACTGTCTTTTAGATCACAGGTCCTCTTTACACACGTTGGGGAATCTGTCCCTATGATTCTCTTGTGGAAGGATGAGCAAAACTGAACTCAGACATTTCCAGATGTCTACAGATGTCTCGGTTTTCCAACAATAAGGACTTCATTTTCCTCTGAACAATATTTGCTGCACCTGAAAGTCACGAAATGGTTCAAAATCAAGATCCAAAACCACTGACCAGCACTGCCCCTGAAGCACTGAGATACCAGGACAGATCTCTTGAGAAGTCTGGCATGGAGAAGGATGGCAGCCCCAAACTCTGTGACTGCATGCTCAAGCTTGAATACATGAAGTTCAGTTCTTCAACCAGATGAATGCCTACCAAGACAGCAGTCAGCACAACGTGCCTCTTCCCTGCCCCACCAGCAGTAATCTAATTAGGGAAAGGAAGCAGGAAACCTTTCAAACCCCGGACAACAGGTACAATACTGTGTGCTTCCTCTCCCGGCCAAAGCAACTCTGCGTGGTATGAAAGTTACTCAACACAAGTAAGAATGACTAAAGTAGATATCTTTGCTTTTTCCTTCTGTTTTTGTTGTTCATTTGAAGCCAGTGATGCCAGCATCAAGTGAGAGAGGCTCAGCAGAAAGCAAGAGCTAGACTTGGATGACTAATCTAAATTATTAGTCAGAAGCATTAAATAAGAAGCTTTTGGAGTTGATCCATTGGGTGTTTATAAAGCACAGAGAAAGCCTTCATCAACACTTTCTTAATGGTAGTGATCAATGGTTCCGATCCAACTTCCTCTGCTGTCACTGCTCACACTGCATCCTTCCAGCCGAGGGAAATATTCCCCTTCAGAAATGGGAATATCATTTTACCTGTCATATATCTATCATTGTGCTCTTCAGCAGTCCTCGCCTTTGTAAGGTGAAAGACAAGAACGGCACATTACACGTACCTCAATTATTTCAACATGCTACATTTTTTAAGACATCTTGTACATACCACTTTTCCATAGCCAAAACAAATATAGGTAAGAGGTGTGATGCAATTTTATCTACCAACTCATAAAAAGAAAATCAGAATAACAAATTACATTACCCAAGCTTGGAACAAATAACTTCTCTCTTTCCCCAAAACTGTTGTGTGTTACAACATCAAAGGCTGACAAACCATAGTAATGAAAAACCAGAGAGAGTTGTGTGCATGAACTAAGATTCATCCACTGCCATGCTCGATACGCTTATTCTAATATCAGCAACAAAGACTGGAGGTGTAAGAGTGGATCATTTTGCTCATGATACACACTCCTTTGGAAAAAACACTGCCCATAGCTCCCACTGGCCATGTTAAACAGATTTTGCATTGGTCTGCTCTAGGCAATCAAGCAGATCGTGGTCTCAATGCAGCAAAACATCTCCTAAGGGTTGACAGGGATTCTGCAGGGGCAAAAAGCCCTTGAAAAAGAAGCAGACAAGGCAGAGCAGGCAGATAAATGTTACCCTCCCCCCTATTCCACTATCTAGTCTCTTCATGCTTTTTTCATAATCTGATTGGGTTTCCTTTGAGGATAGGGAGATTAACCAAGTAATCTCTGAACAAATGCAAGACCACAGAAATTCACAGCCAGCAGGATGGCCCCCATCAGAGGTACCAACACAAAAGGACTGCATACAGCCAAATCTCTGATGAATGACCATCCTGCAATTAGAATATTTTAGTCAAATGATGCAATTCTTGAACTCTATTCCCAGTGGTACTCAAAAGGAAAGCATGTCCATCAGTTCAGTGTGCCAGTAAGAAGGCAACAAGGAATAAATTAACAGCCAGACTTTACTATCACACACACAGAGCTTAAGACCACAATACAGTAGAGTAGGATGGTATAAAGGAATAAATAGATGAGAAAGGACACCTTGTAGAGTGTGTCCAGAATAACTTGGAGAATACTGAATGAAGATGCTGATCTCTCCAGGAAGGATTTTAATGGGAGAATAACAAAGTTATTCTCTTTGCAACTCTGACTAGTGACAAAGTATATTTGAACTTAGAACTAGACAGATCATTTTTAATATCTTTGAAACCTATTAGCATTATTATATTAAAACTATTAGACTACATAATTTGTGGGTTTTTTTTTAATCTAGTCAATTTATTTTCACTATTCTTGTTCTATATTTCGCCCAATAATGCAATTTATGGACTCTTCCTTTTTTTCTCCTAGGCAACCTGAGTGACATAAAGCAGGCTTCCACTAAGTGCACTTCCCTGCTCCTCAGAGCGAAGATTTTCATCTTGCAGATCAAACTCCCCCAGCCAATTTCTGCCTTGTAGTCCAGTGAGCCCAGTCAACTCCTTCCTAATCTGGGATTTCAGACACTGTTGGTTTATTTTCCTGTTGCTTACGAAGAAGCACAGAATGTGTCTGATGTCCTGTTCTGTGCAATAAATGCCAGAAAAGATACCATTCTACTTGAACACAGCAATATTAAGGAAGAGACTAACCAGGGCTTTTCATAATACAAACTCTGTGAGTCTATGAGATGAGTCACAGAGTTCAATAAAGCAAGACAGAATGCTTCCAGTAATGCTACACCTTAGGTTTTAGGAGACACTATGAAGCCCATAGTAGGAACAGGTACTAATTTCAAATGGCTAGATTAAGGTGGTTTACTCCCCCTGTTGTTTTAGCCAGTGTTTCTATGTTTGGAAATTAGTGATGCATACTATCCAGGATGATACTATTAAAAAAACCCACACAGTTTAAGGAGATAGCAGAAATTATCTAAGGGTTGCAATTAAACCTTTTGCAAACAAGAATTCATACCTAAAAAGGCATCCTAACTCACATTTCAACTCATAATGTAAGTTGAAGTGAATAGGCTTAGCACTCAGCTCTTCTGAGAGAGCAAGAGCACATAAACCACTTCCACCCAGACCCAACACAGCTGGAATTCAGCTGTGCGCTCTCTTACTTGAGCAGCAAAAAGAAAATCTCCAGTCCACCTACAACACAGGTGTTGCTGGAGCTACCTAAGGAACTACAGCCATGTATCAACATGAGATGGCTTATTTAGATATCTTCTAAAGCCTGCTCTTCTCTGAAATGTTACTGTACAACGTTATAAGAGTCTGTATCTGCTTCAGTTACAAGACTATTTGCAAGTCAGTGGGCAAATTACCATCAATAATCTCCGTAATAGGCAAAATGGTGTTGTGCAGATCTGGCCTGAGTTCCTAAAAATCACCCTAAGCTTTTGTGGTGCATGGCTTGCAAGTGTTTGGACAGCTAATAGCTCTGTTTTTTTCCAGCATTAATACTACCTGTTATAATCCCTTTCTGTTAGAACTGACAGAAATGAAGACATCATTTTGCAAATGTAGTGCCAGAGTGCACACATGGGCCCTCACGTCTCTGCCTCTCCCTGGGGATCCCCCTGTCCTGTCCCCAGCCCAGGACCCCATTCCAGACCCCGGGGTCATCAGTCCCTGCCCCAGTGAGGCCACAGGACACGACTACAGTTCTGTCCCACCACGAGACCCGCCAAGCCAGGCACTCCTGTTTCAGCCCAGCCCTGCCCCCACAACCTTGCCCATCCATCCCAGGCTCATCCTGACCCCATCTCCCCTCACTGGGCCCAGTTCTGATCCCACGGAATCCCTGATGCTAAATGCTGCACTTTTTCTATATTATACATTTTGAAAGTGCGTAAGTAATCCACATGTGAAGAACACCATGTTTGAGCACAGGAACTCAGAATACAAGTCCACACATAAAACTTCAATTCCTCCATGGATGAAAAAGAAATGGAAAACAGCTTCCTACTAGCCAAAGAGAGCACGGGGCAATGACCTGAGCTGCGTTCAAACATCTCTGCCAACAAGTAAGAATGCTCTAAGCAAACTGCTAGAAGTTGTATTTTGTAGGATGCTGTGATTGATTATTTGACCATTCCTCTGGCCACCTCACCAACAAGCAATCCTCATGCTGGGTTTTTTACTGGTTTAGTATAGCATTCTACTTCGTAAAAAAGAAATAATTCAGTAGTTGATTCTTTTACATCAGTACTTTTAAAAATATGAAGCTTGCAACAGATACTAAAAAGAGCATTCATGAGAGCTCACCAGTCATCTGTTTACTGAGATGACTCGAGAAACAGCTACTCAGGAAGTTTTTAAGTGAAGAGGGTAATTAATATCATAGAATGACAAGTCTTACTCGGTTCTTTAATCCTAAAGGTATTTGAATTGTGTTTCAATACAACATTTTCCAGACCAAAACAATTACTTGCAATACCACCTCCCTCTTTTACATATTATGCAGATAGTTAGGATGGGAACAGCTCCACTGTTATTCTGGCAGAGAAGAGTGAGGAAATCTTGAGTCTAAGAAAAGATTAACATGCTCAATTTCAGTCTTTGCATTTATTATTTTTAAAATGAGGTGTCCAAATGAGGTATCTTTTATCTACCTTCTCCATTTACATTTTCGCTTTTTAAAAATGGAGCATTAAACTCCCAAAGGAAATGAAAAAAATAATAATATCACTACACTGAGCACAACAACAAAGGGACACGGATCTGAACAGGAGCCCTTAAATACTGCTCAAGAAATAACCCTGCACCAGGTCATTGGTGTTCCATGGCCAGGACTCTGTTGACTAGATATTGCTAAAACCACTCAGGAGCAAGCAAGGTCTTTTAAGGAAAACAAACACTTAAAAAATACCAGGTCCACTGAGCACATCTTCTCCTTTGATATATTTGGGATTTTAGCTGAAGTTCTCATAAATGAAGTGTAATGCAGTCGCTTCTGCTTTCTCTCTCCCGCCAGATTCTTTTCCAGTGAAAGCCAATGCTCACAAAATCTGTGGGATGAGAACTCTGGAGACTAAAGGCCTCTATTTAGAAAAGCACAAAAATCTGTCTTCCCCCATCCAGCCCCAGGTGCTCCTCAGAACCTCTTTGCATGCATGACCTCCCTAGGAAAGCAAAAAAAGTCAGTTCAAGAAAATGTTTTGACCTTGAACTTTCTGCTAAGCTTCTCCCAGTGACGCTAATTATTGCCAAACCTGATGAATCTTCTCATAGCAATGTCACCTTGCTGTTACAAAACACACCAAGAGCCAAGTCACCAGAAAGTCGTCACTGCAATGAAAAGCTCATGTAGAATCCTCAAATCATAGAATCATTCAGGTTGGAAAAGACCCTTGGGATCATTGAGTCCAATCACTAACCCTACTCTACAAAGCTGACCCCTAAACCATCTCCCCCAACACCACATCTAAACAACCTTTAAACACATCCAGGGATGGTGACTCAACCACCTCCCTGGGCAAATTCACCTGGGTTCTGGGTTCAATAAAGTCTAAAATTACTTTCCTCTGAACTAAAACCAACAGCAAAATAATTTAAAACTTTGACTGATCTTTTCATCCCCTGCCCCACAGCACAAATGATTTCTATTGATTAAGAAAAATTGCTTAATAAAAAGCAAGGGAGCATTCTACAACAAAAGACTCCCCAAACCAGAAGCACAGAAACACTATAAATCTTAATCTTCTGGCAAGATCTGCAGATATATATTGAATATACCAAAATGAAACACCAAACCTAGACATTTAGATTTCAGATTATTTTACTCAAGTCAGACCAGAACAGAAATAATCTGAGAAGGCTATATTGAAAAAGCACATGCACTGACTTCAGCTGCTGCTAACTGAATTCTAAAGTTTTAAATATACATATCTACTATAATAACTTAAAACTGACAGTTTCTAGGAATTTCTTACACTTCAGACAAACGCCTGCTATTTAAATGAGTAGCCAGACACAGTCACTAGAACTATTAAGAAACTTTCTCAGACCAGCAGAAGGTGGGTAAATTTACAGTATTGCTATTTAGATGAGTCAAATCTAGAACAGATTTCTATCAGTGTTATAATAAAGCTATAATTTAAATGCTCAAACTCATGAAAACTCATACATTACTGCAACATACTTGGGTAGTGTACCTTTTGGCAAAGTACCTGCAACATAATTAGGGTAAAAATTACTTAACTTCCCAATTCTACCCATCTGGCCTGTATTTCATAAAGAAAATGAAGCGCAGAAGTTTGTATGGAAATGTACTAAAAGGCAAGTCTGATAATATGGCATATATGAGGCTTTTCATTACCAACAGGGAGAAATTAAAATGGGAACTACTACGCAATTCAAAATGTTTTGGTGTTGGTTTGTTGGGTTTTTTTTTAAAAAAAAAGGTAAACCTGAATCTGCTCAGAGGCAAAGCAGTTCTATTACATCAGCAGCTGACGAGTTGCACCTTTGGTTGTACCATTCCTTTAACAACACTTCACCAAAGATTTTAACTTGGATTCATACCAAAATTTTAACCTTCACCGAGACTTCTCCTTTCACTGACTCATACAGGTTTAAAGATGCTAATAAATCATTGAATCACATGTTAGAAATCACTTCTCACTTCAGTCAAGGCTGGCAGCCATCTATTCGGAAGGGAAGATTTTTGGCACAAACCACTAGTATTCAGAGTCTGTACAACACCCTTCCTAAAATTCCTCTCATCTCCCCAGGGACAAACTAGTACTTCTGCAGCAGCCAGTAGATGGACTAATCCTAAAACATTAACACACACACACACACACACACACACACACACACACCCCAAAAAAACTCTCACCAAAACCAAAAGAAAAAGAAAAAAAAATACAAAAAAAAAAAGAGCAACCAAAGCAGAAGCCTGCCAACACACATACACAGAGAGCGCTGCTGTCTGCGCCTTCATAGCGGGACAGCTTTACAACAACACTGCTGCATTAACCCAATACTAACAAAAACTGAACAATAGCTAATGCTAACAACATTCAAACAAAAACCATATACGTAGAGCACAGAAAAGATTTTGTTGCAATGTATACTAAAAATAAAGCATACACAACAGAAAGAAAAATGCGGTAGTTTTATCTGCATTATCAAAGTCCGAGTTAGCAAGTCTGTGAAAAACCTTGAGAAGTCGCAGGAAGACAACACAAGGCTGTTATTCAGATTTTACACACAAGTGAAAACATATTTACTACTCAATATTTTAAGCAATGTAGACCTTGGATGGGCTGACCAATTTCACAGTTGAGAGCCATCGATGCAGTGATATGTACTACTGGCACAGACTCAAACTATCTCTGATCATCAGTTACCTGGGTAAGGAAAACATATTTAGAATAAGAATTATTTTTTTTTCTAGGTTTGCCTTGAGCCATTCTAAGGCACAATTTCACAGTCTATATACATTGTCATGTACTGATTCAATCCTGAATTAGGAGTTTATCAGAGAACAGCATTTGGAACGGAGCTGTAACATAGAATATACACAAACTAAATGGGTATGGAGCCATAAAAACAAGAGGGCAGAATACATTAAAAAACTCTCAGTAGCTCACAGCAACTTCAGCTCTATCTTAATACACATTCACAAACTTATACAATGCCATAATTGATAGCCTCCCATGCATATGCACTATGATGTCATTTTTTACTGAATGACAAAATGCAAACTCCTATGCAAAATCTTTGCCCGTCTTAATGTAAAAGACAGATAGCAACATTCACTCAATGAGCAGATACTTAAAATCTGGCTTTCTCCTCACTGTTCAGTCATGACCATATGCTTTAGTTTAGCGTGCTTCATTCAAACATGTTCTGCAAACAGAATGATTAATTTGCTTGTCAATTTTTCCTAGTGTTCCTTGATATAGTATCTAGCAATATCATAAATACTAGCTTATTTTCTCAAGACTCTTTAAAGGAAGGAAATAATATTATCTGTACTTTTCAGATAGAGAAATGTAAGAAAGATGTTAAAATAGCACATACTTAGTGATTTGGTGCCAAGTTAGCTCAGAGAAGAATCTGGTATTTTCTAGAACTCTTCACATTACTTGGGCTTTGCATATCCAAAACATTCAACTTTGACAGTTTTGAGTGCTCAGCATGCCTGTGACCAAGATCCCAGCTTCTGCCTTCTGTGAAAACTCAAGATTTAAACAAGTCGATTAACACAATAGAGGAGTTCCATGGCAGAGGCATTGCTACAATCCAGTTCTTGGGGACAGCACTGAACTGCTTCAAACACAAGGCAGTCCCTTCTCTTCCTACCTTCTCTGCTTTATTTGTTCAATACCTGCCAGTTTCTGCACTAAACGAAGCAGGGCTATAAAAATCATCTGTGGTGAATCACAGGAACCCTGAATCTCATCATTTTCTTTGCAGAAATTTTTTGCCAGTGATTTCAGGCTTCCCTGGCTGTAACTGTTCTCAGTTGCCCTATTACCTTTTCTCCTGCATATATGCAGGAAACCCTCTGCCTAGATCCCCTCCATCCTGTCCACTGATGCATCTAACAGTACCACAGCAAATAAGCAAGTGGCCAAACCCATCTGCTTGGCATTTTGGGCAGAAGGAGAGGATTAACTCTGTACTGTGTACGTTAAAACTAAGAAGCTTATTGTGAAGGTTTTATTGCAAATATATCAACATCTACATAGATTTCTGCTGGCAGGCGAGCATGGCGCGCTGTGTCACCACCACCACCTTGACCCTGGCTCACTCTGAAACCAGAAACTTCAGATTCACCCCCCACATAACACCACAAGAGCACCTGGATGTGGCCTGAAGCCTGGCAGCACCGTGGGGGCTTTACTCTCTGCTCCGACGCCGGCTGGGGTCAGTAATCAACGGGATGTATACTATGAATTGCGTAAGTGGTCTGAAGATCTCAGGACAAGTGCCTCCTTCCTCACCCAAATGGCCTGACCTCCTATCCTGAGCTGCATAGCAGCAGGCTTCAACAGACAGCAAAAGGAGAAATAGGTGATGCTTCTCACCCTTAAAAGGTAACCCATAGCTTTGCAGTCTGAAACACTGGTTGGAATCAGTTTCTGCTAGAAGCTTGGATCACTCAGCTGCTATAAGCAGTGAAGGACACTCGGCTGTACCACTGCTAGCCCTGTTCCTTGCATCTGCCTCGAGCGGTGAGTTCAGAGCTCTGCAGCCCAACAGTGATCCGCCGTCTGTTTCCGACAGGCAGGGATTTCAAACACACCCTTGGGACTGAGAGCCAGTGAACAGAAAACATCAGACGGTTCCTTAGCTCCAGACACAGCTTTCCCGATCAGCTTCATTCTCCCCCAGGATCACCGAGGGAGCCCAGGAAACAGCCCACGTTTGGGATGTTGCTTTGTTGGAGAGCTGTTCTGAATTTAAGTCATATATACACTGTAGGAGGCCAAGTTTTAGTTTCGCTATTTCTGTCCCCTGCTAAATCAAGTCAAGTCTTTAAGGTCCTCCTAAAATAAAGCAGTTGTGTTTAAAGTCCTGTTCAGTTTTACAGGCAAGCTCCCAGCAGCACGAAGAAAAAAAAACAGACCTTTGCATTTATATTTCAATCTGGTTGCTGACAGAGCGGTCACCTACTTGACCTCAAACTTTAAATTAAATCCTAGTCACATTAACAAAGTCATCCTAAAGGTTACGAAAGTAAACTGGAAGGGAATGAGAGCTTATGCTGCTGAGCATGGTTCTGCCCAGGAGATGGAACCAAGCTTTGTATTTCAGGGTAACCTGTGGGTGATACTCCACATTGGCTGAAATAATCAAGACCTGTGACAATGATTTCAATGAAACCAGGGCGTAGCCTTAAAAGGAAAAAAAACCCAACCAGATTGTAATGAGACAGACTAAATCTCTAGTGGGAGAGCTCTCAAAGTTCTCTGCACGCACACAGACAGAAATATCTTGTGCTGGCCTCTGTCACAGCTTCAAGCTCACTTGAACAACACAAGCAGTTGAATTTCTTAAATTCTTAACATGTTTTCCTATGTTGAGAGACTTTGTTCTTATTGTTGTTTTTTTTTCTTAAAAACTTAAATTATTTCTATTGCAGTCACTCTTTTCGATCTCGGTGTTGTTGCTGACACTGTTCAAACTACTCCAACGTGCTATCTGGATTCTTAGACGCAAAAGAAGGAAATTTATTTGTTCCTGTCAAGTAAAAAAAAAGAAAAAAACATTCCTCACAGTCATGCTTTAGTATGGGATTTCAACACTAACGTTAATTGAAAAACACCTGTTTGTACAAGCTAAAGAACTGATCCCAGTAGATTTAAAAGCTAAAGAAAATCAGGATAAAGTTATCAAGACAAACTCCAATCCTAAAATAGCCAAATTAAATGTTTGAGAGATTAAGTCTAAACAGTTTCCAAATACTGTCTAAATTATTTCCAATTTTTTTAATTGGTAAGAACTCAGAAATGTGACAAATAATTTGATCTTCCCATCACACTTTTATTCAGTTTGATATCAAGGAATGAAACTATTCAGCTTGTCTTTTCTAATGCTTATTTCTCTCACTGTTTGCATCTTTCTGTCAACTCTATTTTCCCAACAGTAGATGGCACCAGTAATTTCTCTATTTGTTACAGTACCAAAGGGTTTTGTTACTGTTGTTAATATCCCTGCTTATATTTTTCTGACTATATTCTGTGGGTTTCTTTAAGAAGTCACCAATACAAAATTCTGCTTGTGAAAGTCACTTAATTTATTCAGCATGTGCTTCATTTAAGTGTCTGCTAATTATTCAAGTGTTTGGGCTAATACTTCTTAAAACTATAGCTTGATACAATGCCAAAATGCTAATTTTCTGCTTTAATTACTTCAGTGAAATTGCATTAATTCAATAACTACAACTTGGATTTTTAATTACTTTCCTGAAATTGCATTAATTTAATAACTACAACTTGGATTTCTGCTAGCAACATTCCTGTTTTCAAAGAAATTATTTTACCACATAATTTAAAATGTTTCACAGTCATCCTAGTTCAGGATATACATTTAAAATGCAAAACCCCCACATTTGTCTATGGCAGCAGTTCTACTGGTGATTAGGCCAATGAGTTATTCTACCCTTATCAACAGGTTCATACTTTTTTTGTGCTATTCGTGTTTAAGATTAATTATACCAAAAAAAAAAAAAGCCTGCATCAGATTTTTTAAATACATACATAAATATATATACATATGCAAATAGATAGACACACATATACTTCTACACAAGAAAACAATTACACCAAGAATTCAGCTCTGATTGCCAGATGTAGAATTCATTCTTTTGTTTCTCAAACTCAACCCCCACCACTACGACCCCCCTCAAAATACACCCCAAAACAAAATGACTTTAAAATCTCCATTGTGAATACATGTATTTAGCTGATCACTACAAGTTCCCTTCACGCTCTGTAGGAATGTGCAAATGCTTTTAGGATGTATTTTAGTTTACAACATTTGGTCAGATGAATTCCACCTTTAATTTCAAACTGTTAAAAAGTAAATTATGAATAACTTGGCAAATACATGATTAATTTTGCAAATACTTTCATTTCACTGGTAAAAAAAAAATTGCAATTTGGACTACTACATAGATTCATATACATATTCTAAAATAAACTGCAAGTGACCCCAAGATAATGGTCACAAACAGAAAAGGGTAAAAGGACACAATTGTTTGGAGTCACCATTTCCAAATTCACCATGATAATACATTCCAGTGCATTGGCTAAAAGGATGTGAAGGGAAAGATGGCTGCTCATGACCTACACTCCGCACGGATTGCTGACCTATTGAGTTCTGAGATCAATTGGCTTCCTGCGTCTCAAGAACACGCAGAGCGGGCACTCAGAGCGCTCAGATCAATGGGTTTCCTTTTTCTACAATCCACAACATCCGATATGGATACAAAGTTAATGTCCACCCCCCCTCCCACTCTAAACTAAAGATCCTCAAGTTCCTGTTGGTGCCAACATGACTCAAGCCCAGGTCTTCATGTGAAGAATCTGCCACCCCCACGGAGACGTGGAAAATGTTTGCGAACAGTCATGGCCACTGAGGTACCACAGAAATCAGTATGACGGAGAAACAGATAAAAGGAAGCTGAGTGCCACAGCTGGGAAGCTCATGGAGGTTTTCAAAGCTCGCACAGACCAGAAGTTACAGTAGATGTTTTCCGTTTGTTATTGGCCTATGCCTTCTGGGGAAAAGAGGCAGAAGGAAAAACATAAACTGATGTTTTATTTTAAGATGTTAAGAATAAGGAGAGCAGAGGGACAATGTGTAACAAGTTACTGAGTATCTCTGAACTTGTATTTCAGCCCACTCCAACGTGCTGGCCTCAAAGTCAGCAGAACGCACTGAAGTCACTTGTGGCTGGACGCTCTTAGAACTCAATTAACAGAACTCCATCTTGCATACAGAAGAAGACTACTCTAAACATAGAGTGATTTGTAGCGAGTCTAAAAACTAATCAGAGGTATTAACGTGTAGTCTACATCCAGCTGGTGTTTCGGATGTCGGCTGGGCAAGAAGGCTGCCTTCGGTTGTGGCCACCTGCTGCAGCTGAGCAGGAGGAACAGGCCAGGCACGTCCTTCACCACACCCTGGAGGGTGACATGGGCAATCCCCTTCACCCTCACCCCCTCTTTTCTGTACCCCTAGGCCTGCATTTGGCAGCTCACAAATGTGATGGCATTTTCACATTTCCCATTTGGAACAGGCTAGGGTGGGGTGGGTTACAGTCATTCTTTTGGTTCGGTTTGGTTTTAAATAGAAATGAACTTTCAAGCTAATCAAGTCTCCATTGTTAAAGCCCCTCCTGAGCTGCTCTGCAAAATGGTATTCTTGAAGATCTTTCTGCTTCCATCTTATATTCTATTTGTAGTCCCTCATTTCAATAATATAATTTTTTAGGATCATCCTGCTTTTATTTGCAGACAAAACCGAAAAGAAAACAAAACCAATCAAAAAGCCAAGCACAAATGGAAATTTGATGCATTCAGTATAATTCAGTACATATAACTTCAAGCTACAAATTCCTCCGAATTTAAAAAGAAGTGAACATGAAATTTTCTGGCTTTTAGAATCATAACATTACAAAAAGAAATTAAATCAAGTTCCGTAAAAGCTGGAAAGGTCTGCCTAATACTTGCAATTCATTGCAAATTAATTGTAATGTTTGCTACAATCTTTTAATCGAATCTCCTTTAACCTCTTATCAAAGAGTTTCCTTAGAATTCTACCTGTAAAGAAAAAATAACATCCCATATATCACACTTTCTATAACAAAATTGCCCAAATTAATACAGATTTGAACAGCACAATCTCTGTTTCACCATTATCATACAAAAATTGCAACAAAAATATAATATGTACTTGGGAGAAGTACAGAAATGCCATGTTATTAAAACAATACAATCAAAACCTTCACAGGGTTAAAAGCTGTTGATCATAGAATCATAGAATCATAGAATGTTAGGGATTGGAAGGGACCTCGAAAGATCATCAAGTCCAATCCCCCTGCCAGAGCAGGAATGCCTAGACTATGCCACACAGGAACGTGTCCAGGCAGGTCTTGAATGTCTCCAGAGAAGGAGACTCCACAACCTCTCTGGGCAGCCTGTTCCAGTGTTCCGTCACCCTCACTGAGAAGAAGTTTCTTCTCGAGTTTAAGCGGAACCTCTTATGTTCCAGTTTCAGCCCATTACCCCTTGTCCTATCAGTGGTTGTCACCGAGAAGAGCCTGGCTCCATCCTCGTGACACTCCCCCTTAATATATTTGTAAACATTAATGAGGTCACCCCTCAGTCTCCTCTTCTCCAAACTAAAGAGCCCCAGCTCCCTCAGTCTTTTCTCATAAGGGAGATGCTCCACTCCCTTAATCATCCTAGTTGCCCTGTGCTGGACTCTCTCCAGCACTTCCCTGTCTTTCTTGAACTGAGGGGCCCAGAACTGGACACAGTGTTCCAGATGGGGTCTCACCAGGGCAGAGTAGAGGGGAAGGAGAACCTCTCTCGACCTACTAACCACCCCCCTTCTAATACACCCCAGGATGCCATTGGCCTTCCTGGCCACAAGGGCACAGTGCTGGCTCATGGTCATCCTGCTGTCCACCAAGACTCCCAGGTCCCTTTCCCCTACACTACTCTCTAATAAGTCATTCCCCAACTTATACTGGAACCTGGGGTTGTTCCTACCCAGATGCAAGACTCTACACTTACCCTTGTTATATTTCATTAAATTTTTCCCTGCCCAACCCTCCAGCCTGTCCAGGTCTCGCTGGATGGCAGCACAGCCTTCTGGTGTGTCAGCCACTCCTCCCAGCTTGGTGTCATCAGCAAACTTGCTGATAGTACTCTCTAGCCCCTCATCCAAGTCTGATATTCTACATGTTTTCCATTCTTCCCATTTTAGCATGACAATCATTTTTGACATCACAAGTATCTGCTAGAATAAGCAGTTGTAATTAAGAGCTCTAATTAAAAGTACTCCAAATCAACTGTAAGTGTAGATATATCCTCTAAACTACAGTTTCTAGATTTCATTATAACCCTGAGTTAAATGTTAAGTGAAGAATTAATAGTGTTTAAACAGCAGAAGATTTGGGTGTGTCACAGTAACTCTTCAAATAAATACACGGAAGTTGCTGCTACAAATAAAAAGAAACTCTCCTCCTCTTCTACAAAATGACCTTGAACAGCAATAACGCAGATTCAGGTTAGAGAGATGGAAAAAAATCACTTCTGATATAAGAGAGGCACCCGAACGGACTGCCTGGCTACAAAGACTATGGAATTTCCATTACTGAAAATCTTTAAGAAAGAACCTGATAAATATCTGTCAGGAAGTACGCAGGTACTGCCTCCAGATAAGAAAGGAACTATATGAACTCTCAAGTTCCCAGGCAACGTTCTCCTTGCATTATTTCTAAGTAACAAGTATACCATTTCCATGTTTTCATTAAATATTGGAATGATAATGTATCTTTCTCAATTATTTTAGCAGAAACTTCTGGTATGATCTCACTGAAGAATTCAAGTCAGCAAATTTTCTTTTGCTTCTACCCCAAATTAAAAAACTCAAAACTCCAGTAAACTTTTATAAATAATTCTACAATAATTTTTGCCAGTTACTATTTTAAGTAATAAATACTATTTTCAGAAGATAATTACTATACTACAAGCTAAAATTATGTAGATCATAAGACAAAATGCTACTGATTTGACCTCTGATGTTAACATAAATCACCTTCTGTCAAAAAGCTAGAGAGATCTCATTTCACAGCTAATAGACTAGAGCTTTGTAGCTTGAATGATCTAATATTCATTAAAAAATATTTTTTCCTACTTTGCCAAGCAACATATACATGTGCACGGGCGCTCCTACAACTACATGGTTTAGACTACATTTCCTAAGATGCCGCTGTTCACTAAGTGTTAGTTCTTGCACTGAATTTTGTGGGGGTACACACACTGCTGGTTTCTTCCTAGCTCTTTACCTTATCACCAGTTTGAGTGGAAATAGAGAATCTGCTTTTTAACATTACAGTATTACCTTTATCACCCTCTCTCTGCAGGACTGATATCAATTTATTTATATATTTACTTTTTATCACACAGCTGTCATCTGCATTTATGTGGAGAATATGCCATTTCCCCTCCCAAATATAATTCAGAGTGTTGTCAAAAACATCACCCAAGAACAAAAAACATTTGCTGATGTGGAACGTCAGTGGTGTTTGTGGATTTGGACTCTTCCCAACATTCCTTTTGGTTTTATTTCTCAAAAGCAAATATTTACACCCTTTATCTTCCAAATCATACATTCTTGATAACATTAAAAACTTTATTCTCCTTCTCCAAAACGGAAAAAGCAAGCCACAGCTGAGCCAAATTTCAGAGGAATTTGGAGACTAGTTAAAATGTAATTTCACAGAAATTTGCTTAAATTCATCTGTCCAAGCCAGGTGCAGATTGCAACCGATCACCAGAGTAGCTTAGATGCATCCAGACTTCCATTCCATAGGTAATATTTTTTTTGTTTAATTAGAGAGGCAGGTAAAAAAAAAAAGGTCTCATCACCAGTTAATCCTTTAATTTCCTTTTAACCTTGAGGAACTTGGTTACTTGTTTCAGTTTAATTTGACACATGGCAGTAACTTCATGGAGTGCACTCTTAAAAAAAAAACAACCACTACTGGGCATAAGGAATTTGGAGCAGCAAGTTACCCTAGAACTGGAGAAGGCACTTTGCTTTCAGTTTCCTCCTCTGCAAGACCTGAGAACTTTTAAGGATCATCCTTCGATGATCCCAAGGGTCTTTTCCAACCTGCACTGTTCTACAATTCTATGATTCTAGACCCGGCATTTTCAGCAAAGGTTTTACTGTGATTACCTGGCCCAACTAACTCTTTTCCTGCTCTCATTTGCAACTGAGCTATTAAACCCAGACTGAATCTTTTCCTGCCTTACTTGACTAACCTAGAGAAACCGTCTGAAACCATAAGAATAACAACAGTAGCAGCAGTTTTTCCCATCCTCTTTGAACGCATATTAAATGCGGCATTCACTCTGACACAGAATTAATTCTACAGGGAAATTACTAAATCTTAAAGCACGAAGACATTAATACAACAACATCCAATATGCATCCTATCAGTCAATATAGTTCCAAAATCAAGATTCTCAAATTACTTTACTTATTACAACACCTTTGCTCATAAGATGATACGAGTGTACCTCAGTCAAAGCTACTCTGGTTGAGGAATGCATGTCAGGCCCTTGCTGTGTACTACATTGAAAAGAAACTTCTTTAAGTGATCATCTGAATAACAAGTTTGTACCCTTATTTAAGCAAGTAGTTACGAACACTTGAATAGATTTACGTAAGAATTTTAACTAAAGTCTAGTGGTTTTGTTATCACAGTATAGTTAACGCAATCCTGAAATATCCTAAATATACTGTCACATTTTTGCCAAAGTCCAGGGAAAGCTACCCAGGGAGAAACTGTATCTGTGTTTGACATCAGTGAATACGTTCATTGGACAGTTCTCAGCAATTCCCACTGGATTTAACAGCCTTTCATTCATTCATTCACTGTGTTTCTGCAGGCTTGTATAAAGGAGTAAGTCAGGATATGAACTTTCTGCTTGCATATAAGTCACTTTTTAATTTCCAGATCAAGATGTGAGGCAATATCTCAGCTGTGACTTCGCACTTAAGAGTACTGCATATTTTGACAAACGTGTGCATCTGCCATCTCAGCCTCTGAGTTACCTGCTACCACTCTGGCAGCACGCATTAGACTCAGTGTTCACCACAGCCCACTGCTCTGTCTCCCCATGAGACACATAAAATGCCTCTCGTATCAGATATGAGGTGACCCAAAAGAAAATGGTAAAGGAAAATAAGCAGTGCTATGTGAAGGATTTGGGAAATATGGAGAAAAACATAAAAAAGTTCAAATTCAGCTTTACTGCACCCCATCCATTGGGGATTTTTGAGCAACTACAGAGAAAGTAAAACTGGAGCCAAAACCTGAAGAGCTGCTGCTTTTTAACTGAGAGGTTGATAATGTTAACTTTTTTCTAAGTAGTTCTGATATGAAAGTAGGTAATACCGCTTTGCTTCCCTGACGTACAACAGATTTGGTTCGTTCGGTCCTACAACTCTTATTCAGGAATGATTTTCCATTGAGTCAGTGGGAGCCATGTCTGGTTTGGACTCCAGGATTTTAACAACACATTTGTATTCATAGCACAAAGGGAATCTGGAGTCAATTAAATCTGAAAATAAAAATGGACCAACACGGAGGAAGATCCAACTGCTCAGTCATGCCTGGCAGTCTCTCTCTTCAGAAGCATGTGACTTAATTATAATTGTAATAAAATGAAGCATGAATATTTCATTATAAAACACTTTAAACCACCACCACCAAAAAAAAAAAATCCAATCCAAAGCACACATATTCTTGCTGAAAGCAGCTGTGCTCCTCCAGCCTGCTTTGTTTTGTATTTAACATCTCCCAGCCCAACTTCCCTGAGAAAGGGCAAGATCAGAATTGTAGAGACCGTAGTAACACTGTCAGAATGACACCTTCACATCATAACAAAACTCATGTGCAGACTATTTTTGGAAAGCAGTTTCGGCCTTTTAAAACTTACTATAAGCAAATACACATTATTCAAAATCCAAATTTTGAATAAAGCAAACATTTGGAATGAAAACCAGTTTTGGTTTGACTGGGAAGTCAAACTGTTTTGCTAAATTATAAAAGGATTAGCATAAAGTAGGGAAAAAAATAGATCTCCTTATTTATGATTTTCTCAGTGAGCAAAATACAACCTAACTTAATGACTGTTTACAGATAAACCCACAGAATTGCTTCATCATTTCATGTAAGATATGGCAAGTATAAAACAACCCCTCATTCAGAAGAGAGTGCTTTCTACTTTGTCATGAAGAAGTATTTTTTAAAAGAAATTTTACAGTTATACTCTGAGCTCTTCAAAACAACTTCGGGTTATATGTTGGTAGCCCTTAACTCATCGGAAGAGCTCAGCAGCACCGTTGCAGCTCTCAGTAAATCAGAAGCACCACTGAGAGGAGAAAGGAGCCTGATGAACATTAATGCCAGAAACCTGCGGACCCCCTCGGGGCGGCTTTGCCGCTTGGGGCTGAGCTCCGCAAAGTCTGGGGACTGTTGAGAACCACGGACTGGAACAACATCAGAGATGTTCAGCACTTCACATGTGCCTGTAACACCTTGTAGGTGTGTTTCTTTCACTGGAAGCAGCTGAGCACTCGTGCGCTGAAGCCAGGCCAGCACTGGCAAGCAGCAAGGAGACAAGCGTGGGAAGCAGACGGAACGGCGGCTCTCTGCCTGGCGAGGGCACCTGGAAATGTCAGCTGGAGACCTCTGTCAACACGTTGTACTCCTGCGCTCTTGCCAGCCAAGAGCGAGGGCAAGACAAGGGCAAAGCAGTGCAATTCAGACAGACCTGACAAAACAGAGCAGGAGGTATCCCAGTACGCGCACCCTGATCTGCCGAGACAGCGCGGATCAGGGGAAACCACCCCGCGAGGCCAAGGCCAATGCCAGCGAAGGATCAACAGCTCCCAAAATGCACATTGTGCTTGTGACTGAAAAGCAGAATGTACAAGGCTTGATCCAGCGTGGCACAGAAGAGGCTGCGGTAGAGAGTGAGAGACTGTAGGAGTTGAGTGCTATTTGTAATTCATTCAGTAAGATGTTACCCAAAACACAAGAAGGGGAGAAAAAAAAATGTCTAGTTCAGAGCTACGCAAACGTGGGGGACTTCTCCGCTTAAATTACAGAATTCAGAAATACATCAAAAGTTCCATAAATATATTTCCCTAACTAGATTTTATTAAAAGCAAAGAAATAAAATTTTGATGAAACATTAAAAAGCTTTTGCCACTCTACTTTCTGCTTCTCTAATGTGCAAGTCTATTAAAGCTGTAGTAACAACTATTCCAACCCAGTTAGAGAACGGTAGAGAAATAGGCCTACCAATAAATCCAGCCTTTTTAGATAAGGATGCACCAAAATGACAATTTCTTACAAATCTGATATTTTCCTGTTATATTGGGGTAGTCAGCTTACACATACCATCAATGCATAGAAGTTACAGTGATTCTAATGTTCTCTATCATGATGTAAGCAAGTAAAAGAAAATAAAATTTGCTTTTGTTTTTGGGAAAAGGTAAAAGCAAGACAGATATTAACAAAGTCACACTTTTGAGAGTGGCAGAGTTGAAAAATCATATCTGCTACTTCCAGGACCACGCCAGAGAGCATTTGTTACTATAGATGGAGTATTCATTACTATAGAGTTGGGTTTGTTTTTTTTTATCTCTCCTTTCCTACAATGCATTTAATGACATGATGTTCCCTGCTCTTGTCTTGTCAAATGGGACATCGTGAAGTACACTAGAACTGTACCAGTAAGGTATAGATGTGCATGTATGGGTGTGGACACGTGTGGCAAAATAAGGCTTTTTCTACGTGACACCACATGCCCCAGAAAAGGCTCCATTCCAGACACTTCAGCAGGACGAGGTACAATGAAAGCTACAGCCCAAATTCTGCACCAGTCTCCTGCTGTGAGAAGAAGGGAGTTGGCATGCAGACCCAAACACTGCGTGCATCCGGAAAAGTCTGCCTCAAACGTGTAATCCAGTGACTTCTGGTTGCTCCCGTGTCCTGAAACCTGTCTGTGTGAATATGGTGTCAAGTATTTACAAATCTGGAAGCAAGTTGGCTTTTTCTTAAAGCCCAAAAACACACATTCTGAAACATGTTTTCCTCAGGTGATGATTTATTTCACAGTGGATTAAAGTTGATTCTGTGGTCAAGTGCTCATCATCCAAACTTGCTCTGAATCCAGAGAGTTTCCTCACATTCCAGTGTGCCTTAAGAAGGGAAAGATGCTATTGGATCTCTTGGTCTAATGTTACCCCTAGTTTAAAATTTGTTGAAATTCATTGGAATAGGGCAAATGTTGCCACAGGTGATCAGCACACCACAAAGCCCAGAAAAGCCCTGAAGGATCAGGGCTCCATCTGATGCAGCGTTTTTTTAATCCAGTCTTCAGTAACATCGGATGGTAAAACACCTACACGTCCCCAACTACTACATCACAATGAAAATGACAGTGAAGCCTTTTTTGCATTTTCAAACTTTTGTGAATTGTCCTCCCTTCACTGACCTTACAGTGACTTCTAGTCAAGCTACTGTATGTGGATTTGTACAATTTCTCACCTTCCTGTCCCCCCAACCCCCACTTTTTTTATCCTCCCTTCAACTTGAATGGTCTAGTACTGGTAACAGAAAGCATCATCACTCTCTCTAATGCAGTCTTACTTTAAATGGCCTTAAAATGTCAGCCTCTAAGCTTCTTGTGTCAGGAAAGCTGTAGATACGTAGCTTTTTGGTTTTGTTCTTGGTGCAAATACTCAAGGAATACTCCATAGAGTAATGTTTCCACAACACAGCCTCTACAAAGTGCTACCTATATATAAACAAAACTGAATCTCAAAGTCCAAAATTTAAGTCACTGGAAAGGACACCTCAGAGGCAAAATCTATTTAAAAGAAAAAAAAAAAAAAGTAGCGAGCCCCAAAAGTCTATCAGGGTATCTTAGTTACAAATTAAAGATTTACCAAAACACTAAAATTGGATACTTGTCCTAAACATTCTAGTTCAAGCTACCTAAGGTTTGCGGAGAAGAAACTAAAAATCTCATTGACCCTTTCAAGGGTAGCAGCCCTCCTCTGTTTGTGCCTTCTGCACCTCCCTTTTATATCATTACATTGTTCCTTCTTTTATAAGAAACAGAAAACAAGGAGGAAAAAAACAAAAGGAAAAAAACTAGGAAAGAGCAGGAGGCTCTTAATCCATGCTTTGAAGTGCACTGCATGTAAACTCCAAATAACATACTTAATATACGCTAAGTAGGCATTTCTAATACCAATTACCTTAAATTAGCACATTTTCATTACTCCCTGGAGAAAAAGAGCGGGTCAAGTGTTCCACTACTTACAGTCTTATGGATGATTTACACATTTTTGAAGCGAGAGTAAAATGTTATCACAGTGATCTGGTCTCATTTCACAGCTTTACATGACTGCACAACATTCAAGGTAGTAAAGTGCCACTTACTTTTACTTTCAGATCAAAAGCTTTACAAATCCAGATCTTACAAGGTCATCCACAAAGTCTTCCTCTCCTAGAAGAATTTACTTAAATGACAGAAGGCTCAATCAGGATAAACGCCTCCAAACTAACAGCAATCTGAAAGCGCTAAAACCACAAGTAATTTGCAAATGCCAGATCCATCTTCTCGCTTCACTATTAGGAAGCTGCAAAATTGGAGAATAAAGAAATTATTGTCTATGTCTTCTTTTTTTCTTCCTCCTTTGCCATTTTTTATAAGATTGTGACATGAGACTTTGGAGGATAGGGATAGGAAAACTACTGGAAATTACTCATTTTTCTGTTTGTGTGTGTTTATTGTGTGGTATTAACAACAATGGTTTTCTCCTTAAATTTACTACTGAGAAAGTAGGTAACGTCTGAGATGAAAGGGAGTGGCGGGAGAAAAAAACTCCTTTGGAATGTCTTAATTATGGAAAAGTAGAGTATATTAGTTATTAATTGGGCTCAACACTGGACATGACACCTTTCATAGTCCTTCCCAGACATCTCTACCACAGTAACGGAAGCCACAGTTTATAACATGTTCCATGCACTGAGCTCCTTCTCACCTAGTTGGCTGCCCTCACCATCCACCGAGCAGGAGTTTTAATGAGAAAAAACAATACCAACAGCAACACGTTCTCAGGATTCCTTGTTATTTTTCAGAACCTACACAGAGCCATTGCCTAAACTAGTACAAGGGATGGCAGTGTCTTAGAGGGGCTGCCACACAACCTTCACCATCTCCCAAAACTTGTAACTCGTCCTGGCACATATGGAACCCCCAGGGACTTGTGAGGCCATGACCCTCCTAGGACCATGACATATTCATCCATTCTACTATCAGATGAACAATGTTCTCTTCACTAAGCTCAGTGATGACACATGCACAGCACACAATAAAACTTAAATGTTTCTTCTAATGATCATGTTGCTGGCTTGAACTGAGACTGTAAAGGTCCCCCATAAAACAGGGTTCAGCAACCTGGAAAAGAGGATTGGTTTGTAAAGACTTGTTGGCTGCCCTTGTCCTGTTCTGATCATCTTGTCAAATCTTTAACTGCACAAGCCACCATCAGCCACATCCAGCACCTTTCCTCTGGTCATGTCCTTTGCTTTACTAAGAATTTCAAGAGAAAAAATGCACATTAGCTGTTTCTTTTGTATTATATTCTGACAAATACTATTTCTGCATATGACTTTTGCATCTTTCTATAGCTGGAACTGTGTTTTTCCTCATATACTCTACTTTCTCCTGCCTTTCTCCCTTTCCACGCTCTCACAGTAAAACCTCTTCTGAAACTAAGGTCTTTCATAAAGCTGAAAATAGGCACTTTTATTATTTTATAATTGCTTCTCATACTCCTCCTTATCTCTACATCACTTCAAACTAGCATCATGTCTAAACAGGGGAGTTCTCCATACTAACTTCTGACCTTCTGCACTGTGCTTTAAGAGGTTATCCCCCATCCCATGCACTACTTCCATCCCCACAGCAATTTCAATTTACCACATAATTTTACGAAGCATAACAGTAGATTTTTAGAAGAAAGTGCAACCTATCTGTTGACAATTACTATGCGATCAATGAAATCCCTCCACTCCTCTTATACAGCCAGTTAGCAGCCAACACCATGGAACATAAGGGCTTGAATGCATGCTAAAAAATAAAAATAAAATTTAAAAAAGCATTTTTGTTATTTCTTTCTTAAAAAACATTTCAAACTTGTTTTCATAACTGTTTATTTTGGCTGAGGTCTCAACAGTATGAGAAACAGCCCACTCACATTGTAAGATTCAGATGACAGCCTGGACAGCCACGTCATTAACATTTTGTGGAATGGAATAGAAATGATAAATAGTTTGGAGGGGGAAGTAAAAAAAATCATGTCAGCTTTGCATATAATTCAACTTATTTTCCCAGACACATTTACACAGGCATTACCCACATGGGTAAAATAAAAGTCCACATCCCTGGGGAGTTAAATAAAAATGTCGTCAGTGAACTACCGAAATCAAACTTTCATGTCAGGTTTCCGGATTATATCATAATAGAAAAATAAGAAGTAGAAGAGTGGACAAAAATCTTGCCCTTAAGTCAGGTAAACACAGTGAAGAGCTGTTAAAGTGTACTAGCTGTAAATACTGTGTTTAAACCCCAACTTCCTAGACAGCTGATCTTTCTTTCATAAATGAGTGTAAGACCTTGCCATGCAATGCTCTAAATTCTTCATTGCTTTAAAGTGAGTCTCAACATTTACTGTTGTGGAAAAACAGAAGAAAATTCACTCTTCAGCTGAAGATCATTTTAGCTGCTATGTCTTACAGATGAAAAAAATCTGCAAGTAAATTTTTTTAAAAAAAATGCTCAAAACAAAAGAGAAAAAAAAAACAACCTCCAAAAATCTGCAGAACCATCTGAATTCCTGCAGAGACTGGCCCATCATGCTTAAAACATAAGACATTTGCTGGAATTTGGCAGGCGAACAAAACAAACACAAGTCTGGCAGAAGTAGCCCACTTGAGAGAACAAGGAATAAAAAATGATTGCTCTTTCTCGTAGAGGTGGGGAGAGGAAGGGTTATTGCATGTGAATTTTGGAACTGACCCATGGATTAGGGTAAAAACGAAAACATTTGGAGATATGAGATGAAACACATTGAAATAAATAAGAGAAAGACATGGTCAAGTCAAATTGGATTCTATTAAGTGAAAATGCTACTCCCATCTGGCCTAATGATGGAAAGATGCCTATGTACCTAGTTAAGACTCATACTTCAGAATAATAGAGAGTCAAGTGATTGAGCTACACGTTACTAAAAGTTCCTTTCCTCGAATTAATCTATTCAAAAGGTAGTGTAAGAAAGAATCTACCCAGCAGTGTACGCAGCATAATCTCTGTGTATTTTGCAACTTAAAGGTCAAAAATTAAACCTAAAATTTTAAACCGTATCAATTTGCTAAAAGTCAGTATTATTAGATTCTTCAAAAATCTATGCTGGATATCCCATAAATACTGTCTCTATCACATTGTTTCAAGAAAAAAAATAGAGGGAAGAGAAAAAAAATCCATTTCAGCAAGCAAAAGTCACAATTTCTCTTTTGATGGAAGGACAGGCAGAAAATACAGTTAATGTAACCTAGATATATCCAAACCTCTCAGATTATCCCCTATAGTTTCCTGTTGGTCTTATTAGTGTTTATTTCTCTCCACTTTCAGCACCCAAGTAGGTATGAAATACAAAACCATCATTTGTGAACTTTCTGTACTAACAATCTATCTGTAAAAATACTACTGGCCCCAATTCTGGAAAGAGTGAAGGATGTCCTGTATTCTCAAGGTTCAATGGGATTTATGAAGATACTACTGATCACTTTCTTATATAGGAGCCTAAAGGCAAAAGGGTACGTAATTTGGAAAAAATACCACTCTTTAGTACTAATGTAATAATGGAAAGGGGTCACAGTAATGTCTACAGAATTTAATACAGGTGCCTTTACAGCCATGAGCTACAGCATGTACTAGACCTTTAATGTGCAATAGAGAGTGCTTGTTCACCAACTTGTGTTTTTCATTTAATTTTTAACCTTTTTTTTAAATAAATGAAAATCATCATCCAAATATAACATGAGCTACGAAAGAATAATTATTTTTGGGCAACTAGGGATGAAAATAACTCTGGTAAATATAAAAATATTTAAATCACATTTTTTTTTCCTTAAAAAATAGCTGTCTCTCTGATCATATTTCTAATGGAAAGAAAATTTAAGTAAATTTTGTTCCAAGCAAGAATTCTAATTGCTCAGTGTACACAAGATTTTGGATATCATATCCCAAGAGACTTATACCTTTATTAAGTACATATTCTCAGCTTTAAATATAGTGGTTAATTTATTCTGCTTATGCCTCTTTTAATTTAGGCTACTGTAAATGAAATAATAGGAAACAAAGAAAAGCTTTTCATGTGTTGTTCTGAAATGGAGTCCCAAAGGAAAAAATACTAAAAAGAGTGACGAATTTTTAATGCTACATGGAACAGAGTATCAAGTAAAATATTTTGACAGTGGAAAAGGGTTATTTTTAATTGAAAGAAATTACCAACCACTAGGCAAGTCACAAAACAGCATCAGAAAAGACAATCAAAGGAGGTGCATTAAAGGTGACTGACCAAAGCATTACAAAGCCACACAGTGTTGCTGTGTGGCCAAAAAAATAATCCTGAATATTTGGCATACATGACCACACAAAGTGCCAACCTGGACAGATGAAGCTAATAACATGATGAAAGAAAAGGCTGATTATCTCTGCCAGTCTCCTGTGTGCCTTGTATTATCACAGAAGCGACAGGGTTATTATAACAAATACTGTTTATTTTACTATATTAAAAAAACAACCAAACAAACAAAAAAACCACAAAATCAACCAAACCAAAGATCCCAGTGTTCTTGCTATACCACCAGGACCGGGAAGAAAACAGGACTCCAGATATTTGAAAGGAAAAAAAAAAAAGCCCTAACAAAAGTCTCTCTCTCGGAAGCCTTCTGCTCTTATTGACACCCCAATCATGAGCTCATATCGGGAAAAAGAGAAGTGTGCATGTCGCTAATTTTTTTTTTTAGTATTTTTTTTTAATTTTTTCATGCTCATGGAAGCTCATAGAAATACTACTAATAATAACATTGTTTGCTGTGATTAGAGTGATGTATAATTGTATTAATTTGATGTTGCTTACTACAGAGAGAGTTTTCATATTTTGTGTTTAATGGAAACAATGCTAAACTATTTTAGCCCCTTTATACCATATATTGCAGCAAAATTACTGCATGCGAACATCAGTTCTCCATTCTGGAAGCATTATATACAAACACTTGCAAAGGAAACAAAAGCAGAAATTCAGTCTAGACTCTAGTCTATGATTATCTGGAAGCTAGAGAAATATACATTTTGGCTTGAAATAATAACTGACTGGAAACAAAGCTGGTGATAAGGACTTTCACTGGCACCGCTCCGTAAAGAAACTCTTGCATAAGGGTAGTTTTAGCTAGTGCACATTGTTAAACTGAGCAAATGAACACAGAAGTTACACATCTCTGAAGTAAAACGTGGAATTAAACAACACTCAAGTGATTGATTTGTAAATAAATATATGCAAGTATTTAAGACCTTGGAAACTGCTGAGAAAATTAGGGACACAAAAGACTTGGTGACAGGGCCAAGGAATGCTCTTTCAGCCTGCCAATGGGCGCACCAGTAAATGCTCAACACACAAAGGCAGCAGCTGTCTCTTCTTGCAACCAATGCCCTGGCAGATCCTTTCCTGGTCTGCACTCATGCTAAACTAGCAATTTTGCAGTCTGCATCTCTTATTCTTCCATCTCCAAGTTCCTTGTGGGGTATCAAACAAGAACCTTCTGTGGAACCAACTGAGATCTGGATAGAGCTGATTAAGCTCCAACAGCTAAAACCTTGATAAAGGCAGAAGAGTAGCAATAGAGCTGGGAATGGTCACAATAAACAACTGCTAACTTACGAGCATTGCAGAAACATTCCAAGAGGAAAGCAGTTACCATGTTGTAATAGAGCCCACGTTCATCTCCTTATTCTCCCTGCAGTGCTGCAGACTGGGTGGAGAGTGGCTGGGGAGTGGCCGGCAGAGAGGGACCTGGGAGTGCTCTGTGACAATTGGCTGAACACGAGCCAGCAGTGTGCCCAGGTGGCCCAGAAGGCCAGTGGCATCCTGGCTTGTGTCAGGACCAGTGTGGCCAGCAGGAGCAGGGATGTGATTCTGCCCCTGTGCTCAGCCCTGGGGAGGCCTCCCCTCGAGCCCTGTGTGCAGGTCTGGGCCCCTCACTGCAAGAAAGACACTGAGGAGCTGGAGCGGGTCCAGAGGAGAGCAACGAGGCTGGGGAAGGGACTGGAGGGAAAGTCCTGTGAGGAGAGGCTGAGGGAGCTGGGGGTGTTTAGCCTGGAGAAGAGGACACTCAGGGGGGACCTTCTCACTCCCCACAACTCCCTGCAGGGAGGATGTAGTGAGGTGGGGGTCGGACTCTTCTCCTGGGCAACCAGTGACAGGACGAGAGGGCACGGCCTGAAACTGCATCAGGGGAGGTTCAGGTTGGATCTCAGGAAGCCCTTCCTCACGGAGAGGGTGCTCAGGCACTGGGATGCACTGCCCAGGGAAGGGGGGGGAGTCACCGTCCCTGGAGGTGTTTAAGCAGAGGCTGGATGTGGCACTTAGTGCTGTGGTCTGGCTGATGTGGTGGGGTTGGGCCATAGGCTGGACTTCATCTCAGAGGTCTTTTCCAGCCTCAACAATTCTGTGATTCTGTGATAGACTATCCTCCTTTGAGAAATTTCCTTTGTGTAGAGGCAGACAGATCAACTCCTTTGAAGAAAAGTCAGTATACACGAACCACATTCTTCAATAAAACTTGGCTCTACAGTGATATTACCACAGGTTCCTAATAAAGAAAATATTTCTTTTGCCCTAAGAAAGTATATGACCATAGGGTGATACAAGTAGATTTTTGTGACGTTTTGTGTGATTTTTAATATCTTTTTTTAATCACTAGCTCATAAAATTCTCGGTCTAGATTAAAGTACATAAATTTAGCCATTTAACCCTTTTAAGCTAGAGGTTTTCTCTGAATTGCATATATACAATTATATTTCACAACATAAAAGAGCACACAAATGGTTCCCAAAACCACATGTGAGCCGGCACTCAAGATGCAAAGACCTGACAGCGTTCCTTTCTGGGTACACAGGACAGCCAACACGTAGCCAGTTTCTGAGGGTATCTCCAGACCACAACTGCTCAGTCCAACAGATTAAAAGGTTTTCTGATCCCAAGTAACCAAAACCGATTTTTACATACTAGTTATTATTCTGAATCTTTTTAGAATTAATATCCCAATATTCCTTCTCTGAACATTTAGGAGGAGATTTAAACATCAGCAGCAAAACCAAGATTTTAGGAGTACTCTGCTTCATGGCCAGCTAATGGCACACTATGTAAACAATGATGCACTATTATATTTTTATATGAAAAGCAATTTTTAGGTAGATATTTGAAACTATTGTCTTTGTAAAATTACCATTTTTCTTAAATTTTTTGGAAGGTGACACTTAAACAAGTTTAAGAAATGTGTTCTCCAATCTTGGATCAGTGTCACCCCATGTTAGCACTGAAATCAGAGTAGAAATGCAAATTTTACTTTGTATCATTTAAGGACTTCACAATATTATGCTTGTATACTCTAAAACAGGAGTGAAGTGTCAGAAAATGTAAATTTTAAGTAGATTTTAGATCGTTTTGTTAAAAATCCTTTCTGATTTCCTAATAAATGCTGTTTTTCCAGTGCCATGTACATGGCAATGAAATTGTCACAACACCAACTAAATAAGATTTACCTAACTTTTTAATGTATTTGCTGATTGATTTCAGTACAGAAATGCAAAATACAGCTGTTAAAAGAAAACGAATCCAGAAACATGAAAATTATCAAACAACCAAAAAACAAGTAATCTTCAGAAAGAATTACCTAGAATTTGCAATACAGCATTACCCAGATACATATAACCTGGTTTCAAACAAAAGGCAGCTCTCAGGTGAGAGCTAGATCCAGACTATATCTATACTGAGGTATGTGAGAGTCCACATCTGGAGTTTGGACCTGCTCTAACATATCAGGGAGAAAGCTGCGCTGGCAGAACCTACCGAGGTCCTCTTCGTTTCCCATGGAAGATGGAGAGGCAAAACAAAAAGCTAACCCTCTGTGGCATTAGATGTCCTGCAAAGCAAAACAAGTCCAGAGCTTAGGTGAGGCCACCAGCATAAAACGGTTCTGCCACAGCCTGGTATTGACAGCACTGCCTTGTCTCTGGCTTTGGCACTACTGCCTTGGAGATAGAAGCAGCACTCGTGGGAAAAGCAAGGAGACAGCTCCACAGTTTTTCTACTACCTTGAGAAGTTTTGCCCCACTTCTTCCAGACAATGCTTGATATCATGGCTTCATAACTACCTTCCTGGGACCTTGTGTAGCACCTCAGCTCCAACTGCAAGTTAAACAGCTATTTCCTTACAAACTTTCTATACCCACATATATTTCCCCCTTGCCCTCCCCGCATTTTGTGGAACAGCAGTGTGTACTAAAATTAAGGAATGCATCTCCTCTCTGTGTTTCTACCTCCACATACAAAAAAAAATTCAAGTAGGCAATAATTTTTTCTCCCTTCGTGCCATTACTTGTAATGGTAGTGCCTTCAAGAAATTGTCTGCTGCTGCCGAAATTGCAGTAACTGTCTCATTTGCAGCAAGGAAGTCATATTCAAACATAAGATGCTATATAATGCAACCTCTTGAGACCGTACAATATTGAAATTACTAATAAAGGCCCCAACTCTTTTTCCCTTAAACGCACAGTGATTCTTTCCACTCTATTCAATGCAATTTGGATTGGGCCTAAGCTGTTCCTTCTTAACAGGAGCTTAAACTTCCATCATGTGCCCCTGGAGAAGCCTAGTAATTCTACCCTGGGTCTCCTTTCTGTTGGACATTAACTGATTTTACACTCCACTCATCTCCAAAGAATTCAGCTGTATAGTTATAAGAAAACACAAGAACGTATTATAATCAGAAAAAAAAGTAAGGAACTACAGCAAGCTGTATAGCTTTGAATCTTTACTTGATTTACTTGTCTTGGACAGCATAAAGTAAATCAAAACCTGTACACAAGTTCAGCAATATTGTGGCTCTTTCTTTTACCCTTGCTTTTGAAGCAAACAAAGGAATGAAGTGACACAATGTCATCCTATTTTTCTTTAGAAAATGTCTGTCAAAGCCAAGAAGTCACTGCTTAGTGTAGAAATCAGGCATTGATATGCTTTGGCTATTCTGCCTTTCAGAATGGTTTTGTTCACTTGACATTCAGAAGGAAGACAATGAGTCAAAAACCAGACACTCTTGCTTCAGACCTTGAACTCCTATGCAAGGTGCCAATGATCCTGCACAGAACATTGGGATAGGAAGATAAACTGCTGCCTCGAGTTAGAGAGGCTACATAGGACTGGTGACCTACTCAACTGTGCATGTACCAAAACTACAATGACGTTAATGCATAAAGGGAAAAGCATACTTCCTAAGTCACAAATTGGTTTTCTTTCCTAAGCTAACAGGCGAGTCACAAAGGAGCTTTTTGTTAAATGTTCACTTTCCTTCCCTATGTTTTCACTTCAAACAATCATGCTGAGCTGTGTCAATCAGCTTCAACCCAGTGGGTCAGGGCGTAGAAATTATTTCAGCAGATTCAGGTTCTGCTATCACATTATCTGATTTTCACTTTAGCCAGATGATTGTTTATTCTTTATGCAAAGAATATTTACAAGAAGGGGAAAAGCTAAAAGGCTAACTCTGGGTTATATAGAAAGAGAGAAAATGTCATAAACTTATCAAAGTCTGTGAAGATGCTCCTACATTACAGAAAACCAAAATGTTTACACACAGGAAGAGATGTGAAGTATGAATATAAAGACGTAGAGCAGTCATGGCAAAGCAGTGGTGGAAGGGGCAGGAAATCACAAGAACAACACATGTATTCACAGAGAGAAAAAGGAAAAAAAAAAGATAAAAGAAGATATGACAATTTGTCCTTGCTGGGTAACAACAGAAGGAATGCTAAATGTATGTGAAAGTAGTTCTTCTCTCATACAGGATACCAACAGGGCAAGAAAGCACCGAGTATCTGCAGCAGTGTTCCAAATAAAACTGGAGGTACTGGAGGTTCCCATACCTTGGACTCCAGGGAAAAGAATGAAGGCAGACACGTACTATCTACTTACAGTAGACATAATGCAGGACCTCCTAAGAGAACTATATTAGTAGATACAAAACTTCTCCATTATTCTTTTTTTAAATCTTGGAATCTCGTAATCTTGTAAATTCTGCTTCAAAAATCTCCAAGTTTCTCCACTGACACCAAGGACAACTTGCTGGCTACTCTCTGATTGCAGCTGGTAAGTTACAGAAAAACAATTTCAGTAAAGAGCTTTAACAGATCTTTGCCTAATCAACTCAAGGATTTTCTGCAATGTAAAATAAAAGGGAAGGAGATCTAGCCAAAAAACATGGGGGAGAAAATTATTATAAGAATCTTGTCTCTAAGGAGTAGCCAACATAACTGAATGATCGAGCACCTCTGCATCAGCACGTGCAAGTATTGTTGGGGGACACTGGATACATGTATATTAGCAGTTTAAGGCACCGAAGGCATTCATTTTATAGCGAAAGGTTTGCTTTGCATTTATACTCAGTGTCACGTTGTTTGTACTCAAGAACAAACACAACTTACTTATCACTTAACTAACAACCACTCTCATCCACCTACCCATTTCCTATTTCTTCTCAGGTTTAAGCCTCAACGTTTAATTCATACTGATGTGCTAACTGATCTCAGCAGGACACTAGAAACCATGACAGGCAAATTCCTTGATCTCAGTTCTCCTGGTTGTACTGATTTGACCTGTCCAACTCAGAGCATCAATTTCAAGGAAAGTCCTATCTTGAATGAGGCAAACATCCAACGTATGCGTAAACTTTTGGAAATATAGCTGCTAAAAAAAATATCTAATAATACTTGACCAAGAACGTGTGAAATGCAATTTTTCAAATGTTTGTAACTTTGCCAAATGTGGGTGGATTTTTACAGGCACAGTAAAAAAGCATATCCATGCGATAAACTTCAAATCCCTCCACTAAGCAGAGAAAACCTAGATGTTCAGAAAGAAAACGTATGCAGACTTCTAATGTCAGCAAAACTAATACTGCAAAGACATTCCCTGAAAGTTTGCCAGTTCAATCCAAGCAGTAAACTGACAGTCTAAGAGTTTCAAGTATTAATACAAAAATAAGCCCTAAATCCACAGAATATGCAACTTTTGCATTTCTTAGCAATAAACCTGAAAAATACGGCAAAAGATCTTGCTTTTTTTTAATTATTATTCTTGAAGAAATAAAATTACAAAATATGTTAAGGACAAACACAAACCTCACCAGCTCCACCACACAATATGGTACCCTGGAAATTACATGTCTGGCTTTAAGAAAGGGTTGTGATTTTGCCTTCTTTTCTCATGTGTTGGTGCACATGATTGTCATGGGGTTTTTTTTCCCCACCATCATGGGCACTAGCATCTTAGCACTTTTACATTACACCTGAGATTTTCCCAGTAAATATTTGCTTCGTAGAGCTGAAGCTTTAATTAAGCAACACATATTCATGACGACTGCTACAAAACATAAAGGTTGTTAGCTTCATACTATCTTATGAGGATGCTCTGATAGACCAGAAAGTATGTAACTTGAAGACACTGATCTGTCTACATATAGTGAATGCTAAAATTTGGAGATTGGACGAAAGTGTAGAGCAAATGAAGTTCAAGAGAGATTACATCATAAGAAGGCCTTCAGGACAGTTTACAATAGTTTAACATTTTAGAATGCCTTGCTAGACATTGAAGAAAGGTGTTATCTGTGCCATGGAACATGTGGCGAATGTCAGTGCAGAGGGAGAAAGGAAATTTAAGACACAGCGCAGCCCTAGCGTGGCAGGGACACTGTGGTGTCAAGTAACTCTGCAAAAATACACAGTACCTAACAAAAAACTAAAGAAGAAGAAATGGAAGAAAAGTCATGGACATCTGATGAAACACCCAATACAGCCACACTGAGGTATAACTTCAGCATTTCATTCAAAAAAGGAGTCACGAGTCCTACAGCGAGAGCATAAATGTTCTCTACAAGTCCGCAAATGACTTCCACAACTCCTCCGAGCTCTCTTTCAGACAACAGTAGTCACAAAGGCTGGGTGCCCTACTTGGCTGGATAACCCCGTATACAACTATCATGCTAATATTTCTGTAAATTTGCTGTAAAAACTATTGCTACTACTTTTAACGAATCCTACTGGAAGTCATCGTTTGGAGGGGAAACAATCTCTAGAAGAGGAGTGGAATTCTTTAAAGTATCGAGACTTGTTGAAGCACAAGTGACAGACCAAAGTCTATGCTGCTTAGTGGTCCCATTAACAAATGAAACATCTACCATAAAGGATGACTCCTTATACACAGTCCATCTCCCTAGCATGAGCGGTGCTGTGCCACACAATCCCTGGATCAGAAGAACAAGGGCAAACACATGAACAGAGCGAGCTGCCTTTTGAACAATATTGCAGGCACAGCGACTACCTTAAAGGTCAAACAGGCCCACTGTGTAAACAAGAGTGACTGATTATCTTGTTGGGTTTATGTTTTTTAATTAGATAATCCAAATGATTTATACTTTCCCATTAATTTCAAGATATTTTTTACTGAGCAAGCTGCTTGCTCAGAGGCAAAGCAAGCCTGTAACTTTGCAAGCAACAGGCATACTTCCTGGGCGTCATCCCTCACTGATACTGCTCCTTCCTGCAAGGAGGAACATCCAAAATCCAAATCACTCCATTTCTTATACATACGGATCCTACAACTGCTAGGCAATCCCATAAGCCATTTAGCTGTAACTTTTTTCTAGCTATTGAGAGCATAAATTCTGTCTTGGTCATTATTGTGCTTTCAAAGGCCTCTCTGGGTTGAATTACCTTTTTTCTTAAAAATCATGCAGTTTTTTTCATGATGATGTATTTATCTGATCTTCAGCACTGCCCAGGTAAAAACAACAGATCTAAAACTTACTTCCGGAAAAAAAGGACATGCAAGATTTATGGAACTAATTTGAACAAGCTCAGATCTCTGCAGGCCAACATTATATTAAAGATATGTCAAACTTCGTAGGGAGACCAGTGAGAATAATTGTTAGCAAACCACTCGAGAACTTGAGTTGAGCTTTGATGGCAGAAGATTTATTCTGATCAGTTACAGTCAAAACTGGAGGCATTGATGCCAAGGTTTATAACCACAACAGCAGCAGCTAGCTAGGGAGCAATTAAGTAGGGGTAAATCCAAGGGAAATGCTCTCTCCAGTGCTGTCTTTTGTACAGTGTTGCACAATAACAATTCGAATGCACAAATCCAATTTCTCTATTTATTAGAGTCCTGTCTTTGCCAGTCCTTCACTCCATGTGCTGCTGATCCTATATTCACCACTACTGAGCACAGCCTGCATCAGAGTATATCTGGCTGCATTCCGAGTATATAGTACCAAAAATTATTAAATCCTGTACTTTTCTAGCTCCCACAAAACTCAGCATGAATTCTTTATACATTAATGCATTTACAAACAGTATTGAAGAGAAATTAGGCTTTATACAAGTCCTGATATCAGACTTTGATCAAGAGCTACAAGATTAGTGTGAATATCAGGTATATTTTCTGGCATTAACTGTTTTGACATATATTTGATTATCTCTAACTACAGAACTAGGCTATCAGATAACCAAATAGGCAAACCTTAACCTTCATCTGTCTACAAGATCTTTCCTCGCTTTACCACGGTTTTTTTTGGTAGGCTAGATTTCCCTCAGAGTACTTCCATGCATTTTGTGATTTGAAATAAATCTTTTGCCTGAGCTGAAATAAGAAAATAAAAATAAAATAATGTTTAAATCACCAGTTAGCACTTAAGTTGAAATCAGAGTATCTTATTAGGAGGAAAGTGCCATTTGGTCAGCTGATAAAGGCACAGGTGGCAAGAAGCCCAATAACATCCTAGCCTGTACCCAAAATAGTGTGACCAGGAGGACCAGAGAAGTGATTGTCCCCCTGTACTTGGCACTGGTGAGGTTGCACTTCAAATCCTGTGTTCAGCTTTGGGCCCTTTACGACATGAAAGACAATTTGAGGTGCTGGAGCATGTCCATGGAAGAGCAGCGAAGCACCAGTCTTATGAGGAACTGGGCTGAGGAAACTGGGGTTGTTTAGCCTGGAGAAAAGGAGGCTGAGGGGAGACATTATCACTCTCTACAACTCCCTGAAAGAAGGCTGTAGTGAAGTGGGGGTTCAGTCACTTCTCCCAAGTAATAAGTGATAGGACAAGAGAAAACGGCCTTGAGTTGTGTCAGGGAAGGTTTAGATGGTCAATTAGGAAAAAATTCTTTACAGAAAGGCTTTTCAAGCATTGCAACAGGCTTCCCAGAGAAGTGGTTGAGTCACCGTCCATGGAGATATTTAAAAGATATGTAGATGTGTCACTTACAGACATAGTTTAGTGGCAGCACTTAATAGTGTTAGGTTAATGGTCGGACTCAATGATCTTAAAGATCTTTTCCAGCCTAAATGATCCTATAATTCTGTGTCACACAGCCCTCTTTTTAACTACAGTTAGTCTACCCCATCCTACAAAGCAGAACCTGTTCCTTTCTTCAACTTGGGTTCTACGAATCCTTGATAATCAACCCATGAAGTACAAATAAACAAAGAAAAAAACTAAACCATGAAGTAAAAAACCCGAAGAAAACCCCAAACTTCATTACACCAATCACCAACAATGAAGATATTCTTATCTTACAGTCTGATGTTCTAAAAGTCTCAGAACATTACAATGACAGTCTCAACTGGTCAGAACAGAAAGTTTCATCTGATAAATCAAATGCCAGTCAAGCCTACAAGAACAGCAACTGTTACTTTGCAAGGAGACAACGGGTTCATAAATCCAAGGGAATTTTATTGATCAAACCCTTCCAAAAAAACCACTTGTCACTATTAGCTGTGTAACACTGGGTCATCCATCAGAAGGAGACCATTTGGCCAATTCCTTATGCCTATTCTCCAGGTAAACTACTCAGAGTAAGATGTGCAATAGCTATTCAGATCAGGTAATAATGAACAACAAGCTATAAAACCAACCAAACAAAAAAGCATCAACAAAAAAATTATGTGGCCTAAAGTGTATTCATAATTATGGTATTTAACAGCACCATTAGACAGCAGTTACAATTCTGGACAACTGTGCCCTGGGCACACAGAATTATATATTACAGTTAATAACAAGCAAATTTTAAAGTTCACACAAAACCTTGAAAAGCAAAAGAAGCACTATTAATTGCATTGATAAGTTAAAAAAAGGCTATTTGACTACTGTGAGACATTGAAACTACTTAGCCTCCTTTTAGTAGCAAAGGATGAGATTAATTGTCAACTATAGAAAGCTAAAATTCAAGTATCCAAATCAAAGCTGGTCGCTCTGAGTTCACCTACTCATCAGCGGCATCAGGCACTTCTGCCTTAACTTCTTATATTAGCATGTTCAGGGGCTGAGAAAATACAGCAGAAACAGGTCAGAAAAGGAGGCATCTAACTCACTTAATACCAAGAGTGAGAGGATAGAGGGGCACCTTTAGTATTATTCTTCAGGAAGTCTTAGGCATTCTCTTCTACATCCAGGTTTCATACATCAGCACCTGCTCTAAAACCAGACACTCAACAGCCCCCTTTCTTAAAAGTCTAGGAGTCATCGTTTTGCTTGAAATAATAGCTTGTTACCCCAGTTTTATCCAACAGTTCCTCAGAGCGTTACATGAGCAAGTACTAGAGTCAACTTCAAATGTAATAATTTACTCATTTCAAGGGACCAAAATCCCCCTTTTAGAGACATTCCCTACATGTTGTGGTATAGATAAGTCCAGTCCAGGAACTTCCTCAGTTACAAGTGCTCCTCCAGAGGGGGCTGCTTTGTGAACTGATGAACCAAGAAGGCAGCAGCAAGCTTAGGTTTGAGTCTGTGGCCACCTCCCTAGGACACTTGGGTCAAAATGGGAAGGCTGGGTTTGCAGTCTCCTCAACAGCTGTGAGATGCAGTAACTAAAAATCAGAAGTAGGAAACACATTGTGGATTCTAAGACGCCCCAGTCACAGGTGAACAATCTATCTGCTATCTTAATTAATCCCATCAAATATACAAAGGAATGTCCCTCCATATTTCTCCCATCTTAATCCACTCTCTACTTTACAAACAGTCAAGGAGGTATTTGAATCTCCCCCACCCGAAACATGAGTACTGAAGAAGCATTCCAGTCCCCGAATTACAACGTAAAAAGGAAAGGTAAGGGGGTCATCTATTGCTTCAGCTCTGCTGGTCTCCACGTATTCTTCAGTGGAAACCAGTCTGGTGGAGGTCTCCAAGAGCCTGTTTGAACAAAGGCTGTCAGAGAAGGAGTTGCTTAGAACTCTTGACTAATCCTAACAGAAAGCTGAGACACCTCTCCTGTGAACAGCAAGGTAAGAAACCTGGAGAATGAGATCTTTGAAGTTACTTTTCTGTTACTGACACATTCCTGTATAAATAACTCTACACATTATTCATGTAGCCATTTTGTTCCCTTGCTCTCAAAAGGCTTTAGCTGTAGAGTTTCATCAACTTGTTTGTACCCTTAACATGAAATCGGCAGTTTGGTATGCATAGCTTGCATTTCAGTTTTAAAGAGAAACCTATTTCAGCTACTATAACTTCACATGCATCTGAAGCAACGTTTTTAATATGATATTCCACTATTAAAAAGAAGAGAGCAAAACAAGAAGATATTTCCTGCTTAAATAAAGTCAAATGTATAGAGCTGTAGATTAATAGGTATTGCAAACTAAACCCGAACTCTAGCTAGCACTGTTCCACAACACTTTTGTGAAACGAAAACATTACAACCCAATTTTATTACCTTCTTCATAGAAAGGGCTGTTCTCATTGAAGATGACTGTGGATTATTCTTTAATCAGATCCCAGTAGACGAGGAACAGCCTTGCAGCATTTGCGTCAGAGTTCAGGACACCAGATGTGAAGACTTCCAGATCATAGGCATTTCAGTACTTCCCAGCACCTCAGATATCAAACACCTTGTGAGCACAGGGCTTCAAGGCTACATTGAAATTTTGGGTGCAGAGCCAGTCAACTCCAGAAATGTTCACAGACCCAAGACTAGAAAAGCATTCCTCTTTCTTTTTGGTAGTTCACAGATTTTAAGAGGGATCCATCTACAGAGAGATTTCACAAGAAGAAAGCCTGCCAGGGACACCACCCAGAAGTATTCTAACTCAATTTAGAACTCAAAGCAAATGAACACTCAGATGAGGAGTTCCTGCCCTTTCCTCTACCACCTGGTGCTGCACCTGCATGCTCCACCTCAGAGTATCAGTAGTTCACACCAGTGTCTAGGACTTACCACTTGAGTATTGTGCTATTTTCAAGAAGAGGAAACAAAGTGACCTAAGTTATGTTTTCCTGCACATGCAGCTTTCAGGATCTTTAAGGCTAGCCAACAAATACAAAAGTCAGAGTTTGTCTAGCGCTAAGTTTTTGGAATTAACAGATGTCACAGGTGCACAGGCAGCCACCAGCCTTTGAGAGGTTGACTTTGGCTGACTAATGCCAAATGAAATGAAACTAAAATAAAGTCTCTGGAATATTATGAAAACGCATTTTAAAAGGACAAAGCAAACCAATCACTCAGCTAAAGAGAGGTAAATAATTTCAATTAATGTGTTTCCATCCTTCCATGTTTACTTCTGTCCTAATAATATTTTAAGCTTTTTGAAGGCTCAGCAACAGCCCCAGCTTGACAACCATGTGAGTTTAGGATTTTGTCCAAAGGCAGCTTTGAGGAGAGTCCTTTCCAAGTGCATTGGAAGTGTTTCTCTCGGTGAAACAGATTTTCTTCTCCACAGTCTCCCACAAAATCACATTTTTGATCATGAAAATTCTCTTCATAACAGAAGTAACATGATACTTGTAAGACAAAAAACGTATAGATTCCAATCCTTCAAGAAATGCAGACTGACCGCAAATCCTCCCAGGCTTTCCTGAGCTTCAGCATAACCTGAATTCTGGCTCACAGATTCCAGTCTTGTGCATTGCCATTGGGTAGCTAAAAAAGCAAGAAGTGAAACCAACAGCAGAAATCAAGGGAAATAGTAGTCCAAAATAAAAATAAATAAATAAAGAAACCACCCAAAACCGGTGTTTCACAAAGTCTGTTCAACCAGCAGGAGCAGAGACAACCTTGGAGAGCTGACAGGTTGCAAAGCAGATTGCCAGCACTGTGTTTTGACTTGACAGAGGATAGGAATGACAACTACAACACAACAGTCTCCCTGCAAATATTGCAAGCAAGGGTAGGTGACTTTTAAACAGATTTTAGCACATCTCAAGGTATTGCCGAGTCAGGCAGCCAGGCAGGGATATGTTCAATGTATTGTAAAGTCTCAATCCTCTAAAAGTTGTTTTATTTTGTTTTCAAAAGGCATCAAGAAAGTTTCCCCCAGATACGGAAAGGTGGGCTTCTCTAAGATGATGGTTGTCTACATTTCAGTCTGGCAGAGCAGTAATTTATTTGAAAGTTTCAGTCGTAAAGAATTTCATTTCATCTTCTCTATTCTACTTCATGAGCAGTGCTTTCTCTTTCCCTCTAATTACCAAAAGTGTACAACAATGAAAACTAGAGAAAACACCTGCCATTTTAGCCAATCACAACAAAATAAAGCAGCTGGAATTAACCTGTTGCAGCATGCACACATGACCGTAATAACATGCTTGGACCTCATTTAAATGCGTGTTAATGAACAAAAGTCAAAACTTCGTTGTGTCCACTTAAACCCACACATGTAAAGCAGCTGTGAGAGGTACAGGCTGTCATGTCATTGAACCCAAGGCAAGTGTGATGGTTTCAAAACATGTTCATTTATTGTAGTACATATATGGTAAGTAAATGGAATGGGAGAAGGCCTGGGGCACCTCGTACTTCCAAGCGAAGCTTTATGACAGTGTAAACAACAACAATATCTTCATGATCCGTAGGCTCTCTTCTCACAGTGACTCTAAACCTAAAGTCTCTACTACTAAGTCTGCTCCCAGTGTACTTTTCAAGCTGCAAATGCTGGTCTTCACTCTGCCTAGACAACTACTTTAATTGCAGGCCTCACAGCCCAAGTGACATATCTCCTTCACCTTAAGGTGCTTCCCTCCATCCTATTTCAGTCTAGAATATTCAAATATTCAGATACAAATTAACCTTTTTTTAATCAGGATTTATTCCACTTAGGCCAAAAACATTAAGTAAAAGCTGGTATGTCACCTCTTTGTAATATTTTAGTAGTCCTACAGCCACCTCAGGATTGCTTCCATGATGAAACGAAAGATAAATTTGTTACTATCCTATGATATTTTCATTTTCTACATGGAGAATAAAGCTCATTTTAGAAAGGGAGGAGGAAAAAGGAAATCCAGTGTATAGGAAGTGACAGACAGATAAATTAATGTTAATGAAAACTCCCACAAGTCCTTAAATTCATACACAAAGTGTATGGCAATAGTATATTTTTTTTATGCTAGTTTATGCACACAGATTTATGCACTCATCACCTTAATCTCTGAAATATTTACATTCAAGTTAAAGTTGCAGGACTCAAATGCTATTTTACAATACTCCCCCTCAGTAAATTAAACAACTGAAGTTCAACGAACATTTTCTTGAGGCCTCTCAAATAAAAGCAGATCTTCCATAGAACACATAAAGGCAATGTGGAAAGCAAATTACAGTACAATACAATTACAGAGAGAGATATACTGAAAGCAACAACAGATAATGCTCTCTCTGCCAATTGTCAGTGATGATAAAGCAGAAGTTAGGTGGGAATCCTTTGCCAGACCCAAATATTAAGACACTTAAAAGGAACAGTAACAAATCAGGAGGAGGATTGGGGGGGGAAGAAAAAAGACAAGGAAAACAAAATGAGCTCAGGAAAAAAGCATACCCAGCAACAACCAAATTGCCTCTCAACAGACACCGAGTACTAATACTCTTAGCAGTATCACAGCCGAGCTCATTAAAGCACTCACAAGAGAACACAGCCACGCTTTTATAGTAGCAGACATCTACTGGAGCACTGTGAACATACAATATGCTTGTGACCCTCATGACCTCAGAAGTAAGCCTGCGGCCAGCTTAAAGAAAAGAAAAAAAAAAGCTATTTTTCTTTTCTCACCCTGTCTGGCAAGGTAAATGCTTTCAATAATGATGAAAACTGAGAAATATTAAGGAGAGAGGCTGACACGGGGTACAGAATCAAATTAACTTCTGGAGAACAGTGATGACAGCACTGAGGAAGGCAATGCTCAGCCATGCTACACAGAGAATAATTCTATGGATATTAAAAAAAATCCTGGAAGGTGTAAGAGAACCAGTTGTCTTCACAACAGACTTTTAAGGAACCCATGCCAGAAAGAAGCTTTTCAATAACCCACTTGAGAAGTACATTTTATTTTTTTTTAGACAATAAGGCATAGAAAATATTACAGAGAGCTAAGTATAATCTGTATTATTAAAGTATATCTAGGGAGAACAGCTGACAATTTTACATGGGATAGGGCAGCTCCACACATGAAAGCAAGAACACACCAAGAAAAGCAAACCTCGATGTCGATTATTTTGAGTAAAGATATAGACTCATAGAACAGTGAAGGCTGGAAAGGACCTTAAAGGCCATCTAGTTCCAACCCCCCTGATGTGGGGAGGGACACCTCTCTCCCACTAGACCAGGCTGTTCAAAGCCTCATCCAGCCTGGCATCAAACACGTCCAGGGATGGGGCATCTACAGCCTCTTTACGCAACCTATTCCAGTGCTTCACCACTCTCAGGGTGAAGAATTTCTTCCTTATATCTAATCTGGATCTATTCTCTTGCAGTTTCAGCCCATTGCTCCTTTACCTGTCACTACAGGCCCCTGTAAAAAGCCCTTCTCCAGCTTTCCTGTAGGCTCCTTTCATGTATTGGAAGGCCATATAGTATCGAGATTTATTTGATAATACAATCTATGCGTGCTTTCTGTGCTATCTATTAAGCTCTATTACTGATCAATTCTAGAGACTTCCTTTGAGTGTGCATTACTGGTCTGATGAGCCCATCTGGTTTCTTCAGAAGGTTAATATCACTTACATAGATAACGAAGGGATTTTAAATGGGAATTTTATTGGCCTAATTACAAGTAAAAGTCTTAGTGCTGCAAATGTACATGGCACTTTATAAACAACACAGGATCTGTTCCAGTGTAACGGTACTTAAAGAGATAAATATATTCTGAAGACTGTTTAATGTTGAATTATTTGTTAGATATGTAGCAAAGTTTGTGCAGAAGATTCAGTCAATCTTTCCTAGTTATTAGATTACTGCTTCAGTACAAAGATCTACAAAGACTGCAGTCTCTAGCAGCCATTCTCTGTTGCCTACATGTAGTCCATTTTCTTAACATTTTTATAAACTTTCTGTTGTGGTGAAAAAGTAGTTTAAAGAATTTATTCAAACTGATTTGTAAGCAGAATATCTCAATTACTTCTGTAGCATGAACTCAATTCCTATTTCATCTATTATTTGCATTTCTCTTTTCCAGTTCTTTATTTAAAGGATCACAAACAAGTTGTTATTACTAAAGGACTGGAGTAAATTCAATTTGACATATTCCACAGAAGCCTTTTATTTATCCTTAAAGTTTTATTTGCTGTGGTGTTATGAGCACTACATAACAGTGTCATTTGTCATCTAGCACAACTTAAAACAGAATAATAAAACGCTATATTGCTGCTAAGGAACACCATTATTTACCTTTTTACAATTACAATAATATATGATACACATATTCAGTTAATAAAAAAACAAACAAACAAAAAAACCCCAGATCAACCAACCAGATGAATTACAGCAATATGGGGAAATTTAATTAAAAATGGTAACCCTTTACCAGCATGTTCTATACCAAAACAAAAAATAAATTAAAAATAGCCAGTTTGACCTAGTTACCAAAGTTCTCAGATTCTCAAGAAAATTCTGCAGTTAACTCTAAAACACACAATGAAACTAAGCGCATAGGATTATTCCAGTTCATAGAATGAATATTACTTGTGGCTCTGGGGCAAATATGTTTCCAGAATAGAAGAGCTTCATTTAAAATCAGTATTTCAGAGTCACCAGCTGGACTATGTTACTCATCCATATATTAATACCGAGTTGTAAGGAAGTTTTGCACTTCCTTGAAGATTCTAAATTGATCCTTTCTGGCTTATAAACTATTCACAATAGAAATAACCCCGCTGAATACTCGGTGATCAAACATTCCATTTCTGTATGTCAGCTTCTGTATATGCTACTTCGTGTTATATGCAGCGGCAATTCCTGGACTGACTTAATTTCTGAGAGCAGGTGGTTTTGGCTTAGAAAGAGGACTTAAGTTTATTTGATTCTAGGACTACAAAAACAGCCCAGGAAGGAGATGGGTTCAAGGAAGAAGACTGGGAGCTAGTTAATCTTTGCCTCCTTCTCCCACTATTCTGCTGGCTGATAAACATACCAGCTTTCAAAGGAAACTTCCTCAGATGCCACATTATGGGATGCACAGTTTGCAACAGCTCAATCCCAGAACATTCCTACCGCCTACTGAAAATGGTACCCATCTGTGTTTTGCATACAAGTACATGCTATGTGTCTGAAGGTGATCAAATAACTGAAATAATCCATAATAGCCTTTCTGATAATGGGGATATTGATTCTAGGATATTGGTTAGCAGCATCAGGACACACATGCAGATATATGACTGTTGATTCCTAGTCCAGTTCTAGCAGATAAACACTGATTAAGTAGACCATACAGATTTACATCATTGCATCTGGGAGGTAAAATAGCTATTTGCACAAATACCTGTTTATAAATCAACATGTGCTTTGCACACTTCCATAACTAGAAGTCTCAAAACCAGACCTACCATACAGCATCCACAGCAGCAGCCTGGCGTTGGTGAGGAACACTAGCCAAGAGTACTGAGAAATCATGCCATTCCACTTAATTTCAGCCCCTAGCCAAATTCTTCTTCACTTTGACAAGTGATGAAAAAAATCATTCTTCTCTCTAAAATTTCAAGATTATACTACTAGACAGATGTTCCTGGGGCTCTATCAATGACTTCAAAACAAGCAGAACAACCTGCATTAGACAATCATATTTTATGCAAGTAACACCAATTAATTTCTGAAACATGATAAAAGAAATGTTGCAGTCAACATAAGCGCTCCAAAATATTGTTGAGTTCCCCTTTAGACTTTGAAAAGTCCTCTGTTTAGCACACGTTTAAAGGATATGTGAGTATGATGCACACAATCAGAAACAGTATTGTTTTATTAATATTTAACAAGTTCTATCTTTCCATATATATATATACACACGTATTCAACAATTTAATGAAACTTAATTTCAAGTTTTTAGGAGGATTCTCCAAGTGCAGTTGAATTTTAACATGTTTAAGTTCTTTAGTTACTGAATATATATTTCCTACATATATTTCATATTGAAAAATAAAAGAGTCAAAGTTAAAAATTATCTTATGAAATATTTTGGCAATTTTCACCATTTTTAAGTAGCTTGAAAAACACTAAAAACTCCAACTGTGGCAAAACAGTGTCAAATACTAGAACTATTTTAAATAATTCTGTGTTCTATCTAAACTGTACCGAAGCAAATGCAGTGGATTAAACTGCCACATGATATTTAGGGATGTTGAAGTTTATGCTGCTCTTCAAGTGCTGATGTATTGTGGGAAGAAAATAAACAGTATTTCATACCACATGTTTCTCAGCCAAGGTGCATCACACATTCAACAAGGGCAGCAATAATTTACAAGATGTATCCAAGAATACACTGTATTCTTTATGAGATGTCATACAACTGCAGATTTAAGAGTGAACAGGTACTTTACTGAACAGGTTTTGCAGGAAGACCAATGCAATTAAGAATATTTTTTTTAATCTGTTCCATAGTACTGTCCTTAGGCCTTGGGAAGATCAGGAGACTTTTAGTCTCCCACAGCATACTTGCTGCTAAACTGAGGAAGTGTGGTCTAGACTCTCGGGTAGTGAGGTGGACTGCGAACTGGCTAAGGGGAAGAAGCCAAAGAGTTGTGGTCAATGGGGCGGAGTCTGGTTGGAGGCCTGTATCCAGTGGAGTCCCTCAAGGGTCGGTACTGGGACCAGTATTATTCAATATATTCATCGATGACTTGGATGAGGGACTAGAGAGTACTATCAGCAAGTTTGCTGATGACACCAAGCTGGGAGGAGTGGCTGACACACCAGAAGGCTGTGCTGCCATCCAGCGAGACCTGGACAGGCTGGAGGGTTGGGCGGGGAAAAATTTAATGAAATATAACAAGGGTAAATGTAGGGTCTTGCATCTGGGTAGGAACAACCCCAGGTTCCAGTATAAGTTGGGGAATGACTTATTACAGAGCAGTGTAGGGGAAAGGGACCTGGGAGTCTTGGTGGACAGCAGGATGACCATGAGCCAGCACTGTGCCCTTGTGGCCAGGAAGGCCAATGGCATCCTGGGGTGTATTAGAAGGGGGTGGTTAGTAGGTCGAGAGAGGTTCTCCTTCCCCTCTACTCTGCCCTGGTGAGACCCCATCTGGAATACTGTGTCCAGTTCTGGGCCCCTCAGAAAGACAGGGAACTGCTGGAGAGAGTCCAGCACAGGGCAACTAGGATGATTAAGGGAGTGGAGCATCTCCCTTATGAGGAGAGGCTGAGGGAGCTGGGGCTCTTTAGTTTGGAGAAGAGGAGACTGAGGGGTGACCTCATTAATGTTTACAAATATATCAAGGGTGAGTGTCACGAGGATGGAGCCAGGCTCTTCTCGGTGACAACCACTGATAGGACAAGGGGTAATGGGCTGAAACTGGAACATAAGAGGTTCTGCTTAAACTCGAGAAGAAACTTCTTCTCAGTGAGGGTGACGGAACACTGGAACAGGCTGCCCAGAGGGGTTGTGGAGTCTCCTTCTCTGGAGACATTCAAGACCCGCCTGGACACGTTCCTATGTAGCATTATCTAGGCGTTCCTGCTCTGGCAGGGGGATTGGACTTGATGATCTTTCGAGGTCCCTTCCAATCTCTGACATTCTGTGATTCTGTGGAGGACTCTTTCTTTCAAAGCAAGAATTGTTTCCTGCTCTGAAAAACTTTTAGACCAACTGAACAAAGATGGATAAGGACATTTAAGGACAGTGAATAAAGGGAAAATTTCTTCTTTCTGTAAGTATAACAAATTTGTTAGCACACATTACACAAAAACACCATGAAAAGAAGATGGATTTCTCCAACTCTGTTATGTACCACAATAATAGACCTATCTTTCCAATATATAAGCGAAAATTACATATATAATTAAAAATACAGTGCCTCTAAGGAAGAAAAAGAAAGGGAGAAAAAGAGGAAAAGAAGAAGAAGGAAAAAAAAAAAGAAAAATCAGAGACATTATCATTAGGTCTCAGCCAAAAGGGAATTGCTACAACCTAGATTCATGCTGGGAGCCTGATTCCCCTGGCATCGACTTCAGTGAGACAAATCCCTTTACATTCAGAGCTCTAGTGTGGAGAGATGGGTGTATGCATGTGAAGGAGTCTGTGTAGAGTAAATCAATCTGTCAGGCAGTATCAAAGTACATATTTAAGAATTCATGGGCTTTTCATGATCGGAGTTACATAACACAGACTACATTTCAACTCCTCAAGTGGCTCAAATGTGACCTGAGTTTTAACTAGCCGTAGAATTTTCTAGTGCATCCTTCAACACAGAGTACTAATGATGTCAATTCTTTTTACCACTCAAATCCCTACACCACATTAAAAAGTCTATTAAAAAAATGAGAAACTGCAACATCAAAAAAATAAGTAAGAAGATATCATGCTTAGTTCTTTGAAATTATTTTAATTATATTCTAGCTCTTGAAGTACAGATTGAACACAGGAAAAAAAAATCTTTAAATAATGACAACTATCTAATCCTTTCCTTGGAAACCAAGTTATGCACAAGGTCTGAATATTACAGATTTGTAATCACATTTGTCTCCAAGTTGATGGTAGCACTTCCAAGTAAGGTACCAAAACATACTTACACCTGCTGCTGCTACCCCACCCGCTAAAGCCCTCTATGAATGTTCTCCTGACATCAAGAACACCTCCAAGATGTGCAGACTCTATGTGATTAAGAATCAAATATATTTATTGGAAGAGTGGCACAGACCTGTCTGCCTCTCATGTCCTATGACTGCTACTGCACCTCAACAGAGAAGGAGGCATTTCTTTGGCTGTGACACATCAAGGGAGTCAGAAACGGGATGAGGAACTCCTGCAGAGTTACTGGGTGAAGAAGAATTCAAATGGCTACAAGCCAATAAGATGTGCATTGTGATCTCAGGTAAATAATTAAAAAGCAGTCTGTAGCAGATATGGATAAGAGATATAGAAGTATTAAAACCCTTAGAACAGATTTTTTTAAGTGTATCATTCCTGAATGAGATCTGATTAAAATTTATGTAACCTATAAATCAAAGTTATGATCCTTCAGCTACAATTAGACCTTTAAAACAGTCTCCATAACGATACCGAGTGGAGAACTTGATGTACTGCCTCTCTACACAGGGCTCAATTAATGCACACATCTATAGATCAGAAGTTTCCATTGCTTTTACTGTTAGGGGGTAAAATTTCTGCCTCTATTAAAAAAACCAAAACACCACAAACCAAAAAAGTAATAATTACAGCACGCATGTCTCAGTATTGTTGAAAACAAAAGTTGAATTTATTTGAAAGCATGTCTTTAAAATATTTAAATTTAGATGTATTCGTAATCCGACTGGGAATAACTAATTTATGAACTATTCAAGACTCAGTTTCTTCTTGCTGTAGATTGCACACATCGCCAAAACAACAAATCTCTTCACTATCATGGAAAAAAGATCAAAACTTTCTCTTTGTGAAAGATTGTAACATAGAAGAGGATACTCCCTTTTCGGCTAAGCTTCAAGATGTTTATGATTTTTTTGTTTCAATATTTATACTATATTTAACTCAGCAGCAAAGACAACTTTTATTACCTTACTCATTCCAATTAATACCTCCCTAAACAGAGCAATGCTCAGACACTCTTGGCAAACTTTTACATGCATTTCATCAAATATATATGGGTAACTACTTGAGCATTTGATTCTACCCCAGGAGCAACATGAACATAATTGCACTGTAGCAAGTGCCAGCAATCTCATCTGCCAGTAGACTACAACAAAAAATAAGATTTTTCAATTTGCATGAAATTACATACCTTTCCAAAACATCATGCCTCCTGGCACTAGTTCTGCATCTCCTCTCTCCTGCTGCCCAAAAATACAAGTTAATCGATTCCACACCCTCCAGCCCTACATTTTTCCTTGAGCTTCACTGCTCACAAATTAACTCTATTACTCCCAACCTCACCAGAACCCACTGTGCAGCCTCTGCTCTTTCATAAGAGTCCACAGACATCTCTTCCCCCATCTGCCCCAGTATGCTGCTCTTCACCTGGCTGGGATCAAGAACACTTCACCTCAGCTTCATCACAGGGCAGCACAGAGTCAGAGGGGCTTGACAGTGATAAAGCCGACAAAGGAATTAGGCATTAAACAAAATCCAGTAATACAGGGTTGAGTAATTAATTAGCTACCTACACCTTTGTGCATAGTATAGTGGCTGAGAGAGGAAACCACCTCTGACCGGCAGTTGGCATCCTGATCAGCCTCCTATCCAGGAAGTATGATGGTAGAAAGGCCAACCACCAGCCAGGATTTGCTGATGGTTTTACCATCGTCAGTGTTTGCTTTACACCCCAATTAAGGTGTTAACGAAGGGAGGCAGGTTGTAAACTCTATTAAGTTTGCTTTCAACTATCTTCTGACCTTTCTATATGCCAATTTGAGAAGGTCAGCTTAAAATCCACACTGCCATTTGCAAAAAAAAAAAAAAGAAAAAATTGTTTCTATGAAAGGGAAACCCAAGGGGAGGTTTCTGTCTGAGCAGGGAGGTGAGCCTATATGGTCCACTTGAACTTGCAGAAAATCATCCACTATCTGCTTTACAGAAAAATCCAAATTCATTAGGCACTTCCCCAGTGTTCTGGTTTGGCCTGGTGGGATTTTGGTGGCGGGGGGGGAGCTGCAGGGTGGCTTCTACAAGAAGCTGCTAGAAGCTCCCCAAGTTTGATAGAGCCAATGCCAGCCGGCTCCAAAGAGGGACCTGCCGCTGGCCAAGGCTGAACCTATCAGTGAAGTGATAGGAGAGGAACGCCTCTGTGAAAAACATATTTAAAAACGGGGAAAAGAACTGCGCCATATAACAGCTGGCTTAGACATGGAGGAGTGAGAATCTGTGCAGACACCAAGGTCAGTGAAGAAGGAGAGGGGGGAGGATGAGCTCCAGGCGCCGGAGCAGGAGTCCCCCGGGTCCGTGGTGAAGACCATGGTGAAGCGGGTTGTCCCCCTGCAGCCCATGGGCGAGGTGCAGATGTCCACCGTGAGGATCACCGCGTAGATGTCCACTGCAGAGGACTCCACGCTGTGTGGGTGGATGCCTGAAAGGGGGCTGTAGCCCGTGGGAAGCCCGCATCAGAGCAAGTCGCTGCCGGAACCTGTAGCCCGTGGAAGAGAGGAATGCCCACGCTGGAGCAGGTTGGCCGGTGGGACTTTTGGGATGCTGCGGGTGGCTCACGCTGGAGCAGTTTCCCCTGAAGGACTGCGCCTCAGACTCATGAGGGGTGGGCTGCCCCTCGTGAGGTGTCTCCCGTTGGGCAGTTTGTGATGAATTGCCCTTCGTGGGACGACTCACGCGGAGAAGAGAGCGTGAAGCTTGTCTCCTGTGAGAGGGACCCCACAGTGGCCCTGGGGAAGAGTGAAGAGTCCTCCCCCGGAGTGAAGAAGCGGTGGAACCAACGTCGGATGAACTGACCGCAGCCCCCATTCCCTGTCCCCCTGCGCCGCTCAGGAAGAGGAGGTGGAGAAACCGGGATTGATGTCAAGCCCAGGAAGAAGGGAGGGATGAGGGTAAGGTGTTCTGCTTTCAAGATCTGATTGCGTTTCCTTACTTCTCACTACTCCTCTCTGATTAGTTCTTTTAATAAATGTACCTAATTTCCCCAAAACTGAGTCTGTTTTGCCCGGGACGGTAAATGAGAGTGATCTCCCTGTCCTTATCTTGAACCCTGAACCCTTGGAAATATTTTCTCCCCCTGTCTAGCAGTGAAGGGGGAGTGAGAGAGCAGCTGTGTGGGTACCTGGCAGCTGGCCAGGGTTAACCTACGACACCCAGTTAGCCTGAAAATTGCTTGTGTGCTTAAATTTAATGACTTGATGATACTAGTATCCTTGTATTTGCAAAGTGGTATGGAATTTCACGTTGCCAGATACCCGCTTAACAGCCACCCCTGTTCTCGGGCTGTCCGGAGCCAGGCAGCCTCCTGAGCCAGAGGTGAGCGATGCTGCCTTAAGGGGAAGCACTGGGTGGGACATCTGGCTTTAGCCTGTTGCTTTGGGCACAGAGCATTGGTGAAAAGGGGGAGAGCTAAGCTTTGCTTCTTGGACCAACTCGAGACTGTTATACAATAATGGAATGTAAACGACACAAAAATTCCAGGGAGCAATGGCTATAGCCGTAATTCACAGAGGAGTGCAGGGCTCTGCATAGTGATTTTAAGATTACTATTAGCTCTCTTTTCTTTGTTCCTTTTCATAAGTTCCTTAGAAGTCCATAGATACCTATGGTTTGAAAAGCACTCTTTTTAAAATGCATAAGGTGGTTGCTGGCCTGCTACTGCCCACTGCTGAAAAGGGCTGGGCAGACTGGATGCCCAATGCATTTCTCTAACATTTGCTATTGTTTCTCTGTGTTTTCAGTGAAGGTGGCTGGCACTTAATGTGATTGAATAAGTCTCTCAAGGTGCTGAAAAAGCCCATGCAGTCAAAGGAGAGTAATGAGTATTTAAATGAGGCAGGCTGGATCCTTCAGAAGTGGAATGCATAGGGGAAAAAACAAAATTATGGTGGGCAGACTGAACCACTCGCTGTGGAACCAGGCATTTACACTCCTTGTGAAGCAGCTAGTTATTTAAAATAGCAGACTGGATTCTGAACTGCATTAGGGAATTGACAGGTTCATCAATGACTCATTTAAAGAAACTAAAATAAAACATAATTATTTTGAATTATCTCTTCAGGTAAGCAAGTATCGAAATGTTAAAAATCTTGAATATAATGATTCACTGTAACAAAAAAATAGTGTTCACATCAGATCTGTCAGGCTCTTGTGGCAAGCGAGATATCTAAAATGAAATCATTATACAGGAAAATCAAATCATTGTATCTGCTAACTGATTAAAATCATTCAAACATTGCATAAATTAATCATTATTTCAGTGCTGAAGGCAGCTTTTTTTTTATGCAGCACAGGAATAGGGTTTTACTGATTAATTGTCAGAGGAGATAGAAAACATTTCCTGCCTGAGATGATCTGGAAAAAAAATGGAAGTAGTTTTTATCAAGAACTTTATATTAATGAAACAGGAAAAGGTATGCATGTGACAAACAAAATATCCTTCTGGCCTAGGGAAAAAAAAAGTTTGAAGGACAAGTTAGATGCTGTGATGCTTGGGCTTAGAAAGAAACTTCTCCTCTAAGACTCGCAGGTTGTATAACTTGCATACTCAGGGAGAGTAACACGTTTTCATGAAGCATTTGGAAGTGTTTGTAGCAAGATGCTGAAGGAGACGAATGGCTGAGCTGATGCACTGTGGCAGCGGCTGTCGATCTCGGAGCTGTGAATCAGTGCCAGGCAGTTTCAGCCACCATCCCACCACTAAAATACTAAATAGGAGGGTGTTCTGGCTACTGAAAGGTTATGTGTACATGTGTGTGAAGAGAGAGGGGAGGATGAAGATGGGATATTCTGATAGGAAATCCCCGGAAAGCTGATTTTAACAGCTACCCAGATTCCACCCAGTTGCCTGGGTATGTGCCATTACTGATGGCCTCATTCACTCCCGGGACAGACCCAGCTGAGAAGGGAGCAGAACAGGGAGGGACGGTGCAGTGGTCCTGCAGGTTTGCAGCACCAGACATGCCATGCCATGGGCTGGTATGAGAACAGGAGTCGGTACAAGGCAGAGAAAGCAAAGAGCCCATTCAAGCCTGACGTCACTGGCAAGGTGGACCAGGTGGGTGGGTGAGTCAGACTGACACGGAGCTCTGTGTACGCTGAACGTAGCAGCTTTCCATCTGCTCAAAGAGCTTTTACATTCACAAATTTTCTAGGTACATCGTGGAAGATGATGCACTTGGGAGTCTGTGTGCTATAAAATGAATTTTATAAGTACACACACAAAAAAAGCTGTCAGTTTATTTACGAGTATTTCTGTTCCTCCGCTCTCCTTTATTTAAGGATTTGTGCATATTTTGGTCCTTTGGGCACAGCTGCTTGGTTCCCCTCCATAATCAGTTCCTCCAGTTGCTCACTGGGCTCTCTGAGGGCAGAAGCATGTCGAACCAGCCTGCCCCGAGTTTTGTTCTGCCACGAAGAGACTGAGCTAGCTACTTTAAAGATAATGCCCAATTCCCTACAGAGAAGAGTCTCTACAGTGATGATATGTGAATGCAGGTGTAGGGGGGTGGCCCCACAGCAGCTCCAGGCAGTCCATCATGGAACAGTTACAGCTCTGCAACACCCCACAGCAGACAGCACCGAGCCTCACAGGCACCTTTAGAGCTTCAGAGCTGGCACCCACCCAAGTCGATGGCAATGCTGCGTTCCGCAGCAACGAGCAAACAACCAGACCCTGTCTGGCACAGCAAGAAAGAAAAGGGGGGAAAAAATCATAAAAATAAACAGGAAAACTGGCAGAGGAGTTATTAGCAGGTGGTGTAATTTATTCTCCTCCTAACTATGATTTTAAAATGGATTACATTTCCAACTGATGATGTTCCTTTAACACAAATTGGCAAAATAGACCACCAGCTGTGGGAAAATATCTTAGAAGTAGAGAACATTTATAATACTTTTCATTATATTTTTGTATTTAAGGAGCAATAAAATAATACGAATAAAATGTAAACAGTATGGGAAGCCATTAACATAAAACATTCAGCTTTTGTCATATGCTGCACTAAAATAAGGGTAGTGTACATTTTTCTGTCTAAAATTTATAAATCACCTTTTCCTTATCATTTAGTTGTACAAATTTACTAACAAAAGCTACTAAATAATTACAGCATTTTATTAAAGCACAAGTCAGATCCAGAAAGGGCTGAGGACAAAGTTGCCATTCAGGCTGGTTTTCTGAGTTCCTAGAGCTGCTCCTTCTAGAAGTCTCTGCTGCGCTGCACTCTGTCTGTGCCGAGAGCTGCCTGGTTGACCAGGCAGATGCTTTTCCCCATGCGCTGCACAAGGTCCTGAGCTGAACGGGCAGACAGAAATTCTCTGCAAGACTTGTGCAAGAACACTCTTCAGTGTTGGATTCAGGCAATATGAGAAATTTCCCAAATCACAGAGCAGAACAATCTCTGTTAGCAGGTCACAGGTATGGAAAATGTGCAAGGAAATGATTTCACCAGCTGAGAAAAAAAAGAAGTTAGCCTCTGATCTATGCAAGAGAACCTTTTCCTAAAGATGCCTTTGGACTGAACTAGCCTGAGGCAAACGAAAGACATGTTTGCCAAAAGAGTGTACAATCTGGCAGGCTGCAGGCCAGCCTAGGTGGAGAAATATCCTTGTGCTGTTGAAACAGGCATTGTGTGGGCAGGAAACCAGGCATTGTGGTGACATGGGAAGCTAAGGCACAGAGGAACAGGCTCTACTGTAGATACCCTATGGGTAGATGTTGCCTTGAGGGACATGGTTTAGTGGTGTTGATAGGGCTAGGAAAAGGCTGGACTCGATGATCCTAAAGATCTCTTCCAGCCTAAAATGTTCTATGATTCTATGATTCTTCCTGAGTAATTAGGAAGATGACCTAGAAGCGGTAGTCATGATCCATGGTGCCTGGTCTCAGAATGGTTTCTATAATTTGACCAGTGGCTAATTCATGTGAAATGTGTACATCTGTATAGCTCACCAGTGGATGCCAGCACACCAGGCTGCAGGGTCAGGTTCTGGTTTACTCCCTCAGTTCACTCCCATTCCTTTGGTAATGCCTGTTGGGCTGAGCACAGTGTGCACAGGAGTGGGCACCCACCTGCACCAGCCTGGCAGTTGGTGGATAAAGTTCTCACCTGGACACACTAGAGTGGAGGCTGCAGAAGGTAGCTCTCCTACTTCCCAGGTGTTCACACACTTACGGTAGCCTATAAAGAGCAGGTACTGTCATGCTATTCCTAGTCCCTTACAAGGACAGCAGTAGGTTCTGCTCAACCATTCCACAAAAAAATCTGGAGGTGGTTAGACTCCAAACTCTGCTCTCCAGGGATGGAGGCATCCCGCTGCTGAATCAAATGACAGAGATTAGCTCTTGCCAGCGGTAGGAGTTCAGATATCCTTCTTGTACACTCTCTGACAGCTAAGGTGTGCTAACTTCTCACTCAGCCTCAGGTTTTCAAGTTGCCTCTTTGAGCTTCCAGTTTTCTCCATTCAGTTTCCTGGAGCTTGGGCACCCAGTTCTCACTGCAGCACTTCCAGTGGGTCATACCATATGTCTATAGCAACCACTGACATACCAGCTTGTAGATGTGCCTTTTATAAGCCCTAGACCTAAGCCTATTCAATAACAACTTTCTGAAATATATAATGTTTTCATGTGGTTATGCCGTTCATGTAAATAAAATACTTTTCTGTTTCTTTCTTCTATGGAAAAAATTAAGATTTTTTTTATCCTCTCGTTAAAACATCTGTTCTACAGAGCCAAGTCCAATACAGTTCTGAGGTCAGTTCCTTCAGCCTGAGAAAACAGAAAATGTTATTATCTTGATTTAGCAGGGATAAAGCACTGAGGCCAGCAATTTATGTTCAGAATTCCCCAACATGCTGAAAATCCTTTGATTTTTGGATAGTTCCAGAGCCAAGGAACAATGTCATTCTGTAGAGAAGAATTCAAACAGGGCAGAAATAATGTGGTTTTGGAGAACTCACGCTAACACGTATGTAACTGAAGGGCTTAGTGCAGGACTAGTTTCACCTACAACCTTAAGACATCATTTAGGTTCTTACATTGCAAATAATTATGTATGTGCTGAACTTTAATTATCTAACTGTTAAAAGAGCCACACAAATGAAATGATGGAGGCCTCATGACATTCAATACAAGAAATTGGTAATGATGTGAGAACAAAGCTATACGTTCATAAGCACCATCTACTGGCATATTCCCCATTAATTCATAGTTTGTTTATAAGCAAACATAACACACAGAATCACAGAAGGGTTGAGGCTGGAAGGGACCTTGGGAGGTCATCTTGTCTGACCCCTCTGCTCAAGCAGGATCACCTAGAGTAGATTGCCTAGGACTATGTCCAGATGGTTTTTGAATATCTCAAGGATAAGAAATACATCAGAAGTCATTTTAAGATGATGTCTCAAAAGATCATGTGTCTATGAAGAGCTATGCCCTACTTAAAATACTGGATTAACATATATTAGCAATTTCTTGCCTTTCTATACACAATTTTAACACGCTATGATTCCTACAATTTGCGTGATTTCATCAGACTACAGCACAAATATATCTCAAGTATCAAAGATATGTTTCTTGTATAACCAAACACCTACCAATTTCAACTAGGATAAGAGTGTGTACTTAATAAATTTGTACTGCTTTGCATGGAACCTTATTACTTCACTGAAACAGACTGGTTAATTCATCCATGTTTTTATAAATCCTTTAATCAAATAAAGTAATACTATATTGAATTATATATTATAGTATATAGTATATAAATAATATACTATTGAAATGATGTATAATACAATCACAATCTAGTTTCTGATCAAAATTCTCTGCAATGTACAATCAAATATGGCCAAACTGGTTAAAAGTTACGAGCAACTTGTGGAAAGACAATCCATCTCTCAAGTCTTCAGTTCTGTAAGTTTTTTTTATTAATTGTATTTTCAGTGCCTTGCATTCTACTGTAATGAATGACAATGAAAGTTGATGACAATCTGAAAATGAATACCGACTTTCTCCCGTGTTTGAAAACTATGGAAAGGCAAATTATTCTTTCCTGGAAATCCACTACTAGTTTGCCCAAAGTAGAATATTAATTTAAAATGAGATCCTGCCAAGAAGAAAACACATCTTAGAAAAAAATAATTTGCTAGTTTAATTAACGTATGATTATACTGGCTTCTTAATAACCAAGATCAAGCATATATCTGAAGCTTTTTGTGCAATTAGAATTTAAAAACTTATAATTTTTTTATACATATGCAAACCTCTTTTCGACTAAGGTCCTGCTTTATCGTTTCACTGTGGAAAACCATGAGCAGTCTTTTTCTTTGTTTGTTTTAAATCCCCAGTAGCAGCTATATAATTTCCAAGGGCATCACCTCATACCTGGACAAGGCACTGCCCTTCCCATAAGACCTTAAGCACCATAATGGATGTGATGCTGCATGAGCAAGCACAGAAAAGCCTGATGGCTCTTATCTGAAAGTCAAGAAACTGAACAAAGATTAAGTTTCCAAAGGGAAGAGCCGTTCATCATTTTCAGCCAACTTTAAGCTTTGATTCCTATATTTATACAGTTCATTACTTTTTCACAAGAAGCAAAATGTTCTTGTTCCATAGCTGAGTCAAGCTTTTGAGAATTTAGCAGCCTATCTATTAATCATTGCATTCTCTTCATTTTTTAAAAGAGAATATGTGATATAAAGGAAGACAACAAGTTTCATTCTCCAAGAAAAAGCAACAGCTCAGCTTCACAACATTAACTTTGACAAATATTCATGAAACCATAACGTATCAGGTCCAAAATAGGAAACAGCTCATATTTAAATTAATTCATTTTCACAACTATTCTCATTAATCTCTTCTCATGTCGGCTCATATTTTAAACATAAAAGAATTCCTTGCCTCCATTTCCTATGCTATTTTAGCCTCATGCTTTCTCAGACCAGCTGTGCCCAACTTTGTATTTATGCAAACATTTTCTTCATACTATTTTCCAGCTATTCTTCTGTTAGTTTACAGACATGTCTGTTGTTAGATGTAGCAAGTGCACTTTTCAAAAGCACTCCTGAAAGTCAAGATCTTGGTTTTCATTGAATTTCAGTTGCAGATGTGATTTCAGTTTCTTAGGTCCCTTCAAAACCAGTTGTTTTACACAATAAGAGCAAAACTGTTCTCTATAATGTCACTTAAATTCCAAGTTATTAATTTTAACTTGTGACAGATTTAATATAACCATCAGAATTTCCTCATTTGCTGCACTGTTTCATTATACCCTCTGTGGCTCAATTTACTCACTTGTAAAATAAACATAAAAATGTAATTATAAAACATACTTTCTTCAAAGCTTTTGGATATATTTGCACGGAATTTTCAGCAGCTGGATAGAATAATGCAGGCTACCATTCTGCAGATGTTTAACCTGAACTAATGTTACATAGTCTTTCAAGAACACCTCTCTTCTTCAAAATGAATTCTTGGTGTTCTCCTCCCTTTGAAAAGTATTTTCTTCTTCACAAATATTTTATGGTTCTTCAGAATTACTTAAGCTAGAGGAAAGCAAGGACATTTCTCTTTGCTAAAAATCTATGGATATGACCACGAAAAAGGTGTTTCTCATAACAGTATATGTAAATCTGAAAAATCTATAAAATTAATCTTGCCTTGCAGAAGCTCCAGAAAATCTGAGCTTTCAGAAAATGTATTATGGCATTAAGAAAACTGTCCAGTGTGACAGAATTGCATAATCAGAGCATGGATGAGGTTGGCACATAACTCTGGAGAGCATCTCACCAACCTTCCTGCTCAGAGACCAGTTAGCCAGAGCAGGTTGCTCAAGGCTGTGTCCAGGTGGGTTCTGCCTATCTCCAGCGATGGACACTAAAATACTCCCTGGGCAACCTGTCCTGGTGCTCACTCTAACAGTAGAAGTGTATTTTTCTGGTGTGTAAATGGAATTTCCTGTGTTTCAGTCTGTGCCCATTGCCTCTTGTCCCGTTGCTAAGCACTTCTGGGAAGAGTCCAGCTCTGTCTTCTCCACACCCGCCCTTCATGCATTGCTAAGATCCACCTGATCCTTCTCTTTTCTAGGCTGAACAGTCCCAGCTCCCTCAGCTTCTCTTCACATAAGAGCTTCTCCAAGCCCTTCTATGTTTCAGTGGCCCTTCTCTAGATTTGCTGCAGTCAGTCCATGTCCTTCCTGTCGCAGCTCTGGACACGGCATGTGCCAATATAACGTGCTTGTTCCCAAAAAGCAGATCTTCTTAAGTGGTTTGAAACAGTATGATTATACATTCATTTATCCTCTTCAAATGAATTTTCATTAAAAGCTTTATTTTTTATCACCTTTTTACAGATCGAACACCTTGTAAAAATCAATGAGTATTTAAGGAGTGGATCAATGATATGATATGGCATTTAGTCTTTATGCGAGAACAAACTGCTCTAATTGGCTGCTCATTTAGTCTTAGGATCTCTTCCTGGCAGACTTGGGTAATGCAGACTCTCTCCTTCATATTTGTACATTACATTCTTTGATTTTTTTTGAACATTTTTTTTCTCTGCTGCCTCCTCAGCTTTGCTCATTGCAGCTAATTCAACGACACTTCAAAGCACTAATGAAAAATATTATTGTGGATTTAATATTTAACAGCTGATCTTGAAATTACATGGAAAATTCAGATGGAGTCAATGGGTATTGTGGGATCAGAGTGACAGCAGGCTATTTAACCTTGCGGTAAGTAAAATATTGCTAGGAAAGAAATTACAAGTTAAAAAAAAATAACTCAAAATGTAAAAAAGAATGCACATTAATAACAAAAGGCTCTAAAATCCTCTAACCACATTCTCAATAATGATGGCTATCCCAGTAAAGAAAGGAACACAAGTTTCAATCAGTTTAAACTAAACATTCCTTAGATTAACTTTTATCATGCCTTATGCTCCTTGTTTATAATACTGTGCTGGTCCCACAGAGAGTTAAGTGGTAATTTTATTTTTTTTTTAATGAAAACATTCTTCTTTATAAATAAAGCTCCATTTCTCTAACAATTTAGTGGTGAAAACACCAAAATGAAGAATAGTTTACATTTCTTCAAAGAATCTTAAGAAAATCATACACATTTATAAAAATACTTCTGAAGAACTGCTAATTGAAAATCAAAGGCCATACTGTTTTATTTCTGATTGTTACAAAAGAGATAATGAGGCCAAAAACTAGCAGAAGTTCCTAAATAAAACTAGAGAGACAGCAAGTCCCAATTCGACAAGTCCATGGGAATTCTTCAGGCAGACAATGATCTGCGTGTCATCTCAAGGTAGAAGAAAATCCTCAGTTTAGTTGCACAGAGGCTGCTCTCTTATCTAAAGTATATCTCCCACACAGCCTGAAGAGATGGGCAGGTAAATATTTCCTGTAAATGAAATCAGCAGCTCTCAAATAGAATTGATTAAATTCTCTTGCAGCAAGCCGAAAATTTATTAAAAGTTATTTTTGTCAATTACAGATGCACTAAACATAAGTACTGTGGACTCATACAGGGAAAAAAAGATTAAAAACAATGATTGTAAAATCATATTAACTATATGATAAGAAGTAATTAATGGAAAGCACAAATACCTGGGAAAAGAGTACAGAAAGTTCTAACTAGCTTCACAAGCAGCAAATAGATGCTAGCAGCTGCTTAACTCTGGGAACGCTAGGAAATCCCAAGGAACGATTTGAATGAGGAGAACACAGCAGCTAGGCAGGCATTTGTCAATAAATGGTGCTTTCAGTAAAAGTTTTTCCATCTATTTCTTTTTCTCCCTCAGGCAGTTGAGTTTTGGGTGTGAAGCAAAGGGATCCATAATAGTTCTCTGATTGAATCAGCAACATTTTCCTTAACCAGAACAGGTGCCACATATTACCTTCTGTGAAGCATGCCAGAGTATTGGACAAACACCGGGCATATGTCTCATAAATAAGTAACAGGCATATAACAAATACATTTGCAATATGCTGTAGTCATCATGTACTGAGGATATCATGAGGTTTGATGCTAAAAGTGTTTTGACAGGGCAGGAAAATAAAAGTATTAAAATTTTAAGCTTTGAAAATAAAAAGAAATCAGATATGACATGACAGAAAATTTTATACAGTTTGGGAACTGATGTAGCCTGCAGTAGGAATTTCTGTAAAAAGACCCCTTCAAATCTCCAGATACCACATGATGCAGGTATAAACAACAGCAAGTTTGTCCATCACCACTATCAAGGCAGAAAATTCAAAATAATCATGAGCATCCTAGAGCTGAGCTGTTTAAGTGTGTTTATTTTCAAAGTCTTCCTATTTTTATCAATACCTATTTACAGGGAGACAGTTACAGCAGGCTATGAAAAAGTCGGATAGATTCTTCTTCAGCTCAGTGCTCAACACCGAGCAGCTTTTTTAAAAGCATGTGGAAGCAACACTGAAAAGATTTACCTTAGTTCTCCAGAAAGCATAGAAGTGTACAAATACAAACTATGAAAAATACTTTTTGTTATATGTTTTCCAGTTTCTATTACCAGAAATCAGTCTAGCTGGAGACTGTAGTAAAAGAAGATATGAAATCATACACTACTTGGAAGTCTACTTTGAAAACTAGGATTAAGAAAGGAAAAGTCAGAAGAAATACAATTCCCTTGTGTTACACAGCAGGTCATACATACAACATGATCAAATGGTCCACATTAGCTCTACACCTCTGTTATTGTTAGTATCGATAATATCCCTGACTTGTCTCAAGCACTTTTCCTAGGATGCAAAGCATCCATTCAGGAAATGTGTCTTCTGTTAAATCTATTAATGAAGTTCTCTGTGGGTTTTTTTAAACAAAATCTCATCCTGTCCACACTTTTCCTCCTGTAACCAGTGAGGTGGGCAAGCTAGACAACCAAGACTGACACTTATGATGAACACTTGCTGTAGACCCACATGGAGGTGAGACAACACATTGATAGTCAGGAGAAAGACAAGCATAGCAGGATACTGTTTACAGTAAGAGGTATGCATCCACAAATAAATGGCAAAGTCAACAGTCTGAACTTTGATGAGACATAGCCTAGGAGGCTAAGTGTTCCAGGTCTTGAACGTTCCTGGAGCAGGAACGGAAAATAACCAAGCAGGATCAGCAAGCAACCAGACTTTGCAATTGGATAGAGTCAAGGGATGAGGCATAAGTAAGATAAGCTGAATCAATCAGCAGGTTTGACCCACGAGACTATGTGTAAGAAAAGCATGGATGGATCAGTGGATGACCACTCAACCAAATGAAAGACATGTCAGGTAGAAGTAAAAAGCAGGAGCCTTAAAGGTAGGAGAAACCATAAAGGACTATTAGGACACCAGCCTGAAATGGAAGATGAAGACCTCATTCCTAGAGCAGACTATTTGCTATCATCACACAGAATCAGCTTATTTTCACAAACAGCACAATAGCTGAAATGATTGCTAGCAGGGAAGAAGTAGTAACTTGTGTGAAAGCCAACGGAGGAAACTCAGGCTAAGAAATCAGAAGAGCTATGAAAGGCACTACCAAGTCCCAGCCTCCTGCCAAACGGAAACAGTGTTAGTGGAAACTGCAGCCTCTCTGTAAGCAGCATCGTTTAACTAGACACAGTTTGCCCTTGTAGACACAAAAAGGACTCATGTTGCCACCCAGCACACTCACAGGGAACATCTTACACGGCCAAACTACAACTTCTTTCGGTTTAAAAACAACATAGGCAAACAAAAATACATCAACAGCAAATTTTTTTCTGCATGGTAAATGGTGTATAGGAAGGCAGACTCAGTAGTGCCATTGATGTCAAAGAAAACACTTTATTTCCTGATTATGCCCTGATTTGTGACTTTAGGTTAAAGTAATACCTTTAATTGAAATGATTAAAACCTCAAATCAGGGTTGTGGTGTTGCATAAATGAACATCAGGATTGCAGTTACAGAGAAGTTGCCAATATTTAAAAGTATCAGAAGTCTGATGATCTTTTTTTCTCCACTGAGAGAGAATTAGTGTAGAACACTGCACAGAGCTAAAACGCAAAGCACTCAAAGAGTAGCACATCCCTAAAAACTGTTACAACAGACCTCAATATTTAAATTATCACTTGCAGTGTTGAGCAATTAAAGCTGCCAATTAAAACTATTTCAGCTGCCAGTGAGTCAAAAGAGCACTGTCACGTGGCATTCTGCGCCTGCCAAACCGAACGCAAATCTTTATTAATGATGGGTACAACTCCAGTAGAAGTCAATGGAGGAGGATTTCCTCACCTAGACCTTTCTGTGCTCCTTGAGTCTTTTGAGTATTTTTCAGATGCTTTCTTATTATCCAATACCTTTCCATTACGCCACACAGAGTTATCCACACCACTGCAGTGTAGCTGCAGTTCTCTTCTATATATTGGTACAGAAAGATATTAGGCTTGCACCTGGCTCACAGGGGAATTGATGACATCCTGGCGTCAATGTTGTTTTGAGAAGAAATCCAAGTGACTCAGCTGAAGGCAGGATTTTAACTAAGGTGTCCAAATGGCTCCCAGTGTAAGAAATTCTTCTGGTTAAGAAAATCATCTGGGAAGTACATCATGTATCCTTAAATAAGTCACTGAGAACAATCCTATTTACCTTTTACAAATAAACCATTCAGAGCTGCAATAGCTGCTCAAGATCTGCACAAACTAATTAATATTCCCAATGCCTTTGTGAGGGAGATTGTTACCCCCATTCATTTCAGCAATGAAAAACAGAAATACAGTCTAAGAGACAGAAGGTAAAGGTAAAGAATGATTCAAAGAAGACTTTGTGGACAGGCAGGTCTAGAAGGCTAGATTTACAAACCATTCCTTTTTGTAATATTTTAGAGACAATTACAAGATCAAGAAAAAAATTACACGTTTGAACATAAGTTTCCAATGGTAGCTCAGATGTACGAATACAAAATCAAACTGTCACTGAAATGTTTTGTTGTCCTCTGAAGAATCACACAGGTGGTTTTTAAGCTGCACATGAAGAGAGCTTACACACATCAGACAGGGAATCCTTTACCTTATTTGCATGTACAGCTTCATGCAGATACTTGATAGAACATCAAAACCTTCTCAGTGAAGTGGTTAAGGTTTATAGTATTCTTGTGGTCCCGACTACTATTCAAACCAGAGAAATTCAAAAGGTCAAATAAAAATTTGGTATTTATTACCAAAATATATGGCGATAATCTGCACACTTCTGGCGGAAAAGAAAATCTTTTGCGTAACGTTCAGAGAAAATGTTTGATAAAGTTTTGTATACCCTGTGAGGAAAAATAAGTTGTAGTTATGCTACAGAGGTGGAAAATTCACCTTCCTAGTCTGTTGTTTGCGATCAAAGCACTTTATGTTGACTTTCTCATCTGTGCTAGAGATGTCTTTTCATTTAATGAAGAGAAGACGCTTGTCCTGGATGAAAAGCAGGTATAAATATTTTTAGTCATAGTTACTGTCAGAGAAAATATTTCTAACAGCAGAACTAACATTAGTCACGGTGATTTAATTACCTTTTAAGGAAAAGCACAATATAAAATACATGATGTTTAACAAATAATTCTCTGTTTCAGTGAGATACACTGTAGGGATTGAAAGCAGCTCACAGATCAGATTAGCACACCTAAATTTAGACATCTACATGTGAACTAAGGCTGCGATTTACATGTAGGTGTCTGGTGTCACTTACATGGGCTACAGTAAGTCCACCTGGCATTCAGCTGCCACTCTGGAAGGTATGGGTCATATCTGTGAGCCCACACAGGAATGTCAGGTACTCAGACATCCCAAGGCAACAAAATGGCTCTATCTACCCATGTGTGGTCAACCGAATCAAGTGCAATGTGTTTACAGTCCTGTTTTAGTCAAGGGATTTATCAAAATCGTCAATGGAGAGCTAGATGGACTCTTCCCAGAGAGACGAATGACTCGTGGGCTTCACCAGATGGGACTTGGTTGCTTAAGCATCAGCTCTGAACACTCTTAAAGACATCCTGTCTGGTAGATATGACTGAGGGACACCAGGGTACTTCCATGCTACTGGACAGCAACTGGGAGCCACATACGATGTTCTTCATCATTTCCAGCTGCTTTGTGCACTTACATGTAGGCACCTGAACCAAGGCTTACTGATCAGACCTCCAATTGCTATAATGGAGGAATTCATATGAATTACGCTTATATGCTTATGCTCTATGCTTCACAAAATATTTCTACTATAAAATAAATTTAGAGAGCAGTTGCATATTTGCTTTGGCACGATTTTAAAAAATTACTCCTAACACCTCAGTTACAGAGTATCATTCAGTCAAGCGACTGTTCTCTTCAATCTATGCTCTGGTTCAACGCCTACAAGACAAACATCCAAGCGTTAAAATTTATTAATTTGATTTTCTATTGCTCTGAAGAAAAACAAAAAAGAAGAATGGCAGAAGACAAGAACAGCACAGTGTATGATGCAATACAATAACTAAACAGTGGTAAATGTCATTAGCATTTCAGAAATATTTGTGGCCTTTCATACTCATTAAAAAATTAATCTACATAAGCAATATTTCCTCTTGAGAACAATACCAAAACCTTTGATTTAGCAGGGAAGTGGTCACAAATGTGACATGAAAGTGGAATTAACTTTTTTTTTAAATCAAGATTCATGACCAAAACTTCTAGTTCCATATCACAAGTATATTCCTTCCTTACACAACAAATAATATAATTTCCTGATTATTCCAGTGAAAACTGTTGATCAGCCATAATGTTTATTCCACAATTTCAAAGCATGTCTGAAAGGCATACGCTTGTTCACTGACATAGACTTAAAGAAATGAGCACCAATATCATTAAAAGAAAGCCAGGCACAGAGACAGAGCAACTGATGCAATATAAACTCTTGGAGAACCAACACAACAGGAATTAACAATGCAAAGGAAACATAAAGAAAGAGCAGGATTACCAGGGACAATAAGAATCTATTAAAGGAATAAATAGTGTTTATTGCCAAAGGCGTTCATCTGAAGATCTTAAACAAAAAGTGATTATTCAGAAACAACTGAGAAAATAGACAGTGTAAATCTCTTGTGAATGGGGGAGTTTATTTTGTGTCAGGAGACAGCATGTAAAAACAGAGTGAGATAAGAAGTGTTCAGCACAGTCAGAGAAGCTAAAAAATGAACTAAAAGACAGAATGTGATAAGGGAATGGTAAGGGTCTTACATGGCACAATCGGCATAAGGAGAGATGGGAAAGAAATGAGTGGAAATAGAAGAAAAAGAAGCAAATAAATATTTTAATAAAACTCAGAAAGTTTATTAGTAATTTTTTGCTCTCCAGATCTTTTCCCAGAATACAAAGTTTCATTTTCATTACATTTTCCCATGACTTTTTGTCACAGAACACAGAGCCTTACCTTAAACAGCATTTCTCGCAGTTTTCTGATCGTCTGTATGGATACATCTATGTATGGCCTCATGATACATACATTCTACTATCTTGGCCACAGAGACGTACACATACAAACTTTAAGTCAGCTTAGGTACCAGTAAGAGCTGTGGGACAGTGTGATCCAGTGCAGATTATCAAACCCATCTGAAACACTGTGTCATTAAGGCTCCAAGCATCACTGTCGGCATTGCCAGAAATATTCATACTAATTTAGGATTTACCGGAGTAGGACAGGTCAGGCTTTCTGCTGTGACTACATTTTGGTTTGCAGTTTGACTTGAGTGATTTGCCCCAGATTTCTATGAGCCTGAAAAGCTGCACCGTTTCTTTGCATCCTGTTGACAGCCCTTAACTTCTCCTTGGCAGGCTTCATCAGGAGGACGTGAGCTGTTAGGACTAGCAGGACAACTGAGTAAGTGGCACTAGTGAAACAAGAAATGTGTGAGCTATGAGATTTTGCAGATATGAAGAAAGCAGAAGGACAAACCAGTGGATGAGAGTCCACTGGAGAAAAGTCAGCGACCAGGAGGATCCAAGGCTTGGGCAGTGGCTTTAGGAAAATCAAGCTACAGAGCAGGGATGGAGGGAATGGAAGGCTCTTTCCAGATCTTGCAAATACAGCCTTTAAAGAAGATGTTCGTAAGAAAACCTTTACAAAATGATAAAAAATATTCAGATCAACTTGGGATTTATCAAAAGTATTAAACTCATTTTACTCAAAATATAAAATAATCGGTAGATCAGAATGGTGTTCTTGCCAAACTCCTCTACTGGAACAACTAATGAATAACCTACTGTGTTGCAAATCTCTCCTCCTCCACAATATTTTACATCAGGAATCACTGCTAATAAAGTGGGAAGAAATAACATCTATTTTCAGAGAAGCTATTATCAGAGTAGAATTACTCAGTATAATTTAAATGTTAAAAAAAAAAAAAGAGAAGGACTTTAAAATAAAGGAATCTGAGCCAAATGACTTCAACCTGAGACGATTAATCTCAAGAGAATATGTACCGTCAGTCTTTTGAAATCTTCCCCAGTTTGCTTTTACTCTGCACTGAGTAGTGTAAAATGAAGGAAATTGAAACCTTTGCCTTCTGGGATGAATAGATCCGAACAAAATACATTGCTTTGTAAAGCATTAAGTAACTTCAACATTCAATAGGCACATCAGTGTAATAATACAAATGAAGAAGCCCAACCAATTACACAGTAGGAAGAGGACTAAGTCTTCATGCTTGGCTCTGGCAGCTTTTAGTAAACACAGCGACATAAAGTAAATACAAAACTCCCCTGATAATCTCATTATGATTCTCTAGTTCCTATAAATCATTAGCAATTACAATTACTATTATTTGCTCAGTATTTTGGGATAGCAACCGAGATCAAAGCCTCTTTGTGCTAGGCATAGATTAAGAAACCTAATAAAAAAGTCACCTGCTCTCTTGTTCTCTGTAACAAAGATTTTTCAACACAGCATACGTGTAGGTAGGATTTTTAGAGTTTCCATGTGGGAAGGCGGCACCTTCATAGTCTCCATGTAGAGACTATGCAATGATACTTCAGCACGAAGAAACCTAGTGACTATAGCTAATCTGAAATGGTCATTAATTTAATTACCTTGCTAGTATAGGATCAAGAGCATGGAGAACTGAAGATTAAGCCCAGAACTGAGGATCAAGCTTGGAACTGAGGATCGAGCCTCGAAAATCCCCATACTGCTACTGTGATTCTTCTGCAGGCAAAGAAATTCCCCTAATAAGCCTGTGTAATATTGACTACACCTCTAGTAACTAAATCTGAAAACATTTTCAGTTATTAGCGATACTGCCTGAGGTCATTCATATGATCTAGAGGACTCCTCTGGAATTAGAAATCTAGCAGCCAGGCTTGTTTAGCAATTCAAACAGTGTGAAACAGCCAGAAGGTGTGATTTCTTTAGATTAATAAAGAATAACCCAAAGGACTCCAGAGTCAAAGCACAACTAAAGAACCAGTCAAAGCTTCAGCACTTCATCTCATCAGACTTTTGACAGTATGTCCTGAGAGAGACTATTTTATCTTCAAAGTGACATAGACTCCTAAGTTTTGTTCACTGAACCAGGAATCTGGTGCGGAACCAACTGCAGTCACATTACCAATACTGAAATCCATTTTAAATACTGACAGGATTATACCGACCCTCAAAGGGCACAATATCTTTCAAGTTGGTGGGTTTTTTTTGCTTTCCATCAGACATTCCTAACTAAACCTACATGCCAAAGCTCTGACGTAACTCCTCTGACTTTAATAAGCTCTAACTAGATACAGACCTGCCTAGAGAGTTACCTCCCTCCCATACACAGTTTATTCACAATTATAGATAAAATTATGTGAAGGCAGCACTTTCCCTAACAAAAATAATAAAACAAAATGATATAAAATAAGGTAAATAAAATAAAATAAAATAATCATGTCATGTCCCACAACTGTCTTTTCCTCCTCTATCAGTCTGTGCTTGCTTTCTCCCTCATTTTATAGCCTGTTTCTCCCTCTCTCAAGATTGGGCTTGTAGAATAGCCCTGTGTCCCAGTGAAGGTGAAGAATGCTGCCACAAAAAAATGTCCCAAATCTTCATTTCCTCCTTGGCTGGTACATAGTGGAATCATTACAAAGCAAAACATGTTCCACTTCTGGTACAAAGGCTTTTATCCTGCGCTTGTCAGTAGATAAAGTACAAATTAACAATTGGTAGTGACTGATGCCATAGTAAGTGATGTACAAATTTTAACTGAAAGTTATAGCATCCCTGAGAACTCAATTTAAGACTTTTTTTTTTTAACAACTCTGGCTTTAATTCAGTAATGTAATTAAAAAAATTAAAGCTTTAAAGCTTAAAAGTTTAAGCTAAAATCAATAAGAGTGTCCACACACATAAAACTAGGCACATGTACAAGTAACTTCTTGAAGTACAGTCTTTGCAAGGAAGAAATAAGGGCCTTTGCTAAAAGTTGCAGATGCCCTACACTGCAGAAAAGGAGATCTGTATTATGCAAAATTCAACATTCAGCAGCATCATCCACGCTTATGGAACACAAGACTTAAATATTTCTATGAAAATGATGCATTTATCACTCTCAACTGTGGTATATGATTATTCAAAAATAAACTGAGTATCTTGCTTCCTTAAATTTTGGACACCATCTAAAGTGCTGACTCCCATCACTCATTATGTTTGTTTGTCTGAGAGATGCTTAGTATGAGAGAAGGAATGTCCTTCTTTAGCTATTTTCTAAAATGTAAATTATAGGGATACTCAAGTACAAATCAAGACACCAGAATAACATCAATAATTGTAAAAAATATATCTTCATCTCTTTCCCTTATCATTTCAGCTGCCTTTAATAAATTGCTTATTAGTATTTTTTCATTACTCATTCCTTTCTTATCACTACAGTCATCATCATAAATAATCCCCTTTATTTGATCAGGAGCCTTTTCCGAAAGGCATGTCCTCTGTCCTTGCCAATTCAGAGTCACCCGGGTTTCTTCCCCTGGGGAAGCCAGGATGACCTTCTGGGGCTCTGCCCTTCACCCAAGGGCAATGGGAAATGCTATTCCAGGACACCTCTGGCTATTGCCTTGGTGCTGAGGTGGAGAGAGTCGCAGTAAGGGAGCATCTGGATGCTGGGGACGTGGCTCTTGGCTTGTGTTCTGTCACATAATCTCATTCTATGCAACACTAACTTCTCATTGTAAAACAAGGCCTGTCATTTTTTTTTTGAAGTCATATTCTTGCCTTTTGGTTTAGACAAGCTGCCCTTCTATCCCAGAAAACTCAGTCTCTCTTTCTAATCAGCAGGAAAGAGCACAAGGGAAGAATAAAGCAACACATCATACTAGACTACCCTAAAAACACTGTATAGATTGTCTCCTTTAATGAATAATGAATCACAAGCACAAGTCTATTTGGAAATTCTCCAGCAGGTCATTCCTGTACCCTCAATGACAATACTACTGGGATAAGAAGTTACAGCCAACAATGTCACGGAGATCAAAACAGCCTTAAATAATGTTGATTTCTGTATTTTCAGCTCAAACATCAGCTTCTGCATACAATGAATTAGCACTGAACAAGAAACAGACCTGTTGCAAGACACAGCATCTATTGTGGGCAAACAACTTCAATGAAAAGAACTCAAATAACATCTGCATGAAACACCTCAAAACAATGAGACCATAACAAAAATCATAACGCTATAAATGAAGAGCCCTTGTTCTTATCATCTGTGAAACAGCAATGAATGTACCTCACACAAGATATTTCATAGAAGACAAGCAAATCTGAGAAGTTAGCAATCATTGTAGGGAAGCATTAAAATTTATGTAATCATGCCAATTGTTATCATAAGATGTGGTCAACCTGACTATTTTCTCGCTTGTATAATTCATACACAAGAAAAATAATTGCACCTCTTCTAGGCTTCAGTAAACAACATCATCCTCCTTTTTCCCACCTGGTATCCCAAGAGTTTCTTGTCCTGTGTCAACTGACTTAGAATCATAGTAGCATTGAACCTCAGTTGTTTAGATTGGCAAAGACCTTTAAGATCACTGAGTCCAACCACTGACCTAGCAGTGCCAGGTCTGCCACTAAAAACCATCAGTATACATTTTTGTGAAACAACTTTATGAAGTTTGAGTTCTACCTAGTGTGGAGAAGACTACATATCACTTTGATAATGAGAAGCTGGGAAAACTTTGAGAAACAGAATTTTGTGTCTATCAAACACAAGGTCGTTTGTACAATGAACTTTCAGACCCTGTCTACCACATTGCCCAACGTGTGCTGGGACGTCTGAGCTCTCAAGGTCTGCAGGACAAATACTGGGGTTGAAGCCCTAGGAATGGGTAAAGATTGAATCACTGATCCTTTGGTGTTCCTGCAACATCCACTGAAGAGTTACTTAGGCTGCTTTTTTTAAAAAGTGATTTGGTTTAGGATATTTACCATCACTTTTTTGCACCCAGATACCTGTCTTTGACTTGCTGGTATTTTTGATATACGTATTAGTCTACTGTGAACTAAGGGAGACAGAAATTTATATGAAGTAGGCTAAGAATGTTGCTGGCAAAATAATAACAACAGTTGGTAGGAATTTAAATTACAAAGTTGTTCCCTGTATATATCATCTCAACATCCCATGACCAATGAAAGATTTCTCAACTTTAAATTACTGGTTGAAAATATCTTCCTTTAACACAAAAAACCTTTAAAGTCTGTGGGGTTTTTCCCTCTTTACTTTCAGAGGTTAGATAGTAAGCAGAGATCTAAATAAAGCCATCTCTGTCCTTTAGCCAGATAATGCCTTTTAAAGCTTGTGTGGCATAAAGAACACTGGCAATTGAGCTGCATTATATTAAATCATCCACTGACAATATACAGAATACATTTGAAGATAATGAATCCTATCTTATGATCCTACAGAGCAGCCGTGCTTTCACATCCTTTTCTATTTAGACAATATCATTCCATTCCATCAAAATAAATAAATTTACTCACATACATGAATTATGCATTAAACTTTTTAGACTGATATGCACATAAAGAAAGAAAATTACGGCTGAAGCCAACAGTATAAATTGCCTCTTTTGAGGTTTTATGCTAAGCGCTAGAGATTTATCACTTGAAAAGTGGTTCTTTTGGTCATATTTATTGACCCTAAATTAGAAAAAATAACTTTCTTTTAAAGAGTCTTTGCCTCTTAATAATTTGAGCAGCCACATAAAATAGAAAAGTTCCTTTTCTTTGTCTTCATTTTGTGTAATGCCAGCTATCTTTGTCTTGTGCTGCAATGAGCTAAATAAATGTTTATTTGCTCTGATTATCCATTGTTGCATAAAAGTTCAAATTCAGTGCTGGAAATTTGCTAGGGTGGTTATCAATGATCTGCATATTTTACAAGCTATACAGCTGATGTAAGCATACTTAGAAGGGAGAAGGAACAATTCACATCTATATTTAAAGGATTTTCCATGTACAATGTCTCTGCACAGAGAAAAGACAATTGTCTCTGTGGCTCCTTTCCACACCACCTAAAGACACCACACCAAGTTCCCAGAAAAGTAAAAGATGATGGAAGCATGAACTTGAAGATGATGTTTTTCTTGTCTAAAACTTTCCCAAAGCCCCATGAAAAACGTGCAAACAGTTAAACATGTGAATCTTTTTGCAGTCTTAGAGGCACAGCTCTTGTACTTGTCTTGAGTATGGAAAGAGACTGAAGCTCAGCACTGACCATGTGGAACAAGCAGCTGTGGTGCATGATACCTGGTGAAACACCTCTGCATCTTGAATAATTTTCCCATCTGCAGAGGCAACAGCAATCCCGTCTCTTAAGAACAACCTGAAGAAAGCTTATTGATGAGAATCTCTCATTCCTCTCCCTTGCTTCATCACTATTTCCCCTCTCATTCCTCTCCCTTGCTTCATCACCATTTCCCCTCTCATTCCTCTCCCTTGCTTCATCACCATTTCCCCATTCTTTCTCGTCTTTCTTGTCTCTCCACTGATATTTAATCACACAAAGTCAACTAAGACTACATTGTACTAAGACTTCATTACTTTATTTAAATTCTCAACAGTGTGCTTTCTGGAGCTATCAGCTGACATTGTGTTGTCCCAACTAATTATTCATCTTTCGCACGTCATTATACTTTGTCGGTTTACTGCCTGTACATTATGCTACTCAGCCATAAAAGATGGTGATCACTCTGAAAGGATCAAACCAAACTGAAGTCCGTGATTTTTTTCAGAATCCAATCAATCTTAACAAGTCTTGGGCTGAATTTGTGTAAAATCTAGTTTCACAATTTCTCCCAGTCATTGGGTAAACTCTTGGGTTACAGTTTTTTGAATTTCAATAAATAAGGACAATTTCTTCACAATGTACTCATAAACCAGAAAGTTCTGCTTTTCATACAGTTACTCTTATTAAAATGCAGTCCTTGGGAACAACTTACTGACTTCTTTTTGGATACCAGCCTAGGTCTCTGGCAGGCAGACTCTTGCAAAGATGTAATTCAGCCATCTGAACATTTAATTCTTTCCATCTATGTGCTATATTATTTTTACAAATACTGGACAGTTACAATTCATGAACTCTGGAGGTTTTCTGAAGTCCTTATGGATTTACGAAGGTAATTAAGAGAGACTGCAAAGTGCTAGATATTTAAATTCAGTATAAAGAATAGAAAAGCTTATTCAGAAAAACTTCTACCCTTCAAAGCTGAATATTACACATTAGCTTTGCAAAATACAGACACACTAATAAATTACACAGGTTTATCACTGTTAATATTTCTGCCTCTTTTTTTGTTTTTATTTTAATGCTGAAACAAATGTGTGAAAATTCTTTACTTTGAATAGAGGTCACTGAGCTGAAAAGGTTAAGACATAGAGCACAAGATGAGACAGACACAATCTAGTTGGCCAGATTCCATTGCTACTTTCTGATGATGCTGTATTTCTTCACATAGATTTAAATGATGTGTAAAATTTCCAATGGCAACAATATCATAAGGCGTTCAATCCAGAATTCCTTCAAGTCAATGAAGGTCTTCTAGATTACAAAGAAAAATATCTATTATCAAATTAGAAATGTAGATACTAAGGCAGCCTTTAAAATCTTTTTTAGGTCTGAAAATTGTTTTCATTCTTGAGTTTCATAATATAAACAATGAAAGCAAACACAATTTAAAGGTTTATTATCATAGACAATTCTTATCTTTTTCACAAACAAACCATGCTACTTTGTTTTGAAATTTGATTTCCAAATAAACTATTATCAGTTGTTCAAGATGCAAAATGTATTGGTTTTAATTTTATATCATATCATGTATGTAACAAGATACTACATCAGGTCAGGTTAAATCCAGTAACATAAGGTAAGCATCAAAAATAAAAAAGAATGATATCACATATGGCTGTTTGCAATTATATTCTGTACCAGGTGCTCTATTTTCTAAGTGTTCCAAATAGTCTTTCCCAGCAAAATTTAAGAATAAATTTGTATTTCTCTGCACAAATCCCCCAAAATGAAGGCAGGAGTTTACCACTTCATTTCTTAAGTACATCAAGCATGACCAGCAAAGTATGAACAGTAAGAACTCCTCAAATTCAGAACAGTCTCGTGGCTTTTCAGCGTTACAGTAGGAAAGTGTCAGAACTGCAGTCAGATTTTCCATGGGGCTTTAATCTGAAAGATCAAAGTGTCAAAAATAACTACTACAAGGATTTTATATACATTAAGTACACAGGACCAGATTTCCCTTAATTTAAACTCAAACCACCAGTTTAGCAACTGAGAAACTCATATAACTTAAGAACAAAAATAGTAAATTTAAGATTGCTGAAGAATACCACTGTTAAACCTAAATTAAACACAAAGTCAATTAGAGGATAAATTCTGTCACCAGTGAGAGCAAAACTGGAAGAGGCATTTTTGGAATGTGATTTATTTTACAAGGGGGCAAACTGAAAGCCTGATATTAAATGGCAAAAAAACCCAAACATAAAGCACACCTCCTATCTATATGCATTTGTTGATTGTAAGAAATTTCTGTGCATTGTGTATTGTTACCACTGCTGCACACTGTGTTGTAATATGACCATTAATTTTTCTTTATTCTAGTGATGCCTGTGCTTGTAAAGCTCTGTGGTTTGTGAATTGCTTTGAGCTGAAATGTATTATATTAATGCCATCATCATTCTTATAGTTATGGACATTCTCAGAGTACGTCCTTTTATCTAGATGAACACAGCATGACAGCCAAATTGCATTTGGTAATGAGAGAAATATCATATTATTTTGCATTTGTTAGACATCAGCTTATGCCAATGTGCAATATTGAACTGAAGCAGGCATTGACAAATCTTTCCCTCTTTCCCTTGGAGGACTCCTTCAACACTTCCTTTGGGACCCTGTGCCCCTGGCTTTGGGAGATACAGATCATAGAAAGTTGAAGGCTTTCAACATACTTACTGTTATTAAGATAACTTCTTCCTGCTCTTTCCTGCTCTGGGGTTTTGACAGAACAGCAAAGATAAATGGAAGCTCCATTTCCATAAAAAGCCAGAGAACCACAAGCCCAGGGACCTGAGCCTTTCCCTACTACCAACTTCCCACAGAGTCATTGGGTGAAGTGATGGAACTAGTCTGTCCCCATCCATTGTAGAACTGGTTCCATCAGCTTCCATTTCCTGCTGTGCTTGCGTCCAAGGAGCAAGGACGACAAAGAAACTTTATACTGCTTGAAATGTTCATTAAAAATTAAAAATGCATGTTTTCCAAATTTAGAGTAGATTCTAATGAGCACCATGGGAATGCACTCTACTCTGTCATAGACCTGACTGATGAAATGAAGTCTGAGCAACCATGTTGTTTTTCCAACTATCCATTGAGCCTTCTCAAACACCTTCCAGCCTACCAGTTATTTTAATCGAATTCAAAGGAAGGCAAAGATCTTTGACATACTGTACTTTTGAAAGGCTTGGTCACACAGGATAGAAAACATAATCCATATTAATGCCATGTTTGAAAGGCTGTTCAACTACCTTCTCTGATAACAACAAAAATACACAGGAAAAGCCATTATGAACATCTGCAGAACCAAAAATAAAGTTTTATATAAAATTTCCACTTTATTAAACATGCAGTGATTGAAATACAAAAGTAAACTGCATGGTACATCAGGCAGATTTCTCCCACTCTTAAAGACTGTTCTTGTGCTTTTTTCTGCCCTCATTCACATAAACCTGAACCCTCCTATCAAAAGAGTATTTAGACGAGCAAACAAGGAAGATGATGAAAAGAGAAGAAATTCCATATATTGATTGGATTTAACCTCTGTGAATACATACCTATGGCCGCTGGCTAAGGGAGGGAGCAATAGGACACCAGTCTCCCTCAGTTAATAGCAGTAAGATCTTAGAATGTGGAAGTGCACTGAGGCTACAAAAGAAATGATGATGGTATTTATGATATCAACCTCAGATCTGGCTTACAACTCACCTGCTGAACTCACAAACAAACTGTGGATGAGATTCAATCAATAACTAACAGCAAAGTTAAGCTAAGAGAGAAATTAAGCTACAGGTGGAAAGACAGAAATACATAAATAAGCTTATATTAAAATAATCTTATTAATTTCAGATTAATAGGTTTTAGACTAATTGTATAATATTGAAGTTCTTTATTTACATGCAAGCAGAAAACTTCCATAGGGATGTGTGACAATTAACACTTGTCTATGTACATTTCATACTCTGAAAACTCAAGGCTGAAATGTGATTAGATATTGCTGGTGGCTTTCTGTTAAAGGAAAAAAAAATAAAAAGCTAAAAAAAACCAAAAAAGCCTCTCAGCCTTAAAAAATAAAAGTAGAAAGACAAGCCAAGACACACAAAGGAAATCCTTTAAACAAAACCTGGCACGTGAAGCTATAAAGCCAATTCCAGACAGTCAGTTCCAAATCTCAGAACAGGAGGAGCTCTATACATATGGGCAAACTAACTCAAGTGCTGTTATTGTTGAACTCTTTGATGGTACAACACAAGGAACAACTCCTGCAGGCTACTTGTGAAGAAGTGAATACTCTGATACCAGGAGCTTAATGTCAGAGCATAATGAATTGAGAATGTAGGAAAAAAGAAAAAAAAGTTAATTCTTTGCTTTTTGACCTAATTCCTATCATTTTCACTGTTAAACTCTTATAATCTCATTTTATTGAGGAATTTAACCATGGTTTTCTATCTTAAATATTGTCTTCATGTCTTCGGCTTCTTCTAGCATTTATAGAATGCTGCTGAGTCCCAGGCCCAAAGGAGAAAACCCTTCAGTGTGCCTCCTCACCCCAATGCAGGCTCCTTGTCTTCACCCATTATTCCCTTGGGTCCATACTATGCCAGAAAAAAAGGTGAAAATGTGAAAGAGAGCAGAGTTTGGAGACAGCTTCTTTTATTTGTATCCAATAACTAATATTGAGTTTTATCTCATCTATCTTACCTCATCTCAGATCTGGGATCTGTTTTTCGATCTCACAAGTGGGGTAGATGTTCACTGGCAACAGCTGAACTTCATGAAGACACTGAGGACATGGAGTGTCCTTTGCCTATGTGTGTTCACTGGGGGTCTTGCTGTCTCCTTTTGAATTTTCCAGATGAATTCCCCCAGAGGAAAGAAAAACGCAACTAACCCCTGCCTTTTTTGGTACTATTTTCCACTATCTCTGTGTCTCTCTGTTGAGCTAAGGAAGAAGGGCTGATGAATGAAGAATCGGAGCTGAGGCTAGACACGTAACACTGCAGCTGAGTGCTGCAAATGATGGTGGGAATGCGCTAAGACACTGTTCAGGCCCTGCACGTGCTGCTTTGGAGATAAGCCATCACTGACAGATGACTGCACTGGGAAGATCCACAGCATCTTTGTGTCTGTGTGGTACCTTTGTTCAGCACTGCTGCTGCGGTGACGCCGTGACTACTGCAGCAACTGCTGTGGCAACAGTGGGTCACAGAATGGCTATCCCTGGTCAGAAGTCATGAAACTATTTCTGGAATTTTTGTAGCTACTGGGATTGTAAGAATGAATTTATATTATAAGGTGCCTTGTGAACTGACAACAGCATAGCGGTGATAGCAAAATTGTTCTTGTAGACAGAGCTTGAGAAACAAGAAGCCGGATTCATGTTCATCGTACAGACCAGATACTAGAAAAGGAGAAGAGAGTCCCTGCTGGTCTGAGGAGTACCGGGGAAAGGTGTAAAACGCAAGGAGCCCAAACCTTCAGAGTCTTGAAGGCATGACAGACTGCTGGAGTTTCATGTTTCCTGAGAGAATTTTGAGGAAGATAAAGCAGTCTCCAGAACAGCCTCAACTGTGAGCTGCTATTGCACGGACTTTGTTTCCAATTCTGGTAGTAAAGTAAAATGAAAAGTTTCTCCCAGTCTTAGAGGAAGAGAATCTGGTTGCTCAGGCACGGCTGGTTGCTTTTTCTTGTTGATTTTCTCTGATTTTCTCTTTTTCCTTTGCCACTGCTGAACTCCCAAAGGCATACAAACTCCCAGGAGACTCAGCTGCAGGATCAGGTTAATTTTTAATACCTAGTGAAGGCATGTCTGGTGCAGGTGACAAGAAATGTCAAGAACTTCTGCTACTTGTGATGCAAAGATCTAAGTCCTTGTCACCAATTTTTTATAGTTAGCATGATTTCTGCCAGAGGGTCTCTAACAACAAAAACAGAAAATATGTGAGGAAACACTACCAGTAGTTTCTGCTCGCTTTTCTAGTGCATGAAAAGGCATTAGACTCAGTATTAGTCTCAGAAGTGGCATTCCTCAGTATGTGAAATGCAGTCTCTTTTCTAGTCTGGCCAACCTTAGAAGCAATGGGTTCAATGCACATCCTCATGATGTATTTTATGATGAATAAATTCAACTATGGAAGTGAGCATAAATAGATAATTTTCGTGTTGTCTCCTAGAAATACTTGTGTCAGAGAGGACTGCATGAACTAAATACATAAACTGTCTTATATCCTCTTGACTTTCTTTTAAAAAACTTTTTTATTTTTATACTCCAGCTTCATTAATTTATAGAACTTACTAGTTATAAGAATCCTCTTAAAATATTGCTTCACTGAGCTTCTGATATGTTAAACAGTATAATTTATCATAGCCAAGCATGTAGAATTTTTGACATCCTACGCCCAATGCAATCTCCATTTTTACATGATTCTTCTTTTAATAAGAACTTATAATCTCTTTGCCCATAAAAAACCACAGCTCAACAAAAATATGTCAGAGATTATCCTGCTATGTAGCTCAGCAAAGCTTCCGAAGAGACAAATTGCTTTGCCTGTTGCAGGTACAGTTCTAACTCCTTAGGAACTAATGCAAAATTCAGGGAACCAATCCAAAAACCAAGTGTTTCCTCTTAAAATCCCTGACTAAGCCTATACAGCTGCAAACAAGCAGTCACGAAGAGTGGCTTCTGCCTGTTAACTCCTGGATGTCTTGGGACCACTCGTGATTTTATGCTCCAAGCACATCTGGCCACATGCTCTGTATCTATCTGGCAGGCTGGTCAGCTGGAAGGAAGCCCTGGGCAGACCCAGAGCCAAGGATACTGCTTCAAGAGCTGCTGCATAAACCCAACAACACACAAGAGCTTTAGGAATACGGGGGGAGCATTCACACATGGAGCCTGCACAGGCTTCTGCAAATGTTTGTGTTTACACCTAAGAGAAAAGCTTGTATCATCCAAATGCTAACACGCACTTTCAGTGATGAAGCAGGTACATAAACGACAAACAAAATTCTAAAGCAATATGACTACTTAAGAGAAAAAAAACATTCCCCTATTCCTTAGGGCTGTACATTAGCATGCACATGTACTGCCAAACATATACATGAGTGTAATTCCGTTAAAATTGTGTATCCTGTTCCTAAATGCAGATGAGTTTTGTGACCTCTTCTGGGATGGAGTTTCAAAGCCCAAGATCTATTGCAGAAAATGTCCTCGTCCTTTCTCTATCCCATCTGGACTGATTCAATCACCCCACAAGACAGTTCCTCTCCAAGTGCCTGCGGCACATTGATAAAAGTGGGTTTGAGCTATAATGGCAGGTTTTTACTGGCATGACTGAAGGTGTAGGCATATGTAATTCATCTGACATTTCTATTATAGGGTTGATCGTACCTTAAAGTGCAGCAGCTATTTGCTACATAATCATGAGTCAGCTCTCATTGACTTGGTGAGTATAGATCATCATTTTCTCAGAAAGAAATCATCTTCTTTCAACAGCTGCAGGATTCTTACAGTAGCTTCTGACCTAAAAAGGTGTATTTGTCCTCATCTTCCCATGCTAGAGTGCACATGACAATGATGAACAGGATATATATTTCTTTCCAACACACTTTTCAAACTACCATAATTAGTAACCATAAAAAGGACTAAAGTAGCAATTAACTAAATAATGCATGTTTCTCATCAAAAAAATATATGTTCTAAAAGTGAGTCAAATTAAAGCCTTTTTCACCACTTATTTCATCATCCTGCAGGTTGCTCATCCATCAGACAAGAAATCATTATGTACTACCCTAGATACATAACTTTCCTGTTGAGACTTAGAGCACTACCCTACACGGTGATATTTGACCACTCAAATACTGCTCAGTTTTACTCTGCTAAATGGCTTATGGGTCAACCTAGTTAATTCAGTGCTTTCCATTTCATTAAAGTTCCTGGAAGGTAAGCGTACTGACCACCTTGAGAAAATTGCTCAGCTGGATCAAACCTTTACAACTTTCTACTACAGTAACAACAGTCTAGATCCCTGCTGCTTTTGTTAACATTATATACATGTGCCATTAGTCTCAAAGCTGGAACCACTGAGTTTTATTAAGAACATTTGGAAGCAGACAGATAAAAGCAAGCTCTTCTTCATCTCTTGTATGAGTGACGTATCTGACAACACTTCGTATGCTAAATATAAATGAGAAGGCTTTATGTTGCTACTTTATGGATGGGATATTTTGAATTAACATGGACTTTAAAGATGAAGCACAACTCCTGGTGTTGAATTGCTGAGGTACCATAGCCTACTTCCATTACTTCAGAAGCTTGTTCAAAGCTTATAGTCATGCCAACAGTTGCATACTCATACTGCAGGAGATGAAGTACTAGGAAAAGACAAAATTCAGTTGAATTACAAGGGGATTTTGGTATGTTGTACACAGGGATTAATCACCAATAACAATACTAGCAACCACAGAAAGGAACAGATGCTCAGCATAGAGCTCTTTTTGAAGCTCTATCACACGATGACTGATATGAGCAAAGGGTGTGCTGCATCACAGACAGAGCTACAGGGAATATGGTATTGAGTCCATTAGCTTGTTCACTCTCGGATTTTTCATGGATTCTAAAGAATACTGCTGAGTATCTCCTACAAAGACAGACTTTGAATTCGAGTTGTTCAGCCTGGAGAAGGGAAGGCTCCAGGGAGACCCTATAGCAGCCTTCCAGTACCTGAAGGGGGCCTACAAGAAGGCTGGGGAGGGACTTTTTACAAGGGTGTGTAGCAATAGAACAAGGGGCAATGGCTTCAAGCTAGAGCAGGGTAGATTTAGATTAGACATTAGGAAGACGTTCCCCATCCCCCTGTGCTGCTTGGGGGCAGGAGGTGGGGGAATTGAGAGTAGTTAAGCTCAGGAAGAAGGAAGAGGAGATTGTGTTATTTTCAAGATTTGGTGTTATTTCTCATTGCCCTTCTCTAGGCTGATTGTTAATAAATGTAATTAATTTCCCCAAGTCAAATGTGTTTTGCCCAGGACGGTAACTGTGAGTGATCTTGCCTTCCCTACCTCGACCCATGAGCCCTTCGTTATATTTTCTCCCCTCTGACCAGTGAAGGAGGAGTGATAAAGCATCTGAGATGAGCACCTGGCCACCAGTCAGGGTCAAGCCACATGCCCCTTCTCCCAACAGGGCAGTTCAAACCCAAGGGATCAACACCCACACCTGAATATTCATCCTGACTCTGGTAACACTGTCAGTCCTCTTTTCATATCTGGTGAAAACTCCTCTAGGAACAGCAGCATGGAGAATGAGGGATTCCCTCACAGCTAATACCACTCCATCAAGAACTATATTTAGGAATGTACTAGAAGAAATGCTGATCTATGGTGGCATCAGACTTCATATGGCCCTTACCCTCATGGGTCACAGGAGCTGAGTGCTTTGGGTGCTGTTTATAGAGCATGGAAAGATGGACAGGCATTCAGCCTGAAACAGTCATTTAAATTCTTCACTGTCTGAGGATTCTCAAGGGACCCAGCTGAGGTATAAATGATTCCCTCCTTAAATCCGATTGCAAATACAGTCCAGGCAAGAGGTAAGTGCTTATCAACTCATAACAGGAATCCAGGAAGCTTGTAGGCTAGAAAAGGAGATGCTTACTAGGTTGTGCAGTCCTGAAAAGTAAATTTGCTGTATTGATGTCTGGGTTGGTGGATTTTTAGGCTCTAAGGATTTTAGTGCACTGGATTTTACTTTGGGTCCCAGCATCTGAACCCCAGCCAGTCAAGGTTGAGGACATCACATCACCTGACAGAGGGAAGGGGTGACCCCAATCAAATTAAGATTCGGTAAACCTGAGATGAGTTTTTCAATTTAACCTTACAGTTCAGACAACTCCATTTATGTTTATTAACTCTAATTCCTAGGCCAGAAAAGGTCTAGCTAATTACACCGAGCACACAAAAAGTGTTTCTGGTACTATTTCCTGTTTCATATTCTGCAATTCACATACTATAGCAATCTATAGTTCTAGATTATTTTTCTAAGAACAGCAATAGGCCTTCCAGCAAATCTTTCTAATTTCATATAGCAATCTGTTCTCCTGTTACAAAATAATTATATTTACAACTTCTCCCACTGAACAAGAGAAGTTCCAGCATTATGAACACAAGTTCCAGTGCTCAGATTAAAATCATAAATAAATCTTCGTTCGGGGAGTTTTACACAACCTTGAGTTACAGAACTGTGCCCTTTTTACAATAAGCTTAATTCTGCTCCCTTATAAAAAAAGAAAAAGAGTAACAGAACATATAGCAGAATATAAGAAATTTCATAATTGAAAAGATATCAAACATCATGTGCATAACAAGGCACTGCCTCCATATGGAACGGCATTTAGGCTTCTTGAAAGGCCGTCTTCTCCATCTAATTCTGAAAGGCCACAAAATACATGCACCAGTGCAAGTAACGTTTGAGTTCAAGGCACATGGCAACATTGCATATAGATGCCCACACTTTACCAATAAAACTACAATCATGCTAGTTATAGTCCAGATCTACTTCTTCTTTCCAGTAACACAATTTTGAATAGGTTAAAAAAAGCCACCTTCTAAATTTAACAAAAATACATTTAATACTGGCTCTATGTAGGGAACAGAACAAAGGACTCTATATGACTTTCGTTGACCTCACCAAAGCTTTTGACACTGTGAGCAGAAAAGGCCTGTGGCAGATCTTGGAACGACTAGGATGTCCTCCCAAGTTCCTCAAAATGATTATCCTGTTACACGAGGATCAGCACGGACAAGTCAGATATGGCGATGCACTCTCTGAGCCCTTCTCAATAACCAGTGTTGTGAAACAAGGCTGCATTCTCACACCAACTCTATTCACAATCTTCTTCAGCATGATGCTCCAAAGGGCCACAGCAGACCTCGATGAAGATAACGGCATTTACATCTGATATCGTAACAATGGTGACCTGTTCAACCTAAGGCGACTGAAGGCCCACACTAAGACCCCAAATCACCTTGTCCACGAGCTGCTTTTTGCTGATGACAACGCCCTTGTTGCTCACACAGAAGCAGCTCTGCAGTGCTTAACATCCTGCTTTGCAGAGACTGCTGAGCTTTTTGGGCTGGAAGTCAGCTTGAAGAAGCCAGAAGTTCTTTACCAACCTGCACCTCAGGAATTCTCCCATCATCCCCACATCACCATAGGCAAATCAGAGCTGAAGTCAGTCCAACAGTTCAACTATCTAGGAAGTATCATTTCCTCGGATGGTAAGATTGACAAAGAGATAGACAACAGGTTAGCAAAGGCATACAGAGTTTTTGGAAGACTCCATAAATGAGTCTGGTGCAATAAACAGCTGAAGAAAAGTACAAAGATTAGTGTCTACAGAGCCACTGTACTGTCTGCTCTTTTATAGGGTTCTGAATCATGGGTCATCTACCACCACCACCTGCGACTCCTCGAACGCTTCCATCAGCGCTGCCTCCGTACAATCCTAAACATCCACTGGACTGACTACATGACTAATGTCACTGTCCTTGAACAGGCAGGGGTCACTAGTACTGAGGCCATGCTGCTGAGGACGCAGCTGCACTGGGCAGGGCACGTCTCCAGGATGGAGGATCACTGCCTCCCTAAGGTTGTGCTCTGTGGTGAACTCTCCACCGGCTGCCGCAACAGAGGAGCCTCAAAGAGGAGATACAAGGACTCTCTGAAACAATACCTCGGTTTTGGCCATATTGACTGCCAGCAGTGGTCCACTCTGGCCTCCAATCGGGAGATGTGGAGACACACCATCCATAACGCTGCTGCCTCCTTTGAGAACGCCCGTAGAATTAGTCTCGAGGAGAAAAGACAACGCAGAAAGAACCGTGCCTCACCAGTACCGCCTAAGGAGACTTTCCACTGTGCCTTTTGCAACCGGACTTGCCTATCTCGCATCGGCCTTTTTAGCCATCAGCGCGCTTGTAGCAAGTGTGGGTAGGGCCCTTCCCATATCTTCGTTCGCGAAGCCTGGCCATGATGATGATTGTATAAAGCACAGTTATATTCAACCAAGAAAATACCAAAGGGGAAAAAATACATCTTTTTCAGTGTTTCAAGTATGCTCTCCCTTGAGAAAAGTCCCAGTAGTTGCCTAGTGTTTGTTTAAAGTCACAGGATAAGTAATAGGAGTTGCTGTACTTACTAATCAGCCTTTTGAAGAGGAATATACATTAGAACAGAAACCCTGAGTAAGATTAGTGTAGAGAACAGTGACAGTGCAGTGAGTTGTTTGTTCCTCTAGTCCCCTCTTTGGGCTTTGGCACCTTGGGCAAGCCACAGAGCCTGTGCCTGCTGGCCAGGACAGGCACGTTGAGACCCACCAGGTCCGTGCAGCAGAAAACAAGGCTCCAGGCAATGAGGGCATCAGGGGGAGCCCAGCAATCACCACACTCAGGGTGGCTGGAAGCTAGGAATGTTCTTCTTTGGAAGAAGAAGAGATGGGAGAAGGAGTCTCCAAGAGAGAACTAGCACCAGTGATGCAGCTGCAAGCTAGAAAATCTTAAGTACAGAAAGAAACAGCAAGCCATAATTATTAATACATCTCAAAAGGAAATACCAAAGTAGCTCTAAAGTTTTTCCTATCCTGTAAGCAAAGCAAAAGCCCTTCAGCCTTTCTCACCTGTCCAGGACACCTGCAGTGTCTGTCTTCTGACACCAACATAAGCATCCATCCCATTGTACATACAGTGACAGCATGAGTGTGTAAACATTAAAGACCAAAGGCCCGATCTTGAGGTGTAAGCTTCTTCCCACTGATAGCAGAGGAACTTGAAAATACTCAGCACCTGAGAGCATCAGGGTCACTGAAATGGAAGTTTTGTCTTTGAGTGTACCCTAGGTACACTCTTACCTAGGTAAGATACCCCACAGAACCTTAACTTCAGACAGCTTTTGCTTTTTAGCACAAAAAAAAAAAAGTGCTCTTCATGGATGTGTTTTAAACATAAATATAACTCAGTACCTGAGGCAGCTCCCATTTCATGTTATGCCTTGAGGCTGCCCAAGGTGGGTTTAGTTGGTGCATCTAAAATAATGGAAAATCTTTCTTACTTTTAAGCACTTTGATTTATAGGATCTGATTATGATTCACTTGTAGTTCACAAACCTCTTAAAAACTAGAGGCATAAACTCCTTGCTCCCTAATTTCTCGTGATTGCAGCTAAACTATCTTCTGTGGAAATTTCCAGACACAGAATATTTACCCAGCAAATTATCAGAACTGTTGTGGTAAATTATCTGAACCATATTTAGGTACTTTCCAAAGGGCATTTACAAACCCAGAGGAAAAAGAATAGATCCAGACTATTGTATTACTGAATACAAGGAGACTGTAGGAATTTTAATCTAAAAGTTAATTTTTAGTTTGCATTTGCCAGTGTTCAGGACTGGGTTTTGTCCCTTTTTTCCCCGAGTCTAGATTTTGATTAGAAAAATTAGCTGTAAAGAACAGTCATTAGCTCTGTAAAATATCACTATCCCTATATTTAGGCCCAAGGTTTTTTGCTGTTTCAGTGGCCAGTGGTTATTATCTTGTACAAATTTGGTGAGAATTGTTTCCTTCTCTTCTGATAAAAAACTATGCGTGTGGTACTACAGTCACATTACACAAAGATCTCAGAGTTGGCCCCCTACAAATGTTTTCTGTAAGTATATTTTTAGAATCATCTATAAAAAACAAGTTTTTGGACACACATTTAAAATGTTAGCACGGAAGGCTGTACATAAACACTCAATAGTTATTAATAGCCTGTCCTCAAAACTCCCTTTGTCAAGTACAGGAGTCCTACTACCCACTCTCAACAGACAGGCAATTTAATAAATCCAAGTGAACAAGCCATGGAAAGCCCATGAAACTGCACAGCCTGCTGAGATCTCACAAGCACCAGGAAACCAAAACAGCATCTAGAGGTCTCTAGACTGCACACACCTATAGACTGCACACACTTAACGCGGCTGCCGTGCTGCGTCAGCAGTTAGTGCCTATGCGAGCAATAATTCAGGGTCATATACTTCCAACCCCTTCAGTGTATAATTTGTTAATTTGTTTTAAGGTTATCTACTATGCCCCAAAAGGTACCATGTTCAGTGCAGTTGAAAAGACAGAGCCAAGTTCTTTCAAATTGAGAAAAGACTTTGCCACTACCCCTCTTCAATATATAGGAAAGTATTAAATATTTAACATAAAGTAATGCTTAAGGCATTCAACCAGAAGGTGGAGGAGATGGATCTAACCGAACACCTTGAGAACATTAAGCTGCCATCCCTCCCCGCTCCCCATCCCAGCTGAAGCTCTTGAGGCTCCATTTTGGCCCTATGCACCCCATGATTAATCTCAACACTTAAAGACCCATGACTGTAAACTGTCAGTTTGCTTTAGGAAATCTAACATAGAAAAGGTAATGAAACCTATGTAATACTCTAAAATTTCTACCACCTGAATTATTAAAGAGTTCAATAAAACACCCAGGATGAACTGCCTGGACCTTCACTGCGCTGGGAGGTGCAACTTCCCAAGGACCTCAGGGGAGAGCTCCAGGTTACATTTGCCCACTTGTGTCGATGTTACTGACCTTGTGTTCTGCATCTTGGTACTACATCAAAAGAGGAGAGACTTTCAGAATCCCCAGATACTCTACAACTCATCATGCTCCATCCAGGTCTCTTAGCATCTGCCTGTTTCACAGGCAATCACATCATCCACCAAGAAGGGCTCAGTTTGACATCGCCCTCCTGCCTTCACACTGATCTTGCTGTGTTACCCTGCTATGACAGGTGGATACTTGCAAAGTTCAGTAAAAGCAGGAGGGAGCTAAGGGCTCCCAAGGAGGGCTAGGCAAATGGAAAAGTGCAATCATCAGCGTTGCAGTGACAGGCACTGGGTTTATTTTAAGAGCTTCTAAACTCTTACACTGTCAGCAGATCTGTCAGGCTTGCAAGGCCATTGCTGTACTGACTGTAATTCCCCACTGAAGATGTGCAAAGCCAAGAGACACAGTAACAAGCAAGGGTTCAAATGTGATATATGTCCCCCTTCAACGCTACTGGAGGACATATATGATCATTATGATGATAAGGGATATAAACCCATCACATGCTCAGCCTCCAGAAATCTCCACGGTGAGGTACAAACTCCATTGGTAAAACCATGTACTTCTCACACACGTTCAGAGCTCCAGCACGTACTTCCTGGGACACGCTGGTATCTCGTTCCGGCCACAAAACAGAAAATCCCACTACAGGAGAGTGGAAGTACTTGCCTTCATCACTGGCAAAGCTATCCTCTAATGCAGCAAGCAGCATCTGTGGTCCCTTCCAGTGACCACAGTGCCCAGGAGTCTCAAACAATCATTAGCTTCTGCTGAATGGCATTGCCTGTAAGATGGTCATGATGCAAATATATGCAGAGACAATGGGAAGCCCTTAAAAATCCTGTTGGGGATGTCTGAGGATGAGGTACTTGCCATAGCCGAAGTAACACAGCACCTGCAAACACGGGATCTGCAAAGCCTCCTGTCCACCACCAAGACCCTCCCATGCCAGCATGGTGCATCAACTTTATATTGCAGGCTCAGCTGTTTTTCCGATTCTTTCAAACTCTTGTTTTAGTCATTAAAACAGTTGTTCCCCTGTTTTTTTCACATTTGTCTTTCAGATACAGACTATCACTGTCAGGAGAATACCTGCAGACAGACTGTTCTTCCTCTAACTGCCATGAAAATGGACTGCAGCTTTGTTAAGAGTTAACCAGTGTCAACGTTCCCTATGTCTGCTCTTTTAAAGGATTTTTTTTAATATAGGAAAATTCTTGTTTGAACTCTGTAGCCACAATTTAGGGAAGCCTGATCCATCCCAAGGGTTGTGGGGAAATACAGAACTGCTCAACACTCAACATAAGGAGCAGCAGCAAATGTCCCAGATGCCAGCCAACTCCACAGGTTTGCCCAGAAAATACCAGTCACGCATTTGCCAACATTTGCTTCTTTCATCAGTACAGCAGCTTTGCTGCAGAGTCAGGTCCCCATAGCCCATGCCAAATTCCCCATTTGTCTCTGTAAGAAACTAACAGTTCATCCCAAAACTGTCCCTCAACCCAGGGACAAGAGGCATTTAAACTCCACAGGATGGCTGAGGTAGTCATAAAGCTTAGAGTCTTTCCAAAAGACACTGAGTACAGAGAACAGTCACATACTGTACAGTACAAAAAAACTTTATTTGTTATCACATTTGTTTTCCGGTTTGACAAGTGCAAGGCAACTGTATTAACCTTATTACAGAAAAGCTGCTGTCAAGGAGCAGACCTTCAAGCCAAATAGAATTTAACTCTATGAATGACCTACCACAACAGGACACTGATAAGCAAAAAAAGAAGACATCTCAAAACGGGACAGCTGTTCTTGTTGCAGCCAGCGCAGTGGGAGTCCATAAGTAGAGTTGCCCACACATAGTTTTTCATACAGGATGCCCTTGTTCGCTAGGACCAGATGAGATCGGACACAGTCCTACCACATAAGGCTGGGAAATTGGCCATCCTTAGTGAGTCAGGCCTTCAGTTCAAATAACACTCCCCAAGGGGCTCTCTTTGGGCTTTATCCCTCTGTTCTTAAGGGCAATCTGATTAGAAACTATAGCTATAGCACTAGCATTTGTCTGTTGAAATGCATATAATATATGAAGATTTCTAATCTTCCTTTCCCTGTAATAATGGTCTGTGAGCCTGTCCACTTCCTTATTAGATTGGAATGTCTCTAAATTTAATTAGAATTACCAGTCTGTGACAAGGCATCTCCTCCAAATGCCAAGTCAAAGGCAACAATAATAACAAACATTAAAAGAAGAATATTGTGACCTTCAGTCCCACCAAGGCTATGCACATTCTACTACCAGTATCAATCTGTTGGAGCCCTCTCAAAAGCTGCATCGTCCATCGATACAGGTATTTGAGCGGACTTCCTAGACTTGAGAACACAAAAGCTCACAAGTGAGCCAAGAGACCAGGCACCGTAAACACTTTCTCTGCTTGGAGGTGGTGTGGGATGCCTAGTTGTCTCCACACAATAGGCGGTTATGGAGTTTCTCAGGAAACTGACAGTCAAGCTCTCATGTCTAGAGTAAGAAGTATCGGGAACTCCTCATGCCCCGTCAGGTTCTTCCAAATTAGGGGTTCTCAGCTGAACCAAACCTCCATTCTATATGGTCCTGCTGCTGCTATGCTTCCTGCTCATTCATGCCCTTGGTAAGCTTTCTTATGGCCTGGTGGCAATTGCACAGGTCTACTGGAGCCAGGAGATCTGGGATGTTACACAGTCAATGAACCCTCTGCGGCCTGGACTACTGCTGGAGAGAACATAGGAAAATCCATCGCACCAAGCCACTGCCTGATGACTCTTTGAAGAAAGCAAGGGACAAAGCTGTCACTTCTAACTGACTGCTGTGACCAGAGATGGGCCAGACTCTCATACAGGCAGTAGCTGAGCAGATACATTTTCTTCTAGACAAGCTGAGCAATCTGTTCTTCCTCTGACCAAAAGAGCTTGTAAGGTGCTAAGTCCAAATCGTGCAAACAACCAGGTTCTCCAAGCCCAGCTTGTCCTTGTCCCTGCCTTGTTTTATGTGACTACAGCCTCTGAGCTGTTCCCTTCAAAATTACCTAAAGGTACCTCAATTTATCCTCCTGTTTCCAAACACAAGACCCAAAAACCTGCTTGCTCTCTGGTAGGAGGAAGGAAGAACTTTCTTCTGCAGGATCTGAGCTGAGTGCCTGGAACATGCCCTCCTTCACATTAGCTGGCAGACGTATACAGTTGAGTCAGAAGGCTTACAGCCAACAGTCAAGTGGTGATGACCTGAAGACAATTATCTGAGTCCTGCCTGTGAGCTGAGGGCTGCTGGCAGAAGGAAGAAGAGGACTGGCTGTCCCAATGCAAAGAATGCAGGCTGGGGTTCTTCAGGCGTAAGTGGTGCCTGTGTCAGGACGAGGATCATGTCAAGAAAGATTTAATAAAGGTTCTGGAGAGAAGCTTGTCCCTCATACTGGTGGCATGATCTTGACTCATGTCTCGGTGCACTGCAAGTTTGCCAAAGGAGAGACAAGGCCTGAACCTATGTGGACATACCAGCTGCTTCACTTTGTTCTCTCCAGAGAGGTGAGAATCGTTGTTCTCCACTCCACAGCCAACCTGACACAAAAGCATGAACTGAACAGCAAAATCACTGAGTTTTTTAAAACCTTATACTCAGTGTAGAAGCAGGGCAAGGGCAGCTGTGTGGTAAGCCGGTGTAACCTCCTCCACCTTTTCTGCCCTAATGTAGCACTGGTGACCACATCTGCTGGAATATTTCCAGGCAATGAGTTCATTACACAAGTGAGACTTTGGCAAAGTTGTGGTGCCAGCTGTACTCTTCCCATGTGATGAACAGACACAGGTGCCCTTTAGGACCAGTTGACACTGGGTTACCTGTGCCAAGTGAGGTCCTGAAGAACATCAACAAGAGAATGTAAAGACATGGAGGGGGCAGGGAGGAGGGTGGTGGAGTGGTGGTGATTGCATCAGTCTTTCAGCATCATAGAAATCAGTGTCTTTCAGGCAATGTTGGTCATTCAAACCATCTACTTGGTCCTCGGAGATCACTCATGGTGCTCCATCTGAGACTTCTAATGGCTCAGAGAGTTGGTATAACCAGAGGTTTGGGGTCTTAAAAGCTTTTTTGCAGAACAGGGTAGACAGAATCATTGCTCTGCATTCTGAACAAGCTCACACCAGAGGCATGTCCCACCCCTGCAGGGCTTGTACACCTTTTGAACTCCTGTATACAAGTGTCAGAATCGAAGACTGTTTTAGTGTACTTCTGCTTCTATTTCTGCATTTTTTCAATGGCTAATTGCAGCTGTCGTTGTTGCTGAATTAACATTTACTGCCTCATTGTAGCCTTTAGAAATAGATTTATCATGCAAATGCTGGTAGAATATTAAGTATAGCTGAAATAATGGGTAGTACTGTAATAGCCTTCCCTAAGAGGTATTGTGCCATAGTTGGTCACAACATTCCAAAAACAGAACGATTGTTCTCAAAATCAGTAGCACACCCAATATGCGTTGCTCATCTCTAATCACAAGGGACATTTCTGTTTTATACAGCTGGACTCCTTCTTGTCTAGATTTGACTGGTCACATGCTATGTTATGTTAGTGTGTTTGGAGGTTTTTTTAATTTTTTATTTGTATCATTCATTTTGTCATATTTTCCCGTGACTTGCTTTCACCTAATAGTAAAACATGTATCATAACTAATTACATCAATTGCCTGTATTACCTGGAATCCTGTTTTCAGTAGTTAACTAAAGGAGATTAAATTTTAGAGGAAAGCAATTTAAAACTGTATGTCTAGGTACTACTGCAATGCAGGTGCAGAGAGAGCAGTGGGAATTCTCTCCAGACACCATCCATGTAGTCTTCTTACACAGTAGCTAACTGGCTGCTCTTTTATTACCTTGAATTGCTAAATATTTTCTTCATATTTTACAGAATACAAAGTCCTGTCTCTTGAAGCACAAACACAAAGCCTCTTTGGATGACTTCATACTACAATGAGTTTCACTATATGGGCCTAAAAGCTGCCAAGCCTTGTACGGCTCTGGGAAATCGAGAACTCTCAGGGCCCTCCAGGATGTGAATCTTGGAGAGGAAGGGGTGGCCATTTTTCTCCACACACTGACTTGCTTTCCCTTTAGTGAGTATGAGGTTATCATTTCAAAAAATGAAAAAAAGAAGAAACTGAAAAGTTCAATACATAATGTCAGACTTCACATTTTTGCTTTCCATGCTAAAAAAATAAAACCACAAAAAGATGCTGTGTGCCCAAAGTACAGCTAACACTTCTTTTTCTTTAGTCGATGTAATAATTGTCTGACAATCTCTTCCTAAAAATCCTGCATCTTGTATAACTTTGGATAATCACAAGCTACAATTCTACTACTACAAAAGGCTTTTTTTTTTTTCCTTTCACAGAAAAAGTGTATGCCAATTCTTTCACCATTAGCATCTCTTTCCCCTCAGAGGCACCAGAACAATGGCACGGATGCTGCGCATTAATTTTTTGGTAATTTGAATTCTTTCTTGACATATCAAATTTATCCATTAGCTTTAACAGTTTATTTCAATATTTTAACCTTAGCAGATGGAAATACATAACTAATTCTCAGAAGAATTAAAAAATGGAGAGTGGGGAATGATTACTGTTTCTAAAGTGTGTTTCCTACTCTCTGAAATAAGAACAATACGATGACGAATTAAAAGCTAGAAACAGCCAGACACACTCTGCCTGAAGTTGAGTGAGTTCTCTTCACTTTGATGGGAGCAGAAAAGGTCCCTACAAAAGAAAAAAAGGAAGAAAAAGGTTTTTAACTCTAAAAAATTTCCCACGTGTTGCCCCAAAACCAGATATCATTTGCCAGTAACCCAGGAGAGAGGTATCTGCTGCAGAACAAAACCTTAGCAGAGCTTTTTACCCTGTACAGATGCTGAACAATGCAGCTGTGGTTTCTTAAACACAGTTTACACAATGTAAGGCTTATGGATTAGAGCAGAAACCACAGAGGGTGCCTAAGCAGAAATTAATTTATTTCCTCTGCCTTGTTATTTTTATACTCAAAACAACATCAACAGACTTTAAAGAAACTATGCAGTCCTTCCTATTTTTGAAATATTTTCAATATATTCAAATAAGATAAAGATTGCGTATGAATAAATGCCAAACCATATCAGCTAACTTTTACAGAAAAGCAGGCTACTCAAGAATGAAACTTTGCATATAAAAACTTCTAATTAAGAACCAGTTCTCAAATATTATATTTACCCTTAGCTCCCACTGACTTTCCTAAAATGCTGGATGGTTAGGAGTATATTCTTTTGATTCACTGACATACCAAATTTAAATTCGATAGCCATTTTTGGCTGGAGACAGACTTCATGAGCAGATTTATTTTTTCTTTCAAGAAGAATGCTTTGAAGTGCTGATAATAAATTAGCCATTTAGAAAACTGCATTTTAGAAAGAGCACAGATAATTAAGTATTCCTTTTAGTATCCTACCACTGTTATAATCCATATAACTTCTGATATATAGTCAAGACTAAACTATAGAATTACAAATTAAATAGTTATATTAACTTTCAAAATGAATATATATTATGAAATACAGATTCAGTCACAGGAAAAAAAAGCCTAAAACAACCATAGCTAAAACAACCAGGTGTATTCCAGTTGACAGGGCATCTTATGAGCTCCTTTTTAAACACTTCCCAGTTCTGTATACAGAAGACTATCAGCAAAAATATTTTATGGTATCATAGAGGGAAGGAGTTTTACTAAGCAGTCTTGCTGTTCAGATTTTATTACGGACCGCCTCACACTGCTTGCACAAAAAACCCCGAGATCAAGGCCCCATAATGGTAACTGCTGTGTGAAGAAAAAGCCTGTATCTTAAGGAGCTTATCGCCTAAGTAGACAGACTATAATCAGTGTGGCGTGAACTCAGTCTGCACAGCATTTAAGCTACTTTATTTTTTTAAAAGCTGAAAAGATGTGGGCGTGAAACAGGACCTGAATCTCGGCGTCCAGTCAGTTATTCATTTGCTGTCTGCAGTTTGCAGTATTCAGAATAAAACATCGCTTTGTCCTGTAAGCCTCAAATTTCCTGAAATTTTAAGTTCTTCCTATGCTGCTTATTTCCCACTGTAAAAGACATTACATTGCAAAATCTGACCTAATATAAACCCGTGCACTAAGCAGTACAGGCAGACTTACAAAAGAACTCACAATTGCCGAAAATGAAGAAAATTCACACCTGCTCATATCCATAATTCCTTGGGTCACATGGGAATAATTTGGTGCTTAAACAATTTTGGAGTAAGAACTTAATTACTTCCTATAACCTTGTTATTTACATAAACATGGCATGCCTGGTAAATTGTGCAACGGAGTGTTGAAAGATGGCAGTAATTTCTCCACCCCAAAAGCTCATCAAGGAGCCAGTGGCTGGCCCCCTATGGAAAGTGGCTTTTATGCCATTTCTAGACCTTCATTTACATAAAAAAAACAAATATGACAAACATACAGCATGCTCAATGCGCTCAGGGTAAGCCTTAATCAAGGTACAGAACAACTAAGAGGAGTTATGTGTTGGCCCCAGGCTGATTATTTACCAAATTCAGGAGGTACCAGCCATAGAGCAAGACAAATTCGCCACTCCGGCCAGTTGCCCAGTGATCCCAGCAGACCACATCAAATGTCAACAGATTATGACTCATCAGAGCTTTACTCAGTAATGACTCTCCATGTAAGACCAGAGGAATGTGAAAGGTCACGAAGACATTCGGCCATCGATGACCAAGGTTCTGCATAACTCTTCATCCGACCTTAAAATGAGAGAGCAAGTCACTGCGATGAATGGTGGCATGACCTCAGTTCACACAGAAGTCACAGAATGAAAGGAATGGAGCCGACTGTAATTCTGACATTTCTCAAAGGAGAAAAGATTGTTGAATGTTTTAACTTCAATTGCATAAGGCAAAAAATATTGACTAATCAGAATTAAATTTTGCATCCTTGCTAAAAATAAAAAAAAAGGCTTCTTCTTAAATGAAATGGTGATATGCTAAAAAATAATAATAAGAAAAGAGACAAGAACCTCAGGTTTAGGATTCTCATAGATAGGTGTTAATTCTGTCTGCATAATCCATGACAAATCAGGTTCAGCAAATTCTGACCTATCCCCAAATCTCAAAATAGCAACCACCTATCAGGCATCATTTAGTAAATCACTCTTCTTATTTTGATTTATACACAGAACAATGGGTTGGATGGTCTTAAACATTTAAGTTTAGGCTCTTGATAAATCGATATACCAAACAAATTACTTAACTGCCTGGAAAAAATCTTGAGAATTAAAAGTTCTCAACTGGGATGACACCCCCATTGTGTGATAAATAACTGCAGAAGCCAGTTTGAATTCCAAAGACATCATTCTATAAAGGCAAAATTAAAGTACACAATGAGAAAGCAGATGAGCCTGTATTCAGTTCTTCACAGCCATAATTTCAAAAGTACTATGTAGAGTGTTTTCTCACTGTATAAGGATCCAGGGTGAGGGCATCTACTTAGAAGGTAGCAAATGAGGTTTTCAGTCTTATCAGGGAGAAGAGAACTTGCAACTTGGGCCTCCCACTTGCTGGGCAAAGGATACAGATACGTATACACACACACACACACACACACACACAGAGATGTCAATGCCACCCTTCTTTAGGTATCTTCTAAAAGGCAGAGCATGCCACCTGTCTCCCAAAGAGCTACGCAAAGAGGTGGCTCCTGCCTCTTGAACGCCACTTGCAGCAGACATTCAGGAGAGGGGCAGGTTTCTGCTGGATGAGAAGAGGCGTCTCCCACCCTGCACCACACAGGCTGCTGTGGATTGTTCTACGAGGTTCCTAACTCTCCCTTCACAATGCAGATGTCAGTATAGGGCTGTACACTTCATTCTCAAGGACAGGCAGACCCAGGATAATAAAACAGAGTACTGCCAAACTCCTTACAGAAGGAGAAAGCAGGCAAATAAGAACTGCCACTTTCCAGCAGAGCTCTGCTGAGGCAATTTTGCATCTTATCTGAAAAGTCAGGGGAAAAAAAACCCACCACACTATCTGAAGCCCTAGTTATTTATAGTTTATGTTTACTCTTTGCTCAGTAGAATAAATGTGCAGAATACTACTGAGATAAAATACAAAAACATTACTTGTTATGCTGACATGCGCTCTAGTAAAAACTTTACAAATGGAAATAATGCTGCTAAATTTCTCTTATTTATGTTTCTGAGCCATTGTATTCCTATCTGTCATATCATTCTTCATTCCCTAAGCACTTTCTTGATAGTCTGTTTCTTAAATTGCTTTATACAGATTAAATAACTTTTCCCTGCAAATAACATCCTTCCAGCATATAAGCCAAATCTCTCCCATCTCTTGACACCACGCTGTGCCTGACCAACCTCCTTCCCACATCTCCCTCAGGGATATCCTTCCATCCACATATTCTCTTTGCCCTCTGCAAATCCCCACTATTTGTTCACATCTTTCTTCTCACCATCACCACCTGTCTCTTCCCTATTTTCTTCTAGGTACTACTCTCATTTCACCACATTTTCTCTTCTTCATTTCTTCAGTCCTATCTTAATGCCTCTTACCTGCCCTGGAGAAGAGAAGGCTGAGAGGAGACCTTATGAATGTCTATAAATATGTAAACGGTGGGTGCAAGGAGGATGGAACTGGGCTCTTTCCAGTAGTGCCCTAGGACAGAACAAGAGGCATCGGGCACAAGCTGGAACACAGGAAGTTTTATTTATATATGACGGAGAACTTCTTCACTGTGAGGGTGACAGAGCACTGGAACAGGCTGCTCAGGGAGGTCCTAGACTCTGTCTTTGGAGACTTTCAAAACCCGCCTGGATGCAATCCTGTGTAACGTGCTCTAGGCAATCCTGCTTTAGCAGGAGGGTTGGACTAGATGATCTCTAGAAGTCCCTTCCAACTTCAACAAGTCTGTGATTCTTATTCTGCACGAGTATCAGACTCACCTCCCTCTGTTCCCAGAACTACTACCGAGCCACATGTCCGCTTCTACATGATTTGATCCTGATGTGCTTGGCCACAGAATGGTAATCTAGACCTATTCTCTGAACAGTTGACCACCAAGCTGGCCAGCCAGAAGGTGTGTCTATGTAACCTATCAGATAACACACTATCTCCCACGATAGCTAAAAACCTACTCTACCTAAGCTTATTGAATCATTATTTAATCTCTGAACATCATTTTGACTTTCTTTTCTACCACACCTCACAAAATTGCCTTTGCCTAAGAGTGGTTTAAGTCAACGCTAATTACTGGGTTACTAAACAGTGCATCACTCAGTAATGACATAATTCAGGTTTTTAAGTTTTTGCATGGGGATAGATGTCTGTTAATATGGGATTATTTTTTTCACTGCAAAGAAATGTTAGATATTTGACCTCTGCCTTTACTCCCACTGCAGTTGTCAGAATGGTTACTTTTACATGTCATACTTACGACTTTAAAAGTAACTGTGCATGACATACACACACATTCTGGAGCATGCAAGCAAGGAGAAGGGTTCTAGTTTCACAATTCACAGCTTCATCCATGCAGATTTATTTCCTAATTGGGCGTAAATCCTATTGTGCTCTGCATTTTAGAATAAGAAGCTATATAGTTACACCAACTGGTGTATGAGAAACTGATCCAGTTTGAAGATGATCACAGCATGGATAACAAGGTGAATATTCAAAGAGTGCTCAGAATTGTTATTAGCATTGCATTCTGGCTTCAAAAGATCAATAGTGGAATACTGGGCTTGAGTTTGGTGTATTTTAAGCAGATGTTGGTAAATTATTAAGAGTTTAAAAGGAGATACAGAAACAGCTGGAGATCTGGAAAATGGCTATTACTGAGCAAAGTTCAGGTGTGTAGTTTGCACATAGAAAGTTGAGAAGCAGTTTAGTCTTCCTCTCCAGATATGAGGGTATATTTGCTACTAGGAAGTTCTTTATTTTTCATTCAAATGCCTAACAAAGTGCAACAACTGGAAGCTGAAGCTAGAAACATATACTAGAAATAAAGAAGTTCTTTTAAGAGTTTGAATAATTAACCATGGAACACTTCACCTATCCTGAATTTCTCATCCCTCAAGGGCCTTAAATCAAAATGGTGCACATTTCTGGAAGACAGCCTCGAGCTAAAAAAAGAACAGAAAAAAAAAAACCCCAAAACTTAAAGCCTTTATGAAAAAGCCCATCTATTAAAAGTAGAGGGTATGACATGGAGTCAGTAGTGGGATGGTAACAGTCCTGCCTAGGCTAAAAGACTATGAATCCTAAAATGAGACACACTCCAAGATGTAAGCCAAAAAAGGCCAGGCTCAGCTGAACTTACACTGGTAAATCCACGCTCCAGGATCAACGCCTCTGCAACTCCGGGCGTGATATTGCACAATCACTTAACGCACTACTGAGTAAAAGTAACCTTCACACAAAAATGACTACTGTTACAGTACATCCTATGCAGTCCTGGGGAAAAAAAAAAAAAAGGCAGAGGAAATGAGAAAGTCATTTAAATGTAGCTCTAAAGTGATGTAATTAGTTAGAAAAAATAAAAGCTATTTCTGTTAAAGGCAGAACATACATTTTCTCTAGTTTTTGAAAGAGGAGGAAGAATACCCCACTCCAATAGTTTCTTCATCCCAGACCCAAGTAACCACTTTCACATCTTCCGAGCCAATCGACTCGTTGGCTAGAACTGAACAAACGGGTTTTGCAGTCAGCTGCCTTAAGAGCAGGGGAAGTCACTTGCAATGATCTCTCCCTGCCAGTTAATGTTACTTTGCAGCCTTAGGCTCCTACCAACGCCGTCACTGTAGCAGAGATATCAGGACAACTCCAACTAGGAGAACATTTGTCTCAATCTACTGCCTGACACAATGCCATACTCCGTTCTGTACCGTACACAGAAGGTCATGATTACCTCCCTTTCCTTGACTAGATGTTCCCGTAAAACATACAACCAGCACCGTGAAGGCTCATACTCCGATGCAGCGCTCAGGCTGTCTGACCGCATCTGCAGACTCCACCTGCCCGTTGCTTTTGAGGGGAGAGGGTTTGTCCAGCAGACAGAGTCTCACAGAAGCTGGAAGTGGATCACAAACACAAACCAGGACGATCACTGACTTTACCAGATACTGAACCAAAGGCAAAACCAGTCCTCTGTTTTAGCTTTCCCACAATAAACTCTTAGCCCGCCTCAGAAAAAAACACAAAGATATCAGTGGGTTTCGAAAGCAGAGAGCAAGTGCTGAGTATTGTCATCCTTCCCCATATCTATGCGGGAGACACTCAGATATTACCTCAAAATTCACTGCCTCCTCCTCCAAGTCCAAAGGATTCTCTTTTGAGCAACTCTCCTCTAACGTAAACTTACAGCAACACGCATATAGCTTAAAAAACGCAACAAAACCAACAACAAAAGTCTTACAAAAATACAGCACTGCAGGCATGATTCTTTCCTGGGGAGAAGATGAAAGAGCAACATGTGACAGATGTTTGTCATGTCTTTTTATATAGTATTCAAACAGGCTCAGAAACAATAGTGAAGAGAATGGTATAAAAACCTAAACAGACCAGACTGAAACAAAGTGTTATGAAAATAACCCTTGAATAAGAACAAAAGGAATTAAATATAGAAAGGCCGAGAAAGTGTTTTTAGGAAGCTTTGTTGACTTTATTCTTTTTTAAAAAATTAACATAAAAAGTCTTTTCTAAGGACTCCCTCAGATCCCAAATTTGTTTCCATTATCTGCTGACTCAGAGACTTCACAGGACACTCTGGCTGGGAAACTGCAGGGGTTGCTTCCGACATGATATAGTATTGATGTACCACTGAAGGATGTAAAGGCACCATGAAACAGAGCATCCTCTTTGCCTGCAGGGTTTCCAGCTATTCTCTTATGCTCCGTACTTCCTCCCTGCAGCCAAAACCTCATTTTCCCTTATGTAAAACTCGTTTCCATACTAGTTTTACAAACAAGCAGATAAAAGAATAAATAAATTATCCTCTGGGAACACGGCTGAGCAGTGAAATGTCAGAGTGTAACGGATACCTGATCATATGGGCATAAATTTGAACTATCAAGTGTAAAGAGAAGCAAGACACTCTAATAATTCATTCACTCATATAAATATGTATGAAGGCAACTTGAAAAATTGTTTGCCTAGTTTGGGCGGTATGTATTTTAGCATGTGAACAACTGCACAATGGTTGCACATGCTCCTATGGGGAACATGGCACAGATGTTTTGATTTTTCAGGCTGCTGCTATTCACTAAAAGACAGTAAAAGCATCATTCTTCAGTCTGAACTGGTTATTGGTATTCCGTCCTAGACCTGAGATGCTGAAGTCATTCTTCAAACATAAGCTGTTAAGCAGTCTAAGCAAATAAAAATCCTGTATAGCTTTTTTTTGTGTGTGTGTGTGTGTGTATGTGTGTGTTCAGGTATATGGATTTTGCAATAATTAGATTAGGAGGTATCTCCAAACAGTTCCAAGTACCACCACAAATGATAAGAAAACAAAATTAAAATGTAGTTTACCTGCAGTTGCTAAGAAAAAAAAAAACCACAACCCCAAACAAAAACAGTAACAACAAAAACCCCACAACTATCTGCCACTACAAACTTTTCTGCCTCACAGAGGCTCAACATCCATAAAATTCCACTCTCTTCAGTGGCCTGGGTTTTTGACCTCAGCATAAGAAATATTTTCCACTACCCATTCCCAAGTTTAAGAATGTACTTCCACCGATTTCCCTATTTCTGCAAATGTAACTGAAGTTTTACAAATAAGTAAACAACTTACACGCAGCATTAAAGAAATGTCCCTTCCTACAGTCATGGGACACAGCATGGGGAAGAATAGGACAGAAAAATATGTAGCTAGCTAAAGAACTGAGGTGGATTTGTGGTCTGACCAATGTGGGCAGAGGCAGAGAAACCAGCAAACTGTGCACCCCTAGGCACCCATCCTGTTTTCAAAGGGGTTTGGAGAGAGGAAGGCAGTGTGGAGGGTCACTATATTCCTGGAGCTGGTGAACTCCTGAACATCACAGTTACTACAAACTCTACTATGACAATTCTGCAGAACACAAAATCGGCATTTTCACTTGAGCAAGAGAGTCACAGGTGGGGAAACAAAAATACAAACAAAAAAACCCCTTATCAGTCATTGTTAGGATGTAGGGCTGTTCCAACCAACTCATGGCGAAGCTGGAAGCCAGCTGAGTAACGACTTTTTCCCGTCTCCTGTATCCATACATCCTCAGCGAACAAGTTGAAGAAAGGAGAGGAAATCCTGCTTTTCGAAAAGGAGCTCCCCTCCATTTTTTTTAATCCATTTAGGAATTAAACTGGTGGATCTACATTCCTACGTTTAATCATGACCATATTTAGGAGAGAATAAAATAAAGGCTTCCCATTCATAATCCCATATTCGCACACACTGGGGAATATCTGGAAAAGTCTACAAGTATATAAAGACGTAGCTGGCAAGTACAGTTTGTTCCAAAGTACCTGAACCACCTGAAAATCCCACTAGCTGCTTTCACACCTTTCAGCACCAACCTTTAAAAAGTGGGCTGATGGCCTTCGGTCAAGTAATCAAGGACTGCAAGATCATACCCTGATTTTGGAGCACTTCCTTAAGCTCCAAGGGGATTATCTGTTCCAGTTACTACCCAAAGTGATTAAGTCACATGATTCTGAGCCCACGACAAATAAGAGACTAAATCTGCTTTTCTTCTGTACCAAACATTTTCACAACGTGAATTAATACAAGATGTAAACGAGGTACATTTGATCCTCGGTGGCCAGAAAGGAGTACAGAGAAAGGGACATTATTTTTTTCTTTTACCAAGACAAAATGTTTCAGTCTCTACTTCTGTGTTTTCAATCTTGAAACTCACGCAAAACCCACTTTCTAAAAAGTGCCCTTTACAAATGATTTAGATTTTTTGGACTCAAGCAATTTTAAGATTGTCAAAATTAAAGAGAAATCTGGGCAACAATTCTGCAGATGAAGTTTGAATTTCTTGCAAAATTCTGTAACTTCTAAAGAGTATAAGTGTAGATAATAATTTGGACTTGTAGCAGGCATTTGGCAGTACTTCCCGATTTTATTCTTATGGATTAAAATCTAGTTATTTATTTATTGCAGTTAACAGGGTAATTTTACTTTTCTCCTCCACTGCATTTACATTGGTTGAGTGAATACTAATGCACAGAGAGCTTATGAGGAGCCACCTATGACGAAACAAAAGAATCTTACAGCCCTGATCAGACAAAATAAAATAAAATAAAATAAAATACAACTACAGAGACAATTATTTATTGAGTCATCTTATTGTGCTACCAAAGCATCTAAATTTCGGTCTCCGCCCCACAGATATCTCTTACTAAAATCAGATTTAGTTAATTTAAATTAATCTCTTTTCTTCCCCCCCAGAAAAGGATGCAGCTTAGACCTTACTATCAAAAAATGTCAAGCACCCATAATTCTAGCATCAACAAAAGATAGAATTTCTCAACATTTAATAAGAAAAAAATATTAAAACAACTAAAAAATAAATCCAAAATGCTCCTGATGTCTCAGGTGACTCACAAGTAGGATTGTCAAAAAAATATTTTCAGCTTCAAGTGGCATTCAACCCAATAGAGATGCTATGGAATGACCTGAAGAGAGCCACACACATGAGACATCCAAAGAATATGAGAGAGCTAAAGCAGTTCTGCCAGGAAGAATGGGCTAAAATCCCTCCCAAACGATGTGCAGGTCTGATCCACAGCTACACGAAGCGCCTGGTTGAGGTTATGGTTGCCAAGGGGAGGTCAACCAGTTATTGATTCCAAGGCTTCACTTATCTTTTCCACTGGCATTTTAAATGTTGAATGAGTGTGTTCAATAAAGACATGGAGGATCAGAATTGGTTTTGTGTTATTATTTTAGGCACATTATATTTGTCAATACTCTTGACTTACTTGATGGTTAGATCACATTTTATGACAAATTAATCATAGAATCATAGAATGGCCTAGGTTGGAAGGGACCTTAAAGAACATCTAATCCAACCTCCCTATCACTGGCAGGGATGCCTCTCAACTAGATCAGGCTACTCAAGCTTCTGTCTGACCTGGCCTTGAACACCTCCAGGGAGGAGCCAGCCACAACGTCTCTGGACAATTTATTCTAGAGTCTTGCCACCCTTGTATTGAAGAATTTCTTTCTAAGATCCAATCTAAATCTATTCTTCTTCAACCTTAACCTATTTCCCCTTGTCCTATCAGTGGCTGCTCTTGTAAAAAGTCCCTCCCCAGCCTTCCTGTATGTTCCCCACAGGTACTGGAAGGCAGCTATTAGGTCCCCCCCAGAGTCTCCTCTCCCTCTCCCTCTCCCTCTCCTCGTTGAACAATCCCAGCTCCCGCAGCCTGTCCTCGCAGCAGAGGTGCTCCAGCCCCTGGATCATCTTTGTGACCTCCTCTGAACACGCTCCAACAGACCTGTGTCTCAAAAAGTCTCAAAACAGAAATAATCTATTTCAGCCTGTTTACATCTTATATTTGTTCAGGAAGGTGAATTCTTTTCCTTTAAAAGAATTGTTCTTTCAAAACTATCCAAATAACCCAAAGATAGTTTTGTAAAATCCCTTTGAGGCAAAACAAAAGACGACGATCCCCTGACGTGCTTCTGCGTGGCCTGTTCTAGGTGATCCTGCTCTGGCAGGGGAGTTGGACTAGATGATCTCTAGAGATCCCTTCCAATCCCTAACATTTCGTGATCCTGTGTGTGATTCTGTCTTATCTGAGAACAATGAACAACCCCAGTCCTGGAATCTAGAATACCTTGCAAACCACCTAAAAAATCCCAGACATTTTGGAAGTGAATCAAATAATCAATATCTTCAGGAAAAACATGCTGAAATTCAATCTCTTTAATATGAAACAAGAAATCGAATTAACTTAGACTTTTTTCTTTTCAAAACCACCTTCATTTGATGTCAAGTTTAAAACTTGGTTGTGGAGTTGTGTTTTTCTTGCCCTGCCCTGTATGCACCTCATGCTCCTCAATTTTACTGAAATACTGCAACCAGCCTGCCGGATTTGGGCAATTAAAATCCAGCAAACAGATTAAGAGGTAAATCTAGTTACCTTTACTATTGGCTTTGAGGCCAAGATTTTTATAACTCTCTTTGCTTTCAGTGCTGCCCACAAGTATGAATTCAGATGAAAAGGAAGTACAAAAGCTCAGAAGAGCAAAGAAGTATAATGCAGAAAGTAAACTCTTTAAATAAAGATATAAAATAGACAAATCACAGAATGATAAAAATGTAGAAGAATAATAACTAAGTAACAAAGAGATGTACTTTTGGCCAGATATCTTCCAAAGTATTCACATACCCTCAGGAGAAAAATCTAGTGCAAAGGTAATAATCACAAACAACATTAACTTCTATTACTACAGTTCTCATTGAGAGTAAGGAATTAAATTGTCTGGAACTGCCCCAGAGCCCAAACATTTGGCCATAGGTATTACATAAATGCTTAAATAAAACCTTAAGCACACGTGCTACTCTGATGAAAGGAGAAGGGTAATGCACTCAGTGAGCATCCTCCTTACCTCTCCCCAACAGCAAAATAAAAATGGGAAAAGCCCATATTCACCATGCAGAAGAAAATGAAAGAAAAAAAAAGAAAAAAAGAACAACATGGTAAAAAAGATCACTGAGTTGATTATTTTCTCGAAACTGATACAGGAAGTATCTTGAGTCAGTGCATTATATGTAAATAAAGAAAACAAAGACAAATACACCCTGGAATTTAAAATCCCCCATAGTTTATCTCTGATTTACACCGGATCTGATTCAACTTTGAGTTTAGTTTTCAAGGCTCAGGCCAATATTGAATAATTAGTAATTATATGTCTCTAAGTCACATTAGTATGCCACCCTTACTACTACTGTAGACAAATGCACCACAATTATTAACTGCGTTACCCTCAGAACATCTGTCGTGGGTTGACCCTGGCCGGCTGCCAGGTACCCACACAGCCGCTCACTCACTCCCCCCTTCACTACTGAACAGGGGGAGAAAATATCTCCAAGGGTTCAGGGCTTGAGATAAGGACAGGGAGATCATCCTCATTTACCGTCCCGGGCAAAACAGACTCAGTTTTGGGGAAATTAGGTACATTTATTAAAAGAACTAATCAGAGAGGAGTAGTGAGAAGTGAGAAAGAAACAAATCTTAAACAGAACACCTTCCCCCCATCCCTCCCTTCTTCCCGGGCTTAACATCAATCCCGGTTTCTCCACCTCCTCCCCCTGAGCGGCGCAGGGGGACAGGGAATGGGGGCTGAGGTCAGTTGATCCGACATTGGTTCCACCGCTTCTTCACTCCGGAGGAGGACTCTTCACTCTTCCCCAGGGCCACCGTGGGGTCCCTCTCACGGGAGACAAGCTTCATGCTCTCTTCTCCGCGTGAGTCGTCCCACGAAGGGCAATTCATCACAAACTGCCCAACGGGAGACACCTCACGAGGGGCAGCCCACCCCTCGTGAGTCTGAGGCGCAGTCCTTCAGGGGAAACTGCTCCAGCGTGAGCCACCCGCAGCGTCCCAAAAGTCCCACCGGCCAACCTGCTCCAGCGTGGGCATTCCTCTCTTCCACGGGCTACAGGCTCCGGCAGCGACTTGCTCTGACACGGGCTTCTCATGGGCTACAGTCCCCTTTCAGGCATCCACCCACACAGCATGGAGTCCTCGGTGGACATCTACGTGGTGATCCTCACGGTGGACCTCTGCACCTCGCCCATGGGCTGCAGGGGGACAACCCGCTTCACCATGGTCTTCACCACAGACCCAGGGGATTCCTTCTGCTCCGGCGCCTGGAGCTCATCCTCCCCCCTCCTCCTTCTTCACTGACCTTGGTGTCTGCACAGATTCTCACTCCTCCATCTCTGTGCCAGCTGTTATGGCGCAGTTCTTTTTTCCCGTTCTTAAATATGTTTTTCACAGAGGCGTTCCTCTGCTATCACCTTACTGATAGGCTCAGCCTTGGCCAGCGACGGGTCCCTCTTTGGAGCCGGCTGGCATTGGCTCTATCAATCTTGGGGAGCTTCTAGCAGCTTCTTACAGAAGCCACCCTGCAGCTCCCCCCCCCCACCGCTGAAATCTGGCCAGGCCAAACCAAAACAACATCTTTCTGAGGAACAGATCTATTATTAGTTTAATAAGCTCTATGATTTTATTATCATTGGGGAACTAAGGCGAAGAGACTGAGAAATATATTTAAGGTTTCTAAAGAACCAGAGCCCAGATCTCCTGCTTGCCCATTGCCTAATCTACTTCAAGTCTACGTCACCACACATTTCAAACATTGCACTGAAAATACCAAAACTGCCTTGTCATTTTAAAACAGGTAACAAACACAATGCAGATATTATCATATCTCAGTGCTGTATCAAATGAGATATATTGTAAACTGCTGTTCTTTTGTCAGGACTATAATATACAGATCCCTTTACATACACAGCTGTGTATAAATAACTAAAAAAGTGGTCTGTATTATGCTCAGGAGTGGTTGTGCGGCATACTCACAACTCTTCCTCCATCACAGAAACTCAGGATCATAGAACTGTTTAGGTTGGAACCAAGTACATTTATTTCCTCTGCTGAGCTGAATTATATTGTACGATGAAGGACAACAAACAGCTTTAACGAGCTGTTAAGACGAGACTTTTCAACTAACATCCCCAGTTCGATTTTGGCTCACTAGGCACCGCAGAGCAGCTTGCCAAGAGCGCTGGCCTCTGCCCTGCTCCCCAAGCCCCTGGGACACACAGCTGAGCTGCGAGGGGAGCGGCAGAGCAAAGAGCCCACGAGTGGGTCAGCCCTTTGGGTCAGCAGGGCAGCTGACGTGACGCAAAGCCAAAGCCTCAGCACTGGGCTCCAACCTTTACAACACTCAGCATGAAGCTCTCGGGGGATTTCTCCCTCTTCAGGGTCCAAACAGATTGGAAGAGACATCAGAGGAACAGGGAGAGGGGAAGGAAACAAAGCTCCTCTCTTGGAGATGGGCAACAAGAATGTAGGGAGGCAGCTGTCCCAGGGCGAAACCCAACTACCCTCCATCTCTCATGGTTTTCACAAACGCAAGAGGCTGGAATCATCTCCCTGGATAGAGGAACCTCCTTCCTTTCTTCCCTCTGTAATCAGGGTTTGGTCAACAGCTCCAGGCCTCTTCCATTCCCTAGGCTGGGCTGCCACACAGCTCTTCCCATGCATCGGAGCTAGAGCTCTGAAGGCAAGACATCTCCAGTTCCCAGGGAGACTTCCCAGCTCTTACATTAAATGCTGTCCTTCTCAAAAAACAACTGAAGAGTCCTTTGCTAGGATATGTAACCTGAAAAGATGGAAATTCTCATGCAGTAGCACTGGCACTGCAGACTGATAAATCTTTGTAGACTGTTAAGCAACTGTTTGGAATTACTTGGCGCTGGTTTCCACAGCTACCTTTTTTTTTTTTAATCTTTCCTCACTTTTCTTTGTTGGCCAGGTGATTCTTTGTATTTATAATAAGCAGTTACAGAAATACTTTGTAAACCTTTCTGAAAAAACAAGACAACCCAAAATTTCCTTGTTTCATAAACAGTTCTGAGACAGAAACAAAATTATAGACAGCTTTAGTAAGTAAAATTCATTTACAAACCTTTAAAACACACCTCTAATACAGGGAAGTGCAAGATCTATAAACAGTCAAGTGGCAATTCTCCTGCAAAACAAATGCAAAATATTCCACACTGTACTGTGAACTTGATAATACTGATATGAAGTTGGCCAAAGTAGTTGATATTGGCACATGAAAATACAGCAAATCTCAGCAAGAGACATGAAATTCATGCATTTCCAATGTAATTCCAATCTGTATAGCATAAATCAGCATGGGCATGTAATTCTCGGCTGCTTCGTTTGACATAAGCGAAGCAGAAATTATGTGTTGTTGCAGGTGCTTCGCAAGCAAACATGACACCCAGCTGACTGTTAGCAGACAAACTTTTTTCCAAAGGAAAATGAGCTGACAGAAGATCTCCAAGCTGAGTAATAAAAATTAAAGAACCAAACCAAAACAAAAAACAGGTGGAAGTAGTTATGGCCATTGCTGGGCTGGAGAAGTCAGGAGTGATTGCGCTGTCATAGGATGGCACCGGAATGGGGCTGCTCCAGGGGCAGCGGGATGAGGCCCCAGCAGGCTGGGGAAGCCTTTCTGGGCCTGGCAGCTGCTGCCAGCTGGGCTGCTCGGCACGGGCAGCTCCACTTGGCTCAGACGTTATTAGAAATGTGCATCTTACCCCGAAAGCTACAGAACACCCGCAATTTATGCTCTCTGAGAAATCTTTTCTAGCCCTCTCAAAGCCAAATCCTAAAGTTGTATGACCTGTAGCGTTGTTAATCCGATTGACTTTTTCATTTTCCAAACGCAAGGGTTTCTTCGTTTCTTGTATAGCCCCAAATGCATAAAATACCTTTGGGACTTAAAGATGGAGCCCTTCTCCTGTAGCTTCCTTTCACTTTTACATTTTACATAAAATTCGAACTATTCAGAATAGTCAAAAAGATCTTGCAGTGTGCAGGTTAGAGCATCAAAAGGGGGAAAAGGTTCAGAAAAAAGTCTGTTATTTGTCAAGTCTCTATACTTTACAATAAGATTTAACCATTTGCTTTAGAAAATAATTACTGCAAATTCAAGATATGTTCTTCATTACAGAAAAATATATATTTTAAAAAAATCAGTGTAAAGCATAAAGAGGGATCCTTGACTTGCAACCCTGGGTAAATTATCTTGGTTGGGTGGTTTTTCCCCTCTCTTCTCTGCTGCCCTTCCAAAAAACCTCTTGTGTGTATCATGCAATGCAGGTCCACCCTCCCTAACTGCAGGCTCTTTTCAGGAGTTAGCACTATCTGTAGCTGGCAGCCCACGGGGAAAAAACAATTTAAAAGGCTTCAGAGACACAGAGGCTAGGCTGTTCCTGGATTTGATCACAAATTGCCTCTCAGCAGTGACACACAACACTGTTCTCAAGCAAAACATGAATAAACACGTGCATAAACTTTTCACTCAGAGCAATGCCACACTGGTTCTGTGATCCATCAGATCTTAGAAGATAAACATGATGAGATGTGGTTGGCTCTTGCTAGGAAGGCTTCCAAACAGGAACTTAAAAGCCACAACTAGTTGATGATTGAGTAGATCACACTCTCTGCACTGGGTGTAGCCTGTGTGCAAACGATGTGGAAGGGATGACTTACTCCTGAGTTAGATATAACTAAGCAGAGAAAGACTGGTCAGAAAACAAGGACTCTGCTTTAAAAGAAAATGGAAGGGTTGACATTTGGTTGCATTTTGTGCTTTTAATAAATAAAAATGAGGAATTCCTACCCAAGAGTAGTCCTGCACCAAGGGTCATGGAGATTACTGTACAGACCTGCTCCACAGGATGGTCTCTGAGCCAGGTAAGGAGCTCATTTAAGTTACCTGCTTGCAAGCATGTCCTCGGGGACATCTTTATGGCACTTCTGTACAAAATCCCCAAAGGAAAAGCCCAAGTCCCCTAACACCCAGCTAGCTAGCCACTGCTCACCTGGTTTGGGATGTGGTTGGGCCCAGCACTCTGTGCAGCTTCAGCTGTCGTCGTTCTGATGATAGTGGTAGATGCCCCCACACACACACAAGAAAAAAACCTCTATATTCTCCAGTGCAGGATGACCCCAGCACCCCTCAAACACAAGTATTTTCATCTCCTGCTACAAGGACACCCGGCATGCCTGAACAGCCCTATCACTGTCTGAATTCAGGACAGCAAAGAGCTGGTGATGGCCCTGGGAGGGGAATGATCCCAGTGCTATTCCATCAAGTACAGCTTGTACCTTCTCTTTACAGCAGTATGGACTGTAACTCCAGTGCCTGAGACAAAGTCCAGCTCATCTCACCTACTCCCTGGTGATGCTGGCTACACAGAACATTACACATTTTCTGCACCAAATCACCATTGTACTGCAAACCAGCTGCCCTTTTTCAGGCTAGAGGTGTCAGCTTTTCAAGGTTTCCTCTGTCCTTAGCCCTACATATGATTGCACCTGTAAAAAGCCTTGGTGAATTAATAATGCAAATGAAGGGCAATGCTGTGCTCATGATCAACTTCAGGACCAAAGTCCTATCATATTAACTATATCACAAAGGATGCTGTACAGCAAACAGTATGACATGGTTGTCAAAAGGAAATATGAGTTTTTTCATCAGTTCAGGTGTTCATAATGTGCTGCACCGGCTTGAGCCACTTTTATTTAAAGGTACATAAAAGATGATTAAATAAAAAGGATTCCAGAACCTCAGCTGGATGTTATCCTTAATGTTATGCAACTCCTTTCTCCTGAAAAAGGAGAGTGGATTTGGCAAGACCTAAGTCTCGCTGCTTGTACAAGGCAAAATCCTACTCTTATCTCTCTCTGATAATCTCTTTAACTCTGCACAGGCCCCAGGCACTAAAACATGAGGACACGGAGACCTTCTAGAGGATCCTGCCAGTGAAACATACTCCAGCAGCTCAGGCAGATGTTCCTCATAGTAGGTAAATGCTAGGGAGTCCCCCCCACCTTTTCCTTCATGCCAGCCTCTCCAAGGGAAGAGTTTCCAGTGAGAAATGAGAAACCAATGACAAAGAGAAGGAGGTAAAAGCACAAAGAAGGACCAACAGCTCTCTGCAGAGAGAAAGAAACACAGAACCACAAAATACAACCTTTGGTGTAATTGCAACTGAAATGGCCTTAACAGTGCCCTGCCTAGGATTACCAGATGTCCTCACAACATCAGGACAGTCTCACTTCTCCGTGATTCCTCAGTAATTTAGAGCAATGTCATCTGGCAACTCCAGACCCCAGCCCCTAACTTTTTGCAAGCTGGGCTAAATCTAGGATGCTGGCAATAACCTCACCCAGTTTGGGTCAAAAGATGGTTAACACCAGGGCTCTGAAAGAAGCAAAGTCGATCTGAAGTCCCCCAGCATTGTGAAAAATTATGGGGTTTAATCAGTATTTTGTATGTGTCACTTGGTAAACCAAACATTGTCTGTGGTAACATTTTTTAGGGCATCTCATATTTCCAAAATAAATGAGGAGCTTTTCAAAACAAAAAGGAAAAAAAAAAGAAATAAATACCCTCCAGGCCTCCAGAAAACCCACACAAATTATTTATAATTTGCCACTTATCAGGCAGCAGCTTTAACAGGCCAGAAGAATTTTAATAGATTTCTCATGTAGTGCAGTTGATGTACCTACGTGTCCAATTAGCATTGCAAACAAACATAAATACTTCATTAAAATATAGAAATGTATATAACTCTGGTTTCCTATACTTGGCCATTTCCAAGATACTTCTGAAATGTATTTTTTTTAGGAGAAAACACTCCATTGCACTCTCCTGTACAGACCTTTGCATGCTTGTGCTTCGTTATTGACAAAGCTTCTGCTTTACACGGGATTTGTCATGGAACTTAAATATCTACAAAAATATTTTACTCAAGCAATCAATAGAAATCCTCATTGAACAGGAGAGGGTTGTGCACTTTTTTTGCAGTTTATGTGCCTTTACTTGGCCACAGTGCTGCTTGCATAGACTTTTAAATTACATTGCAGGGTTCTTCATTCAGTTATTGATTGATCTGAGCTTTTCAGTAAGTCCTTTCACCACCGTGTGTGTGGTTCTCTCTCTTCCTACCTATCCGTTGTGTCTAATTAGCCTTTATAAACCCTTTGGGGCAGTGACTGTTTCTCATTGCCAGTTTGTAGTACCTGTCCCCATGGGATCTGGTTTCAGTTGTCTCGGTAGATTAATAATAACAGTCATGTTTTAAGAGATTAACTTTTTCACAAACAGAAAGAAAAAACTAAGCAACTGCACTGGAGAAATACAGTGCCAGCTTTATTGGTAAACCATATATATTTACATAGATACTTTCCTTCTAAAAAGCTAGACAGGCTTTAAATAACATTAAAAGAACACCATGAAGACACAGCACATGATAAAAATATAATCACTACAACTGTGAAACTCAGCACTTTCCCAAGAGATTTTAAGAATGATATCTCATGGACTAGAGGAGAAGAGGCCAAAGACGTGGACAGGAGGCCAAAGATACAAGAAAGTTTTTATGTGGTCTCAGCTTCCCTCCCACACTGAAATTCACAGAGGTTGGTGAGGACACCAGAGGTAACTCCCTGTTGAGCGAAACTTGAATAAGAACTTTTTGTAAAGGATTTTTTTTTAATCTGGAAGTTATTCAGTTTAATAAAAAGAGTAATATTAGTGTCTAGAGGGATACACATGAAGACTCCTGTTTTAATGTCTCAGCTGCAAATCTCTTTCCCAGCAGCATCCTCCTCATCAGCTGGCCAGCAAGGTGCAGATACAGAGGCAGGAATTCCGCACTTCACTGCAACAAGTTCCTACAGCAACTGGTGAAAAAGGTGCTTACTACTTACTAGAAATCTGCTTAATATCAACCTGAAAGAACACTCCTAAGAGAAACTAACACTGCTCTGATCACATGCAGGACGTGCTTTCTCAGGTATGTTAAAAAAAAAAAAACCTTCAGTTTCTCCAACTTTTACATTAAGAAACATTATTACCCTTAAAACACACACACAGACATGAATTCCTATCAAGGCAAAGCAGCTGTTATACTTCTGGAAGTCAGATTAACTGTACACAAACCCCTGCAATATTTCACACATATTTAATTTTCAAGTTTTATGGGTTCATCTGTTCTGAAGAGTATTTCAATACATAAGTACCAGAGGCATACCATAAAAACTCAACATAGACACGAATCCAGAAGACCTTTTAATTAATTTTACAATTATAGACTTTTAATTTTACTTAAGAAACTAACATCTTGGTTTTAATTTGTTTTCCTAAGAAAACTTCCAGTTCTGTGATGCATTCTTTTCCTGAAATCTTTTATGCTATTTTTACGGGAAAATGACCAAATAAAGTGAGTGTTGAAAAAGCTCTTTTAAATGACTTATCAGAAATTCCAGTAATTCTTCTAGAAGCTTACAGACGGAAAATGTTCTTCCACAAGTAAATGGAGCAGATAAAAGAAAGACTAAATTCTTTGGGAAATTTATTCTCTGTACGCAGCATAACAGGTTTTTGAACGGGCTTCACTAGCAGTAGTTGTAATGGAAAGATCACGAGACAAGAGGCCGGTGCTACCAGTAACAGAAGCTCCACATTAGACATAACTAGATATTTTCTCTTAAACTATATTGCTCAATTTTTATCCACTTTACAGCTTCTATCACCCAGACCGAAATACTATGAACTTGAGTTACAGATCCTATGTTAAACTGATCCAGAATAGTTCCACTATTACCAAGAAAGTCATTATGGCTAACTCTGAGTTTCATATGAATACCTCCTTACATTGCCATAGAAACTAAGAGACTCCCAACTTGAAATCGTCATGCTAGTTGCTATAACAAAAAGGCTATAACAAAGTTCTCACCAAAAGCTTTCAGCCTTCATGCATGAGACAACAGGCAGATATAACAAACCCACGTGGAAAGAGAAAACAGACACAGCAGCAAAACCAATCGCTGTCAACAAAACAAAGAGGAATCGCAGCGCACCACCCAATACGGCCACGTGCAGAGCAGGCTCAGCGATGCCGAGCTTCAGGGAGAGTTGTGCAAAAGAATAGTGTAGTGGCTGTGTAGGAAATTTTGGCAGGGTAATTACCTGCACAACGCACATGATAGTTTAAACTGCAAAAGTGTTTACCTCCTGCCTCCATCTGCTGCAAGAGTTGAGCAGCTGCTGCCTTCCCCACTCCACAAGGACTGACTTCACTGATGGCAGCACCTGGGTGCTCGATTAGCTTATTAAGTTTGCGACAGGACTCAGCGATACTTTGACATGCAAAATGCTGTTCTTATAAAAATACAAGGAGAGAGAATTAAAATATAATGGGATTAAACCTTGTTGATACTAAGGTACCATTCAAAAAGCGTAAGAGAGGCTTATGTGGCATCTATTACTGCAGATTTAGCACAAAGAAGGACTTAGTAAGGAAATAAATGAAACGAACGCAGTCATATTTCATTTCATGCTAGTTAAAGAAGCAGACGTGAATGCAACACGTTACAAACTCTCCAGTATAACTGATACAGGGTAGAAATAGGACTGTTCCCCAGTTTTCAATATGAGTTTAGAATTAAGCAAACAAAAAATACATGTGTTATAAGACCTTAGGTGTGAAACGGATGGCCTGGAATGAGACCATTGATGCCCTCATTTTGTTTCCTTCCAGCTTCTGTAGCATGATTTAGGTGTGACTTTATGAAATGGATATACTTTATCAGAAATACGCAGACTAATTCATGACTGACATGAAGTAAACAAATCTGGAATATTTTTTAAATTTATTTAAAACAAAAACAAAACACTCTAAAATATGTAATTTAACAAACCACATTCCACACTTCGTTTTGACAAATGCAAGGCCAACGTGAGATGAAAATACCAAGATTAAATAGCTAAGTAATAAGAGATGACTCGTGTGTGTTTCCAGGAAAGATTTCCACTCTGGAATACTACTATTACATTAACACAGCTATACAATTTACTTGCAAGTATACAATGTAGAAAATTTTGCTCATTATATTCTTTCTATTATTTTCCAGTTGTTCTGCTATTCATAGCAAATCTGTCAGCACTACTCATAACTGTAAAATCTATTCCTAGTTTTTTTCTTTTTTTTCTGCAAACTGAGGACACAGTATTTCTTCCATTCTGAGTTTTTAAAAACAAACTCTGCACATAGTGAGTGATCTCAATTTTGTCCTCAGTGTCTGACCCAACAGACTTCCAAAGGAAAACCCTTGCCCCCAGTGTGATAATCTGAAGATTCTGTGAACAATTTAATCATTCTGGATAATTCAATGAAATGACTGCCATCATTGGCTATAGAGACTACCCTATGTTGTCAAGGCTGTGTCACGTATCTCCCAGACCAGGGACAATGGGAAATTGTTATATCAGGCTTGCTCCCATCAGAACAAGAATAATCTGGAATCACAGACAGCAAAATTCTAGGTCAAAACAAGTTTTTGCAAGCTGTCTGAAGTAAACTTGAGCATAGAGGGTAGAAATATCTTACAGGCAGAATAAACTACTTGGTGCTAAAGCCAGACCTGGCGTTGGACTATGTGAAAGGGTCAAAGTTAATTTTAGGGACACAAGAATCCCTGAACAAAGATGCTTCTGTAGCCAAAAAGCTGTGGAGTAGGCAAAAAAGACGGACATTGGTGGCAAGCAGGGCTCCATGGTTTGTAAGAAAGGAAAAGTATATGGGTGAACTCCCTGCAGTACACTGATCCGAACGAAGGATGATTCAAGAGTCAGAAAAATGTGATACAGAAATCTAAGGAGGCAAAATTTCACCTATTTTCTCTTTTGTCTGCAAACCATAAAACACACACATGCTTGGCTTTTTGTTCCATTTTCACATGGTCTTGAACACCTGAACCGTAACCCTTGCTTCCCAAGGTCAGAGAGGCCTGAAAAAAAAGACGCAGAAGTTACTTAGACTTTGTGGGCCAGCAGTACTTCTGAAGGTCAATGACACCACAACCACTTTGGTACCAGAGAAAGAGGATGCAGAAAGTGAGCAAGGGAGGTCAAGGGGCCTCCTCAGCATGCAGTTCTGGCGTGATGATAACTAAACACTGGCTGGTAAATCTCCATTTCTGTAGGACTGTCACACACATACGAAACTCATCAACTTGGGACAGACACTCAGGTCACAACAACGCCAGGCAATGCTACAGGCTTGGGGAAGAGTGGCTAGAAAGCTGCCTGGTGGAAAAGGACCTGGGGATGTTGGCTAATAGCCGGCTGAACATGAGCCAGCAGTGTGCCCAAGTGGCCAAGAAGGTCAACGGCATCCTGGCCTGTATCAGGAATGGTGTGGCCAGTAGGATCAGGGAAGTGATTGTCCCCCTGTACTCAGCACTGGTGAGGCCACACCTTAAATCTTTTGTTCAGTTTTGGGTCCCCCAATACAAGGACACTGAGGTGCTGGAGAGTGTCCAAAGAAGGGCAACGAAGCTCGTGAAGGGTCTAGAGCACAAGTCTTGTGAGGGGCGGCTGAGAGAACTGGGGTTGTTTAGTCTGGAAAAAAGGAGGCTGAGGGGAGACCTTCTTGCCCTCTACAACTCCCTGAAAGGAGGTTGTAGTGAGGTGGGGGTCAGGGCTCTTCTCCCAAGTAACAAGCAAAAGGAAACAAGTAACAGGACAAAAGGAAATGGCCTCAAGTTGTGCCAGGGCAGGTTTAGATTGTGTATTATGAAAAATTTCTTCCCTGAGAGGGCTGTCAAGCATTGGAAGGAGCTGCCCAGGGAAGTGGTAGAGTCACCATCCCTGGGGATACTCAAAAGACATGTAGACAGGGCCCTTAGGGATGCGGTTTAGTGGTGGACCTGGCATCGCTACGTTAACAGTCGGACTCAGTGATCTGAAAGGTCTTTTCCAATCTAAATGATTCTATAATTTCAACATACTTCGAAGAACTAAGACAGATCTAGGAAATGCACATTCACTGTGCTGATTTTCCCTGTGCTAGAGAATCTCCCCAGGCCCTCAGAGTCTCTCAAGTAAGACAGAACATGTTATTTCTAAAACCAGTAATATTTTAGTTTAATAAACTCCAAATTTTTTCCTGGATTTTTTTTCTCCCACATTTCACTTTCCTCATTTTGTTCCTTGTCTTACTTTCCTTCATCTTGACTTCATGCATTGTGGATATAATCAAAAACATCCAGGAGAAACATCTGAAGCTGATGAGGAGAGTGAAACAACATTATTCATACATGACTAACCATAACCTACATATGAATGAGAAAACACCTGCAAATGCTGTGTTGATGGCAACATACCTTTTGATTAAGCTCTCTGAATCCTAGCAATCTGCATGTGCTGACTGAGAAATAATACCTTTGTGATTCATTTACACTCTAAAAAAAAGAGTAAATACATAGTAGACATACACAAACAACAGCCTTCTGTCAACTCAGCTTCTAGTGCAAAGTCCAAATTATTGGCAGGAGGTTTTAATAAATGAGACTTTTTTAGGATAAAAAAAAATATTCAAACCACAAGTACTGTTTTAGAGATTATCAATTACCAATGAGGATTTTTGTCCAGTTTAGGAACACTAGATAAAGTTCATTTTTGTTAAAGCCCTTCACTCTCCTCCATTTCTCTTGCTTCTGTCTGCCATTCCACCTTCCACTGTGGCAGCTTCCACCTACAGTGAGAAAGCTCTACAAATGGCTAGCAAAACTATTACACCTACCTACTGGACAGATTTCCATGAGGTTGAAAGAAAGGTGATTTGTAACAAATTAAATGTGCTGAAGAGATACTGTTTAGATCATAATCCCTCCAATTTCAGAAAATTCAGTTAAGACCAGCATTGCAATGACATTCAGCAACAAAATCCAAAGACAGGCACTTTGCTACTGAAATCAATACCTTTGAACTCTGTGCTATAGACTGCACCTGTTTAGGTAGGCATCGAGTCAACCTTATGGTAAAGTTTATGATCATTTTATTTCCTGCTGCAGAATATTGTGCCATACTGCACACTGCTTGGCCACCAGAGGCAATGGTTCATTGTAACTATTATATATATACATAAGTATGTACGGAAGAGAAAGAATTACTTCCAGAATGTTAACATAGTCAAGCAATAGCACTATGTCACTATATTCTTCAACTCTTGCCTTGATGCTCTCAAGCAAAAAAAAAGGTTTCCTTTTTTTTTGATGTTTATACTGCTATGAGGAAGAGAACAAGAAACATCTGCTTCTACAACTACTGAAGGACTTTCCATCACCTTGTCTAAATTACGCTTATGACCACCTCCTCACATAAATCCCTTCTGAAGGAGCACATTTTCCATGTATACACCACTTCTTGTGTACAAAAAATGTAGATGAATAATTTACCAACTCTTTCATGTCATGAAAGGAGCTCCTCATCTATAAGGAACAAGGAGAAGATCACGAACACAGAAAGCAAAAGCTCAGAATCAATCTTTCATGAAATGCTGAATTAATGCAGGTGAGGTTATAGGATGCAGAAAATGAGAAACGCATTTTTACCCCATTATACCAATACCCTCCTTTGATGTTAACAGTATCAACAGATGGACAAGTGTTAATGTGAGATGAACTTTACCATATGCAACTCAACAGAACTAAGCAGAGCACAGTCTCAATTATTTCATTTCTTCAAGGAAATGATGCACTAACAAAGTCATGGCCCCATCCTTTAATGGCACATTTGTAATTTCAGAGAAGGAAAGACTGATGAATATAATTCTACTGCCAGTGAACACACAGAGTTCCTGACATGAAACATCACAATCTCTCTGGATGAGCAGAAGAATAAATCACCAGCTACGTGAGTCAGAAGTCAGCTTCAATGGTCTTTAAATTAAGATGGACAAGCATACGAATTACATAAAGTAATGGTTAATAGAGAACCCTGAATTTAATTTCTAGAATTAGTAAAATCCTAAGGAGCACAAGTTATAAAAAAGGAGTACGGTTCATTTTCAAAGACTATCTCTGCATTATACACCAGAAGCGGAACCATGCAGGTTCTGATAGTTGTTTGGGTTTGGCTTTTGCGAAACTCTTGTCATTTCTTTTTTTAATTGGGAAAATCATGCAACTTTCTATTGTAAAATATTGATGAGGATGCAGACCTGCAGCCTGACCAAACACGGCCACTCTTGTACCATCCTAATAAGGGTTCAAATCTTCTCCTCTCTGGGAAAGCATTTGCGAATATACCCAAGCCCATCTACGGTAGGAAAACATTTTAGAATGTGCTTACTCTTAAGTAAATGATCAAACTGAGAAAGTAAAACGGGTTTTAGGTCTGTCCTTACATCATGTGTATTAAATGCCTTTTTGCCTAAGGGGCTGAAGCATTATGGGTCGGAGCTTAAAGTCTGCTGACTCAGAGTCAAATAGGAGACATTAGAAAGTGTCAATATAAAGTACCAATATTATTCATATTTCAGCTGGTTAACTATAAATACTTCTAAAAGTAAATGAATTTGCTCAGTTAGTCAGATCACCTGCTTACTCAGAATGTCCAAGCAATTCTTTTCTTGAGGAATAGATGTGTAAGGCAGCAGCTCCAGGACAAAATCTGCTGCAGTGCTCCTGAATTCTGAAATCCATGTTTTCAGACCTTTCATTGGGATTCTGCTGAGGGCATCTCTGTAGGTATATAACTCTATGCAAAGAATAAAAATCCTGGTTTATGCAGTACAACTGAGTGGGCTGTTCCTGCAACCCTTCAAACTGAAACCAGAGCTGTACTGGGGTCTGTGCACATCGTGGACCTCTGTCACCTACTGATGGGAACTACTGGAGAAAGAAACTGTAGATCTGAGACAGCAGCAATGGATGGAGGATGGAACTGAAGACAACATTGCTCCTCACATGACTCTTCACTGTGTGATTACTTATCCAAATTAGGATGCCTCTCCCTAACACATTGCTACTTTCACAACTAGCATCTGTGGGAAGAAGATAATACTTAATCTAAACTGCTCTGCATGTACAAACAATCGCAGCCAAAATTCAGAAGTATTTCTTTCAGAAACAGTAAAGCTCTTCTTTTCACCGGAGAGAGCAGAAGGTCAGAATGTACAACATTTGCAAATACATCCAATGAATTTGACTGCTGTGCAAAGTTTTTGCATTGAAAGTAGACAGTAAACAGTAAATAGTCTCCAAGGAATACTTCTCTGAAAACTCTTACAATTAAGATTAAAAAATAATAATAATGGTTCTTACAATCTTTTCTCCACAGGCAGAACTAAGCAATAATTTCCTGCATCAAAACCTTATTTATTTGGTATCATACTTAGGAGAGTACTATGTCAGATCATATTGTGGACTTGCTAATTAGTTTCTCATGATGTTTACTCCTCTTGATATTATACAGCAACTCCTACATTATGTGATTGTTTTTTTCTAAGTTATTATTTTTAGCTCGAGATGTTCAGCTCACATAAAACAGCAATATTCCACTGGGCTTTTTTAGAAATATTTCACCTCGTAACCTGATAAAGATGAAGTATTTCATTATTTTGAAGAGGAAGGGGTGTTTAGTCAAACACAACGTAATGAGAAATCGTGAAAGCATCTTTATTTTCCATACTTCAAAACAGCTAATTCCTGTAAACTGAATTAGCCATTCCCTGATTTCATCTACAAGTGAATTTTCACTGCTGCATTATCAAAACTTCCAAACAAGAAAAATACTCACAGTCTCTTAAGCACCACATTATAAATAGTCGTGTCCTACCTCCACATTTCTCTCTGACTTCATTCCTAGGCAGCACTGAGGAAGCAGCTACAGTCACATGGTGCATTCAAGGTCATGTTATTGTAATTTACTGAGATATCACTGATAAATTATGCGGAAACAATGATAATGGACTCATTAACCTTGTTCCAGCACACTAAAGGTGTTTTATAATTAAAAGGAGAACAAAAGTTAGAAAAACATATAAAGATTTTATTGCCTAGCTTTTTCTCTCCTACACACTGCTGCAAAGTACTGTCAGGGAATAGTAATTTGTTACTGTAACGCAGATGCCTGCTGTCTGTGCTTTGTAACCAAGGGGTGCAGAGTTTAGACTGAATTACACCAAAGGAGAAGTCAGGTGGTAAAATACACAGATCATTGATCTTTTTTTAAAAAATAGGAAGCTGGATCCATAAGGCCTCTCCCTTTGGTGAAGTAAAGGATGCTGGAGAAAAAGAAAGATCATTCCAGCCAGGAAGTCTCTCTCAGTCCAGCAACCTATGCAGAACTGTCACTTCCAAACACACAGTCATCTGGCCAGCGCTTTGAGGACTCGGATCAAAAGTGCAGTGTGTTAACATACTGAAGTTATCAGATAGACATTGATATTATAGAGATATATTGAGATATAGAGATGATAGATAGATAGATAGATAGATAGATAGATAGATAGATAGATAGATAGATAGATAGATAGATAGATAAGCTAGGTGGAATTTAGTATTCATCCTCTGTGTCTCATTCAAGAAACTGCAGTAATCCATGGACTAAAAGCCTGACTAATGTCCCTATCTTTATTAAGGGTGTACACATTAATGAATCATTGGTGATTGCTTTGACTTAAAGAGAAATATTAGAAAAACAGTGAAGAGGTGGGACAGAGACTGTTTCACATAGTAAACGAACGTAACCTTAAACTGGCATTACTGTAAAGTATCTACAGGATTTGTGAAAAAAAAAAAGTAAAAATTTAAACAACTTAACAGACAATATACCCTTATCTTCTTGACATTTCCACTGCTGCTTCTTTTTGAACCCTGTCACAGTAAGACCACTCATGCTAGAATTATTAATAATAAGAGGAAACTACAGAGCAGGTTTCCTGGAGTGCAGGTGCCCAGAGATGACACTACACTGCAAGAGAGAATCCATTATACTCCTTTCTAATCTGCACTTATCACATAAACTATTGTGTCTCCCTGCATTGCCTGACTAACAAGATACAATCTACAACATATTGCAGAACTTACCCAGAAGGACAAATAGAAAATCCCAGATCATATCCGTATTTAGAGGTTTGACCTTCCGTAGATAACTGAAAATATCATAAAATACATTCTGAAGGCCTGAGTGAAAGTCAAATTCCTTCTACCGATTCTGTCGTGTTTGGATAAACTGACAGTTGGCATATCAAGCATTCAGAAGTACCACAAACGACACTTTAAACAGTAAATCACCAATTACACTGAGGAAGTTAGACTACAAAATCGTACCAAATGTCAGAGGAACTCTCCCATATGTCCCCTGAGCAACGGCTGCCGGCTACAGTTACAGAGCACAAGCGCCTCTGATGCACGGCACCTAAAATCTGCCCACCGCAGGAATCCCCAACTTTCCAATGACTGAGCTTGCTGCCCGGCTGCAATGAGTACTTTGGCAACACTTGCTGGGGCCCTGCACCATCGGTGTCCAAGGAGCCCCTCGGGACTCGGTTCCCAGAGCAGCTCCCAGCTCCTGCACTTCAGCAACGCTGCTGGGGTGGCAGAAACCTCCTCCCAAGCGTTCAGCTGCAGATAGTCCAACTCAGCATAGTTTTAAAGAGAACAGAAACAAACATGTAAACAGCATCTGTGGCGTCTCCTCTACATTGACTTTCCTGGAAATGCATTAACCTATTACAGCACTTCGAAAATAAATAAGAGAAACAGAGGTGAGGCAAAACTAGACCGCTCTCTCCCAAAAGTTTCTTTCTGCCTCTCCCTCCCACTTCTTCTGAGCAACTCGTTCCCTAGGATTAGGCGATCGTTTTCACCAGGGATCAAATGAATGATTTTTCCGCTAATGACACTTAAGAGATGCTAAAGCCGCCCTTAATGCCACCAGGGACCCGGCGCGTCAGCGGCCAGTTCCTGCCCCCAAGCCAAAGGGCCAGGAGCTAAGCAAAGCCAAGGGCAAGCCCCGCTCTGCAGCCGTGCCCGGCCGCTCCTCTGGCCCCGCCGGCAGTACCAGCAGCACCGGCAGCCGGAGGGGCGGCCGGTGCCGGTGCCGGTGCTGGTGCCGGTGCCGGTGCCGGAGCCGGCGGGGCTCGGCGGGAGGCGCCCCGGTCCCGGGCGGCGGATGGGGGCTGTAGGGCGGGGGCTGCCCGGCGGCGCTGCCGCTCCCTTCTTCCCCCCCGTCCCCGTCCCCTCCCGCGGCATGGCGAAGCGCTGTCACTGACGCACATTTAATTCGCCCGGCTGCGGGCACTGCGCAGCGCCGCTCGCATCCTCCCCCCCCCCACACCCGCCCCGCCGGCGGGGAGGGGGCGGCTCCTGCGGGGAGGGGGAAAGTCAAACTGCACAACAAAGTTGCTCCCCCCCCGTTCCCCTCAGACCTGCCCCGGCCCCCCGCCGGAGGGACTGGGGGGGGCGGCGGAGTGGGGGGCCCGTCACCGCCTTACCTTGCTTGACGCACTTGAGCCGGATGGGGTCCTTGCAGTGCTTGATCACGGCCAGCACATCCCTGATGGTGAGCCCGGCCACGGGGGTCTCGTTCACCTCCAGCAGGAGCTCCTCCGGCACTAACTTGCTGCCGCCCTCATAGGCCACCTTGCCGGGCTTCACCTCCCCCAGGTAGGGGAACTGCCCGTTCTCGGCGCCCCCCTTCAGCTCGAAGCCCAGCTGCCCCTCCGGGTTCCTCACGATCACGATCTCGTGGACTCGGCTCGTCCAGTGGCTTTTCTTCTTCAAGCCCTTGGACATTGCCGTGGGGATGCTCTGCCCGACTCCCTCCCTGTATTCCGTGCTTCTTCCCTCCCTCCCTCTCTTTCCCCTCCCCGTCCCCGGGGCAGCCGGGCTCCTCCGGGGCAGGCTCGGGGCGGGCGGGGAGCGGCCGGCGGGAGGGGGGGGCGGGCGCGGCGGCCCCGCGGGGCTCGGTGGCTGGGTCGGGGGAGCGCCTCTCTGCCCTCTCCGCCCGGCTTTAGCTGATATCCATGGCAGCCGCGGCGGCCGGGACCCTGCCTGTGCGTGGATGTACTAGTTGTAGAGAAACTGGCAGCGGGGAGGAGGGAGGGAGGGAGGGAGGGGAGGCGGGAGGAGGGATGGGACGGCCGCGGCGGGGGAAGGCGGAGGAGGAGGAGGGATGTCGGTGGCGGTGCCGGAGCGAGGCGGGCGCTGCCTCGCCGCTCCCGCCTCGCCTGACCCGGTAGTGAAGGCCGAGAGGGAGGCTGCCTGGCACGGCCGGCAGAAGGCGGAGAGCAACGCTGGCGACGGGTGATGAAGGCACCCGGCGGGGAGACCGGCGACTCCAGCCCCCCCATCCCGCTCCCCGGCCCCGGCAGAGAGGGGGCGCCCGGGAGCAAGATGTCGGGGGAGCCCCTACCCCCCCGGCTATTTGCCCGGCCATCATCCCCCTCTGCCGGGGCGAGCTGAGCCCACCCCCGGCCGTGCCGCGGCGGTGGGTGCGGTGACACCCGCATAGAATCACGGAGTCACAGAATGCATGGGTTTGGGAGTTCTGCCCGAGGTGGCGAGGAAGGGGTATGCTGTGGTCCAGTAGTTCCGTTCAGGGCAGGGAAGAACCCAGCCGCAGACGGGCTTCGAGTTGTCGCCAAAAAAAACAAACGGCAGGCGCTTACTTCCAGGATCTTGGTGTTAGAAACGTTTGCAGAGCAGTTTCCCTCTGTTCCCTCAAGTCTCAGTTTATGGCCTTGTACAGGGACATAATTTTTAATGCCGCTGCTGTGGCCTCAGGAGACAGGAACTAACAGCTCAGACACGCGTTATACCTCTGGAGGGTCTAAAAAAGAGAGGGGTAGCAGTTTTTGCTATAAAATCTACTTGCCATCGCCCACTAGATGTTCGTTGTCCTCACTCAAGTTGTTGTCTGCTCCTCGGCCTTAAACCACAAATGACTTTAGCAGCCAAAGACTGACCTTTCCAACCTCCTGAGCCTCACTCTGCCCAAACACTGGGATGCATCTTGTTCGAGAGGTGATACTGAAACCTGCTTCTCCTGTGGGCTCTCCTTTTAATTAGTTCTGTCATATGCCTAACATGTGTGCAAGTTGTGGAGTGTAGCAGTTGGCATGGCTTTCTGAGAAGCTTGCCTTGCCTAAAAAAAATAGTTTCCATCTGAAGGGGAGATTGACAAAGCACAGGCAGAGCAACCTCCTGATTTCAGGAAGCATAGTTTTTGTGCCTGCAGGAGATAGGAGAGCAGGATACGTGAAGGCAGGGGTCTGCAGACAGGGTACTGAATTGGGGGAAGGTGGGAGAACCATAGCATGTGTTACAGCACGTGATTCAAAGCTGGTCAGGTATTTTTAAAATTTCAATTAAAGGGGCTCCGCACTGAAATTTTTCACAAGTTGTATTGCTGTTTTCCCTCTAGGTTCCTATGGAAACAGGCCTTTATGCGATCATGGTTGGCTGTGTCTACTTCTCCAATAACTTTTGAAGCTGTTGGGCAGTTTCACCCAAATCTATCTCAAATATAATTAAGTTATTTCATGAAAACAGGCAGCTGGGTAGGGCTGAGAGATCCTGTATATGTCCCAAAGGCTGTAACATGAACTCGCCTCTTATTAAACAGTGATTCACATGGTTGAGAGACCGTATAAATGTCTTGGTAATGAGAAAAGCTTCAGTTACAGCTCATTATCAGCCTTGGTATAGGTCTGTGGGAAACCAGGGTTCTTCAGTTCATGTTCTCCCAGAATTACTTGTTTAACATCCTCATGTACTCAGAGGTGGAATAGGCACACGCAGAGGGGAAGAAACCAATGAGAAATTACTGAAGTCTGTATCCTGCAAGTCATTTCAGGTGCTTTGCTGTGTGGACCTGGCCAGTGATGCAAACCTCTGTATGTGAGTGGCTTCAAAAAAGTGGGATTAAAGATTAAAAAAACAACCAAACCCAGGACCCCATAAAACTGGAAATAAAAGATCCATAAGCACAGACAACTGAAAATGGAAAGGGAACTGGAAAGGTACTTTGACTGGAAGGTACTAAGAACGCTTTACTGGTGGGACAAAGATTACAGTAATGGTCTCCTTTTCAAAAGACCGTCAGGACTGTCCTGATGTCACTTGGAGCAGGGTCTCCAGCCTGGGCAGAAATAGGCTAAGACGCTTGGAAAGAGAACAAGAGAGTCAGTAGGTTTGTTTCTCTTTGTAGCCCTTCTCTTGTATTTTGTGTTGCTTTTAGTTCAAAAGTGGGGTAGGAAACAAATGGCTGAAACAAGGAATAGTAAGACAAAACATCTTATTATCCCTCACTTTCCCAAAGGTTTCCATGGTCACTTCATTCCTGAGTCCTCTGTCCTACTAAAACCCAGTCTGCCAAAGTGGTCACCATTTAGAGTTTATAGTCATTCTGCTAGTATAATGTCACAGCTATTGATTTGTCTGATAATTAAAAGTAAATTTCTAAATAACTCTACATTCACCACAGTGTATGTACAACACTAGGACGTCTGCCAAAAATACAGCTTTCAAGAAATTTGTCAGGAAATATTTGAAATATTCCTAAGAGATGGGGGAAGGGAATCCTGTGGGTGTTATTTTCCTACTTCTTAGAGGTCTCTGATAATTTATTGATCAGAATTTTGTAACTGCTCATTGCCATTTTAAGTCAGATGACATTAACTTTCCCTTCTGAAAGTGGGCAGCAACGCGAGCCAGACCCCAGCACAGGCATCTGCAGTGTGGCAGAGAGGTGGCAGGCGGATGGAAGGAGCCTTAGCAGTTTTCCCAAAACACAGCTGCCTGTAAGTTGACCTAGGGCAGGATGGCAGTTTTCAGGTTCAGAGAAGAACAAAAGTCAGTGAGTGGAATGGCAGGCCATACCTGTTAAGATCAGGATAGAGTGAAGGATATTGTAATTAAAGGGTGTCTAGGGGATACAGTATTTCTCTGTAGCATTCCCTTATATGGGGCATAAGGTTTTAGATTTTTTAGTTGACCACATATGGGTAAAGCCCTGCCATCATATCATCACTGGTATCAGTTCTTGGGGTCTAGGGCAGTAATGACACTAATGGAAATGCATAGTTTGCTTTGGTCTTCTATTGGAAAATATATTCTGAGGAAATTAAACCTTGCAAGGTCCTTTTGCAGCAGCTACCCTCTTTCCAATAACTTTGTTTCATTGTTGCGGTGATAGAGGGGTAGCTGTAAAACAAGATTATCCTTGTTACTGACAGAGCAAATGTCCCAGTGTGGCGGGGGGCAAGTTTGCAGGTTTTCTGCCTGGCCCCTGAAGAGCCTGTAAAAGATTTTGTGACTTGCCAAGATCTTTCTGTTAGTCCCTTCCATTGAGTTTCATCCCAGGAGGGCATGAACTGGTCCAAGTGTGAATGTAAGGGTATCTAGTGCAAGGGATCTCCTATGGGTAGAAGTAACAACAGTGCATAATGAAACACGTTCACCAAATACAGCACAAATGCCTTTTACTATTCCTTTAAATCTGAGCCTGTAAACCCAGGAACTGGTAAGTCACTATACTTTTAGGAGTAAAGCTGAGCACATGAGTAAGCTGAAGTGTGAGACTTGAGTAAATAAATATGTTTTGTAGCTGGACAGTAGTTCTTCCTACTGTAACAGTACGGATTCTGTAAAAAAAGTAGCTGGATTCTGTCTATATTTTCCGTATGCTACATTTTTTGGATAAGTGAATTCCTCAAATAGAAAATGATGCATTGCATGCACCAAAGTGAGGGAAAAAAAGAAAATATGTCCATTACCTACTGTTATTTATACAGGAATAGAGTTCTTTACCTTATAATTGCATTTGTAACTTTGGACTTGAACTTAGAAGATGTTAAATTTTCTTCTTTGGCACATGCTTCCTGAATGACTAAATGCTACCTACATGACATTGGCATCTCTTATTTTTTCCTTTTTAGTATGGGCATAATTCTTCCTATCTCTCACGGTTTTCTATTTAACAGGTCAGCTGGGTGACAACCTTACTCGAAGCTTCTCAACACTCCAACCTGTCTCCAGCACAGGACACATGTTCATCTAGGACTTGGGCAGGATTCATACGTTTAAATACAAACTCAAAAAAAATTTGCCTGTGCCCTTAGTTGCCTGACAAGGCTATAATAGCTAATCCTCCCACCAGTGGAGCTCCAGAGTGTTTTGACTGATTTCACTGTCTTCTAATGGAACTTTTAAATGTTCTCCATGGGATTCTGAGAAGATTTTAAGTCCGTCCTTTCTATGGATAAAAAATGCAGATTCTTAGCCTTTGCAATTGCAAAGCTCCCCAAAAAGTCACTAAAAGTTTTTTGCAACATTCAGTACTGCCACTCATGACTTCTATGAGCATAATTTTACTTGTATGAGCCTAGTATTATTTCCCATACAATCTTTTTCAATTTTCTGGGTCCAATTTTTTAGATTTTTTTAATTTTTTTTTTTTTTTTCAGAAAGGCTAAAACCTCAGGCTAGTTATCTAAAACCACTTTTCCAAAATCCTCCAAATTATGAAAGCTTTGATAAAAAAATGTTTTGTTGTACAACAAAGCAAAAGAATAACTTTTGTTTGTTTGTTTGTTTTCTTACACCAAAACCTTCCATAGTTTTGGCCATCCATCAGTGCTCCAGAACAATCTGTTATTTAATTGTAGATATGAAAACTTTGTAAAACACATATCTGGTTAGAATGGAAAGCAATGGGAAATACACGGCTTTCTCAACCTGAAGATTTCTGTTTTGACAATAGCTCTTGCAGAGGACAAATCTGATCGCTTCTAGATGTGAAAAAAAGCAGTCTCCAGGCCTGTACTGAAAAATAAATGCAGCTTTTGGGATAGAAGGAAAATTAAAGAGAGTAGTTTATCTAAATAGTGTAGTTTACAGTGTGTATATGAGATTGCAGGAGGCGTTTTGTTCTCGTCTGATCATTTCTGTATTGACATTTGATTTAAATGTGATCTTTTCCAGTTTCCTTTCTCTGTTTTCTTATCAAACCTCGCTATTACATACTTCCTGTGCTACTCTTGCCTGCTGCTCACAAGTTGATTGAGGTGAGATATACAAAACTTGTTGGAGGTCAAAAACTTCCCCAGGGACAAAGTTCTGGGAGGCAGACTGTCAAAATAAATTTGGTGAGAGCCATTAAAATAAACAAATGATGGCCTCTTTTCACAGAAATGTAAGTTTAAATTGCATCCCTGTAAGTACCCACACTAGGAGACAGAGTAAGACAGAAGCAAAAGTACACAGAATACCCTATCAGAAAATAATTCCTTAAATTTGCCCTGACAACAGAAAGATGGGAAACCTACAGATATCTGTAACTGAGTGGAAAGAGAAGTGTGAGGCTCAGACAGTGAATTACTGCTGTTGAGATTCTCACAGCACGTGGGGCCACGGTGGCTGGGGTTCTGAAAAAGGCCAAATGAACTGGCCAGGTAAATTTCTGCTTTTGGAATGATGACTTCTCCACTGCCATGGAACTGGTTTGTGCACACACTAGCTTAAATTATCCTCTTCCCACTGGTGAGCCTCGCTGGATAGCACAAGGGCATTACTGCATTGAATAGTGTGGATTAGCCTGTATCTTTCACTGAATTTGAATTTATAGTATCTTAATTTCCTGTTATAATATTTGCCATTCATTGATTTATCTCACCATTAAAATAACTATAAAAATCTAGTTATTGCTCTTATGTGATGATATCTTAAATTAACAAACTTCAAAAATAAAGACCTATTCTCTGAATTCTTTTTTTTTCTTGTTGCGTTTTCATTTTCCTTGAATTAGACCAGAATGAGACTTTCATGTCCATAATCAGTTTCATTTTACATTTCGTATGAACTAACAGTGCTGCTGAGATTGATCTCACAGCATAGCTGGGAAAGCAGATGAATGTTTTATGAACTTATAAAAGATAAAATGAAAGCATGTTATTCTAGGGATGTATTGTTTGTGTTCCACATGAAATTGTGACAGCATGTCCGTTTGGAACCATATTTGCCCATCTCTCATCTCTGAGAGGAATCACCTTTCCATCTCAGAATTCTTGTGCTTAATACGATTGCAAAGACTTTTTGTCTTGAAAATTAACAAATACTTTTGAACGTAGAAGTAGCGTATTTTTACACAGACATCACCATGGAAATTTATAAAAAGTTACATGTTTTGGAGATACATTTCCATAAATATTAAAGCATAGTGCAGTGAGGAGTTGAGAGAAAATGTCTCTGAAATAATACCTGCCCAATGCTTGTCAATGCTCAGAGGCTGAGCATGAGCAAAACTGTGTGGGAACAACAACTCTGTCAATTTACCCATTTGGCGCAGGTGATGCCAAAGCATTGAACTGGCCAAATTCTCAACCTTTTTGCCTTAGTAGGGCTGAAGCTTTAGCGAACTTAGTTGGGTGAGGATGGTGCCTTATTTCCACTGCTCTGCTAAGCTTTTAAATTCAGCAGAGATGCTAACTTGTGCTGCCCAATGACAGGTGAAGGGACAGGGCATCCCCTGCCTTATCAGAGAGGGTTGAGGGCCAGGATGCAGCCAGTCTTGACTCTCTGCTGTGGATGCTTTTCACAACTGCAGAAACATTCAGGTTGCTTCTAAAAGCTGGTTGTTTTGAAAGATTGCCTGGTGATGGATGCACGTTTAGGTAAAACTATCATCACACTCACTTTAGTGGCAAAAAATGCTTTTGAATTCCCAGGGCTTCATTCCAGAGTGATATATAAATACTCCAAAAACTTGAATACTATGGTAGACTTAGAGGCTGGTAACCCCTTCTCTCTGCCCTACTCCCAGAGAGTGTGTACTCCAGGTGAGGTGAGATACAGACATTTGAGCCACCATGCACATGCACAGCGTCCTCAGGAAAACTCATCACTGTGATTTTATTCAGTTTTGCTTATGTATCAGTGATTTATATATTTGACTGATTATATATTGGTGCTTATGAATAGGTGCATGCATGTTTAAAATCACTTTGTTTTGGCATTGGGATGGTAAACAGAAGTGCGTTTAGGGAGGCTGAATTACGTTGTTGTGCAGTTTTGGCATTATTCTCAGAATATGGCTTCATGCTCAGTCATGCTAATGGCTGTGCAGTAGATGCAATAAGAGCATTTCTGCACATGTGCTTCTGCCAATAGCAGCTCACAGGACAGGACTGCTCTGTATTGCCAGGTCACTAAATGCTGAGGGTCTGTTCTTGGATGACTTTTTCAGAAAAAAAAAAAAGGAAAAGAAACTTCAGCTGATATAATGACCTAAATTCAATGATTTGAAGACAGAAGTCTCAATCAAGATTTCAGCTCAAGATTTTTGCTCTGGTAAGTTGTACTTCAGGTCCACGGTCTCCAGGAATATTTGAGGCTTGACCACAGAACCCCAGCTTAGATCAGGGAAAATTGTCAGATAGGCACTTGCACTGAATTTGAAGAAGTGTGTCCCACCTTCAAGAAACAAGACAGGCATGATTTAGTTCTTACTGTACTCTCTTGAGAAATTTCTGTTGAACACGTAGAATATAAAAATAGATAAAAAAGTTTCAGAAGTCAAATTATTCTGATTTTGTCTTTGGAAATGAGTTTGCTTGTTCTGGGAGGAAAAGATACTGTACTTTATCATTGCCTTGTTATATGATAGCTGGAAATGAAAGAAATACTGTGTTTGCTAGACTGGCATAGGTGTTGAATTTTTTATCACTATTCAAAGGGGAGAAGGTTCTTACTAACTGACTGTGTAGTTAGAAACACACATGAAAAAGAACCACTGCATGAGCAACTAGATTATTTTGGAAATTTCCTGCAGATTATTTAGTTGATCTGAGATACTTCATTCAAGGACAAGCATGTTGGTTTCCTTCTGCCTAAATATTGTTGGAGCTCTCATAACCTTCATACCATGATGGTATTTTGTTCTCAAAAGGATTCTTTGTTTGCAAGCCTTACTTTTTCTTGTCGTAAGGTCTGGGTTTCTGTGTTTGAAGACAGTAGCGCTTAATCTTATGTCCCTTTCCGCTAATGGTGTATGAATTGGTGCCTCCATTCCACATTCTATTGCTGCAACAGGGTATCCTTCACTCCGTTATTTTTCACCCCAAATGCAATGAGGTAGTGGAATAAGCATGAACATAGGTGATGGTAAATAAAGAGACTAATACCAGGTGTTGAGATTTTAAAATGAGATTTTTAATAGGGTGGGAAGGAAGAGGGAAACAACTACTGTCATCAGAAAGAATGTTAAAAGGAAATGACTTTCGCAAGACATCGTGATATATATTGATGTGGAATGTGTCTTGTTTTCACTTTAGCCTTCAAATTGAATGATCTTTTAGGCAGATACTGTTACATTTCTCATAGGACTCCTGCTATCACCATGAACTTTGTATATGCAGCTACATCAAAAGTGGTTTATTATCTGACAACATTATAGTCCAGATATCATGGGTAATGTGGATAAAAGCACACAGAACCACACAGCTTCAAGATCACTTTCTGAGTGTATAACAGAAGTTGAGGGTGTTTGAGCACTAGAACAGGTTGTGCGGAGAGGCTCTGGAATCTCCGTCTTTGCAGGCACTTAAAACCCAACGGGACTCAGCCCTGAGCAACTTGCTCTACTTGACCCTGCTCTGAGCATGGACTTGGACTAGACGGTCTCCAGAGGGTCCTGTTCAACCTCAAAGCTTCAGTGATTCTGTGTGTTTTAGGAGCAGAGTCAAGTGGATCTAAGTCTCTGGAATCTTATGGCATAACTGCTCATTGAATCACTTTAATCTTTGCCATAAAGTTGTACAAACCCAATATTGTTATGGATGGAGACCAGATCTGCAATTACTAGATTGAGTAATACTTCTTCATACCAATTGCCCCATTGACTTATATATTAAATTGACTTCTAGGCACCTCTTGACCTGAAGGTTAAGCTGTTAATATGCAATTCAATTTAAAAATTAATTGGTACTATTAAGACACTTCTCCCGAACCCAGATTAATATCCCTCTTAATTTCCAGACCTAAGAGCCCTGAATGAATTAATAAAGTATTAACTGGGTTAATATATTGGCATTCCTAGAGTAGTAAATGGGTGCAACTGATATTAGTTCATCTGGTCTCAGACTGGAACTCATCTCTCCCAGTGATGAGAGAAAACGGCAAGTCATTCATTTGGCAGGATTTTGTCTTCTGTGGGATACGTTTTAGAAAGGCATGCTGGAAATAGGCTGAAGTGTTACATCATCCTATGCAGATAAAATAATAACAATAAATTATTTTTTTTTACTTCTTAACAGGAGGTCTCAGTAGATGAAACCAAATTTTCAGTGGGCCCCACGTACTGCTGTATTTAATGTCTGACTTAAATGTCATGTATGCATTTTTTCCTTTCAATGGAAAAAATCTGCTTTCACTTCTTGCGCTTCTTTTAGAAAATTAGTAGTGCACTGGCAGCTCTCTCCCTACATTACTGGTATGAGAAAAACTGTGATCTACTCAATTAGTATTTCCCTGAGTCCTTCAGTGTTTTCTTGATATGACTCCTTCAGTTTTGGTATTTAGTAACCTCAGAATGCTCTTCTCTCAAAAAATACACAGGTTTTGTGTATGCAGTGATCATTCTAAAGCAGGTCTGAACACAGTTGTACTTGCTCTTAGTAAAGTCCATCAGTCTTAGTTGTCTTCAATAGAAATAAAGACAGTCAGATTTTTTTTAAAATCCTTTTTGTATATGAAAAGATACTGAAAGTTATTGCTTTTGGATTGTACTGCTGCAAAATCAAGACGTTCATTTTTAAACTAATATCTTCTAAAGTTAGCAAGTTTATTTAAAAAAAAAAAAATCCACAGCAAACAAAGAAGTAGACTAGACTTTTCATGGTGGTTTTATTGCAGAAAGACTTTCTGAAGAATACGTTTTCAGTGATTGCAAAAGAGTAAGAAGTCACCTTGGTTGTTAGGCAGCAGTAACTGAACTGATAAGAGAGAGGTCACAGTTGAACCTTTTCAAGGTTGTTTTCATTTTTATACATTTAAGGAAAATAAGTAAATTTTGTGATTTAGAAATATCAAGTCTATTCCCACAGAACAGAGCAACTAAAGTCATTTACACTACTCCTTCTTGGTGTAAATATGATAGCTTTTAACCTTATTTCATTGATTTGTGTAGCATATATGTTCCAATTAATTATTCAAACAAAATCTGTCTTGATAGTGGGAAAAACAGTTAAAAATTAAACACGATTTTATATTCCAAATGATTTATTTTGAACTTCAGTTTTCTACTGTATCCCTCAGCTTACCTTCAGTTTGACATTTGTGTGTTATCTTTGGGTAGTTATAAGATTAGTTTGTCATTTGAAAAGTGGATGATTTTCTAGGATAATTGCTGGAGATGTAGAAGGCAATATAAATTTTTTTACTTTCATCCGACAAAGAGTGTAGCTGCTTACATTTTTTACTCTGAGTCACTGACTTCTTTTTTTTTTTAAGATTCTAGAAATTATTATTCAAGCAGTGATTTTAACTGTTAGGAGTGCTTACTCTTTATGAGCTCACTCCTTTTTGCAAAACCATGGCACTTGACAGTATTTGTTACTACTAACACTTGGCTTTCTGCAATGATCAGAGGATGGTAGTAGGCAGGTGTTACGCTGTGACTACTACTTAGCAGGAAAAACTTGCTCCTTATCCTAGCCCTTATTCTTCCATCTGCTTACTTCACTCACTGTTATGTCTGGATATAATCCAAATTTGTAAACTCTTTTGGGGACTTGGTTTAGATGTTGGTTTGGTTTTTTTTACATTCCATGCTTCTAGATGACTTAAGAGGGAGTGCAATAATTATCTGTGCTTGTAGGAGTGAAGGGCAAATACTGTGCTCTGCAGTCTTGCCTCCTGACCATCAAAACTTAATGAACTATAGGACCGTGTTGTGGCTCCATCCCTGACCATGCAGCTCACTTTTCTCATAGTGGAAATAAACCTCCTTATGTGTCCTTACTTGGGTTAACAAATAATTATTTTTTTTTTAAAAGGATTGGTGCACCTAATACACCAGACTAAATTTGCAAAGAAATGTAGCCATTTATCGTCACAGTATCTTGCTGCTGGTGAATTGAATTTAATTGATCTCTTTTAGTTAAGAGTATTGCAACTATTAACTATTAACTTAAATTTCTCTTGTAAATTATTCAATGAGTTAATCTTTGGGTAAAATCAGAGTAGAGTTAATATTTTTTTAAATAACCTCAATTTTTAATGTTTTTTATGGTTTCACATTTGATTTTTTGATTATTTTTTTTTCTCAGAAATATTAACAATTACTATAGCCTGTTGTAAAACTGTGATTTGTAGCCAGGTAAAACAATACAAACTGATTTAGAATCTGAATGCAGACATTTAAAAATATGCATTGGACTCTAACCAAGTAAGCAATTTCTTTACTTTTGGGAAATAACTCATTAAAAGAGTACAAAAAATCATGCAGATGTTTCCAAGCTCAGTGTCCTAAATACTTATGTTGGCATGGAAAATAACATTCATATAGTATTTAAGAAGTAAAAGAGTAGAGAATGTGTAATTGTTTGAGGTGTACAGAGTGAATTAAAGGATACTTTATCTGCATAGTTCACTAACTTTTCTCAGACTCACCCTCATTTTCTTCAGATGAGCTCTAAAATAATTCATACTTATATTTCTTAGCATTATTAGTATGTTCATTTTACTCAAATTTTACAAGTGCAGAGGAAGTTTCATCTAGTACAGTGAATTATGAATCCGTTATTCCATTTTATTAACATGGTAATGAAAGTCTGATGCTCAAGTGTTTAAACTTAAACACATGAAATATGTCTGAATCTATGAGCCACAAACTGGAAAAAGAATCCGCTGGACACAATGCTGTCCCCATGCATTGCCCTTTGTAGAATACCATTCTCTCTTCTGTTGTTGTTTATTTATTATTCTTCTAATGCACTCAGAGAAGAAGTACCTATATAACAAGACAGAAAAATGATTTGTGGTGTAGTAGGTGAAAGTTAAAACACACTGCTCTCTATGTTAGACAATATTTAGGTAGAAATCTAAGAGAAAAGTAGTAGAAAATGTAATTATTCTTTTTTTTTTTTTTCTTGTCCTAACATTTTCTGTTCCTTCTCTGTACATGGTGTATTCAATCAGATCCATCAGCCTGGAGCTTCCTGCACTTTAAATATCCCTTGTTGGAAGAAATTAATGTAAATCTAGCCAAGCCCTAGTCTGAGCAGAGAATTATCTTAAAGCTATCTTTGAATGACAGTCATGTTTGACTTTTTTCTTACTTAGAAATATTAATATACCTCTCATACTTAAAAGCTTTTGATAGTGAATTAGGAATCATTCTGTTTCTCAAGGGAAGTATTTTGTTTAATACACAAAAGTGAGAAAAAATAATGTAATTATTATTTAGAAAAAAAAAAAATATTATTGTCTCCTATATCCTTATATCTACTTTGATGAGGCTGCATCTGGAATATTGTGTCCAGTTCTGGGCCTCTCAGTGGAATATCTCCCTTATGAGGAAGGGCTGAAAGAGCTTGGAGAAGAGGCGACTGAGGGGTGACCTCATTCTATTTATAAATGCGTAAAGGTTGAGTGTCAGGAGGACAGAGCCAGGCTCTTCTCAGTGATGTCCAATGACAGGACAAGGGGCAATGGATGCAAGCTGGAGCATATGAAGTTTCACAAAAATATTAGGAAAACTTTTTCATTATGAGGGTGGCAGAGCACTGGAACAGGCTGCCCAGGGAGGTTGTAGAGTCTCCTTCTCTGGAGACATTCAAAACCCGCCTGGACAGGTTCCTGTGTGATCTACTGTAGGTGATCCTGCTCTGGCAAGGGGTTGGACTAGATTATCTTTCAGGGTCCCTTCCAATTCCTAACATTTTGTGATTCTGTGGTCATACTTCAATCATTTATCATTATTTCCAAAGTCTGTTAACAGATGTGTACCTGGAAATGTGATCAAATCCATACTATGTCATATGATGCAATATTTTTGATGGAACGTGATAGATGCAGATTGATAACAATACTAGGAAGTGGATTTGCATTCAGAACCATTTCTGTAAGCTGCTGGTGTTCTGGTGTTCATTCTTCCTGCTCAAATGAATAGGTGTTAAATTTAGTTTTGGTGTCTGAAACTTTCTTTGATGACCAGCTAAAAAAATGGGTCTCCACAGCCAAGACCACCCTATCCAGACTCCTTTCAGGTGCTTTTGGAAAAGCTCAGAGAAATAATTGAGCTGTTGACAGATGAGAGGTGGGTGGAATCACTTGGCCATGGGGTTTTAAGTCCCTTCTGAACATGTGGTGTTACATCAGAGAGGTGAAATCTTCCCCTGCCCGGTAGATCTCAAGCAGGAGGGTCCTACCAGCACCCTCAATCACATGGCTTAGCCAAGGCTGCCTCAGGAGCACCAGAGGAGAAGCAGAAACTCTCTGGTCCAAAGTCCCCAGTTACTATTATAAATAATCACCTTGATTTCTAAAAACTCCTGCAGAGAGAATAATTGACTGATTGGTACTATACCTGGGTGCACATCTTTCAAAGATACATTACACTTATTTCAGATGTAGGGCTCCAGAAAGACTTGGGTCTTGCAGCATTATAGTGTTGCAGGAGTCAACTTAGAGCAGTCAGAGGAAGCTCAGAGCTCTATGCCTGGGTATGTATAAATTACATGTTGATAATTAGGTGTCTGTGTGATGTATAGGAAAAATTAGGTGCCCAGGAAAGAAATCCACTGATGTCTTCAATATGAGCATGAAAATTGACATTTACCTGCACAGGCTATATTTTATGTCTGATTTGTCCAACACCTAATGGTTAGTCTTCATTCAATAAGTGAAAAACCTGGGATCAACTTCCTTTGACAGCCTAATGACATGGTACCTGCATTTCTCCATTTCTCATGATGCAGCTTTTTTATTTTCCAAAAAGTAATTATTTTTATTCAAGGAAGAGGAGGCATGACATTTTGCCCCCAAGTTAGAGCACTAACTTCGGGTAGAGAGCACACATGAGGTATGTATTGCCTATATTAAATAGTACTTGGAGCAAGGGCTGAAATTTATGTAAATTCCCAGCAGGAATTGATCACCTTTATGTTTGTAACATATATATCATATCACACCTAATCTCTGTCTTTAGTTTCATCAGATGGTTATATCTACATGTCATTCCCAGTGGGAACAGTTTGAAGGACTGAGAAGTTCCAACAGCCTTGTGTTTGAAAGCATTAGCATGGAAAACATGTGGAAGGTTCAAAGCTTTGTGGACACAAAAATTACTCTTTTCCTGTTCATCACACAAACACTGTGTTAGTTGCTAGGTAAGAGGGAGGTGTTTTTATCAGCTCTTAATTTTGGGGACCAAAAGGTGAAAATGCTTTGCCATTAGTGCTGTATCTAGGAAAAAGGTGATGGAAAACATAGTATATGATTTTCGGCAAGGGCTAAATATTGAAAGGGTACCACAAGAAGGAATGAGTTTACCCTGCCTAAAATTGCTCATAGTGAGATAGCAGTTGAGATCTAATCAAGTTTAGTAGTAGCTGCAATTCCTTTCCTGCTAGTTTTGTATGGCACATACACAGACAGACAGATCAGGGCACTGTTCGAAGGGAGACCTGGAGGAGGTCTAAAGGCGTAGGAAAGAAAAAAGGAATCCTCACTGAATAAAACCTGTGTGGGTGGGTATGAGAGGGGAGGGGAAATTATGTTCATTTTTCAACCATGTTTTGCAACTAGACAGAAAACTCCATTTTCTTTTTTTTTTGGAAGAGTCTGTCTAATTTTCACTCATGATCAGAGGACATGCATGAAATCATTTTAATGAGTGGTTTCTTAAAGGAAACATAATCAGAGAGATTATGGTTTTCTGTACTTTTTCAGATCTTTATGTCTGTATCTACATGTGTGAGAATTTTCAAGAATTAAGCATTTAGTTTCAAAAGTGCTTTGGGCTTTTCAAGTAACTTTTTTTTTTAAGCGTTGAAGTAGCCACAAATTTTTACATTTATGGTTCAGAAATAATATTTGCTTCCCTGTTTTTTATCCGTGAAAATCAGTAGAAATCATAAGGTATTTATGACATGGTAACCAACTTAGTGCTCTGCGAACCACGGTGTTGAATATGTGGGTGGAAAATGTTCATCTGTTTCATGACTTCCTAGAGCTTTCTGCATGGAACACATCTGTGTGGTATTTTGAGAACTTTAGTTCTATTTCTATTAACCTCAATATAGAAATATTTAAGTGACAATTATTAAAACTACTGAACTGATGGCTCCAAATATGATGGTTTAGGCCATTGTTATAGTGACTGACTGAGTTGAAAGGAAAATACAAGACCATTTTGAAAGATCTGAACACCAGCCTAGAACATTCTGATCAGACAAGAGATACTGTGGAGGCAGGTTCTTATTCTTAAAATAGTGAAGTTAATATTTGGAATATGTGAGTTCTCCCAAGTTTTTGTTATTGCCATCAATAGTTTCAACCTAGCCAAATCAGCCTTTCCTAATAAAGAACAAAGGCACAAACATCTACTACTCTGTTGCAAGTACAATACCCTGACACGGATAAAATGCTGGAAATAGGGAATAAGGGTCTAGAACCTGCCATTATGAGCAAAGATAATTAAAAGACCATATGAAACCACAGTGAATGAGAAGATGTACTGGAAATTAAGAATAAAGCCTAGTACAAAATACTTAGTTAAAACTTTCTTTTCAGTCTTCCCCAGGAATTGTCAAGCAGTTATTTAAGCTATGTTTTACTCTTTCTACCCTTATCCTCTCGCCTCTTCTCCTTTTATGGCAAAAAAAACCCCTTTTAGGAATTCTGATAGAAGCAGAGAAGTCAAAGTTCAGGCTTAGAAATAAGGGCATGTGGAGGAGTGTCCACTTTTCATTGCTGCAAAGAGTTTTCAGAAAATGTTGCCTGTGCGTGTCCTTATTTACTCTGTGCGACTGGTAAGGCATTTCTCAGAGGAATGCAGCAAGCAGCATTTCTGAGAGCAATTGGGAAATTCTTGCTGATGTGGGAGTTGCCAACACTCTCCCAAGCTAATGAAAAACCTGAGAGCAGGAGTAAATGTGAAAGAAAAGTGCCTGCTAATTGATTTCGTTGTATATGGCCTAGGAAGGGTTAGAGGCAGAGCTGGGGCTCCCTCCAGATGGGCCGGACGCTGCTGGTGCTCAGGCTGCCCGTGCATCTCCCACCTACAGGGAAGTGTCTTCGGTCTTCCCTGCGGTAACTGCCGGCCTGGTGTCTCCCGTGCTTACAAATTGCTGCTCGTTCTTCTCACTGCTTGATTTTCTTCTCCATTTCCACTCAGGAGTCTTGCTGTAGCTTTGCACATCCAGTCGTGGTTACTCTGGTGTTTAAAACACAGGTGAAGGGAGCAGGGCTCTGCTCACTAGTGCTGCCATGCCGCAGCGCACACTGAAGGACTTTCTACGCCGTGGGCAGAGCCAAAGAGCAATTTATGCTCTCAGAGGGAGTGTCACTGCCCCCCATCCTACAAACATTTCTGCTTGGGAGTATTTCTAGTAATTTGCCTCTGAGCCCTGACCTCTGGCTGCCTGTGAGGGAGGTCCCTGTGCTGCCCAGCAGCAGGAGCTGGTGGTGAGCGTTCTGGTGCTGTCTGCGGCACTGGGTCCTCTCGCTGTGCACAGAAGGAGTGATGCCCCCGGGGTGGGAGGTGTTCTGGGGTAAGTAGCAGTAAGCCTGAGCTATTAGGACACTGTGAACTGTCCTACCCAAGGGCAGGGGCTGAGCTATCATGAGGATCAATGATCCAGAATTGCTTTCCAGTCCTTTTCTTTCCCGCTACAGCATGAGTGAGCAAGGAAGACTGGAGACACCAGGGCCTCCATTTTGCCTAACTTGATGTTATAAACATTAGTTACAGTAGCATTATACACATCACAACTCTGTACCTCTACCAGACATTTCTGTTTGACACGACATGTTTGCAAATAGTTTACTTTCTCCCTCTTCGTTCAGAAATCTGATTTGAAGGAACTGAATCTATATTTCCTTTCCATTTCTATGGAAACAGCTAACCCTCTTTCAGTATAGCTGATTTAAAACTGCTGGGCCTGATTCCCTTCTCATGTGGGCTGTTTTTAAGCCAGTAATGCAGTGTTGATCCCACCTGAGTTACTTGAAGCTGACAATTATACTTCAGAGCATTCAGATCTGCTACTCTCCTTGCACGGCGCAATGAAAGGGACTTACATGCAAAATGTAAGCAGGTTTGGAGTAGGTATTGTGAAACATCTCTTAGATCCATCATTTTATTTTGATAGCCCTACTCCTGACTCCAGAGCTAGAACAGCAAAATATTTCCATTACATGACTCACACCAACCTCCCAACTGTGATCAGCTTTTTTGTATATATTAGGAATATGGAGTTAGAGTTGGTTTTCCTCCAAAAGCTTTGGAATACAGGATCAGAATGGCATTTGAGTTTGTGTTTTTTCCCCATTTACAGTTGTCCTGGTTTGAGCTAAACAGAACCAATTCTGTTCAGTGACTTTTAGTTCTCAGCTCAATCTCTTCTTAGAGGCTGCACTTTCTGCAGTTAGCAGCATGTTTTTGCAGACAGTGTCTGCTGCTAGCAGTGATAATACCTGATGTTTACTGTTAATGCTTGGGATTGGTATGCAGAAAGGCTCTTGCTTATACTTATTCTCATAGTGACCAAAGTCACTGGTGGATCTTGTGTGCCATGCTGGGGGTGCCAGGAAATAAGAGGAGACACAAGGAAGTAAAAGGTTACACCTCCGGTGAGTTACAGAGACGACAAGTGGCCAGCAAGAGTATTCCATTCCATATACTTCCTATTCAGTATAAAACTGAGGGATCACGAGGATTTAGGTCTTCTTTCTTCTCTTCTGCAGTGGCTGGCATCCAGGGAGGACTCTATCTGATCTTCTGCCTTTGATCCCGATCCTGAGTTCCCGAATCCAGCTCCTGTGTCCAGCTCCCACCGCCACTGAGCCTGGGGCTTCCCCAGTGCCTCCTGCTCTGCAGCACCAGTGGGCATTGCTATCTGGGAGGGGTAGTCGGGTTCGATATCAGTTTTGTATTAATGTATACAGTTCACTATTTTTATTATTTCCTTATTCATTAAAGCTGTTTTAATTTTCTTTTTTTCCAATCTGTCTCTCTGGCTCATTTCCTTTTCTTCCTGTTCGGGGAGGAAGAGGGGCTTAGAAAGCATCCGTCAGCGTTTAGTGGCTGGCCCAGCCCTAACCCGCGACAGCATTAAAACACGTAATGTTACGTGTTTCAGAATTAAAAGATGTTCATGATTGTTCATCCTCTTCTGTGCTGGCCTAGAACAGAAGGAGGTCATTGGTACGTATACCTGACTATGGGAGAATTTGTTCTTTGGTTTAATACTATGTGCCTTCCTCGGAAAAATGTAGTAGTTTGTCTTGGGACTTACCATCCTTACTATATTCAGTGCTGAAATGAGGCTGATGTCAAATGTGTTTGATATCATATCATATCAGGCCATTGTGGCCATTGGATGAATTATGACTGACACATGGAGAGCTGGCTGGTCATATTTTTCGTATTTTTAATGAGTGAAACCACATGAAAAGTTAAGCAAAAGCTGTGTATTTCCCTAAAATGGATTTTCTCTATTATCTGGTCATTCAGAGACTGAGTAGAAAGATGTCACACAGAGCTGTGTAATAGTCAGAGCAGGAGTGAGCACTGCCTCTGTAGACTTCTTGCAGCTTATGCTCGTCATCTCCTGCTCTCCCTGCTTCAGAGGACTTGTGCTCACTTCTCCTGAGCTGGCGACAGCAGCTAGCAAGGCTGTGCACATTTATCTCTTGGGAACACTCCCCTTCCTCTTGCTGTGGCTGTGGGAAGAGTTAATATGCGTACCCGTGAAGCTGGCTTTGTATTACCCTGTGGCTGGGACCATGAGGACAAATTACTTTTGGATCATATTTTCACGGTTCCCTGACGGGTGAAGCAGACATTTCAGTTCTTGTTGGTTCTTGCTCTCCTGAACTGAACCAACCCATAGGTCAGTTCTTCTCTGTGCTACTTCAATTTTATGGGAGTAAATATGTTTGCTAATTTACCAGTCACAGTAGCTTAGAAACAGAGCAGTATTATGGGAAATCTATTCTTGACCTGTAGCTTATAGTATTTTGTCTGAAGAGCTAAAATATACATAGCACTAAAAAGAGACTGTTTATATGCTAAATAGACCAAAGGGAAAAATAGGAATAAAATATTTAAACATCTACTGGAGGATATGAAATATATATCATTTCACATTTTCAGCTAAATTATACCATAGAGATACTGACAAATCCATTTCTAGAGGGTGAAAGTTGAGGTTATGGTAATATGACCAAAGAAGAAAACATGGTAAGTGGTAATCTGTGCTTATCTAGCACTGGGAAAGGGGTATGTTTGGGTTTGTTGTTTTTTAGGGGAGATTTTGGTTCTTTATTTACTGTTTGTTTATTTATTTATTTACTATTTATTTATTTATTGTCCCTGCAGTACTGTCATATCCACTTCATCTTTGTGACTATACTTGTGGTGAGATCTGACAAGGTTGATATTTGCATTGGACAGCTTTGAATCCCTCAGCATAAACTCATTGATTAATGAAAGAAATGTGCCTGGTGTTATCCCCTCTGTTGTTATTCTCATGGAGGTTTTGGGGTCTGAATGAGCTCATCTTCCTGTCTGGGGGGTACTCTCTAAACAGGCATTTGCCTGAGAAAATACACAGCTGCACATTCAGACCTTCTGCTTTTCTGATTAAAACGACATGGGAGATTCATGCCCTGGGCTGGGTGTCAGGGGCACAGTTCACGTATTGCGCTGTACACAGCTCCTCAGAGGCCACATGAGAAGGAAGAGAGTTGCTGTGCGTGGACCCCAGTAGAGAATCACACTCAGCAGGACTTCTCTGAGACACCCTGGCCAGGGTGTCTCAGTCCCAGGTGCTGCACAAGGATGCATCACATCATGGTGATGTCCTGAGAGGGACAGTATGGACATTAACAAGTGTAAATTAGGTGATTCTTTAGATTGATCTCATACCTGTTTCAGCATCATGGAAGCATGTACTAGTACCACGGCAGTTTTACACCCTGGAAAGTGAGCAACCATTTCCTTGTTGGAGGGTAAAAAACAATCCAGGCGCTTGTGGGACACCAAGATTCTCTTGCAAATGCTGGGTCAAAGATACACAACAGGCTTGAATCCATGACCATATATAACCCAAATGCAGTTGTGTTGGTGTTATGATGATAAAATATAAAAGCTGCACAAGACAGCTTCCAATAAAAGGTTATCACTGCAGTTCAGAAAAATTGTGTTTAGAGATTTAGAAATCCATTTCTAAGGTCTATAAGTCTCTCTGCCTTGAGCCTATCTTTTCCATTTTTTCTCAGTCTCTTAATTGCAGTTCAGGTTTAGTGCCAAGATATTAAGAGTACAGGAAGGGACCAGTAAAATCTCTCACAGTACTGAACATTTATTGTTTTCAAGCTGTATAAGACTTCCTGTATTATTTAAATGCCTGCCCTTTGTTTTTGACTTGTAGAAATGAGGAAGAACTTTTTCTTTTTAGGGTAGCTCAAATATAGGTCACATGAGTTTTAGTGCCAGCTGTATTCTGGCCATTGCAAGGGCCCACCCCATAAGTGAGAATCTCAGTTTCTGCTGTTATTGCACATGATCATTTTTTTAGATTTTTTGGTTCCTTACAGTGAAAGGTCTTAAATATAGTGAGATATTTAGAGCGTAGTGGTACAGAGGATAAAGGGAATGACCTTGTGCACCCTTGTGGCCTTAGGGAAAACAGCACACTTATCTGAGATAGTGCAGGACTGGACTCAGAGACTCATGTTGTCTCTTCCAGTGTTAGTTAAGCTGCCGTATAATTTCAGGAACTGAAGTGTAATTTAGTACAATGATTCCCAAACTGTGATGTGTGAACCACTTGGCCGTGCAAGACAAAGAAAATGGGCAGTGATACAGAGAGTTGTGACTGTGGATGTGGTACTTTGCTTTGGGTGGTGTGAGAGTCCATGGTTGACTGACAGGGAATCTTGGATAAATACGAAAGCTAAATTTGATTCTTTAGGCCAGATCCTGAGATCTTGTATATTACCAACATCCTCAGGATGTGACCCTTTGTCATCTTTGTAAATCAATGCATTTAGTTTGGAAGGGCCCTTTAGAGGTCATGTAGTTCAACCTCCCTGCAGTGAGCAGGGACTTTTTAACTAGATCAAGTTGCTCAGAGCCCCATCCAGCCTGACCTTGAATGTCTCCAGGGATGGAGCCTCCACCATCTCTCTGGGAAACCTGTTCCAATGTTTCACCACCCTCAATTGTAAAGAACTTCTTCCTTATATCCAGTCTAAATCTACCTACTCTTAGTTTAAAACCATTACCTGTTGTCCTGTCACAACATGACTTGCAAAAATATTGTCTCCATCTTTCTCACAGGTTCCCTGTTGCAATAAGGTCTCCTCAGAGCCTTCTCTTCTCCAGGCTGAACAACCCCAGCTCCCTCAGCCTGATGTGTAAATATATGGAATATATATCCATAGTTTGTCTAAATCTGTGTACATCTTAAATAACCTAATAATTGCCTATTATTCATGCATCACACAGCTTCTGAAATCAAGCAATGCAGTCAGGAGACAGAGTTAAGCTTGAAAACACTATTGCATATGTTCTTCCTATAGAGCCTTTCTGTGTAGCATTATAAATAATTGCTTACTGTCGGTTAATACCTAATTTAATGCAAAATAGAACTTTTTATGCATGCTGGCGTAGAACAATATTCAGTGTGCCTCTGTGATTTCACTGGTTTGTAGTAGTAAAAGCATGAATTCAGCTTGTTTGGGTAACAAAAGGTAGTGTAGCTCAGTTATAACAGTAAAACACTACAGCTCAGAGGAGGCTGCACCCACTAAGCACCAGAGCCTGGATCTGCAATGAGGAATTGGCTTCATGGATCATTTTTCGAGGAGTTCTAGAGCTCATCTGAAAATATCTGTCTCTGAGAGACATCTCTCCAAGTATCTTCCTCCTTTTCTTCCAAATATGTCCAGACTTTGGTGAATTCCCAGACTAGGGTCTTCATCGTGTCACTGTGGATCCATGTTAGGAATGTGTTTCTCATGTCTCTTTCTGCCTTTCATACGTTGCCAATTTTTTTTCTCTTCATAATTTGAACAAGAAAGATGGACCATTATGCAAAAACTTACTTGGAAAAATAAAAAGCCTTGAACTAATACAGCTGCCTTGCTATAAATAAAGTTAAATATACTGGGGTTTTAACCTAGCTGATTCTTTAGGCTAGATTTGGAACAGCGTCACTAGATATAAGCCCAGTGCATAATATCCCTGAAGAACTTATGTTTTACGTGTATATCAGTTCTTGCAAGCAAAAGAGTGCAGAAACAGTTTTTTATGAACTGTTATTTATAAATTACAACCTCAGACAGTCAGAAGATGGTCGCTCCATTGTATATAAGCAGTGCAAACACTGAGAAAATCAGACATGGACCTGCAGCAATGTGTTACATTTGAATATCCCAGAGATCTGAGATTGTGGTCTGCTTAGATCTAAAATCTTGAGGGACTGTGTGATATGAAACAGTAACTACTTTTCACTTTTTAGTAATTTTTCAATAACAAATGTTTTTGTTACATGTTTTTCCTTTCTTTGTCCAGAAAATATGAAATAGTTTTACATAAATAATAATTGGGTGTAACTGAGATGTCTGGCATTTTGAAATGGATTCTGATTCCTGCCAAAGCAGGAAATCATGAATAAAACAATTAATGAATGCAATTCCTCGCTTTCTAGCACAATAAAAAGAAAGCAAATTAAGACACACTACAAGCTTTTAAATGCATATATCCTTGTAGCATAAAGACCGTATCTGTTCTGTCTGCAGTGTTTTAACTAAATGGAAAGCATCAAGTTTTCTTTAGAAAAAGAAGCACAGATTGCACAAAAATAAGATGAAAATAGATGGCTTCATCTGCTGAGCTTCTTGCTTCCTGATTTAAAGAGTGATCATAAGAGGTAATGAAAGCTTGTTGGAGATTTTCACTTAATCTGGGACACTCTGAGACTGACTCACAGTTTGAAGCTTGTCCAGCACTTGCAGCTGCCCCACTCCTGTCTGATGCACAAGGTGAAATTGAAAGGTTCCAACATTTTGGAACTGGGGGACTTGGATGGGTGTGAGAAGATTGAGATCTAGAGCAGAGCTGTTTGATCTTTGTTGCACATGCAGTCAGAACTATTCCTCAAAATTCAAGTGAGCAGATGTTGCCCGTGGGTTTATGACCTTTACCCTGATGTTCAGGTTTTCTCTGTTTACACTAGGGATAAGCTAAAATAAATCTATTTACTTCAAATTGCCTGGGGCCCAAATGGTCTAAAAATATTGAAGCTCACTGCAGCATCTCAGCAGTGAGTTTATTTGAACAGAATCACCATTATTTTGGTAGAACACAAAAATATTTTATGTACTTATGAGTAATGGAGCTCATTATTAAAAAGCCATCCTCAGCTCTCCTCCAAACTATGTAGCCTCATGTGTGGAGAAACCATTATCATCAACTAAAACCTTGAAACAGTTTCCTTCCAGCTTTGAAAAAAACTCTTTGAAAAGGTCTAACGAATGACAAAAAAATAAACATCCAGTTACTAGCCAAGCATGGAGCAAAAATTTTAGTTTGAGTATCAGTGACAAACACTGTCAGTAGTCCCTAAGCTCTCATAATCAGGTATCTGGTACATCCCCACTCAGGACTGCGTAATCATTCAAGTGTTTTCCTTCTAGACCTGACCTAGCCCTTAAGAAAGTACAAGAGCTTGAAGGCTTTCAGGACCTTTGCCCCTTGGACTCCAGGCATAGGGCATCAATTCCTAGTCAGCCTTTCTTTAGCAGGAGGCTGACAGGGTGCTGCTCGCTTGTCCAACTTTATTATTCATTCTCCAGAACATGTCCAACCTCTTCATTATTTTTCTTTCATCGCGTGTTCCTCCTGGAGCCTAAAGGCATGACATTCAGGGAGTCTTTTATTTTGTATCCCTCCTTACAGTTTCGGTGGCTGCCTTCCCTACCTGCTGGTGAGGGCCCAGTGTGGCTTTGCAGAACGTTGCACATTTCAGCAGCATGTTTTCCTTTGGTTTTCTTCCTCATTTCAAGCTGTTACAGATGGATGAAGAAAAAGTCCTGTAAGAAAGGAAAAAGTAGTGTTGTGTGGAAGTGTAGAGAGTTGGGTTATTAGAATGGTCAATATAGGAGGGTCCTTAAGCCTTATGCTATGAATGATCTTCAAGTTCTCATACTCATTTTGGAGGTCTCTGACTTGAGAAATCCTGCACATGGTGTCCAAGGAGGCTAAATGCTGTTTTCCTTAGCCGAAAGCGACAGAAGATTCAGACGCATAACATTTTTCAGTGGAGTAACAGGTAAATGAAATTGATTGCCTGAGTTTTATTACATTCAGATTAGAGGAACAGTTTTGGCTTGACCTCTCTGTACCTGAGTTTTCCAATCAAAAAGGGATTGATAATCATCTTTCTCTATTGTGCACAAGTGGTCTAAGGCTGAATGCGATCATTTGTGCGAAATGAGGCTCAGCTGCTCTGAGTTTGAAGCATCATGGGAAAACCTGTGCCCATGTACAGTAAATGCATTTCTAAGTAGCTGTTAGGGATGAAATTTTTACTTCCCTGTCCCAACCCTTCAATAGCTTTATAAATATGAAAAAAAAGAGTTGTGGTCTATTTGTGTGGTATTTTTGTGCATTTTGTTCGTGTTGCATTACAAACGATGTTGAACGTAAACAGTTTTTACATATTTTTGTCCATAGCTTTTCCTTGTGGTAAATTCCTAGACTCTGACATATTTTGAGCTTGCCTTTAACAATCTCTGCACGTGTTTCTTATTAGGACCTCCCTTGTTACATCATTTATTATAACTTTTTTTTTGCCAAATATTTGAATTAGGAAAGGCATGCCGTTTCAACGTTGTTCAGGGATTCTTGCAGGGAAGTAAGGTAAGATATAGATGATACTCTGTTTTAAGCCCATAAGCACAGACCTTTCTGATTAGGGTTTTCAGCAGCTCATAAAACCAAGTGGGACTTGAGAGAAGCTAGCTCTAAGGGAAATTTTGCAAAACTTCTTAGAAAGATTTGAATCCTTAATTTGTATGTATTCCCATCTGAAGTTTCATTGTGAAGGGAAATGAATATGGGGAGCTGTTGCATAACCAGCAAACTCCAATTCTGATTTCAGAGAAGCATAATAAAGTGAAAATAAATTACATGGTAATAATTGTTTTGGACTGCAGGGCTAGCACAACTTTCAGGGAGAAAAACAGAAGCTCTGGTTCACCATGGTATTACTCCATTTTTATACTCATTTATCTGTATTGCATTCAAGGAAAAACACTGGCAAAAAATTAAAATAAGGGCAAAGATGACTCAGGTCCCAGGTGGTGGTTTATTTCTTATTATAACAAAGCACATAGAAGGAACCTATAAAAAATGAGTTCACCTCATTCACTTGACACTTTCCAATGATAAAGTCACCATTCATCTGAACATGTATTCTTTTTAATATATGTTGTGGATTGTTCAATTGTACCCATCAGCACAATATCTGAATAACAGTGTCCCAGAGTGAGGCAGAAAATTATTACTATTCTGTTACAGACTGAGGCAAAGAAAGACTTAAAGACTTGTTCAAGTTCAGGCAGGAGGAGTAAGGCAGAGACGGGAATGGAAACCACATCTACTATTTCCAGTTTAGTGCCTTAACACAGGGTCTGCCTGTTTTCTTCAAGATGGCCTTCCCCGTACTTACAGGTCACATGGAGCACTGCTTCTCCCTGGTCAGCCAAGCACATCACAGTTATCCATTCATTTTAGCGTATATGTCTTCCATGAGCCGCATGCTAGCGTTTTGCAGTGTCCACCGTGAAAAACTACCCATGTTAAGAAATCTAGCCTTAATTCCAGGGCTCCTTGCTTCATCCCTGTGCTTTAAGGAACGGTGAGAACAGATGAATAAAGGCGAAATGGATTGAAAAGGTTTCTCAGTTTGTTTGCTTTGTGCATTGCCAGGATTTTCTCTGCCATTATCCCTCCCATCCTGCTAGTCAGACTCAAGGGCTGGGAGCCGAGCAGGATCCGTCACGCTGGAAGCTGTAGTGCTTTAAGATGCATTTTGGAAGCATCTAAAGCTATATTATAGCAATAGAACAAGAAATAATGGGTTTAAGTGAGAACACATGAAGTTCCACCTCAACATGAAGAGAAACTTCTTCACTGTGAGGGTGATGGAGCACTGGAACAGGCTACCCAGGGAGGTTGTGGAGTCTCCTTCTCTGGAGACATTCGAAACCCACCTGGACGCGTTCCTATGTGGCTGCCCTAGGGGATCCTGCTCTGGCAGGGAGATTGGACTAGATGATCTTTCGAGGTCCCTTCCAACCCCTACCATTCTATGATTCTATGATTCTATGATTTTGTTAATCCTGTCACTATTCATTGAACGTTCAGCACAATTTTTTATTATTGTTTCTACATTGTTTCCACATGCTTTATTTCCCTTTCCAGACAGAAGGTGTTCAGTCCCATCCAACTCTGTCTGCCCACTATACCCTCTGCAATGCCAGTTGCTAACTGCCAGTCATGTGCAGGCAATAGCCAACCAGTAAAGCAGATCCAGGTCTCAGCCCGGGGCAGACCTCTTGGCTGGCCCTGTCTCCATCCTTCCCTCTGCAGGTTTCCAGAGAAGTCTACCAAGGACATTCTCCCAGTACAGCAGCAGGGGCACCCAGCAATGTGCTTAATCAGCTCTGGGAAGTGGTACCTGGAACAATTCCTGATGAGATCCTCAAAAGGAAAGTATTTTAGAGGAAAGGTGGTGTGAAATGTTAGATGAGGAAAGAAACACCCTAAGTTGATCACCGGGAGAAATCATGTAGATCTCTCTTTCTCGTGGCTCATCTTTCCAATTAAAGATGTCGTCTTGTTGTTGTGCCTTCTTTTTATGGAGAATCTGATACTGCTACTGAAGATTAAACTAGTGCTGGTTTTAGAAGGGCTCAGATTTTCAGTCTACCCACTCAACAGTAATATTTATTTGCTCTGCTGAGAGACAACATTGAAAAGAGATACCTCTATTTCAGACCTGTGTACAGAAAATGTCCCCAAAACTTTATCTTATCAGATTCCAGAATATACTTTGCTTTGTCTGTTTCTGTCCAGAGGGTCACTTTGCAGTTACAGGTTACCATGATACTAGAAATATATTGACCTTTACTATTAACCCATGAGAATGAATACAAAAATATAATTAATTTAAAAAAAAAATTTAAGTGTCTTTATTCTTACAGATTCCCAGAGCTTTGTGTCTATGCCATTGTCAAAAGCTGTATGTTATGTTGTGTTTAATGATTTGTCAAATTATAAAAAAAATCCCAGAAGGGTGCTAGAGGACCATGGAGGCCGTCCCCATGGGAGTCCAGTGGAAGACTTTCACTTGTGCTATGGAAGCAGGGGGACCTCAGCAACTTCTCAGCAGCAAAATGCTGTTCTTTCTCTTCACAAGAAAGTTAACAAGAGAATCAGTTTCACTGACCAGCTGCTGTGTCTAGGCAGCTGCTGGTTTGATGTAAAGTTTGTACTGCTTTGTTGCTTTATTTGATTAAAATAAAAAACACATTTCTTGAAAAATAAGTCGGTGAACTGGAAAATTGGTTTGTATCCAGATACACTCTGTTGTTTGCTGGTTTTTTGGTTTCGGTTTTCTGTTTTAAATTTAGGCTTTTTAGGTTCTTATTATTAAAATTAAAAACAGTATAAGTAGCCAAATGTGAAAATATAACTAATAAATTAATAAATTAATAAATTGCTATAGTTTACAAGTCAGTACCACAAATCTACAAATAATACACACATCAAAAATCTGAGTATTAAAATTAATGGTAGTTTTGGGGATTTCTGAGTCTCTTTTCTGGGCCTCTGTATTTCCAAACTTTCCGGTAACATTGTAAGGAGAAATAAAGAAAGAAAGGGAAAAAAACACCTTCCTTGAGTATTTAGGAAAAATGCCAAGTGTTGTGTGGTTGTGATAAAGGCATGGGTGCTAGCAACATCAAGAATAACTTTCTTCAAGGATTACAAACACTGCTGCTCTGACAACAGCAATGTGATATATCTTGCGTAATAGCCCCCTTTACTATGCCACATACTCCACTGCCATTTCTAAAATTTCCTAATTTGCATCATGCCCACTGCTTTTACACACTACTTACATTGTATCTCACTGTTTTCAATTATGCAAAGTAAAATTATCCACATGCAAAATAAAATTTAACTATATGGTATAAATGGGCAATGAGTGCATTGAGACCAGTCCTGGGGAGAAGGATCTGGGCATGTTGGTGGATGATAAGATCAACATGAGCCAACAGTGTGTGCTCGTGGCCCACAAAGCCACCCGTGTCCTGGGCTGCATCAAGAACTGTGTGACCAGCAGGGCGAGGGAGGTGGTTCTGCCCCTCTGCTCTGCCCTCGTGAGACCCCACCTGGAATCAGAGCGTCCAGCTCTGGAACCCCCAACACAAGAAAGACACAGAGCTGTTGGAGTGAGTCCAGAGGAGGGCCACAAAAATGATCAAAGGGCTGGAGCACCTCTCCTACAAGGACAGGCTGAGAGAGTTAGGCTTGTTCAGCCTGGAAAAGAGAAGGCTCTGGGGAGACCTTACAGCAGCCTTCAAGTACCTGAAGGGCGCCTATAAGAGAGTTGAGGAGGGACTGTTTACAAGGGCCTGTAGTGATAGCACGAGAGGTATTGGGCAAAAGCTGGAAGAGTGTAGATTTAGACAGTGTGGTGTCTGTATCTAGGTAGGTCCTTGTCCTAGATCAATGTATTTTAGCCAGAAAGAAAATAATCCTCAGTTAAAGGTCCTGTACCCATGCCCAGGACATGGTATGTTCCTTCAAGGCTTTTCGATTGTCTTCTCCATCTTTGTCACTAAAGAGTATAATTATCGTGGAAGATTGACTATAGTTTAATTTGTTTTGAGGCAATTTAGCATTATGTACATTATTCTGGAAGAATTAAGGTCTGGAAATGGATGTTCGCATAGAGAAGTTACTCTGGAATAGTTGTCACAGAGCAGCTTGTTTCGTGGTAGTAGCTATCGCAGTTTGCATCACTGGTCAGAAAAGATTCAGCCTCTGTGCAACCATTACCTGAACTTTCTTAGTGAGTCGTACAGCAGCCAGACAGGCCTTGACTGGGCACCTCACTCTGCTGGTCCCTTATGAAACTATTTATTGGAATAGCCCACAACTTGTTGTTTCATATGTTTTGTGGAAACTTTTGGGAAGAGGAACCTAACTCTCGTTTGGCTGCCCTTATTTGGCTTTCTGCGGAAGTCTCCAAACAATGCTGCATTGTATTTATGTGTCCACAGTTGGAGCCTGTACTTTCTCCTCAGTGCAGCACAGGAAGCTGTATATTGTATAACTAGTAATAGGTCATTTCCTAGAGAAAATTGTAAGTCAGGCTCTGTTAGATGGGTCCCAGAATTCTATAGTTTTTTGTTTATCTAGAAAGCTAAACATGAAATGTATTGTTGCGTATTGCAGAACTTCCTATAAACCTATTAAAGGACCAATCTACTTACATTTCCTGTATTCCAAAAATAAACTCCTTCAGCACTGAACTTGGCTCATATACCTCAATAAGAATCTTCATGGAAGCAGCCTAATTCTTTTACAGTCTAGCCTCATGGGAAATCTCAGCTGAAGTCAAGGGGAAAGATTCAGCCTGTTGGCATCACCGAGAGATGAATTCTAATTCTAACCAGACACATACGATTATCAGACCAAGCATTTGGTTAAAGAAATAAGGGTGTTGTCAATTGTAACATTAAAAGGTAAAATTTAGTTTAGTAAATGCATTTTGTATTTTATATGCGAAGGTTTGCTTCATTACTTGGCCATTTTAGTGTTGGACTTGTTGGTAGAGACCATAATACTGTGGACAATGAAGGGAATAGAATCCTTCTTTTGAAAACGTGTCATGCTTTAAAGTGGGTTTTATATCCTTTCCAAAAAAAACATTAGTTGTGAAATTCATCCCTTCCAAATGACAGCATAGTTGAACATTTCTTTGCTAAAATGTTAATATTCTCTAGCAGCTAGGCAACTAGCATAACTTGGATCTCTCCAAGAAGGAATTTGTGTACTTTTTTAGCAAGTAATGTAGTCATTAACAACAATATTGGATATGCAATCAGCAGGAACTTGTATCTTCTGCTACCTTATTAATGCACATAATTATTCACAGTCTCCTGCAGATCTAAAATACTACTTGCTACTGAAAAAAAATAAAAACTATGGAAAATGATAATGCACAGAATAAAAAATTAACTTTGAGATCTGAGGACTTAAGATTCTACATTGTCCTGTATTTTGCATCAGTGTCACACAGTAGGTGTGTAACTCTATGTCGTGGTTAGAGCCGACTGCCTGGGCCGACAACAAAGAACCACGCAGTCATTTGTTCACTCCTCCCCCAACTCCCGTCTCCACAGGGATGTAGAGGGAGAAAATACAACTAAAAAACCTCAAGGATTGAGATTAAGCACAGAGGAGATAATAATCTACCATTTAAGATGATGAGTAAAAAACCAGAGAGACTTCAGGAGAAAACACAGATTTAATTTACCACCACCAATTTTTGGACTAGGATAGCGAGAGGAATACATAAATAAATACAACTTGATCTTAAATATACTCCCTCTCCCACCCCTCCCATCTTTCTGGCTGCCTCCTCCCCTTCACCAGTGCAAGTGGAGGCAGGGGGTGGGGAGTTCGGTCCATCTGGCCATTACTCATTGTCCATGGCAGTTCCTCCTTGAGAAAGTGGGTTCCTTGCAGTATCCCCTTGATGCCACGTGGTGTCCACCTCACAGGAGGCAATCCTCTTCCTCCTCTTGAGTCCATCCCACTCAGGGCCACGAGTCACTTCAGATATGTCCCCCGCTCATGCTCGGTCACTCTCCCTTCTTGCAAGGGGCTCTTTACGTACCATCCCATCCTGGACCTTCTTGCTGCCATCGATTCCCTCAACGGGCAGGCAATCATCTCCCTGCCATCTCAACCACCACAGCTCTCCAGGGAAAGGTCCTGCTCCAGTACCCTCCTCCTCCACCTTTTCTCCTTACAGACCATGTTCTTCTATTTTCCTCTCACCTCTCCCTCCTCCAACAGAAAAGCTCCCCAACATAAAAGACAGGACTGAGGGGGAGGACTCTCCAAGTTTCACAAGAGTCGTCCCCCACAGGTCTCACCCTGCTTCTAAAAACCCCCACTAGACATACAATCGTGACATACTAATGTTGAGATTCAGCAACATTTCACAAATATTATGAATTTACTTTTTAGAAACCTTTATTTCAAATCCAAGCACAAGTGGGAATCAGACCCTTGAAGCTTATGTTATAGAACCACAGGACAAGTTACATACTCAAGTTACATACCCAGTGAGAAAATACAGGTCATTGAAATGTATGGATACAATTAAGATCATTAAGATGGAATTAGGTTGTTAATTTAAAATAATAGGTATTTAACAATAGATGGCTTAAAATCTGTTGATAAAAATCTGTATCTGCACAGATGACTGGCAAAACATGTTTTGCCATTTTGAGACTTCTCTCAACTAAAAGGAGAAAATTGACTTTCATTTGCTGCTTTCATAGGTGACTGGTTTGTCTGTTAGACTAATAAATGAATGGGGATGAGGAGAAAGGTAAAAAGATGCTGGCAACTTTGCTGCATTTTTCTTTTGAAGAGGACAACCTGCTGCTTTGTATTGATGTGGTCTAAGAATGTTTTGTTCAAGTTTCCCAGGGAATAAAACAAAGAAGCTCCTACCTCTCAACCACAATGTGACACACTGGAAGCCAGGTGCTGAGGTGCTCAGCACACCAGTGGCAGTTGAAGATAGATACAAAGTAAACCAGAATCTGGAGAAATGTAAGGCAGAATAATGAGGCAAGCCTGAGGTGTAGATGTCTCTTCATTCAGCATTTCTGTTGCTTTCAAAATCACATTAGTTTGCATTCAGTAACTGCATTTTGCCTTTGTCATGCTCAGATGGCCAAGCCCTTCACTGGCTCTGCCCCTTGGTTCTTCTTCCTCCCCAACAGCATGCGGTGACCGTTCAGTAACAAAAGTGCCTGTAGTTCACCTGACTTTTATGTGTCTCATTGTAGTTGGCTGCAAAAACTTTCCTGTGCACAGCAGCCCACTCACCCTGGTTAGGAGTCATCTAGTAAACTTCAGAAACTGAAACTAGCTGTTTGTTCTAATGTACCTGTGGAAAGCTCTAGGTGCCTTAAAGGACTTAGTTATTCCCCTCAGAATGAGGGATGACATGAATACCGATCTCTCTCCACCTACAAAGAGAATCTGGATGACCAGCTCAGGCTGGATACCTAACTTTAGTGGCTAAGTATAACATAAATATGACTTCTATTTTGGAATCTTATCCCTTAAAGACAGTATTTCATATGGCTCAGGCACTTCTCTTCAAATTCAGGGGAAAAAGATATTTCTTCAGGATTATACATTTCTTAGATACTTTTACTTTTGTCTAAAGACAGCTTAGGTTTTAGGGTTTTAGCTACATGCTGAAATACAACTCAAAGTCTGCAAATTGTATTATTTGAATTCCTTAAAGATTTAGCCAAAAGAGTGAATCTACATGGCTTGTTATTGTGATTTTCAAGTGTTTTCCGGAATTCCTCTGAAGAAAATATCTTACCCGAACTTGGCTGATTCTTTTATCATACAGGTATGAGCATGTTAAAATGGCCTTAAATCCTACATTATAAATGGAAATATCAGCAAATGAAAAACCTATCCTTCTTTATCCCTCATGCTACAGATAGCATTTGATAATTAGAATACATAGCTGACTGTAGAAAATGAAATAATTTGTCATTTTTTAGTTTCAGAAATCTTTAGATACCATTGTGGGCCATTTTCCATTTACTAAGAGATTAAAGATATGTTCTCCATACAATCATAGAAACATAGAATCATAGTATAATAGAATCATAGAAACATAGAATCAGAGAAAAGTTTCAGTTGGAAGAGGCCTTCAGGATCATTGAATCCACATACAGTTGGTGACAACTGCAACCGTGATAGTGGATTTTCTGCCTCTTTCTTCTCCCATCTGTCTGTCTCACTCCACCCCCATGATGAACCAGCTGGTCATTAAAATTTGCAGCCAAGTAGAGGAGTAAATTACTGCCCTCTGCTATGGGAAAGGCAAATATACCTGCAGGTTGGTTGGTCAGCATGCGTGGCTGTCAGTGTGTTCCAAACTCAGAAGGAGACAACGCATGTGCCACCACGTGCCCTGAAAAGTCACTAGGGTTGCTGAGTGGGAACTTGGAATACGATGTTCTTGTTCAGAGAAAAAGGGACATCTGAGATACAAGAACTAGCCCTTCACTGCTCTCATTTTTTCTTTCTTGCTAGGGAAAATGAGGGATAAGAAATAGAGCAACCAGAAGCAACAGAACTGTTGGTTCTTGTGTGCTTGAGGTTGTGACGGAGAGTGTACGTGAGCACATAATGTCATACACTTGAGAACCCGGAATCAGAGGTGAAAACATGTATTACGTGCTAAAAGGCAGCATAATGTATTAAGAAGTGAGTGAGAATTTTTATTTAAGAAAATTCTATTCTGTTTGTCCTTATCATATTGAAGGGAATTCAGGATGTATAACTAAATTGCTATGGCAGCAAAGTATAAATAAAAGCAGTTAGCATTATGCTACAGGCATGATCAAGAGTTCAGCTGCAGAAAGCAGACAACACTGGCTTGTTTCTGCCATGTATGTTAGTTTGATAGCAAGATAGGTTAGAATATCTCAAACCTCATGTTTGACTGGTTATCCCTTTTGCATCAAAATAGCTTCATCACTGAGAGCTATGACATCTTATTTGCCCCAGCTTCAGATATGGGCCAGCTCCTTTATTCCTGCAGAGGGTAAGAATATACATAGTTATCCAGCAGTAAGGCAAAGTGGTATGCACAATCACATGGGCAGTTTCTATTCTGGAAAGTATTCAGTTTGGCTAAAATATTCATCTGGTTCTACATTGGAGCCATAGACATTGATAGGAAACTACCAGGAGTTACTATGGTCTTCAGGGTATCACAGGATCTCTGACATGGATGATGTCCTGAACTATGCTCTGTTGTGCTTTGCCATCTTCTTTCTAGAAAAAAAGCTATCAATCTTCTCAAAGTCAGTCAATTGTTCTTTAAGTCCCTCTCTACTGAACTGGCTGCAAACTCGGAAGGTGGAGGAATCTTCAGAGGTTCCTCTCTGAAGAGTTTTTCTTATAACTAGAATACATATTTGGGAAAGAAACTAGAAGAAGAGACTGTTTGAATTAAAATCCTTCTAGCATATGTGACCTGAGACCAAAGTTATGGCTGCTGGCTTCAGTCTGCCTAACCACTATTTTTTTCTATTGTCCTAGAGCTGAATGTCCTCTGCTACCAACGGAAAATACTGCTGTATTCCTTCACCTCAAAGGCCTCAACTTAGAGACCGTGAATCACAGTTATAAAGATGAACAAAAACAATTACAAATATCTGCTTCATCTGAGGTGACATCAGTACTGCAGTATTGTTTGTTGCAACAATTTAGTACATATTTTTTCCAGTCTGCTTATGCTTATCCCTGGAGATGGGGTTTCTATTACTTCCTTTTAAAGAGTATTCCACAGTCCAATAGGCCTTATCATTATTAAGACATTTTTTTATTATATTCAGCCTGAACTATTCTGTGTTTATCTTATTACCTTGTGACATGTCTCCCTTCTTGATATCTAGGCACTCCAACTGTTTAGACATGGTCATTACGTCTTCTTTTCCTGGTTTTCGTTTAACACACCTATGAATGCAATATATAGTAAGTGCAAAAAGCGTATCATCAAATAACAGATTTTATACTGAGAAGGAATCATCTTAGCTCAGCTAGAGCTAAGAGACCTTTGGTACTTGTAGTGGGAGGTAGTTTAGCTCTTTAAAGCAATTAATGTGATCTTATTAGTGCTTTTAACCAATGCAGCTACATTATTATGGTGTGGTATACACATAAACATATTTAATCTTATTATTTTTCTTGCATAGCACTTTCTTGTGGAAGGAACAGCTTTGCTCAAAGGATTTGCTCTGAAGATTTATATACTTTTAAACATTTTAGACTTAGTACTCAAAGCATGTTTCCAGTAATTGTTCTTTCAGCATTTATGCAATGTAATTTTCAAGAATCTTTCCACAATTTATTCATCTATTAAGCCTGAAAACATTTTTCTGTGTAAGAATTTTAAAATAATTGGATTAGAAGCTTCCACTGATAGAAAAATAGTTGGACTTGATGATCTCAAAGGTCTTTTCCAACCAGAGCGATTCTATGATTCTATGAAAATGGAACCTGAAGAACAGGGGAAAAATTGTCTCCTCATAGGCACACATTGAGTGTACCTATTTGGCAAATTGAGTGAGACAAATTCGGAAGTGGAGTATAAAATGCTTAGATGTTCATGTATATGTTCACAAATATGAGAGAGAAGTTAACACCAGAACCTGTCGACAGTTTTCAAAACTACTCCTGAAATTGTTGTCCCTTATTCTTTATAACATGAACCACGGAAACTTTATACGTATTTATCTGAGATCTTTACATAGTGAAAAATCATCTCCTGGGTGCACTTCCAGAGTCCTAAACTTTTGAATTTCTTTCTCTGGGCCAAAGTTAAATCCCTGGATGTGAGGTGCCCCTCTGGTGGTGTCTGGCCAGGACAAAGCTGAGGAGACATTCAAGCAAGAATCTGCCCATCACCCACCTTCCTCTGAGTGAGCCTGCTCAGTGAGAAGGGACCCCCCCAGCAATGCAGAGGGCCAGCTGCAAATGAGCACTTCACCCTTGCAAGCAGTGTAAACATAACTAGTTTCAGATACATGGCAACAAAATATTGGGAACACCTCTGGGTTTGGCTGGCAAAGACTACTCTCTAGATAAGCGTAAATGCTTCTGTAAACCCCAAGGGGTAAGCACTTCGCAGTATCTCAGGTGCTCAATTACCTCTCTAAATCCATCCCTTTGTACAACCCTTCCCTTAGGGTGTTATAAAAAAACCAGCCTGTTGTCAGTGGGCACTATCTGAAGATGGCCTTTAGAAATCACAAACATCAGCAGGGCACAAGACTGCTTTCTAGCACCGAAATGTTACTGATTCAAAAATGGGTAAGCATTTTCTGCTGTGAGAAATATCCACAGATACGTTAAAATTTCTCAATTATATTCTGACCCCAACCTACTATGTGCAGTGGAGAGCTAATTAACTTGCTAATATTAACAATAGTTATTATTATGGAAGTGTAGTGTTAAGCAAGAATCTGTTTGCTTTGTTGTCAGAAACGTTATACCCCTGGCATTTTTAATGCAGAGCCTCTTCGTTTTATTATTATCCTTTCATTTCCTGCTCACAGTACGACATGCTAAGCTCAGTGTTTTTAACACACTAGGAGCACTCCTGAGAATATTCAGAGTCCTTTGGCTTCTTGTTCTCAGTCCTAACCCCAGAGGTATATATTACCCCATGAGGTATTGCCAGGGTTGTGTTACCACTCCATTTTAGTATAAAGCGCAATGTGAAATTGTGTTCCAAATAATTATGAAGAATAGCTGGTATTGACAGACTCAGGTTGTGTAGTTTGTGTGTTATGTTCGTGCCAGATGGGATACAAAAACCTGTTGGGTGACAGTGCTTTATTAGGTAGGAGAGAAAAGATGCAGAGTATGTAAACAGGATTGGCATCTGAAGGCATTGCAAGGCTTTACAGAATGTATGTAGGTGGGATTTTTGATCAGAGATACAATGATGTCAAGTGAAAGATGATCAAAAAGAATCTTTCCTAATGATAATAACAGCAAGAACAGATAAATTTATCTGGGTACACTTACACACTACAGGAATGGAAATGGGGAGAGAGAGACCATTCAGAAAATGAAAAACGTATGGAATAAAGAGGAATTGGGTTTCACCTGGGGTCAGTGCTGCGACTCTTGTCATGGACTTCCAGGGTCTGAACACGCAGGCTGGATATCACTTGCAGGAGTTCGGTCTCCGTTTGATCTGACTACAATAATACCCATTTCTGGTGTGAATTCCTGCACCTCAGCTCAGCTGGGGGCCAGAGGAGCAGGCAGTTATAGGGAATGTAGAGCAAGTTTTTCTTTTCCTTCAGGCTTCCAAACTGCACCAGCACTGTTCTAACGGTGGGAGCATTTCCTCCTACACTCTCATCCTTGTTTATTAGACTTGGGAAAACTATTCCTCACCTCACCGAGAGTTCAAGTTAGAAATTTTAATATGGCCATTTTGGTTGCTTTGTAGGTTGAATAGGAAAATCTCTGTCTATTACAGAATTCTTGTTGCTCTAGGAAGCCATTAGACAACAGATCTTAAAACTTTGTGACAATACTGATATGAAAATTGAAGTAAAAATCTTGTGGAGGAAAACAAATTGAAGAATCCCATCTGCTTTCTTGGGAGTAGTCACTGGTTTCATTATATAATATTACACACGGGCTCGCTTGTTTTATGATCCACAAGCTGGGGGTAATGGTAAAACGGCATATGGAAAAATGTGCCAAAAGGAGCAAGCACAAATAGTGTTACAATAATACCAAAACCCTCTCAAGGACCAGGGCCCTGTTTTTACCCCAGGCAAACCAAAGTTAAGGGTGTGAGACTGCATGTCCAGAGAAGTTGCAGCTAACTTTATGCACCTTGCTCAGGAGCCACCCTGAGACATACAGTTGTTGCAGCATCTTTCTTCAGTCAGAGGAGAAGGGTGGGCACCTCTGGGGAAGATTCAGCTCACCCAAGCTGTGAATGGCTCATGGCAGTTGCTTGTCTTTCTCCACTGATTTTGCAATAAATGAGAAGTATTCCCCCAACCATATCCTGGGTTGCATCAAAAGAAGCATGGCCAGCAGGTCACAGGAGGTGATTCTCTCCCTCTGTTCTGCCCTTGTGAGACCCTACCTGAAATGCTGTGTTCAGCTCTAGGGCCCCCAAAATAACAAAGACATGGAGCTGCTCTAGTCCCTCCAGAGGAGGGCCATGAAGATGATCAGGGGCTGGAGCACCTCACTTATGAGGACAGGCTGAGAGAATTGAGCTTGTTCAGCCTGGAGACCAGAAGGCTCCAGGGAGACTGTATAGGCCTTCCAATACTTAAAGGGGGCTACAAGGGCATCTAGTGACAGAACAGTTTTAAACTGAAAGAGGGTGGATTTAGATTAGGCGTAAGAAAGAAGTTTTTCACTATGAGGGTGAGACACTAGAACAAGTCACCTAAGTAAGTTGTGGACATTCCCTCCCTGAAAGTGTTCAAGGTCAGCTTGGTCTAGGGGAAGGTGTTACTTGCTCAGAGCAGGGGAGTTGGAACTAGATGATCTTTAAGGTCCCTTCCAATCTAAACTGTTCTATGATTGTAATCTCACTTATATTAGGTCTCTAGGTGAGATGAAACTGAGCCAAAGAGCCAAATTGGTAACTCATTATATATAGTAGTCTGGAAGGTTGAGGTAGTGAGATGATCAGAACTGGCAGAAATACACATCAGTGTTTCCTTGAAGGCTGAGATGATCTGTAGGCTTTCTGAAAGGTTTGATGAAGAGTGCTGAACAATGTCTTGGAGAGCGAATGTGCTCAGGGAGTCTGTGGAGTCCAGTGAATAGGAGCAAGATGTCATGAGTTCAAGGGCTAAATGCATATTCTGTATTTGGGAAGTGGTTTTCCAGTGGCAAAGATTTGCACCAAACAAGCACCAAAGAATTACAATAGCGTAAAAACATTGATTCTTCTCTGCTGATTAAGTAGCATTTATCCCATTCTCTGTTTCAGTCACTGTTAATGGTCTCATGAGAAAGCCTTTTTGTTTTTGTTCTAACTATTGTACCTGTAAGACTTGAGAACCAGAGTGACTCTCATTAGCACGAAATAAAGCTAGTTCAGGGAGAACTGTGGCACGATGGAAGTTCACAGAAAATGAGCCTTGATTTGGAGCTGTCATCAGAAATACAACACCAAGTTCCTGAGCTGCTAACACTACTGGAGTCAATGGAATTACTGAGTTCACCCAAATGAATTCTGATGTATTTTGGTATGAGATCAAACCCAGGTGTCATGGGTTTGACAGAATTAAAATATTTCCAGTCCGCTCAGTATCATTTTGAATCATTAACTCTGAGAGGTAATAAAGACCTAATGATACCAATCTTATCTGTTTCATTTTCAATTGCTTTAAAGTGAAAAAGAGCTATTGCTCTTGGGTGGACTGGCAAGCAGTGGGTGAGTACCAGCTGTGGTTAGAATAACGATGACAGTCTGCTAAAGTAATAATGTTTGGAGTTCCATTTAAAAGTATTTCAAGGCACAGCTGCCCAAAGGGGTGAAAAGATTCCTTTTCCAGTTATAAATTTCTCATTCTTTCTTCCCTGGAGTATCATAGGAGTGATGGAGGACATAATATAGCAATTAGGTTCTCCAGCTAAATTCCTCAGCAGAGATGTGTGCTGTAGCAGGCAAGACAAAAGTATGTTTTTCTATAGTTGCAAAAAAAAAATATATAAAACTACTGACAAAACCTTGTATAGACTGTGGATGATCCCTGTGATGTTTTGTACAAGAAATAGTGGAACAAATAAAGATAAAACCAAGCAGAATCACCTGCCAATTCCTGCTTACCTGGAACATCTTTCAGTATTTTACCTCATTCCAGTGGATCTTAAACTATGTTAAACTGGAGAGCCACCACTACAAGTAACGTATCTTTGAAGCTTTTTAAAAATTACTCTTGTTGTTTGTCATGTTGTGCAGGTGGCAAGAAGAATTAAATCTAATTATGTAAATCAAATGTTGCAGTTTGGTTGATAAGGGGAGTATCTGATACAGCAACTGCTTTGAGAGTCTTGCCTAATTGTTGTGTCAATCTGACTTGTTTGTTGAGGCAGTCGACTTCATCCCATTAAGACATTCTCTGTCTGTTTTCAATTGCCAATTTCTTAACTGTATCTCATGGGGGAAAAATGCTCTTTTGAAAACATGAACAATATTCTGTATCTGAGTTGATTAACTCAGATGAATGCCATTATGGAAAGTTAAGAAAAAATGGGCTTTGACTGACAAAACTTAATAAGATTAGTACTTCAACATACTAGCATTCTTCATTTGTTTCTGATTTCTATTTCCTTTTGGAAGAAGACTAGAAGAGAAAATGAAAAATATCAAAGACAAGTAAACCCAGATTTGTCACAATGGATTATTTTGCATTTGTTTGGGAGTTTAAAAATTATAGTTTTAATAACATAAATTTCTGGCTTTTACTTTTACCTGACCCTTTAATTTCAAGGTCACAGTGTAACATTTTCTGTATAGCATGAAATAATAGCCAAGATTCTGTGAAGCAGTTAACCTGAAGTAAAACGAGAGAGGCACTGAAACAAAGAAGCCCTAATTTTGAAATAGTTGGTTTGTGAATATTCCTGACACAAATTAGTTAAGATATAATAAAAATTACTCCAAATGTCTGGACTTTAAGTTTAAAGCATTACAAAGTAAAAATTTGATCACTCTTTCTTGTGTTCATTAAATCCTATGTTTCCTATGGAGGCACTGCTTCCCCAACAGAATTTGCTCTTAAAAATGAGCTGTTATGTCCTGTGTTCTTAAATTGTTGGCAGATACCTGTGAAGTACAGTGGTCATAAAATATGTTCTCTGCTACTACAGGAATACAGGACCATTTTGACATAATGGAGATTTAATCCCAATAAAGAGGTTTGATCACAGTAAATTCTGCAGCAGTATTTCTTTGGACTGTCACTTCACTTTATCTTTTCATTATCAAAAGAATAGAGGTTGCAAAATATTCATTGAAGTCATCCTCCTTTATTGAATTCTCAAATAGCATTATTTCTATTAAAAAAGGAGATAGTAGGTTAATACCTTTATGCTTGTCATTGTTGAGGATTAGGACTGGGCTGGCCTCTAAACCAGGACATTCTTTTATTAAAATGCTCTAAAAACATTTGTCATTAGAATAATATACTATTTTTTTTTCTATCTGAATGAAGTTATACTCTTAAGCCAATTTTCAGAAAGGATGCTCTAATCTTCCTTGCTTTTTGACCAAATTGACTAGTGCTTTTCTGTAAAAGATAGTCAGTGAACCCTAACAGTCTTGAGACTCCCAGCTAAATTCATGTAGTATGACTAGGAAAGGGTGCTGAAAAAAAAATGAAAAGAAGAAGACATCTGAAAGTTGAATATTTCAGTTCAATAGTTCAGTTTTATTAGCATTGTATTTTAATATGTACTTGACTAGCCAGGCATTTATTTTCTCATGGAAAGCACACGTAAGGACAGAAACGGGTGAAAGATTAGAGCTGATCTTCAAAGAAACTGGCACAATATTAACATATGAATGGAAATCTATCCATGTTTTAGATCACTGAAGAAAATAAGTAAATGTGAAGTGCTTGAATGATAATGGGCTCCAAAAATACATTCATGCGGCCTGAGAAGAAACTTGAAATGGATAGCAAATGTTTAGGATATAAAGATGGCTGAAAACTAAAAAGCGATATCTTAATTCGCAGAAGCATGAAATGTATATATTCAAATTTCTGTCTATTTGTAGGGAGTCATATTTAAGAAAAGTCCAAACTAAAGTCCTGATTCTTCTGTTTCCACTTTAGACATAGGAAGATCATTCCGAGAGCAAAATTTTACCCTTTTGGAATGGCAGAGATTTAACAGGTAAGCCTGCAGAGTTTGGCCATCATCAAAACCAGATCTACATAACTCAGGTCTAAACTTTGAAGACTCATCTGAAACCTAAATCTTATGTGAACAAAATCACTGCCCATCTATCCATGATAAACATAATGAAAACAGACGGGAAACCTTTCTCCCACACAAACTGTCCATACAGTTCAGCAGTGACCTATTACTACTACAGCACAACAGAGAGATCTAATAGGATTAAAGTCAACATCATTGGCACTGAGAAAAGGTCATCTAGAACCTGAACATGGCCGATAAGCACTCTGTTGTCAGTTGCTGCAACATCTGAACAAATTCCTGGGAAAATAGATTGGCATTAAAAACAAAACCTACAGTGGGGTGTTAAGTTTCTGGCTTTTTGCCTGTTTCACATTATTAAAAAAAAATTCGTGCAGTTGGATTTGAGGCAATTCAGGAAAAGCAAGATTATAACTTCCTTTTAAATATTTTTTCTGGAGAAGAAAATCATTGTAGAAATTTTATGAAGCATTGTCTTTTGATTGTCAGATTCTGGTTTTATCCAAGCCCAGTTGAAGACTTCTTTCCTAGCTAAAGAATGCTCCAGCATGCTTCATAAGCCATTTTATTTCTCAGAGAAATAATGAAATAATCATTCCTCTGCTACCCAGCCCTTCATTACATAAAGAAAACTATCAGTTGGGCAATGAATGTAAAATATTAGATTTTGATTTCTTTTTTCAAAGCATGCTTGTTAACTGAGAGTGTAATTAAGGTCTAAAGCATAACTTTATTCTTTGAAAAAGGAATTAACTGGCAATTATTCCAGTTCTTTTGAGTTATTTTTTTTAGCAAGTCAGAAACAATGTTACAGGAGTCAGTGAAGATACTCTGGTTTTAAAAGAGCAAAAATAGTAGAAAGTATCAGCATTTCCAGACTACGAAGGAACTTCCAGGTCTTAGTACTAACATAGGAGGTAGAATTAAGGTCTAAGAACCACAGTCTATTACTGAACTGCTTTTCCCGGGCTGAACTGAGCTGTGTGTTAGGGGCACCCCTGTGCTTAGCCAGGATGGGCTGCTCCCATTGGTGAGAAAGTGTCATCTCCGTTAGTTCTCTACTTAATCCTACTACAGAGTTATTAATCACCGAATCACAGCATGTTATGGGGTTGGAAGGAACCTCAAAAGATCATCTAGTCCAGCATCCCAGCCAGAGCAGGATCACCTACAGTAGATCACACAGGAACGCATCTAGACAGGTCTTGAATGTCTCCAAAGAAGGAGACTCCACAACCTCCCTGGGCAGCCTGTTCCAGTGCTCCGTCACCCTCACAGTGAAAAAGTTTTTTCTAATGTTTTTGTGGAACCTCCTATATTCCAGCTTGAACCCATTGCCCCTTGTCCTGTCATTGGGCATCACCGAAAAGAGCCTGGCTCTCTCCTCCTGACACTTCCCCTTGACAAATTTATAAACATTTATTAGGTCACCCCTCAGCCTCCTCTTCTCCAAGCTAAAGAGACCCAGCTCCTTCAGCCTTTCCTCATAAGGGAGATGTTCCACTCCCTTAATCATCTTTGTGGCTCTACGCTGGACTCTCTCAAGCAGTTCCCTGCCTCTCTTGAGCTGAGGGGCCCAGAACTGGACACAATATTCCAGATGCGGCCTCACCAGGGCAGAGTAGAGGGGCAGGAGGACCTCTCTTGACCTACTTGCTACTCCCCTTCTAATACACCCCAGGATGCCATTGGCCTTCTTGGCCATGAGGGCACATTGCTGGCTCATGGTCATCCTGCTGTCCACTAGAACCCCCAGGTCCCTTTCCCTCGCGCTGCTCTCCAACAGGTCAGTCCCCAACCTATACTGGCACGTGGGGTTATTCTTTCCCAAGTGGAAAACTCTACACTTGCCCTTGTTGAACTTCATAAGATTTCTCCCCGCCCAGCCCTCCAGCCTGTCTAGGTCTCTCTGAATGGCAGCACAGCCTTCTGGTGTGTCAACCACTCCTCCCAGCTACAAGTTACCAATTCCTACAGGGAAGTGGTAATACACTCCCAAATTTCCTTTTTCACATTTAAATAAAATGTCATATCTGTTAGAAGAGCCAGGCTGAAATGATTATCCCTGAATCTATAGGAGAAAGAAGATGACAGAAGGATTTTAGATAGCATTCAAGGATTTATCCTGGCCATAGGCAGAAATGTTGGCCTTACAAAGACTAACCCAATACAAGCTGATGATACAAAAAAAATTGGTTCAAAGTCCAGAGGTCTCCACACCCTTTAGCTGCAAGGAGTTCGGTGGTTTTCCGTGCAATAAGACTGGAGTAGCAGTGCCAAATGAAGCTCTCCAGAGGGCACTTGCAGCATCACAATGAAGGGAATACCTGTTTAGAAAGGTACTGCAGTGTAAGCAATGATAAATTGTGAAATAAAACAGCCTAAAAATATAATTGGACAAAGTGAAGGGCACTCAACATTGGGACTTGGCTGCCTCAATCCATGACTGATGGGGCTGAGGGGTCATCTTGGAGGAAACTTAGGACAAGACTGAGGTCTTGGGTGGAACGCAAACGCACATGAGACATTTTAAGCATATAGATAACCCTAGTAAAGAAACAAGTACCCCCCTTGTAGGCTTGATTCAATGACATTGTCTCTGTATTGAAGCTACTCATGTGCTTAAATTTCTTCACTGTACTGGCATCTGAACCTGACAGACCATGAGGGAGTGAAATTTGTCACCGTCTCTTGACAGTTTTGTGATTCATGAGAGCAAATAAGCTAATAGTCTTAGAGAAGTTTGCAGCGGACAGATGCCCTTCTCAGAAAGTCAATACATTTAGCCACCTTCACAGAATCACAGAATGGTTGTGGTTGGAAGGGACCTCCGGAGGTCACCTGGTCCAACCACCCTGCTCAAGCAGGGCCACCCTATGGAGAGCCACATCACACTATCCCACACCTGAGCAGGAAGGTCTGTTGGGGTAATTCCCTTAGGTCATGGCACAAAGGCATTTACGGGGCTGTGCACAAAAATCTGCTTTATGGCCATTTTAATTTTTCTGGGTGTTTTGCTGATTTAGCATTTTTCCTCAAACATTAAATTCAATTAGAAGAATAAAAACAGCAACAAATAATTAAAGGGCAGTATTTACTTGCTAAATCAGTGATGTTTGTAATAAGAATTGTCCATTTAGTTTTCTCTACAGCTTTCTTAAACTTTTTGTAAAGTGATCTGAACATACTGGTAAGTATCTAGCGTCGGGCTCATTCTCTTGTGCATGTTATTGTTAGTTTACTTGATGTCTTGTAAATGTTCAGAAATGTCAGCTTTCAGTAAAATTTTCTTAGCTGGAAATTGGAATTCAGTTATGACAATATATTCCTAAGCCAAAAAGTGAACCAAATAATTTTCATTGCCCTATCTCTCTGCTCATCACAGTCTTCCAATTTTGGATTTTAGTACACACCAAAAGAGCTGTGAATAACAGACCTTTGCCTGCTGTTCATCTTCTAAAGTATCTGAAATATTTAACTACAAAATTGCTTTTCTAGTCTTTCCCTAGTAAGATATTGTTTGAGATTCAGTCACCTGAATACCTGATATGTCCATATTTTCTGTTTGACATTTTTCTCTATGAATACTGGATAGAATTTTCTTATTATAATGATCTGAACTTTAGAAAAACAGTGATATATAAACAAATCTTCTGATTATTTTTCACAATTTCCAGCAACATGAGAATGAAATGTAAATGAGTGGCTCTCCCAGCTGAAAGAAGAGAACATTTACCACTGTGTCTCTTAGAACAGACCTGTGAGAATTTCCCTGTAGGAATTAAAAAAGACAGTTCACATATATTAAAGCAGAACAAATGAGAGAGACAAGAAAGACGAGGTTCAGGGAGATAAGAATAACAATCCTGCTAACTATAGTGATTTGCATTTAAATATCAGAAACTAGAATGAACAAATAAGAAAAAGATTCCTGATTTTCTTTCCCCATGGTTGGTGTCAGACAGTGTAAAAAGAAATGATGAGATAGATTCTTAACATTGTATGTACACAGGAGAAAATGCAGCAGTACAAATAGTGTTTTAAAATTACTTTAACTGATACTAGATCATGCGCTTTGACATATAGGTTGTCAGCTTCCCTCTGGTTTAAAACTTCTGTTTGTCTGAATTTATTCCGTAGCCTTTATGCCAAAGAAATTGTATGAGAAATAATGGATTAATGAACACACACACACAGAGAAAAGTTAATGCAAGGTTTAATCCTATCATGTATTGTATGAGCTATATATGCGTGAAAAATGAGAAGAATTAGCATTGTGTCTTAATAGACCTATATAAAAGCTCATAAAATTACTAGATAGTACTAGATAAGGTATGTACACAGAGCTTTTTGAAGGTACATTTCCAATTCTTGGAATGGGATTTCCCACCCTGACATTTTAATTTGCACTATTAACCCTTCCATCCTTACATTATTCGTCCTTGCATCCATACAAAGCACAGACTTTCCAGTTTATGCACTGAAATTAGTTGGGTAAGAACTTTCTACAGATCGTTTGTTCCTCAAGCACAAGTTGTGTGTAGGATCATTTTGCCACTCTCTTAGAGCCTGATGCATGGTACAATCAGTTTATCTGTAGAAGTATCTATTTACCATGTTTAATCGATCAATCAATCAAAGATACATCAATGATTTTGATTCTCACAGTGGAATTGTGTTGATCACTTTGTTCTCATAGCAATAACTAAGCAAGCAGCTGCTTTAGTGCTCTATTGACTTAGAATGAAATTTTAGTCTGCCTTCTAATTCCGACCTTGAGCAAGAGTTAAACACAGTGTATCACACAGGCTTTTACTGGACACCTTATACTTTCAGATACTATTTTAACGTTTACCTTAAACAGTTTGTTGGGTGAATATTCCAGAAGTCATTCTGATTTGATTCCTGCCCTGTGTCCCGATCTGCTGAGTGACTATATGAGTCACTCGGGCCCTAAATTGCATCTTTTGCTGCTGATTTGAATGTTGTTTCTCCACAAAATAAATTCTATTGAGTCTGACAGAGCTGCAGCTGGGGAATGATAAAACTCTACTGAGACTACACATGTAGATAATTCAAATGTTTGAAATATAAATGCTAGTATCTAACTTAGGTCAACTTCAACATTTTCTGCCTATCTGCAAAGCAAATGAAATAATGGATCAGTTATGAAAATTGCATTTTTATGGTTAGTGAATTTCTTGAAACCATCACTTGTTTGTTTTTTTTTCTTTTTTTTAATTGAAAAAATGTGGGAGATCTTTGCCTCAGAAATTTCACTCTCATCTAATTCAATTTTCAGCTATTCTCGTCTATGTTCATATATTCCCATAAATGTTCATAATGGGAGATTTCCAATATTTGAGATGATCCCCAAATGAGGCTGAGATGGGTTACCCAGCTTACTGGCATAAGATAGAAATCTAATTCTCTGTGTGGCTTCAGCTAAATTTGGATGACGAATCATAATCAGAGCATATGAATCTGGAAGAATAACCTCTGCAGCTGAGGCAAGCACACAGCTGTTCTACCCATGTTGTGCTAGTTGCAGATTGAAAACTTTCCTGGCATATTTTAGAACAAGAGTCAGTTTGCTTTAAAGATTATCACTGAAAATGGGTTGTGGGCTGGCTGACTGTACCTTTCACTCTTTATTCTCACCTATAACAAAGATTTCCCTATGTCATGGGCATCCTTTATTTGGATGGCGGAGAGACTGGAAACGTGGGCAAAAATTTTCAGTACACGTGGTGTTAGGTGTATCTTTCTTCTGAAGAACATCAGGATTTATATTTGCTCTAGGAGAATATTGACCTTGGCATCTCCTCATTTGGTGTTTAACTCTCGGATCAATAGATCTGGATAGTCACTTACTCAGAAGTCACTATTAACCTGATTTTTCTTGGCAGGACATACCATAAAAACCTGCTGTTCAAGCCGACTTAAGGACAAAAAACCACTCAGTCTCCCACTCACTTCTCCTCCAACCCCCATTTCCACAGTGATGTGGAGGGAGACAATTCAACTGAAAAGCCTCGAGGGTTTGAGATTAAGGATAAGGAGGGTCATAATCTACCATTTAAGACGACGGGTAAAGAACCAGGGAGACTTGGGGAGAAGAATATAGATTTAATCCACCACCATGATTTAGAAAGTACGATAGTGAGAGGAATACATCAATAAATAGGACCTGATTTTAAATACCCTTCACCTCCCCACCCCTCCCATCTGCTCAACTACCTTCTCTGTGCCATCAGTGCAAGGGGAGGTGAGGAGTGGGGTGTACAGTCCATCTGGCCATTACTCATCATCCATTGAGAAAGTAGGCTCCTTGCAGTCTCTCTCCTTCATGCCTCATGGGGTCCACCTCACAGGAGGCAATCCTCTTCCTCCTCAGGAGTGCCTCGGGGCCATAGATCCCTTCGGGCATGTCCCCTACTTATGCTTGGTCTCTCCCCTCTTGCATGAGGCTCTGCATGTACCAACACATCCTGGACATTCTCGCTGTTGTTGATCCCCTCAGCTGGCAGGCGATCTCCTTCCTGGCATCTCAACTACCACGAGGCTCCAGGGAAAGGTTCTGCTCTGGCAGCCTTCTCCCTCTCTTTCTCCTCTGGGACTCTTCTCCCCTTCTTTCTTCTCAGGGCAACGTTCCTTTGTTCTCCCTTCTTCTCAACTTCTTCCTCCTCCAACAGAAAAAAAAACCCTCCTCAACATTAAAGATGGGACAGCTCAAAACAAGACAAAACCAAAAGAGAGGAAAAGATCAACGGAGTCACCTCTTAATGTGATGGCAGAGGTGCTGATTGACCTGGCCCTGGCCAGAGGCGGGTCCAATTCCTACCTGGGGGTGAGGGAGGCTCTCAAAGTTTCACATGACTCTACCCCTGCTTTCACAAAAAACCTCACCAGACTCAAATCCATGACACCTTCTGAGGCTGATAATTGAGTATTTGTTACTAAATACTGTGAAGAATATCGTAGGACAGGCCTGATGCAGTGATAAAAAATTGATGTCATGGTCATAAATTTTTTGTTTATGGAGCCACTAGTTGTGTTTGAGTAGAAAAAATTGCTAAATAATGGACGCCAATCAGCAGTATATGTTTGGGATTTGGTTCTTTTTTTTTTTCTTTCATTTGTTCAAATCAGTAAAAGCAGAAATTATTTCTGAGCTGGGAACAAAACCAAATTTCTAATTCCCATTAAAAATGATTATGTGGAAACTAAATGAGCACATAACCAGTATTTCAAGGAAGTCCAAGTACTTCTTTTGTCTGTCTGCCTGGAAATCGGTTAAGCGTAAGCACAACCTGAAGTGTTTTGGTTTTGTTTTTAATCTTTGTGTATTTGTCACCTACGAATCATGCTAAGGGCATCAACTTGTATCTGTAGATAACACAGTAAGGCATCGGCTAATAATATCCTCTTCTCCTTCTGGTGTAGCATGGTCCTATCCACGGGGAAAAAAAGTGGGTTCTGAGCTGCCAGCTCTTGTTATTCCCATACTTGTAATCAGGAATCACGACCTCCTGGCTGATGAAATGTACTTCAGCTATGCTGAATTTAGATGAGATAGATATAGTATGTCACCTGCCCAGCTACCTTCAAAAGTGGGGGAGCACTGGACTGTGATACAGAGATAATTCTTCACACCCAGCATTCCATTTTCTCCTTCAGACCCAGGATTGCATTTTCTTTCATCTCTTTGACACTGAGGCTCTCCTTGGGAGTGACATAGATACCTTCATGACTAATGACTTGAATAAAAGGGATATATCATATACCTTACAATTTCTGCTCATTGGTAGAAACTCATTTAAAGTTCTGCTTCTTGGAAATGTCGTTCAGTTAGACTACTTTTAACATGCTGTAAACATAGCCATACCCACTCTGAAATTGGTGAAGGTTTGGGTACATTACTGTGACCAGCAAGACTCCACTAAGGTCTGCCTTGTTTTGTTCTGTGCAGCAGCAACAAACTCATCTCTAATGAACAACAGAACCTAGCACTCCCATTGAGAGTGACAAGGGAATCATTTGCCCTGTATTGACCAAGAAGGCCAATGGTGTCCTGGCTTGTATTAGAAACAGTGTGACCAGCAGGAGTAGGGAGGTGATTGTCCTCCTGTACTCAGCACTGGTGAGGCCACACCTTGAGGGTTGTGTCCAGTTTTGGGCACCTCAATACAAGAGGGATTTTGAGGTGCTGGAACGAGTGCAGAGGAGGGCAATGAAGCTGGGGAAGGGCCTGGAGAATCAGTCTTATGAAGAGCGATTGAAGGAGCTGGGGCTGTTTAGTTTGAAGAAGAGGAGGCTGAGGGGAGACCTCATCACTCTCCACAACTACCTGAAAGGACATTGTAGAGAGGTTGATGCTGGTCTCTTCTCACAGGTAATTAGTAGTAGAACTAAAGGGAATGGCCACAAGCTGCAACAGGGTCGATTTAGGCTGGATGTTAGGAAAAAAATTTTCACAGAAAGAGTAGTCAGGCACTGGAATAGGCTGCCGGGGGAGGTGGTTGAGTCACCATCCCTGGATGTGTTTAAAGGTCGTTTAGATGTAATGTTGGGGGATATGGTTTAGGTTGGACTTGATGATTCCTGAATGTTTCTATGATTCTAGGATTCTATGATGGAAACAGAGAAGGATGGCAATGATTACATTTCTTTTCATTTGGGCGCTCGTGTGTGTCGTGCTGTTTGGCACTCTTTATTTTAATTTCTTGTGTAGCCCTATGATGCATAGGAAATATAAACAGAGAAGGAAGAACCTTTCTGGGTCTAGAATCACTGCCTGTGTGATAGATACCTGATATATTACCATATATTGGTAACTCCTACACAATAGAAAACCATCAGTCCTTGCATGGTTTTTGCACCAACAGCACTCAGGATGAAGATAGGAACAGTTAAGCAAGTTGCAACAGGCTGATTCAAGGAGAAACAAATTTTTGGTATATATAGATAAGTTAATATGTATACTAAGACACATAAGCATTGCTATAAATAGAAATCAATTAGTCTTCTGAGATGTCTAGCTTTATTAATTATTATGACAGACATATGTGTGCATGAAACTAATTTATTTCTGAGATTATAAGACATTTCTGAATTCGAACTGTGTCAATGTCAAACATGTAACGATACTTGCCAAATCAAGCTTTGACAGCACTGTGACCCTAATCCCATGGTTAATGCTGAAGTCACAAGAATGTAAGACCTAACAACTAAAAGAGGGTATTTCAAGGACCGTGCCAAAATACACAGGTAGTTAGAGTTTACAAGTGAAAATGTACATAACATGGCTGTGAAGATAAAGGAGCATGACTAAGAAACAGGTTTTCCTGCAGGGGTTTGGGTTTCTTTTTAAGATAATTTCTCCGATATCTGTTGTTCTCATCCAGACAACAGGGCTTTAAGTATAAAGAAAATAATTTTTTATAATGGGGTTTTCTCCTTGAAGCCTTATTTTTAATGAAATTTAATCTACTTAAATGTTGCCTAAATTTAGACTAAGAACATGTGAAATCTCTCAGAGAGTCAACAGCAATCTACTTTGTCTATTTTCCAAGAATTTTTCCCCTATAGATGCTTATAATCATACACTGCCCTTCTGTTTAACCTAAATGTTCCCTGGATGCCTAAGCATGGTTGTTAAGTTGTATTGAGTAGTAGAGTGAGGTGAGCTCCCATATCCTGCCTGAGGGTGCCTTGTAGCCAGATGGGCACCCACCTCTGGCAAAATACCCAAAGAAATTGTACAATGTTGAAACAGGCAGCACTGCAACTTATAACGATGCTTCCCTCTGCCTCAGCTTTTTATTCTTTTGCAAAATTGCTTAATAATTAAAAGTTGTCCATCAAGAACTTGAGTTCTGTGCCCGTGCTTCAATGGTCATTGAACTTATATTACAGGATACTTCATATTTCATTTCTATTATGCAAAAATACAATATTTTTGTAATAACTCTGGTAGCTTTCTATGGCTGTTTTTTGGGATGAACTTAATTAAAGAATGGCTATTTACCTGGCTCGTCATTAATAGTCAATAGAAGTAAAAGGCTTAGGCAGCATGATAAAGAAAGGTGGCTGCTTTGAAGAACAGGGAGGACAAGTTTCCTTCATAGACCTCTAAATAGTTCATCAAAATCAGTCTCTGAGGACCCAGCAGACATTTTAAGATGAGGCAGAACAATAAGTGATGGCTAAAATGGCATCAACCAGCTGATAGGGTTAAAAAAAAAAAAAAGAAAAAAAAGAATGGCACTGAGTGTGTTGTAGTTACCAAATATGGTGGCGCTTAATAAAATTACCCTTGTATATCTGAAGCCATGTTTCCGATACCTGGTGCATCAAACCTGACAACTTTCCTGCTCTTCTCCCTCACAACACACTCGCATGCTCAGCCATGGTGGTGAGCAGAAACCTTTCCACACCGGGCTGGCACATTGTTCTTGCAGGTGGATGTAATTACTTCTGCTCATTTTGGACAGGACTCCTGACAATGCTATATTTGTTTAAATCTGACAATTTAATTTTACAGGTGGAAAGTGTACATGCATCCAGAGTGTTTCTTCAGCTGGCTGACATGGGAATGGCATCTCCCACTTACCCTGACACCGGAGCACGTCTGTCTGCAGCAGTGGGAAGCTCACAGTGACCTGGGAGCTGAGCAGCTCACACTGCATTAGGACTGCCATGGAGCTGTCATTTATGATACAAGACCTTCATTAAATTTATGGGGCTGAATTCATGTTTTGTTCTATAAACAGAATTCCTGTTTTCAGTAAATCTATTCAAATAGGAAGAGCAGGTACCCACTTGCCTGGTCTTCTTCCAGACATTTATGTTCTGTTTTCTTGCCTGCCAGTGGTTTGGCTTTAACAGGATGGGGAAAAAGCAAGCTGATAAAAAAAACCTACCTATACTTCTGGAATAATATTCAGTACTGTGGATTCAGGATTTTAACTTCGTGGGTCACTGCTTTAATTACTGCACTAAAATGCAAAAGACCCAGAGCAGCAATCCTGACACATTAGGTTCTTGTCCCTAGAAGAGGGCTGAGTAGTCTGGATCACAAGTGTATGAGCAACATTAGTATCTCCTACTGTTTTTTTGTACTTTGCATGGGAACTTCACTTTAGGTCAAGTGACTTTCCTTCTGTAGGTTTTCAGCAGCACGAGTGAGAGCACAGAAATGTGAGGCAGATATTTTAAGTATCATGGGCTGCCCCCAGAGCTAGGTGTTTACCATTTTGGTGAGATAATACTTATGTTAGGAACTTCAGTGGGCGAGCGGGATTCTACTTGGAAGGGATGTGACCAGCAAGCTTATACGTATATGTACAGTCACAGAGTCTCTCGAAATAGATGAGGCAGGTACTCAGAAGAGAGATTTATTCTTATCAACATTGTTTAGCACTCCAACATACATTGGTAAACTACAGATGGCAATTAAACAGAATCATCAGTGTCTGCAGCAGCAAGGCTGTACGTTGCTGACCCTCCCAAAGCTTGGGATGTGCTAGGACTAGGGTGCTAGGACTTTGAATGCAAGGCTGATTTTGCTCTGTTGAGTACACTAGGAATAGCTTCAACAGGAGTGAAAAACTTTGAAGCTATTCCTAAACAAGATTCTTGCTCTAGTTTTCAGTATGGAAGATACCTGCATTCTGGATATTGCCTTTCACAGGGTGGTCTGTCAGGAATAGTAATACCTGGAGAAAGCTGAACTTCCCAGGGAGCAAAATGTTGAAATGGCAGGTTGAATGACAGAGGAAGTGTTGGAATAACACAGTGCTTCAACACCTTTTCTGTCACCGTCCTAAGTACCTGGCATGCAAAGATAACAGCTGTTACCAAGACGTTTGTGAAGATCTTTGGTTGTAGTCTTCCCTTATGAGGGAGTGAAAAGAGTGTGATAGTGGAAGTTTTTGAATTCGTAGTGAAATCTGTTGTTGTGAAAAGCACCTGATCAGCAGAACAAGAAATGCACGTCTCTTTTAGGAAGACAGTAACATTTTGTTGCTGAGGCAACAGTAGTACATGTGAAACGTAGATTCAACTTTTGACTCCAGCATAGATTTTCTGTGTATCCTTAGGATCAGTTAGGCATTTACTCAGTAAAGCAATTTGGTTTTCCGATTGTGTGATTGATAGTTTGTGTTTAAAGATGTGGTCAAACGAGGACCTTTTTTATTCTGTCCGTGTGCTTTATCTATGTTATTTGTAAGCCATGTAAGCTCCTCAGGACCAGAATTGTCTCTCACTGTGTGTTTGTACAAATGCCTAAAACAGAACAGGTTGCTTGTCAGGTCCTGGGGTGCTATCGTAACATACAAGGAAAAGGTAGTTGGAAAAAAAAACACATAAAGCTCACTGAAGTTAATGGAAAAGTGCTTTGTCCTTTTAGTTGTTCGTTTTTCCCTTTGAAAAGTCAAATTCCATGACAAAAAAATTCACTGCATGTAGTAGTTTTCAGCAGAGTTTTTCAGCAGATCCGCTGGATCAGGCCCTTCGCCTGTCATGGCTTGGAGCAGTCATGTGCTTGAGGGGGTTGGAAGTTGTGTTTCCATGGTTATGTAGCTCCCGACTTTCTTTTAATAACCCAGACAAGAGATTTGTTAATGTTCTCTACTGATAATGGGAAGTTATAGAAAAAAATAATTCCCATGGGCTTTGGATTTTTTTCTTCACTGTGCAAAGAAGAAATATCAGGTGAAAAAATAACAACAATTCATCCACACAAGCTAGGAGCTACTCAAAAACAACAAAATGTGCATTTAGTACATTACTTATGAAGAGCTCAAAAGTCAAAGCACAATGTATCTACTACTGTTGTAAATGAACCTAGACCAGTCTAGGGTATTCACTGTTGGTATCAGATTTGTGGAGAGTAGCATGATATGGGGAATGTTACTATTGCAGTGAATGGTCCATTCTTTGTGATTGCACCACATTCCAGGGATCCTAATAAAAATAGACACTATACCTAGAAGATGTTGAGAGAGGTTTTTATTCATCTTCTGCATGAGGGTGTGTCAAAATCCTTAGTTTCTGGGGTCAGTTGAACAGTAATTGATGTTAATGATCAGAACATGAAATTACCAATATGGCTTTCAAGCTTTTAAAAATAGTGCTGCAGGGTGAGTGATTCAATGCTAATATCAGTTACCTTTTCTATGCTAAAAGGGCAGTTACAAAGGAAATAAATTGGCTTTATGCACACACTGAGGTTTGCAATTTGTTGAGGAAAGATGTATTCTCAAGATCTAAAAGTGTGTTTTAAAACAAGGGATAAAATGAAATTCGTACAAACGAGTTAGCAGCTCTAAGATGAAGAGACACAAACTTGATGGATTGACCACTCGGTGGATAAAGAACTGGCTGGAAGGTCACACTCAAAGAGTTGTGGTCGAGAGCTCAATGTCCATGTGGAGACCAGCGACAAGCAGAGTTCCTCAGGGATCTGTTCTGGGTCCAGTGCTGTTCAACATCTTTGTCAGCGACATGGACGACGGCACTGAGTGCACCCTCAGCAAGTTTGCTGATGACACCAAGCTGTGTGGTGCCGTGGACTCACTTGAGGGAAGAGATGCCATCCAGAGGGACCTTGATAGGCTGGAGAAATGGGCCAGTGCAAACTGCATGAGCTTCAACAAGTCAAAATGTAAGGTCCTTCAGCTAGGTCGGGCCAATCTGAGGCACAAATACAAACTGGTCAGTGTGCTCATGCAGCCCAGAAGGCCAACCGCATCCTGGGATGCATCAAGAGAAACGTAGCCAGCAGGTCAAGAGGGGTGATTCTCCCCCTTTACTCTGCTCTTTTGAGACCCCACCTCGAATACTACATCCAGTTCTGGTGTCCCCACCATAAGAGAGACATGAATCTGTTGGAGCATGTTCATAGGAGAGCCACAAAGATGATCCAGGGGCTGGAGCACCTCTGCTACGAGGACAGGCTGCAGGAGCTGGGATTGTTCAGTCTTGAAAAGAGAAGACTCCAGGGGAACCTTATAACTGCCTTCCAATACCTGAAGGCATCGTACAGGAAGGCTAGGGAGGGACCTTCTACAAGAGCATCAACTGATAGGACAAGTGGAAATGGATTTAAGTAAAAGGAAAACAAGTTTAGATTGGATCTTAGGAAAAATTCTTCAGTACCAGTGTGGCAAGACTCTAGAATATAGTGCCCAGAGAAGTTGTGGCTGCCCCCTCCCTGGATGTGTTCAAGGCCAGGTTGGATGAGGTGTTGAGTAGCCCGGTCTAATTGAGAGGCATCCCTGCCTGTGGTAGGGGGGTTGGATTAGATGATCTCTAAGGTCCCTTCCAACCTAGGCCATTCTATGATTCTACGATTTGTATGATTCCACATCAGAAATATTCTTGAATGAGAAGACTTAAAGAGCATGAAAATAAATTCTGAATTCAGTAGCTGTCAAAGTTCATGATAACTGATTGCAAAAATGGAATTGGGAAGATCTGGTTGGTACTATCAATGCCATTACATTTCCTGGTGATCTTCAGGATGTCACTTATGTGTCATTTTCTTTTTCCAGAGGAATCGAAGAACGTATAGCTTAAGCTACGGTTGTTGAGCAACCTTGAGAATCAAACCTCGTCTTTACACGGAGTTAGAAATAATATTTGAAAATTATATTTCATGCATCTGACTATATACAGATATATTTGTTATTACTTGAATGACTGAAGTTTCTCCAATAATGATGAGTAATGGTGGGCAATGATGCATTATTTTCAACTATAACTGATTTTTTTTTCTGCAGTGCACTGTAGTGTTTGTATACAAGGAGCTACAGAAGTGCAAAATAGTATTTGATATCATAATTTCTTCAAATTACTTTATCATAACATTAAAGGAATTCAGGAAAGGCAGATCTGAGTGATAAATAGATACATGCAGGAAAGTAATTGCTTTTGAGTTCAACTAGTAATGTCCGTTCATTTAAGAAGGAAGAGAAATTATGTCTGGAGGAGGTACATATGTACAATTTACATGTGGAAATTTAAGATATATTCTGATATGAGACCCTGAAATAAAGATTACCCTAAAAAGTGAAGGTGAGGTTGAAGACAGCTACATGGGAGCTGCAAAGAAGGGTACTGCAGAGGAGATGCTTGGGCTGGCATGTGAGTCCCCCCATCAAGCCCTATTCATGTGCTCCTGCTGAATGGAATTCATTGAGGTAACAGTTTCCTGGGAGAAACATTCCTTTTCTCTGAAAGTCAAGTTGATATTGGTAAATCTTACAAATGAGAAGACATAATCTGTTACAGTTTCAACAGGTAGAGCAGAATTTGTTTCCCACCTCAGACTGTTTGCAGTCTTGAATCCTGGTTATTCTCATAAGAAACAAAGCTTGCAGATATGAGTCCTCTCATGGTGAGGGTGGAATTGGCCCTGGCTTTTCTCCAATCATAAAACCATATAACAGAAAAGTAATCTTTATTTTTCCTGAGTTATCACCTTGTTGCGGGGTTCAGTGCACGGACATGAACATTTTCCCGGGGACAAGGTTGCAGAAGGAACATGTGGCTGTGGTGGGGTAAGACTGTGGCTGATATGTCCCGAAGGGTAAAGCACAGGAAGCCACTTCCACCTTTTGTGCTTTAAAAGAAGGTAGAAATGGCTGTACCAGCTCAGATATCAGTGCCACATGGCCCGGTGCAGTATTTGCAGTGACGGACAATTCTTATTTTCTTGGACATGCATCAGAGCTAGGACAGCATATGTTCTCTCAAGTGTAGCAGTTTTTTTTTATCAGGTACCTTGTCAATTGTGTACTGAGGGGAGGCTGCTGGCATGTGTCTGGTTGGAGCTGAGACAGCCATCCAAGTAAGGTGCTTGAGGGTGCTTTGGGGTCAGATGGGATTTATGAGATACCTCTATCTCCTGTGTGTTCTGTTATGTTAAGGTGGCTCTTTAGGGACACAATTCTTATTTTTGACACCATTTTGCATTTCTCTGAGAATAAGGATTCAAAGAACATAAACATTAAGGCATTACAGTACTCAGTGCTACGATGACTATTTTTCCTTGGAACAAGCTGTACCCCTAATGAAACATCTTAAACCTGATAATAAATATCCCGTTTCATGACATGGGCATTAATTAATTCTTCCAATGAGCAGGTTTTGAAGTCCAAGTACTGAGATCTAGCTGTGAATCAAAAGGTTACACTCACCCCATCAAAAGGGGCCAGAAACAGATTAATGAATGGCAAGGACATAATTTACTAGGAGAGAACTACTGTTTGAGCTTCTCTGAGAGAAGAAACATTCTCTAAGGCCAAATTCAGCCAAGCTTTTAAGTACTGATCAACACTGAAGAATTGTGTTCAATGAGGCATTTCATGTGCTTAAACTGAGATTTTTTTTAATTACCTAGCTGAGCTGGAGTCAAGAATACTTTGCAATCAATAGCATAATGAAGAGTTTAAGACAAGCATAAGAAATACTTTCTACTAATCAAGATGGATCTTGAACATCAGAGGGAGAAGCCAATGTAAAGACCTGAAAGCCAAAGAGAAGATGATGCAAATTACACTCTGGAAGGAGTTATACGAACTTGACAAGGAAATTTATTTATTTTTAATTGAGACAAATTTATAGATATTTCAGAACTAATAAACATCAATTTGTAAAATAATGATTTACTCATCTCAGTAACAATAGACTCAATCAAGCTGTTCAGAGAGCTCATGCAGTTCATAAAGCTCTGTTCCTTCTCTCCTGAAAAAGCAGATTCTGGGACATTTACCAAAGAGAAGCCATGGAAAAAAAATGTTGAGAATATTTAATGTAGAAATATAATAAAAATATATGATAAAAAATTTCACAATGTTTTTAATCTTCAGAAAGCTATTTCTCAAAATAATTAAAAAATTCTGATTCAGCAGAAAATAAGGAAAAATTCTCTAATTTTGTTAGACTTTATTTTACAAAAAGATGGAAATCTGAAGTACATTAATACCCATATACTTTTGTAGTGATATTTTCCTGCTAAAAATGCTTCTATATCAAGAGGTTACTCAATATAAAAGCTATTTAAGAATCTTTCCCCTCCTAGATATATAAAGCCACTAATAACCTTTATATCTCAATGTTGTGTCCCTATCTCAGCTATGCAATATGATCTGTCTCATGCCACAGTGACCTTCCACCATTCTGAGAGACTCCAGGTATCCATGGGCCCTTTGGTATTTCACAGGTAACACTGACAAAATGAGAGCTGTCTTTGATGCAAAGCATATCTGCATAGAAATTTTAAATTAGTCATTGTTAGCTGTTTAATTGTTTAATATACACATGTTCATTTGAAAGATTTTTATGTAGATTTATAGGTGTCTCCTATATTTGTGCCTCTAGGTTTGTTCTTTGTCACATGTGCTTTTACATATGCAAAATCTAACTGAATGATTTTATCTTACTTCATGGTTAGTCTCTCATTTAAAAAGAAAAGAGATACGAAAGTATTATTTCACAAATACCAAAACTAAATTGCATACATCTTAACTTCAATCTTTTGTTGGAGCACCTGGGACTGCTGAATCTTGTCACCTCTTTTCTGAAGCCAGAGCAGCATCTTTGGCTGCTGTTCCATCGGCAAGTGATTTAAGCAGTGCCCATCTCTGCTTGCTCTGTCCCTCTACCACCCTTCATTGTGGCAGAATAACTTTTTTGTGGACCACGTGGTGGACCAGATCAGGAGCTGATAACCAGGGACAGATCAGCGAGTTTAGCTGGGTGATTGCTGGGTTTTCTTTCAGAGTTATTTTGAGTGTGGCTCTGCTCCACCACCAGGGTCACTTGCCTGTTCACGGAGCAGTTGCTGCTCACACACACTGGTAAACAAATGCAACCGAGGAGGAGGTGGTGTTACACTCAACATTTTGTTTACAGGCAAAGAGGAAGCACACTACATATAAGTAAAGCCAATAATCTATTGTTAGTATAACGGAAATCTTAACAGTCTAATGCAAGTACTATTATTACTCTGCATCTATTTGTTATATTAAAAAGAGAGTAGTAATGCAATTAGTGTACTTCTATAGAGAAAAATTCTCAATAGAAATCTCAAATACAATTAAAATGTTAACACACAGTTCTTAGTTTTCCATGCTTTTCTTGCAGAATTCTCACCCTTGCGTTTCTCCTCTGAAATTACAGTTGGCAGCTTTGTGCTGGTGGAGACAATAAGGCCGTAAGCCATCTGTCTCCAGACTCCTTCTCTGGGAAGAATCCGATGCTGATGTTACTTGTTTTTTCCTCCTTATTCTACTCATTTCCATACATTTACTAACACACATTTGCACCTTTCCATTTGTTCATTGTTCTGCAGCTCATGTTATATCCAAACTTACTATATTACTTGCTCTTTACATTAGATACTACTTCTCTTTGTGACTGTCAAAACTATCTTTGTCCAGCTCCAGGTCTGCAGTGCTGGTGAGTGGTTCATGACCATGAGCACCTCAGTGCCAGCCTATGCTCCATCTCTTATCACCCCAGACTTGCACTCTTCTGTGCTGCATCCTGCCTCTCCGCTTCTAAAAGTCTCTGCTATTGTAGCAGGCTTGTGTTTCTCAACACAACATCATGTTAGAGTTGTAAATATCTCATTCTATACAGAATGACTACTTGTAACATCCAGCTGTATAAAAACAGGGTTGTACGACACCAAAGATAAGCAAAAGTGAAACAAATTGGTCATAGACACCATAGAATCATAGAATCATAGAATCGTAGAATGTCAGGGATTGGAAGGGACCTCGAAAGATCATCAAGTCCAATCCCCCTGCCAGAGCAGGAACGCCTAGATTATGCTACATAGGAACGTGTCCAGGCAGGTCTTGAATGTCTCCAGAGAAGGAGACTCCACAGCCTCTCTGGGCAGCCTGTTCCAGTGTTCCATCACCCTCACTCAGAAGAAGTTTCTTCTCGAGTTTAAGCAGAACCTCTTATGTTTCAGTTTCAGCCCATTACCCCTTGTCCTATCATTGGTTGTCACCGAAAAGAGCCTGGCTCCATCCTTGTGACACTCACCCTTTATATATTTGTAAACATTAATGAGCTACAGGCAGGTCAAGATAAGCTTAGGCAGAGTGGACCTGCCAAGCCTCAGTCCTTATGGCCTTTAACTTAGCATTGGCAGTGCTGTATTGCAGGGCTGAGGGGTTACAATGCTGAGGAGAAGGTGACTGGAGAAGCTGCTGGGTTAGGGGATGTTGAAGTAGCTCTGTGAAAGAGAAAATTTCCATGTCAGTTTGGTTTTAAATCTAAGACTATCTGTTATAAACCAACATGGTTTTAAATCTATCTGTTATAAATCCTAGTAGATGCTCTGTAATAATGTAGCTGTCATACAGTCTGAATATGTTCTAATTTCTTACTAGAAGAATATTTAATACACATGGAAAAGGCGTGAATTCATTGGCTGGGCAGCTTGAGCAGGTTCGTTCAAAGCTCTTTCCTCTGAGATGCATGTTCCCACTGTCTTTTGTGACAGCACCAGCAGTCACCCAGACAACAAAAGCAGGGACCAAATCCAGCTGATCCCACCAAGGTGAGGAACTCAACTGAGTTGAGTCCCTGACCTTGCTTACAGCTTGGTTACAAAAGCTTTGGTGATTACAGGCGAGGTAGTTAGAGTAATTCACCAGGGTCAGGGGAAACAATGGGAGTCCTTGTTCTGACAGGTTCTTAAGCTGCTGTGACACTCCACCTAAATCTTAAAAAAAAGCTATTGAGGATGGAATTTTAGGTACCACACTACCTACCCTCAAGCATTTTTAGTCGAGTTTCCTTACTCTGTATGTGTAGTGCAGATATAAATATGCAGCCATGTCTCTTTTCCAGTGTTTCTCTCCTAGTTTTTCAGAACATGACTTATTAAAGCTGGCTTGAGGCCTGTTAGCTGCAGATCAAAATATAGTAGCTAGATGAGGGAATAACTAATCTTGTCTAAAAATAGCATGTCAGTTAAAAAATGCTAAAAAAACCCCATGTTGGATGAACTTTGTATTAACTAGGGCTTTTCCATAGCACAAATCAAAGACAAATGCAATATGAAATGCAGGCATTAAAAAATGCTCTGGGCTGTATGCTAAAAATAAATTGTCTTTTTAAGATATAGCTGTATGTGAATGCTATTTTGAACCAGAGTGTGTTATGGGAATATTACTCAAAATTTATGCTGCCATGTAGAGAATCAAATATTCTTTAAATTACTCTAGTGGTCTAAGCAAAGGACTAATGTGTGAGGAAGGCAGATCTCCAAGCACGGTGATTCTGAGTCAGCAGCTCACTGAGCCTTAAACACTAAGAAAAACCCAGTCCTCCTCTCCCTTCATGACTGCTGGGTGTAATATACAGCATCTGGGAGAGGCTGAACTATGAAAAGAGGAATGCTGTTAAGACTGTCTACTATTTTCTTTAGAGAATGAAAATGTGAAGTACAGCTATTAGCAAATATAATGCGGGCTTGGGGTTTGCATCAAAACTGTTCTGTGGTAAAAGCACTTCAGTTCTCACCCTCCCATTAAAAAATGCAAGGAGCACATTTGCACTAAAAAAAAATATTAAAATCTACTGCCTTAACAACCCTGGCAATGCAAGTATTGTCCTCCTCTTTCCTGTGTCATTCTTTAGGAGATAGTTACATGAGATACAGTTTTTGCTGGTGAAGTTGTCTTTGAAAGTTGCTGTTCCCCTCCGTCAAAGACAGATTTCACTATTTATCATGGTGTCTTGGTGCAATCAGCTGTGTTTTCAGTTGTGCCCGTTTAACTATTTGTGGTGGTGTACTGTAGACAGGTGCACAGAAATTTAGCTTAAAAGAAATACCGGGCAACCCTTTTATTCTTGGAGTGCTGTCTTTGGCTGGATCCTTTTCATGAGCTTGGACCGTGGGAAGTTGCTCTGGCACAGTTGTGCTACACCGCTCTGAAGAAGGAGTAACCAATGGCAGGATTTCAATTATACTCAGCAAATCCTTCCTCCTTTCTTTTAATTATTTCAGATATAACATATTTCACTTCAGCTAGGATTTGGATATGCTTATTTTATCAGTAAATTGAGTGTGGTGAAAGAATTTTTAATCTAATCAAGAGCAACAATGAAATCAAGCCAGCAGCAAAATACTCATCGGTTAAATAAGCTCAAGCTTCCACTCAGAATAGATGTTAGCTCCGTATTATTATCATCATCACCATCATCTGCTCCAAACTCTTGAATAATACATGCCATAATGCTTTCCTGAATAATTTTTCTTGAATTAAATGTTCCTTTTATATGAGAAAGAAGAAAAAGCAGCAAACAAAACCCAACCTCACAATATAGCTAACAATAATCTTGTCAGGTTATCTCAGTGGTTAAATATCCTTCTTCTCAAAATTCTCACCTTTTATTTCTGAATCTGAACTTTCCTTACTTCAATTTGCAATCAGTGGATCTTCTTTTATCTTTATCTACAAGGTTGGTGAGCCCGTGGCAATCAGATTGTTACCCAAATTAGAATTTACAACCCATAATGAAATCCCCATTTTTAAAAAAAAAAACCCTACATGGCTTCTGACCTTTGAAGATTTCATTGCAGGCAATGTTTTCCAATTCTTCAGTCATCCTGGACTGTCCCCATTCTTTAGTTCTTCTTCAATCCTGTATGGCAGGAATAGACGTAGTATTCTAGTAATGACATTACTGCTGCTAAACTACTGTTATAATCTCTCTACACAATATATCAGAGAATCATATTAGTCCTTTCACCCAATGCACCCTTGAAAGACATCAAATAATTGGTTAATGATGATTGCTCCTGTCTAACTTGCTGGGTGTTTTGGGGTCAAGAAGATATAACATTTTCTGCCCCTACAGCTTGCTCTCTGCCTTCCCTGAGAGCACAACAGCATCTCATGAACCAGGTCCAAACTGAAGAATTCCTGAAGGAGTATCCTGTACTGTACAAGTGCTGTTTTCTCCAAAACTTTGTTTCAAAGTGTGCTGCCTTGAAGAAGAGTAAAGAAGGGAGAAAAGTCAGAGAAAAGATACGAAAGAAAGAAATTAAGGCAACCGAACAAAACTTATGCATGTGCCACTTCATAAACCCACAAAGAGAGGTTATGTACCTTCCCTGTACCTACTCTTTAATTCCTCTATACACTGCAGACTGGGAGTTGCCTAATATATTCCAGGCAACAGTTAAGTATGACTATCTCTACACCTCATTTCTACAATTTTGACTGCTTGAAAAGTGAGAGATTAACATAAATCTTCACCTTCTCAACCTCTTCTCAAATGTCTCACACAGTAGCAACAAGAGTTATTACTTGATTGTGTTCCCTTCTACACGTCCAGTCCAATGTGGAATAAATAGAACTCAACATTCAGATGCAGAGTAGGAGTAGCATATTTTGCAATTATCTGAAATCCAGCAGCATTTCTGTTTTCTACACTGAAAACTGTTGTGTTGAAATTCTAGCGAATTGTTCTGGTATGCCCTTCTACTTTGAGGACAAGACAGTTTTTAATGCCATGGCATATGACTATCCAGCCCCTGGGACTAGACTACTTTAGTTGCTGTGATCAGGTACTATCTGTTTCGTTCTGGTGCCTTCCACTGATAATGAGCTTGGCCTCGGTTTGAAATAAAACTGACAGGCAGGTAAGACTGGAGGGACCATGGAAGGCTTACATTTTCCATTTTGAAGAAAGTTTTTCTTCTTCATTTAGCTAGTGGTGTTGTATTACCTATTATTTAGTTCAGACATTCTGGGTTTTCAAATACGAGTTTGAAGCCTTCAGCAAAACTTTTGACACTGTCAGCAAGGCTTTTGATAGTGTCTCCCACGGCATCCTCACAGCCAAGCTTAAGAAGTGTGAATTGAGTGATTGGGCAGTTAGATGGGTTGGGAACTGCCTGAAGGACAGGGCTCAGAGAGTTGTAGTCAGTGGAGAAGAGTCTAGTTGGAGGCCTATGACTAGTGGTGTCCCCCAGGGGCTGGTACTGGGTCCAGCCCTATTCAATATATTCATCAGTGACCTGTACAAAGGGACAGAGTGTATCCTCAGCAAGTTTGCCAATGACACAAAACTGGGAGGAGTGGCTGACATGCCAGAAGGCTGTGTTGCCATCCAGCATGACCTGGACAAGCTGAGGAGTTGGGCATCAAGAAATTTTATGAAATTCAATAAGGACAAGTGTATTGTACTGTATCTGGAGAACAACCCCATGTATCATAGAATCATAGGATCAGAATCGTAGAGTCATAGAATCATAAAATAACATTTTGATAAGGAAGAAACCTTCAAGATCATCGAGTTCAACCTTTGCGCTAGCCCTATCAACATCGCTAAACTATGTCAGTACGGGTTGGGGACTGAACTGTTGGAGAACAGCTCTGAGGAGAAGGATCTGGAAGTCCTGGTGGACAATAGGCTGACAGTGAGCCAACAATGTGCCCTCATGGCCAAGAAAGCCAATGGCATCCTGGGATGCATTAAGAAGAGTGTGGCCAGGAGGTCAAGGGAGGTCATTTTCCTTTTCTACTCTGCCGTGATGAGGCCTCATCCAGAGTTCTGTGGCCAGTTCTGGGCTCCCCAGTTCAAGGACAAGGAACTACTGGAGAGAATTCAGTGCAGGACCACTAAGATGGTGAGGGGACTGGAGCATCAACCATATGAGGAAGGACTGAGAGAGCTGGGTCTGTTTAGCCTGGAGAATATAAGGCTGAGGAGGGATCTCATCAATGCTTATAAATATCTAAAGAGTGGGTGTCAGGAAGATGGGGCCAAATTCTTCTCAGTGGTTTCCAGTGACAGGAAAAGGGGCTATGGCCACAAACTGGAAGACAGAAGGTTCAAGCTAAACATAAGGAAATTCATCTTTACTGTAACGGCTTCAAACTGCAACAGGGTAGGTTTAGACTGGACATTAGGAAAAAATTTTCACAGAAAGAGTAGTCAAATATTGGAATAGGCTGCCCGGGGAAGTGGTTGAATCACCATCCCTGGATGTGCTTAAAGGTCATTTAGATGTGGCATTGGGGGATGTGGTTTAGGGGTGAGGTTTTAGAGTAGAGTTAGTGGTTGGACTAGACTATCCCAAGGGTCTTTTCCAACCTGAAAGACTGATTCTATGATTCTATGATGGAGCACTGGAACAGGTTGCCCGGAGAAGTTGTGGAGTCTCTGTCTTTGGAGTCTTTCAAAACCCGCTTGGGTGTGTTCTGTGTCATCTGCTCTAGGTGGGGGGGTTGGACTAGGTGATCTTCAAAGGTTCCTTCCAACCCTTAACATTGTGTGATTCTGTGAGTTATTCCAGGACCCATCTAGGCTCTAGTCTTTGTACTGTTCATACACTTGACATCATACATTTACTGGATTAAAAATTAGGGAAGGTCTGTGGAGGGTATTCATAGGTTTCCATCTATGTTAAAGCACCAGCTACGAACTTGGCTTCTATAGATTTATTCTTGACTGTACAACATTCTAATTTTGATACAGCAAAGTGTATCCTGACTCAGTGTAAGCAATGTGGTAAGGCAAATAGAGCCTTAAAATTTGCTAAACTTTTATTTCACATACTAGAATATTTTTTTAATGCTTGTGTTAACCCAGGTGACTTGGTCAGATTTTAGTGGTTTCCACAAAGTATGGCAGAACCATGCCCTGTTTCAGTAGTTTTTTAACTTGAAATTAATTTTCTCTCTGCCAGAAAAAAAGCCCAACACAGGTTTCTCCTATACAGGGGTATAACATGTAGATATGATTCTTAGTGTCATGGTTTAGTGGTGCACCTGGCATTGCTAGGCTAGTGATTGGACTCAATTGAGACATTATAGAGTTTTGGTAATTGCAGAGTTAGGCAGCATTTAAAAGCAAAATTCTCAAAATCGTAGATTGAAGCTGTGCTCTTAAATCCTGTCTAAATCCATGTTCAGCATCTACATCCATTGTGAGGCCAAGACCTTGGATGTTAAAGCCTCACAGAAAATTTCTCGGTCTTTGCTGTAAGTATAATGGGATTTTGGCCCTCAGTCTTAAAAGCATAGATCATGTTTGAAAACAGGATGCATTCTTCTCGCGAATGCTGCTTCGAAAATAAACAACAAAATAATCATTATACCTGTATATGTAAAGAAATATTACTTCAACTTTTCAATAAATTCCTGGTAAAATCTGGAAGGGGATTAAAAATATGTCTGGCTTTGACAACAATGAAAAGCATATGTTATCAGTGTTGTAGAATTACATGCAAAAATTACTAGTGGTATGCTGCATTACAGTTAGGCATTAGAATTAGTAGAATCTATGATCTAGTGTTCATGGAGAGGGAACTACCAGTAAATCAGGCACATCAGTACCTGGGAAAATTTCAACTTGCTTTATTTGGTCGAATAAAATATGTGTATGATTAACAAAGAAGCTGAGAATTATAGCAAAAGCTAATTCTAGGATTGCAGGGCGCAAGAAGTAGAGGACAGTAAATGTTGCATAATCAGCATGATTTTTTTTTGAAGAAAACTTCTTCCAGGATGTTAACAGAGGTTTTAGAAGAGACGATACTCTCGGTATTATATATGAATGGTGTTTTGGCAGGAAATCTTTGGTAAGATATATTTTAAGTGAGGGAAGTCAAAATATTTTGGAAGTGTTAAAAGAGATGAGTGCAGTAATGTATATTATAAATGAAGATGATGCAGATAGAAGAAAGAACAAAGATGAGCCAATGAGAAAACCCACAGGTTGTGTTATCCATGAGTGCTGATCAGATGAGCACAGCCTAGAACAGGTGCTAACTGGGAACATATTGGGGCAAAGATTAACTCAAGAAGGAGGATGGATACAAATGAAACCCTGAATCATGGAACAGACGATGAAAGAAAAAGTAGAAGTGAAGAATTTTCATGAATGAAGGAGAGATTGGGATGAGACAGAGCTGAAGAAAAAGAGTAGTACTACAAGGAAGGAAAGTAAGACAACAATAACAAAAAGAAAGCAGTGCTCTTCAGTTCTATGTGGAAAATAAAAAGTGAAAAATTGTTTATCTAGCTACCAGACTGGACATACGTGGAGATTAGACACTGATACACACTAATGCAGTGCAACAAAACAAAACATCACTGGGGAATGAAGTGAAACAAGGTATTACAGCGATGTTAGAAATATGGCAGAAAAGAAGTCTGAGTAAGACCCAGGACAAGAATTATTTGGGAAATGTAGGAATAAAGATACACACAATAGGTAGTTTTGCGTTATCATTGTACAACAAACTTGAGAGGTAAGTGATAACACAGGTAAAAGAGAACTTCTCTGTTTCATGTTGCTTTGGGGATGGCAATACTAAGACCTCCAGGATAGGATCCATTAAGACAAAATTTCTGAAGAAGAGAGAGAAGAGAGAGGTGTAGGTTTGGGTCTAACTAACTGTAAGTAACTTCGGCAGCCCATAAGACAGAGAAGGACTGTTTCTAATAAAGAGACCAGATATGGGAAACGGGACTGAAAAGGGTAGTAACAAGAGGCCTGATTAATCAAAGCAACCAAAAGGTTAACAATCTGAGTGTATTCATAGGTGCTTAGTTTTAAGCAGAACTTCCACTTTCTGGAGAGCTGCGTGTCAGTGGTTGTTCAGCCTGCAAGGAGCCACTGACATGGTTCTTGATGAACTGCTTGAATAAAAGGAAACCTGGTTACTGCTCAGCATGGGCTGAGTTCATGTCTGGAGAAGTTAGAGGATGGGTTGGTAGGAGAAGCATGGCCTTGAAGGGAAGGTTGTCGCCAGCATTCCTCATGTCCCCTGTACTTTTTATAAAATAAGTGATGAATGAGCCTGTCCATTTTAGGTGGAATGCTCAGTCTAGAGGGAAAGAATAATGTGCATTATACAATGCTGGAAAGAACTAGTACATAAAGTTTCAAAGTTGTTAGCAAGTTTTTTTACTGAATCTGTCAAAGTGGAGCAAAAACATTAGAGTAATGATATTGGGGGGGAAGGCAAATATAATCTTGAAAACTAGAGAGCTACCAGTTTGCCCTAAGTATAATGAAAGGCTTTTGAACAAATTTGGAATTGAAGAATAATTAAGACATAAAGATAAATGGACAATGAGATTAAACACAATTTTTTTTTTTGTGAAATCAAATCAGTCCAAATGAATTTTCCATATTTCATCTAAGAGGTACCTAATTTTCTAGAAAGAGAAAATATAGTGAATCTTATCTGCTGGGATTTCATTAGAATGTTTGAAATTTCTAGGCCAGCTGAAAAGTACATTACAAGCCAGCCTCTTATTTAATGTATATTTCTGAGTAGAGAGAAACCCAGATCAGACTTGGTTTAGATTGAGCATAGTGTTTTAAGAGTTGACTATAGGTAAAAGCCAAATTGAAATCCAATTTTTAACGAATTATTTACTCATTTGGAGTTATTACTTCTTATTCTTATTTTATTACATTAAGGAACATCATGCTAGATAATGTCAGAAACCTTATTAAATCAAGCTATATCACGTATTTTTCTTTTGTTCCTATCTAATAAGCTATTTAAGGAAACTAGAGTGGTTTCATATTAATTTTCTTGACAACATCATGTTAGCCATTGTTTATCATTTAATTATCTTTTGGACACTCACAAATTGAACCTTTAATAAATTTTCCAGTGTATTTCAAGATCTGAAACTAGGCTGATTAGATCTGTAGTTCACCGAGTCCCCTTTTTTCCTCATTAGTTTGGAGACAGAGAATTTGGTAGTCCTTTTCCAGTCCTCAAAATATTATCTGTCTTTCACGGCTTCTTAAGGATAGTAATCAGAGTTTATTCTGTCTATTTCCTTAATCATCTGAGGTTGAATAGATCTGGCAATGCCTACTTGAATACATCTATGTCAACTAAATATTCTGTAAATGTTTTTCTTAGCCTGACTTACATTCTGATTTCCTTGAAAAAATATTTTAGTTATGTCTATTAAAAATTAACTTTTTGTTGTTGTAAGGGCCAGAGCAGAGGGAGCATGGAAGTTTTTCTGTTCTTTGAATCATCTGCATTATTTTACTTTAATGTGCAACTCCAATGTGATGTGCAATTTTGTCTACAATTTGTCATATATATCCTTCATGATCCAGCTTTAAAAGCAACTGCTGTGGTGTCCTGTGGCTCTCAAAAGGTTTCAGTAGTTACCAAAAATCATGTCTTCCGAAAATCTAACCTTTTATGTCACTATTGTTTTTTATATTCTCAAATTAGTCAGTTTGTTCTACAGTTATGCTACCTGCCGAGTGTTACGTGGGTATTTGCACTTGAATTTCAGAAGTATTTCAGAAAAAAAAAATATTGTCTCTGCGACAAATACAAACAGCAGGGAAAAATTATTTGGTTTGTGCTTGTTGCTTTGTCAGTGGTGTATCTTGTTTGGAATTGTCTGGCAGGTAGTGCAGCATTTTTGATTGCTACATTAGTCTCCCTCACTCTAACATCCTCTGGTGCAGCGTGAACTGGCTGCCTTCTCCATATGAATTTGCATTTCTCTACTGTAATCAGCTCCACAAGTACTGACTACTGAGGCTAGGGTAAATTAGATCAAAAGAGGTTTTCTAAATACAATTCTTTTGATAAATGAATGCATTGCATACTCCATTTTTTCTGGCGTTCATATTGTGAGCTTTCCTGCTTTATTTTGTGAAATGTCAAATACATAATGCTTTCTAGAAATTAACCTTGGCTTTCTGCCGTGTGTTAAAATTCAGCATCATAGATCTTGATTTATCCTAGGTGACAATCATGATGGGTTTGGAGACACTGCAGAATCATGTGAAGTGTGAAGTTTCTGCAGCTGAGTGTTGTAGTTCAGTAGTTCATCATTTTCCACCGTTTCACATCCTGTAGCTGTACTATGAAACTTCTATTTTTGCATTATTTGCAAATCATACTACTCAAAAATGCAGAGGTACCCACTCCTGTGTGTCTCTCCTATCTAGATGCCTTAGCCACATCTACGACAACTGTGGAAATGCTATTTGTACTCAGATTTCTTAACAAAGATCTTTCACCAGCAGATTAAGCAGGCGGTGCTTGTAATTTACATTAATTTAGAACAGACATCTCCAAAACACAAATAATAGAATAATATCAGACTTGCAAATGTAGATCTTCAGCCTTTTTCAAATGAGATATCATTTCCTGAATATAAAAACAGAGCATATATGCAATACATTCACCAAGATGGCTGGTTTAAATCATAGTGATTTTAAGTATCATTCAAATCAACAAGCATTAATTTAAATAACGTTTATCCTTTTTCCTAAGATATTTTGTGAAATAAAGTCTGTTCTAATTAGCTGACATAATTTGATAAACATAATGAAGCTATTTGCTCAGTCAAATATGCATGTCTGCTACATATTTGTCTAAGCTGTTATAAAACTATATTTATTTATTGTGCTTTGTTGTACTTACAGTTTTATTATACTGGAAATCAATGTATAGTGAATTCATTGGATAATTTATCTTTTTAATTATTATTTGTGTGGTTACATTTGAATGGAAATTCAATTTAATTAGCACTCACTTAACAATGAACAAAGCCAGTACCCTGATGTTATTTTTTTGAGAAATAAAACTATAGAAATTGCAAAAAAATGTTCCTCAAAACAAGCTTTAATTCAAAATTAATGTATTAAATGAAGAAAGTATTAACCATCACTAGTCAATTGGTTATTTTTGTTCACCATGTTCCTCAAGTTTTTAAATTGGGTAAGTCTCATAATTTCATACCTCATCATTACTTACAAACTGAAACTGGAAAATGAGCTCTCATCATATTTCAACTCTGGATCTCATGGCTTTGCTTCAGCTCAGCATTAAGCTGTAATACTCAAATAAACTGGGATAAAAAATACTGTTGTGCATCTTCATGAAACACAACTGCTGTCAAATTAGCTTAGCAAATTCAATAGACTATAGGGTTAGTTTTTAAACCATGTCATGGTTTAACCCCAGCCAACAGCTCCCTCCCCCTGCAGTGGGATGAGGAAGAGAATTGGAAGGGTAAAGGTGAGAAAACTTGTGGGTCAAGATAAAAACAGTTTAACAGGTAAAGCAAATGCCACACATGCAAGCAAAGGAAAATGGGGAATTCATTCCCCACTTCCCACGGGCAGGCAGGTGTTCAGCCATCTCCAGAAAAGCAGGGCTCCAGCACGTGTAACAGTGACTTGGGAAGACAAACGCCATCATCCTGAATGCCCCCCCCTTCCCTCTTCTTCCCCCAGCTTTATATGTTGAGCATGACATCATATGGTGTAGAATATCCATTTGGTCAGTTGGGGTTATCTGTCCTGTCTGTGTCCCCTCCCAAACCCTTGTGTAGCGCCAGCCCACTCGCTGGTGGTGGGTGAAGAGCAGACTCTGGGTAAACCCTGTTCAGCAGAGGTGGAAACATCCCTGTGTTATCAACACTGTTTCCAGCACAAACCCAGAACACAGCCCCATACTAACTACTATGAAGAAAATTAACTTTAATGACACTAAAACCGGTACCAAACAATGAACCCTACCTCTTTGTGCTCTGATTTTGTTTAAACTATGATGGAAAGCTTGCACTACTTGATTAAATGTAAATAACATTAAGAGGCCATTAAAGAGTCAGAATTCAAATTATATTTTCTTTTAAATTAAAAAATACTTCATTCATACTTGAAAATATACATCTTATAAAATGACTGTAGTGATTGAATATACAACTGTAGGTACATATTTTGCTTTGTGTACCTGTGTAAGTAATCACTTGCTATTTGTGCTTTTACAGTACAATTTAAAAGTTATTCTATTCAAAGCTACTACATTGATGAAAAGCAGCCTCTCCACTGGATTTGCATAATCAGCTGACAGTATTTTAGGAATTTTACCAGAATTCCAAATGACCGAAGAAAAACCCTGGTGTTCATTTTGCATTATGTAGGCTACTTTATCTCACAGAAACCATTGAAAAGGGAATGTGGGACCTTGCAATAAAGATCTAAAGTGACTGGTTGAACATGAAGGTACAACAGCAGCACCTGATCTAGTCATGGAAAACAAGGGAGAGGATCAGTTGTAGTAAAGGGGAGGGCAAGACAGCTGCTTGTTTGTGGAAGAATGGACAGTCATGGGGGATAGAGCTGTAATTAGGAAAAGAAATTGAGATTCACAACCAAAAGGACAAAAGAAGTAGCAATGGGAAGAGGTAGAAAGGGAATGTATGTGTTGGTGGTTAGAAGATGGAAAGGAGATTTTACAGTAGGCAGTAGCCTTCATCTGTGAAATTGGTCGAGTATGGGACAGTCTTGCAAAATTATAGATATGTTCAGGTAAGAAAAATAGTTCTCATATTCCACACATGGGCATCTGCGGTAGAAGACATCTCACCTATATTCAAGATGACTACAGTGTAGTTTTCTGTATCTGTGATAGTCATCTAGACTCCTTTCAGGGCCACTGGAAGCAACCAGGCATTTTGGTTACAACCCATCCTGTTCACGTCTAAAATGATCATCTGTGTAGCATGTTGAACATATTTTTCTGGTGATGGCAAAAGTTGCCCAGGCAACTAGCTCAGGTATAGGACTGTAAACATCTGAAGTTAAACAAAATGGATCTCAAATTCTATTAATAAGACTTACAACTGGTAGGGATTCCAAAATCTATTCAGCAAAAGTGTCCAATCCCTTATATAATTGTTTAAACCTCAGTGGCACAAGTGAAGTGCTGTTGAACTGAAGGATATCTTAAATGCCTGCTGAGTTCTCAAGTGCTTAATTTCAGGTATACAACTTTGAAAACATTCTCTCACTGGTTGCTACAACACAGGTCCAAGTGTATTGCATTCTGCTTCTAGAGTCTCATTACCTTCTTTGCACAGAACCATCTTACCTTTCCACTTTTTCTTGACTTTTTTGTTTTCGTTAGAATAATAAAAACTTGCTCACTGACAAATGAGCCAACCTTGTCTCGAGCCATTATGAATGGCTTTGTGTAATGTTTCACAATCTAGGAGTGCAAAGTCTGTTAAGGTGCAAGCAGTTTTTGTGGAACTGTATATATTTCTTGTACCATTTGTGCGGCGTTGTAGATAAATACTTGCAATTGGACCAAACACCTTTATTCTGTCATGAATACTGTTGTCATCTCATTGACGTCAGAGTAGGAATGATCTTTTTCAAACCATAAGAACATATGTCTTATAATTTCTGTTCTTGCAAATGGTCCTTCTAGATCACTGATTCCAACAGTGGACATAAAGTGACCTCTGAGAAAGAGTAAGGAAAGAATCAGCTGTATGAGAACAAGATTCTTCCTAATATTTTACTCTCATTGGACTTCCTGAGCCTGTTGATCTGTCTATTAATCCTGCGTGAGATATCTCTTCTAGAATTTCATACAGTCTCCCCTTAGACAACTAATCATTCTCTGTGTAGCACAGCCTTTGGCAACTAGTAATACAGCTCTGCTGTCCATTGCATGAAGAACTAGCTCGTCTTGTTTTTAAAATGCTCCCACCCATTTTATGGCCTCTAGTTTTATTATTGATGTTTAGCATTGATGAAGACTGATTGTTTTTTATTGATTTACTGTTGAATAGTCCATCCCTCTCTTTTCCATTATAACCATGATTTTGTAGATCTCTCACACCTCTCACAACATATATTTTTCAAACAGAAGGGTGTGGTGGAGTGAGCTGTGGATTTATACATCAGTAAAGAAGTGTTTTCTTCTTCATTCTCTGTTGCTTATCTGACATCTTCTTAACATGCACTGTGTTTTAATTTTTTTTTTTAAACTCTTGCTTAACCCAGAGTTAGTATTTTTGTAGAACTAGCTGTCACACCCCCAGTTATCACTCCCAAGAAGTAAAAGCTGGATCACGATAAACCACTTTGTCTAAAGCTACAACTGGTTTTCTACATGAGTATCACTGTACATTTGTCTACACTAAATTTCATCTGACATTTTATTGCCTGATCAGTCTTGTCAGTTCTTCTGCAACACTTCACTGTTGGCTGTCATTTTACTACCTTTAATAACCTTCTACTATCAGCAAACCTTATTATCGATTACTCTCTTTTCTAGGTAATTTATGAATATATTAATCAGCATAGTTCCCAGAACAGATCCTTACAGAATCTGCTTCTGACATCCCTGATGTGTAGGAACTGTTTTCTTACTCCCTTTCTCATTTTTCTATATTTTATCAAATATTTTATACACACCAGGATCTTCTCTCTTAACCCATTCCTTCTCAGTTTCTTTGGAAATCAATGTAGATTAAATCAATCAAATTATTATTCACATAACTGTTGGCTCCTTCAGAATACTCTAAAACACTTGTAAAGCAGGATTTCCCTTTAAATCACCTTAAATTCTGTCGTACTGACTTTTTAACAAGACACTATCTATCCACAGGTCCACTAATGGATCTTTTATGTGTAGTTATACCACAGTCTTTCCCAAAGTTATTTTGGGTTCAAACAGATTTTCTGTGGACATCCTTGCCCCTTTTCTCCTTGCCCCTTTTCTCCTTGCTTTCATGTAAGAATGCCCTCAGTTTCTTCTAAAGTGAATACCCATGCAGAGGATTCATCTGCGTTCTTCAATGGTCTTGTCTTTCCTGAAATCTCCTTTATACTTTGGGCTCCAGCAGATTTCTTCTTTGAAATATCATCCCAAACACTGGAACTCCCCTCCATTTTATTTTAAAAGCTCCCTCATAGTCTACTTGATTTTAAATGCCAGCTGTTTTACTCCCTTATGATTTGTCTCTCCTGTTCGACCGCCTCTATTCACAATGAACCTGGAGTCATTTCCTCTTTCCATCATATTTTCACCAAGCAATTTCCTCGCCATTGTCTTGTCCTGTTGGGGTTGTAGGTTATTCAGGTTCCTCGTGATGTCTTTTGCATTTGTGATAAGCAAAAAGGAAGTGGTTATATCACAATCTTCAAGGTAAACAAAGACACCTATCTTTTTTCCTTGATGATTACATCTACTCCTATCAGATTTTCCTCTCCTCTGATTTCAGAGGAACATCCTCAGTGTTGGATGCTACACTGATATCTAATGGAGAAAATCTGTCACTGGGATCTTTTTTTTTTTTTTTCCTTTTTTTTTTACCTTTTCCAGCTTCTTTGGTATTGCTGAATCTCTCTTTAATGAACAGCTCCACCTCTCAGTTTCCTTTTTAGGACTTATGCCTCTTTGAAGATTAGATGGCTCCAACATGTCACTGAATGTGCTGTTGATTAATTTTCCTCAGTTTTTCTGATTCAGCCTTCCAGGTCTCATTGGTTCAAGTTCTCTCTCTAAAGCTTTCATGTTGCTGATAGCATTGCTGTGTGCCCACTTTACCACAGGGAAGATATTCATCATTTGGCGTGTCATAGAGTTAACTGGAAAACTGTTTCCTGTTTGGCTGAGCTTCACCATCATTTCTTCTCCATACGAATGCAAAGATGACTTCCAAAGTTGTTCTATATGTCCATATCATCTAACTCACCTCACTTTGTGTTGTATTTCTTTCATACAAATGCTAAAAAGCATGAACCAATATTGCAACAGTAGTAAATATATGAATACCCGTTGTAGTAAATACTACCTGCTGTCGTACATATATGAACACCTGAACAAGAATCTCTAAGAGCAGCAGCAGTGATACCCTTCCTCACTGCATATTTAAAGGTTGTTCCACGTGTTGCTTTTGCAGGCACAGGTACAAATGCATAAACTCCGTTTCTAATCAAACAACCTTCCTAACAGCTGGTTTGTGTGAGTTTTCACGGAATCATGGAATTGCTGAGGTTGAAAGGGGCCTGTGGGAGTCATCTTGTCCAAACCCCTGCTCGAGCCAGCAGCCTGCCTAGAGCCAGCTGCCTGGGATCTTGTCCATACAGCTTTTGAACATTTCTAACGAAGGAAACTCCCTAACCTCGATAGCTGACCTGTTCTACCTGGAGTTTCTCCCAGAGTTTTCTGCCTACAGTTCTTTCTTGATAATCTGATCTATAATTTATGTTCTTTTTGTTTCTAAGTGAAGAATATTCCTTAAGATGTCAGCATGTTACTGTTACAATGGAAATAAAAATGAAAGAGAGGTGGAGGTCTAGCCAGTGCCCTTCACGCCCTATAGTAATCAGAAAGCCTGCAGACCAGAACTATCTTGTACTAGATTGGCTTCAAGCAGGTATGCAACTCTGAGCATCTGCGCTGCTGTGCCTTTAGCTCATCATGTCTGGTTTGGTACCTGCAGTGTCAACTGGGAGAAAAGAGCAGAAGGTGAATGAGGACGCTGCCTAACTGCATGGGTATTAGGTAATATATGACAACACATCCCACAGAGCACATGGGCTTTCTGCAATAACTTGACATCTGTTGCAAGAAGCATCAGATTTCCAAAAAGTATTCATGAAAACTTCTTTACTTTCCTGGGCAGGACACAGAAGACTAATATACAATTAGGAAGCAGCTATGCAATTTTCAGCTATACAATTTTGGACCGCTGTCCTTTGTTAAGTGGCAAAGTGCTTCCCGAAGTGAGAGATAGCCCGACACAGTGGCACACACTTCCCTGCATGTGCGTTGGCAGGGAAGGTTTATACCGAAAGACTTATTTTCTAGAGTGCATGTTAGTTGCCAAAAGCTCTGTTAAAAGAATGGTTCACTGAACAAATCAGGTTAAAAATGTGTGTGTGATTTGTCAAAATTATAAACTGTGGGGGTGATACTCAGCTGACTCTGTGTAGCTGTCTATTGTAGAAGGCTCCATTTGATCTAGTTGCTCCTGGCTCCCTTTGCAGCCAATAGAGAGAAATAGGCACTTTTAGATCATGACTCATCTACACTTAAAGTAGATGCCATTTATGCCCTAATACAGAAATGCCTGTAATTCGCTATAAGAATTGAGTTTGACTGCTTTAGACATGTAAAGTTGGGTGAGATGATTCCCACCCTAAGGCACTGTTGTTCAAAATGACTGTTCCCACAATACAGTCACAAATAGGAGATGTGTAATTCAACAGAGAAAATGTGTGATAGATACTTCCTCTATTAGGGCTGCAAAGCTATAGAAGTTAGGAAGCACGTGTCATTTGTTAAAGGAGGTCAGTTAATGACTAACCAGCAAGAAACAAATAACCAAGCAAAGATCTGTAAGATTATATTGAATATACAATATGACGGAAACCGTGCTGGGTAATATGTGTTACTTTTACTTGACAGTTCACTGCAGTGCAGCAATACTAATACAGCCGAATTCCTCTTGCTTTGAACTATTTTCTGTTCTTACAGCACTCTTACACACATGTAACTGTGTGGTTTTCAGTGAAATTACTCCTCGTTTAGGCAGTGTACATGACAATGGCATTAGTCTGCTGTTGCAATTTGTTTCTGTTCAATCTGTTTCCTCTTAGTTAAAAAGTTTTCTTGTCAGTTCCTGCAATGCAGTTTTGTGCTGTGTTTTTCAAAGTGATTTCTGCATTAGTATTTCTGATGAAATGCCACTTATACTTCGTTTTATTACCGAAAACATGCATTCCCCTTTTGATCTCCTAAATATCTTCTAATGTTTAAAAACCTCACACTTTGCTTTTGAATCTTTATCTACTTTCCTTCTCTGCTGCTCTGCAAGGCTGGGCTCTGCAGATGCTATGGAGGCTCAGATATTATGGTAATAAGCATGATAGGTACATTAGGCTCCAAGAAGGACTTCAGGGTCATCACAGATAATTACCTTAACGTGAGTTGTCTGCAGTGCTGTTCTAAAAGGGATAATGTGAACTTAAGAATTACATTAAGGGCAAGGTATATCAAACAGAGTTAGGAAAATAATGTGAGGTTTGCATGTGCGTTCATCTTTGCCTGAAGCCTTGCTTATGGTGCACAGCTGAAGGCAGATCATCTGCACAGCTCTGTCAGTGCTCCAGCGAGTTGCAGGGAAACCGTGTCCTTAGATGTGCTGTGAGTATCAAACAATCACACTTTCATGCTCAAGGTGGTTATTGTTGTTATGTATTGTCTCTGGAAGAACATTTTCCCTTGGGTTGGACAGAATAGTTTGGACTGTGGCTTGGAATTCTGTCTTTTTTCTTTTTCTTTTTTTTTTTTTTTTAATTAATTTGGCTTTTGCAGTATGAGGTAAGACATATTCAGTCATATTTCATCTGCTGTGTCCTGACTCTAAACAGCTCTCTGATGGTACATCACCTTTTTCCTCTCCACTTATTCTCACTTAGAGGACTGAAAGTCTGGGATCTTGCAATCCATACAATGTGTCTGGAAGAGCTGAGTTTCAAGTGATAATGGCCAGTCAGCCCAAATGGCCTCGTTGTTCCTTCTCTTCTTCATGGATGTGTCCATCAGGGAGGCAGGTTTGCTCTACATCATGTGCTGTAGTTTTAGTCACGTCGTGGCAATTATAGTGTATATCTTGTGCTTTTTGATAGATTGTACAAGCAACCTGGGAAGAAGGGCTGTGCAGCAGGGACCCAGCCAGTTTCTAGGGAAGATTTACATTTAGCCTACTACCTGTAGTGTGTAAATTACATGAATATCTCTTAGGAGAGGATCTGTAAGAGCCTGACCTGTTTGTGTGAGGATGTGATAAGTAAAATGATGTCTCCAAGTAATCTGATGGAAGATTCTTTAATTTCTGCCACTAATATATGTGCTCACCAAAAGGCTTAATATCATGCCTGCAATTCTGAATACAGGCAGCACCAGAAGAAGCACAGGAGTTCAAGAAACCATGTTTGAATTTATTATGCAAGGTTGGATGATTCACATTCACCCAACTATACTTTAGCTAAACTATCATCTGAAAAACAGTTTTACACTTATGTTGTCTCTAATTAAATCCTCAGTATTTGCTGCTTTAATACAGAGAGGATGAGTACGATATTAATTTCGGAGAACAGAGCACTGATTTAATGAGATCCATGAAATCAATCAAAATCCGTCCTCAAGTTTCCCAAGATTATCAATCAAGGACAGAGAGAAACAGAAGGAGCATTCCGAGCCCCTGGTGTAAAAGCTTTCAGAAATTGTATGATATTTATTTGAACTTATGTCTGAACTTTCTTGAAAGTAATTCGATGATAGAGGAAAGTGTATTAAGCTTGCAAATATGGGCTAGAGAGAGAATCTGCCTAGTTTGTGACCTCCAAGATTAACACTATAGCATTATCATGAGATCACAGGATAGGAAAAAATCAGATAAATGTTTTAAATGGCAAGTCATGTCAGACTAACACCAAGGACTTTAACAAATGGAACTTTCTTGTTAACAAACTGACATTATTGTATTCAAAGGTCAGCTGACAAAAGGATATGACTCCCAGGCAGTCTCTCACCAGCTGAGAGCAGCATCTCCCTGGGGAGAGACTGACCTTTTCCGGGGGAGGAGTTATCAAGGCTGATAAAAGTCATTCATTTCCAGAAGAAATACAACAATAATTATGCATTGAGTAGATTTCTAATAGCTGCATAGTTCTTCTGTGGTATAAGAGACACTACAGAGTTCGTTGGTTATCCTCTTCTGCATGTTTTCTCTGGTGGCTGCATGCTGGTGGGTGCACTGATGGTATGGAAGTGGCTTGCTGGAGCTCAGATGAGAACTGCGCAGGCCACAGAAGCTGGCCAATGAGCCCTCCCCGTCTAGCACTGCCATTTCAGGAGTTTTTGAAGATGACTTTATTCCCATCTGTTTACAATGGATTTTCTTGCAGCTTCCTTGACTTCAGTAAATTAAACTGATTCTGCACCAGCTGAGAACTGAGACTCGTTGCCTTGAAATAACATTAAGGTGAAATTCTCTTTTGCAGCCTCCATTTGGGCAGATGTGTTAATAAGAGTTTTAACTGCATAACTGCAAGTTTCTCACACTAAATAGCTTCTTGGATGCCATGCTAACCCTGACACAGCTAAAGGCAGATATCCTGGACATCCACAGAAAACTGCCAGAGATCCAACTTATGTTCAGTCATTCCTGTACCTGCATGCACATTGATCACAAGTACCAAGTAACTACATCTGACAAAAGGGTAAAACAGAGCAGAAGCCAAAGAAGCGATCAGGTCACTCACATAGTTCATTACAGATATATCCTCACTTCAGAAGTGCATTTGGTTTAGGTCTCCTATTTGTCAAAGATGATACTTGCACAAATTATCAATATCTCATATAGCAGAGCTCAGTAAATACTGTAACAATGAACTTGCTTTCTGAAACTTGCTTTTTGAACTATGTTCAGAACAAGATGTGGAAGAATGCTGGGAAATGTTCTAAAACTAGATTTTAAAAGTGTGACATCGTTTGTATTTTCTCAATGCTTTTTCAGCAAGGGAGCTGCAGTACAGAATTACAGACCACACTGGGCTGCACTGCATTATCATTATGGAGAAACTCCCATCATTCTCAGGGTATGTGTTCTGGTTCAGCTGTAAATTATTGGAGTTGATGCTGGAATCACTTGTGGGAAATTCTGTAACCTGAACTATGCAAGAAGGCATAAATGATTATAATAATCTTTTTTAGGCCTTCAAATTTATGAATCTATGTTCATTGCAGATTGCTTTTTCTCTGCCAGGGATACATATTTTATTCTGTAATTCTGCAGGGGAAAGCAGCACTGCAGTGAGATTTTATCCTGCTTCCTACCTACTGAAGTCCAATTCTTCCGACAGTTAAATGAAAACAGAGTTGAAATCCACTGAGATATGTGTGAGACAAAATAATCCCTGTGGTAATAAAATAAGGTCCTTTGTGTTTAAAAGAACCTGCAATTTCACTATTTAAATTATCAAATTAAGATGTACACTGAGACACCAAACTCGAGAGGTGTCCTCCATGTACATCTATCACAAACTCATCACCTATGTATTGGCTCTGCTGCGGAGACTAGAGACCCTCAATTTCCTGTGTGAGCAATTGGTGAGCTTCTGTTCTGTCTGATAAATGATGCTGCCTGTGTTTAGGCACTCCTATCATTAGACATCGTCTCTGGCCAATCCCATATCCCTAATTCTAAAGCAGGATCCTTCCTCTGTGGCAGGCCTACCACATGAGAGAGACCTCCTTGTTCTTTAATTTCATGTTTTTGTTGCAAATGTTCTACTACAGCATAATTTTTGTATTTGAATTTGTAACTGCAGTGGGCACGCTCTAGAACATTTTGGACATCTTGCTTGTGTTGATGACAATATCAATCTGAAAATTATGTTAAATAGGGGCCTACTATGCAGGAAAAAGGATCTACTTACAAAAACGGTCACAAAACATTTGCATGTTTTACAGGCTACAGGCATACATTGGTGCACTTGTGTAGCTCATTCCTATGCTGGTCTGCCATCCCCTTCGCTGGTGAAGAATACAGTTCAGCCTGTAAGTGAGGCTGCATTTATTCTCATCGTTGTTGAACACAGAGGATTTTATATGAAGGTATCTGCAACATCATTATCCAGTGGTGCTTGCTGCATAACATGGGTTGCGTAACTGTCCTTGACATCTGACTGGACTTCTCACATTCGCAATTTTGAACTTTCAGGAAAGCAATGGAAGATCAGTTTACTGTCATTCTTCTTCTCTTGTACTCACCTACTTAGAAACAATCCACCTAAGTTGTTGCTGCAGAAGGTGTCTTCCAAACCTCCATGACTTCAGGTGAGGCAGATTGAGGAGATAATTGCAAGCAAAAATAAGTGTGTGCACCTCTGCTACTAAAGTGAATACAAAATTTACCATTTATTTCAATAGACAGAGAAATTCACTCCTAGATTCTTTTTACATGTTTTAACAGAACTGACTCATCTATCTCTTTTTATGCATTGCAGCTGTATCGGTGCTTCAAATGTCACAATTATTTTTAAACAAATAGTATAGAAATGTTGCTCCAGAAACCTGTATGCTTCATATATGGTAACTGGGAATCACTACTAATGTTGATGCTTTCACAGCCCATGGCAAGCCCCTAATGTGTATATATCTACTTTTAGATATACAAGGACAAAATAAGTCTATCATCCGTATGTTCTTTTTAGCAATCTAGGAAGCCTGTATGAAATTGCATATTTAAAAATTCATAATTTTTCAAGATGTTGGTATCCTTGTTTTATATAACTCGGTAAAAGCTAGAGAAAAGCCAAGAAAAACTTTATATTTAAGGTTTTTTTTCTTGTTGTAGAGACCATTCTACTAAGTTACATCAGCAAGCTGTGCCTACATATTCAAATATTTGCAGTAAGTTCAAGTGATTTTTCTTACAGATCTAAAAATGCTTCTCTGGGTTGAGATCAAATTAGGGCACAATTTCAGAAAATGGGATTTTTCAGCTTAGAATTGTGAGCACTTAAAAATAGGGATGATTCACAAAACAAGGGATCTTTCATACCTAGCTACAGTTATTGCTATTACTTTCTTTAGAAACACGTACTCATTTTCTCTAGCTATTGAAAACATAAAGCTGTATGTGTAGAAAGAATTCCCCCTGCCTGGGAAAGGAAATCTTTTCAGTTGAGTTCCTAATTGGCTTCACTTGTGCAACCTGAATATTTTGACAAGGGCATGTGTTCTTTCTGTTCTGTTCTGCTCTATTCTATTCTACCCTGCCCTACTCTACTCTACTTTACTTTGTCTCCACCATCATCATTCATGAATGACTTAGTCTGGAAATTATTAAATGCTAAAACAAGAAACAAAAGAATTTTTTTCCCATTTCCTCTGCTAGACTCCTGAGCTTGGTTTTGACTTGAACAGATGCCTCCAGAGTAACTGCAAATTGCTCAGTAGCCACAATTCATGCTTTGAGAATGTAAACGGTACTGCAGACCAGTTGGGAATTTCATATTCTCCTATACCGGAAAACATGCATTAATCAATTTTATTGATATAAAAATATCAGAAGTCAATTTCATTTCTTACTTTAGTATCTGTTTGGACTTTTAGAATTGAGTAAATCACTGTGGTGAGGAATGGCTCCATTTGGATTAGAATCCTTCCCTGACACAAGTTATCTACTTATCAGGTTCTTTGAAACATCAAGGACATGTATCAGCAACACATTTTCCTCTTTCTCATTTACAACTCTAAATAACCACTGTTGCAGAGAGATATAGTTCTTGTCGTGCTCAGAGAAAATATATTAACTGTTCCTAAGTCTGAGAGACAAGACTTCTATAATGTGTGTAAAGGTGAGTCTTACCCAGATTATACTCTTCTCCTAAATTTGATTAAGTTGGCACTCAGCTCTTTTTTGAATATGTATTTAATTACTTCAGTTACTGGGCTGCAGTTGAGTAATCATGCTTGTTAGAGCATTTAGTGATTTCTTGCAAGGTTGTATTGGTTTCACAATTTAAGCAAGGGCAGGTGCAGGATTGCTTTAGATTACTTGAGGTTAGGAAGACACTGATTTGCATAGTTTCAGGGCAGTTGGAATCCTCTGGGAAGTGAAAGCAATTTTCTTTTATTTACTCTCGGTTCTACAGTTTCTTCTGTCACTTATTGTGACTGCGTCAGCTTCTTCAGACTGGTCAGTTCTAGTGTTTATGTCATGATGTTGCACCAGAACTACACAGATAGATAGATTTCACCTGAGCTCTGGAAATGAACCTCTTCTTCTGTCAGAAAGCAGTGAACAAATCTTCTTTTGTTTCTTCAGAAAAAGAAAAAAATAAATCTTATTTTCTGCCAGCATTTTCTATCTATTCTTGTCCCTTATTTGCCCAAATGTTCTTCACATTCACCACACTTACCCCATCCAACAGAAACAACCTGCCTCTCATAACTTTTTGCCATTGCTCCCACTTTCACTGTATCTGTATCCTGATTTAGTAGATATTTATCCAGGTAACAAGGTCACAACCTTACATAGTATTATTATGTTTCTTGGACACTGGTGGTCTTGCAAGTCTCTGCTCCCTAAAGGTTCCCCTTACTCCTCCACCAATTATCTGTGAAGTCTTGTCTGTTTCTCATATACCTCCTCCTTATCGTTTTTTAAAAACAAGCTATTCCTCACTGTGCTGTTACTTTTGTCAGCTTCTTACATTGTTACTTGTCAAACCTGATATTTTTCTCATATCTTGTCCAGCAGTTTCTCACGTCCTGCTCAGTTAGCTTAACTTCAGACCAGCACCTAGTCAGCATCCCCATCACCTGCCTGCAACCCTAACACCCTTCTGCAGGTCGTGCCCCAAGGAGATGCCTCCTTGTGTGTCCATGCAACCAAGCCTAAGAAGGCTTCCCGTGGCACCCACAACACAGATTGCACACATCGGGGCATGTGCCTGACTCCAAGCACAATAAATGAGAGTGGTGAGATTAGCTCGAGAAGTGCACTCCTGATCTGAACTAAATGTTAATGCAGGCACACTAGCATCGTAATAACAAGTAAGCTGAATAATCTACCTCTGCACCTGGTCCTTCCTTGAATACAGGCAGTGAGAACTACACATAGAATATAAGGGATTAGAACAAGATGATCTTCAAGGTTCCCTCCAACCCAAACTATTCTATGATTCTACAATTTCACTTAATGTTTCACCTTATAATGGCATCAGGGTTATATTACTTTTCCCCAAGACATAGCATTTATGTCCCAGGACTGGGACTACTCTTGTGGTCAGAAAGCACGTTGTACCCAAGATTGGTTGGGCAGCCCAGATACTTCTCTTCTTCTTTACTGTAGAGATGGGCCTCATTAGACACAGCTGAGCACCCACATCAAATATTAGGACTTAAAGAGGGAGAGGTGTGGTGCAGGTGTTTTTGCTGATCTACAAAAGGAAGCTGTGCAGAGAATGATAAAATGAACACACCTGAGTAAGTGCCAAGAGGAATTAGCAGCAATAGGTTATCAATAATTAACTTGGGGTGCTCAGACTTGTGCTTTTCTAAACTACGTGTGTAGTAATCAGAACAGATATATGTCAGAAGCCCTAGGGCACGGCAAGGGTGTGGAAGAGCTATACAGCCAAGTCACCGGTGTGCAATACTGTGCTGTATCAGCTTCTTGCATTCAACAGGAGCCAGTACTCTGTGTCCTAGGGCTTTCTGCAGCTTCTGAGTGGAGTTCTCCAATTGCTTGGCCAACGATGTGCCAGTGTGAGGCTTTTGGCTAAGCTCCCTATAAAGAGGAAAATCAAGTACCAGTTCTGATCGTAACTTAGAAACTAAGAGGCCAGAATCCTTGTCTGTTGGAAAAAGAAAAAAAGAGGGGGAAGAGGGGTGGGAGAACCAGTTTTTATCATCTACAAGTCTTACATTCTTTATCTTTTCTGTCTACTAATTTACATTGTAAATATGTGTTTATTGACCCTAAATGCATTGTGCTATATGTTGTATTCTTGAACTTCATCCCATTTCTACTATTCATGACTCATGGCTGTCTTGCTCTTTCCCTATGATATCTCAGTCCTTCTCTGTGTTGGCCATGCCCCATTTCAGCAGCATAACACTATACTTACTGCTTAGGTTATTGGAAAATATCAATGATAGAGAACGATAACCTCTGTCCAGATTGGTATTTCTTTCTAGAACAGGTGTTATTTTCCATAAGTCATTTCCTTTTGACATCAGAATTCATTTACTAATTCCAGTACAGTCAGGCTTTACCAACTGTTTTCTGTAAAGCACCATATTTAATTACCGGATAGTAAACCGACCTGCTATATTAAAATTTTACTATAAAAATAGCTTCTTAGGGGGATATCAGACAGGCCTCAGACAATCTGGTGTTTAGTTAACATAGATTCTATTTTATACCATTTTTGATTTATCTGCATGTTTTCAATTATTTGCTCTTAAAAAAATTTGTTCAAGTCTTGCATAATATTAAGGTCAGAAAAAGTGATTTTTGTAGCTATTGATATCTCTTTTTCCTGTGGTATATGGTTTCTATTTTTGTTCTTCATGAAGATGCACTTCTGGCATTTACATTTTCTCAAAAATATTTTATGCTTTATCATTAATTTTGCCCAGATTCTTTTCATTTATTGTGCAGTGGAGATTTCCCAGTCCTCGTAAAATGCTAAACCTTTTTACTTCCACTCAGATGAAAAAATTGCCGTCCTGCTCTTACTTAGATTTTCAATGACTTTTTCAGCATTTATTTGACATATCTGTTCTAGTTCAATACTATTTTAAAAATCTATTCTTTTTCTTATACTACACCATATTTCTTTTCTTCCCGTCTGTATATTTATGTGGATAAAACCCATTCCCTGAGCATTTCCTTAGACAAGTCTCATTTTATCAAAGTATCGCTTTATTTCTAACACCTTAAGTATAGAATCATAGTGCTGAAAGAGACCTCAATAGGTCATTTAGTTCATCTTCCTATCCCAAATCAAGAGCACTGCAAGGTTGTCAAAACCATTCTTAAAGATCTACAGTTACAGAAGTTATCCTATCTCCTTGAATCCAGTAATTCAGTATAATTTTTATCAAAATACTTAGTTCTGTTTAATTTTATTATTTCTTATTTGAATTTAGGCTGGTTGCCGCTTTCATTTTTACCGATAACATGAATAATAGATTGTTTCCTTCCTCTTTGCAGCAATCTTTTACGATTTAGAGTAATTATTGAGACGCCTCACAGCTGTCTCTTCCTCTGCCTGGCCAGTCCCTTTTATTTTTCCCACAGTGAACTTATGTGCATGACTACAGATTTGTCTCATTACTTTTCTCCAGACCTTGCCCAGTTGATTCTTACTATGGTTGAGGCCAAGAATATCCATCAGCTGAGGCTTCTGGGGTCTTATTTCAAGTACTTTGCAGGCTGTCTTCCCATTCATAGGTCTGCCCGACCAACCTAGTGGCTCTCTGTGATGGAGTGACTACATCAGTGGACAAGGGAAGATATCAACTATCTGGACTTCTGGAAGGCCTTTGACATGGTCACCAAAAATATTCTTCTCTCTACATTGGAGTGATACAGATGTGATAGGTGGACTGTTCAGTGGATAAGTTGATCGTTTTTGTGGCCTCCTCTGGACCCGGTCTCACAGGTGTATGTCTTTCCTGTGCTGAGGACTCCAGACCTGGGCACAGTACTCCAGATGAGGTCTCACCAGAGCAGAGTAGAGGGCTAGAACCACTTCTCTCAATCTACTGGCCATGCTTTTTTTGATGCATCCCAGGATGTGATTGCCTTCTGGGCTTATGGCTATTGGCACGCTTATTAATGTATTTTTAACATTGGTTTTAACACCTTAAGGTAAAAATGCAGGTCAAAGATTTATTCTTTTTTAAATGAGGCCAAATTAATTTCATTTATCTTGCTTTATGTAGCGAGTTCATCCTACAATTTTCTAGGAACCTATCACCAGGCTGCTACAGTTGAACTTGTGAAAGTCGTCCTTCGTGAATGCTAGCATCCTGGCTGGGCTGTGAGTGAGCATCGCTGACTCATGTCCAGCTTTTTATCCACCAGTACCTCAGATTCCTTCTCTGTAGGGCTGCTATCTATCACTTCATCTCCCAGCCTATATTGTTAAGGAGGATTGCCCCAATCCAGGTGCAGGACCTTGTATTTGGCCTTGCTGAACCTCATGAGGTTCATATGGGCCCATTTCTCCAGCTTGTACAGGTGCCTCTGGAGGACATGCTCTGGAAGACAATCTTACCACTCAGCGTGGTGTCATCTGCAAACTTGCTGAGGGTGCACTCAATCCCACTGTCCATGTTGTTGATGAAGGTATTGAAGAGCAGTTGTCCCAACAGGGACCCCTGAGGGATACCACTAGTCACCTATCTCCATCTGGACATCAAGCCATTGACCAATACTGGAACACCTCACTGCAAGGACAAGCGGAGAGGGTTGGCGTTCTTCAGCCTGAAGAAGAGAAGGCTCCAGGGAGATCTTATAGCAGCCTGTTTACAAGAATGTGTAGCGAGAGGATGGGGGGCAATGGTTTTAAACTAGAGCAGGGTAGTTTTAGATTAGACTTTAGGAAGAAGATCTTTACTATGAGAGTGGTGGAACACTGGAACAGGTTGCCCAGAGGGATGGTAGAGGCCTCATCCCTTGAATGTCTTCTGGCTTGATGGGGCTCTAAGCAACCTGATCTAAAGATGTCCCTGCTCACTGCAAGGGGGTCGGACCAGATAATCTTTAAAGGTCCCTTTCAACCCAACATATTTTATGATTCTATGATTCATCAGTTTGAAAGAGCAACACTTGATTCATTCAAGTTCAGTTTGTAAACCTCTCTAGGCCATGTACCCCTGCAGAACTAATCCTTAATTAGTTGTCCTCTTCCTGTATTTTTGTAGCTGTTTACTCCTGCTGTATATTCAGTGTCTTGCTCTTGTTACTGTTTTGTAGTACATCCTTATGCTGTCCGTCTGCTATCTTCGGGTAATCTCCTGAATTATCAAGATTGTTTGAATTCTAGGTGAATACACTTGCAGTTCCATCCTGAATGACATCATTAGCAAATATAAGAAATATGCTTAATTCCATCATTCAAGTAATTCTTGAAAATATCTATTAGTTGCAGTTCACGATAGACTTTTTCAGAACCCCATGCAATAAACCCTTTCATTTGCACAATGAACCTTTGATAACTGCTCTCCCAATCATTTGTTTCAGTAAAACATTTTTCTATTTTTGTAGGCTCTGTTAGATGTGGAATCCTTTCCTGCAGAATTTTCTCCTGGAGAGTCTTAGCACTTTTTATTTGGAACTGCTCCAGGTGGAATTATCTGAATTCTTTCTTTGTAACTAAGTTTATGTTTTGGGTTTGTTTGTTGTTTTTTTAAAAAAATATTTAACTTTTATTTTTTTTTAATGGAACTACAATTTCTTATACTTTTGTACTGTGTTCCATTAGAGAATTAGCCAAGACCTTTTTTTTCCTCTAAGCATCATGGGATACATTAATTCAAATAAAACAAAGACATGAGTCATACCTGGGAGAACCCCAGAAAAACGGTAAATACCAATTTAAAGACGACAGCAAATGGCAGTAGAAGCAAAGCATACAGGCAATTAATTTCCTTACACACTTGTTAAAATAAGTTGATTATTCTTATATGTGCAAATCCATATTTGCAAAAATTACTTGCCATCATCTACATCTTGTGAAGATTATTTCTTGCATTTTATTTGATGTTAACAAACATCATTGGTGATTTCTAGAAGATGTAGCGATGAACAGGAAATATAATTTCTTTTGTTATCAATTTTTTTAAAGACTTTGATCGGTTGTGCATTATTTCTAATCTTCTTCCTTTTGCTTTGCCTGATGTTTTTGAGGCTATTGTCTTTCAGCTATAGACTCGTTTGTGTAATAATTGTCTTACAGCAAAACTTTGTGTGGCTTTAAAGCACAACATGGTATCAGAATTGTAAAGGTCTTAACTGATCTATTGATGCTGAAGTCAAGCTTAAGCATTTTACTTATGTCCCGGACCTTTGCACCCCTTTTGAGGGACTGTATTCTGGGTTTTATCCAGGCTTTTTAGGAACATTTGTTTTGAAAACACATCCTAAATCAAGTCCTTTCATATACTGCAGAAAATTTCTGTTTGCAGCCATTTAACCAAATGCAATAATCTTTATTGCTATGCTTTGATAAAAAATTCCACTCCATAGAAGATGGATTGCAATACATAGAAGATTATTTTTATTCTCTAGTCCAATGCACTTCCTTTTCCAATCTGTCTCTTTATTTTTACAGTGCAATATATTTTCAATTAATTCAGATGATGCAAAGATTTGATATTGACCACCCCTTCTTTTGCATTGTTCCAGCTAGATTTGCACAATTCAGTCAAGGTTGACTATATGACCAGCTCTGAATTAATTTGTAATAACTCTGTATTTGCATTACACATAGTAAAATTATTTTTGCACTTAAAGTTAGAACAGATTCTGTAACATCTCTTCTTATGTGGCAGGTGGAATTCATCCGTCCCATGAGGAGAAAAGAACCCTTGGATATGAGTTGGCGAAGCTCATTGACAAGGCTTCTGAATTCTACTATTCATTACATTTCTAGATTATTTTGTTCAAATATTTCTCAAGTCAAATTTCTAAGTGAAAGTCCTCAGCAGTACTTCTTGTCTCACTTATCTTTTATAACATTGTAATTATTTTTTTTTCAATTTTTGACAATCATCTCACTGCTGATTAATTTCAAAGGATCTTTTGACTTCTGGTCCATCATATATTTTCAATTTTTATGCTTTCTTTCCAGCAAATCCTGTTGTTTAACCAGTACAGGATAGGAGTATTATTTAATTTAAGCAGACCACAAATAATTGTTTCTGGAGAAAGAAGGGAGTAGTATTTTTTGGAAAATACCCAAACCTTAAACATATTCACTTTATTATTTTTTGCCTTGCTTTATTTCACATGTTTATTTTAATTCCTTTGGAACATACATTTGGGGTATATTCACAGATACAACAGATACATACAGATTACGCTGCAATGATCATGTAGTCTGATCTCTTCTGTAACACAAGGCATAACACTTCTAGAAATTCTTACCAGAAGCCCAATATTTTTGCCTGAAAGATAACGTACATATATCTATCAACCAGTTAGTTTGATCAGTACAGCAGATATTCTTTGGGACTCTGGAGAAAGTGTTTAAAGGCAATGTGAGTCTAACATACATCTAAGCCTTTGAAAAGATCATCCTTCCACTCTCTCAGTGTATTGGATGATGGGAAAAATTTCTTCAGGATAAACCATAGTGAAATATCTGGCATCTAAAAGCATATATTAAATTTGTACAAAGTACATGTTTTCCCTGGAGGTTGTATGTTGTTTTATACCTAAAGTTTGTTGGGATTGTATAGATTGAAAAAACTAAGTTACATTGTCTGATTAAAGTGATAGAAAATGCTAGCACAAAATAGTGAGTATACAGTGTGACATAGTGAGTGAGTGTGACATAGTGAGTATACAGAGTGACATTTCTTGAGTAATGCTCTGCCATTTACCGAGGATAAGGGAGACCTACGGCTGGAAATGTGAGATCCTCTGAATCCACCTGGACTGAGGGAAAGCCTGTTAGGTAACTACATCAATTCTGCAATTTCTTTTTTTCCCGTGGGACTGTACTAATTACTGTGCTACAGAGATATGTTCCCTGTGCCTCCACTATCGCCAAATGTTTTGAATTATTTGCTGAACAGCATTGTCAGAAAGAGCGGGGAACACTCCCACCCCTGACTGCAGACTCAGTGCTCTGCTCCCAAAACAGGGCTCTAATGATAAATGCCTCCCTCAGGTCTATTCTAAAGGGAAGCAGTTGAAGCTACAGTTTTAGAGAAACAAAGTCTTTGCAGAATCCCTCAAGGAACTTGGGTAACGGTCTATTGAGTCTCTACTTCTGCTTTCAGCTGTGTAGGAGCTTGTCACCCAGATTCTGGCACTGATGTGACCCTAGGCATGCATAAAAACAGACATTCAGGTGCTTGGGAACCTTCAGAGTAAGATGGACACGTACACATTTACTTAACTGCTCCTATGTTGGATAATCAACATGAAAGAATTCCTTCAATCAGAGTTTCTGGTTTAGACATTTCTGTCCTGCCCAGCATTGAGCAATTTGTCCAGTCCAGCACTCAAGTTGTGCAGTTTCTTACATACACAGTTGACTGAATGAAAATGAGTATATTGTATTTTCAGAGTGGCATGCATGAGCAAATGGTATCATCTTCTTTGCTCGTTCTGTAGTAAGAATGTCCCTAACTGAGAGACTGAGATTTTTAAAACAATACTTCTTACCGCTCATTTTATCAGTTCAGTAACTACTGAATCCCAAGACAACCTAATGTCAGATAGAAGGCTGAGAATTATCTCAAAAAATATTGTACAATAGATAAAAAAAATTGAAAATCTTACATTCATATCAATAAAAGGTTCCTATCATCCCTCCCATTTAACTTTATGTACACTCTTAACTTTTCATTTATTTTATGTTCTGAATGATTCAGTAGATATTGTCCTTGTCTTCTCTTCCTGTTTTCATATCTCTGATAAGTATTTTCAGCTGTTGCTTCTTTAAGATATTAGAAATGTCCTGTCAGAGATTCAAAACTATCAGCTGCCAGATCAATAGTTTTGTTGTATGATATGATCCCAGTTATTTTTCCCTCTCCAGATAATTTGCCTTGTAGTAAGTTGGTCTATGCATCTTATATCTATGTCAATGGGAAAAATACGTCTGAAAGCTGAATTGCTGAATACTGAGTTAATTAGCAGGGTTTGTGCTGTTAAAATTAAATATTAGCTGAGCTGGTTTGCACATATGTTTGGCAAATTTCAGCTGAACATAGAGCTCTTGCATTTAGCTTCAGTAGTTTAGATTTAGATACATATTCTCAGATGATTAATTCTGTACTTGGTGTTATATACATGGAGGTCATCTAAACCCAGTTTTGTGGTCAGAGAGAGGTCTGCCTAGAGCTAGCAAATTTTTACAGCAAAAGATTAACCTATACCATTTGTACTGTCCAGGCTCTTTTTGTGGAATATACTATTGGGTACACGGGCATATAGCATGTAGCAGATGGTATCTAAGTGGTTTGGGGATTTTATCTCCTGTTTGGAAAGTAACAGTCTTGCACAGTATTCGCCAGTGGGCACTATCTGAAAGCCTAGTTATATTAGCTCTTCTGACCTCTCAAATTTGGAGTTTGAGTATTTTGCCAATTTAAAATTCCTCTTGCAGTTCCACCTGGTGTATTTCATTTCCTCTAATAAAATATTGTTTAGAATTGATTCATGCTGTGAAAAAAAAAGTTGTATTTCACTCCAAGGTCATTTCTTTAAGGGGAAAGTGAATCTTTCAGTGGTTTTGGCTGGTGAAGTGCCTTCAAGTCATTTTGAAGCTTAAGCATTAGAATCTCAGGACCCTATCCAAAAGTCGAGGTAAAGGAGAAGCATCTGAGCTATATAGTGTCAAAGCTAGGGGGAAGTTACTGTCCCCAGGTCTCAGTAATGCACATGCTCCTAGTTCAATGCAGCATAAGTTTCCACTGATAACTTGTTGAACCTGAGCAATCGTTAGACGTTATTACTTGTTTACACAGATATACTCCCCTGCAGAAACAAACTGTTCTAGCAGAATGGATGAAACTGAGTTTTCCATGGTTTTGTAAGCTTATATCTGCCAAAGGTTCCTAGATCCTTTCATCCCCAAGTTCTCTGTTTTCTACAGGCCTTCCCAATTGCCTCAATTTCCTCTTCAGTTCATTACCCATGGCCTTCCTCAACAGCAGTTGAGATAAGGCCACGGCATCAACATTTGCATCTCAGTACTAGAATAAGAAAATAGCTTTTTGTGTGTCTTCAGATTTAGGAGGCCCCCAGGCTAATAGTAAGAGTTGTAAAATGCAAACAATTAAAAATTAAAATTAGCATGACTAAAGGATTTCATTCACAGAGCCGGATTTCAGCTGTAATTTGGCATTTGACTCAGAGAAGACGACAGGTTACAGTCTCGAAAATAATAAAAACTGCTGCTGAAATTAGTTTTCGTTTATGAGTCGTTGCAGAAGATTAGACACATACATTATTTATCGTTGCACGGATCTCATCTTAATAAACTCCAAAGCCTTGACCCAGTCACATTTTCTACTTTGATTAGACTGAAGCAGGAGAGAGTCCTTCTGGGAACACCTCTGTGGTGGGGTTTCACAGCTGTTGTAATCTGCTAAAACAACTGAGTTAAACCCCGACAATAAATAAAACCAAGGGATCTCCATGTTCTGTCATTTCTTGCCTGCACATACTTCAGAGAACTGAGAAAAGGCAAACACTGAGACCGTAGCCTACCTCTTTCTCTTTGATATCTGCACATAAATACAACCAAAGTGACTCTAGTGTGGAATGAGAAGTAAGGAGATTTCTGAGATTGCCCTGAGAAGAAATGCAGCCTGCTTCCAGAGCTTGCCTGTGCCGGGAACAAAACTGAGTTCTGCTTAAACTCGGTTCACACCACTTGACCACTGCCTAGAGGAAGCAGACTATTACAGGTGCTGACATAAAGTGGTCTGAAGGGCCAAAAGAGAGATGCCACTGCCACAATTTGCAAAAATGGCTCTGGACTGTCTCCACTAAAGCTGGGAGAGGGTTGTGTTTCTGAGAACCATTCCCAGACAAACATCGGAGACAAAAAATAGAGGTGACTTCTGCGATTGCAACATAACTGTTCAGTATTCAATTTTGGCTTAACTTTGGTTAGGAAAAAAACAACAGGAGAAAGAATAATAATGCAGTCACGTTATAAACCCCAAGTCTCATTCCCATCAAATATAGATTTTACAGGAATACAGAAGAAATGCATACCTTTTTATTAAGAGACTAGATGTGGATGATGAGAAAGGGTTCTCTCTTCACTCTGTTACATCAGTTTTACTCTGGAGTAACTCCATGGACTCAGTGGCATCAAGCTGACAGAATTGAGAATCAGGCTTTGTGTTAATCAATTCTCATGGGCTTGCTTGCTGAAAGAGTAATTTTTGGAAGAATATGAGGTATCTGAATACATGCAATCTTCTCTCCATTCTGCTGTTCCACTTGGAGCTGGATCTAATCTACACAAAGAGAGAGCCAGCAAAACTTTGTAAAAGAGGCTTCAGAACATGACTACCAGGAAAGTCAAGTGACTTATGTGGCTAAAAACTACTCATAAAATCAGAGCATAATTTATTTTCATCTCCTGAACTACTGTTATCCCTATTCCTGACAGAGCTCAAAGAATAAGTCACATTCTGAAAAATTTAGTATGAGAATGAGGTTTCTATTTTATTTTAGGAAGTGAATTTGCTGAATTCCTGGCTGAATCCAGGATGACACTTTTCGCCCTCTTTCCTAGATTTTAAGGGTGGGGGTTTGTCTTATTTCTGTTAATATAAACTCTTCCATCAAATGCTAAGAAATCACAGTATAAACAGGAATCTATTATACACTGAGGAATAGATAGAATTTGGTATTTTAGTGATAGGTGAACAGTTTGGTGAAGAAGAGTATCCTCCCTTTTTTTGCTGATATCTTCTGGATCACTACCATTCTGTGAGGAAGGGAAAAAAAGTGTTGGAACAGAAGAAGGCCTACAAGGAGATGAATAGAATAGAATAGAATAGAATAGAATAGAATAGAATAGAATAGAATAGAATAGAATAGAATAGAATAGAATAGAATAGAATAGAGCTATTTCAGTTGGAAGAAACTTACATTAATGATCTACACCAATTTCCTGACCATTCAGGGCTGAGCAAGTTAAAGCATGTTATTAAGGGCATCGTCCAAATGCCTCTTAAACACTGACAGGCTTGGTGCACAGACAACATCTCTAGAAATCCTACTGCAGTATTTGACCACCCTCTCTATAAAGAAATGCTTCCTAACGTCAACTTTAAACCTCCCCAATGCAGCTTTGAATCTTTCCCATGTGTGCTGTTACTGGATACCAAGGAGAAGAGATCAGCACCTCCCTCTCCACTTCCCATCCTCAAAGAGGCGTACAGAAATAATGATGTGCCTCGTTTCCTCAGCACTGACTTTCCCGGTGTGGACCAGGCCACCCATGCAGTTCTTTTCTCTGTTTCTGTCACTGTTAATGCACAAGGAACAGGAGGCTGCTCCCATCTGGCTCTCACTTCATCAGGACCCAGCCCTGTTCCTTTTACAGCCAGTAACAAAAGGCACACGTCTCATTTGCTCTCAAAGACATTTTGTATAGTTGTGTAGGTACAAAACATCTGAGCGACCCTGACATTTAGGTACAAGTATCTTCTGCAAACATCAACTCTTCATTTTGTCTCTGTAAAGTTTTGAAGAGTCCCTCATAAAGCAATGTATGGGTGGGCAGTATTCTGACACATATCTTAATTAAAGAAAAGTAATTTCCCAATTAGCAGGAAAGAAAATGTGCCAATAATTTCCATCAAACAGGAATTTCACTGAACTTGAACACACAGTATTTGTAAGAACAGAAGCTTCCTTTGACAGTCTGTATGTAAAAGAGCTTCTTTACCTGAGTGTCATAAAACTGTCCCAAATGGGAGGTTCCAAGACACTGGCTTGCAGAAAGAAACCTATTAATTGCCTTTAAAAATTTCAATATTAATAGCTTAAATTTGGCTATAATAGACCCTTTTGATGGTTAGCTCTCTAAAATAGCCTAAAGGAACTGCTCTTTTTACTATTTCAAATAAAAGAAAAAGTTAGTATTGGAAAGTGTTAGTCACCACAAAATTTCTTATCAGTTCCAAAGACTCGTTTTTCTGGACATGATCCAAATTTTTAATGCCAATAAGCATTTTCCCACTGATTTCACCAGTTTCTGAGTCTGAAAATTTGTAGGGTCCAAGTATGTTTTTTGCAGTTTCTAATAACGAAAATAATTTTCCAGGGTTTTTTTTTTTTTTTTTTACAAATGTCTCTGCTCAGGGTCGAATTTTTGAAGGAGAAATAGATGATGAAGTAAATATAACCCTGTTGAGTCTCAAAAAATCTGATGTTCTGTGGAATGGCATCATACACAGTCCAAGGTCCAAAATTACACTAGCTTAATCTAAATTGCAGAGTTAAATGAGGAACACTGCAATCTGTATGTGAACAAATATTCTGGTCCAATATTGTTTTTATTTATTTTTGGTATAAATTAATTTATTTAAACTAGATTCAATTAATCCAAAACAACAATACTCACACAAAAGATCACACTTATTTAATTAAACTGGTTAAACAGGTCAAATTTTCTTAGATAGGTAAACAAAAGTAATAGGAAGAAAGAAGAAAATCTCCTTATGTTTAGGCAATAGAAGGACCATTATGAATGTGAGACAATTTGAGATCAGATCACAAAGGGGTATCAGCAATGTCTCTACGTCAGGAAATCTCAAAGTGATCAGTGCAATTTTTTGCAGCCAAAGGTACTTTGAAAGTTATATACATGCCCCTTCTAGTCCAAGTCAGCTTTTTAAATCAGAATAACTTGTTGCAAACAAGCTGTGTTCTGTTGGAAAAGGTCTGTGAACCTTTACTGCCCTGAACATCTTTATGCAGCTCCTGCCAAACACACGTGAACGCTGACACAAAGGCATGAGATGTATCCAAACATTGCATTGCCAAATACGAAGATATTAATTCCCAAACTCCAGACTTGCTCTTTTCCCAACTACTATTAAACTCAACAGAGCCACACAGGCAAAATTTGTGCTTGTAGTACCACAGAAATTACCAGTAAAGAAAAATAACAAAGATGATTTTGCTCCTTTATCATGGCTCATCAGCTATTTTTTTTTACCCTCTTTTTTTCTTTTTTTTCCTAGCAGGGAATGGACTATTGTTGGTACAGTTGGCGATCTATATACCTCAGTTCGCTTAAATATAAAAATTTTACAGTATTTCCAAGATATCTCTTAACTGTAAATAGCAGGGATGTGGAAAAATATTCTGGGAAAATCATTATGTACTTACTCCTCTCTCGTATGCCCACGGCATTTGTTCTGGCTGTCAGCCACAAGATAGCAGGCTGGGTTGACTTTGGTTCTTATGACACATATACGTGTCCTCATATACGACATGTCCATTTGCTGTTATGGTATTACTGATGTGCTTCTGTAAGCTTTCTGCAAATATTCCATGGATTGGAGCAGCTGTTTTCTGTGTACATTTGTGTACCTATTCTTAAACTTGACTGTTCTTCACAGTAATATCAAAATAAAGTTTTCGTTCACTCAGATCAAATGCATTTATGAATATTTCGGTGTTCCATTGTGTAAGGACTGCCTTTGTTAAAAATCAAACATAAATACAGACAGAAAAAGTGCAATTTATTTGTAGTATTATGAACAGTTTTTATGAACTGTTTGACCACATACTGATTGAATGACTTGGAAATTTAATTCTATGAACATTTTCCTGTGCAGTTTTCAAGTAAGTACCATCACCAAGATGTTCAGTCATTTGTCATGGAAGAAATTAGGGTGACATATAAAACAACATTATGTTCATTGTAATTTCTTTCACTCATTGTCATTTCACCTCAGATACTCAAGCTCCAGAAGACTTAAAGTTTTATTTTTTGTATAAGTTTTCTAACATATTGTTTGGTCCATATACCCTCCCTCTCTTCACATTCTTAAATTCATAAATTCTGAGTTTTAAGTGGGTTCTGAACTTGATCAAATGGATAGCCTTGCTGTGTCATATCAGGATAACTGAAAGTAGGACTTAAACAAACATCAGCCCTGAATCTGCATTAAAGAGTTAGTATCAGAGTATTTTCATCCAATCTTTCGTTCCAAGAATAAGGTATTGATACAAAGTAAGAGACAAAACAAGAAGATTTTTTGTTTGGCTTTTTTTTTTTGTGCAGTTTTTTACAAATAAATACAACAATATCAAGCAACAACACTGACCTAGCAGAGTTGCATAAAATAAAAGAAATACATTCAGAAAAAAACCCAAAATTATGTTAGTAACAAATATTTACAATCTAATAACAAACCAAAACTGTCCATACTGTTTGGATTAATATAATGTCCTTCTTCTTCATAAACAGTTAAACACAATAACCAAAAAAACCCAAAGATCCATTTCGATGTTTGTGTCAATGTGATGGTTCTACAGTGAACTAATTTACTAATTTGAGTTGTAGCTGGATACTTCCACTTAGCTCTGGAGAAATACGTAGTTTATTGAAATGACTGAGATAGATACCACTGACAGCATAAAAGTCCTAGGACTTTATACTTCCCCATCTCATGAAAGTTAGGAATTAAACTCACTGTCATCATCACTTTCCAATAGAGAATTAAAAAACTAGGTGATTGTGTCAAACCCCAACCACCTTGAAAAGTATTTTATTGATTGTTGCAAGATCTCTCCAGGTGGGAATTTCAGACAGTCCTAGAGTTTCAACCAGGCAGCTCCTGCTGAGTCAAGTCTAATTTATTTGCTTAAATCTATTGATTAAAGTAGTGGGTGGAGAGCCACAGAGATTCTTGCTGCGGGATCAATCAAACTGTACGTGGACAAAGCATGTAAATAGTCAATAGAAATGTTCCCACAAATGCAGAAATGGTCACGTAGGACAGCTCTTTGATAAGGTATTTTGAGATGTTTTGCATGTAGTTGAGACAATCGATAACAACTTATTACACATGTGCTGAACTGGTCACGTATAACCACAGGCCAGCTGGATTGTGTGAAAGGAGCAGAACAGCGTATCAGGAAGTCTCATTCTCTGCAGCTGAAGATGCTGCTGTGAGAAACCTTGCAATGGAGGCTCCTCTTGCCACCAGACAGCTACAGTCCCCTATGCCCTGTGCATGACCCTATGCCATAATCAAAATAAATTGATTTTTACACAAAGAATTCTGTCTCTTAGTGTCTGCGCAACACCAGCACCCAAGTGATGTAACTTGATGACAAGAAAGAATGTATTTTTTCACATTAAATGAGTAGTAAAGAAAAGCATCACTCTGTCTGAGTACTCTTTAGGATGTCAAGACTGAGATTCACAAAAACTAGATCAGGCTTCCCAGAGAGATTTCACAGTTTCCTTACACGAAGGTTTTTAAGATAAAGCCCTCAGCAACCTGATCTGACTTCAAGAGCTGACCTTCATTTGGAGATTGGAATAGAGATGTCCTCCATTCTGAATTTTTGTATATTCTTGTGATAAGAATATGACAAAACCACAAGATGTGGTTTACATTTGCACCAGAGCTAAAGCTTCACACAGCAGTAAAATGGAGACTCCACAAATAAAGGTGCTCTGAGTGCTGTTGCTCAGGGACAGTATGCAGAAGGAAAAGAGCAATGGAGAATTGCTGAACCCTCTGAGTCACCTATAGACACATGGATGACCAAAAAAAGAGGCCAAATTCTAAAAGCTGAAAGAGAACAACAGTTCAAAAACACGAGTAGATGAGACAGTCCTCAGCAAGGACAAGAAGAAATGGCCTCAAGTTTTACCAGGGAAGGTTTGGATATTAGGAAATAATTCTTCACTGAAAGGGTTACCAAGCATTGGAACAGGCTGCTCAAAGAAATGGTGGAGTCACCATCCCTGGAGGTTTTTACAAGATGTGTAAATGTGGTGCTTAGAGACATGGTTTAGTGGTGGACCTGGCGTCGCTGAGTTAACAGTTAGACTCAGTAATCTCAGAGGTCTTTCTCGACTTAAACTATTCCATGATTCTATGGATTGTTGGAGATGGAATACTTGCAGTATTCAGTTATCAAACAATTTGATATGAGCTTGTTTATTGGGGAGTCATAGGCAGATGTTTTTGAAAATAGTTTCTGATTGCAGAAGGAAACACAGTAGCTGTAAATAATGCATATGAAGTATTTAGAAATAAAAATGAGAAAAGGGAGTACATTTTCAGAGACAAGAATGTGGAGAAGCTGAGGTCACATGGAAAGAAAGATTTTGTGTAGGTGGCGAGGAGTATGAAAGGGATAGAGGGATGAAATTTGGGGGAGGAAGGAAGAAAAACAGCAAATGTTTTATTATGCCACTCACCAGAGTGTCTAGGCATCTAGTCAAGGTTATTTCATAGGAATAAAAGTCTAATATCTTTGTGGAACATCACGGAAATCCTTTGACTTGATAGAAACTTTTCATTCACATTAAAAAAGCTGATTATATTTAGGTATTGACTTATAATACAAAGGAGTTCCCAACAGTGTCTGGGATAAATTTCAAGTGTGTTTTATAGCCTTAGCTGTACTAAAGCCAAAAGAGGATATTAGAAAAGAGCTAATTAAAATTATTACTCTGAAAGACAATGATAATATCAAAGGCATTTCAATGTTCATCCATTTGAGAGGACCTCATAAAGTTCAGGAAAGTGTCTGACTCAGTTCATAATGGGAAACCTACCAAAGTGGCTTTTGATCCTGAGTGACTTAGGTGTCCCGTATACCTAGAGGAAAAGCTGTCTGAAAGGACACAAGAGTCATCCTCATAGAGCATGGATGGCTGCATTAGGAACTTGGGAGTAAACATTTGTCATTATTTTCCAGAGTATTAATATTTGTTCTACCCATCATCTGATTTTCTGAACAACATTTTAGACAAACACAGAACTGATTTGTGCTGGGCTACAGTAATTTATTCTTTAAGGAGTACTGTGAAACCCTCAATAAAACAGAAGGTGTGATACAATTCAGTGGTCTGCAAGTAGGAAGTACATCACACCCATGACTCCCGAGGTCTGATGGACCAGTTTTAGTCCCTGAGCAGCATGACCCAAGTTACACTGATTATCAAAGTATTTTCCTGTGCTCTCCTTTCTCCTCTCGTGTTTTCCACCAGCACCTTCAAAGTCTAAACCTCCTTCAGTGAAGGAAAAAGATAATGAGAGATAGTGGTGGCAGATTTACTGGGAACACGCAAAAAATGTTTGCTCCTTTTTCCAAATCCTCTGCCCTGTTACTGGCCAAACCTTTCCCCCATAATATTTCTCATCTTCCCTTGAGGAAAGGAAAGGAGGAAGGATGGGGACCATGCACTTTTGAGAACCTGGTGAACTGGATACTTATTACTCATGACTTGCCAAGACATGTATTCTGCTTTGGTCTCTCTCAACTAACATGGGAAATAGAATATTTTGTGCTTAGGACCAGCTGTGCAATACATTTCTAGAGATAAATGCATGCTCTAGACAAGTGTGAAAGCTTTCAGTAAAGTCTCTTTTTTTTGGCCTTTTTCCTCTCCCCTCCCCCCCCATAAGAGATGCTCATAACAGCTGCATTGCTTTGAATCGCACTGATCTGCCTTGGACAGATAATGAAAGAAGCAAGAGCAATCTAAGAACCAACATAAAGATTTGCCCTGTGTGCTCTTTAATATGAACTACTTGAGTTCCATAGAGGTAGGAACAACATTAAATTATCAGAACCTGAAGTCAAACATGTAGGGAGCCTTGAGTCAAACTGTATTTGCGTCATTTTTTTAGCAGTCAATTATTTTCAGCTTCAGTGGATTTTGTCTTGATTTGCCGAATGAAAATTTTAAAAAGTGGGTATTAGCTATTTCTTCTTCATTATTAGTTCTTGTTTCATTTCAGCTCTCAGTCAAATACATCTGTGATTTTTGTGGAGCAAAATCACAGATCTTCTAAGTATTTGTTTATCTGGATAAAGCATTTTAAACTCTTCTCCATAAGCTATTCTTCACCTTGAACGGGCTCTGATCAAAGTAATGGAATGGATACCAAAGCAAGCATTACTGTGACTAGTTCCATTAAGTGGTTGACCTATATTGTCTTATTTATTTTTTTTTAAGTACTGAGGAATGAAAAACATCCTGTAAGTAGCATTTACTATGTACAGAAATTCTGCTCTGGTGCCTCACAATGCAAAGAAAAACATATTTCTGTAACAGTCACACAGTAACTAGCAAGATAGTATGTGGGATATAGGATAGCTTCAGAAAATATTACAGCAAGCTTGACAGAAGACAGACTTAGGCTCTTGGTTCTGTCAGTCTAATTTTGGACATCTTTTAATTGAGATGATGATTATGACTAGTTTTCTAGAGACATTACCAGAGAAATAAAGATACTGAAATTGTATATTGAGTTCTCATGAAAGATCTTGAATGGTTTTACTGGCAGTATATGTTTCAGTAAGCCAAGCCTACAAGAATACCAACTCAAACATTCAGCTTTCTTCTTTTCATCTGAATTTTGCAAGTGGGTTACATCCAAAGGAGATGTGTGGGATTTTAGAAAGTTCACATGGAAAATGTTGCTCAAAAGCACTCTAATGGATGTATATGCGTCTGCACACATACTTGTACAAGTGGCTGTGTGTGCATACCATTGCTGACTGCTGGGTAGCATCAAAACCATCCACATTTATAGCAAAGATCAAGCAAACTATCCCTTTACTTTAGCACAAAAAGAGACTGAATTTCAAAATTCTCCTGGTATGAAGCGTTTACCCAACTTGTATAAGTGGCCTCTATGCCAGAAGGTTTAAATACTTTGGAAGATACTTGAGACAGAAAAGTTGTCATGTAACTTGTAGAGGAAATTTGGTCAGATTTTATTTATGAGTTTGAAGTAGGTGAAGCAAATCCTGTTTCTACGTGAAACTTTTGTTGCAAATCGAACTCTGCAAGGCTAGTGCAATCCTGCGTAAAGTAGTTTCCTTTTCTAGTCCTAAAATAAACTGCTCCTTTCCACAAATACAACAGCATTATTTGCTTGATGGGCGGGATACTCAGCTTCTCTGCATCTGCATGTCTCTGTGGAGTTTTACAAGATGCAACGACGTATAAAAGCTGAGAATCTGTTCTGTGAAACGCAGTCTGGCAGAAATCTGTATTTGTATCTTCTTATCTTCTTAGCATAGCCTGAATGAGGGAAAATTAAAAAGACTCATGAGACGGGTCTTACACTTCATGGTGACCAGATTGGTTGGGAATGCTGCCTGAGTTTTATAGACTTTTACAGTCTTATAAATCATTTAAGACATATCAGTTCAGCTGGATGGGATTGTCACTGCCCCCAGCATAAAGCACAAGTTACTTCCGAATTTCCCTATGTTTCTTTCAGTTACTTTTACTTTTAATTATATCAAAAAGGCCCTAAGAAGAGACTTCAGACTGAGTCTTCACTGTCATTATCTCTGCAATATCAAGAGTAAATCAAAAGGCTTTCTCTGTTTCCCTCTGTTAGGCTATTCCCGGTTAAAAGCATACTTTTGATTTACTGGTTGAGGTGAAGACGTATTTTTTCTATGTATATCTGTCCAGTTCTGTGATAAATAGCACTTAAGGTTTTATTGCTTACCAGTTAGTGACCTGTTGTGTGTTTATTTTAAAGTTCTTTAAGCTTCATGACCATTATTTTTTATTTAGACACATTTTGCCTTGTCCCTTTGTTTCACCTGCCTTTAATAGACTACTATCATTATCTTTAAACGGATGTCACATGTGCTCCTCTCTACAGGAAAAGTGCTTTTAATCTTCATTTCACATTGAAACCTCTAGCTCTTTCTTATCCATCCTTCAAAGACAACAATACTGAATGTCTACAAGGCTCATGTCTCTTTTAAGGACACTGACATTCCTTGTACCCTGTTAGGATGTTTTTTCATGTTTGTATCATCCCTTCCAACTGAAAAATTTACAAATTGACAAGATAAGAATTTATAAGAACTGTGGTGTTTTAACAGGCCCTTTATCTCTTATGTTTTACAGTCCCTGTGGGGTTTCAGAAATGGATGAGCTGTGAAGAAGTATGCCTAAGCGGAAACTGAATAACCAAATGCTCTGAGTTCTGTTCTAATACCCACTAAGTAAAACTGTGCTTCTTTTCATCCACATAAAATGAGAATTTTTTGACTAAAATCTGGTTGATATTCTCTTGATCTAAAGAGCTCCACAAACATCACAGAATTTGAAGGGTTCTGACCTTTGAGTCCACTTCACAAGCACTTACTAAGGTAGGAGGTGAAAACATGTCCAGAAATCCAGTAAGTGTTGAAAGATGTGACTTGTAAGAAACAGTGTGCTTCCTTTCAGTGTTACAATGCTTTCCACATTCGGGCCAAGCAATGAGATTAAATACGAGATTATTATAGGATTAATCCCTTGTTGTGTTTTAACACCAACCTGCAGCTCAGCTGCACACAGCCACTTGCTCAGTGTCCCCTCAGTGGGATGGGGGAGAGAATCAAAGGGCAAAAGTTCCAAAATGCATGGATTTAAATAAACAGTTTAATAGGTAAAGCAAAAGCTGCACGTGTAAGCAAGGTAAAATAAGGAATTCATTCACCAGTTCCCATAGGCAGGCAGGTGTTCAGCCGTTTCCAGGAAATCAAGGCTTCGACAGTGCAACAGTGACTTGGGAAGACAAATGTCATCGCTCTGAATGTCTCTCCTTTCCTTCCTTCTTCTTCCCCCAGCTTTATATGCTGAGCATGACATCATATGGTATGGGATATGCCTTTGGTCAATTGGGGTCAGCTGTCCCAGATGTGTCCCCTCCCAACTTCTTGTGTACCTCTAGCCTACCCACTGGTGGGATGAGGTGAAGAGCAGAAAAGGCCTTGGCTCTGTGTAAGCCCTGCTCAGCAAAAGCTAGAACATGAATATGTTTTCAACACTTTTCATTACAGATCCAAAACATAAAACCATTCAAGCTATCATGAAGCCAAAATCAGTGTGTTCCCAAATCACTCAGGGATCGTCTGATCCTGAGTGCATTCAGACAAACAGACTTCCAAATGCACTGGTCACGTGCCTGCTAGACGTGTTGGCTGGCCAGCATCACCAACTAGCTCGTGCATATGGACACGTGTGGAGATGGTGGGGTCTGATATCTTGCTGTCGGAAAGCAGACAAAAAGGATGCACAGGGGTTGCTGTGTGTTGGGCTGTCTAGCTGCATTTATAACTTAGAAGGTGAGGTGGACTCTGTCTTCGTAAAAGCCCATTTTTATAGCCTTTCCTTAGTCTTTGGTTCTTTCCACCAGTCACTTTTATGTCAGACTAGCCTATGTGAAGATTAGTTAATAAGAAAGCTAAATGCTCTACTACTGATTTTGTGGAGATTTTTTAAATATACTGTTTCACATTCACCCTTCCTCCATGCTTTGGTATCAATTGTCTTGTCTTATGTAAAGGCTGGACCAGAAAACACACACATATATTCATTACTCTTTAAAATACTGATTTTGTTAACCCACTGTTGTAGTCTGAGAAAACCCTTCACATGTGACTGTGAAGTTGCAGTGACAGAAGGTGGCAAATGGCAAATCAAACCACAGTTCTCTTTCTCTGCTGGTGGTGATAGAAGAACCACTGCAGATTTGCAGTAGAGTTGATCAGGTACAGAACCTTTAACCAGGCAAGACAGGACTGGAGCATTACCTTTGTTTCTGTGTTAATCTTGCTCTCATTCTGACAGCAGGAATGAGTAGTTTCTACCATGTCATTGCTACCTTTTCTTCTTCACCTAATATGGGAAGTATTTCCTGTCAGAAATATGTTCTTCACTCTCTTTGTTATGCCTTAAAGCTGGTTCTATCTAACTCTCCAGGAAACATTTCTTTAGGAACCAGAGGCCAACTGCCTGTCATTTGTGTTTTCTTTTTCTGACTGTCCCTGGTATCTCGCTGTGTCGATGTTCTCAGGGACCTCTGTCATCATCTTGCATTTACACTCTCATGGGTCTGATGGGATACATCAGCAGTGGGCATGACAACATGTGGCTGTGGGATGCAAAGTGGTGGACTTCAGGTTTTCACACAGATATAGGAACTCATGCTAGATCATCCAGAGTATCTAATGTGGCATCCTACAGGGAGACAGCTCTAGGATTTCCCCTACAGCATCGGTTCTATGACAAATTTTGATGCCTACCAAGATTTCTTCAAAACCATGGCACAATTAGATGACAAAGAAATTTGACTTGTAGCACAATCTGATCATTAGCAGAGTGTCAAGTAGTCAGGAAGACCATAATTGCACAATTATATAAAAATATCTACATCACAGCAGCAAATAGTGTAATGAAAGCAGGATCCAGCCTCATGAGACTGGAGTCACAGCTAGTCCAGTAAGTCATTCTTATACTACGTGAAAGTTTATTCCAACTTTTGAATTCTATTTTCATATGTATGTATATAATGTATGCATATATATGTAAATATTTTATATTCAAAACAATTATGTTCTAGCTATTCCCTTTAATTAAAATTATTATTACCATTAATGTAGAATTACTATCAAAGCATCGTAAGGTACTTCTGGTACTGACAAGTAGAAGACAAACCTTTCAAGCTTTTAATCTCTGTCTCTCCTATCTAAATAGATAGATAGACTCTCTTATCTAGATAGATAGATCTCCTATCTGTCAGTTCAGTTAATTTTCAGAATATTTATCTATCAAATATTCCCATGAATGATCATATCCATGATTTCATGTTAGTTATTTACCACCAAGAATATGCTGAAGAAGTTAAACTACAGAAAGAAGCAATTCTCCTGCATTTTCCTCTGGTTTCATAATGTTTCCATCCACATTACTCATTCTGTGTGATTTCTACATTTCCCCAGTGCTGCAAAACCTTGACCTATCCTTTGCAGAAACGCATTTTTGAAATTCAGTACCTGGGCCTACAATCATAGTAAACAAACTTTTCAGATCACTTTTACTTTAAAAGTACAATCTTAGTAGTTTTAACCCAAGCTCTCAAAAGCATAAATTAATGGAGAAACCCATAAATTCTTTAGTTGTTCAGTCTGGAAATCTGCTCAGCCTGTGTTTTTCTGACTGATTTTCCGTGGCTGTTAAATTGATAAGATGATTATGCTATGATTTTATAAATAATGTGTGTTGAGAAAGGGATGTAATTTGGATCGAAAACATAAGGTCAGGGATTCACTGGGAGGCAGGAGCTTCTTGGAGGACAATTGCATTATAAACCTGCGAGGAAAAACCTGCTTTCTGAAAGAAGTTTGGCTTTTCAAATAGGTTACATTACATTTGGTGTTCCTGGAGATTTAAAATTACAGGGAACTGCTGAGATCTGCACTTCCATTTTCATCTCACTCTGCGGCTGAATTTACAAGAGTACAGGATACTCACAAACATGATTCTTGGTTCTCTTCCCACAAATATTTTGCCTATCTTTTTCACATGTTATTTGTTTCTGTGTCCCTAATAATGAATGTGAAATTTCTTTTGAGCGTGGGAATGAGCTTCAGTAACACGTATTTTCTGTGCTGCTTAGTAGGCAGTGAGACAGTACACAAGTCTTAATGCTCTGCTGGGTGTCCTCCAAAATGGCACTATGATTACTTTTCTTATTCTCTGGCAGGTGCTGGAGATAATATCATTTTCCTTCCATACCAGTGCCTTGCTGCATCTGTTCTTTTGATTCCCATTGTTCCTCCAACAAGCTAGATATTAACTTAGTGAAGAAAAGGAAGAATGAAAGCAGAAAATCATGGAAGAAGCTAAAAGAAGTCCAGAAGGCTATAACGTTATTATCTGTCCATTGTGAAGGACAGTCTGAGACCATTAAAGTTGGCTTGAGGGCAGAATACAACTGGAAAAGTAGTGATTTCTCTTGAGCATTTAAATCCTGTCTGTAAAGAAGAACATGATAATTTTTCCATAGTGTCAGCCTTCATGCCAGTTCTTAGGGAAAGGAACAAACTACATCATGCTTCTGAACAGCAGTCTGGATCCTGTGATGTACAAATACCTCGATACTTCTGATATCCAAGGGATATGCTACAAAGGCTCGATGGCTGGCAGCTGATTTCAGTGCTTATCTGAAAGAGATGATGAATCTGCTTTGCTTTTCTTGTGGTTTTAAAGTTCTTTTTAATATCTCACCTGGGTTACGATTTGTTGGTCATATGTTGAAAAAGACTAGTTGTTGTAAATTGAGCTGATTTGTTCTTAGCATCCTCCCAGTGGCCAAAAGGAACAGATGACGGATGACCTTCCCATTTCTAACACTCTGCTGTATACCGTAAAGCTGTTATGACGTCTCCTTTCAGTCTTTTCTTTTCCAGGTGATTTTCAGTCTTTTTCAGTTCACAACTCCTAAAGACTTTCAAGTGAATATTCTAATCCTTGAGCACTTAACTGTACTTTGAACATGGATTTCAGCAAGTTATATTTTCCCAAGCTAACTTTTGACCTCTGAGAATGTGTCCACAAATCCTTGCACATCTGAAGATCATGAACTGTGAAGTATGCTTTCTTGAACCCTAGATCATCACCTTCTTTATGCAGACTATTTTCCTTAAAATTTAATTTACACACAATATTCTTTTATGTTGTATAAACTTATTATCTTTTGATGCCTTCCTCTAGTCTTTCTTCAAGTTATTAATATTTTTCTTGAAAAGTAGGTTGTAGAATTCAAGCTACACTCATCAGTGTAAAATACAACTTGATAATTATTCCTGTTCAGTTATTACCAAGTGTGAGATATGCTTATGCAAGCAGATCTAAGTGCTGACTTGTATTTTATTGTGTTTCTTTAAAACCCTTGGGCCCTTTTGTGGAATATTGTTGTTTAGACAGGGACTTATAATTTCATGCTTCCATGTTTTCTTGCAGATGAGATACTCTTTGGGGAGTGGGATAAAGCCTATGTTTTGCTTTATTTTTCATGACTGAGGACAATGAGCCTTCCTGGTGTTTCTTGTGTAATGCCACCAGCAATGCCAGCATGCAGCTCTTGAAAGAGGCTCATTCAAAAGGAGGGTATTAAGTGGGAGAAAAAGCTCAGGCACATGGTAATGCAAAACATTTCTGTCTCGAAATTCTAGCCAGTAATAATATTGTTTGAGGCTTAATTTCATGGCTTAGAAAGCCACAAAATCTCTCATGTGAGTATAAAAAGGTATTACACAGTTGTTAATTTTATTTATGTTTATGTAATCAAAGAACAACCTTGTTGGTTTAAAAGAAAAACAGATTTGAGCACGTGAAAACACTGGGTATATGTGGTTGCAAGATTTAAAAGATAGCACTTGATTTTTTGCTTCCTGGAAATGTCTGGCTTTAGGAGACTTTTGAATCAGTAAGTGTCCCAGGACCTTAAAGAGGGAATAAGTAGTTTCCATAAGAATTATTTCATTAACAGGTTCTTCCTCACATCTCACTTATCTTTGTTATCAGGGCATGACACCTGAAAGAAAGAAAGGTAACTTCAGGGTTTACTTTATTTTCAAAGAAAAAGTTGCTACTTAACAATAATGACTTAGATCAATCAAAAATTATACTCTTTCCCCCTCATAAAACTAGAGAAAATAAATGATTGAAATACGTATAAAAAACTAAGCTAGTCAAGTTGTGTGTAAGAATATAAATTTTACCCTAAATCAGCAGAATCAAATTAAATATCATACATTTAGCACTTCTGTAAAGATACACACTGTCAGATTTACAGTGCAATGTAAATATTCTTGAAGAATATTATTTATCCAATTTTGAAGCCCATAAATAAAAACGCAAATTAAATGAACCTGAAACGAACACAGATTACAGTATATTTTCTACCTGACTTAATTTACTCTGATAAACCTATGATTCTTGAGATAGGGCTGTTATTTCACAGGATATAAAGTTGTCTCTCTTTTTTTTTTTTTTTTAGGTTCTATGAAAGTCAGTTCTGGAGGGCAAAGTGGGAGGTTCTTCAATGCTAAAACCTGTGCAGAGCAAACAGGACCCCGAAGACCTTTTCACACAGTTTAAGTACTGGCTGCATTGGTGTAGGGGAGGTACAGTGAATTGGATTCCAATGTAATCTCTTATGGTGACCTGTTGTTCTAATAGTACAATTGTTCTGCAGTTCAAAGGTGTCACAGCAGGTCATGCAGACCTACAGAAATTATCTTTAATCAGCTTTGATATTAATGGTAATATTTCTCCAGCAGCACAGACCTAAACAATGACCCAGACTCCAGGATCTGGCCGGTGGCCTGAACCCTATTCCATAGCTACACTGTTCACCTGAACATACAGAGCTTGGGTGTGTGCAACACAAGATTCTGAAAATTAAGGGTGTTTGTGTGTACAGAAGAAGAAAGGATTTGATCCATATCCCATAGAATTTAGTTTAGGTATCTTTTATTGCTTCTTTAAAATAAAAAAATGACACATGTCAACCCCCTCATTGTCAGATACCAATGTTCAGGCAACAGATCTGCTTCCCAAGGAACAATTCTTCCTTTTGAATTTTCATTTTATAATGAAGAGGTGAACCTTTTGGATTTCTAAGAAGAAATTTTTGCCGTTAAAGTTTGCCTAATATTGTTAAGTGAAGTCAAGGAAAGAGGCTGAATCTGAAATGATTTTACTTCTCTGGAGGCAATGAAAGCAAACAGAGCATCAGTGTGATGTTTATGCCAAAAATAAGAGAAAATTTGGGGATCCTTGGATATCAGTTTCTATCGCAATGGAAAACACAACTGTCACGTGAAAAGAGAGGGTAAAATGCTCTTCTTGATACCTGTGATTCTGAACATTTCAGGCAAAAGACAGTGGCAAATTCCGTGACAATGTAACATAGTAACAGGAACTGCAGTCACATCTTTTGTGGCAGCACAGATGTCTTTTTGAGATGCAGCACGTAGTTTCATGATTAAATTGCAAATTTATATGCCCTGTTGCCTTGAGATTTGGGGGTTTTTTTTTGGTTGGTTCCTTTTTTGATGTGGAAAACACAACTATTTTGATTTAAGACTATGTTACACCCACTTTGCATGTCCTGCAAATCACTAAAAAACCTGGGGTAATGCAGCGTTAGACCCAGGGATTTTATTTTATTTTTTCACTGCACTACTTTAGTGACAATTATCTAGATGAATTAAAACAGTGCATTCTCAAAGACAAAGAAATGCTCGTGGCTGTCTGACATGGTCATGCATAGAGTAATAATTTACATGAAGTTGGAAGAAGTACATGCCTTTCTAGGGCATAAAAAAGCTTTGACAATGCCAGAAATTATACAAGAAAAATAATTAAAATTTGAATCAAACCAGCATGCTTCTTTTAACCTTCACACAGATTCAGCTAATTTATTGAACTCTGACCATTGCAGTAAGAGCTCCAAAGAGCTTTTTGTTCCATTTTGCTACACTCTGCTGCATGAGGGAATGGAGCAGTGTCCTTCATTCAGATGTTTACAAATCACAGACCTGTAGTATTTGACTATCTTATCAGCACACCATGAGGATAGGAACGTGTATACAGCCATGGTAGCACAGAGAGATATTGCCTGAATTGTATTACTTGACAAATTGCAGGGCTGTCTTTCAAAAGCCATAAGGTGTGTTTTTGTGTTGGTTTATTTTTAAAAAGTAGTATCTACCTAATCAAGCCTGTTAACATAAAATTAGTAATACTTCTGATCATAAAGGTCCATTATTATACTTAACATGAGAAAGTAAACGTAAGCCAAATTTTTAGCATTTAAAGTCACTGAAAATACTTCTGACCCTGGCATGATACTGCAGCAAATATTATGTGTGGGTGGCAAAAAATATTGTCTTGTTTTCTGATAGAATATGACAATTAATTAGATGCTAGAGTGGCACTTTGATGACCATGGGCTTATGAATAACTCTGCCCTGTGACTTATTCAATGACCTATTTTGTGCTTTTTTTTAATAATCTACTTATGCGTCCCTGATTTGGAAAAATCAAATTATATGGTACATTTGTAAAACTCATGACATGGTTGTAGCTGAAAATGGTATAGGTACATCCTTCACAGACAGTCTTGCCCAATTTAACTTATACATCAACCTGAAATGTTGGCCAAATCTGTAAAGAAAGTGCTGTCTCTGAGCTGGCATGGTGGATGAGACTTACTGGAAAATGTTTCTGTGCTGGTGAAATCGTCTGTGTCTTGGATAATTTGCTTCATATACAATCTGTTTGGGCTGTGGTGGTAGTGAATTGCTGTATGACCCAATTCTACACTGAAATCTGGGAGGCCGTGATGTCCAGGAGAAGGATTGACTTCAGGTTCCTATGAGGTTCTGAATGTCTTATGTGATGCACATACAACTGTTGAAAATTTTGATGACCTACATCAGATAGCTGTCAGAACAATGCCTCTAACCCTCTGTCATGTAAGACTTGAGGAATCTCTAACAAGATCTTCTACCAATTAAATCTACCTTAGGTTAGGCTTGAAGGATGGGTAAGGTTTTGAAACTATGCCCTGGTACTGCACAAAGATTGTGATGGTGCTGGATAAAATGAAGAATTCCAGAGCTTTGTGTTTATTATTAATGAATACATTTTCTTTAAAAATGTAAAGTTGTTCCATTAAACTTACAAAGAAAATGTTCTGCGTACACGTGCAGGTGGGGGAGAGAAATTACGGAAGAGAAAACATGATTACCTCTACTATCCAGCAGAGAAGAAGGCTGAAGCATTCACCCATTAAAATAGTTCTGTGGCATAAGGGAGAGGAGCTTGAAATTTCTTGTCAATAGACATATACATGCAGGAAAGCAATTTACTGTGTCCTCATTTGCTAGCCTATTGAATCAGGGAATTTTGTCATTCTCTGAGAGCAAGTAAATACTTTTCACGGCCTGATGAGACTAAATTATTGACCAGTTAGACGCATTCATCTATAGAACAACGGTCCCAATCCTTTTTCTGAGACAGATGAATTTAACATGAACATGCAGAATCAAGTCAGAAATATGACAATCTGACAGCTTGATGGTGAGTTCTTTTCGGTTCAGGTTTTGACTGGCAAAGCACGATATGTAGGGTAGTGGCCAAAGAAAGAAAAAAGTACAGATCCCTTGCACATGAAAGGTCATGAGGGGCATATCTGCAATGTGTTCGGCTAGGGGGCACAGAGGTCTGTGAAACATAGTGAGAGCACTTTGCTCCAGTTCTTTGCTGTCTGGTGAACAGTGATTAAAATCCCTGTTATGAAAAAAATCATGGTATTTGACTTTTTGAGACTTAGAAATAATTAATTCATTGATTGTAAATAAATATACATGTAGCCAATATTTTTTCCTGGGACTATTACTGGATGTGAAAACATTCAGAATTTTACCTAAAGAAATATGTTTAAAAATTCACTTCAGAAAAATATTATCAATAATTTGATATTATGTTTAAACTTATTAAACTTCTACCTCATTCCAGGCAGCACTTATGTGAGGAATTACCAAGCTTAAACTGTATGCTTAAAAGATAGTTTGACTTCGTATGCAAATATTTCATGGAGATTTTTATCCTATCTAGATGTATATATTTTATATACTTTCAAGTATCCATTTATATATAGATGTATTCCTGCAAGTCAGTATGAGTACATTGGCTTGTGTGCAGGCATCTCTTTGATAATGAACATATTGTATGGAAGACATAATTCTCCGGGTAGAGACACAGTAATTGTTGCAGAGGATAGAGTAGGTCAGTATAAGATTTAACATTTTGTATGAGTCAGCTTCAGACCTTCTCCAAATGAAGGAGAGCTTGTAGCTGCTCTCTCCTATTAGCAGTCAGGGAGAATCTCTGTTACCCTTTTGCTTGGCAAGTTATTGAATCTTCTGAAAGACTGTGATTTACTCTTCTCTTGCTGCTATCTCGTTATTCACGGCTGCCTGGGAACTGTCCTTCCTGCATATGCTTGTGCAGGGGCTGAGGGGCAGAAGCTCCCACACAGGAGCAGGACAGGGCAAGGGCCACCAGGACAGACTCATCCCTGGCCATGGGACACCTCCCTGGGGATGGGATGTCGGCTGTGGGTGGGGCTGACTCATCGTAGCGCATGGCTGGGCAGGATGGGGTTGGGGCAGGGCTGGAGACACGTCCTACAGCCTCTCCGAGGTGAGGACTGTTGGCCTCAGGGGCTGGAGTGGAGCCCTGGGCCTTGGGCAGGGCGGGGGGAGTCCTGGGGATGGGCAGAGACGTTAGAGACCCTGAGTGCACTCCAATGCTGAGAGACAACATGGCAGCTGTTTTGGGGCAGCATCTGCTGCCTATTTTCTGTGGAAAACCTAGGCTGCATGACAATGAAAAGGAACTTGGTCAAGTTCTTACATGGCCTGAAATAAGAAGTTTTTAATGAGCAAGAACATTGCTGGCGTAGGAGCAAAACTAGTGGGAAATAAATGCATTGCTATTTCTCTATTTCTCCTACCTGACTGAAAAAAACCCCATACTCCCAAAATCTGTCAGTCCTCCGTTACCTGATCAAGCTCTCTCTGAGTTTTCCTTATTGCTTACCTGAAGGTGACTCCCTTAACGTACACCTTAAAAGTGATTGACTTGATCTTATGAGTTGTCAGCAGGCAAGCTCCTGATAAATTCAGCCACTGTTACTTTATTATTAACTACTACACCAAACCTCATCTGTTACTCTAGCTGCATGTTCAACATATGCATATGACAAATAGCGAAGAGGTTTTTAATATCACCTTTTAGAAACACTTCTGTCCACTTACCACAGATTAACACTTCAGAAGAAACCTGAATGTTCAGTGAGTCCGACAGACTCAGGATTTCTTTGTGTGAGGAGCCTCAGGACCATTAACCCAAATTAAAAATATGAATTACAAGAAGATTAATGTTATTGAATCTTTGATTGGGCATCCTTATTCAGAATTCAAATGGTTGCAATTTGTTTTCACTTATTTCAGTTTGAAAGTGAATTAAAACACTCACATGGGTTTAATGCTGTTAAACTAACAAATATTCAACTTTTAGAGTTCCTCTGTGTCAACAAACTGGCTTACAGGTAATAAAGATGACTTTACTATATACAATGGAAAAAGTTCTTAGCCAGTTTCTGGTGCTTCAGTCATAAAAGAAATGTAGCTAGTTCTACTCAGAAATTGAATATATTTCCAGCAAGATTGATTTACTAAATGAATGCCTGAGTGAAAGAACATCTATGGGATTTTCCAAATAAAAGAAATTCCAAATCATATGTATATTTAGAAACTCCTGTTCCAACCCCTGTCCCTCCATTCCTTTGGTTTTAGCCTATTTTGAATATCTTAAGCTTGTTATTTTGTTTCAGGCCCTATAGTGTCACAGGAGCAGTCAGGAAGAAAGGGTACTTGCTGAATCCTTCTATTTAAAATGAGCTAGCCTCTGAGAAGCTCTGTGCAGTTCTTTACTCTTTTCAAGGGCTATTCCTATTTAAAAGATACAATAACTCAGGCATCACACATTTATATACATAAATTTCACTTTTTTTTCCTCAGCATGATGCATTTCGCTATATGGCAAACTGTATGAAGTTGCCATTAGAAACTCCGTGAAATTCAGTGTAGATAAATTTCGTATAATTTTAGCAGACCATAAGGGTACATTGGGTGAGGGTGTTTTCTGCTGAAGCAGACAAGAAAGCTGAAATGAACTTGAAAGTGATATGAGCTCTTGGCTTCGTGAAAGAAAATGAAATGAGATGTTTAGATTGTTCCCTCCTGAATTGCTGAGTGTCATACTGGGGTCAATAAAGCCCAAAGCCTGAGTTTTTTACAGCAGCCATGAATTTATGATTAGGTCAGCAATGAGGTAGAAAGATTTGTGGGTCTGAGCAAAAGAGTGTTCAGTTTCAGATCCTTCAGCCATCCACCCCTCTAGGCCCTGGAAGCAGACCACTTGAATTGCACTCTGTGAACTGATACTTTAATGAGAGGGACACTTCCACTGGTTTTATTTCTGTCATTTCTTGGTCATTCCATACCAATGGGTAGCACATACCTCAGTTCCACTCAGGAGACTGGCAAAAGCAAAGACTGTTATGGAAGCAGCTCTTGCAAAGCACTTGCCTTCTTTGTATTTTTCTGGACTGACATACAACCCAAAAGTGTAATGGATTAACAGTCATAATTAGGGCCAATATTTTCACAGGTCTCACCAGCAAGTAGCTGCTAGATCCTCTCTGAACATCAAAGGAATCCATATGCTTAAACTGTTCAGCCACTTCAGCCAAGCATCTAAAAAAGAAGGATGAGGCTAAGTTCATTTCAATCTGCTAAAAAAAAAAACCTAGTAAAAAAATATACAGTTCAGATGTACCTCATTTACCTGAGTGATAGAACATTATAAGGTAAGAAATATTACATCATGGGACCTGAGAACCTAAAGATGAAGCAAGACCAACTAGTGACTGTCCTACCATAACAGAGTAATAACAGCAACAGGCAGGAATTAACCAGGCAGCTTAACTCCATCAAGTGTCTACATTTGCTCCTCCATAGCTGTAAAGATGATATCTCACACTTGACCATTTTACCAGCATAGTTTTTTCCTTGTTTCTTTCTACAAGTGTTGGGGACTAGAGCAGGGCTGATATCCACAGCCAAGAAATAGATTCTTCTGGACTCAAGACCTTTGCCACAGGTTTGCTTCTACCACATGAATGGATGAAGATAAAATGCTTTAATGTTTCCCTTTTGGTCTTTGTAGTGGGGCTGTGTACTCAGCTTGGAGAGAGTCTTACAACCACTGTACTGTTTCCCTCTGACAATCCATGTGGAGACCTCCCATTTGGCTTTTAACTAGTAAGGTGGGGAGATTTTATCACTCACTTATTGTAGTTAGTGTTCCTTCAAATAGGAAAAGATCAAAACATCAGTGGAGAGTGTGTTGCTGTGATTAGGATTCAAAGAATAAAAAAAATGATGTGTCGTAAGCCTAATTACTAGATTTTAATTATAAGACAGAAGAAATATTTGCCTTAAATAAACTGGTTCCTAAAGCTTTACCTTGCTTGAAGGCTGAACTTTATGAACGTACCAAAGAATACAATTTTCCAAAGAGCAATCTGATTTTGAGTTGTACAGTCTGTACAATGCTGTAGTTACAACATCTGTGCAGACATATTATGGTGCTCAAAAAATACATCATTTATGTTTCCAAAACAGAACAAGCTTTGAAATCATTGAACCATAGAATGGTTTAGGTTGGAAAGGACTTTTAAAGATCATCTTGTTCCAACCCCACTGCCATGGTCAGAGACACCTTCCACTAGACCACAAAGCTCAAAGCCCCGTCCAACCTGGCCTTGAGCACTTCCAGGAAAGGGGCATCCACAACTACTCTGGGCAACCTGTTCCAGTGCTTCACCACCCTCAGTGTAAAAATGCCTTCCTTATATACAATCTAAATCCAGCTTCTTTCAGTTTAAAAACATTGTCCTGTCACTACAGTCCCTGGTGAAATCTCTCTCTATTTTTCTTATAAGGTCCCTTTATATATTGAAAGACTCCTCAGAGCCTTCCCTCCTCCAGGTTGAACCACCTCAGCGCTCTCAGAGAAGTGTTCCAGCCCTATGATTATATTCATGGCCCTCCTCTGGACCACTCCAACAGGTCCATGTCTTTCTTATACTGGAGACTCTAGACCTGGACACAGTACTCCAGGTGGGGTGTCACCAGAGTGGAGTAGAGGGGGAAGATTACCTCTCTCGATCTGCTGGCTGTGCTTGTTTTTATGCAGGCCAACATATGATTGGCTATCTGGGCTGCGAGCACATATTACTGTCTTGTACCCAATTTTTCATCTACTAATATTCCCAAAATCTTCTCTGCAGTGCTGCTCTCAATACATTCAGAACCCCCACCACAATCTCTATTGCTCTTGTGAATTGCCCCAACCCAAATGCAGGAGCTTGCACTTTGCCTTTTTGAACTTGATGAGGTTCACACGGGTGAACTCCTCAAGACTGCCACAGTCCCTCTGGATGACATTCCTTCCCTGAAGCAAATTAACACCACTCAGCTTGGTGTCTGTAAATTTGCTGAAGGTGCACTTGATTTCACTGTCCATGTAATTGATGAAGATATCAGATAGTTTTGGTCTCAGTACAAACCCTTGAGGGACACCATTTCTCGGTGGTTTACGCTTGAATATTAAGCCATTGACTGTAACTCTTTGGATGCATCAATCCGGCCAATTACTTATCCATCTATCAGTCTATCTGTGAAATTCATACGTCTTCAACTTAGTAGCAATCCGATTGACTTTCCAGAGGTTCATTTCTTTTGCCCATCAGAACACTTCCATGGGAAATCAGTGTCAAAATGAGTAGTCTGCTGTACCTGCATATAAAGCCTCACTATTATAACCAAAGAGGTACGATTTTTAAAACAGTTGTCCAGTGAGTTAGTGTAGACACTCTTACACCACCATGAGGTAGTTTTTAGCAGTAACATTTCATCAAAAGAAAAGGCTATACTTTTGCTTTGGTATAACTCTATCCTAGAAGCCAGCGTTACCATTTTAAATATATCGGAAGAGTTATTAATCACGGAATCACAGAATCACAGACTTGTTGGAAGGGACTTCTAGAGATCATCTAGTCCAACCTCCCTCCTAAAGCAGGATTTCCTGCAGTACATCACACAGGAATACGTCCAGGCAGGTTTTGAAAGTCTTTGAAGTCAGAGACTCCACCACCTCCCTGGGCAGCCTGTTCCAGTGCTCCGTCACCTTCACAGTAAAGAAGTGCTTCTGCATATTCTGATGAAAATTCCTGTGTTCCAGCTTGTGCTCATTGCCTCCTGTCTTATCACTGGGCACCAGTGAAAAGAGTCCGTCCTCATCCTTCCTGCACCCACCCTTCGGATATTTATAGACATTTATAAGATCTCCTCTCAGCCTTCTCTTCTCCAGGCTAAATAGCCCCAGCTCTCTCAACCTTTCCTTGTAAGACAGATGCTCCAGTAACCCATTCATCTTTGTTGCCCTCTGCTGGACTGTCTACAGTAGTTCCCCGTCTTTCTTGAACTGTGGAGCCCAGAAGTGGACACAGTATTCCAGATGTAATCAGAATTATAACGGAAGCGAAGGCAGAAATACCTCTGAACATGTCTTCTAAGGTGTGTGATTTTCTGCTGATTAGACAGGTTTGGACAGCTATAAACTTCATTGCTTCTGTCCTGAGTTGTCTGGACATGAGCAGTCTCCACTCTTGAAGAGAGCTATATGAGTGTGTCAGTATTCCAAGGTACCTTCCCCTTTTACCATGGCTAAATGCCTTCTAGATCAGAGCTGATTTACATCTGGCTATAAGCAAAGCTTTCCCTGTATGAGCCCCATGCAAACATCCCACCATCATTCATTAAAATGTATCCACGCCCAGTGCTTCAGTATCATCACCTCTTCATCTCTGTTTGGCAAACTGGTTTTGATCATGGTCACAGAGGGAGTATGCAGTAGAAATATGCCCCAAGCCTATCCTTCCTCTGGAGGTTCTCACACTATGATAAAGCACAGCTGTGCTGCTTTGCAAGGGAATAGTGCTGCTTTGTGGGAATAGGCACCTGTGCTGTACCTGTCCTGAGTATTAGCAGACTATCACATAGTGCCAGGACGCCATCTTGGATAAGTTCAAGAAATATTACAGAAATTTCACTTAAAAATATTAGAAGAAGTCCATGTGCTTTGCATAATTGCTAATGACAGTCATTGCAGTTCTGGTGACAGAGCTCTTTGTATGTGACAAGGAAAAATTGGCTAAAGATGTGTGACAGCTGTTTGTGAACTCATTCAAACTGACAAAGCTCTCAGAGTAACTGCCTGTGCACATAGTGGTGAAGAGATTCACTGCGAAAGCAATCACTTTTAATTGTAAGAATTTCAGTGGCTCATGATTTCGTTTTGCACCGAGTCAAATTTTCTTAAATCAAGGGCACATTACAGTTTAGGCTGCAAAGATATTTCAGTCTATCCCATTTTTTTAGATGAAACATTTTCTGGCAAAATTCTTTCTGCAGTTACAATGTTCTTCTAAAATGTAAGTAAAAATATATATACGAATTGTAAATGATTTTATCCTTCTGACCTATCCTTTATACTCAGTCTGCTTTGATACTGGAATTTTACGTTTCTAAGGTGGCCAGAAGTGTGCCATGGAATTTTCGTAAAAGTTTGATGCCTGAGAGTATTTCAATATTGTTTTCCTTTACACAACAAATTTTTCATTTGCTCTCTCCAAGGCAGAGAAGAATGTTGTTGCCTCATTATGTCACTCAGCAATGCCTGCCTGCTCTATCCAAGATACCAGGTGGATTTTGCAGTTTGAACTTCCTGTTCCCATGGTCTGTGGCCTACCTGAGTTTACTAGACTTCATCTCCAGGGTCAGCAGTCATATCTCTAACTGCAGTGCTGATGATGTTAAGGTCTTTAAGACTTGTTTCAAACACTTGGATGCGTCTTTAATTATTGCTAACAGACTGTGAAGTCTTCTTGGTTCAAAGTTCAAGAACTTTGAACTTGGAATTTCTGAAACAAACCCACAGATCAATATTGCTTTGGGCTCTTATTCAGATTAGCACAGAGCTGAAGTATCTGTATATCACATGCAGAGAGACATACTCTAGAGAGTAATGAATACTATGCATTTGTTTTTGTGGTCAATCACAGCAAACATGCTGGTGACTTTAGGAAACACAGATGTACACATACAAACTAATAGGTGGAGGAAGTCTTGGGAACAGTAAAGACTGACATGTGCCAATCAACACATAAAACATCATAACTAGCAATAAAAAAGAGTCTTCAAATGCAATAGAGAGATGTAACAGATGGGTCATAGAAGTAGTAGTTATTGTTCAAGATGTTGGTGAATACCCATCTAAAACATTACAGATTTTTCTGGTTACTTTTAAAGAAGTTGAATCAAACTGGATCAGAAACATAACAGGGACTGGAATAATCAATAGAATGGAAAGCCTTTTTATGAAAAGCTACTAAAAAAGCTTTGCTTGTTTAGACTGTCAGATGAAGGCTCGGAGAGGATATGACTGCTCTATAAAGATCCTTGATGGGTAAGCATCAGGAAGAGAAAAACTATTTATGGTGAAGGACAGTGCTGACTCAAGAATAAATGCATATAAACTAGCTATGAATGCAATTAGGCTGTATATGAGGAGATTTTTAACCATGAAAGAAACAAACTTCTGGAACAGACTTCCAATTAGAAGAGTAAGGATATAAAACCTAATTGATTTTTAGAGCTATAGTGGCTTATGAAAAGAATAATACAATGTATGTTTTTAACAACTAGACTTCAGGAGTGGATCTTGTGTTGCCTTATTGTTATGCATAGGTGTATGTATGGTTTACAAACTGTGTAGAGCACTAATGTTTCTACATTTTAAAAAATTTAAAGTCATTATGCATGTGTCATTTTAATCCATTACTACTATGCCTGTACGGTACCTCTTCAACCGAGTAGGATTCATTTTGACATAGGAAAAGTGATTAGTCATTAAAATACTTTTATGAAATAACTAACCAAATGGGATGATGTGACTAGCACATTATCACCTTCCATTTGAAGCTCAAAGCTCACCTGTCACAACAGAGGAAACTGTGAAACACAGAGACAGGAAAATTTGAGCTATAGAAACCATCATCTGATCAATGCTATGGTGAAAGACTAGATACTCATATGCAGTTAATGTGTAACACCCCTTACCCTCCCCTAAATATATTTTGGATGCTAAAAAATCAGAGTACAGCAATCCCTTGTGGAATTAATGATAACTTACTGAATACACATCAGGATAAATAAATCAATATTTTTTCTTGAAAACTGTGAGGAAAAAGGAAGGTTGAGACTACATTTAAGAAACAATCTCATGTGCTTTTCTATCAACAAGGGCATCAGCTATGGTGTGCATCTTTGATCCTGTAGAAATAGATTTTCATGTTCCTGTTTATTATGTATGCATTGAAATCTAAGTTTAATCAAGAATTCCATCTTTAAAGCTTCTACAAAAACACACCTTCAGTGGTATTATCTGCATTGTTCTTTCTCTGATTCTCACCTCAGTAATTTTACTTCATTAGAGAAAGCTTTTTTTTAAAAAAAGTCATTACTGGAACTTAGCTGGATTTCACACCTAGCAGTGTAGAGAAAATCACATAGATCTGCAGATTTTTTTAATTTAAATTACTTTTAAAATCTCAGCACAAAACCTCTGTAGATTTTAATTTAATAGACCTGTAATTACAGTTGTTGTTTACATAGACTCAAACAAACAAAAACCCCCACATATAAGTAAAAGCTTCAGTCATCCGACCACTAAGGAAAAACAACAGAAGAAATTCTACTTTGCCCCTTCTGACCAAAACGCCAAGCTTTCCCTTAGAGCTGTCAGTTCAATAATTTCTGCATGCATGAGAAGATTTTGTAGCAGTTCTGTGAGATCAGTTCCACGCTTCATGGGAAATGCCCTTCTGATGATGACCTTTCCCTCAAAATAAAAGGGTGTCATGGGTTGACCGTGGCTGCATAGCAGGTGCCCACCAAAACTTCTTTGTCACTCTCTTCCTCTCCCCTGGGCAGGGGAGAGAAAAATATCATGAAAGGCTAATTGCTCGAGATAAGGAGAGGGAGATCACTCATCAGTTACAATCATGGGCAAAACAGACTGAACTTGGGAAAAAAAATATTTAATTAATTACCCATCAGAGGAGGAAAATGAGAGGACTGCTCACAGTCTTCGCCTGCTGCAGCATGAGGCACCTCCCACAGGAGACAGTTCTCCATGAACTTGTCTGACGTGAGTCCTTCCTATGGATTGCAGTTCTTCACAAACAGTTACAGCATGGGTAAATTCTGTGGGTGGCAGACCTTCAGGTTTGACTCCCCCACAGGGTCACAAGACTTGCCAGCAAACCTGCTCTGGCATGGGCTCCTCTCTCCATGGGTCCACACATTCATGCCAGGAGCCTGCTCCAGCGTGTGCTTCCCATGGGGTCACAGCCATCTTCGGGCATCCACCTGCTCCAACATGGAGCCCTCTGTGGGCTGCAGGTGGACATCTGCCCCATTGTTAACCTCCATGGGTTGCAGGGGGACAGCCTGCCTCACCATGGACTGCAAGAGAATCTGCTCTGTTGCCTGGAGCACCTCCTTCCCCTCCTTTTTCACTGACCTTGGTGTCTGCAGAGTTGTTTCTCTCACATACATCCTCACTCCTCGCTTCAGCTGCAGCTGCCCTTGCATAACAACTTTCCCCCCTTCTTAAATATGTTATCACAGAGGCACTACCACCATTGCTGATGGGCTCAACCATGGTACTTTGCAGTAATCATCTCATCTTCCATATTATTAAATGTTTATTGGTTTCCTTTTTCTTCTTTTCCCTGTGAATTATCAGATAAAACTGAAGAAGTGTTGGTAACAACCTCCATTGTGTGAAAATCTAAAAGGACAACACATTATACTTTAATTGTCTTAGCTGAGGATTCAGCAGCACTGGCTTCCATTAATAGAATTTGGTTTTGGCATCATCTTACATATTCTTTGTTTTTAACAAAAATGAACTTGCGATCAGTGCTAATTTACTGATTAAATTAGGGCTCAGAAATCACTGGAGAGATAGATACAGTAAATTAAAGCTGATTGTAAAGATGATTTAGTCAAGGTGGGTCTAATTTTAAGACTGTTAACTTTACACAGATGAAAGCTTCACTGATTGGATTAAAATGGATTTACACATGTGGTGTCAGATCAGACAGCATCACAAATAAACCAGTTTTCTCCATCACAAAACACATTTCATGAAATTTTCAGGTCATCATTCATTATACATTTCTTTTTGGTGCCTCCTTGAAATGCTCCACTTCATATACAGAAAACACAATCAAGACTATATCATCTCAGAAATATTTTCTTTCTAAATGTACAGTTCCTGTTCATGCCCCAAATAATGAGCACATTAGTTTTATTTATTGATGTGGTCCTAAGCTGTGCAAGTAAAGTTATAAATGATGCTGAAAACCATTGACATGAAGGAAGATAGAAGCTCATTATTATTCTAAAACCACTAAATTCTGAACATATAGGTTGTCTTGCTAGGCCCAAGATTGAATACTTTTTTAATAATTTCAGCCTTGAGGAATTTAATGAGGTGAATCCGAGTAGCTGCTTTTGTAAAACATTGGAGGCAGAGGTTTATATCAGCAGAAGAGCTCATTTTCTGCTGTGTATAAATGCCATGTGCTTCTTCTTCCCTGAAGAAGACATCACTCATGCATCAACTCGTCCAACATTTTAGATTATGGACCTCCTTTCAGTACTTTGTGCAGGTAAATCAAAAGCAGATGAAATTCTAAGCTCTTCTAGCTGCCTTTGATTAAGTGTGATTTCATATTTCACAGTTTGTTGTAGGATCAAGAACACAGAGCATCAAAACTGATTCTGGCACAAAGAGTCGGAAATGGTCATAATGTAACACACCATGGAAGCTTTTTCTGCCTTGAGAACCTTCTCGAATCTGCAGCCATTTGAATCTTCTAGTAGTATGAGATTGAATCATGAGCTGTATGTCAAGGACTTCTGGTCTAGTTGTTAATAAGGTCTGGAGCTAGCTGATCTCCAGTTTGTAATAGATAAAATACATCCTTGTCTACGTTTAGCCCATATCTGTGCCTAAACTACAGCGGTTTGCCCATCACCTGATAACACCTTCCTAGCTGAAAAAGAGGATCAGGAAAAGGAGAGGAGACCCATGTTTTGAATCATAGAACGGCCTGAGTTGGAAGGGACCTTAGAGATCATCTAATTCAACCTCCTTGCTGTGGGCAGGGACACCTCTCAACTAGACCAGGTTAGTCAAGGCCTCATCCAACCTGGTCTTGAACACCTCAAGGGAGGGAGCACCTATAACTTCTCTGGACAATTTATTCTAGAGTCTTGCCATCCTCGTACTGAAGATTTTTTTCCTAAGATCCAATCTAAATTTGTTTTCCTTTAACTTAAATCCATTTCCCCTTGTCCTGTTGGTGGACACTTCTGTAAAAATTCCCCCCTCAGCCTTCCTGTAGGCTCCCTTCAGGTACTGGAAGGCAGTTATAAGGTTCCCCCAAAGTCTTCTCAAGACTGAACAATCCCAGCTCCTGCAGCCTGTCCTCATAGCAGAGGTGCTCCAGCCCCTGGATCATCTTTGTGGGCCTCCTCTGAACCTGCTCCAACAGATCTATGTCCCTCTTCTGGTGGGGGCACCAGAACTGGATGCAGTATTCAAGGTGGGGTCTCACCAGAGCAGATTAAAGTGAGAGAATCCCCTCCCTTGACCTGCTGGCTACACTTCTCTTGATGCATCCCAGGACACAGTTGGCCTTCTTGGGCTGCATGAGGGCACTGCCGGCTCATGTTGAGCTTCTCATCTATCAACACCCCCAAATCCTTCTCTTCAGGGCTACTCTCAATCCACTCTGTGCCCAGTTTGTATTTGTGCCCAGGGCTGGCCTGACCAAGGTGCAGGACCTTGCATTTTGATTTGTTGAAGCTCATGCAGTTTGCACCGGCCCATTTCTCAAGCCTATCAAGGTCCCTCTGGATGGCATCTCTTCCCTCAAGTGAGTCCATGGCACTTGAGATGAGGTGAGATGGGGTGAGATACACCTGTCAGCCAGCTTGGGTTAGATGCCCTGGCTTGTGCCCCTCCAAACTGAAGCTCCTGGCTGACTTGAAACTGCTGATGGTCTGTGCACGGTGGCTGGCCTGTGATTCTATCCCAGCAAAACCAGGACAATCCCTCTCCTCTTGAAAAATAACATCAGTTACAGTATTGATTTCCATCTAGCACTGTTGTATTGATGAAACACAATGTTTCCAAACAAGCTCTGCTATGCTCTAATTGATGTATGGAACAAAAATCTTTGAATTAGAGTTCATTAAAGCCAGTCAGTTGTTTCTGAGCTGAGATAATGAAAGTTTATTTTTTTAAAGAATATTTACACTCCTGTCTCAAACTTAGTAGGGCAATAATCCTGTACATGTTGCAGCCTCCACATATTGAGAACCAGATTAATAGCAATGACTTTATTCTAACACCAGATCTCTCTGCTCATACTCAGAAGTCTCAGTTCATGCTGTGCCACAACAGGGAGGCTTCATTGCTGTTCTGGGTAAGGATCACCCTCTTCATAATTTTCAGCATGGCATACCAAAGGTCTGATTCTTTTACCTTGTCTGCTACGGTATGATTTTTGTTGTGTATTGCAATACATACAAAATAAACTGACTGTAGACACTCCTTCCCTTTAGAAGTGGTTGTTAAGCAGCAAGTTGTTGATTTACGTGTTGGATTTGGACTGGTTTGGGGTTTTTTAATCTTCTTAAAGGCCTACATTGCTTTGGCACCAAAATTCTGAGGGAATAGTATTGTATGACAATGATCACAGTACTGTTTGTGCAGACCGAAACTATGAGTGAAATTCAACTCTAAACCAAGACATTTAAATCTAAGCCCATATGTAGGTATCTGTATGATAGCTATGTCATCTGTGTTCCCTTTTAGCCAGCAGAGACCTACTCAATTCTGGTAACAGAGCTTAAATAACAATTCACCTTACATGGACAGTGGCATCTAAGACTTAATTCTGTTGTCCAAACACAGGCAGAAGGGTGCTGTGTTCCTCCCCTGTGTTTGCTGCTACTGAGGGGATGTCTCAGATACCCTAGGGTATCTCATCATTAGACACTTATGGTTAGGCAGCTGAATACCACCAACAGTCACTGATCTGCTTTCATATCCTTTGTGGTCACTAGTGCTATCATGAAAATAAGAACCATATAGGTGAAACTGTTCAGACCTGAAGTCTTCTAGATGTCTCAGGGATAAGTTCTATGAAAAGCTGTTATTGAACTATATCAGAGCATGCTATATTATTCAGCAGAAATATGCTTTGGAAAACAAAAGATACCCATGTGAACGTCATGAAGTTCAACAAGGACAAGAGCAAGGTCCTGTACTGGGGTCAGGGAAATCTTCATTATCAATACAGGCTGGGGAATGAGGTGCTAGAGAGTAGCCTCATGGAAAAGGATTTGGGGGTGCTCGTAGATGAAAAGATGGACATGAGCCAAAAATGCATGCTGCCAGCCCAGAAGGCAAATTGCATACTGGGCTGCACTAAGAGAAGTGTGGGCAGCAGATTAAAAGAAGTGATTGTGCCCCTCTGATTGTGACCCCCAAAACAAGCAGAACATGGACCTGTTAGAGTGGGTCCAGAGGAGGCCACAAAAATGATTGAAGGGCTAGAGCACCTCTCCTACTAGGACAGGCTGAGCTGAGGTTGTTCAGCCTGGAGAAGGCTCTGGGAGACCTTATAGCAGAATTCCAGTAACTGAGGGGGCTACAGCAAAGCTGGAGAGGGACCGTCTACGAGGGCCTGTAGCGATAGGATGAGGAGCAATGTTTTTAAACTACAGCAGGGTAGATTTATATTAAATATCAGGAAGAAGTTCTTTACAATGAAGATGGTGGAACATCGGAACAAGTTCCCCAGAGAGGTGCCAGAAGCTTCATCTCTGAAGACATTCAAGGTCAGGCTGGATGGGGCTCTGAGCAACTTGATCTAGTTAAAGATGTCCCTGCTCACTGCAGGGGGGTTGGACTAGATGGTCTTTAGAGGTCACTTCCAGCCCAGCACATTCTGTGATTCTATGATAATTATACTCTAATGTAAAGATTAAAATGTGAGAAATGGGAGGAGGGGAGGGAGAGAGAGAGAGAGAATGGAGGAAGTGGAATAAGAAGGAAGGTAAAAATGGAAAACAGAACAGAAGCAAAATTGACTCAAAATTACTCAACTTTACGGAAAAATTAAGCTGTTTTTCTTTTTTTTTTACTTTTTAGATGGGTTTTGATTGTTGCTCACTAAATATTTTAGCTAGATGAGTTCTGTTAGACATTTTTCCTGTTCTTCCAGCTCGACCTCGGAGTTACAAAAATAGTACTAGAAACCATAAGAATGTTTGCAAATGTTCACTGCTATCAGTTGTGGATCTCCCCTGGATTTCATTCGGAACAGAATTTGACCTTGAGAAAATAGCTCTGTGTGAAAAGAATGTCCATAATTTAATACAGTATTCTGGAGTATTTTATCTGAAAAATATGTGCTGTATTCATACCCCACAAAAGAAAAACATTTTTTTCTTGGCATAGTGTTTCAAATTCATATCCACACGGGAAAAAACACTTATGAGCTGTGAATCCTATTTTTGAATCAAAGTCTTTAAAAAGTGAGGGAAGGCTGAGCCTTCCTGGACCTGCTGCTAGCAGCTCTCCTAGTTCTGTAAAGTGTAATCCGTTGTGGCACCAGCAGCACGAGAGCCGGATGCCTGTGCTGGCAGAGGAGTTCCCGTTGTGCCTTACGACTGGTAAAGCATCTGAAGGGCAGAAGGAATCCTTTGGCTTTGAATATCAAACATTTATTTTAAACTTTAAACACGGAAGCTGTTCTTCTGAGAAAGGTATTAAAACTGGCAGAAGCATGGTTTATGGTCTGTCAGTGGGGAACCATGTTACTTTCCTGTAGTGCAGTACATTCAGGATAAATAAGAATGCTTTGCTGTTTCAGTTCTTTGTGAAGCAACGTTTTTAGGGCTATCAGTTACCGTGGTGATATTTTGTTTGTGCTCTCTGTAGGGGAAAGAGTGCCTTTGCATGAAATACTGGATGGCCAAAGGCAAACCACAGAAAGAAATCAAGGATTTGGGGAGGTAGGGGGATTTGAATATGACTTAGAAAGGGAAATCTCTGATTTTCTCAAGAGGTGATGAAACACTAATCCAATTTGTAAAACTTTGATGAGTGGGCTTTTGAGGTGAAGAAGTGTTCAGGACAGCACCCAGCAGAACAGCTGAGAACAGATAGAATTCTGCAGAAAGGGAAAGGGGTATAATAAAACATGAAAAAAGAAAACTTCCTTTGAGTGAGAAGTATTGGTCTATAGAATAGTCTCCAATGACAGTAGTAGAGATACTTCTGTTTGGAACTCTTTATTAACATTACTTTATATTACAGTAGTAAGCAGACTCTAAATGAGATCAAGGTCTTTTATACTGAGCCATAGCTGGAGCAAAATATGTTGTGAGATAATCTCTGCCTTGGAAATCTAATGAAATTGATAAGGCAGCTGAAAAACGAGAAGAAAAGTAAAGACAGCAGAAACTTTCCTAAGGTTACAACCCAAGTCATTGATGGATTTATTTATTTATCACTAATTAATCCATGACATATGGACTTTAAAATGATAGCCATGCACTATGAAAAGATGAGATGAACAATTTCACCTGAAAAACTCTCTCATTTGTTACAATTATCTCGCATGAACAAGCAAAGTAACAGTGGCATTTTGAGTGCATTGTAAGTTATTAGCATTTACTTCGTAGTCAGGGCTGTGTTAGACATTAACTCTGAACACTATAAGCTCCTTTTTACAACGTACAGCTGGTAAACACATTTCCCTCATTGTTTCCTATTGCTGAAAAATGCATGAAATTGGAGTTAAAAGCCCCTCTAGTGAGTATTGCTTCACTCTAGTCAATGTACCGCAATAACTTCCAATTTTATATAGATTATCATGCCTTTAATAAGCTTAGACTTATTTGGGAAGATCTTCTGATTGCTTTAAAGTGATTAGGAAGCCTGGGAAGCTTTAATACTCCTGCAGATCTCCGTGGTTGCAGAGAAAAAGGCTCTGTCTGCAATGGTGCCATGTTTGACAGTCAGAATTAGCAGAAAACAGCAGATTCACATGCTGACTCTGGGCTCTTAGAAACAGTATTTATGTCAACAAATATATGTTACTACATATCAACAAATGCTACAGACATGCCTAGTTTTCTTTTAATGACAACATGTTGGATCACAGCCTTAGGAGTACCCAATAAATTGTATAAGTACTGTTTTTACATCCTGGAAAAAGATGCATTAAATAATATACCTCATATTTTGTTGATTTTTTGTGCTCGTTAGTAAGATGAGCTAAAATAACATTTAAAAAAGAATTTGCATAGAAGAAAAATAGTGTTAGCAGTCTTGTATAGCTCTTTGGGAAAATACTGCAATAGAAGGATATATATTTTGCAGAAAACGATTGTGCAGTTTATTTTTTTTTAAAGACTTTCTCAGAAATAAATGATTACACATTTGCTTATCTTTGTATACATAGGTAGTTCTTGTTGGGCTTGGTCTTCACTTCCTTTTCTTTACATTTTACCCTTTTTTTCCCCCTCTCTTTTCTATGTCTAATTTTCCATTTGTCTTTCTGTCCTTTTTAAGACTACTTGTTTCCCAAACCTTCCTTCTGCCTTTCACGGCTTCCCTCTGTATGCTTCTTCCCAGTATCCAAGAGAGGAAATCAGCACAACAGAGAAACAATGAGTTTTAAATGAAACAGGGTGCTGGTGCAGCATTCCTCACACATTTACAGGCCTATAATAGACTCTACAAAAACAACCCAAAAACAAACAAAGAAACCACCAAACTAAAAATCCGCATTTCAGGTTTTAAGACAACTGAAGATACCCAGAAAACCTGTTGGAAGAACGAAATCCTTAAATATAGATTAATTATCATTCAGCACGATTGTCTTAAGTTTCTTGGGTACACAAGCAACGTGCTTTTCTCACCGTATTTCCCTCCTTTTGTTTGACTGCAGCTCCTGAAATATGCTAGGCATTGGGCTGAAATAGAGGCACAGATTCTGTTGCTATGTATGTGCCATCTAAGCAGTTGAGAGAGAAGCTACACTCCAGGTAAAACCTTGTCAATATTTCCTTCTTTCTCCCAGAGGGTTTCTCCTTCTCTCCAAGTCCAAAATGTCTCTGGACAGATATTTATGGGGATTTTGCTTTCCTTCACCTCAGATCACCATCTGGCAGATTCCTGTTCAACAAAACTCTGATGGAGAGGATGAAAAGTCACAGAAATGGTTCTGCCTAAAAGGCAGGTTTATACCCACCCTTATCTCCTCTACCCCTCCCTCACTGTTTTCTATCCTTGTGAGCACACTGATCCATTGCTTATGTTCTACCATTTCTCAGAAGACTTGCTGATTGCTGTTTCCCCTTTTCCTCCTTTTTTTAAGCTTTCACAGATGACGTGAAGCCATTTTGTTTCCTCTCTTGATTACTCTTTCTTTCCTCCTTGAGCTAGCTGCAGGCTCCTGCGAGGCTGCTGAATCCTGCAGCACTTTTTCTCAGAGGAGATTGGGATCCAGCATGAGAAGACATGGGCATCGCCTCAGCAGACTGCAAGGCTGCTGAATCCTGCAGCACTTTTTCTCAGAGGAGATTGGGATCCAGCATGAGAAGACATGGGCATCGCCTCAGTTTGGCAGCTGACAGCAACCACAGCACGTGCTGTCCGCCTAGGTTGTCTCCAATTCTGATTTGGGGTTACGTTTAGCAGGGATCAGTTTTTGGTAATTGTAATTCAAGCTTTTAAAAATCATGTGGCATGAATAATCATAAATTCTAGTCTTTTCCTTCTGGTGCTTGTGGCTTTAGTTTCAATATTTTCCGGCTTTTCATGTGACAAAGCAATATCCCCATTCTGGAAAACTTAGTCACAGGAGAATGAAGACTTTCAGGAAAATCCCCAAAGGGTACAAAACTACATAAGTCCAAGGAGCTGGTAACATGGAGCAGGGTGCAGAAGAACTGGCAGCCAATACTGCAGCTCCAGCTGCACACACTTGAGGGCTGAAGTTCAGGGAAATTAATCCCTCATGAGAAACACATGCTCTTTATACCTCCTGTGAGAGGTTGGGCTTAATGAGAGATATTGACATCTCTGAAAAGACAGCAAATGTACAGAAAGCAAGTTAAAAAGCACTCACATGCCTGTGCGTAAGTGTTGCAGCTGATACGCCTGCAGTACCTGAAGTCCAGCTGGCTTAGATATCAATAGCAGAACACTCACAGCAACACAATCTTTGGCAAACAGTTATATAGCTGCACTGAAGCCTCAGAAATCATTGCTCTTGGTACATAAGACAGCTAACGTAGAGCTAATTATCGCTCTCTGTTCTATAGTCACACTCTGGCTGAAAGAAGTCATCCATCAGAGGATGCTCAGTATGTCACATGAATCTTCAGTGGACTATTCAAAATGCCACCCGCTGTTCTACCAGGCACCTGCTCTTCCTCACTGATCTGAACTAGGATCTCTGGGCAACAGGAAGGCTAAGGTGGGACACCCTTCTCCCCAGCCCCACTCTGTGTGTGTTAAGGATGGAAATTGCACTTTGCTGTTGTAGGCTTCATGGGGCTGCAACCCTGTGGGAGGGAACAATGTGGGAGGACGGGTGGCAATTCCAGTGCAGCATCCTTTGCATTATACTGTTCAGAAACTGTCCTTTTTTGCATGATTCACCAAAATGCAGAAAGCTTGTAAAATATGTTGCTGTCTCAAGATTCTTTATGTGTAAACTCGAAAGGAATGCGATGAGCTCTATTGGGAAAGAGCAAAACCAGGTAAACAGGCAACACCACTGGAGATAAAATTGAACTTTGATGGGTGGAATATAACACACACTGAAAGGAATGATTTAAGTTATAAGTACACACAGATGGTCCCTGAATTAACTGCAGTCTCATGTAATAAAAAATTGGATTTTGCAGCAAACAGCTCCCAGTCTGCTCAGAGAATGGGAAAGAAGAAACATTTAGGTACATTAAGGAACAAAGAAAACAATATGTTCAAAATGAATGCTTGTACATACATGTAGACATATGGCAATGATTTTCAAAGTGTTTAAATAACTTAGACCCATAACAAGGCTATTTTTTCTCATCACCTAAAGTAAGATTAGAAAGTCTGCAGGTAATTAATTTCATGCGAATAAGAGAGAACTGTTACTTGCTAACATCTGTAAGCACCAGCATGCTTGTTCCCAGCCCTCATCAGATGAAAATGCATTGAAGACCAGATCATCTTTTATAGCTAAACATTGCTACCTCTGTCTCCCATGTTTGCAGAAAACTAATTTAAATTGGTGGTTTGGTATTAAAAGTCTGAACCTAGCATTTCCTTATGCAGAACTGTGTCTGGGTATTTTTCAAATCACTTCCTTCTCAGGCTTGTTTTTATGCCGGTTCTAGGCAACAACTTGCTGGATGTGTGGGAAGGGGAATTGCCCTGTCAGGAAATATGTGCTTTATATAGTTTAGAGGGACAGGTGCTGTCTTAAAGCTTTGGGGAGTCTCCTTCTGAGAGGAATCTCTCCATGTTTGGGATCCCAAGTATTTAAGGCAGATGCAATGAATCAATCTTTTTTTGTTGTTTATATGCCTGTAGCCAGTAATTTGAACACTACAGAGTCCATGTGCTACTGAATCAGCCCTGAAGATCTAAACCTGATAAAAAACCCTGAGTCATGAGTTTTAACTAAGATATATTTAAGACTGGAATTCTCCTCAAGGGAACACATTTCAACTGATAAGAGCTACTGTGAAAGCAGAAAAGTTGTGGCCAGTGAATGTAGATTCTTAAGTCATATACAGCTGGAATATTAAGAGAAGACCATCATATCTCAAGAACAAATGACAAATATGACTCATTACAACTGAGAGATCAGCTTGAATCAAAAATCCATTCAAATAAATAATTAGAAATAAAACCACAGCAGAGAATGTGTGAAAATAATCTCTACTAAGTAGCACTAAAAGTGTGTGCTCCCCTTCTGAAATCACAAGTTTATTTTTGTAAGTGCTCAAATCTGCAAGGTTAATCTGTAGCAAAGTATGACTAATAGCCTTGAAACAGGAATAATTAAACAGAATAATAGTAAATTACACCATAGGTCATTATTTGAAAAAATAAATTAAAACCCCACCACATCTAAATTTCCTCACTAGTGCATTTACTACTCAGTAATTCTCAAGTAATCTGAGCTAATGTTTCGATAAAACATTCAGCCACAGTGAAGCTGAAAAGCATACACAGCACAAAGCATTTTTTAAGTAGTCAAAAAATGGTATCTCATACAATTAAAAATAGGAGATGTAATTTAACTGTACATACAGATATGGTACCTTATAGCAGAAATGTCTGTCTGTACAGCTTAAGTCCAGAAAGGCCAAAAATCCACCAGTGACACTTTTGGCACGGCAGCTCCATGCGATTGTGTGTGGAAATGAGCTTCACTGGCAAAGTGATGTGATCCTCTTTCAGTAATCTCACATTTTGATGGCATCACAATGTTACTTCTCAGGAGCCTCAGTGGATTTGCTTTGGTATTTTAACGACATTCCCTGTATTAGGATAACTATCTGCTTACCTAGAAATAACTGTATCCTGCTTTCTGCCCATTACAGTGGTGCCTTCATTCCTTTACACAGTCAGTAAAACTTCTTTCCACCACAATCTCAAGGAACAATGATTTCAAATAAAATTAAGTGAGGCCTGCTATATATATATATCTGAATACTGTTCTGCCTCCCCAAGACCATGTGTTAATTGCAGCATGACTGTAAATCTATCTCAAGAAATAAAAATATAAATTTATATGTTATAAAGTAGACAGGGAGAAAAATGTTGTTATCCTTTATTCATGTGCTTCATGCTGTTTATCAGCTGGCAAAACTTTCATAAACCGGATAGTTGAAAATAATATAAACCTTAATATTACATTTTATCCATTTTATTCACATACACATTATAAAAAGCCCATGTCCAAAATAAACATTCTATAAAAAAAAACCAAAACCCGAAGTAGAAAAATGAATAGCAAAAGACAGCAAAGGTTCAGCTCAATATACTCTTACCTGCAAGCTCAGCAATTCAAAAGCTCATTTACACTCTCAGTTCCAACATTTCCCACCCTTCTAAATTCCTATACTTCTCTGTTCAAAAAAATCTTAGGACAGAAAATGAGATTTGCAGATGCTGTAGGTTGCCAAACCAGGGTGAACCAAAGAGGAGAGGGAGGTGCTGTGTGGTGTGGCTTCTACAGGGAATGTTCAAGCAGCCACTACTAACCCATGCCAGGGATATTATAGACACGGGCCAGACTTGTGTTACTAATGCAAAAAGGTAGAGTCTTGCTCGCAAATGTAGTCCTTAACTTCAGCAGTTGCAACTTCGTTTTGGAAATAGGTTTTCTGAGTGAATGAGTTCTGATGAGTTCTGGAAGAAAACAAAGTGAGAATGATTTTTTTTTTTGCAAGCCCTGTTCTCACAGGAGTTTGCCTCTATAGTGGTTCAGCACATAGGCACCACAGAATCGTAGAACATGTTGGGCTGGGAGGGACCTGTAGAGGTCACTTAGTCCAACCTCCCTGCAGTGAGCAGAGACATTTTTAACTAGATCAGGATCAGAGCCCCATCCAGACTAACCTTGAATGCCTCCAGGGATGGAGCCTCCAACACCTCTCTGAGCAACCTGTTTCAGTGCTTCGCCGCCCTCATAACTAAGAACTTCTTCCTAATGTCTAATCTAAATCTACCCCACTCTGGTTTAAGACCATTGGCCCTAGACCTCTCACTACATGCCCTGCTGAGAGGTTATACAGGGCGACTATATTCCAACACAGTGCTGTCAATATCAACCTATAACTAATAAAGCAGCAGAGAAACATCCCATGTGTTTGGTTTCTCTCACATTCTTGCTGTGTCGTGGCCAAAGGCAAAGACCAGCCATTTGTTTTCCCTGTCCTCAGAGCCAGGACACAGCGTGCTCCCTTCTGAACCTTCGTCATTGGAAGTTAGGTTTTCCTGGTTCACAGCCTTGCCTAACTGCTTTTTGGTTACCTTCTTTCCTCCCAGAGAGAAGGGGGAATCATCAACAGTCCTATGTGCTACCTTCGAAACCACACTGCTACAGCAGAGAGCCATCCCCCAAGCACTCCAGGGTTCCTGGGCTAGGGCCATGCACAGCCCAGTTCCAGAGATTAATTCTGCTTGTTAAATGCAGCATTACAAAGGAACAAAATATATTATCTGACATGGCAAAATTTAAAGTAGACATTTCTAAATATAAATGGTGTAAAATGGGGACTATATGCATTAAAAACACAGATGGGTCTATGAGGAGCTGCAGGACAGGGCACTTTGACAATCCGTATAAGTGCTTCTATCAACAAATGAGACTCTGTGACTGAATTTAGTTGGCTGAGAATAAAACCTCAGCAGCCACAGCACTTGCAGTGACACTTAAAGGCAAAACATCATATGTGAAGGAGAAAATTGCCTAAAATATTTAGCTATGTGAGATAGAACATAATACTCTTAGGGAAAAAAAGAAAACCCAAACCAACACCAACTTAACACAGTGCCAATATAAGTACAACTGAGTCCATTTTTAGATGAATAAATGCAACAATCTAAAAACCAGTCCTTTGAAACAAAGCAGAATTTAGGACAAAAAAAAGTAATTTTAAATAATGCTACAGTTAAAGAGGTCTCTAACCTTTCAAATCACTTAACAATAGATAAACATACTTTATAACATGGAATAAGTAAAATTTATCCTTTAGCAAGTTTAAGGAAGCTACATCAAGGTTGTTGTGAGAAAAGGAGATTGGGGTTCCTGTTTGATAGGAATAGTTTACATAATTATGGTTTATATTTTCCTAGAATATCTTTGAGGATGGAAAGGTGTGCCTGAATCCCATGACACGAAAACACTGTGCAGTTCAGAGCTGCCCACTGGTATGTAGCTGACATTCCTTTTCCTTTTTCTTTAAATATACCCTTAGAAATATGCACTGCCAAGATTGTTCTGTTTACTGCCCTTCATCAGGGCTGTGCAAGTCCTCAAAAAAAATGTTTATAATAATAAGGAAACCATCTCCAGCTATGCAGTGTGGAGAAATAAAAACCCTTATCTACTTCTGCTTCTGTTGGTAACCCTGGATTTTGTTCTCTGGATGCTCCTAGATTATTGCCTTTAGGACTGATGTCATTTAATACACTCAGGCTACCAGAAGATCTTGGTTCTTTGCATGCCAAGTCAAATAAATTCAGCTACTATGCCCAAAAGATAAAACTACTTGTACATTTGTAATCAAATAGCACTTCTGGGATCCATTAATATGGAATATGATTCTCTTCACCATTAATGCTGAAGGGCTTATTAGAAACTGAACTCATACAGTTGAAAAAGAAAGTTTATTATTAAGACCTTCACATTAGAAGCTAAAAGTATTTATAATATACTTTGGGCTCACTCTCTTATGAAGTTTTCCTGAAATGCTGACACAGAACATCTCATCCAGAAATGCAACTTAGCTAATCAAGAAATAAGACACTATTCACTCTTTTTTTTTCACAGAAGACAAATTTTAATTGCTGAACACTTTTGGATTTTCTTTTTCACGTGACTTTATTTATGTTTTGAATTTTGTAACATTTTTATAAAGTTATTTGGGGTTTTTTTCCTGCTTTATTTGCACTAATTTTGACCTGGAATGGGAACTACTTAAAGACAAATACTTGGTTTTGAAAAGTTTCTCAAGGAGCAAAAATGTTATATAGAAGTTAACAGAGAAGGGATTATGGAAAAAAATATATTATATCAAATATGAGTGTTTTGTTAAAACACTGTCAAATAATTTCAGGATTTATTTCTCATACTAAAATTTGAAAAAAATGAAATACAAAACACTATCTTCAGGATAAATTTTGATATTTATGTTATTTTTGAAAGGTAATCAAGACATTTCTGTACATTAAAAATGTTACGAAAACCTCAGAATTTTACAGCAAGTTCATCAAAATGCTGAGACACAAAGTCCTAACACCGTTGTATGTGACATACTATAAAGACAGCTAAGCAGAACAGTTTATATGCACTCATAAAAATGAGAGAACTTTTAACAAAGGTTATAGAAGCTTCACAAAGAGTAGAAAGTGAACTTCAATAATGGTAATGGTGGCACATTCCAAACAAATCCAGGAAAATAACTGAATAGAGCAGTGGCTTTTAAAGGTAATACCATTTATGAGTTTAGCTGAATGTCTTGAAGCTGAATATATTATATTTGCTGAATTCAGCTTCTTGCAGGACTGTCTCTGATCTGACTGGTAAAAAAAAGGAAAACCAATACTTATCCAATGGAATAAAATTAATGAGGGGATTGATTTGAACAGATGAGTTCTGCTGTAAGGGTCAAGAAAATGATCCGTGCAGACATGTAATAACTCTGGGACACCAGTTGACTGCACACTGGGATGCTGCAGTTCTTTTCAAGGTGCTGATTTAGAAGGTACCAATGGATTTTGTATACTGTATCCTCCATGAGTAGCCTTTTAGTGTCTCTGTGAAGGTCTGGTATCCCAGTGAAAGCAATGAGAAGACACTTCTATAGTACCTCACACACACAAAAACTCAATTTTTCTTACGAAAGTTTTGGAGTTAGGGCTCATATGTGCTGCACAGCTTCATTTCTCTTTTTTTTTGAATTTGTATTATTTTTACAATACACTGTCTCAGGGGAGGAGGCTAGTACTGTAAATATTCAATATATACATCCACATGCATGTTTTTGTAAAGTCTTTTTATTGTTCACATAATTTACTCTGTCGTGCAAAAAGGGTTATTTGTGTGATCAGAGTATTTTATCAAAATATGTATCTTTTACAAGAAAAAAAAGATGTGTTGCCATGCATATTAAAGATTTATATGTAAGCGCTGAGATCCTGAACACAGAGATAAATGTACTTACAGGAATTCTTTAAACAGTAATAAAAGCGATTGCCGTGATACGGATCCTCTATAGAGAAATTTGCCGTGAAGATGAGGTAAATGGAGTTTTCTGTGAGCAGGCAGTGAAATCAGACACAATATAAATTATAATGCCACTGGGATCCTTGAACAAAATATAAGTCAGTTGAGAAAGGAAATCTTTGAGACTTGGTCTGTCTGTCTAGTCCCTGCATCGTGAAGGCATCATTAAACTCAGCGCATTACTATTCAAAGCAAATCTATCTAAAAATAATATGAGCTAATAGGTAGCTCTCTCAAGAAAGTGACAGTATAGGCACAACCACTCTGCAGAAGTGCAAAGGGTGAAAAGCAGTAAGAGACTGCTGTGGCTGGATCAAGCCCTGGCAGTAGAGGAAGGAAGTCTAGAGATGGACAAATTAATCCAAGTTGCTCTAGGGGCCGTTAAGTAGAGATAAGCATCTCTGGACAACAGTAGAAAGCGAAAAAAAAAAAATAAATCAAGGAATGGGGTACAATTTGCAAGGGGCATTAAGATGGAGAAGAAAACATTCTGTAAGTGACTTAGGTGAGAAAGTAAGAACCCAGGGAAGAGCTGGTCAGCTACCAGGTGGGGAAGATAAACAGATCAACACATCAAAGTGGCAGAAGTGGGGTTTTTAACAACAGTCTTCACAAAACAAATCAGCTGTGGTCAGGCAGCTAGCAAAATTAAGACAGAAAAAATGTAAATGCAAGCTGCATGAAAAGAATAGATTAAAGAATACTTAAAGAGTACTGCTTTAGCAGACATTTAAAATTGTTGAGGATTTGAACAGTGAGGCATTAAATGGGAGACACCAGAAACAATCAGTAAGGTTTCACACTCTAAGTCTTAGTTCCTCTTTCAAACACAGCAAAAGAAAAAGAACAAAATGTTATCTAACTATTATTTTAACTTCAGCACTTGGAAAAATGCAGGATCGCATAAATAGACTATATTTTTTTTCTGCAGATTATGGCAAGTAGCAACCAAGCATGACTTTATGAAGAAAAATCATGTCTGGCAATGAATATTTTGTGGAATCCTGGTCACTCCATTTCAGAGAGGATTTAGTAGAACAAAGCTGATCAAAAGTTCACACAACTTCTATAAAAGAAGACATTTAATAGAGCAGAACAATTAGATTGGAAAAGAGATTATTTAGGCAGTTTGGATAAAAGTCTATAAATTCCTGAAGAAAGTGAATAGGAATTGATTATTCACTGTTTCTCATGATCCAACAACAGCAGGACAGCCAAAAAAATAACGTGTAATAGGTTTAAAACAATAAAAGGAAAACCTTTTTCAGAGAGTACATCATTGAACTGGAGAACATATTGACATAAGGCACTGTGGAGACCAAATGGGATAAGTTAAATTCATGGAGGGTTTACCTATCAATGACTACTAAACACAATGAATAGTAAGGAAAGTTGTAAAGAGTCTACATGCTGCTATTTGTCTTGTGTGCTACAGAAGAAATGCCTGGTAAGAGATCCAAGTATGTCAGATAACCCTCTTTAATATGATATTTTTCAAATAGTTTCCGTGTCCTTCTTCTACTTCACTGATTAATACAGTACTGGGCTCTGTCACATTGAAGTTTGCCTCTTTTTTTTTTAAATTTTTACAATTTATTTTCTCTTTCTTATCTAGTTCTTCTTCCAAGAAAAATTCTTTGTCTTTCATTCTAAAGGCATTTTTGCTGATGATTTAAATACATTATCTTCTTGACAGCTCTTTATCCAACACTTTAGTCCCTTGCTACTAATTCACTTCTCATTATTAAAAAAAAATATTACTATTATCTTGTTGTGACATTCGTACAGTTTCTAAGCTTCTTTTAGCACGTGAGTAAGAAGAACTCTTAACTGTCTGGGATACACTGCACATACTCAGCTCTTCTGCTACAGAATGTAGCAAAAGTGTGAGAGCAATAGTTAGAAATGTAAGCATAGATCCAGGACACATAACCTGCAAGGAAATGCTGCATAAAGTAGAACTGTTTAGCATAATGGAGATATAATGGAGATGTAGCAAAAAATTGAGAATTCTTTAAATATATGAAAACCTGCTGCAAAAAGGAAAGCTCCAATACCCTGAAGAATAAGAGTAATATGTAGGTTGGGTGTTAGGGGAAGGGTTTTTTATGGTAATACAGCAAAAGGTTGGAATATATTGCTTGCAGAGGTTCAGACTTTTCTACCTCTGGGGATACATTTGGGAGCAGGTTGGACTTGCTGTTGCTGGAGGGGACACAGAGTTGCTCCTGAGGATCTCTCTGGGATTTTGTATGAAAAAACCATTAAAGTTTCCCAGCAGCCTTCTTTCATTAAGCCCTAGAGAGAGTACTCTGAATTCTTTTACTCTTCCTTTAGGGAAAAAAAAAAAAAATCCTTACCTTTTTTTGCTAGCCTTCTGGCTATTCTCTTTTATAGAGGAAAGGGGAAACACTGCAAAGTGATCACATGGGTCATGACCCTCTTTCTATAAAAGTTAATAGGACTTTTGTTTCTTCAGAAGGATTTGGACCAGAAGCTGAGGTAGCAAGTTTTGAACTTACAGTTACAATGAGCACTGAAGAAAAGCTGGGACGAATGCAAAGGTCAAGCAGACAGATTAAAATCAAACACATTCCTCTTGATCTTCTTGTTTCTAGTCCTACGATATGTTCCAGTGTTCTTTTTGTTGCACTGCCTCGGCTTTCCTGAAAAATAGGGAAGATCAGAGTTCAATGGCACCTTTGGCAGCAGGACAGGTAATTTTCCAGCCTGAGAACATTGGTGGAACCCCTTGGATTAAAAAAGCAGTGGGTGCTGTTGGCCAGCATGCTGTGCTTTGCGTTAGACAGAGGAAGAAGTTTAAATCTTTATCTATTGATTTTGGAAACAGTTCAAAAGAAGAACTCATTAATCACAGATATTTTTTTTCTGACTCTAATTCATAAAATGCTTTTAATAATATGTGTCATGAATTAATCAGCATCCAACCCTATTTATTATTAATAACCAAGGGGATTATTTTTGTAACAGCAGGCTCATTATCATGTTACTTTATACGAATTTCCAATGTAGTCTTGTCAGAAGCAGCAAGCGGTCCTGAATATCTTTTCCTAAATCACAGCTGTGATTTAATTTCAATTTTAAATTTTAACATTTCAGTTAAAATTTTATTGTTTTTACAAGTACCATTCTTCTAATGATTAGAGTAGGCACTGACTGCAGCTGGTGTTCTGACAAGAATTTAAATAAGAGTGACAAAATCACCTGAAAGAATATACCTTTCAGCTTCATTTCCATATTAAAATTCAAAAAATTCATAGCCTGATAAATCCAGAAAAGCTAGAATACTTTTTAGAGTTCTTAAATTTTGCTTTTAAACATGTAGAAGTTAGAGGTTTGAAGCATCCCAAGATACTGCAAGGAGAACTGTTGCAAATTTTTCAGAGGAGATCTGATTCTGTTGTTGTGCAGCAAACTTTCAGAGAGCTCACAACTGAGATTTGTGATGTTGCCATTCTGAAAAGTAAGTTACACAGTATAATATTTCAAGGTGACTTAGAGCCTTTGCTAAGGAAGGAACAGTAGAATCACTTTGCTGCAGCAAACAGATATGCAACCTATTGTGTGAACTTAATAAAGATATATATTTTAAGCTGCTGTCAGCAATTAATTCCAAACTTGTTACTTGTTGTCAGTTGAGTGAATGCCTTCAGTGTATTGGAAATCCACATTCTTACAGTACAAGAAGTACATGCAAACTTTTTTTTACTTAAAAACTGCTGATCACTATCAAAGAGATACATCTCCTTTCCTATATGCACCTACAATACCAATGTTCACACACTGAACCTGGATTTCCTTTATAGATGGTGGAGAGAAACAGGTCAACTCATCAGTTGGGTCTTTAGACCTGAGCAGGTTCATCTATGTAACATTAATCTAGTCTGTCCTTAGGAACAGTGGAACTTCCACAACCTCATCAACCGACAAGTGCTTCACCTGTTTTAGCATTAAATATTGTCATTACACTTTACCTTAGCATCTCATACTTCAGTTTAAGCACATAATTTCTTGTCAGGCATAGCCTTGTCAAAGACTAAAGACTAACAGCTCAAAATACAAACCTGCAGGTATGAATAGAAGTGAGAACTGCATCAAAGAGCAAGTGTGAAGTGGGTGCCAGCTGTACTCAAAAGTCTGTGTTGGAGTTTAAACATTTCCAGCCTGCTTCTAGTATGTGTGCATATACATGCAAGTGCTGTGACCTTAATCCTGTGAAGTTTTGTGTAGAATGTCTCCAAAGTCCAAGGCTTTTCTTCAGGACTAATTCAGAGGCAGACTGCAGAAGTTGGGATAAATGCTTAATACAGTTCTCTCCAGCACAAAACCTCTGCCGACTCCTTGCACCTCGAGGAAAGGCACTTGGCAGAGATGACCAAAGGAGTTTATAAGTATATGAATTTGTGCTACAGACCTCAGCATGATGATGAGGCACTTAGTGATGTGTAACTGTCCCAGTCATGCTACCTGATTCTTACTAATGCAAGATCAATACCTTCCTCTTCTGTGTCTCTTGTGCTCCTCAACTTTTATCTTGCATTTGCATGCAGTATTTGGATTTCTGCACTCTCCAGACAAAAACAAATGCTTTTTTTTTGGCTATAACAAATCACAGTCACATGAGCAGCCTGATGGGAACAGACTATTAAAATAAAACAGCGTTATTATGAAAACATGAGGATGGTAATAGCATGAACTACTAGTTATCTGCAGTATATTTACTAAGTGTTGACCAGAAAGTTCTGCAAATAAATTACTCAAGCCATAAAATGTGGTTTTATTCATCAGTTGTCATAGTTTCCATTATATTTGTATCTCAAACATTTATTAATAAGCAGTTAAAATGTTACTCTGCTTGAAAAGTATGCAGAAAAATTGTCAGGTAAGACATGCCTAATGGCTCAGTAAGCTCAAACTCAGGGTCTTTGACAGTACTGTAAGACTTTCACTTTAATTCACTAGATGCCAGAAGAGATGGACACAAAAATATGCTTCTGCATCCTTTGACTCAGCTTCAGACTAGATGCACTGATAATGGAGAGCTGCCTACCAAAATAATGATTTCAACAACAGTAAAGACAGTTAATCAACTCTGAAATCCTGTCTTGAAACATAAACTGCTAAAAAAAAACCAGTCTGAAAAGCAACTACTAGCAATAGTTTCTGAATCTCTCTGCCTGTTTGTTTTTTACTATAGTACATTATATCATAGAATCATAGAATCATAGAATCATAGAATGTTAGGGATTGGAAGGGACCTCGAAAGATCATCAAGTCCAATCCCCCTGCCAGAGCAGGAATGCCTAGACTATGCCACACAGGAACGTGTCCAGGCAGGTCTTGAATGTCTCCAGAGAAGGAGACTCCACAGCCTCTCTGGGCAGCCTGTTCCAGGGCTCCGTCACCCTCACTGAGAAGAAGTTTCTTCTCATTTGGTGAAATCCAGAAAGTGAGGAAGGAAGTGATAATTCTCAGAAGTGAACAGAGCTTAGCAACTGTTCCAAGACAGCCATAAAGAAATAACAGAGAGGTGAAATAAAAAGTTGTGCTAAGTATTGGTGTTACCTTTCTAAGCTCTGCAGGTTTTCCAATCTATCAAATAGATGTGAGGTTGAAGCGATGCATTGCTGCCAGGACCTCTGCTGTCTCTATCCTTCCTGGGGATGAGAGGGAGCAAAGCCTTCCAAAACGGTGCATGGTGTCCGCAGTATGCCCGAGGCAAGGTAGCAATCATGCCATTAACCGCCTCTGGGGTGCTTGTTTGACCCCACTTCCCTGGTCTTTGTCAAATAACCTAAGAGGAGCTGAAGTAGGTGTTTCAGGCTCTGCACAATGTACCTGTTTTCATGTCTTCAGTGCTGTTAAATATGAATCCTTGCTTCCCAAAGGTACGACAGCATAAGCATCTGAATGGACACATGTAACACAGAATACCTTTTAGTTACTAAGAGAATAAATATCTGGCAGAGATACCTGCAGTGAAGCCAGCGAGCACCACATTGCATTCTTGCAGTGATTTTAGCTGGAGCCCAGAGGTCAAAGTGGAGTTGTAAAGCCATTTCTGGTTGTGTGAGCCTAACAGCAGGCACAGCCTGAGCCTGAGGCCATTCAGTGACAACAGGCCAGCTCTGCAAATGACATCCACTGATGTGACATCAGTTGACTTCAGTGGAACTAAAGGCTAGTTTCTATCAGCTAAGAATTTAGCTAAGGGGTGATTTTCTTCATCACTCTATTTCAACAACTGATAGCAACCATGGTTTTTTTTTCTGCCCTGCCTCTGAACTCTTTTGTCGCACACATGGCAGCAATATGTTCACTTTGCTCTCACTTCTGTGAGACTGAGGTACGACTGATGACTGGTGGCACATTTTATCCTTGCTCCAACTGTCTAAGCCAGGTGCAATAGCTGACCATAGCTCATTGTGAAACACTGTAACTTATCAGCTGTGAAGGAGAGTTGAGATTGGAAAGTAGTCATTAACTAAATTTGGGAATATGGTCAGGATTCTGAAGATAGGATTTTATATTTTCTTTGGGAAATACATTTTATTCTTCACTTCTTCCAGCTATTTGGTGGGAATAAGAAAATATATCAAGTCAATAATAGAAAAAATAAAGTATTACTGAACGCGTGGCTATTCCTGGTAATATTGTGCCACTTATTTTAAAAAAAAAAAAAAAACCACAACAGGGGACCCATGATTTAAATTAGTAGAACCACAGGACTTAGTTATGTTTCATTAAAATGAATGGGAGTCTTTCTATGAACTTCTCTGAAGTCTGGAAGTAGGCTATTAGCTAGTATATATGGTCCTTTTTCAAAGAATCAGAAGTAAGATGGTTCAAATTCCTTTCGCTGTATGTCCTTAAATAATTTACCTATTACTTTAATGCAATGGGTCAATGCATCAAAGGAAAATAGTTTTGTGAAAGCATGAACAATTTGAACTTGATTGCACTGTATTAGATGAATTAAGTGGAAAATCAGTAGTGGTCTGAAATCAAAACTGGTAAGAGGATTCACATGCTGTTTCTCGTTTCTAATACAGATCTGTTATGTGATGTTGGTAAAGCTGTTCCTTATCTCTGTTATGTTAGCTGGGAAACACTGACAGTGCTAGCTAATAATTTGTTTCATAGATAAAAAGTTTAGAGTTTGCAGGAGGTTTTGAAAATTTGACAGAGAATATTTCATGCAACAAAAAAGACACTGATGCCGCACGACAAAGACAGCAGCTGCACTGATATATTCCATCAGTCCTTAGCACATAGGCTTCCGGGCCAAGGTCAGAAAAGTCACTGGTCTGCAAAGCTGTCTTTGTGCCACCTGCATCACTCATTTCCAGCCTCCTGGTGGTGCTCAGAATTATTCTAAATGATTGTCTTTTACCTCTTCTTTACACTGGTTCACAGGCTATTCCTTCCTGGGACTGAAACTAGGAGTTGTATGTCAATGCCATATGCTATTAAGAGTCAAAATCTCATATAAAAGACCCTTATCTCAAGAGATTTGCAGCTGGGAAGACTCAAGAAAACCAAATATTTCTAGGGCATGAGTCATCCCTTCCTAAAATAGTTGTCCAAGATAGACATTCAAAGTGCCTATTCCTCCCCATTGACTAGGAAGTTGGGCTGACTAGTTCAGATTTAATTACTGCAGAGATCTAAAGTTAAATAAGATGAAGCTACACCTTTCTGCACATATCTCTTTTCAAGCCATCCTCACTGAATCTAGATGAATGTTAAGATCCCTTTTCAAACTAAGAGCTAATTGTTTGAGCAAGGGGCAGTTTCATTATCACTGAGTGAAGTGAAAGAGATATTTGCCCTCAGAACTGTGTGTTTATGCCTCAACAGTTGTTGCTTGTGCTTCATACCTAACAGCCAGTGTTTCATCTCGAGTTCCTTAGGGCTACATTGTGCTTGTTTTGCACCTTTCATGTGTGTTTTTATTAGCCTAGACTCTTCTAATGATCTTCAGAGGATGGCGCAGCTGCTAATAGCAGAAATACAGAAGTTTTCTTCTCCTTTTCTACTTTTATTGCTAAATTTAGGTTAAGAAAAATTGGCATATTCCTCAAAGAATATTAAAAAAACCACATCCCATGAGTTAATAAAACCACAGTAATTGAAAAGAGATAATATTGACATGTGTTTTTGGAACTGTATCAAAGTCTGTCACAGCTAAGTTTAGACAAATAATTTGCTCTTTGTTCACTGCATTAGTAACTGTAAGAAAAGACATTCTCATACTGTTTAGGTGTGTCTTCCTGCATTGAATTTTGGCAACCTGTTGAGGATTAGGGCTGGGCTGGCCACTGAATGCTCACAGTCACGCTCGAATACCCTCTTCCTCCGCAAAATGGGAAGGAAAAGGGAATGAAGCAGAGAGACTTATAGATTGGAAAAGTAAACAGCTTTAATAAAACAAGAATAAAAAACTATATACATATATACAAAACCGGTATCAAATTCAACTTCCCACCCCTGCCAACAGAAATCAGCACTGATGCTGCAGGGCAGGAGGCACCAGGGAGGTCCCAGACTCAGCAGCAGAGGGGAGCTGGGCACAGGAGCTGGATTCAGGAACTCCGGATCAGGATCAAAGGCAGAAGATCGGACGGAGTTCTCCTCAGGTGGCAGCCACTGCAGAAGGCCTAACCCCTGTGATCCTTCATGCTGTATACGGAATGGAATAGAATACTCTTGGTGGTCACCTGTGTTCTCTGTTATTCAACAGAGGTGCAGTCTCTTATTCCCTTATGACCCTTCTTACTTCCAAGCACCCCCAGCATGGCACACAAGATCCAGCAGTGGCTTTGGTCTCTATGGGAATAAGTATAAGCAAGAGCCTTTCTGTGTACCAGTCCCTGGCAGGTGTTACCACTGCTCGAAGCAGGCAACTGTCTGTTGACTGCTGCTGACTTCAGAAATTGCAGCTTCTCGGAGGACAGTGAGCTGAAAAGTAAAATCACTAAACAGAATTGGTTCTATTTAGCTCAAACCAGGACATGCTCTTTCTGTGCATGTGAGAAACTGCCGGCACAGGCATCACCTGCTTCCTGTGCTGTGGTCACTGAACCAGCAGCTCAGAGACTTTTCCTCTCTGCCTTTTTGCTCTTCTCAATTACAGCACTTTGTAAGAGCTCCACCTTTTTGTCTCATAGTCTCCTGCTGCAACAAGTTGTGATTTCTTGACGGTCAGGGCTCCTATAATGTGCTATTTCTTACTTTCCTGAGCTCTGAATTGCATCTGAAATAAAAACAAACAAAAAAAACAAAACACAAAACCACTCCCCCCCTAAAAATGTTGAAAGAAATAATCAATAAAAATAATGTTTGGAAAGTGTAATTCTGCAAATTGGATAGTTTGGTTTGTGCATTGAGGATATGTGATATCATTTGACCTAATCTGGCCTTTGGGACAGTAACGGTTAAGACAAAAATGGGCAGAGCTATGTCAGAGAAGTCAAGCACTTGTCCAGGCACATCATTAAAGAAATGTTGTATCAAAGTACTATATTACTTGCTATGAAACTTTGTCCCTCATAGTCTCCTCTATTAAGTCAACATTTTTATGTTGCTGAAAAGGAATAAGGTCCAATAAATCCAAGTTAGGTTTTTTTATTATTATTTTTTTGTGTGTTCTACACCAGCAAAATATGCTGGAACAGCAAAGAATTTCCAGTTGCTTTTCAAAATTCCTTTTGTTTTCTGCTTCTTTCTTAATTTCCTTTAGAAGAGGCTGGAAAGAAACAGGCTTTCTATGAAAAAGACACACTTGATTGCAGCTAAGCTACAGCACGAGATACTTTTCATGAACAAGTATCTCGTTTATGTGGATTTTTAAAACTTCACATGAAACATGTGCTTCAGTAGATCTGGAATCCCTTGGTTGTGATTTAGGATACTTTGATTTCTAATTTCAGCTCTGTCACTAGCCTTGACAAAACTATTTGACTGCTTTGTATCTGCATTTATCTGCCCATTCATTGTTTTTTTTTTCTGCTTAGATTGTAAGTTCTACAAGATAGAGATGTTTTTTAACTATCTATTTTAGTAAGTTGTGTTACAGAGCCTGTGTGTATTCCTTTTGGCTAAGCAATATGCTCTCTGTGTTGACTGTACCACTGCTTCTTCTTGCCGTAGTTTGACAAAGGCTTGAACTAGATAAATTAAAGAGATCTCAGTGGTTTCTGTGGGCAATGCTTATGCTGCTGGTGGCTGCTGGTGTGGATTGGCACAGGTATTCTTTGTCAGGGCTCATACCACACTGATTCCTCATCAAAGACCATCCTCTTTGCAAGTGGTTTTTCAGGACTTCGGAGTGTTATAAACCCAGGTGAAGTGATGCTATGAAAATATACTTGAATATACATATGGATAAATAATGGCTCAATGCAGATTTTATGACCTTATATCAGAAATCTCTTGAGTTTAGTGAGTTTTAGGAAAGGGACACTGAGAAAAAGTCAGAAATGTGATAAGCCTTTATCAGTTAATCATCCAAGCTCTGTGGAGATGTTGGGAGTATGTCTAATAATGAAGCTTGATTTTACTTCTCTGCCACAGCTTTTCACTTCCAGTATTAATTTCAAGAAAATTGTTAGTTTCACATTGCAATCAACCACATTGAGTCGAAATTTAATGGCCTATTTCTCCATAGTAAAAACTCCATGGCAATTCTTTTAAGCATTCATTTACTGAGCATATCTCAGAGAAGCAGAACAAGAAATGAAAATTCCCAGGAATAAATAGTTACATCGTCAATTACTGTTTGTTGATGGGGAATGGGAGAGAATCAGAACATTGTGTGAAATTCTTGGTTTTGGTGCACCAGAGAGAAAGCTATTTTCTTTATATTTGTGTGCCTTTACCAGGAGTACTGAATATATTTTCCAAAGATGACAAAATTAAAACAAGAAATGAGATAAGCTGTGAGCGCTTATATGGGTATTGTTTACAGATGCTGAAGTTCTTTATTTGATCTTTCAGTCCTATGACCTCTGGAACAAAACATTAAAACTGATTAATGTACCTAATTTCTCTTTGATGGGATTTTGACTTCTGAAACATATCTATGTTTTTAGAAATTCATCCCTATATTCTCCTGTTTTTTTTGCTATTTTAATCTGGCAAAAAGATTAAAATCAATCGATTTACATGATGTAGCTACATTACTATTACTGCTTTTTGCATAACTAACAAATAGATCAGAGGGACACAGGAAAGAAAAATGGGAAATTTCCATTCTAGATGTACTGTAAACTAACAACAAGCAAGACTTGTATTTCATACTCCAACTTTCTCTCCTCACGAGCTGCAGTTCACTTCATGGGTCTTGCAGAGAGCTGTTTTGGTCTTTGGTAAAGCCTGTTTCCAGGGTCTTAGTCTCCAGAATTTTTATAGGGATCTTGACATTTTAAGTGATTTGCATGTGGTTACATTTGAAACCCACTTAACAACAGATAAGAGGAAAATTAGGGAAAATGAGACAGGATGAAACGGTAAGTCTGTGGGAGGTTAAGAGCTAGGACTGTAAAAAAAAGAATTCAGAATCCACTGAGCCTCAGAGGTTGCCTGAAATTATCTGCTTTGTCTAGTCTTTCTGTCAGTCCCTGATATTTTTGTGAAATCTTAGAGAATACCCCTCAATTTGAAAGCAAAGTCGTTGAAATAATGAAATGGATAGGGAGGTCTCAATTCCTCAGGGAACTGACCTTTCCCATTTTAAAATATAAGAGTATAGCTGCCTCACTAAAATGTTCAGTAAAGATGTACCAAATTTAAACGGTTCCTCAGTTTAAGAAGTCCTTTGTCTGTTACTGCACAAATCTGAGACTGCATAAAAGTTTGCTGAGTTTGACTTGAGAGGATATTTTCTTCCTGTCATTTTATGTGCATAAAACACAACAGTTTTTGGGGTTTTTTTCTGACAGAGAATGCACCATTCAAAGGTGTTTGGGTAGCCTAAAGTAGTACTGATACTGAGTGAAACTCCCAGCCAGTCAGCAGTGTTACAGCTTTCAAGAGCCATAACAGCACAAGACATTTTGAAAACTATGTTCACTGGTTAAATTTCTTCATGAAAAGTGTTACCCAGTACTTCTTATAAGGTACTTAATAATAGGTACTCAAGATATAATTCTGTCCTCCAAAACTATTAGTTTTGAGGAGGACAGAGGATGAGGGAAAATCCTGAAAAAAATAATTCACTGAATTTCCTCTGATATTCTTGGTTGAAACTGATGTCTTTGAAGATACTTCACAGACAAAATAAACTAAAACAGCCTAAAACCCCAGAAAGTGTCTGACATCCACCCACTTCAGAGCAGCAGGAATGAAGATTCCTGCTTGGAGCTTGTCATAGCTGCCTCAGATGTTTCAGATTCCTGCCTTCCCCTTCCCCAGTGTAGAGACAAGGATTTTAACCACAAAACTACTGCAGGGCAAGGCTCTTTGTTCCTGTGCCTGATAAAGGGTGCTAGGGTGAAGTCCAGTACTATTTCTCCCTGAAAGTGGCACAGAATTTGTAATGTTGATTTGCAAAGATTTTTGGAAAGTCAGGACCAACTCAACACTACAGGCACATTTTACATTTGATGTTCATGGGCTGGCAGTTCTGTTAAAAGTTATATTGAATCCAAATAATATTTTTTCCATTCCACCATATTCTGCTCATGTAATTTAGAGCACAATTTAGTCCAGCTTTCATCAATTTTCATATTAATAGATTAGTTCACAATAGATTAGGTTGGTGAAGGACCTACTTAAGAATTTCATTAAAGATATAACAACCCGAAATAATAGATGGAACATCTAATCAGTCACACAGTGCATGGGGAAATCTGATTTAAACAATCAGAAACTAAACCGGAAAAGTGATACAATCTTTTATTAAAAATGCAGCGGAGCATAAATACTCTTCCAGATGAAAGAGAAAAATGAACACGTCTTAAATAATTGATATCTTAATAACCTTCAGGGAGCAACAAATAGTTCTTTATCATATACATATATTACACATCACTCTCTAAGAAGTGTAGAATTCTCTTCAGGGCTGACCTCTGAGCTAAGATGGTATGGAACTACTGACTGCATTGGCTGCTCTTAATATGTCCAATTTCTTAAAACAATTGCAACTTTGGAGAATTCAGTGGAGTTGATCAGCTTTCAAATGCTTTTTTAGGTATAATGGGGCACATTTCTTCTCCTATAACTTTACTCAATTTGCCCTACTTGGGTATATAATTATCAATGTTGATAAATTTCAGTATTAGCAATGCTGAATATAAAGTGGAATCCATGATTCCATTGCCTCCAGTAACTGTGGAGATTAATTTAGCAAGATGGTGGGTTGTGGGTGGTTCTTCTGTGAAATGCTTAGACGAAAGGTAGATCTGTTACGTACAAAACCTATGAACAAAAAAGCAAACATAATCCATATGAGAATTTTGAAATGTGTTTTCAGTTGAGTTCTTCTGAAAACTATCTTATGGCGTCTATGATACTGAAAAGTAGAATGTTACTTTCATAAACAAACTCCTATATGCTTAATTATATAAAGGGATCATTATTATTTCCATCAATCTCATATATTTAGGATCTGTTAAGATTCAAAGGAGACAGAGCTCGTTACTGATTTTTTAAATAAAAGATTTCAAAGTTTGTCATTCTTCTCTCACTATTTTAACTTGCTCTAAATTTTTTTTAAAATCCCACAAACATTGAAATTAAAAATGCTACTGTGTAATGGAAGTTGGTTTTTTTCTGGTTAGGCATAGCTTTTGAACTACTGTCAAGTTTTCTCATTATTTTAAGGAGTTCTGTGAAAATTGGGATCACCATACTCCTCCATCATTAAATTACAAATTTATTTCTTGTCACTTGAATGTGACTGTATTACAGTTCACAAATTATTATGTTCCTGCTTGACTACTGGAGGCCATTTAGTAATTTGTATATGTAATTGATGAGGAAGCCTCTTTTTTATCACTTCAAAGTTTTCTTTCAAAAGCATCACTGGGAAACGTAACAACAGAAAAAAAAAGTAATGATTTTCCAAAGTATATTTCCATAACAGTTTTGGAATTTTCTATCATAGCAAATATTATTCTGTGAAACTATTACTAATGAAGCCTCATTTCCAACACATTTAAATCTTGTTATGTAAATTCACTTGAAGTCCTTTCTGTGGTTGGTGTGTCAACAAAATATAGTTCCTGGGATATTTCAAGTATGAGTAAGCTCATACTGTGCTTCATATACTTTGCATACAGCCTGTCCCCTCTATTTTCATAAAGCTTTGAAGAACTTAGTGTATTTGAGGGGGTTTGTTTTTTTCATCTGAATGTGCCAACAGCTACCAACAGCCTTTACCGTGGCCCAAAGAGAAGGCAGACAACCATGTATGCAGGGAGTTATGGCTCTGTTCTGTAGAAAATGAGGCTAGCAAGCAGCCAATTTGACCTTCTGCTGCAGAATGGTGATATTGCATTCCTCTTCTCCTTTTCTGTAGAAGCTTTATTCCATAAACCCTAAGACAAGGGCAGCACCCTGTCTGGCTGTCCAGGGAATGGGTCAGAAGTGGGACTTGTGTCAGCAGGTCACAAACTCTCACCCTGTTCTCTGTCTTCTGCCCGTCCTGTGATTGCAACAGGTTATTTTTTTGTGTGATTTCATGCCAGCTGCCCTGTCTGTGTACTAAGAGACCGTTTGCCATTCACATGAACAGGAGAAGGTCGCACTGTTTAATCTGTTATTGCCTTCAGAGAATCACCACTGTGTGATTCTGTGATTCTGTGTGCTTCAGAAGAAGACCTAGTTCTGGTTTGGTAGCTGTCTCCTATTAATGACAGCACTGTAAAGTACTCCATGAGAGTTAGCAAGGCTCAAAGTGCATTGTGGAATGATTTAGCTTTCAAAGACTTTTATTCCTTCACCTGTCAGTTATATTACCTATGTACCAATAGAGAGAAAAATCTCTTTATAATGAATCAAGTCCTCCAAAATATCCACTACAAAACCCCTTATTGTCAAGGAGTTTATGTTCTCACTACTCATTCATATGGGTACCATTTCAACATATATATTCTATCATTTGGCTATCAGAATAGAAATTATCTGTTAGTTCATTTGAAGCTAGAGTGCACACATTCCTTTGATCCCTAATACCACAAGTGTGAAAAGGTGGTAATAATCTGTATGTCTCTGTAACTATGCATCTGTTTAAAAAAACATTTTATGGCAACCTGTGATAGATAAGTTAACAGTGAACTTTTCGACCTAGAATGAGTGGAGAGTCTTTTGCTGCAAATATTATCTTTTGTTTTCCTTCTTTGATACCTGACATCTCTATTTCATATGTTTTCTTATTAGGCAGTACATCGATGATGCACATAAATAATGAAGAAGTCTTTTTAATAATTCAATATAGTAAATTCAGTATAAACATTTAGAATTAATGCTGTTATTTTTCAATGCAACACATACTTGTGTATTGCAGAATATTAGGAAAACTTAATCTTCTGGTGATTACTTGAAGAAGGACTTTTCGATATTTTATTATCTGTTAAAGCTGAAAAAATAACACAGAAGAATTGAAGATGGTGTAACTGTGGTAGCAAGCTAATCGTAGTGTTACCATATTCTATCATATGAATTTCAGAAGCACTTCATTAATTACAATTAGCAAACAGAAGACCCACTTATATCACAAAAGCATTAAAAAACAAGTTGTTACTGAGCTGGGGTTATGAAGAGAATGCTGACACTGGAACTTCAACTGGAAGTTCGGTTAGACTCAGATGAAGAAACAAGAATGAAAACGTGCCCCAGGTGAGTCACACAGGATACTTTTCACCTTTGGAGTAGGATTTTATATTGCAGCTACTGTGATGTGGATGCCAGGAAGGGTCTATATTTAGTTTATATTAATAAGAGTGTTTGGCCATTGGTAAGCAGCCAGGACAGTGCTACCCTTTGACTTATTTCACCATAAATAATAAAAAACAGAGCCCAATATGTGCTCATCAACAGCCATGGGGTAGGGAAACAGTTCTGAGAAGTCCAGGCTCGTGGTGGCTGAATAGTTCTTTGCCAGTTAAAAATGGACCTTAAGGGCTATACTGCATGACTTGGGAACCCAGTAGGTGCCAGAGAGGTAATGTGATTGTCTATAGCAAGTGCTCAGGAAGACCAGACAGAGATGCAGACTGGTAGGTACAGGCCAGGCTTTCAGCAGTGTGTCTTGGGACACAACCTGCCAGAACACCTTTTTAGGAAAGCATGAGGACCTAGACCAGATTTTCCCCCTTTTTTTGCCTCCAGGAATCCAAAACTAGACCGAGAAACTGGTTGACTTGGTCAATGGTTGGACATCTTACAGGTTTTTTCCCAAACCAAATGATTCTGTAATTCTATAATTCAAATTAACATTACCTGAGTGTGATAAAGCGTTTCTCAACACCCATGGATTGGACAGAGGAATTATACCTCGGGGTGAGTATGTGATTAGGAAGGTAGGATGTATGATTATGAGTAATCTGAAGATTAGTTGAGCTTCAGTGCCGATGTCAGCCTTTGCCAGTGTGCCCCGAGTAAAAACTTTCAATCTGTCTATGTTTTATATGCAGTTGGAAAGCATAAAGAATATGGTCATTTGCAATAATACTAGTAAAGCGTCACTTCATCCATTACAAAAGTTTGGACTAATGAAACCTGAATGTTAATAGGTGGAGTGACACTCCAAATCTATAATGACTACAGCAATTCAATGAGACTTAATTGTCCACTTTGATTGTATTACCTCTCAGGCAGCAAGCCTATGAAAATCATAAATGTTTCAGTCCGAATTTTTTTCCACATCTAGATTGTTTCCAAATTCAAGATCCAAAACTTCTTGTGCCTATATAAACCACTGCTTTATTTGGGACATTTTAAGACTGCAACACAATTTATTTAGCTGTGATATTTCAACACTTCCTGGGTAGTATGTGTTTGTCCTGTCCCCACATAGGTCACTATGCTACAATATACCATTTTTGTAATTAGGAGTATAACATTTTTCTCTTTCAGCTGGCACTGTTAATAAAGCATTACATAGTGTGTGGTGATAGTAGAAGTATCACCTTTGAGGTTTTTCACAAACTGTAAATCTTGACTTTATGATTACTCTTTCATGAGTTGCAAAACTCTATTGGAGCTTGACTTCATGATTCAGTGTAGGTCCATCTGCTAGGCTTCTCTCTTTTTGGTCTTTTATTTTAATATTTTCTTGTTCCCTGGACTACTTCTTCTTTCTCAATAAATTTTCAGTTGTCTTTTCCTGAGTTATTTCCAACATACTATCTGAATCCTAGTTGTCTTTCCATATTGACAGTGATCTGAATTCTGCATTTTAACAGAGAAGATAAGCAAAATTCTGAGATATTTTAGGGGTGACCTAAGGCAGGAAGCAGGTTCTTCGCAAGTCTGAGGTCCAAAATAAAGTCCAAAAACAGCTAACAGAGACTTCAGGGCCTTGAGGCAATTGGTTAAGGGATCATGAGCACAAGTCAAGCTCTCTTCCATGCTTCCAGTTGCAAGAATTTTTGAGGGAGTTAACAGGAGGCATCAGCAGATCAATTCCTGGCTCCAAGCTTGGTGTTACCAACAGGGTTTTGGGGTTTTTGATCACGGGTTGGTATATACAATACCAGGCCTACTGGCAACAGATGGGATAAAAACATCTCAGAGTGGGAAAAGGATCCTGGGGCAAGAATTAGCAGGGCTTGTTGAAAGATCTTTAAACTAGATTGGAAGGGGGAAGGGAGTATAAGTGGGCTTGGTAGAGATAAACCAGTGTTTGTAGACTGGTGTGCTATTGAGGGCCTTCATTCTGCCATCCCAGTGGAGGTAGGGGCTGGAGATACATGGTGCATCAAAGATGCAAGGGCTGTTGATGAGTTAGAAACCATGGAAACACCTGAGAATGATCAGGTTAGAATTAGGGCTTCTACCCACACAAAGATGTCGGGAACATTAACCCAACCGAAGTGCATCTACACTAACACAGGTAACATAAGCAACAAACAGAAGGAGCTAAAAGCCATGGTACATTAGGAAAACTATGATACAGTAGCTATCACAGAAATGTGGTGGGATGGCTCACATGACTTCAAGTACTGCAATCAATGACTACAAACTCTTCAGAAAGAATAGACAAGAAAGAAAAGATGATGGAGCAGCCCTGTATGTTAGGGACTGTTATGAATGTTTAGAGCTTAATTACAGTGATGATAGGGTTGAATGTCTAAGGTTCAGAATCGGAAGGAAGACCAACAAGGCCGAAATCATGGTTAGAGTCTGTTATAAACCACCCAGCCAGGACAGAGAAGTGGATGAAACATTCTATAAGCAGCTGGGAGAAGTCTCACAATCGCTTGCCCTAGTTTTTGTGAGGGACTTCAATTTCGCTGATATCTGCTTGAAATACAACACAGCAGAGAGGGAGCAGTCCTGGAGGTTCCTAGAGTGAGTCAAAGATAACTTCCTTACTCAGCTGATGCATGAACCCTCCAAGGAAACACCCTGCTGGACCTGCTTTCTATGAACAGAGGACTGGTGAGTGATGTGATGGTTGGTGGCTGTCTAGGGCACAGTGACCATGAAATGATCGAATTGTCTGTTAGAGAAATAAGGAAGGGGGTAACAGAACTGTCACCTTGGACTTCTGAAGGGCAGACTTTGACTTGTTTAGGAGACTGCTTGACAGAGTCCCTTGGGAGGTGGTCCTGAAGGGCATAGAAGTCCAGGAAGGCTGGACACTCTTCAAGAAGGAAGACTTAAAGGCTCAGAAAAAGGCCATCCCCATGTGCCCTAAGACAAGCCGGTGGCAAAGAAACCAGCCTGGCTGAACAGGGAGCTTTGGCTTCAACTTAGGGAAAAGAGTAGAGCTTACGGCCTTTGGAAGAAGGAGCAGATCACACATGATGACTGCAAAGATGTTGTGATGCTATGCAGGGAGAAAATTAGAAAGTCCAAAGCTCAGCTAGAAATTAATCTGGCTTTTGCTGTAAAAGACAAGAAGAAATGTTTCTTTAAATACACTAGCAGTAGAAGAACAGGCAGGGAGAGTCTCCATCCTCTGCTAGGTGCAGGAGGAAACATGATGGCTAAGGATGAGGAAAATGCTGTAGTGCTTAATGCCACCTTTGCCTCAGTCTTTGATAACAGGATCAATTGTGGTCTGGGAATCTAGCCCCCTCGGCTAGAAGACACAGACTGAGAGCAGAATGATCCCCCTGAAATCCACGAAGTGGTGGTCAGTGACCTCCTGCACCACACAAGTCTATGGGGCCAGAAGGAATCCAACCAAGAGTTCTGAGAGACTTGGTGGAGGTACCAAGGAACTTTCCATAGTTTTTCAGAGGTCCTGATTGACCAGAGCACATTGGAAGCTGGCCAGTGTGACACCTATCTACAAGAAGGGCTGGAAGGAGGATCCAGGAAACTACAGACCTGTCAATTTGACTTCAATGCCAGAGAAGCTGATGGAGCAGATCATCCTGAGTACCATCACGATATCCATGCAGGACAACCAGATGATCAGGCCCATTCAACATGGTTTTATGAAAGGCAAGTCTTACATGACTAACCTGATCTCCTTGTACAACACGGTCACCCACTTAATGGATGAGGGAAAGGCTGTGAATATTGTCTGTCTGGCCTTTAGTAAAGCCTTTGACACCATTTCCCACATTCTCCTTATGGCTTTGGTGAGCACATACTTTGCTGTGTAAAAAACTGACTGGACAGGAGGACTCAAAGAGTGGTGGTGAAAGGAGTTAAATCCAGTTGGAGGCTGGTCACAAGCAGTGTTCCCCAGGGCTCAGTACTGGGGCCTCTTCTGCTTAACACTTTTATCAATGATCTGGGCAAGGGAATTGAGAGCACCCTTATTAAGTTTGCAGATGACACCAAGTTGGGTGGAAGTGTTGATTTGCTTGAGGGCAGGGAGGCTCTGTAGATCTAAGCAGACTTGATCGCTGGGCCAAGACCAATTGTATGAGTTTCAATAAGATCAAATTCTGGGTTTTGCGCTTTGGTCATAATAACCTCTGGCAACACTACAGGCTTGAGGAGGAGTGGTTGGAAAGATGCTCAGCAGAGGGACCTGGGGGTGTTGACTGATAGCCAACTGAACACAGGCCAGCAGTGTGCCTATGTAGCCAAGGCAGCCAATGGCATCCTGGCCTGTACCAGGAATAGTGTGGCCAACAGGACTAGAGAAATGATTGTCCCCCTGTACTGGGCACTGATGAGGCTGCATCTTAAATACTGTGTTCAGCTTCAGGTCCTTCACTACAAGAAGGACACTGAGGCACTGCAGCATGTCCAAGGAAGGGCAACAAACCTGGTGAAGAGTCTGGAAAACATGTCTTATGAGAAGCAGCTGAGAGAACAGGTGTTGTTTAGCTTGGAGAAGAGGATGCTGAGGGGAGACCTTATCACTCTCTACAAACTACCTTAAAGGAGGTTGTAGAGAAGTGGGGATTGGTCTGTTCAGACAAATAACTTCCTCTAGGACAAGAGGAAACGGCATCAAGTTGAACCATGGGTAGTTTAAGCTGGATATGATGGAGAATTTCTTTACTGAGAGGGTTATCAGGCACTGGAATAGGTTGCCCAGGGCAGAGGTGGAGTCACCATCCCTGGAGGTATTTAAGAGTCGTGAAGATATAGTGCTTAGGGATATGGATTAGTTGAGGACTTGTCAGTGTTAGGTTAATGATTGGACTCGATGATCTTAAAGGTCTTTTCCAATCTAGGCAATTCTGTGATTCTGTGATTCTGTGATTCTGTGATTCTGTTCACAGAATACATGTTTTTTGGCTATCTTTTTGTCTGAGGAATGTGTCTAATAGACTATGTATAACAAAACAAGGCATATCAGAGGAAAAGCTGATCAGTTAGTCTCTCTCAGATGAGAACAACAGCCGAAAGAAATTACAGAAAACCCTGATGGCTCTCAAGTAGTAGGAAGAGTCTGAATATGAGGAAAAAAATATCTTGTGTGTAAGATCAGGCTTACTGAATCAAAGTACTTTGTATAAGCAGCTTGGTCGAAAGAGATTAGACACACCGTATATATGAAAAATTTCTGGAAAAGTAGAAAAAAAATTTATAATCAAAAGTATGGAGGAAATTGTGTAGATACCAACTATATTCTGCTGAGAACTTCACTCTTGAGATTAGACTAAAGGTGAAAAATCCTTAAATTCCCATTGAAAAATATTGGAATTACATGGACAGAAAAAAAATCTAATGAGTAGAGAAAACTGATGCTCCAGTATTGAAGCAATTAAAAGAAATCAGCATATTTTTTACATGTAGACAGATATGAAACAAACTGAAGTAAATTATTTGTTATATGTGGGAAAGAAGAGGTCAGTTTTTAGTAGAAATTTTCTCTTAGGGGAAAGGGCACAGAAGAGAGAACGGAATTGGAGATTTAGGATTCATTTTAGAAGGTTGATAACAAGCAGCTGTGGAGATGAATCAACTCTTGATTTGAGTGTACAATCTGCATATTAATTTCTAAATACAAGTCTGTAAAGTGTTGGAATTTCCTAACATTTCTTATTTAACCTACTGTGGTTTGGACTTTTTTAATCTATTTGAAAAATGCCAGAAAATAGACAAAAGGCAAGCACCGTAATATATTCCCTTGTTTTATGTCTTTTATAATGACAAAGCACTCCAGTATTCTGCCTTCAGCTTTGACAAATATTTTTATTGCAACAAAGCTTACATGAAAATTCAAGTAGATGTTATGGGAACTTCATCTTCTATTTCATCCCACCATATCAAATATCTTTGCAAAGTCAGTGAAGGAGAAAATGATTTCTCTACAGAAAGATTTTGAAAATTCTCCTGGATGGAAGAAGTTATGTACTTCTGTGAACATTACAACACTTCTTTAAATGACCAGTTATTAATCTTTTTGTCCTTCAATTTTCTTTTCAGGCCCAAAGATATGTGAAATTGGTCTAGAGTTATTTGATAGTCATGACCTCACCATGTGTTGAGAGTAAATCATGGGAACGTTGCTTGGAATGTAAATGTTGTCCAGCTGGCCAGGCATCTCACCCAGCTTTCCTTTATGGTTTAATTCTTTGCTAAGCTTTGCTTTCATGTTCATTTCTTTCACAACATTTTGTGCAAAATTACATCCTCCTCATGCTATTTCTTTCCTGAAGAAAACAAGAAACCGAAAAATCTCACTTGTTAATACTGTTACAGCTGCTGTACAACATTGTAATTGTTGTTTAATGATACCAATATTTAATACACACATAATCAAGGTGTGCAGGGGACTGTGCAAATATTTGCACACAATAACAATTTCTATGACAGAAAAGCTTGTAAAATTCACAGCTGCCTGGAACCTCGGAGTTAGGGATACAAGGTAAGAAACACAAACTATTGTTGTAACAATACTTTTGCCCTCCTAGACCTGAAAAGAATGATTTGCCTTGCTGCTTATGCCATATAGAAGAGTTCAGCAGCAGCTCATCCTTTCTCCATACAGTGCACATGGAGGCTTATTTATCCTTTTCAGAGACTGTATATAATTTTAGAGTGGGATTGTGAGCTCTATTCTTCCCACATGTCACTGTTATGATGCCATTGTTGTTACCTACCAGAAAAGAGAAAAACAGTTTTCCCTGTACTGCCAGGCCTAGGGATGAGAAGTTTTCTTACGTTTCATCTCAGCCTCCCAGTTATCCCACTGAGTATTTGGTTATATAATGTATTGGCACTGTTGTACTTTCATCATACAGATTTTCAGTCAGTAAGGATTTTCTTTAGCTCACAGAATTGGTATTGGGATTAGGAGAAGGTATTACTTAAAGGAAGTGGGGAATAAAGTTTATGCACCTGTATAGCTAATGCAACCACTGTGCAGATCTTTTTCCTTGTATCCTCAGTCTCATGTGGAGCAGAAACAGGTTTGAACAGGCATGCTGCAAGGAGATCAAAAGTTTAGATTGGTTAAACTTGGTCCCTTTGAGTACATTCCTACTTATAAAAAAACTGGGAGGGTCATCTCAAGAGCTGGACTCATCATCAAGCTTGTTAGCTTTATCACCAGTTGTTTTGTAATATTTAACTCCATGAGATTATCTTTGTAGAAGTACTGGATATTTTGACTATTTCCTTATAAGTCTGCAAGACAATTACATTTTCCATTTCCCATTCATCTTCATAGAATCACAGAATCACAGAATGTTAGGGGTTGGAAGGGACCTCGAAAGATTGTTGTTGTTGTTGTTGTTGTTATTATTATTATGATGTGACATTTTTTAAGAATATTCCAGAATTTTCAGTCTCGATAACTTCCATTAATTTCAGCTCAGATACATTAATTTATATTCTCCACAGAGCTGCAACCGGGTTAGAATTCACTGACCTGGTGCAAAATCTCTTTCTTGTTTTATGTGACTATTACCCTGTTTTTCTTTGCTTCTGGAGTTCTTTTGTTCAGTATTTAATTCTGCTGATCCATTATAGTTTATTCATGCCCAGGCATGTCATAGAATCATGGAAAAATTTGGGTTGGAAAGGACCTCTAAAGGTCATCTAGTCCAACCTCCCTGCAGTGAGCAGGGACATCTTCAGCTAGATCAGGATGCTCAGAGACCCATCAAGCCTGATCTTGAATGTTTCCAGGGATGGAGCCTCCACCACCTCTCTGGGAAATCTCTTTCAGTGTTTCACCACCCTCATTGTAAAAAATGTCTGTCTTATATCTAGTCTAAATCTATGCTCTTTTAGTTTAAAAACATTACCTCTTGTGCTATTACAACAGACCCTGCTAAAAAGATTGTCCCTGTCTTTCTTATAGGTCCCCTTCAAGTACTGAAAGGCTGCAGTAAGGTCTCCCCTAATGTGACATATCTGTTATGGCCAATATGATTGCGGAACGCTCTTCCCCCCTGCCCCAGCTTAAACCATTACCACCAGTTTGGGGGTTGGATGTCAACCTGGTAGCCAAGGTGTGTCTGGAACAGTGACCCAAACATCTGCCTGGTACACAAATATGTCTGTAAACAAAAGATTCCATAAGTAAAGGACAGTTCAGGTACCACTGAGCTCTCCTGCCTGGCACCAGGCTGCAGGCCAGGATCTTGTCTTGAGCGGGGACACTTTTCAAGGTTACTCCTCAAAGTCAAGACACTCCTTGCTGCAACAGATTCTTGGTAAGTGATTAGTAGCATGCTAAACTTTGAAATCTTAGATAAGTAATATAAAGGATTGATTTGGCATATATAAACCTTTACACATGAAACATTCATTAACTCTGAGACTAGGATTGAGTCCAGCCACACCTATGCTCCTCTCTGAGAAGGAGTTTAGAAAACAAAGGGGTCCTTTCTGAACCTTGTGATTCTCGACTTGTGATTCTATGATTTTATGACTCAGTAGGAGGATCTCCCTGACATTTTTGTCTGACCCTCTGCTCTATGCAGTACACAATATTGTACCTTGACATCAAATCTTGTTAAACCACTGGCGCATTTACCATTGAACTTTGTAAACTCACCACTTTATATCAATAAAGTATATTGTTGTGTCTCCCTTACTAGTGAAGTGCATGACTCCATCCGCAACAATGATGCATGATTACTCTACTTTGTTTTTCCAGGCACTGATCTCATTATGAAGAAGACAAGCTACTGCTTCATGATGACATTATTAAATGAGAACATAATGGCAAGAGTAGTTAGTCATGTCACACTGTAAAGAGAAAACTAGAGAAAAAGTTGTGCTTAGAAGTGACAATGAATGATTAAATATTTACCATATTGTGAGCAAGAACACAGTATTTCTCGTGCTGGGACTTACTGCTTAAAAGTGAAGAAAAATATATTTAGTAAAGCAAAAATATTGTCCTGCCAAAGCACTTGTATTGCTCTGCTCATTAAATAAATGTAACATTTTAAATTATTTCATAATGGACCATAAAAATAAAATATTCTTACTTCAATCACAAGAATAATTACAATACCAGAAAAAAAAAAAATCTTTTTAAGCACTATATTTATTCTATGATATATTAAAGTGTCATTAGAGCCAACACTTCCTCTGTTCTAACTTGACCAGAAATGTCTTGATTTGAAAAGGATCATTCTTATTGTTGATAAGAAAAACATGAAAAATTCATACAATGGTGAATTGATGTAATTTGAGCCAAGAGATCAGGGCAATGCTGGCTTCAATGTATATTAAAAATAATGAAAATAGGTTTAATTTTAAACAGACACATAAGACAAATCTACCTACAAAATCCATGGGAAATGAGGTATGCATCCATTGTGCCTTTTTTGTTAGTTCTTTTAAATTTCCAGAAACAAACCATTTGTTTTTTAAAAGGGTGAAAAGTATATTTAAACATGTCATCCACCAAGGCAAACCAAGAAACACTTCTTAACCCTATCCTTTGAGCCCACTTATACTCCTACGAAGAGCAAAAGACACTATGAAGAGCAAAAGACACTGCATTGCTACAGAGAACTTGAAAACATAAAACATGAACTGTTTGTGTTGAACAGCTTTTAACCCTCCCAAATAGAGACAGCTCCTCAATATATCCAATCCAAATGACATTTTCACCTGCAACATTTGTAGTTTTGAACCAGGAGCTGCAGCACAGAAAGGAAATGTATTAATCAGAGTGGCTTTACTGTGCCCCAGGCAGAGGTTACCACATGCTGCAGACGTACGCGATCTGTGTCAGTAAATACTCAGGTTAGGTCCAGCACCTACAACATCCTTCTGTTAGGACAGGATGTTCATGGCCTCCCCCATAAGACTGAATGTCAGCAGGAGTTTGAGAAAAATAGTCAGAAACATTTTTCAGCTCTCTGCTGTCTGACCCATGTGCTCCAATAAATTGCTTCACAGCATACACCGAGGCAATAAGTACAGAGCTGCTCTGTTTGCAGTGGAGTAAACAACATTTCACACTGTAGGTGTGGCCTGCCCTAGGGGATTCTGCTCTGGCAGAGGGGTTGGACTAGATGATCTTCTGAAGCCCCTTCCAACCCCTGACATTCTGTGGTTCTATGATTCTATGATTCTATGACCCACTGCTCAACCTTTGCTGGATGACATGATGGAAGATGCACCAGACAAGGCAGAGCTGGAATCATCAGTGGAGCAAAGCTGGAAGGAAACTCAGCAGCCCAGCCAGGTTCCTCTCTGTGCAGAAAGCAGAGCCAGTTAACCTATCCCTTTCCTTCATCTCATAAGTGGCTGACTGGAATATTCTGCAAAAATGTCACATAATAATAATAATAATAATAATAATAATAATAATAATAATAATAATCCCACAATACTCATAAGAATCCAGCTGTGCTAAACTATTCTCACTGTTCATTGAGATTATTAAGATTATTATTAAGATTCTTTAATTATTAATCTAGATTATTTATTTAAAACTTCCTTGTCCTCACTTAAACCCATTACTTCTTGCCCTACTACAACAGATATTTAAAGTGGTTTGTTTCATTCCCCTTTAAGGTCACTTTTACGTATTTGAAGTCTCTTATTGTATAGATACACAACACAATATGAGTTTTTTTCTCTAGATTGAATAATGTTCATTCAGTCCCTGGAGGTATTTAAAAGCTGTGTAGATGAGATGCTTAGGGATATGGTTTAGTAGGGGACTTGTCAGTGTTAGGTTAATGGTTGGTCTCAATGATCTTAACGGTCTTTTTCAACTGAAATGATTCTTTGAGTCTATGATTTGTCTGTGAACTATACATCCAAGAGCTGTAAACATTCACCTTATTTTCCTCTAGTTAGACAAAAACAAGTGCAGTCTGCGCTTAATCTGTATGCCCAAAATTAAGCAAAGGACTGCAGATAAACAAAGCAAGAAAATCACTTAATGTAACAGTGTTGTTTCAGATTCAAGTATAACGATTGGCTTCTTTTGTAACAGCAAATCTCTAAGATTTTTCTCCACTTTGGAATTCATTATTATGTCTCAGCCTGATACTACAGTACTTCTACCCTGATGAAAATGTCACATCCTCTATTCCTGCTGTTGCTTGTTCTTCTCAAACTACAGAACTTTGTTGCTGAATTGTCTCCTAGTTTCCAAAATATTTCTTCAATTTGTCAAAGTAATTTGAACTGCCTTACAGTACACTTGAAGTGCCTATTTGTTCCATCATCCAAGTCATGAATGAAAATATCAGATAGTATTGGAACCAGAATGGAACGACGGGGAATGTCATTTGCTATATTTTCCATTCTGTCAGCACACTGATTATTATTCATTCAGTACTGTTATCTGACCCATTTGCAGTGACCTTGTTACATTTCCTCTAGTCAACCCCTTCCTATCTTTTTTAAGTGACAATATGTGACAAGATCTCTGACATCTTCTACCTCTGCTTTAAGCAGATTGAAAAATTTGTTTATGACTGTAACAGGCAGTCTTCTTCAGATAGGTGTGCTCTTGCTTTACTGAGGAAGGTACAGCAGCCACATGAGCTATGGCTTGATATGGAAACTAAAGTGTTGGACTTCTGTATAATTTGGGCTGTGATACAGACTTAAGATATTAGTGTTACTGAAAGATTAAAGAAATCAGAGACATGTCACTGTTACAAAGTCATCTGGCTCAACATGTCAAGCACATCACAAGACTTGTGCACCCTGAAGTATTCATCAGCCATGAACAACTTGCATGAACACGTTGCATGTTGGAGGAATCTATTTCTCTACACAGAGATCTAAATATGGCTACTGACATTAGATTAGGCAGATGTCTTTCACCAACTTAGTTAAGACTTAATTATTTCTCTCATCCAGAATTTATCTATTATCATCATCAGTAAAATAATGAAAAATCAGTGCAGCACAAATAAGCAAGTAAGTTCAAGGAAAAAAAAGGCTATATATTGACATGCAGATCGATTCCAATGATATTTCTGTAGACAATACTGTTTTCTTGAATTTTAACTTTTGCACTGGTGTGTGTTTAACACTGGTAGTGTTAAGAAATTTTTTCTTCTGCAATGCCAAATGCTTTTTAAAAAGAGAAATAAGTTTCTAAAATTAAAGAAAAAAAAGGAAACCAGGAAAAAATAATAAATAAAAATAAAAAATAAAGCAAATTATATAATGGACACCTTAAGAACTTGTTGCTAATTCGTGTAGAGAAACCTTAATAACAGTATTCCCTTTTGTGATGCTGTTTGTGCCACATTTAGATCAAATGGACTATTTTACAAATGAAATCTGTTAAGAGTTACAAGTTACAAAACCAATGGCAGAAATTCAGGTCATCCATCATGCAGTGCATATGTATGACCACCCAAATAAAAGTATAAGTGACAGCTGTTGTAGGATGTCAAAATAATAACCTGAACCCTTCCTGTAGTTAAAATACCACCAGACAGACATGCATACTTTTGATTCTAAAGTTGAAAGATAGTAGTAGTGAATACTTTGGTTTTGCTCAATAGAGCTTTAAAAATGTGTTTGCTCAACAGTGCACAGAATTCACTTGGCACAAACAAAGTGACAGACAATAAGAAGATTTATCCTTAAAGACTGCAAAACATTTTTCTAATTTCTCCCTGTTAAGGGGGGGAATGGAGTCGAACACAAGTTTAGCACATTACCTGCCAAAATTCTTTAACAGGTGAACAGGACTGGGAGAGGAGGAAAAATGTGGATAAATTAACAAAGGAGAAATTAGCATGGGATATTCTCCTAGGTATAATTTTACATTCATCGCTGTAATGACTGGTGCTGACCTGTGAAACACTGTGAAACATTCAGAGTACATCACAACATATTCAGCAGACACTCAGGAGGATGCTAAGCATGAGCCACAGAATTTTATTTTTCAGTTACCAGCTTTCAATAACTTGCATCCAATAACTTCAAGAAAAGTGGCCTCTGGCTCCTTCACATTGATTTTCATCAAGTCTTGGAACACTGCGTCATCAAGTCTGGAGCACTGAAAGGAGGTAAGTGCAGCAGCACTGTAAACAGAGGGGTAGAGGCATGATCTTGACTGTCCTTAACACAATGATATCACAACTGTTAAAATGCAATTAATAAACTACTTAAAAGGAGGCAATGTACAATTTTAAAAAATTAATTTGTTACTTTTTTTTTAAGCTAAGGTTTACACAAAGGAACAGTTTGAAAACTTAAAACTTCTGTGAAATATTTAAACTGAAGTTGAAAACTATTTTCACTGAAAACACAGAATTTACCTAGAATAGTGTAAAACCAAGGCAACTGCTGTGTCTCAACATACCACTCTTAAGTTGGGTCTTTGTCAAGGTCTTTTAGAGATTGGTCTGTGACTTCACGTACTCTACACTGTATTGCTGACCAGGAAGAAAAACTAAAATTGGTGCTGATAAAGTTCACAGAAGACACAAGTAACAGGAATGGTAAAAGGATACATTACAGAAAGAAACTGATCAAAATCTTTACTTGATAAATCTGTCTGCAAACAATCTGGCCTTCAGTAAAATCTACTGTAAAATTACCAATTTAGGAAGGAAGAATATGGAACGTGATTATAGCATGGAGAGATCTATCCACATAAAAAATTGCTTTTAAAAGGGCATACTGAGATTGTAGTGATAATCAGCTGAACATTGGTTCGAGTACAATTATTTGGTCAAAGGTTTAATGAAATCTTGGTTGTGTATGTAGGAGTTTATCAAAAAGAAATGTACAAGCAGTGATCCAATCACTTTTTAAAATATCTACATGTGGAACAGAAATCTGATAAAAAAAGGAGACACCTCTTTTCCACAAAGACATATGTAAGGAGATACAAATGCTTGAAATTAAACCTAAAAAAAAACCTAGTCAATAAGTACAGCACACACTATTAACAGCAAACGCCATTAATCATTAGAACAGTTTAACAAGAGCTGTGGTAGAGAGCTTCTCCATCACTTGAAATTTAGAAATCACTAGCTATTCCTCCAGTTTCTGCTGTAAGCAGAAGTTAATCAGGAAAATTAAATTCTTTTTTTTCATGGGGGCGTGCAGATTATAGTGGTCTTGTCGGTTTTTGTCATGTACAAATACATGATGCCAACTAAGAATGACAGAAGAGTCTATTATTATACTCTAGACATTCACTTTAATTCCAGACTTTGAGACCTCTGTTCTCCGCTGTACAAAAAGGCAACCATTTTGTATTCGGCTCATACAGTTGAACAGTACAAAAACCACTTTACTTTGATTTTGTTTTGGTGCTCTGTTGATGTAATGCAAACACAACTATAACTAAAGTGTCTCCATTCTTAATGGGAAAATATTTCTTCTTATTGAAATGATAGTTCAATTATGGCCTTTGCTCTTAAATTCATGCATAAATATACAGATATGATAGAAAATAAGAGGAGCAACTGGTAAAAATTTCAGCGTGCGGGCTTTACCTCGCAAACATCTGGGATCTTTCTTGCTAATAATGTTGGTGGTGTATAAAACTAGTCTGTCTATTCAGAAAATGATCCTGTTGTCAGCTAGCTAGTTAAATATGACAGTAGTCTATAGTAAGTGATATCAGAGCTGTATTTCATTTCAAGCAATAGAAAGTGTTGGGATAATCAGAATTGCACTCTCAGCAGCAGCATCCATTCATAAGCATGTTTTTGGCAACTTTCAAGAAGTCTTCTCTATTCTCTCTATTCTTGTAGGGTAGACTGGTTCCTAATCTATGCTGTTGATGGGGATTGGACTTGATGATCTTTCGAGGTCCCTTCCAATCCCTAATATTCTGTGATTCTGTGATTCTGTGATTATTGTTGTTATGACTAAGAGATATTTTTATTCTGTCTATGGGATTAGTATGTCTCTCTGAGGTAAGACAGGTTACTAATGTGATACCATGAGAAGAAGACAACCCGTACAATTAATCATTCAGAAAAACAATGAGTGAACCACTCCTTAGAAGCTTGCTTTCATGGTCCATGATGCCAGCAGCCTCAATGGAAAACTCTCTTCAAGGCATAAACAACTTCCATAATTCAGTAATAGCCTTATGCTAGTTCTAGCTGAAGCCTCAAAGAAAGGAAAAGAGGTAGTAAAACTCGATTGCCTTGTCCCTAAACGCATTACAGATACAGCCTGCTATCATCCAGAATGCATATCACTCAAATGTCACCCAGAATATACCACTTGGTTTCAAGTTACCTTTGTTATCATTTGAAACATGCAGCTTATTCTAGACAGTAGAGTATAGAGTGTGTCAGCCAATTAATGTTAGGACACGTTTTTTAGTAAATTGAAAATATGTAAGACCTTTTAATTATGAAAGAAAAAGACAGCTACCATACTAACAGATAAATACTTGTGCAGTCTGCCAGAAGCTGTCTGGATATATGTAAATATATGATAATTAACCAGTGTTCACAGTACAACATTTTCAAGAGGTAGTAAGGCATTTTTGTCATCTGATTAAGCAGTGAATATGCAATAGTAAAAGGTCAGCTCAATGTGAGTCTGCCACATGATGCTCTAATAGCATCATACCAATTTAAGTTTGTAGACATCATTTAAAGCAGAAACTCATTTTCTTGGTCATCATATTCTGTAATGTCTCACAACATGAGAGGCACATTCAGGGAGCAGAAAGAAATGTAGGACAAAACTTCAAGGCAGTTTTCATTTTGGACACAGTGAAATACTGAGAAAAATCTGATCAGACACTTTAAATCTCTGTGCTGGCAGCCTGAGTGACCTTGGAATAGTGCAGGATGAAGTGTATGTAACAAAGAGCTATTTGGTGAAAAGTTCCTGCCTTTGAGTTTGTATTTTGTAATTAAATATTATTACTTTCATTTTGTAGCTGAGGAAGCTTAGGCAACTAAATGACATGGCTACATTTGCTTAATGCCTTAACCAGGCTAAAAGCAATGAAGAATCTTGACTTCCAAATGTCTGCCTCAGACTGCATTTTTCTGACGTCTCAGTATCACTCGTCCTTTACCTCTGACTTGCACAGAAAGTGCCTTACTTCTCCTGCCTGAAACAGACATCTTCTGCAGTGTAACCATTATACAGTATAGAGATGTAGTTTAAAACCAAGGGCTGGATGTACAAGAGTCACTCTTTCATTAACCTCTTCTACCTTCCTTAACAAGGTTGATGCTGATCCCAATGACCAAGACATACATCTTCCTCCTTTATTTTGAATTTGTGTCACACCAAGTTTCACTTCTTGCTCCACTTTCTGTTTTTTTCTCCATCCTATGTCCCCATGACCACTACCCACCCTATTTCTATCCTATTTGCTAGGGCAAATATTGAAAATGGGACTCTATTTGAGAGCATTAGGAAGTCCTTTTGGTCATTTCTACAAGTAGATAATTTCCCTGAGTTGCCTTTCAGGAGCCGCCAGGCCTGCCTATGCTAAAGTACTCCTATGAGTTCAACTCCTTTGGAGTCTATTCCTGCCATTAAAATTCTATCTAGATAGCTCCTATAGTGAGAGATAGTTGCCTAATATTGCGAAGTCATTGTTCATATCAGCAGTTCTCACAGGCATGGGCTTAAACATGTAACTTTTGTCTTCTGAAATCAGTGTTAATAAAAATAGAGCACATTTTACACACCACATGCAAACTGGGTATAAGAGAGTTACAGTGAAGTGCTGTGTCGTTGGCTACACCATTAAGCTGAGGTCTGTGTATATGTACAATGCAGTAGTGCAGTTTTAATGAGAAACTCCCTGAAAGTTGTTACTGAGACATGAAGTATTACTATGCAGTTTTATTGCCAGATCATAGAATTCATCTTTTCTCCCTTGGCCTGAACTAAGCACACAGTAGAAAAAGCCAAAAAAATCTTTCTCATTCCAGCAGTGTCTTTGAAATGGCTTTCTTATCTTGAAGCTTTGCTGCTTTAACTCTTTTGATCTATTTCTACACCTCTCTGATTTAAGGTGTCCATATGTCCCACCTGTACAGGATTTTTCACTCCTATACCTCCCCTAGCACAGCACATGCTGGCCAGTTGCCAGCTCTGTTAGCTGACTTGGTCACTGCAGTACATGATTTGCATTGGTAACTCTCTGGCATGAAGGAAAGAGCAGCAGTACTCAGATAACTGCTGGGACAGTCATGGCTGTTGCTCCAATAATTTACTATTAACCAGTCAGGTTTTTTTTCTTAATCTGCTGTCACACAATGGAAATCAGCATCTTTGTCTGCAGTGGCAACTGATCGGGAATGAGAGGGAGGCTGGCGGGAGATGCAGCTGATGAAGAACCCAGAGTGAAGACAGAAAAATATGGCAAAATTGATAGGGAAGAAAGGACGCAGATGCTGCCATTTTGATTAGTGAAGTAAAAGCCGTTAGAGATGAAGTAAAAGCTGTTAGAGATGCTCTGGTTAAAGATTGTTGGACAATCTACAACAAATAACATACTCAGCAACCTAGTAGGTCTAGTGTGAGTGTGACAGGCACAGCTTGTCTCATGTAGGCCTGCAGAAAAGGATCTGCAGAGTGAAAGGGAAATAAGTAGCCAGTGTTGCTCTGTTCGGGTAACTAAACACTGACATCACTCCCTACCTCATTTCTTCACCTTGGAGTAGAACTTGTGTGGCTCTTAGTGTCCGTGCCTTCAGCAGCAGTGGTGCTGTGTCCTCTTAAGGACAATACACAGATACTCTGAATTTCTGTCCTCCAGATTCATTGTGTGTTCTGGAGCAAGAAATGCGATCTCAGTGTTTCAGTCTCTCCTACATCATTATCATTACTATGGTTTATTGGAATCTGTGCAACACTCACAGACGCACTTTGTCAAACCATTAATTAATACTTGAATAGAACACTGGTTCTATCCAGTGTTAGCTAAATTGCAAACATTTATTTGACCTTCTGACAGAAATAAAAGGGACAAAAAAATCTAAGGAATTCTCTGTGGCAAGAATCCTCTTCATGAGTTAAGTCTCCCTTTTCATAAACACTGCAGCTGTGGCCAGATAATCAAATACTGTAGTTGAGTACATGGTGATTTGTAACAGGAAAGAATCTGGCCCAGATTCTTTTCTTCTGAGGATAATCTGCTACGAAAAAAAAAGAATGTCTCATGCAGCATTTAGTTTTGTCCATGTTCCTTAAAGCCCTTATAGTACCTCTGCTTTCCCAGCATCTCCTGTGAAGTACTGTCAGGTCCTGCCCATTCTCTCTGTTTCCCAGTTCTCAGACCTGAAGCTGCAGATTTGTGACCATTGAGCTGACACAGATGTCTATAACACTACTAAATAATCCATATTTTCCACTGTAAGTGTGCTGATGTGAATTTTTCTCCTCTCCAGAGCTACCACTTCCAATGAAATTTAGGGGAATGTAATACTTCTGGGCCATAGGCCTCAAAGTCAAATTTGGTTGAAATTGGCAAATTGGTCGAAAAATTCTCAGGAATTAACAAGCGCTTTGGCAAAACACAGAAAGACAGAGGCTTTCAGGAACATCAATCCTTGCTGTGTTTTCTGGTATACTATAGAAAAAGAATGAGAATTTTCATTTCTCTGAAAGCTAATTTTTATCAAGAGTACTGCTAAAGTTTCATTTATGTAATTTTTATGAAAGAAAGAGTGTGACTAAACCCTCTTCCCACCTTGGACATCAAAATCTGAATTAGAGGTTTCTTATAAATCCAATAATTCTCTGGTTAATTGCAGAGAATTTCTGCAAAACAGAAAAGTGCACTTAGAATGCACAATGGAGAAAATAATTTTAAACAAACTTCCTAGTCTTTATTTATCACATAAGAGCAAAGAAGAATCTAGCAATATTCTCTTTATAGGTCACCTTTAGATTTGCATCCATAAATTAGAAGAACGCTGTGATAAAGCTAATAATCTTTCAGGGAATTCATGCAATGCTGGAGAAGATTTTTCCTAGCAAAAATCAGCCCTTGGAATGATAAATACTTTTGTTAACGAGATATAATGGAAAAAGTAAATTATTTTTTTCTGTATCTGTTCAACTAGATTGGCTGAGCTGCCCGGATTAGATGCATGTGGGAGTTAGCACAAGGCCCAAAAGACAACAAAAAAGGGGCAGAATGTCCACAAACACAAACTAGAGCACTTTAAACTTATTCCAAAACAAGATGCACAGCTCAGAGAGTGATAGTAGATAAACTAAGAGGTTGATCCTCTGTTATACCGAGTATTTCAAAGTGCTACCGTGCCAAAGACTATAGAGGAAGTATAGCTGCCCTTTATGTTTGGCTATGAAAAATTACATTACTGCGGATTCTCTGCTCCAAATATATTACCCTGTCTCACTAATCAGACTGATCAGAAAAGTCTCTTCCAGTACAGAAATACAAGCTTATTCAGCTGGTCTCTGCTGGAGGAAAGGACCTTCACAACTGCTATTGAGCTAATAAATTTACTTTCAAAAACTGACTGAAAAAAAATTTGAAGCAACCCCCATTTCAACAACTAATGACAGATCATCTTTGATTTGTATGATATGGGCCTTTGCTCACGTGAGATGATTCTGCTTTCACTGCTACAAGTTGTGCACACACAACTTAGCAAGCTTGCTAAAATGCACCAGTTAACAGGTTTAGCATTGCACCTCCTGTTGGGTTTTACCGTATGTTGATGTTACTGACAGTTGATTCCTGCTTTACGCAGTTATCTGGTGTTATTCCAGCAGGACTTGTCCACGGAAACAATTATCCATATCATGCTAGTCTTTCTAATGGCCAGTAACATGTAACCTAAGTTTATACTACAGAACTATGTGGCAACTTCGGCAACATCAGCTTTATGCTGACATCTTTGAAATGAAACCCCAAAAGAGTTAAGGCCTCAGTGTCGCTGTGTGGTGCCCAGTGTAGGCCCAGCCAAGCAAGGTGACAGAGCTAGTGTGTTCAGGAGGGACCAGCCTGGAGCAAGGCAGGTGCAAGTAGTTCTGTGTTACTTGGTCAAGGACAACTTTCAGGTGAAAATGCCTTCAGCAGCAGACAAAGCACTACTTTCTCTATCCGGAGTACAATCTCACTGCCTTTAGAGTAAAGCCTGGTCACAGGTTGTTGGCTCATCAGGGTGTGAAGAGTTATGTGAAAGCTATCACAAACTGTGTCGATGTAGCTAAATGTAGTTTCAGAGGAGGAGGTTCTCTTAGCACAGTCAAGAACTTGTGTAAAGCTTACGCAAGGCCAAGAAGAATGAGTTCCTCGCCATGTTCCTCAGCACCCTGTTGCCACCCCGCTCCAAGGACAGTCATGAAGCTGAAAGAAGCCCTGAGCCTTTGGCTGTGTGCTGCAGGAGGCTGGAGCCTGTCTTGGAGACATGAGTAGTGCCCTGATGTTCCTCTTCCTCTGATTTGTCAAGCCAAAACTCACTCAGGCAGACAACTTCATCTTGTAGCCATGATATTCTTCTGGCCCTGAAATTTGCTGCTTGTCTGAAACTTGTACTGTAGCCAAAAGGAAGTTTTAGTACATGGAAAATCTGCAGGATATGGGCCCAAGGCTACATTTACATATTTATTATTCACCTGAGATTTATAGCTGAAGTGGACATTCTGGCAATGTGATAATGATCTGATTACAATTTTTATCACTATTTCTCAGAGTATCCAAAAAGCACAGAAATGTAAAATATTTCTCCTCCCTTAGCATTCCACTTCAAAGCCTGCCAAGACGTGTAAGCACCCATGTGCCACTTCTGAGGGCTTGCAGTGGGAAGTTTCTTTATCTCTGCCTTCTGCCTGGGCCAAGAGATGTCCTGGCTATTAGCCTAAAACAGGCTCAGTTAATGGCAGATTTCTCGAAGGCTGCCAGGTACCCACTGAATGTGTGATGCGGCCTTGTAACCTATTAAGACGTGTCCAAGGCATCTGCTACAGATAGAGGGTTTGTCTGTGAGAAATGAAAGGACAACATTTTAGCCATATGTTGTAGGCTGTCAGTGATGTTCTAGGTGACAAGACCAAGAACAAAAGGGAATTAAATAGAAAAAACTTGTAAAAATAATTTGCATTAGTGCAAGAAGACTATAAATATAAGTGTTTTCTACATTGACTGTATTATTAATTGATAGCTTGGATTAGTTAATGTGTCATCTTACCTAACACCAAATCTCCATTTCTCATAGAAAATGTAAATTGTATTCCTCAAAATCTGATTTTATTCTTTTTTCAAGTTGCTGTGTTTGAAGTACCTGAAAATAGCAGGATTTTATTGCACTTAGTTTTACAGTTTCTGTGAAATAAAATAAGGGTATTTATTTTTTTCCCATCTTCCAAAAGGGGAAATAGGGGCAAAACAACATTCAAATGAGCTAAATAAAACCTGAAAACATCTTTGAGCACACTCAGGAATCTTAAGATTTTGGACTTGTTACTTTTAATCACAAGCTCAGCATTTTATAAATTTTAAATTATATTTTTCCTGATAATCTGATTAAGCAAACTCAAGTATATGGGGAAAAAAAAAGCCTGTTATTTGAGATAGAATTGGAATTCTATGATTTTTTTTTATCAGTATATTGCCAGAGGAGACACAAAATACCTGATAATCTTCATTTTACAGTGATTTTTTTACTGACAGTAACAATTTTGTCTTTTTGTATAACCTTGATCAGATTTTCCTGTTATCATCTGTCTCATTTTTTAATGGGAGGTTATAGCACTCTGTGGGTCAGGGCTTCCTCACTAGCTCTGGTGCTGGGTCACTGTGAGAGGGACGGAGACATCAACTGTGGATTTGGAAGTGTTGACTAGTGCAGAGATGGATTAAATCTGTACATCAAGCCCTGTTCAGTACTGCTCCTCAGCCTTCCCTTAGCTAAACCCTGCCAACAGCTACACATAAACAAACTATTAATTCCAGAACCATTGTTGCATATTTACAAGGCATTGCACACTCTTCTGGTAAGCGGCTTGGACCTGTGCTACCTTAAATCTCTGCACACTGCTCCACTGCATGAAACAGATTTGGCCTCGGTGATTGTGATTGATAAACTTCATTTGATGTGTCTCAGGTCGTTTGCCTCTGGAACTGCGATTAGACAGATTTGCTTTGCAGGTGTGAGTCAAAGTGCAAATGTCCATAAAATCAGGAGTTTCAAAAAGAAGCTGCAGCAAAGCTGTGCTGGCTGTATTAATACCCTGCATTCGCACACCTGCAAATTCTGCATCTAGTCATGTGCTGAAATTTTCCACCCCTGGCATCACCCCTTGAAAATCGGTACTTTGGAATGTCTGAGGAAAAAAAAATTTACATTGCAAAAATTCATTTCTGGAAATGAAACAGCCCTTTGGAAACACAGTAATAGCACTATGCCTCAGCAATGCGTGGAAAGGAACATCCAGTACATAATCCTGTATTTTTCTGATTGTCAGAAATGAGGCTCCAGATTTACATGCCAAATTTTGGTGGTATGGCGTTGGTGCTAGGTGTGTGATAGGTTTAGACAATCATAGACAAAAGAAATCTAAGAAATATAGTGAATCCAGAGAGCTTTTCATCTTCCCAATGTAGGTGTCTGCTCTCAAAGAAGAGAAAGAACTGTCTACTGGCAGTATTTAGCTGTCAAAACATCAGTGTGTAGTGTCAGATAGATGCTGTGGGCTAGCCTGTTTATGCTCCTGCTGCTTCTGCAACAAGGTACTGGTGTCCCTCTGAGATGGGATCATATAGCCCTGCCTTGCATAGATACATGAGATCCTCTGGGGCATCTCGAACAGCATTAGATATCCTTACTTAGGCATTTGAGTCCTGTCTCATTGCATCAACTAGAACTTTATTAGCTGTACTGAGAGCTGATATATCTGACTGATCTGTAAACACCTTAAAAATGTAGGTGGAGATGGTTATCCCTCTGGTTTCATATGTACTTCTCATGAGTGTATTAGCTGTAGGCAAGACAGCACAGCAAACTTATAGGGTCTGACAGTTGCCTGGCAATAGTGAGTGATGCTGGCTGGGAGTTTGTGGTGGTACACCATGACTGAATCATTCATCTTAATCTTCACTAAGTTGAACAGAGGCCACAGAATGTGTATGATATTTCATCAGATTTCTCTAATACTGTGTACAAGAGCCGTGAGTTGGTATTTTTTTCAAGACTTGTTGTTTTCCTGTGGGTTTAAGACAGCATAGCTGAGGGCTGTGTCACTTCTCAGCAAGACCGATTAGTCTGCGTTGAGCACTGCTCTGAGACAGGCACACTGCTCCCAGCTCTAAATGATAACTCGAGCATGCCTTACTGGGCAGAGAGCCCTACATGTCTATGCATCCAAAGACTACATTAGCCACTACGTCACACTGAGAACATATGCCTTATTGATAATCGAAATATTTTACTGACTTGCTGCCTTCTAAAATTCAATCCTTCCTCCTGCGGGTGTGATTGAAATGTGAGTTTGCAGGTGAATATGTCATATGAATGATCTTATTTTGCTCTACAGAACTGTCCTGGCATTATTTATCAAGTTCCCATATAGTGCTATTAAGGACATTGCTGAACTGAGGTCTAAAATGCTAACACCACTTCCAGAAGCAGAGGGATTTTTACTGGAGGTCTGACATCCATTTCTTTAGCAGGCATGACTCTGCTCAACTTACAAAAGCTGACAGGAGATCTGAGTTGGGAAGATTGATTCTTGCTTCTTTATTCTTTAAATAACATATCCTCTGCTGCACTGTCTAGTTAATGTGTTCTCCTTGAGTTCTCTTACTTACTCACCACACTCTGAATGAGCTGAAATTTGTTTTCCTAAAATCTAAAACCTTAGTTGTGGTACTAACCTCCAGCATGGATTCCAAACTTCACAATATCGTGATGACTGCAGCCAAGGCTATCACTACCTGAGATATTAGAAAGCAGGTTTTCTTGGTTTGTGAGTAGCAAGTCCAGCAGTGTCTCATTCCTGCTTGACACATCCAACATTTGTATGAGGAAGCAGTCCTCTACACATTCCAGGATGACATGTGAGTTCATGTACTGTCCTTTCAATAAATGTCTGGGTAGCTGATGTCTCCCCTATGGACCAGGTTCTGTTGACTCAGAGCTTGCTTGAGTAACCCAGACATGGGTCACTTCATTGGCTTTATTGTCTTGCTTTGGAGGTCGATAGTAGACACCTCCTGTAAGATTCACCTTGGAGGTGACCCCTTTGATCTTGACCCAGAGGCATTTGTTAGAGTTGCTGTAATCTCCATACCTGACTTCTATACATTCTCCTTAACACAGAGCACAACTCTTCCTCCTCATCTTCACTGCCTGTCTTTACAAAACAGCCTATAGCCATTGTGCTCCTCCAGTCATGTGAGTTGTCCCATTGTGTTTCAGTTATTCCTACAATATCATAACTTTCTGACTAGGCACAGATGTCCAGTTCTTCCTCTTTTTTTCCCCAAGCAGCATGCATTTGTCTACATGTCCCCTTAGCCCTTCAGTTTGGAGCCCACCTCACCCAAGTTAGCAAGTCCTCTTTCCTCTTCTCAAGAGGTGGATCCCGTCCCTCTCTATCTGGCCATAGTTATCAAAGAGTGTCCCACTGTCATAAAAGCCAAAACCCTTATCACAGCACCAGCCATCAAGATAGAAATTGATTTGCATTACGCCTCCATTTCTCCTCCATGCGCTCTTTCCTCTAATTGGTAAAATGGAAGAAAAGGTAATTATAGAATAGAATCACAGAATCACAGAATCATAGAATCATAGAATGACAGAATATGGAGGGTTGGAAGGGACTTTTAAAGGTCATCTAGTCCAACCCCCGTGCAGTGAGCAGGGTCATCCTCGACTAGATCAGATTGCTCAGAGCCCCATCCAAACTGGCCTTGAATGCCTCCAGGGATGGAACCTCCACTTCCTCTCTGGACAACCTGTTCCCATTTCTCACCACCCTCATAGTAAAGAACTTCATCCTAACATTTAACGTAAGTCTACGTTGCTGTAGTTTAAAACCATTGCCCCTTGTCCTATTGCTACATGCCCTTGCAAGCAGTCCCTCTCCAGCTTTCTTGTAGGTCCCCTTCAGGTACTGGAAGGCCACCATAAATTGTCCCTGGAGATGGGCACCAATATGTTTCACTTACATCCCCAGAGCTTTGTAATCTTCCTTGACTGTGCTCAGGTTCTGGCTTCTGGCATCATTCCTGTCCACCTAAAAGAGTAGCAATAGTTTGCAGTCTGTGCTCTTGATGAGTTGTGGCACCCTCTCAGCATCATCTCAGACCTTATCTCACATAAAGCAGCATATGCTGCTGACTGCTCATGACACCCTTTCGGGCCAACATATGGGCATCTTGGTGCAGCAGAGAGTCACACACCACAAGCACTTGTTGCTTTCTTTTGCAGTATTCACTGTGTGCTGCTGGTACAGTTTCTCCTTTCAGACCTGTCTCATGGGGGTCTACAGCTGTTCACATCTGGGTTTGATTGTAATGCTAGAGGGTGGGGACTGAAGTAGAGTCCCACTTTAGGGGGTCACCAGGGTTCAAAGTTCCTCACTCTCTGTATTAGCCTCAGGAGCATGGTTCTGAAACCATATCTCTCCATCTCCACCCCTCTAATCCCAAGCAGCCTTTTAACTGTTTCCTTCAGCTTGGCCACCTGACATAACATATCATCAACCTGCAGCCACCTTTTGCAGGTACTTATCTTTTCTCCGGGAAAAGGATCTGGGCACTCTTTGCAACCTGCTGTCTGTGTTCATCTCCTTCCTTACCAGTTCCATCTCGGTGGAAGCATCAGACATCTCAGGGGCTTTATCTGTTGAAACACGGCTTTTAACTGGTTGGCAAATACCAACCACTATGACAGGGACCTAGAGCACTCCCCTGGGCTATAGACCTATAATCAGAAACATCCTTCTCACAAGCCCCTCAGAAAAGTTGATTTTGCTTTTAATCAATTTACCAACTACATTTCATGAGATGGATGTATTTTAGTTAAGAAAATCGAAGTATTCAAATTTATTAGGGTGGTGAAAGTGAGCAAATATTTGGAATACAAAGAGTGTCTCTGTGATTGTTCACATAGAAAGCCCAAATATTTGCTCTGCTCTAAAATGGCAATATTGGATAATTGGCACACTCTACATCCAAATATCTAAATGGCAATTGGATAGTTTGCCTTCTGCTACTTATGCAAAATGTTTCTGACAGATGAGTGAAAATTGCAGAGAAACCATATGCTTTATTTTAAAATCATAGTTTATGGAAAAGCAGCCAACTTTAAAACTCTAATCTGAGTCATTTTTTTTCTATTTCTTTTTTTTTAAAAAAAAAAAGTTATGCTCAAAATTTTCTACTTACGTTGAGTGTTTAACAAAAAATTGATAAATATTTTTTAAAATGCGTTATGGAAAATTCAGAATGAATAAAATACCCATTCCAATACACATAAAATGAAAATAATATATTTTTTTATATCTAAAGAGGCTGTTTTTTCAAGGTGTGTCTAAATATTTGTTGGTAGCTGTACTTTGCCTTTGTAGTGCACTACATTTAAAAGAAAACGTTCCATTATTATGAATAAATTAAAAATCCAAATATTACTTGTAACTGAATACATCTGACAATCTACCTAGAAAGACTGAAAAATCATTAGAAATTTATGGGAAAAGAAATTAATTTGAATAGACAGGTGCATAAAAGCTTAAAAAGAATAAACCAAATGTTTTAAAAGTTCTCTGTATATAACAAGTTAGTAAAAATGTACTTATCCTTAGCCAGGTGCTCCAACTGCACTGAATAAACACCTAATCTGCCCATGAAAGTGAAGTTGATTCTATCAGAGTTTTGAGGGAACAATGTTTTTGTTTAATGGCTATTGAGTTCATAACAATTTTATGCCTTGTAAATAAATAAATCAGTGTCAAAGTTTTGGTTCTGTGAAACTGGACATTAAAGCGAAATACCAATTACCTGGAAATCAAAGTATAGTGACAGCATTAGACAATGGAGTACAGGCACAGAATAAGACAAAATCTAGTAGAGTCCAACAAGTACGCTAACGGGCTTAGAGCTGCAGTTCCGTGTCTGTCACCTAAAGAAATCACTGTCTTTCTGGTCGGTGCAGGCACTGAAATGCTGGCAGTCTGAAAGGACGTATATAAGAGTACATTCAATATCTGCTATTATTGTAATGTCAGACAACGCACTGTCTGCAGGCACTTGGCACTTGCAAAGGCACTCTACGTGAGCACTAAGCCCTAGAGAAACAACTTGAAGAGCTGAATAACTTGTTCTTACTGTATTATGCTAGACACGTTGATGACAATCATTTGCGGGAGTTAAAAGAAGATCAAGTTTTGATGACTCTGATTTTCACCTCAGGATATAACAAATCCCGTTGTTTTATGACAGAGATTTAATGGAAAGATGATGTCAGGACAGATGAGGTGGAAGCTGAGACCTGTCCTCACAGAGTTTACTAACACCAGACCACTGAATGAATGACAGCTAAAGCTTGCACTCTGTATGTTTGCAACTTGATTGATTGGGAAATAGAACTCTCCCTTTCACAATAGTTCTTTTTTAGTTTTGCTGTCTCGGTATTCTGTGCTGTATTATGCTTCGTGCATCTTCACAAAGCCAGTAGAGTTATATTAGGGATTCATCAGATCAACTCTGTCCATGAGATTGAGGAGGAGAAATGAAATGTGAAATATGAAACATGAAATGTGAAATATTACTTCTCCCATTGATTTTTCTATTAATAGAATCAAGCTCTTGTCTTCTGATATACTTCAATAATAACTGTGTGAGTTGATTTCTACCTGTGATACTCAGTAATCATCAGTAATCTTGTAATGAAAAGTACTTATTATTATATCTTTTACCTGAAATCTGGTGGGCATTTGTATTCAGGTTGGCTATATTTTTCCCCTTGCTCATAATTAATTGTTAGCACACTGTAGTGCATTCAAGATCACAGAATCACAGAATCACAGATGTCTGAGACTTGAATATACAGCTTGGATCTATATTATGTTAGCACCGATCAAGTTGTACTTACAGAGCAAAGACTGTAACTGCTTCGTTTACAGGTAATTGAATTGCTTATCATCATCATGACTGAACCGTATAAGTTGCTGCAGAAAGCAATTAAATAGTGCAATAATATGAAAGGCGTGGTTTTGGATGAGTTTTTCATTCTAGTTGGAAATGTCGTAAATGTGAATGAAGTTCTAGGTTTAGCTGTGCCTTCTCGCTTCCATTCTCAAGCCACTCTTTCCAAGCGACAGACTCACACCTAGATGTCTGTTGGGATGGAAGTCCCTCATCCATCTAACATTCAAACATACAAATCACATGACTTTTTACCACTATTTGAGATTTCACCACGGGCAACAGTTAACATGGCTTCTTGGCATTCATATAATGGTCAGGATAAAGGGCAATCCTTTGGTTCAACGTATAAAACTCATGTACCTGTGTCACAGAAGGGAAAAAAAAAAAAAAAGACTGAAGAAAATCTCTTCAGAGCTAAATTTCATCCTTCCCTTGGAAATCTTGGACATCTCCTCAACCCACTTGTTCGTCTAGGACCTGCAGCAGAGCATGCAAGGCATTCTTCAAGCTCTCAGATGTCAACCATCCACTGCATGATGTAATCTGGGTTGTATAGACTTTCTCAGGTTAGATAAGTTATATTGAGGCTGTTTTGATGCTGTTGGCTTCTTGAAAGCTGAATCTGGAATATGTAATAATACAAAATAGTTTGGCACACGCTTAACGTTTTCTACCTGACATATATTAAAAGGGATTTTACTTGTGCATAGGTGATTAATATATTTACATACACAACCAGAGACTTCAGCACTTAACAGAGCTGTGTAATTAGAGTAGCAGAAGTCAGCCAAAGACAGACAAAAGGCAGAGACAGGTAGAACTGAGAGTAAACTTATTCACAGTCTTGAACAGGCCAGCAGATTCATATACCAGATGTCACCATCAATCCAACCAAGCAGGCTGATTGAATTGCTCAGTTTTAATAGGTGAAATACTGTAGAAGAAGTATTTGCCCAAAGCATGTATACTCCGAATAATACTATTGTTCTATATTATTTCATTGTGAAAGTCACTAAAAGGTTATTTTAAATTCAATTTACTCTAACCAGTAACATTGTTTTAAAGGTTGTCATTGTGAAAGCTGTTTTCTCTTTACAATTTTTTTGATAAGAAACAGGACAGCAAACTGATTGCAAACTCAGACACCTGCAAATATTTTTATACAGAATATCTTCCACTCTTTCCAAATATTTCTACCCATTTTAATGGTATATAAGCTTTATTCCTGTCCTGTCTGGCAAGTTTGGAAAAACTGTTCCAAGTCATAACAAATGACACTTCAACAATTCACCATTATGAAAAGATTTATTTGTTTGGAAGGGTGTTGGCACAGAGGAGACATAGGACAAAAAAACATTTTTCAATGAATTCTATACCTCCAGGTATTTCACAACTACCACTAAAGACATTTATTTTCTCTATGAAGCCTGTCCGCATACATTTTTCAGTGTTGCCTTGAACCTAGTGATATCAGTTCACCTTCTTTCTTGCAATTTCTTCTTAAAACTTTTGAAAATATTTGCAGTTCTGTTGTTCTACTGCATTGAAAACTGGTTTAAAAATATAATCTGATTGTGAAAAAAAACCTTGCCAAATCACAGAGTCTGGATCCTAAACTAGTGTTTGCTAGTTTGGATCATGCTTCCCTCAAACTGTCATAAATTTACTGAATGCAAACTGAAGCTGTGATCACTGGTAGTCATGAAGTGTACCATAGGTTAAGGTTATATTTTTTCTTGTAAACTCTCAAGACAGCTGATAAATGTTCACCTGTGTTCATTTGTATCCACAAATCAGCATTTGCCTGGGTAGATAACTCACAAACCTATCAATCAGCCTTTTACCAACCCCTAATGTGGTATCATCCTTTGAATATAGTGTCATGGGTATCATTTGCACTAAGCACTGTTCTTAGTAATTCAAGTACCCATCCAAAATCTGTACTGAAGTTATCTGTATGCAAAACTTTGCAGTTCACCCTGGATTCCATCTCCATTGTTGCTGGAGGCATCCACAAGTATTTGTGTTGTTTCTTGTAGCAGATAAGTGATTCTGGTAGTTTTTTGTTTTAAAGATTGAGGTGTTGCCCCAGAGCTGTATTGATTTGCTTACTTTAAATATGATATGATAGAGCTTGGGAATATAATCTCTTTAAGCTCTTTTTGAAGAGACATTTTGTGAGAAGACTTGTAAGAGCAAAAATATAAGATGCAGTTCCAGTCAGCAGTGGTTGTGTTGAAGTTATGTTTCTGAAGACATTGGAAACCAGTCTAACTGACAAAATAGAGGAACTTGTTTATGAAAATTATCCACGCCACACATCTCTCACATGCTTTCCTTAGGGTCCTGGTTAGAATAAAGGGAAAACAAAAAACAAAATATGCTGCTCTTGCCTTGGAGCCTAGGAAGCCTTGAAATGCAAGTTGTGAAAACAAGTGGGAATACTGGGACAGAAGATCTGTGCTGAGACACACTGCTCTGAATCAAAGCACAGCAACTCGTAACTACTGAGTTCAGTGTCTTATCCTCCAACAATTTCAAGTAAATTCTGAAAAAGGGGTGGAAAGGTAGAAAGGAGGTTATCTGTAATCACATTAAAAACAAATTTATTGATGACAACAGTTTTTGAGACTTGCTAGTGGTGAAAAAAAAACAAGACCAAACTGCAAAGTAATCTGAATTGGACTCAAATCTACGTTCCGTCGCTAAGTGTCACAGTGAGATATTTCAGAGCAAGACACAAATCTCCCCACATCTCATTTTGAAATAACATGTATAACTAGAAGACATCTTCCTAACACACTAATTTTGGAACATGCTAGTCTGTGACTTCCTCCATAATGTTTGTAAATTGATGGAAGGAGCCAGGAGTGTTTCTGCCTGGGATTTCCTGGGCTGAAACACATGCACACGTGTCGCACAGATGCCTTCTGTGTGAGAGTGAGCCAGATGGGTTCTAAACCTGTTGAACTCACAATGCAAAAGCAGAACAACTGTAAATTCTTTATAAATGGCCCAACTCTTGTTCTCGTATTTAAAGAACATTTCCAGGGGAGAGAGGCTGTTGTGCCTGCTAGTCCCATCCAGGAGTCAGGATTTCACTCAACCATCGCTTCCCTCCAAATCTGTTCTGGCAAGATAATTGTTCTGCATCTGTTCTGAGGCAGAGGGGCAGCTAGCTCTCTAACTGTGATCAAGCAGAGTTGTGGAGAAAATATTTCCTTACTTTGTCCTTTCTTAGACAAGCTGGCAACGTGGCAGGTCTTTGAGGATTACTCCTACATGATGAATGAGGCAGGAATACTTGTCCACAGTTCAGCAGCTTACATGTTTTGTGCTTAAACTACTAAGTAGCTACTTCAAAAGGAATTAAAATAAGTTTAGAGATCTCACTGTAAAAAGAAGTGACAGAATTTGAACTCAAGTCAATTTGGGTAATTTTTTGACAATATGAATCAGTAAATTATAATGATAATTTTCTTATAACTCATTGTTTAATCAGTATTTTGGCTCTTTGAAGAGAAGTAGATCAATCCTAAGATCAACATGTGAAAGAAAAAAATTAGATTTTATGCAAGTAGGAAAATATATTGGGCATTTAAAACTATACTAATCAAATTAATGATTTATAATGACCCGTAAAAATCTCTGTTTGAAACACTAAGTAAATGAATATGGCTTTACTTTGTGTGTTATTCCAGAATCTATTTTAACAAAAAATATGCCAGTGATCTGTCAGATGTCATAATCATGTCTTCAGCTTTGCTAAGGAGGTCTTACACAGGAATGAGCACAGACTTCAGACATTACTATCCTTTCTTGATTTGGGATATTTGGTGGGGGTAAAGCTAAGGAATACTCTCCATGTTCAAGGTTGAGACCTCCAAACACTTCTCATTAACCTCTTTGATAGCTGAAAGACTATGCATAGCTATTGACACAGCCTGGATTTAAGAATCTGATTTGTGCAGACTCAGTTGTCTTTGTGGGAGTAGCTATTTTTTAATATTGGCTTCCAACTTTACCCGCTTTGGATTTCAGCTGAACTGATGTCATCTTCCCTCCCTAAGTGATACAAGTCTGCATCTTTTTATCTATAGGTATGACTAAGTTGCCATATTTTCTCTGAGCTTTTCTCCTTGATTTTTGCATGTCACATTTTTATTATATTTTATTGTCTAGGTTATGACACACAGTTATAACAAAAATTTCTGTTGGCAGCCTATCTTATAATAACCAGACACTTTCACATTAATTGCAGGACATAGCACAGGAGATGTTCAAGAGTGGTGAAAAAGGATTTGAGACAACAAGGAAATTTTGTACATAGTTTTCAGACTTGATTGTTCAAATTTAAATTCTTCCATCTGTGTATAGGAACTGCAACGCTATATTTGCAAAGTAATGGATACAACTACCTTGGAGTGTCCTTTGAGCAGTCTACCTATGCTTATGTCTGAGATTTTGGTGTGTATCTCTGACGGCTCTGACAAAAGTTTATTTTAGCAGACTAACTTTGACGGTAGAGATGCCTTCCTTAAGTCAGAAAGATATCAGACCTAGCAAGATTCGTGTGAAAAGAGCAAAATCCTTCTCTTTGTCTTCCCGCCATGACACTAACAATAAAGAGCGCATCCTCACTCCTCCCACGTCTCAGTACAAACTGTGAATGTGGGACCCTGCTTCTCACTGATCAAGAAGGGAAGAAACTTCGTGAGCAATTCTCCTTTGTTCCCTGGTCCTTCACAACCAATATAGCACACACCTGAAAATGAAAGTGACTGGTGTAGCATACCCATGGTTTACCTAGTGATTATATTTCAGCTAGGATGGCTCTATTTCTCCCTAGAACCCAAAGGAATTGCTGTGACATAAATTGCTATGTACAGCAAGGAGGAACTTCTCCATACCGATCAATCTAAGGGCAATTTATGTGCAAGAACCATGAAATGAAGCTAAGTTATGCTGGCACCTAATAAGTGAATGAGATGACATTTTTCTCTGATTGAAAGCCCACAACTCTTTAATTATAGAGCATTGGGCCAAACTCATCTTCATTTCATGCATTTTTAGGTTGACCATAATGGGTTTTCTTGTTCTTATTTGGATTAAATTTTCAGCTTGCTCCTTTCTTCTGAGCACCTTGCAAAAATTTTAACAAATGATCTGCCAGCACAAACATCACTCTCGGTTACCTCTCCAAAAGCATCGTGGAAAACAGCCTAACATCCTTCTGATCAGGGAGGAAGGCTGATGTTGCCAACCCAAAGCGAGAGTACACGACTTACTTGTTATATCATCTCAATTTCTAAATCTTGGATGCTAACTGCAGGTGATTTACTAACATGCATTGATGTCATTATTTGTATTGCTGCTTTTCTTCTCCAAAAAAGGTTTTCAGCTGCAGAGAATAGTCTGGGTTTTCAGAGAAAAGTCCTAAATTATTCAGGTAATTTGTTGTTCTGCCAATTACCTTGCTATTTCCAGAAGTCCTTGCATAAATCAGTAAGTAAAAAGACCGCAAAAATCAGGTTTTCCACTACTCATGACACCACCATTCAACGAATTTCCTTGCCTATTTTGTCTGCAGAATGCCTCTCCCTGAGAGGGCGTCAGTATCACACCAGCCATTTCACCATGTTGATAGCCCGCTTCCAGTGTACGAGGGACATTGAATGAATCAAAACAATTGGGAAGTGTGACAATGACATCACCCAGTCAAGAAGATATAATTTGGAGGGTATAATTGAGGTGATATGTTTTAGTCAGCAGGGCAGCAACTTGTTTGTTGATGAGAATGTTTTACATCAGCCGAAAAAAAAACATATTCTTTACTACAGGTTGCGTTATACTGAAGTGCAAAATGATGTAAAAATGAACTACTCAACTTTAATAATTAATGTCCTAATTTAAAAGCAGAAATTTCTTGTAGTTCTAACAGCATTTTCCCTTTATTTTTTCCTTCTTTTTTTTTTGTTTTTGCTTTGAAGTGTGCTTTTACAGTTATTATTGGAAAGTACCTGGCTTTTCATGAGTAATACTGACTCACTTTTTATTTCCAGAGGAACAGGTTAACATTTCATCTAGAAAGAGTTTAGAGAAGAAAGTAAATCTTCCATTGGATTTTTGGATGGGTGTACTTCCACAATTAAAAATAAATGAAAACATTCAGAATTCAATTTGAAGTCTGCTCTCAATAAAATGCACAGAGATCCACGCTGGCAACTTCTATTAATACTAATGGAAGTTATTAAGTTTGTCTTCCCCAGGCATTGATGGGAGAATTTCCTGCTCATTTGCAAAGTAGGTGGAAGTGAATGATCCTCCTGTGATATAGCTTCTGGAAATGTGAACTAGGTATGGCTATGAAAATTATAAAAGAAAATGAAAAAGGGTCTTTCCAGAGGATGCTATAGAAAGGTGGTAGAAGTTAGAAAATCAATGGATGTGGCAGTATACCAGATCAAAAAATGACCTTGGCTGATATTTGTGTTGCAGCAGGTGCTGTCTTTGATAAATGGCTCTTGTAAATCAGGGGGAATGTTGTAGCATCCCATCTGAGGTAAAAAAGTTTAAGTGCTCCTGATGAACTTTATAAATGCCAGCTAGCAGGTGCACTTCAGGACTATCAATGTTCGTACACTTTATTATACAAATGAAACACAGAAATTAAATTGGTAGACCTTCTGATGCCCAGAGAAGAGCATCAGCCTCCTCTGCCTGCTGAAGGAAGACATATGTGTGATATATTGTTAATAAGAACAAGCTTAAATAAGTCGTACATAAATTGGCAGAGGATTTTTGAAAGTATTTTTGTGTATTGTCTGAATAGTTGGGTGAATGATTTGTGTGCAGCTATTAAGCAAGTCTTATTCCCATTTTTCTTACAGGTTTTCAGGCACTTGATTTGCTTGTTAGTAATTTATTCATGCACGGGCTTATTAATCTTATCAAAACAGAAGTGCATATGTGCTATACTGTACTGCTACTAGGACCTGATTTCCCAGCTAATTCAGGTTGTACTATGTCATTTTTCCACCTAGCTCAACATTTGTGTGGGAAAGAATAGACAGTAATCTGGGCATTTACTTCTTCATAGGTTCATGTTTTCAGAACCTGATACAGCAGAATGATATCTTTCTTATTTACTAATATATGTGGCTATGGCCAAAATATCACTGCTAGAAAATATATACAAATATATATTAATTTTAGGTTAAATGGTGAAACCATATTTTAAATCCTCTGTTATTTACTGGGGAGATTTATACCTGCCCTGTATTCACATTATAGCTGAACGCTTTAAGGCTGACTGTCTGCAATGCACTATAAAAGATTAAAAAATATAAGATTAGACTTATCCATAAAATCCTACAAGTTAGTTGATAAATTTGGAGCTTCTCTTAGTTGTTCTCATCCAGAAAGAACTGGCTTGCAGGAAAACAAAAGGATAATTTGGTAAGTTTTAAGGGACATAATAGGAAACTTGTACCTGAAGGAGGAACTAAAATAATCTGAATGGAAATAACTTCAAAATTAGGATTTTAAAGCATCTAAGATACTGTGGAACAAACATGGCAAATGTAATTGTTCTGACATACTGACAATGTGAATCGTTCTGCAGCTTTAAAGTACAGAAACAACAAAAGACATGAAATTATTTTAAACTCATTTTGTTTCTAATCATCCCAGCAGGAGAAAACATGTGTGTGATACTGATCCTCCTGACAGAGGTGTTAAAGAAATAATTTGCCTTGCTACTTTCTATATTGTCTTCTCATCTCATTGGAAATATTCCATCTGTTGAACAATTTATATTTTTACAAGTATTTATATTACTTACTAAATATGGAATCCAGAGTGTACTTTTCAGAAGATTCTACCGGTTTTGCTCATGCCCTAGAGACTTTCCTCTTTTCTTGTAACTTGGAACAGCATTGAAGATGTCCGTTCATATTACAGTCCTAATACACAGATGTCCTCTGTTGAAAAACTCTTGAAACAAAACTCTGATTTGGAAAGCTTTCAGGATTTTCCATTTCAGAGGCACAAGAGCTTTCACTTCCCACCTAGGCAGCAATGAAGCAATAAAAGATTTAGAAGAACTGGGAAATATTTGAGCACACTGAGAGCTTAAAGCTCTGTTTATCAAGAGATGCTTCTGCTTTTTGTATAACTTTACTTAATCTTACATTTATGTGATCCTATTTCAAGCTCATGCTTATAAATGTGTAACACACATACACATATCACAACATGTGAGTATCATGGTTAAGGACTTATGTTAGGATAACTTGAGGATGAGCCAGGATTATAGAGCTCACTTAAGAAACATTTGGCTTTATTAAAGAATATAAGCTATACACTGAATCTGAAGTATATTGCATGGGTAAGTCAAGTATAAATCAATATAATAGAGTAAACCTATTCAGAATTTCCTGGACACTAAAAGTAATGATGGCTGTGCAGTCAAACTACATGAGTACATATTTGAAGTCCTTACATGTAATGCATGAGGCAAATGCATATCTTTAGTTAAGCATGGACACAAAACCCAAACCCGAAACAGAATTTGTACTCGGATACGGAGGAGTTCATGTAAATATTTCTCTCATTTTCTGCTTATATCTTCATCTTGTTAAATCTCACCTAGAATTTCAAGGTGTAACAATCCCTCCACCTCCATACCTGAATTTCACTTGAATCTGATTAGTTTCACATGGGGTTTATGTCAACTTAAATCTTGCCTGCATCTGTTGTAAGGACTGATAGTATTGGGCTATGTTCTAGGCCAGCAGTGAGACTGGCAGATGCTGGTTACCTGATACCTGACACATTCTTTGTGTCATCTCTCAACAAGCTTTTCTTGTAGAAACAATGCATGGCTCAGCACAATAAATCAAACCACATCAGGAGTTACAACTCATCTTCATCGGATCGCAATGCCAATGAAAACCAAAATGCTGCAGTGAAACAGTTCTGCTGCATATGAACACAGAACTGCAAAGCAAATAGATATGCTGTGTGGGTTTTTTTTTTTTCCTGTGATAAATACTGCAATACCTCCTTGCCTGGCCTGGGATCCTTTCTCTGACTCCAAACAGCAGCAGTCATAAAACACATAAGCACAGGGCAAATAACTTCCAGCCTCTGGTAATTTGTATCTCAGGGATTTTCAGGTGCCTTTGTATTTAATAATTCTCGGTGGGTTTTCTCTTTGCCTAATGGTTTTCTAAACACAAAAATATTTAGTAGCTAACAACATCCCAGGTGAAAAAAATTAATATGTTCATCACATGAAAAAAAAAGGTAGCAGTGTAACACAGCAGCAGTAGAACTACTGCACTCATGAATGACAGTGGTTGCTAAATCTGGGCTAGGTCAAGACGGGTATCTCCTTTTGGGGATCTGCAGCTGTGTCCACTTTCTAGATCTTAAGCAGCATATTCAAGGTGAATTCTGCTTTTACTACAAAAAAAAAAAAAAAGAAAAATAAGAAAACAAAGGGAAAAAGAAAGCAAGCAGAGCCCAGTTTACATCTGATACTCTGCATCTCTGCTGTGGCCATATATGTCTACAGTTCAAGTGAACAACTCATATAATCTTCTATTTGATCTGAATCCACATCCTTCATGTAGTTAGAAAGTTTCCTTACCACTGGACTACAAAAATACCGTTTCCTCTTGGCGGTGTTGTAGTCTGTGCAAGGCACATCAACATTCAGCTAAAGCAGGCTCTGCAGTTCAGGTATGTCCAGAGAGGGGCATAAACCAGAGACAAGAATGTTTCCTAATTTTCCTGGCTTAACCAAGAGCTGGGAAGCAAATGATACACAGCAACCACAGAGCATTAATAACTGCTTTTATTAACTGATGCGGAGCATCCTGGGTTAGCCCACGGACACACACTACGGCTAAAGAAGAAGGCAACACAGTTGACAGCTGCAATTCCAGCAGTTGGTCTGTTGCTGGAACAATTAATAGAGACAGATAGGCAAGATCTGTAAAGTAAAATTAAGCAAATTAAAGCCTTAGGAGACTTTGTTGAGACGGATGAATAATAGGAGTGTTTATTTTGCACTCCAAAGCTGCCAAGGGCTCCTCCCAAAGCACAGGTCTGGGAAGAGCTGCTGGGCAGAGCTGGACATGGTGCAGCTCCGGGTGGAGCTGGAAGGGACACTGCGCAGCGTGCCACTGGTATCCTGGGGACCTGTGGCACCACGGGAGCTCTGTTCCTCCTCTGTACCCGACTGCTTCAAACCCAGATTGTCTGCTCATTACTTGGTGATTGGCCAATTGCCATTTTTTGAGAGCAGTTGACTGGATCTCTGTTTCTTTTTTTTTGCCAGGAAGCAATCCTATGTAAAAATGTACATATTTACATATGCAGGTATCTATTTCTCCTTCTATTTTTAAACACACATTGTTATTATGTTATTATGTATTGCATACAAAGTTATATAGAGCATGTAAATTTGCATAAATATGTATTTTATTTACATATACACAACGACATATTAAATACTTATTAAATACATATTAAATATTTAGGTAGATATATGTATAAAATCTGTATTTGAATATATGTAATCTAAATATATATGTCCTTAATAGTGTAAGTAATGAAAAACAAGTTTTTTGAATATGAGTAAATTGAACAGTTAAATTTTAACATGAGTAGAAATTAAACAAAATCAAATAGAGGTACAAGGCCTCCAACTCCAAAGGCTGCTGGAGAAGCTCTCACAGCTCTGGAGTGGGAAAAGGCAATGAGGGTGTGGAGATGTCAGATACAGGGGTGATGTCAGATGCTGTTTGTGATGGACACGAACATGATGGAAAACTATCTAGGCCCATGGATCTGTCCAAGGAGGCCACAAAGAAGCCCTGGGCCAGGGCAGAAGAGAACCCAGCCCTGAGAAGACCCTTCTGCTCCTGATCCACAGGACCCTGTGGTGTTCCTGGGGCAGCCTTGGGGTTCTGCTCTGAACTAGCCAGCACAGGCAACATGGCCTGCCGACGTGGAAACACAGGACAAAATGACAACAGCAGAAAAAAACATGTGGGGACAGTAAGGAAAATCCCCAGAAGAGACCATATGAACCTGAAGAACTGTCTGATGGGCCCATAAATCAAGAAACTTAATTTCCAAGGAAGTTTCACACAGAGGGCAAGTGGTGGGATCCCTCTGCTCATGGCTTGGGAGAGCTTACAGGATCTGTGAGATCATTAGGGGGTGCAGTCCTTTGACCAACAGTGACCTTGTAGAGAACTTCAGAACTCTGGAATAAACCGACAGAAGACGAAGATGACCCATGTCACAATAGGCACCTGGAGAGCAGGAGCTATTGGAGAGGCTTGCAAAGGTCACGGTGGCAGCAGAGGTCAGAGCACCACCCCAGCCTGCTGGGGCTTTGCCAAGCCCTACCTGCTCCACAGCACAAAGGAATCTCCCCAGCACAAAGGAATCAAAGTTATTCACCAGCTTCTCCCTCTCAAATACGTTGATCACAGGAGTGCTGATTGGCTCAGTGCTGGCCAGAGACGGGTCTGACTTTCACCTGGACTGGGGAAGGCTCTGGAATTTTCACAAGGATCCACCCTGTAGCACTTCTTCTACTGAAAAACCCTGCCAGATACAAACCCACCACAGAAGGTCAGGGAAAACTAAATTGAGCAAGAGTCAGGCAGACATTTTTAATAAGTTCATATTAGTAAGAGGAAACTTATTTTCTTCATGATTCCATCTTGAAGCTTGTCTCATACAGTATCAAACATGGAAACATGACTTTAAAAGCCACACAAGGTTTGTACTTTCAGTCTCACATTCTGTTATTAACAGCTGGAAAATCATATTTCATTATATGGAAAAAGAAACTGTTCCAATACTTTATCATCAGACTAATTAAGTAATTTGGAAAGCTGCTTTAGAGTCATGAACGATCATGCAAATCCAGTAATAAAAGTGTTCAAAAACAGGTTCATTCACTAGCAAGCACCCTATATAGGCTGGAGTTGTTGTCCTCCACAGCCTTGATCTGGTAGCCAGCTCCAGATACTAAAGTCTGTGCAAAGGTAAAAAAATTAAATAGTCAAAATGTGTTTCATATGACTCTGTATGTCCCTGCTACATCTCTTGCACTCTGACAGACTGGAAAAAAAGTTTGTGAGCAGTGATATCTGCCAGACCAATAAGAAAGTTCCATTTTGCTGGATTGTGGGACCTCAGTACAATTTTATGAATCAGGGACACAGCTAAAGGAAAATACTGTCCTGAGGCACCAATGTGACAAGACTAATAAAAAGTTTATTATTTCCTTACTGACCTCACAGCAGGTTTTTCTGCTATTGATGTTTTGCCCTGTATTCCTGCTCAGAGAGGTCCTTGTTGCCTATGCAGTGCAGCCCTGAGCAGAGCCCTGAGGCTGCCCCAGAAGCACCCCAGGGTCCTGTTTTTGCCCCTTTACCATACATATATGCTATAATACACATGTATAAGAATATATGTACAAGGTATATCTATGTAAAGATAGAGGAAATCCGTATTTATGCATATTTGCACACTTTTTTCTGTATATATTTATATAGACAATGGCTACATATATATATGTATAAGGCAACATATCTCTAGATAGGATGATCAGAGGACTAGAAGATAAGCCACATGAAGAAAAGCTGAGAGAATTTGTTTTTTTTCAGCCTTGAGAAGATAAGGCTCAGGGGAGACCTTATTACCATGTACCAGTACATAAAGGGTGACTACCAAGAAGATGGAGACTCCCTTTTTACAAAGAGTTTCATGGATAAGACAGGGGGTAATGGGTATAATTTGTTCCTTGGGAAATTCCAATTGGATTCCAGAGGAAAAAGTTTTCACCGTGAGAGCAGTTAGACATTGGAATAGTCTTCCAAGACAAATGGTGGATTCTCCAACTTTAGACAGTTTTAAGGCTCTGCTTAACAGGATGCTGGACCATCTCATTTAAACTGTAGTTCTTTGCCTTAAAGAATTGGACTAGATTATCCTTGAGGTGTCTTCCAACTCAGTAATCTATGAATCTATGAATATCTTTAGGTAGGAGAAATTCCCAATGCAAAGGAAAGGGGCAGTCAAGCAGAGGTGGGTTTGTTGGTTCCAAAAGATAGCAACCAGCCAATCACAGAGCAGTACAACACATGGGTTATGATCACAGAATCACAGAATTTTAGGGGTTGGAAGTGACCTCTGAAGATCACCTAGTCCACCTCGCCCACCAGAGCAGGATCACCTACAGTAGATCACACAAGAACACATCCAGATGGGTTCTGAATATGTCCAGAGATGGAGGCTCCAAAACCTGTCTGGGCAGCCTGTTCCAGTGCTCTGTTACCCTCACGGGAAAGAAGTGTTTCCTTATGTTTAAGTTGAACCTCCTGTTTTCCAGTTTGTGACCATTACCCCGTGTCCTGTTACTGGCCATCACTGAGAAGATGATGTCATAAATAGCAACCATGAGCTTATGGTAGATGGAGCTGTTTCCAGCTCTGAGGTACTTCCGGGTATAGTGGGTGGAGCATCTATTCCTGACAGCCAACCACAGGTCTGCCTGAAAGCAACCAGGTATGAAGTTTTACAAAATGGTGCTCCCAGGCAGTAAGAGCTGGGGTGAACAGAACATGTGACTGGGCAAAGGGCTGGGACTTCCAGGGACTGCAGGTGAGTGCAGGACATCATAGTGGCTGTGCTGCTGCTCTGGGGTCAGGGTGTCCTGTCCTGCTGCAGCCACCATACGGGAGGAGGCAGGTTGGCACCCAGAGAGTGATAAGACCTCAGAGGAGAGAAAGGGGCAGAAGAGCCTCAGGATGCTGTGCTGCAGGGAGCCGGGCTGCCTGTTAACTCTGCTTACCTGGAGGGGCCTCCAGATGGGTGCTGCTGGAGGGATCAGAGTCCTCTTGAGTACCAGGATGAAGGAGGGATCAGACTATGGAAAAGCCACCATGATGCAGCTTTGTCTCTTTCCACCAGAGCACAGAGTGTGCTGGGTCACCTGGGCACGTTCACCCCAGGTGGCTACGCCTGTGCATCTGGTGCCATGTCCTGTGGATTAATCTGTTCACTCTGTTGCCACCCTTCTTTGTTCCATGCCAAAGTTCTTCAAATTTTTTCAAGTCTTCTCAGCTTCTTGCTTTGTGTCCACTGCATAAATGCATGTTTGGCCATTGAAAGGGAACAAATATCACTTCTCACACTCAGAACCATCAGCTGGAAATTCTCTAAATCCAGACTCCTCAAGTTGCCAGACCACACACGCCGACTTTTCTTAAAAAGTCAAAAAGATGTTTCTTGATTACAAAACCAAGTTTAGAACTTCCTGCCTACATGATCCTCGAGGGTGATGTTAGGAAATCATTTAGGTGCTCTGTAACTTAGTTTTTCTTTTACAAATTAGTGATCCAGCTTTCCCTTGACAATGAATATTTTCAGCTTCAGAGGACTTGGATCTCTTACTAGAGAGCTATAAAACAGCCTATAGAACAAAAGCTCCTAATCAGTTGGGATTTCTATGTGCTGCAATAGATAGAAAGAATAGCAGCACATTGTAGTCTGGGATTAAACTGTATAAAAGAGAAGAATTATAGCACAATCCCTCTACTGTAGCAGTTCAGATCTGTCTATGCTCTGAAAGTAGAAAAAAATAAAAATCACTGAGGTGAGCAAAGTCACCTATGTTTGCTTTGTTCCAAAGAAAAATAATCCCTGAGTAGATGAGAATGCACTGATAATTAGTTAGCAGAACTCAATTTCTGTACAAAACAGAAAGGTGGTAATATTTCTCTTGCAGTGGTGCTTGGAAGAAATGTTGGTGGTTTGTGTAGTAATGTGCTCCAGAATACGTAAAGATGAGCCTGGGCTGTAAGAAAGAATCACCATGGTGGGAAAACAGCAATAACTGGGAAACAGGAAGGGACAATAAGCCCTGTCCTTACCGAGACAATAATTAGCTCACAGAAGTTGACATCCTAGTATAGACACAGCAATTTGTGGTGTCTGTGTAGGGACACTCATGAGCTTAACCTTGAGGCAGGTTCAACATACCCTCACACCATTTGACTAGCAGCATAACCAACAACTGCTGTTACTAACAGTATACAACTTTCTCAAAGTAGATGTGGCTTAAAAGTACAACGATGTGAGGTATTCACCATCCCTGATGTAAAACGGAATACTGAATTTCTGTGGCCTGAGAGACTGGGCTCTGTTCACCTTTTAAACCTTCTGTAATTGGGAACTTGTATTAGATAATGAAGTTACCCAGACTGAGGAACTCTTCAGTACTTTTTTTTTGGTTTTTTTTGGAATAGCTTGGGATCAGCTGTGAATGTGCTATTGATTTCTCTCCTACTGTTACCATGAATTAGAAATGCCTTGTAAAGCATTCTCATTTAGTTGGAAATCAGAGCTTTTCCAGCAAAGTGCAACAGCACCACCACAATGCTTCCAGCATGAGGGAGGGTACCTCCTCCAGGGATTGTTTTTGGTCAGCCACACCAGCGGACTAATCCAGAGCTTTGCACTTCTCAGCCTTACCGAGCCTAAAACACTGGATTTGTGGTCAGTGATATGAATCATGCTGTATAAATGCCGCCATAGGTGTGGAGCCAAGCCGTGGAGGAGCAGCATTTGTCTGCAGTGGCAGGCGGCAGTTGTCCATGCCAGGCTTCTCACTTGGCAGCATCAGGTGGCATCAGATGGGCTGTGTTTGTCTGGGAAGTCCCACGAGGCATCAGAGCAAACAGGGGATAGTTAAGCTGTGCAGTACTTAAGTTTGAGCTGCACCTGTTGTCAAGCATCCCGGAGTATTTCCAATCTGAAGTGCTCTTTTGGGAGATTTAGGGAAGGACGGCGCTGTGTTTTCCCTAAATAGTCAAAGATTTCATGGAGAATAAACAGCTCATTTTGTGACCTGTGCCACCTTTTCAGACTCTCAGCAAAAAGAGATATAGCCGTCCAAAGTTTTGGACACTGTTCCAAGCAATCTTACCAGTTCAAGAGAGTATGTTGAAAGAAGAAATGAAGCTTATACTATTCCAGTATATTTCAAAATCAGAAATGTAACATTCTTTTAACTTTAAAGACACAGCTCTACATCAAATTTGTATGACTGATGAACTACTATGCTAAGCTTTAGCATAATTTTTTCACAGTACTCACCCTAATATAGCATATGATACTTTTGGCAGTGTAATTGTACTAGACTGCTTAAAAAATCATTCATCTTGCCCTATTACTTGTACTAGATCAAAGAAGGGCAATAACTAACCAGATGTTGCTGCATATGTTTGTGTCTCTTTGTGAATCTGTTTACTCTAGACTATTTTAAAGAAACACTAAGTAAAATACTGCCATTGAGGAAACAGGGAAATGGGTATAATACAGCATTTTATCTTTATTGCTAAGAGATTTAAATAAATAATTGTGAGCAAAACTACTTTTAAATTATGAAGTCTATGCCTAAATAACAAATTGTTTCTTACTCTCATCCTCCTCCTCAAAAAAAAAAAAAAAAGCATTCTGTAGTGTTGCTGCTTGTATACTCAGCTGTAATATTAGGTTAGTGTTTAGCTAGGAAAGTGTTTCTGGCTCCAATTTTAACGTATTATGGAAATCTAAAGGTTGCAGTACAGTGCATTGGGTCTCATTGTGCTTTAAAAAGTAAAAGTGAAAGGTTTTTAAATTTTTCAGAAGAAATGATTCAGTAATCCCCTTTTTGCTTTATTTCTTAAATTGCAGATTGAAACATATTACAGTTAAAAAGAAGCAGCTTCAGTAAGATGTAAAGTATATGAAATTCAGTGTAATTATATACACATGAATAAGAAGATATTTTAGCTCCTAATTCTAACAGAATTCAGGGTTTCAGGGATTATTTCCATGAGGATGAAAAAATGATGATCAGAAGTAGCTGCTTTTGAACGAAACCCTGACTGTTTACAGAAATTCTAGACAAAACCCTATTTCTGCCAACATAGCAGGAACAAACCCAAGAAGCCTCTTCCCTCCATGTGGTTCTCAGGCTCTTTCCAGGTACTGCCAAGGATGCTTTCTTCACTCTCTCCATGCCAGAAATTCTATACAGTGGTATCATAGCTTTTCAGATTTGTTGTGGCTTGGTTTTATAATTTTCCTGCTGGCTTTGTGCCTCTGTCTCTAACAGAAACACACAGCCATAATCTAATCAGTCCCCTCTTTCCATATGCACAAGCCATGAGGACATTTCATTACCCCCTTCCTTCAATCGAAACAAAGAATGTTTCAGCAAAATAATAGATCAGTATCCCTGCATGCACTGTGCCACATTTTTACCCTCACATTTCTGGTGGTTTTAAATAAATTGACCTCTAATTTTGCTCTTTCGGGCTACTGCACCCCCACCTGACTTTAATTGAGACCGTATTTGTCACGGTGTCATCTCTGCTCTTCAAAGTACACCTGTAATCTAAACAACTCTCTGGAAGTGTCTTTTACTCTCCCAAGAAACGGAAAATGACTTCCCTATTTGGGGCCTCTCAGGTCATTGCTTGAAATAAAGAAGAATGACTCCAAGTTGGGATTAGATGAATCCAAGACAACATCTCCAATTGAGAATCTTATATTGTTTACTTAACTCTTAGGGGGCCCAGCACTTTTTGACAATGTAATTTTAAATTTCAAGGAAATAAGCAGAAATTGTTCTTTTCAGGCAAAACTGGACTATGCATTTAAATTTTATTTCCTTCTGAGGCAGCTTTTCAGAACTGGGCAGGGGATGGATTTGGGAAATGGTCAAGTTTCAGGTTAATCTTCAATGTTAATCTTGCTGTAACAGGATCACCAAGAGCCACTTCCTGGGAATTAAATGTCCCTGTTCGAAACACACTGGATCTGTAATTAAAAATTGATAGTATGTAATGACTGTATAGGACGTATTTCATGTCCTACAGATAAAATGGGATCTAACAGCTGCAGAATGAACTCTTTAATGTTTACAATTGGCTGCAGCAACCAGAACTCCTCAGTTCTGCCCTCAAAAGCCTGAAAGTATTACATTTTTCCTATGAGAATGATTTGGCAGCCTGAATGACTGGAAAAATATATTTAAGGAACTTCCTAAGAAAATTTGTTTTCTCTGTTATATCAAAGCATGGCTTTGCAGTGCAGAAGAATGTGGGAGGAAACTGGGTATGAAAAAAATTCTCCACCAGAAAGGAGTGGATTAAAAGAACTGATCAGAAATGTTACAAGGGTTTTGGTTTGTTCATTGGTTTGGTTTTTTCAGTGGTATTTATTTGTCAGAACTGAATCTTTAACAAATTTATGGAAAGTTTAAGAAAATGCATTTTGCTTTAAAAAATTTACAGAATTTATTATTTCAGCAATATTTCAAAAATGAGAAAATTTTAAGATTTGACAGGTAGATGTAATTCCTATGTGATGGAGTGATAAAAACCCAAATTATCAGAACTTATATATTTAGAAACCAATCAAATATTTTAATGGCTCTATAAACATACTTCCTTGAGGGTTTGGCTAATATAAAACTATGCGATTTTTATCTTTCATCCCTTTTTGGCAATAATTTCAACCATATTGAGAATTTTCACCAACAGGAAAGTTATTTCAAGTTCACATTTGCAAATCAACTCAGTTATTCTTATTCTTTGGAAATGAGTGATTGTCTCATATATCTCAACTGTGTTCTACTAATCTCATGAATCTAAAAAAAAAGGAAAGAATGATTAATTTATATTAAAGCTAATTCATCATTATTATTATTAAAAATATGTGCTTTACTTTTATGCAGTCTGATTCTCCACTGTATTGCATATGTTCTAAATGTTGATACGAGATAAAATACTCTGCTTAATATTCCAAGAGGGATTTGGGGTTTTCTGGAGTCAATTTCTATTTGTTAAACCACAAATATACTACCAAACCCGAAATATTTCTGGGTACAAAAAAATATTTAAACTACTATGATTCTTCCTTTGTCTTATCCTACTATTGTTAATCCAATGTTAATCTATATTCCAGTCTATGTTGGAATTTAGATGTGTGTCATTTTGTTGCAAAAGACAAACTCTGCTAATGAGTACAGAAAAATTCCCCCTTCTGAAATATATCTCAAAAATTGCAACGCTAGAATCGTGCTACATGTTCTACCACTTCTTAACAGTTGTGAATCGTTTTAGAGTGGTTCATTGCAGAAATATATGTGTAATTTTCAGAAGATGGAAATATCACTGCCATTTTACATAAATTAAAAGTATTTCAGAATTCAGATATGAATAGGACTTGCTGGCTTCTCATAGATTTACTTGTAGAATTTATGTTCTCCTGTAAAGCATATTGGAGTAATCAAGGAAGAGCTTTAAATATATTAGGTATTTTTCATCCAAAAGGAAGCACTACTGTAGCACAATAAAAAAGTCTTAAATCACAGGAGAGCAATGTAAAGGTTGCTTATATTAACATTTTATCATTATGTATAAGTTCTACAGATAGTTTCCAATTATGTCACGGGACTAATAACGTACAGTATTTCTATATTTACCTTATTGTAATGGAAATTCTTCATCAAGGTTTTATTATGCTTCAATTTCTCTGTTTTTCTAAAGCATTTGTCATGGGAAGTTTTAGTCTTTTTTCAACAATTAATATTTTTTTAAAAGAACATAGTGAGTAAAACTTTAAGTGCAAAAATTTTTTTCAATCACTCTAGGCGTGTAAAGAAACAACTTTGTTTAGTTTTCTGGTTATAACTTGTTACAATAAATGGAAGTAAAGGAATCATGTAGTTACAAATATTCGTTTTATTGAGCCAAACTAAATTCCTATACAACTATTCTTATATAATTTATCATCTTTTCATATATTTCCATACTTAAAAATTTTATTTTCTTAATTATTAAAAGTACTTTTTTTTTTTCAAAATAAAGGGGGAAAAATGTTAGACAATAAAAATCCCAGGAGATTAATTATGCATTTTCCACACATGCTTAAATGCACATACCTACTTAGTCTCTCAGCAGAATAACTGACGTATATTTTAACTGTTAATAGTTAAATTATTCATAGGTTTAAATATTTTCAGGATTGGACCATGGTCAGTTAAATGACAAGAGCCCCTGGACACCTAAGATTTTTTGTTCCTTGAGTTTGATATGTAATGTCCATAAATACAGCTCCCATGTTTCCTTAGCACATCCTGGCACAGAGTTTTACCAGAACGTCTCTTTACATTTTCCATCTTGTAATTCATATTAAATTGCACTGAATAATGCAAACATATAGGCTTCTGTTGCAAACTGCCTCAGAGTCTATCAAAATTTGAACTGTCTGATGTAATCAAAATTTCATTGCTAAATCTGATTCCCTCCCAAAGCTATTTATACATTTTCTAATGCCTCACTTTGTGTTACACTAGATAGGTCAGTTTGCATTACTATTGCACAGTGTAAAATACCATAAATGGCACAAGCAGGTGTGACATCCTGAAAAGCGGTGACTGGAACATGATATTCTGGCAAGATACTCTTTGGGGTTTTTCTTCAGTACATATATATATTTAGTGCATCGTACTTATGGAATCTGTTGAAAATTAATGAAGAACTCTTTCCGATTTGCTGATATGAAGATCATCAGATACAAGCAGTGTTTCAGGTCTGGCTTACAGGGTGAAAGTCATAAAACTATGTCAGATCATATTTGATCTATTAGTCCATGCAAGTTATTTTTACTGCTGTAGGCCTGATAGTAAATGTGTTGGATCCTCCACTTATTTAACTCATTTCACATCACAAACTGCAAGACATGTACCTATATAAAACCTTGTATACTGGTGTAACAGAGTTTCTCCTTACTTGTATCATAGCTACTAAAGCAAGAAAATTTCCTACTACGGGCAAATTTTATTTGAATATGATGTTTTACGTATATGTTTTGTTATACTGAAATGAAGTACAGCATAGATTTCTTTGCATAATCCTTTGATTGTCACAGAGCTGTAATTTCCATTTACTCTTACTGTAATTAATGTAATTAAATAAATACATTAATTAATTATTTTTTTAAAAGTTCTAAAACTTATAGTGTGGCTTCAAGTAACGTAATTCCCCACACCAATGATACAGGGCACCTCAAAAACAGAAGGAAAATGTCTACATGAAATACAGATTTCTGTAGACCTTGGTCCCCTGACCTTCTTTCACAGCTTGCCAAGGGTAGAACATCACACTGCTGTGATTGTCCCCTTTATGAACGGGGCAGTTTTCACTAGAAAAACAGGTTGAGGTTATTAGGTAAGGAACATCCTGGTTTTAGTAATAATTACTTTCAGGCACTGCTAATTTAGATAATATTCAGAACAAAGACATCTATTTTTGCAAGAAATTCCTTTGTGAAAGGGTTTTCATAGCTGTACAAAAGCATTAGTATTGCTTTAAAGGTATGTTCCTACTGAATGGGATCATAGAAGAAATTTATAAAAGGAAGTTGTGCTCTGTTTTCTGAAATGCAGTTGTTATTCATACCTTAAAACTGAATACCTAAAAGATCTGGCTACGTTAGAACAGAAAAGCAACTCAAACATTTCATGTGGAAGATGTTAATTACCAATCACAGACTGAGGAAGAGATAGTAAACTATTTTTGGCATAGCTGATGCTAGATATGGAATTGAATCAATTGAGTAACACAATGGGATTGAAATAGGTGAGAAAAATGGAAGGACATATCATCCTATCAAAAAAATATACATAAAATGATGAAAAATTGTATGTCTGACTATCGTTGTCTCATTACACTGATTATCACAAACAGTTCAGACCACGACTAATACATTTCTGTTTCTTAAATGTGAAAGGTTTTAAATTTTTTTTTTAAAGATCTGAATGGGAAGTGTTTCGGCATACATCATTTTGGCACAACACAACTTTTAACACCCAGTTGTGAACGTATCTGGTTTGTTTTTTTCTTTCAGGAACATTGGAGCAGCAGGAAATTTTAATGAGCCATAGATTAAGAGTTGCTTAAAATAAGGAGATGTCATGTGACAATCAAGTACTTCCCTTTGTACCACATTTTCCCTCAATAAACATTTTAGCCCTCTAGAGTGAGAGAAAGGAAGAGAAAGAGAGAGAAACAGGAAAGATGCGTTGTTGCCTGGACGACACCGTTAATATAGATAAAACATCATTAAACAGGCTACATGAAATATGCAATGCTCTTCTGCAGATAAAATAGCTGCTATATTTATCAGCATTCTCTACTGTTTTTAGTTAAGTCAGTGCTTATAAAAGGTGCAAGACTGACAGTGCAAGAATATGAAGTCCTTTGTCTGCCTCCTGGAAAAGTACTGAGTAGGCAGCATAGTCCTGGTCCTCTTTTCCTTTAAAATTGTCACTTGTGTCACTGTTGAATTTACTGCGTGGTTTGCCTTTGATTGACAACAATTCAAGGACTCTATGTCTCTCTCTGATGTAGTACCACTATACCTCAGATAAACATGGAAGGCAACATTAAAAAAAGAAAAAGTGTCTCATTTCTGTAGCTATCCTGTGTCTTCCAGCACTTCTAACACCAGAGAGAGAACCTGATGTTCTGGGGAACATACTGAGCCAGCACAAATCAGTTCCCCATCCCGTGGGCAGTGAGGGGATGCTGGCACTTGAGTGTGATAAAGGGCCATGCTCAGGGGTCCTGGGGCTGGAATCTCTGGAGGCAGCAAGGCAGGCAGGCTGCTGGATGTCTGCAAATCAGGTAGAGCACTCGCCAGAACAGAGTGGAAGAGCTGCTGCAGTACAGTAGTTAGAGATGCCATTTGGTCCTTGGACTCTACCCAGATACCTCCCCTGGGTGCTAGCGCACCCACAGCTTTGTCATGTGGATGTTTTTTCTTCAAGGAAATAGATTGAAACTTCAAAGGGATCCCAAAGAGCAGGAAAGAGGTGATAACAGTTCCCGTTGCCTATGCCAAAAGTTTAATAGGCATCCTAAATGTTTCTACGATAGCTGTTGATCTCCTGCCAGCTGGTGCATAGAGTGCAGTGTGTGCCAGCTGGGCTGAGTGCAACAGACAGTTGCATCCCAGAATATATATTTCTTATCCACTTCACAGTATTTTGCCTCGATTGCCAACATTTCTGGCGTAGAGGATTCATCTGCCAGTTCCCCTGCTCCTCTGTGTCACGTGAAGAAAAATTCACACTCTTGTTAATATTCTAATTTCACACTCCACAAGCACATTCTTGTCACTAGTGATGCCCAAAAGGTCGAAAGGAATTGTGAGAAGTTGTGGAGGTTTTGTTTCAAACCTGTAGAGAGCAATGCCACATTCAGGAAAAAGGGAGTCAGATACATGGGACTATCAATTAGCCAATGCCAGAAGTGATGGGCTGCAGTTGTCAACCAAATCCTATAGATACTGAGAGTGAAGCAGATGGCAAATTTCAATACATTCCGCATTGTGAGGAATGTTCTTTTTTTAATGAGTTGCTAAAATCTGCAGTAAAAAATCGCAATAAGCAAATAAATCATCCGCCTGGATTGTCTGTCACCAAAACAGTAGGAATGACTTGACTGCACACTGAAGCAACGCAGTAGTTATTGCAAACCTGTTGATATAAGTTCAGATTAGACCACATGTCTTAAAAGTTCAACTAAGCTTGAATGAAATCCCAAGATGTAAATAGACTTAGAATTTTCTTGCCTGAGGGACACTTCAACTTCAACATGACGATTGCTCCTGCAGCCACTGACATTATTCCATCTGCTCCATCTGTTGTCGTCCAGTTTGCACTGGGGGAGGTTAAAGCTGTGCTTTAGTCTACTAACACTGCTTTTCTAACCTGATTATAAGACCATTTACAGAGCTACATGCAGTAGAATGGCCTTTTTGTGTTCTAAGCAACAGAAAAGCAAATTTTCCTTTTTTTTTTTTTTTTTTTACTTAGTTGCTTTCTCTTACTGCTGGGAGTAACATCAGCTAAGGTAGCGGCCACTCTTTCTTTTCACTTAGAAGTTTAAACTCTCTAATTCTTCAACATAATCAACATAACTCTCTGGTAATCTGTGTTTATTTCTTGGGAAAGGTGCATTGATAGGAAAAGTCTTGCAATAGTTTCTCTTTTATAATGTTCCATTCAGATTCGGACTCAAGACAGGTGATTCAGATTCGGGGCTGAGTTCATTTGAAGGCAAAGTGAAGGCAGTAGCACCCTGACCCTCTCTCTGTGGTCTGGGGGATGCTCTGCTGTCACTGTCACTGCTGATCCATTTCTGCAGGACGTCCCTCCTTAGGACACTGGTTGAGCCTATGAAAAGACTATCCAAAACCAGTGCAAACCAGTGCAAAAAACAAGATCTGGGCCTGCTGTTCGTGGAAGCTCAGAGTTGGTTGTGTGCCGAGGCTGACACAGAGACAGCCTCAGCTTTATATACATTATTTCTGCTTTTTATAACAACCCCTAAAGCCTTTGGATCCCCAGCTCTGAAATGGTGGAGCACTCACTGAGTGTCAGTACATTCATCCTACAACCACGTTCATGCAACCTGTCAAACCAATGCCCCATCCATCCATTGCAGAAACATGGGGAAGGCTGTGACTCAAGAGCGTACTGTAAGCATCTGATAATACTTCAGTACTAGGATGTGCTTAAATGCTCTTTCCATAACTGATCCTAAATGCTTAAACTCTCTGATATTTTAAGGTATACATTCAGCATGCTTTTCCAAACCTGCAGACAGTTCTGTAATTTATTTCCAGTTCCTTCTCTCACTTTGCCAGCAATATCCTTTCCACCTCCTGGCTTTCATTTCAGTTGCCAAAGGAAGAAAAAGAACCCAAACCCAAAAAAACTTTGGTATTGTCTCCTATATATGTCCTAACCTTTAAGGCTCTGAAAAAGGGGAAGGGATGAGTGAGTGGGGGAAAAGAGTTAATTGAAGTGTGAGGGTTTTGAGGCGAATTTTGATGCTGCACCAAAGCCACTGGTTTAGTTGCCCCTTATCCTGTATGAAAGCATACCTGAATCTTTTTTTAATGCCATTGCAAAAATTTAACTTCAGAAAGGAAAATAACTTAGTTATTCCAGAATGGCATTTGCGCGATTACAGCGAATTGGGAAATATATGAGAAAGAAAATTTCTCTTTTATGCAAAATCTTACCTTGAAGAAATTTAAAGAGTGACTGAAGTTCATGCAAAGACTCTTTCTGGATTTTTGCATGAGTCTGCAGTCCTGGAAGCAGATAGCTGAGAGGGAGTAATCACAGATACGAGTACATATTAAAACTGACTTCATGATGCCAAAAGTTTAAGTGAGATTAGAATCAGTCCCTTTAGCTTCGAAGCAGAGATCAGCATTTTGCTGAGGAATTTTGAATCAGGCCATATAGACTCATGCCTTAATAAAAATCCACATATGTTATCTAAACTCTTCAGGAGGAAGCACAGATATGTGATAAAACCAGAGCTACAGTATTACAGACTGCTAAATGCATTCCCTAAATCTGGAGGAGTTTAGTTCACAAGAAAAAGTCTTTGCATTCCAAGTAAATGAGATCCTGGAGCTCTGTAGGGAATGGCTTTAATTGAAAAGTCACATTCCTTACCTCTCATGTCAATAAATCATGGTACTTGCATCTGGTCATGGCCTTTGTCTAGCTTGAGGCCAACATCAATCCAAAGTAATGCTGTGAAGGTTAGAAATAACACAACGGAGGCAACTTTGGCGTTAATGCATTCTGTAACACTGCAGGTAAACCAGAAGTATCTCAATCTGGGACAGGGATTTTACTTCATGCTCTGGATTGAAATAAATGTGTGTTTATGGATGCTTGAAACATGAGCTAGTGCCCTATATCAAATGAAACACTAAAAAAGTTAGTGGAAGCCATAGCAGATTGCTCTGATATATCCTAATGTTTTAAGAATGGGGAAAGTGGCCCAAAACCCCTGAATCTCATTATTTTGAAACATATTAATACAGTAAAAATAAACACAGTGGTAATGCTTTATTTGATTAGGAGTAAATTTTCAATAGGATACAGCAGCCTAGAAGAAAAATCAACCTTTTTAACCAAATTAAAAATTGGTTAAGGTAGTGCTTATTCTTTCTCACTGAATCTCATTTTAAAATGTATTCAGTTACAAAAGTATAACTTGCCGCCAATGAAGGCAATAGTTTCTGTTGTCCTCAGTACTTTCTCACTCCATTAACAAAGAAGAAGCCTGTAACTCCAATCATTTAAGGAAACAAATATTAGTGTCTTAAAATTATCAGTGCACCAAGAAAAAATATTATTTACTCCCTGTATTCCATTGGGTTCCACAATGTGTTAGGTGCTGTACAAAGACAGCAAAATATGTTCCTAATTTATTTATATATATATATATAAATATATATGAATATCCTTACAGTTTAAGACCAATAACAATGTAAGGAGTAGAACACATTTTTTTTTCAATCATTCTCTGAAAACGTGGAAGAAGATATCTAAACTCCCACAGAAACTCTCCTTTATCATTACAGTTGTTTATCTATTTGCTTTGTAGATGTGTCCTTGGTAATACCATGGGGAAATATATGATTTTGCCATATCTCCAATCCCAAAATATGCTTAATATATTAGGGGATATAATTAACAAAGTTACACTTCAAAGATCTTATATTACATTTATAAGAGGAAGTTAGTTAATCTAATGTATCAGACTAATTTATGCATTGGAAGACGTCATGTTTCTCACATTCAGAGTTACATTTTGTCTTTAAATTCTCATGGCTATGTACTTATCTAAGTGTTTTACTTAAGTACTTAGAGAACTTTCTGTTAGTTTTCACAAGAGCATGAATTATCCTTTCAAATCATGATTCATTTCACTTAGCTTTATTACATTTAGGCCTGCAGCCTACATCAGTGCTCTGATCTTCTTTTATAACTGATGGATAGAGGCTGACCAGGGCAAGTTTCTCCACTAGTTATAGAGTATTTTAGATGAACTGCCCACACTGGCACCTAACTTTCACATACATAAATATAAACGAACCTCATCGCCGGTTACTAATGTAGTGGAAAAATCCTGAGTTTGGCTGAAGAGTGGGAAGCCTGCTATAAAATGACAGCAGCCACAGGGAACCAGTTCAAATAGCAAACATTCCCCCTTGAACCTAATGCCTGAGTTTCTGGAATCAGGAATTATTTCCCTGAGCAACTCTCAATAAGCAGCATTTTCCTATTCATGAACACTGAGTCTACGTGTGAAAGAACAAGAACTTTATTATGGAAATTAGAAGAACTACATGAATGATAACTAAAAAGCACTCCATGGTAGCTTTGTCAGCAGCCCATGATTGCAGTTTCTTTCCATTCTGGTGATCATGCAACAAGCGAGTACCCTTAACTGTGTAATTTGTGTCTTTTTAGGGTTTGTTTGCGCCACCACAAAATTTAGTTGCTGAATTTGTTGCAGGAACTGAATCCTGTGCCCTTACTGTCTGTATTGCAAGGATATTCGTTTACATTTGGGATTTCTTTGGCAGTAAACCAACCAGAGCCACGGACAGAAAACTTTGCAGCCCATATCAGGGACTGCTCCACACCCACAGGGCTGCACTTCCACCATCACTGTTCTTTAGTGGCAGAAAATCCTATATAATGCAGTGCCTACCTTCAGTTCCTGACTATAAAACATTCAGTTAAGTGGCCTGCAACACAACTCAATCCATGTTTGAACTAAATTTCACGTAAAAAAAAAAAAAGCAGAGAAAAATTAAGTCATTATCGCAAGACAAGGTTACTACCTAGATAAAGCTACCCCTGATCCTGCCTAAAAGGCACTAGCTCTAAACAACAAAAATATTTTCCACTCTTCACCAGTTTCCTTAGGGCTAGGTCTAACTCCCTGGGTTAAATGCATTTAGCAGTAGGAATGTACCTAAGCATATTAAACCCTGCATGCAGTCTGTAGGTAGTGTCTACCCAGTGTCCTGCGGTGCAGGCACACAGATCTGTCTTCAGTTCTTTACCCTGTACTGCTTAGTGATATTACTTTTACTATTTAACTACATAAAAAGAGCCTGCAGAATTCAACAAGTGATGCTGCTCATTTTGCATAAAGGTCTCATTTTGACAGTCAGAATCCTCTACAGGTGTAAATCAACAGCATACATGGCTTTTAGGTGGAGACTATAAGGAAATCAGTCTCTTCTCCCATGTAAGAAGTAATAGGACAAGAGGAAATAGTCTCAAGTTGTGCCAGGAGAGGTTTGGATTGGACTTTAGGAAAAATTTCATCATCAAAAGGGTTATCAAGCATTGGAACAAGCTGCCCAGGAAGGTCACGGAGTCACCATCCGTAGAAGAATTTAAAAGACAAGTAGATGAGGTGCTCAGGGATATGGCTGAGTGGTGGGATGTGGCAGTGTTAGGTTAACCGCTGGCCTTGACGATCGATGATTTCACAGGGCTTTTGCAACCCATACAGTTCTATCATTCTATGATTAAATACTGCCTCTCAAAACCAAAAATCATTCTTTTTTTCTCTTATTTCAATGAAGCTGTCTAATCAGCTCTGAATTTCTCACTGTTTATGATAATTCCCAAAGTGTCTTGGAGATGATCTGGAAGAAAACTCCTCAAAATAAGCTCCTTTTGGAAGGTATTCAAAGTCTCTCAGCCATACTGGGATGTGGCAGAAAGCATCTACTGTCTGAAGTTCTAACTAAGAGGAGCTATAGTGAGGAAATACTGTGTTTTTACTGAAAAGTACTGTTTCAAAAACACTGGGATATTTGTGATAAAACATTTAGTTTCAATGAAATTTTCAACAGTTTCAGATATTTTTTTTTAATTTCTATATTTAGTTCACTTTCTTTTCAACATTATGTTTTAATTTCATTTAAACTTCAATTATTTAAACTTTTAGAAGATTGATTTTAAACTGTATCATTGCATGTTACATTTGCAGTGACAACATGAACCATCCTGACACCAACAAAATAAAGCATTCTGCTGAGTTGTAGAATTTTTTAAAACGAAATGCTTCGGAATTCTTCCTCCTCATAAATTTACAAATGGATGTACTCCACTGGGATGTAGGAGAAATATGAAAATTTCAGACTCTTTCACTGGAAGAAAAATTGTTAACAATGACCTTAATAGGCAGAGAAAGCAGTCTGATGTCTGTCCATCTACTGGTGGCAGACCATTACCTTGTGCAGGGCACTGCATCTCAGCTTTAGGCAGAGGAGAATTGTTGTCTTGCTGAAAGCAAGGTTGTCCAATACATCTGTGTCCCAGTGCACATTCTTGTCACTTGCCACAGATCTGTAACCAGAAGAATGTTTAATATGAAGAAGCTAAAGGGTACAGCATCTTCTTTAGCAACTATCCTGATCAGGAAAACTGAAGGGACGTGAGGGTCATACATAAGCTACAAGTGAGAAATTCTTCTTTTTAGCCACAGAAATATGAAACATTTTAGAAGCAGCTTAGAAAGAGTTTAGAAACGTTAAATGCTAGAGAGTTTTTGGAGGATATTCACCTCTGTGGTGAGGTACCTCATTATGCTCAAAATTTTCCACTAGTTTTTACAAGCCATACAGAGAGAACACTAAAAGGGATAAGCCATTGGCGAGTGCGATGGTGTGGGAATTTCAGACACAGGGAGGTGGCAGTTATATATGAGGTTTCTTGCAGCAATAGGAACTGTCACAACTCATCTCAGAAGAATCTGACCAGAACAGAGAGCCTTATGGCACTGAATGACCATCACTGCAGCAGGTAGGTACACACCTGGGCAGGAGTGCTGTCCTTGGGCTCAAGGTCACTGTAACTGTAGGTCCTTGAGTCTGTTGTGCCGACTGATGAGGCATCACGAATGCTGCACTGCAGCTTCACTTTGCCAGTTTTAGGCAGAGAAGGTATTTCTCAGTTTCTGTGATAATGCATTATATGTCGCTACTACATACAGGGAAATGTCTGCTTGGCTCCACCCTGGAGGAGATGGCACTTCAGACAAGTGGTCCCTGTGGTGTGCTAAGTCTGATGGCTTGTAAAGTCCCCTGGAATTGCTTCAGGGAAGAAAGTGGATATGTAAATGGAAAATGGTGATTGTATTTCCCTCTTTCCTGTTCTATCTCATGCAAGCCCTCTGAAACAAACAAACAAACCTTGATTAAAATAACATCTAAGCTTCTTCTAAAATGTTTCTTCTGCTAGCTGGTCACTTTAAGGAGGAAGAACTCCACAGTTCTAGTCTCTCAAAAGAAAATGCACTCTCTTCACAATTCTTAATGTCCCTGCCTCAAAACGTCCTACTAATCTTAAAATAAAGCACATTGGGGATCCTCAAGGTATGTAATATATTTCAGAAATACACTTCACAGGCTCTGTATTTTTGAAAAACAATATTTGTAAGCACAAGATCATTCAGTCCGTGCACATCACTCCTATCTCCCTCTAGCACTCGCAACAAATTTCAAGGGAAGAATCCAAAAACATGGACAAAGGATGAGTATCAGCCTAGGACTGAATTCTGCCATGAGCTCTGCACCACAGAAATATTGCAGTTCCTTTTCCTTCTATATGTGCAATTCAGCACTCCAATTTATGTCATGTATTTTAAGTCTACCAGCAGAAGGAAGTTTTTCTTTTAGTTTTGATGAAAATTCCTAGCAAAATATAGCAACAGCTGTGTAGGTACAACACATTGTTATGCTGTAAAAGTGTGTGGACTGTAAAGAAGACTAAATTTTTTCTGCTGGCTGTAAAGAAGACTGTCAATTTTTTTTTTCTTCTGGCTGTATTATGGGAAAAGACTGGCAAACTGAAAACACTTCATTGTAAGTTTGTTCATTAGAAATATTCCTTCACTGAGTAGCAAGGATTTTTCGGTGCTTTGAGATCCACAGTATGATAAAGACCGTTTGTAAGTATGAAGCCACTTCTGCTGCGTTCATTTTAGAATAAAACCCCAAGCATGATTCCTACCCCATTTGATGTACCAGTGGAGAATGTGCTAAAGAGGCTCAGGAAGAGGCCACTTGACTTCAGGTAACAAGGCTTTATTCTCTTCTGCTTTGGTCCTTTGAAATGTGACATGTTGTGGCATGGCCTGAGGAAGGTACAGCCTGGTCTCTTGCTGATCCTCTTTGTGAACCTGTACGGGTGGAAACTGATGCTGAGAAAATTTTGCTTTCATGAGGAAGTTTCAGAAGGAAAGAAAGAAGAGAGATCCAGCCGGAGCTGTCAAACCGTGCTTTTGAATTCTGCAGCAGGATCACTCCAGCAAGCGTATCACTGCTATTAGCCATCAAAGGACACAGCCTCTTCTGAAGTGTAGTAAGAGTACCTAACTCCACAGCCCCAGTCAGTGCCACCGGTTGTCTTTATGCCATGGCTGCATGTGAGACCTCTAAACCTCAGAACATTAAGCAGCAATTAGCAAAGTGTGTTGCGTACTTAAGGGTGCAATCCTTTTTCTATTAAATTGCAGGAGTCCTGCTGAATCCAGTACTGAGTTTTGAATTGTGAAGAAAATAACCATTACAGAAATAGTAGCGATTTCTTCCTGGAAATTTAATCAGCTCAGTCATAATTAAAGTACATCTGTTGTTACTAGATTATTTGCTAACACACACGTACATGCACACACTGATAAAATAAGCACATGCTGGCATTTCTCTGAAATATTGACAGAAAGGTAATACGTGCAGGCTCAGGCTTGAGGCATGCTCCGCTCCTAACTATATTGTTGTTTCAGCTCCCTGCATTATTATCAAGGATTGAGAACACAGTAGGTCAAAACCTCAGGTCATTTAGCCTTATAACTGCTCTGATTTAGAATGTTTTTTTAATGTTTCATTGCAGAAACAAAACAAAATTCCTGCAGTAGTGCTGAACTGGCCACTGTGTATCATTTTGTCCATTCAAAATGCTGATTTAATTCAAGCCCTTACACGTGGAGTGCTCTCTGATGAATTTTATTTCTGTATACGTCATCCTAAAGCTACTACTCCATGTTTAATTTACAGTGAGTAGGCAGATTACTTTTTATTATTTATTCTAAGTCATAGATTTTTATTAGCAGATGCCAAGGAAGGGCTGGTTTGCTTTGCGCTTTACACAAATACTGAAGCAATTCAACATGGAAATTCAATCAAAACACAATTTCACGGTGAAACGTCTCTAACTTTACACTGAGCTGATATTCTTCAGTAATTGTATTATATACTATAAATAGACAACCACCTACAATCAGTAATGGTACTTGTGGGAACCCTTAGATATTCTGTATCTAATTCTGAATGCCTGTGAGTTAGTGCCTTGCACTGCACACCAAGCTTCCTAAAGCCAACTGAATTTGAGCAAAGAAATGGTTTGAGACAAAACATTAAGTACCACATATTTGTTGTAATCAGTCCGTGTAACTCATTTCTGAACAGCACTTCCAGTCAGGAGCCTAAGGATGCCAATTTAAACTCAACAGAATGCCAAAGGAGTGCCTAGAAAATTGCAAAGCTCTCAGCAATCTGCTGTGCTTACTTTCCCACTGAAACCATATTCCAGGTTCTGCATATGCTCATAAGTTAAAATAGATCTAGAAATGGTGAAATACTACAACTTCAGTGATGAACGTATCCCCAGGTGTGTTCAGATAATCTGAACATTTCTGTTTACAAAGCAGTCAGTATCATTGTTTAATAAAATATAAATTAGTGTTGCCTTTACCCCTGATAACTGTAAAAAGACAAAGCATGTTTTGTATGATCACCATAATCGCAGGTTTATTACCTATGGAAAACAAATGCTTGGCCTATGCTTGGCACTGATCCCTTTCCAAGGTGATAAAGGGTAAAGCTACTTAAGGGATTGATCTACTAGGCAGAAAATCAGCTCCTGCCTGCATGCCAGGAGAAATTCTGTTAGCAAAACTCTGCGCATACGGCAATAATTCAGAATTAAAGCTGCATAAATAATAGAGGATTCATTATGGAATAAATCAGAATGTTTTGCTCGACTGCAGAATAAAGGATGAAACGCTTAGTTTATGGGTTATTTAACCTTTCTCATAAACCTTTTATCTCTAATTGTTGTTAATTTAACATCGAAAAAAATATGTTTCATGTAAACATTTCATAAATATATAAAAAAAAAAATTACATGAAAATTCATTTTAACATGTTTTGTTTTCCAGGACTTACGTAGAACCTCTCCACTGAAGTATTCAAAGTAGCATTTCTGCTAAATGCATTATTTGGTGGAGAAAAAACATTGTCATCTACTCTTTTTTGATTCATTTCTGGTAAAAATCTTACACTGGCAGAGAAGCTAAGAAAATCACAGTGCTGGTGTTTTTTCTGTGATTTCTTAAACCTCCTGTGATACCTTAAACCGTCTGAGTTCACCTGGGTTACAACTAGGTGTCGGGGTACAGGTGCCTGAGCCCATCCTGACTCTCAGAGGTACATCCTGTACCTCTGTTACAAGACATTCCCATGGAGCACCAGCATTAACTTCCATTGGTAGGATTGTGACTGATTTTCAAATGACTTTCCAACACGGGCAGTTCATGTGGGAACTGAGAAGAGGCTGAGAACTTGGGTCAGAGGACCAATTTTTTAAGTCAAAATATATAAGCACTTCTGATTAAATCTAGTATAAGAGTACAAGAATTCTCCCCGGTCATAACTGCGTTAGGTCTTTTCTAGCTGTAGATCTAGGTGGTGGTATCACTCTCATTTGTACCTGTGTAATTTCATTGTTTTCCTTGGTGATAGTTTATATAGCTGCAGCAAAAAAACCCAAAAATTGGTGTCAGAGCAGCCTGATTTTTTCTGAGACTACTCTTTGTGCTTTGCCTACTGTATCTTTAATTTGCAAAATATTAATATTCCACCACATTCAGCATTAGTGTTTTTCACAGTCTAATGCTATGTTTTGACACACATCCTGGTAACTGTCCAACGTGTTAACTTTCCTCTTTATATCCCATTACTCTTAATTACTATTTTATGTATCTTACTAAATAAATATTCAACATCATTGTAATTTTATAAGACAATTAATTTTACACATTACTGCCAACACATTTTTTTAACACAAACTATACATTTTTTAACTTTTTACCTTTAATTTATAATTTAACCTTTCAGCTGCTAGAGCAATTTTTCTGCTTTACTCTGAATATACTCTAATTTTGCCACATTTTGCTGGTAATAATGGGTCCAATCACAGCACTTCAGAGTTGAAGATAATAAAATTACCTAGGGAAGGTGCTCGTTGCTTTATCATGTGATGCCTTGATCTAGAATTGATAATTTTTGTGTGTCCTGGTAGCACCACATGCTGTCCGCCTGATTTCCTGCTGAATTTGGGCTTTTCCTACCTGTTTTACACTGGTGGTCATTGAGTGAGCAGCCTGACAAACACATCAGGGAATGTGTTTGTTCTCTCTGTATGTATGATCTGAATGACTTCTGTTACTTGCACATCAAATCACCACATGAGCATTTGCATTATTACCGACCAAAAGAAAGGATGAGATAATGGAGACACCATTCAGCATAGCATACCAAGTTTTTTGGTAGCCTCTTGCAGGACTTCAGAATTTCCTAATGAAATGCGGTCAATAACAAATTTTATACCTGCATTTATATCTGAATGTAAGCAATACAATGTGAGTGTAAAGTGTGATACAAGCTGGATTTACAAAGTTTAATGAAACTACCTGAATTCTCTAATACAAAAGAGCAGAACATTTGTTCCTGCTCTGTGCTATAGAGGAAAAGCATCGATTTTTTATCCAGAATAATTAAATTCCTGAGACATTCTTAAAATTGCTTAATATTTAATAATATTAGCATTTCATTTGTGGCATGTTTATATCAATATACATATTTATATTAATTATATTTAACAGTTATTAAATAACTACTGAATAATTATTTGTACAGCTGGTAGGTAGAGATAGTTACTTTAATAGTTTGCAACTTCTCCTGTGAAGGAGCAAACTATCGAGCTTAGTGTATTATTGCTCCCATGGCAAAGGTATGCTGTGAAAATTGCAGTTTATTGCTGCAAGAAATCTTGTTGACCAAACATAGAATGCAGGTTTCATTAAAGCCAGAAATGAAACTCCTAACTGTAGGTCCTGGGTAGCATCCTGTGTGAACTGATATTGATATTGATCCTGGATACCCTACAGTCATCTACATCTCTGGATAAGCTGTAACGTACAGGTTGGTTTTGGTGACTGGGATCAAAATCTGCTCTGCAAGAAAATTAAGTGAGCGTTAGGGGTCTGGTTTATCAATTATTTGTCATCTGAAAAGTGCAGGTATCACTATTAAAGATACTTCTGGATAACGCACAGGGTGGGCTCAAGGAGTTTCATCTGTCCCTGTGGACAGGGAGAGCCTCGAGCGAGGGGAGTGGAAAGCATTTGGAGGACAGGACCCTGTCAGCCCCGAGGACTGGGAGTTTCTCCGGCCAGTGGAGCCCTGCCATTTTCCAGTGGAGCTGTGGACCCTAAAGGGTGAAACCCAGGGCCAGTAGTTCTGCTCTTCCTAGCTACTTTTTGTAAACCCCTTAATAATTGCTCATAGATATTCTGGATTTCAGAAAAAAAAAAAAAAAAAAAAAACCAACAATAAAATCCTGAGACTGATGCAGCCAACTGTTGAAAGCAAGCTGGCTTGGAGCAGCGCTAGAGGTGTGGCTGGAAATCACACAGCCCTGCACAGCAGATGGACATCATCCCAGTTGTTTTAATGCTGAAACTCCTTAGGAGGCTCCCCAGGCCCCACTTGGCCCCCACCTCTCCATCCACCCCATTTCACACTTGCAGAAAGTACCAGGGGCGGGAGGGCTTCCACAGGTTTGCTTGATCAAGGCACACTACTGACAGCATTGGAAAGCCAAATTACAGACATAATAAATATCTGTAATTTGTCCTTGTTGTCAAAAGAGACTTGGAGGAGGAGGGAGGCTGCACCTCTTCCCTTGCCAAAGCAGGGCATGCATTTGCAGAAGATGGAGAAGTAAATTACAAGCTCTCAAGAGCAACTTCTGTTATCTGCATTTGCAACGCCTGGTAGCTCAGCGTCCTGCACAGTGGCTGCAGCAGTTCAGGGCTAATGCAAAAATTATGAACAAGTGAGGACTAGCTTGGATAAGCATAGGTCATTTTGGATGGTGGGAGCATATTCAGCTTGTGTCTACAAGAAGGTTTTCTGACAGGCTACTGTGATGAAATGTTCATCAGCATATTTGTTTCCACAATATTTGAAAAAGCATCCCACGAGTTTCTGCTTCGTCGACCTGCCATTTGCGGAATCCAATGCAAATCAAGATTAATGGTTGTATTAATAGAAACTGAGTTCAGAATAGTGTGATATATTTACTGAATTTCTACACAGTAAGTAATTGGTGTATTTTGATAATAGACCTTACGTATTTTAACATCATCAGCTTTTATCCATCATTAGTCTATATGTTTCTTTAATACGAGGCTATCTGAATATGCCAGTTATAAATTTTTCTGCATTTGCTCATACTGTCAATTCTCAAAATAATATGGCTGGTGTTTCCCATGGTGTGCTGTTAGTTGTCTACATCTTTGGTGGTAAATTAGGAATGTGTTTGTATTTAAACCTTTAAGCAGAACCACAAGCCAAATAAAATCTTCATATTCAGAATAAAAACAAAACTCCCAATTGTAACTTGAGTAATGATGACTAGGTGGCTGACAGATATATTAATTAATTATGTGAGCCTGTCTGTGGTATGTCAATTAACAGCTCATCATTTCAACTCTTAAAATCTAATTTTTTGTACATTCTCTATCCAGTTAACCAAGCAATTTAAAGAGGAAATTCTGCATGAATGGTCATGAATAATAGCAAGAACTATTTTCCAATTAAAAAGTCTATAACTAACTGAATTTGACAGATAATAATCAAGCAGTAGTAGCTCTTCTCTAGCAATATTTTTCCTTAGTGGTCTTTGGACACATTAAGTTTACATTAAATCCATGCAAGTCATAAAGTATGAGGTGGAATGAATGAAAAAGCGAGAAAAAAGTTGATCAAATATTACATTCTGAAGGCTAAACAAAACTACAGATACACACCTGTGTGCCTCTAATGGTGTGTCTACAAAAAGATGTTACTGCAAATCACAGCAAGAATTATACATTAGACCACAAATATTACTCCAGGCTCTTCCCAGCTTCCGCTCAAACTCAGAGCTACAGACAGAAACGCAGAAGAGACAAGTATATCCAAACCCTGTTTATGATTTTGGGCACTGCTGCTAATGCTCCTTTGGAAGCAGAACAGAGAGATCACAATGATGGACAGGTGGCAGGAACAGCAGCAATTGGAAAGACCACAAGAAAAGTGCGTGTCCTGGCATCCTCTGGCTGTAATGCTGATGTCCTACATACCGAACCACTGCCATGCACAGAAAAACTTGGCTGAATTGGCATGAACTGACCAAGTCCAAGATTAATTTAAAACAAAGTTGACCATATATTGAAGTATAAAGTTTGGATTTTTTTCCCTAGTTTCTTTCAAAAATTTACTTTCTTTTCAAAATAGATATAATTTTTAAAGTGTAAAAAAATTAACAGGTTTATGACCTCAAAGGTCTATGAAGCATTAGGAAAAATAATGGTATCAACATAAACTTTTTATTTCCTCCCCAGGTTGAGCCACTGAACTATAAAATCCATTATTTTCAGTGCTCTAGTACTATAATGGGGCACAGGGAAAAGCAAAGAGAATATTTTTTAAGTTCTTTCTCTGTCTGAAATGTCTAGAAAGCCAGGTACTGGGGAGGAAATGAAGCATGTCCCTTCCAACATCTCTACATCTTCCTGCCAGAGTACTTGATAAAGCACCAATAAACATAATTGCCTTTGCATATCACAGATACAAAGAACAAAAAATATGTGCTTAAGTATGGCTCCCATTTTCCAATGAGTTACTTATGAGTTCTTCATTGTTCTTTGTGCTATATAATCAGGAGCTACATCTTGAAATTCACAGCAACACTCATCTATGTGATGAATATTTATGGGATTTACTGCCATTTTTATAGATATGGTAAGTAAATATAAACTGAGAAAGTGTCATAAAATATAAAACTCATCAGCAGATGCTGATTAAGCAGAATTACTATATAAGCTTTATATATTTTTCCATTTAAAATTTAGCTTTGCTTGTTTATTAGGAAAGGCTTCATATGGGAAAGGTATGATGCAGCAAATATAAAATGGAGAGGCAGAGAGTGGAGCACTGAAGGTAATAAATGGTTGAAAGAGATCACGTAGATTGCTTTATTGGGACAGTTCTACCTCACCAGCTCCCTACCAAGGGGTGGTAACAGTGACTCATATTACCCCTGTTCAATGTGAGGTCTAAATGAAAGGAGATGGTGGAAGGGATACCTAAGTTCCCAAGATTTGTGGACACTGGCAGAAACACCCTTCGAAAAACCTTAACTTCAGACCATAGTTTACTAGAAAAAGAACCAAAGAGGAAAATTGTGAGAGAGTATTTGATTTGACCTACAGTGTTACAAATAGCATTTTTAATACAGTGAAGGTCTGTGGCCAAGCTCATCAGCAACGATCCCTTTCAGCAGTCAAGAAATTAAACTTTCTTTAATTTTACTTGGATTTCAAACAACTGTTTTGCTGGGTCATCCTGCAGCATGTCCGGACCTGAAGTGTACAGCAGATCCTCACACAGTGTAGAAGATCACGGAGATGCTTTTGAAGGTATCAGGCATTGTGGCCAGGGCCAAAGGAACTCACATGAATGAATCCTCCTAGTCCATAGACAAATATTACAGTTGCATTCATCCATCATGGTTTTTTGTTGTAAGTATCAGCCTTCTGAGATGAGCAGTTCAAGGAAGATGTGTTGCTGCCCGGACCGTTTCATTTTCAGTGTTGAATTCTTGTTTCATGTCTTCACCTGCTAAACACAGGGACTGAGGAGGGCTGGCTGTGAATCCAAATGCGAAGCAGGGTTTGGGGACAGAATATTTATGCAACAAATCCCTGTTCCCTGAGCTTTGGCCCTATGAGATGAGTTACCAGAAAACATGGGCTGCTTTGCAGTCAACTGCAAAACAGCTAATGACTGTGTCGCTGGAAAGAGCATGTATTTCTGCAGCTGAATTTGTAAGCTATGGCTGTTACAGGCAGTGGTTCTGCTGCATTAGGAGCTACACTTTCAGCTATAAAAGTAACCTAATTGCTGTTGGCCAGGAGCCTTAAAAACACAGTGAGTTAATTTCCTGCAGAAGCGAATAATTGCCATGTGCAGTTTCACACTTACCAGGGTCAGATTTTGCTATGTTAAAAATCATACAGTTTGAAAGTGATTGGCTTTCTTCTAACACAGAGCAATTTGGCTTCAGCAGAGGAGAACATAACCAGCAACGCTCTGCTGCAGCACTGACTCGACTGCAGTATTTCTGTTACCGGTCAGTGTAAATCCACAGCTGAGGGCTTGATCCAAAGCCCTGTTTCTGTCATTGCTTCCAATAGGCACTGACTCAGGACCTAAAAAAGAAAACCCTGCTGAAAAAACAGAAAGCAGAGCATATGTCCTACACAATACAGCTCACTATTTCTATGCTCAGCAGCTGATAGTGTGGGACTGCAATATTGATTTGTGTTACTGTATTTTATAGCTAGTATGTTACAAGATTAATTTTGTGCTACTCAGCATCTGCTTTCTCCTTGGGAAGTTTTGTAAAGAATTCTGCTGACTGTAAAGAATTGACTTCTTTTTTTTTTTTGCAAACCAGAAAACTGATCCTTTATATGCTGCCGTTCCGAAGTATAGCATGACAGATACTGTTAAGATGATTATACTATATACTTATATGTGTTTCTGTGCTCACAGGCTAACAGCTGAAGTCCTGTTAATACAGGTCAGCATCCTTGCTCAATCTTTCTTTTTTCACCTACTTCCAACAAACATTATGGCGATAGATTATTATTCTGCTAGGGTAGGCTTTGGGTCCTGTCCAAAATATGATATAAATCTATACTCTTTATATAGATGAGTATTATTTTCTTCTTGCATTTAGTCATACTTTTAAATAGGAAATAACAGGGACCAGCTATGGGTAAAAGGGTGGAGATTCAGTTTAATAAATAAATATATAAATATCTCAGTAATAAAAAATGTGGTATTATCTATGAATAAAATTTGCATATGGAGCGTTTGTTGATTTAGGTGTCTATACATATCATATCAATTAAGTGATATCTAATAGCTTATCACTGAACTAATATGGGCAAGATTTTGAGTACCTCTGATGCGGTCATTTGTGAGCAGGCATCCACGTGATGGATGGCAGGCGACGGAATGGGTCCTTACACAGCTTAACACCAGCCATTGCGATGGGCAGGGCTCCTTTCAGAGAAGAAAGGGAGAAGTAAGTTGCATTGTTTCAAGACCTGTCACAAAACCTTTCCCTTTGCTTCAAAGGGAAAGAGCTGCGACGCCGTTTGTTTCCAGATGGAGCAGCTGTGCTGGCTTTGAGTGAGACTGTGCTTCATTGCTGGGAGGTTCTGTCTGCTTTTGTGCCTGTGCTATGCAGCAGGACATAAACCTCACCCTCTTCAGCTTAGTCACTGAATTAAAAGCAGTAGAAATGTGAAAGGTAGACTACTCAGCCAAAATGAGTTGAAGAAATAAAAGCATGGATGCCTCTGAAAGTTTAACCCAGGCTGTGGCTCCGAGGCACAGGTAATGACAGATGCTTTTTAAGGAACCCTGAATATATTTCTCATGAAGGTCCTTATATAGATCTTTCCTCTACCCTGTTTCAAAGTTGTTCTTACTGGGTTTTATGGTAACAAAACCCCTTTTTTTTCTTTAGGCAGTGCAACGTAGTGGTAGGCCTGGAAGAAGGGCAAAATTACAGCGCCGAAGTTACAAAGGTTAAATCGGATATCTCTGAATGTAAACTACCACGCCTGAGGTTTCTGCAGTAGAAGCCTGCTGGCTTAAGCTCAGTGAAGATCTATTCCTTTTAGCTGGAAAGTGCCCAAGGGCTAGGACTGGATGACATATTTTAAGGTGATTTTTCTTCAAGAATCTGGAAGCACACAGGTTTTAGTGCAGAGAAAACAGAATAACTGCTCCTCTCCATGAAAAATCTGTGTCCTTCTCATAGCATTGGCCGTACACCATGGCACAGATGACAATTCAATAAAGTTAGCAGTGTGTGAACAAAATTGTCAGGGTCCTTATCTCAAATGACCAAAATGTACACGTAAGTAATCCTTCAACCCTAGACACTGTAAATAAAAAAAGGTCAGGAATCCTTGGCAAAGGATCTATGGCAAAGTACTATGATCTGGATAAAGGCTGCTGTAAATCACTTTGTCTGACAGTCATTCACAAACAGAAATGGTTTAAAACAACCAAGACAAAAATAACTTTGGGAAAGCAGACTGCAAACAACCAGTAGATGGTGGTAAGTCCTGGGAGAGGAGTACAATACGTTATTACCACACCATAAATGAACACAGTCCTACAGAGGTAGATAGACTGTAAATTTGATTCTACTCTTAGCTAATAAGGCCTTTAGTGCGAACAAGAGCTAGATCCACTACAGCTGGGGATTTCTCCCTCAGAAATAGTCTCTATTCACGTTATCATCCTCAACAACTCTGCAACAGAAGGAGTAGTTCAGCTCTCCTAGAATATTTTTCCAAGTTTTTGCAGTATTATCTTCTTGTATGCACTTAACTTTCCAAATTATGAAGGTAAATGGATTCATGTTATCTGACTTTAGATGTCTAAAAGTTCATGTCTGAGTCTGAACAAACCTCTGTGGTTTCCAGGATATGCCCTTCTAGAGTGCAATTCCCCTGACAAATGTATCTGAGCTGACCCCTTTCTACTGAAACTTTGAATATAGATCAGACTAGTCCAGAGCAAGACTTCTAAATTAAGGTGTCTGTAGTACAGGTATTTACATGTGAACTAGCTACGTCAGGTCCAATGGTAGTCCTTAGAAATGAAGGCAATGCATCCAGTGGAGACAAAAGAGAGGTTCAGTTCACTCCAAACCAGAAACCTCTTGACCAGGCATCTATGAAGTTTCCTAAGCTTCATTGATTGCATTGACCAGCTCCCCATTGATTGCAATGGAAACTTGGGCATATTGCTTAGCTGTGTACATCAGAAGGGAAATTCAGATGCCTAAAACACCTAAGCACCTGATGCTTTCTTAGATGTCTTAGGTTGTCCAAAATATTCATGTATAATTGACAGGAGGACGCATGGTTCACAGAAGACCTTTGTCCTTCCGAAGGCGCAGCAAGAAACCACATGGAATAACCTCAAGCACTTCAGATAGTAGCAGAATCTAATGTCCAGGCAACTCAATTTTTCTCCTTTCTGTGGACACTTAAGTTCATATGAACATGAATCGAATCCCGTCCCTAATTTCTTGTGTTAGGACAAATGAATCCCACCTGTTGTTACATTTGTTCTCTTCTGTCTGTAGCATCTACAGGCCTTCTGCTTTGAAAAATCGAAGTCTTTCTTGTGGTGTTAGACCCTATTCTGTATATTTTACATTTTTAAAAATATTGAAGCCTTTCAGCTGGCACCAAAAGAACCCCACTGAAATTTTCTTGTGTGGGACGCCACAGGTACTGCATTCTTCTCTGTTGTCTATCATCAACAAGGTGATATGCATTGCTCTTAAATTCAGTTTTTTATAAACTTATCTACAAGGCTTACAATTACTGCAGGCTCTGTTAGAAATCCAAAATTAAAATGATCTCCCCTAATCCATGCTGTGTATCTCCTTTTTGCTGCATTTATCATTCACTTCATGTACAAATCTCCTGCAGACATGTAGGGAACAAATATGCAGTGCGTAACAGAAGATGTTTGAATATGTAATTTCAAAAAGTTAAATCAGCAGGATTCTTTAGTTAACATGAAAGAAGATTCGCTTTCTGAAGAAAAGAAAGCTGAAACACATGGTGACGGAGTATACTTTTTATTGTTTGGGGATTTCTGAAAATGTATTTGTTTGATAGTTCCCAGATCTATGCTGGGTTAGGACTTTCAGTGTGCTTATCATTATACAAACAGTCTGAACAAAAAGAGCATGCTATTACGTGTGGCGTATTACCTTCTTCTGCTCAAGTTAGGGGCAAGAGGATGCCACAGTAAACTTTAGATGGATTGTACAGGAGATGAAGGAACCCAGAGAAGGAATCAGACCTACAAAGACGTCAATGCAGTGACCTCTGCAGGTTTCAACACTCTTGGAGAAGACTTGGTTACACTACTTGATTTCTAGCATACTATGTCTAAAAGACTAAGTATCAGCACTCAGTGTGACTTGTAATCTCACAATAAAATTGGAGAACAGGTTGCTGAAGACCAGATCTTCTAGTAAGCGTTAACATTACTTTCTGAAAGATAAGTCTCAATTGCATCACTAATCACCTGTAATTATGAAGGCCATAGTCATAAGGTCAAACGCTGATATGACTGTTCTATAGTCTGACAAAGTCATCTTTGATCAAGTCCTTCAGGCGTTGGTTCATAGATAAGAAAAGCAAACATTAATGAAGCCATTGCACAATATATTTTCATATTAACTCTGGGTTTGTTTCCTTTTATATCAATGTTAGCAGTTAATAACGAGACAGGTATTAATTACATTTTAAAATACTGGGTTTGATGTACAGAGGTGGGACAAACTAGTACTTACACCAAGCACTGCTGGCAATTATACGTAACCTTATTTTAAGCCTAATGCCATCCATTATAAAATGCAGCACCCGTGTCGAGACAATAAATCACTTATGAATAGTGGAAGGGTTCATTTATCTTTGTAGAGGTGAAATGCAGGAGCCTCATATGAGTAAAATGCTAAGTTATTGCAATGAAAAGCAAATTCTGAGCATTTGTGAAAGCAGATTTGCACAAAATGCTTCCTCTTCAAGATACTACATTTTACACCTGCTCATGATTTGTGAAGCAAATAATATTCTGCTTCTTAAAAAATAATTTATTTCAACAAGGAACATGATACCAGATACAGACAGAGTGAACAATAGGTATGAGCATGATGGTGTAGACAAAGCATTCCTCCAAGTGTTACAGTAATCCACTGTGCAGTGGCTGAATGAATGGGACATTTAATAAATAGCAATGACAGTAAACAACGCTTAAATTAATGTCAGGCAATTTTCCCTATTCCTCATTGTGAGGCCAGTTACATTCCTAGGAAAGGAAAGGCTGGATATTTTGGAAAACAGAGCTGTCTAGCACACTTGATAAGCCCTGTGGACCAGCACGTATCTACTCTTCTCACATCACTTACCCCCGTTTTTGCCTTTTTCACTCCTCCTGCCCTCTTGGTGCCATCTCCTCATTGTTGTACTCACCAAGCCTGTCCCCAGCAATCCTTTCCGTGGTGTGTCAGCCCACATGCCAGAATCAGCCATACATGCACCTTACACTCTGATTTTATTCTGTCCCTGGACATCTGAAGAACATTGAGGTCACTGAGGGTGCATAGTATCCTCTGAATTTGCAATCCTGTCAGGCCATGAAGGGTAAGGTAAGTAGGTAGGCTGAAATCCGTAGCAAAGTAACTCCGGGCTCTTTCACTTTTCGTCAGTAATTTGGGATGAAGGGGTGCTTCCCTGACACCTTACACTCTATTATTTTTGGAGTAACCTTTTTATTATTATTATTTTCGTATTTGATTTTTCTTCCTTCCAATACTGCTTTTCTCTGTAACCACCAGGGCTGGTTTGCACCAGAGATTTGACTAACTGGTTCATTATCAGTGCCTACACACCATGTCCCTGACTCAAGCTGCAGGCAAGAGGGATAATTAAAGAGTGCTTGAGACTGTTCCAGGTTGTATTTGGGTTTGTATCTGTAGCTATGGGGAACACTTCTAGTAGTCCAGAGACACCAGGATTCATATGAGTACCACTCACTGCTCACCCAAATTGCTCTGCCTGCCTAACAGGATGCACGCAGATTGTAAATTAACTAGCTGGTTTGTGAGACTGGGCAGAGTGGTGACTGCTGCAGAAATAAGTCTGGCAAAACTGGGCTCTGCCCGCAAAGCAGCGTTTTGCACATGGGGACTTCCCTGCTCTGAACCTGAGTGTGGCATGTGTTGAGTGAGCAGGTTTAGCTGCTTTTATGCAGCCGGTTTGCGGTCCCTGCTTGCACTTACTTGTCTAGCTAATTTGTGTGTTTTCATCTGTTGATTCCTTGTTATTCACATTTGTTTGTTAATTGTAAGGATTTATGTTTCAGTCATATTGCAATAAAAGAGAAGGTCTCTAGTGGAACGCAGCAGCTGTTTAACAGTTTGTACCAGCAGCACATATCCAGTAACAGCGTGTGGTGAAGAACAACGTTCTGCTCAAAAACTTGGGAGAACAGAATAAAAATGTACTACCTGAGGCTGTACTTCTCTTAAAGTTATTGTAGGACCTCTAAAAGTCCCTCAAAGAATCATGGTTTTACAGAGATAAAAGGTGATGTCTCTTGGAAATCTGTGCCAGAACTGAGCTCGTGCCCCAGCATGGTGTATGAAGTTCAGAGTCACAGATCATGAAAATAAAATTAACAAGGTTTTTCTCTTGAGGGCCCTCATTTGGCATAGCAGGATCCTGCTTTGTTTGTGGAAAACTGTCAAGGTCGGAATTTGCAATGTTTTGCTTTAATTTCCTCTGCACACTGCATAATTGCTGAAATAAGTGAGCTAGCTACAATTATTGGCCATGCAATTTCATGCATCCGTGAAAATTTATTGAAGTACAAATCCTTGCATTTGCTCTAATTTGTGCTAATGAAAAAGCTTGGCACAATCGCTAGTAAGTCTTATGAAGAATAAGATTCAGAGGGAATTCAGAGGGTATCACTGTAATGATTTCAAATTAGAATAATAAATTTGACTTTATCACATTAAAATTAATAAAACTGTTGCTATTGATTTGATTTTCCACTACTCTGCACCTAGTGCGGAATATAAAGATGAATCTTTTCTTCAGAAAGTTTCTGGCAGTCTACAGTTGAAACTTTTTATCAAAGGAAAAGCTATAGATTTATGTGTCGGTATATTCCTTATTAAGAAATTTGACTTTGAAGGAATTATTAGAAACTGTAAGAAACTGTAGGTTGCAGAAAAGTAAAGAACATCCAGCTGCAACATTTGGTTTGCAATTTAACTTATGATCTGATTAATGATACCGAGTTATATTTCTCCTCCAGGTGACAGAACCATAAAAGTGACAAAGGTGTCCACTGCACTAATGGTATGGATGTGATATCTTTATTTTTCACATCTAAATAATAACTTTTCCTGAAGAGAAAACATATATTGTTCCTGAGTTGGTTGAAGCTAGTCTACAAGGAACATACATATTGTGTTTAGTTCATCTGTTTGTCCTTTGTGTTGTATGTCGCTGTAGTGGAAATCACTTGAAAGCAAAAGCTTCCAAATGTGTTTTTTCCTTGTGTCCTCAAAAACAATATATTTCCACATGAATGAGGGCAGGAAAAGTAGTGAACACTTCAACTGCCTACTGAACTTGGTTCCGTCCTCCTGCAGCAGAATGACCAAACGAAAATGGAAATAACAACCCATGAACGGCAGAAGGGGCCAATGAGGACACAGGGCTATGGTATGTCTCTCAGTGGGGCTGCTAACACTGGCTTGAGGTTAAAACAAATAATAAAAGATACCAGTGCAAACATTATTATGATTGCAATCCCAAGATAAATTGAAGAGTCTCGCTTTGGTACAAGCTGGGAAGGTAGAGGAGGATGAGTGGCTAAAGGATTGTTTTAGGAAGCGGGCTGAAGAGGATGGAAAGTAGAGATGGACTATCATTGCTACCACTCTTGTTTTCTCTTCTCTCTCTCAACTTTCCCTCCTATTAAAATCCAAATTCTCTTTTCCTCCATCTTTTCCCCATCTCACCTCAGACACACCTTCATCTTGCCACCTCTTTCCAAGCGCCGCTTCTCTGATTGGACAATCCAGAGACCACCTTGCTGTACCCGTGGTGTCCCAAGAGCATTGTGACCAGGATCTCAAAGTGCATGGTCAGAAAATCCATCTTTGTGCCAATAAATTATTAGTAGAAGAACATGGCCCACCCTCTGGTCCTGAGGACATTTCTCCAGTCTGGACTCTGACTTGGTTCAGTTGCTGGCATAGCCAACATCACCTTGAAGATGAAATTTTTTAGCACAGGAGTGGTGTATATAAGAAAAATAATATAATTGTAGCACTCTGTGTGGGGAAACTCAGCAGCAAGAAAGTTTCTTTATAAATGTCTCCATACAGTTCTTTGCTTAGAAAACCAAATCTTGGCTTTGGATAGTCAGGCTTATGTCAGGGTCCCTGGAAATTAGGACTGCCTGTGTGTCTTCAGTAACTATTTTTGTTCAGATGGAACATATAATGACGATAAGTCATTTATGACAGAATGACAGACAGAATGTCAAGGATTGGAAGGGAACTCGAAAGATCATCAAGTCCAATCCCCCTGCCAGAGCAGGAATGCCTAGATTATGCCACACAGGAACATGTCCAGTTGGGTCTTGAATGTCTCCAGAGAAGGAGACTCCACAACCTCCCTGGGCAGCCTGTTCCAGTGTTCCGTCACCCTCACTGAGAAGAAGTTTCTTCTCGAGTTTAAGTGGAACCTCTTATGTTCCAGTTTCAGCCCATTACCCCTTGTCCTATCAGTGGTTGTCACCGAGAAGAGCCTGGCTCCATCCTCGTGACACTCACCCTTGATATATTTGTAAACATTAATGAGGTCACCCCTCAGTCTCCTCTTCTCCAGATTAAAGAGCCCCAGCTGTGAGATCTACTATGCAATTAATTTCTCCTCCTGTGAGAAACTGATTTGCAACACTGAAGTATTCCCCAATTTGTAGGAAGCAGCACAGTAACACACATGTATTTCGGTGACAAATGTATTGCACATATGAGGGATGACAAATCTCATGGCTCTGCTTTTAACGGTTCTACAGATATCTACGAAGCTGCTCAAGCAGTTGCGTAAGCTCCTATTCTCTCTTCAGTTAATTTTGTTCTCACTGCAGTACTGCTGTTCGCACATTATCACCAAAGTTATCACATTAAAAGACCAAAATCTGGTATGACTTCACTCATCAGCAAGGCACTGAGGTGGTATTTATTTATTTATTTATTTTAGATTTTGGTCTGCTCGACATTCTTCTTAACCAAACAGCACGCATGTGTTTCATAAAATAATGATGAGTAGGTAGTGGTTTAGTACTAGAGCTGTGAAAAGGAAAATTGTCTGAGATCTGCCGTAAATCTTTGGCTTGCATACTGCTTAAACCAGATCTAGTTCTTGCATTATATATTAAAGATTTGTATTTCAATGAGAAAAAAGAAGGAAGGAAAAAACTTTTTCAAAAAACCCCAGAATTCCTCCTTTTTTTTTTTTGTGAGATTTATGAGACAGAGGGCTCCCCTTGTACGATTTTCCAATTGTTTTTTTGACCAGAAGCCAATGCAGAATTGCTATCCAATATCTACCACAAATTCAAACATTGTTCTGCTTTTCACTCCAAGTCCTTGATACTCTGGATTGAGCAGCTAAGTGGTAATTAACAGTATTTATGGTTTGCTAATGCAAAACAGAGATTCACTGCAAGATGATTCCCTCTGCTCTGCTCAGATCTTGGATTTGCTCATAGCCATAAAACAGATGGAAGAGGCCCTGAGTAACCTGTTCAGTGACTGGGATGTACAAGAGCACTATCTTCTGAACACATTTTGTACCCAGAATCTAGTGTCACAAGAGTTATTTTCTAGTGTTTATTTTTTTAACATTTCCAATCTCTTTAAAATTATAAATCTTATAAATGCGTTTTGAGATTCAACAGTTCAGCAGCTGAAAGGGTCAGCTATGAAAGCTAAACTCTCTGAGTGTATATAATGGCACTTCTTCGAACATTGTAAAGCAGAACAATTTCTGTCTAGAAGTTCTCATTCTTACTTTCCATTTTCCTTTTTGCAGAGCAAAAGCAGTGTATCATAGAGTGATCATACATAGGTCATACACTGGAACAGGTTGCCTAGGGAGGTGGTTGGGTCGCCATCTCTGGATGTGTTTAAGTGTCACTTAGATGTGGTGTTGGGTGATATGGTTTAGGGGTGAACATGTAGTGTAGGGTTAATGGTTGGACTTGATGATCCCAAGAGTCTTTTCCAACCTGAACTGTTCTATGATTCTATGATTCTATGATTTTCTTAGCTGGCATGCAACACAATGATCTTATGGTCCTTTCCAACCTTGATGTTTCTATGATTCTATGATTCTATGATCATGTCAGTGATATTATGGTAGCATGTATTGTATATGCATGAGGTACACCAGAAAACTAGAAAAAAGTGTTCTAATAAAATTTGAGTTTTTGAAAGATCTGCTTGAAACAGTTACCTCTTAATTCTTGTCTTACAAAACTATCTGCCTCCCTCATCAGGAACACAACTGCATAAGGTACTGAAAGCCAGTTAACAAGAACCTAAAGAAGCTTTAAACTATCTGAGCTCTAATAGACATTTTATCAAGGTTTTCTCAGACTCAAAGTGAGAGATTTAAAAAGTATGTGTTCTGAAGGGATATAGGTCCTACTTGTAGAGTTGCAGGACAACAAAATGGTATTTTCATTGTTGTGAATATTTTATTTTAAATGTCAGATTGGACTGATCCACATTCATGCTGCACCTTAGATTGGAATATGTTTGGGCAGAAAATATTATATTGAAGAAGACAAGGATCCATCGTGATCTACCCTGCATACCACTTAACTATCTGTTTGGTGGGCTGAAATTAGAGTAACTCCAGGGAAGAAGGATTAGCAAGCAAAGATGAGAAATGACTAGGATACAGTATAAATAAATTTATTATCTGACTGCATTTTATGACCTACGTATTCTTTCTTAGTGGAAGCTAATAGTGCTGCAAATTACTTTGTTACTAAAGAAATAAATATCCATCTCTGTTCCACACCAATCTGTCTCCCACTTCATATTCTTCAAGGCGATGATAATGCTTAAGACAATAGATACAATCTGATTGCAATATAAAGTTGAAATTAATTTTAATTGTTTAATGGGTCTGTTTTGAAAAACTGGGCTGAGAACGCTTTTTCTGATAACTGCATCTCAACAACCTCTTAAAACAAAATGGATAGATTGTCCTCAGTTCAAACCAAACTTTAAAAAAAAAAAAAATTATTATATCCTGTAGCACATTTCAATATTGGTCACAATGGCCAGCTCAAAAGTACTTTTTTCTTGTTATGGTTTATTCCCAATAATAAAGAAATAGAGAGCAGTGAAGGAATTGTTCCCACCCAGCACTCCTCCTGAGGTACTTGTGGTAGTTTATGCCATAACTTGGTGGGTCTTGCCCTCCCGGTCGGGAAGTGTGATGAGTTGACAGACAGTGGTTGTCCCATTGCTCTGGACCGGGGGACACACAGGAAGCTTCATCCTCTGCAGTTCAGCAGCACAAGGTTCCCAGATCAGCCCCACATCTGTGCCCATTGGACAGAATAGATTGCATTCATTTTTCATGCATATGTTAGGTGAACTCCCAACAGGAAAAGCAGACTTCCTCAGCTCCAACTTTCCAGGAGGTCCAGCCCTAATAATGTTGTTGCTATAATTGTCTTACCTCGTTCGATATTTTCAAGAAGATTGAGCAATAATCACTTACAGCATTGACAAGCAAATGTGTTTATGAAAATCCAATCAATATGTCTTAGACATCCAATTTCACAAATTTCATTTGCAAATTGTTCCCTGAAGATTTTATTTACTTTTTATAAAATCCCTTAGCTTCATAGAAAATCAATTCTCTGTCATCTCAACGTGCTCAAAAGGGCTCAGCATGCCCTCAATTTATTTTTGTAGTGTACCCTATTAATAGGGATGTATATTAGAAATAGCTGTAAAAATACATGTTGTGCTTTCTTGCTGGAGAGAATCTTAGAGAAGTTTGATGAAATTATACTTAAAGCGAGTGCTCTAAATTTTAAATTTGTATAATTTAAGTGTCCAGGGTGACAGATTAATCATAGGTGCCTGTATAACGTAATATAAACAAAAATTAACTCGTCAGAGTTGTCATGTATGCAAGAAATCAGTCTGAGTAATAAAACTTTAAGCCAACTTTTTTTTCTTTTTTTTCTTGTTTTGTTTGTTATATATGCTTCCTGCCTTGAGTCAGTGGAATTCCTGGGCTACCATAAGTAGTTATGTACTTCAGAAGAGATTGATTTGAGTAAGAAAGAACTGTTTTGTGGACTTCAAGCTGATGAGTTATGCTATTATAAACGCTAAGAAAATAGCAGAATGGCATTGCAAAGCTGGTGTGGTCATGTTAAACAATAGTAGTGGAATATGTAATTGGACAATTTTGAGCTTGGTGAAAGTCATTGCTACTGAAAATCAGTTACAAATATGAACATTTATCTTTGAGCATTGGAGTTTATCTGACAAGCTATAATCTTCCATTGATTTTGGTTTCGTTTTTCACATCCACAGCTACTAAGATAAGGGGAGTGCCTCTTCCTGCCTCTCTTCTCCTGCACCCTTCAATTATAATTTCTGATCAGTTTTAGCATCTCCAGCTCCCCAGAAGAGGGAAAGAGGAGTATTAGGAGAGAGAGGAAAGAGATAATGGTCAATCTGGAACTGACTAGAAATATTTTGGGGGAAGCAACTGGGGGAAAAGGGTGAAATAAATAACAAGAAAGTATGATCACTGAATGTGGAGGACAGAGTTAGCCTTGGAAAAATCACATCTGTCAGTTTTCACCAATTAAAACAGAGTCTAACTAAACTAAGTTATAGAAGATACCTCCCTTACAAAAATCACTGTATTATATAATATTATTTTAATAAATATTACCCAGAATTTAAAATATTTACCTCCAGCAAGTCTTGAATTTAAAAGAATACTCTATATGAAAGGAGGAGTAGAACCTTAATATTGTCCTTATTTCTAACAATTTGACAAGCCAGCTTCTTCAGGTAAGTGCAAGTGTAAAATGACAAGCTGACTCTCTCCTCAACCATCTATCCAAAGGCAGACGTATAAAAGTAAAAGATAACCACAAGTACCAGTCAAAAAATAATGATAGTGCTGTATTAAAATCTCCCCTCAAAGCATCTAGCTATGAAAGGGAATTCTTTTGAAAATGGAACTTTTCTCACCACAAAATGGAAATTATGAAATTTGAATGAAGATAAAAATACCACAAAGCAAGAACACTTATTAATAGGGATAAAGAAAGCTGTCTTACGCTTCAGCAGATCTTGGCCATCTGGATAGTAGAGCAGAGGTATCTATGCAACATCCTAGCAATGTTCCATAAGTATGTTCTGTCCAGACAAATGATGCTTAAAGACTGTACTTACAACTCCATATGAAAAGTACAAAATAAGTATATTGCCAATCTGTGCAAAATGGCTTACTAATGATCAAATCTTAAATTGTGAACCAATGTTGTGACAGATAAATCATGGCCATAAAGTATGAAGGAGCTCAAACTGGAATGCTCTGATAGCCGACAATAAATCAGCCTTGGGCTACATGCAGAGCAAGTAAATAAGCTCAGAATCAAATATAGAACATACGAGTCAGGCATAGAAGTAGACCATCAAATAATCACAGAACCACAGAATGTTGGGGGTTGGAAGGGACCTCGAGAGACCATCTAGTCCAGCCCCCCTGCCAGAGCAAGATCACCTACAGTAGGTCACACAGGAACACGTCCAAGTGGGTTTTGAATGTCTCCAGAGAAGTAGACTCCACAACTTCCCTGGGCATCCTGTGCCAGTGCTCTGTCACCCTCACTGGGAAAAAGTTTTTCCTAATGCTTTTGTGGAACCTCCTATGCTCCAGCTTGCACCCCTTACCCCTTGTCCTATCATTGGACATTACTGAGAAGAGCCTGGCTCCATCCTCCTGACATTCCCCCTTGACATATTTATAAACATTAACGATGTCACCCCTCAGCCTCCTCTTCTCTAAGCTAAAGAGACCCAGCTCCTTCAGCCTTTCCTCAGAAGGGAGATGTTCCACTCGCTAATCATATAAATATGGAAATTGTGAGAAAGATTAATTAAATTGTTACAAAAGCAAATGCGGAAATACAAAGTTAGGGGATAAATAAAATGAAAAATAAAATGTGAGCACTATTGCCCATTTAAGAAAGGCAAAAGTATTTCCAAGTGCTTTTTATGGAAAAGGATAGTGACAACTATAATGAATGGGGAAATAGCTGCATCCGTGCAGCATGGGCACAGCAGTCAGGCGAGGATGGCCAAAAACAACGTTTGGCCCCTGGAAAAGGGAGCGTGCAGGCAGCAAGGCAGGACTCGAACAGATCCGTGGCGCAGTTGATGGCAACTCAGAGCACAGATGGGAGACAGGAGGGTCAGAGGACCACAGGTCTTTCAGATGGCTAGAAAGAGCATGGACAATGTACCTAGAACTGGATAAATAATAAATTTTTATTTGTGGGAATATTGGGATGTGGGCCCTGGAAAGGCAAAATCATTAAAAAACCTGAGGGAAGATAATAAATCAATTTAGAAACACTATAACAAATCCCAAAACCTCAACTTTTTTTCTTCCATAAATCACAGATTTAGCCTCAGCAAACTGAGGCACTCACTGATTGACCAAAGAATGAAAGGATCATGATTTCTTCAATGTGATGCATTTATTCCATATATCAGAGAATTAGTGACCTATTCCAAAATACTTCAGATGTGAATGAAAAGGTAAAGATAAAAATGATGACACAGGGGCAAGAGATGAGGCATCTTTCTACGAAAGGGATAGCCTCCAGTTTCTACCGCACTGACAATAACGTGGACAGAATAAAGGTAAATCCGAATTGAAAGTAATGTTCTGCAGTGATGTTTGTGCCTGAAAAGTCCAACCAGTTCTTTCAGGAGCAGGAAGACATTCAAGTATAACATGACTACAAATCACTGGAGGGCATTTCTTAAAAGCCGCTGCAAACTGCTCCAAAGTGCTTTCAGCCCACGCGCTGAGACCGTGGCAGTATTATTTTAGACTCCTGCTCCAAGAAAGGGACTGTAATTACTGACAACTTATCCAGGGAAGAAATGTGGCATTAAAGGAAAGACAAGTGAATATGAATGCAAAATTGTAACCCTTGCAGAAATATAACAGACGTGAGAATGCTGAGACCGTTGGAAAATAAATTTTCACATCCTTTTTAAGAAAAGGTCTACAGAGAATCATATGAAGTATGTCAGGCAAACATTTACAATTATTCACAACATTTTTTTCCCTCAGGCTGTTTGGTTGACAGATGAGAAGCCTTAACTCCTTCAGAAGTGTGCCAGAAAGACTGACATGAAACAAGTATCCAAGAATGTGCCAAACTATATGTTGCAGTCAAACTGTACTGTCCAGACTATTAAAAAAGAAAATCTCCATTCCAGAGTACAAGCCTGTAACTCGAAATCTTCAGCAACCTGTGTATGAGAAAACAGCCTCAAAGATTTCTGAGATCTGGTGAGCAGATTTGACACACGTAGGAAAAGGTCAGGCAAGTCACAAAAGGGAAAATAAAAATGTACGGTTCTCGTCATGGTCCTTGAAGTGAAGGGAAAACAGATCTCATGATCACAACCACTCACAGAAGACTGATTTCTTGACTGACTCAGCAACAGATGAAGCAATGAGTTTTTTAAGTACAATTGTTGTCACTAGGTACTAATTCAGACAATGGCGACACTTGACAACAGGAACCAGTCAGGATCAGAGAAGGCATTCATCTGACTCCTACTGCTGAGAAGCCAAGAGGAAATGTGTAAAAGAGCAGGTCAAGCACAGAGGTAGTTCTTCAAAATGTCACATCACCTTAATCTGGCCTGGGTCTTCCTAGATCAGAAATGTTGGGTTTATTTATTAGCCTCAAATAATGTTTCATTCATGTTTTTTTCTTTATAACTAGAAGATCCAATGGTTACCTTTCATTATGTAGCATGCCTGTATCTATTTGAAGGGTATCATCTTTTAATTTCTCTTTTCTTTTCTTTTAAAGGATATTTCAGTACTTCAGTATTTTCTCTGGTAACTTCTCTTCAGCTTGTGTAAGTTTTCTCATGTGCACTCAAACCTTTCTTGAAGTACAGTGACCCACACTGACACAAAGCTTTACTTTTTTTTAATGTGGCATATACAAGAAGATAAACCCAATACACTTCGCAGGTGAAACCTGCAATTCTCAGAAACTTGGAATAGCACAAAGGCAGAAGAACTGGAGTTTTGTTGGTTATCACAGAGTGAATCATAGAACCATAGACTCAGAATCACAGAACCACAGAATGGTTTGGGATGGAAGCGACCTTTAAAGACCTTCTAGTCCAATCCTCCTGCAGTGAGCAGGGACATCTTAACTAGATCAGATTGCTCAGAATCCCGTCTAACCTGGCCTTGAATGTTTGCAGGATGGGGTTTCTAACACCTCTCTGGGCAACCTGTTCCAGTGTTTCACCACCCTCATTGAAAAATTTTCTTCCTTACATCTGGTCTAATTCTACCCTCTTTCAGTCTAAAACCATTACCCCTTGTCCTATTGCTTCTGTGTTTGCATTGTACTGTGATGCTGTTTCTCTGAGAATGAAAGCACATTTCTGTCTCTTGTGCCAAAGTATTGCAGGGACATAATCCAAAACAGAGCTGATTTCACTGGAGGTTATACTTCTGTTGTATTTTATCTACTTATAGTGAAACAAAATGGTTCCTGCATATTGCAAAGTACCAAAAACATTGTAAAGTCATTCCCTACTTATGTGCGTGACTGTTACAAGCTGTCTGTTACATAAGGCACGAACACCGAAAAGTCAGTGCTTAGACATCAACGTAATAGATGGGTAAGAAATACTTCGTATGAAGAGAAAGATTTTGTACATCAGTGAAGAACAATGAGCTAATGAGTCATGGATGTCCTGCATGAAATGCCTTAAGCCTATTATAAGACTTATCCCATTCTAACCCCCAATTATCTCACTAGGTCTAACTGTGGGAAAGGTGGAGATGTTTGCATACTCAGAAGAATTTTCCATCTGTGTCATGCATGAGTGGGTTTGCTGGGAGAAGGAAAAAGTCATCTGATTTGTAGCTGCAGCATTTAGGGATGCAATTAATTTTCTCAGTGAACTGCTCATTTCTCCTGCAGCAGAAAGCATCAGCAGCCCTGTATAATGCTGTGCACATCTCATGAAGGACCAAGATACTCCACTGATCTTTTCATTTGGGGATCTTCACAATCTTGGAAGTCCTTCAAATTTAACAGGTAAAAATCTCATCCCTGCCTCTTCCTTTTTGTCCGGCTCTGGAAGCAAAAAGAAATCTAGGTTGTCTCTACATACTGCTGAGGTACATGGCTTTCTGCTCCTTCTTATTGCCTGTAGACTTGTCCTGCTTTGCTCTAGAGGCTGTTGCAAAATCTGGGAGATAAAAATGGTCAGCAGAGGCCTCCAGTCTCACCCTTAGTCTTCAAGGAGACAGAGAATCTGGGTTTCACTGGCAATTTTTATCATGCTCTGCTATGTCTCTGGTTTAATCTGCTCTTTCCTACAAATTTCAGTCCATGCATTGAGACTGTCATTGGAAAGTACCTCTCCTTAACCACCATAATCACCCCAACATCATCCTGCAAGGCCTGTCAGCCTGCAGCCTTGTAGGTTCACTGGTACCCCTGTTCTGGCTCCCCTCAGCGCACAGCGGTCAGCTGGAAAAAACAGCTGATCAGAAGGTGACAGCAGCAAGTGATGGAGCAGCTGGTGGCATCCTCCAGCCCTTAACCAGGTCACTCCCAAGACCCAGATCATGATCCAACCATGGGGAACGGTCCAAAACTGAACAGTGAGCAAGCTTGGGGGATGGTAGAAATAATGAGAAGCTTTCTGCATTGCAGGGGAGAAATAGTTTGACTTCTGAAGCTCCTCATCAAAGGAACCTGAAGCACTCTGAGTGTTTAATATCTGAACAAATCCATATTACCTTCTTAAGTGTTAAGTACAGCAGAAAAACAAATACTTTTCTCACCAGTTTTACCATGTTGGCAGTTACTAAATGTATTAGTATCTTTTAGCAATTAAAGTGAATTCTATACTTCCAGGTATTTTTTATTTTGATCCTACTGTTGTTTTCTTTCAATGGAGATATCTTTTGTTGTATATCTTCCCTGAAAATGCAGGGTTTGATAAAACATTACTAAGCATATAAATGTGCAAATAATACAATAAAACTCTCTAATAAATTGGAATTAAGCTCTTGCCAGGTGTGAATGTTCTTCTTACCTGTAGCTCTTACCACACTTGACAAGTATATTTGTGTGGACAAGCTGAAGATCACAGAATAGAATCCTATGCTTATAATACAGAGTCTGCAGATGCAAAAAACTATTGGATTCCCAAATTAAATGTTTTTCACATTTCAAAAATATAGTGCTATTTTAACAGAAACGCAATTTTGAATTTCAGAACCTTCTAACATTTATATTTCTTACAGTAAAAATCTGGTCCTTCTAGGTGTGTTTTTTGGTTTGTGGTTTTTTTTTTTTCAGAATGACTTCTCTCGACCAGGAAGAAAATGAAGCACATGGCTGAATTATTTACAGACAAATTCCACTTTACTGTCAAAGGTGAACAGAGAAACTCTATGACGGATAGTGTGGGATACCTGTGGACACCTGCATGCAGTTAAGCAACAGAAATACAAGGAGGCCTTCTTGTTTATTCAAGAAATTCACTGCCTGTTTTATTCAGCAACAGGTGAAGAATGCAGTGTAATTGTCACTTGTTTACCTCGGTGGACTCAAACTGATGAAATAAAATCGACTGAAGAGACTGCTTACATGCTAATTGGTCTGCATCAGCTTTCAACTATCATGCTAATGCATTTATACAAAAAGAAGGCAGAGAGGGAGGATGGTTTTTCCCCACAGTTGCTGCTTTCCCTACACTTTCAATTAATTTCCAGGGAAGACGTCTGGTTCCGGTTCTGTTTTACATTTCTTGGGACCTTGTGGAAGTGTGACAAGTGTCTCTTCTCTCTACAGCAAGGGAACAGAAATGCTCCTGCACAAGGCACTTCCATTGCACCCTTCCGGGTTTCTAAGCAGTTCTGACATGAGCTGGAGCCTTTTAAAACACATCCACCCACTGGGGAAAGTGTGGCTTAACCGGTGACTAAGGAAAACTGAAGTCCCAAAACTAAAGCCGTCGTCCTCTCCTGGAGATGTGCTGATGCAAAGCAGTGGTTTCCTTTTGTCAGATCCGCACAGCACTTCCACGCACATGGCTCCGATCACTCTGCTGCTCACTCACCTTGAACTTTGTGTCCCTTTTTCCTCTCCCTTACCCTGGCATATTCTTCCCACCTTCATGGATAAAAGCATCTATGCCTTATTCTAGAGATTTCATTTCTCATATCACCCAGAATGTTTCCATCCTCTTCCCAGCAAACTGATGTCTGAAATTCTCACACCTGGATCACAGATGGGTGTCTGAGGAGTTCCCCATAAGTTCTTCAATCTTCTTCTAAGTTTGTCTATATATTGCTGGAAATTTCTCAGGGCAAGCATCTGTTTTTCCTGAATGTCTGTGAAATGTTGGTCACTTTATAACCTCATAACTGAGCAACAGACAACTATGTCTGTGTATCTCTGTGAAGTTAGCCACACTGAAGATTTTCTTGAGACATCTGGGCTCCGGAAAGCACTGCAGAACAAAATCCTTGCTTTTGAAGCAGAGATAGAGATGGGAGACGAGTGGCAACCACACACACCGAGGAATGGAGAGGAAGCTATAAAGTATACTCATGAGGTTGGGTTTTCTAATTGAATGCCACCTGCATTCCACAGGGAACTTTTAAACTAAGGAAGGAGATACACAGCAATGGGGCAATAAAGCAGAAAATTTAATAACTACATTATCAATAAAAATCCCCCAATAAAACCATCACTAAAGTTTCATCCGCTGGGACCTTTCTAGTCACAGCAAGTTTCATCCTTCAGAGAACATCTGAAGGAATGTGACTCTGGCCTTAAGTACAAGGACACTTGTGCCAGAAGCACTTCCATGCCCAGTTAAATTATTTATTAAAACATTAAAATAAATAGCCCAGCCCATGATATTTAGGTGCTTCAGTGAAGTTTCCTGTACAGTCTGCAGAATGAGATGCACTTCCAGAGAGCAGTCACTCATGCTATAGGCTCTGAGGAGCCAAGGGATGCTTTGCTTCTGGTGGAGATACTTCAGCAAAAGTGGACTAATTTGGGCCTATGTGGCCAATCAAAATAAATTACTATAATTAAAAATGCAGATATCACTGAAGACATTTAGTCACATTTACATGTCCATATTGTAAATATCCAGCATATTTACATCAATGCCATTTTTATTATACAGAGCCTTGTATTCATATTCTAATTCCAATAAATTAGTGGCCCTCTAGATTAAATTGTTTCCCAAGCAGCATAAACTGAAATGGTGTCCATTCTCCTGAATAAGAATCTTAGCTTGTGTTATTAGAGCTTTTCTAGGGCTTTACAAAAACTTTGATGAACTTCTAATGCATTTCTGCAAGATCTTGGCTGAAAAAATCTACACTGAGTAATTAATTTACATAGATTTTCAGGATACTTCTGTGTTGAGCACAACACCGCCAGTTTAGCTCAGTGGGTTGAGCGTTGGTGTTTGAAACACCGAAGGTCGCGGGTTCGATTCCCGTTCTGTTCTCACGTGTTGCCTGACCTAGTCGAGAGGTGGCGTCCCTGCCCACAACAGGGAGGTTGGACTAAAATGATCTCTAAGATCCCTTCCAGCCCAGGCCATTCTATGATTCTGTGAACACCACACCGAAGTGTGAAACAGAAATATTTACCTGATACCTTAAGTATTTCCAGGCTGAGCTAAAGACCCAGCCTTCACAACCACAGTCTGTAAGAGTTAAATGTTGTCTGTGAGTTAAACACAAAGCAGGATATAATAGATGCTGAGTAATAGTTTACACTTGCACAGCTCCAAAAGCAGTACGAGAAACTAAGGTATCTTCTCTCAGCTCTTTACTGACATCTGCCTATTCTACGAGTTTGGGGGTTTTTAACTGTAACTGGAAAGAAAAAAGATTTTAAAATTCTCTGCACTTCATATCTAGTTGTCCTGGTTTGAACTAAAGCAGAACCAATTCTGTTGACTGATTTTACTTTTCAGATCAGTCTCTTCTAAGAGACTGCACTTTCTGAAGTTAATACCATCTCTTTGCAGACAGCATCTGCTACATGAGGTGATAACACCTGAAGCTTACAGTTACTACCAGCAACTGGTATAAAGAAAGGCTCTTGCTTGTACTTGCTCCTATAGTCACCAAAATCACCGTTAAATCTTGTGTCTCACGTTGTGGGTGCTGGGAAGCAAAAGAGTTGCAAGGAGGTAAAAGATTGCGCTTCTTGAGGAACAGACAGGACAGGTGACCCAAAGTGGCCAATAACACTATTCCATTCCATATGCACCATATTCAGTATCAATCAGAGGGATCACAAGGGTTAAGCCCTTGCCTTCAATGGCTGGCAGCTGAGGAGGTCTCCATCCATTCTTCTGTCTTTGATTCTAATCCATGAGTTCCTAAATCTAATTCCTTAACCGAGCCTCTGAATCCTGTCCCCATCTGCTGCTGAGTCCAGTCTGGTACTTCTCCAGTGCTTGCCTGCCCTGCTGTGTCCCTGGTGATTGCCATCAGAGGCTTGATTTCAAGACTGGTTTCGTATATATTTGTGTATATTTCATTATTTACATTATTTTCTTATTAGTACTATTATTGTTTTATTAAAGCTGTTTTAGTTTTCTTTTCCAAGCCATAAGTCTCTCTGCCTTGTTCCCTTTCCTTTTCGGAGGGGAGAGAGGTTATTAGAGAGCATCTGTCGTTCCTTCAGTGGTTGGCCCAGCCTTAACCCTTAACACTGGTCACTGGTTTATTTAATAAAAAATTATAGAGTGGGGTAGAAAAGTTAGATTAGTGACTAGATCAGTAAGTATCATGGTGCTTTGTTGCCTCCAGCTCTGTCCCTCTTGATATCCTCAAGAAACCTCATTTAAAATTATCATTGCAGCAGCACTTCTTTCTGGAACGTAAACTACCAAGTTGCTTTCAATCACAAGCGTATATATTCATTCCAGCATCACTGTCGCTCATATTTCACAGAGTTTTATCACCTTTTCTCTGACCAGGCTGGCAAGCCAATAAAGCTACAGCTGCCTGTCTTGGACATCTTATCAACTAAAGCGTGGACAACGAAACTCATGGTTACCATGATGAATGAATCCTTGTTACCATTTGTATAATTTAGAAAGTACAGCTGACCTTTGTTCTGTCCCTACCCATCACGTGTAATTGCTTAGTGACTAAAATCAAAAACTAAACCTTACATTTATGTGCACGTACATCTATTACTCCTCTACAGTCAAGAGGCCCCAGCTTTTGTCCAGTTTATTGTACTAAGAACATTTGTTGCCGTTGTTAGAAGGTACAGTGAGCCCTTAACAAATGATATTTGGTTAATAATGACATCTAAAAACATTTTCATCCTATATTAAAGCCACCATCCAGGCATCCAGAAAAGTACCCCATTTTTTTTTAGCCGCTCCTGAAAACATTGAAGTCCAAATGAATGCACAAACAAATAAGAATCATTTGGATAAGTAAGAGAGAAAAGTCTGGATCTCAAATTCAGGCTTAATACAGCTGAAGAAAGCCCCCAAAAGATAGAGCAGCTCACAGAAAACCTGCTGCCAGCCATCTCCTTCCTGCTTCCCACCTCACCCCCAAAATCTGTCACGGGCAAGAACAACATGTGAACTCTTTAAAGCTAGAGAATCAGGAAAGAATCTGCACCCTAAGGAAAGTTTGTTATTGTGGCTTGCACGCAGCTGGAAAATCCCATCCCTCTAGTAGCTAAACCAATTTAATTAGCCCTAACTTGAGCTGCTCTGTTATTACACTGGTCCTTGATGAAACTGCTCCACAGCATTTTCCCCTCGTTGTTTACTTTAGTTCATTACTGCTAGGAGGAGTATTTTTAAAGCATTGAGGTCAGCTGCCTGTGCCTCTTCTCCAGCCTTTGAGGAATGCTGAGTAAGTTATTCTTATCTGTTAAACTCATATTATTGCCTCCGGGTTACAGCAGTTACTGTGTAAACTAACAGATCCCACTCAGGCTCCTGTTTTACACATGATCTAATAATGAAGGAGCAAAACAAATCTGCCTAAATACAATTTTCATTAAAAATCTGTCTACCATCAGAATATCATCCCTGAGAAGAATGGTGGATCTAGGGAAGAACCATAAGGCTTTTCATTTCCAGGTCACCGGCATTGTTTATACTGTCACCTAACTGCTCCCTGGTAACGTCAGACCAACGCTCCCTGCAGCAAGTGCCCAGACAAAAATCACTACAATCACTACAAATCTGCTAATGACAGCCCCAGCATAGAGATTAAAGAATTAGCATCTCACCCAAAAATACACAGCCCACCATGTCAGAGTTCAAATTAATTAGGAAGGAATTGAGATGTGAATAAAATTTTTCTGTAGATATAGAGGGGATTTTACTTTCCAGATACTGTTGATTTAACTCCTTTTACCTAGCTCCTGGCTACTTTTATACGCACAAACTCAGAAATGTTTCTTGATGTCAGTTTGTACTGTAGTTTAGCAATATACATAATGAATCTCCAAGCCTGCTTTGAGATTCCCCATCCTTTTTTTTCTTGTCAAAACTGTAATACTGAATAAGAACCAGTTTCATATATTTTGAGAAAAACATAATTTATCAGAAGCAATGACATCTAATGTTATGTTTGCTTATGACTGAAGAGAAAATAACAGGTGACATCCATTCAAATTTGCTATTTTGCTATAAGATACTTGAGCTCTGAGTTTCACAAAATGTTTTCGTAAGTTGAGCCACTCCCAGCGCAGCCATATGGACGCAGAACAACTCCGTAGGCCCTTTCCGTGGCTTTATTACAGCTTTTGTAAAGCCAGGAGCCTACACAGAGACTGAACATGAATTCGAAGTACAGTTTTTACCAAGCTATTTGCCTTGGGTATATGAAAGATGCATATGTCCCATTTTAGAGGCCAGAAAAACACGCTCGAGGATTGCATTTTCAATTGTTTCTCTTAAAATCTCATTTAAATGATAACCAATACCAAATAACCAGGAACAAAAATATAGGCAGAAGGCAACAATCTCTTCCCTTCCCTGAGGGCACAGGAACTGTGATGCACTGTGTTATGCTGCTTCATCTCTGAACATATTCTTTGCACCAATAATTATAGTACCATGGAATCATTTATGTTGGAAAAGACCTTTAAGATCATCAAGTCCAACCACTAACATCGCAATATCAGGTCCACAATAAACCACGTTCCTAAGTTACACCACTACATGTATTTTAAATACCTCCAGGGACTGTGACTTAACCACTTCCCTGGTCAGTCCATTCCAAGGCCTGACAACCCTTTCAGTGAAGAAATTTTTTCTCAGTATCCAATCTCAACCCCCCCTGATGCAACCTGAGGCCATTTCCTCTTGTTCTATCACTTGTTGCTTGGCAGAAGAGACCTGACCCCCACCTTACTACAACCTCCTTTCAGGGAGTTGTAGAGAGCAATAAGGTCTCCTCTCAGCCTCCTCTTCTCCAGGCTAAACAACCCCAGTTCCCTCAGCTGCTCCTCATAGGACTTGTACTCCAGACCCTTCACAAGCTTCATTGCTCTTTTCCAGACACACACCAGCACCTTGCCATGAGAGACTCAAAACTGAACATGGGATTTGAGGTGCAGCCTCTCTGGTGCCAAGTACAGTGGGATGATCACTTCCTTGGTCCTACTGGCCACCATTGACCTTATTGGCCACCTGGGCACACTGCTGGCTCTTGTTCAGCCAGCTGTCGACAATCCCAGGTTCCTCTCAGTCGGGCAGCCTTCCAGCCACATTTCCCCAAGCCTTTAGCACTGCCTGGGGTTGTTGTGACCCAAGTGCAGGATTTGGCACTTGGCCTTGTTGAACCTCATACAACTGCCCTCAAGCCATCTATCCAGCCTGTCCAGGTCCCTCTGTAGACCCTTCCTACCCTCAAGCAGATCGACAGTCTTGTCCAGCTTAGTGTTATCAATAATCAGTGTGGATTCCTCCCTGAAAACCTTTACATGTACCTTGGCAAATCCTCCTCTTTCTGGATCTGTGTCTCAAACTCCTCTTTGCTGAATGAAGTATCACAGAAAGAGTAGAGGAGAGTCCCCTTCCTGATGGGGTTGATACTTTCTACTCTCCTGTGCTTCCCAGTGGTGCAGGGCAGAAATGGTCACATTAGTAACACAAAATCTCCCATTCTTAGAGACACTCCACTACCTTTAATCTTCTCTAAGTGATCACCCCAACACCTTTCAAAGCATTGCTCATGCTGGTTTTGTGTTGACTGACAGACAAATGGGAGCCAGCCAGGCACACAGCTGGAAAGCCATAGTCACATGATGCTTGTTGTCCCAGCAAATCTCACAGGAATTTTATGAACCAACAGGAAGAGTTTATTGTAGTTTAGTACTTGAGACCATGTGGGTGAGATGCTTCTGAAAGAGTCTGAGAGCAAATTTAGCATCTCCTAGAGAAAAATGGTCAGAGTCAGTCAAATTACACTGCATCTAATGGTATTCTTAACAAAGCTATAACAGGACAGTGAACAGTCTACTTTGTTCAGCTTAGTTGTCTGTAACGTACTTTGGTATTTTGAGAGGAAATTCAATGCAGTGGCCCTAAAATTGTGTGTGTGATCTGATTTAGCAGAGCACATAAATCACTTTTGGCATTTTAAGTTCACAGCACAGTAACACTGGAGAAAATGGGCTTTTTGTTTTTAAAAGTAGAGATTAAAGATGAGCCGAGCAATTAATAAAGGTTATATGTCCAGATGGCCTGAGTATCAGTGTCAAGCATTCAATATATAGCCAACCATGGTAATTTATTTAAGGGGAAGCTGGCATTACCTAAACTTGGGCCTTGGATACATCTTAACTACATGCTTAAGTCTTTCAAAGTATCCAGACACTGACATTTCTGTCTTTCCCATACAAGAATGGACAGACTTCTTTCTCTTTTATATTTACTGAAATGGTATGGGAAATACTCACAGCATGAGTTTTTCAATAGACAATTTGCAAGAATAGGAGAAGGGAACATCACATGGATTGTCACTCTTTCTCCCCATAACCTGGGCAAAGGAGGTAGTCAGGAGGCAAATATTTCAAACATTACCAGCTCGCAGATAGAGCCTGGAAAGTAGAATTAAGGCTTGAAACAGCCCTGACCCATAAGTCTTTGAATGCATCCAGTATTCAAGAACTCTACTTTCCAGGATATTTACATTCTTCATCTGCCTAGGCTCCATCTTTTTATTGAACTGCTAGTTAAAATTTTCTTATTATTGATGAATGTCAGCAGGTATTAGTAGACACGACAACACAAGACCATCACGTTGATTTGTGACAACTTTTCTCAATATAGAGTATAAATGTTACAAAGCTGAGATGAATGTTGTTTTTTTCTGCAGAGCAAGAAAAGAGGAGTAAGAATTATTAAGACCCTTTATTTCAAAAGGTCTGCAATGGAAACTGAAACTGTTCAGTGCCATATTTCAGAAACCTCAATGGACCGTATTCTTCTAAGTTCCGTCATGAAATATAATTGTTCACAAACATTATTACTTTGCTGCATTTGGTGTTTTCTAAAATAACTATTTCTGCTGTTGTGCCCAGTCTAGTGGTCTTTCACTGGCTGAGACCTGCAACTTGTTGGTTTGGGAACTGAAATTATTATGATGATGCTTCTTTGTTGTTAGGGCATATAGTCAATACTGAAGCTCAAAAAGTGCTAGTGATAACCCATGTTCTGACAGCTTGTCAATAATCCTGGTGTTATGATCAAAAGGGTTGTAGTAGCACTTATAACCTGTGTCAGGCAAACAGACCTTACTGAGAGTAGGGTGAGAAAAAAAACAGTTAAGTTTTATTGGTAGGAAGTAACTGGAAGGCAATAGATTGTTTGACAAAACCATACTAAAAAGGGTAAAATTAAGAGATCTCTGAAGTGTAGAGTCGAAAGGTTGTTAATGGGAGAAATAATAGTCATTAGGTAATGTGCTTTTCTACCTCATCACTTGCAATGTGAAAATAAAAACTTCAGAAATGTATTAAATATTTCATCTTAACTGGTTTAGTCTGTCTTTCACCACCACTATCACATTCCACAAGTCTTTAAGAAATACACACAACAGAGCTTTATTAAAAAATGATCCATGGTTTGTACTTGTATATTAATATTTAAGCCAATTTCAGACATCAGCCCAAGTGGACAGGACATCGGCAGTCAGATATATCTCACAGAAACCAGGGCATTCATGGAAGCAAGTTATAGGAGCAAGTGAGACTCTTTTATATTCACTTTATTTTTTATTATATTTGCATCTGCATCTGCCTCATAAGTCCTTGTGTACCTCTGGGTGGGAAAATTTCTTTGATTTTCACAAAGGATGGAGCCAGTTTGGAGCCAGGGCTGTTCCATGGTGGGCACCAGGGATAGGATTTGGGTTTAGGCAACTCGAGGCACCAGCACATATAACTCAGCTGCTCACAAGTGCTTATTTGTTTCCATTGCCTTCATCGAGAACAGCCTTTTGAATTACGCTCCTGTGGTCTTTTAAATCACAGCTTAATTAAGATGTCTAAGTAGCCTGAGTAGACAGTACAAATAATACATTATGCCCCACTATAATTCCTCAGAATATTACAGCAATTTAATTACAGTTCACCCCACCCTTGTTAAACTTGGCTAAAAATAATCTTGCTTTCATTAATAAGGGATTCTACACGGAGTTTTTTGTGTCTGGCTGAGGGGGCTTTGTGGTGAATAGCGTGTGATACTTAAGGTCTCATTCTATTCCAGTAAAGAGCTTGAAAGGCATAGTAATTAGTCAACAGAAATCACACTACGGGAAATTAAATAACACACAAACAGAACAGATATCTCATGACAGCACTACTAAGGAACTGTTTCTCACATGATAGAAATGGTATACAAAAGGAAAATGTGGGCCCAGGCTGGATCAGGCAAGGTGATTTCAGTGGAGACAAGGAAGCACGATGTCAAAGACAACCTAATTTGGAATACTGAGTAACATTTGGATCAAACTGATTTGGTGAAAAAAAAACATTAATATTGGGAAAGGCGCAGTGAAATGCTGCTTGGGAGATCAGAATCTGTCTTGCACAAGTAGGCTCAAAGGCAATTATTTGCTAATCTTAAGAAGAAAACCATCTGAGTGTAGCATGATTTTTCTCTGTAAATATTCCAGGAACAAACAGAAAAGGGGAAGAAGAAGGATTTAAGCTATAAAACAAAGATCATTGAAGATGATGTCTGATACTCCACACTGTGTCCTCTAGCTGAAAAAAAGTAATCAGCCCAAATTCTTCTGAGAGCAGGGTTGCCTAACCATGCTGCATTTAGGAGAAAGCCAGGCAGGCAAATTGCCAGGGCCACTTCAGCATTCCTGGGCAGGGAACCAAACTGCATGCAAACAGCACACCCAACAGATTCCTCTTTGCAAGCTTTAATTTTTGTCAGCAGACTTATTATTTTTTAAAATGACACATTAATTTAGTATTTTATTGGTTTAGAGGACCATTGGAGATTTTGTCAGCGATTTACCATGGTAGAGGTGGAAGAGGAAATTCATCCATCAGTTACAAACTTCTTTTTTAAGACGATAGGTTGAAATCAGTAAAGTCAATTTACATTGAAAATTTACAGGAGTCTGTTAAAGGAGACTTCGTTAAAGCTTACTAAACCCAAAACCTGCTATTATCCTCAGCTCCCTGCAATACATAGATTAGCTCTCTTTGGCCTTGGAATACTCAACTGTGCACAGAAACCTGCTGCTTATACAGAACTAAAATTATACGATCTATTAGATCGTCCTGCATAATTATACTTCAGATGATTGTACTGAAAGAGAAATCACAGAGAGGCAGCTAGCTGTATGTTCAGAATAGAATTTTTATATGCAATTATAATGATGTGTTGTCATGCACTACAAAACATACAGTAATCACGTAAAACATAGGGGTAGACAAAGCGTATAAAAACATTTTATAAAGTTGTACAAGTGAAAGAAAAAAATGTACAGACTTATGGCACAGGTATGTCCTATTCATTATTTGTTATACTAAAGTGTCCCCAAGCCTATCAGTAGTAATATTTGTGGATCCCGAAAGTTCCATGAAGCTGAGCATAAACCACTATTCACTCAAATACCTGAGCTGCAAATTCTATACGAGTTATATATTGACATTCCTTAAAAAAAAATGTTATTTTTTTCCAAAGGAAATTCTAAGGAAATTGAAGAAAAAGAAAAACTTTCCTTAATCTGGTGGCCATTCACAGACCATTCAAGAACTCCACTCTGGCCGATTGCCACAAGAAAAACTGGTCTGTTTGCTGCACAAACCATTTCTTTCCATTTGTGTCTCCAGAGACAAAGGGCTGCGTTAGCGCAAGGCTGCCACCACCCTCTCGCCTGCACAACAGTGGGAGCTGCAAGTTCCCTTCTGCTTCGCCTCTACCTCTGCTCAACAACCATGGTGCAGAAGGACCAAATCTGTGCATACCACACTGCACTGCAACAGAACATCACCTAATTTAACACATGTAGGTCCTAGAGATAGCTCATGTTATGCAGCTTCCTTGATTTCTTTGTGTGAGCCAGAACACAGATGAATTGAATTAGGTACCCTGCATTAGCCTGACTGTTACAGCTGATATGTCATTTTATGTGACTGAGGGGTAAAGCAAAGCAAAGCCTTGATAATCTCAGCCACGTTGTTGGCAGATTTAGATGCTGCATGATGCTGGGCCTGCCCTATGACAGCAGGGACATTGGCAGGTGTTGTCCTGCTGGTGGCATTGTGGATATGCAGGTGGCTAACAAATTAATATACAGTATTACACCTGATCTCCTGAAGGAAGAATCAACATAATTTTCTCTTGATGGAAACTCCATCAAATGGAATATCTCATTGAATGGCTCATAACCCTGACCACAGCAGCAGAAAGAAAGTTAAAGGGTTTCCTTGTTGGGCTCACCACAGGCGAGCTGATGGGCTTCTGAGCCCTTACCAGCTCCTGTGTCTACACCAGTTCTGAGTTACCTGGAATTCTCTCTCTTCTCACGTACCTCCTGCGACCAGCATGCTGAAATTTTTCAGGACAGTGAATTTACTGGTGTGTTTTCTGTCCATGATGTCTATTTGAGTCTCTCAGATTTGCATCCACAGATCGTATATTCTTTTTTTGAATTTTGTGTACTTTTGAAAAACTTCATCGCAAACTTCGCATGTTATAAACTGATCTCCGAAAGCCACAGAAGTATATTCAGAAACAGGAACAGATTTCATGAGCCTTGGACAGACACTTTGCATATGAGTCTTTAAAAGGAAAACAACACTGAAAGTAATCTAAGTATGTCTCTGAATGTTCTGGGACAGGAATGTGTTGGAAACAATGTTCCATAAAGGAAACCATTTATGCGAAAGCACAGTCTTTGATCCTGCTTATGCGGGAGCGTTGTGGAAAATGGAAATGCAGGAGACTTTGTAACCGAACAAATATTTGAGATTGATGGCACATTTCATATGAAGAGGGAATCAATAATTTAATCATTCTACCATTCCTGGCTGAATTTCCTCTCTACCTGTAATAACATTAATGCTGATCCACAGTATGCAAGAGACAACAGAACAGACATTGTCAGTAGAAAGATTATGCAATCAAGTCCCAGGAGTTATGCTTGTCTGAATTTTGGTTCTTTAACCTGGCAATAGTACACAGGATCAAAACCAGATCAGCCTTATTCCTGAGACTTCAGGATACAAATTTCCTACATTTGCTGGAGCAAATGCAATTTCATCGTCTGTATCCAGTGCTGAGACTTTCAGTGTCATTACAGCTGCAGAGAGAAAAGTTTTAGATCTTTAGGACTACAGGACTACAGCAGATGTAAAACCAGAAACTGTAATAAATTCCTCCCCTATGAATTGTTTGTGAACACGAAAAACTGCTTCAAAAATGAGCCTTATAAAGATTTTGCTAACTCTCATTTGCCTAGTCTTCTCATATCTCACAAAATTACTCACAGAATTCCCCCACATAGTGTCCTATCCCAGGGAACAAATATCACATCCTACAATTTAAAATGTGATCTCACAAGTATAAAAAAAATCAAATTTCATTTAAAAAGTAATAGTCACAATTTTTTATCTAGCTCTTCCATCTATATCCAGTGTCCCTGTAATCACTGGGCTGCTAATCACAGTGACACCTTTTCTTTTTTCTCTTACTGAAATTTAAGTTTTTCATATAACCTGGAAGCATGGAATTAGAAGAGCTGAAACAATTCACCTGTGCTGAATACCTTATTGTTGTAGTATAGAGTACTGGTTATGAGACAGGGAATTACACCTTATATGAAAGAAAGCAGAGGAGTTTGAACTTGGCTTTCTTCAGCCTTTAGAAACACGAGGATCCAGACTGAAAGGAGAGGTCCCAAATTCTGCCTTATCCTGGTTTATGGACATAATTTTTTTTTCAAGTTTCCAAGCACTTTTGTTAAATGCTTGAAAATGGAGCCCTTTACTTGAGATTGAATTAAGCTTTATTCATCCCAAAATAGGTATGTTCATCCTCCAGAATATAACTGGAAAAAAAATTTCAAGTGGCTCAAATTGATTTGAATTTTATAGTTTGGCTCAATGCAGTAAACCAAGATAATCTCATTTTACTGCATTCTTCTTGATATCTCATTGCTTATAGGGAGTAAAAGAACATTTGAAGTGGCTGAAGGTTACAACTGATGACAGAGAGAAAAGACAGCAAGAGGAAGCCAGGGCACCAAAGGACAAAGTGGCTCACACAGTTGAATTGGAAAGAGGGCTGGAGAAAGAACCCAGTTTTCTTGATTCTTACTCTACCATATTTCTCAATAGAAAATATTAAAAAAAAAAACTTCCTTTACTGGAGGAATAGACAACCCCGAAGCAGTGAGTGGATCAGAATCAAAAAATATCAGAACCATTCTTTAGAGGACAAGAGTTGCTTAGGTCCTCTGCTGTTTAGGTCTATATTTATAAAATACCTATAAATTGTGTATCTATAAAATATAATAAATGAGAATTATTTTTTTTTTACATTTTTTAAATGCAAATTAAATTGCAATTTAAATTCTAATTGTATTTTTTATATTTTAAAAATGTATAAAATATATTAATTGTACACACTTATAAATGCATTTTTTTCTTTCTTGCAGTCATCGTAATCTTTTGGAGAAATATGGATTTCCAACAAAAGACTTCCATTGTAACTTAAGTCTGTTAAAGTCTCCAGAATTGATGTCTGTGACAGCTACAGTTTCTTTTATTTTTGACTATTAAGTGTTGGAAATAAGATTTTACATTAATTCTTTTTTTTTTTTTTTCTTTTCCTAAATGGGGGCTGGCTAGTCCCTTCATGTGATGCACAGTTAGAGAAACTGGTAAAGTATTAAGAAACTGTGGAACCAGTAATCAATAATGATTTCGAGTAATTTTATCTTTTTTCCTATAGTGTTAGAATCACCAAGCAACAGAGATTCAAGTGCGCTCATCAGCCATCTCAAACATCACTTAATTTACATGGAAATCTGTCTGTTTACACAGATATATTGGGAGAGGAGTGATTAATGCTAGTAAGCTAGGCAGGTAATTTAATTAGCTGGTAAGAATCCTGTCATGAAATGTCTCATTAATTTGTCGTGAGGAGTTATCACCGAAGTCTATCTAGTAACCCTACAAAATAGTATATTCAAACGTGACACGCACGCAGAACCCGAGACAGTTACAGCTAGAAAACTGCTTTCCGCAACTTGATTGCAGTCAGAAAATGCTCTTATCTAGTCCTTGACAGTCCAGTGTATTTAGTATCTTTTAGATGTCAGCAATTCAGCAGTGAACAAGAGACAAGTAGCTCCTGAGGGATCCCCATCAAGTAGGTGGAGGAAGGAGCCTTGGATGTGCTGCAGGAAACACACAAAGACCTCCTGCCTCCAAAACCATTCCAGAACAAAAGTTCGTCACAGTGATACCGAAAAGATCCTACCGCAAAGGGCAAGTGTGTTGACAGGTAGAGAGGACTGATATTTTCTCATAGTTTAATATTCCCAAAAGAGGCCAGCAAAGAGCTAGCAGACCCCTTCCTCAGACCTGATCTATTCCCTGCACCAGAATAGGACTACTTCTCTGTGCCTTAGCTTCACAAGACAGACAGGTGTTGAGATGATAGGGTCACCCAGCTGACAGGTCACTCTTACTGTTTTTTTCCCTTCCTTCTAAGTTACTGCAATAGCCAGAAACTATTTCGCTTTTTCATCCTTGGAGGAACAACACTTTGAGTATCAGGAAAAAGTGAGGAAAAAAGCTCTATGGGCTTTTTTAACTGAGCTGAATTTCTTCTGAAAGGAGAATAAACATATTTTGACCTGACAAAAATAGCTTTAATGGATCAGGGGATTTACAGGTTTAGGCTATGTCAAAATTATCAGGCAGATAGCTACTGCGGTGTAAAGCAGTGCTCCCTCCAGCCTATGCGCCAGCTTTCCTCTCTGCAGGAAGAAGCAGGATGGAGCGGAGTGATGTCTGTCTTAGATGCACCAGAAGGCACATGGAGGCATCACAGTTAAGCTGACATTTCCACATTTCCAGGAGAAATTTAGACAGCTTCAGAGGGGTGTCACCAGATACTGCAGCCACCTGTGAGTAGCTAACTGGGTCCTGAGGCTGTTCCTGCTCCCTCCCACAGCAGCACTGGGGACAGCTTGGCTCAGGCACACAGCTGGGTGGCCACTCTCTCTCCTGCCCAGCAGGAACCCACTGCTCCCAGGCTCTGCCGAGAGCCACAGACAAGCTCGGGAGACAGCTAAGCTCCACCTAATCCTATGAAGAGTCTGCTCTGCTGTACCAGGGAACATATACTGCGACAAGAAAAAGCACTTATAGCTGCCTAGCATTAAAATGATCTGATGATGGGTGCCCATTAGTTAAGGAACTAAATCACCAGAAACAGAGCTCCTCAGCCCGAGGTGTTTCAATTATGTGTATCGTTACATATGGCCTATGTCTCCTGTAGCTGGTAGGTGTTCCCCCACTAGGTTACCCTTTAGACACAAAGTTCAGAATTAACCCAGCCAGGAAAACTTCTATTAACTGCAGAAACAGGCTCCACATGTCCAACAGACATCATCAGGACACTGGGTCTGGAAACAAAAATCCACTTTATATAAGACCAGGTAGAAACGTTTTTGGATGATTTAGGAAATGCTTCGCTCCACCCCGACCTGGACTTTTGACCAGAAAGAGATACCCTCTAGTCATAAACACTCCAGTGATTCAAAGAATCAGGAATTCAAACTCAATAGCCAATGATACAACGGGACTGTTAAGCAAGTATTCTTTATTGTAGCGCAGGGAGACACACGGGGATATTTCCACAGCATTTGCTCACCCTGGCTTTGTCTTTCTTCTGGTTATATGCATTCACTACATACATATTTATTACATTTCCACAAAATAATTATTATATCTCTTCCTATTCTAAGAACTATTTACATACTCATTTCACTTTTCATTCTACCGCCTTTATCGCTGTCTACTGTTAGTTCTTCTTATTTTGGCCTGTCTTGGTGTTTGCCGGATGCCTCTGGTGGTCGTTTACTTTGCCACTTCCTCTTTGTTCTTTCAGTGACCTTCTCCATTTCTTGGCAGATTCTACGGTGAGAACTGGCCGCAGTTAGCTGCTGGCGATAAGGTTCTGCCTTGAAGCAAATATTCTGTTCCCCCCTTCAGTTACAAGTTATCTTTTCTATAAAGCAACTATTGAGCTCATCTAATTCTGTTCTCATGGCCGTATTCCCACACTGTTAATGTCTTCCATTCTTTATTTCACCAGAGAACATGCAAACTCTTTTGACTTGCATCTCTGCTAACATCACACACAGCCGGGGAGGCAGCCTGGACTGCTCAGACTCACAGCAATAGGAGTAGTGAACATCAAATATTACTCTCTCTTATGTGCCCCCATTTGAGTTAAACAGAACCAATTCTGTTGACTGATTTTACTTTTCAAATCAGTCTCTTCTAAGAGACTGCACTTTCTGTAGTACCATCTTTTTGCAGACAGCATCTGCTACATTAGATGATAATGCCTGATGTTTATAGTTACTACTAGCAACTGGTACGAAGAAAGGCTCTCGCTTATACTTACTGCTATAGTCACCAAAATCACTGCTAAATCTTGTGTGCCACATGGGAGTGCTGGGAAGTAAAAAAGGTTGCACCTCTGGGGAGGAACAGACAGGACAGATGACCCAAAGTGGCCAATAACACTATTCCATTCCCTATACACCATATTCAGTATCAGTCAGAGGGATCAAAAGGGTTAAGCCCTTGCCTTCGATGGCTGGCATCTGAGGAGGACTCTGTCCATTCGATCACAATTCTGAGTTCCTGAATCCAGCTCCTGTATCTGCCTCTCCTCTGCTGCTGAGCCTGTGACTTCCCCAGTGTCGCCTGCTCTGCAGTATCACTGGTGATTTTCATTGGCAGGCAGGGGAAGTTGGATTCGATACTGAGTTTGTATGTATTTGTGTATATTTTACTTTCATTATGTACTTCTGAGTACTGTTGTTGTTTCATTAAAGCTGTTTTAGTTTTCTTTTCCTATCTGTAATTCTCTCTCCCTTATTCCCTTTCCCTTCTCCTTTGGGAGGGGGGAGACTTTATTAGAGAGGATCTGTCACTCATTTAGTGGCTGGCCCAGCCCTAACCCTTGACACTGTGCAACTGCCATTACAGCACAAGGTGCTGCAGTAGTGAAAGATGATATTCATAGAAAACAGTTGGGAAACCCAGTTCAGACCAGCCTTGCTCCCAAGCGGAAACACAGCACAGATGACTGATCTCATGGCAAAGAGCAGGGATGGTGTGCCAGCACTGATACCCTGAGGGGGCTGAGAACAGTGTAGGTGCTTCTTTCCGAGCAGTATGAAATGGGATGCTCAAAATTACATCAACCACAGACAAACACGCCTCCAGCAATTATGCATTTTATGTCAGAATTCCCCTCTCAAAGGCCTCGGGCTGTTACATATACAGCTAAATAGGATAATTTGTCTGTCTCATCTTTACAGAGGTAAGTGTAACGGAGTTTAGTGCAAAGGCAGGTGTGCCATATTATATAATAACTATTTTATCTGACAGGTTAATACAGCCAAAACTTTCAACTCCACCACACACATATGCAGGAAGGGAGTGACCCTGCTGATGTTAATCTTTGCTAATAGAGCTAAGGTGCAAGTAACTTAAGCTGATTCACAACACCGAGGCTAGATACACCTTAATTACTTCTCCATCTGCTTAGGTGTTGAGAAAAAGTCCTTGGTGCTATGAAAAATCCTTGAGTTGAAGTCATGCTGACAATTTCTCACAACTGCTATGTCGTCTTAAGAAGTCAAGGGCTGCTTCTGCTCTTCAGTAACTATGCATTTGGATAGAACCGTATAGCAGTTCCAAGGGCCTGAGCTATGACCCTTTGTTACACACAGAAGTATTTTTTTCTATATGACCTAGAGTCTTAGTCTAATCTAAGTTCGTGAGACCAAAAATACTCAGAGAAAAAATAAAGCAAGGAGAAGATAATACTTAATGAGCCAAGGAAATGCCTGTGACCTTCTGGAATAATTTATAAAGTCCAACACACAGGTTAAGCTCCCTGGGAGTGTCTAAGTACTGGAAAAATACTGAGTCGTTAGAACTCTCTGCTCTTTTCACTCCTTTCCCTCACAACTGCTTCATCAGCTTTGGATGCCCAGCATTGCCCAGGCTTTTGTCCGCTCTACGCACGTGAATAGCTCTGCTCATAAAATGAGATAAACTCTACATACTACTATCAGAAGTAATTTCTCTTTTTCTCTCCCCTCCCCAGCAATGATAGACAGAAAATAGTTTTGCTGAATAAATTTAATGATGTCAGAATTCAGGTAAATAGAGATGGAATATATTTTAGACACAAGGAGAAAATGTAATCTCCTTTAAAAACCATATTTGGAGAGAGGAACAAATCCAACGAGAAAGCAGGAGGGAGGTTACAATTCAGAGCCAAATAAGCAGGTGTCTATGATCGGGATATGAAATTGTGGCAGCTGCAGCATGGTCCATATGTCAGGACCTAGGGCACATCTGGTGCTCCAAGGCTGGTTTGGGGGAGGTGTCCTTCCCACGCAGAGCATGCAGGCAGGGGCTGCCACCACTGCTCCACCTCATAGAGCGGTAGTCAACTGGGAAAGGACTGAGCAAGGCCAAGCTGATGTTGAAAGGGTCAGGCTCTGGGCAGTGCTGTAGTGCTGTGTTAGGCTCTCTGTGCTCCAACATTGGAGTTTTTGGGACCCTGATGGCTGTTTTGTCATCCCTCTTTTCCATTGCCCCAGCACTAGACCAGTTTGCTCCTGTGGAAGAAAAGGGGAAAACAAGGAAGGAATTATGCCTTATGAATTTTTTTAAACCTCCTAAAATTACTTAGGTTTGATGGCTTGCTGCACATAAGATTGTATTTTTACACACACTGCAGTCCTAAAGTGCTTGTGATAGTTGTAATTTAAACTGCATCAAAACCAGCCATGTACTTAGACCAGAGAATAACCAAAAAGGAGCAGAAAACCACAACAGAAGATTACTTGAGATGGGTATGAGTGCATGGGATAGGCAGATTTCTACACTATCAAGCAGACAGGTACATGCCCATTGATAATACACCCTTAGACTACTTAGTTAAGCAAAATATCTGTGGCATGACTTTTATTCTGGAAAGAAACCTCTAGAACCATCTGTAAACTGGAAACCTGGAGCAGTGCAGACATTCAAGGGCAGAAGAGAAGGGGCTCACACATGGAAGTGAGACAACTCATTTGTAGCACTAACTACAGGGGACACTGCAGCCAGAAGGCCTTTCAAACAGACATCTGTATTTCTCAGGACTACTTCATGACATGCTTCTTCATTGCTCTGCATGCGTCAGGTAACTGCAATAAATGTACCGTGCATTAAGTGATGCCTCCCAATGTTCTGGCTTTCCTCATTAATTTTCACGAAAGGGTCTGAATTTTCCTGTGCTGAATTTTACATATTAGTAAAGTGATGCATTCCCGTAAAAATGAGAAGGGGATCATAGTCTGGTGGCACTTTTACAGCCAGTTTTGCAGTAAACAATGTCCTGAGAGTCAAATGGCTTTAATTTCTATTCATGTATTACACAATGTGAAAGGGTTCCTCAGCAGACACAGAGATCCCAGGAACAGCTATCAGCCCGGCCTCTCCACATCATACCTGCAAGTACATCTGCGCATTTCCATGGCTCCCACCAAGTTTCTGGAACCACACAATGATCACCAGTCCAAAACAGGTCTGGTAATGGTTCCTCTCAGAGAAAATAGGCAAAACCAGTTGGTCTTAGCCACGATGGTTCTGTGGTAGATGCAAAATAAAAAGCACTGAAAAATAATTTCCAGCTGGGATTTTCAAAGGATCCTAAGAGGGTTAGGAGCTTGTATCTCATTTTAATTCGTTAGCGAGTTGGAGCTACTTTGAAAATCCCAGTCTTAATCACTTGAGGCACTGCTGTGAAAACTCTGAGAGCACAGTGCTGTTGAATAAAGTATCCATTTCACCACAGTCGTTTTTCAGGATAGAATTACCCTGCAATGACAGTGACTAATAATCATAAGCTAGTAGTTAAACTTGTATTTACAGAAAACACAAGGACAAAAATGACAGCCAGGGAATTGGTGCTATGAACTGACCCTTCTCACCTCAAACAATGCTAAGGGTGCAGAAGACTTTGCACTCACTCCAAGTTAAATATCTGATTCCAGATTTCTGCTCATCCTGAAAGCTGTAATGAGAACATTGCACATCTAAGAAGTGAGAAAGCTAAGCAACTATCCTTCTTAAGGATTTCTATAGGAAAAAAAGTTAAATTTAAGTCATAGAGAAGCAAAGAAGTGCTGTCTCTGCTGCCTTCCCTGGGAATCTTTCGGGGCTTGTTCTTTACTGGAGGAGAATAATTTTGTAAAAGACCTCAACAAGACATAGAGACACTCTGTATAGTTGGAGCAGTTTCTGTGATTTCTGCAAGATGAGGTAGATCTTCCTTTCACCCTGTCTTAGCAGAGACATCCGTCTAATTTAATCATTCTAATATGGGGCTCCAGCCCCCATAGTCGGGAAGGCAATTTTGCACGTTTCTGCATGATACAAAGTAGCTTCTGGTCATGACTCCCAGCGTGGTTTGTGCTTTTGGTGGAAAGACACCAAAAGCACAGATACTAAATTCTTTCAATTATCCCATTGTTTCAGTGGATAACAGGTAGGAATGCTGTCAGAGTCTTCCTTAGCATTGCAGCAAGCATGTACGGCACATCTAAGCCAGGGAAGTCTGTGTGCCAGGGTTATATATATAAGCTACTCTTCAAGTGACTCTCTGATCACCAGACACCCATGCTTGGGGTAAAGGAAAGCATCTCCTTGGGAGAAGAAAGCAGCTGCCCTGTTGTCGCTGTGCTGGTCAATGCTCTGGGCAGGGGGACGTGAGGAGGACACACAGCTTGGCTGCACATGAAGAAAGAATCAGAGCCAGTACTAATAGATTTGTTCACTGACAGAGAAACTTTTGCAGAACGGAATTCAAACTGTTCCATCAGGGGAAAGTTGTTTTGGGGGAAGCATCACACCGTCATGTGAATTTCTAGTATCCCTCTGCCAATTAGAGATGGTGGCCAAGGCAAGGCCCAGCTCAAAACCTGCTCTGCATGGCTCTGAGACAAGAACAGTGGCTGACAAAACGCTCCTGTTCTTTCACAGGGTGAGGTGCAGTTAGGAATTAGATGTATGTCTCCTGTCATAGAGCCAGGAGTGAGAAAGGCTGGATTTATTTGACCTCTCTGGGGCATTTTATATTCACCTGTACTTCTCTTCCACTATGTGCCATCACCAGCAGGAAGGCCAGCTGTGGAGGTGGCTGGAGGGCTGTGTCAGCTCAGAGGGCAGGCAAGAACCCACCACATTGCTTTTCTTTCCAGCACCCCGTGACCCACAACACTGCTGAGCTCCCCTGTCATATAGCTACAGATTTGCAGCGTAATAATAGTGCTGGCCAAAAACTGTCCTTTCCAGCTCCTCTCTTCCCATTGCAGGCATGGTCCCACATATCAGAGAGGGCACAGCTGCCCATCAATCTTCAGAGTTATGGCAAGGAAGGAGCAAGTGACTCATAGGAAATTGTTTTGGTTTGGCCTGGCCGGATTTTGGCGGTGAGGGGGAGCTGCAGGGTGGCTTCTACAAGAAGCTGCTAGAAGCTCCCCGAGTTTGATAGAGCCAATGCCAGCCGGCTCCAAAGAGGGACCCGCTGCCGGCCAAGGCTGAACCTATCAGTAAGGTGATAGCGGAGGAACACCTCTGTGAAAAAACATATTTAAGAATGGGAAAAAGAACCGCGCCATAACAGGTGGCACAGAGATGGAGGAGTGAGAATCTGTGCAGACACCAAGGTCAGTGAAGAAGGGGGCGGGGAGGGTGAGTTCCAGGCACCGGAGCAGAGAGTCCCCCGGGTCCGTGGTGAAGACCATGGTGAAGCGGGTTGTCCCCCTGCAGCCCATGGGCGAGGTGCAGAAGTCCACCGTGAGGATCACTGCGTAGATGTCCACTGCAGAGGACTCCACGCTGTGTGGGTGGATGCCTGAAAGGGGGCTGTAGCCCATGGGAAGCCCGCATCAGAGCAAGTCGCTGCCGGAACCTGCAGCCCGTGGAAGAGAGAAATGCCCATGCTGGAGCAAGTTGGCCGGTGGGACTTTTGGGATGCTGCGGGTGGCTCACGCTGGAGCAGTTTCCCCCAAAGGACTGTGCCTCAGACTCACGAGGGGTGGGCTGCCCCTCATGAGGTGTCTCACGTTGGGCAGTTTGTGGTGAATTGCTCTTCGTGGGATGACTCACGCCGGAGAAGGGAGCGTGAAGCTTGTCTCCCGTGAGAGGGACCCCACAGTGGCCCTGGGGAAGAGTGAAGAGTCCTTCTCTGGAGTGAAGAAGAGGTGGAACCAACGTCAGATGAACTGACCGCAGCCCCCATTCCCTGTCCCCCTGCGCCGCTCAAGGGGAGGAGGTGGAGAAACTGGGATTGATGTTGAGCCTGGGAAGAAGGGAGGGATGGGGGAAGGTGTTCTGTTTGTTAAGATCTGTTTGCTCTTTCTCACTTCTCACTACTCCTCTCTGATTAGTTCTTTTGATAAATGTACCTAATTTCCCCAAAACTGAGTCTGTTTTGCCCGGGATGGTAAATGAGAGTGATCTCCCTGTCGTTATCTCAAACCTTAAGCCCTTGGAAATATTTTCTCCCCCTGTCTGGCAGTGAAGGGGGAGTGAGAGAGCGGCTGTGTGGGTACCTGGCGGCTGGCCAGGGTCAAACCACAACAGAAATGTAGATGGCATATCCTGAAGAGTCATCATAATATAGACCTGTGATAGGTGTCTATATGTGGCTCAGATAGCCTTTGCTGACTGTCTGACAACAGCCTCTTGTTGCTTAGACAGTGCCAGGCAGACACAGTGGAAGAGATCTTTTTTGTATATGGTGGTGCAGGATAAGTAGTATGAGGTTCTTTCCCAGTAATAGACCCTCTGCAGTGGTGTCAAAGAAGAGAAAGCAGCAGAGCCATGTCTGACTCTGAAGCAGCAGCAGTTATTCTATAAGTAGCTCACAGAAATGTCCAGATTTATGCAGACACAGAGGGACTTACTCATGGCCAGACCTGGGCAAACAGCCCCTGAGAAACATGAGATATGAGGCAAAGGGAGTGAAGTAGCTCATGGTATGAGGCATTACTGGGGGTCAGGAATCATTGAGAATTGGAGGGAGCTGAGTTCTGTAGCTGCAGACAGGCTCTGTTGAAGCCCACTCTCCTTGTCCAGCAAAGTGCCACCTATGGAGCCTATCACTGCCACCTGCAGTAAGCCAGGATGCTACAAATGGAGAAGAAAGCTGCAGAGTCTGTCTCACAGAGGATTCAGCCCCTCTGCTGACCACAGCGAAGCAACAGCTGAAGACAGATTGGAACCACCCAGGAGTTTTGAGGAGAGGCTATGAGACTTGGTAGAGGTCTCTGTAAAGACAGGGGACTGGCCACTGCAGACAGCCACTGCTTACTTCGCTGTGGACCTCCCTGGATGGCTTCTGGATAGTGATGTAATTGCCTTTCATCACCAGGGAAGGCACCAGTTTGCACAGGTCATTTCTGGATGCAAGAAGTAGAAAAAGTGCTCTCCCTTCTCAGCAGCAGGATACACACCTTGCTGGTGACAGTCTTCAGACTGTCCCTGTGCTGAAGGTAATCACATGTACCCCGGCTGCTGGTGAGAGCTGGAGGTTGAGCCCTTCTTAGAGGAGGCTGCCCAGGAATTAACAACTTTGATATTACACTCACCTTGTTAGAAAGTGCTAGGAAGGTCTCTGCCTAGTCTCACTTCCCCATCATTCACTCTTTCAGATGGAGAATGTAGACAGCGTGCGTGGACATAAACCCAGTGGCATCCCTTAAATTCCCTTTTCTGGCTTTATGTCTTTGCATGTTTGTGGATCAAAATGCAAGCGCACAGTGCAGGTGTTATACAGATTCGTTTCGTGTGTGTTGAGATAAATTACTGCCAAACATCAGGATGTCTAAAGCAGTAGTAGGTATCTATTTGAAGTTGTGAACCACGCTGGAATTGCCTGGCAGCCTACTCCATCTAGAGAGTTAGTAAACCACAGATCTGATAAGCTTTGTATTACCTTTGTAAAACTTGAACCAGGCCCTGGGGGTGTTTTCTTTTGTTAGTGTATTTAAGATTAATAAACCTAGATGTGGTGCACAGTTCAGGGATTTGGGGGGTAAATTCTACGCTTGCCAGGAAAAATAAATGAAATGAATATTTTGTGAAATAAATATTTTATAAAAGAAATAAAAATAAAATATAAATTCATAATTTGTTTCTCACAGGACTAAACGTATCTTAACATTTATGCTGGAATGACTCTGAGGCCTCTGACATTTCATTTCCCTTGCCTTTGAGTAACATGATTAATTTAAATAGACAAATAAAGAACCAAATGGTAAATCGCAACTCCTTTGAAGTTTAGACCTAAGTCTGCTGAATCAGTGCTAAGCTGTTCCTGCATTTCAATTAACTCTTTGAGAAACCAGTGCTTCATGGAGACCTTCTGTAATTACTGATGTGAATGAGTGGAATTCCAGAGGTGATGAAGACCTTTTAGTTAATTGATTTTGAGGCTCCAGCTAGACAGGCCATGCAAAAAAGCAGAACTAGCCCTGGTAGTGTTGATAAGTAGCTTAATCTTCAAGGTTTTCTGGTTTTATTTTTTAGAAGAAAGCAAAGAACAAGAACATTTGTTCTCAGAGTTATTTTGAGGAGTAGCTTCTGTAGTTGAAACAAATGTGTTACTAGCTAAAAATAAAATTAATGACCTCAGCAGCCTCCTGTACATGTAATCCTAAAACAGTGCTGACCTGAGTCTTTATTTGCAGATTATTAATTATGTGAAGACAGTGTCTTCCTTTTTCTGCCATTGGAGTAATGAAACAAAGCCATTTGCAACCTCTTTGCTGTAGTAGATTAGGGTCATTTATTAAAAAAAATTTGGGAGGTAATTCACAGTTGTGAATTATCTTGCCAGCAGAGTACCAAAATATATTTCATGGTGTGGTAAGAATGCTTATGTTCTTTTGTGAAATCAAGCATGAATGAGAAGAAGGTTCATGTCCTCTCCAGTGCATCAAAGTTTTATTGTTTCTGAATAGGCTGGCAGTGTACTGAAGCATTTACTAATATACTATAGTATATATTGTTAATATTTTTATAGCACTTTCACTCTCTTTTATTTCTATACCTTCTTAAAGTAAAAGATGAAGGAACTTCAGCAGAGCTTAAAGCACAAATCTTCACAAGTTCCTTGGGCTGTAGACACCTTGGACTTTCAAAACTTAGTTACTAAATTCTCAAATCTGATATATGTACACCAAATGTTGGGTATGTGCATGAGGGAGAAACTTTCACAAATCATTATTTCCAAACAACAAGCTTCCTTGGGAATACTATTCATACCTAGGTAAAGTTCAAATAGACTGGTTGCTCCTCCTGTGTTTTGAGGTACTGTTGGAGATGGGGTTGCTGAAACCACCGAAGAAATTTATAGCAGAACATTTTCCTCGGGCCCTAGACCCAGCACTGCTGTTACATACCATAGACAGAGATGTGTAAAAGGGCCTCAGGCTGGAACGCAGGCAAGGATATCGACTGTGGCTGGCTCCCTAGAGGAGGCAATTGTTGTATATCAAGGACCATCAAGTGGTTGTCAAGGACCATCAAGCGTCGAGAAAGGCCTAGATTAGCAGAGACCTGACAGATGCCAGTTAAGAAGGAGACTCCACAGAGAAGAGAGACACCTCTCCATCAGCCACAAGGGATCACCAGAGACCACCAAAGACCTCCAGGGAACCTTTCAGAGATCCAGGCCACATGCATAATAACTATGTATATCGGCTAATTAGTTCCTGGAAATAGAATTAATATGTATAATCTTTCCGGAAAACTGATGCCTATGTATGTAACAGGGGGATATAAGTTTGGATGGGTAACAGTTACGGCATGCATGATAGGCAGAATTATCCCCCATGCATCTGGCACTGAAATAAAGAAATGCCTGCTTTCTAATGCTAAATTGAGTTAGAGAGTTCATCATTGACCGGATTTCGGTAACACTGCCAGTATTCACCCGTAGAGCTCTTAGAGTTTCATTGTTCTGAGCCTTACCATGCTTCTCTACAGAGCTAGCATAAAATCCTCCCTTCTCAAGACACTGACAGCTGTTATCATGCATGGTTGTGAGGATTAGCCCACACATAGACCCGTAGGATCGCCTGCCTGCAGGACACACATGTCTAGGTGAGTGCACATACTCAAGGCTGTGCCCTGTGATATCAGACACATACGTTTGGGCAACAGAGCAGAGTCCCTGACGTCAACTTCAGGGACATCTGAATTCCTTTCCAGCTTCCACTGGATGGACCAGGTTGCTGCCACCCTGCTCACATGGGAGCATCTGCAAGTACTCACCTGGCGATACATGTCTGCATCCAGAGTTGCATCCTCCTTGCACCTTGCATCATAAACCCAAATCCAGACCTGCATGTCCCTTGCATCTTCAGTTGCTTTTGTGTGCACACCTTCCTGGCTAGCTTAAGCTTTTCTGCTGTTGCTTACTCTTCTCCTCCTCACAGCCTTCTTTGGAGTGGCATTTTGTTTTGGAGAAGAAAACCTTTATGTTGAACCCGGAATGTAACACTGTCATGTCTCAGGCTTTCAGGGCAATGACTCAGGCTCACCAATTCCCAGGCCCGGATTAAGGTGACTCACACCAAAGATCCGAACACTGGTTTTATTTATCAACCAACACCGGTTTTATTTATCAACCAGTGAAGAGCTAACAGCAATGTGTTTCAATCAGCCACTTAGCCAAATCAATGGGCCCCACAGCAATGAGCTATTAGCAAGCCAAAGAAAACCATCCTTGCCATAGCTAGCCTTTTGTTAAGACTAGAAAAGAGAGAAAGAAAGCAACAGAAAAAGGAAAAATCACCACCCTTGGATCAAGCAACGACCATGGCACACGTAGCCATCTTCTTGTGGTGGGCGAAAAGCGCGTAACCACCCAGGCCTCTTGCCTTTTATGCAATCAAGTTCCCACCACATCGCGTTGTTTAGCCCTCGTGGATGGGTTTGGGGGATGATGGGGGTCACCCCACCTCCCGGCTTCTTGCAGCCCCAGCTCCAAGCCCTGCCTGCCCCACATCTCTGGCAGGGGCCTGAGGCATCCCCGTCCCAACTCAACAGGCCTCATGCAGGCAGCCGCAGCCTGTTGAGGTTCCAGGCTGTTTGAGACAATCATTTAGCAGTCCCCCACAAACAAACTTCAAATTCTGTTGTGACCAGGTAATTCTTTTACAAAAAAATTTTTATCAGACTATCTATAAGCTTTAGTAAAAAGCATACAATACTGTTACACTCTGTTGCCTTGTCAGCCAGTCAATACTAAGCTGCTTCTTAAAGACAGAAGCTGAAACTATGAACTGTGTGGTGAAAAGATAAAATTTGAAGTATTTTTTTGAGAGAAAGCTATGGTTTGACTTATTTTCTAATTCATTATAATGAAGTGGTTATCTTAGTCCTCAATGACTACAATTTTTATCAGAACAATTTGTCAAGATCAGTGATAAATAGTGTTATTAGACTTAATATTCCAGCCTCATTTGCTTTCCACAAAGAAATTCATAAAGGCCGGTAAGACATGGCTATTTAATAACATTGCGCTAAAACCATAAACTCTATATTCATAAAGTTGACACTCAATAAAAAAATGCTAAAAACTATCTTGTAACAAAAGAACATTCCAGCCAGACTCAATAAATGCTTAGTTTGGGCTCTTTATATTAGAAAACTGTGAAAATATAAACAAGTTTTTAAAAATTGCTGTTTTGATGAAATGTTAAAATAAATAATAATTGTTTATTTCTTCCCTTTGTATGTTCTTTCTCTCTCCCCACATCTACTTCCCTCTTTTGGGGGAGTGAGGAGGCTCAAGAGAGGAGAGAGGAAGATGAGAAAGACCTGAATTACTTCCAAAAAGTGAATGCTTCAAAACTTAAAATTTGCAAATGACTTTGAAGAAATAAAAGAAATGTATGTTCTAAGACCGCAGATGAAAATTATCTCCTCCTTTTTGTGTGTGAGTTTTTACTTCAATGTTCTGTTTTGTCCCAGCTTCTACTTCTATCAAATAATTACTGGACCATTAGGTACCTCATATCATGGCCAGATTTATTCCTTTACTGAGAAATCTATTAAATGACTAGAGACAGCTCAGATGATGCAAAATAATTTTATTATCATAGTGCTACCAATTCAGATCCTTTACCAGGAAGAAAAGAGCATGAGGAAATACGAAGCATAACTTGCAGTTCCTTACCAATCTCCCTGCCTCATTTCCCTTGTGGGTTCACAGAGCACAGCCTGACGTACCCATCTATTTCCAAATAAGTGTTTCAGGATCTAACTTTTACAGAAGCCTTTTGCTACAAGGCTGGAAACACCCTTAAGCTCTGACCCAAACTGGACTTGTGCTGCTCTCCTTAGAAAATATTAATTCCAAGAGGCAAAATTTCCTTTTCCTCTTTCAGAGCTGGCTGTTGCTTTAGAGATACCACAAAAACCACTGTCAACACATTAAATGTGTCTCTATTAGCAAGGACTGGTCCACTGACCTTGATAACATCTACGAGTAGAGGCATCTATCCAGCCATGCAGCCACAACAATTTTTCACAACGTGAACCTGAGAGCTGCCAAAGGCGGTGCGTTAAAGGCAGGCAAGAGGCAGATACTCGTAATTTTTCCCCAAAACAAGCTGCTACCGCAGTGCCCACAGACCCAGCACACTCAGCCAAAAGCCCACAAAGACATCAGATGTCAGCAGCTCCAACACAAGCAAGGAAACGGAAAGCCTGTGGGAAAATTTACTCAAAGAGATGGATGAAAACACAGCAATCCATAAACTCTGTAACGTTCCTAAGGTCTTTCAAATCTCTTTAATATCTTTTATACCGAGTTCATACACAACTTGATTTCTTATGATAAATAAACAATCCCCAAACTGCAGTGGCTGAGATTTGCCCTGAAATTATAAACTTTCATTTTTCCTCGAAAACGTCTTTTCAGCTGTTATTTTTTAACTATTTGTTTAATCATTTACAACCAGAATGCAGTTTCAGACTGAGTTTATTGGACTGTCTGGAAGCTGCATGCATTTCCAGTGTGCAGAGCATTCCCAGATTTCATTTCACCGTTTTCATACCCAACGGCCACTTTGCTGCCTATTTAGTTGGGTGACTCTATAAAATAATCCCATCAATATATTCAGACTGGAACAAAAAGGCACATGTTGACCTTCTTTTTACCAGTACCTCTGGGCTGTTGTTATTATGCTAAAGATTTGTTGGTCAATAAAAAAAGCTTATTAAGGTGAGACTTTCTAAATGGAAACAAGACAAACAGTGCAATCAGTCCCCATCTTCATTTTCACGGCAATATAAACATAATCTTTCTTTGTTCCTTCCCTCTCTTTTTCAAGTGACTTCAGTGGTTTTCTGTTCAGTCTCAGTTAAGTGGTTAGTGTGAATCTCTGCTCAGCTAGTTTCAGGTATACAGAACCAAAATAGCTCAATCCTATTCCATAGATCCTCTGCTGCTAGAAGCAATTGATTCTGCTGCTACAGTAAGCCTGAATTATCGGAAATTATCATGAAGGATGTGATTTCTCATTTATTTTCTTTTTCTTCTTTATTCTTTTTCCTTTTAAAATATGTGCAGATCTTTGCTGTTTTTCTATTTAAAAAAAAAAGCAAAAAAATCTGAAAATTTTGAATCCTTGAAAAATGAAATTAGCATTGACATAATTTTCATTCATTTTGACCAGCTCTATTTACAGTACAGTATAGACATAGCTTTCTGAGATGAAATAAATGACCTGACTGAAGTTCACATTTATCTGTTCTTTCATTTCAAAGCTATTTAAGTAGATTATCTGACCTAGATAAACTATATAGATCCATTGCATAACATAGGTATGATGAAAGAACAGGTTTATGAGAATACTTTTCATTAATATATCAAGAGATTAAAAGGGCTGGAGCTAAGAAATACAATGTTCCAAAGAGCACAGAGAAAGAGAAAATAGGGAAAAAAGAGCTGTTGGAGTAGATGGCAACAGGTCACATATTAAAACTTCAAAAGAGCTGGCCACAAGAAAAATTAAGGGAAATATTTCAGAGAGCATATGATTAAGACGTGGGTAAAAGCACTGCAGTCAGCAGTGGAAGCTGTGCTCCTGCTTCTCATTTGATTTATATCAGCTTCATTCCAACAGCACTAGGTCATCATCAGACAGAAATGAGTATCTGACTGCAGTGGACTCCTCTTACTCTGAAACTATGAGAAATTAAGGTGGCCTGGATACAAGGCATCAACTCCCATTTGTAGTGCACGGTACCTTAGCTAAATTCTCAACATCACCTTTAGAAATATGGATTTGAATTGCTACTTTTGATTTCCCTGTGTTTCTTTGCTCGAGAGAGGTTTCCATCCAGAGTGTCTGCACGCAGGTACCTCTTCCGGATGACTCCATGACCAGTTGAGGGTGAGGGGGATGTGTGTGTGTAATATAACGTTCAGATGGTCGATGACAAAGAAGAGCTGTAGAAAATCCCTGGAAAGGACTAAAACACTAGTTCTTTTGCTCAGTCTCTCTCTAACTTTGAAAAGCTTTTCATTGTATATTTTTTGATTCTTCTGTGTTTACAACACCCCCCTTACATCAGATCCAGTTAATCTTGTGAGCCAGTCGTGCCTTCGCATCAGGGTTATGCTTCCCTAAAGAACATCACCTTGGCCCACCAAAACAAGAAAAAAAAAATCAATTAACATGATATGAAAAATCCTTAAATATTTATATTTACCCTTATATTCAAATATTTATATTTATTGAAATCCTTTGAGGTCCTGCATACATTGACAAATGGAGACACCTAATAGTAAACTCCATGTTTTTTCACTAGAGTAATAAGGAAGGCAGTTTTATTTGCTGCTTTGACTTGGCTAGGATGTAGCTGAAGTTTGGACATCTGTTTATCTTATTTTTTCCTCTTTTATCTTCCCTTCTCCCTCTCTCTTCCTCCATGCAGCCAAGTCACTGATGCTCGTTTCTGAAGTCCTCCTGCCAGAAGCTTGCCCATCTGTTCAGTAATGTCTCCTTGCAACGATGTTGGCATTAATTTTTTCTGCCTTTTTTTTTTTTTAACGGTGTTCATTAGAAATGTGCAATATTTGAATCACAGCCCACCTCACATCAGAGCAATAACTCGTTTGAGTAAAGCTCTGGAAGGCAGAGCCTCTTAATTTTGCATTAACAAGCACTTCAGTTCTATCAGCAGAGATGGGCAGTGGGAAAGCAAACCCGAGTCACTTCTTAGCTGACTGCATTTTTAACTTCTATATGCATTAAACAGGGATTTACTTCAAAATACTTCTAAGAACAGAGAGAGTGAACTGTTGAAGTCAATTAAATCAGATTATTCAACATGTTGTAATGGACTGACAGTGACTCATTTTTAAGCACAATGCTCTTAACAGCTTTTGACTTGCACAGTGCTGACCAAAGCAATACCTTTTCCAAAGAAATACGGAAATAAACACAGCAGATGAGTATAGACAGCCTTGCTCTCGCTTCAACCTGGGATAGGTACATTTTCCCCCTTTCTTTTCCCCTCTTTATCAGGAGGCTCCGGAATTCATAGGCTGTGGGACACATTTTCTTCCCACGATACTAATGTAACTCAGAGGAACTTCACATTAACCAGTCCATTTTCTGTGAGTCTGCATGAGTGGAACATCACAAGGTCTACAACTTTTTCTTCCTTTCTATTTTGTAGCTCATAATTTTCAACAAAAATTAGCAAATAGCAGCTTATGTTACTTTATATATTTAGCATATGGTATTCTATAACTCTTTCCACAAATCCTGTATCACTCTTCAGGAGGAATTTAAATAAATACCAATACCTAAGAAGTGAGATAGGTTAGCTGGGTAAGAAATATGTATTTTAAACTCAGAAGACATACACTGCTATCTAGTGGCAACAATGTGAAGTCTTAATACACGGTAGCCCAGAACCACACATAATCTAAAATATAGGAACTTTTGTTTAATTGTTGCTCCTTTTTTAATAGAAAATAGCAACAGGGCAGTGCCTTACTAGTGTTTCTGATGTCATTTCACAACAGTCATATGTTTGTAACTGGAAGCAGGCTCTGCATTTTAATTATTTTTATGATTCTTTTGTGAAAAGTGATCGCAGCATTTTAAAGGCTGAAATGTTTTCATAAAACACAAAAAGGTTAATATATATTTAATATGTTTAATTAGAAACAAATATTCTTGAGGGTAACTTATGGAAAAGGTCTAAAACAAGACTCTAAAATAGTTAAAATAACACCTATAAAATCAACTCAGGTTCAATTTTTAAACTAAATATTTTCCCATATTTTTCGATTGTTTCTGATGGTAAATTTTGAGAACTCTGAGGAAGTTGACTCATAAAAGGATCTTTTAAGTTGTTTTCAGAGCTCAAAAGCAGCCAAAGAAATTTTTCATTTCGTAATTCAGCCAGAGGTCTAAGGAGCACTGTTTATTTCCAGCTCTCTAGCAACTGGTATGTCAATTTGTCATTCTCTGCTTTATCAGAGGGGATGCTTGCCAGCAGGAACAGCAAAAAGAACCCTGGTTTTGTGTTCCAACCTATTCATCCTGCTGTCTGTAATGAGAAGCCATATTACTTATCTGATGTCCACGGCTGCAGACATCAGCCGAAGGTGTTGCAGAGTTAATCTCCCCAATGTTTCTTAAAGAAACTCTCAGGATCTGATAACTGCTCATGTTTGATGAATAGCTTTGGCAGTTCATAAAATTCATTTTATTATACAGTTTATGAAAGATAAATCCTTCATGTTGTAACTTGTGGACAACAAGTCCTATGCTGAGAGCCAGTTTAAATGAATTTATACAGATCTTTACACATGATTCTGAAATGAAGCTGTACCTGGAGGGAGCTAATTAAGGGAGGGTCACAAGGCAGTAACTCCTATTTCCCTTGATAGTCAGTGAAGAGAAATTTGTGCTCCCCAGAAGAAAGGTAGAGGCAGAAATTTGTTGACCTGTTTCAAGTAACTGCTCTGGACTGAGATGAATCACAGCCAGGAGGGTCCACTTCTATGCATTGGTTACAGAGGGACCAAGTGATGAGGTTTGCAAAAAGGAAGCATGCTGAGGACCTCAGGGCTGAGAAAAGTCATCAGTCACGGTTCAGCTCTCGGATGCTGAGCAAAGACATCCCCTCAGGGGTAGGACATCTGTCCAGATAGTACAACTGGAGCCCTGGGATCCAGTCGTACAAGAGCAGGGTGGAACTAGTGATGCAAGAGAGATGTTGTTTAGGCAACTGCTCTAGTGGTTGACTCTTCAGAATTTGGACATGAGAAAGTACAAGTGATGCTTCATTTCACTAGGTATCATTTATGTAGTGTACTATTTGTGTAATGGAATTGCACATGATCTAAGGAATGATGCAATTTATCAGGTTTTGTAGGCAGGAAGCTCCATAAATGAGCTACAGTAGACTAAAAGCAGCACAAAGATCTGGTTTAAGCTAAATTTCCTTTTTTTTTTTTTTGTCCCTGTAACAGCTATTTACAAAATAAATTATCAGGATTTCAAAGAAAAAAATGCAGTAATAACACAGAAAAATAGATGCAAAACAAATTAAATAGATGTAGAAATAATTTCTCAAATCTGAATCCTTGTTTAACAAATCAGCAGAGAGTATTAGGGAGTGACACAAATGGCGGGAAAAAAATTAGGATGTCCTTAACCCCTACACAAATGATCATGGACAAATTTTGTGAGCATATGGTACAGAGAAATCAAAGCAACATTATTAACATTTGAGTTCTGTAGGGAGGTTTATCTCACTCATTTCAGAAGCCTATAAATTAGCTGTGTATTCTAAATTCATTCCCCATTGTTTTTCTTTAGGTGCAGAGGGATAGGCACCCTCAACTTCCTCTCCACTTTCTTTCCCCTCTCTCCTCCAGCTTATGGTTTGGGGTCAGATCAGAAACTACCAGGGTTGAAACTGTCAAAAAGGAAAAAAGAAGGGAAGGCACATAGGTAGGAAGGAACAACCAATTTCAGAACTGCTCAGACCCTAATGCTTAGCAGATGTTGCAGCAAAACGGAACCTTGTGGCGACTACAGGGAGTTTAACTGAAATTTTAAATAATTCCTTACTGCATGATTTTTAGCACAAGTATGCTGTTTTATTTATGTCCCTGTACGATGCCTGTCTTTCACAATGGGGTTCCTGGCTGAGAAGCTCCAGTCGTACTTGGCATATGCTACCCTGATCGCTTGGAGGGCTGTTGGGAGGTGTTTGGTTCTCACACTGAGGTGCTGGCAGCACATACAGAACAGAGTCTACAACAGTGAAAACAAACAACAACAACATCAGGTCTTTTGCAGGTTGGTTTCAATGCATGCACAGTGGGTTTATTCAGTGTCAGCCTACATTCACATCTTTATTTTGCAAAAAAAAAAAAGTTTGCAACAGCTAATCTTAAACACAGTTCTAGCCCTCTGAGTAACACGACATTTTTCAGATTTTTGGGGGCAAGAATCACGTGTACCTTACAGGCTTCAAACATTTATTGATCTTAAATGTAACAGTTCTGGGTTTAAAGATTTCATTTGGAGTTTACTGAGTCCTAAATCTAATCTGGCGTATATTTTCACAGAAAATATGCCTTTAAACATCTGCTTTGTTATCTCAACTGTAATTAAAAGGCTTTAAGGCCAATACTCTCTAAATATGCAAACAAGCTGATGGGTAGGATTTTGTCTGGTTTACATCATGCCATTACAATCCTGCATTTCTGAGTCAGCTATGACATTCTGCAATTGATCTCGAGGCAGAACTTCATAAAAGCTGTTAATGTTTGCGCTGTTCAACAAATATTTTAAGACACTTGAAATCCCCAAATCTCATTTGTCCGTTCCATCACAGCATATACAGAGTAATTATGTCAACACTGTTGTATCCCATGTGAACAGCAAAGAGACAGTTTTCATTTATCAGAGTAGAAATACAGGTCCACAAAGTCTCATGTTAAGGGCTGTAAAGCAGTGCCAGGATGCCATGAAGCCAGAGGACTTTGATGTTTGCAGGCTTTTCACTATCACAGCAGTGTGGAGATCCCAATTGCCTGGTTAATCTGCCCATTTTCTTGACTCAGATCTGAGATAATGGCAAATAACAGAAAGAAAGAAAGTACAGGGTGAAGCTGGGTTCCAAATACATGAGGGCAAGTTTCAGTTCAAACGTTCAGACTACTCTGAGGAAGCTGCTTTGGTGTTTTGGTGAAGCTACCTTGTGTTTTATTTGGAAGTAGATTCCCTTTGCAAAGAAAATTATATAAAATAGAGAAACAGTCTCTTCTAACATCTGTTTGACAAATTTCAAGACAGATTTTTAGCCATAGCTAGCGAAGGTTGTGTGTGGCTGAGGACAAAAGGCAAAAAGAAACAATTTGTAATTTTTGGAGGGTACTTAGGAAGGACTCAGACAATGGGGCGGAGTCTGGTTGGAGGCCTGTATCCAGTGGAGTGCCTCAAGGGTCGGTACTGGGACCAGTATTATTCAATATATTCATCGATGACTTGGATGAGGGACTAGAGAGTACTATCAGCAAGTTTGCTGATGACACCAAGCTGGGAGGAGTGGCTGACACACCAGAAGGCTGTGCTGCCATCCAGCGAGACCTGGACAGGCTGGAGGGTTGGGCGGGGAAAAATTTAATGAAATATAACAAGGGTAAATGTAGGGTCTTGCATCTGGGTAGGATCAACCCCAGGTTCCAGTATAAGTTGGGGAATGACTTATTAGAGAGTAGTGTAGGGGAAAGGGACCTGGGAGTCTTGGTGGACAGCAGCATGACCATGAGCCAGCAATGTGCCCTTGTGGTCAAGAAGGCCAATGGCATCCTGGGGTGTATTAGAAGGGGGGTGGTTAGTAGGTCAAGAGAGGTTCTCCTTCCCCTCTACTCTGCCCTGGTGACACCCCATCTGGAATATTGTGTCCAGTTCTGGGCCCCTCAGTTCAAGAAAGACAGGGAACTGCTGGAGAGAGTCCAGCACAGGGCAACTAGGATGATGAAGGGAGTGGAGCATCTCCCTTATGAGGAAAGACTGAGGGAGCTGGGGCTCTTTAGTTTGGAGAAGAGGAGACTGAGGGGTGACCTCATTAATGTTTACAAATATATCAAGGGGGAGTGTCACGAGGATGGAGCCAGGCTCTTCTCGGTGACAACCACTGATAGGACAAGGGGTAATGGGCTGAAACTGGAACATAAGAGGTTCCACTTAAACTCCAGAAGAAACTTCTTCTCAGTGAGGGTGATGGAACATTGGAACAGGCTGCTCAGGGAGGTTGTGGAGTCTCCTTCTCTGGAGACATTCAAGACCCACCTGGACATGTTCCTATGTAGCATTATCTAGGCGTTCCTGCTCTGGCAGGGGGATTGGACTTGATGATCTTCTGAGGTCCCTTCCAATCCCTGACATTCTGTGACTCTGTGATAATGTGAAGGAGATACGTGCTGTTTATGCCCAGGGCTGCCCAGATAGGTATAGAAAGACAGGGAAGAGCGATTCATTGGCCCCTCTCCTCCCTTACTCTGAATGAGTGGTCCCCAGTTTCTGTTTTCTTTTTATTCTGCAGTTTCAGACAAATACCCGTATTTATGTGCCTCTCCAAGCAAACATTTACAGCTGTCACTAAGGGACAACAGGAAGGAAAATTATTCTGCTTCCAGATATGACTGTTGCTAAACTAACACTCAAAAGAGGGTGAGTCCCGAAAGACTGATACTTTATCCCTCAGTCTCAAAAGTAAATCTCTTAAAATACAAAGGGCGTTAAAAGCTTATTGAATGTTTCCTGTCTTAGTTTGGTTCTCTTGAGATAACTCTTCCAACAGCAGTCGTTTTTTAGAAAAATTTATTTATGCCTATTTCTGCACTCACTTTTAAGCACAGTGAATACCTCTTTAAGAACTTTTCTTCAATCAAAATAATGCCTCCCCCCCCGCAACACTTCTAACTTCTTAATACCTGGGTAACATATAAAATAAGTATTTTAATTGGGGAGGGGGATTGTGCTGAATTTGGTAAATATAAAAAGAAAACAGAATTTTATTCATGTGCTAAAGAGAAATGAGTATTTTGAGTGATCAGGATCCTTCAGTGAGGGGGCATCAGTGAAACTCTCATATGTTATGAGTGCTTTTCCAAGACACGCCTGTGAGTTTAACATAAAGAGTTGTTATATACATATTATATGCATACAAGGCAATATAAAGAGTTCATCATTTATAGTAAAATTTGTATTCTGCAATTAAGGAGAAATTCAGTTGACAGTTGAGACTTTCCTTTTATCCCTCAAAATAAATTGATCCAACTGAACTTCCCAGGATGCACCCCATTCCTGTAAGCAGAGCAGTTTGGGGTTTTCTTTTTTTTCCTCTTTTTTTTTTGTTTGTTTTGTTTTTCCCAGTAACTTCATTTGAATGAGGAACAAATGAGTAAGGAACGTAATGCCACATAAGCTGAAAGTTCTGCATGCTTACACAAATGCTTAAGACAAACATTAGTAAATACAAATTTCTTCTGAACTAGAATTTCTGTTAAATTTATATTAGTTTGTTAGAAGGAGGCTGGGATTACAAGCAACTGTGGAGAGTTTTTAAATATATAACACATTATATGGTTTACTTCATCATCTAAACGGTCATTATTTAGGCAGGACAGAGCTCAGAGGCATCATCAGCTTCAGAGGCTCAGCTCACTTCTCTCTGATTCGAGCAAGCAGAAGGCAGTGGGAGGGCTTAAAGACAAGTATCTGCTACAGGTGCCTGCTTAAAAACTGGTGGATGAGGAGATTCTGGGTTTCTTTCTTCCTTCTGGGAGGTAGGATTTAGTGTACACTAACAAAGATTGCTAAGATTACAGCTACAGCTTGGGATTGGTGGTTTCTCACTCAAAAGGAGCTGCTGGATCCCAGTCATTTTCTGTTTTGCCTATTTATAGCAATCCTGTGCTGTCTCTAGTAATTGCATTTTAAGTTCGCTTTTCATAAAGCTTGCATATTAAGAATTCACAGGCAATTGCACTCAGGAAAAATTACTCCTTTGAAAGCACAGAGGGCAAAGGCAACTTTTTCCAAGGTTGCTTGCTGTTAGAAAGACGTCCATTAAAATAAAGCAAACCTGCTACAAAACTGCTTTTTGGACTCCAGGGTAGCTCCCGGGAGGTGGGGACAGATGGGTGGTGAGGGGTAGTGTCTAAGCTCCAAGTCTTGATACTAGAGTACACTGGCTCTATGAGGGAAGCTATAGTTTATCAGAAGCTACCTCAGGAGTCCCTCATCTAAAAGAAGAGAGCATTGTTATTGCTGAACTTTGGGAATGTGATAGTTTTTTAAATTTTATTCACAGTGCTGAAAAAAAGATTGCTACTGGGAACGTGTAAGCAGGGGTGAGGCACAAGGTGCTCCCAAAGTAAAGACAGTCCTTATTCCTAAAATATAGGTTTGATGGATGGACAATTTGGTGGATAAAGAAATGGCTTGACGGTCGCACCCAAAGAGTGGCTCTCAATGGGTCCATGTCCAAGTGGAAGCCAGTGACAAGTGGAGTCCCTCAAGGATCAGTACTGGGACCTGTCTTGTTTAACATCTCCGTCAGTGACATGGACAGTGGCACTGAGTGCACCCTCAGCAAGTTTGCAGACGACACCAAGCTGTGTGGGGCAGCTGACACCCTGGAGGGTAGGGATGCCATCCAGAGGGACCTTGACAGGCTGGAGAGGTGGGCCCAGGCCAACCTCATGAAGTTCAACAAGACCAAGTGCAAGGTCCTCCATCTGGGTCAGGGCAATCCCAAGCACCAATGTGCCTGAGGACTGGAGGGAAGCAAATGTCACTCCAGTCTTCAAAAAGGGCAAGAAGGAGGACCCGGGTAACTATAGACCGGTCAGCCTCACCTCCATCCCTGGGAAAGTGATGGAACGACTTATCCTTGGTGCCATCTCAAGGCATATCAGGGATAAGAGGGTCATTAGAGACAGTCAACATGGCTTCACCAAGGGGAAGTCATGCTTGACTAACCTCATAGCCTTTTACGATGATATAACAAGGTGGATAGATGATGGCAGAGCGGTGGATGTGGTCTACCTTGACTTCAGTAAAGCATTTGACACAGTCTCCCACAGCATCCTTGCTGCTAAACTGAGGAAGTGTGGTCTAGACTCTCGGGTAGTGAGGTGGACTGCGAACTGGCTAAGGGGAAGAAGCCAAAGAGTCATGGTCAATGGGGCGGAGTCTGGTTGGAGGCCTGTATCCAGTGGAGTGCCTCAAGGGTCGGTACTGGGACCAGTATTATTCAATATATTCATCGATGACTTGGATGAGGGACTAGAGAGTACTATCAGCAAGTTTGCTGATGACACCAAGCTGGGAGGAGTGGCTGACACACCAGAAGGCTGTGCTGCCATTCAGAGAGACCTGGACAGGCTGGAGGGTTGGGCGGGGAAAAATTTAATGAAATATAACAAGGGTAAATGTAGGGTCTTGCATCTGGGTAGGAACAACCCCAGGTTCCAGTATAAGTTGGGGAATGACTTATTAGAGAGTAGTGTAGGGGAAAGGGACCTGGGAGTCTTGGTGGACAGCAGCATGACCATGAGCCAGCAATGTGCCCTTGTGGCCAGGAAGGCCAATGGCATCCTGGGGTGTATTAGAAGGGGGGTGGTTAGTAGGTCAAGAGAGGTTCTCCTTCCCCTCTACTCTGCCCTGGTGACACCCCATCTGGAATATTGTGTCCAGTTCTGGGCCCCTCAGTTCAAGAAAGACAGGGAACTGCTGGAGAGAGTCCAGCACAGGGCAACTAGGATGATGAAGGGAGTGGAGCATCTCCCTTATGAGAAAAGGCTGAGGGAGATGGGGGTCTTTAGTTTGGAGGAGACTGAGGGGTGACCTCATTAATGTTTACAAATATATCAAGGGTGAGTGTCACGAGGATGGAGCCAGGCTCTTCTCGGTGACAACCACTGATAGGACAAGGGGTAATGGGCTGAAACTGGAACATAAGAGGTTCCACTTAAACTCCAGAAGAAACTTCTTCTCAGTGAGGGTGACGGAGCACTGGAACAGGCTGCCCAGAGAGGTTGTGGAGTCTCCTTCTCTGGAGACATTCAAGACCTGCCTGGACACATTCCTGTGTAGCATAATCTAGGCATTCCTGCTCTGGCAGGGGTCTTGGACTTGATGATCTTTCGAGGTCCCTTCCAATCCCTAACATTCTATGATTCTATGATTCTATGATAAGCTGGGCAGTGATTAGCTTGAGATCAGCCCTGAAGAAAAGGACTTGGGACTACTGGTGGATGAGAAGCTCAACATGAGCCGTCAGCGTCCACTTGCAGCCCAGAAAGCCAATCGTATCCTGGGCTGCATCAAGAGGTGAGTGGCCAGCAGGTTCAGGGAGGTGACTCTCTCCCTCTACTCCACTCTCGCGAGACCTCACCTGGAGTAATGAGTCCAGTTCTGGAGCCCGCAGCACAGGAAAGATGTGGACGTGCTGGAGCGTATCCAGAGAAGGGCCACGAGGATGATTAGAGGGCTGGAGCACCTCTCCTGTAAAGCCAGACTGAGAGAGTTGGGGCTGTTCAGTCCGCAGAAAAGAAGGCTCCAAGGAGACCTTATTGTGCCCTTCCAGTATCTCAAGGGGGCTACAAGAAAGCTGGTGAGTGGCTTGTTAGGATGTCAGGTAGTGATAAGACTAGGGGGAATGGATTGAAGCTAGAGATGGATGGGTTCAGATTGGACGTTAGGAAGAAGTTCTTCCCCATGAGGGTGGTGAGACACTGGCACAGGTTGCCCAGAGAGGGGGTGGAAGCCCCATCCCTGGAAGTTTTTAAGGCCAGGCTGGATAGGGCTCTGGGCAGCCTGATCTAGTGGGGAATGTCCCTGCCCACGGCGGGAGGTTGGAACTAGATGATCTTTAAGGTCCCTTCCAACCTTGACAATTCTATGATTCTATGTTTCTTTCTGCCCTGAAAGGAAAGCAAACTTTTCTTGCTTGCTTGCATAGCCTTCTCACAATCAGGCAGGTTTTTTCTCTCCCTGATCCTTTCTCTCTCTGCACAAGAATTTCTCATCTCCTCCATCCAGATAAGTTTGAGATAGGTCCAGTTTATTACTGCTCTTCTGGAGATCATAGAGCACAGATTTTGTTTCATTTTAGATTGACAGATGAATTATGTGTAAGAAAAAGTGACTGGCAATGTTTTTTGTTGCCAGATCAATGCATTGTTTTTGTTTGCTTGCAAAGGAGCCAGGCGAGATGCATAGGTCTTTGATTACAAGTGTCATATACACGGAATCATAGCTAAACTTTTCTTTTTCTGGGCAGAGAGCACCATTCTATACTTCTACACAATTCAGACTGTTTCCTAATGATGAACATATTTCTAAATCAATTGTGAAATCTGTTTGTGGCCTTACATAAGCAGAGTTCTACTATAGAAAAAGTAGGGACTTTATTCTCCTGTTATTGCTGCGTGGATCAGTATGTATTTTTGCATGAAGTGATGAGATTGTAAATGCAAAACCACTCTTTTTTTAGCCCTTGTACCTTATATTTCTCATACCCCCCTTATACTAATGTCAAATAATATTTTACTCACAGATACATATTCTGTTCTCTGCTAAGGCACCCTTGTTAGTTTGCTAACTTTTTTGCCATATGGTTTTGTAAACTTACAACCTACAGACATAAATGTTCATTTCATAACATCAAATATCCTGTATAAGTACTGAAAAAAAAAGCTGCTCTGCATACTTCAGAACAGAAAATAAAAGAAAATTGTGATAAGGATGCAAAATAAGAATAACGTTTCATTCAAGACTGTACAATCAATTGGCATTTTATAACTGCGATTTCGTTCCACTTCTGCAGACAATGAATGTTTGTGAAATTTTTGCTAGACTTGAGAATGCAGCCATTTTAACAGAAGGGGTAATTAGAGAAAAGAGCTAAAATACTAAGAACAAACACTGTCGTAAAAAATCCCACTCACTACTGCAGTTAACGGGAATCCAAGACAGTACTAAATGGCACTGCAGAGGTGTTGTGAAATTATAGAATTAATTTGTAATAATTTATTCCCATTGGAAACTGTATTTTAAGGCAGAAAACATGAAGTGTTACGTCACAAGGAGTTCAGGGTTTCTTTGAGAACTATTTTGCATTGCACGGAACCTGAAGTTCAAGATCCAATAAAAGAAATTACCTACAATGGAAACATTTAACTTCACTTTTGAACAGTCTTAACCATGGCAGACTCTTTTTTCTAGATTTTTGAAGGACTGGACATTTCTGCAACAGAAAGGTCATTTCTTATGAGAAGGACAGTCAGTTTTCTCTACTTTGTGTGACCAAAACCAAAAGACAGCATTCTACAAATAATTGGAAAAATCTATAGGTATATAAAAATATATACATAGTTCTTTTTCCAGTCTGCACTTTACAAGGATAGCTGAAATACTATCACTAAGATTCACCAGAAGAAATTTATTGAGAAGTACTAGTGATGGAAGATAAATGTAGTGATCTAGGTTCAAAGAATTTCTATGACTGTGTCTACTTCTAAGTAATTGATTTTCAAAGGCCAGATGTTTGATCAAATTTGTATAGAAAATAGAAAATTATTTAAAGTCTTGAAATTATAATTGTACATTTAAGAGAATCTTAGACTCAGGTAATATTTGAAATGTAAGGATCCAATTTGAACAGTGAAATAGATTGTTTACTTTGTTAACAGGTAGTCAGGAGTGACTATATAGCTCCAGGCATGAGGGCAAAGGGCAGGGGAGCCCAGGTGGTGTTTCCTTGGTCTCTGTGGTGAAGGGGAAATGCGTGTGAAGGAGCAGATGGTTCTGCAAATCAATGCCTACTCGTGTAACTGGTATCATCAACAGAGATTTGGGGTTTAAAAAAAAAAAGGATCTGTTCAGAGGTTTGAGTACTGCTAAGGGCAGACGGGTTCTACCTGACAAAGTAGAGCAAGGGAATGTTTGCCAACAGGCTCGGCAAGCTGGTGAGGTAAGCTTTAAACTAGAAATTATTGGGGATGGAAATAATGCACGGTTAAGTAAGGCAGTAGCAAACGTGTGGAAAGCAAAGTGTGTGGGGAACAAGAGACACCTCAGGATCAATAAAAAAGGGTGAAGAGGCATCAACTTTAAGAGTATAGAAAGACCTGCAACCTGGGGAAGAAGTAGGAGGAACCAGAGCTCTGCACGGAATCACAAAACCACAACATTGTTAGAAAAACTGAGACATGGTGGGACAGTTTGCACAGCGAGACAGAGCAACGGAATAGATGCTTCTCAGGAAACACAGGCAGGGGTGAAAAGGAGGAGGGGTTGCCCTCTGTGTGAAGGAGCAGCTTGGGTGTATGGAGGTCTTTTAATGGGATGAATGTCCTGCTCGTGGAGAGCTTGTAGGTCAGGAACAGAGGAGAGGCCGGTAAGGGAGACATTGTGTTGGGTTGTTGTTACAGACCCCCTGCTCAGAGTGAAGAAGTGGAGACCAATTTCTTTAAACAAGCCAAGGATGTTTCTGGTCACAGATCCTGGTTCTCATGCGAGGCCTGAACACCCCAACATCTGTGGGATGGGCAACAATGAGACTCAATAAGTCAGTAAGATTTCTGATGGTTCTCAGCGGCAAATTCCCAACACAGGTACCGGTTAGGACAACCAAGGACACTGCAAAGCTGGAGACAGTTACAGAAAGGACCAGTTAGGCCAAATATATCTGGGTAATAACTTGCAGCCTGGTTAGTAGCAAACATGAAATCATGTAGTTCAAGATTCGGTGGGGAGTGAGTTAAAAACAGTAGCAATGTGCAAAACCCTGGAGATCAGGAAAACAGACTTTGGCTTATCTAGGTAACTATCAGGTTGAATCCCATGGGAGGCATCTGTGAAGGGTAAAATAGCTCAGGGAACTGGCAGGTCTTTAAGGACATCATCCTCCACCCCAATACTCAAGAAAACAAGTAGACACACCAGGAAACTGGTTTAGTTGACCTGGGAACTTGTGATGGAGCTTCAGTGCAAAAAGACAGCCTATGGGGGTGGAAGAAACATAGGCCAGGAGTGCAGGGGTGGTAGGAAAGCCAAAGCTCGGCTGGAATTGAGAGTTGCAAGGAGAAGGAACAAAGGAGGAACAAAGAAGAGATCCTTCTGCTACTTAGTAGTACAAAGCTGAGCATGGGAAATGTGGGGCCACTGCTGAACAGGAAGGTGATTTAGTGACAGCAGAGACAGGTGAGGCTGAGGTACTCACTGCATCACCAACAAGGTCTCCTGGACGTCTGTGCTCAGTTGAAGTGTTCAGGAAGGACCATCAAGTAGTAGCAGAGGTTGCACACAGAGACTGTTTCAATGCTCATTCTGGGAGGGTTTCAAGATCTGGCTGGGTAAACCCTGAGCAACCTGGTCTGACCCCATAGCTGACCTTGCTTGGAGTAGACCTCCTGAGGTCTTTTCCCACCTGAATTATCCTATGATATCCTATAATTTCTTGAAAAACAACTTGCACAGATGGATCAATAAAGTCAGTTAAGAAATATCTCAGTTCACTCAGCCAAACCAAACACCATCTGATTACCAAAACAGTGAATCTGACAGAAATAAGGGTCACAGTTTCAGTTTTTCTATACCGTGACAACCTGATACAAATCCACAGTAAACTCACTGGTCAGTTAATACAAGATTTGACATATGTACAAGAAAGAAACCATTGTTCTAACAGTTTACAGGTGTAATGAAAAAAACACATCTGAAGAAACATGGAGTAAACATCCTTATTGGGAACTTCTACAAATCTGAGCTAATTTACAAAAGTTAAAATATCAATGAAATAAATATTTTTGTATGAGGTCTGCTATTAATAAAGGTGGGTCTAGCTTCAACTATATTTACAAACACAATTATTTAAGTTTGGACTATGCCTTCTTGCCCTCTGAATTTCATCTTTGCCTTTTGGATAAAGCTTTTTCACTTTAGATGGATTTTTATGGGAGCTGACAATCAGTCATTTGTTTTCATTTGGAAACCTTAGCCAGTCTGGATTCAAAGGAGTGTGCACAACGATGCCAGGCTGTGAACGAATAACCAGGCAAATATAAGCAAGGTCTGAGTGTCTGTATAGTTCCATCCTCACCCACCAGACCATCCTCACTCACCAGATGGCCCAAACACACCACAGTTCACCTTTGCTAAGGGTGCCCTTAGCCCCTCCCCAAGTGACTTGATGCAACAGTGCACAGGTTGAGACTGTCTTTACCCAGTATCTTCTGACTTCTCGCCAGTTCACACAGTGAGGCCAGGGATGAAGATAACCTAGAAACAGGCCATTTTGGGGGGAAGAAAGTGTATGTAGTCACCTTAGCACCTTAGGTCTTGAACAGTTTTCCTTTCTATGTGGTTCTTTTTTTAGCCAGTACAATACTGTTCGTGGGAAGATAAAATTTCATCAGCAAAACTTAACTTAGCTAGCCCTACCCAGTAAGACAAGAGCCATTATAGTAGGAGGAAAGGTCACTGGAGTTTTGGCATATATTTCAGAGGTTTAAATGAAAAAAAATTCTTGGCAAATCACTCAGGAAATCTGTTCCTTCCATGCAACCCCACAAGCAGAAAACATCAAAATAAAACTAAAAAAACCTAAAATAATACGTCTTCATTTTTTTTCGTGTTTTCATTTTCTGACTTATGGTCAAAACACAGTGGTTTCTGAGGTGCTAAACAAAAGACACTTTTGTTATTACTAAATATATCCCAGATGGGAGTTTCTCCATGCCTTCTTTTAGAGCTGCTATTGTTTTAGACGGGTTTATCGCTGGGCTGTTAGAGCAGCTCCCTACCTCCCTCAAAGTTAGGTGCAATCCCTCAGTGTACCAATGCACTTAAGGCCTTGCCCCTGCAGCCCAACAAGTCTCCAAAAGCTCTGTGTGGCAAGGGATTCTCCTTGGCGATATTACAGAGTGAAGTTCTCTATCTGCTCTGAAAATCATTACAGGGCAAAACTTTGGGAGATGTTGCACAATTAAACTTTCAACAGGGATAAAAGACCGATTATTTTGAACTTTAAAAAAAATAATATAAATATTGAACATTAAGAAACTTTCCAAACCAGACAATACTTGAATGAGTTGGCTAGTTCATCCCAACAAATTTTTACTTTACACCGAACACATAGTCACTTTTCTGTAACGTTTCTATGTGCCTTCTAGGAGGAACTGTCTGCCTGAACAATACACAGTTCACAGCACAGTAAGAAGACCGAAGTTTGAGAAGTGAAAACATACACACCACAAACCATAAACCCAGAGCTCACCACTAGGTGGCAAAATAGTGTTTTCAATGTAAGAACTCCGAGATCCAGGCTCGCTGCTTTCAGAAACCTTGTTTACCCCAACAGGGATGGTTAGAAATAAAAACTGCAGTGTAATGTTGCAGCGTGTTTCTCTTTGCTGGAAAGCCACGACCGCTCTGCAGCCTTGCTGCACACTGTTGCTGATGGGACTTCTCTTACTGTGTAACTAGTCTTTGGCAGAAGTCAGTAGCCAGTGTCTGCCTATTTGAATGTCCAATGTCCAGTTTTATTCCCATCGGACATAAAAAAAATTTGATGAGACAGCTAATCACTCACAGACATAGCCATGCAAACTACAAAACTTTCGTACATTTTTGTAAGATTTGTTTGTACATTTTTCTTACATCTCACATTTTGTTTTGCACTGTATAAAATAGGAAACACTCCAACCTCAGCAGAATTATGCATGTCAGAAACAGGTGGGATGGAGAGAAGAGACAGATTACGCTTACAGGTAGAGCCTAGATATCATTTTAGAGATGCTGTAAAAGGAATATAAAAAGTTTTGGTACTACGAGATAGACAACCAGACTTTCTCTACAAACTGGGATGGGATGTGGAGCTTTGAGCCACTGAGCTCACCTCCACAGGCTCTGAAGCATCCAGAACTCCACAGAAACAGGCCTGTTGTGCAGAGTACAAATGAGACACTGCAGGAAACTTATAAAACAACTGCAGTTGTTATCTAATCTGAAATCCAAATGAAAAAAGGCATTGTGGGACACCCTTGAGTACTGTTAAGGCCGTGAGACTTACCATTGTTTATTACTCTTTCCTCTTGGCTTCTAGTTGCTGTAACAATGCAATAACTTTTTCTCTGCAGCCTGTTGTCCAGACAACACCAAGATTTCCCTATCTATTCCTTTACAGTGTACCTTTCACTTTGCATTTGTCTGTTTTCTTCTTCTCAGTCTGTATTGGTCTTGAATCACTCCTTTTTTCTGCTCCACAAACTAGATTTGCCCTGAGAAACCCGCCTTAGCTGCAGAGCACCTGGCTTTGTAAAGAAATAACAGGGTTTAACTGACCTATAGACTCCGGAATAACCTGCAAAGGGAAAACTGCACTAAAACTGTTGCAAAACAAACAGAAATCAAGCACAGCTTTCTTTGCCTCTGCACCTTTTTTCATTCCCCAAGAAGTTAGTATTTAAAGAAAACAGCAGCATTTGAGTCTGCAGGACATTCCCTGCCTGTCAGCGCCCCTCAGGCACGTGGCAGCTGGTCAGAGGACAGGACAGGGTGAGTAACTTTCAGTTTCTGGTTTGATAAATACACATCATTTCTGCAGAAATACAGGCAGTGTTACAGAGTGCACAGTTCTAATTCAATATACATCCAAAATTCTTTCCAAGAAGGGAAAGAGAATTTACATGATTGTGGCGTGATAGGTAAATTATTTTCAGCACACCTGCCACACTTGCCAGTGTATTTCTGCCAGTATGTTTCTGAGAAACAAACTGGAAAACAACCCAAACACTGATCAAACTTAACTAGCCCCAGGCAGGCTGTGTCCCAGGAATAGAGGAACCGATGTTATTTATGGAGTGCTCACATTACGGAAGACCAAAGGAATGAGGGTGCAGTAAAAACTGCACTGACAGATGCAGGGCTAAATCAGTCAATATTATTGAATATAATTAGACTAAAAATTCACGTTTGCAATCTAGTAGAAAACCCTCTTAATTAGGACATGCTAATGGAGAGTCTGCTCTCTCTTGAGTGGGCATTCTTTATAAAAGAACATGGAATATAAAAATGTAAATGAAATAAAATACTGATCTCCCTAAAAATAATATTTATGCCTTACAACTTAACCTGATATTTTTCTATCTCTTCTAATCCCAAACAAGCCATATCTTTATAAAGGCTAGAAAGTGAAAATGCAGGTTTCACTCTTATTTAACATCTGACCTAACACCAGCTGACCTCTTTGTGCCAGCAGAATACATATGCATTACACTGAAATTACATTAATAACAGAAAACAGTAGTTGTGACATACTCCAGGCACTTCACTGTCTGATATAATGCATCGTGGGTATCACTACATGATTTTTGTAGCACTTGTGTGAACTTTAGCCCTTTGTCACAGCAGGTCTACAGAACTAAGGTATGATCTAGCTGCCAGTGGTCACCGGAGCCTTGAAGGTGACAAGGTTCGAACTCTTTCTGACAAAACCAAAGCTGTCAGGCTGACGGCAACCACACACAGTTTTGTGCAAAACCAATTAGTACAGAGCTGGTCAGAGAGAATAAGAAAGAGTCCTGAAGTCACAAATCCGGTAAACAATGGAGCTGAGAACTGGGAATAACTAGTTCACAGCAGCCTAGAAGCTTTCCCTTAGGTCGTGCTGCATTCTGTGTCTGCCATAACGCATCGCACTTTGGCACGGTAGTTGACAGCTTGGTTGCACTTCTAGCAGCACATCAGCTAGTACAGACCTTCCATGCTGTCCGAAAGTGATTCATAGTTTGAATTATCACAACAAATCATTTTAATAGATATACTCGTGTTTATAACTAAATGCATGTAGCTAATGTAACACTGCATGTGAAGACAAAATATTTTTCCTTGGTGTTTTATTAAACAGTTGAATGCTTTCAAAAATTGAAATGTCAGAATATGTGATATTGCACCATTTCGTAGTTATTCTGGAGTGAGCATTTGGGTGAGTTGACCTTGGCTGGAGGCCAGGTGTCCACCAAAACCGCTCTATCACTGCCCTCCTCAGCTCGATACAGGAGACAAAATATTACGAAAAGCTCATGGGTTGAGATAAGGACAGGGAGATCACTCAGCAATTGCAAAACAGACTTGACTTGGGGAAATCAGTTTAATTTATAACCAATCAAATCAGAGTAGGATAATGAGAAATAAATTCAAATCCTAAAAACACCTTCTTCCCACTTCTCCCTTCTTCCTGGTCTTAACTTTACTCCTGATTTTCTCTACCTCCTCCCCCCAATAGCACAGGGGGACAGCGAATGGGGGTTTTGATCAGTTCATCACACACGTCTGCCGTTCCTTCCTCCTCAGGGGGAGGACTCCTCACACTCTCTCCCTTCTCCAGCCTGGCGTCTCTCCTACAGGAGACAGTCCTCCATGAACTTCACCAACGTGAGTCCTTCCCACAGGCTGCAGTTCCTCACAAGCTGCTCCAGCGTGGGTGCTCCCACAGGGTGCAGTTCTTCAGGAACAGACTGCTCCAGCGTGGGTCCCTGTTGCGTTAAAAGGAAGGTAGTTTTGACATTTGTCTGTCGGAGTCCCAGGACTTGCACTGATCTGTCTATCAGAGTCTGAGCAAAGGACTTACACTGATCAGATTCACAAAAATTGGTATTAGTTATTTTATTGAGAGCAACAGAATAGATTCGAGATAGCACTACTAATTAAGGTTAATATTGCTAGTAGAAATAATAATAATACAAGAACCCACAGGCAGCATTCACCAGAGGGTGAAAGGTTTGGCACTTACCCAGAGCGTTGTCCTTGCCTGGGGTGGAGGAAGAGAATGCAGTCCATCGACTGGTCTGTCATGTATCCGTGTTCTTCTCTCTCAATTTAACAAACTTTTTCTCTGTCTTTTTATGCCCCAAATTTCAAGGTTTCTTCGCTCCTCAGGTGATGTGTACTATGATTTAGGTGGAGATATAGGTTCTATAGTCACATATGTTTAGCATGATCTCTAAAATCTTAATTAGCATATGTAGGTGTGTCAACTATAATATGCATTTCCTAGGTAATGAGGCAAACGTCAGTCATCGGGCATGACAGTCTTTTCCAGAAAACAAAGAACTACACAGGTTCCTGTAATCTTCTTGTCTTTGCTGACCAAAAGCATTGCTGTCCTGCCTACACAGGTCCCCTCCTTAGCTTCATCCTGTAGCAGCCAGGAAAGTCTCCACTCCTCCGGATTGCACTAGGGATAGCAAGGCCAGTCTTTGCTGTTCTTTGAGCACATGGGACCCACGTCATTATCCAAATTTCACAGTCCCTCATGGGGTCACAAGTCCCACCATCTAACCTGCTCTGGCATGGGTTCTTCTCTCCATGGGTCCACAGGTCCTGCCAGGAGCCTGCTCCAGCACGGGCTTCCCATGGGGTCACAGACTACTTCAGGCACATCCATCTGCTCCGGTGTGGGGTCCTCCATGGGCTGCAGGTGGACATCTGCTCCACTGTTAACCCCCATGGGCTTCAGGGGGTCAGCCTGCCTCACCCAGGGTCTTCACCACGGGTTGCAGGGGAAACTCTGCTCTGGTGCCTGGAGCACCTCCTCCCCCTCCTTCTCCATTGACCTTAGTGTCCTGCACAGTTCTTCCTCTCTGGCTGCAACTGCTGTTGTGCAGATTTTTTCCCCACTTCTTGAATACGTTATCCCAGAGATGCTACCACTGTTGCTTATGGGCTCGGCTTTGACAAGTGGTGGGTCTATCTTGGAGCTGGCTGGCTTTGGCTCCATCAGGCATGAGGGAAGCTTCTAGAGGCTTCTCACGGCAGCCATCCCTGTAGTCTCTTCACTACCAAAACAAATTTCAGACAAATTTATATTTAAGACATATCGCAGGCACAGAATTTCTTACAAAACCAATGCAAAACAAATCTATGGCAGCTTGTCAGTTTGTCCCAAACAGCAAGGTCACATGCAGAACCTTTTCGCTGATCACATCAGTTTACTGTAAACCCAACACACATCTCAGGCCACACCTTGTCCACATAGATTTTGTGAAGGTATTTGGGCTGCAGGCTGTCACAATGCGATGTTTGCTCATCCCTGTGACTGAAGGGGACTATTATCAAAACAATAAATGTTAACTCAGACACTTGGGATGAAAACTATCAGAAGAACTGGATCTATTCACACACTTCTGTACTAATTAGAATTGCTTTGAGCAAATGAATTTTTATAGAGAGCTTGCCAAACATGATTCCTTAGACCAAACTATTTCATGTTTACAGAGGAAGTATAGATATAATGCATGAGATAGGAAAGCCCAGCAGTCTTGAATTTTGGCAGCATTCTAGACTAGGCACCTCTCATACTTTTGGTAAAAACATACAAATCTGCTACAAACTTTAAAACACCCACAGTCTGATACATTGGGCATCTTAAATTTATTTTACTTCCATGGTTTGCTTGTGGAGTTGATACTCCCTGAAACCACAGGCCTATGTATTCACAAACCCCCAAAGCCTGATCCTTGCCCACCCTGCAGCTGCAGACTGTAGGTTGCCAGAGTTCTGGTGCAGACCTAAATAGTTCACACAGCCTCAGCTGGGAAGTCTCAGGATTCGATCACGCCTCCTGCTCTAAGTCCTGGCAGCTAATATTACTCTTAGGGATGAAAACAGGGGACACAGATAGCTACTCCAGCTGCACTAATAGTTTTCATGCTATTTCAGATGAGCAGTGAGGTTCAACCAACACTCCATTCATTTCTCCGAGAAATCCTTTTCCTTCCTGTGGGGCCACAAGCTTGAGCAATGCAGCCACAATGAAATAAAGACCATGTTCTTAATTTAAAAACTGAATCTATATATGCTTCATGTAAGCACTTAGTTCACAGAAGAAACACAACATTTTCTAGACTGTAAAGCTGAAACATTTCTTTGGGCATGTTGTCAAGATCATCTATTTGAACTAGTGTCAGCCACTGTTAGAAGCTACACAATGTGCCAGTTGTTTCCATTCGATGGTTTACTGTGTACTATAAATAAGAATGCACAAAAGAAGAAAAGATGCAATTGTGTTTCGTCTTGAACAGTTAAATGGAATGAATTATTTCTGTTTTCAGATTTCTCTTTACACTTTTTATATTATGGAATTCTTTTTTCTCAAAGCTTTCCATCAAAATACATAGCCTCAAAATCACAGTTGGTATAAATCAGTATTGCTTTACTTAGACCAGTGGAATTTTGTTTATTCATAGAGTTGATAATTTGTTTACAGTTATTGTGCCTAGACGTTGTCATCCATAGCTCGATGCTATCAAAATATTCTAGAACATTATGAGTACTCATAAATAATGTATAAAATACTGTCACAAGAGTTAATTTTGAGGGTTTTTTTCAGTGCAAACACAAGAATTTCAACACACAAGACAATGACTCCACTCCTGGGGTATAGTATTGCATTTTATAACAAAGCTTCATTACACTACAAACTCATTTACAATACTTTACTACCAGATATATTTAATACTAGATATATTGTTTTACTACTTCTATGGCTTTACTTTTTATTTTATTTAGGCTTCCCTCACTGAAGTACTTTTTCAACCAATTTCCCTGTCACTCAGCTTAGGTAGGATTCCTGACTCCAAGGTCATATCTTCTGAAAAGTGGCATAATCTAGGCTAGTCATACAGGTTTCCTTTGTAATCAGCGTAGAGGGACTGATAAATCTAAGGGGTGACTCAGCTAATCCCAGAATGGTTGAATTATTACAATAGGAGACAAATTGTTTTTCAGAAAGTTTCTATCTTTCTCACTGCTTATACGGAGGTAACATAGACTAGATAAATTGCTCTAGATAAGATACCTAATTTATAGATGGCTAAAATGAGAAGAAAAAAAAACTTACTTGGTGATGGGAGCACAGTTTGGTTGTAGCTAATCTATCTTTAAGAACTGTGACAGCCCAGATGCCAGCAGACCTCTCTAGGTCTGCTCCAGAACTCTGGCAATCTGTTTGCATTGCAAACCCACCCCAGGCAAAGAGAAGGTTAACCTGTGGCCAGCTCCATGGTGCTCTCTCTGGACTCCTGTGATACCAAGAACGGGTGGAATAACACATCACTAGCCACGTGCTGCTGCAATGGGCTGCCAGAGAGACAGAAAGCCCTGTGAGAATTCGAGGACTCTTTATATTTCTCTGTATATGAAATTCTGCAACGTATGCAGTGTAGGGTTAATGGTTGTAGTGTAGGGTTACTGGTTGTAGCATAGGGTTAATGGTTGGACTTGATGATCCCAAGGGTCTTTTCCAACCTGAACTGTTCTATGATTCTATGATTCTATGTTCATATTCGCTACATGTCAGTATGTTGTAAAATAAATGTTGAGTCATACAGCTCCTCTTGATACTTTTTGCATTAAAATGAAGATGCGTTACCAGTGAAAGTCCAGGCTTCTCGGTTATGATCCCTCCTACTTCTTTCTTCATAACCTAGCATATCCACTTGCTCTCTTCCATCAGTATCAAATGACACAGTTCACTGCCAGCCAGGCTTGACTGGAAAGGTATAGGCAGCAACAGGAGGAAAAAATGAACTGAACACAGTCTTCTAACTATAGCTCTGTCAGTTGTATTTGCAAATTATTAAAAGATTTGTAGCATTTACAGCAGAGTAACGAGGAACTCAAATGAACTCAGAGAACTCAGGCTATATGCTAATAAAAAGGACAAAGCTAATTTCTTGCAAATAACATAAAAAATTAACAAAGTTGACATGCTGATTAGTTACAGTTTGTATGAACAACTGGGACAGAAGAAATGTGTAGAATTTGATGCTGTAGAAAAAGAACAACCCTTCAACAACCCTTCAGCCTTCCCATCCTCTTCTCTTCCTCACCCCTACCAAAAAGACCCCCCTCCTTTCCTGGGGTATGAGACATGGCCAGTGACAGGATCAGGGCCAGGTTGTGAGGAAAGGCAGGCTAAAACCTGCACAATTTCATGACTGAAAACCACCTGACTGAAAAGGGAAAGTCACTAAAGGAACAGTATTTATGATCTGTCTCTGCAATGAGAGATGTGAAGCCAGACCAGGTACACAGACAGACCACTGAAAGGTAACGATTGCAGTTCAAGTTTTCCTTTCCCATCATTATTATATTCCTGTTGATTAACAGTAAATAATGTACTGTGGGCAGGAGCTATATACAGAACAGACATTAGGGAACAAAAAAACGGATTATACTTTTGTTACATTTGATTCTAATTGACAGAACAATGGCAGACATCTCTCCAGTATTTCATAACTTGTTGAGAATCAGAACTAATGAGGTTTTCTGGAATCAATAGTGACAGTCAACAGCACTGGCCCCTTTTGGGCATGTTTTCCACACTAACCATGGTAACAGTGTTAAGTGTTTCCATTAATGTAGCTCTATGTCAACTGCCATACTATGCATTATTTAATGACCATTCTCAGACATATAATTGCTTTTAAAATCAGCAGGTGATTTGTAAGATTGTTTGATTGTATCCCTTGGAGTTCACTCGTCATACCAGCCCAGCTTTTTGCTGGTTTTAAGGGCATGGGAAGAAATTAACTGGCTTAATAGAGAGGACAAGTGTTCACACAATGCCCAGACTGGAAACCTAGAGGGATTTCATAGTAATATGATGCTCAGAGAGTGCAATAATAAAAATGACCAGTTCAAAGCCATAGAAACAGCTGTAGAGTGCAGTAAAAGATCCTATGATTGTCTGTTAGCTTCTAATTTTGAACAGTAGATAATTTCCTGATGTTTTTCCCTGATTGATTCAACAGCTTTTTCATTTTTTAGTGACAATATTTGATTTCTACATCTCTTTCAAAGTTTCTGCGTAAAATCAGAAGCTTTTTGTCAGACCTGGTTGTCAACCCTTATTCCTCCTTTTCAGCTGTGACTGTTTATTTACTGAATTTATTCCACCTACCCTCCAGCTATTAGCTATATATTGTCTCCATAGCAATCCCTCTCTTCTCCTCAGCACAGAAGCAAAAGAAGAGGCTTGGTAATTGTGATTTTAGATGCAAGGTGTCACTTGAATGCTTTCAGGATGCAAACAGCAGGGGATATGCCATTTCTTACACTTTTGGATAGCATCACTGGGTGCATTATCTTTTCCATATTCATGCTTCATCAACCATTCGCTAATTTTCATTTAGCTTGACTTACTTTCACATTGGCTTCGCTCACATTTTATAATCATTAACAACACAAACTTAATAATATCATGTACTTCTCATCAGGCTGCTTTCCTCATGCAGTCTTACATTTATACTAGAAATCTTAAGAAGCCTTTGCATATCACCCTTCCCATAACGTGGAGCGAAATCACTTGGTTAAACTCCCAAGATAACATATGAATAGGGCTCTTTCTCCCACAAACCTTTGCCATATCTTTTCTATCATTTTGGCTATTCTTACAAAAAACCAGTACTGTTAATATCAAGAAAGTTCACTTTCTTTCCACAGCAGACAACAGTCAGTACACATCTTTTTCCCCAAATCATTCACAATTAATCCCATACTTACAAGAATGAATACATTTTTGTACGTGTATGTTCAGACTGTCATCCAAGAGATTGGATATTCTGTTTCTGCTCCATCCAAGTTTCTGCTTCCATGTTGAAACAGTCTTCACGTACTAACAAAAATGGCACCCTACATTTAGAGTTTATTACAAAGAACAAAGCTGAGTAATACACACATTAACCACCAGTTGCAGTGTTACTAGATAGCAGCTGAAACATAGTAATGCTATCTATGCCAACATGAAGTCTTCTTTATTCTCTATTATTATTTATAGAGTGAATTAAGTGCAGATGGTTCTTTAGAACACAGTGAGCTTTAGGCTACACCTTGGATAGTTTGCTATCTAGAATGAGCCTCAACTAAACATTGTGTAGAAACACGACAGTAGTGCAGGCGAGTTTATATGTAACAATGGGGTGTAGCAACAAAGAGGGTTAACAGACAGAAAATAGATATAAAAGGGAGTTACATTTAAAAAAAAAAAAAAAAAAAGATAGTAGGTAAACCATTTTCCAACTCAGTAGAACCACAGAGGAAATTTAAATAGAGGCTCATTATCCAAAGTGAAGTTTGGCCAGCATTGTATGACCTACACAGCAAAAGGTACTGTGCTAGTGAAGGCTGTACTTACTTCTCAAAACATGTACAGGTTCATTCAACCAAATTAAATGAAAAGAATTAAAGATTCGTAAGATTGCACTTTTGGTTTGCCTTAAGATAAATAAAGCCCACTATTAGATATTCTGCGCAGCAAGAACATTATCTGAATTTCACTGCAATTCTTTAAATATTCAGTATAAATTCAGTGAGGCCAAGATAAGGGTCTAAATATTTTACATCATTTCTGTTGAAAAGTACCAGTTTGAAGGAAATCTTCGTTCTCCATATCTTTCAGTTTATTCTCATGCAAGTCATATCAAATTGTATAAGATTTTAGTATCCTGTAGTTGGAAAGGTCTTTATTAATCAAAGAGTATATTAAACCAATTTAACGAAGAAATTATTAATCTGTCAGGCTCTTGACTACTTGTCAACCAGTGCTTGATTGCTTTATGACTTCTTTATATGTTTTTTAGCAATCAACTGATTCAATGCTACTTTCCTAATGCACATATTTCCTACTGTCAAGGACTGATCATTCCACATCTCTACACTGACACGCAGAGGTGATGCACCCGGTTTGGTTAAGGACCAGGTACCAGGGTTCTGCAAAAAGACATACCTCTACTAATCTGTGTTGTTTCTCCAGCAGTCTACCCATACAAGAGCCCAGGAAGAGGAAATTAACTCAAAAGAACAGAAAAAGCCATCTTTAAGAAGATCAAATTATGGTTTTAACTTTGTTGTTATTTCATAGTAAGGAAGGCTCTATGGAAGAGTTAAAGCTTCAATATTTGCACATTTACAGTGTTAAGAAGTGAAAGTATTTTGCAATAATTCCCTACCTAACTAGGCTTAGGAAGAAAAGCTCTGAAAAAAACAGTCTCAAGAGTTTAATTAGTATCAAATTCAGAATAGCCGTGTTGGTAACAGGATCGATTGACAGTTACAAAAACATTTTTCATTAAACCACACTTGTCCAATGTTGAATATTTTTTTGAATCAAATTTAATTTCAGTTCTTCTCAGATTCAATCTTTTATATATTTGTTCCACAGAATCACAGAACCACTGAGGTTGGAAGGGACCTCTAGAGATCATCTAGTCCAACCCCTCTGCCAGAGCAGGATTGCCTAGAGCACGTTATACAGGATTGCATCCAGGTGGGTTTTGAAAGTCTCCGGAGACGGAGACTACATGACCTCCCTGGTCAGCCTGTTCCAGTGCTCTGACACCCTCAGAGTAAAGAAGTTCTCCCTCATATTGTAATAAAACTTCCTGTGTTCCAGTTTGTGCCTGTTCCTCTTGTCCTGTCATCTGGCACCACTGAAAAGAGTTCAGCTCCACCCTCCCTGCACCCACCCTTTAGATTTTTATAGACATTGATAAGGTCTCCTCTCAGCCTTCTCTTCACTCTGAATAGTCCCAGCTCTCTCAACCTTTCCTTGTAAGAGAGATGCTCCAGTCCCCCAATCATCTTTGTTGCCCTCCGCTGGACTCCTTCCAATAGTCCCTTGTCTCTCTTGAACTGAGGAGCCCAGAACTGGACACAGTATTCCAGATGTGGCTTCACCAGGGAGGAATAGAGGGGGAGGACGATCTCCCTTGACCTACTGGCCACAGTCTTCTTAATGCAGCCCAGGATACCATCGGCCTTCTTGACAGCAAGGGCACATTGCTGGTTCATGGTTAACTTACTGTCTACTAGGACTTCAAAATCCTTCTCCTCAGGGCTGCTTTCCAGCAAGTCAGGCCCGAACCTGTACTGGTACCTGGGGTTGTTTCTCCCCAGGTGCAGCACCCTACACTTGTCCTTGTTGAATTCCATAAGGTTTCTCTCTGCCCAACTCTCCAGCCTGTCCAGGTCACTCTCCAGCCTGCTGCATGGCAGCACAGCCTTCTGGCGTGTCAGCTGTCCCTCCCAGTTCTGCATCATCAGCAAACTTGCTGACGATGCTCTCTGTCCCCTTGTCTAGGTTTCACACCATGCACCTTGGCAAAAAGAAGCAGTAACCACAACTAGCTAGCCTTGAAGCAGAAAAGGCTGCATGACCAGTAATAGAGGCCTTTTTGTATGAGTTAGCACTAAACCCCCTGCTTCTTGATAAAATTCACCACTGTAATTCAGTTTATACATATTAAAAGCAGGAACCTAAGGGCAGATATAGAAATCTTGTTTTTAATGCAACTTATTATTCACTTCTTCACTACTATAAAGTATTTTGGGGGATATAAGAAAGTTTAAGGAGGAAAAAACCAACAGTGAATAATGAAATACTGTCTTTAGTCACACAAATTTAAAATACTAATATTTGCAACACCAGTTTTTAGAAACACACCATTTACTAGCCTGACAAAAAAAGTTTTCTCATTGATGTGTTTTTACATGATTGTTGATTCCAGTATTTTGGAACATTTACTGGGAAATGTTAGGGGCCACTTATTCTGACAGAAGGGATGCCACAAAAGGGTAATTAATTTGAAATTATATTACAGTTTCTGCATGTCAGTAATTTTCATTGTGGTCTCCTCCTGGAAATAAAAGAGAGAAAGCAAAGGAAGACCATAAAATGATCTTAATATCAACAGATTTTGCTTCAGGCTACAGTGAAAAAAATAATAGTAGACACAGCAAAAAAACATGCTATAGCTGCCCTGCAGCAGATTTATACACATACATACAAGGGCTTTTAGTGCAATTTGCTGTTATTTAGAGAGAGAGATACATATATCTCTTTGTAAAGCCTTTGGCTTTCACAGTATAAGTTAATGACACTGAGATGCCAAAATTCCATGTAGTTTAAGACCTTATTAGCACTGGGAGAACAGAAAATTCACACTGCTGCAATGTGGTGTTTACTGATGACAGTGTATTATTTCAGATATATTGTTGATATTTTTTTCTGTGAAATTACTGTTCCGGCATAAGAAAGAGCAAATAAACATTAGCACAGAGCACTAAGCAATGTTTTTTGCAATGAAAAAAGCAGGAAGAAAAGTAGAGGTGGCAGGACACTAGCAGTGAGCTAAATTATTTGGATTTGTGAATTCTGGAATTCAGTTCTCTAACAGAATTAGTCTATAGCTATTTTAGAGGCATAGTAAAATATTTCTAAATAAAAATACATGTATTTAATGTAGATCAATAGCATATATGATCACTAATCTGTAGTTTCATAAACCATTTACAGTATATCGCAAATGTTTTTGAAAACAGGTGTGTCAAAGTTTGAAGACCACCGAGATTTCTTATTTTGGTCTTTTTTAATCTTCTTATTAGTATTTAGCTTTCAGGTTACAAATAAATATTTCTAAATATGAATATTAATTAGAAAATTTATTATATTGAAAATTGAAGCTTTTTTCTTTTTTTTTTTTTGTTTCAACTTTGTGATTCTCATTTTGCACAATGCTGAACATTTCTGTTTTGGCTGATCATGACCCATCTGCATTACGTAACTGTCAAAAGCCTGTCTTGGCCTTGGATGATGTTGAAAGCAACTATTGTACAGAGGGTCACTACCCATTTTTATGTAATTGTCCAGAGAATGTCCTAGTTCACATTTAAATGACTCTATGATACAAAATTTCTCCCAGCATTCAATCAGGCTTTTGTGTTGCTCTGAATAGATCCTATTAAAAAGCAGAAATGTATGAATAGAGAGATACCCCATTGCCTGCTTCAACCCACTGGAAGCTGTAACATGCTTGTGAATAAACAATATATATACATTTATAAAGAGGAAGTTAAAATAAAAAAAAGTTTGGCATCAAAAATAACATTTATATTTGGATATGTTAGGCTGGTGTGGCCTAGTCAGTGCTACAACACCTATTCCTGAGAAAACTGCCATGTTTCTATGATATCTTTATTGTCCTTATCCCTGAAATCTGGGTTGTTTGCTCTCTTATTATGGCCTCAAATAGGGCATAGCGAGCTATGAAGGTTCATCACTGTTTTGTGCTGAGGACACTAGTAGAGGGTGTCGGGGTCACACAGACATCTGCAAACCGTGCTGCGGAGCCAGAGGAGCTGGGGAGCCAATTGTGCAGTTCAGGCAAGGTGCCGCAGTACACCCGACCTTAAAAGCCCTCCTTGAAGTCTGTTAACGCAAAGTATTTTTGTTGCACGGCCCTGCTAGCCCAGCGTTTGCCGCCCTTCTGACCACTGCAGTGTGCGCATTCCCCGCGCCAGTGCTGGTCACGGTGTCCTTCGTCTCTAATTTTCACCGTCAAGTCATGGATTTGCATCCCATGTTCACCTACGATGCCATAACTAGAAAGTGCTATCGGTTCTCTCCCCAGTTCTCATTATTACATTTATCAATTATGTATACTGTCCTTTTTAGATATCAGATGAGAGACTGAAGAGTTGGAATACTCTGCACAATAATTACAAAGCTGATTTTTTATTGTCAATGCCAACTTCTCTCTTCTGTCAGTCACCAAAATGTAAAACTTCAGTAAATGAGAATCAAAATTCAGCAGCCAGGTCCAGTAAAAGGCTTGGTAAACCCGGTAGATTGACCTGCACTGCATACTTACATGCTGATACTTCTCTGCTGATACTTTTCCAATGGCTTTGAGCTGGTTTTTAATCAGTAACATAAATCAGGCTTTGAACTATAATGGTAAGGCCTAGCAGTTGTTAGGCTAGCAATGAGCTAAAAGGGAGTTCAAAGGAACATTAAAATTGCCTCCACATTTCATAATAAATTAAAAGGTTTGTTTTATCCAAATTACAGAATTCTGTATCACAGCTATCTGTGACAAGCCAGACAGCTTTAGTTCTAAGAGGTAATAATGCTTTTTGAGAATCAGCTTTACTTGTGGGATCTTTTGGAAGATCACACTGAGGCAATTTGTAATCTCTAATTAGAAGACATTTGCTACAGTTCATTCCTAAATTATTTTATAATACGTATACTGACCTTAAGGAAGTATAAATAATGTATTATATAGTTTAATTTTCCGTCTATCACTGACTTAAATTACTTTAAGTAATTAATTGTCGTTTGAGAGAGAAAGATTCTGTGGTCTTCTCAGGACATTGCCTGGCAGAGGTGACTGCCCTGAGCCCACACCTTCCCCTTGGTAGAACACAGCTGTGCAACATCTGCTGGGAAATGTCCAAGCTGTTGCCAGACAGACACCCTGCAGGCAGCTCCTGCTGCTGCTGCTCACCTTCCTCAACCCTTTCATTCGAGAATTCTCCCTGGGCATTTTTATGATGATTTATACATTGCGTGCAGATTTTCAACTTCCTTTTTTGGTGCATCCACTCTAGTTCTCTAAGTAGTATTTCAATATCGGTCTCGTTAAAACTTCAAGAGGTACAATTGCCTCTTCATATGCTTCTTCTTTTTTTTCCCTCCAGGGTCCAACATTATAATCATTCTAGGTCACCCTGGATAACTGCCTTATCCTCATCATTACTTAATGTTTTGCTGGCCTGTGTGTCATGTGCACATTTTATCAGATATGGTGTAATAATTAATTCAAAATTATCAAGCCCAGTCTTGAACAGAACAGAAATGAGTCTTGTTTCCTACAGAACCCCTCTACAAATCCCATCCATTAGTGAAAATCTGGACACAACACTTCCATAAGTGTCACAAAACCCAAAATGCATATCTATATAAAGATAGAAAATTTTATATACATTTTAAAATCTTCCTGCTCACTCCTCTTACATATCTCTAAGGTTTGAATCGTGGATAAAGCTTATTGCTGCATTTTCAGTCTGAATGACTTGAAATACTTAGTCAAAAAATATTGCAGGTTTTCATCAAAATTAAAAATATTTATTTTTAGAAAATAAGTTTCATTAAAATGGTGATTGGAATTGATTTTATTCCTAGCTTTTAATCCCTAAGGAATTGAACTGTTAAATGCAGCAGGGGATATCTCAGCAGCACTATTTCAATGTTAATATCGTATTTCTATTTTATAATATTTCTATAAGTATCATCTCATTACTTTTGTGATAGCTAGTACAATAACATCAGATCTAATTTGTAGGAACAGAAACTTGCTGCAGAAACCTCCTGTTTACACATGATTTGAACACACTTATGAATATCTCCTAAAATGAAAAAGCACAACATAGCCCAAATTCATACCAACTTTGCCTAAGAAAACCAAGTGTTGTGATGGGACTTTCTCTTACTTTGCTCCATTGTGCAAAAGAAGCTTAAATCAGAGAGTAGGCTTATGTAAGACGAAGACAACCTGCCCAATGGGTCAGTTTAGAACTTAGGAGAATGTCGTAAGGTTTTCTTGGTTTGTGGTTTGGCTTTTTATTTCATTGTTTGGTTGTTCTGTTGTTTTTCTTAAAAAAAATAAAAAAAAAAAAAAAAAAAGGCAGTTTGTGGATTCCAGAATGTTTTGCTCACTACTTATCTGTTTTCAGTCTAAGACACAGACACAGTTCTGGGGGAAAACTCCCCATTCCTGGCAGGTCTGCTCTGAAACCTGAGCCTCAGGCTTCAGCCCAGCCAAGCCCACCCATGGGAGACAGTGGATGCTGTGAGCCTCAGGAATTGGAAATTTGTGAACTGTGGCTATTCATCGATGTAACAATTCTTAATCCATCAGCAAGGGAGCTGCTAAGAATGGTACTGGTTTCTCTAGTGACAAGTTTAGGTGAGCAGTGACCCCTGGAAGGTTTCTGGTGATGCGCAGCACGGTGAGCCTGTCCACCCGACAAGTGCCTGTCCACAGTCTGCCTGTCTCACCACACCTCTTCAGCCACACCACAAAGCACACCACCACGATGGCATTTAAACCACCGCCACAGCTTCCTTTTTTTCAAGACTTTCTGTCCTGCAGATCATGACCCATTCTGTGTGCCAGCACCGTACCTGCTTGCACCTCCATTTGTGATGAGCCACCTACCGCTGTGTCTGTGCGGTATTACTCTGCTCCAGCTGGAGCTCACTGCTTCTCTGGACCTCCCAGCTTGTCTCTGGTTTCTCTGACCCTACGTGTAATATTTTGCTTTCTTTGGAGTGCCCTGGATCTTTTTCTGATCATGTTTGCAACTTGGTCCCTACAAATTTTAGGGATATCCGACTCCCTTGTCTCTAATACCATTTTCAGTGTTTTTAACCAGCAAAGTACCTTGTGGACAACATTGCACAGCTGACCTGGATTGCCTGGCGTTGGACTGAGTTTCTGTTAAAGCTCTCATTGTTAGGGCAATGGTCATTCTGCACAGAGCGTTAGCATTCTGCAGTAACAAACAGTACTCAGTCTTTCCTGTTTAAATTCCTGATAGCTTCTTCTCATCTAAAAACATTTCCTGTTTTTGCTGCCTTAGACAGTTTTATCACCACATACTTTTCTTAATCTGGGCTCCTCAAGTTCTTGCAGCAAAGGCTCACAACTCACTTTTAGAGTTCTGCTTCAGTTAGGGAAATATCTGAATCTTCCAAATGCCTCTCATGAGAGAAGCTGAAAATACGGTCTACTTTCATGGGAACGAAGCCTCGATAATCTAGCCAAAACTCAACATGACACAACAAACCGTGTAGAATAGTTTGCCAGATTATTCAGTCAGGTGATCCTGTGATAAACAAGGACGAATTAGTCCCGTGTACTGGAGAGGAGAAGAAATTGTTTTGTTAAGCAAGGTTTTCATTTCTACATTCTTTTACTGCTTTCTGCAACACTGTGTAATCCAAAATTACAACCAAGTCTTACAGATATCGATGACAGCATTCGTCTTTCCTCACAGCGGATCTTGGATTTGGTATTCATAATGTTGACAGTATTACAGTAGTATATATTATTTCCATTGCTAACCATAATATTTTTAAGACAAAATATTACTGAAAATATTTGTTATTTTACAAATAGATTTTTCGACTGTTTCAACATTCCATTTTTATAAAAAAACATTGTTTGTGTTACTTTATTTTATTCTGTTATCACAATTGTTTCTAAAAACTATATTCAAGAAAAAAAAATCTTCTGTCAAAATTCTCATCTGGTACATGTGACTACTCCAAGACAAAGCTTCTTAGATTTCAAAGGGAAGATTATATTCAAAATCTAATTTATAATACCAAGCACTGTCACACATAATGTATTATTCAGCTAAACACCATGATGGTATTCAATTCGCAATGAAAGTTAAAAATTAATAACCTTACAATCATTAATTTTCTGTATTTTGCACAGATACTAAGAAAAAAAAAGTCTACTTGAAAAAGAAAGTAGTAGTCCATTATTGCTACAAGCTTCTAGGACACTGAACGTATAAACAAACAATAGAATGAATACCATTGCCCAGGCAACTCGGACTAATTTATATAAAAGTGAAGCGAATGCCAAGGCAAACAAAGAAGCACTGAAATATAATCAACCATGTGCTGGGTTTACTTGGTCCTCTTCAGAAGATAAAGAAAAAAGCATTAGAAACTGCTGTTTCTTGTAATGAAGCTAATATCTGTTTTGCTCTGAGTAATTATTCATTTCATATAAATCAACAAAATACAACCCATCCTGCCATCGCCTTAGAAAATAGGCTGCATATTTACCCACATCTCTGTTATGACAGGAAGTGTTCTGCTTTTTTTTTTAAAAAAGTAATTTAAGGAGAAATTTAAAGGAGAAAATTACTCAGTACACAGAAACACAAAATTTTGAGTGGAGCTGGAAATGAACTTAGTTGTTACGACTTCAAGGCCTGAACTATATCTTTCCTTCCAAATAGTTTAGGATCAGATTTTACACAAAAAGTTATAAAGACTTTTTTCATTTACCCAGTAAAAAAAAAAATGTTTTTGCAAGACAGTGTCAGCACAAAATTTTTAACTACAGAAGAACATTGACAGATGCTGAGCACCCTGGCTGTAGGTACAGAAGGCACTTAAAAACGTGTAACTCGAAGCACTTGAGCAGATCCAAAAGATAAATTCTAGCTGTACCGAAGGAGAGTAAAGGTAAAGTAATACCAATAGTAGCATTTCCCTTGACTTCAGTGTACCCGGGATTTGAATCATGAACTTTGTTGCTTCTAATAAACTACTTAAAACTGAGATTTTTTGATTTAGATCAACTGACGTAGAAAAAACACAAGCTTTAGGGCACACAAGCCCTTCTATAGAAGCAGAACACAAAGCTAATTACAAGCTAAGAGTAAAAGCAAGATATAACTCTGGATTGAATCTGGGACCTTGCATGATTGAGAATGAACAGGAACATTCTGAAGATTAAGCATGTATGTAAACATAAAACCACGGCGAAGGCTTTCCTAGGCACCTGCTTCATGTTACTGCTCCATAATCATCACTGAAAGGAGGGAGGCACTTTTACAACTTTGTTTCTTTTCCATCTTTTGTAATCAAGAGAATCCTATAGTCACAGCAATAGAATCCCAAGATCAAGTATTGGCCTTATGTCATCATGCCTGGGGAAGAGAAGGACAAATCCACTCTGATACATATTTCAAAATTATTTTACCAGGTATTCACTGCTCAGTACTCAGTTATTCAACATTCTAAAATGGAAAGACTACTGCCATAACCCACACATAATTGTTTGCAAAACCAAAAAGGACCACTTATTTAAAAGTTACTTTTTATTTATGTGTAAATATCATATCCTTTTCATTTGTAAGGAAACAAATATTATTTATTTGATAACATGGTCATAATCTACTCCATCCAGTCAATGGACTTTACCTGCAATTTACTTTAAATTTACAATTATTGAAAAAGTCTCTGAATCTCCATAAGTAATCAGGCTTATTCTTTGGTTTGTTGAAATGCTTTATCAGCAAAATGGTTGCTGGATTTGTAGTATATTTAGAAATAACAATTACAGCCTTGTATTAATACATTATAGAATCTGTTTATCACAGGTAACATTCAGAAGTAATTTACAAATGCGGTATAAGAAAAGACTACTCAAGCTACCTACATATAAAAGCTGCCTTTCAGAGTACATGTGAAGACACTAAATATCACAATTGCAAAGTTGTGATATTACAGTTACTCTGTGCGGAAACATTCCTGCAGCAATTTCCCTGAATACCTTGTTAACATCTTGCACAGCTGTTTCACTCACTATAGTTTTACAGATCTTGAATAAAGCTGTTTATCTTAAATTCATTTAAAACCACACTAATTTATGATGACCTAGCATGGTAAGAGTAAACATTATACTGATGGATATTTTTGCATAAACACTGATGTTCCTACAATTCAAAATTGAAACAGTCACTACAAAAAAATATTTACTGAAGATTTACACAGATAGAATGATATTCACTCTACAACTTTTGCTGACATGACAATTGGACACGAATATACGGTGATGGGTTTGTGTCTGATGGGGTTGTTTGGTAGTGGGCAGAGGGCTGTGGGGGAATGACTCCTTGTGAAACTTCCAGAGCCTCCCCGAGCCCAGGCAAAAGCTGGATCCATCTCTGGCCAGGGCCAGGCAACTCCGTGCCTCTGCCATCAGTGTATTTAAGAGGGGAAACCTGTTGGGCCAGGCTCTTTGTCTCTGTGTCCTGTCTTTTGTGTTGAGGAGTTTTTTGTTTCAAGGAGAGGAAGGTGAGAAGACAGCAAACCATGCAGTGAAGACAAAGGTGGGGGAAGAAGAGCACCAGGGCAGAGATCTCCCTGAGCCCGGGCTGAGATGGCAGGAATGCCTGCAAACTGAGGAGACGGATGGCAGCGAAACATTCAGGACGTAGCAGGGCATGGAGGACCTCATACCAGTGGAGTGAGAGACCACGCGGGAATAGAGGACATGCCTAAAGCAAACCGTGACTCTGAAGAGGACCCACGCTGGGGCAGAGGACACAGCAGCCCACGGGTGGGTTCCACCCTCGTGGGAAGGGCTCAGGTGAAGGGAGAGGGTTGCCTCCTGTGAGATGGACACCACATGGTGGCATCAGGGGAAGACTGCAAGAAGTCCTCTTCCCGAGGAGGAAGGATTGCCATGGACAATGAGAAATGGCCAGAACCACACCCCCAGCCCCTGCCCCCTGTGATGATGAGGGGGATGAGGTAGCTGAGAAGAAAGGAGTGGGGTGTGGGTGGGTATTTAAGATCAAACTGTGTTTATTTTGTCTCCCTATCCTTCTCTGATCTAGGTGATTTGGTTAAACTGGTGATGGTGAAGTGAATCTGTTTTCTCCCCAAGTCTATTCTGGTTTTTCCCCGTGATCATAAGCAGCAAGAGAAACCCTCCCAGTCTAATCCCTGAGCCTTTTTTGTCGAGTTTTCTCCCTCCTCATCCCTAAAGGGACATGCCATGTGGTGAGTGAGTGGCTGCACAGTTCTCGTTCCCTGTGAGGCAGGCTCAAACAACGTATTCATGTATCTAATTTTTACTCACATGCAGTAACTTTTACAAACACAACACTTAGTGGTTTCCAGTGCTGTTTCACACCTACCATGAAATAATTTCAATTTATCCACACCTCAAAGAGGCATATATCTCATAATATCCATTTACCTGATTTTTTGTGATTGGTTTTATGTATAATCCATTTCTGCTATAGGTATACTAACCGCATTATGTTCTGAAGTTCTAGGTGATTTTTTTTGTGGGCCTCAGCCCTATGGAAATAAATGTGTATCTCTGTGTATGTCTCTCTTTCTCTTACAAATTAATATAACCTTATTAATGGCATACTCAATTTTTCAATGTGTTCTTTATTTATACTATGAAGTTCATGTCATGATTAGCTCATTTGCAGCTCAGAGGTAGAATGAACAGTAGATTACGTAGCTGCTTTTGCTATAACTATCAGAATTAAATCTAATAGGATAATTTTCAAAATCATGCAGACCGTATAAAAAGAAATCCACCTTGACGAACATTTGCTCCTGGCTCTGCCATATTCTAGGAGAGGACTTATCAACAGTGTTTTGAACACCGAAGTCATCAACTTACGGAATAGCACAACTTGTCAGAAAGGTGATCTTTTTGGAAAGGTTAATTGTAATATGAATTACATGTAAAATTCCCCTCTGCCCCATTGCTGAACTTTCTCCTAGTAAAACACACACAGTCCACCTTCAAGGACCTCTGGATTACACTGTATGCATACACAAAGCCGATTCTCCTCCCACTGCCTTCATTAAAATTAACAGAATCCTCAGCGTGTATTTCAGGGCATCAGTGAGTACCAGGTCGCGCACAGCAGTCACTGGCCTACATCGCCTCTCCTTCCCAATGGCACCATCCTCACACAATACACACCCTGCAATCTCCCAAGGCACTGACAGTGACTACATGAATCCATATTAACAAGCACTATAGGTGTGAGTATGCTACCAAATGATGGCTTAATCAATTCAGGATTGTTCGGCTATAGTGTTTTTAAAACCAAACTTGCTTGTAGTTCTGAGCAACGTTTCACTCTGAATTAATACAACATCTCTCAGGCAGAAAGGCCCTTCACACCAGTGTTGCATGTGACATCCGCCCTGTCATTAGTGACGTTGCTGAACAGGGACATTACCATAGCTAATTAACATCTAAAGTATCCACTATCTATTAATTAATCACACTAATGCAGGAAAAGAATCAGCTCTGTGTATGCACACAGTGCAATCCGGGGGTTCTTGAAGGTGGACTGCATGTATTTTGCCAGGACTCAGCACTAGGGCAGAGGGGCCATTGCAGTTTAATTCATATAGTGGATTTGTATTTGCTTTGATGTATATTTTATCATTTTCACCTGCCTACATTTCAAACAGTGTAAACAGCTTCTTACCGTTGGTAACAATTTAAATATGGTGCCACTTGAGACTACAGCATCCCCTGGGAGCCCCCTAGTTAATCTGGAAAAAAATGTGTTACTAGAACTGCAAAAAAATCAACACGATGGCTAAATGCAAAACTGCAATATACACACTTTAGAAATGTGGCAGTAGTAGGTAAGAAGATATCTTGCTCTGAATCTTGTGAACATCTTGTTTTCTTAGCACCATGAATAAATAAGTAAATAAATAAGATAAAATTTTATTTTAGTTCAGGCATTGAGTTACAATTATGCATATAGCTACACGCTTTATTCAGAAAGTATTTTACCTTGGTCTCTTCACTTTTCCAAAGAGAGAAATTAAAATTCTTTCCCACTTTCCTCTATTTCTTTCACAACAATTGTATTCAATTTCTCATATATGATTTTGTGTATTGTGTCTGGTTAAAGATGAGAGCAAATAAGGTGGCTGAATCAGATAACTTATATTAAAATCTGGAAAACAGCAAAACAGAAGGCTGAAGGCTGATCATTATCTCCACAAAATGCTGTATATCCCATACCAAACACAAGAAATCTTATCTATTAAGCCCATGCAGAGGCAGCTAAAGATAATCTTAGAGAAAAATGAGCCCAAGAGCAGGTGGTGCGAACTCAAAAGGAGGTCATACCAAACAACAGCTATTTGCTGTTAAAGCAAGGAAAACATCAAAATCTCTTGAAATAATCCTCTCTTAGGAATGAGGCCATAAAATACACACACAGCTTCTGAGCAATCTCCCAACCTGTCAGATGAACAGAAAATTTGTATAATTCTTACTATAAGGATGAAATACAGTGTCTCACATAACCATACTGCTGTGAAGCAACTCTTATCAATTTTTTAGAGCAAACACATTCCTGACATTTTGGAATAAAACTGATCGGTGGTGTATTGGCCAAATACAGGCTATATTTAACTACTTAACTATAGTTTCTTTTGCTACGCAGTAGAATATTTTAGAGTGTGAGAAAATACTTTTAAGACATCATGTACAGATCGATATCAGCCCGTCATACAGATTCAGGCCTCCACTGCTCTACAGATTAACGTCATGCAAGATATTAATATCATGCAAAAACTGGCTTGGCGGCCGCACCCAAAGAGTGGCTGTCAATGGGTCCATGTCCAAGTGGAAGCCAGTGACAAGTGGAGTCCCTCAAGGATCAGTACTGGGACCTGTCTTGTTTAACATCTCCGTCAGTGACATGGACAGTGGCATTGAGCGCACCCTCAGCAAGTTTGCAGACACCACCAAGCTGTGTGGGGCAGCTGACACCCTGGAGGGTAGGGATGCCATCCAGAGGGACCTTGACAGGCTGGAGAGGTGGGCCCAGGCCAACCTCATGAAGTTTAACAAGACCAAGTGCAAGGTCCTCCATTTGGGTCAGGGCAATCCCAAGCACCAATATAGACTGGGCAGTGATTGGCTTGAGAGCAGCCCTGAAGAAAAGGACCTGGGGGTACTGATGGACAAGAAGCTCAACATGAGCCGTCAGTGTCCACTTACAGCCCAGAAAGCCAATCGTGTCCTGGGCTGCATCAAGAGGTGCATGACCAGTAGGTCGAGAGAGGTGATTCTCACCCTCTATTCCATTCTCTTGAGACCTCACCTGGAGTAATGCATCCAGTTCTGGAGCTCACAGCACAAGAAAGATACGGACGTGCTGGAGTGTGTCCAGAGAAGGGCCATGAGGATGATCAGAGGGCTGGAGCACCTCTCCTATGAAGACAGACTGAGAAAGTTGGGGTTGTTCAGTCTGCAGAAAAGAAGGCTCCGAGGAGACCTTATTGTGCCCTTCCAGTATCTCAAGGGAGCCTAAAAGAAAGCTGGTGAGGGGCTTTTTAGGATGTCGGGTAGTGATAGGACTAGGGGGAATGGATTGAAGCTAGAGATGGATCGGTTCAGATTGGATGTTAGGAAGAAGTTCTTCACCATGAGGATGGAAAGACAATGGCACAGGTCACCCAGAGAGGTGGTGGAAGCCCCATCCCTGGAAGTTTTTAAGGCCAGGCTGGATGGGGCTCTGGGCAGCCTGATCTAGCAGGGGATGTCCCTGGCCATGGCAGAGGGTTGGAACTAGATGATCTTTAAGGTCCATTCCAACCCTGACAATTCTATGATTCTATGATATTATTTGTTGTAAAGCACTACAATGACAAACTTTGTCCTGAATATTGGGAGCTCCCTGGCCACACCAGCTAGCACAATGAATTTTCAGCCTTCTTGGGCGCTGTAAAAAAGTGTGCGTGATTCCATCCTGACAGCTTCTATTGACGTGAAGTAACTCTACAGTAAAATATCACCTGGGCCATAATTCCATAAGCAGAACTAAAGAACTGACATGGCTGAGCACAGCTGAAAAGATCTAAAGATCTTTTATTACTTCAAATTAGACTGCATAGGGAAATCATATGTAACCTGTAATGAGTATTCTTCTCCTCACGTAGAATTAAAAAGTAATATAAATTGGCTGCAAATTTCAACACAAGTAACATGCACGTCAGAGAAAATATATGCAAGTAGATCTTTAGGAGCAGCCATCTTCTTAGTAATGTTGTCCATCTACAAAGAGGTACACCTCATCCACAGGACCATAATAGGAAAAAGGTAATAGAAAAGTCCCTAATTATGAAATAAAGTGGTTTTAAGATACATAAGACTAAGAAGAGAATTAAATCTGTTTGTATTAAAGACTAGCTAAATGTGTAAAAAATCAGATAGTATAGAGATCTATTTTCCTGCTTCAGGGTGATGGAAAGAAAAGGAACTCGGGCCTATTTAACTACACCTGTGGGACAGTGTTAAAAGGGCAAGAGGGCAAAGACAGAACCTTAGAACACTGTTAGCCAAAAGTATAAAAATATGTGCACTGGGCACATGATTAAATGAAAGAAAATCCATGCAAAGCTGGGGTGTCCTACTTGTATTACCTCCATCTTTATAATATCTACTGCTCTCATTATCAGATATTTCCATCTACCATAATCTCTGCATACTACTTTCTTATCCCTTAATCTGCTCACTTTCACTTGCCAATATCCAAACCACATGTTGTTTATCTCAGAAATCATTCTTTATATTTTGTTTCCAAGCCAGAAAACTATACTTATTAATTTTCCTCTCCCTTCACTCCATTCTTTCCCGAGCAGTAGTCTACATCACTGCCTCTGTCACAGGAGATGCCAGGAACCCTAAACCAAAACTCTTATCCCACAGTACCAGTGTAGAAGTCTGCACAAAAGAAAACAAAGTGGACTGTATGCATGGACTACTCAGTAGGGCGAATGGCTTGTGGCAAAGCGCAAGTCCCACCTCTCTGCTGTTCAGCCATTCTCCATCGCAGTAGTACAAGAGAGAAGGCCAAATAAAATGTCTCAGAGGTCTCATGAAGTCTTAAGAGTTAATGTTGTTCGAGGTTTCTTTGATAAAGATTTTTATATCAACTTTGCACACTTACCAACCAGAAAATGTTAAAATTATTTAAGTCACCATATAACTGAGCGTTATCTACTTAATTTTGCATCATTACTTATAGTTTATTCAGTAGCAGCTTTCAAAGATCCCTGCAAAGAAGAAAATCCAACACATCCAATATACACTGAATGTAGGACACACACTTCCATGGAGATTAAGTATTACAGGAAAAAAACTTTTAGTTTACCAACTGTAGTAATAGTCTGACTTAAAGTTGTTGTGTTTTACTGCTAAAACACCTCCTGTGCTGTAAAATTCTGCACAAACACAGATATCTGAGGGGTGAGTATCAAGGGGAAGAAGACAACCTCTTCTCAGTGGTGCCCAGTAATAGAACAAGAAATAACGGGTTTAAGTTTTCCACCTCAACGTGAGGAAAAACTTTTTTACTGTAAGGGTGACAGAGCACTGACACAGGCTGCCCAGAGAGGTTGTGGAGTCTCCTTCTCTGGTGACTTTCAAAACCAGCCTGGACACGTTCCTGTGTGGTTGCCCTAGGTGATCCTGCTCTGGCAGCGCGGTTGGACTAGACAGTCTTTCTAGGTCCCTTCCAATCCCGAACATTCTGTGATTCTGTGATTTTCGAGTACAGAATTCTGCACTTGAGTGTAAAATTTGAGTAGAAAATTCTGCACAAATTCTTGAGATCCTATAGAAATAAAGAATCCTAAAGACTCACTGAGGAAGATGAATTTAAGAGATTTGCTTTGTAGACTCTTGCATCTTATGTTTTGACTGAAACTTCTCTGAAGATTCACAAAGTTTTATCTCATGCTCAGGCTATTTTATCTGATAAATTCTGGGAAATCCACTGTTTCAAACAGACCGTGCTCACAAGCTGGGGCTGGTGGTGGGTAACACGGTCACGCAGCAGCTCAGCTGACCCCGCTTCGAGCAAGAGGGTGGACAGATCTTCCTGAGGTCCCTTCCAGCACCAAATTTTTCTGTGATCCTATTACAAGGCAAAAGGATCTTTCTTTTGCAATCCAAACAGCTCGACGTGCACAGGATGGGTGAAGAGTTTGGAGACATTGCTTGCAGTTTTCTTTGGGGGTTTACACGAGAACAAAACGAGCAAGCAACAAAACGGCCCACAGGCAGGCACACACTGAGCTGACTGACGGGTTTCCCGCCGTGGGGCGGTATCGTTTCGTTGGGCTTTCTTTTCGTGGGGGGTGAAGGCCGCCGACTCAAGTCTCAAGAGCAGAAGATGCCGCTGCTGCCCCAGGGCCCCCCTCCCCGGTCTCCCCCTCCCGAGGGGACGGTCACCCTCCGGCCCACAAGCACCCAACGCCGGTAGGGGCTGCACTCCGAGGCCCTGTGTCGACTGCCGGCAGCGAAGCGGAGGGAAGGGTGCACAGGGCAGGCGGTGATGCCGGTCACCTACTGCGCCCGGGGCGGGGCGGGGCGGGGCAGCGCTCCCCCCCGCCGGCTCCCGCGCCCCACCGCCCCTCAACAGCCCTCAGCCTCTGGAACCGCCCCTGCGGGCGTTGGTACAGCCCCGCCCGGCGCTCCCCCCGCCCCGCCGAGGAATGGAACCTCCCGCACAGAACCGTTCAAATTCGAGCCCTGAACAATTTTCCCCCCTCCCTCCCTTCCCCTCCCCTCCCCTGGCAGGTGACCGGGGCCCGCGCCCGCACGCGATGGCGTCACACAGACGCAGCACGAGCCGAGGGGAGCTGCCCTCCTGCTCGCGCGCCCGTCTTCAACCTCGTTTCACGTTCAGGTTCCGCTGCGTTCTCGCCCACGGGCCCTCCACCCCAAACCCGCAACGGCTCGGTGACGCACTGCGCATGCGCAGCTACTCCGCCCTTCCCGCCGTGCACGCGCTCACCCATTTCCCCGCCACTCTTCCCCCCTCCAGCGCCGCCGCGTGGGCGGTGCGCGCGACCGGACGCCTCCGGAGGGGCGGGGGCAGGAGCAGGAGCCTCTCGGCCGGCGGCAGCCCCCGGTGCGCGCGCGGCCCCCGCCAGCAGCCCGGTGCCCGCTCCCGCTCCGCGCTCGCCTGCGGACGGCTCCCGGCGAAGCCTCTGCTCGCCCACCCGCCCCCCGTTTTCATCCTCTCCGCTTCGCTTGCGTGTGAGCTAAACTCGGCGTGCGGTGCCGACGCCGCCGTTGCGTTCCAGGTGAGGGAGGGGGGGAAAGGAGAAAGAGAGCGGGGAGGCACTCACTCCCCCTCCCTCCTCCGCCTCAGCGCCTCTCCGGCGGCCCCGGGCGCGCAACCCCGCCGCTCCCTTTGCTTCTCTTCTCCCGGCGAGGTAAAACAGCCCCCTTCCCAAAATGGGCTGCACGCTGAGCGCCGAGGACAAGGCGGCGGTGGAAAGGAGCAAGATGATCGACAGGAACCTGCGGGAGGATGGCGAGAAGGCGGCCAGGGAGGTCAAGCTGCTCCTCTTAGGTAAGGGCTCCCATGAGGCGAGGGTCCCCCTGAAGCAGTGCCCCCCTGCTGAAGCCCCGAGGCGATGTGCCTCCTCGCCTCCGGGCCCTGAGGTGAGGGCCCCGGTGTGGGCGAGGGCGGGGCAGGTGCCCGCCGAGCCGGCTCGCAGCTCCTGTGGCACCCGGAGGTGGCTGCGGGGAGAGGGCCTGGTTTCTCGGGCTTGGAGGGCGGCCGGGCGGTGGGATGCCTTCCTCGGGTAACGCGGCAGAGGCAGCGCCGCTCTGCCTTCAGGGAGTATGTGCCCATGGCCCCTCAGAAGTTTGCGGGTTGAGGGGAGGCAGCTGCAGCCCCATAACGCAGGTGGGCGCCTCGGCTTCCTTGGGGATACCGGCAGGGCCGGTCTGGGGGAACGGCACGGCGTGGTTTGTCCCGGGGCTCTTGCTGAGAGCGGGCCCAGACTTCCGTATGAAGGGGATAAACTTTTAACGTGGATTCTGTGTCTGAACCGCTGTTCAGAGGAAGGAAATTTTCGGCTGGAGGATGTTTGCTCTTAATGTTTCTTGTATACTCGAGCATCTCCTAAACTGTTGCTCTAAGGATAAAGTGCAGAAAGCATCGAAGGGAGCACAAGGCGAGGCACAATGTAACTCGTTCGCATTCGTTTATTTTAATGGAAGTAGCTTATGTTCCTGAAGTCTTACAGTGGGAAGTACAATCTTGATGAGGGTCCTAAATGTGACGTTAGGGTTCTGATATAGTGACTCATCATAGGGGATCATGTGGTTTTGAGTTTTGCTCACGGGTACCTGAAGCTAGCTTTTTTGTATGTTTTAAGTGATATGCTTGTGTGTAAAGATAAGTACAATAAGATTATATTTAAAAAGTACAGGGAGAAAAAGCGAGAAAGGGGTTTAGTTAGAAATACAGCTGTGCAGGACTAAAACTACTGTACAGCTGGCAGATAGTGGAATGCTGTAAGATTTGCATTGTATTAATGTAGGAAATTTTGCAGCATATGCTGTATGGCCAAACCAGGCTGGACCCTTGAATCCAAAGTTAAATAGCTGTTGAGTTGCTTTCTTCATGCTACCCTTCCCCTCTCAGAGATGCAGTTTCAGGCAAACTTTTTAAATGACTACTCAGTTTCTTGCTTTCCTCGATACCGATTTTGCTAGATAGCTCATCTACAGTGTTCTTTTCGCTACAAACATTATAGTAGACTTCTTAAATTGCTTCTTTCTGTTGCTAAATTCTAAAATAGCTCCAGAAAGTACAGGAGGCTGAAGTACTTTCGTATGTAGATGAAAGATGAAACAAACCTAGCATGGAAAGGACAAATGCTCTAAAACGTGGTTATAGATTTAAAATTTTGCTTGTGAGAGAAACAATTAAACCTTTTCTTTCTGGTTCATTTTCCAGAAAGTGTACGGCTTTTAGTTGGTACTGTGCCACTTTTGAAGTCCTCAGGTTGTTTCATGGAAAGGTTATCTTGCATGTGATCAATAGCAATGCTGCAGAAAATGTTCTTGTCCTTTTTCAAAGGTGGCAAAGCAATGCTTTGGATGTCTTTTGGCAAGGCATTTAAAATGGCTTTTCAGTGTTTTACTGTTCTGCATGGAACTTTTAGTACATGTCATTCGGTTGTTGTCTTCCCATCTTTCATCTTGCTCTGTAGATATGGATAAATGGATCAAGTTCACATCTATGGAAAGATGCTTTAAACTTGGGAAATAATCTTGTTACTATTTTCAGTTGCTTAATGCTCTTACATGTAAAGTCCTGTGTTATGAGCTTTTATTTTAAAATTTTATAAATTCTGCATCTCTAATACAGAAAAGCTTTTGAGGAAATTATATTTTTCTGATGGAATCTCATGAAATCTTAGGATATGGAACAAATGTACAAATGCATGTGTTTTCTCATAGTATTCCGAGCAGTAACTCAGTTTAGTATTTCCTCCTCCTCTACTAAAAAGGGCTGTGAAAACTAGCAGACTAACATCTTTTGGGACCAGTATTTGAATTACAAAAATTACCTAAATGTTTTCATTTTAGAATGAAGTTTTGGTTCTACACCACTTGTGTATTTTATATGTTTTGGAAGATTTTCTGTTGCTTTTCTTTGCATCTATGTCAGATGCCTTAAAGGTTATGTGAGTGCTTTATATGATGGCAAAACTATTTAAAGTTACTTCCACTAGACTCACTTTCTTCTCACCACTCATCCCAATTGCTTGTTCAGCCCATATGTCATAGTTTATCATCTACTCAGTTGTACTCCTACATCTATTTATGGGCTTGTTCTGTTAAAAAAGATACTGAAATAAAAGGACATGTACAAATTGTGGTCTGCTGCCAGGAAAATACAATGTGTGAGAGGCATCTAAAATACCTTGCTTATGTAGAAGAAGAGCATGTAGATGTATGCTTGTTGACCCAGTAAGACAGATTTATTCCAGCATCTGTAGAAGTTATGGTTTTGTGTGGTGATTGGAAAATCCTACTGAATTGAGCTAGAATGCTCAATTGAGGGAAGATGTGTTTAGAAAATCAGTCTATTTCTAGCCTTTAAATTGAATTTATTCCATTATATGCTTTTCTAAAGATTTTTCTAAACCAGGAAACTGCAGTGATTTAATTAAAAAAAGATAGATGTGATATTGCTGTACCTAAACCATGACTTTGTGCACAACATTACTGATCCATGTTAGTTTTATATTTTGTTGTCCTGTCTCTAGGAAGAAGCAGTCATATTTAATCCATTGAAAATACTGTTGTCTTGGATTATCTAACTTTTTTTGTCATATCTGTAAATTGGTGCATCATCTTGTATAAATTTGTGTATAAATTGTCTCAACCACAGGAGAACCTTTTCTGGAAAACTTATGAGCGCAATCCCTGTTACTAGGAATGAGCTGAATTTGAGTGTACAGTTTGTAAACAAAATAGAAGATGCTTGCTTATACATGGGATTTCATTGCTTTTTTTTTTAAAAAAGTCATTAAATGAACTTTCATTTAAAATTATTTTCAATCAGTGACAAAAACATATGAATTTCATGGGAACTCAACAGAAATGCTGTCTACTATGTTGTTCAACACTAAAAGTTAAACATACAAAAGTCGTTTTCTTTAAGTACTTAAATATTTGTGTCAAGTTGACGGTTCTTAAACTTAATTTCTTAATTGTTTGAAGTAATATTTTGTTCTACTCTATTTTTGTTGTTTCTTATAGATGAGTTCATTTACTTAATGTGAGCAAGATTTTTGAAAAGCCATGTATATTTTGGGTGGCTTCCCAGTAGACAAGGTAGTAGATCCAAGCTGTTTCTCTCTTCTGTGGTTCATCATCTTGACTTTTACTGTTCAACCGATAAAAATTCCAGTGATGCTTACAGAATGAAATTCTACTCATGTTGAGAGATGCTGATTCTGTGACCGATCTGTGTGCTGCGTTAATATACATGTGATCCAGATCAGGTGTGAATTTGCAAGTACATTTCTGTTGAATTAGCTAAAGCACGTAAGACTGAATTTATGCCAAATGGAGGCGAGCAGGCAGTACCTCATTTAGTAGAAAATCTGCTGGTATGAGGTTAACTCATTGGCTTTTATGAATACATTTAGACTGGCAGCATGAGTTTATAGGATTAACGCTTTGCCTTGTGGGTTATCACATTCTTCATCTAATACAGCAACTCCAGGTCTCAGTGTCTTGAATGAAGAAGGCAACAGATATGGCTTAAACATTCCTTAAGAGCGAGTCCTGGGATTCAGAAGGTCACAGACCATTTATTTGATAACTGTAGTTATCTGTCTTCTTTCTAGATAATCACATTTATAGATTTAAGTTCAATGGATACCTTTATACTCACGATGAACAGAGCCACTTTTCTATTCCTGAGCGGATCCTTGTGATCAGTACTGGCATGTCATGTTCCTAGATACCTGACTGAGTACTGCTCTTAATCTTTTTCACTGCAGTTCTTCCTGTTCCTAGGCAGTAACTAGAACAATTCTGTTAAGTTGTTCTAAATCTTCACATCTCGGGCATCTTTTTCTGGCTTTTATTACAGACCTGCATCTTTCTGTCTGCTCAGTCAGCTGACTCTCACTGCATACTCATCCTTTCAACATCATGATCCTCACAGTCCTTGGCTAAACCTGCCTTCCTCCTAACTGCACACAAGACTAAAAAAAATACATATATGGTGTTATAACATTACTTCTCTTGCCTTTCTCCAGAGTATTGTCTTTCTCCACACTTGCAAACAAAAAAAGACTTTGGAAGCTTGAACTTTTGAGAGTTCTCAAAAAAGCCTTAATCTCATGAACAAGTATGGCATGTTTCAGAGATACCGACTTCATCTTCTAAGTTATGAAGCCTGACCTAAAACATTTCTGACAAAATATCTTCTGTTTCACCTTCAGAGACAGCTATCTATAGATACTTGCAAGTTCACCTCTTATTTAAAAACTGTTTTGTGATACCTCAAAGAAGTGTTTGTTTGGGGGTTTTTATGGTGGTGTGGCTTTTTGCTTGTTGGTCTTGCCTGTCTGCTTCCTTCTCCCTGTACTTTCTGCCTGTCTGCTTAGATTTAGCAAAAGTTCTGAACTTGGAGCTCTCTTGTATTTTGATGGGGTACATAGATGGACTCTGGCAGTCAGGTTGTTATTTATGTGGACTTGTATATCTGACTTTGTAGTTAAGTCAGTGAAATCTTCAAGCGTTTGTACTAAATACAACAATTTCAAAGAACAAAGTCAAAATCGTAAGATTTTGATGGTGTAATAGTCCCCCTTGCTTTTGTACAAGGAGGCTCATGGATGTACAGAAAACACAGCAATTCAGTTATGGTTGTGTTTCTGTAATTTCTTTTATGCTTATCTCTTTCTGTTTGAGTGTTGATGTAATAATTTACAGCTTCATAGTATTGGTCTTCAATATATGTATAGACTTCCTCACTGCAATACAAATTAGTGATACCAGGTCATCTGTTGCATTACTATTTTAAATATTCACTTTGGAACTTTCTTTATGAAATCTCCATTTATGATTGTATCATGATTTTAATTCTTTAGCATTCTGAAATATATTTACTTCAGTACGTGTTGTTTTAGAAGGAGCTAAAAAGAAACTATCTTTTGTACTGTCATGATAGCAGTAATGATGTACTAAGAGTTAAAAACATTTTAAGCTTAAAAAATTATTTTCCTTCAAGATGTCTTTTAAAAGCAATGTAATTCCACTTTCCCCTCCTCCTCCTGAGCTGGAGACCCAAAATGGTCTGGTAGGGTCCTTTGTGGTAAGCCATTCACTCCCAGCATCAGTGATGCCTCAAAGACTACACATAAGTTCTGTAATACACTGGCTTAATTAGTTTCTTCCTACTTGTTCTGGCAGCAGTTTGCTGGATCATTATTGTGCTGCTGTGACACTTCAGTCCTATAGTTGACATGGTTATGTATTTAAGCTAACCTCCTTTTGTGAAGTTATTTTTAACTCACTTCAGAACAGAAGTTTACAGTATAGCTTCTTGCATAGTTGTGTTGGCACAACTTGAATTTGGGCTTTGTGCGATTTATATAATCATATCACCAAAGTGACTTGGTCTTTTGCTGCTGCATTTTACCCTTTAGTTTTTAGTCCTCTGAGAAGGAAGAATTGAGTAGTCGGCACATCCTAAAATCTGACTAAATATTTTGAAACCAAGCCGTGAGTCCAGCTTCAGAGGGCATGAAATTCTGCAGTCAGTTTTGCTGCTGAACGTCATGGGTGTCTGCAGTGTTTCCTGTTATATGCTGTCTGACAAATGTCAAGGTAGAAAACTGGAAATAGGAAAGAGATATTTAAGATAGTCTGTTAAGTGTGAAGTTTTACTGTCATGGAAATGCTGAAATAAAGATCTGAAATGATTTGATAATTAGTTATTAAAAGGGTATTTTTTCCTCAAGATGTGTATAAGAGAATGTGTATTGATAAAAACTTGCTATTCTGAGGTTACATCTCAGTCATTGTCCAGTTTTACTAAGGTCAGCTGTTCTGTTTATTGCTCTTGTTTGCTCAGTGTCTTACTGTTACCTCAGGCTTTCTGTAAATTATTTTTTGTTATTCTGTAAATGGAACTTAGTTCACTTCACCTGAGACATTTTGCATCCAAAAAGTTGGTAAGGTATATAGAAGGCAATTGGAAACATCAGACCTTGAAAATTGTGAGACCAAGAAGTCTTGAGTGCACCATTCAGAAAACTGCAGAGTTTTTGAAGTGGTTCAACATTGTGACATTTATGAGAGGGAGGATGATTAAGATACTGAAATTTATTAGATGAGACAATGGTAAACTTTTTGCTGAGACACTTTAGCGTACTAAGAATGTGTATGCTTTTGCAATACAGGATTTGAACTCATCTCTTCTTAATGCTAAACATATTTTGTTCTCCTTGTCTGTTGAATAGGAACAGACAACACAAAATGAAATTTCTTAATGAGGATCAGGGTGGCAAATGAAGGAATTAAATAATGTCTTAGACTAATTATCTGTGTTTGTGACTGCTCATAATCTTTTGACAGTGTAGTTGTAAGAAGTGTTGGAGTTGGGCATTTGGAGGATGTTTTGCATCATGACTAGAGCCAGTTTCAAAACCTCTGAAGGTATCTGTGGCTTGAACATGTGACAGGAGGTAGGGTATCATGTGTCTGTTTATGCCATCTTAGCAAAATTGCCTAAAAATCACCTAGTGTTACAGAGAGACGTATGCATTATTCCTTTATGTAAAAGTATATTTTCTGTTGAGCTAAGATCTTGACTTCTCATTTCATTTTGGTTTGATTGATGGCTAGCTCCTTCCTTGAAATGCATATTTCTGTGTAATTTTTAAAAAAAATTTCTTCATAACATTCTTTAGGATATCAGCTGATGGGGGTGATTGACATAGAGCATTTAGGAACCAATTCTTTAAGAGTTTTGTTGTTAAACATATGACAGGCAAACAAGTTGCTTTCCTTTCCTGGCTTTGGTGATTGAAGGATCTGAATAAGACAATTTCTTGTATACTCAACTTAATAAATCAAGTAGCGGTGTTGACATATAGATATTCTTATATGGCTGTTATGTATTTCTATTTAGAGATGCATATAAACTGCAATTATATGTACCTTTATAAATTGATACTGAAATTAGAAAAAGTACATTTTCTTTCATAATTTGAAACACTGTATATTCAAATGGTGTTGATTCCTTTAAATAAGTAGCTTTATGTAAAGTGTCTCATTACTTTTTGTATATGCTTTTTAGAAATGTAGTGTTGTATTTGAAGTGTGTAATATACTTAGTACAGGTACCCGATTAAATCTTCAGTGAAATGTAACAGTATCTAGGCAACCAGAATGGACACGAAGTCTTTACAATCATTGCTGTAAACAGATTGCTTTTAAAGAAGAAATCAATGTATGACAATGAAAAGCTCTGTTGAAGCTGTGAAGCAGGTTCATAATTCTTAGTGTCTTCTATGATTTAATAGGATCTGTTTCTTGAAATGAAAGTACTGTTGGAATCAAAAGACTACCTCTGTCCCATCTTCCCTTTGCAAAGCAGAGCTCTGCAGGGAGGCTGCTGGGGAGAAGTGTCTGCAGGAGGCAGGGTGGATCACCTCAGCATCCAGCAAATGCAGGAGCTCTCCTGCGTGTCAATCAAGAGCCGTGTGCATGAGAATCACAATGTGGACATCGCCATACTGTCCCTATCATGATTGGGCATGGTTTATTGGTGGACTTGGCATTTCTAGGTTAACAGTTGGACTTGATGATCTTAAAGGTCTTCTCCAACCTAAACGATGATTCTGTATAGTGGTTCTTTATGTGGATGAAGCTGTTGTAGTTATTTGACTCATACTATGAGTTATTACCCATCACAATCGTGTGTTCTGAATCTCTGGGTTTTTCTTAATTTCCAGTAAAACTTAAAGAGATTCTTGCCTGCTTTCTAAATCCGTATTAGATTGCTGGAAGTAAGTAGTGCATATTGTCTAATAAGGAGTTGAACCATTTTAGAAGCTTTACGTTGCTAAAAAGGAAAGTGCTCTTGCAGCATCTGGCTGAACGATTTTGTCCTCTCCCTGGCACTTCTAAATGCCTAATTCAGTTCTGTGCTGGTTTAATAGTTAAATTGGCTGTCCTGTTTGAAAATAGTTTGCTGCTAAAGTGGTCAATGTAACTAGTATTTCATAATGGTCTGCTAAAGACTGAAAGAAAAGCATGATGGGGAGCAGAGATACATGCCTTATACATATGGAGTAGTGGAAATTCATAGTGGGTGGTGGGGAAAAATGGGTGTTCAACAGGATTCTCCTAACTTGTGCATTTCTGTGTCAGTTTACTGTAGAATTGCTTCTGGAATACTGTGAAGTTGTGTTCACCTGTGAGGTCCAGTTGTTAAACTTCATTCAAAACCCACTTATTTTAGAAGCTCATTGCTGGGATAGGAAATGATGCCAGTCTTTGAGTTGTTGATTAGGGTACTTGACTGGAAAATGAAGGTAGGAGTTTATTTTTGTTCCATCTCAGACCTATGTTTCCTTATGCTGTTCTGATTTATAGATCATAGGTTTGACTAGGAAGAATCCTCTTCTGCCTAGTGCTTTGTGAAGAACAGAAGATGGCAGTGGATAAGAAACATAATTGACAGCCCAGTCTCCAAACAGTGGAGATGAGAATGGAGACATTAGATTAAAACAGTAAAGTTGTACTAATACTGTAAAAAGAATACAGTGTGGATGTGGTATTGGAATGTGGTTTTCAAACTGACTGTGACTGGAGATACATGTTTTGCAATAAATAACAAAACTGCAAGAAGACAATTGTCTTGAGTATTTATAGATTACAGTTAATTAAATTTTACTGTGAATACATTTTTTTTCCAGAATTTACTAGTGATGTACTGTACAAAGATGGAGTGAAAATAAGCTGCTAAGTCTAATTTAAGTATTGTCTGTATTCTTCATGCATTAAATATTTCTAGAAGAATTTCGAAAGTAGATTTTTCAGCTGTATGCAGATACAGTTACTGATCTGTAATAAATCCGGTAAATTCTTAGTAAAACCATTATATGCTTTCTAAAGCTCTTAAAGACGTTGACAGGGATTCCTTCTAATATGCTTTAGTGCGTCTTTGCTAGCAAAAGCTGTCGCTTAATTCCTAGGTGAGAGACTACTTAATGTTATTTTCTCTGTCTGCTGTTCTCAAACATAGGACCTTTTGGGGTTAAATTAGATTGGACTTCAACAGTATACTTGTTTGAAGCCTGACAAGCTGTTATTTATGTAGGTGTTTTATTTGTTTCTTCTGGACTTGTTGGATGCGACTTCCATTTTGGATGTGTTTAAGTTTTTGTATACTTGAACGCTTTCTCAGTTTAATTCTAAATCAGTTAAATACAAAATCTGTGTAAACAACAACAGAAAAAGCCAGATTTTTGTTTTAGTACTATTAACTACAAATAATTTTCTGCTTGCAGGTAGCTTTGTGTGAAAAATGCATGTGCATGCAACGGAAGAATGTAATTGACTATACACATAGATATTCTTTCCTGGTTCAGATACAATTAAGAGATCTGAAACTGCTTTTGAAAAAGATTAGTCTGGATAGCTAAATCATTTCATTTAACATTTCAATTTGGGTCACTTTGAGTCCTTAACACTTTTTTGGTGGAGATGGAGAACTTTTTGTAGTGAAATTAGATCAGCTATCAAGATGCCTATTTTCCTTATTTCTATGGCTCTGAATTCTTGAACTACAAGATGAAAAACAGTTAAGTTAGGCATGGATGAAGACTGAGAATTTCTGTGAGCTAGAGTTTATTGTACTACTTCACTGTAATGGGCTAATTTTTAGTATAATTACATTTGCTCTGGTATAAATAAATTTTCCTGTCATCTATCTCGTGAGCAAATAATGCCTGGGTGTTAACATGGCGGGTAGAACTTTGAATAAAAGAAGTGGAGATTTACATGAGAAATCTTTTCCGATCTTGATAGGAATGCACGCTCTTTGCTTTCTAAATTTCAGAGCTATTTGTACACAGTTACATAGTAATGTGAGGTATCAGAGACAGTCTGATTTGTCACAACTGTAGATAACACAACAGTAGTGTTGTTTTGAATTGCGGGTGGAGCCTGAGATGAAAATGTGCCGTGAATGCCAAGTTCTTTTGTTGTATCTCTCCACTAACCTGCATGAAGTATGCCTGTGTTGCAGTGGGGAATTTTTTGTAAACTATTCTTGGTTGTGATTAACCATAGCAAACTTAGTACTAGAACTTCTCTCTGGTATCTCAGTCACTGAACCTACTGTTTTTGCACACTGTATTTATAGTTCAGTGAACAGTAAAAGGCCATGAAGGCCAACCACACTGTCAAGAAAAAGATTGGGGCACTCTGGATTCCTGGAGGTTTATTAGATGTATATTTGGAGGTCTGGATGAGGCATACTGTACTTTGTTGGCAGAACTGTCTTGGTAAACATTGTAAGAGCAAGGAGGGTGGTTCTTTTTGTCGGAACACTCAGTGTTTTTTCTACTGTAGTGTGCTCGTATAGAATATCCACTCATCTTGTAGGTCTTCAATCATGTTCTTTCATACTGCGACTTCAAATTATGTAGTGATTGTTTCTGGGCATACTATTATGTATAAAACAAGGCAAACAGTTTAATATTTTTAAGTAATGGATTTAAATCTTTAATTTTGAAGAGAAGATAAATTATTTTGTTAATGAAGTTTCGTTAGAAACATTAGCAAGGAATTTTGAGAATATTCCCAAATCTTTTAGAAGATGGTAGTAGGGAGATTGGCTTTTTATACATTTAAGTAGTCAACTGAAATCTTACAAAGCTGCTATCAGTATCGACATGTTAAATAAACCTGGAACTACAAATGTTTTAGCCACTGGTTGTGTGGCACATACAGCAAGCATGGTTACTGTGTTGTTTTCAACTTCAAAAGTTTATCCATTCTCTTGTTTAATTTAGGGCGTAAAAGGTTTATTTCCAAACTTTTCAGTCTCAGCTTGTCGTGGTCCTGCAGGGTTTTGCACCTTGCACAAAGAAAACTATACCTGTATCTTAAACAAAGAATGTGGTTTTAAAGTACAATGGCACTGTCCCACTGTAAGGCTAGTATACTGGGTTTTAAGAGATCTCTTGTACATTCTCAATAGATACGTCTTTTTAAAGTAGATTCGATTTCAAGATACGCTATCTCCTTTTGAATGTTTCACAGAGTTTCTGAAATGCGACACTTGAGGTTGTACTAGCACTCCCCTTTATAGGGAGACAAGTCCAGAATATGGTTATGGCATGATGCACATAATGATAGAAGGGTTCCAACTATATAGCAGTAGCTGTACAGCAAGTAATTTAAAACAGTTGAGGAATATAGATACAGGAACAGTTTTGAAGAGCTAGGTATAATTTGAATTGAAAAGCTCCATGCATGCATTCAAGCGTGCTGTACCTAAAATTGCACATCAAAAAATTCTGCTGAGGTGTCTGCTTATCATATACATCAAATTCTAAGCAAAAAGTTTTATAAATCCTCTATCATAAAAAGATACTAAGCACTAATAGAAAATTTGAAATATCTGGAAATTCAGTTACCCCTCCTCCAGACAGAAGAAAACTCCCCAACACCAGAGACAGGACAGAAAGACAAATAATTAGAGAGGCAAAAGAGGAAGCAACCCAATAGGTTTTCCCTCTTATATACATTATCACAGAAGTGCTGTTTGGCCTGGCTCTGGCCAGAGGCAGGTCTGACTTTTATCTGGGGCAGCGTGAAGTGGTGGATTCCCCAACATGGGACACTTCTAAGATTCAGCTGGACAGGATGGTGCGTTGTCTTGACTGTGTTTTTGTCAAGAAAGGTTGGGGCAGATGAACACTGATTAATGGTTTTCTTAAATGTTGTGTTATATATAATGTATTGACTATTTTGTTGTGTACTGTTGATTTCAAGCATCAACTAAGAGCAGTACTGAAGACCTAGGAAAGAAGTAGTTACTTGTAATTAATTTTTAAGGTGTTAGGGATTTTAGAATAGTGACAGTGGTTATAGGTTGAAATGTTGCCTCTTCTGTAGAACTAAGCCAACACACAGCTACTGAAACCTTGAGAATTATCTTTGATCTTTTATCTGAGTCAGTGTTGTAGTTTTGGAATTTGTCACTTCTGTGATTTCAACTGGTGATATAATCTGGGATTCACACTGCATTACTATATGGCTAAGTTACTGAAATATTTTCTTCCACATATTATTCATACAGTTTCTTTCTTAACTCATTCAAAGTTTCCTGGCACATTGAAACTCCAGTAGCTATGGAAATTACAAGAGTTATGCTACCTGATAAGTAATGAGTACTGTCAACCTTTGGGTAATGTCCTGATTTGGGCTAAACAGAACCAATTTTATTTGGTGATTTTACTTTTCAGCTCAGTCTTTTATAAGAGACTGTCAGCATTTAGTGGCCCATCCAGCACTATCCCTTGACAGTTAGCTGTATGAAAACAGCTTTGAAGGAGAAAATTAACATAAACTCTGTCAGTGGCAGCAGCCCACCCCAGAATTAGAATACAAGATGGTAGTAGATAAGCGTAACTGCTAGGTGCCTTCAAAAAGGGGGAGTGGGGACACAAGACCCAAAAAATAAAAAACTTTCAAGGGGATAGAGTGGTGTGGGTGCTGATGTCATCATTTAGAGGATGCATAGCAACAAGTTTCCACTGTGGGTTTCCTGTACTAGAATTGATCGTTTTTGAATATAGTAACAGTGATTAGCAGCTTGAATTCTAATTTAAGTCTCATGTCTGGTAATGTGTCATGGGGTGATAAATTTAAGAGATTATACTCCTAAGATGTGTACTTGTCATGTGCTGTATTAAGATATTGCTGGCCCCATGGCACACGGAGAAGTTGTTACTGGGCTTTTAGCTTATACTGTGACCAGCAACAACTGAGGATCAGGCACCGTTTCGCTGTGGAATACTAATATCTGACAGAAGACTGGATAGGAGAGTTGTGGGGAGAGGACTTCACAAAAGGTGTATTCAACAATTTATGAGTCAATGTGTTTTATTTCAGATTTTGCATATGTGTCTGTTGATGTTAATCTGGTCCAAGTCTCCTATTTTACAGTCTGAAAAGCTGACAAGCATCCGTTGAAAGTTTTATATTAATTACTCTTGCCTGTACTTAAACTCTCTTCTGGCAACATAAAAGACTATTCACAAGTGGTGCTCCCCAGGGCTCAGTTTTGGGGCCAGTTCTGTTTAATATCTGTACCAATGATCTGGACAAGGGCATCGAGTGTACCCTCAGTAAGTTTACAGATGGCATGAAGCTGGGTAAAGCATAGATATGCTTGAGGTAAGAATGCTCTACAGAGGGATCTGGACAGGCTGGATTAATGGGCCAAGACCAGTTGTATGATGTTCAGCAAGGCCAAGTACCAGGTCCTGCACTTGTCTCAACAAACCTATGCAATGATACAGACTTGAGGAAGAGTGGCTGAAAAGCTGCCTGACAGAAAGGCACCTGGGGATGTTGGTTGACAACCAGCTGCATTTGAGCCAGCAGTGTGCCCAGGTAGCCAAGAAGGCCAACAACATCTTGCTGTGTATAAGAAATCGTGTGGCCAGCAGGACTAGGGAAGTGAGCGTCCCCCTGTAGTTGGCATGGGTGAGGCTGCACCTTGAATCCTGTGTTCGCTTTTTAGGCCCCTCGCTGCGAGACACTGAGGTGCTCAGGTCTAAAATACAAGTCTTATGAGGAGCTGTTGAAGGAACTGAAGAAGGCTGAGGGAAGACATTAGAATTATAGAACAGTTTTGATTGGAAGAGACTTTCAAGATCATAGAGTCCAAGTAGTTGTAGAGAGCAATGAGGTTTCCCTTCAGTCTCCTCCAGGCAAAACAACCAGGCAAAACAACAAAAATTCCTCAGCTATTCCTTGTTTGACAAGTGCTCCAAATCCTTTATTAGCTTGGTAGCCCACCTTTGTACCCCCTCAGTGTAAACAGCAACCTGAAAGGAGCTTGTATTGAGGTGAGAGTTGTGGAAGTCAGGTCTCTTCTCCTAAGTAACAAGCTGTAGGACAAGAGGAAATGGCCTCAGGTTGTGCCAGGGGAAGTTTAGATCTGAAAGAGTTAAGTGTTGGAACAGGCTGTCCAGGAAAGTGGAGATGTTTAAATACCCTGGAGGTTTTTAAAAGACATGTAGATGTGGTGCTTAGGAACATGGTCTAATGGTGGACCTGGCACTGTTAGGTTATTGGCCGGACTGGATCTTGAAGATCTTTTCTAATCTAAATGATTCTATGGTTCCATTCTACTTGTTGGTGGGTTATGTTCCTTTGTCCAACTTAGCTGGTGGTTTAAAGCTAGCCCTGTTCTACTTTTCAGTTTTTATCTAACTCTTCTCTTAATGTGGTTTGGTTTTTTTTCCAAAACTTAGTGTACAATTTTTTCGCTGTGGTAGCGTTCCAAGGAGTATATTTGTGCTATTAGGAATTGTTGTACTTGACTGTTGGTTTCCTCCAGGGAGGCATACTGTGAACTTGAAATTTGCATTGCTTTTTATTTTGGTGTTTACTTAGTTTCTTCAGTAAGCAATAAGAAAATGCTTCACAAGTTAGAAATGTTACTGTTAAGATCTCAGCACTTGCAAACAGCAGTTTCTGTGCTTGGATGTATAAAACATTTGTTCGAGAAATTTGTACTTCTGGAATGCTTGATATGTAGGCAGTGTGTGGGATAATAAATCATGAGACTCTATGAGTAGTTTGAAGTAATGTTTTTGCTGACCTGTTATTTTTAATCAAATTATAAAATACTTAATTCTTTTTAAACACAGATCTTCTCCATTTGGAAAGTAAAAGAATATTGAATCTGTCACAGTTTCATGGTAGTGAGTCATAGAATCTTTTAGGTTAGAGAAGACCTTTAAGATCATCAAGTCCAACCAAGTTTATCATTTTAATATTTTAATTCTTGTCTAACTGAGCAAATAGCAGCTTGGAGAATCAGATGTTGCTTTAACTGTTTCTGATTTGAACTTTGCTAGCCCTACTTGTTGCCGTAAGGGTGGCAGAATAATTTTTACTGCCTTGATGATAAATCAGTCTTTCAAAGAATACTGCTTCAAGGATGGGAAGAGGAGACAAAGACCATGACAGGGAGGTTGGATTAAATGATCTCTAAGGTCCTTTCCAGCCTAGGCCATTCTATAGTTCTATGAAAACTTCCAGCCAGTTAGTAGAAAAGGTAATAAGATAGTGTGCACCTGGAGATAGCAAGTAGACCATTGTTTAGAAGGTTTTAACCAGCTGTGGGTTGTGGAACCAGACCTAAGTGGGACTTTTCTAGTCAAAACCCTTGTTATGGAGTTTAGAAAGTACCAAAACATCAAAAATTGTTTATGAAAGGCTGAAAGTGAGCCAAAATCAAATGTGGCAGTGGAAGATGGTGACCAACACTTCAATTCAGAATGCCAAAAACTCACCCCCTCACACCTGCAAGGAGCATGCATGCTAATTTACATGAGAGGCAAAGCTAATTTTAATATACTGATCCAATGAATGTAACCGTTATCACTAACCAGTAATTGTAGAATTTGTGGCAAGTTAGGTGTGTTTATACTAATAAACTACAAAATAAATATGTTGCAGGTTTTTTTGATGCGGTATGGTAGTTCCATCTAGCATCCAAACTTGGCCAACTTTTCTAATAAACCAATGCCGGCTTTCTAAACTATCATTTGGTTTAGAGAGTTCTTTCTTTGCAGATGTGTGCTCAGATGCTTCAGAGTACTGCACATGAGATTGACCTGTTGAATGTTTGTGGTGGATTTTGGGTTTTGGTGGGTTTTTTTGAACATGAAAATAGTTTGATTTTTCTCTCTATTTCCAATGTTGAAAGTTGACTTTGAAAGAAAAAAATACAAGTTTATCCTCTTTCAGCTGAGTTTCAGGTTAACTGTGCCATGGGTGGTGCAGGAGGGTTAGCACAGACCTATAACTAGGGATGAATTCACTGAGCGCTATCACAACTCATGCTGGACCTACGTAAACGATTACACTGGATAGCACCAATACTAGCTGTGGAAGCATTGCCATGTGAAGGAAGAGCCTGATTACCAAATTTTGAGGCAGGACATTCTTCAGATTATTGTAAAATCTATGAGGTAAATGTGGTTCTGCTGTTTCCTGTGTTAATTGTGCTGATTAAGTCGATCATCCTTTGCTTCCACACTTAGTCTGCGTAATGAAGCTTAAGGATCTACCTGTTTTCTGGACAACAGGTGTAATAGGAGTGTTAGATTTCATTGAATTTAGCTTCCTGGAGAACTATGTGAACAGAAGTTTTAACATTCTGTGCTTTAAATTGTTTTTTGTAGAACATGTTGTCCTTTTTTTTTTTTCTCATTTTAGCGAGGAGCACACAAAGGACACATGAGTATGTAAGAGAGATGAAAATACTCATGAGTTATTAAAACTTCCATTTGTCCAAGTGGTGACCTAAAAGTAATCTTAGACATTCATTTTAAACAAAGCAAACAAAAAATGCCCACCGTTCTTTCACAATCAGAGCTGGTGCTGTTTTCCTAGTCTGAGCAGGACTGTCATGTCTTTTTTTCTTAGTATTTGTTATGCTATACATAAACAGTAACTGAGCTAATAAGACTATCTGTTCAAATACTTGGCAGTAGTGAAGCTGAAATCGAGTATAACACTTAACTAGCAGGCAATAAATAGCATCATTTAGTAGATGATTGAGGAATATATACAATCAAGTCTGTCTAAATTTGGGTAGGGTTTGGTTGTGGCAGTACAGCTAGCTCTGACATTTTATATGCAGCTGTCACATGAAATATTTAATACTGCTTGCTCCTGTCTAAAACTTTCTAAAACAGAGATAGTTTTCATTTTGCTGTATGAACACTGAGAAAAAGGAGGAAATTTTGCAAATGCATCTATCAAAAAAACCTGTCTGAGCTTTGCATTCAGGAGTGCAAAAATAGTTAATTACCTTTCACTGTGGGATGGTAAGGTGTAATTTTCTTATATGTTCGCAAAGATTATTAGGCAAGCTGCAGGCATTTTAGCATGCAGTTAAACTAAAAACCCAAATACAACTGTTTGTTCTTTCCGTTAAATAAAATAGGGGAATGCATCTTCCAGGAACTCACTGTTGATGTTAGGTACTCTGTAGTAAATGACTTTTTTATATATGTATGTTTAATGAGTGTTTGTGGTTATGCTCCTTGGAGGGCTTTTATGAGAGTTCTAGGTAATTGGTACACATGAATTCTAACACCATAGAGAAACACACATATCTGACTTGGGAAAAACAGTAGGAAGTATATTACAAAATAATTCAGTTTTGATACTGTGAATAGCCCTGACACTGACCTGCTTGGTTAGTCAGATGTGGCAGATTTTTAACAGAAAGAGCACTTCACAAGGCTATGAAAATTAAATGCTGTAGCAATATTTCCTGATAGCCCAAAAATTGCTTTTGAATGCAGAGGTACATACTTTCTTCATGTTGTTTGAGTAAAAATACTAACCTAAAGCAAATTATGGTAATTTTTGTAATAGAGTTAATCTTTAAACTTTTGTTACCTCTTGGTGCTCACGTGCATAATTAGGTACTTACAGATTAAGTGTTCATTTGGTTTATAAATGCTTCGGGTGTTACAATATGAAGTGACTTTTGTACTGGTATGTCTGTTTTCTGTTTATATTAATATACTGATATTGAACTTCCATGGCAGCATGGAGTCTGAGAACTATTGCTACTCTGTAAAGAATCTTGCAGGTTTATAATGAAGAGATCTTTTACTTGGACATTAGCTGAAGATAGTGTTAAGCAATCTTAGATTGATTTTGACAGGCCTATTCTATTCCTTAGCTACTTTATTCTGCAGGACACTAATTCCTGTTTGTGCTAACACTCATTCTGCTGTCTGTTGGAGGAAGGGAAGTGTAGCCACGTTAGTAGCACTGCTGGGGAGGAGGTGGTACAACTTTTGGCAGACGGTCTTAAATTGTTTTTAGCCTGTCATAAATCTACATATTTGGTTTAATAGGAGAAATATCCTAAAGGAATCACTGTACAATAGTCAAAGTGTAGAAGTATCCTGTTATATGGGCATCAAATAATATTTTAAGTTGGAAGAAACTTCTAGAGGTCATCTAGCTCAACCCTTGTCTCAAAGCCACGATAACATCAAAATAGATAAGATTACTCAGTCTTGCCCAGCTGAATCTTGAAAATCTCTGAGGCTGAGTTTATATTTCCTTCATGCACAACTGGTTCTGGTGTTTAACCTCTTCTGTGGGGATAGGTTCCCTGCCCCACCTTACGTCTCTGAAATGGCCTATGCTGCAGCTTCTTCATAGCCCCACTTTTTTGGTGGTGCATATTTGAGAAGTTTGCATCTGTCTTCAGCTGTCTTAGGTGGGTTTTATGGCAAGGACAGAAATTAGACACACAACTTGCATCTACTCCCTGCTCCCTCTACTCTTTCCAAGATTAAAAAGCCCAGTTCCTTGTGTGCAACATGTGCAACAGCCCCGTAATCAACCTTTTACTGGTTTTTTTTTGTCTATTTTATCAGCATCTCGTTTACTGGGTGCTTATAGCAGGAAACAGTCCGCAGTGCTCAAATCATCATGAATGCTGACTGCTGGGGAGTAACAGCTTTTGACTGCAGTTTTGCCAGTGCGACAACTGCTGGCCATGTCCACCCATGTAGCTGTTGGATCACTCATCTCCCTTGGGATAAGGAGAAATTAGAAGGAAGGTGTGAAGACTTGTGGATCAAGACAATGACGTTTTAATAGGGAAAGCAAAGGCTTGCACACACAAGCAAAACAAAAAGAAGCATTATTTCCCTGCTTCCCATTGGGAGGCAGATGTTTGGACAGCCCTGGAAAGTTGTGTGAGAAGTTGTAGACTAATAGAATCATTTAGATTAAAAACGGCTTTTAAGATCAAGTCCAAACATTAACCTAACACTGATACGTTCGTGACTAAATGATATCCCTAAGCACTATGTCAACCTGACTCTGAAATGCCTAAAGGAAACGGAACTCCACTACCACCCTGGGCAACCCATTCCAATGCCTGATAACCCTTTTAGTAGAAATTCTTCACATCTGATCGAAACCTCTCCTGACACAACTTGAGTCCATTTCCTCTTGTCCTATTGCTTATTACTTGGTAGAAGAGACTTGACCCCCCACCTTGCTACAACCTCCTTTCAGATAGTTGTAGAGAGTGATAAAGTCTCCCCTGAGCCTCCTTTTCTCCAGGCTAAATGACCATGGTTCCCTCAGCTGCGCCTCATAATAGTAGTTCTCTAGACCCTTTGCTGTAACTGTGCTTCTGAAGGTTATGGCAAACAAAGGTTACAACAAACACCATAACCACAAATGTCCACCTTTCCTCCTTCTTCCCCCTGAGCTTTTACTGCTGAGCACGGCATCATGTGGTACGGAATATCCCTTTGGTCAACTTGGGTAAGTTGTCCTGGTTATGTCCCTTCTCATCCTCTGGTCCACCTCTAGCCTACTTGCTAGGAGTGAGGGCAGGGTGGAAAAGAGAAAAAGCCTTGATGATGTTTGTGCATACACTTCTCAGCAACAGCAAAAACACTTGTGTGTAATCAACACTGGTTTAGCCACACATCCAAAGCACGGCCTAATAGACATAATTGCTGTGAAGAAAGTGAACCTTTCCAGCCAGACTCAGTGCAGCAGCCTAGTATGTGGTTAACCTCCATTGCCATGAGGGCCCACTACTGACTCCTCAGGTTGTTCATCTCCACAGTTTTCTGCAAGATTGTTTCCTAACCCATTAGTCCCACGTCAGTATTGTTGTGTGGGTTATTCTGTGCCACTTGCAGAGACATCTGTCTTGGTTCACTGTCATGAGATTCCTGTCAGCTTGGTCCTCTAGCTTGTTGAGGACCCTCTGAATAGCACCTGTGTTCTCCAGCACTGTGACTGCTTCTTGACCTTCTAGGCTGATGTCGAAAACTAATGTGGGTACATTCCATACTGGCTTTCAGGTCATTGATGTATTAGCACAGTATCATCTTGCCTCTTCTGTCTGTCTTTCAGTTACATTTTAAACTGTTGACCACAAGACTTTGAAGTCTGGCTGTCTAGGCAGATTTTCAGACATCCCAAAGTTGATATTTATCCAGTTTGGTATGAAGATGCGTGGAAGGTGTCATTGGAAGCCTTGATAGAATCAAAGTAAATGACATCCACTGGTGTCCTTCATCCCCCAAACCAGCTGTTTCCTCACCAAAAGTTATTACGTTAGGTACAGTTTGCACCCTCTGAATTCATGCTGGCTATTCCCAGTTACCTTATTTTCATTCATGTGCCTGGAAATGACTTCCAGCAGTATTTGCTCTAGAGTTGGTCTGAGGATCAGGGTGAGGCTGTCTGTGTCTCGTATTGCCTCAGATTCCCCTTCTTACCCTTCTTTAAAGATAAATAAATACAACCTGTATCAGTGGCTTCCTGTGGTCACAGTGACCTCTGAAGAAGAGTTTTCTTTATGTTTGGAATTAAGACAACTGGTGATCTGTTTGCATTAGAAAGACCTGTAGACTACATGAAGATTATACTCCTGCAAAATCTTTTGAGAAAGAGGAACTGTAAGAGGGAGAATTCAGTACAAGTCAGACAAACAGGGAACATGCTGTCTAAAGGGAATAGATAGCAGCTCTAAGAGTTCCTTATTTTTTTCAGAGAAAGAAGCAAACTAAGGAAAGTAAAAGGGGGTAAAGAGATAAATTAAGGTGGTTGAAGTAGCAAAAACCTCCATTTCCCCCCCCCCCCCCCCCCCCCCGTTGACAGACATACTAATTGTTTTTGTAAGCTTTGTGTTTTAACATAACATCCCTTTTTTTTTTTCCTTTTTTTTTTTAAATTTATTAAGCTTTGAGAATACTATCAATGTGTCTGGCAAATCTTACGTAGTCTTTTCCAACAGAAAGTATTTAGACTGTTGATTTATTCTTGGAAGGGCCAAAAGATGGTTACAAGGATGTGAAGCCCTGAAGGGTTTAAAGTTATTTGCAGTGCTGAAGACCAGTGTAAAGGACTTGTAAAGGAGGCGTTTGGTTAGGTACTGGTTAAAAAGGCAGTTAGAGGAATAGAGCTTCAGACTCCTTTGAAGTTAAACAACTGATCAGATGTTTGCATTAGAAACACCAGCAGACTGTGTAAAGTTTATGCTCACTTCTGTAAAAATAAAAGCAAAGACTTACTAGAACTGAATGATTTGTTCTTAAAATGTCTTGATTTTGAAAATTCTAGCTTGAAACACATTTTGATAAAAAATTTGATTTGTATTTGAAGTGTAGTAAATAAATGTATTTTCAAAGATTAATAAAAGTCTACTCTAATAAGTTTTCCCACATTTATTTTTCAGGAGCTGGTGAATCAGGAAAAAGCACAATTGTCAAACAAATGAAGTAAGTATAGTGAAATACTACAATAGAGAAATATTTTTTTTATTTGAATAGAGAATTTATTTATTTTTTCCTTTCATAGGATTATCCATGAAGCTGGTTATTCAGAAGAAGAATGTAAACAGTATAAAGCTGTTGTCTACAGCAACACCATTCAGTCCATCATTGCTATTATTAGAGCAATGGGAAGGTTGAAGATAGACTTTGGTGATGCAACCAGGGCTGTGAGTATTGAAGTATACAGATACACAGCTGACATATCCATTAATATTCAGTTTTTGTCCATTGCTGTTTCCTGAACAAGTCGGTTGATGTGGGATGCAAAGCTTGATTGAAAACTAAGTGCCATTGGTCTTTACATGGCATGGTGACCTACATAGCAATCCTCACTGGGTTGATACACAGCAGCTATTTGGTTTAGATATAATTCTCCAAATTTTGTCTAAATTTGGCTAACTGAGTCTTAGGGGGTTTTTGAAAAGCTTTATGCAGTCATGTCTCCTTATTTGTATGAACTTGTGGCCTGTTATGTTCTGTAAGTCATTTGTTATCTTCACGTTCCTTAAAAAACACAGTTTAAATAGGTAGGCATCTAGCTACTGTCTGCACTTCTCTGTTAGGTCATAGGCACAGTGATGCCTAAAACATTTCCAGCCTCTGAGCTGGAATAACACCAATTTTCGGTGTGAAGGATTTAATTTTACTTGAAGCAAAGACATGGACATAGCCCTGCTGCTGATACCATACGGATTAAGGATTTTCCCCAAGAAATTAGGAGACTGTTTTCCTAAGTGTTTCTGCACCTTTTCCATCTCTTTTCATCTAATGTATCTCATGCAAGCCTCTGATGAGTCTATTTGCCATTTCACTTATTGAAGGTGATCTGCAGAGTTGATTCTTCTGGCTTATTGTTTCTCCAGTCAGAACCCTATACTCGTGGTGACCATGATTACATCCCTGTTTGATAAGGAGGTTAGATGCTCGGAATCTCTCTGTAAAATGCTTAGGTTGAGTGGTTTTGCTTGTCCTCTGGTTACAAGAATACACTCTGTGCTGCAGTGCTGAAGTTGGTCACTGAAGTTCTTGGTGTGAATAGCACTGAAACATTAGTTTGAATGTGTCATATAGAAATCTGTGTTAGAATATGAAATACTCACCGCTACAGTTTCTGAAGTAGGACCTAGCCACATTGTGGCTGTCTTGCAGGAAAGATGGAGGAAACTTTTTTTGCACTGCATGTATTGAAATAAGTGTGTAAGGTAGTCAGAGGAATATTGTGGCATAATTAAAATTTCTGTCATGTTGAGGTTGAATTACAGTTTGGAAGGAGAGGAGAGTCCTGAAAAATAAGAAACGGTATGTAAATTCTTCATTCATGACAAAGTCTTGTGTTTGAGGTCTTACTGATTGCTTATAAAGAAATTTATAAATATTAGAGAGCATTCCTTCAGTGACTTTGTGAAATGCATTATGTATGGTTGTAATAAGGAAGATAAACATTCATAAGATTGTGTAAAGTGGATCATAAAGTTGTATCTGAAGTCTAGATCTGACTGATAGTCTTGAATTATTAGTTATTTTTTATTTTGCTCTTTGAGAGTCATTATTTTATGTACATATGTTAATCCTATCTGAAACATCGTCAGTTGTAAACATTACTAGTAAAAAACTTAGTTTTCATTGCTTATTCCTCTCTATATTCCCATGTTTGCTCTTGTCTTCATATAGAATCACAGAAAGTTAGAGGCTGGGAGGGACCTTGAAAGGTCATCTAGTCCAAGCCCCCTGTCAAAGCAAGATCACCTAGAGTAAGTCACACGGGAATGCATCCAGACAGGTTTTGAATGTCTCCAGAGCAGGAGACTGGGCCAAAAATTTCCAGGGCAGCAACAGTATCTTCCCACATTCTAGTTCATTATTTATGCGGTGGAGTCCTTTCTGGAGTCTGACAGTTAGTGTTGGAAAGAGGCAGATGGTAGACTTATGTTACTAAGTACATAGTAAGAGAAAACAGAGGAGGAGTAAATTTAGTTTTTAGTAGATAAAGTGACTAACAAGAAAATTTTGAGAGCTATTTTGTATATGAAATAAATTTGAAGTCATCTGAGTTTCTCAACTTCAGAGAGCTGTGTAAATGATAAGACAAATGTTTGTCGGGGGTAATCTTAAAATAGCTGTCCGTGCCTTTGCACTTAGGCAGGTCTTGGTGGTCCAGATTCCTCTCTTGAAGCAACACTGCTATGGAACGTCAGTACTAGATTTTTGACAATTATAAAGTCAGAAATATAAAAAGGAGTTCAGAGCTTGTGTTACATATCAGTCTAACTTCAAAAAGAAAAAGCACGGTTACTCCTTCTAATTTTACTCTATTTTGTTGTAATTTTGTCATTTTTCAGCAAAAAAAAAGGTGCTCAGAATAGTTATTCCTCATGACTGTTACCTTCAGACTATTTTCTTTGAAATTCTGAGGGGAATTTCTCAGGGTTTTACTCTGAATAGGACAAATTTGTAAGAGCATATGCTCTTATTTCTACCATAAGACTAATGGTAAAGCAGCAAGTTCTTTTCAAAGTTACTGAATCAAGGAAGCACAGATTACACCAGCAGCTTCAGTAATGGTCAGTGTTAACACTGGTGTATCTTCCTTTGTCCTGCAGGACATTTTATACTTAAGTAGAAACTGTGTTCTGAGAGACGTTTAGTGAATGTGTTTTAAAGGAATAAGGACTGCTTTCTGAATGTGAGATTTACTGTAATTAGCTAGAGAGATTGTTAAATTAGTTCCTTTACATTATCTCACTTACAAAATCTGGTATACAAATAGTGACACCTGGGGAGGAAGCAGCTCTGTTTGAGTGTATTTAAAGGAAAGTATCTAGTATTGGTCAATAATGAAAATTACTGGGAAAATTATAATGCAAATGAATGAGAGTGTGAGGGAAAGAGAGACCACTTTTAATTTGTGGCCTTTTAAAAAGCTGAAATTGATTCTCTTGTTCCACCTCCCCTTCCCCCTCCTTCCCATTGTAGAGCACGTAGAGAGATTAAAACTATTTGAAGTGGAGTAAATTTTGTGTATTTTGAAAGTCAGACTGTGTTAGGTATAAAATGGTGTCATCATTGGTGACAAAATTTACTGTCACATTCTCAGTTGTTTCTGTCATGTGTATTGGCTTTTCAAGATCTGCTGCCTAGAACCTATGAGTTGTAGGTCCCTAAGGGCCTATGATTGCATCCACAAACAATATTCAAGACCAGGATTGTCATTCAGGTTTCTCTTATGCAGGCATATTGCTCAAACTACAGTCTCTGAGATCTGACTATCCAACCCTTTGATCTTTATAGCTTCTTCTTTTTAGGTCATTATTAGTGCAATCCATTGAATTTTTATTAATTGTCCACAGTTTGTCCTGTGCATGTACAGTAATCAGTATTCTGTTAATTTGTTTCACAAACATTTACTCTTAGATTTGTAACTACTCTAGCTTTCAAAAGATTTTTTTAGACCATGTATTAGGTACCTGTTGTTCATGTGTATAACTATGTCTTTATACATACAGATACATATAAATGCCTTCAAGTTTGCCTTGAGTTGACTGAACTCCAAGCATTTTGTATTCAAGCTGTGAATATCCATATTACGCAACCCATCTGTAAACAGTTTCCCTGTTAGCTGTCATAATCTTTATTTAGTTCTACAGTGGACAATACCTTTAGCACAATCATTACTTTTTGTACTTATCCTGAAATTTTTTTCTGTTCCGCAGCTTATTGTTTGAACAGCAAAGGTGACAGAACCAAGCTTTTCTACAGATTTACATCTGTATCTTCACTTAGTGTCATATGTTGCTTTTTAAAAATCGCCTCTCTCTTGAACTGCTTTCAGTTCCCATCTGATGTACCTAAGTCTCTTCTCCTTCCTCCTTTCTAGTATCATCTGCTCTCTTTTATTTTTAATTGCTGGACAAACAGTACATGCTGTGGGTAGTAGTTACAAACCACAAGTACGCTTTTTTTTTTCTGGTTGATGCATGCCTTGGCATTAGCTCACATACCACTAATAACTAAGGTCAAGCAGCTACCCACAGGATGTACTCATGTGTATCTCTTTCCTCTACCCAGATGCTATCTTCTTTTTCCAGTGACTTAGAGGTCTAATTTTTGTGTTTCTTACCTCAGTCAAAATTGGATGCAGGTAGCCAACTGGTCAAACTCTGTTAAAAGAGACTTGTAGATTGACAGCCCTGTATTCTGTTAACCTCACTCGCAAAGGCAGGGAACATACATGACCTTAAAAGCTGCATTTGCTCTCTCAAGAGTATTGATATTTGCTTGATACTGCTTTACCAAGAAAACTTGGCCTCTGTAGAATGGATAATGGATATTTGTAACTGATTTATTTGGAAAGGTTTCAAGAAGTATTTTCTAATTCCTGGTGCATGATTTGGAAAGAAATGATCATTTGTCACTTTGAAAGTTGTTTTTGGAAGCGATTGATGTGTTCTCTTCAGTAAGTCAATATACATTTGAATTTCTGATGGATCTAGTATGCATTGTAACCATTCTCTTCAGTTTGTGGTATTTGATAAGAAAATATGGTTAAATTTAGACTTGAGCACAAAATATGTTACTGCTTCTTTTTATAGAAAGTTAGTTCAAGTTATAAATAGATCAGAAGAAGCTTTATCAGCTTATAAAATGTAATTTACTAAGGTGTTTTCAGTTCTGCAAAAATGTGGGAATTAACATCTGTACAGAACACTAAAACCGGTTATTTTCTTTCACATATTTTATTTTGTTACATTTATGTTTACCAGGTTAAGTAAGTAATTTGCTGAATATAGTTTTTAGGTGATAACACTTCTGTTGTATTTCTCCATGTTTATCTCTCTGCTTTCTGTTTACATCCTAAAGGATGATGCTCGTCAGCTCTTTGTGTTAGCTGGGGCAGCAGAAGAAGGATTTATGACTGCAGAGCTTGCTGGAGTTATCAAGAGACTGTGGAAAGACAGTGGAGTTCAAGCTTGTTTTAACAGATCTAGAGAATACCAACTTAATGACTCTGCTGCTTAGTAAGTACTATGTGAACAAGACACAATTTGTCTTGTAAGTATTAGCTAAAGAGAAATCTCATATTTTCAGGAATTTTGCTCCCATGTAAACCTTAAAAGTATCTGGGCAAAGATAATACCTACCTGGATCAGAATGCTCCAGCTAGGTTTCAGGGTTGGAAAGGAGGACATAGTCATATTCTGACCAGTTGTTTCTTCCTCTTGAGGAAGACAAAAATTGATGCTTTAATACCATTTTTATTACAAAAAAAACATGACTCTACTCAAGTACCTGTTTATCTGTGTTCAGGAAACTTGATTACATAATATGAATCTGTATTACCAAGGATACTATTTTCATGTTGATAGCAGAGTTTCTCCTGTGGTTCAACATTGCTGCATTTTCTTTGTTAACTCATGGTCTCTGTTAGAAAGCTGTTGAGCAAAGGTAACAGTCAGAGTGTGCATTTTATACAAGGGTACCTCATCAAAATAATAAAGTAAGAAGGAATCAGGGTATGTGAATTAAGATGTGATGGCAGCAAATAAAGAAATTGAGGAAAAGAGTCCATCAAGGGAGAGGTGAGATGGTAAAGCATGGCATAGCAGTGATACTGGCCTTACGGGGCATTTTTTTAAAGCTTTGTTGTTCTGAATTAATTTGTAGTGCTTGAAGTTGGTTTTCACTTTCCTTAAGATAAGGTACTTCTGTTATTTATAATAACTGTACATGAATAGAAATGTGATCAAATTGCATTGAAGTAGCAGTGATGCTTCCAGTATGATTGTTACTAGTTTGCTGACTCTTGAAGGGTACAGAGTTACCCTCAGCAATGAGCTAAACTCATGATGACAGATCTTTTGACTTCAGAGATGGAAATTGTATACGCTTTCTTCACTATGGAGCACTTCCCTTTTCTCTGGTAACTTCCACTGCTCTGTTTTGTTGTTTTAGACACCTCTGCCTCCAGTTTCGTAAGGAAGCTGTTGTTCTAGCCATATATTTTTATCCTTAAAATTGCTTATTTCTGGTTACACTGAAAGAAGAACATAATACATTCCCTATTTACTATGAGAGAAGCACAAATAAGATTTGTATGGTTTTTAGAAACGCTGTGCTTCTTGATCTGCCTCACAAGAATTTTGGCAGTGAAAGAATACTGTTGTAAAAAATGTATGCAATTATAAATTCTCAATAGAAAGTTAATTGTTAAACATTTTCTTAAATACATAACTTCTGACCACAACACTGAGTTGTTCTTTTCATACCTATTATCAGTTCCAAGGTAATTTTGTGCTTTTGTTCTAGTTCAAAGGAACTTGTAGTTCAGTAGGTTACAAAGATGGTGTTCTTCTAGTTAGTGCAAATAACATTTGTATATGTGGAACCACGTTTCCATTTTGGGATTTCAGGAGAAAAAAATCTTTGTAGTGGAGTCAGTTGCATAAATCTTCTTCTAGGGTGACATATCTTTGTGTCTCTAAAGCTTGTTTCAAAAAAACTTCGAGAGGAATAATGTGTCTTATTTTTGTCTTATCTCAAAGAAAGCTATGTTGTAAAAGTCAAGCACAGTGTAATGAATGGGCCTAGAACGTCTGTAATTCTTTGTAATTGTTTTATGAATAACTGAAAGCAGTATTTATTTTTACCTTCAGTTACTTGAATGACTTGGACAGGATAGCACAGACCAGCTACATTCCAACCCAACAGGACGTTCTCAGGACTAGAGTGAAAACTACAGGAATAGTGGAAACTCACTTTACTTTCAAAGATCTCCATTTTAAGTACGTAAATCATGCTGTGTGTTCATCTGTCTGTTATGTTTTTTGTAAAGTTCTGGAAGATGGACTGTCAATGATGCAATTTAACAAATGTGTCTAACCACAACTTTCACTTTTCTGTCTCCGCCCCCCCCTCCTCCCCCCTCTTGCTTTTTTTTCTGAAAGACATTCCTTATGTTTTGCTTAATTTTCTGAGGGAATATGAGAGTTATTGCAACTCTTGTAGTAACTCAGAACAAATATGCAGATACTAAGTAATAAATGCTTTGGGTTTATTGTAAGTTTTTTTTTTTTAATTTACATATCATTCCATTTTCTGTCATGTTTAGTAGTTCTTCTATCAGATTCTTCCCTTTAAATTCAGCTGGAGAGCCGGAGGCTTAAAAATGTTTGCTGGTGTTGTATGAAAGAGTGAATCTGTTTTCCTGAAGAACTGAATTCAAACATGTGTTGTACTTTAAGATAGCACTTCATTTAGTGATGAGAAAATGTTGCTTATGTTTCTTACACTATGGGATGTACAAAATAATGTAAATATTTTGACCATTTTATGTCCAAAGACATTAACGATGAAAGCATAGGATAGTATAAATGTAATACTGTTCTACCTCCTACTCATCAGAAAGAATGAGAAGAAAACTTTCACATTGCATCTGCATTTAGATTGTGCAGAGATTGTTGTCAGCATGTCTGTACAATGTATTTGTTTTGTATCTTAATGGAAAATATTTTTTAATGTAAATGCATAGCAAGTACTGTAATGTGGATGCTTCAGAACCATCAGTATTGCGGAAATGTGTTGTTTCCTTGTTTTAGGATTTAAGTATACATAACTCATATTCATCCATAAAATAGTAGCTGGTGAATGGGAATTACTCTCTTGCAAACCTAGGGAGAGTAGTTGTTAGCCAAGCCTCAAGAGAGATCTTCAGTAGTCTGAGGAGCGATACATTTTCTCTCTCGCTTTCTAATGTTTCTTGCTAAACTCCCTGTTGTGGGTGGATTTAAATTCTTGTTCAGTCTCAATGAGTGTGTATGCGGGCAGCTACTTTCAGTCTGTACTGCTTGTTTGGACTGTTAAAAGGATCATATGATTATAGTGCTATGAGGTCCATTGCAAGGACTGTATGATTACACAGATGTAAAATGTGCAACTTTAAGAGAGGTCTTTGGAAGTATTTAACTGTAATGTTGTACGTTTAACCACCTGTACAGCAGGTGTTTAAATTTTAGGTGCCTTTAGGAGATAGACTTAATGAGTTAGTGGAAGAGTTTGAAGAAGTATACACTTACATAACCTTGAAAATAACTTTTAAGATGAACTGAATGTGTAAAAGGCTTGATTATACAAAGATGAGGGTACAGAAATGTGACTGACTGTGCAATACTGTGTACTTCAAATTTTTTTCATTAGCTCTTTCTCATTATGCTGTGCGCGTTTAGATTCTTTGAGGTTGAGCCTCATTTCAGATTTTGCTATAAAGCACTTACCATAGCTTTGATTATTGATTCAAGCTAAAATGCAAATAGCGAGTCATCTTCATCCTGTTTTTATGGACTATTTCAGAAGTTGAGTCTAATTATTTCCAGAACGAGGTCTTCAAAGAACACCTCATTTTGTATAAATGTTCTTCTAGTAATTTAACAAATTCTTATGGAAATTCTGGTCTTAGTATAAAATTATAAACGTTAGCATTTAGAATTGACAGAAGCAATGAGTAAAATTTAAGAAGTTAATAATTAAGGTTTACAAGTATGAAATATAATCCTGTGGTTATATAGCCATCACTAAATATTTGACAACTACATAGGAGTAGGTAGCTGACTTGCAGTTATATAGGGTGATATCCAGAGATATCCCCCTCTGAAGGTAGGGGACACTTCTAAAGAATCCTTTTGTCATTTTTAAATTCTAACAGGAGTAATCTTTAAAGTGTTTTTTAAGATGACATTATTCCATTGTAGAACACTCAGTGGGCGATTGAGAATTGTCACTTGCATGATAGTATTGAAGTAGAAGACCTTGTTAGAGAGGTTATGATGTTTCTTACAATTTTTAATCGGAAAGCAAAGGGAGTGTGTTTTCCTCCAGCTGTTTTCTTCCAGTTTCCTTCTCTACTTATTTATACTGTTTTGTTTTTAAATAAAGTGTTCAGAGTTGCTAGATTCTTAAGATTAAGATTGCTAAAAATAACAACTGTAATTGAATCCCTTCGGGTGCAATTTACCTACTCATGTAGGGTATTCTGCTACTTAGAGCAAAAAGGATGGAGATACAGGAACTTTTCTGTCCTCTGTTCTTTCTCTTCTGTCTTCCTCCTACGTTTTGAACATTTTTATACCTACTGAATTCTGAGCTTTTTTTGTCACAGTGGAGAAAAAAGTTAAAAATACTTGTGAAACCCCTGAAATCAGTCCTCTTTTAAGGGGAGTAATTGTACTTCCTTGTAAGTAGGAGGAAACATTACTTAATATTCTATCATGAAAAAATCTAATGTAGCGAGGGAACTAGTATGTGACATATTTGCATTGTTCTGAAGCCTTAAGACATCACAAGAATTTGAGACAACAGCCTTCTTTTTCTCTGAAAGGAGAGACAGGTGAAAAAAGGACCTCTCTCTTTGAAAAGATCCTACATTGTATATGTCTCTTAATTTCAGGATACCACTGTTTGTCTGGTTTTCATTTAGTTTTCTTTTTGGTATTGAATCCCACTCCCTCCTTCCCACCCCCTCATGGATTCACGGTTCATTGTATCAGGATACTTTGTATCTGGCTTGCAAAATACTTGAAATTCATAATGATGTCTGATGAAAGCTCCGTCTTTCAGAGTGGTTGTTAGCCTATAATAGTTAGCAAATGGCCACTTAAAGCATTTCAACCGCAGAGAAAAGCAATTCCATATCATGCTAATTTGCTGATCCTCTGGTGTTAAGTTGTGGAATGTGGCCTTTTTCTGTTGCTCAATTTCTGCTAAGCTAAGAATTCAAAAGCAACAGCCTTATAGCTACATTTTCCCACTTAACTGCATTTCCAAAAAAATGCATTTATTAGAGGGAGAGTAATTATTCAATATTATGTAATGCTCGTTTTGTCTTTTATGAAAATTTTGCAAATAATTTTAGCATCTCTTAAAAAGATATCCCATTTTAAACATGGGTAGTTGAAAAATGGATCAAGTTGCAATTTGGTGTAAGAGAGAGAAGCTGAACATCTCCAAGATTTAGATTTTACATATTTATATTCAGAATACTAAAATTATAGTAATGAAGTCAGTATTACTTGTATCCAGCTTCTTTAGTATTCCAGTATTTCTAAGTACTGAAACAGACACCACTCTGCTCTTAAAGGAACTTAAATTGTTGATCAATACCTTTCATTATTCATTTTTATTCATTTTGGCTAAAAGTTGAATAACATTCGTCTAGTTTACATTTAGTAAAGCTAGCTCCATATATTTTTATTTTTTTATAAATTAAAATTTGCTTTGTTAATACAATATTTGGTATTGTAAATAAGTAATTCTAAGGTTAGCTTTCATCTCACTTTCCTGTTTTGTAAAATATTGTATAGGAAAGCTTAAAAGGCTTTATTAATTTTTACATATATAATGACATAATGAATAGTAATAAATATTGCAGAATTTTATGCATTTTAAAAAAATTGAAAAGGTGATACTTCCATATTTCATTGATTAACGTTCAGAAAGCTAGAAATTCCAAAGTTCATTCCCTGCTTTGCACTTGTGTTTTGCAGAATGTTTGATGTCGGAGGCCAAAGATCAGAGCGGAAGAAGTGGATTCATTGTTTTGAGGGTGTCACAGCAATTATTTTTTGTGTTGCGTTAAGTGACTATGACTTGGTTTTGGCTGAAGATGAGGAAATGGCAAGTACCATAACGTTGAAGAAGGAAATAGTTCTTAGAAACTAAAAAAGTTTGAAAGGAAAGCTGTAAATATATCTTTTAGAGTATTACTGCTTTATAAGATGTATGGGTTTTGTGCAAAAGATCTCAGAGGAACAGTGATAAAATTCATGCTTTGAGGTTTCAAAGTATTTCTTCATATTCTCAGAAGGAATATGGAGACAGGTATTATTTCCAGCTACTACACTCTTCAGTGTTTTAATGGACACATAAATTAATGAGCACAGATTGTCCAGTAATAGACATTTTATTCTCTCTGTGGATGGTAGAAGTATATAATAAGAAATTCCTTGACTTAGCTGGTTCTACTTTACTGTGTGTTTTGTTTTCCTTTTCTTCCTCAGTCTTCTTTCTACATGTCTTTCTCTGATCTCTTTCCTTAGTTGCAGAATTTTTTCTCTACCTTCTTCTCTCCACCCCTCTCCACTCCCTTTTCCACTTTCAAGGTGTGACTCCTCCCATATCAGTATGCAGAGAGTGCACACTTTCTACTGGGTGGTCTGAAGTGATGCTTTATCTGTTGTGTGTGAATCAATAACAGAATTCTCTTCTCTTCCTCATGTTCTACAACTTCTTACAGTTTTGGGAGGAAAGAGAGATAAACCCTTTCAAGTCGAGCGTAGTCAAACAACGTCATAGCTAGCATCCTGGTATTTAAATGAATGGAGCTTGGCCTGAGTACTTACATGTTGGATAATTTTTCTACAGAGTTAAGAATTAGGGTTAGGGGAAAAAAAAAACCAAAACCTGCTCACTTGATTCCCTAATTCTATAAACCTTTTTTTTTTCTTTATGCTGGAATCTCAGGTAGGTGTAGAACTTAATTTAAAATTTCCAGAAGAGGTGGTCAGTATAAGACAAATTCAGATAACTCAGCAATTCTTGCAGAATATTTGTACTGTAAAATGTCAAAACACATGAAAGACTTCTAAAATATTAAACAGCTTAAACCTGGAAATGAGGCAAAAAAAAAAAAAAAGTTGTTGCTTAAGCCCTGATTGTGAAGGTGTACTGTGTAGTGGTCTTGGCCTCTTTGTATTTCCCTCTGGTAAAATGTATGATTCTGTATGTTATAAACTTAGTTTTGTCTAATATATACAGTCTGTTAAAATACAATGGAATGGTTTTTTTCCAATTACAGAATCGGATGCATGAAAGCATGAAGTTGTTCGACAGTATCTGCAACAATAAATGGTTCACAGACACTTCTATTATTCTCTTCCTGAACAAGAAAGATCTTTTTGAAGAAAAAATTAAAAGGAGTCCTCTCACTATTTGCTACCCTGAATATGCAGGTATGGAAGGGGGGGTGCATGCGTCAAATACTTTTTTTGGTTAAATTACTTTGGTTTTAATTCACAGATCAGGAGGAGTGTAGTAACTCCAGGTATCTAAAACATTTAAATTAATTGGGGTGAATATTTAAGTAAAGATGGGAGAGGTATTTTTATAGATCACAAATAAAAATAGTGCTAAACCTTTTTAACGAGGTGAAATAATACTGGTCCACTGATAGCATGTACATGTTACTGCTGCAACTCTTTTCACCCTAATTCATTTAGCCCATTCTTTTTTTCTGTTATCCTTCTATTTTTTGTACTTATATGCCATTTTTTTCACTGGGAGGAATCCCTGAGGATACGTGAGAGTTCGTTTGAACATTGTAACTTCAGACTATTCCATTGTAGAGAAAATAGCATATTGGAGGTGAAAAGCTTAAGAGAAATATAATTGCATTTGGGAAAAAGTGAAGCCTTTAAAAACAAAAATTGGAAGTCAATAACATGTATGAAGGAAACAAAATATCCTAATGTAGGGAACAATGATGGGTCATTAATGATCCATCTGCCACTGAAGTTAATGGAAAGAACTCTTCCTGCTGCTGCAATTGAATTGAGTCCTTAGTTTTTACTTTTAAAATTCTGTCCAAATTGTTTCCTTTGAGATTTATTTATGGTATCTGAAATCAATGGTTGTGGAATTATTCCTTTTCAGGTTTAGGTTATCTATTTCCAGAGACCACGTTCTTCAAAAACGTAGTGTAGGTTTTGGACTTTCTTGGTTTGAAACTGCTTATTGACCAATTTTTTCCTTCCAGGATCAAACACTTATGAAGAAGCAGCTGCTTATATTCAGTGTCAGTTTGAAGATCTGAACAAGAGAAAAGACACGAAGGAAATCTACACTCACTTCACATGTGCCACAGACACAAAAAATGTGCAGTTTGTTTTCGATGCTGTAACTGATGTCATTATTAAAAATAACCTTAAAGACTGTGGCCTCTTCTGAGAACAGACAAAAGGTTGTTAAATGGTAAATTATATGGCTGAAAAGAGAACTTGGGCATTTGGAATATGCCCGTGCTGTGTAAAACCTGCATAGATATACTTAACTCTCTTTTATTTTATTTCCAGGTTTGGAGAATGACTTCGCACAATTCTAATCTGATTCTTTTCAAGGTGAAAGAAATACAAAATACATTGTGCTGAATGATAGATCAGTACTGTACTTGCCTGTTTTAACAGCTTTATTTATGTTTGTCTTGTAAATTTTAAGTAATTGGTTAACACTGAGATGTCAGTTGATTGTATGTAAACTTATAATTGTAGTAATGTATTTGTATAAACGTTGAACGGAATATTTTAGTAACTTGATGTCCTCTAAAATTTCCATGTTTTATGAAGATACTCGTAGAGACAGACACTTTTTGCCTTTGGATTATTTAAACATCTTGTAAAATTAAATTTTCTTTTCATCTTAAGGGTGCATGCTGCCTTATTCTTTACTTTTCTTGGTAATACTGTATATGGCGTTAGCTTTTTTGATATTTAAACAGCCTCATACACCTGCTCAGACTTAAAGAAACATAACCAATAAAACTTGTTTTTTGCCTTAAGTTTTGAAAAAAATCTTTTTATAAATTTAAGATAAATGCAACGATTATTTTTTAAATTTAAATGAAATCCACAGTTTATGAAATCTGGGCTTGCAGTCTTTGCAGTGCAAATGTGGCAATACTGACAAATTGAATTTTAAGGTTCAGCTATCATTCAAGCTGATGGAAATGCAAAAAGGAAGTTGTAAAAACCATTCATATCAATAAAAAAGTTTGAAACTGTGGTCTTACTCAGTGGAGTGAATGGCAAAATTACCTTTGGGTTTTCATTAACAAAGGCTGGACTTTGGAGTATTTTTTTTGTGTTTAGTTAAAAAGTTAAATCTTGTTCTTCTTAGTTTTTTTTGCTATTTTCTACTAAAAATAGTTTAACAATTTAATAACCATAGAAATATCAGGTTATCTCACAAGATGTCGCACAGTGGCTTCACAGGTTAAAGCATTTTCCTGTTGCATATGAAATGAATCTTCAGTATTTTGGATAGGGTGTTCTAGTCACTTGCAAATGCAGATTCTTTAATATCCTCTTTAATTATGATTAAAGTCTCACAGTTTCTTTAAAAAATAAGTTTAGGAATATGATTTTCTTCTGGTTACGCTTTCATTATTTGATTTGCTGTCTTAGGTACATATCATCCATTGCCTTATGAGTAGTGCCAAATCTGGTTTTTCAATACAGATTTTAAAAGGAATTAGCTCCCATTTGTACGTTAAGTTTGTGGATGGCTGTCTTAAGTGTATGTCATCTAGAAAATACAAGTGTACCAAACTTGGAGATATGATTTTCTATAATAGTTAAAATATTTCAGGCAGCTACAGTATGCCATAAGTTCCTTGAGAAGTAAATAAGTCTTTGAAGCTGTTGCTATTTTTCTATATTATCTTAGCATTTATGTTCTTAGGAATGTTCTACCAAAATATTTTAAGTCCTTGTTCCGTTGCTTAGTTTTTGTGTATGTGTTTCATTTAGGCCTCAGATAGCTTGAGTAAGACATTACCTACACTTCTCATTCTTTTGTGCTTCCTTTGTTAGGTACAGAATTGCTAAATGCCTTTCAAATGAAAGATTAGAGAGGAAATAAGTTATTTCCTGGGCTGCTTCTAAGTGTGCTTTACAGTTCTGGATACATAACTGATTTTAAATCTCATTGAACTACTTTGTGGGAATTGTATTTACACCTACCTTCAAGTTGTTTTTTGTACTTAATGTAAAACAAAAATTGGGATTAATCAGATTACATAAATAAATCTAAATTTTGTGCCTTGCTTGACAGAAATGTTTTTCATTAAATGTGCTGATGGAATTTGGCATCCATCCTGTGGAGACAACTAGGTGGTGAAAGAGAGAAGGTATGAAGTCAAGAGTAAATTCAAAGACTTGATGCAAGAAACAGTAAAATGGAAATGAGGATAAATTGATGATTATTATTTAGTGGTTTTCTTTTAACATTGTTCCTAACACCTTCAACGGGAGAATTTTTGGAATTTCATAGCTAGTGTTTTCTGAAGTATATACGTCTTAACACAGAACAAAATTGTGAAATACTTTTGCTCGCTAGTCCAAGCAGATAAGCTTGTTTTTTTCTGACCTGATGAATGGGCAACAGGTATGTTTCCTTACAGATACTCTGTTCTGGTCAATCAGTCTTTGTTCTGAGATGGAAGTTGTCAGCCTAGACCGCTGCTCTAGGAAAATCTACAAAGGATTTATGTGCAGTAGTGGTGGGAGCCACACACCTGGTTTTAACTGCAGCTGTAATAAGGCTCCACTCGATCTCTGTTCTGTGAGGAGGGTGCTTCGCAGTCGGAGCACTGCACAAAGTAGGGGAGATCCTGCGGGTCTGCCACTCCCTGAGAAGGGCAACCTTGTCCCTCAGCAATCTGAGCCTCCGTTCTCTTCCAGTTCACCGTGCCTCTCATTTCTTCATGCAAAGGATCCAGGCAAACTGCTTTTTCTAGCCTTACATAAGGAAGCTCCCTCTACTAGCTTAGATATTCCTTCAGATGTTTTTTCTACATTCAGTGTCTGTAGGGAGGTATAACCTTAGGGGTGCTTCTGCAGTCCCTGTGGTCTTCTGAGGGTACCCTGAAAGTCTCCAGGTCTTAGCTAAATATGGGCTGAGCTCCACAGAGCAGAGATTCGCACAGCTCCAGATTAGAAAACGCAACTGATTGTTCAAGCTGGCCATCTGGCATAGATAAGCACTTAGCTATTTTTAAGGGGCTTAACTGTCAGGAAGTTTTGCATTTGGCCTTGTGGTTCTACCTGTTGAATTCGGAAGAAGTTTGATGTTAAATGTAGTAACTTCTTGGTAACTAAACCGAGATCCACGATCAGAGCATGGGAACAGCACGGTATTTGCTGGATTGCAGTTCCTGTTTCCATGTATGCAATTAGCAGCTTCATGATTTAAATTCTACATAAAACTTCAGAAAGCAAAAGAGTTCTATCTGTAGCATGCTGAACAGCTTGATGGCTGGTATGCGTGTAGAATTGGGGAAAATGAAAGGATGTTTCTGTTCCAAATCAAGCAAAAAGGAAACCCTACCAAGATACTGACTATCCTACTGTGTGAATGTCTCTTGAAGTTATTATACTTCATATTAATAACTAAGCTGTGGGTCGAAGAGTAATGCCAGGGCTGTAAACTTGAAATCCTTGATTATTTCATTTTGAAAAAAAGTGTAGAATGTGTGACAAGAGGCTGAGAGCAGGTTGTGCTTGAATAATTCATAGCCCCTCAGAGTATACTCACAGGCTGTGAATGAGGAAGATTAAAGTGGTGAAAGAGTAACTTAATTGCCAGGTATGAGCTCTATCAGTGCCTGTAGTTTCTGCAAAAATGTAGCTTTTTGGACCCTGAAGAACAGGACCCCTTCTGCACCTTCTCATCTATGAACAGCAGGATGCTTTCTTCCATGTGCATGCTACACATGCATGTCCATGAGGGCCTTGAGTTTCATTCTGGAACTGAAGGTTTGGAGGTGCAGCGGTATTTAGGAATACTAAAATTTCAACTGCAACAAAAGTATTTCCAGCTCTGTCTCTGGAATTCTTGCAAAGAGGGTAGGTAGTTAATGTTTCAAAGTGCTGTCAGTGAGTTGAAATCTATATCAAGTAGTGTACCATTTTTGGTCATACACCCTTCTGGATTTTAGGAAGGGAAAAAGTTGAGCCCACAGTGTACAAATAAGACTTCTGAAGTAGAACTGTGTTTCTGTAGTACAATGCTTCAATTCTCAAATGTATTTCAGAGTAGCTGTTACAGAAGAAAGATGTATGTGTGCAAGGTTGTACTGACAAGAATGTGCTATCTGAAATTTGACTCTGTTTTTAATTGCAATGGAACAAAAGATGGTTAAAACCAAACATGTCAGCAAAAGTCAGTGCAGCTTCATGGAACTTAATTATTCCCAGTTACCTTCTTTCATCTCCCTCCTTTTCTATGCTACTTATAGAGACGTTTGGGAAGAGGTGCTGTCCCTGTGCTTTCGCACTCACAGGTTGTGCTATTGTGTAGACGCCTAAGGAAGAAGTACCTTGAATCCTATGGAATATGCTGATCAAGTTCTTATGCAGAAAAAGAGCATACAGGTATCTGTGTGCCATGTAAGAATATTATTACTATAGTAACATAGGAATCTGCAGAATGGTTAGAGATTAAAGAAGTGTACTTAAAACTGCATATAGTTACGTTGAAAAGCATGAAAAAAAAGTCTAGGAAACCAGGAACTCGAGCAGTTGAAGCTTTTCAGATAGGTAGCTTAGAGTTCTAGAGTGCGACATAGTCTGATCATAAGTCCTTACAGCACGGCACAGAGCACATCTCAAATACCTCTTTCAAATAAGTGTCCTCATTTCTACAAGATCAGAATGCACTTTGAAGCTGCACAGTACAAATGGCAGAACAGGAGACACATTTCAAATAGGTACTACCAGAAGGGTTTGACCATTGTCAAATTAAGGCATCAGTTACCTGAACTAAAACAAAGGACTAGTCCATCAGTTTTGCACGTAAACTCAAAGGTGTATACCTTGGGAACCATAACGTCTTAATCCAAAAAAAAAAAACAAAAAAGTGCAGGTATAGTCACAAATTCTCACTTTCTCTCTTCCAATATAGTGATTCTCTTGCAGTGTGATAAAAAAACCAAGCATGAAGTCTATTCAAAAAATCCTATGAAACCAAATCATCCTGAGAATATTATATAGTTTTCATGGAGAAAAGCTAATACTTGACCTCTATGCCAGGATTTTTTTTGGTAGGTTCAAACAAAGATGCAGCTATTCCCATTCTGTAAGTCACAAAATACTGTGACTTAAGTGCTGGAGAGGGTACAGAAAAGGGCTATGGAGATGATGAAAGGACTGGAACATCTTTCTTAGGGAGAAAGCCATCTTACAGTTGCGATGTGTGAAGCTCTAATTGTGGGGAGATACCAAGAGGTATGTGCAGTTCCTCAGCTACTTACCCCTTTTCTAGGTGAGGCTGTTAGATGTTTGCCTGTTAAAGTCCTGGGCAGCCTGATCTTACAAATACTGAGCAATGGGCTTGTGCAAAAAGAAATAGGCAAGAGGCACCCTGATTCTCCTGAAGAGAAGAGAGGGAGCACTCTCCAGAGGAATGAGTAAGATGGAAGGGGAGGGAGGGGACTGTTCTTCCAATGTCTATTAAGATTGTATTTGAGTGCTCTTGGGGTTTAATACTATTTTACGAGAAGAGATGATGTATTTGGGTGCTGCTAGAATCAGATTGTTGGTATATTGCAGACTTAATTTTGAAACATCTTGTCCTATCCAGTTTCTCAGGCATTGAAGATCTGTATTCCTCTAGCAAAAAGCCAGGCCAGAAAGAACAAAATGCCAACACAGCTGCAGAGTAATAGTTTGCTAATCTTGAACAATTCTTTTCTTGAAAACCAGAGTTTTTAGTGTTGTAGAGTCTCAAAGATGATCTGAAAGATAAATCTTGAGGCTGTTGAATTAGTTTTATTGTTTTAAATATTAAAGTGCAGAGATTGGGACAAGCTATTTAATTTCTCTTTTTTTTGACCCAGTAAGTCCATGAAAGGAAGATTAATAGAGCACTAAAAGTGCTCTGTGTGAGCTTCCTGAGCGCAGTGCTGAAATACAGTGCTTCCATAGACTGTAAGAGAGGCAGAATGAAGCATTTGTATCTTCCGTGGAAATGTGGCAAAGAACTGACAATGCTTCCCAATAGCTCTAGTGTTTTGATCCAGTACATTGACAGTTGACATCCTTGATGAAAAGGAAAGAAATATTAAAATAGTATCAATGATGCAAGACCCTAAACTGCCAGAATAGAAGTGTTAAGGTTCTTTGAGCCCAAGCTATAGTGACTGCTGTAGGAGAGCTGTTTACATAAGCTGATGTTCGGTGAAAGCTTTAAAAGGAGTTAGCTGTTTCATCATTTTCAAAAGAACTTCAGAAAGCAATGAGCAGTTCTCTCAGAAATGGGATAATTTGATGCACTTTAATGTCCAGCATCTCAAGTGAGTTAAAACAGTTTGTCAGGCGATCGCCTATCGGCTGGCATGTGGTAATGAATATGTTTTCTTAGCCTTTGACAAATGCGATGTGTTTGTTCAGTTTATTTAAAACACAGTGAAAGTTGTACATCTTAACAAGTAAGGAAGACATCAGTAAGGAAATAATTTGCAAAGCTAAAATTAAATGTTAGGTAATCAAGACTTTCATTCTTTCAAATAATACTTATATGCATAATCACGTTACAACAGCATTTTGGAAACTCATTTATGCAGTAGCTTTAACCAGGTTTTTGGAGACAGCACTTCCCATTGTCGTGCTAATAGAGAACTGAGGGGATGATGGCACTAACAGTGATTTCTGTAGTCCAGTCACAAGGCTGTTCAGCTGGCATCTGGGACGCCAAGGTTCAAACTCTAGTCTGATTTTTGAAATACGTTTGGCCTGTTAAAATCTGAGAACAGTGCCCTGATGAATGGGCTGGTAAATACTCTGAAATGGCCCTTTTTACCTTTTTTTTTGTAACAAATATGTGTATCTCCTACGAAGTGAAATACATTCAATAGCACATGTCCTCACGCTGAACCAAAGCAGGTGCTGAACTCATTTGCTTGTGTCCTGAAGGGACTCCCTAGCCAGCTGTGTTGTGTTGTGGGGGACTACAGCTATGTCCCCCCTCTTCACCTTTGAATGACGGCAAAATCATCCTTCAGACATTTCTTTCAGATGCCGCCTTATTGATAATCTTTACAATGTCTAACTCAATTTGAAATTAATTTATTATTTTTGAACTACCAGCAAACAGGAAAAACTTAACAGTTCTCTTTTAAGACTGATCAACTGTTTCCATCTGAGGAGGATTCAGGCTGGTAAGACTTTCTGTACAATAGATGAGTTTTTTAGTCCATTCATTCTTGAAATTCTTTCCTGCATCAGTTTCCATTTCTCCTTGTGTGTCTTGAATTGCAGAGCTATTTATAAGTGAAAAGGGTTTAAAAGTGGAAAGCTCTTTTTTTTTCCTTTTTGGTAGGATGAATGAGGAAAGAATATGAAATGAGTGTTTTACTGAAAAATATCAATTTGAGATTATTCAAACTGGCTTAAAAATTTTCCATTCCCAAAGCTTAAGTGTTACTTGAGAGGTTTGTAAATTACCAAACAATTTAGTACACTTTAAAAAAGAAATGCAGATTGAAAAACACAAAAATACATTAGCATAAGTTGAAATATCAAAACCACTTTCTACCTCCATACTGTTTCTGGTCAGACTATAGTAATTGATGGATGACTACCATTAAGTTATGTTATTAGACCAGGGAAAGCTGGACAAAAATCAGAACACTGTTCATTCTGAAAGAATTTAGGGAGCGTATTGCAGAAAGGCCATCAATGAAACAGGACTGCAGGAGTTTAACTGAATTTCTGAGTGAAGACATGCAGCTTCCTTGCAAGGTATTTGTCTCTTTTGTTTTTAAGCACAGCAAATTGGTGTTTATAGCATTTTGTTATACCAAAATAAAGTATTTTATTAGCCATTGTATCTGCACAGATCTTAACATGTGTTTTAAGTAGGTGCCTAGTGATGCTGCATTCTGCCTCTGCACTGAATTCCTTGAAAGATGGCATGAGAGGTATGGTGAGAAGATACCATCATTTACTTTCCTGTATCTATTAATCTTTAAAATCTGATACATTAATTTTTTTATTCCTGTCAAACAGCACAGAGGGATGCCGTAGAGGGCGTGATTATTGTGGCCCACAATGATTAAATGTTTCTTCCGTAGTTTGAAATGTCATGTATGTTTTATTTTTCTCTTTTAGCACTCCAAAGTTTGAGCATTTTTTCAAATTACTTTTTAGTGTAGGCTGCCTGAAATCTCTGTAGCTTAACTTGGGCCATTAGCTCATAAAACAGACTTTGGTAAAAGCAGAGTAGTTTAATGAAGCTGTGGGCCTTCTACTTACAGGGTTTCCCCCCCCCCCCCCCCCCTTTGTTATTTATGTATGGCTACAATGAATGCATTTGCCAAGTAATGCATTGATTTAGAGGGATTTTTTATTAGTAGAGGGAAGTAACAGGAAAGGTAGAGAGTGAATCTTGGGGAAGAGAAAGCAGCTGAAGATGCCAGTGGCTGTGAGACTTGTTATAGCTGAAAAATAAGACTTTAACGTCTCTATTGTGAATGCTATTTTTAATGTTCTGGAGAGGAAGCAGATGGAAGGAGACTATCAGATCTGTACAACATGGAAAGATGAAGAATAAGCCCTTTTAAAGCAGTATATAATGCTTACAGATAGATCTCTCTTCTGTAAATCTCCATATGATGATCATACGGACATACGTGCAGCCTCTGTCTGTCTTCTGTGCAACTCCTGAACTCCATGCCCTATATATGATCAAAGGAGGTTTGAGCATGTGTTTCTGAGCACTTGCTGTGTTGTGGTTTTAAGTGCTTTGTGCATGATTATAAACTCTACCATGTTTGGCTTTATTGGGGTTGATACTTCTTTAAGCGTAGTTCTCAGTCACTGTGACCCGCTGTAATCAAGAATGCAAAATTCTTATCCCTTTGTCTCCATAGATGATCACTTGAGGTGAACTCTCTGGAATAGCATTTCATGGAAACAAGACATGGGTAAGATTCAGTTCCCCACACATAAGGAGTCATTCCACAAAGTGAATGAGTCTGCAGCATGTGCAAATAACATAATGATTTACCAGTCAGATACGATTTTACTGCAGTAAATAAGCTTGAGAGATTAGCCTGATCTTGAGAGTGATATGGATCCTCTTTAGAAAAAAAAAATCCACAAACATCGGAACATTTGTCACACCCCATTCCTCAATAAACAACATCAGAGATAAGGAATTTCTCCTAAGACATTAGCAAAACTTACTGGTACAGTAAGTACAACAGTAAAATATACCTGACAATGCTGCTTGTTATGTTGCTGCCAACATAGATGGAAGTTTTTTGTTCAGTGCTGTCTGTCCCACACAACTGAATTCTTGACTTCCACTAAGGCTAGAGGATAACCAGCTGACATAACACTGACTTTACCTGTGATGAGCACAAAGCTCTAGGCAGGCTAGTGAGTCAGGTGAACAGTCACCTTCTAACATCGCAGTGCTGTTAGTGGATGTTGTCTGATGTGTGATGGTTTAGTAGCAGTACGTTTTAGCAAGACGTTTGGTGTCCAGTGGGGATGTAAAATCATCTGTTTAGCTAGACCCAGTTTGATCCAAATGCTGTCATTAACAGTAGTGCTGTATCATGACTAGCAACATGATTTCCTGCATGAAAACTGTTTTAATGAATCTGAATAGTACTACTATATACTTTAAAATCCCACTCTTATTCTGAATTCAAATGCTTTTTATTATGTATGAGTATATAAACAATACCATGTACAGTACAAGTGATGATGGTTCTTACATCCATGAAACAGACCTTTTCAATGTTGTATTGTGCTGTCTCGTGTTTAGGATATTTTCTCTAAGAAGTAACTGGAAGTTCTTTTCCAGTAATGGAAATTACATGGGCTATTATTCTATGACTGAAAACAAAGAGTTCAGTAGAATCTCTCAAAGACCATTTCCTGGCATATCTGATTCAATATAATAAATTTCTTGCTCTAACTTGCATATGAAGTCTGTGGCAGAACAAGTGAAATACGAGATAATCACATTCAGCCTTACTCTTTAGAATGTCTCCAAAACTGCACTATTATCCCTCAGCCATTTCTGAGGTCTGGTTCTCCGGGCTGCAGTGATGTAATACAGACAATTTATTTAGCACTTAGTTATCCTTATGGCCTGGAAAGGTACTGAGCCTTTCTTTAAAGGCATAGGTTAGAAAAGTAGTGTACACTTTCCAAAGAGATGGAGTAAAACACTACTTCAGGAATTAAGTATATAACCTTTTTCTTGAAAATATGTGTTTATGTCCTTTTAGAAGGGACATGTTTACCTGAACCTTATCCTAGATTAATCTGTTTTATCATGTTTTCTCTACCATAAAAAGTTGCTGACTTCAGAGTGGGATTAAATTCTTGCAAATATATTCCGTAGCTTCTCCTTCACGTTTTGTGTACTACTCAAATCCAGTTGTAAGATAGCAAATGTTATGTACTAACACTGTTTACAATGTGATCTGTCAGCAATCCTGTTAAAGTAACACTGAACCTCTTTTCAAGGATTCATAAAAACTGATACTAAAACCAGTTTGTAGCTGAAACTGAAACTGCCTGTTGTTTCAGCCTGACATTCTTTTTATATAGAAAAACAACACTGCAAACACACCTTGAGTATAGAAGGAAACTGAGGAAAATTGTATCTATGCTAACTTCTACAGGCACTACCAGGGAGTGCCTCTGAGGTCTCCTTCCCAGTGCTGGGGACTGGCTTGCGGCCATACTGTTCTGTCTTGCTGTGCTTGCTTGTGCTTGTAGCTTGCCTGGGCTGCACCATGTGCTGCAGCACAAACTGGTGCTTCTTCTGGAATGTGTCTCTAGTGTTAGCTGTACTCATGGATCACTTGTCTCACGCTCACCTTGGCTATACCTGTTAGCAAGCAGTGCAGACCAAGAGGAAGCAAATTTGTTCGAGTTAAATACCTGTTTCTAAGGTTCCAGTGCTCAAGCTCTGTGCATTTCTGGGGGTGTTGCTCTGAACCAGCTGCTCTCTTGGACCAAGTGCCCTTTAGTAGCTGGAACTTGGTAGGTGCCCTCCTGGTTCAGATGCAGCAGAACTTGTCCACAGTGGGAACTGGTGAGGATGACTAGGAAATTTGCTTTGGAAGCACCTTCCTGATAAAAACTAAATCTAATGTAGACACACCTTTTGCTGTTCACCCTGTGTAAAGGTCTATGCACAGATGCTCAGCCATGTGTATCACTGCTACAGGAGCAGGCAGCAACCTGTCTACAACTGCCATGCCCAGTGCTCTTATGTCTACTGAAGAGGCATACAGTCTCCTGGGAACTCATTCCTCTGGAAGAGGGTCTTGCCATTGCCTTTTGGATCTTGGAAATCCTTAAATTGCACTGATCAGTGAAGAATCAATTCAAAGTAGAATCAATTCAAAGTAAGACAACCAGCTAGTGGAGGCCTAAGCTTGTGATGCCATATTTCACTTTCAGTGTAGTTTGGTCCATCGCAGTTGCTTACCTGAGGTTAATCAGTACTGGTGGTGTTATCAGGGATCTCTCAACTGAAAGACTACACATCCCTTACATAGCTTTCGTAATACAATTTCAATTGCATTAGCTAATAATTATCATTCTGTTATTTTACAGGCCCTGTGAACCATTGTGGAAGGTCAGTGGTTCCTGTGAGTCTCTGCAGCAAGAGCTTACATCACAAATTGACTTTTATACCTCAGACATTTTCCACTGAAGATGCATTTCTTCTCCTCAAAGAAAACCTCATCCTCCAGGGTACCAGTATACTAATCCATGCTCTTTGTTACTATTCAGCTCTACCAGGAGGCCAGGAGGCTCTCGCACTTGCTTTGAGAGGATCCTAACTCCCCAGTGTTGTCATGCAGTGTGTTTTCTGTCAATCTCACTGAGGGGAAGGATGCTGTGGGACAGCCTTTCTGGCAGCAGTGCAAAGTGCTTGAAATCACTATGCAGGCAGCAGGGAACTGTGAGCTGTGGCATAACCCAGTGAATTGTTTGGCAGGGCAGGGGTCAGTAGACTCAGCCTTGTCCCAGACTGCCTTTCTCCAAATGTTTCTGCCTCCCTTGTAGCACCACCAGACGTTCCACTCATCTGTATTGTTTCTGTTTTCCTGCCTAGAGCACTGTTCTTTTTTTTTCTCCATTGCTAAAGCATGCTATGTGCACAAAATGTCCTACACTGTATAAGGGCACTTATAAGGACATTTGTATAATACAAGGCATAAGCAGTATGCTGCTTTTTATTCAGACCATTTAATCCTTATAAAGGTCATCCCTGTTCTACAGGGCCAAGAAAATTTTTGTGAAAACCTCCCAGGCATATATGCTGGAAGGCTGTTCTTCACCCACCACCAAACCTCTACAGGCTTTTGGGCATTTCTTCTTACTGCTGCCAGCCTTTTATTTATGAAGATAAGTGTTTTTCATAATGTCTCTTATGTCTAGCAGGATGGATTTCTGTATTAACACTTCTGTGTGGGTTGTCTTCTTGGCAAAAAGCTTGCTGTTTGGAAGAGGAGTAGGAGCAGAAAAGGCTCCCAACAAAACATTGCAACAAACAATTTTTCAAGATTTAGTTTTACAATTTTGATAAGGATCCAGCCAGCCTATGTGTGGGGCGTGACTGGGAAGAGATTATCAGCTGTCCTTGTGGCAGCCTACTTGGCCTCTGCCAGGGCATCTGCTTCCTGAACACCTGCCATTCCTTTGGGGCCATAGAAGTGTCCTGCCGTGGGGTCTTCTGGGGTGGGAATCTCAGATTAGAAAACATGACCAAGAAACTGCTCTTTTCTTGGTTTCCATGTTCTTCCTTCAAATGCGGCCCATGAGGCAATCTGTTTTTCTGTTGTTCCTTCTTCTCTTGTATGCAAAATTTTGATGATCAACCTGCTGCTGGATGACCCACACTGTATTGTATGTACCAGTCTGGGACCAGGTGAGCTTAAATTCTCACAGGTTTTTGTGGTGAGGAACTCTTTTAACCTGAAGACACGCACTGTTGCCCACTGTTGTACTTAACTTACTGGGACCTCAAAACCAAAGTTTTTAGTAAGAAACTTCAGTTTGATGATCATACCAAAAAATACTTCTTGGAGATGGTCCTTTACCAAGATGACTTACTGACTACTGCTAAACATCCTTCAGTGTGGAGAGAGAGTGCATGACAGAGCCCAGTGTTCAGTCTGGATGATCTCTATGGTTCGGTAGTAACCTAGAGATGGGAACCTGGAATGAGCTTTCCTGTAATTGTGGGGAACAGCAGTTGAGATGGGAGTGTTGGTCTGGGTGTGCTGTGGGAAAGGTTTGATACTAATGGTCATCCCTGTTTTTACCTTGTTGCCTGCTCTGGAGGGATTGGATTGATCCATAAATTATAGCCATGTCATCCTTTAGGGAGACTTCCTTTGGTTACCCTGCATATGGTGAAGTACTCAACAACTTTTTTACCTCTTTCTTCACGGTTAAGTGCTCCAGTCATACCACCCAAGTCAGAAGACAAAGGCAGTGACTGGAAGAAAGAGGAACTGTGGAAGAAGATCAGGTTCAAGACCACCTAAGGAACTTGAAGATACATAAGTAAATGAGACCTGATGAGATGCATCCATGGGTCCCGAGGAAACAGGTGGATTAAGTGGCTAAATCACTATCCGTCATATTCGAGAAGTCATGGCACTCCAGTGAAGTTGGCATTGACTGCAAAAAAGCAAAAAAGAAAGACCCAGGGAACTACAGGCCAGTCAGTTCCACCTCTGTGCCTGGCAAGATTATGGAGCAAATCCTTCTGGAAAGTATGCTAAGGTCTCTAAATTGGAGAGCACGGATTTGACCATTTGGTGGATAAGGAATTGACTGTATGGTTGCTCTCACAAATAGCTCAATGTCAGTAGCTCAATGCCAAAGTGAAGACCAGTGACCAGTAGTCACCATCAGGAACTGATGCTGTTTAACATCTTTGTCAGCAACATGGGCTGTGGGATTGAGTGCACCTGCAGCAGGTTTGCCTATGACACTGAACTGTGTGGCACAGTCAATGCACTGGAGGAAAGGGATGTCATCCAGAGGGACCCTGAAAGGCTTAAAAGGTGGGTCCGTGTGAACCCCATGAAGTGTTCCATAAGGCCAAGTGGAAGGTCCTGCACCTGGGTCGAGGCAATCCCAAGCACAAAGAGGCTTGGCAATTAGTGTATAGAGAGCAGCCTTGTGGAGAAGGACTTGAGAGTGTTGGATGAGAAGCTCAATGTGATGTGGCAATTTGCATTTTCAGTCCCAAAAGCCAATTGCAACCTGGGCTGCATCAAAAAGAAGTGTGGCTGACAGGTCAAGGGAGGTGATTCTCCCCCTCTGCTTTCATGAAACTGTGCCTGCAGTGCTGTGTTCAGTTCTGGGGCCCCTGACATAAAAATGACATTGACCTGTTGGAGCAAGTCCAGAGGACAGCCATGAAGATGATCCAAGGGCTGGAGCACCTCTCCTATGAGGACAAGCTGAGAGAGTTGGGGTTGTTCAGCCTGGAGAACAGAAGGCTCTGAGGAGACCCTATAGTGGTCTTCCAGTACCTGAAGGGGGCCTACAGGAAAGATGGAGAGGGACTTTTTACAAGGGCATGTGGTGATAGGACATGGGGTAATTGTTTCAAACTGGGAGAGGGTAGATTTGAGTCAGATATTGTTTTAGAACTAATTGGAGTGAAGAAGAATCCAGTGAAACAGTAAAGGGCAGATTTGCTGCTGGAGGTTTGCGAAGTCACGTTCGAACCTGGTCTCTACAAAATTCAGACCATGCAATTGAGTGCTGTGGTAATCTTTTCATAACTGTACAGGTGAATCATTCTCTTTGTAAAAAATAGATGTGACCTCAATATTATTGTTTCCTTTTTTTATATATATAAATTAAAATGGCAATGACAAAACCCCCAAACCATGAGATGATTATATTGTTCTTTCCAGTCTTTGGTGCTTGATCGTATTATCTAAATCCACAACTGTAGTCTGTTCAACTCTGTCAAAAAAAGTTGGATCAAGGAGATTTAGCAGTTGCAATGTTTGCTTGTAGTTCTGCTCACTGCTAGAAATATTCAAGGATGTTGCTAAAAATAAGCATCCTCTTCCTGCAAGGCTGTGAACATGGGCTGTAAAATGCATCTTTAAGGGAGGTACACAAAGTAACAGGAAATCATCTCAGTCTTATTTCAGTTTACTAGTGCTTGGTGATTATGTCACCTTTCTAAAATGAGAGTGAGGTCCCGAGAACAATAGCAGTAATTTTCTTTGCTTTGCAGTCCTATGCTTCAATGAAATGATCTCTGGTTAGCTATCTCGCTGATCCAACATGCATTTAAGAATAGGAAGGCAAGGTCATTCTGGTGCACCTATTGTATATCTGTTCATATACAATTTTTCCTTAAATGCTAAAGACAGTGATAGATCTCATGTATTTAATGTTGTGTTCCTTATGCCAATACAGCAAAAACCCTCTGTGGTTTTGCAGGTCCCTTCACTTCTCCAGTTAATGAAATCACCCAACAATGTGAGTGACTCAAGTTAGCGTTTAATTTTGGCTATTAGAATTCATATTTATTGTTTAAAAATAGCAAAGCCAAACTAACAACCAACACTAAAAAGAAGAAAAATTACTCCATTGTCCCGGTAAAGGAAATGCAGGGTCTGTTCAATTAAAAGTAATCTATTTTTTAGAGAACAATGATAATAGTTCTAGCAGATGAAAACTTTTCCTTTTGAAGTGCATTGACTCAAGCTAAAGATACTGTTTTTCAGTGAAACTTGTAACCCATGAGCCTATTTAAAATGTTTAACAGACAAGGGTATTTTTATATTAGGAGAAAATTTGAAATTATAACCTATTTTTCTATTTTCAGTGAGTTTTCTGACTTTTGCGGTTCTGGGGTTTTTTGTCTCTTTTAATTTTCCTTTGAGGGTTGGTGGTTTGGTGTGTTTCAATGTGCTAATGGCCACACGAGATTCTTATCGGAAGTCTAATTACAGAAGGGATTAAATTTCAGTGCTGAAGATTCCCATGTTTTGTCTTACTTCCTATTTTCAAGTGATAGAAATTCTTGTTAGTGTTCAAAGACTTTGACGTTCATGTGTACATAGGCACTAAAAGGAGTGACTGTCCTCATTGCATTAACAATTTTCAGCCACCTTTTGCATTGTGTTTTTCAACACTTGTGTGAGGTTTTTTTACGTTGGTGCAAATATTTTATCAAAATTCATATGAATGGCACCCTTAGATTCTTTATAAATTAATTTGTTACAATTCTTATGTTGCAGAAATGATTCATAGTGCAGTGTTACAGGCTTTATTAATATGAATGTTAATTCAAAAGATTTTGTTAAAATAAGTCTATAAGTTATTGCCTTCCTATGAGTCAGAAACTGAAGAAAGGTGAATCCAGTGTTCATAGGTAAAAATAATATGTTCAGATATTAAGGGCTGTCACTGTCATACTCAAAAGAGAAAAATCCTGTAGATTATGGAAAGTTTGCAGAGCAAAAAGCCAAACGCTGAAGTTCCCGTATATGTATGACTCTCTCTTTAGGAGGGCTCACATCTGTATTTCACATTTTGGATACTTGTGCAGTTCATGAAGTTACCTCTGTTCTGTCATGTTGAGTACAGTCAGGTGTCATTATATGTAGTATTATTTCCTTTCTGTCTTTAAAAGAAGTAGACTGTGAAGCTCTGACTTTGTTCCGCATAACACCAGGACTCTTAAGAGTTTCTGGATGTCTAACGCCAACTCTATTAATCTTGTTTAATAAGCTACATTAACTCCCAGTGCTGGAAGTAAATGAGCATTTACTCTTTCAGAAACTGCAAGAATGAAAGAGGCAAAGAATTTCCCAGGTTTCAGTATTCAAGTCTTAAACAGTGGAATAATGAGTACCCAGTGAAGGCCACTTTACGCTGACAGATCAGATTGCACATGCTATTAACATAGGGTACTTTCAGTTAAGTTACGGAGACATATTCAACATTTGGGATTTGGGATCCAATCATTCCAAAGAGAAGGATATTCCAGGTGTGTTGGAAGCTTTCTTCACTCTTTGCAGCCTAGTACTTTCACCTACATTCAAAAGTGATGTAAAGACACATGATTTTCACTGCCAGGTGTCTTTACTACTTTCAGGTAGGTTTATTTATTTCTCTCCTCAAAATTATTACATTGATCTTTTCAGATCAGTTCAAGGGAGGATGTCACGTGACTAAATCATGTGACTAAATACTCATCACAGCCAAAGTCTAGCAAGAAGGATTCCCAACAACATATTTCTGTTGCTTGAACAATGCAAGCTGGTGATCTGCTGTTTCGTCCTAAAGACAATACTGTCTTGAAAGCAAAAAAAGAAACCGCTTATCTTTTGGGAGAGGAATAAAATTATGTGTTTGCATTTAAAGATTAATAAAAAAACCACCAACCAAACTGGAACTTTTTGGATGCTGGAAAGCTTTCAGCAAAGGGGGATTCTAGCTAAAGAACTTCAAAATTGCATTGCTAATTATGACAGAGATCTATGAGGTGGTGGGTTTTTATTTTCCAAGATGAGTGTATCAGTTCACAGACAGAGTTTTGAGAACTTTTCATCTTCTATTTCCTGAGAAAATAGAGATGATGCAGCAGAAAGGGAAAGACGACCGGTAGACAGCTCTTGTACCTACCAATGCTTTTTGATCTGGCTGAGCTAGTATGCAGACAGTTCCATTAACAGCTCAGGCAAAGTGCTACAAGCTGTAAAGAAAACAGCTGAATAACCTACAGATTTTGTTTGTACTACCTAGGTTTGGTGAATATCTACTTGACAGTCTCTTTGGGCTGCAGTGTGTAACAGTAAGGGAGATGAGGAAATGGCTTTCCAAGACCTCTTTGACATGTATCTGGAGTTGAAAGCACAACAAATAATGTTTGAATCATTAAATTATTCATAATGAACAAGTTCAATGGCTTTCAATCTAAAACCCCAGGCATACAGGGATACCTTTGTTCTCCAATAAACAACTTCAAGGCTTGATGTTAAGCCTACTAATGTTATTCAGGAGACTTGAATTGACTTTTGTATGCTTTGGATGTAACACTTTATAAACAGAGTAATTCAGAGGTGATGAATCCCTTTCCTTTTAGGAAAATAAATACAGAAGTCACTTCTGAAACATTCACATGTGTGACCAGGGACTTAAATATTCCTCATGATTTGATTTCCTTCAAGAAGTAGAGAAAAATAGACGCTGAACAGACAAAGCCATTACAAGAATCATTCCCCTGGTGTTTAAGCTCAATCATCAAGATTTGGAAATGTGATATGAGTGACCTTTGAAAAAACATGAACTACTATCAGAACATGCAATTTTTAAGACATATTTCAGTATTATAGGAAAGATGGAAATTACGTCAGTAGCCAAGAGACACATTTTCCATTTAAGGCTTAACACTTTAGGAAGGCAAATTGTCTATTACCAGTGGAGGCAGGGTTTGTTTTTTTTTTGTCTACACTGACTGTTGAAATCTTGCTATTTTATTTTTTTCTACCCATACAAAGCAAGCATAATCATTTTCTTTCCAGCAAAGTTTATGGCTGCTTTTCATCTTTGGGATAGTATAAAATAGGTAGGGTATGTTAATGAATCTGGGCCTATACTTCAACAAAATAAAAGGAAAGGCAACTCTAGGCTAATAGTTACCATTACCTGGCAATCAGCAGTAAGAGCCATAAAAGAACGTCTAAAGTTAATATCTTTTTCTTTGTGCAACTGATCACTTGTTTTTTCAAACCTAGATTTGCTGCTGCTTATGTCTCTGAGTGAGGGGGAAAGAAACGAGGATCAAATGCTCTTTAGAATATTGGAGATCAGACTTTCACAGCAATGACAAACGTGACGGCAGAAGGAAAATGTCACAACTGCACCAATGAATGTAACAAAGGCAACTGAGCTCTTTTTTTTTTTCTTATCTGCTGTAATTCTTCACAACAAACTTCCTTTCTGCTTTGAGTACTCCCACACCTATATTAATTCTTCAGAGCAACAGTGTGGAATATGGAGCTGCTCACTTTGCTGGAGGTTAGAGAGATGGCCCTGAAGATGAGGGGGAGAGTTACAAGCAGCAAAGGTTGTCTTGTAGATCCATCCATACTGTTCCTCTCAATGCTCCTGGGACAACGCAGGCTCTTGCAATAAGCCAAGCCATCTCCATCATGTAGGTGATGTTACAGAGGAAATGTTTTCTATCCTCATCCTCTGTTTTGTGGAAGGGAGAACCTGGTAGAGTAGGGGGTGGAATCCAACCATCTCTGCCTTTCTGGGCTTTCTGCTACATAGAGAGTCTCCAACAAACAGCTTTGCTCTAAAAGAAGACGCTGCCTTTGGCCCTGCTGGGTGACCCTACTTCAGCAAGTCAGAGCTTCAGAATGGTTAGAGAGGATGTTGCCTGGAGCGTGGCAGCGTGCTCTGAAAGCACCCCAGGGCCGTGGGTCTGCACTTCCCCCTCCTTTTGGGCTCCTCCAAGCCGGATTTAACATAATGGAGAGTCTTTTCTCTTTGCACTCTGTCAGCAGTTCTCACAGATGATTATCCACAGACAATCCCGTTATTGTTATGATTTACTGTGAATTACGGAAGCCTAGCCTGGCTGAATAGCAGCACGGGCAGCAGTAGAGTTACCAGAAACAAACACTGAGAAGTCTCTTGGTGCTGCATGCTTGCTTGGCTTTGTGATACTGGTTACTAGCTGTACACAGCGAGTTTGGAGTGGGAAGTCTGGAGTTTGCTACCTAGGAAGGCTGAAAGGCAAAAGTCATTCTGCAATGCTAATACACAAGTGGCAAGTCATGAAGGCTACTGAGTTGTTATATTTTTCTTTGATTTAAACCAATTTGATCTCTGAAACACTATTTAAATGTGGTCAGGATGCTGACAGCTTGCTTCCTGGGGAGGTATATACAACTGGGCAGAATTACTGGTGTATGTTGTAGCAAGGGATTAAAATTACAAATTTAAACTTTATGTTCATCATGCATGGAGAGCCAGGTTGCTCAGACAGGATTGGAATAATTGCATATTTATTGGGTCCCGTAAGCTGAGAATTTGGCTGAAAATATGTTATCACATTCAGTCTTGCAGTAGAATATTTTCTGGGTGTTGTCATTTAAAATAATATGTAGAGAAAGAAAGGCAGTGGAGAGGGTATTGTCACTGAGTCATGAATAAATGGTTGAAAATAACAGTCCATAGTGGGCTTAATGGTTCTTGATTTCCTGCCTTGGCACATGATTTTCTTGGTTTTGCAGTATCCAAGCTGGCTGTGGAGGAGTTTAAGCGTAGCACACTCAAGTGTGTTTTACAGCGTCATTTGTAATATTGCCTTACTGCCCTGCTTCAGGAGAAGGAACACTAGACCTCTTCCTGGCCTTGTGAAATGATGCTGCAAAATACATGTGACTGTTCATAGCTAAAATATCCTTCTGGATTTTGATCTTTGTTTCAGGTGAAAAAAGCAGCCTGGGCTAAAGGCATGGAGGAATGAATATGTGAAAGCATAAAGAGAACTTATGATTTAGTGAATTAGTCAGAAGTCGAAGTACTGAGTATTTTTGCAAAATAATTGAGTCAAAGATGTTGGCTGAGACAGAATAGAAACCGGCCTTTCACATATCCAAGTGTAGTCAGTGGAGCAGCTTAGCTAACATAAATTAGCATTGTCTGCTGAGCTATGGGATTAACCGTGTCTGTGCTCCCAGTCAAGGGTAAATGCAAAGTCAACTTTCAAGGTGTTTTCAGTTAATATGCTTTACTTTACAATGGCACTGAAGCAGCACAGAATCATCTTACCTGGCTCTGCAGACAAGTGGTGACACAGTGACGTGCCTTGTTACACTGTTTGCTCTGGCAGCACATGTTGCAAGTTCCTTAAAAATTTACCTGAAATTTCTTGCTTTTATCTGAAAATATATAAGTAAAAGATATGAACTGGATATGAGAACATCCACTCAGGGACCTCTGTGTATTAGGAAAGCGTATCTTAAAATGTCTTCAATGTTTTTCCTCCTTTTTCTCCAAATTTCTAAATGTTAATGTACAAAAAGTTTCAGTTAGCTTTAAATGTCTTTGGGGAGTCCTCTCTCTCCTAGAGTTTTTATGATTCAGCATGCAATTTTATACAAAAGCGTTCTTGAGGCATTTTGAAAGCTTCCTTGTGAATTATTTCTGGCCTTCTGGTATTTTATGAAGCATCATATTTTGCAACCGAAATATTTTTAGCGTGATTTTAGCGCGTCTGATTTTCCAAAATCATAGAGTGCCTCTCTTGAAACAGATGGAAAAAGTGATAAACAGCTGAAGGAAAATCTGGAAGTAAAATGGACAAGTTATGAGTGATATTCTGTGTTGGACCCCCTTCTATTAACTTCATCTCCTTTAGTCTCAGACTCTTTCTGCACAAAAAACTTGAAGCCTTTTTTTTCCCCTTTCCTTTTTTGGGGAGGAGGTGGGGACTTAAGAGGGGAGGGAACATCCTTTGGGACTTGTGTTTCAGGAATTAATCTTCAGCAGCGGAAGGCAGAAAGAAAAATCTCACTTCATTATTTCATAATTTAGCGTTATTGTAAGTTTCTTCCAACCTCCTTTTAAATATTAATTACTCTTGCCATAGTCCTGGCAGCATTATTCTGTGTATGACTATCTTTGCTTTTCCCCTAATTACAACTGCTTTCAGATGCATTTAAGGACAGCAATTTACTGAAATAAACTCACTGAATTTGTCCAGGAGACAAAAATAGCACTCTAGACTTCTTTCTGTGCACACAAATCACAGAGTGGTAGGGGTTGGAGGGACCTCTGAAGATCAGCTCAAATCCAGAGGTGAATCTGAGTCCTTGAAGACATTGTCCAGCCACTCTCCTCACCCATCTGTGAGGTCTTGCTTGTACACCAAGCTGTCATCATGCAATTTATTTTTTTTCCCAAAAGAAAGGATTTCTGCCTGCTGCCTGTGTTTGCCTTCTCCACACCCGTGTTGTGAGGACATGATGTGTGCGTCGCAGCACTGCCCGGGCTCGGGGGAGCGGGACTGAGTGTTTGATCCCTGGCAGAGTCCCAGAGCAAACTCCTGAGCTGGGGTACCAGGCTCTGCCCAGCCAGCACTGGAAAGGTCAGGGGAGTTTGTGCTTGAGTTTCCCAAAAGATGTGTTAGGATTAAAATTCCAGCCCTGTAATTCCTTTCTCATGGGGTTTTTCCTCCCACTGAAGTAAATGAAAGCAGGATCAGTCCCGACGACAATAATTATTTCCCAATGATGGAAATAGGCACAGTAGGAAAGTACTCTTGCAGCAAAGATTGTAATGCGTGAAGAAGCCAATATTTCTGGTTGCTGAGGGACAGCTTTAGTCCTTAGACCCCCCGAAGGCCCAGGCTATCCGTCACGCTCTGTCACTGCAGACAGCTGGTGCGCAGCAGGCGCCGACTTTGTTGCTGCCGGCTTTTGTGTTGGTTTAAGATTCTTATAATTAAATATGAAGCAGCAGTATAATACAAACTCGACAGGATGTTTTCTCAGTAAATCCATTGGCTTAATTTATAATAGTTAGTCCACTGGTGTGCTGGGATCCTTGCTAGTCGTGCCGATCAATATCGTTCCACTGCTCTTTTACACCAGTGTCTGTGTAATCTCTTGTCTCTTGCTTTGTGCTGAGGTTACAAAACTTAATCAAGGTTATGATGCCTCTTGTCGTGTGTTTTCAAAGTGCTGTCAGTCCTGTTCTTCACAGGCTTTCTTCATGTTATGATAATCCAAGTAATAATAATAATAACAATTATAATAATAATAAAAGTTCCAGCGTAAATTGTAAGTTGGAGAGGCATAATGTAATGTTTGAAACCTGGTGTTTGTGTCAGGCTTCCAGGAGGGCATTTTGAGCTCCGCTGCGGAGCTGTGAGTTAGGGGGTCACCGGCTGCAATTTCTCAGTCCTTCATATGGGTCTGTATCCTGATTTGCTCCATACAGAGGTAAAGATTTAGGAACATTTGCTTGCTCTTACCAGTTTTGGCTGAAATATGCCCTAAAATTACCTTTTGTTTATTCTCCTCTGCTTCAGAAGTGGTTTCATTTTAGTTAAGGTACATAAATGCATATCCAAGAAACAGCTATGAAACAAAATGGTCTGATACTTATTACAGTGGATGGGTCAATGTTTTCTGCCAGCATAATCACAGAAGTTAGTGTCATAAATCATGGTTTCACTGGAACTGAGCTTTGCATAAATCTCATGTTTGACGGAATGTACTATTTTCAAAAAAAAGCAGTTATACAACCTCTCCAGGTGCATTTAGCATATACACATATATAATATTATAGTATACACATACAATATTTTAACCAAATGTAGGATAAAATATGTCCTAGGGATTTTCAGATTTAGTTTACTTGATTTTTTAAAAAAAATATTTTAAGGGGAGAAAGAATTTTAGCAAGAAGCATTTGTTCTACATTTCTTGGTTAGTTAGACAGGTTTTATTTCTTATCAGAAAGTGTAAGTCTATTGTCTATCTTTAGACCATAGTTGATCACCTGTGTTATTCTTACTGCATATAGAAGTTTGAGCAATGTAGCAAGTCTCTCCATGACCCCCCCTCTTTCCTTAGCATCTCTTACCCCATATTGCATGCCAGCCACTGTCAGGAAAAGACCTAAGTTGTGTTCAAGAACTTGTGTCATTGGGCCAATATCCCATCTGCTATAAGCCTGATGATAGCAGGAATTAATTGAAAGACAATGTTTTCTTTATTCCCCCAGCTGGGGTCACATAGTTGCACAGAGCCTGTCTCATATGGTTTTAACTTTGTACTCAAGACAGGCACATGATGAAGCCAATATTTCAGTTGGGTAAAACAGCAAGGATAGTGGATAGTTTTTATTAGTAGCTGTGTCCATGACTGAGATCAGTGTCCTAGCTTTCTAATTACTGAATGTTTTGGTGAGGACCAGCCGTCCTTCTTGCCGGCACCAGAGCATCTTTCTCCTCCTCTGCCTGGACATGGCACCACATCTCCTGCCAGCCAGAATCATGATCCCACCATCTACTTGGGCTATGAGGAAGACAAGCCAGTGCAGAAATATTCCATCGATGTATTAGAGTGCATCTCTTGTTATTGACATCAGTGTGTTTCAGTGTAAGTTTTGAGCATGCTGTGTTTATGCTAAATTAGTTTATAAAACAGGCTGAGCAGATGGGAATAAGGGTTAAGATCCGTGAAAGTGTGCAGCCAGGACATGGTGAAGACAGATTCTACACAAAAGTGTAAAACCAGTTCCCCATCCAGTAAAAAGGTTTGGACTTGGAGCTCGATTTTAATGGATCAAGGAATCCTCTCTTATTTTCTTCTGAATCTGCAGCTTCTTGTGAGAATAAACAAGGACATGGAAACTCTTAAATGCTTTTAATGCATTTTTTGTTGGATGAGAATTACCAGCTGCTGCACAAAGTGAGTCTGATAGCCCTCCGACACCGGCCAGTGCGTCTTCCCTCAGTAACAAGGCAATAAAAAAGTAAGTACCTGTGACCTTAAATCTCAACCCCAGTTTCTGTTGGGGGCAGGAAGCAGTTTGTTTTCACTATTTCTTGTTCCAGAAGTCTTTGTTTTCTTTCTAATCAGCCTGAGATAGAGTGCTTGCACTTCATGTTGAAATGAGTGGAGGAATGGGCATTTGAACCATAGCCTGGTCTGTTTGAAAGGAATTGTAATGAGACTATATATAAGAGGACGGCAGTGTATGTAATCCACATGAAGTGTTTTCCTAAAAGTGAGGCATCGTTACTAAAGCCTGCTTGTGTCATTTTGATTTTTCTGAATACATTGTGAGAAGGATAACATTATCATGACACGGTGTCTGATGGCCTTATGTTACTTTACTGAGAAATTTCTTTATGGCTGCTATTCAGACCCCCAGATTATATAGTCTCCCATATTATTATCACTGTATTTGTTCACTGAAAACATTTACATTCCTATGGAGTTAGTACAATGATGCATCATGCCTTAGCTCCTGATTAAGCAAGGTGGTTGGCAGATGTAGCCACGCCTGGTTTTGACATGTTGAACCTTTCAATTTTTATAACAATCTGGTCAGCTGCTTCGTGCAGATTTTTGTTGCTTTTTCTCTTGTATGACTAGTTGCCTTCAAACAGTAATCATGTACATGTTAACCACGTAATTTTTTTTTCACTATGGAGAAAAAAAGCAGGCAGCCATGGTTATGCTTAGGTCAGACACATTAGAAACTAATTAATCATGATAGCCTTTAGAAGAAAGAGTTGTTGAAGAAATATTTGAATGCTTATGAAACCAGGAGATAGGTTTTAGATTACAGCAGCCTTCCTGCTAGCTGCAGATGTGTTTTCCTTCAGAAGATGTTCCGTAATTGTAAAGGTGTGTAATTTCAGACAATGTCACTGTTGTCATGGTGATTGCATTAATATTGCATAGGCATAAAGTGTGCAATAACATCATGTCAGTTCCTTCTGCCCTCAGGCTACCACAAATTACTCATTTTTTCCTTTAAAATTGTGTTAATTTTCCCCTATGAACATTCCAATTACAAATGTCAGCTAAAGTTTCTATAAAATTGTTCACTCTTAATTTGCGCAGAGAAGATGCCATTTTATCTGCAGAAGGAAGGGACTTTTATAAACTTAAATGCGTGATTTAGTTGCGTTGCTCAACAAACACTGGGAGCGGTGGAAATGGTAAAAGCTGCAATTTAAAATTAGGTCATGATTTTATCTGCTACATTTGTGCCTTTTGCCCTCTTTCTCGTTTTTCTGTCTCAAGTTGGAACTCACCCCTTTTTGAATCAGTGAAAGTTTGGCTGCTGGTAATCAGGACTTTATCTCCACATTCTCCACATTATCTTAAAGGTTGCATGAAGAAAAGCCACAGAGTAACAAAAATAGTAAGAAACAGAAAACCGCAGAACTTTGCAGTGGTTCAGACTGTGCTGCTATCACCCATGTCTTGCTAGGTCTGGTGGAGCTGAGGGAAGTTGAAGCTTGTGAGATGGGAAAGTTCATGGAGGTGCCTTTCGCCCCGTTCCTTTTCAGTTGATTTCAGTGGGCTTCACTATAACTCATAAGGATGCAAGAGGTGTTATCATTTCTGCTTCTGGCATATGTTTGGTCTCATTAAAAGTGGAAAACTTGGTGTTAATTCAAACAATTAGTCCCAAAAGCATGTGTCTCTATTGTGCATGTACACCTGTGCTGCCTGTGCAGGGGTGAATCTTGTAACGTTTTGATAAACCCATTTTGAACCAGCAGCTGCTGCAGCATTCTGCTCCCAGCTTGTCAAGCACTGTTTGTCTGAGTCAATAACCTTCTGCTCCTCTATCTGCACTAGCTGTCTTTGATTTGGATGTTCATTTTAGGACTTCAAAGCCCTACATAAAGCCTGTCAAGCATATGTTCGTTAAGTGGCTTGGGAAGATTCATTTCTCTCCTGTTTCCATATGGTTACTACTCTCTCACCTCCAATGGCTTTAGCAGTGTCAGTAGAGCAAATGGAAAAGAAGGAATCTTTTAAGATACATTCGCACTTTGTATAGGGGTGGTGTGTTTTCAGCAGTCCCTCATGGAAGAAGTTGCTTGACCAAATTTCATGCCAGTGCCATGGCCAGACTGATAAATCCAGCATCTCAGAGGGGTTTGTTAGATGTGTCTCTTCAATATTCATAAATAAAAGGCTATTTTTCAGCATGTAGTATGCTATGGCCACCCAGAATGTGTTGCATAAACTTGTTTTCATCTTTTCCTTATGCCCCATTCCTCTCCCTACAGCTTTTACCCTGCTGGTAGAGAAGTGAGTGTGCCTGCCTGGCCATCACCTTTTCTCCGCCTTGCCTCCTTCTTCCTCTCCATAAGCTGGACTTAGCTGTCCTCTAGGCTCTGTTTGTCCTCAACATATTGAGGAGTGAGCAGCTGTCTGCTTGTAGTAGTTTTATAGCGCATTACATTCAGACTTTTCGGTACAGGCAGAACTTACCTGGAGGTTGGTGCAAGCAACTGTCTGTTGGATACAGACATAAATACTGCAGTTACAGCTATGGGCATAATGCCTTAGATAATGAATAATGGGAGATTGTAATCAGTTAACTTCTGAGAGCCTTATAATTAACACTCTTAGGGGAAGACATTTTTCTTCAGACTGTTTGGAGCATTAAATCCAAAGCACAGCATTAGAGACCTAGGAGGGCCCTTCAGTGAGGCTGTCACGTACATTAAACTAGGAGCAGAAAGCCTTTGCACAGCGAGCACCGTAGTATTTAGCAACATGCACTAACTGTGCTCTAGATCGCTTACGATTAAAATTCAGCTTTGCAGCCTTTTTTTTCAGCACCTGAAATATTTCAGCTACTTTTATTTTCTTTTCTCTTTCTACTTAAAGTAAATCAAGTTTATTTTTCAGTGCTGGCTTATGAGTCACAGATAATGGGAAGGTGGAGCAGGGCCAATAATGCATGTGACTGAGAAGATCCGTTCCGCTGGGGTTGTCGTGAGGAGATGAAAACCACAAACTGCAATAAATTTGCTTATTAAAGAAGCATTAAGGATTCTGTCGTAAAATAGGATTCTTTGTGATATTTTTCCTGAGTCAGTTAAGTCTTGTATTTCTAGAATTAAGAGATTCATTAATACTATAAAACAAAAGGAACACATGGGCTACAAACACAGGGCAACTTCACTGATTTCAGTGGTGTTACCAGGGACATGCACAGATCTTCCCTTATTCTTTCTAACAGAGATGAGGTTTTCAATGTCTCTTTAGAATCAGAAAAATGAAACCCCTTTTAACTAAGTATTTTAGGGAAATTCTGACATTATTAGAAGTGGAAAGCATCAGAAATCAGAGAAGATCTAGGTGCCCCTAGAAAAGACACCATTCTGCTACGCAGAATTATGCCTTGCCGACATCTTTTATAGGGAACGACTGCCCCAAAATAAAGTAAGAAGGGGCATTGCTCTCACACTGGCATGGACTAGCAGAGCTTTCATGAAGTACACCCAAAATAGCTTGAGACCTTCAATGCAAATGCTGCTCCGGAGCACGTTTCCTGAAAGACCTAAGGGCAACCACAGACCTCTATTTCATTATTAATTCATCCCCGTATTTCTTACTGCTGAATGATGGACAAAAACTGCAGCATGGACTGTAGCCTAAAGGCTGTTGAAAATCCAGCCTTGCCATCCTAACAGTCCTTCCTTGCACAGCATGGACAGAGATTGCATAAATCTCTGCTTAAAAATGTGATAGTGCTGCAGGTTTTAAAGTGTGGGTTGTTTCCATTCAACATACTTTCGGTACTGCTGTGTTCATGTTTAATATTAAAAAAAATAAAATCTTTTGAAGATACTGTCAGATATTTCTTACTCTGAGCTAGCAATAACCATCAAGGTTAACTGAGTCATACTCTTGGTGGTTTTTTCCTGATACCATTCCTGTAGGTGCTTCAAGTGTGTATGAACAGTCACCATTTTACCAACATCAAGAGTATTAAGCAGAGACAACAGCATGGTTTGAAAAATTAGGCAGTTTTGATGCTGATGTGGCAAGTCTGTATATGTTAAATTGGCATCTCACAGCTCACCTGTCCCTTGTGACTCTCACTGTCAGTGTGTGCAAGATCCAATTTGATTTTCCTGTAATCAGCAGTAAATAACCTACTTGCCGTTTGCAGGCTTAAAACCTTGGCTGTAATTACCCTATCCTGTAGATTAAGTCAATCTGTCCTAATCTAAATGCTTCCAGGTCTTTCCGTGTATTCCCTAGTTGGCACTTCATTTCTATCCATCTACGTAACTGCCTCAAAATACTGGTTATCTGATCAGCAAAGGACTAGCTGGTTCATCTCCATGAAAACAACATTTCCATCACAGGAGTTAGTGGTCTGTTGTGCATCAGTCTAGGGAAGGCTGAAGTAGCAGGGTCATGGAAATGTCACTCTGGGTGAAGTTTAGAATGTATATAAATCCAGAAACGTATTAAAATATCTTTGCTTTCCTTTCTGTGCTGTTGAAGTAGAGCTGGAAAAGTACCTTTTCCTCTTTCTCTCTGGATAAATGTAAACTAATGAAGAACTTGTAAAAAAATCTTAACCTTTGACAAAACCCCTTCTGTATATTGATGAATAAATGGATTTAATTTTCCCAGAGGGAGCCATAGGCTCAACATGATCTGCTGAGGCAGAACTGGAGCAGAATGTGAAGCTGTATGGTAGTATATGTGGAATGAGATTTTTTTTCTTGTATTTAACCTGTTGTATTGCTTACTGTCTTGAATAATGGTTCCCACACTGTATCCCTGGATCAAGGTAATCTACAAAGTTGCAACAGGACTGCTTGTGGTCCACAGCCTGCACTGCGCTGTAGCAGAGCAGACCTGATGCCTCTGTGGGCTGGGACCCCCCTCTTCAGTGCAGGGACAGAGTCTCTCACCCTGTCTACATCCTCCTGCCATGTAACAGGATTTGCATTGGGCCTTGCTGCTGGAATGGTGGCCCAGCTGAGAAGGAGGGATGTTGGAAAGCCTCTGACACGGACTGTCCGGCAGCACAGACACTTGGGACCAAATCCAGGGGTTGCTTTATTAAGTCCCTTCATGTGTCTGTTCTGTGAATTGCTATCATTCTTCCCATGGAGAAAAGACACATAGTCAAACTTGGCAGAGCGTGAAAACCTTACTCATACATGCTTGCTTTGGCTCTGATATCCAGCACGTGGAAAGGGTCAAAGTCCTGAAGTAATGGTCGGGTGAGTTCAGCTGATATAAGGCAAAAAAGTGCATCCTCCTCTGTCCTGCACAGGGAGCCTGTAATATAGTTTGCCAGTAAAACTGTGCAAAAACTTTCACACAGAGTGTTTACTAGGATAGTGATTAGGATATCTGCTGTTTGAACACGATGCAGGTTTCTTGAAGAGGTGGGACAACTGAGTTTCGAGGAGAGATACTATGCTAGAAGTGAACAGAGGAAGCAGTGTTCTGCTTTGCACTCCAGCCAGGAATAATCTCTTTCCCTGCTGAATACCGCATTTTTCCTTTATAAAAACATTAATCTGTAGGGTATTGGGACATGGTCAGATCCTGCCAAGAACAAATTGTTAAGTAGTTGCTGTGCTCATTGTCTCTTAAAGCTGTAACTGTTGGTTTTCATTTTGCAAAATAAGTATCATGGGGCAAAAATGTATTGGCTGTGACATTATAACTATTTCCCAGAAAAATTAATTCTAAACTGAGACTTGGACGCCAATAGTTTCTTAGAAGGCTCTGTGATTCTGTTTGTTTAGCAGCTGTTGTTCATATATGAAACAAAAGCAATTTGATTAAAATTGTGTGATATGCCCCTACATTTCGAAAAAGGACGCCCTTTAAAGTCTCTGTTTTCAGTCGGCTTTAGGTCACGCTACCATGCATGAGTTTCAGACTGACAAGGAACTGATCATCCCTTCTCAGGAGCTCACCCTCTGAGTGTCAGACTCGAACTGCACCATCCAGAGCCAGCACAGCAGCAATTCCTCTGCTCGACTGTGTCCTCTGCTTTCTTTGTGGCCTCCATCTACACCCAGCACTTCAAATTGCCACCCCAGTGACCACAGGGCTATCCGATCTTCCTTAAGGACCTAGGAGAAAGAAAATTGCAAACAGGGATGTGCACCAGCTGATCATCTTACTTAAAAGCACTTTCTAGAAGTGCCAAAAAAAAACACCCCAAAAAAGCCAGGCATCTGTCAAGGGCATATCCAGAAGGTGCCTGTGTTCCATTGGGGCAGACTAAAAACCACCACATGTACAAACACGCTTGCTCAAATCAGCCGTCTCTTTTGGCAAATAAAGGTCTACTGTAGCGTAATAGGTTTCAATAAATAGTATAGCAATAATCAATATGCTGAGATACTGAAATATGCAACGGTTTTATATAGGAGAAACCTAGAAACGCACAGTTTGCAGCAGTCTCGAGGTTTAAGGTGACATGACACTCACCAAGATCAGTAAGTATGATGGTCTTCTACAGGAAGAACACTTTGTCCTTGAACTTCACTGACATTATGTTTGATCATAACCTAAAAATGGAAATATTGTCAATACTATATCAACTCATCAGACAGCTTATTTCCCCCCCCACACACATAGTCATTAAAGCTGTTGCCAGTCACTGTAATGGAAGCTGTGTCAGACTGCTCGTATTCCCAAGTTACTCACAATTTGTGAATGTGTATGTCTGTCTTCTTGTAATGACAAATGCTGCTGTTGTGCTGGTGATAAATTCTGCAGTCATTTCAGTAGTCTTTTTGCTGTAATTTACATGCATTTGTAAGACTGAAACAGCAGAAGAGATCATAGGAAAACTAATTTTTAGGGCAATTGTCTGCAGAAAGAGGAGGATGGCCATAACCTTGTTTACAAGACTGGAATACTCGGTCCACTTTCATGTTTGGCTAAATGAACTTCAGTAATTCTAGTGTATTGAGAAAATGCTGAGTTTAATGATAAATGAGTTAATAAATCCTTTCCTTAGGCTTTTAGTTGGCTTCCACAAGACAGAGATCTTTAATTCAATATGTCATTGACCACTCTCAGGTATGAGGTTACCTCCACAAATCTTTTTGTACTGTCATATCTTGGTTGGTTATTAAATTGGTGCTGTCTGCAAATTTATTTGTTTGTAAATTGTTTGGTAATTATTGAGAAGTTCCTTTCACCCTGTGTGTCATCCTCAGATGGTTGCCGGGAATCAAAATGGAAAATTTATTTTCAGTGTAATTTAGAAGTGCTTGTGAATAAGAAGAATGAAAAAGTTACTGTGTTCAGTGTCTGAATTTTACTTTCAGTATATATATATATATAAAAAATACTGTAAGCTTTCTGGAATAGACATTATTGAACCTTTTTTTTGTAAACTAGACTTTTAAAAACTGTTGTATTTATGTTCAAAACTTTCCTGATGGGAGATTTTAGGTATAGTCAACTTAAATAATTAATTGCTACACCAGTCCTGTTTCTTTTACCCTGAATTTGGGAATGAACGTAGCATTCATTTTGAATGTAGCTCTCATTTTGAGGGCCTGAATGCCCTCATAATATATTTGCCTCCAGAAAACATCTTCAACTTCTAATATTTACAATCAACTAGCAGCACTGCCCTTGAGCTATTGACTTCAGTGCATCAAACAGGAATCATATTTCTGGGTTTCTCTCTCTTGAAATACTGTTTGTACCACTGGACACTGAGCACACTGAGGTCTTGTAGCTGGACTTGCAAGGTCTTTGTGTTAGGAGCTAAAAGTTTCTGGTGTGGACAAAAGGGTACCTAAGGTGGAGGTGATATGGGGTGTTGATGCGTGAGTTCACAGCAGCACTAACGTGATGCTCAGATGGAGCTCACCTGCACTTCAGAGCAGAGGCCATTGCCATTACACTCCATTGCCTGAGCAAGGTGACCTCTCCCAACAACCAACCATCTTCTAATAATAAACTGAAGTCATCCCGGTTTCATTATTTTTTATGGATTTTGGTCACATTTTTAGTGTTGCTCGGCAGGGATCAAGGACAGAATCAGGAGCATTAGGTAACTCACCAGCAGCAAGCACACATTACAAGCACGGTGAAACTTAAACCAGACTGCTGTGTATTGATTTTAAAACAAGCTACTTGAAATGAGTAGAAGCTAAAGGGAGGAAACATGGTGCACCGCAGCTCAGCAATTATTTACTGACTGAAGTCATCCATGTTCTCACTCACTTCTGGAGCCTATTTAGTCATGTGAGTATCAGTACATCTGCTATCAATCATTCATTAATTATCACAAATATATTAGGGGATTATTTGTTGTTGCGTTTCACCTCCTGCGCAACTTTTAATATTTTCTTGTTCCAAAATGCATCACTTCTGTCCCATTGATTTCAGGATGGTAAAACCTGACTTTATTTAGGCTTTTTGCCAGTATTACAGGCAATTTTTACAAAGAACAGTTATGGCTGCAGGGTCTGTCTGTGTATCATTATGTTAGCTAGATACTTTTTCATGTTAATCATAATTACTATCTAGATTTCTGTTTTAATGTATGTCCAAAGCCCTGACAGTTGCCCAACACATGGCATGGAGCCACAGCTGACAAGTTGAACTGGGAAGATGCTGGTGAATAAAATCGAGGCCACTGTTTACAAATTCTTGCCCTTTCCTGCCCTCTTCTCTTCCTCCCATGATGCTTAAAAATATGAGCATGTTGATTAAAAAGAAAAAATGATGCAGTAACTATATCATCACACTGCTCGTGCCACCTATGGTGAGGCCCTTCCTATACGTGGCAAGAATGGATTTCTGGATTTAGTGCACTTCTGACGTTTTTGGCCAAAGTGCCTGTCTTCGTGGGCAGCTCCTTCCTCCGGGATGAGGAGTGACACCAGCCGAAAATCCTGGCTGGGGGAAACACCCCTGACCCTGCAGGAACCAGGCTGCTTAGTGATTGCCTGCTTAGTGTTCGTGCTTCATGACAACCTCCAATCTCACAGATGAAAAAGGATGAAACCTTAAAGCTTTAGATTAATTCTTTTTTGCATCTGTGTAGGGTTTCCTGTATGGGAAATACTTGAATGTGACCTATTTCTCCAGTGTAGCTGACTGGTTTTGATGTCCCATGAGGCACACAGTTATTCTTCCTGGTAAACAGAAGTTCTCCTAGTTTTTATCATGGTTCAGCTATTTTTTTCTTTTTTTTTTCTTTTTCTCATTTTTTTTTCTTTTTTTTTAAATAGGCTTGGAAAAATAAACCAGTGCATATAAACCAGCTCCTGAATCAAGAGTTTAATGTCTGTAGCTGGAGTACGTCTAAATTCTTTTTGCATTTATATATTTCACTAAATACAAGAGGAAAAAAAAATCAAAGAAATATTTCTCTATTCTCCCCTACAAAATCTCTAGCCTTCATTGGGCGAGCCAGGTGTAAAATGTATAAATAATTGGTGCATGTGGTATAAGAATGACAAGACCAGAATAATTAATGTTTAGGAATTGAGTGTCAGAGTGATATGTAGATATTCACCAGAATGAGGACTGAGAATCAGAGGCCAATGTTTTAGCAGACATAAAATGTTACAGACCCATGAGCTGGCTGGAGTACACTGTACTATTTTTTGTTAAAGACACACACCTGTTGGAATACAATACTGTTTTCAGTGGAAATTATACAACTCATATTTAGATTCTGTATTGGCACCTTGCTCTTTCCCTGCTTCCACAAAGAATGAAAGCCTGCAGCATTGACAAATGCGATAGTATTTTTTTTCGTGGCAACCTAAATTCACGTTCTCCATCCTCCCACCCTTCCTGCCCCAGATGCACAAGTGATGCTCCAGTATCTATCCTGAGGAAACCTTTTGCCTGGTACCAAACGGCTGCTTGTGTGTTTCCACAGTCACTAGGGTTATACTCTTGCAGACCTGCAAACATATTCTTCCAACCAAGGTATTTCTCACAGAAAAGAAGAAGATACTGTTGTTGGTATTTATGAAACATATTTTTCTATGAACTTCTGCTTTGTTGATAAGTTACCTTAATATTTCCGAGATGCCAGTGTCTCTGGGCAGACCACCATGTAGTTAATGCAATAACTGAGCTGACAGTTCATTGCTGGGGATGGTGAAATGTAGAAACTTGAGAGGTGATACTACACAAAGATGTTTTTCAGTGTGCTGTTTTTATTTATTTGGAACTGCCCATTAATCTCAAATTTTCTTTTTTTTTTTTTTGCTAGACAGAATATTCCTTCCTGAAATGCATATTTATTTCTTAGTCTGAAATACACTGACAGCTGAGCTGATTTCCACCCTTTTTTCACTGTTCCAGGTCCGTGGCATTTGAAGGCTTACGCACAAAGAGGGTTAAGTTGACCTCGGTTTAGAGGACAATTGTGTTAGTCACAGGGTAAGATCAGGCTTTAAAGTAGGCACAGATCCATCCCTTTTTTTGCTGATAGGATCTCTCAGATCATGTGAATGAACTCCAAAAATTCCTCCTATTTCTCCCTGTCAGGAGTGACAGTTGAGGCTAAGACCTGGAGCTTATGAAAGAGAAAGCACAAGCTTCTTCTGTTAGGCTGCATGTTTGGAGATGGAGACAACTGGAAGGTTTAGCTCCACTGTCAGTTAATCCATATATAGTTCATTTCAGTTTCATTTAAAGGTTGGCCACGCCTTCCATACACTCTCCTTACCCAATCCATTATCACAGTACTGATGTTCCTCCAGTGAGTATATTGCAGTTTACTTTTGATTAGATTAATTTTCAGCCAGATTAGTTTGGTCATACAGACCAATAGACAGTCCTCTCTTGATTGCGTGCCTGTTTTCCTCCCACGGAGTTAAAAAAAAATACAAAAAAGAATGATAGAGTTAACAGTTTAAAGTTGAGGTGTAGTTGGAAAACTGTAAATAAAGTAAGGTTCTTGGACCTTGCATGTCTTTGTTTTAAATTGCATCTCACATTCTGAAAAGCTGAAGGATTTGGACTTAGAACACTCCAGTACAGTTCAATAGGGATGTGACCGTGTTCCTCTACGCATTTTATAATAGAATTAGATTTTACATGTAGAAAATACTGTTTTCTTTAATTCTATAAGCATCTCAATTTAAAACAAGGGCCCTAATGAATTGCTAAAGATTCACAGATCATCTCTAATAAAGCAAGCAAACAAACAATCCAAAAGAAATTTGCAGACACTGGGTCTGCTCTGCTCGTTGAACTCAAGCTGCTGTGTCTGCATCCCAGCCATTTCAGCTCCTCACTTTCTGCTATTGCTTTTCAAGGTGATATGAGGTACACAAGATATATTTGCTTTTTCAGAAGTATATCAGTTAGTCATGGTCCACTAGGCCTAGAAGTTGCTCTGGAAGAGTCATAAGTACTCAAGACCTAAGCCACAAAGTACTGAGAATGTTCACATTGATTCCCAGCTTTCACAGGGGGATATATTTAGGAATTACTTAAAAACATTATCCCTTTCTTTTTCTGACAGCCTAAGACAGTTCTGACACAGCCCAAATACCATAATTCTTCTAACCCCTCTTTGACCCCATTCCCCTCCATCAATCTTTTCTTCCATTCTCCTTTTCCTTTCTTTTTACCATCTTTTTTCCTTTGCTTGTTTCAGGTTTTTTTCCACTTGATGCTCAGCAGGCCATGCGTGGAGGGATTATTCAGTAGTGCCTCTGTGGAATTAGGAAGCATTTCAAAGTGTTAGAAAGCTGGGAAAACAGTATTAAACATCTATAGGAGAGGAAGACAGATGTAGCAAAGTTTAGGAAATGTTAAGAATCCCCCTTAAGACTTTAAACCCTGTTCTTAGTATTAATGAGCATTGGAAAATAGGGCAGTCAGCACTGAAGGGCTTTGTGGTGAGGACTAAGACTGTGGATTTACATTTTTTGACCTGTTTTTCTGAGAAGTAGATGTGTGATGATTCAGTTTGTTTGTACGATCGGCCTTTTCCCCTTTTCTTTCTCTAAATTATGTTTTGATCTGCTGGTTTTAAGCAAATTCAACAGGAATCTGAGTGTCTCACGTGTTCCTGCAAGTTTCATGAAAATATTTATCTGGGTTCAGGAAGCATCAGAATTCAAACATTTTCTAAAGTGAGTAGATGCCCACTTTTTGCTGAGGATATACGGGTGCCACCATTCCCAGCTTCCTTAGCTGCAGCAAATGAATATGCAAATGCTTTTCTATACTTAATGTCTCATCGTGGAGAGTCATGATTAAGACAACTAAAATTAAGTGCAGCACTTCTTTTACACAGCCATAGATATCATGAGGGATTCTGTTAGTATTTCCACCCTAATAAAATCATAAAAATGGCACCAAGTTTGACAGAATGGTCCCAAACACAGTTTCAGGGTTTGGGAATTTTTCCATAATTTTTCTAGTGAGCAGGAAGGTTGAATCTGCATGTGTTGTTTATATTTAGAGTTAGAGCTCTTATGTCTTTTCTCATGCCTTTGAGATCTACACACCACCTGCAGGAGCTATTAGATTAAATCCTTGGACTTTGGTATGCAAACAAACAAATAGTTTTGCCGTTAGTGTCCTTCAAACTCATCTCAATGCATTTACTTGTTTTCTCTGAGGTCTATGTCCTCAGAGAGTACTGCTGAGTGTCACCGTAGTGCTGCACAGCCCTAGAAATGCATGCCTGACATCCGAACTCTGTGTTTTATTCTGATCCTTCCTCTTTTATCTGTAAAATGCTCATTATACTGTCATATTTAGTCAAAAAAGTAATAATTCCTCTTCCATGGATGGCACTCCTTGAGAGCAGTACTGAAACTACTTAATAGGTGATCTGGGCTATAAGCCTGACATCTGTCATTTTGTTTTTCACTTTTCTGCTCTACTCCTTTCCTGATGAGCTGCTGATAAACTAAATTTGTCACAGGTTTACAGGACTCCATTAACTTTTTTTTTTTTTCCATGGGGGGAGAAAAGTAAATATTCTCAGGTACCAAAACTACTCTCATCTCAGAAGTTCCATCTTGACTAGGATTATCCTACTGGGCAAGTTTATCGAAACAAACTCACCACAGATGTTGCACACTGTTTTAAACAGATGTGTTTTTAATGATATTACTTAAAATCACTTTCCTTCATATCTCTTTTTTTAGACCTTAGAAGGCTATGGTTCCAATCAGTATTTCTGGAGGAGAATGTAGCAAAAACTGCAAATTCATCTTCCTTTCTTCTCTAGGATATTGCTTTTTCTCAGCTTTCCTGTAGGACTTCCACAGCTTCTAACAGCTCCTGTTCAGGACAAAAACCCAGGTAAAGGGCGGCAGGGGCAGGGGGGAGTGACAAGAATCAAAAGTGATTTGCAGCCTCTTCCTGTACATCTGTTATTCTGGAGAAACCTGGCCAAACCCTGGGCCCTTGACTGAAGAATACCCTGAATTTTGGTATTTCCAGGGAGTGAATGCTACACCACACAACAAATATGCAACCCAACAGCAGCCCTGAGCTGCCTTCCCTGGCTCATGCAGGGTGTCCTGCTTTGGCTGATACCAGAACGGATTCTAGCTCCCCGTGTCATTCATTCATCTCTTATGTTTCATCCTGTCATGTTCACCTCTTAATATGCTTTTCTGCAGTGAATTTTACCTCCTGCTTCTCTGTCCCTCCTTTTAAGCCAGCTGTGAATTTCCAGGCTGATTGAACTCTTGCTGGGAGATAACTGTGTATTGTTGTCTTGATCAGCGAGGTCTCTCGCAGACCAGCCTGTCTTACCAGAAAAAAATCTAAAAGATATTCACAGAAGATTTAGCTCAAGACACAGACCGGCTCAAACATAAAAGGCATTACGAAAAGATAGGTTTTCTGCGTCTCTTTTCCCCTGCCATGTAAATGATGCCACCCAGCTCCCCCAGATGGAACCATGGCTTCAGAGTTTCTAGTAGGTGTGAGCATTGCTGTCTTTACAAATGCAGCCATGAAATTCTTCATGCACAGAATCAAATGTGTTTGTCCTCTCACAACCTGAGTGGTTTTTGTCAGCAGGTGTTCTCTTGCGCAGGCTTGAGGAATCAAAGTGTTTCTCTGTATCTGAAGCAGTACTTTTCTGTGCCTATTTTTAGAGACCTGAAGGTGGACCTTTTTATTTTTTTTTCTTTTGCGAATGAAGTATAAGAGTGCCTCACTGAGTTTTGACTGTTTGTTTTATTCCTTATGTCTCTTCAGTTATCGCTACTCCAGGATGATTCACGTCGCTTTCTAAATGCATATGTTTCGATGCCTATTGTGAAGAGCTTAGCAACCACATCACACTGCAAAGCCCATGCTGGCTGAGGCACGGTTGATGCTTAACCTTTACTCCTCTCTGTCAAGAGAAAGGTCATTGCTGTGAGCTCATGACTGAGCAATGTTCTGCAACATCTGATTATCCTGCTTTCCACTCCTGCCTTCCTCCTCCCACTGCCTTCTTCTTTCCTGGTCACTGTAATATTTCTTTGTCCTTGTTACCTGTTGTCCTTCAGCCGAGGTTTTGCAGCACTGACAGCCATACGGTGAGGCAGCACAGGTATATTAACCAAACCCTTGCTCTTAGCCACTAGTTCTTTATTTTAATTACATATCCAGAAGTCATGGACTGTACTTTCTGTTGCCACCCTTCCAATATATTTCACTGAGTTTTCATTAATTACCCTGTATGGACAGACCTCAGAATTTGTGACTTAAATCCCAAGCCTTGCCTGCAAATCACTTTGACACTGACTTAATGTAGACTCACTTTGTCCTAATAGATTTTGGACATATCTTTTATTCACTACATAGTTAATTTCTTGGGTTTTTTTTTTTTCTTAAACCAGCAGGCTAAAATAATTTCAGATAGGACATGTCTAACTTCTAACAGCTTTGAATGACATGATTCCTCTGAAATTTCAAAAAATGAAAGACGAAAGAAAGGAAGACTTTAGTATTTTAAAACTAGGTCTGCCATTATATGCTTGTCAGTCTGCTCAAAAGCAAAGATAAATAATAATGCAGAAAGGAAGCCTACTTGTCAGATTTTAAGCACAAGCAAATTCATGGACTGAGAAACTGCAAAAAGCTTCAAACTCAGTTTTAAGAAAAAAAAAGGTCCTTTAAAACCCAAAATTTCTACCACATTTTATGCAGCTAAAGAATAAAAGCTGTGTAATGAGCCAAATGGAAAAGGTAGGTATGATGATTAAATGGGTATTACTGGAAACAAAGGCCCCATGTTTCACTTGATTTGCGTGGGAATTATGAGTAATAATAAGTGCTTCAAGGAAAGCTGTGTGCTTAGAAACAGTATGTATTCTTCAAGCAATTATACGCAGATGCTTTCTGCAGCAAAGCCTGGAGACATTTTGGCCAGCACACTCTTTTAAGCCATCGAGGTTGTAGTCCTGGTGCTCTTGGCACTCGGTGCACCTCAGCTGCCTTCAGTGGCTGCTCGACAGCTGCCAGAGCTCCCAGCTGCTCTCACTCACACGGCAGGAAAAACCCCACTATGTTTTCTTCAACTACCTTCAGCATCTACTTTAGACTATTTTACTCTTTTGCTAGATCAGTGTGATCAGGTCCATCTTCTCGCTCCTTGGTAGCTTAGCAGTATGTTTACAATAACAGCATTAAAAATAACAAGCCTACCTTGAATTGAGTTCAAATTGTGCTTGTTGCAGGTAAGGTTCTACCAGCTTACAAGGAGCACTCTCAGTGCTTGAACAACTTGCAAGACTCCCCATCACAAAAATTAAAAGCTTTCCTTTCAAACTCTTTTCTTTCCTAATCTGTTAGTATATAAATTCAAGGCTCCATATCCATATCAAAGGTCAGCATGGAGCCTGGGAGATTTGTTTCTCTAAACCAGTCCCTTGAAAAACCTACCTCAGCAGACATGAATTCCCTGCATGAAAGACCTTTCACCTTACTGAAAGCACAAATGGAATGCCTTGCAGCAAGACGAAGGAGGGTTATAAAATTTGGAAGGTATAAGCCTGGTAAGAACCAACATCAGCATCAACCTCAGTGATTTATGTGCAAAACCAAAATTTCATTCATAAAAGGAGGGAGGTCTTCACAACTTACAGCAAATGCAAGTGAGTAAATATAAAATTAGACACTGGATGCTAAAAATGTTTGTGTTTATGAAGAAAAACATACATTTTTCATGGATACCAAGAAGTATAATTTCATTTATATTCTGAACAGTGAACAACTGCAATTGAAATTTAAGCAGTAAAACCAGCAATGACACATTAAGAACATTTTGTAATCTTATGTTTCAGAATGGAATTACTGAAATCGTTTATAACGAAACTAGAAATCACAGACCTGCTGCTCCTGCTTTTAATTACAGCCTGGAAGTTGGGCAGTGTTCCGAGCTAAATTTGTCTGAGGAAGGTGAATCCTTGCAATTAAAAGAGATAATTTCACTGAAATAATGCAAAATCTGCTGTTTTGCATATGGCAGCACATGGTTCAACATGAGTGTTGCCCTCACATCTCTTAGCATACTTAACTCTTAGTACAGTTAACACAAATGCCAAAAAGATAAAATTGGCTGGATTAAAATCATCAGACTTTTACAAGCAAAAACCCTTGTTCTTTCTTTCCCATTTTAAGATGTCTGATACTGAGCTCACTTTGTAAAAGACCAAACTTAAATGAAATCTGAGGATGTCTTCTAATTAGTGCTTGGTGGGGAGGGTTTTTTGGTTTGTTGGATTTGGGTTTTTTTGCTTCTGAATGAGGCAGACAGGACGCAGACTCCACATCCCAGCCCAGGTGTCCTGACGGCGGGTTACCCACTGTGCCTGAATAAATTTCTGCCTCTCTTCTCGCCTGTCTCCCTCTTTCCTCCTTTCCACTTTTCCTCATTTTGTTCTACCCCTAATCACATGTTTCCACAAACTATTCTTTCTACACGCATTGAGTGTCACAAGATTATTTGGTTCGAGGTCATGAGACTTCACATTCTGCTTTTTTTTCTTATTTTTAATGGGCCTGTTATAATTCCCCCTGTGAAGTTTAACTCTTCTGAGTTAAATAGCGGAGCTCAGTATTGGTCAAACATCAAATCTCAAGTGAAGATGGTGATGAAACATAGCATTAAAAAACAATTGCTCCAGTAAGACTCTAGAAGCAGAACTTGAGTGCTGGCAGTGCCGCACTCCTCCATTCCCACAGGGTTTGAGACGTGGCTTTTTTCTCCTTCTCCTGAGCTGAACCAAAGTGGAATCGTTGCTTGGATAAGGTGAGCAGGATGGAGCTGAAGGCTAATGCTTTCGGCCTTGTCTTAACCAACCTGATAGCTTCATTTGTACTTTCTCTCATTTATATTGAAGATGCTGAATTGTGACATCAGGCCTCATGTGCTAAATGTAATTATATCCTGAAGTGAGAAAATGGACCATCATCACTGTAAGACCCCTATGACGCTTTTGTTGGTTTAGTTAATATTATGTAAAGTTATTAACACATGTAACGGTCTTCGAGGGACAGGTTAGCCAAGACAACTGAAAACAGCAACAATTTTAGCATTCAGGATCTGTCTGTAACATACATACAGTGCTCTCATGGCCAAGAAGGCCAATGGCATCCTGGGGTGTATTAGAAAGGGAGTAGCAAGTAGGTTGAGAGCGGTCCTCCTCCCACTTTACTCTGCCCTGGTGAGGCCACATCTGGAATATTGTGTCCAGTTCTGGACCCCTCAGTTCAAGAAGGACAGGGAGCTGCTTGACAGAGTCCAGCGCAGAGCCACAAAGGTGATGAAGGGAGTGGAGCATCTCCCTTATGAGGAAAGGCTGAAGGAGCTGGGTCTCTTTAGCTTGGAGAAGAGGAGGCTGAGGGGTGACCTCATTAATGTTTATAAATATGTCGAGTGGCAGGAGGACAGAGCCAGGCTCTTCTCAGTGATGTCCAATGATAGGACCAGGAGAAATGAATACAAGCTGGAACATAGGAGGTTCCACAAAAATATTAGAAAAAACTTTTTCCCTGTGAGGGTGACAGAGCACTGGCACAGGCTGCCCAGGGAGGTTGTGGAGTCTCCTTCTCTGGAGACATTCAAAACCTGCCTGGACATGTTCCTGTGTGACCTACTCGAGGTGATCCTGCTCTGGCAGGGGGGCTGGACTAGATGATCTTTCGAGGTCCCTTCCAACCCCTGTGATTCTGTGATTCTGTGATTTCTGAAAATGTTCATAAGCTCCCTGTGCCTCAGCCGCCTCTGGAGCCAGACATCAGCTTTGTTAGTCCTCTTAGCCCTGCTGCAACAAGGGCTGAATACCTCGGATGCAGCTCTTCATGCAGGTCACTGAAGTGCTTCTGTGGCCTCAGCAGCACAGGGCTGCACGTCCCTCCTCCCCCAGCCTGCCGAGACTATCCCAGGCTCCCCAAACTGGAAAAATACACCCTTATTTAAAACCCCAGTGGAATTCAAAAGCTTGGTGGGTTTAGTTGGGATTTGTTCTTATTAGTAAAGGAACAATACCTCGCCATTCTCCTCTAAATCCATCTGTGCAGCTTTGCTTCTGTGAGTGGGTCTAAGCCACTCCGTGCCACCCCTGGGTAAGGTCCATACAAGGGCCTGAAAGCAAACATGAGGTTTGGAAGAGAGTGCCTCCTCCTGCGTTTGAAATTGCTTATCTTTCAAATTTTCGTTACAAAGCTTTGGCTTCTGCCTATTGATTTTTAGCAGTGATGTAGCTAAAGTGTTTGAACAAACTATCCCACAGCAGGCTATAACAAGTGCTATTATGGAAATATAGCTGTACATCCTACTGTGATAAAAAGATGGCTCAAGATTTCTACTGGCAAATCACGATACCTTTAATTTGTTGGTGTAAATCATGACATATCTTCTGAGGCAGTAGAGTCAATAATTATATTCATAGTATATAAGTTACAGGGGTTATTAAAAAAGGAAACAAAGAGAACAACAGCTCTTGCTATACAGCACTACGTGAGACCCTGCATGGTTGATGGAACAGGTCATTAACCTGCATTACTCAGAAGGCAGTTATTGATTACATTTCACTGATTACTCTTACCAAAGTGCATAAACTCAAAATTCCTTACATAGCCTTTGATAAGTACCTCTATCTAGAGTTCAGGACCACACATGGTTTGGCTGTTTTTCTTTAGATTGGAATCAGTGTTAAAAAAACCCAGTATTGTGTCCTTGCTATAATGTATTGTCCTGTCCTTCCTTCACTTTGTTCTCTTATCTCGTATATTTGACTTTCTCACTTCTAATAGTTAAAAGGGCAGTCTGCAGTGTGAGCAGTTCTGTTTATCTTCCTAATAGAATTTGTAACCAGATATATCAGCTAGATAAACTCGTCTAGCGGAAGAAAAAACTTCTCACTTTCTTAACCATCCAGGGAAGTTGTTGTTGGATCCTGCATGGATCCTGGATGAAATCTTATCCTGAGATGTTTGCGTACTACCCTGACGCTCCAAGAGCTCATTCAGAGCAAACATGGCATCCAGGAAGTGAAGGGAGAGCAGCGTATTCTTGCCAAGCCTCAAATATTTGCTCTGAGACAGCCCTCGTCAGCTGCTAGTGCAGGCTGCAAAGGGGCCAGCCAAGGAAAAGCTGCCATTCAGGCTTGGCAACCAGATTATGGGACTGTAGTGCATGTTTTAAACACAGCCACAAATATTTATTTTCTTGCTAGGACAGTGGTTTGAAGGTAAATTTACTCAAGACTTCCTAGAAACCTATTTTCTTAACTTCTGTGTTAGATGATTTTCAAGAAAAAATTTTTTAAAAAATGCAACTAAAGTGTCCCACAGCCAAGAAAATCTGGTGGAGTAAGGATGACCAGCCCAATGCATGCAGCTGCTCCTTAACTCCTGCTTTGGAAAGGAGCTGCTGAGCACAAAGGTCCCTGAAATGGTGGCAGAAATGTCTCTTCTGCCAGAGCATCTGTCCTCCAGAGCATCCCAGAAGAAGCCACGAAAAGCCTTCTCATATGTGGTATGTCTGGTAAATCTTGAGGTCAGCTCTCAGGAAGAACGTCACCACTCTGAGCTAAGCAACTTCTGTGTGGGGGTCAGAAACCTCTTTTCTCTACCCACGCGTCCGTTTGTGGGTGGTGCTTTTGTTAACATAAGCAAGGCAGACATAAACACAGGTTTCACAGAAATTTGATGATCCCGATAAAATTATTCAGCACAGAAAATAAACGGCAGGACGTTCAGTTTAGTTTCATCTACCATTTCCTTTTCTTTTGATGTAAGAGAAGTAGAACTGCCCTGTGTAGACAAAGTACTAGAACCAATCTCTACCTTAAGGGAAACCTGCAGCCATAACAACACGTTTTGATCAAAAAGTGGAAGATTTTAATTAGAAAATGCCATGTGGTACTCTATGAGTTCAAGGCAACCCATGAGCATGCTTTGTATAAGGCATGGAACCCTCTCCACCACACTTCCAGCTCCTGGCATCCTGCTCTTCTGCACCAGGACAAGTCTGGCCCTGCTGGCACCAGAACCGTGAGTGTTCCAAACTGCTGTTCCCACAAAGCACCACACCAGCATTTCAGAATTTTAAGAGTATGGCCTACTATTTTTTATGGAAAGTATCTGCTCTTTAATAGAAAGAGCTTGGTTTATTTAAAGAGTCGATTTTATATTGATTTTCCTAGGTAGATTTTTGCTGGGCGACAGTCTTAGTTACCTGTGGATATTGAAAAAACAGTGAAACTTTGTAAGCGTGAAGATGCTGATGCTGCAATTTAAATCATGTTTCAGTGAGGGTAATTACAGAGTTCATATCACAGTCCTCAGGTATCTTATCTTTGGGGATTTCTTTGTAGCTGTTTTAATGGGTGTGTACTGGTGAACAGCACAGTACCATATCTCTTATTGGAAGGAGGGTTTTTTTTTGGCAGAGGAATCATTCAGAAAAGCATGTTTTAAATGTAAAACACATAATAATCAGATTTTTATCATTGTGGCATATTAGATATTACTTGGACGGAGATAAAATTAACAATCTAGAAGTTAACCTGGTAGCTAAAGCAAATACCAAGTACCAAATCCTGCTTTCACAATCTCAGTCACGAAGCTGTATTTCGGAGTAGACTTTGGCTGAGAGATGGTGGGGTTTGTTAGTGAGGAAGGAGAAGTTTCAGGTTGGTTTTTGTTTTGGTAAAAGACTCTGAAGGTGAAATTCTACAGATTAATCAAGTAAAATTATTTTCTTCTGCTGTACAGAGGATTTACTGATTGATTCAGCCCTCCTCTTACTCCCATGACATATGAAGTAAATTAGAGGAAGCAACAATCCTATTAACAAATAAAAGATGATATAGGTGATGGTCCCTTTAAGTAAAGGATGGTTTACTACCTTAATAAGAGCCATGGTGTGATACTTCTGTCCTTGAGCACTCTTTCTTTTCTTTGATGTCTCCTATCTATTTATAAACTACACTGAGATTGCAAGGATGAAGCACCCTATATAAAGTGCAAGGTCTGTCTGCCTGTATTGAAGTAAGCTAAGACAATTTATGTTTTAAAAAGAGAGGGAAAGAATTCAGCAAAGAAATCAGCTTGCCATTTTTTGTTATAAGATCCAAGAACATCTTCTGATAAAGTTGACACATTTTTCCATTACAACCTAAATCACACACATAGCCTCAGAAAGCTTCATCTGTTTTTCTACTCAGAGTAAATGAACCCAAAATACTAGAAACTAAAACTTAAAAAAATCCCAGAAAGTTGAAATGGATGCAGGGTTCTGAGTTCTAGGCTGTAATTACAGTCTAATTCAGGCGAACTGCAATTATACATAAATAACAAGTTGAAGTAGCACTGCCCTGCCTAGACAAAGTACTGAAACCAATTTCTGTCTTAAGGGAAACTTGCTACTCCAAGCTGGAATATAATATGCTGAAACAACCATAAAAAAACATTTGGTCTGCACAGCAGGCTTTGTTTTATTAAGCATGTTGAAAGTGATACACCCACAAATGTCTAAAGTTATGGTTCTTTTAGATGGCATTATGGATTTTTAATTTTAAGGAGCAAATCAAAAGCATAAACAATACCTCCAGATCACGTCCTATAACACACGACTTTTCAATGCCAGTTTTGAGGCTTTTGTTTTGCATTTCTAGACTAGGCCTACTGTACTCATGGTGCCCAAATCCCCTTTGGCTGCGGAAAGCCGTGGAGTTTACAAATTCTACAAGAACTGGCAGGAGTCCTGCTCTGGCTGAGCTTCTTACCAGGCTCTTAATTCCTGTTATGTGTCACTGAGCTTGGGAGGGCAGACGCTCTCTGCTGGGTGCAGCAAGTCCTCAGACAGGGTCCCACACTAAAGACCATCCCACTCCTTGCTGGACTGGGTAACATGGGGCATCTCCCTGCCCAAGCGTGCAATGAGCCTCCCATTTTCCAGTCTGTCATGTTCACTGACAACAGGCAGGGAAATCTGGACAGTTCAGCTGCAAAATTTCAAATACCTGAGCTAAACAGTCCCATTTCAGCAAAGCTGCCAAGTGCATCTTTAATTGCCGTGCTGAATTACAAGTGAGTTCCACTGTCACATTCATTTGTACACTAGGTCAATGAGACTGTCACGCTGCCTGTCATGTTGGGTTAGAAAGAGAAGATTAAAAATTATACTTTTTTTCCCTTCTCACATAGCTAAGAGCTTTTCCAGTTCCTTTATACTGTGAGGTGTTTGAGAGTGGCTCTAACAAATCCAGTTAGCTGGTTGTCTGCAGAAAAGCCACAAGAGGGGAAAAACCCACTGTAATAAATACTAAATATTTTCGAAAAAAAATCTTGTTGTCATTCTTTGTATTTAGAGACTTGATTAGCCATCACCCATATAGCTGAAGAGAACTATACATTACATCAAATAGTAGAAAATAACCAATCATTGGACATGTTGCTCATTTATTCTCACCTAACTCTGGGCTCTGTGTGAGCACGGCTATTATTTCATATGTGGCAGATATTTGATATGGTGTGTGTCCTCTTATTGTGACTCTGTAAAGCTTTTGAGGATTAACAAAGAAAGTCCTTAGAAGTGTGCTGCCCAAAGTATCAAACATAAAAGAGGAGGAAAAAGTAAATTATAGGAAAAATGGACACACTTGCACCTAAAGCTCTCAGGGAATCAGATAATGTAGGTTCAATTTCTGACTCCACTACCTGCTTTTTAATGTGACCTTGGGCAAAACATTTAACTTTTCTCTTTCCATTTTCTCTTCTGTAAAACTGAAACCATGCTTTGCTGAAAGGAAGGTGAAGGGAACAGCTTTTGGTCTTATTTCAGCACAGAGAATGTCTCATGTGGACAATGGAAATAGGAACTAATTTCTTTTAAGAAAATAATTTATGATATATATTGCCCCTGAACCAGTCATAAAATATGCAGTACTTAAATTTTCTCTCTTTTTGTTATATATCTCATATCTGAATAAAATAGGGTGTACTGTGAACTAACTGCCTGCATCCCCCAAGCCATGCACACAAATGACAGCAGACATTTGGCCTCTTGAAGCATAAAAAATAGGCATTCTACTTATTTTTTTTTTCCTCCATTAAACTGCTAGAGGTTTTTCTAGAAGAAATTAATATTTTCTGGCAAAAGATTCATTTATTATAAATCTTCAGAAACTATGGCCTGCATTGTGGCTTTCCATTTATTGGGTCTGAACAAAGCCTTACACATTTCAACAGCAGCTATAAAACAGCTTGAGAAGATTAAGGTATATCTCTCCTCACCAAACAGACTTTTGCTAGCCCTCCCTTGGGCTGACAGCACTTTTAAACATTTATATGGCCTAGGATTTATACCCTAACTGCATTCAGGTAAAAAAATTACCCTAGTTGGTATCAAAAAGCCTTGGTGGATGTTATTTTAGAAATCAGTTACTTAGTTTCATGCTGAACTAAAATCACATGCTCTACCGTGAAGAACTGCTTCTGTTCCAGTGTTTACATACCATGAACAAATGTTTAAAACACTCCTTCCTGTGAGCAAAGCACAAAAGGAAAAGTTTGGCCCCTCTTTACAGAAAGCAGGTGAGATCTGGGCGCAGGCGCTGGCTCCTGAGGGCTCCCGAGGAGCGGAGCTCTGGCCTGGTCCCTGTCAGGGAGAAGGTTTTGTCCCCCCATTCTTGAACACCGTGTGGATGTCACGGATCCTCCTCTGCAAACCCACGGGATACAGGGTTAGCTGGGGGACTGTCGTGTCGAACGGGCATCTCGACTTATAAAATGAGGACACGTATCCTTCAGCAGTTTGCTTTGGATTGCACCGTATCGGGAGAGCTGTAACCTCCTTCCTGCAAATTCGTTTCAGGAATGCAAAAATATTGCCTATAAGCAGATATGAATTTATGACAAAACTAAAAAAGGGCATTTAGAGCTCTTGTAACATGGGTACTTGGTACATCTGTGGAAAAAATAACAGGATTATATCATTAACATTATCTAATATTGCACACACGTAAAGAAGTTGAATTAAGGTTCTTTGGATCTTTACCTTACTTCTATCGTTTCACAACTTTTCTGTATCTAACGTGGCATCTTCAGTTGTGTCCCCAGTATTCTTCATGACTCATGTGTAAAGTATCTGGACAGCATATGCTCTCTGAATGAACAGATTTTTAAAACATGATTATTCATAGTTGTATGAGCAAATCCCCCTTCTCAAACATCAGTATGTACAAAAATCACAGTTATCTGAGTACTCACTCACAGGAAAGGAATGGCAATGGTACAAAATGGAGAAATTACACTTCATCTCACCTTCCGTAACCTCGTTCATTCTATCTGCAACTTCTTATTTGTGAACCTTAGGCCTGTCTAAACACCTACCAATGCAGAAAAATCACAGTTCTCCTGTTTTTACAACATTCATAAAAAAACAAATAGATATTTTGATGTTTGTTGCTACAAAAATTCACTCCAATTTTATTAAAAATAATCACTTGATAGCTCCTTTATTTCCAAGAGTTCTGACCTTTCAATCTATCCCTGTAGTTTTTAGTGTTATGCACTGATGTGACATGGGTATAAGGCTGAATTCAAGGCCTTTATCCTAGGAAGATGCAGCAGTTAAAACTTCTTTTCTTTTCTCATACAATTTTTTCTTGCTCTCATATTTAAGGCCCAAGCCCTGAGGAATATTCAAGGTAATATGCGTTATGAATTGCACATGGCACGCTAACCTATTTTTAAATACACTCTATTTATTTTTTAGTAGACAAATCCTTTGATTTTTTGTTCATGAAAAGTTTGCATCCAGGCCAAGGATACGGCAGCACTCAGTGATTCAGGCTTATGAGTTATTCTGCCAGGTTCTGCCTTGTTAAATTCACACACACCACATCATCTTCTTGACCTCATTTACCTCTCAAGAAGCCAGTGCCTGAAGCAAAGGATATTGAGTTTTAAAGCAGTTCGTTCTGCTTTGTGGTTTATTGAATAAGTAGATCCCTCTGTAAAAGGGCTTTGTCCCTGCAGCTATTGTTTGGTACACAGATAGTACCAGAAAGCATTATACTGTACTGGAACAACAAGCAGGCAACCTTTGACAAAAGAATGAAAAGAAGTCAGGTATGTTAGCTACAAACATTCATGTTCTTAACCTTTGGTTTCATTGCCCATAAAGAAAAAAAACCCAAGAGTTTTTAAAGCAGCAAAAGTGCAGGGATGGCACAGATACTATGGTTTCTCGAAGGCTGTGAAACTAAATATAGATGTGGGCTCTGGCAGAGGTGTGTTGTCGCATGAGGCACAGAACATCCTCTATGGGGCTTGCAAATTCCTTGAAGAAATGCATTGAATTCACTTGGTCAGGTACATGAAAAAGGTGCTCAACAGTGTGGCTGATTGACAGGGGACCTGTAAAATGGACAGGCAGGTGGGGAGCTCTCAAACGCAGGTGTAACTGCAAAAGAAACTGCAGACTTCAAATAGCTCGGATGACATACAGATTACTTCCCTCTCTCAAAATGTTACTTGGGTCCCTCCCTCCCTCCCTTCCTCTTTATTCCTCTCTCTCTCTTTTTCTCTCCCTTTCCTTTTCTGCTTTTTCTTTCCCTCTTTTCCTCTCTCCATCTCCACCCCTTTCCTCCCCTCACCACACATTTTGATTTGTGTCCTGGGTTTCTAGGCCTTTCTCTATGCTCATGAGAGCCAGGGAATTTTCATTATAAAAAAGGAAAAACGAAGTCACATACCCTGCAGTGTCAGTCACAGGAACTGGGATGAGGAGCAACAAAGATGACTGGATAGTGGGAACCTCTCTCTTATGAGGAAAAGTTGAGAGAGCTGGGACTATTTAGCCTGGAGAAGAGAAGGCTGAGAGAAGATCTTACCAATATCTATAAATAAAGGGTGGGTGCAGGGAGGATGGAGCCAAACTCGTTTCAGTGGTGCCCTGTGACCAGGACAAGAGGCAACAGGCACAAGCTGGAACACCGGAAGTTTCATCTGAATATGAGGAAGAATTTCTTTACTGTGAGGGTGACAGAGCACTAGCACAGGCTGCCCAGGGAGTTCATGGAGTCTCCATCTCTGGAGACTTTCCAAACCCGCCTGGATGCAATCCTCTGTGATGCGCTCTAGGCGATCCTGCTTTAGCAGGGAGGTTGGACTAGATGATCTCTAGATCTCCCTTCCAACTTTGATAATTCTGTTGATCTGTAAAAAGCTAGTGGAATTGTTTGTCCAATTTAAGAGACAAATCCATAATAGTTGCCATTAGTTGTGGAATAAGAACAAAATTGCATGACTTTTGGAAAAGATCCTTGAGGGCATAGGAAAAGCACAGAATTTACTCATAAAAGTCAAAACAACTCTCTTCTGGTAGACATGTAAAGTCACTTACTCTTAATTATTATTTTACTAAGGTTTTTTACTTGCCTGAAATATTAATACATCTGAATTATTACTTCACATTCACGATTTCAGTTTATTGCTGTAGCTATTTCTGGTGCTTGGTGTCTAACGCTTAGACATATTTTTGTGGATTAAGTCTCACAGGTATTCACTGCTTGTCTCTAACCAATGATTGCAAGACACACTGACTCAAGGCTTTTGTATTCCAGCTCACTCTATACATCAATTGATTTTAGGTTGAGGGACTTAACCTAATAGTACGAGCTGGTGACACACTCCCCTAACAAAATGCACCTTGGTCACCTCGATAGCCATGACAGCTATGGGAATAATCTGAGAGCAAAGTTTCTGTGACTAAGCAGAAATTACAGGAAACCGCAGCCTGTTTCACTCTCCTGCCCCCCCAAACCATCCCAACTGCTGTGAACTAATGTTAGGGTTTGCTTTGTACGGCTGTTGGTGAACAGAAGAAGAAACACTTCTGAGAAGATGGTAGAAGTCACTGAACCTTAGTCCCTTGGGCGCAGGCAGATGTTTGTTGTACACACAGTGGCCCCTCAGGAGGGCACACGTAAGCCACATCCCTCCTAGCCAGTCCCTGGCAGGTCCTTCCTTCCTCACCACGGTGGCCTTTCTTTGCTCCATGGGTGTCCTCATGCTAGGACACCCTTCTCTTAGAAATTACTGTGTCCAGGCAAAGGAAGAAAGTAGGCTTTGTAGAAACCCCACTAGCGAACTCTGTGTTTCTCTAGGTGTGCTGTATCCGTAAACTACACGAGTGTTCAGCACAAAATGCTGGCTATGCACTAAGGCGTTTTGTGATGGGCTGAGGCAACCGCTCAGACAACCCTAATGTAGTGCAGATTTGGGGAGAAGAATGAGCTGACCACCCTCAAATGTAATTCAATCGTTCCAGGCACTGTTTTCATAAAACCAGTGTGTGACTCATGGAATATTGCCTACATATTTTCTTTTGCAGCAACTCATTCTGCAGCCACTTATGGAAGTTGTTTCTGCCTAAGCGTTACTTCCATGGCAGTGAATTTTCTGTTTTCACTGTCTGACCCTTTGTTTGTGGTCTCCTAATGCCCATCCGTTATGTAAGCCAGTTTTACAAGCTAAGACACGAGCTCTGCATGAGCCGGCATCCACTTTCACACAACGAAACAATGAAGAAATGGATGTATGTGTATTACTGCATTGATGATCCATCTTCAATATTCTTGCACATTAAGATCGGTACAACACAGGGTCTTTTACTGAAGCTCAGCTTTACTGTCTTTTGCACTTCTTCTAACCATTACTTCTGTTAAAGGAAAGAGGAAAGTTATGAGGCCATCTGTATAACAACATTTAGGAAAACATCTCTGGGGATGTCATTACTGCTTTGAGATTAAAAAATAACCAGAAGCGGAACAAGAATGTTTCCTATTCGTACAGATACTTCATCATAATTTCACTCATAGTTCCCCAAAACTCCACTTTCAAGTACCACAGTTGTGAAGTTGTTAGTGATATTTAATGAATTTAGTGCATTTCAGGAGCATTTCTAGAAGCTGAAAAAGCTTCTTGCCCCTTATACATTTTTCATGTGTGCTATAATAGCTCTTTTTATTTTCTAATTTTTGACCTAGAGATGATTATTTTAACAGATGACTGTCTTAAAGAAGATATGACATTGTTAATTATGTAGTAAATTATACTAAGAGACAAGATTAATAATAATAAGATAAAGGTAATGAGAAGCTATTATTTATTTATTCCAAAGGCACAAAAGTATGAATTAAATCTTATTTGGAAATATTAATTAATGATTCCACTACTGTTGCTAATACTGAGCATACCAAGAGATGAAATATTATGTCAATGAAGCGCATGGGAAGTGATTCAATTAAAAGTATAAAATATTTATGTCTCCAGGCTGTCAGCTGGCAATGTAGATTAGAAATAAAACATAAAATTTGAAGGCTGATAATTTTAACCCCTATAATTTCACAGAGATATCTTTGTCCTTTTCCACAGTGCCCATTTTTCAGTAGGTTTTCTGATGATTGCTTCAAGAATGTAAACACAAATGTGAAGGTGGGCATGAGTCAGCTTGAGAGAGAGTTCCTGTCTTATACAGAAAGATACTTCCTGAACAGGCAAACGTATCAGCAAGCTCTTACAGTGTTCATTTTGTTAGTTTTTTAAGTAAATGGCAGCAAGTGACCAATTCAGTACTGAGATGATACAGTGGCACTCTGGGGAAGATGATGAAACACCACTCATGATGGCAGAAGGTCTGTGGAGGAGATTACTACAATTACTTTGATCTCTTCGGTACAGCACACTGAGATGAAAACTGCTGTATCGTGACTCAAGGAAACATGATTTCTTTCACAGCTTTGTATGAAGGCAGACACGACATGGATCAGCTCTGTCCGCAGCACTATCCTAAACTGCTTTGGTCTGCTTCAGTCGAAATGAGATGAGCAGAAGAAGGTAGAGGAGAGGATTATTCTACTCACAGATGTGTAACAGTAGCCACTGCAAGTACTAGTAGGGCTCTTCAAACACCTGACAAAGTCAAATGAAAAGACTCCCTCTTTTGAGAAGGACTCTCATGGGTGTTGGGCTGGTCTTTGTGGGGTCAAGACATGATCCAAGGAAGCAGGTTAATCAAGGCTTACAGCACTTCAGTATATCAAAGGCACCTATTGCCATTTTCAAATGGCATATTCTTAAAGATTAAGGTATTCTCAGTATTTTCCAGACTACAGTTTAAAGTGTTATCCTGATGTGCAAAAATGTATGGAAAACACAAAACTCACACACATGCCTGGCCTCTTACAGATGAAATCACTTTGCAAGCTCACTTGGAATATACTTGCGGTGTATTTATAAAATAGACCTGGTATATGTGTCTGTGCTGAAGCCTTCACTTATGCATTTGCATGCACCAGTGAATGGTAAAATCTGTGTCTCTGGCTTCACAGCTTACTTGGGATTCAGACTTCCATTTATCAATGCCTGTGAGTGCTGCTGAGCCTGTTGCAATGTACCTGTACAAATACAGATGGTTTTACACACAAAATATCTGATTCTTCACATGCCTTTGCAGTCTCACTTGCAAATTATGTTGTATTGCAGAGGCTCAGAAAGTTAGCCAAAATTCAGTTGTTACTGTTTGCACCTCATGGTTTTGTTACTGGGGCAACTGGGGACCTTTGCTATGGAATTTCTGCTTTCAGACTGAGAGATATTGGCAGTGCTACACAGACTTACTTTGATTATGAAATCATTTTTAAAGATAAAACTGGAATTAATGGGCATGCCTTGAGAAAGGACTGGAATACTTTGATGTAAACAGCAAGAATAACTATGGCAGCAGATTAGCAGCAGATTTATAAAATGGAAGTAAAACAAACTTCTAAGCGTTTTGACATAAATTAACTGTCAGAAGGGAGAAAATCTGCTTTAGTAATGTGTTGGACCATGATTTCAAATCCAAATCTATGTCTTGAAACTTAATGCTACTGAAAGACAATGAGGACATGAAAGGAACCTGCAGAGTGCCAGTTATGTAAAGACCTACCCAAATCTTTCATGATTGCCTGTTTTACAATGCTTTTTTCCCTGTTTGGTGTGGTCCAGTACTGATTTCTAATACACCATGAGTTAAGAACCAAATCTCACATCTCAGCTTCTCTACGATGTGCTATGACTGTATGACAGAACAGGAGCAGCAGTTTCAGAACATCAGACTTAAGAGTCCTAACTTGCTGATATCACAGAGGTCCAGACAGATCTCTTGCTGTCCTCCTTCGGCTGTTGTTAGAGGTCTGCAAAGGGCCATGTGCCACCAGTCAGACACAGGGGAACCATATGTGGCCCTGCCAGGTTCTTAATTTACTCCCAAAGTCTCTTCCAAGGACCTGCCTGACTTGGGACCCCCAGTGCAGCTCTCTGTTAACAACTGCTCTTACCCCACCTGCTACCCACAGAGGCTTTTCCTCCCCTTTTTGAGGAATGGCGTGTTCAGAATAATCAGAGATGAGGCCTTCCACATTGTTTTCCCACATCCTTTCCTCAAAATGTTGCCACAGCAAAGATAGCTTAAGTTTAAATTCCAATTCTTCCCTAAGCCACTATTCAAACTGAGCTGAGGTAAGTCCTAGGAATTTCGTGGGAGAGAAGAAAATAATGAGTTATCTCATCCCAAATTACTATGAAAAGGAATGTGATTAGTATCCCCTTAGTCTAGTTGTCTTCAGTATGGCTGCCTTCATCAGAGCCAGTCACCTAGAGTTCCTGTAAAAACCAAAGGAGAAAAACAGGCACCTTGATAGCAAGTCACCTCGTCTATGTTATCTGTAATAGGCTGTTCCAAAAGTGCCTCTTTCTCTTCACGAGATAAACAGCCTAAATGACTGGCTTCACCCTGGGGATGCCTGCATTTAATGAGGTGAATTCCACTCCTGATGGAGCAGACACCAGCACCTGTTTGTCACCCACAGGATTGTGAAGCATCAGGAGGGAGCAGTGGAAGTGATCATTTCCAGAGCCATTTCTGGCCTGAAAATACATTCCACAGTTGGAAAACAGCCGTGGGACTTTTATGTGAGTAAGGATGGGTAGGGAGAGAGGAGAGTCAGCCAGTTACGGATGAAGGATTTCTCTCCCTGTCAGCATCAGTCTGACATCTCTCACCTATGTTCACCAGAAAACTACAACTGCAGAGAAGTCAAAAAGCATAGAAAATTTAAAACACTGTAGGAAAATAAAGATGCCTGTTGTTGCTTTTTCTTATCTATAACTGATGCTGTTCTCTAAAATACTAAAGTATATTGTTTCTCTCTGGGTTTTCTCTCATGTTTGCTAGTAACTCATCAACAGAACCCAGCTTCTGACTGTATTAAATATAGGGAAAAAATTATTCCAGCTGCACGTGAATCATCACCTACTGTCTGGGTACAACCCAGCCATGGCTTTCTGTGGGAAGCTTTGTAATTTGTTTTGGGAGCCAGATATGAGAGACCCTGCCAGCTCCTTGTAGGCAAAAATTTTCCTGTGGTTTAAGCAACCTGCTAACAAGTACTTCTAGGTTTTATTTTACCCAGTGTAATAAGTGCCCTAGAGGCTGCAGAGTACTGCTGCATTACCTAATTAATATTTAATAATTAATGTCTAAGTATTTTTCATATAGGATTAGGAAAGAGTCACCCCTAACGCAAGTGCTCTCAATTCCCATCAGGCTCTGACCCTTGGTTGCCACAGCCAGTGGCAAAAAATTTCCAAAATCACCAAAATTTTTCAATCAGATGCACATTCTGGTTCCACTAATGGGCCATTGTGGCTCAAGTGTATTTTTCACACTCCTCTCACCCAGGAGAATGCTTCCTGGGTTTCAAATGAGAGATTCAAAAACAAGAAGGTGAAATAGCAGTTTGAAAAAGATGACATTTTGCAATGGCCTTTCTTTTTAGTGTCCTGAAGATTGCAGCCAAAACCTAACTTGATGGCTGATTGATCGATAGCCTGAAGATAGCTTTTTCCCAAGTTAATTCATCCAGACAGGTTCTTCAGGGAATTTTTAGTACTGTGAAATTTCCCAGGAGGTAGATGGATGAATCTTCAAATGCTAGTCACATTAAAATGATCCAGTTTAAATTTCTTCTTTGTCTTCTACTTGCTGTAATTGCCTACAGACATTAAATTGGATACCGCATCTGAATACAGGTGTGTTGCATCTCTTTTTATGCAGGTAACAGTGCTCATATGGAGCAGACAGCATAGAAAACTCAGTCTATGGGTTGAACACCCACATGCAAGATTAGAAGCACAGAGCTTAATTTAATATAAGTTGTGACAGTAAATCAGTGACAGCATGGTTATTGTTCTGTTTCACATTCCTGGACTGATACCAAAGGATGAATACATACACAGGGAGAAGCAGCTGAAAAAGGAAGTGGTTGTATTTTGTTATTCCTGATGCAAAAGAGGAGTATCCTTCAAGTCCCTCTCAGAGATACTGAGTTTTGCTCCGACAGCACCTCTTGCTTCAGGCTGGAGTGGCTTAATGGGCACAGGCAGGAGTGATGAGTGTGTTCAGACACTCATGCCATGCTCAGGGGTGGAGACAGACAGGAAGAGCTAGGCAGGTGAAAAAGTTTCTCCGATCAGATGAACAAGACCACTGAAAGTGAAATCTAACTGCAATGGAGTCTACCTTTCTTCAGGAGAACACAAACTGAAGCAAGATAGCTGTTTTCAAGTAATTTTGTGTAGAAACTGATGATAAAACAGCTGGAATCTCTGAAGCTAAGTGCCCCACTTCGAGAAGTTGTTTGGCTCAGGTCCTTCAGCTTCTCTGATGCATCAGAGTGGAATAAAACCTTGCCACACTCAGCTGAAGTCTAGTGCAATCCTCAAGGAACTGGCAAGATGAGCTTTCCAAATCAGAAGAGCAAAGTGAGATGATGCAGAACTTGGCAGGGCACTGGTGGCTGAAAATAAAGCCCCTAAATGTGATGTTAATGTTGTGACTGACTCCTGTGGTATTTGGATTAGACTTTTAGTGGAAGAGAGTTGCTGGCTGTGCTGTGTCTTACGACATATGAGTGCTAATCATAGTGCTTTGTTCAAGGTATTCAAGTGACTAATAAGGGACTTAAAATATTGGATTAAAAGATTTGTGGAGATTATTTTCATAGTGGTACGCGTACATTTTAAAAGGATGTTGTAATTTCAGGTAAATCCCCACTTGTATTCTCCTTTAGTCTCAGCACAACCTGTAGAGAATAACACAGCTGGAAAGCTTTATCATTAGGGATTTCAAGCAAACCACCATCCTCTCGGCAATCCCCTGGGGCTCACTGTGAGAACTGAACTCACTGGCTATTATTCTGAGTGTCCCTTTAATGCATGTGAATTCAGTGTGCATAGACTTTGCAGCCTGGAAAGCAGAGAAGCTGAGAGAAGGGAAAGCACAGAGTCAGCCTGCCACAGGAGCCAAATTTAAGCATACAGTCTTAAATTTGCCTCCTCACAGCCACAGCTACAGCAGAGGCAGGCAGCAGTGTCTTCAGTGCTGGTATAAGCATTTAATTTCCACGTGCTCTGACAGCAAGGTATTTGTTCCTCAGCAGATGTCCTGAGGGAGACCTGCTTCACCTAAATTATACTTCCATTTCCCTGAGAGTGTAGTGAACCAATATAAAACACTAGGTGTGCTATGCAGTCAGAATACTTCTGAAAGCAGATGTGCAATTGAGAGGCTTGGCTTTAAAATACTGTGTCTGTTGCTTGCTGTCATTTCTGTAGCTGCCTGGGAGACATTGCTATTTGAGTGGGCTTGGACCTACACTTTACCCCTTTTAGAACAGCACCCTAAAGAACAGAAACTATTCACAGACATCCCTACCTGCCACGGGAAGCTACCTGTGGTCAAAACAACAGTTCCTCAGTTGAAGAGAAATGTCGGTGCAAGCTTAGTCGCTATCCAGCTCTTGTGTACCCAGCTTGGAATCACAACAGCATTATCTAGGCAGAAGATGACTATCAAAACTACCAATTCCAACGCAATTTGGGGTAAGCAGGGGAGCACCTAATAAGCTTTGCTGCCTACAGACTCAGATGTTCTGTCAGGCTTCTTTCCAATATCCCCTTCATAACATATCCAGCAAGTCTTGCTTTAAGCTTTTTCATAAACTTTATTATATTTCTGTCTAACTTTTCTCACCCAAAGAAGTCAAATTTAGTGATGGTAATGAGAAATCTTTTTGAGATTCTGTTGGTTTTGGACTCTGAATTTCAAAATGGATAGAGAAGTAGATATTGCTGGCCTATATGAAGTGATGCAGAAGATAAATTAAAAAGATTGTCACACAATCTGCCATTGAGATTTATCCAATTTTGGTTTTTTTGCAGTTCATGAATACCATACTTCTGATATGAAAGACCTATTAATTTCCCCTCTGTTTTTACCTAGCAGCAACATTCAAGCTATGATCAAGTAACCTTCATTCTTTTTGTTCAAATATCCATTAGTAGGGAATATGCTACTCAAGCCATTTGAACTGATTTCCAAAGTATCTGTAGATTCAAAAATACTTAAGACTATACTACAGCACCAAAATCGAAATTTACAGTTCCTACAGCAACTACTATTTACACGTGGAAATAATCTGTCCAAAACATTCTATTCAGCAATGCATGAATCAGATACTAGTAAGAATTACAGCATTTTATTACATTCATTTAAAATTCTAATTCTTTGTCACTAAGGCTAATATCACACTAAGTGAACTATTACCAGACTGTTGCCTTGCTGAGGTGCATTGAAAAGACCATATCTGTTTGTAGCAAAGATGCTGACAATACATGCTAATAGTGTTTGGCAATTTGTAATTGGTGTGTTCTGTCTAAAGACCTTCTGTCATATTCATATAAACTCTATCAGAGATTTCCAAACAAAATGAATCATGAAGAGCCATAATTAATTTGAAGAAAGCCAGATATCTAAAACAAACACTACCAGTATCATCTCTGTTGAGCCCAAAGTAACCTCAAGAGTTGCCACTGCCACAATGAAAAAGCTTTCAAAACAGTATGAAGGCATTAATAGAACGATTCTGCATAGTCCAAGACCTTGAGAGCTGTATTTAGAACACCATTCTGTGAAACTAAGGTGACTACATCATTGCCATTAGCTGTGTAACAGCTGCTCTAATTTAAGACCAGGTCATGGCACACCTTGTTTATCCGAAGTGCAAAGGGAATCCAAAATGCCACCTTGACCCAGCTGAAAGCTCTGGCCTGGGAGGCAACATGAAGAGAGATTTCATGCAACCACCGTTTGCCATCAACTCTGTGCATGTGGGAGGGTGTGAAGAGTGTGGAAATTCAGTACTCAGTATAGCAGCTAATTTGGGTGTGCAAACATTAGGGTGCATTTTCAAGCCTAATAGTCAACCTTAGCATATTTTTCTCTTATCTATTTGAATTATGGGAAGGGTATGTACCTTGGATAAGCATCTAAGTATGTTACTGGTATTAATTCAGGAAAAAAGCTTATTAGCTATGAAAAGAATATTTTGTAGAAAAAAAAATAACCACAGGAAAACAGCACAGATAAACGAGATGGAGGGTGCTATTCAAGACTTCTTTAATTGAATTAAACTCGCTTCATCACTAAATTTCCCAATCAATAATGATACCGAAAATATATATAGCTCATCTTTTAATAGGCCAAATTTCTACATCAGCAAGAGCTGTAAGCATCCAGTTATGCCTTCCTGGTCCTTTGCCCAACATTGGCTCATGAGCTGGTTAGGGCACCCTGGACACTGCTTGTAAGTGCCTCTGCAGGCCAGGGTCCCTAGCGGAAAAATTTAGAGCTGTGGGTTAGCTAAGTGCACAGTTTTCTAACCACATTTCATCTCTGCCCCTCCTTGTGCCTGACAGTGACCCTGCCATTAGAGGAGATTGGAGGGAGGGGTAAAAGTTAGTTTAACCTGCTACATGCATAAGCAAAACTCTGTGTTACTGCCTTAATTGTAAGCTGCTGAGAGTAAGAGACTCTCAGTCTTTTTATAGGGTATTTTGTGGATTCAGATGCATTAGTGATTTTGTAATATGAATAATTAGGAGCCCGATTCTGGGGGTAACAAAGAAAGAAAGCTGTATGTGCCTTCCCATCTTGCAAAATTGGAACCAACCAGATTGTTCAATACCATCAATCAGTGAACGGAAAGCATTTAGGTTAAATCTCATTAACTTTTGGAGGCCTGAAAGGCATCAGAGTGAAGGCTAGCATTGTCGCCTACTTCTATACTTTCTGTCAAATCACAAAGTTCTGAGCTTTGAAAGGCTGAGAGGATTCTGCGAGCATGTGCTCTAATGAACATCATATTCGAATCTATGTTTTCATCAACAATATACTTCCTATAAGTGGGTCTTGTAAAGAAGTGTTTTCATGCCATGTTTTTTTCTTTCTGAAAACTAAAAATATTGACTATACTGAATAAAAGGGGATAAAGGAGCTTTATTTGGAGTGCACATATGGCTTAATAGAAAACTGAATTAAATTAATACTTTCTACTCAGATTGAGTCTGAAATTCCTCCCAAACTCTATGTGCCTAGAAGAATTTAAGATAAGTGTAAGCTACTGATGGAAAATAGATTACTCCTTTCCAGTTTTCTGACATACCAAAAAAAATCAGGTTCTGCGGTAGATCTGCCTGTAGATACATAATTTTGTATAGCATGGTGCAAAAAGAATTGCGTATAACTGGTTGGCTAAAGATGAAAGATAGATGAGTATGAGAAAGCTGAAACATCCTGTCCTCAAAGAATTGTGTATCTACAAGTCTGTGATGACCTATAGGCGTGAGCATTTCTCCTCGAATGCAAAGTGGAAGCTCCAGCAGCAATCCTAGAGGAGACTGAGGAGAGAAGCCTGTTATTACCATTGTCAGGAAATTTAATGAAGCACTACCCATCCTCATTAAAATGGGATGCTAGTCTGAAATGTAAGCATACTAACCATCAAGCAGTAAGATTAGCTGGGGAGATGAATTTCTGGATGAGTCATACTGATTAGCAGACCTATAAACAAAGGTTCTTTTAAAGGTTTATTTTGCCTCTGTGCTACTGTCAAGTTCTCATACAGACATAAAAGAAATGGACTAAAAATCAAAGAGCATTTTAAAATTTCTAAAATCAGTGTTTCATCTATTTCTGTACAGCTTTCAAGATACATTGGTTTGATAATGCAGAGAATAAAAGCAAAACAACTTCAGTTGACCCCTTCAAGGGAAGAGCTACTCACTATGTGTTCACTTTCTCTGCTTAGAGTAATTCACCTCCTCACCAGGCTCAGCCTCCTTGTTTTCCCAGTCATCTCCTCCTAACAATTTCCTTGCCTACATCTTGCATGCAATAATACTAACTGCTGTCAGGAAAGCTGTTGCTGCCCTTCCAGGAACAACCAGAATATGCATGAATAATCTGTTTGCTGCAAGCCAGTAATTTTAAATTCAAAATAAAAAGATTTCAGGGTAGACAGGTGAACAAGATTCCTTCAGCAGCTTCAAGAGTGTTGGATGAGCTAACCTGAATGAACTTAAGAGACTTCTGTCTGAGTCCACTAGCTCCACCTGCCCTGATCTCTAACCTCTTCAGTGCAATCCTAGGTAATTGCCCTCATATGCTGGCAGGAAAAGCCACATGAAGATGACTGATTTCTCACATGTATTCCCAGCCACTGATGTGCCTTCTTCTAGTTAGTAAACTAAAAGTGGCTAAAAATCACTGTTGGTTTCTATGAGACGTACTTAACTTCTACATTGCAAAATTAGAAGGAAATATAACCCATTTACTTGTTGCATTTATCCTGGATGCTAATACCACCTTTTGTATCTTATTGTCCTTTGAAAACCACAGAATTAGGATATTGTCATCTCTAGTTCACTGATATGTTGGCACTTAAGCTGTCTTCCAATAAACATAAACATAGCTGGGAAATGATTCTATAAAAGGTGTTTGGAAGATGATAAGTCTCTGAACATGCAGATGTCCCAGTATGAATAACTACCTTAATTTCTTTAGCTGGACCAATACATTGGATGGACAAGACGGACACAATTCTGGTTGTAGGTAGCTATTGCTTTACGGCTTAATGCACAACCAGAGCAACATCCTCTATTATTAAGATAATTAGGGAACAGATTTTGTGTTGAATGATACTTGATAAAATATTAGAGGAAGAAAGAGAGTCAGAGAAGATATTTGATAACTGAATGGATAGTCAAGTTCAGCAAGACAATGCAAAAAGCTGGAAGCTTCCCTATCTCTTATGTATTGCTCACTGAAGTCTAACGGTATAGAATTATAGAATCATAGAATCATAGAATTGTCAGGGTTGGAAGGGACCTTAAAGATCATCTAGTTCCAACCCCCCTGCCATGGGCAGGGACATCCCCCACTAGATCAGGCTGCCCAGAGCCCCATCCAGCCTGGCCTTAAAAACTTCCAGGGATGGGGCTTCCACCACCTCTCTGGACGACCTGTGCTAAGGGTCTCACCACCCTCATGGGGAAGAACTTCTTCCTAACGTCCAATCTGAACCCATCCATCTCTAGCTTCAATCCATTCCCCCTAGTCCTATCACTACCCAACATCCTAAAAAGCCCCTCACCAGCTTTCTTGTAGGCCCCCTTGAGATACTGGAAGGGCACAATAAGGTCTCCTCGGAGCCTTCTTTTCTGCAGACTGAACAGCCCCAACTTTCTCAGTCTGTCTTCATAGGAGAGGTGCTCCAGCCCTCTGATCATCCTCATGGCCCTTCTCTGGACACGCTCCAGCACGTCCATGTTTTTCTTGCACTATGGGCTCCAGAACTGGACGCAGTACTCCAGGTGGGGTCTCAAGAGAGTGGAGCAGAGGATGAGAATCACCTCTCTCGACCTGCTGGCCACGCACCACTTGATGCAGCCCAGGACACTATTGGCTTTCTGGGCTGCAAGTGAACACTGACAGCTCATGCTGAGCTTCTCGTCCACCAGTAGTCCCAAGTCCTTTTCTTCAGGGCTGAAGGAATGAATAAGCCATTCCTCCAGGACGAGCCTTTTCCATGATGGTTGGCTGATGGAGGTGTAGGTAGAATCTAGACAGCTGTCTGCCAAAATTAGACCACACTAGAGTTCTTGTTAGCAAGTAAGTACCTCTATCACTGAAGCTGTAATCCTGGAGCATGAATGTGAGAAAAACTGCTCACTTAGGGTTGCGTTAAGCAGGGACCTATTTACAGAGATGCTGCAAGAAAGATGTCAGAGAGCTAAGTGGTCTGTACTCTGCCTTGTGTTAGCATGGATAGCTGAGCACATGAAGACTGAGAAGTGATTATCTTAGTTGTCTCAAATATATTACGCACATCTCCCTCTCGTTCCTTAAGCCAAAGAAGGCATAAAGTGCAACTCACTCAAAGAGATAACTTGTTTAATTTTTATAAATTTGGGATGTATCTTTGTATGTCAACACAGGATCTATGAGAGGAAATTGAGAATTAGTATCTTGGTCCACTGAGCACACAACACTGCTGAGAAATGCAGCGGGACGTGGAGGCTTCTGTGGACTGAGCAGTGTTTTCCACCAGCACAGAAAATGAAACTTCTGTGATGTGTATCACACTGCTGCCTTCCAACTTCATTTACCTCTTTTACTTAGGGATCTTCAGGCTGGTTACACTGGTATGTCCTGCAAGAGTGAAAAACTCTATTGTGCCTGAAAAGATTTGCCTTTCCCAATGAAGATTAGAATCATAGAATCAAAGAATCGTATCAGCTGGAAGAGACCTACAGATCATCGACTCCAGCCTTTGTCCCAGCCCTATCAACCCACTAAACGATGCCCCTCAATGTGACATTCACCCATCTCTTAAGCACCTCCAGGGACGGTGACTCAACCACCTCCCTGGGCAGCCTGTTCCAATGGCTGACAACCCTCTCAGTAAAGAAATTCTTCCTAATATCCAAACTGAACTTCCCCTGGTGCAATTTAAATCCATTTCCCCTCATCCTATCACTCTCCAATAGGGAGAACAGACCAACTCCCACCTCCCTACAACCTCCCTTCAGGTAGTTGTAGAGAGCAATGTGGTCTCCCCTCAATTTCCTCTTCTCCAGGCTAAACAGCCCCAGATCCCTCAGCCTTTCATCATAAGACTTATGTTCTAAGCCCTTTATGAGCTTGGCAGCCACCTCTGTACCCTCTCCAGCACCTCGATGTCCCTCTTGTAGTGAGGGGCCCAAAATTTGAAACTGGTTATTTTTCAAAATCAGGACATACTACAGGATATCAGCTGATTTCATCTTGTTTTCCTCCAGATGATTTTTCTTAGTCAATGAAAATATTTAGACTGTTACCTTTCTTCTCTCTAGTATTTGTTGGCATTTTTTTTTTGATTTTAGTATTCTGATAATAAAAGGTCCCCACACCTTTGTAGGGAGATGGCAAGTAAAAATAGAAGAGAGTCAGAATCTTACTCTCCTTATCTCTAGTGAGCCACTTTGAGCAAAATGAAATAATTGACATAGCCATCTTATTCCCTAGGTGAAATGGATAAAGAATAATAAAGCAGCTGTGCTCCTGCCCTGGAAGAGGAATTCAGATCTTCAAATGGCCCCTTACATACTGTTTTAATATACCTTGCTCCTAATAGTGCACATACCACAGCTTGAAACTCTGGAAGAGACTGGAGACTATGTATTAATGAGCCTTTGATAAAAATTCTCACACAGGTCCTACTATTGATATCAAAGAGCCAAAATAACATGCCACGGGCTGTTTAATAGCAGTAGCTCTTCAGTGTTTAAGAGAAAATGTTAAATATATTGGGTAAAATCACATCTGATAGGAAGACATCAATAAATCATGCTCATGAAAGTCTTTTTTTGATAGAATATAACACAGATGCAGGGCCTAAGTGAAATGCCCCTAGAACTATGATCTCTATCTCCTGTGGCATAATCCATGTCATTGTAGATATCTGAGCAAAGTGTGCACTTTGCTTGATTTTTCCTCTCTTTTCATCTACAAAGGCAAAAAAAGCATTAAGTAAAAACTCAGTTCTGTCAATGAGAAATAAAGTGTGCAAGACCTTGTCCTCTGAGATTCAACTGTATCAGACTGCAAAGTGAACTCATCTTTGGAAATCCAATTTAAATTTAAATTGAGGTCATGAGTTAGCATTTTGATATGCAATAGTAGTATTGTTTTCAACTGGAGTCTACTAATCACTCTGCAAATAGTTAAAACAGGACTTTCCAAATTAAATTGGTCATAAAAGAGAGAAAGATTTTTCTGCTTTTTTTTTGCCAGCAGAATCAAGTTTGGAACTTAGCTGAATATTCATGCTAGCCCTTGTTTTTTTTAATTTATTTTTGCTATTCTTATTTTGTAGCTTGCAGGTCATGGCAAATGTGAATATGAAAAGATTCCATTTTGAAATACCTTATGACTGAATCGAAAAAGAGCACTGGATTCGGGGAAGAATACAAAGGCTCTGGTTTATCTTATAAAACTATGTAACAAGCAGACACTTCTACATGAAAATATATTTTCTATCTTCTCAGATAAAGTAATTAGAGTTCAATGTATGCACATTTATACATATGAAAAGTTTAGTTTGTGTATAAATATATATATATACACAAAAGTTATTGAAAAGCATGCCAGTCATAACCAAATATGGACAAATATGGCAGGTTACCACTTGATATTAGACTTTGCTCCTAGTGTTTTTTTGACTCACTGTTAGATCAGCTCCATGTCCAGAAACATCACATACCAGTAAACAGCAGAGATTTCACCAGCACAGCAGAAGAGCCTCAGTCATGGTACTTTTCAGAACCTGAAATTAACAGCCATAGTCTCATTCACTGATCTTTGGCTGGTAGAAAGGACAGCAGAGCCACTGATTCCTGCAGGGTGTCTTCTCTGAGAAGAGCAGAACTTTCAAGATTGGTTCCATTGACTGTACCAGGCTTTGCAGTGGGATGCAGAACGACTATTCCAGATCAGATCAGCCTCTGCATAAGCCGGAAGCTTGTCTCCAATACTGAGATTTTACCCTTCAGATAAGCTCAAAGAAGAGCTACAGAGAACAACAGAATTGAGAGAGCCCACAGCATGTTTTCTTCCAGCCTTTCATACTTGGAGACAGACTACTGCCCTAATGGTGCAAATCACCTAGCAGGCTGAATCCTCTTTCAGACTTTGAAGGTTTTGGCCTAATTTTTAAAGTCATACCTAGAGATATTGTTTTTCATAAAACGACACAAGTATTTTGGCTTGTAAGTTATATTTTTATATGCAGCTTTGTTGACAGTGCTCCCTTCATCCATAAAACAAGCAAAAGCCAAGTGGAGATGTGGAAGCTGTACAGATCTCCAGTTGTGGAAGAGTGTGACTTAACCAGCCATGCTGAAGGGGAATTTTACTAGCAGAGGAATGATGTTCATTGTGACAGTCCAGAACACAGATGACCCACTTGCACCTGTCTCCACTCAACCACAGCGATGGCTGTTACGTGACTTTTGATCTCTGAAGCACCCTGTATATCTTTACTTTTTTTTACATAATTTGAAGGTTCCGCCTTTTGTTTTTTTATTAAGTTCTTGCTAGTTTTGAGGGTGTTTCTGAGGACTGATTGTTTTTCCTTCCTTAAAAAAGAGGTAGAGCAGAAACTTTTACTTTGCTGTCTGTAATCTAGACTTTTCTGCGTGTGTGTTTGGAATTCATGGAAAACATGAATGAAAAAATACTATTATGTGAAAAAATACTGTTATGATGTGCTGTCTCTTATTCATCATCTTCCTTCAGTAGCAAATATCCTACTCTTTATATGCAAGTTATTCTAGAAATAATTCTTTCCCAGAATTCTGACAGAGAATTCTGACACTCTTACGTGTTAAAGATACCAATAATCACCTAACAGAGGATTTATCTTCTTAAGTGCACTGAACTAAAGTAAGGCTGAATTGTTTTTTCTGTTTACATTGTTATTTCCTCAATTTTCAAAGAGATTTAAACAAAACAAACACACAAAACTTTTGTTCGCTCACAAAAAGAGCTTTCAAATTTCTTGAGGAAAGCAGGAAGTAGTTTAATGAAAGCCCCTGATGCCTACGAAAACACAAAGGCCTTTGGGACTTCAGATGACTGAAATTCTGATAACTGAAATTGAAAGAGAGAGGTCAGATCTTGAGATCTAATGAAGTTAGGAAGGAATTCAGTTGCTAGGAAGCCACATAATTTTACACTTACTTTATAAAAACTTTTTGACATGATTTTGAAGAATTCTGTATCAAATTTTTTCTTAATTTACAGTTATTTTTGTTATATGAAATCATATCAATTGCTTTCTCTCTTGCAAGTGTAAAGTTACTCAGTTTATACATGTTACTAACACATCAGACATCATGCCTGCAAATGTTTATTCATCCATGTTTGTACATGTGGATCATTCCATAAAAACCCATGGGATAATTCCTGAACATGTAAAGTTTGTCACTTTTTTGAACTTTCTTCAGAAATCTGTTTGCTCTGCCACTTTTTTATACCAGAGGCTAAGGAGAGCACCCTGCTATCAGCAGACTCAGTGTACATCCAGAATAAATCTCCTAAACCCATCGGAATCCTCTGGGATTTGCACCGGAGTGTACAGGGAATGGCAGCACTCCACTAACGCTTGTGGCAGGAGGAGCTCACAGGCAGGGCTGCACAGAGCACAGGGAAAGGACAGGAGCAAACACAGGTGGTCAGCTGGGTGGCAGGTCCTTTGCATTTGGTCCGTGCTGCCAGCATAACCCTGAGGGCTGCTCAGGAAGAGAAGGGGCAGCAGGCCCTGTACACAGCATCTTCCGCCTTAGGAGAATACCACAACAGCAAAACCCCCTGCTAAACTGCGTGAAAATAAAAGCACCAATGGACTTGAAATACATTGATGTAAGGTTGGCTTCATATTCTTTCCACACTCGGACTGTAACATGACATCAGCAACCAGCTCAGACTTTATAGTTGTACATTTATCACCATGCCCAGAATGCTCCCCTACGGCAGTGTAGTTTGGGTGATACAAACAGGGTCTCCAAGGTCTGATCTGTCCAGAGCACCCTCCCAGTGATCCAGATTACATTCTGCAACAAAAGAGAGGAAAAATATGATCATATCCTAAAAATGTCCACCCTGAGAAAGAGTCCAGCAGACAATAACAAAGAGAAAAAGTTGCAGCGATCTAATATTCCCATTATGTTATGATTATCCGCAGAGCTCTGGCTCTGCAGTCCCTCTCTCTTTCTCTTGCGCTAATCTGTGTGGGCATTTCTATTATGCCTGTCAACACAGAGTCTGAATGCCTTCCGAGCAAGAAGAAATGCTGCTTCTTTTTTCGGCAAAATACGGACTTCATCTCAGCTAGCATGGAGTCTTCTAAAAATGTCAGTGTGCTAAGCAGGATACCATGGAGATTTATCATAGATACAACACCTCATTCTCCAGTCTGTTTTCTGTTCTGTTTATGCATTGCGTTGGGTCTCTGTGACAATGAGAACAAGCGGATGACTGTGGTATTTATAGGGTATTTATAAAAGGAATAGTTCCTTAAGTATAGCAACAAGGTTAAGTGTCATGTAGCAACTCAAGAAGTGCTTTTGATAAACTGGGTAACTCCTCCCAGAAGAGTATCTGCTTTATTTACATTGCAAAGGGCACTTAAACATAAGGTGCTCAGTGATAGTACTTGCAGTACGAGGTCTGTCATCTTGCCGTACACAGTCTCTGTGGAAAGACAGAGACCTACCGTAAGCCACAAAGTAATCACAAGTCACTGTGTAACTGATGGTTTGGTTGTGGTTTATATGACGTAAAACTCATGGAAAAACGCTCACAGTAAGTTATGCTGTCTCGACAGGGCTTTAATTAAAAGTTTCAACTCAGGCAGCCCCTGTTCTGCTGCTGACCGGGGAAGCAGAGCAGAGCCCTGTCACCTCCATTCACATTTCAGAATGAATGAACCCAATAACAACGCTTTGTTTGCGTTTTCACTGGAAAGAAGGAGAGACGGAGAGGTAATGTGTAAAGGTCCTTACAATTTTAAGAACATTTATTTTTCCTCCATACTTCATATTAGTAATTCAAACTGTCACACAGTATACTTTAAGACTGAGGCAGGAAGGAGCTTGTTCACTTCATTGTGTGCTGTTTTTTTTCCTCTCAGAACAGTCCTTTGAAACCTTATTTGCATTGAAAATACTTATTGAAAAGCTCAGTCTCATGTCAGGGTTCCTACTCTACTCAGAGGATGTAATTTTGCTTTGTAAATTGGTCTCTCATCTTGAATGAGCAAATAAGCATCCTGGTGGATGCCAATTAGATGAACTTTTGTATCCCAAGTAGAACTGCTGAGAGCAATTTTGATGGACTGATTTTGCATTTGAATATGCTTTCAACTGGATCTAAAACACATTGTAAAATCAGATTGATCTCCTTAGAGTTTCTCCAATGGAAAAGATTCCAGTAATGTTTAGAAGTTTTATTTGGACAGATTCAGAGCAAGACATTTTGATTTGTTTAGTTCCTAAGGATTTTTTTTTCTTTTAACTACCCAAACGTCATAAGTCGGTGTGAAAATATTTCAATTTTGCCAAAAGTAAACATTGAGAGAGGTCCCAGTGGTTTTGTTTGTGTGCTTTTGAGACTTATCGTCAAGGAAAAATCTGGAACACTGATTTCTATCAGAATCAAGTCGACATCTCAAAAATCTTTTGAAATGCAACTTCCATTCTCACAGCTCATCTGTAGAGGGATATGCATTGGTTGCTTAAAATGTTTCCAGCTGCAATAGTCTAAATCAGGACTTTAAAAACATTTTTGATAGACGCTGCCTTTGGTAACAGCAGCACTGGGTATAATCACTGACAGGAATAGCACTGATTACTGATATCAGTCAAAAGCACTTACAGCTCAGACTGTCTATCATTTAGAGCCAGCTTCCACACCCTTAATGTTTTATGCAGTGCCTCCAGAATGCTTGGGATTCGCACTAGGGTTTGTGGTTACTAGAGTGTGTGCTAACATGGACTTTCATGATGTTAGGTGCATAAAGAAGTGGAAGCCCAAAGTTGCTGACAAACCGCTTGGTGCCCACAATAACACAGAGGTCTGGTGGAGATCTGGTGCTCTGTGATTTACATGGGAGCAAGGAGGAAGAGGATGCAAGGTGGAGGCCAAGTGGCAGTTGCCAGCACTATCAGCAGATTCTTGGAGCTAAGGAATGTGTTTTGTGCACTGTCAGAAGAAAGCAGAAACAAAGGTGGGGGGAATCCCCATCCTGCTCTTCCCAGAAGATAAGGGATGTTTAGTGCATTATCAGAAGAAAGCAGAAATGAACAGATTGACTAAAGTCACACCCAACCACTTTACAACAGGGCATAAAGATTACCCCAGTTTTGTTCCTGATTTGGAGGGAAGAGGGAATGAGAATTCAACATGAAATTGTAGGGACAGATTGACAGGTTTGTCCTCCTCCTCTACACTCACCCAGAAGGGCCACCAAACCTTGGCTGTGCTGAGTGCTATAACCAGGAAATTAGGCTTGTAATCACAATTATATATACTTTCTAAGATCTATAGGCATCCTGCAGTAGTATTAGTAGCCTTTTATCACTTGCAATCTAAAAGAATCTGTAAATATTGGATATGAATAAACTGCACTATTTATGCTTTTGTGCATCTAACTGCTTTATTTAACAAAAGCCGACCAAGCTGTTCCGATAGCAGACCTTACAGAGTGCCTGAATTTCGGTTTGTATACAAGTTGGACTGGATCTATTCTAGTAGCAGACCTTATAGAGTGCTCGAATTTTGCTTTATATAAAGTTGGACCAAATCTATTCCAGTAGCAGGCCTTACAGAATGTCTGAAAAATTGCTCTTTGCAAAACCACCTGGACTCACAGTCAGCATGGAAGATAATAGCCACATTAATAAATGACTTCCCCACCCCATACCATAAATGCAACACACAGTTTTCTCATATCTGAAGTTGATATTAAGGGAATTCTAAGTAGGTTCAGGGGAACTATTTTTGAGGAGGAGGTGTTGATCACTAGTCTTCCACGAGTAGGCAGGATCCACATGTGCTTTTACAACCTATTCCACTGCATCGTAAACCACTCAGGCTTCAGTGAAAGCACTTAATTACTTCATCTTGCCTTTGGACAAATGATATACCAGTCTTTTCCTGCAAAAACACTTTTCTCTCAGCTCCATGGAGCTACAGACTGGTGCTGTACTGCTGTAATTCTTGTTCATCTGGACTCACACAAGTAAGACCCCATCTTTTTGGAAGCAACTGTCAGGAAGGATGAAAGGTGCTGTGTTACCTATAAAACCACTTGTGATGTGTTAATTGTGCTTGGATTTAAAAGATCAAATAGAGCAGTGGTGGGTATTGCAGCATAAGGAGAGGCACTTGTCAGCCCTCTGCAGTAAAGGACCACACCAACTGGCTGAACAGAAGTCTAAACCAAAATCCTGTATCAGTGTATACAATCCTGTGTTCAGACCAGCATTGTAATCACTAAAGGAAAGGCAGCTCAGTGAACCTGTAGAGAATCTCCTGTTCTTTAAAGTACCAGTAGTAAAAATTACAGTGCTTCACTGAAACACAGAGAATAAGCAGGAGACATCTCTCTTCCTTCTTTTACCACTAGTCTATCCTATGTCAAGGACATTTTCTAAGGATTTCCCAGCACGGCTAACCTTATCCCAGTGCTGGACCTGATGGGAGCCCTGGTAAAGACATTTGGCCACTAATGTTGTTTTATGTACCCCTGAGCAGAATAAACATAGCTGAATCAGTCATTTAGAATCAGCAACCATAAGCTGAGCTGGAGGACCCATTCTGTGGGAAGCTTTCTTCTTCAAAGATCAGCTGAGGGACTGCTCTGCAACCCAGAGTCTTCCAACACTGCCCATCATGTCTCCAACAGCCTCAATTCCCAGCCCCAGCATCCTCTCTCTAAAGGAGTCTGCGAGAGGTGGTGTGTAACGCTAGCTGCTCTGCTTCCATTGCATCTTACAGCACCTGTGTGCTCCCAGGAGAACTGGGGAGGAAAATATTATGTCTCTTCTAGCTTTTTGCCTTTTCTTCTGAAGGGAGTTATTTCTTCAGTCACTGCCTTCACAAATTCCCCATGCTCCTGTGCTGCGAGCTGTTTCTGCGTAGCCAAAACGAGGCTGAATTTATTCAGGTGATGTCTGTCTGGCCACTAAGCCTGTATCATGCTGAATCATGCTTCTGTGGGCAGCCGATGTAATGACAGGGACCCTCTGAAGGACATGTAAGGGAGCAAGGAGGGAGGGCTGTGTCCTCTTGAAGTCTCAAAAACCTATCGGTTTCCAGGAATAAAGATTGCCCTTTCCATATCATCCCAGCCATGAGGTCCCACCTCCTCAGACCCGTCTCCCACAAATCCTGCCCTGCATTGCTGTGTAAAGAACCACATATTCTTCAGTGTCTTTACTTAAAGATCTGATGCACACAAAGGCAGGGCTGTGTTTATAAAGGCAGCTAGACAGGCTCATAAACAATACCTCTCATAACAGCCCAAGTTCATACGAAATCCTAGTCTTCAGGGAGCTGGGGGGTAAACATGAATCTGGGTTGTTCTTTGCAAATGCTGAGGAAAAGAGCCTTAAATAGAAAGTTCTACAGCAAATGACAGCTTTGTCTCTTTAAATGCCTGCTCCACAATTTTTGGGGATAAAGTTTGAATCTTTATTATAGGTTACTAGAAGCATGAGAAACACTTTGCTACAGCTAAGAAAAGCCTTCAAATTATTATGAGTTTAAAGCTTCATGTTGTTCGTGCTGCTGGGTTAGCAGCCTCCTAACTGCTGTAATTTTTGTAGCTGCAGAAAATGGTATGCTGCAGTTCTGAATTGTTTGAGACAAAATATCTGTTGCATACAGATGGAGGAGTTGGGATTTTTTACCCCCAGGAGGGCTCTCTGAAATGGAATATATCAAAAGCAACCCATAAACTTTTCATATTCTCATATAAAGATGACTATACATATGCACACATGCACATTTTGGCACGCCACTTCTGACTTATGTTCAGTGACGGTGCTTCAGCTTGTGGACCAAGTTTGCTTTAGCCATTCGTTTTCCAGACAGAGCTAATCTAACACCTTCACCTCACTTCTATTCAGCCACCCTGCTGAGAGGTCAAAGTTAGAACTACAGTTTCCAGAGACACTTTGTATAATCGGTGCCAAGCCATAGTTACCTTCAGCAAAATTATCCAGGTCAACTTGCCCCTAGGAAATTTAGAAAATGACAAAAAAACCCACCCACCTCCTCCCCTGACCCAGAAATCTTTCCGGAAGGTTCCAAAGCCTTTGGATTTCTTGTTACAAGGTGTGTGGGAAAACACAATTCAGGTAACAAAGTGTGGGGATAGTGTTGGTGGCCAGCTGCTGTTACCGACCTGGACTCCTCATCGGACAACACAAGAGGTTACCTGACACACATCTGTACAGTGTTTTGGAAATATGAAACAGAGATTGGATGCGGTCCCACTGAAGGCTGCAGGCTTGTCTGGGAGAAACTGAAGGCAAGATCTGCCCTTGTCACAGTGTATGGTTTTCCTCTCATCAAACAAAATTGCCAAAGTGCAGAATGTTTCACTGCAAATCACATTCCTCAGATGAAGAAAACGAAGCTAATGAACCTGGGAAAGGAAAATTCAGTGTTAGTGATACAGACTCTCTCCTATTCATGAGGAATCCTCAGTTTCAACCTGCCAGATTGAACAGTCATTATTAATCTCATTTCACAGCACTGATTACATTAACATTATTCTTTTGTATTGTACAATACCATGTAACACCGAAACCTTGAGGAGGAAGAAGCTGAACAGTGAGGCTAACAAGCAGAATCCATTACTTCACACGCTAAAAAAATCTGACCTGTGCCTGCTGCAACTTGAGGAGGAAAGATCTACTTTGTAATAAACTATTCAGGGAGAAGGAGAAAGAGAGAGAACAGGCTGAACCTTTTACAAGATGCTAAGTGCAAGTTTTTTCTTGGCTAACATTTTTTCAGTCATGACAGCTCTCAGTAATTCCAGATGAAAGCAGCTTCTTCCCTCGAATGGGCTGCAGCTTTCCTGACTTCTCTCTCTTGGCCTTATGTCTGTCAGAATTTGATATACAAACTTCCATTAAAAAGCATATGTAAGCTTTTTTTTTTTTTTGGTTATGAAAATATTCTTGCAATAATCTTTAAAGTTGCCACATGTTCCATTGCCACAAAAATGTGTTCTCTGTGATACCTTTCTTCAATATTCTCTTTGTAAGTACTCAATGTGTGGCTTTTTTACTTCTTTTGATTGTATATGTAAATTCCATGATACGTTGGTCTCCTCTGTCATCAGGTGGATGTTATTTGATTTTAGCATTCATGTGTAACATTCAGAAAATGGAAACACTGAGGCACAATGAAACGTTTGGCACTTTTAGTTATTTTCACAAATCCTATATGCTGTTCTTGTTGCCGAACCCATTTACAAAGTAAGCAATGTTTCAGGGCTCAAATCCTTTCGAGTGCTGAGTGCTTCCAGCAAAGTGCTCAAGTTCCTTCACCAAGGGACCTAGGCAGCAAGATCTTTTTTTTGGTGTTAGATTCTCCTTCAGAGGGGTATCTGGGTTCCCATTTACACTTAGAAAAGTCAAGCCCTCTGCAGAAACACCTTTTCTATAGGATTTCTTATTGACCTCACTGAACTCCCTTGGCAGCATGCTGACTCCTGCTACCTCACCGACTTGCTGAACTCTTCCTTCTCACTTTGTAGGGAGCTTCACCACATACTCAGTGGAGTAAATTTTGCTTCAAGAGCTGCTTTTCTGTGTCTAAATCCCTTTGCCCTGTGCAAGCTGCAGGGCAGAAGCATTTCCCAGCACCCGTGTCTGGATGTCTGCCTGAGCTACCTGACTATGCTGCAATGAGAGCCATGACCTTATCTCAGGTGCTTGAGAATTGAGAAATCAGAAGACAAAGACAATCTTTGAATATGCTGTACTTAAAAATCAGTGAGTCTGTTTGCATTTTGCTTTCTGCCGCCTACTCCTTCACAATCCATCTGTTGGATCTGTACCAGCAGCCAGAACCACATGACTTGCACTACAGGATGAAATGACTTTAAATGGCAACGTGGCACTAGTACAGCATTAACATCTCAGCAGCAGACAGTGTGAGATTAATGTCACAATTAGCAAGTGGATGTTTGATATCTTAACCTCAAGGATTCATTCTGCTTGTAAATCTGTAGGGGCTCAGTTGGGTGCCGGGTTGTTACAGATCACAAAGATAACGTAAACAGGCATTTACTGGGGCCTGGTGGAACCAGTAGGTTTCTGTTTGCATGAACAGTCTTTCTAAAAGGTGGAAGTCTTGTTATAATATAAACACCAAAGTATGTATATATAAACATTATTTTATAGAAAAAAAAATAGTAAACCTGAATTCAGTAAACAGAAGTTAAAAACAACTCCGTATTAACTATCGAAAGGGGAGAGCAGCAGCTCCTTCATACTTCTGAGTTCAGAGGTAAGTTTAAGCAAACATTGTAGGCAGAATTCCTCACTGTTCCTGTCAACCTGAAGAAAAGTATAAGTGAGTACAGCAAAATACAGATGACCTTTGCAGACTCTGAGCTGGGAGGACTAAGGTATAATAAGCAGACGTGGTTCTGAGAGAGCTTTCTGGATGCCCCCTGTAAGTTAGTGCCCAGAGGTCCCACTGTGTGCCTAAACCAGAGGCAGAACACTTAGACCTTGCAGGGTCCAGCCCTTGATGATGGGGTTACTACTGCTCTCTGCTGGTGCAAAGTCAGACTTAAAACATTGCTGAACGCAAACCAACTCCGAGAAAACGAATGCTGCTGCCTAAAGCTACACAGAGAACAGGCATTCCCCATCAGGGAAGATTCTGAGATTTTCAACAGTTTGTTTCTGTTCTTAACAGAAGCTGGCAGATCTTCACAGGTGAAAAAGGAAATAGTTGGGATCTATCAAAATGTTTTGTTTCAACAAAACAAACTGTTTTGTCTGAGTTTTGAAACTTTTCAGCTATAATATGCAAAATTTAAAACATAAAAATTGTTTTCAAAAGGGAGAAAAATGGTGTTATTCTGTCAGAAATTGTCCTTCATTTTAACTTCCTTTCCTTTGAGCCTGGCCACTTTCACCTTGTTTCTCTAGCTCCTGTTCTTTGAAGTCCCAAAATTGTTATATAAGTATTTTCTCTGCTTCACATGGCTTTTCAGTGGGAGATTTATTTGGAACTTCAGGTTACTTACAGTATGAAAAACACTGTCTGTAAATGAGCTCTAAAGTAAATGCTGGTTTGTTCATTCCAAAGAGGAAAGATCTATTTCATTTCATGTAAGTGCTACTTATAATGTCTATTTTTTTCCCCAATGGAAGAAACTCTGTTTTTAACAACTATTCTCTATTTCAATTCTAAGCACCAAATTGAAGTGCATTAGATTAAACAACAAGGCACATTCTTCATCTGGGTTATTATTGATCTCATGTAAAATAAAAACAAGGAAAGAGAGGAGAAAATAAAATTAGATGTTGACACATATATATACATAAAAGTTCAGTGGAAATTCTCAGAGCCAATATATATACACTAACTGCTAATTGCTTTGCTATTACTAATACAATATACAGTGAACATCAGTTTTAAGCAGAACTCCTAAACAAGTTTTATATCGGCTTTCCAATAATAGCACAATATGGGAGAAAAAAGTTATCAGATCAAACTAAGCACAGAGAAAAAATAACCTCTGTAGTACACCATGTCACTGATGTTAAGCAGAACAATCCACTAACTTTTAATTCATGGTGAGCTCTGATCAAAACTCAGTGGCATGATGTGATCCACCTGTAACTATAGCAGGTGTAGCTCACAAACCAACTAAACGCCTGTTTTACAGGGAAAAAAATACACTTAAGAGAGACATTAAGGTTTTCTTTTTACAAATCTCTATTCATAACAGGAATAGACATGACATCTCCTTAAGCTGAAGCTCTTTAGCATGAGTTCAATCAGTGCACACAAAAATATCCCTGATTCTACTACGTTCCTTCCCCTCATAAACCGAACAGACGATCAGGCCATCTAATTCCTCTCTACACACCCGGCTACCACAAAACCGGCCACCGAATAGAGCTGCCAGGTAGCAAAGGGTAATTTTGTATCTTTTGAGTAAGATCCCATATGAATGCATCTCCTGGCTGTAAAATTTCATTTTACAGCTTCTTCTTCCTGTATGGACGTGATTTGCACCCATAGGCAAACAAGCTCAGTGGTTTTGATCAATGTGTGTTCAGCATGTAAGTGCCCTTGGATCTTAGGTCTCATATGATCATTCTGTGTGCTTTTTCAGAATTTATGATTTGTTTTTAGTGGACTGTACCAAGGATAAGAAGCTTTCACAATGATCATCCTCAGAGTCTCACTGAACTGTGATTTATATGTCACCCTTATGCTTTTAAAATGTTACAAAAAAGGGTTATATTTATGGCAGGTTTTCTACAATGTTATAGAAAGTGGTTTTAGGACATGTAATGTATCTTACAGATACACATTATAAGGAGGGTATATTATCTTTTCTGAGTGTCTTGCAACCTTCATTGACACTAATAAGATTTACAGGTCCCAGTGGATGAAAGAATGGACTACAAGGTCTTAAATTCAGTTTATTAGAATGAGTGGCTGACTCAGAGTTGAGAAGGAGCCTGACCTTTCCACATCAGTTGTTTGCTCCTAGGGCCAATGTAGAAAAACTCTTTGTAATCTCCAGGGAGAAGAATATTCTTTGAGTGTTTCTTGAGTGGCCCTGGTATAGTGGCTCTGCAGTACAGCAGTTTCACTTGCTTAAATGGTTCTTTTAACATTCTCAGTAACTGATGTTTTGGCTAAATCAGGGCCTTAATTTTCAAAGACAGAGCATTGCAAAAATAAATACATCACAGGATGACTTGTCTCCTTCTCAAAGGCTTTTGTTTATTGCCACTTCTCAAGTGAAAAAAAGTGACGAATACTGCAGCAGGTTGCCCAGAAAAGTTGTGGATGCCCCAACCCTGGAAGTGTTCAAGGCCAGGTTGGATGGGGCTTTGAGCAACCTGGTCTAGTGGGAGGTGTCCCTGCCCATGGCAGGGCGGTGGGAACTAGGCAATCTTCATGGTTCCTTCCAACCCAAACCATTCTACGATTCTATGGTTCTTCATGCCTCTGGTTGCTTCCTGGGATTAGATGCAGGAAAACAGAAGAATGAATGGGGATGAAGTAAAAGGAACCATTTAGTTAAAAGAGTAAAGAAGACCAACAGAAATGTGGGAAAGGGAAATCTAGAATGCACGTAGACATACGTAGTGGTCCACGTCCCAGATAAGACCTCATGGATGCTTCACTTTTAACTTTTGAGTTTCAGAAAAGGTGAAAGTAGACAATGTGTAGTCTGTTTATTGAAATTGTAGGTGTACTAGTAGCAGTGTCCTTGCCTATACAGAAGCCCTCTTAGCAAAGTTTAAGGTTGATGAATAGTGCTCCATGCCCTTTATGTAACAGAGGGACACACCACCAGTGGAAATTCGGTGCATGAATAGAATAACCACACACAGCTGATTGAGCTGAATTTGTGAAGTTTTGGATGCCAGTTTCAAATCAAAGTAATGATGGGTCTTTCAAATCTTCATGGACTATCAAAGTCACATGTACAATATTGTAACGATGGTACAAATTAAAACCAATTTAATGGCAATGCACTGAAAGCTGGCAGCTCTTGAGTATTCCTTCCATAGGCTAATTCTCCCGTTGAAGAGGTTGCAAAGTAAGCAAAAGCAGTAACATTCTTTGTAACAAATTCCTTCTTTTTTACTTCCTGGAAGAGTTCATACCCACAATAAATGCCAAAAGAACTTAGGAAAATGAATATACAGAATCAGAACTGTAGCTCTTGAAATCAGAACTTCAAAGAGAGTTACAAAGATATGTGATGTCAAATGCAGTGAATCTTATCCCACTGGAGTGCACACATTCCTGGAGATCATCTAAAGTACAAAAGCAGGGATGAAAATACCAGTTTGATACCACTGCTACTCCAGAGTATTTGTATATGCAACATATGCCGTGCTTAAGCATCTTGTTATGACTAAAGGAAGAAACACATACTAGAAGACAAAATTTGATTATTAATCTAATTTAAAGATTTGACTGTATAAACAAAGTACAAAGAACAGTTATGGTTAGTAAGTTTAAATACAGTTTAAATTTTCCACATTTAAAATATGTATCTCATCAATAGTATTCTAGTTAAATGTTGTAATAAAAACTCCCTCCTAGTATCTAATGCTTTGTTGCTGGCACTACCTTTACCATTGCTCCTTGACCTTTACCATTGCTCCTCGAGCTGCTAATGCTGATGGTTTTTGCCCAGAAGAAGAGGTGTGACAGCAAGTTGTTCTCCTAAGGTATCTGCTGGGAGGAGTATGACGTTCATGGTAGGGTTTTTTCTCCTCTTTGCTAGGAGGAGCATGATGTTGATGTTGATGGCTGATTCTTCCTTGCGCTGTTTATGGTAGGGCTTACACACATAAGACACTTCTATTTTTTCTTATGCCTACGACTGGTTTTACCCAGCTCTGAGGTTTGCAGTACCCTCACTGATGAGTTACTGATAGCCCTGAGGCCTCTAGTACTATCCTATGCTCAAACCTTTACCAGCACCACTATCACAACATAACTTCACTTCTTTTTGCTCCATCATTTAGTCTAGGGTCACAGATAGTTCACTCTACAGAGCTGAATAACTTGTTATTCCTATTTATATAAAAACTTTTACCAGCAGGCATTACACCAATTATACAAAGCTAAGCAAAACTAAAACAAAATAGGTAAGAGCCACCTGCAAATTAGACAATTGCTGATACAGATAAACAAAGCTCCAGCTGAAACAAAGCTCCAAGCAAGCTAAGACCTGTCCAGACAAAACCTGAAAAGATCTCAAGCCTGTGTTAACCTTACACAAAGTCCGTGGCTTGTTACCAGCAACAGCAGTACCATATTTACTGATGCATGGGGCTATGCTAGGTATTAGCTAAGAAGGACAAGAGATTCCAAGGGATCCGGAAAGAGATTATAAGGGATCCAGTCCTTTTTTTTTTACTATTGAATGATTAATTTTACATCTCTGAAACAGACAGTACTTAGAGCGAAATTTAGGGCAATAGGATTAGGGCTTGGTCAAAAACAACTTTGAGAAACCTAAATTCCCAGTGCATCACTGATAACACTGAAAAAAAAGAAAAGCACTCATCTTGCATTAGAGAAAAGGCTGAGGGAGCTGGGGCTCTTTAGTTTGGAGAAGAGGAGGATGAGGGGTGACCTCATTAATGTTTACAAATATATCAAGGGGGAGTGTCACAAGGATGGAGCCAGGCTCTTCTCGGTGACAACCACTGATAGGACAAGGGGTAATGGGCTGAAACTGGAACATAAGAGGTTCCGCTTAAACTCGAGAAGAAACTTCTTCTCAGTGAGGGTGACGGAGAACTGGAACAGGCTGCCCAGAGAGGTTGTGGAGTCTCCTTCTCTGGAGGCATTCAAGACCTGCCTGGACACGTTCCTGTGTAGCATAGTCTAGGCATTCCTGCTCTGGCAGGGGGATTGGACTTGATGATCTTTCGAGGTCCCTTCCAATCCCTAACATTCTATGATTCTATGATTACCTTCTGTCCTTCACTTTTCAAGGACTGGACTCGATTTCTAGCCTAGAGCAGATTTAAAACTAATAGCGGGGCTAGAAGGTGCAAGCTGAAGAGACCAGGTTTCTGTTGTGTCTTGGAGGTCTCCAGAAGCTGGGAAGAGGACTCATGCAATCTTCCTCAAAACTCCTTAACCGCTTGCTGGCTCCTGTCTCACACCTACATTTACCTTTTGAAACAAGGTAGGACCAAGATCAGAGTTACAACTAGGCTTTTGGAAATCAACTTTTGGGAATCAACTGCATTTCTAGCAGTTAGGGTTAGGGAAAGTTGTTTTCTATTACTCAGTGCCTATTCTATGGAAAGTGCAGACACATTCTTGGGAACCTCTGGCTATCTTTAATCTGTAAGCCATGTTTCTACCTGGCTTCAGAGCTTTCCCTTGTGAATAAGCATCCGTTGACAACCAACAAGGGGAAACTTTTTTTCTGCATGTATGTGGAGAGAAAAATAGAAAAAGTCTACCATGTATGCAAAACACATACCACATACCCTGGTCTTAGAATCCTAGAATTATAGAACGGTTTGGGTTGGAAGGGACCTTAAGGAGTTTCTAGTTAAACCCTCCCTGCCGTGGCAGGGACACCTCCCACCAGACCGGGTTGCTCAAAGCCCCCTTCAGCCTGGCCTTGAACACTCTCAAGGAGGATCTTTGCAGCCCCTTGGAGTCCTGGTGCTCTCTGCCGAGCCAGTGGGCTGCTTGGGTTTGAGTTTAAGAGCTCGTGTGAGCTCCAGGACGTCCTTTCTCCCAGCAGTTCCATGCAAGGCTTTTGTCCCAGCTCGTGCCAGCTGCAGGCACTCCGTAACCCTCTGCAACAGGCTCCTGAGCAGAAGGGAGAGATGAGTGCTGTGGAGTAATAGCCCCCGTCTTCAAATTCCACTCAGTGCCACTCTTATCCCCCCTCCCTCTTCCTCCTCCCCTCCCACAGAGCCCACTCACTGCCCTCCTTCTCAGGGTGCCTTTCGGCCCTCTCTTGCAACTCGGGCCAAGCTCGGGCTTTGGTGCCAACTCAGGCCAAGCTCAGGCTCTGGTGCCAGGTGTGGTCAGCGCAGGTCCCGCACGGGCCAGTGCCAGACTTTAGAAGTTCAGTGACTCCAAGAGTTAAATTCGGAAATACTCAATGATCTTAAAGGACCAGCCAGCCTCGAGAAGCGAGCGATCCAACTGGTCGGGTAACCCGTGCAAGCGGGACGCCGGTGACCAAGATGACAGCCCGCGCGGTGCGAGCTGTCGGGCTTGGCCACGCCGTGTTCCCTAAAACCAAGGAAATTCAACGGAACGCTTTCTCAGCGGGACAGCAGCTCCCTCTCCCCGCCATTTCTTGCCTCCCTCTGCCAGCCCTGCTCTGTGCCCGTGTGTCACAAGGCACCTCAGGGCTAACGAGGCCTCGATCCCGGCCCCGCCGAATCCGGCGGCCGTCGGGCGCGGCGGTGCCGCTGCGGCCCCTGGCGGCCGCGCCTGGCGCCGCTCACGGCGAGGCGAGAGCCTGCGGGCGGCCCCGGGAGAGGCCGGTCTGCTGCTACCGGGTCGGGGTCGTGTGGGATCGGTGTGTCCCGCCCAGCCGCTCTCCTGGCTTGGAGGATCACAACGCCCAGAGCTCGCCCCTACCTGTGGTGTGTGAGAACCCGGGCTGGTTTAGGCTGGCCTAACTTCTTAAAGCATGAGCAGGAAACCCCATCTGCACGAACTTGTCTTTTGTTATCCCTGGATGGGGCTCTGAGCAGCCTGACGTAGTTAAAGATGTCCCTGCTTGCTGCAGGGGGCTCGGACTGGGTGACCTCTAACGGTCCCTTCCAGCCCAACACATTCTGTGATTCTATGATCATAGAATCATAGAATGTTAGGGATTGGAAGGGACCTCGAAAGATCACCAAGTCCAATCCCCCTGCCAGAGCAGGAATGTCTAGATTATGCTACATAGGAATGTGTCCAGGCAGGTCTTGAATGTCTCCAGAGAAGGAGACTCCACAACCTCCCTGGGCAGCCCGTTCCAGTGCTCCGTCACCCTCACTGAGAAGAAGTTTCTTCTCGAGTTTAAGCGGAACCTCTTATGTTCCAGTTTCAGCCCATTACCCCTTGTCCTATCAGTGGTTGTCACCGAGAAGAGCCTGGCTCCATCCTCGTGACACTCCCCCTTGATATATTTGTAAACATTAATGAGGTCACCCCTCAGCCTCCTCTTCTCCAAACTAAAGAGACCCAGCTCCCTCAGTCTTTCCTCATAAGGGAGATGCTCCACTCCCTTAATCATCCTAGTTGCCCTGTGCTGGACTCTCTCCAGCAGTTCCCTGTCTTTCTTGAACTGAGGGGCCCAGAACTGGACACAATATTCCAGATGGGGTCTCACCAGGGCAGAGTAGAGGGGAAGGAGAACCTCTCTCGACCTACTAACCACCCCCCTTCTAATACACCCCAGGATGTCATTGGCCTTCCTGGCCACAAGGGCACAGTGCTGGCTCATGGTCATCCTGCTGTCCACCAAGACTCCCAGGTCCCTTTCCCCTACACTGCTCTCTAATAAGTCATTCCCCAACTTATACTAGAACCTGGGGTTGATCCTACCCAGATGCAAGACTCTACACTTACCCTTGTTATATTTCATTAAATTTTTCCCCGCCCAACCCTCCAGCCTGTCCAGGTCTCGCTGAATGGCAGTACAGCCTTCTGGCATGTCAGCCACTCCTCCCAGCTTGGTGTCATCAGCAAACTTGCTGATAGTACTCTCTAGTCCCTCATCCAAGTCATCGATGAATATATTGAATAATACTGGTCCCAGTACCGACCCTTGAGGGACTCCACTGGATACAGGCCTCCAACCAGACTCTGCCCCATTGACCACAACTCTTTGGCTTCTTCCCCTTAGCCAGTTCACAGTCCACCTCACTACCCGAGAGTCTAGACCACACTTCCTCAGTGATTATGCTATCAAGGCACCCAGAAGTTAACACTCATGTCACCATGGTTCAGATTAATCACTTTGAATAAGATTTATTGTTGGAAATTTACCCAGAAACCTTACTGCTGGAAATCCATCATGTTCAATGCAAACAGGGAGTCAGTCAGGTGAAGCATTACGTACCAGGCAGTGATAGAAATCCAGACAGTGCAAAATCTGTTTTATCTCTCCACCTCCTGCTTCTGCCAGGAGACACCCACACACACCGATGACTTTGCAGGGATCTGTTGTTCAGCCACCAAGTTGCCTATTCTAGTGCTTTCAGTAATTAAATTACCCAGAACACAAGTGAGTGTACAGTTAAAATTAGATTGAAATGTGTTTTTTTTTAAAACCAGAAGAATACACTCTGTCAGTGATCAGATTTCAAAAATGAGTGTTGCTTCAAGACCAAAATTTCAAAATTCATTGAATATATTTAGAACTCGCATTCTGTTTGATGTAGTTAAATGTTTTCTGCAGTTATTGTCACAGTAAAACAGGACTAGTTAAAGGGGAGAAGTTCTTCATTAGCAAATTCTTTGCATAGAAAATAGATCGCTGCACCAAAGTCCCGAGGATGTATTTTTGCCACAAGGACTGGTGGGTTTACAACTTTTTAACAATTACTATAACTTTTTTTCTTCCTGAAGAGTTAAAAAATTATGCCTCCATCTTACTATGTTTTTTTTTTTTTTTTCCCAATCAAGATACCAGCATTTGCCAGTTTTATACCGGTGCAGTTTTTATGTACATGTCCCTCAGCTCTTCTAGCAAAACAGTAAAATTAAATATTCAGATTTGGACTGCTCTTTGTCATACACCAGTTAAGTCTGGGGAGTTTGCTTTTGTTGAATTAATGGTATGTCATTTTCAGTTGTGTATTTTACATGAAAACAAAAAAACTACTGAATAGAAATTACCTGGATAATGTTTAATGTTATAGCTTTTTTTAAGGCTACAAATATGAATAAAAGTCAGTTATCTTAATATATTATCTTTTTTCTCTCATCACTAGAAAACATAGGATACTGAAGTGTCCCCAGTTCCCTGAGAAGTGCTGGTTACCTTCAAATCATATTGACTAAACTGGAATTTTCCTTTCAATTCCAGCAGGATTTAGCAGTGGCTGGAATTTCTGTGGAACATGAACATTTTTTTCAATCTTCTTATGACATACAGAAAGTCAGTGTTGGTCTGCGTTGCTCAGCCTATATCCAAGGCTTCAGCTGACAGCTAACAAAAGTCTAATTGATATAATTTCTTCCCTAGCGTTTTATATTTCAATCAGTACATGGGACGAAAAGAGGAAAGTGGACTGAGATGAAGTCAGGTTATGAGCAAGGGAAGGAATGGCTAGAAAAGCCCACAGTCTTTCAGATTTTCTTTGATTATTATGTCTGTGACTGCATCAAATACAAACTTGACATTTTGTGTGTCTGTGGCACATGTCAAGTGAGAATATATCTCTTTATCTTCTTTCCTTATATTCAAGTCTAGAAATTGTTTCTTGATGTAATTTCCAGCATCTTCAAATGTATTTAGTCCTAGTAGAGAGAACAGTAAAAGAAAGAGAAGATGTATTTCAATGGGTACTTCCTCACAGCTCCTAAGTAACAAGAATTCATTTTTTCTGTCCCTCCCTCCCTCCCTCCCTCCCTCCCTCCTTTCCTTATCTAAAGGGAATTAACTTTATGCACTAGGTATGAAAATTTTGTATCTCAACTGCTCATCTAAATTTAAATTTCAATTTCAATGCCTAACCACAATCCTCATTTCTAGCATGAAATGCTCCTGAGCAAGTCAGTGTGAAACAGTTAAGGACATTAGGGAAAGTAGAAAGTGAGCAAAACAGAAGAGAAAAGGAAGGAGCATAAATCTGAAGGGAATCAGGTTGATAGCAGATAAAATTGGACAAAAATGAAGACATGAAGAAACGAAGAAAGAAAAAGGAAAAAATTGAGATACTTGTGTATCCAGTCATAATTTTTTCACAAAGCTTTTCTGTCTTTCTGTAGTTTTGCTTTAGAACAGTAGCAGATGTGAACACTGGTATTGCAGACTTGCTGTAGGTGTGGAGCAGAATGAGACTCCTGGAGGCATGCTGCTGCCGAGAGCCCTTGCTGGCTCCCACCCTGTCAGAAGCCTCAGGCAGTGGAAAGTGGTGTAGCTCCATTGACTCTAACATGTTTGATTATCCCAGTGAAGCACTGGGAAATTTGGGGTTGCTGTGTTGATTTGCCCAGAGAAAGGGAGTCAAGGAGTGGATATGTGGGAGATGCGCAGAACCTGTCTTCTAATAGTAATAATAATATTGCTTTAAGTATTCTTCATTCTGGACACTCCCTATCCCAGGTACATTAGGTTAATACTAAAACACTGACAGATTTTGGTTTTTTATCTGGCACTTTCTGAAATAGCCTCATATATTCTCTTGCATCAGCTGGGAACAGCTGCTGGTTTTTATTTCCAGCAGACTACTCAGACATACGAAAGAGGCAGACTTCCTTTATGGAATGGATTTTCAAAATAGAGACAAAAAACTTGGATTCAGTTATGGTTGTGTATGAGTGATGAGCCACTGATTTGTACTGAAATATTGGCTATGTTCATCACACCACACTTCAGCCATCTGAAACTTCGAGTTCTTTCAGCTTCCTCTGCTGCCAATGGAGAGAAATAAGAATCTCCAGAGAGAGATAATGACCCCACGCTAGGATAAGCATAGTGAGTAGGTGAGTGCAATTGGATTCTGGCCATGTCTGTCCCATACCATGCTTTTGAGAGAAAGTCTAGATAGGATAAGCTTAGATAAGATGCTTAGTATTTAAATGGTTATATACAGTGACCTGAGTCAAAGTCTTAGTCTTTAATGCATGGCCTACACTAATCATCTGAATGTATTTTCTTCTGAAAACACCAAACTTACCATTATACTCAGGAAAACAGATATTCAGATGAACTTTTGCTATTTTCTCTTTGAAGAGGTCTTTTTTGTTTAGAAACAGCACAATGGAAGTAGCTGCAAAGCACTTATGGTTGCAGATACTGTTGAAGAGCTGAAGGCTTTCATGCATTCTGTTCTGTTGAGATGCAAAGGGTAAACATGAGAGACTGACAAATCTCATCCCGTATGTCATTTTTACTGAAATGCTCTTTACTGGCAAGAACCAATACAGCATAATAGCCTTTAAATGGTTATCAGGGAACAGGAATAGTTCTGATATGCCATCAGAGAGTACATTAAAACTTATCAGCAAAAAGGGTTGTTTGTCTCTTCTGACTCACCACTTCTTTATCTTCCACCAGAACCATGTCATAGGCACTGAGTGCAGCACAGAATATGATGCAAGTAACTCCCTCAAAGCAATGAATCCACTTTTTTCTTTCTGATCGCTGTCCACCCACATCAAACATCCTTTGCAGAAAAAGATAACATATGTACAATGTAAAGCACTAGCTAATAGGGACGTAGTCATGCGGTTAATTTGCAGAGTGCAACTGGAGATGAATGACAATCAAATATACAGCTTTTCCAAATATCGGTCTGTTTCTATCCCAGCAGGTCAAGGAGTACTATGTATTATTTAACAGCTTTGTAATGGACATAAAATGAAACATAAAGGTTTAAATTCCTGTATATAGGAAATACACTCAGCGCTTTCAGGTGGCAATCTGTGTTGGGGAAGTGGGGCTCTGTGTAAGGACTCAGTGCAGGACTAAGCCCTGCAGGCAAGAATTGGTTCAGAACAGAATTCATACGTGAAACATTGACAAAAGACCCTCAGATCCACCGGCATTTGTTACTTCACAGTTTTTCTTGTAGTGAACTGACACCTTGATCAATGAGGCATATGACTGGAAGCTGGTCACTGTTGGCCAACTGATTATATTTAATTGGCAGGTGTGGATCTATATTTAGTCAGCTGTTCCTTGCCCTGGTGTGATCCCTTAGCTGCCTGTATAACCTGCAGCCTGCGTTTGTGTGTGTGTGGAGGTCTCTGCCCCATCAATCTCCTTAGTTGCTTTTCAGCAGCAGTTCCTGGAGAGTGGGAATCCCGTTATTTGTAGAGAGGAAACTGTAGGGCTCTACTCCTCTGCATTAATTTCCTTCAGTCTTTGCCACAAGTTACAACCTTTGGGTAGAGTCATACGAACTTTTTATGGACTCTTTATATGGTGGCCAAAGCTGACTGAGCATGCTTAGCTGGGACCTATTTAGGGCCCATCTGAGGTGGAGCTGTCATCAAAGCTACCGTTGTTCTGCTTAGCTCAGAATTCCCCCTTATATTTGCAGTTCTTCAGTGATAAGGGATAGGGATTTCTTTTCACTATTTTTTTTTGACAGAAAAGGTGCAAAACGTGAACATTTTTCAAGCGTATTAGGGAAAAAACCTCAAAATGTAAAAACCCAAATTTATCCTACCCTTACTTTTTCTGTTTCCTTGTGTTCACAATGACTTTTCCCTGTGCTAGCTGTTGAACTTAAAACTGTAAAACCTAATCCTCTGTTGCGTTATCCCTTCCTTCAAGAAAACGCATTAGATCTTACTCTCTGGATATATCTGCCGTGGTATCTGAAAATTAAACGCAACTCAATTTTTATAGCAATGAAAATATTGGGATTCAGTATGAAAAAATCATGTCAGTAATGAACAGATCAAGAATAGTTTGTTACTGAAATGCCTGGTTTTTTTTGCAGTATATTGATCTATTTTCTTCACCGTCAGCAATGCAGCTGATGGAAACAAAGGTTATTGTTTATCATTTTTCGTTCTGCTTAGAAGAAATGAAACCCTTCCCAATGCTCATGATGAACTGTTTCTGTAGCTGAGGAGTAATTAGAGAAAATTATTTTTTTTCTAGTACATTTCATCTCTTTGTCTGATCATTGAGTGTCTATGAATGTGTATTATTAGGAAACGAGGAAGCTGTTGTGGAGCAAGATTTTGACAAGAGTAAGGGCATTCTTCCAAGCATATCTTCACTGAGTTGAGCATGCCTGCTGAAAATTATGGTCACTACCAAAAAAGCACCTTGGCTTTTGGCTGTAATTAGTGCCCAAAAGTCACCTGCCGTCATGTGTGTCCCTTTATCTGTAGTATGTAACTCTGAAATCAGGAGGGGGAAGCTTCAGCATTTAGTCTGCAATAAAGTTTTGCAAGCATACATAATCATATGGATCTGTATTCCCTTCCTGCAAGACTTTAGCATATGGCCCTATGAATACTGATAAGAAGTAAGTTAAAATAGGACAAGATCAAGGGCAGAGACAGTGCTTATGGGTTGTTCTTGTACTAGACTTAGTTTGCTTGGCTCTTCTCATCTCAGGCCAGAACTTAACACATACCTATGTAAAACTGAAGTCCTGCTGTGAATGGTAGAAAGTATGTTTCTGGGATGATGTTTTTCTTTTACCAAGACAGTCAAAGCTGGTCTTGAAAGCTTTATATTTTCCCAGCACTGCAGATAGTGAGGCTCAAAGACTAAAATAAAGCTTGCCTGATTTCCGTCAAACTCTTCCTAGCACATCAAAGGACAGGAGAGCAGGAAAGGACCTATGGAGATCAGACTTTCTTTTAAAAATATTTAAGTTATGTTCTGAGCTCTGGAAGTCAAAGTCAACATTAGCATAATAAATTGAAGGACACAAGAAAGATGTCTTAAACCAGCAAAGTAACTACTGAGAAGATAACAACTAACAGGAGATCTTGCCTGTGCAACTGTAATTCAGTTCCCTGGAGCAGTACTGGCATGTAGACTTTTACTGCACAGATATGAAATGTTTTCTGCCTCATTCAGCTCAGAAGAGTGACAAGTGTTTAGTGAATGAGACATCTGTTCATGTTTTCTTTTTATCCATGTATGGCTTGTGACCGCAAGCCTCATTTAAGTACATCAACTAAAACTCTGAATGTAGAAGTGTTCCTCTCTTTACAGATGTTCCTATGGTACTTATCAAACTGAGTGCAGAGTCACCAGGTTTCCCCAGTTGTTTTGCATTGCTCTGGCAGTGTGAAGTACCAGTACCTGGCTGGTTAGAATGGATTTATAACTGCTCTGCATCCCTTTAGCAACTCAAAACCTTCAGACTGTTTTGAGGTGATTTTGCCTTGTTTTATTCAAGAACCTAAAACCACCAATGAGTTTACTCACGTAACGCTACTGTGATGCGTAACAGAGAGGCTAATCAGTGTTTTTGGTGTTCGCGCCGGCGTTAGGAATCTTTCTCTTGTTTTCAGGCGCTCAGGTAACTTGACTCTCAGTTGTGCTGCATTTCAGTTGGACCTAGACACTAATTCTCATAGTCTAGTATCAGGACTGGTAGCATTCATGTTGAAGAGGGTTTTCACTCTGATGATTTTTTTCTCCATCCTGACTTTGTTTCTTATATAAGCTATAACTGAAGGTGCTGAGATTTCCAGTGCACAAAACTGTCTGGAAATACATTAATCAGAGAAAAAGAAGATGATGTCTATGACATTGCACTGTAGCGTTTGTGGGCAAGTACTGAATTTTCACAAACGATTACTGTATTAGTAGGTGATAATTTATTCACAAGGCATCTACTTCAGAATGTTATATTCCATATGTAATTTCTGTTGTGTTGAAGCATCTGTGTGGTAGCATAAATGGTTTGGGAGATGTTTAATTGCTACAGGAGGAGAAAAAAAGAAGCCCAATGGAAAACGTAAATGTTATAACCCTGGTCCATTATACATCTGTCTATCTCTACAGGCAATTTCTTGTCTAGATTCCATTTCTCAGCCTTTAAACTAAGAATGCATCCCAGCCTTTAAATTAAGAATTCAGTGGAATTCAGTCCATAAAGAAAAGCATTATAGAATATCAAAACTATCATAATTGATTCAAATACATTGTCATGTGGAATTAGATATTTTTAATTGGTTCACCAAGCATGACAAAATCTTGAGTATCTGAAAACGTCAATTATTTTCAGTCAAATTTCTCAGAGACATTATTTGCAGGATTTTTTTCTGAACATTTTGCTTTTTTGTCTTAAATGAGCATGAAGGCATGCATGATAATGCTGAAACGTCCCATGGGATGGAAATTATTATATTTTTTTTCCAACTCTAATGCATTCCAGTGTTAAGAGCAGTTATTTCCGTTCTCAAAATAAGCGAATGAAAGGTTGAAAGTGCATGCAAATTAGTAGTCATCAAATGTTTTGCATGTGTTAAGGACATTTAGGTAGGTAAATTTCATAAGTGTCACAAACAATTATTCAGATGGTAGGATACAAATAATGCTTTTTAGACAGTTACATATGCAAAAATGTCCGTTTAGAACCTGATATTCTGACATCTCTTAATAACAGACCATCATATGCTTAAAGTTGGAGCACTGGTACTGAAATATCGTGATTTTTTTGTCTGTTTCAAAATGTTAGATAAAAGTAGACTCAAGGATGTCGCAATGGGATTACTGATGTTATAGTAAATCAATATGTTTGAAAGAGAATACTTAAGAAAGACAAAACCACAGAAAGCTGTCAAATATGGCTTTCTTACCTGAAATTCAATTCTTTGAAGGAAAACTGAGTCTCTATAATTCCAGTTGTTTTCACTCGGGAGTGCAAAATGTCTTGCTCATTAGGCACGTAGTCCGGCATTGCTAACCTGTCCAAATCATTGAGGTAACTAAGGGGAATGAAAAGAAATGGTGATCGGTGAATTCAAAAGGTGAAATGAACATTGCATAGTCACTTCATATGGAAGTACTTTTAAATGTTTCATGTCAATTGTACATTGAAATACAATACTTTGAGGCTTTATACAATCTAGATCTGCAATCCAGAGCCTTTCTCTCTCTCTCTCTCTCTCTCTCTCTCTCTCTCTCTCTCTTTCTCTCTCTTTTTTCCTTGTATATATAAATGTAATTTATATAAGCTATGTATATAAGCTATATATAATAAGCATCTTTCTGGGAATTTCACTTCAGGCAAATCCTTATTTTCCTCATGGATGCTAAAAAGCCACATTGTCAGGAAAGGGATTTTGTCCATTTGCTTTCAGCAAGCGGGAATGACTACCATGGGGGAAGAACCTCAAGAATCTTTCAGCAGCAGCTTAACTAGAAGTTACCACAGCCTGTCAGACCTGTTGCAACAGAATCTTCCTTCCTAAGTGGAAGGCAGGCCATAATATTTGGAAGAATTCACATTTAGGGGCTGTTTTCCCTGCAGACCTATCAGTTTACAAAAGGAAGGTACATGATAATTTAAAAAATAAATATTTTGTAATCAAAACAAGAAGTTTCAATGAAGCTAAAGACCACCTTAGGTCAGTATACTCACAACCTCCTGGAAAAGAGTGGATTATCTGGTTTTATGCCTGGAGATAAAATCTGGGTGAAACAAGAATTCCAACCAGGTCTTTAAAGCCTGTTCCTATCCTACCACCAACCCTTCTCTTGTCTTTCAGAGTCACGCAGCTTTCTCGAAATGGCTGGACAGAGCCTGTGAATCCTACTAGCTGGTTTAGGAATTGGTGTAAAGGGCTGATGAACTGACATAAGGAAAAGAAGAGGTGATGTCTGGGTACCTTCCTACCTTTTAACTACTAATATTTAAATGAGAGCAAAGCCAAAAGCAAGAAACCACATACAATCATTGAAGCATTTTCAAGTTTCCAGTGTCTCAGTCGCCACCTTTCCATTTGTAGCTTCTCGTCTCCAACAAACAAAGCAGACTCTATCTAATGGTTATTGGGCTTCATGCTTTATTTTTGTCTTCTCTAACAGAGTCTGCCCAGCATGAAGTTCTGCTATTCAGTTTAACCAGACAAGTACCAAAACAAGCCTCACAGCTCATCATCCTTGTCTGCAATGTTTAATATATCTGTAAGAACAATAAAATGAAATAAAGTAAAACTAAACTAAACTAAACTAAACTGAACTAAATTATATTTTTTTAAAAGCTAGAATCTTCCATATGGAGATTTGTAAGTAATGCTTGGAAATGAGATTTCAAGTCGAATAGCCTGAATCCACTCAGCAAGGAGTTCTGAAGTTGATTGGAGTAATTCAATGTTCAGTCATTATTTGAGTCCGGGCAACAATTTGTTAAAAAAAAAAACAAAACAAAACCCAAACAAACAAACCCAAAAACAAAGCAAAAAAAACAATATAGCTCTGGTTTTCTGAATAACGCCTGAGGCAGAGTCATCTCAGCTCACCTTTGTGGAAGGCAGAAACAAAAGACATTTTGCAATTTCTAAAGCACGTAAGCAATAAAATAAACACTTGTATATAAAATGTGTTGTAGAGATCTGATATTTCTTAGTCACAAATACCTAAATTCAGGTCAACACAGGTAATTGTAATTGCATAAAAAATTAGACCAAGGTAATTATATGTTAACGGAGCAAGAGAGGAATCTTTGGATTTTTCCTAGAGCTGTAGACAGCTCCAAGGGGACACTCTGCAACCCAGCTCTCCACTGATCTTTCCTCGGCTTGAATTAAGTGACATGAATCCCAACCCGAGAGGCAAATGGCTGGGCAAGAAACACCGTGTACTACTGGTAGCTAGACAATGATATTTAAGGTTACCCATCACTCTATCTTGAAACAGGATTAATTCCAGGTGAGTCTAAAGAAATTCCAGCCAGATTTGGGGTGCAGGGGATTTCCTATTGTTCAGAAAATCTTTTTTTTTTTTTCTTTTTTTTTTCCCCAGTGAAAACACACAGAGGAAAAGCAGTGATCAAACTTCATTAGCATGATTAATAATGAAAACACTAAGAGAAGGTAACCTCTGAACGTCAGAGTTTACACAGTATAAATCAGTACTCTGTGTAGGAGCTGTTTCACGGGATCTGAGAAACAGGGTTTTGGCTTTAAAAGAAATTGAGATGTAGCATTAGATGGTTGATCGCATATGGATGGTTTTGAACGGACTATTAGAAGCCCAGCAGCAAGGGCAAAAATTAAGTTGATATTAATGATTCAGAGCCAAAGGCTAGATTTTCAGAAGCATCAGGTACTGGAAGACAAAGACAGAGGATTAGCAAGATTTTCAGAAGTTTTCAAGTAGAAGAAAAACATATCACTGTTGTTTTTAATGTAACTCTAGCCATAAATAAAGATTATTGATTGCTTTACAGTCTGTACTGGCTCTTTTAAGTAACAAAACCTATTTCAGGTTAAAACATGGCACAGCTCGTAACAGTGAGAGGGAATTACTTTAGACTATCCTATATTCATTTTGGACATGAAAACCTGCTTTGCCAGGCTTAGTGTACACACTAGAATGTTAGCTGGTAAACAGGTAATTATTTTTTCTCCTTTTTTGTTTTTTCCATTTTCAAGAAGTGTTTTTCCTTTTAATTATGATGACTGACTTGTGGACTTTTAGTGCTGGGAACTGCAGTGTGGCTTGTCAGAGAGGATATATTAGGAAACAAAAGATTGCTCTATATTATTCCTATAAAAAAAACAAGACTGTTATAAAATGCTGCCAAATTAGGCACAGATCAGGACAAGCAATATTTGCTTCGTTTAGTTATCTTGCAGATGCGTCTTCATTCTGGTTTTGAAGATATAGACAAAGAATTTTTACTATTTTCATGGTATATCCTCTTCTACTCTCTATTTACCCAACTTTTACTGCCTTCGGTTTGCCTGGCTCTCAGGTCAGACTCCTATCTTGCCTTTCCCTACTCGGTAGAAGGGACACCCACCACCTTGTGAGCTTTCAGTCTGCAGGTGTCCTCAGCCTGTAGGAGGAGCTGCAGGAGCAGAGAAACCTCCGGCTGCAGCTGTCGGAAGATTGGACCTTCATCTGGAAGAAACCTGTGCCCCAGGGCCTGAGTCAGACATAAAGTCTAGAAAAACTCCAAACCCAGGTGACGCCTCCCTTCTCGGTCTTGTGTGAGCTTAGGGAGAAAACAGCAGAGCAGTACCGCTGTAGCCTATGAGAACATCTGTAGAAGCATCCAAATCAGGGACTCCTGAAAAGTCTAAGCTTACTGACTGCATCTAAGCTAGGAGATGTACTGCAGCTGGATGCTGACCCTTTGTGGAATTGCAGCTGAGCAGCCCTAGTCACATTCCTGATAGAACATTAGCAAAAAAACTCATTTTTTGTTTCAGGTTAACAAGCAATAATTCTCGTGGGCTGTTCTGCATATGAGGAAGAGTTATTGTGGCCAGCCTTCCTACGCTGACATTGCAGTAACAGCAGCTGCTCAGCACCTGCAGCTGGTGTCACCTACTAGGCTGCCGAGTCACTGAGCTGGTACTCCGCTGCCCTTGCGAAGCAGGCCTGGGTCCCGCCGTCGTTCCACAGTTGTTTCATGAGTTCAACCAATTCAGAAAACATGTTGCCGTCCTCCAGAGTCGTTGCCATGGCACACAGCGTCTGTTCATCTTCCTAAAGAGAAATTTTTGTAAATACTGCGCAAGCGTGGTGTGCCCCTCCACCTCCTTGAAAACATGCTGGATTTACAATGAGTTGCAGGGGCACAGCTTCTCATTTTCACTGATCTTTCCAGGTAGCTGCACTTGTCTGTGTATGTAAGCATTCTTTTACAAACTCACTTCCCTCTAGTTAGTGCCAAGGTTAAACTTAAATTGTGATACAAAGAGTTTTCCCCTTTTTATTGTTTTGTTTTATTCATAAAAGGGCTTAGTTTCATCTTACCATAGGTGTTCACAAAAGGTTTGAACTGGAAGGAATGCTTTTATTGTAAGAGTAGGGGGCTATCAAAAACAACATTAAAAAGGATATTTAAATCTTAAACATATTGTAACATCAAAGCAGAAATACATAGCTAAACGTATTTTCTAATGTATTAGGAAGACAATATTTCTAGCTTTAGGCCACAGTGAGGAATGTGGCAAAGTGAATGTAACTAGCAAATGCGTTTCCTGTATAATTTTTTATTTGGGGAAGAAGAAACCTGTAACTGAATGAAATCCCAAGTATTTGAAATGCATTACTCTGTAATTTGTTCCTCCTGCAGTCAATCCAAAAAGACTTCAAGTAATCTCTTACATTAAAAATATTTCTTTTTCAGTTGTTAACAGCTTAGGAATGTACTGTAAATAAAGAGTCTGATTAAAATAGGGTCATTTGATACACTGTCACAGCAGTGGATAATTATAGAATATAATTCCCTCCTAGCCGTATAAGTAGACAACTGAAGTGACTTGCAATCAATAGCTGCAAAAGTAGAAATGGATTCTGACAGACACTATTTTGGCAGAGAGTGTGTTTTATTCAAGAATAGAAAACATCTTCACAATAATTTGTAACAAATTTATTTTAGGAATGTACTATGTCCTTATGTTCCAATAGGAGTTGTAGTTTGTGGAAACTTTGTAAAAGTCAGAGACTGATCCAAAATAAAACACTGAAAGTTTTCTAAAATCTTGGAGAAATTGAGTTAGCATGGAGAAAAAGAAAAAAATGGATGGTGGAGGGAAATCACCACTAGAGAATTGCCCTTGCTTGAAAGAGGAAGGAGGATAGCCCTACAACTGCCCGTCTGCATTAAACACCACCATCTCCATTTACACCCGCATCCTCTCCTTCAGTGCCAGGATCAGCAGAACTGAGTCCTGCTTCCTCCCACGTGCTCCTCGTTTGTCTCCAGGGCTGCTCTCCTGGGCACATGCTTGCTCAGCTTCAAGATAAGAGCTAGAATGTTCTCTCCTTCAAGATAGCACATATCATTTAACGATTATAGTTATCTTCCTACAATGTTGGATTTGTTGGTTGAAGAGCCTACAATAAGAAGCCTTGAGCTCCGAGCCTCCTGGTCTAAATGGTAATTGATTATTATGCAAAAGGTGGCGACTATGGATTTTGATGCTTACGTGAGAAAGGAAGATAGCAGCAGATTGAGTTTATCATAACCCTGATTTATATAATGTTTTGTTTCTCTCTGGCATTTAGACAGACTTGAGATGATTTTCATATTAAAAATAGATTGCAATGGTGCTTTAGGAAGAAAAAAAGATTCCTCTCTCCCCAGAACAGATGTTCAAAATTACGCGCTGAGGCACTTTGAGGTCCACTAAGAGGTATTTGCGGGAACTCCTGGAATATGGATAAATCCACTGCTTTTGGGACCAAGATAAGTATTTGTGCTAGATGACTTCAAGCAGCTAAATCTGAACCCGAAACAACAAGAACAAAGTTGAAAACAACTCAAGCCTGTAAATGGCTTATGATTTTACAGAAAATATAACCTAAATTTGGTTTTGGAAGAAAGGCCAATGTTTAGTGGTATTTCAATTGAATGTGACCAAATGTCTATTTTCTTTAAAATTCACATCCCGCTTACTCTTATGATGTTCTAGGGGAAAAGAAGACGAGCACTGAAAATGTTTTATGCAGATGTATTCGACTGTATTCCCAGAGGAATTCCTATTCTGCCAATAACAGTAAGAGTGGGCTTACTGTGCTAGAAATGATCAACTTAAAAAAGCTGTATTTTCTGCATTTGTTTATATATAATGCCGAGAAATGAACTGGTCTATTCAACAAAAATTTTCAATTCCCACTTCTCCAGACTGTGAAATCCTTGAAAATAATGTCTATGAAACTGGTCTAGATGGTAGATAATGAGTGAACATGTATAAATCTCTCAGAAAATTTAGCAGGTCTGAGAAAACATGCTGAGATTCCAGGGCATGGGCAGAATGTATCTCAACTACAGATAGCAAACAGAGCCTGGACCATGTATTGGAAGCTGTGCCTGGGTGCTGCAAGCCTCTGCTGTCTGAGGCCAGGCAGACTGGTAGATGGGTCCTGATGCAGTATCAGTGTTTATCATAGCTGAGGAGACGGGCCAAATTACAGCATGTTCACATGGGTCTATTTTCCTTGTACTGCTTTTGGACACCGTTACGTTTGTTTGAATGACTTGCATTCATGACCCCTTAAAATAATACAGAAAGAAAACATTTAGCCTCTATTTTGTCAAAAGACTGTATGAGCTTTAGTAACCTCTGAAATATTTGTTTATCATTTTTTAGGTCAAAGTACCACATGTCATTGTAATGAAATGTAGACTTCTGGAACAAGAAAAGCTCTTTCAGATAAGCAGATGTAATTCCCTCTAAGATAAACCTCTAGGGCATAAACAGAATTTGCCAGAACTGGAACCAGCTGATATTCTGACAGGCCCTTGAGAAATTCTCAGCGAGGTCTGAATTACAGGCAATAGACTAAATCATTGCACTGAGAAGAAAAGTATGTGTTTTTCCTTTACTTCTTTCTCTGTAATCACATCACCCTGATGTGACTGCCAGAAGATAGCAGGTCTTCTTCCTGCAGCTTTTCCTTTAGGCACTTGTGCATAGGTTTGGTAACTGTGTCAGGAAGGTGAGGCTCCACTTCTCTGAGGTGCCAAAGCACCAGTGCTGCATCCATACAACAGGGAGGTCTCTGCTCCAGGAGCAACGCCAAACTGAAATAGCATGTCTAGACGACCCTTCCTTACATGGTTGAGCCCCAAGTCTTGTTCGTAAAAGGGACATATTTATTACATTTCCCAATAGCATTAACTAAGTGACTAAGCAGCTTAGAAAAGATTCTCTTTTTTTTCTTTCTTACGTCTTTGCAATTTGATCATTTCTTTTGTAACAAACAAAATGGCAGTTTGTGCAAAGGTTAGACCTCAGGCATCAGTCTTGAGAAAATACAAATAAATAAGGACTTCTTGTCACATAGAACTGAAACAGTACTTAGATTCCATTGTCATAAAGCAAATGCTGAATCCTCTTTGTTCTACTGGTCTTTACTGTTATATTACAAAAAAAAATGTATTCTAACACTTATTGCAGGAGAAAGAGTGTCATACTCACAATTCTAGCTGGGTTTTCATAACTGATTCCCAACTTGGTCATTGCTTTCGTGATGGACAGGAGAGACTGCACTGTGTTGCTATAAATGATAGGCCTGAACTCCATGCATTCCTGGTGGGTGAAACCATCTTTATGGATGATCCTGGTGCAAAAAGAAAACAAAAGGTTGATGGGAAGCATTAAAATAAACGAAAGTAATGACCAGTTGGATAAGATGCTTTTGTGAAAAAGAACTGAATCCATCTGGCTCTTTGAAAAGTGTTTATCAATGGTTGATTTGCCTGTTCTACTGGAAGAGGTAAAAGCAGTTTCTGCAACTATGTGAGGTTAAATTTATAAAGCTAGGTTTTGACTTCCCAGTCTGAGTGAATAGTATTGATTTTTTTGCTTTGTGGGTCAATGTAAGATAATACATGAATCCAGAAAAAGACCCAGGCCTATTCCTGTGGAACAGGGCAAGATGCATATCCTAAACCTTTTATTGTTGGAATCTGGAACATTAGTCATGGGCTGTCACATTGCTTGTTTAATCATTCTCATTTTTCTGCAAATCTTACCTAGAGTAGGAAAATTATTGCAAAAAATATTTCTACACTGTGAGATACTTCCCCAAGAAAACAAAACAAAAACAATTTTAATATTTCTTTGTGTATGTTACAATTTCTATGTTATTATGTGCAGGCTTTGGGGACGTATATACTACTCCAGATTTGGCCTGCATTCCAGTGGACAAAGAACCTTAGGATTCAAATTCAATTATTTTAATTCTAACAGAGGGATTATAATTTCATAATCCTCCTTGACTGGAGAATGGCATGTGCTTAAAGTTCTCCAAGATCAGGATTCAGATTAAATCATGACTCAGAGACATATTTTTCCATAAACTGTGAAAAAGGATGAATATTTCATCCATTTTGATGTAGTGTACTCTCAATAAACAAACACCAAGCTGCTTTGGCTGCTGCTGGAACCAAAGCTCTATTCTCCCTCACCTCAGTTGTTCAGAGATGAAGGTCAGGTAATTAAATAACTTCTGGGGTTTGGGGTTTTGGTTTTTTATTTCCCCCTATATTTTGCCAGAGCTGCAGTCTGGAGAGAGCTATACAAGCAGAAAAGAGCGATGGGAAAGGATCTGGAAGGCTTACCCAGAATTACAGGTGTGTATCTCGGGGAGACTTTCCGTTCAAGGAAGAAGTTGGCCCTGTCAGAAAATAATGCACTGACACGTGCACAAAACCCAGATCACAAGTGAATGTGTCTTAACATTTCTCTAACTTATGGATGTCAGACAATTCAGAAGTTACATTTATGTGTCTGTAGGAAAAAAAGCCTTCTCTAAATGTTTCCCCAATCACTTCTAGACCAGGAAAATCTATAAACTCTATCTGGAAGCACTGAGTTTTTAAATGCTGTTTTCAGCATGAATTAAAGTGCGTCGACAAGATTCAAAGGAATCCTATTGAGCCTGAGAGGAAAAATAGGGGTGCAGTCTGGTATAGCAGCGAACTTTTTTTTTTACCATCCTCTGAAATATCCATGTATCCCTGTGTTAACACTGTGATTTGTGTGAAATAGTAGGAATTGTTCAGAGGGGAAGTTTATTCACGCGAGGGAGTCTAATGTAGCTCCAGCGCACTGGATAATCCGGATTGGTGCTTGGGATCAACTGAAGCAATGTCCTGTCTGCGAAGCACCAGGGATCCCAGAGCTTTATACTGGTGTCCTTTACTGGGGCAGATCACCTTTAGCAAGAAATAGTTTCAGCTACTGTCAGTGTTGAACCGTGCACTGGTACTTCAGCATACTCTGTGGAAGCAGCAGCTTTTCTATAAATAATGGGATGACATATAGAGAAACTCAAGCCCCACGAAGTACATTAACTTGGTTTAATTATTTTGTATGTCTCACAATGGTGACCATAACAGGATTTCTGGAAAACATGGATGTTTTTCTTGTGGCTGCAAAAAACTGGGATGAGAGAGAAGGAAAGCCTCTAACACAGTCCACAAATGGCTATTTAATGTTTTCCCTCTGAAGAACAAAGGAAAAAAGAAAATAGAAGGTTTCAAAATAAAACTAGATTCTGTAATTATAGAAAGAAAACTTGGTTGCGCCTCAGGCTTTTTGTGGTATTATTATTATTATTATTATTATTATTATTATTATTATTACTATTATTATTATTATTTCATTGTGTTGTTTTTTTTTTAAAAAGTAATATACTTATGTCTTCTGGCAGAAGGTGTGTTAGCCAGTCTGCTAAGTCAGTAGTGAAGTTTTCTGCTTTTATTAAAAAATTGTCGTTGTTAAGGAAGGATTTTAAAACAAGTTGACATCCTGTATGGTCGGAAGGAACATTTTAGCCAAGGGAAAATTTTGTTCTCTGATCCTCCTTGAAAAAAGAAACAACCTTTAAAAAATAAATGCAGGATGCTAAAGTCATGAGGTGTTACGCTACCCATCATAATTACCTAAAGTATGTTTCTTTACTGGAGGAAAACATTTACTCTCCTATTGTTTGTTTTTTTTTCATGCAAGGAGGGCTTCTCACCAGATAGGTCGAGTTGGTTCAGTATCAACAGACATGATGAGTTTACCAAATATTTTGTTTTCTGATTTTTATTTGCTGAATTATTCATATTGGGTTTGTACTGCTGATTTAGAGCATATCACAGAAATAGAATCATAGAATCATTGAGTGATTTGGGTTGGAAGAGACCTTAAAGATCATCTAGTTTCAACTCCCCTGCCATGGGCAGGGACACCTCCCACTAAATCAGGTTGCTGGTTTAGTGGGAGGTTGCTGGCCTTGAACACTTTCAGGGATGACTCAATTTTGATTTAAAAAAGTTAGATCAAATATTGGAAATTGCCTAGTCAGAACCAAAACCTCAGAGAAACTATTTTTTTTTCCTTTTTAGTTATCCCTCATAACCATCGTAGCTTTTTTAGGGCCTTGTAGCATATGTATACTTTCAGCATCAAAAGCTATTGTGCAAAGCTTAGTGGAAGGATTTGATTGAAATCTTCAGGCTGGAAAGACTGAGGTTTATGAAGTAGAAAATTATATTAATTGGAGTAGAATTATCCCAGTTTTGGTGGAAATTTGTAGTTTCAACAATATTGCTTCTTTTGTAAGCAGCTGTCATTCTTCTCTGGAACTTTTTATGATTCACTGAAGAAATTGATAACTAATTTTTTTTTTAAATGAAAAAATATTTTAAAATAAAAAAGTCCTTGGTTATGACAGAAGGATGTCATTTTACATAAAAAAATGACAATTTTCATGAACAGTTTTATTGTAAAGTAATTCATAGTTGTGATCAGTTTGACAGTTCATAAAGGCAGAGGGCTTTAAAGATAACTCTAAGCTTGGCAGTTTTCTATCCCCTCCTCAGTGCTCTTAAGGGTTATCAGGCTTCTTAAATTCCTCAGTTTAGAGGAACATCTTTAATCTGCTTCTGTTTGGAGAAGCTTTTGAGACAATTCATTTCAATGGCTTGCTGAATAGGGAGGGTCTCCTTGTTGGAACTCAAAACAGAAATAAAATTATCCACCATTTATCTGGAGCAAAAATGTTAGCAAAGCATTTTGTGGATGGCTCTGAGTCTGTCTTATTAAAAAATGAGCTGCTTAAATAGAAAATTTCTCTTATTTTTGATTTCACTCTTTAAAATGCATTGGTAAAGATATTAAATAGAAGACTTAAAGGAGGAATAATATTGCTGATTTTGTAGAACAGTCAGATTTTTACACTGGAAGAGATTGGTGCTTGCAAAGTGGGATTGTGTCTAAACGGTTACAATGGCTGCGTAATTTTTTTCTGAGTTTGAACAGGTCTCAGAAGCACACAGGTCCCAGAATACACACCAGTATTTCAGCAGGTTACACAGTAAAGTAGGATTTTTGCTGCCTATATAAGCATGATTTGTGGAACTCAGGTGGATTATCTATTTAAGGCAGATACATGATTAGTATTTCGGCCGCTCATAAAGAATAACATGAACAAATTTAGTTATAGCCTCTTTTACTGTATGTGAAAATACTGCGATAGGAAATTGCAAATGTGGACACATACACAAAAATTTGATCTTCCTCTGAATCCAAGGGAAATAAGGTTGCTGACTTCAATCTGTGTGGCACCATGTGCGCTTTGAACAAACATCTATAAGTATTCTTGAGGTGGGTTTATAGGGCAGTCACAACATCTTCCTAACCAGGTACTCAGTCCAAATTTGAACAGGGATTTCTGCACTGGAGCATGTACAGCCTGTTTTTTTCCCCAGATTGATTATTGTATGAAAACTCTTTGGGGTGATAATTTCCTTCCTAAAAGCAGTTCTCATGACCATCCCTACCCATGCTAGGCGGTGGGTAGTAACTGCTCACTGTGTAGACTGTCCTGTGGGAGACATGACAACAATATTTCTGACCACTGACAGGAGCTAGAATAAGACTGTGGAGACCAAGGATGATCTACAGAGCCCAGTTTTGGAGGAAAAAAAAAAGAAAAAAAAAAAAAAAGAGTGTGAATGCTTCAATATTTTCTTCTGCCATCCAGTGAGATCAAATTAAATGAATAGGGGCCATATTAAAATTGAACAACAGAAGATGGTTCACATCATACGTAATTAAAATGTTTAACTACTTGCCATAAAATATTGTGGATGTTAGTAGTTTGAATTGGTTCAAAAAAGATCCAGGAGAAATGGGCATGAATTAATTGAGAACTATTAAACACAGTGATGCCATCTCTGGTGGAGGATGGTGCCTGAGTCACAAATCATCAGATACTATCAGGGTGTCCAGCACAAGTATTACGGTGTGTTTGCTTGTTTGATTTGATGACCTGAAAACATCCTTCATTAGCTACTGCAGGAGATGGGATATGAGTCTCAGTGGATCTGCCATGGCTGGTTGTCTCCTACATTGGTGTTCTCACTACGATACTGCAACTCCTACCGAAGCCAGTGAAGTAGCTTCCCTGGTCTTCAGTTCCCTGAACTTCAGTAGGGAGCTGGACCATGATTTGATCAGACAGATTTGATTACCAATCCAGCAGTGTGTCTTAACCACTTCGTGCTTCTCTTTATGTGGTTAAAAGAGAAATTGATTTTAAATAAGCATAAATATTGTAATAACGCATTAGCTAGATAGCTTATACTACAAATACAAAATTCAAGAACTGATATGAATATTCATATACTTACTTCATCTGCTTTACAATGGTGCTCTTTCCTGACTCTCCAGCACCTGCAGAAGGGGAGTGTTGAGAAGTTATGATTGATACATGAATAAGTAGCAAGTATTAAAAATAACTCCCTGGAACACAGAATTTTGTATCTATGAAGAGACATACAGACGTTTTAGATCTGCCTTGTACTAACTATATCCCTCCTTCGTGTCCATTCAGACTTACAAAGAATGAAATCTTGATAAAAGTATTAATTCTGAAAAGGAAAGGGACATTTGAAAACAAAGGAACATTCAGTTAGTTAAGGGAGAAATATGGATTATTTAATTATCAAGGAAAAAAAATATGGGTCATATTTTGATTTCATCCTTGGTAGACGGGCAGAAAGACATGAACAAACTGCAGCTCCTCACAGTGCCCCATTCATTGCATGATTTGTAGCTGCTCATTTAACGTGTAACATGACCTTTTGTAAGCCAAACCAGCCAGTTCCATGCTCTTTAGCCAGCCTCTTTGAGCAACTGGAAAAACAGTGTGAAGAATTGCATGTGGTCTAGCTCATGATGCAGAGGCAGCACATGAGCAAACTGGTGTTCTGTTAGTTCCTTTGCCCCGTGGTCTTCTGCTGTATAGCAGAGTGTCTGAAAGTGGGAAACCTTCAGGGCAGTGCAACAGATCCAGCTTGGGAGTGGTTCTGCAGGAAATCCCTGTAGCTGGAGGGGAGGTACAAGGCATTTGCTTGCACAGCCAGCTGCAGAACTAGGACATAGGTTTGTTCAGATTATCTATGATTAATTTGCCCTTCTTATCTCATGGAAAGTGAGTAATCACAGTGCAAGCCTCCTCCACTGGAAATCAGTGCGAATGACTATCATTTTCTGTCAGTGAGCGTGATGAGGCTTGACAAGAACTGCCCAGCAAGAGCTGGATTTTAAAAGCACCTGAAAAGAGGTTTTAGCTTTGTCTCAGAATCCATGGGATGGGACTCATCAGTGCATTTCTCTTCGCAGATTATGGTTTACCTCACTGGACAGTGTCAAATACTTTTGACAAGAGAGGAAATCTGGGGCATAGCTATTTTAACTGCGGGCTTCCCAGTGAATGGAACAAACTGATTACAGACTTTCTAGACAGATTTTGTAAAGCTAGTAACATTTAAAGGACAGGGATTAATTTACTCAAATGAATCACAACAGACAGCAAACCACACGCAAAACATTTTCTAAACCCCATCATGTGAACAGCAGAAAGTGCAAGAGTAAAACAAGCCTATGCAAAATGAGCTGATGGTGCCATCTGCCACAGTTTGGAAAAAATGCAAATTTGCTGTAGATCATTTATTATCCCTTCTATGCCCTTCTGAAGATCTTAGTAAAGCCCTGTCAGCAAGGTGGTGTTTGCTGTAATTTTTATAGGGAAGAGAGCAGGTGGTGCTGAGAATTCTTACATTCACCTCATAGAGAGGTGCCGAGAAGTGTTATGTAGAAATGAACATCTCTTCCAGATCTGAAAGGCAAAGTTAAAAGAGTATGGGAGGCATAATTTACATATTTTGGGTGCATTTTTCTACTTCTGCTCATCTGTACTTTATGATACAGTAATGCCTTTATCTGAATAACAGACGACTCTCAGACTGGCTCCACCCCGGAGTTCTGTTAGTCACAGCAGCATTTGCACCCCAGGAAATGGGTCAGAAACAATTTACTTTGCACCTGCTTCCTTTCTTCCTTCCACCTCAGGTACAGCCTACTCCTCTGGCCAGAGCCCCAGGCTCGAGAGCAGAGACAGGACTGCAGTCTCACCCGATGCAGCAGCCTTCTGCTCAAAGAAACTGCAGCAAAAGTACGTCATGGTAGCCCTGATGTGACTGCACTGGGAGCTGAAGGCAGCTTCTCTTTAGGAAGCAGTGAAAAGGGTAGTTGTAATCGAGCCCACATTTTTCTGAATAAAAGACAAGAACTTAGGTCTCACTTGGTCCCGTCCTGAAGCTTGGAACGTTTAACTGACTTTTCAAAAACTACCTGTCACTGCAAAGATTTATTTATAGCTCAGCCTGATAGGGACCAGGGATAATATACCATATCCTGTATTTTGCATCACACATATTTAAGATCTTACGGCTTTCTCAAATTTAGCTCTGATTCCTCTGTCTCTATTTGGATGCTGAGCTTCCTTGAGATGGATGAAGGCAGAGAAAATAAAGGCACAGAAATGCCAGTCAATGCCTGAAACTTTGGCCCAGCTCCTAGGAGCTGAAAGACGTCCCCACTGCCAGTAAGGTCAATGGATGTTTTTTTCCACACTTCTTCCCAGAGATCACATTCACCATGCCTCCAGGCATGCCACATCCACTTTCATCAAGGTGCTGACTCTGGCACACTGTAACCTGCCTCTCTTCTTGATCTGAATATTCCAAACTGCACTCGCCCACCTCCCAAAGTCATTACGTTTCTGGGCACGCAGAGGAGACTCAGGAGGAGTCAGAATTATAGAATCATTAAGGTTGGAAAAGACCTCTAAGTCCAGCTGTCAACCCAACATCACCCTGAATCAGAATCACAGAATTGCAGATTTGCCTAGATTGGAAAAGACCTTTAAGATCATTGAGTCCAATCATTAACCTAACACTGACAACTCCTCAACTAAACGACAACCCCAAGCACTATGTCTACCCAACTCTTAAATACCTCTATGGATGAGGACTCCCCCACTGCCCTGGGCAACCTGCTTGAATGCCTGATAACCCTTTCAGTGAAGAAATTCTTCTTAATATCAAACCTAAACTTCCCTTGGTGCAACTTGAGGCTGTTTCCTCTTGTTCTAACACCTGTTACTTGGTTGAACAGACTGATCCTCACCCCTCTACAACCTTTCAGGTAGCTGTAAAGAGCAAATAAAGTCTCCCCTCAGCCTCCTCTTCTTCAGGTTGAAACACCCCAGTTCCCTCAGCTGCTCCTCATAAGACATGTTCTCCAGACCCTTCTCCAGCATTATTGCCCTTCTTTGGACATGCAAGAAGTGCCGTCCGACATGGCTGCAGACACCGAGCTGCAAAATAGCTGTTTCCCAGCCCTGATGTGAATCACCCCTCTGCTCTGGAGCTGTCTAACCTCTTCCCTGTAGGCCACCAAGGCATATAGACAGAGCAGAAATAGGGGAAAAAAAATGGAGGTACCTTGAAAGTTGGTGAGAATTTCTCAAATTTAAAGGCGAACAGAACATAGGACCTCAGCTGTAACTTGATGCTACTGTATTTCTAGAGAAAATCTTTTTTATAGTTGTAGAAACTGGGGAGACAACAAGCCCTCATTCAAGATTAGCATTTGCTGAGGCACTGAATGTTCTTTTTATATATTTTTATATTTTATATATTTATATATTAAGCTGCTTTTGTGTCTCAGGTCAGGAGCTGTTGTCTCTTTATATGTAGTTATGATTTATGTGGAAGTGAAGATTTGGTTTAGCAATGTTTCCAGAGGTAAGGGTGAGAAAATAATTAAAAAAACCCCCTACTCCCTGAATATTTTGTCTGAAGCCTGACACAAAAGCCACTGATAATGACATAAGGTAGGAAAAGAAAATCTTCAAATTATCAGAAATATTTTCGCAGCTCTGCCTGAGCCTTGTCTGTGCCATTCAGAGTTCCAGAAACTGTGAACTAGACTGGAAATTATATCTTCCTGGTCCTCTTACTGAACTCAACCAAATTTCTCCATGAAAGAAAGAAAATAGAGAAAAGATCTAAGGTCTAACCCTCTTGAGGGAATAAGGTCCTTAAAAGCTGCCCCACCCCCAAGAATCAAAAATGGTGTATTACAATCAGTAGGATTATTGGACGATCTTTGTGTTCAAAGTCTTTTCTTTCAGTGCAGGTGCTAATAACAGGATCTTAAGCCTAACTTCAGTAGTACAGTAAGTGATTCTTTTTCGATGTCTGTACTATAAACTTCTATATTCAGACTACTTATAGAAGTCTCTTACAGTCAGTGGAGAAAAACACTTGCTACTAAAACTAAACCAACTGACCAACCAGCTTTGTTTTTCATCACAGTGAAGCAGATCTTTAGATGAAATTGGGCTGGTTGTGCACTAAAAATGAGTATTTTTCAGTAAAGTGAGCTGAGGATGACCAGCTCAAATGAGGGTGAGTTTTGTCCTGCTACTGAAAACTGTAGACAATGAAGTCATGGAGTAATACTTTAAAGATTAATAAGTTCAAAGTTTTAATGATTATTTAAACCAAAGCCAAGTTCTTATTTCTGTGAAACATCACTGAAAGCATCAGCTGTTTTGGCCAAGTTTGGAGAGAGCCATGTACTTTGCACACAAATAAATTGCAAGCCAGCCTCCTACAAAGTATATAAACTGTGTGTGATGTGGTAGGCAAGATATGGCCCTGATACAAAGGAAATAAAACTTTCACCCTGGAGTTTGTTCAAGATTGATTTTTTTGGAAGTATAAATACATAGAGGTTAAATTTGCAAACAGGATGAAGGTGGTGGGATGACCTTGACACCGTAGGAATGCCTAACATGGAGGACTTAACTCTCCTGGCTCCTGACCAGCTTATGAAGAACATCAGGAAGTGGCATAATTTCCCCCCTCCCCCAGTTTATATGAGCAATTTTTATGTGCATGTCATATAAACTGTAAATTATCACCTCAACACAGATAATGTTTACGGCCAGATCATGGAACTTACCATAAAAAATGTGGTGACTTTGTTTTCTAGATATAGTTTCTTTTTTTTGTAAAGACACCTGCTGGAGGATGCAAAGAGACCAGACTAGATATTATATAATTCTCTCAGGAAACATAATCCATTTTTTTCTTTTACATTTTAACAGTAAGAACTTAATGCTCATACTGAAAACTTTTTAATATTCATATCTTTTTTTTTTCTAAGTATTTTTTACCAATCTACCTCCTGCAAAAAATCCAATAATGGCATCTGGTCTGTAATATAGAGGTAACACATGATCTGAATAAACAGAAACATAGGACTAGGGTAGGACTAGGATGATTGACCTCAATGGACCTGTCCTTGATTAATGAAATGTCAGATTTGAATAATTTCTGAGATCATGTCAGAGGTATGGAAAGATAACAGGTACAGATCTGAACACAGTAGATTTAACCCTTTCCTCTCTGACCATTTCACTGGTTGACCAAGGAAGGAATTACATGGTGCCCTTTGCACACATTGCTTCAGCAGCTGTGATTCCAGATGTTCAAGAGGCACTTTCACTCTAGCTGTGCAATAGGCTTAAAAAAACCTCATGTTTTATTCACCTCTTACTTTTTTAACAAGAAAATTCAAGGCATTAAGTCTATAATTTTTTTTCCCTCCAACAGGTTTTTTATCATTTCCTTGTGATTTGTTGTATCAGTTCTCCAGGAGAAAAAAGTCCAAAACATTACCCGCTAACAACTTTGAATCTTTATCATGTGTAAAAGAAATAAAGAAAGATATTACAGAAGATATTCTATAAATAAGATTTCATTGAAAGTATTTTGGATTCTGATGATCATGTTGTCTCATGAAAAGAATGCTTGTATAGTTGAAACTGAAATATGTCCAGATTTGAAATTAATGAATTAAAGTATTTTTCACATAGCTTACTGTTAATCTCCAAGTATTTTACAGGTATCTTGAGACTGATGTTAATAGTGTCAGAAGCAGACTGACTATGTACAGTAACAAACATTTAAAACTAAAGTCATTAATGCTAAATGCATATGTATGTTCTGGGAGCGGTAATTTAGTTTGTGTCCTGGCGTAAGGCAGCCTCTGTAAGACAATACTACTGCCAAGGCATGAAAGCTTGAAGATAAAAATATGTCATCAAACTACTTATCTTATAAATTCCTCTTTATCTTATAAATTCCTCTTTGTCCTATGAATTTCTCTTAAAGGTTTTATTACGTCTTCCTTATGGATCAGTGTTGGCAGTAGATGGATCCTGGCTCTCAATATCCCAATTTTTGCAGAAATATATAGAAAGCATTGAAACTTTATGAAAGTCTAAATGAAAATATTATTCTGTTTTTTTGACCAAACCAAGCTTGCCTCAGTAGCGGCAATATTTTATATTAATATGTCACAGAAAATCTTCTTATTCTCCACTGGACTGAAAAGTTTTGTAAACCACAGTCTGAATACCGATGGTACATAAAATGTGTCAAACTTCAACTTTCCTAATATTATTTGAGAAACCTGCATGTTTTTGGTTTACTCTCATTTCTTTATTAATAATAATAGTTAGATTCTCAACAGGTGTAAATAGACTTTTTGCATAAGATGCAGACCAATAGATGTAAACTGATTTACTTTACTAAGGGATCTAATTGAATAAATCAGTTTAAAAGTATTTTTAAGCATTATAGTTACAATGAAGGAAAAATAGAAACATTTCAATAACGAAAGACTGTTGTCCTATTCGTTTGGAGAAGCCAATGTAAAGTCTCCTAACAGGTATCAGACTGAAAAAAAAATTAATGAAATTCACTGTTCTTAAATGTAATTCCAGAGCAAAATAACCCCTTAATGGAAAAGCATTATGAGCAATTTTCATTCTATTTACCCAATAGCAGTAGTTTGACTGTCCTGGCTTCTCTCTCTGCATCTGCCTGGAGTTTCTTTTCCAGTTCTCTGGATCTCCTGGCTGACTCCTTGCTCTCAGAACTGGCTCCACTGCCCATCTTGAGGTGTTAAAAATCCTCTGTTCGTCCAACTGATCCGCTTCTTACCAGACTAGTTACTTCAGTTCAGAAGAAGGTAAACAGCCTCTGATTAAAGAAATTTTAAATCCCATTCAACCTTTGTGTTCAGCCTTCAAATCAAATGGTCCCTTTTCACCTGTTGCATGATTTGGAGATGCTCTAGACAAGGATTTATACAGGGGCATTAAAATGTACTGCTGTGATGTCACAGAATTAAAATGATCCATTCAAGAGCAAAACCAGGGTATGGATAGGTCTCTCTCCTTGTTCATGCGGATTCCAGCTTCATAAACTTCAAAAAAATTTGCAGAATGTCTTGTATCAATAAAGTTGGGAGTAAGTCAGCTCAAGGAAAAAATTTTTTTGCTTGTGAATCAGTGTTTATGCCCTGAAGCCAAAAAAAAAAAGAGCTCTATGACTTAGAAGCATTTGCATGATTTAGTTTTAATATTTCTTACTGATCATAGCTCTAAATATATGTATTATTTATTTTAAAATGACAGATGACAGATTTTTTATTTATTCAGTTAAAACATACTTTGTTTTGAATTATTAATTAACATGCAGAATGTTTGCTGCATTTTCATATTATGGCAAGTACATTTATTTTCTTGCAATGGTAATGAGTACTTTACTGCAGTTTATAATATTTTTGGGATACTTTTGTGCAGTCATTTCCTGATGAATATCATAGTTTTTTCCATTTCTCTATGATTTGATTAGTGGTTTTCAGTTCTGTCTGAAAACAACATGCCTTTTTTTTGTGATAGAAAGGACATAGCTCAGATACTCCCCACTGATGTGGTAATTTCATTTTAGTTTCTTCATAGTGCACTACTGTGGAAATATTACTCAGCATGTGATGCTAATACTATACTGAGAAAATATACTCTACTCTAATATTGCAGTAGTGGGTAAGAGTAAAATTACCCTCAGGACTAAAAGATCCAAAAATACTTTCTTTTTGGTCCCTTCTCTTCAGATTAAGAATTTCAAAATTATAAATCTTATTAATGTGCAAGACTATAATTAATTTTATTATAATATTTATTCACTTCATAAAATACTTAAGTTATATAAAACCGACACTAAGTGATATTAAAGTTCTACAATTTTTGACTAGTGATTGTTGACAATGCTCTGACTTTACAGTATGTGAGTTTATAAGGTTTATCATGGAATTAACCCTTAAGGGAAATATAAGCATACAGGTCAGTTTGAGTGACATTAGACATATTTTTGGGTCAGAAGATAAATGAAGAAGAGGAGTGGAGGCATATCATTTGACTCATCCTGTCCTATAGAAAAGAAGCTTTTTGACAGCATAAGTAGGTGGACTCAGATGTAACAGGAAAGCAGCTGGTACCGGGCTGGGAAAATGGGAGAGGAGTAAAGGTCACCCATGGTACTAACAAGATCTTTGCCATTAGAACAGCAAAGAGCTGTCTTCTGAGAAAAGATGGGTCATTTGTCATGCTCATCCCATTCAGTAGTGAGTGTTTTCTCAGACTTAAAGTTAAGATCACAGCTGCAATAAAGATCTGAAGTTGTAATTTTCCAGTATGTTCTTCTCAGTTGGAGGAGCGGGAAGCCCTGTTTTCAGGCTCCTTACACTGTTCTGCCAGAAATGAATAATCAGGTTTTGTTAACAGCTGAATTTTTGCATATGCATTTGCAATGCAAGAAAATGTCCTGTTTTGTTAAGCCTATATTCCTACTTTGTTTAGTCTTTAAAAAAGGCCGCAGTAAGATCTTTGTGCAGCCATAATAACAACTGATTTGTTTAAAAAATGAAAATAAGCAGCTTCAGAAGTGTGCTACCAGTGCCAGGTGTCTACCAGAGCTGTAGGCAAGTACAATGCTCCGATGGATTTCAATAGGCTTGAAAAATAAATCTGAGCATTTCTGAACACTAACAGAGTATACAAATGAACAGATATAGTCACAAATCATGGAGAAGAACATCAACTCCAGATTAAGGGTCAAAAGATTAAGGAAAGTTGCTCAGCAGAGAGGGCCCTGAGGTGTTGACTGATAGCCAACTGAATATGAGCCAGAGTGTGCCCAGCTGGCCAAGGCAGCCAATGGCATCCTGGACTGTATCAAGAGTAGTGTGACCAGTAAGACCATGGAAGTGATTTCACCCCTGTACTCCTTACAGGTGTGGCTGCATCTCGAGTACTGTGTTCAGTTTGGAGCCCCAAGAAGGACATTGAGGTACTAAAGCGTGTCCAGAGAAGGGCAACAAAGATGTTCAAGGTGTTATAGATGAGTCTGGGGACAGCCTCATGCTGAACTGTGAAGTTCAGCCTGGACTTCCATGCTTTCTAAACTTCCTCATGGAGAGGAGTCTAGGTGTGGCTGGATCCAGTGTTAGACCCCAGCTGTAAAGAAGAATTCGGACTCTAGGTTCTGCCACAGAGCGGGTTTGTTTCAGCTCAAGCTAGTCCCTCTGAGAGGGACCCAGAACATAGAAATCCCTCAGCAATTACACTCTTACTGGCCAAGTTCACCTCCCTGATGGTTTGGTCCAATAGTAATGTTTGGGTCTGGGGTGTTCTTGTTCTTTATTGGATCCTTTCTCTGCCTCCAGATGGGCATTCTTTTCTTACCTTGAGGCCACAGTTTCTGTTGATCTTATCTTTCCCAATTAATGCCAGTTTCTGGGCCTTTCTTCAGCCTAACTCATCAGTACTTAGGTAAAAATCCACAGTCTATGGCATAAGGCTTCAGTAAATTTGGCTACTCATGCTAAGCAATGTCACTTGTAAGACAAAACAAGTTTCAATTTATCATATTTTTAAGCAAACGCACAACTAATTCTGATTTTCTACAAGTAAAATATTTTAATCTCCAACATAAGGGTCTAGAGTACACATCTTATGAGAGAACTGGGGTTGTTTAGCTTGGAGAAAAGGAGGCTGAGGGGAGGCCTTATCACTTTATCAGACAAGGTCTGATACAACAGGCTGTAAACAGAATGTGTATAGAAATACAAGTTAAAACCAATTATTTCATAAACATGCTGTATCTAAAACGTATTATCCATTTGATTTGCTCACTTTTGCCTTCAAACTTTTAACTAAACTCTTTACTGTGAAAACACAGCAATCTATTCTTTTGAAGGGAAATCTATTTCTCTGGAGGGTGAAAAGGATTCTGTTCTGCTTTGGATATCTGCATCATCATCATCATCTTCATCACCATCATCATCATCAATCACCAACTACGTTTTGATTGAGGAATTTTCTGCTGATGATTAAGCCAGGAGCAGTAGACACTGCCTTACATGGTTAAGTTGAATCTAAAATGTTTTGTGATACCCTTCTCCACCTCTTCTAGGTGCAATAATAAAATGTGGTCTCTTCCTGCCTCACTTCTGTTGTACCAGCTACGTGTATTTGATATGGAAGTCTTTGAAAGAGCGTAAGTCTGGGAAATACTCCTTTGAAATGCAATCGCTCTTTGTAAGGAATATGAATGTTACTGGAGTTGTTTCTAGTGATGCACTCTAGGTGGTGCTGATAATATAGAGTGTACGCTAAAGGCACTCTCTAGCTGGTAAGAGTTCTAAGGGATTTTCTGAAAGGCTCTTTCAAATTACATATTCAGAAGTCATGGATTTGGGATTCTGGATTCCAATTCCAAATTTTTATTTTGGAACTTAAATAAAAGGTGTACTAGATCGAGATTTTTGTTTGGCAAATAATATAGATTGTTCTGTTATAGAGTATTTCAATTAACTTATGTTTTCATTTGCAGTTTCTTCTGAAAGTAATATACTTTTCCTAGTTAAAGAAAGAGGGGTATCTTAGGAAATTCACACCTCTTAAGTTTTTGTCTCTTATTTTCTTTATAGGTCTTCGTATTTATAAACTATTCAGATTGGAGTCCATTAATCTTCTCCAAGTTTCTCTGTAATTAATGTTTTCCCTTTTCCCTAATAACACTTGGGAGAACGACACTGATGAAAAAGGAGGAAGTTTTAGTAAGAATAGAATTCTCTAAATTTAGGAAGTTCAATATTCTCTTAAATAAAGGAAGCCTGAAAAATCTTCAGTACAATGCCTGTTACAGTCAAAGGAAACTCTTCAGCTCTTTCAGTTGGCTACAGAACTGTTTCTCTTCCATGAAAAGAAACAAAACAACTCTGAAGTACTCTGTTGTGCATTGGCAGCATTTTAGTGGGGGAAAAAAAAAGTTTCTCTTATACTCTGAGCATCAACAAGCCCTTCTAGACTTTTGTAACTACTGATGTGCAGAAATATCTGTTGGGTGCAGATATGAAGCAGATACAAGGACTCCCAGTCAGCACTGGTGGCAGCTTGGATCCAACAGAAGCTGTATTAACATGGCACAAAGCCAGAGCTTTTGAAACCTGTTAACATCCAGATTTATTACCTCTGGCACTCGCCCACAGCTATGGGGACGAAATGTTTGTGGATCAAAGATATTACCTTCACATAGGTCTGTGGTTTACTATGTGATGTTTACAGTTTGGATTCTTATTTGCTTTGTACACTGTAGGCTTATCCTTTTTTGCTTGACTCCCATAAATGATATACCAGATGTGTTTTGATCATTCTATCAGCTTTTCATCTTTCAGACTTGCAAGAACATAAGATGGACCTGGTAAGGTTGACTTCAGAACTGGCCAACTAGCCTAGCAGTAAAGTGTAACAGATGGAGAAATGCTGGGTACTAGATTGGCCATGGAGGGCTTCTCAGGCTATCTCCTCTTGCCACTCTGATCCTCTTCCAAGATATTGTGCCTCAGTCAAAAAACTCAAACTGAGGAAGGTTGAATGTGATGTGAAACCCACAAAAATCATCCAGATAAGTATCTAGCTCCTCTTAAGAATCATATCATACCTCTCAAGCCAAAAGAAAAATGTATCAATCTTGACACCAACTATACTGTAGCACTGAGATATGTGACATAGGATTATAGAATCATAGAACCATGGAACGAATGATTGAAGGGATCTTAAAGATCACCTAGTAATAAACCTCCTGCCATGAGCAGGGACACCTTCCACTAGACCATGTTGCTCAAAGCCCCATCCAAGTCGGCCTTGAACACTTCCAGGGAGGGGACATCCACAACTTCTCAGGGCAGCCTGTTCCAGTGTCTCATCAACCTCACAGTGAACAGACCAAACAAACGTGGCAATCATCATACTGGTGTTACCAGCCAAATTGCTCCAGATTCTCTGATTTTCCCTGTAGCGTTGCTGCCATTCATTCCACCAGTGCACATGTGACATGCTCAGTCTTGACCCAAGGGTAGTCAGAGCTTGGACTCTGTCAGTTTCCTACTGGGAAATCCAGACACTCCTTTGGGCACAGTACCTTAAAGAATTTGGCCACAACATCCAATGGAGAGATTAGTATTTAGATGCTACCATGCTATCACCTTCTGTTCAGTTCATAGAATCATAGAATCATAGAATGTTAGGGACTGAAAGGGATCTCGAAAGATCATCAAGTCCAATCCCCCTGCCAGAGCAGGAATGCCTAGATTATGCTACACAGGAACGTGTCCAGGCAGGTCTTGAATGTCTCCAGAGAAGGAGACTCCACAGCCTCTCTGGGCAGCCTGTTCCAGGGCTCCGTCACCCTCACTGAGAAGAAGTTTCCTCTCGAGTTTAAGCGGAACCTTTTATGTTCCAGTTTCAGCCCATTACCCCTTGTCCTATCATTGGTTGTCACCGAGAAGAGCCTGGCTCCATCCTCGTGACACTGACCCTTTATATATTTGTAAACATTAATGAGGTCACCCCTCAGTCTCCTCTTCTCCAAAGTCCTTGGAAGGGCTTGATTTTTCATATGTATAACAAGGTGACTTGATCAGAAAAATCCCTCTGGACCGTCTGTCCTCTCAGTAGGGGAATATACTGAAATTCACGTTTCCAGATCAAGTTCACAGGTTGGTCTGTTTTGTTCTGTTCTGCGTGAGGAGCAGTTCTATTTGTGAATACGCACAACTATAAAATAGGATCCATTGAGTTTATTGACAGAGAATGTTTTGATGTTATGGGGTGGAGATTCATTTATTCTTCAGATACCTGTACTTAAAGAGTCAAAACAGAATCCATTGATATGAAAGTCAGGTGATACCTGAGAGCTACCATTCACGAGCAAGGATGGCTCATCTTTTCCAAATTTCCCCTTCTTCAGTCCCACAGGTAAACAGCTTTTTACTGAAATTTTTTGTATTAAAAAGTAGAGATTCCTTAAGAGTTGTTACAGGGTGTCATGTCAAACTCCTTGAGGCATTAGGAGCTCATAGACCAGCTTCATAACTTAAAATTAAGATAAAAAGCAGTTGATATTTCTTTAATAAAACAGAACAATTTAGTTTGGAAGGGATCTCCAGAGGTCTTAGTCAAAGCTCAAAGCAGAGCTAAGCTCAAAGTTAATCTTTCTCGGGGGTTTATATTGCAAAATTATGAAGTATCCAAAGAAAAATTTCACAGCCTCTCCAGGTAGCCTGTTTCAGTGCTTAAACACTCAGCGTGAAGAATTTTTTCTATTTCTTTGGTTGGAATTTGCTTTACTGAAACACGTGACTGTTGCCTCTTTTCTTGGGGAGAGTTTGGCTGTGTAGCTCCCTTTTCTCTTAAAGGAAGATCTTAATGTTTTCTTAGTGTTAGATCTCCTTAACCAGACTGAGCAAAACCAGCACCATCTTCCCTACATACTTCAGCCCTCTAATCTTCTTCACTTGCTCACAACAATCTCTCTTTTCTAATAGTGGTCCAAAACCTCGAAACATTTCTTTGGATGTGCCCTCAGGAGAGCTCAATGGAGGCATTCCCTTGACCTCATGGCTGTACTCTTAAGGCAGCCCAGTGTGTGACTGGTCTTACCTAAGGGAATTTATACTCAACTTATTGTCCACCATTCAGGTCCTTTTCTACACCCACTTTCTCACAGCTCATAATGTTTCATAGAGTTACTCTGTTCCAGATGTAGGAGTTAGCATTTGCCCTCGAGTTTCATAAGATTCGTGCTGGACTATTCCTCTGCCTTACCGAGGCCTGTCTGAAAGGCAGCTCTGCCCTGTAGCATGCCAACCAATAATAAGCACTGGCCAAAGTTAATGTTAAGTTAATCCAGAGCAATATACAAGCACACTTGAAATTCAGAGTTTGGGCAATAGCATTACTTGTTGTTGGAAAAAGTTAACAGGTTACTTGAGTCTTTTCAAGCATAAGTGAAAACAGATGAATATTTAACTCAGAGCAACTCAAGTATGTGATCTAGCAATTCCTTAATAAAATATATATAAATATATCCATTGCGAAGCCTTTCTGTACACACTGCAGGCTTCCACAGTGATTTATGCTATACAAAGGATACTCTTATTGTAGTCCTGGTGCCTGTAATCATCTGTGTTTACGTCAGATTCCATTTATTGATGAATTCTGCTGTTTATCCTCTTGCTTCAACAAAACAAAATAAAAAAAAAATTTAAAAAATCAGTTCTGCATAGCTCTTATGATTTTTCAGAAATTAAAATAACTCTAACATAGCTATTTCAGAAAGGTCATGTAACTGAACTGAGTGTTCTAGATGTCATCCTGGATGTTTGAATGGTGAACTGTCATCTGTATTTTCCATGGTATGAAAAAAATCCTTATTAAAGTAATGCGTGGATACCCAGGTCTTGCTGAACAAAAGCGAGATGTAGGGAAGTGTGAATTCAGCTGTCTTGCATTGACAGACCCTTATCTGTGATGACTTATGGGGGTGTGTGAAAAATGACACCTCTCTGAGTTATCCCAAATAACAAAAAAGGGGACAAAGAACCAAAACCTGAATGGAACCAAAAGCCAAATAACAATCATTTTGCCCTGAGTCCCATTTCAACTAGTCTTGAAATATTTTAATATGGCTTAGTAAATTATTTATATACCAAATATCACAAAATTAACAAACAACTAGGGTTCTCAGACACAAATTTTGCCTGTGAAAAGGGGAAATCCCATCATGCCACCAAAGACAAATATTCTAGGTAGTCCAATTTCCTCAGATATTCTTCTGTTCCACTCTGCCCCATCCCAGCCTTACAGGATAAAACTGTAACATTTTGGGTAGAACAGGGAGAAGTTTTCCCAATTATATAGCTGAACTGTAGGAGATCCTTGTTCAATACACCAGATGAGGTGGTTGTGCTCTTTTATTCAGCAAAAGAAGGCTGTTTTGCGGATTTAGTATCTATGCTAGCTGTGTTCATGTAGGAAAAAGATATGATTGCGGAGTCTTTACCTCTGTGTCTTTCTTTATATGCAATATTATTCTTAAACTTTAGGTTCCTGAAATTTTCCAAATGAAAACAAAAAGATCACTCTTAAGTTTTTCATGTGGAACAAAATATTCTTACTGTGAAAAACATTCAAAAGCAAAGAATGCATAGATAGCTTACTTAAGTTGAAAATCATGTCTTCTTTTCTAAAAATATAAAAACAATATAAAAATTGGACTATTTTCTTTTTCTTTGCTCTGCTTCATCCTAGTTTTTCTGTTTCCCTTTTCTTCACTGAATATAAATGAGAGGTCTAAGATTTTTGCCCCTCTTCTATCTAGGAAACATTGCAAAATAACAGAAGAAAAAAGGAAATCTTGATCCTTAGCTCTGTAGTAGTATCACAGTAATGACACTGTAGCATTTGCAAAGCCATTTAGTTATATAAGAAGGGGAAAAGGAACAGTGTAATCATTCATTTTTACTAGTTACAGAGGTGAAAATAAAATGAAATAGAAGGAAACAAACAACATTACAGATGTCAAGAGGAAGCATTTTTAAAGTAATAAAGATGTTGCTTTTTCAATTCCTTCAAAGCGATTTTTTTTTACCCCAAAATACTGACATATGCAATAATTCTGTTCCCTTTTTGTGAAAATCTCAAGCTTGCTGTGGGGTACATGTAGTGTACTACCTTCAGTACACTCATAATCCTTGGTTCTGTGTTTGCAACACATACTGATGCAATGGAATATGTGACACTGTGTGAGCAGACTATTGAGCACTGAGTGAGGGCTTGTGTCATGAAAAGGAATGTAGTTTTAATATTTGTCTGTCAGAGTCCCAGCAAAGGACTTGTACCGGTCAAAGTCACAAAAATTGACATTAGTTAGTTTCCTGAGAGTGACAGAGCAGATTTGAGATTGCCGTTGAAAAATTCACTAACTACAGTAGTGCTACTAATTAAGGCTAATATTGCTAGCAGAAATATTAAAAATACAACAACCCAGGGGTATCATTCACCAGAGGGTGAAAAGTACAGCATGTGCCCTGTCGCAAAGGCACCCAGAAAAACAGACAGGGCTGCTACAAAAAGCACCACGCACTCCGGAGGACAAAGGATATTACAGATTCGGATGCAAGTCGGGAATTATCAATACCCAACCGGATTTAGGAATTCGCGACTATTCCTCTGGAAATTTGACCAAAATTGTGCACACACTCACTCAGTAAAAGGGAGAAACCCCCTCACGCAAGGGTACCCAGCAAATCACTCACCCACGGGGGGCAAGGGCTGTCTCAAGGATGTCCAGAAGTCTTGCTCACCAGTAGGGAGTGGTGGGCGCTCTCAGTCCTGGGAAGTTTCCTTGGACAGCATCCCCATCCAAGGGGAAGGGGGTGGGTCCCCGGCTGCAGACCTGCTGCTCTGAGGACAGACTCAAATCTCACATTGGCTCTCTGTTTATACCTGAGCTGAGTCTGGCTGTGGGCAATTTCCAGTTAGCTCAGGAGCCATTGCACAAAAGACATAGTGAACAAAATCCTCAGGTCTCACCAGGTCTCAATGGCTATCCTTTCCAGGTCCTTGGGGCAGGTCTATTAACAGGTCTTTTGCAGGGCCTGCTTTCCAGCCTGTTGCAAGGCCTGTTGTCAGGGAGGATGCAACTGCCACATACCCAGAGAGGAGTCCCTGACAGGGGTGGAGGAAGCCCGTTGACTGGTCTGTCAGGCATTGTGGTTTTTCTCTCTCAATTTAATGATTATTTTCTCCATCTTTTATCCTCCAAATTGTGAAGCTTCTCCCCCTGCCACCCGAGTGACATGTAGTATGGTTTGGGTGGAGAAATGAGTGCTATAGTCATACATGTTTAGCATGACCTTGTCGTGGTTAGACCCTGGCCGGCAGGCAGGTTCCTGCACAGCCACTCTCTCACCCTCCCTTCTCTGCTAGACAGGGGGAAAAAAATATTTCAAAGGGCTCAAGGTTTGAAATAAGGACAAGGAGATCACTTTCATTTACCGTCCTGGGCAAAACAGACTCGATTTTGGGGAAATTAGTTACATTTATTAAAAGAACAAATCAGAGAAAAAGTAGTGAGAAATAAAAAAATCAAACAGATCTTAAAGAAAAATGCCTTCTCCCCATCCCTCCCTTCCTCCTGGGCTCAACATCAGTCCCGGTTTATCCACTTCCTAACCCCGAGCGGTGCAGGGGGACATGGAATAGGGGTTGCGGTCGGTTCATCCGATGTTGGTTCCACCGCTGCTTCTTCACTCCAGAGAAGGACTCTTCACACTTCCGCAGGGCCATTGTGGGGTCCCTCTCATGGGAGACAGTCTTCACACCCTCTTCTCCAACATGAGTTGTCCCACGAAGGGCAATTCATCCCAAACTGCCCAACATGAGACACCTCATGAGGGGCAACTCACTCCTCGTGAGTCTGGGGTGCAGTCTTTCAGGGAAAACTGCTCCAGTGTGAGTCCCCCGTGGCTTCACAGAAGTCCTGCCAGTCAACCTGCTTCAGTGTGGGCATTCCCTCTTCCACTGGCTACAGGCTCTGACAGCAACCTGCTCCAACACGGGCTTCCCACAGGCTGCAGTCCCCTTCAGGCATCCACCCACTCTGGCGTGGGATCCTCTATCCCACAGTGGACACCTTCACCCCGCCCATGGCCCAGGGGAAGCTTCTAGCAGTTTCTTTCAGAAGCCACCCCTAGAGCCCCTCCCCACCTCTGAAATCCAGCCAGGCAAACCCAATACAGATCTCTATAATCTTGGTTGGAAGATGCAGGGGTGTCAACTTTAATATATATTTCATAGGTAATGAGCCAAGGTTAGTCATCAGGTATGGTAGGATTTTCTAAGAAACAAAGAACCATACCGGCTCCTGTTATCTTGTTTTTGCTGACCAAAAGCAGAGCTGTCCTGTCCCCTTCTTAGCTGCATCCCATGATAACCAGGAGAGTCTCCTCTCCCCTGGGTTGCGCTAGAGATAACAAGGTCAGTTTTAGTCATTTTTTTGAGCATAGGGACCTCTCCTCATTATCCCAACTCCATAGGGATAGTCCAGATAAGACTCACATAATTTTAGTAAGTTTATCAATACCTCAGCTGAATTTAAGCTGTTTTCTCAGTGAACCTATGCCAATTTTGTGACCTGTGCCAATGTGTGGCTCCGCTACTATGTTCAGATTAACAGCTGGTCTTTCCAAATTTTGAAACTTGATGTACAGATTTGTCTCACTAGTGAAAAAGCAGCACCCAGTGCAAAACTATAAAAGAGACCCAAATCCTTCAGTGTTTCCTGAAGCAATATTCTGACTCCAGACCATGCTTATAGGATGTGTGTGATATATTTGAAAGAGCTATGAATTTCACTGAGCATTGATGACTTCTCACATGAAGACAGCAAATATCTCAGAGTCTGACCTACAAACCTTAACAAATGATCTCTCTGCTATAGCGAGTTTGAATTTTCTCCTGGTTTACTGCTGATTCACCCAAGAAAATAAAAAACAGTCAGAAGGCATTTCATTATAATGAATAAATGATTTGAGCTCTTTGAACTGATTCACATGTATTTCCCATAGGAATGTCTGACACTATCTCCTGTTGACTTCTGCAAGAGGTACATCTCGTATTTTTAAGGAAAAAAAAAAAAGAAAAAAGGATTCTTAGTGAGAAAATGGGTGATGGCTGCTATATTTGCTAAAAGGATTTAGTTTCTGGTACAAGGTGAACAGTCAAAATAGTACATTAAAAAAAAAGCCTGAAACAATGGGGAAATATTTTATCAACAATCCACTCTGAACATTGCCAATTCCCAATAGACTCATATTTTAAGTTCTGCCAAGTCTCACACACTTCTGCCAAGTCTCTTACACACCCAGAAATGAATTAAGGGTACAAGGAAACAGAGTTCTGATTTGACTGGTAGAACTTCTAGAATAATAAAAATTTTAACCTTTCCTTTTGGTGTTAAACTAACATGCAGAGAAAATATGGAAAAGATGGAAAAAACATGTTTCCTAGCAGACTAACATTCCTTCACTTTTATCTGGCAGACTTGTTCCAGGTAAGCAAGCCTATGACTGCAGTTCCTTCAGCAGAATACTAACAGCTCTGCGCTGTAACACAGTTCTGTTGTGGCCGGATGAAGTTCGATTTTTGAATGCTGAAGAGGATGTAAGCAGGCAGCTTCAGAGCTTGGAGTGGTTTCCAGGATGTCAACTGAATCAAACTATTACACATGGAGTGTGTGTACAAAATTTTCCATAAGAGCTGTTGCCCTATTGTAATAATCCCTATAGAAAAGACTGTACAAGAGATTGTTCTGTTGCTGAGATAATGCACTGCACCTCAAGAGATGTTTTTTATTCTATATGGATTCTTATACTAGATATATATGGAAGCTGGCTAATATCTGCAGCATATTTGTTCTTTCATTCACAATCCAAGCCATAAAAATAACTAAATAAGATCTTTATTTTGGTAAGTTTTTAGAGATAATTATGGTATTAAATTTTTTAAAGATACCTTTCACTGTAAGTCTTTTTAAAGATACCTAACACTGTAAGTGTTAGACTTGGTTAAATCAAAGAATGGAGCATGAGAGAAAAATGTGGTAAGGCAAAAGAAAGACAGATTTCCTTTGGAAATCCATCTCAAATATTGAAATTATTCTGGGAAAACTGTCTCTTGGTCAATATCACTTCTGGAATGGAAGTTATTTCTCCAGAGGAGCAAAGTTGTCTCTCATTATCTTTGTGCCTTGTAACTATTTTAATCTCTGATTGAGCCCTATACATTGTCTTCTTCTGCGATCAAGTCTGCTTAACATTCAAATGTATTCAACCAAAATACCTGAAGTACTTTTTGTCTTGATTGTATCCTGATATACTGTGACACAACAGCGTAAGTCACCTCATGCTGACCCATGCAACACGTGGAAGAAATACTGGGAGTTTTCATTCCCTGGGGACTGTAAGAATTAATGTTAGTTGTAGTATTCTTCCCATCTGCCTATAAAGTAGTGTTCTAATTAATACAACTTTAGATGACACTTCCCCTAGAAAAATATGTATTGTCCTGGAAAGAATTTCAAGGGAAAATGGAAATTATCTCATTCTTTTCAGCTCCCACTCCCCTTAAATAGGAACTTAAAAACTGAGCCTTTCTTCCTGAGCTTGGCTGGCCTCACCTCAAAAATGTTCTGTTCTTAGAGAGGGAAGGAAAAACAAAAACAAAATGTTTTTACTGTTCTCCAGAATGGAATGAACACAGATCAGATTCCCAGGGTACTTGGGAAAGAGATCCTAAACACATATGTTAAGAACTCCACTCACACAAAACAAGGTGATGGGAAAAAGAGTAAACCTTCAAATCCTCAGGTCTCAAAGACTTTGGTGCAAAGGAAATGGAAGAGCCTACAAGACTAGCCAGATGTTTTGTGAGTGCCAATAGTGTCTAAGTGTTGTTCCATAACAGATCACAACTGGGAGCAGGTGTCCATCACTGATAGTGTCCAACTTCAACTGCCTAAAAGGAAGCATGAACCTCATTTGGTAAATACAAAATAACATGCTGAGATAGGGAATACCTCCCTACCTTCAGGCAGCACATTAGTCTGTGCCTTCAAGAGTGATGTTTTTGTTCCTCAAAACCACATAATCATCCTGAATTAAATATTGTGATTCTATTCTCAAAGTTGTAACTTTAAATAGAATTACTTTCTAGTTGCCTGAGGTCTTGTTCTCTTGGCGTCTACAGACGCTTTGTGCAAATGTCTATCCTTAATTTCTTCTCTTTCTAGCATTTATCATGTCTCAAAGTTGGCTTTATCTGAGCCTACCACTAGCTGAAATGCAGAACAGAATGTGCCAGTTCTTTGGACTGTGACTGTTTTCTTATTTGCTCACTTAAGTATTTTTCTCATTAGAGATTCTGCTTGAGTTATCCTGTGTTATAGTGTCCTGTGTCCCAAATGTGTTCTTTGGTCTGGTAATTGATTTTGTGTTTTCATATTTTTTATTAAGGTATTATTAAATTATTGTGGCAATACTTTCATGTGGTGCAGGGTGAGATGTCCTGCAGAAGTCATTGCAGTGCCCATCCCTTATTTGAAGGGGGTGTGCAGCTGGCAGGCTGTGTTACTGATATTTTGCACAACTCTGTCAGGCTCTTTATTTATCTGCGTGCCCTCTGCTGCTCCAGAGTCACCCCCATGGAAAGTCATCTCGGGGTTGGCTGGACGCCATGCATTGCCCTGTGTGATCCCAGCTCCGTGGAGGGGAGAGTCACATACCTGTCACAGTCCTGTTGCCTGAGCAGTCATGCCTCATGCTTCAGTGTGGTGCTCTGCTTAGGTCTTAGATTTCATATGTGCCTGCTCAGTTTTTAAGACCCTCTGAATGGCAGACACTGCAGGACTGGACTCCAGCAGTTGTGATCAAACTTCTCATATATATATTCAAGACCACATTCAGTTCAGATTTCCACTTTGTGGTTAAACCATCCCCTACGTATACAATTTGCAATACAGGTTGCTTTTCCAGATGGCTGGCTCTCCTGGATTATCTTGTAGCATGTGATGGAACGAAATAAATGTTCTCACTCAGTATTTGCCCCCTACTCTCAGTTATCTGTTGAACGGACGGGCAGCAGCTATTTTTGTAAATTTAAGAATGCCTGGCAATTATCCTGGAACTGAATTGTCCATGCTTGTAAATTGTTAGGACAGTCCCAGTACAGAATTTCACATGTTTATGACATTCCCTGGACAATTCATAGACTTGAGTTGCCAAAGAAAATTGGCACAACTGAAGGAATATTACTTACAGCCTCTCTGGTTTGAAGGCTGTGGCAGTTTACTTAAGGTGGATAGTGGTAATTGATCTTAGTTACTGCAGGTGTAAACCGTGCATTCTGAAGCTGACATGATGTGAAGGACAAAGCATTTGCAAGCTGTCTCATGAACAGCCGTTCCAGATCTTTCCCTCAAAATCTTATTCTGCATTACATCCTCCTGTGCTGCCTGAGGTACGGTTTGAGTGTGAGAAGAGGCTGGCTGAGGTGGTTTCTATGTCCACAAGCAATGATAAACTCCCTGCTACTCTTTTGAAATTATTAGTTTGCACCTGCTCTGTAAATGCATCAGTACCCACAACTAGCATTTTTTTGGTCAAGGTGCTGATCAGCTACCTGCTCAGCATTGGCCCCTTATCATCCTCTTGAAACTTATGATCCTATATGTACAGGAATGGTAAATTGTGAACATGTCTTGCCACTTTCAAGATCCAAGACTAAAGAGATAAAGACTTACAGTGTAGGCAACACTGTTCTTTTCTTCTCTCTCTCTCTTTTTTTTTTTTGTATATAAGAGATGTCCATTGACCAAAGATGAAAATGTCATGAGTTGTGTGAAAAATATAAGAGTAGGATGAAGAGATGTAACTTTTCATATGTTCAAGGAAGGGCAGTGAAGCTGGTGAAGGATCTAGAGCACTAGTCTTATGAGGAGTGGCTGAAGGAACTGTGGTTTTATAGCCTGGAGAAAAGGAGACTGAGGGGAGACCTCACCGCTCTCTACAACTACCTGAAAGGAAGTTGTAGTGAGGTGGGGGTTGGTCTCTTCTCCCAAGTAACAAGTGACAGGACAAGAGAAAATGGCCTCAAATTTCACAGAAGGGGTTTAGATTGGATATCGGGGAAAAAAAAGGGTTATCAAGCACTGGAACAGTGACTCAGCCAGGGCAGTGGTTGAGTCACCATCCCTGGAGGTGTTTGAAAGACATGTAGATGTGGTGCTTAGTGAAGTGTCTTAGTGGCAGACTTGGTTTTGCAATGCTAATTACTGGACTTGATCTGAAAGATGTTTTCCAACACAAAGCATTCTGTGATTCTATGATTTTAAAAGATTCCCAAGTGACATATCTTAAGACCGAAGAGGACATTTCTCTGACATGCATGTACTTTTGGAAATGTTCATCATGTTCTCCAGGGGCATTTTTGATTATGTGACACCATGCGAGAAAGAATTGAAAGATCCTCTCTCTTCATCACCATCACCCAAGATGCCTTTTTGAGCACCCTGTTTACACAAGTTTGTATCTATGAAAACAAAACAATACTTGTAATTTATATCATATTCTTTTAAAAGTGCACATTTGTGTAGAGGCAATAAAATTAGAAATCAATATATAAAAATGGTAATTTTTTGTTCGGTTTTAAGTTCTCTGATTTTTACTGATAATTCATTAGAATCATGAATGCTTAATAAAATTGCATTCTGTCACTGCTGTTGCAATGTATTTGTTGACATTAGTTGCAACTGTTTGCAGATACCTACAATGTACGTGTTCAACTGGACTAGTGAGCTTCTGTCCTTTTTATAGGAAATGAAAAATAATAGGCATTTCTGGAGTTCAATATCCTGTCACACGTGCAGCATATCATGTAGAGGCCTCATCTTTTGCTACTAAAACTCTTCAGCAGAATGCTAAAACCTTTTTTATCTCTGTCTGCAGTGCTCCCTCTGTTATTCTCACAAAGGCTCTTCTGAGTATGGTGCTTGTAAGAAGTACATCTTTTGCACCAGAATCCTCCAGCTTTTTTTTCACTTCTCCTAATTCAGCAATTCTCCAGGGAGAATTTAAATAGCATCCTTCTCCCACGGAAGTATCTGGTGAAAGATTTCTTTATGACAGAAACTAAGGATGAGCTGGTTTTCTCAAAGTCGTTAGAAAAATGACAATGTCATCAAAGTCCAGAGAGACTCCAAGAGTCAAAGTTCAATTCCTCATTTTAGGGAAAAACTGTTTAAAGATCTTGAAGTCAGGAGCCTTTCCAGACTTCAGTGCATGAACATGTTTAACTCGTTATTGGAGGTTTATGTCGGTGGTTAGTGGAAGTTTCTCTGGAGACATCCTGATAGACTCTGAGACCTGCTGGGCAAAACATCCACGTGAATCTCGTGAGTGACTCCAGATAAGTTTGGAAAACTGAGAAGAAGTTGGAAGAGGGCCAAATCTAGTGATAATTGCTAACACATTGGAGTAGGAGTGACAAGATGAAATAATTTCATTGATTAAAACACATATTTCATTAAAATAGTCCAGTAGTTATCTATGAACACAAAATGAGGAAAAGGTGATTGAGAGCTATGGCAGACAGGAAGTGTCCTTGTGATGACAGCCACATGCATCTTTGCGTTGACAAGAGCTCTTTGGTATATGTGATTGTTGTTTTTTGGTTTGTTTGTTGTTTTCTTTTCCCCCCAATTCTGCATGCAAGATAAAACATTTAATTTTACTTTACTAGATTAATTGTATAGTCTAACCATCCATCAAGGTCTCACTTCTGAAAGGATGTATTTATGTCTGAGACTATATTTAATTAATAACTAAGAATCAAATCCATCTCTGGAATAATTTCCAGCTGCTTCGCTGGCCTGTAGTTTGAATGCTAAAACATTTGTTCAGAACTTATTGCTTTCAAAATGAAAAAAAAACCAACAAAAAAGCACTTCAAAATAAACCAAACTGACAGAAATAATATAAAGCTGTTTTCTCTAGCAGAAAAATAAATATAAATTAACTTTACAGGCAAACAAAATCGGCTACTGTGCTTACGACTACACAGACTTATAGTCCACAACAGAAAAACATCTTTTTACTACAGAGCAAGTTCTGAATTCTTTTGAGTCTGTGTGGGTATACATGGAAATTATAGGAAATAAGAAATAGAGGCAGGAAAATGCTGAAAGCCTCATTTTTTTTTGTTGAAAACCTACTAAGGGAAGGAAGAAAGTGGATGTACAGACATAATCTGAATATGATGCCTCTCTCAGAGCTGGAGATTTGCCATAACAGGAATATCTGGAAGGAATCGTAGCTGGTGATATCCAAGTCAATATAGTCAAGGAAAGCTCTTCCCAGGGATAAAATTACACTGCTGAAATGCAAGGGTGCTTTCATACGAGACAGTGCTGGTTTCCATCATCTCTTTAAAGAAGCATCTTAGATCCAAGTGCAGAAGATTGTAATGGGGGCAAAAGTAGAAATATTCCTCTTTCACCTTGTTACACTTTTTCTGATTGAAAATGTCAGGGTACTCTGGACGAAAACATTCTACACATTCACCATTCACCATAGCAATTTGTAACTAGAATGTAATGGGCAATAGACTTCCACTACTCTTGAATTTTTACAATATATAACAGAATTTTTTGGATGTATTTGTCAAATGTGATATATGCAAGTATGACCATGAGAATTCTTTTATTTGCAATAGTTTTCAGAGCTTAGATGTGATTTTCCCCTATTAATTAATGAAAAATATATAAGGGGATTATGGTGTTTAAGTAACAATGCGAAGACAAGCTGTACTAAAATAAGCTTATGGAAATAATGACCATAGTGAAAAAAAAATCACTTTTTTTTTTTTTTAAAGTTTGGAAAATAGACAAACAAGGAAATGAAGTGTGGAAATGATCATGATAGCCTAAAAATAGCAGGCATACATTTTGAGGAGAATGGAGATCAGATGTTCAGGTCAGGGAAAAGAAAAAAGATTTTAATTTATAACAAGGAAGGTCTCTTGTAGATCTTATGAAAGACTTGTAACTGTAGTGGTAGTTAAGCAGTGGGACAAGATACATATAAAGGTTGAGGCAATCCCTTTGTTTTATCGAAAGAAGTGGAATTAATTTCTGTCGGGGACTGTTATGGCACACTGAATCCAGTTGTATTTAACCAGAGAGAACAGAACTGCTTTTGATGCCCCATGTCCTCTGACGTTTCATTACTGGTGGTGTCTTTATAAGAATTAGGGCAAATCTGAAGGTTTTGTTTCAACAGCATGATTACTCTCCTCATTCACATGAATCATAACGTGCCTTTACATATATTTAGCTTGCTCAGTGACTGTTTCTTTCTCAGCTTTTTTGCAGGCTTGCAAAGATCTTCATGATAGCTTTCCTTTCTTTCCTCAATGTTACACTGAAATACACCACAGGCCTTTATAATGTGTGCCAGATTAAAACCTAGCTCTTTACTTGCATTAAAGAAAATTACAGGGATTTCAGAAACTTTTTTTAGGCTGAAGATTTTTTCTTACAGTCTCCAATCATGTGGTTATACATTACTTTTAACAGGACTCCAGGGCTCAAAGGGGAGACCAGGGTGAAGAAAACCGTATCAAAGAAATAGAAAGCTGGGTAGGAAATTCATCCGGAATAACTGAGGAGTGCCAAATTACCTCAGTATGCAGTTGCTGATCAGATCCAGATTCAAAATGAAGATTCTGACCACCTGAATCAGCCACCCTAGTGCATAGGCAGGCAGGACCTGTGAGGAGAGTCACTGTGCTGAAAGTGGGCACCAAGTTTTGTGGTACAGTCAGTACCTGGAGTCTGGCATCTCCAGGAAAGATATCAAACTCTTCAGAGAGGTGCTGGGTGTAAAAGTTAGCCTAGACTTTCTCACCAAAACCAGAAGATGGTGAGAAGGAGATCATAGAGAAAGAAGTCTCTGTAAGATAGTAGTTGGGTACTCAGTAGTGAATAGGCATCCAAGCATATATATATATATGTATTTCTTTTTGTCTAGTGCTTACCAACTGGTAAAAAGATCAGATGACTGGTTTTCTCTGTTCTTTTTCAACAGTTAAGCTCACCTTTTCAGGATTGAATTGGGAACCCCTATGGCTGCTTTGATCAAGATAATTTGAATGACCTTATAGAATAAAATATAAATGTTATCTGAACCTGATCACAGTTAGGGTTACATCATGCTGGAGAGTGAACATTAGGATTCTCTGTATTAGTTTCAAGTTTCTTAATTGCTTCTTGGGTTTATAACTGGCACTAAAATAGGTGAACCTTACCACAGAACCACAGAACTTGGGTGAGCCATATTACCTTATTAATGGAACTTTGCTTCAGAAATTCCTAGGATGTTTTGCTTATTGTGAATGTCTTTAAGGCTTCAAAACAGCTATTAAGGTAAGGTAATTGTTTAGCTACTTTCTGACTGTTTCCTTGTTTTGTTGAGAAAACTAGGACATTGCTTGAATGGTGATACAAAACACAGGTGGTGGGCTGAAACCTCCTTATGACAATGTACTCATTGTATACTTCCTAATCTTCATTACCTCCAATTGTTTCCTTAATTGATGATGATTTCTCAGAGCCTGGGAGAGAGTTTTGCAAGAGCGGAGCTGTTCAAACAGAGTTTCAGATAAGTCCTATATCTCGTGTCATGCAGACAGTCAGAAAAGGTAATCCCGGTGCAGCACTTGCTTAGCCAGCTGTGGACTTGTTTGTATTGCATTTCTGCTCAGCTCTAAACAGAAAAAGACCTGATCCACACATGGTGCATTAAATGCTAGGGTAGCACCCGGTAAAAGCATCATTAGTTATGTATGATAGGATCCTTAACAACTCACAGAAAGTAGAAGCTCTTTCCTTGCATTGATTAGCAAAAAAATTTATAAATACATGCTTTGCTTCAAAAAAAATCTTTCAGAAATTCTGTTGACAGTACTTATGAAGCACATTGCTGAACATCTCTTCTATCCAGTGTCACATGCTGGTCTTATGAATCAGAACGTTTCACTGTTTTTCTTCACAAGTGTATAGATGTAGTAGAAATGCATGTACCAATCTGTTATGTTTTTTTCTGTATTGCTTCCTTTCCTATGTCTTTTCCTCAGCTCCTGTCCCTTTATTTCGTGGCATTACACCTAGGAACTAGAAGTATCCAAAGCTAAACCAGGACTGAACAGGGGCTTCCTGGAGCCCTGTAGTGATGCTGGGGGACCTGGTGCCTATGATCATCCAGCTAACACTGAATGCTGCAGCTACCTTGCAGGGAGGTCTATCTTAGAGCCTCTGATGTAACCAAACAGCAGTGGAAAAAGAGAAGATAGAGAATGAGTCAGTCCAGACTCTCTGGGCTGTGACTCGCTCAGCAGCTGTGTTTAGTGGCTTCTCTTATTAGGAAGAAGGAGCAAGAAGGAAAATAAAATAGATTTGGCCTGCAGTACCACTCCAGAGCTGATGGAGAGTGCTAACCGTCTCTTGTTTATTTGAGACCACAGCAGTCCAATCTCGCTTCTGGCTGGACCATTACTGGTGCCCATTAAAATGATTCTAACATAGAAGTAATCAGCAAAAATATGTGATAAACAGGATTTTGAATCTTCAAGCTTAGTTTGATCCTGTGAGTTTCAGTGTCCAGCTAGACCAAATTCTTAAAATACAAATCAAATTATATGATATCTAGAAGCCCTATTTTCAACCCAAGCAACTCCTTCCTCCTCTACCAGCTCATGCTGCTGCAGGCTTCAGGGGAGTTAGGTCAAATTCATAATAAGTATTGAAAATGAGAATGTTGTGAAACACACCAACGTGTTTCGTACATCACTTATCTTCAGAATAACAATCATACCCAATATTTTGGTGTGTTTTGTCAGGTAGTAAAAATAGGAAGAGGCTGCTCTGCAGCATGTATTCCACTAGAGAGCTCCAATGCCACAGGAGAATTTGGGATGCTGTCATCACCTTGGTTATGGGTTCTCCACATCCTCCTTACTGGCTTGTTCAGATGAACTCAGCATGAGACCCTCCCAGTGACGGAAATGATGAGGGCAGGATTTCTATATGACTAAATTCTTGGGAGGATACACTGTGCAGGTCCTCCTAAGACCTTCCAGAGTTTGTTTGAATAACATGCAGAGTATGTATGCACATGCTTCAAGCCACAAACCACTACCACACCTCCTAGCCCCAAAGTGATAAAGGTTGTCTCCCTGTCTCTTTCTGGAAGTTACAAAACCTTTTTCTTCCTTCATTTTTCATCCAAGGTTTTTGCTTAGACATGAGATTAGAAACCAAAACAAAAAAATATTTTTTTCTAAAGCTGAAACCGGATTTTTTTTTACTGGACTTTATAACATAGCTGACTGAAGTTAAAATTTTACATGAAAAGCAAGTATATCATAGCTCTAAAATAAAAATACTGTTAAACTAAAACCACACACACCATAGTAAGAAAGAAAAAGATGGGGAAGCAATTTCTGTTTGGAGACTGAGAAGGAAGTTTTGAAATCCCAGGTCTAGTTGTTTCATTTGTTAGGAAAAGTACTGAGACAGAGTTAGACACAGAAACATATCTATGTTAAATATATTTATAAAAAAGGTTTTCTGTTAGGATGAGATTTAGAACTAGTGTTCTATGGAAGAGAAGAACTCTAACAGAAACATGAAATTAAATGAAAGGTCTTAAGTTGCCCTTAGATGGGCAAGGGTAATGTATTTCTCTTGAGAAGATTCCAGAGAAAAGCAGGTTACACTGTCCCTCACGTCATGCTGTGCTGCATCTTCCCTTTTACATGTTACATAAAGTATTTCATAGGAGGAGCTCTGACATTTAAATTGAAGGAGAATAGATTTATATTGGATCTTAGGAAGAAATTATACAGTGTGAAGGTGGCAAGACTCTGGAACAGATTGCCCGGAGAGGTTGTGGATGCCCCCTCCCTGGAAATGTTCAAGGCCAGGTTGGATGAGGCCTTGGGTGACCTGGTCTAGTTAAAGGCGCCCCTGCTCATGGCAGGGGGGTTGGATTAGATGATCTCTAAGGTCCCTCCAGACCTAAGACATTCTGTGATTCTGCATTAAGCCTTGGATTCAAGTATTCATATTTGTTTATTCTGGACACACAAATGTTTTTCCTTAGGGTTGTCTGACAATGACTTTCCAGACCCTAGACTTACCCGGCACAGTAATTCCCCACCTTTAATATCTGTAACAGAGACAGGTCAAACCTCGGAGCTGACAATGAATTTTGCTACTCAAAGAAATAAACCGAGGGAGTGGGTGGAGGTTGGCTGGGGTGAGCAACTCCCACTACAGGAAGAAAGGAGGAAGCTGGTGGGAAAATGTGTTTATCTGGGCTTGTTGCCTCTGCTGCCTCTCAGGAGACAAGGAAATAAAGGATGGTGCCTGGGAGGAGCTCCTCCCTGTGCTCTCCCCAGCACTAAGCACCAGCCCACTCACCACAGAAAGACAAAACATCTTTGCAAGGCTCCAGTACCATAAACAGGGGGAGGGGAGAAGGACAGCTGGGTGGGGTTTTTTTTAGGTTTTTTTTTTAATATATATCTACTTTCCTAAGCAGCTGCCTGCATTGCTGCTGACAAAATCAATCATCTATAGGAGTGAATGTGCACCTTAACTGTGACTGCTAAATCTTTCTGTTAGAGAGAAGGTGGCAACCTTGTTTCTCAGAACATCTTTCACAGAAATGGCTCTGGGCACTTACTTAAGGCATCATGGATTTATCTCAAGTGCAATCTATTTCTTGCAAGGCAAAGCTCAGTGTGAGATAATTTACCTTTCTCTATGTCGATGACATTTTTACTGGTATTAGCCCAATCTGATAAAAGTTTCCTTTTGGGAAAATCATCAGGTATTTCTATAAAAGCTGCAAACTGTTGTGTTGCTTCTTTTGGAACATTTTGTACTGTGGAGTTGCTGTCTAGAACCTGTTCCTCCTACACCTCTTTTCAGTGACTGTCTCGCAAAACACCGAGCCATCTCTCCTCCTTTCTCAGCTGCACAGATGCTCTTCTTCTGGCCTTCAGGCTCAGATTCTGACTTTGAGATTTTGCATATACTGTAAGAAAGGGGTGTAAAATTTTATGGAGATAAAATGCAAAGTTTGCCGCAGTTTGCTCATCAGTCTTTCACCTGAGCAGTGGCTACATCTTCTCTTAGCAATGTAATTTCATGGTGAAATCTTTAACTTCTTTTCAAAAAAGACTGAACGGTTCTTACTTAGGAAAACACGTTTGCTGTGATGCTTTTACTTAGAGTAAGTGGTGTGTTTCATTGTTACAAACGGCACAAAAATGAAAAAAAAAAATGTTCATGAACTGTGCTGAAATCATGTATGTGTATATTTTTAATAAGTTTTAATGTTTGAGTTGTATGGAAACAGTATAAACCAGTACAGAGTGACATTTAGTGTCAGCTCACCTCCGATTTATTTGCAACTGATTTGTACCATGAAAACCAGTGAAGTCATTTGAAGTTTCAGGAGAACTTAGACATTTTGTGGAAGAATTTTATTTCTTAAAAATCTGCTTTTAGGAGCTTTTGAATAAGCAATGCAGATTTGTGCTTGTCTTCAAACTCATTTTGAAACTTTGATGCTGATGTAATTACTGACAGGCAGAACCAGGCTTGTTATAATGTCTTCTTCTGAACAAATTGTTTAGTAACAGTTTCCTTTTGATGTATCAGGTAACAGTTCCTGAACTTAATCTTTTAATGCTTACTGAACTGGAATTTTGAAACCATCCTTACAGCAGCAGCAGATATTGGAGTGTGTAAGGTTCTGCTTTTTTACCCATTAAGTTGCCAAGTTAAATTGAATGAATTTTCAGTCCTGTCTGTGAAATTCCCCATCTGTTGCATTATACCAGTATTGTTTTGCATTACACCGGTATTGTTGCTGCTGTGATTTAGTGAAAAACAAAACAAAAAACACCTCAAAAGACTCAACCCCAGAACCTATTTCCAGTTGTTACAGGCATGCTCCCAAGTTGTACTCTGCAGGTTGTTACCAATGCAAGTTGTTGACCTTCCAGTTGACAGAACGCTGCTTACTGGACCTCCTTCTTTTTGTAAATGTGACAACTGATACGTGATTATATTTCTTTACACTCCATAGGAGCCCTCTGATTTACAGCCACTGAGCCTTTCACTGATCAGAGAAATAACTGTTTGTCCAGCACAACCAGCAGCTTTTCTTTCCCGACAAGTTTTCGGCACAATATTTTCTTCTGAAGAAGCCAAACAAATGGCTCAAATAGGCCTTGAAACATTTGTTCACCTCTTTAGAAGAGAAGTCTATTGTTTCAGGAGAGTTTGGAACTTTTTTTGGGGAAACACAAAGCTTGGGGAAGGCAATATGGTATTTAGTCAGGGCTTTGTAGATGCTTTCTGAATACTGAGAGTGACTGCTGTGATTCTTATGCTTTGACATCTCATGGTAGTATTTGATAGCAATCCTACATCAAAAAAAAAGGACAATTACAATCAAAAATATGCAAAACAGTGATCAACATGAAACTTTTATTGGAAAACAGATATTCTTGTGACCTCTGTAATGCAAACAAAGAGAACAAGTCAGGAAATCAAAGTCTGAAAAGATGTAGAAGGAAAACTGCAGTGCTTTGCTAAAGGAGCCTGATCTTGACTTCTGAGTTACTATTTTTCCGGTATTATAATATAGAAATGTCATTATTTTAGAGAATTTATTGCAAACCTACTCTACATCACTGTAGGATACCCTCTTGTGTACTTAAGGAACAAGAACATCAGTGGGTTTGCTGGGGATCTGCAACACCAAAGCTGCAAGAGCAGTGGGGGGTATTTAATTAGCTGTAACATGTTGTGTACATGTCATGAACACAGCCACAGAATACTTAGTTGTGTCTTGTTACTTCCTCATGCTTTGTAATATAAAAGTGAATTTGAGAAATTTATTATGCTATAGTTTTGTATACGGGGGTGTAAATTCTGATAGTAATTACTTTACTACAGCATGGTGAGCAGATTTTTCTTTGTAGCAAGTTCTTGCTATCACATGGTCTCACAGACAGTGTTTCAGAGTGATATTTTGTTATCTTTCCATTTTCCCCAGCTATGGCTTAGCAAAACTCATGCACGTTATTAGAGCACAGGTCTAATAATAGACCTGATTGCTCAGGGATTGGATTCCACTTCCTGCTTAACTCAAAAATGTAATTGTCTTTGAAGATACAGAAAGGCTCAAATTTAGACATAGTTGGAGGCAGTATGATTTTTTTCACATTGAAACAACAGAAACAAACTGTTTCTACAAACATTGGCACACTCATCCCAGCAGCCCTACAGCAAATGCAGCTGGCCAGCTGACAGTTCTGCACTGCTCCAGAGGCAGGACCAGAGACTTGGTAAAAGAAAACTTGTTTCTACCAAACTCCACAGAGAAATAAAGCTACTTTAATGGCCACAGTAGCTACCTATTACACTTTCTTTAAAGGTAATAAGAACAGTTCCATTTTGTAAAAAGAATTTCAGTTCCTTTAAAATAATTATTTTAGAATAAAGGCTACTAATACAGTTGTTGGATGGCACATTTCAAAACCTCTGACTCGGAAATGAGTCCATGTCACATTCTCTGTAGTTTTTCATGCAAATGGTTCTTACTGGCTATGAATCACCACAGCCAGAGGAAAGTTCATGGACAAATCTCTGGGTTTCTGAACAGCCTTTGCTAATTGCAGAAGGTCACAGAAGAAGATTATCGTGCTTGGGGAGCTGAAGAACTGAGTTCTTTAGCCTCACTCACTTTGTGTTAAAGCGTTAGCTTAAGAGACATTGATTTAGAGTATTTCAGTCCATGTAGCAGCACATAATAAACTCTGTCCTTTTAACTCAAAAGGATCTTTCTGGCCTTGTTCTGCTACTGCAAACCAAATATCTGAAGACAAATGTTTGAGTATCCTAATCTATACGTGTCTCTTTGAAAAGCAAATGGTGCAATGGATTAATAATTTAATGGAACTGTTCATAGCAGCTGATAAATTTCTGCTGTTACAGAACACTGGGAAAATGCTGATGCTACAAAATGTAATGTTTTCCAGACACCTAGAAAGTAGGTCAATGGCTGGGCTTGCTGGGCAGGGCACCTTCAGGCTGCTGAGCTTGCTTACTTTCAGACCAGCAGCACTTCATGTCCATTTCTACCACAGTATATTTTCCTGAAATTTACTATATATAAATGTGAATTTTATATATATGTATATAAAATCATTCCATTTGGTAATGAAAAATACATTATAAGTTTGTATTTCTAAATATGTGATTTTGATCAAAAGTATTGCATGCACACTTTTACAGTATCCTTTCAAACATATCTCAAAATTCCGTACCATATATGTGGCTATCAACAAACAATAGTAAACCAATTATCTTTCTTTTTTGTTCTTGATGAACATTAAACATAATTCCCATCCCTTACATGGCAGATACACAGACACATAAAAGACTACCATAAAATATTCAATAATAGAATATAAATGCTTTTTTTCCCCACATAAATGGTTTCATCTTTTCTTGACTGAGATTAAATGCCATTTATATAATTAAGTAATAAAGGTCATGTAAAAACAACAAGCAATTTTTGAAGTGTACCTTACTGCTTGCCAGTTTCCCTACTCCTGATAAGTTTAGTTAAATATTAAAAAAATTGTGTTTGAAATTCTTCTTGCTAGATTTTTTTTTTCCTGACTAGAGATAAAACACAGGCACAGGTAGCATGTTCTCTGTGTCACTGTAAAGTTTAAAGCTACTTATTTTTTTCTTCACGTAGCAATATGTTTAGGTGTAAACACAGTTAAAAAGGCATAAGAATGGTGGTCTCATAGCAAAGGGAGGGAGCTTGATGATGAAATTATGAAAACACAGGAGGCAAATTTAGCTAGCAACAATATGGCACTCAGTTGAGCTGAAATAAATGTGTAGCCATACTTCGCTACCCACAGAATACAGAATATGTTGTAAAAACTCTTCCTGAATCTCCAAGAGTAGGGAAGAGCATTAGAAACAGGAAGTCTAGTTCCACAAGTTCCAATTGGTTTTCGTGTCTTTTGCGCACACATTGTCGTAGTGTGGGCGGTAGTACAGATTGGGTGTCCTGGGGGGCTTCCCAGCAAGAGCTTCTGTTGAGGCCCCACCAAGTTGCAAGTTTTCAGTCTGGCAGCATAACCTATTCCCTTTCTAACACAGTCTTGACAGAATTAGATGTGCCTAAAGTCAAAGTCCCCATTGCCTTCAAAGTCTGAATTGAAATGTCGTCAAATGACATAGAAATTAATGAAGAAGTCCAGATCACAAACTCATGCCCCTGTGTGAGGTTTTTGATGGGAGAGGAAGATAACATTCTGCAAACAAGAAATGTAAGAAAACTTTAGATTCTGATGGTGAAAATTTTCTAATATAAATGTTAGAGAAGCCAGACAGGGCTATGCTAGGAAGATCTCATTCCCTAACAGATATACCAATTAGTCTTTCTGACATGAAATTGTATGAACTTTCTTAATAGTATGAAATTGTATTAATTTTCTTAAGAGATATATAGTTTACATTGAGTACTGCAGAGATATGGTTAAGTCAACATAACTAAAGGGCTCCTGCTCATTGCAAGGACGAGCACAGTGCTCATCCTGAAGATAAGAACCTGTGTTTCTTGGAATCTTGAAGACACCACCAGCCCTAGAATACTTCTATGAAACCCTCACATTGTCTGGCATCATAGGTAAGTAACAGTAGCAAAACTGACTCCTGGTACATCTGGATCAAGAAAGAAATAGATGGATAGTGGTATCATTTTTAAAAAATATTAATATGTATGTGTCAAGTAGTGATTGGTCAAATCATGTTGTATCTGAACGCTCCAAAGTTCTAAGAACTGTTCATGCACATGAATAAAGAGTTACTCTTGTACTTCTATGACTCCTAACCTCTCTCCTCAGTTGACATTGGGACAGCTGGGAATTTTTCATGGCATCTATCTCACTTTCTACCCACAAAAATCCCGGCGGTGCATGTGGTTGTAGATGGTAATTTGCACTCTAATGATCATGAGAGAGTTGAGTTAAAAATCCAGAGGAAGATGAGGAAAATAAGCAGCAAAGTCAGGAATGTGGAGCTCAGGACAAATCACTTAAACTTATTTAGGAAGCTTGCAAGCAGAATCAGAGGTTTCCATAAGGGGAGATGCCCTCCAGGGATCTGGTAACATTTAAAAAAGCTTACTGAATTTTCAGAACATCTCCACACACGTTTTATCAAAAGAGGGAAAACGTTGACAGTACTCCAACTTGACAAAGACAAGGAACTTCCTAATGGAGTAATATGTGCAAAGCATGGAAGAAGTGGAAACAAGGACAGCAATACATCTAAGTGGTATTCAGGCATTTAGTGGAAACATCAGAAAAATTAAAGCTCAGCTCGAGATAAACCTAGTCGGGATTCTATACGCGTGACAGCAGCAGAAGAAAGTTTAGAGATGTGTTTTCATTGATGAATGGGAGAGTAACTTGGTGGTAGATGATTCTGAAAAGGACGAAATATTCATTGAAGTTTTTGCTCCATTCACTGCAAAAATAGCTCCCAGATCACTGGCCCTAGGAAACTGGAAAGGAGGCTATCCGGCAATGGGGATGCAACGAATTAAAAACTGCTTTAAAAAAGCTGAGTGTATACACAAACATGGGCTACATGGTGTTCACTGAAGTGTGATTGAATGATGACTGTTATCCACAGAAATGTCATAGTGACTGGAGGAAGTCCCTGAGTAGAAAGAGGTTTATATTGTGCTCATCTTTAAGAGTGGCAAACGGGAGGATCCAGGCCAGAAGAGTTGGTCAACCTCATCTCAGACTGGACATCATAGAATCACAGAATTTACCAAAGGACAGGTCATTCTTGACCAACTTGACATCTTTATATGTTGAAATGGATATCTATTGGGACAAGAGAAGAGCAGTGGATATCAGATACTGTAACTTTCATAAGGCTTTTGACACCGTTTTCCACAGCCTACCCAAATGTAAGCTGAGGAAGCATGCGTTGGATGAAATCTGCTTTAGATGAGCTTAAAACTGGATTGACCATTGGGCTCAAATGATAGTAATCAATAGCTTGACATCTAGCTGACATCTAATAACAAATACCCAGGGGGTCAACACTAGGACTGTGTAAATTCACAGTGGGAGCTTCTTCCTGTTTAAACCTTTGATAGTTTCACATACCTAGTGCTTGTGTGAAAAAAAATAAAGTCCAAGATGCTCTAGATACAGTGTAGTTTATGAATTCTTCTGTTTGTGGCCAGCAAACAAATACTAAGCCATACACTTCATGATCAAGAAATGCAGTTTGTGTGATTATGCAATCACACATCTGGGCTAGCTGCCCAGATCTCTTCTGTGTCTACATAATCCTGTGTACTCCTTCAAATCTATGAATGAGAAGAAAATAATTGTTATCTGGTATTATCCTGCTGTAGTTAAGGAGGTGGGGTAAGCTTAAATGATGCTGTAATATATACCATTAGCAACTCAATCCTATCCTCTATTTCAGACTTTGGATTTTTAAATGCTTATAGTTTGTTTTGAGTCATACTTTTACTTTCTTATTTTTTATTTTATTTTATTTTATTTTATTTTATTTTATTTTATTTTATTTTATTTTATATTACCATAACTGTGTGGATAACAGTTTCGAGGGTGTTTTTTTTTTTACTATATTGAACTTGGACTCTAGCTCATGCAGTTGTATTTCACCTGACAGAAATCATTGTTGAGTCAATTCAATCCTGAATTCAGACATACTTAGGCTGAGCAATTTGAGCTGGCAGCACAAGAAGGAGTTTGGCCTTGTGAACATGATCCTTCAGACCATCTTCTACAACATAGGATGATATGACTTTTTTGGTTTCCTCGAGGAAGATAGGAAACAGGTGGTCATACACTGGATCCAAATCTCTTTCCGGATCTGATGTTTAGCTCTGAAAAAAAAATGTTTTCTTTTATATGAGCTGTGATGAAACTACAGTTTAATCAATAGTGAAGTCATGTTTAAAATGAATTGTCAGGGCACAGATATCCTACAGAAGGTGTCTAGAAATTCTTTATTAATTCTCTTTGCCTCTGAAAAAACCCTACAGGTATCTATATTATGTTGCCAAACTAAATATGGGGACAGGGTTAACTTGCCTGTCCAGCTGCTGGAGGCTATGCTTATGTATTTGGCATAAATATTAGATAAGCGTTTAAACTAATTAAGCAGCTCCTACACTCTGACCATCCTATGTGTTCCCTCTACTTGTCCTGCTTGAAGTTCACTGTATTAGGGAACATATCTGGCTGGAAACTAACCCAGGATAAAAGGTGTTTAGTTGTGATGACCCAGCAGAAAGAAGAGATCAAGGTCTGGGAATAAATATCTGACGACAGATGAGGAATGCTTAAAGTAACACAGCCAATGAAGAAATGAATTTTCAAGCCTTCTTTTTGTATGTATGAAGTGAACTAGTTTTCTAGGAGATCTTCTGTTACAAAAGAGCTCCTTCAATGTCCCTCTCCCTATGCAGAATCATAGAATCATGGTTTTGGATTGGAAGGAATCTTTAAAGGTCAGGTAGTCTAGCCCTCCTGCAGTGAGCAGGGACTTCATCAACTAGATCAGGTTGCTCAGAGCTCGTCCATACTGACCTTGAATGTTTCCTGGGTTGGAGCTTCTCTGGGAAAACCTCTCTGGGAAACCTGTTCCGGTATTTCATCACTCTTATTGTGAAAAAATTCTTCATATTTAGTCTAAATCTACCCTCTTTTAGTTTAAAACCACTACTTATCCTATCACAACAGGCCTTGCAAAAAAGATTGTCCTCATCTTTCTTATAGACCTCCTTTAAGGATTGAAAGGCAACTATAAGGTGTCCCCAGAACTTTTCTTTTCTCTGGGCTGAACAACATTCAGGCTTTGAACTCAGCCTTTCTTCATACAAGAGGTGTTCCATCCCTTTGATCATTTTTGTGTCCCTCCTCTGGGCCTGCTCCAACAAGTCCATGTCAGTCTTGTGCTGAGGGCTCTAGAGCTGGACACAGCTCTCACCAGAGCAGAGGGGGAAAATCACTTCCCTTGACTTGGTGGCTACACTTCTTTTGATGCAGCCCACGATGTGATTGGCTTTCTGGGTTGTGGATGTACATTGCTACCTCACATCCAGCTTTTAATCCACCAGTACCCCCTAGTTCTTCAGGGCTGCTCTCAATCCATTCACACCCCAGCCTGTACTGATGTCGATGGTTGCCCTAATGCAGGTGCAGGACCTTGCACTTGGCCTTGTTGAACCTCATGAAGTTCACACAAGCCTACTTCTCGAGCTTGTCCAGGTCCCTCTGAGTGACATCCCGTCCCTCAGGTTTGTCAACTGCACCACTCAGCTTGGTGTCATCTGCAAACTAGCTGAGAGTGTACTCCATTCCACTATCTCATTGACAAGGATATTAAATAGTTTGATCCCAGTGTGGACCCTTGAGGGACACCACTTGTCACCCCTCTCCAGCTGGACATTGAGCCATTGACCACTATCCTCTGGATACAACCATTGAACCAATTCCTCAACCACCGAACAGTCCACTCATAAAATCTCCAATTTAGAGACAAAGATGTTTTGTGGCCCATGACAAAGGCCTTACGGAATTTCAGACACATGACATCCATAGTTCTTCCCTTGTCCACTGATGTAGTCACTCTACCATAGAAGGCCACTAGACTGGTCAGGCAGGACTTGCCCTTGGTGAAGCCATGCTAGTTGTCTCAAATCACCTCCCTGCCCTCCATGTCCCTTAGCAGAGCTTCTCGAGTGATCGGTTCCATGATCTTCCCAAGCACAGAGACGAGGCTTACAAGTTGGTAGTTCCCAGGGTCCTCCTTTCTACCCTTTTTAAAAACTGGTGCAATGTTCCCATTTTTCCAGTCATAACAGACTTCACCTGACTGCCATGACTTTTCAGATATCATGGAGAGTGTCTTGGCAACAGCATCAGCCATTTCTCTCAGGCCTCTGGGATGCATGTCATAGACTTGTGTATGTTCAGGTTCCTCAGTGGCTCATAAACTTGATCTTCTCTTACAGTGGGAGGATCTGGCTCCTCCATTCCCTGTCTTGTGGTCCATACACTCAAGAGGTATGGGAAGAGAGATTGTCAGTGAAGACTGGGGAAAAAATTCCATGAGTACCGCAGCCTTTTCAGCTGTTGCTACCCTGATCTAGTTGAGAGGCATCCCTGCCCATGACAGGGAAATTGGATTAGATGATCTCTAAGGTCCCTTCCAGCCTAGGCCATTCTATGATTCTATGATTTTGCCATTCTTGCTCACCAAGGGGGAGTATGTTTTCTTTAGCCTTCCTTTTCTGGTGGACATACCTCTGGAAGCCCTTATTATTCTTCACATCCTTTTCCAAGGACAACATTAGCTGTGCCTTGGCATTCTTGACTCTATCCTTACACAACTGGGCAGTGTCCCTATATTCTTCCCAGGATACCTGTCCCTGCTTCAACCACCTGTTAATTATCTTCTCGCCCTTTTGTTTTACCAGAAGTTCTTGACTCAGCCAGGCTGGTCTCTTGCCTTCCTTGCCTGATTTCTTACACCCGGGGATTAAGGGCTTTTGTGCTCTATGAAAAGTGTCCTTAAAGATCTGCCAGCTCTTTCCTGCTCCCTTGTTCCTGAGGGTACTTTCCCTGGAGGTCTTTTTGACTAACTTGTTGCAAAGCTGGAATATTTCTTTCCTGAAACTCAGTGTCCTGACTCACTCTTTGCTTGACCCAGGAGAAGCTCATTTTTCAGTTGTAAATTGCAGCAGTTAGCAAGCTATACATTTGCCGAAGGGACACTCTCATCACTCAGGAACGTTGTTCATGGTGACCATCTGACGTAAATTGCCTCACAATTTAATTAACAAACATGTGGCCATCACCATCTAAATGCTTGTAACACACAGCTGCAATATGTTTAACCACTTGCCTCTTAGACAAATCCTTTGTGTTGTGGCCTTTTACATCTGTCATCCCTTAGAATTTGTATTTAAAAGTTAACATGTTTGACTTATTCTGTTAAAGAAACTAATTGTATTTAAAAGTACTTATGATTTATCCACTGAGCCGTCAAGTGAAAGTATGATGATTCTAGTAATTAATTAATCATGGTCTTTCTAAAGATCTCACAGAAGGTTGCAAAAGCTTTTAAGAAATTAGTCCTTATAACATCACTGTGATTGAGAGGAAGATCTACTATATTTTTCTTCTGCGTAAGAATATTACACTTGTAGAATAAATACCTTGTCGAAGGTCTAGAAGCAAATTCTGAACTTGGTTTTGGAGTTCCATCAGAAGCAATGAATTTAGGCATTAGGTGTTTGTATCAATGGAAAAAAAACGCCACTAGACTTTAAATGGGGTGACTTAATAATTTGACCATAATTTTGTAGAAAACTAGAACCCTATTTAAAGACTTAGAAAGATGCACTCAGGTATTTTCTCGTGGACTATAGTTTTGCTCTTTGAATACAGAAGGCTGTAGAATTATGCAATGCACAAAGCTGTAGAATGGTTCAAAGGACAATACAACTAATCCTCCTTTAGCTGGTTCTGCCATCAAGCTCTGAATTCATGTGAGTTTTGACCGAGTCTGTAACAGTATATGGGGAGTATGTTCCTCATGTCTTCTGCAAATGTGAATTCAGGGATTTTGAAAGGTTTGACCTGCTCTGCTGTCAGAGGTATACCATAGGGCAAGCTTTCTGGACCTGCAAACTCTTAAATGACTTCTGAAATGAAGAGTTTTCTTTGCTTAAACAAGAACATTGAGCAGGTATTTGGTTAAACAAGAAGACTGAGGAAATAAGGAGTCTTTAAGGTAAGGTGAAGGGGCCTTGTAGTTCCCTTCTTAACTACTCTTTCATCCAGGCAAGACTCGAGTATAAAAGTGCATGGCCGTAAGTTCAACAGGGTAGGCAGCTATCCATGTGTGTTTAAGGATGGGGAAAGAGCAATAAACGAGAAACAAGTAGTAGAGGATGCCTGGTCAATTCACTAGAGAGATAGTTAGTAAAAAACTAGCATAATTTTATCTATCTTACCCAACAGATAAATGGCACATCACCTTTGAGAGGACTGTAAATACTACGGTAAAGAAGATTGTAATGAAAAATCCAACTGAAGTACAAAAATGATCCAAAAGTTTTAGAAGTCAGCAAAGCGTAATGTTTGTAAAGAATTTAAGTATCTCAATGTGGCTTTGTAATCTAACACTGTTACATAGAAGTGAAAAATCCCACAACAAAACAAATTCAACCTCACCCTCATTCTGGGGTGTTTTAAGAACAAGGTTGTAATACAAAGAAAATAATATATATTTTATGTGTTGTTAATGAAGCTAGGAAGACTGTGAGCAGGATGAAAACCCAGACAAGCTGCAGGAAGTCCAGAGAGATCAAATCTGATACGAGAATACTTGATCCATATGGAATGGTGGGATGCACTTTATTTGGTCAACAAGACTAAAAAAGGCATAAAGGTATGGTACTGTGCAATGTAGTAAAGAGGATGGTGTTCAGTTTTTCTCCATGTCAGCTGAAGGAAAAAAAAGAAGAAATGAACCTAATTATTAGCAAAGGAGATTCAAGGTGGATATTTGCAATAGTATTTGATGATGTATTTCTATTTAAAAAATGGTAATTTACAGTTAAAAAAGTAACTGGTATACAGAAAATATCTACAAAAATCAGTATAGAAGTGGAAGTAAATTACTATCTGTTGCTAGATTACAAATTAGTTTTACTTAAAAAAAGTCCACTCCTAAATAATCCAAACTACGTGCAAGAAAAAGGAGCGTGTCATGCTACAATAATTCATTGGTATTGTGAGACAGTAAGGAAAAAAATAAAGGTTTCCACAGAACAGGCATTATTCTTTTTTTTTTTTGATGCTCAGCAAAGATAAAAGCCCAGGAAGGAAGAACTGAATACAAGAGGGATATTGATGGAGTAGAAGGTACTGATAAAAAGACTTGGCTTTCTGCTGTCATGGGTTGCAGTCTTGAGCATGATGAAAAGGAACACCAAACAATAAAATTTTGTCAAAAAATGAAGAGGATTTACACTGAGTTCGGACTGATCCCAAAGAAACAAATTGGGCTGAAAGCTGGAAGCCAACACAGGGCTTTGGGAGTGGCAAAAAATTAAGGAGGTACCAAGGGTGGAGTCTACTCTTCCAGGTTCGACACTTGCACTGTACCTGTTTTTTACAGCTGCTAAAACCACTCCTTTACAAGCGTCTGTGTGGATAGAAGATGACCTAAAAGGGATTCTGCCTGAGTTTATATCTAGTTCTTAGGCATACTAGAGCTGATCCATGCTGTGCATTTAAGAAGTCTAGTCTCAAATATCAAGGCCATGTAGAAAGGTAGAAAGAAACTGAAGTTTGAATGACAAACCTATGATTTCACTGAGACATCAAGATATTTAGTTGAAAAACTGCAAAGCTACAATATCTACATAGAAAGATAAGTCTTTCTATATTAACACAAATTATTTTCTCTACAGAAAATACATTTTCTGGAAGGGCAGTGTGTATTCCCATCTTTAATGGCCTTCTTCAAGGGTTGAACTTGAGATAGTCTTAATTATCCACAAAAATATTTGAAAACGATAGAACACAACATAAACAAGCATTAGTTCTTGGAGTGTGTTGTGAACACAGTTTTCTTTTAAATAGCTAAGTAAGTGATTAAACGAACAGTACAATTTACTTCTGTTGAAAAATGTGTTCCCTGACAATGCAGATATAAAACAGTATCAACATAACAACTCCTCAGAACATCATTTTGCTTGTTTAGCAAGGTCACTGTCACTATTTTACAGCTTCAGGAACTTAAAAATGATAGTCAATAGACAATGTAGTTCCCTGATTTTGAAAGAATTTGCAACAGTGGAGTGCCGGTTGAAGACTGTAAAACTCAGTTTTCCACCAACTCATGGAACTACTTCTTTTAGTATTATGATATAGTATAATAGAAAAAATATTAATTACTACATGACAATCTTAAAGGCATGATAGCAAACCACTTTAAAGGAAAGAGAGAGAAGAGTCACAATAAAAGCACTATAACTACATTGGGACATCTTAACAAAATGGGGAGGAACAGTGAGATAAGCATGATCATGTTTGTAATTTTGGTTTCAAACTGATAGGGCTTTTTTGGTGACAGGTTTTTATTTTTTTCTTGCAGAGATAATTAAATCTACAATCATCACCTCCTGTGTGTGTACTCAGATCACTTATATAGACATGTTTATGAGGAAAATTACTTATGACAGATTAATATTCAATTAATTTTTGTTGACCCATAGACATTCACATAAATCCAAGACTTTCTGAATTTCAATGTGCAAGAGTCGGGCACATATTCATCTTAGGCAAGGCAAGTGAGCTTCTAAGCAAGTAAAGGAGTTTAGCTCCTGGCATTCCAGTGTATTTCAGTAGGACAGGATCTTGTTAAACATGCTCTATATGTGACTGTATGAGTAATTCTGTTTCTCCCTGTGTAGTAATTTAGACCATGGACAGAGTCTCTCTAGATGACACTGGTATGAAAACAATGTAATTAATTTTATTGTCTTTGTCCATCAGAGTCTAATTAGCTGTTGTGCTCCAGCGCCAGAGGGGATTTGTTCTCTAGGTCTATAAATGTTAAATTCAGCTACCAGTCACTGTTGTGTACTTTCTGCCATGCCCTACTAGGCATACCTTGATGCCTAAAAGTGATTTCAGCTTGTTTTTAAGGTTATATTCTCTTGCAGTTCAGCCAGGATGTCTACATGATCAACTCTGAGTGAAGGATTTCCTTGACTGTGTCTGTAAGTAGTTTTGTATGTAAGTGACCATTCCCTGGCGGCTTTCCTGTCGTGAGACTTAGTCATAATGCACAAGCTATCTTTGTGTCTTTTCTGATACTTCCTCTTACAATTTGTTCTTTATTCATTTACCCTAGAGATTATGTTGTTTGAACAGATTTCCTTATACGTGCTTCTAAAGGCTTAACCTCAAATCTGTCTCCTTAGGATCCCCAGCTCTCCATAATGTAGTTGATACAGTTTGTCTCCTCTGCCTCAGTTCTTTGTGATACTGTAAATCAAATTCAGAAAGTCAGAGATAGCTTCAGTCTTTTGTAGTAACTTACAAGAAAGTCTATGTGTCCCGAAGACGTGACTAGGATGTAGTTTAATCCATGCTGTGTGCTTGCTGCACTTTAAATATTGTAATTCTTCTTTCAACTTTGACACTCAAGTCTCACATCTGTTAACAGCATAGGTGAAGCACTCAAGTCACCAGTCTACAGGTTTTATCTAGTTTTACCTGTTTGATCTAACAGAAACTACAGGATGACCCATAACAACCAAAAGTATGTTTTAAAACAGGTGAAGAGAAATAACTTACACTGATTGTGATTTGAAGTAGTTAGGATCACAAACATGATATTTATGTATATGGGTAATAGAAAATTACAAAACAGAAAAGTTTTACATAGTGGCTGTGTCAAGCCAGTCAAGTTTTCTGATCTTCCTCAAAATATGGCAGTTTTCTTTGTGAGTATCAGTCAATTTCAGGCAAAAATACTTTACATGTCAAAGTCAAGACAAAGTAGGATCAGTGGCATTGTTGGTGGAGGTTGAAGGCTTTCAGCTTCAGTGGTTATGAAGTAGTCCTTGATTTATGCAACTTTCTTTTTCAAAACTCTGTGGCAGAATGATAAACATCCCAGTGCATAAAACCAATGCTGTCAAAGCTAACACATGGCTGCTAAAATGCTGGTGTTTATTAGATTACTGGCCTGAATTCTAAGGCATGACTCAGATAACTGGAAACTCTAGTTCATCCCAGAAACGGTTAATAATGATATGTACCAATACACTACCTCTAAAATCTTCCAGTGTGAAATTAATTTAAGGGAGTATCAGGAGTGAACCAGTAAAGATCCATGTGTGTTACATTAAATGTAACTCAGTTACATTAAATGAGACTCAATATCTTACTGAGGTTTGCATACAAAGGCTTTTCAGTCCGGGCAAGGCCCTTCATCACTCAAAGCCCTCTACTCACTTCTCTTCCTTTTTCTTTGTACCTTCTGCTTGTTTTTAGGATTGTGAAGTTTCCAGAAGTTGTATCAGTCTTGTTTCCTTTCCGCTATCCATCTGAGCACAAGGGAGATGCTCTCAGGTCTGAGGTGGCAGGGGAGTGGTGCAGTGTCACTTCACGCAGAGGCAGGTCCCTGCAGCACAAGGGATGGAGGCCTGCTTCAAATCCTAGAACTAAACCAGCATGTCTCTGGAGGTGTGCAGTTTGGTTTTTTTCAAGATCCTGAGGGCACCAGTAGTCCCAGTCCACCACCCTACTTCACCCTGCTCTTGACCAAGGTCCCCATTCCAGCTCAGCTCAGAACCATCAACTCCTACCCCAGCCCATGGGGAGTTGTTGACCTGCACTGCTGCAAGATTATAATTATTTTCTTTGTCTCTCTTGAATCAGCATACTTCTCATAGCTGGAACTTTGTGAAGGGGTCATTGCATACAAGAGGGTTTAAGGATGCCACCTCCTTGGAAAAAGTAACATAGGTGGTTATTGCATTTTTCCAAGGGTTTCGGTGTTAAGCTGTGCTTTAGAAAGCGACAGGCTGCAGGTTGCCATTTCTGTCTTTAGCTGAGGGCATTGGTAAAGCTTATGAAACATGCTAAAGAGAAAACATTTAAATCAGAACAAAAATAAAAAAAACCCTAACAAAACAGTGGGAGTTTTCACCACTGTCCTCCAAAAGAGCTGAGTCATAATTGTAGATTCTGCACCATTTGCCAAGATGATACTTTCAATATGGTGAAGGTCAGTAATATGCGGCCTGGGTAATGTGGAATATTTAATCCACACCTTGCAATTCTGTATTAGAGATCATTGTGTTAATTAAACTGTATTTTGTGCAATATTGTTACTAGGAAGTTTTATATATTCTTAAGGAATAATTACAATCTGTACTTAATTACTGGGATTGCAGTGCTTTTTTTTTAAGTATTATTAATATATTTTGTAAGAACAACTTACTTCATGCATGTTTTAAGGAAAAAACACCCAGGTCATGTGTTGCAGCTCTGTGAAAGGAAGTACTTTTCACCCCTGGAGTAAATGAAACTGAAAACTCTTAAAAGGAATAACATGTTGAGGCCTTCGTATTGTCAGAAAGATAACAATGTCTTTTCTCCTTGGTGAAGACACAGAGTAAGAGCCTTTGACTCATTGCCAAATTTCACAGAAATACACACACAGCACTCATTCTCTGTTTTAATCCCAGTTGCTCTGCTTCTTATGCCTACGTATGCATTTATTCCCAGTGTTAATGCAAGGAAGGAATTTACCCCCAAGATAATTTGGGGCCCAAATCCGGTGGATTCAGTGAGTGTAGGAGATTAAGTCATTTCGGCTCCCCCCTGCAGTTTATAACAAGCATAAGAAGACTAAAGTCCCAAAGATCTGAATAGCTTCTCCAGCTTCCTGACTATATGCAAAGAGCAGAGAGAGAGATCTATTTAGCTAAGCTAGTGATGCCTGGGATACTTTTAACCACTATTTAGACATCAAAAGCATCCTCTAAGACTTCACTCACCTTTAGGAGTCTGTTGATACTGCCAAATATCATAGAATTATAAATCATAGAATCATACAAATAAATAATAAACCCATAACAATAGCAAAATAATAAATACATAAACAAATAAATAATAAATAATAAGGAAGAATCAGAACCAAGCAAGGACCACTGAGGACAAGTAGCACTAACTGCCCTGTATCCACAGTGCTAGACCTGATTGGAATTGTTCAAAACAGCCAAGAAACTGTTGCTCTGAGAAGTGCTAAACACAGTCAGAGTCACTATTGAAGTTACCCTTACTTCTCTATACAGACATACTGGTCTGTGGTCTTGGCGCCTGAGTTTCTTCTGTCAGAGTGTACCTACTCAAAGTTGCTGAGATATAAGGTGGACCCTTAAGCTTGGTGAATCAGGTAGGAGAACATTAAACCTGATCCTTCTGATATCCCCTGATCAGTACTATGACAAAAGATTGTTATTCAGAAGTAGGTGGGAAAGTGTGAATTGATTAAAATCTTGAAATGGGGGTGATTCTTGAATGCAGTCCCACTTAGGAGGAACTCTCTGTGGAGGAGTCCATGGACATAGCTGAGAGTTCATGCTTAAACATCCTCTGTTGAATGAGGCATATATCTAACACTCACTTTCTTCTGCCTTTCTTGCTTGGATGAGTTACGCAGCTCTTAGCTAGTCTGTACTTCATATGAGGGAAACACAGGTCGTGTTAGGAACTACATAAGATATTAAAAATTAATTTGGAGCAGTGCAACACTTGAGTGTGTTATGGAAGTACAGAGTTGAGCGACTTGCAAATGAAACTTGGGAAATCTGTGGAAGAGCTGGGACTTAACTGGGTTTCCCATAGTATAGGGAAGACTAATTCCCTGTTCCCCCTTCTCAAACTGAGACAGGTCTGTAACTTCTTATGCACCTCACACTGGCACTTTTCCCTCTTCTCTCAGATGCTTGTCTGATATTTCTGGGGTCAGATTAAGAATCAAAATACCGGGCATCAAGGAGCTCAAAGACAACAGAATGGCAAGTGCGAGAAAATATTCTAGTGGGAGAAGTCCAGAGGATGTTTTGTATAGTCAGGAGTCAGGGTCTGAAAGAGCTTGTGGTGATCCTGTCACTACATTTAATTTTTAATACCCCTGCAACATTTATAGCATCCTTTCCATTGGGAACTGCTATATCAGTCAGTTATCTCGGCCAGAAATCCTGAGATCCTTTTCAGGAATTAAAGCTAATGGAACCACAACTATGTGAACTCAGAGCAATTCACAAGGTCAGTAAAAATAAATAAAAAAACATTATAGCAATAAGGAGGTGAAAAGGTCAAGGGGATTAGTCTTACAGTAACAAACAGAATAAGGCAAATAGTAGGAAAACATGCTATTGTGCAGAAAAAAAATAAGAATTACTTTGGAGAAAGGCAGATTTCTTTTTAGAAGGAAACCTAAAAATTGAGGGGTGATAGGTAAAGACAATAAGAATGTCTACTAGTAAGAGAGAAAACTAGTAGCAGGGTACAGAAAGAGAACTACTAGTTATTTAGAAGAAGGATCTCTCTTAAATCAAATAAAAGTCCTTTTGACTTTTAAAGGGTTAGATAATAGTAGAAAATAGAACAACAAATTGGAAAAAAAGTTGCTGGGGACTGTTTTATAATATTAATGGATTATTTGAAGGCTACCAGAATATTTTCTGAATGCTTCCCTCATTTTTATAGTATTTTCTCTTTGCCTTCTAAGAAAATCTAAATAGGGAATAAAAATTAAAATTCATCACAAAAGTCACTCCCTTACAACCCTGAGATACTTGACTAATTGTATTTGTGAGTTCCTTTGAAAAAAACACACCCTGTAACAGTGGAAAAGTTTACTAATAAGAATGCCATGTGACTGTTTTGTAATGCAAAATCAAATGAGATATTCAAACAAGTAACGGGCTCAACTCTCATTCGGCTGTCTCTAGTGAAGTAATTCTTTATGGCTCCTTTAGTTAACCCACTCAGTTTGAATACACCTTTCACAAGTGAGCAAAAGAGATAAAAAAAATTAATTCATAAAGGTCATCTTGCTATCGACTTTCTCTGTGCACCCTTAGAACTGCTGCTCTGTTCTGGTGAACTGCGACATTTTACTTACCATAGCGCCAGGAGTGGATCATAGCTGAGAAACAGGAAGTTCTTTTTTCTCAGTTTCATTTCAGAGGGTAAGATTGAGTCTATGAGATGTAAAGTCAGACTGTTTGGTATTATGTGAAATATCTAATTTTCATAAAGATGTAAATACAGAAGAATGAGATCAGACTGAAAGTCCATCTAGCCCAGTATCCTGAACACAACCCAAATAGGAAATACCTATAGAATAGTGTAAGGAGAAAATTTCTGTTGAGTAATCCCCCAATATATAGCAGGCTGTAGTTTACTGACAAAGAGTTTTTTGCACAAAATATCTTTTTTTTTCAAAATACCTTTTTTTTCAAGAATCCTGTTCTGCTGCTTTCTGTACCCAAGTGAATCAACAGCAGCAGGCAATCCTATAGCTTAACTGTGTAAAGGCACACTTGCTTTTGGTTTACATCTGGTTTTGCCCCCCTTTTTTTTTTTTTTTTTTAAATCTATTCCACTCTAAAGGATAGTAGAGTTCATTCCTGTATTGGAAGAAAGAACAATTCATTTCTAACATGCTACTTATGGAACTCTGACAAGGCTTACCTCAGCAGTCTCTCTTGCAAGATAAAGAATTCAATACAATTTCCAACATAATGTTTTCAATTCTGATTGTTACTCAGAGGATATTCCCATGAAACTACTTACTCTGTCCAAAATCTCTTATCAGTCAGATTCTTGTCTGATAACACCTCAGAATTCCAGCAATTTTAGGAGTATTTTCTTCTATGTACTCATATTTGCAGAAAAAAAACTAAATAATTGCATATTCATTTAATGTTGTAAGACTTTTCTGTAGTTCCTCACACTTGCTTTTCATCTTTCCTACCTCAATAAGTTTTTATCATCACTAAATTTGTCAATTCATTATTCCTTCTCTTTGCTCACTCTTCAAAAGTTTGCTGATCTCTATAAGTCCGACCACAACCCTCTGCAGAATTCCCCTGCTGATCTCCCAGCTTAGTTAAAATCATTAAAAAAAAAATCTCATTATTTCCTCTTGTCATCTGTTGAGTAACTTTATGAATTCATTCAAGGTTTCTCCTTACGCATTGCTACTTTGGTCTCTTCAGGAAAATTTGATGGATGATTTTGTTAAATGATTTTTTTTCAAACTGAAGTGACTGCATACTCAGTATTTTCTGTGTCCACTTTTGCTCACTTCTTCAAGGAAAACTCTAAGGCAGTACTTTCCTTGATGAAAGGGAAGTCTTTATTAACTTTTTCCTGGTATTTCCCTATTTCCTTGAGTTACATTAGAACAGAGTTCACATCACCTATAAGCTTCAAATTAACAAAGAAATTTTCTGAGTACTAAGTAGGATTGGTATCCGAATACTGGGACTACTTGCGTATGGACCTGGAAGACTGGATATTCAAAAAACATGGTCAGCCTTCTAAAAGAAACTCAAACTATTTAACAATTGAAATAATGTCCCTCTCAACTTCAGCAATTTAAATTTTAGGTAAGAAGCTAAGAGCAAGGATCATAAGTAGTCCCAGAGGCACTTCTTTGTATTCTGACATGGGACCAGTTTATAAATGAAATTTTGATACTTTCAGGGTCCAGAACAGGCTGTAAGACTGGAATTCATTATGCTGGCATATACACCTTAGTGAATGGGATGAACGTAAGCCTGAGTGCCAGGTTGTTGTGCTCTTGGTAAAAATACTTGTGTGTGGGACTCCCGTGGATGGAATGTGAGAGGCTGGATATTAAAGTTCAGATTCTTTCTCAGCCTGTCCCATTTCACGACTTTGCTCTTCAAAACACCATGCTGCAGAGAGGAAGCTGAGACATAACCATCATATAGCCAAGTTAAAATATACCAAAGACAAGAATTTTAAAAAGTTCTGAGGAAGTTTATCTTGACAGAAGGCATGTTTATTAACAGATGACTGCCTATTTTTACCGCATTGTCACACTCTGCCCAGTTTTGCATTGCTGTGAGTTTCCTTCCCTCTTAAGTTTTCTGTATAGCCCTTTCCTTTCCGATCTCTGCTCCCAGCAGCTGTCTTTGGCTGTGTTTACATATAGGTGTTGAGGATTCTTGTGGGGTTTTTCTGAGGAAAGTTTCATTAAGCTCCATGCTGTGTGTCTGTGTTTCTCTAATAGTGGTGAGGTGCAGTAATTTCCACTTGAATTTGGTTTGTAGCTGGACCTCTCCTCTACATTTTTGCTCTTTCCTTCCTCCTTTCCTTCTCCCTTCCTGCCCTGGACTGGTGGCAACACTCACTACGGCTGAAATGTGCCCAGGATTGCCAGTGGCACTGGTGGCACTTTCCCAGAACATAACTCATATCTATCAGGGAATGCGACAGATGCCACCAACCAGCAGAGCTCTGCTTACTGACACTAATTGCAGCTCTGAAATAGGAGTTGTTTCTTCTGCCTGCTTTCAGTTATTGGGAAAATTACTATGATCATTGTATTTAACCGATTTAAAATAGAACAATATCTTAGTGCTCCAGCTGTGTAATTTGGACTGAATTCTAAACAATGGATAGTGTTGGTGGTTCAATTTATTTCTAAGTCTAGAACTATTAAAAAAACCCAATGTTTCAGAGCTTTTCTGCACTGCATTTTTATTGCTTTCCACTCCACATAAAATAGAATAAACTAAAGGCTCTTTACAATGACGTGGAATACTGTAGGATAATACCTACTTGGCCTGCCTCAGATAGGGAATTTTTCTGTTAATTATTTGTGATCATGTTTTTCCAGACTTTTTATTGTATCCTTTCTCAGATAAATTTCTGTTGCCAGAGAGCATTTTAGGACTTTGCCTTAGAACTGATCTTTTAAATAAATAAGGTGAGGATTCGTTTAAGTGCATTAATTTGATATTCTGACTGAATTGGAGTTCATTTCCTTGTTCCTTTGCAAAACACTGTGATTTGCAATGAAAACATGCATGTATCTAATTATCATGCCTGGATGCAAACTAATCTTTTTTAGATAGTTGCAAACAGTAGTATGAGCTGCCTTGTGCTAATACGTCTATAAACATACTTCCTTAATTAATGTATAAGTAAATACTTCTTGAAAGCATTTTTATTGCTGTTAGAAAAGTTTTTTCCTCACACAAGCAGCCTGCACTGAAGATGTTCAGTTTCAGCTACTGTGTTCTAGGTTTGTTTTTCCAACAAGCCTTCAGCTGCTGTTAAATTATTCTTTTTAAATAGGACTATACTAAGTCATCTCCATGATTTGAAGTAATTACTGATTTAGGCGGCAATTTCAAGCGACAGAATTTCTAATTGCTAAATGGATGGCAAGACACTAGAAATCGGCAATGCACAAAAAAACAATTGAGAAATCCTCCCTCACGCTTGATCTCACCTTAGTGTTTGAGACAAGGTCAGGCCTGCCTGCTTCTTGATTAAGGGCTGTCTTCCTCCTTTTGTTCACATACTCTCTGTGCAGAGAAACCACGTAACACCAGAGAACAACCAACAGAGCATTCCTTGTAAGCACTGCTTTTAAATTGGATTTAATTTGCTTACTTTTATTCAGAACATTTAAAAAGAATGACTGGTTACTTAGATGCTGTTGAATTAGCTGCAAACTCTAGAACACTTTCTTACTTTTTTATGGTTAGATTATTGCAAGAAAATCAGCACAAGTTTAGAAGAATGAGAAATGTTAATCTGTAAAACAAAGCTATTTATAGACCATTTGTTATAACAATTTTCTGCATTCGCGTGATTAGAAATCTGTAGGAAAAGGAGTTAATTTTCCAGGATATTCAGAAGTTTTTTTGATCAGGTCTGCTGACAGGGCTTGTGACCCCACAGGGGACTTGTGCTGGAGCAGTCTGTTCCTGAAGGACTGCATCCTGTGGAAGCACCCACACAGGAGCAGTTTGTGATGAACTGCATCCTTGGGAAGGACGGGAGGAGAAGTTTATAAAAGAGAAGTTTATAAATGAGATATTTATAAGTTACTGTATTCCACGTGAGTGACTCCATGCTGAAGAAGGGGAAGAGAGTGAGGAGGAAGGAGTGGCAGAGATGAAGTACGACGAACTGACAGCAAACCTTGTTCTGCATCCCCCTGTGCCGCTTGTGGGGAGGAGGTAGAAGAGTTGGATGTGACGTTGAGCCTGGGAAGAAGGTGGGGGCAGAAGTTGGTTTTAGATTTGTTCTTATCTCTCATTATCCTACCCTGTTTGATTGACAGTAAAATAAATTCATTTCCGTAAGACAAGTCTGTTTTGGCCATGACAATAATTGGCAAGTGATCTCCATGTCCTTATCCCAACCCATGAACTTTTCATTGTATAGTCTTGCCCCGTCCATCTGAGGGAAAGGAGCGATAGAGCAGCTCTGTGGGCACCTGGCAGCCAGCCAAGGTCAACCCACTACATTTGCTTAGTTTTTAAAGTTTCCTTGTTACTTTTTGTCTCTCTTTTAAATCTTTACTTTTCTCCTAATTTACTTTCACAACATAGTCATGCTTGAGGGCTGTAAGCCTATGCTCTGTCAGGTCCCTTGGGACAGTTCAGATAGTAATTCTGAACTCTCGTTCTCCCTTACTAACATCAGAGTTTCCTTTACACTTTTGCATACTTCTTAGAGTTAAAAATTGCCTCCCAGCTTTCCTACAATTAGGTATTGTTTATACGTGCCTGGAACAAAATCATTAAAAATGAAAAGAGAAGCCAAGTATCTTTGGGCTACTGGCCTCTGTATAGTCATTCTTGGTGCTTATGTCAATGTGACTTGTGCAACATCAAGATCTGTCTCGATCCCAGTATGTTCTTGTGCTTGACTTCTTGCTGGCCTCGCTGCTGTTCTTCCCACAATTACTGCCAGAGCCGTTAGAGACCCAAAGTGCACATACGGATCCAAGTCCTCACAAAGTGCAAGAAGCGTTCTTTTGACATTTTGTTCAGTATCCTCCTAATTTAACAACGATCAGTATCCGTTGCAGCTGCCCAGTAGGACAGATAGTCTTTGAGCATAAGATAGGGAAATTTTAATTTTTCACACCGTAATCTGTATTCTGACCCCGGTAATACTGCAAATATCAGAGGATTTTGAATGCAAGTTGTTATTTGGTATTCTCATTAATTAGGAAGTTTGCATGTTCCATAAAAAAAAAAAAAGTCAATTAGCTGTTTAAGTTTGCAAATGTTGAAATAAAAGAATGTTTATTCAAGATATAAATAGATTAAATTCATAGTGCTGTTCTATTCACAGGGGAACTCTGTCTCAAGGAAATAAGAACAGTCCAGTCATTTGTGTACCCTGTTAAAGCAGTATTTATTTCTGAAATGTCACAAACAGATCAGTGAAGTTTACTGCTTACATATAAAAGCTTAAAAGGTAAAACCTGTGGATAGTAAATTCATATATTAAGATGTTAATGGTATATTCTGACAATATACCTGCAGCATGATTTTTAAAATAACAAATTTGGAGTGGCTTTATTTTTTTAGAGCATGTCTTCTACTGAGTTTAGTTTCAGATGCAAAAGCTGGGGAGCTGGACATAAGCAATTTAATGAGGTCTCTGTGAAAAGTTTCTTCAATTTGACATTGCTCTCACTATTTCTGGCAGAAAAAATGGCTAAGTTCCAGTTCTTTGGGACAGCATCCTGTTGCCTGAATTTGATATCATGCTTTCTTTCATGTAGCCAGTGTACATGACTTAAGCCTGCTAAAGTAGAATGGAACTGTTTGTCAGCCCATTGTAAAGCCTATGGCTTTGCTTGCCGTACCTTCCTATGTCCTTGAAATGATATTTTGTAAATCAACACCTCTCAAGAAAAGATGCTGAAACACACGTAGGGTATACTGGAAGTCAATGCTCATTCAAAACACAGGAGACATGCTCAACCTTACACTTGTGTCAAAAGATAGATTTTACAGATATGGCACTTGTGTGAATGTAAATGAGTGGCTGTAGAAATGAAAGCTAACTAAAGTCTGCTGAGATGAAAATCAAATGTTAATGATCTTTCCAGTAGGAAAACACGGTGAGTTTCTTACTAGAAAGACGACAAATGACTCTGGTGGGCAAAATTCTGAATTATATGGCTAAAAAATGTGACGTAAAGTCTTTACTCTTCTAAGAGATAGCAGAGAACTATCCACTTGAGCAATCTAGATCTGAGATATTTTTTGATTATTAAAAACAATTGCTATTTGACAGTATCAGAATAATCTAAATCAATAACTTTCTTTTTCACCATGTAGAGACTATGCAAGCAAATACACTAAATAAACACTGTTTTGGAGAACATCATAATTTCAACTAAAAGGGATCTGTTTTTCCAGAGGGCAAATAGCAGTTTTTATAAATCAGCTATGTAAACTCGAAGGCATTCTGTATAATTTGTGGCTTCTAAGAATAAGATTTTTAGGATTTGTGTACATTAAGATATTGAAGTCTTTGGTTTAGAGAAAACAAAACAAAACAAAAAACAGAGATGCTTTAAAATACATGGAAATAAATGGGCTTTTTATCTGAAAAACTGAATAATACCACAGTGTCAAGAGTTAAGGCCGGGCTGGACACTAAACAAATGACAGATGCTCTCTAGTAAGCCCTTTCCCTCCCCAAAGGGTGTGGGAAAAGGGAATAAGGTAGAGAGATTTACAGATTGGAAAAGAAATCTAAATCAGCTTTAATACAACAATAGTAGCTGAAAAAAAATAAAGAAAAGAAGAAAATAAAGAAGTAATGAAATATATACAAATATATACAGGACAATATTGAACTCCCCCCTGCCCCCCTTATAGCCATCACCACTGACACTGCAGGGCAGGAGGCACCAGGGAAGGCCCAGGCTCAGCAGCAGAGGGGAGCTGGGCGCAGGAGCTGGACTTGAGAACTCAGGGTTGGGACTGAGGGCAGAAGGATGGACAGAGTCTTCCTTGGATGCCAGCCTCAGAAGAAAAAGGTTTAACCCTTGTGATCCCTCATCTTTGTGCTAAATACGATGTGCATGGAATGGAACACTCTTGTTGGTCAGGTTTCGGTCACTTGTCATGTCCATTCTTCCCCAGAGGTGCAACCTTTTACTTCCTTGTGACCCTTTTATTTCCCAGCACCCCAATGTTTTACATGAGAGTTAGCACTGACCTGGGTCACTACAGGAGCAAGTTTAAACCAGAGCCTTTCTGCATACCAGTTCCTGACAGCAATTATAAACATCAGGCGTTATCACTTCTAGTAGGAGACACTGTCTGCAAATACATGCTGTTAACTTCAGAAAGTGCAACTTCTTAGAAGTGACTGAGCTGAAAAGCAGAATCACTGAACAGCATTGGTTCTGTTTAGCTCAAACCAGGACATTCCAGCTTCTGATTTTCCACTGCCTTATATTTATGTAGCTTTACTTTGCTAATGTAAATTCTTTTGGATTCCTGTGATCTGTCATTCATTCTGACTTCTGCTTCTGAATGGCTGCAAATACATTCAGACTCAGTTGGAGAAGAGGACAATTGCTGTTACCAGTTCTGGGCATGCAGGTAGCAGGCCTAGGCAACTGGCCTAGGAAGAATTCCTACTCTGACATTTGCTTTGAGCACAGGAGTTTCCAGTCTCACCACCCTGACTTGGCAGTGATGCCAGGTCCCCCTCCCTCCCCACAGAGCCTGCAGGGATTCACTGTAAATGCTCAATTATCTGAGTAAATTTGGTAAGGATGGGTTGTCCTTGAATGAGGAGTTACACCACTTTATAATTTTTAGATTCAGACTAAATTTCAACTCTTCTGTATTCATATTGTATTAACACTGCATAAATTTCTCTTTACATTTTTATTCATGGCTCTAGAGGTTGTTAGGCTTTCCATTAATAAAAAGCAGGTAGAATGCTGCTTTCAAGGGCTCCAAATCTTTAAAACTCTGTAAAAGTCCATTTCTCATGTTAGAGGCTGAGCCACTGAACTCTTTAGGAGCTGTTTTGATTTTGATATCCTACTGTTTTACTTGAAGTGTCAATTGCTCATGCAATGTACAGCAAAGAAAAGCTCAGTGCTGCTGTAGTTTCTGAACAGAAATGCGACATACTGCAATATCTCCCATCTTCTCTTTTTATTAGGAATTCCAAACAGAGAGACTTGAGTGTCAAATATTTGTCAGTGTAATCCTTTTTCATTGATATCACTCAGCATTGCATAGTGTGTCTGCATTACTGTACTCCTTGCTAAACCTTAATATTGAACTAATTCCTTTCTTTACATCTAACGAATTACTAGCCATAATTGTTTAATTCATATGACAGTTCCTTTATGTTTCTAAAACTGCTTGGAGAAAAATAGATTGAGATTTCATCAGCACTTCATGAAGCTTAGTTTTCATGAACTGCAAGTACAGTGTTTTACAAGTTTTAATTGGTTATTCATTGTGTATTAAATTAATTCATTGGGTATTAACTAATTACAATGTGATAGAATAAAAAATGTAAGAATAAATGAGAATAAATAAAAAATTTAATATACTAGATAGGATAGGACAATTTTATGTTTTGATTATTTAAAAACAGTCATATGAGCCCTTTGAAACTGTGATGAAATTCACCCCGAGCAAAACCCAGGAACAATGCCTATAGGCTGTTTAAATTCAAATTATGTCACTGTATCAAGTCTTGTTAAGTACAGTCACTTTTTCAGGATGAGACTCTTCCCCTAGCAAGTAGATCCCAGAATCAAATAAGTCTGAATTATAAAATGAGGATGAGACTAGTTCATATAAAGCTTATATTATAATTTTTTCTACTCCTTTCTAATGTCTCATGAAGTTGAATATGGATTATTCCCGACATCCTGAAAATCCTCCAGGATCTTCAGAGTGCATATTTACATGCCTTTTTGTGGATATTATATTGAAAAATACTTACTTTGTGAAGGGAAAAAGGAGAAATTTCATCTCACAGTGGGAAGTCTTCTGGGTTAAATTTTTGCAGGGCAATAGACACTTGTGACAGGTAGATCATGACAGCTATTTTTAATTTATCATGTAGTAAGAATGAGAGGACTCAAGTCCTAGAAAGACATATTTTTCTCTGTAGACAATGAAGGAATAAGGAGTGCTGGGTCAACATCCAGACTTCTGCAATGTGAGCAACTAAATGTGAAAAATAACTAATCCTACCCAGAACGGCAGCTCATTTTTTTTTCTCTCCACAAAATGCATACTAATTCAGAAAACATCATGTTTTTTTGAGAAAAAAAAAAAAGCTATGGTCTGCTGCATGACTTTTGTTGTTTTGTGGATTTTTTTTCATTTAAAGTCTGCTTTTAGTCCTGAAAAGGTTCACCCACAGGAAACAATGTACTAGCTCAGTTCTCCTAGGATGCCTGAGGGCTGCACATCACATTTACAATAAGAAACATCAGCACGAAGATTTCCTTCAGGAAGTTGGAATATGTCACATATATAGTTAAAGAAAGATTTATGCTGGATTATGATCCTTAGAGTTGTAAGACCCAAACAAGATACATAATCAGGTGATCTGGGAAGATCTGGAAGTGAAATCAGGTCATGTGTTGAGTCAACACATTTGCATTGACAAATTTCCAACTTTGGAAGTTTGTCCTGTCCCATCTCTATAGAACGTATACTGGGCACACGCCTAGTGCATAATGTGAATTAAACATGAAGTATCAAACAGGTATTTCATTGAGGCATAGTCCTAAAAATGGAAATCTCTTCATGGATGAATTTCATCATAGGAGAAAGAATGCTACATGGAAATATGGTAGCCACATTAAAGAGGGCTTGGTGCCTCAGAAAGCACCTCAATTTAAGCAATACACTATGCATGGCAACATGCCCAAGAAATAGGTCTATATTTCTGCCCCATTCTTCAGGTGAGGAACCTGAACGGCATGAAAGCTATGGCTTGGTTAAGGCTGCACAGGGAGTCATAATAATATTTCAAAGGTCTGTGTAGGTACAAATCTTCCCAACCACATGCATTTCAGTGAGACAGACACGTGGAAGTTTCCAAGGAAAAGCGGTATTTTTCAGGGTGTTTGCATGATAGAAAATGACAAGAGAAGAAAAGATCTCAGCTACATACTAATTTTCAGGAGATAGCCTTTGAAACAAGACACCTAAATGTGTGTCAATGTGTACACGCAAGCATATATAAATGCTTAAATATTTTTTGAGTCAAAAATGGGATATTACTTCCTTTAGTGGAGAGGGCTTTCATATTTCTCTTGGGCATAAGAAAGTAAAAATGCACAGGAAAATATGTTCTCATGTTTACCATCCAAGTAAAGAAAAGACCCTCTCATAAGCCTCGCCCATTCATGAGGCAACATATGTCTGTCATGCCAAGATGAAGATTCTTCTCATTACATGCAGATGAAGAATCAAAATACTGGGATCTTCTGTCTCCAAATGGCAAAGGAGTCATTTTTTTACTGGGTTTCATGTAAGCCTGATGGATGAGAGCTGTCTGCCAGGAAAGCCATTGGGAGGCCATGAAAAATCACCTCCACTGCAGTTGTTTCTGTCTGTTGTAAGGAGATTGGTACACATTACTTGAATGTGTAGACAGATGCTATTTAGGCATGTGTACATTAAAGTCACAGTCACGTTAAAATCATAGACAGATCAGACGACAGATATCAGCTGAGAGGTGTCCCTGGTGTCTGATCTAGATACTGGCATGCTCCCTGGGGTACGCAGACTTTGGAAAGTACAATGTCCAGTAACACCTAGAATGTGTTGCTGTTAAAACAGTTCTCACACACAAAAGTACAGTCAAAATAAGTGGCCCGATTGCGTGAAGGTGCAATGCTGAGATGAGTGTTTCAGTCTGCATAACCAAGACTTTTAGAGGCACTGTTCTGTTGTGGTCAAGATTTGTGCTCTGAGTGGAGGTGGGCAGACAGCCTGACAGCAAGGCTTGGGGAAAGGAGAAGTCTGTGTCAGAATCTGGCAGCTGAGGAAAAGAATTGTGAAAGAAAGACTGGTGAAAAACTAACTAGAAAACCACTAACAGGGCAGAGTGCAGTGTGGAAGAAGTGGTTGTTAGAAGCTGAAGGGACTGAGCATTTAAATGTCTGTAATCCCGTGGCTGTTACTATTCAGAAAGTCTTGGGAGTGTCCTGCTGAATCCTCTCCAATACCATTTTGAGAATCTGATAAGCAACTATTGTTACTTTTTGCCTAAAACAGAGAAGCCTAAGTATAATTATACCGAGGGCGTGCACTCCGCCACAAACAAGCCTGGGGTGTTTCATGCTGTGATGGCATGTTTACAATTCTGTAATCTTTATCCTATGTAATTTTAAGGATTGTTTTTAAATGCTAAACACTAACGAGTGCCCTGACTTCTCAGAGCATAAGAAAGAGGTGAAGGATACATCCCATTTCCTTTCTAGCTGTTGTGGGGTGGGAGGAAGGGCACATCACTGGATTTGGTAGTCCAAAATGCCTGCTTGGCCACCGAACCTGTCTGACCCCGCGTGCAGAGAAGGCTGAGTCGCTCCCAGCCTCATCTCAGATCCTCTCTCCTTTCTGGTGAAGGTAAGTAGAGGGTGAGGTTTACTTTTCCTTAGCTGGCACATCTACTTCTTTATGTATGGGTGAAGCTGTTCCATATTCATTGTTTTAGGAGTGGGAGGACTTCAGAAAGAATGCTGAATGACAACTGGGCAGGGAAAAGATAATGGGCAGAAGTACCATGGTCTTTACTCTTGTGAGGCTTTAGGAAGGAACACAAACAAGAAACATCACAAGATTATTGTACCAAACTAAAATTATTATTTATAATTAATCTTTCCAGGTAAGATTCATCTGAGTACCAGAAAGCACTGATAAATCTGGTTGTCACTTGTAATTATCTTTTTGATTAACTCATATTGCAAGAAGGTTCTATATCTGGGCTTCAGGCAGAGGGAGAAGAAGGGAAGTAGAACAAGAAAGAAAAAATTTGGAAGATTTTGAGAAATAAAAATGTTAATGGCAGGGGACAAGGACAGAATTGATATAAAGCTGTGAATTCTGGAAATGGGGGTAAAAATGAAGGATAATTCAATCGTGGAGGAGAGAGACCAGAGGAGATGCTGGGTGGAGTAGTGACTGCTGACACGATAGGATGGAAGGTGGGAGAGATATACAAAGAGCTGGAGGAAGGAGGAGGTTCTTGGGGAAGGAAACAGAAGCAAAAGGAAGCACATGTATAAAGGAAGGCAGAAGGGAAGCCTGGTAACAAGCTGGAGGCTGCATCTGTGAAAGCCACACAGGAAACAATCAACAGGACTCCAAGAGGACTAAAGGTAGAAAAACAGCATTTACATAAGAAGATAGGTCAGAAAATATCCAGATTAATGGAAATTTCAGGAATATTTTAATTTCCTTTTTGTTTATTTTTTTTGTGTGTCGCTTTTGACTAACTTTACAGAAGGAGAAGCTTCCCAGAAAGCAAGGCAAACAGTCTTATGCCATGGGATGCCTCTTCAGTTAGTATGTGTGGGATGTAGCTTTGTAGCCCCTGTCATAATGACTCAACTCAGGGTCCTGTTAACCCTCTGGGACAGCTTTTAACTTAATTATGAAAGACCTTAGCAGACAGGCTGCTCACTGTTGCTATATATTTGCTGTATCTCTGGAAGGATGTGCCTCAATCTGCTGTTCAGTGCTTAAAGCTTTAATAGTTTTTTAATTATATATATATATATATAATAATTATATATATATAATTATAATATATATATAATATATATAATATATATAATATATATAATATATAATAATATATATATAAATAATATATATATACATATATATATATATATATATATAAAATAATTTTTTTAAACAGTTCATCATTGCTATGATAAAACGATCTAGCAAAGATCCAAAAGGACAGACAGGGGAAATGATAGCACTGTCACTTGGCTTAGATGTCTATTTAGACAACAAAGTTCTGAACCAAAGCCTGCAGAAATCATTAGAAAGAGTCCCATGAATTTGAATAGCTATATTCATAGCTGTGATCCCTCATATGACCCATCCCTGTGCTTTGTGTAAAGCATAATAACCCCAAATCTGAAGAGTTTTCTCTAGTATGAAACTTCTTACCTGGCTTCCAGTGTACTGTGAGGGTTAACTGGGGTTAAACTGTTTGCAAAGATTAAAGTCAATTGAACTTGTTCTGGATTGGCAACAGAGACCTGAGACGCTGCCTCCAAGTGCTGGGCTACTGGAGGGTGTAAAGAGATCAGAGTCAGAGGATGATGTTGAAAGTTTTTTCTTGCAAGGCATAAGTAAGTGTGGAAGAGCATTATCTCTGGCTCAGAGATCTTATAATTCCTTATCACTTGAGACAGCTTAGCTAGCTGTCAATGGGTTTAAAACATCTATGCAACATTCTGTTTCTCTTTGAGGATGATGAGAGATCAGCTGACTCGTAGGGCACTGGGCAGCCAGGGTTGCTATAGGGTTGTCACAGCAACTTGTATTTTCTGTGAATAAGGAGCTAAGTTAGCAGGCTTTTCTGCAGCTTTCCAGTTCCTGGTAGCAAGAGTAGTGAGAGCAGCTCTCCCTTCAGACAGGTATGTGACCCAGCTCCTGGTCTAAATGCAGTTTCTCAGCACACAGTTAGGCATTGTATTTGTTTCTTGTGAGCATACTATTGCATCTTATTGCTACAAAATTCTCTTATGTGCTAGAATTATTGAAAGTGAAGACAGATGCCATTCAGCCTCTATCCCTTGACTGTTTGTAACTCTAAGAGGCCATTCACTAAAATTTAGAAAGAGAAAATATACTGATAATCAAATTATTTCACCTGTGTATTAAGATCTCTATAGTACTTAATGTATTGTTAATATTTCACCCTGCGTTGCAATTAAAATGAATGTATTCATATTTTAAACTGTAACAAGTGTATATAATAATTTGTCTCTGAATCATTATCTTATATATAAAAGTCTATTATATAAAGGTTTATATACATTTATTATCAAAAATAAATATGAATGAAGAGAAACATCAAGTGTATAGCTGGTGATAAAATGCATATGTTTGATAAGTGCCTTTTAATTGAACATCTGAAAATACTGTAATAATTATTAATTATAGGAAAAAACATATATGTGCATTTCTGTGTAGATGTAAAATTACAGTTCCTACCCAATAAAGATTCTGATGTAACATATCTTAAATTAATTTTAATATAGAAGTCCTGATATAAACTCAACACAGCGTAGTCACATAAACACTAATAACCGATGGTGTTTTGGGGATCTGATTCTCTTTAACAACTGATCAAATAACTACAATATTAACTCAGTGATTTTTTTTTTGTTTTGTTTTACTTGGCAAGAATGTCCTGTTCATAAAAATGAGTAGTCTGTAGTTGTCTAGTTTGGGACATTTTTTTCTGTCCTCAAGTGAGACTTCAGAAGCATTTATAGAACTGGCACAATCAAGAAAATGATCAGAATGTAGGGTTTTTTTAGTTAAATTATTATATTTTGGAATTACTTTTTGTATAACTGATAGTTATATGCATATTTCTGTAACATGGTTCCATCTGACATAATAGTGCCATATCTAAGCATCAGAAAATTACATGATCTGAGAGGCTAAGGGTACCTATTAGCTGCCTACTGCATTTGCTGCTAGCACACAGAAGATCACAGCTGGTACTTTTTCTACTGCTCCGTTCTTCATAGTTTTTATTGTTTCTTAATGCACAATAACACTACACAAATTTTCCTAATGTCTTCTGATATTCAGCTGCTGCCAAGTTATTTCTTGTGGCCAGAGTGAACTTATTTTTTGTTTGTGATTTTTTTTTTTGTATGTGCATGTGATCTATGTTTTATACTTTCACTGTAGAATTAACTGTTTTAAAGAAAAAAATGACAAAAGCGAAAATTCCTTTTTTTTGTCATGCACACAGAAGTAGCACAGTAGTACTCGGTATAAAGAAGAGAAAAATGTGTATAATAAACTTTTTGTATAATAAAGTAGCTTAAATAAAACCTAGCTCACCAGGTCCATAGGGAAAGGCTATAAAAGGTGAAAAACTTCATGTTAGTCAATGCACATTTTCTTGAAACTGCCTGAGTATTGTTTCCTCACCCAGACTGGCAGGCCAAAGAGTTAAATTATTTGACAGGTCTTCAACTCTTGAGAAAGCCCCAAAAAGTTTACCTTGAACTTACTTCTTCATTAATTGGAAAAATCCCCTGAACATGTGCTGTTCTTAATTACTACATAGAAAAAACTATGGTGTAGCTGGTAGATACCCGGTAGCTAAAATGAGGACTACCCAGTCACTCATCAAAGCCACTGCCATTGTCTGGGACGATTCATTATGGTGACTATTTCTCAACCAGGCATTGCACCTGTGAGGGATTTTTTAATTACTCCATTATTCTGTGACGTCTGTGCCAAGGAGAAGAGTTTTGCAAGAAGTGGAATATATCCAAGTAGGGAGAAGATTTATTAAATTTCTCTTGACTTTTGAAAGACATCTGCCTTCAAAATGCTTTTCCCCTACCGTTAGAGCCTCCTCTCTGTACCCTCCTTAGGTTTCAGTGAGAAATGTCTCTAGCATTAATAGACTGACCGAGCTCTTTAGGTAAGTCTTTTATAGCTCCTTCAGACTCACCCAGAAGACTAAGTTATTATATTACAGTTTCTGTATTGGGTTCAGTTCTACAAAGTCCCTTCCTATCTATGTTCTATGTGACTCTCACATGAACCCACAGGGGTGGAAGTATCAAAGTCTGCTTTATGGCTACCTCTCTTGTGCTTTCTTCACCCGATTCCCCTGCTAAAAGAACTGGAAAATAAGTTTTAAAAGTGATCTTGAGGGCTGAGAAAGGCAGCAGTTTGTGCATGCCACAGTCAGTGAAGAAGAGCAGGGAATCAATATTTCCAGGAAAAAAAAAATGAACTGAAACAGCTGCTTGGTCTTTCATCACCCATTTTTCCCTTTAAAGAACCTACTTACGGTTTGACATAGAAACTCATCAGGAGTCAAATGCTGTTTCCACTGTCCTGCTGCCAAAGTGGCTTCAGCCAATGATATTTTAGGATTTTTTCCATATCATCAGAACTTACTGAGAATCACAAGGGACAGCACCTCTACAGAGCTGGGAAAATTGCAGCTGGGAGTCTTTAGTAACTAATGAAAGAGCTACACAGGAGTTTGGAATGAGCCTTTCAAGCCCTTATGGTGAGAAATTAGGTATCAATGCATGTTTGAGATGTATTAATTGGCATGTTTTTTCAGGTGTCTGAAGACTGCTTGATATAAGTGGTTGGAGCGTACCTCAGGGCATACACTGGAAAGCCCTGAAGGCCAAAACATCTGCAGTAAAAGTCTATGATATGTGGTACACAAAAATTGCTGCATCATGTCTGCAATCTTCAGCCAAACTGTCCATTAATGTCAGGCAGCAAATGTTTTGCAATTTTCTCATTGCGTTTTCTTTTTGTGTCACAACTTGTTTTCACTTACCAGAACCTTGTATGGCTGTCCTAGTATTGTTGGTACAGTACAGTGATGAGCAGAGGAACTGAAAGACTTTTTAGGGAGTTTAAGTGGATTTCTGCTAACATTAACCTTCTAAAAGTTAGATGTCTGACTGTAGTGAGTCGTTTAGACACCAATAGTTCCAAAGGATATAAAACATCTCTGCCTAAGATAAACATTTAAGGTAGTTGGGATGAGTCTGTGGATGTGCTCATACCTCTCAACTTAGAGGACAAGAAAGCGATTCATCTTCCTTAGACAAGATGACTACTTTTACCTGGATAAGGTTATTCATAAAAAAATATTTGTATTAACTTTAAGCAAGAACAGAATTGCTATGAAGCAGTCGTTCTTTTCTTTATGTCTTTAGAGATAAGATATTAAATGCAAAACTGAAACAACTGTAGTATCTTGATTCTTCCTTCTCCTGCCATGTAACTCTGTTCTATTCTGTGGCTTTTGGAAAATGAGGTGGTAGGAAATAGTCACAGCAACAGTAGCTGACACAAACACAGTGAACATATAATTCAGAAAAAAACCCAAATTAATTCTGTATTATTATTTTTATAATTCAGGAGTTATATATTCAAGTTCTTTATAGGCAGTACTTGGAGATAGGTCATACTCACTCTGGGGGAGGCTCTTATGCAACAAAAGTGAAGTAAATTATTGAAGCTGATCTGGGTGGATATCTCACGTGCTGCTTCTTATATATTACATGAACATGAGTGTGTTGAACCAGAAAGAGCTAATTTGGAGATAGGAGCCACAAGTTGTTATTTTTTGTGAGTTTGTTGAATGCTTTAAAACAACCCTTCTTGTTGGGACTCAGTCTGGAATATTGTGTGTCTACATCTGGAATATTGTGTCCAGTTCTGGGCCCCTCGGCTCAAGGACAGGGAACTGCTTGAGAGTCCAGCGCAGAGCCACAAAGGTAATGAAGAGACTGGAACATCTCCCTTATGAGGAAAGGCTGAAGGAGCTGGGTCTCTTTAGCTTGGAGAAGAGGAGGCTGAGGGGTGACCTCATTGAGGAGTGTCAGGAAGACAGAGCCAGACTCTTCTTAGCGATGTCCGGTGATAGGACAAGGGGCAATGGATGCAAGCTGAAGCATAGGAGGTTCCACAAAAACATTAGGAAAATTTTTTTCGCTGTGAGAATGACAGAGCACTGGAACAGGCTGTCCAGGGAGGTTGTAGAGTCTCCTTCTCTGGAGACATTCAAAACCCTCCTGGATGCGTTCCTGTGTGACCTTCTCTAGGTGATCCTGCTTTGTCAGGGGAATTGGACTAGATGATCTTCTGAGGTCCCTTCCAACCCTTTAACATTCTGTGATTCAACAGCTAGAAAAGCCAGAGGATCACTCAGTGGTGGCAACAGGATTTTGGGTAGGGCGTGTAGAAGCCACATAAGATGATACTAATAGAATAATCTAGATAAACAATGAATCCATGGAAATGACAGTGGAAACATGAGAATATAAAGTTATGGTGTGCTGTATGTGCATCAGACAGTTCCCACAGGAATGCGGGAACATTCATATGGGCATCCTCAAAATCCAAATTATATATACTGTAAAGGTGTGTCATACCCTCATGGAAGGGACCTTAACATAAAAAAAAAAGGAGGCATTGAATGTTTAGGACTCTCGGGGCATACAAAAAGATGATAGCTCTCCTCATTTGTTCCCTCTATATCTAGAAAATACCCCAAGGAAAGTGATTTCCCAAAGACCTTGCTATGATATGTCTAGAAAAGCCAGGAATCACACTCACCCCTTCAGCGTTTTCTTGACAGTAGTATGTTTATGCCAGGAAATGTGGGTGGGTTTCATTGGGAGTTAATAACTGCAGTTGGCTTTTCCTGCTGCCTGCAGTTTTCTGTGTCTTAATCAAGCATGTGAGTGTCATGTACACTGTTTCCCTTTCTGGACTGTTTCTCCTTATCAGGTTGTTTTTCTGTTGTCACACCAGTGGGGACTGCAGTGAAGTACATGTTTTTTTTTTTCTTTTTCTGTCTTCATTCTGTCGCTGTGCATCTCTGTATTTTCTCCCCTACAACCTCTGACCTCTGATATGAGGCCATAGAATGCAGATGACCATTCAGTATTTATGATTTGTTTTGTTTTGTTTTGTTTCATTTTGTTTTGAAAGAGAAATGACTGACATCCAACTGTGCACAGCTTCCTTCTTTTGGCTGGTTTCTGCAGCTGAATCTGGCAGTCCTCATTTCACTGCCAAGTGCTGCCTGATAGAAGAGGTTTCGCTTATATAGGGTGATAAGAGGGTATCATAAGTCACAAAATTAGCTCACACAACTCAACATGTATATGTTGAAAACTGAGCTTCACTACATCTGTGATATTTAGACCTTTTCCTCCCTTACAAATGGTGCACACTGAATCCCATGCATTGCAAATGGAGAAAACGAACATGGCAGGAAATATCCTGCGAGGCAGGTGTGACTAACTGGAAGTACTTCCTCTTAGAAGAGGCAAATCAGCAGCGAAGAAGGCAGTGCAGCCTGGGAAGAAAGCTGGAGGAGCCTGAACAAGGTGTCCACCAGAAGTAAGTAATGGTAATATTCATAAAACTAGTGCATGGGAACCATAATGTGGAGAAGTGCTTCATTCAGCAGTTAAACTCCACCCTTTAATTAAAGAGTAAAGGAAAGCAAATTTACTCCACTTTTCAAGGATGTGAAAACAAAGTTAGTCAGGTTCACCAACTTTCCCTGGCAGTGAGCTTGGTACAATAACTGTCCTATAGGTTGCTTTGGAAGGACCAGACTGACTTTCACTCTTGCTTACATACTACGAGACAAACCATCAAATTTGTTAATCTTCATCCATCTTAGATTTACTTAATAAAAGTATATTGGAAGAAAGGAGCTTCTTCCACAAAAGCTTAGTTTTCATATAGGACAATATCAAAAACAATAGAGTAAACACACAGAAAACACTAACCACATGGATCATGAACTATTCAGTGCTATACCCTGAAAGTATGGAACTAAGAATCAATTTTTAGGAACAGTTTCTCTCTTATAATTGGTTAAGCCAAATATAAATCACTTCCTCTTGCTGCTGCCAGAAGAATCTTTTAAAACCATTCATTTTATTAACCTGGGATTAGGAGGTATTTGAAAATATTTCTGCAAAAGCTTGCCAAAATGATTATTGTTAATTATTGGTGGACACTGTGTGGAGATGACACTTTGGTCTACACAGATGTCAGTGTAAAAAAAACTAATTTTTAAATACATTAAAAAAAGAAGCTTTTGAGATGATGTTCATTGAACTTGCAGTAAAAGAGGAAGAGCGTTAGCACTTTGTGAGGAAATGTTGTAATCCAAACGATGGAAAAAATCTCTTGAAAACTATTCAGACATTTCCTTCTTTTTATTATTTGAAAATGTACTATCATGATAATTAAGCTGCAAAAGTGTTTAGCCTGTATGTTGAGAGAATGACTGCAGTACTAAGGCTTTGTTTATACAGGACAGCAGGCTATGTAGCACAGAACATTTGAAAATATTCTGAATCATAAAGCTGTCAGGAACTGGTTAGCCAAAACTTGCTAACATGAGCAGTTCTAAAGAAAATGGATATTAGAGAAGTGACCAGGAACCAAATAAGTAAGTTACCCTTTTGCATCCTTGACCTTTGACTCACTTGGATCAAAATTTGACAAAGATTGCAGCTGCTAAGTATATTACCACGAGTTGTAGGTAGTGGCTTTTAGTCAGACTGTAAAAATAACCCCCCCTCCCAGCACCAATACAACTTTTTCTTCTGTCAAAAAGATAAAGAGGGAACTGACGTCTCTTGTAATATATAAACACTCCCTCCGAGTTAGAGCCTATATACTTGGTGGGGAGACTTAGCTGCTTGTCTTCTTGTAACCTGATGCAAGTCATGTGTTAAGTACTTGTAGGTTCAGCTGAAAAGTCAGTTGCCCTCATTCAAGGTGAGTCGTATGATACAACATTTAAAATCAGAAGGTTTTCCTCTGAAATACTTTTTAAATCAGTTGGTGGAAAGCTCTTGAAAATATTTATTTGTAATATGAACTAAAATGACAGGATTTTGTGAAGCTGTTTGCAAGAAACAGTGAAACTTAATACGTATTAGTGATATGCTTCATACTATGTTAGCAATGGTATTTTATATTCAGTATTGCTGGCTTTCCCAATTGAATTCTGTCTTTCAATATTTGATATTCTTTAAACTACAGTTTTGGAGTCCTGTGAATCTATAAGAAATGCATCTTTTAAAAGTGGTATTTTTAGCATTTACTATTGCAAATAAAAAGCTTGAAATTATGATTTCAAAGTATGTCAATGATTAAAAAAAAAAGCAGGAATAACCTCTTCCATGTAACTATAATAATTTCAGGATTTTTAATTTCACCATTGGACCTCAGGGAAACTGCAATTATATTTAAAGAAACACCATGGTTTTGTGTTGAAACTCTTAAGAGGAATTTTCAAAATCTGTTTTAAATTTCACTGTACACACTGCTTCTTCCCCATGTAGTTGCTCTCACTTAGGGCAATAAATTTGATTCTCTGTTAGAACTGAGGTAACTCCATATGAAGAAATGTTTAAAAATTACCATTAGAGTTCGAGAAATCATTAAGAAAATGCAGCTAATATTCTTTGATTTTTATAAAGGCTAGATTTAAACTAATATGTACAGAAGTATAAGTAGTTAAGAAAAAGTTTAGTAACGTACATCTTTTCTCCTATTCAGTTGCTTATAAATTGTCTTTTCAAGGATTTGATTGAACCGTTTCCATTGTCAGTATTCTACTAAGGAAATTTGCAACAATATTAAAAAGCATATACTCAATGCTCTAGAATGGGGTGAATATTCTTATTAATCTTGTAGTCAAACATAAGTTTAAATGGTACTGTAGTCTCATAGACAGCATCTAATTTTGTCATTGTACATTCTATTCTGCTTAAGGTAAATAGTTTTCACTTGAATATGAACTCCTAGACACAACTGCATTCTTATTGGAATTTTCTATTTTAATCTTCGTATTTTACATTCAATTGTGATAGACAAGAGTTGCTGGTTGACTTATATGTGAAATTGAGTGTTATGTTGTGACCGCTCTCCACTGTCGTTGTGTAATGGATAATTGCATAAAATATGTCTAGACTGCCATTGCATTGTGTTTAGTGGGAGAAGGGTGGATATCATAAAGTTTGCAAAAACTTGGAATAGGCACAAGTTATTAGCAGCCAGTTGCTTTCGAGTGGTTTATCATTAGTCTGACTAATGAAAAATGTATCCGTTGGAACAGACTGTAGAAATTTGGAAACGTGTTTAGGTGGAAGGTGTATTTCTCTTGAATTTGAAAAGTTTCAGTATGTAGCCAAGAAAAAACGTCTGACAATATCTAAAATCCCACTTTAAACTCTTATAGAAGAGGTAATTTCAATTTTAAACTTTAAAATGTATATTTCTGCACTTGAACAAAAATAATGTTAGAATAGATAGCATTGGGGAAAAAAGTCAACTTGAAATACGTACTTTCAGAATCTGATTTTGTTGAGAACTTGTGATCTCCTTAGACCATCTACAATGTATAACAGCAGCCAGACTTTTAAATCGCCATACCACTTGTCCAGTGACTTCCACAGCCATGTCATGGTTCTGCTTTTGGCAGACTGAAGATCTTGATCTGATCCTATTTACAAAGATAGGAGAGTTGTCCTACTGACTTTCATTCTTCAGGCCTAATGAATTTCTAACTTGATTTTGCTTTGAAGTTTGCCTTTAGCCACATTATGCATCATCCATCCTCTATATCGAAGAGCCTTTAATAACTTTGTATTTTTGCAATTCAGTCAAGTTATCTTTCAGTTATCTTTGTGAAAAGTGCAACAAGTTGCATGAAAAGTTTGGGAAAATGTTTGGTTTGTTTTGTTTTTCCTAAATACTACACCTTCTGTGAGTTTCTATTTCTACTCTGTGCAAAGGCACAGAGTAACAGAATTGGTAGAGAGAAAAGCACTTAAGGAAACCTGTAGTTCACGTAAGATGTACCTGCTGCAGCAGAAAAGCCAGGTTTAAGCTGTAAAGAGGCTCTTCTCAGTGAAAGTCAAAAACTGTAGCCAAATCTGGTCTCCTTCTTGGCCCCTTGTATGTGCGGGTAAAGCAATCCAACGGTAAAGTTTTGACATGGGAACCACAAGGAATGATCTGGTGTCAAGTGGACGGATTGGCTGACTTTTACAAGAATGGTAGTTTTCTGAGATTGCAAGTAGTCTTTTGGCCATTCTACTTTTGGTCATTCTCCAAGGAGAAATGATTAAAATACTACATGAGTTCATATGTACAGAAACAGTTATTGTTAATGGCAAGGGAGCCATAAACTGCTGCTAGTGCAAGAGCAGTCAAAATGTGGGTTTCCAGGGGAGATAAAAGGAGCTCAGGTACAGATAGGATGTAACTGTGAGTTTGGTAGGATGTGGGAGGACACATCATTAACCTGCTGATCACCATACCTTACACATCAGTGAATGCTGTATGTGTTCTTTTCTTAATAAAAGGACCTGATAACTGCTTTTACAAAAATAAAACACATGCTATTCCTACACTTGCCTTTCTATTTAGAAATCCACAAAGGTTTTTCAGCCTTTTAATCCTCGTGAGTAAACTGGGAATTCAGGTTGAGTTGTTCTTCCACTCCATCTTTCTGTTTTCCTATGCTTTCTGCATCTGGCCTTGAATGCATAATTAACTCTGCAAGTAATACCTGCTTTAAAACAGTTTTCGAGATGATCACAACATGTTAACAATCAGAAATTGGCAAGAATAAAAGGGATATAGACAATGACATCTAAAATACAATGCAACAGATTTTCTGTTAGCAGGAGGTCTAAAGCAAATAACAATCTTGCACATTCTGTGGCTGTGATTAATTCCTGAGCAGAACTAAATTGCAAATTAGGCATCTGTTTGTCTCAGTTGTTCATAAACAGTAAAAAATAGGAAAAATATCACTGGGAGATTATGTTTTACCATATTTGTCATCACTGGTATAATTCTGATTTTCTCTACAATACCTTTCCCTGGGAGCCAGAATTTAAGATGTGTTAGCACGTATTACCAGCAACTGTTATTTTCCAGTGAGTAATGGTAGACATTTTTATTTTTTATAAAAGTGAATGATCCTGAGATACCAGGTGTTACATCTTTCAAAGATCAAAATCTGGACTCACTTTAAGAAGGCTACTTTTCTGTAAGATAACTGGGATTGACGAAAGTAGGTGATAATAAGAATGAAAGTGTGAAAGGAAAATCCAGTCACACTTTTATCATAGAGTTGCTGAAACTTTAATCCTTTCGGTAGTAAACTGTGGACTGACAGAAATCTGGAAGGACAGGCCTCTCATAGGTGCCTCCCACTAGAGGCTGCCATTCCCACCAAGGTGCTGATGGACCTTGAGGACTTCCTTCCTGGTGTAATCCGGGTACAGCCTGGGAAGCTCACACCAGTGGTGCAAACTCTTGGTCTTGCCTGAAGTGGGAGCCACGGGCATTGCAGGCTGTGTTAAAAGCAGAGGACTCTTTTGACACATATTTTAGAGAAGGTGCTTGTCTCAGAAGGAGTGTCAGATGAATAATAATGATGTGAGTTCGCCCTAATGTAACAGAGAACAACAAAAATAAAAAAAGAAGACTAATAAAAGAACTTATCAGTCTTTTAGAGAATTGGAATAAAAACCCAATAACTATATGTAACACACAACTAGCTGGCCAAGTAGCTTGCCAGAAGTACATGCAACCTATTTTGGGGGTTGGGTTGGTTTGTTGCTTGTTGGGGTTTTTTTTTGGCACTGACTGCCACCGTCTATCTAGTTTTAACATGTTATCTTCCTACCCACTTCAATTCATGCACTTTGTACTTTGAGCTTCGGAATGTGATTTTTGTTCACCCTATCCTTGTATTAACAGCTTCTCTCAGGAAGATCAGTGAGTCTATTGAGATCAAGAAGTGAAAAAAAAGCCGTCACGCCTTACAGCAAGGATACTTTTCCATTGCCTGCCTGCACCCTGACAAAGGAAAGGAATGGGCTGTAACAGAAACTGTGGGCTCCTCACTGGGGCTGTCATTGGTGCTGTGCTGGCTATCTTTGGAGGGGTTCTGATGCCAGTTGGAGATCACCTTATAGGCAAAGCAATAGAAAAGGTACAAATTTTATCTTTTATTTTTTTTTCCTAGTCTGTATGATTTCTGTTTATTGAAGGGTCATTATTTCTAAGTCTTGTGTTCTGGTTCTGTTTTTTTTTTCTTTTCTTTAGTAAACCTAGTTTTTGTAATGCAATCTAAACATTCCTAGCAATAATTTTTTAAATATGTTAATTATATTGCCATGTTTATTTGCTTGCTGTCTTTTATGCTTCCCATGTGAAGCCAAAATATTGTTTTCAAACTATATTTTTGGTAATATAATCTAGAAGAAAGCATTTTTTACTTTAATTTTAATTATAATTATTTCTATATCTTAATTTTTTCCCCATGATGATCCACTTATTTATTTTTCTGCACATTTTTCTTATTTTGGTACTCAATCCATGCACTTACACTTGCATACTGCAAATAATCTTAAAAAACTTCTAAAGAATAATCTAATCCTACACTTCAGGCATTGAGCTCGCATTCTGTGACTGTGTGATCCAAGTTAATGAGCTCCACAAGACTCCAGGATCTGATAATATACATCTCCTTGATTCAAGGAGTGTGAAAAGTAATTGACATAGACCATTGTAGACCTGGCAGACACATTTTTTTTTCTGTTCTTTTCAGATTATTTTATTTCTTTTAAATCTAGTTTTGCCTTTAAAGAAAAATGAAAAATTAATTTGTTAAATCTTTGATGGCAAAGGTGTATAACTGAGAGTCTAAATCATGGAGTAATCTAGAGTGAACGATCATGGAAGCCCTAGGGTGTCCACCTTGGAGACATGGAGTCTCGTTGGAGTCAGTGCAGCCACGATGGACTCTCCTACAGTTAAAAATCCAGAAACCTTAAGTTATTTGGCTGAAGATTAGTCCTCCTAATGATCTGCTGCGGTGATGTAGACTGTGAAGATCTTGGAGATACTTATTCAAAGACACTTCTGGAAGATGTGCCCTTAATACCTATTGAAGTCCATTGAGGAGGTCAATGTGTGAACTGTCAGGAAATGTTAAACTGTCTGCTGAGGCTCTGCCTAGAGTGTACCAATACTTTTCTAAAAAATTGAAAAAAAAAAAGACTTCTACATAACATTTTATCTTTGTCAGCAAACTCAGTGAAATCCTAACCATAGAGGAATTTTCCAATTCTTATTTTATCTTTCTGGTAGTGAGGAAATGCCAGGTTTTCTAGAAAGCATATAGTTTAAAAAATGTGTACCTCTCTACAAAAAATAATTACTCTGAGTTAATCCAGAGTGTTGTTTTATGCCATTAGGTATTTTCAAAGCAAATTATACATATTAACAATGTTATGTGCTCTTCCGTATACTTATAATGATGAACCAGTTATACAGCATGGTTTGCAAATGTCTATGTACGAAATTATACCTGCGTGAGTTCTTAGTGGTAACCTATTGGACAGAGTAACTTTTTCCTCAACCTCTTTATAATTTTCTACATTGTGATCATGTTTCAGATGCTTGTACCTATTTCAAGGCAGCTTTTTTGATATATATAAAATGGTACCAGTATTCATATGAAACACAAAAGGGTAAATTTACAGTGGTTTTATTTTTACTGGACTATTTTTTCCTATTTATCATGTTGACTATTTAGTGAGACCATGAGACTCCAAGACAATACCTTTTCAGGAAAGGTGTACCAAGGTGCAACAGCTGAAATATGTCATCAGTTCAGTAGATGTTGAAGAGGGATTGAATCTAACTAATTCTGATTTACCACTGTTGGTGAAAGAGCTAGTAATAAAGAGAATTTGTTATTCACTGCAGCTGTATTTAAGATAAATATACAAACAAATGAAAAGGAAACAGGTCTGCTGAAGAGAACATACTCACAATACATTTTTTTGGTGAAATCCTTCACTTTTGAAAATATCATTTTTTAAGGAAATGTTTGCATAATCATATCAGTTTCATCGACAATTTTATTTGGAATTTCTCAAAGAGTAGAGACTCTAGGACAGGGAAAAAACTGTATGTGATGTTGTCTCAGATATGATCTGTAAATATTTATATTTCCATTTGGATTCATGTGAGGCAAAACCTGAACTTAGGTTTTCAATGCATGAAAACAGATGACATGTTTTTAAAAACAGGGAAAAATCATTTCAGATATCATCATTATAAGCAAAATCATGTCTTAAATTCTGCACAGTCCAAAGATTGAAAAAAAGACCCCTAACTGTTCCTCTGCCAGTCCTATCTCAGAGTAAAGCCCATTTCTTTTCACAAGCTTACAGCAACACAGTAAAACCAAATCTATATTTCTAGGGGAAGTTAATTTGACTATAAAAAATTATTGCTGTATTAGAGAAACAAATGTTGAATAAGTTTTTTTCTCCTGAATAAATAGTTTTACGACATTTCATCTATAACAAGTCGAATGGTCATAAACTGGCTTGTTATCAAGACTTTAGTCAAATCACATCTCCCAATAAATAGGGATAATAGCATGTCCCAATAAATAGGGACAACTTTGGTTTCCAAAAATCAATGCAATCAGTAGTTCTTAGTGTTCCTGTTCTGCTAGCAGCGGAAGCCTGAGCACACTTCCCTTCAGCACACATCTCTACAACTTACCAAACCCTGCCAGCCTCCTTTCTTCTTTACTGCAGTCATTGACAGATTAGCCTGAGTAAACACTGTAGGGCGTATTTTGCTGGAAGGTTGCACACCGTGGTTGCAGCAAAACGAAAGCATCTGCAAGTGTAGAGATAATCTGGGGTGACCTTAACAATTTGTCAGAGACTTTCGGAGTATAGGCTGTTATGTCCTACCAGGCAGGTGGTGTTCTCCACCCAATAACACTCCATGGGTGGAGAACTCAAACAAAGTCCACGTAACATGGAAATGCAGCAAGATGTCACCTCTTCATGTGTTCCAGTTTATTCACACAGATCTGTGCTTCAACACAACACTCACTGCTATCTTCAATACCCCTAGACTGTTCTACCTCCATCTCAAGTCATCTTGGGATAACCTGTTTCTACTCCTGCTTCTAGTACATTTAAAAAATTTTAACATTACATACCGATTTTAGAGGCACCTTAAAGAAACTGTCACTTGAAGAGCACACACAAAATGCCACCACCAGCAGCATCTTGGCAGGGATCCACTGAATGAGATCAGTACTAAGATATTTCAGCTCTGATACTATTCAGGGAAGGGAGACTTCCCTCCTTAAAACGTGCCTTTGATTTCAGTACCAATGGGCAAGATCCTAGTTTCCCCAAACACTGAATCTATCCAGAGGGCAGAGATGCCTTTCCATGAAGACCTTAGGGGTTTAGAAAAAATGTCCTTGTTAAGTTAGAAGAGAAACATGAAAGTTTTAGAGTTCTTTACTAAAAGTATTCTGTTTGAGGCTATCAGAATGTACCTTTTTAACTGACTCCACACATTTCAGCTGCACATTATCGTGTCTATTATCATTGTTATTAGATATTATCATGTCTAACATAAAAAAAAATCAGAAGGAAAAGTGAATTCAAACCAACAAATCAGAAAGTTTGCATCTGATATTGTTGAAAGAAGATGTTTAGACACGGGTAATTTACTACTTTTTACCTTTCCCTTTCTTAACCAAAACTACTTAGGCAAATGTTGCGGTTCGAGCCGAGTTACCGGCGGGAAGGAAACAAAGGAACCACGGGGTCGCTCCCTCCCCCCCTTACCGAGAGTGAGGGGAAGAGCCCGAAAGGAGTGCAGGCAAAGGCCTCCAGGGGTTGAGATAAAAACAGTTTAATGGTGAACATAAAATGGTAACAATAACAGTGAAGTAACAGTAACGTTTAACCAGATATAACGCGAGTAACACGTAACGCGGAGCTCACTCCCGACCGGACCGGAAACCGGGAAAGAGCGCCTGCCCCCACCCCGACCGCTCCATATATATATACCCCAGCATGACATCACGATGGTATCGAATATCTCTTTGACTAGCGACCCCCTATGCCCAGATAGCTCCTTTACTGAGAATTAACCCTATCCTAGCTGAACCCAGTACAGCAAAATTCCCATAATTTCTCTTATAATAACTTTTTTTTTGTTTTTCAGCTGATTAGATTTTTTTTTTTTTTCCAGCTAGATCTAACCACTCAAACTCATTGGTAGCTGATTCATTTATGAGAAAAATATTCATCACCACTTCTCTAGGAGCTTTTGCTTTCTAACTGGATGTGTGAGCTCAGGAAATTAATAGAAGACACATAAAGTTACTTAATGTACTGAATTCCTGATGAATTGATAATACAGAATAGTGATTTTCCACAATCCCTCAGTGCTGCATTCTTCCTATATAGTCCTCAGGGTTAGTCTCTGTTATTTTTAGAAATAAAACCATCAATTTTAGGTAATACTTTGTTTAACCATCTCCATCTGTCTATGTATCTGTTATCTATGATTGGCCAAATTATATCTCCTCAGCTACTGGAGGCATGGGAAATACTTCTAACTTAAAATTGTGATGGTGATATAGAGAAGTCATTTCTTTAAACTAAACTAATGAAACTAAAGCAACTGCTGGCTCTTAGAAGAACTTAAATGAACTAATCACACATATTCCGGCATTATCAATCATGAACTTCTTTGGTTTCCATAATTTTTTATGATCAAGAACTGAAAAAGCACCAAAATTTTTGGTCCAACAAAGCCTGAATAGAAAGGCTAATAATAAACTAATAATCATCACTTAAGAAGTAATGAATAGGTATTCATATTTTCAGCCGGAAATTGGTAGAACACTATTTGCTTTCCTAGAATTTAACTTATTTGGTTTTACAGAATTCTACCGTTTGTTTCCTTCAGCTTACGTATGCAGCCCAGCACAACACAGAGATATAAACCTGTAGCAATTTTGTTACAGCCTAAATATTCATGGCGTCTCTCAGTTCCCAGAAAATGGCATCATTTGTCCATCTGGCCATATCCTTTGTCAATACAGCAACTTTGTCTTGCATTTTGAATTTCTTAATCAGAAATCATGATGACTGCATTTGGTGTAAAAAAACAAGGTAGAGAAACTTCTATTGCTGACTGTTCATTTCTTGGATTCTACTAACCAGTTGACTTTAGCCATTTCCCTGTCCCAGTTACACAGAGGCAGGAGGTCAAGTCCTGCCATCTGCTCCTGTCCCAGGACCCTGCTGAGCATCAATCACAGACAGACTCTGAGCAGTCCAAGTTGCATCTTTCTTTAGATCAGCCTGCTTCTCCCAGATCCTTTGAGCAATTCTCTGTGGAAACTGAGAAGGTGATTTCCAGATCATGTGAGCTTTTCTTTCTTCACGAAGAAGATGGTCTGCCCCATGCTGAATCACAGCAGTGATGGAGTCTTTGGCCTCCTGAGGCTGGCAAAACAAGGCTGAAAAGAGTTTTAGCTGTCGAGTCTGAGTGCAAGACCTCAAGATGATAACACATTTCTTTCCCCTCTCACAGAAATGCACACAAATTATAGCAGATATTCAGACAGCAAACCCAGTGCTTTAAACTACCAACAAGGCATTTGCAACTCCACCATACAAACAGGCTTTCCATGGAAAAAGCCCTGATCCTGTTATGAGTTTTCCAGACATGATATTTGTTTCTAACTCCAGTGGTTCTTAATTAGTAGTATACTTTATTCTAATGGTGCTTGCTAAGCAAACTCTAGAGGCGGAAGCTTAAGCTAGAAAGAAAAATTAACAACTTGTAATTTAAAATGTCTTTTCTTGCTACCTGGAGGGATTCCAGGCTTTTAATTCCCAGGACTTTAAGAGCTGTGCAAATTAACTAATTAATATCATACCACTCTAATAAAAATGCATTTTGTATGTTAGAGCCAGGCAGCCTAGATTTTTCTTATTGAAAAACTTTTCTGAAATTTTGCTACCAAGGGGAAAAATTACATTATCTCAGGGCTTTGGGAGAAATCATACAGAAAGAGGCCTGATGTAGATCAGGAGAAGCACATATTCTCCTGCTGATACAGGAAATACACATTCCAAATTCCTCCTCACTGTACAGTCCCAAAGACTGAATAAACATTTATCACACTCCAGCTGAGTGCCTCAGACATAAAGCTACTGGTTGTTGGTTTTGGTGTCCTGTCTGGTCTTTATAGCCATATTTTGCCCTCATTTCCTAGATCTGGGAAACTTGCCAAACAAACTGTTATCAAAACTCTAAAGATTTCTTAAAAAGTCATATTTTTGGTGACAAGAGTTTTCTGAAAAAAACAGTCCTGCAAGAATATTGTTTCCACTCTCTGTGTGCAGAAGTACTTAGTGCTTGAATATGCTTGAGATAACTCTTGTTTCTTCCCCTGGGCTATTTCCAAATGTATGAAAATTAGTTTATGGCGTCTAAAAACGTCTGGGTATCATTCAATCATTCACAGATTTATTTTTTTTTTTTCACAAATAATCAGTGGATTTTGCAAATATCTGGGAACTAGGGCAATGCCCAACCACAGCAGTAGGGAAGTTTTGCTACTGGCTACAGCAGGAATTGTACTGGCTATGCGGACATGTATTTTAAGGGGACTCACTTTTCTCCTCCCTGAGTAAGAATGTCAGGCTGCCTTCAAATGTTGGCCGAAAGTGTGTGTTGTATGCCTCATATTGCTGATAAAATAGCTTTATTTTCTGTTTGTTTGGGAATCCTCTAGAATTATGTGGAAAGTAAATACAGCTTATCACTCATTTTGTGTGGTTAATTTTAGCTTTAATTTTTGTCCTCTTAGCAAGCTGTTATTGCAAATGGTACCATTGCTTTTGAAAATTGGGTTGTACCAGGAAGTTCAGTTTACAGACAATTTTGGATTTTCCATGTGCTAAATCCTTCAGAGGTATTAGAAGAAGGAGCACAGCCACAACTTGAACAAAGAGGACCTTACACATACAGGTAAGCAAAGCCCCTTGAATATGTGACATATCATATCAGAAGTTTTGTTAAATTCAGAGGAAGTTCTACTGACTTAAAATTTGGTTTTGAAATTCCAGTGTTGTATTTTATTTACACTTGACAAAATGCCTAAATTGTAGCAGTGTTGGGTCTCACATTGGGAAAACACATTTAGCAATAGGTAAACGGGTGTGAAGATATTTGGTCTTGTGAAAAATAATTGCTTATTAGCAAGGTGTTTGCCATAACAGCATACAGGCATGGTTACATTTGTTGCTGTACAATTTTTGCCAACATTTCATATCGAAGAAAATATGCCAGATGCCCTAAAAACAACAGCTTATCTTATTATCCATATATCACTCATATTTTTTTGTTTTGCTTCTTTGATCCTTTATGACTCATTTTTAATTAATAGTTTCCTATTTCAATTTTTCATCTGAAAATCACTCCTTTCTCTTAATGTACTAGCTAGGGTAGAATTGCAGCAATTCATGTCAGTTCAGGGAAACTTTTAATCATTTGCATATTTTTAGCTGTGGTGTTGACAGAGGACTAGTTGATGCTTCCTGATTCATTAAACCCTGTGCTGAGCTGTCACCTTATTATGAAATTACTTTCCTAAAATTATATTTCTTTCTTATATCTTTGGAGTTGTATATTATATTCAGAAGATGGTTTTACACTGTAGCATCTATAGCTGAGGTGGTTTGATGCTTAAAAGATTACTCAATTCTCATTGGAATAGAGAGCTCTTGGTTCATAGAGCGTTTGGGAAGACATAGAGAGTTGTTACACAGAAATTGGAAAATAATCAGTTAAGAGATACTGCAAAAATTCAATTCCCAGCAAAAGAAATGTTTTACTCTGGTGCTGGTGCCTATTTTCTCAGAGACAAATCTCTGCCAGAAGCATAGATCAGACTATGTAAGAAAGGATGGCTGCAGCTCTTCTCACTGTTGTGGTCACCTAGGATACAGGGTCTACCTGAGTCACTCTGACCCTGAGTCCCTCTCTTTCAATCTACCTTTAAATAGTTAATTATTTATGACAGCGTAGAACAACTGGCCTTGAAAATGCAACTGTCCCTGTGATTCTGTTGGGAAACCTTATTTTAAGTCTTTTGTTTCCAGTTAGAAGTAATATTAATCTTAAGAAAGGTCTCCAAAATTCCAGAGAGGTGCTCTGCACATTAGGCTGGTAATTAAAATGATACACACAAAAATCAATCTTGAGAAGCCAAGATCCTGCTTTTGGGGCAAGGCCCACCTGCACTGGCTACATGTCTACCATGAGGAAACACTCTCTGAACCCTCTGGTTCCCCAGAAGGAGAATCTCAGTGGAGCTAAAAGACTGCTTATAAATCTCCATATGCATATGAAATATTATCCAAGTGACTCCTATTATTGATTTAATCTGTAATCTGTTTTGTTGCAACACAGGCCTATTAAATAAAATTTAAGAGTGTTTGTTAACCATTCTGAGTTACCCCCTTCTAAATACATGCAACCATGACAAAACGTTTAGAAAAAATATAACAAAACATAATCAACTCAAAACAAAATACAAAAAAAAAGATACAAGGTCCATTATTAAAATAAAAATGAAAGAGAAATATTTATTTTCACTTTAGTATCAAGAAAAACATCCATTAGGCAGTAAGAAAATATCTTCAAAAGAAAAATATTTTCAAATTTTTTCAAAAGAAAAATATTTTCCAGAAAGTAGAATTCTCATTAAAAGTTTAGAATCCTTTCAGTGATTATAAAATATTCAACACTCATATAAAAAAATTTCAGAAACTTTTCGAAAATCTTCAGTGTTGTCTCAAAAAGCAAATATTAAAAATAGTTTATCTTTTTATTTTGCATTTCAAGGGTGCGATATTTACCCAAAGAAAATATCACAGACAACTTGGATGGCACAATATCCTACATGTTGCCTAATGTTGCTCATTTTGAACCTGATATGTCCGTTGGGACAGAAAATGATACGTTCACCTGCCTCAACCTTGCTGTTGCTGTAAGTAAAGAAACAAAACCATAACGTCCACATTCTAATGTTGAGATACTGGAGGAAATAAGGGGAAGTTAGCATTAGTAATACTGGAACTGCCACAGGATATCCTCTCTATGAACTCAGATGGCATGAATGTCAGCTACGCTGAAGGTAACTGTACTATGGCCTTTGAAAAAAAAATAAATTCTGAGGACCTATTGTATATATATTAAGGTTTTCTTATATTCCCAGGGTAATCTTACTGCTAAATGAAAATTGACTTGCTCATGTCAATAGAAGCAGAGTCATCAGTTTGGATGGATCAAAAAGCTTCCTCTTAATCATTTTCAGTGTGGGAAAAAACCAATAGTTTGCAGAAGGATTCCCTTTCTGTGTGCAGTATAGCGTGAACAATACAAGATAGATTTGCCATACTCTTTCCATACCATCCTCAGTTCTGTGTTGCAGGGCAGGCTGTATTAAATCCCATGCTCAGTGTATGCATGGCCTTACTGTCCCAGCTGCTTTTTCCCCCACCCATGGTGCCTCTCGGCGCCACTGCAATGGCGTGCCCCAAGCTCTCCTGCCCTACTGAGACCTTAGTCCTTCAGGAGACAGAAATCTCCACATAGAGTAGCACTAGAGCCTTTTCAGTCCAGATATTTTTGTGTTGTCACAGTCTGATCATCTGATCCAATCTTTTCTGAGAAAGACAACCTAGATGAAATTTTCTAGCACTCTGTCCCATTGCACGTTGAAAAACTCCAGTTACAGGGACTCTGTGACATTTCAGTGATTGACTGTTCTCACTGTAAAATAATTGTCTTCTATCAAAATGAAACCTTTGTTGGTGTAACTTGTACCCACTGTCCTTTGTCGTCTCCATGCTGTTGCTTATGAAGAGCCTCCATCCTCTTTGCAGTTGCCCTGGTACTTTGTAATGAGGTCTCCCCTGAGCTTCCTTTTCTCTGGGGAGAAAAGACCTAATAAATAAAAGCATATGATCTTATTCAGACCAGATGTATTCTGCCCATGTCCTAATTCAGGCTAGCATTTCTCTTTTGAGAAGCTGTTCATGTTTCCTGTGCTCAGAGTTCTGCATGTCACAGTATTAACCAACACTGCTCAGATACCAGACTTTAGACCATGTAGCTCTTTACAGGTTTAAACATAGGTTCATGCCTGGAGGCAGCCATACCAGGGAGATGGGAGCAGAGAATCCAAGGCTCATTTTTGATCTTCAGAAACAAACTGGTGTAAGCCCAAATTCCCAGAGAGGCTCTGATTATATCGTTTGACAGCGCTTACATCAATCCGGTAGAGCCCATCTTTTATATTATCACATATTATCAAAATACTCAGAAGGGAATTTAGGGATATGGGGTTTTTGCACTTTTTAACCCTGAGGGCACTGAATCCACATCTTCTGCATCTCCTAATCTTGTCATATCCATGCTTTTGTCTCGCTCTCTTCAAGCTCAGACAAAAATAAAAGATGCATGGTGTTGAGGGGGAAGAAATGAGAGCAAGAGTCTTACATTGCTATCCACACAGCACTAACTACAGAGAGATGGTCTGTTAATGGGCTTAGGCAGAGCATTTGCTCTAAGAGAATCACTTGTCTTTATACAGATTTGTTTATCAAAATTATTACAATTTCCTGTTTCATCAGACAGGCCAATACAGATCATTTTTGCTTGCTTTCCACAAGGTATTCATTACCTTTAGGGGCTTGACTTTGTGTTTGTGCCTCTGGGAAAGTTCATTACAATTACTGCTAGTAAATCTACATTATTCTTCATTGAATTAGGAAAAAAAAAATCCATTATTTAGAATTAAAGCTGTTCAGAAAGAAGGACTTGATTGTTGAAATATATATTCTTTCTAAGTAAAGAAATAATGAAGATTCAGCACTTGGTGCTTTTTAGGGAATTGAGATTATTACTTGGAGATGTTCAAAAACCACCTGTCTATGTTCCTGGGCAAATGTCTCTTGTTGGCCCTTCTTCAGAGTTGAAGTTGGACAAGACAACCTCCAGAGGTCCCTCCCAACCTCAACTGCTCTGTGATTCTGTGACTCCACCTCATCTTGAGGTGGAACTTTCTATGTTCTAACTTAAACCCATTATTTCTTGTTCTGTTGCTGGGCACCACTGAGAAGAGATTGTTCCCTTCCTCTTGACACCCACCCCCGTGCAGACCAAAACACCAGTTTTTCACCTTCTTTTCTGTTATCATGTCGTTTTTCTTAGAATGTCGACACGTCAACACGCCAGCATGTCGACACTTGGGGTCACCAGATGTCATTGTAGAGACATACACAACACACCTGAGTTGTGATCAAAGTGGCTCATTATTATACAAAGGGTGTGCCTTTCATACATAGTCAAAGGTAGTAGAAGAAGGTAGCGTGGCCTTTGCTTATAGGTTAAACACTTGTTGTTCAAGTTCTAATTGGTTAACACCGAGCAGCTTCTGGCTGGGCTCATCCCTCCAGATCTTAAGGGAGAAGGTTCCGCAAATGTGTCCAAACTCAGTACACACAACTTCCCATCTCAAGGGTACACTGGGAATTTGTCAAGGTCAATGTCTTCAACCAATGCCAGGTTCTCAGCAGTCCAGCTGCCGTCCCTGACACCCCGACACGTTAATAAAATCTCCTGTCTCTACACCCTGCTCAGTTGTCTTTTGCCAGTCTTCTCCCCCTTCTCTTTTTCATCCCTTCCTGCAGAGTTGCAGCATAGTTCAACACTTAAGAGCTTTGATTCCTTAGCTCCAAGCAGTGGCATAACAAGATATCAGACTTTTCTGGAAATCAGACATGACATCTTCAAAGATCTGAACTTTCTCCTTTGCCTTTCAAACATGTGTTGATTTTAAATTTTTTTTTTATTTTTTTCCATCTGGGAGCTACTGCTTTTTCTAAGTTCTCTCTTCTGATGACAAGACCTTTCTAAGGTCTTCCTATACTGGTGCCTGGTGTTATTTCCCCCCAGATGCAGAACTCTACACTTGTCCTTATTGAACTTCATGAGGTTCCCCTTTGCCCATCTCTCCAGCCTGTCCAGATCTCGTTGGACGGCAGCACAGCCTGCCTGGATGTCAGCCACCCCTCCCAGTTTTGTATCATCAACGAACTTACTGAGGGTGCACTCTGTCCCCTCATCCAGGTCGTTGATGAAGATGTTGAACAAAACTGGACCCAGCATTGATCCCTGGGGAACACCATTGGCCACAGGCCTCCAACTTGACTCTGTGACACTGATCACAACCCTCTGAATTCTGTTACTGAGCCAGTTTGCAATCCATCTCACAGCCCAGACATCTCTCCCATATTTCTTGAGCTTACCTATGAGGATGTTACAGGGGACAGTATCGAAAGCCTTACTGAATCAAGATATATGATGTGCAGGTCATGCCCAGTAATTGTTTTGTTAAGGAGTATGAGTTTTAAACTGAAACTTAACTTACTGCAAGCTGCAACTCAGGAAACTGGCGTTGCCACAGGTTTCTTGGAGTCAGTCTCTGTGTTTTTGATCTGCACATGCAGAATTTTATGCTAACCATTAATTTCATTGCTTTTGTAGGCTGCACCTTCAGTGTATAAGAACTCTTTCATGCAAATACTAGCAAACAGCTTTATTACATCTTCGAAGTCAACCATGCTGCAGAACAGAACAGTGAAAGAATTACTGTGGGGATACAAAGATCCCTTCTTAGCCAAGATCCCCATGAACCCGAACACAGTTGTGGGAGTCTTTTACCCAGTAAGTGAAAACAATGAGGAGCAAAAGCCATCAGTTATCATTCATGGAATAAAATAAAGACAGCTGATGTGAGGAAAAAATCTGACAACGCTACAATCTGGTTCAGTACTTCTAACTGTTATTCTCTTATTGTGTCTATTGCAGTATAATGGGACATTGGACGGACTTTACAGAGTCTATACTGGGACAGAAGATATTAAAAACACAGCAATAATTGAAAGCTATAAAAACAAAAGGTATCATAGCATTGTATAACTAAAACCAGCATGTATTTTAAAGCTACCGCTTCTAAGGCTTAATTCAGTAAAAGCTACAGATTAATGCAATTCAACAATTCAAAGAAAGTTAGACCAGGCCCTAGACTTAGCAAAACCATCTCTCTCAGGAATTAATGATTCTGTGAGGAGTTTGGATTTAAGACAGTTATTGATTCTTTGATACAAATAGTTACTTCTGTTTTGCATGCTTAGTTAGCTAGATCCCTTTTATCCTATTCTAATGCATCGTATAGTTTATCTGAATACATGAACGAACAACTCTATCCTCTGACTTTGCTAATGGATCAAGCTAAATAACTGGAGCAATTATATTTAGCAATACAGGTAATGAAATGGGTTGCATGATATAATATACTACATGCAGCATGACTTTTTTTTTTTATCTTAAAGGAATCTTTCATACTGGGAAGGTCACTGCGATATGGTTAATGGCACAGGTGAGCGTATTAAAGATTTTTAAAATTTCAGCACATTCCTCGATACTACAGGGAAATCATGAAGTACAATTTTTAAGTTAATCTCCCTGGGTTTTGACAGATCTGTAATCTGTATATTAAATGTCTATATAAATATGAATGTGTACATACTACTATTATTATGCATGCATATGTATGTATCTATTTATTATAACATATATTATTGTACTTTATTATATGTATACATATACACACACCCTCTTCAGCTAGAATAGAAGTGGAAGAGACACAAGAAAAGAAACCAGATCTCTGTTTCTATAATTATCTTTATGGTATAATATAAATAAGATACTTTTTCCTTGCCATAACAACTGTAAATTACCTTTACATTCTAAGAATATTACATTCATTTACAGTGTTGAAAAATAAAATTAAATGCACAAGAGCAGACAGAAAAAAAATTTTACTGAGATATGAAATTGAGGTAATGAATGAGAGGGCTGTTAGACAGGTGGTTTGGAAGCTGCTACAGAGTTAAAAGGGAGCAAGAAGACAAATAGTTTAGTTTGGGATGAATAAATTAGAGAATAATATTTTTGAATTAGTTTTTGGAATGCATATGAAAATAGTTAAGATACATTTGTTCAAGATTATAATATTACTCTTGTTAAATGAAAGCATCACTGTAAGGACACCAGAATCTCTTGAGTTGAGGCTGGCAGATGTCGTGGAAGCTTTTGCAGAGCACTGTAGGCTTTCCATGGGAGTATCAAAACAAGCAGGTTTTTGGGATTATTCTTTATAACCCAGAGCTAATGGCAAATTATTTTGAAGTGTTTCAAATAAACCACAAGATTCTGACTTTCCAAAAGTCTGTGAACAAGGAAGAATTAGATGTCCTTAATTTTGTAGGAGGCAACATTGTCTCAGATTCTGGGACTTTCCTTCTTTCTTCTGAACAGGTTGATTTTTTTTCGCAGGGTTGGATTCTTGCTTTTTCTTCTCCCACAACTGATGGAATAAACATATTCAGCTAACTAGACTAAGTGCTCCATTACAATGAGAATGTGGAGCTCTTCCTCATTAGCAAAGGTTATCAAACAGTTATCACTCAGGTTATCATTCAGTGCAACTACTCAGGAGAGACCATGTGTTTAGCTTAAAAAGCCTTGTAACTAAGTGTAAGAATTCTTTCTTATCTTGTAAGCTTTCACAACAAAGTGCAGCATGTGTGTCATACAACTAAATATGTAGATAAAAATATTAAGCAGTATTCTTCTGTGGAGCTTGAAATGAGTCCATGTTTGCAAACCCTCCAAGACTGCCAAGATTAAGAAATAGAATGTGTGTCTAGGATGATCTTGGATCATCTTTAAGAAAAAGTGCTTCTGTCAGCAGTGGGCAAGTGGCAGTGTGTAATTTAGTGTTCTTGCTCTTGCCAACTAGGTTCAAAGATACCACAGATGTTTTCAATCCCTTGGTTACGGCTGCTGACTAAGCAACTAAACAAAATTGTAGCAAGTAGTAACAAATGTACCAGTTAGTTTCTTACAACACCTTGTTTGGCAAAACGGCAGAGAGTCTTCTTACTTAACTGGGATGTTTCAATGCAGAAATATACATTGAACTGGCTGTCTGTGTTGTTTTTATAACAAATGAAGAAAAATACATCACCAAAGTGCTATTACTCTGACCTGTTTTGCATGTCTACCACTGGATGAAGGCTGTGCTTCCTTCTCTCCATTAGCTTGCAAAGAAGAGGTCCACTTGAGTAATCTTTGGTGAAAAAAGGCTTAGCACTGATTATTAAATAGGCAGTTTTGAAGTCTAAATCTGTGCTTCTTGTAGGTGTTGAATGCCATAACCGAAGCTGAAGCAAGCATCTCGAGAAAGGTTTAGGTCTTTAGACTAAATAATATTGAAGCATTCTCTGTTTATAATAGGCTTGATCATGCAACCTCACATCTGTGGAAAAAAAAAAATAGCTGCCATAATTTGGCTCACTTTCAAAAACAATTCAATCTTATCTATGGAGTGCCTGTCACTGTGCGATAACTTTCGTAAATGTTTTCCCCATGAAAGACTTATTTTGTTTACCTTTTTCACAGCTTTAATGTAGCAGCTAAGTATTGAGCTAGAAATTAAATCATTCCATCTAAGTGGAATTGCTATCATGGCCTTACTTTATTTTATTCACAGATGGGGCATCATTCCCACCATTTGTTAAGAAGGATCAGGTGCTGCGTTTCTTCTCCTCTGACATTTGCAGGTAGGCTGGTCCCTTCTCGACGTGTGTACACCCCTGCACGTGCCACCTGAATGCACTTTTGTTTCAGAGGGTGACTGCAGTGACTCTGCTTGGGCTCAGGTCTCCAAGGCAGTTCAATATAAACTTTTTACCTAAACGCAAGTAAATTCTCATGATTCAGAAACTAATTCTACCACTTTTATTTATGTCAAGTAGCAAGCTATTTGCAGTGTGTTTTATTTCAGCCAGTTACACAAATATAATTCAGGAATATCTGACACTGTTGTGAACTGTTACAGATCTGTGAAAAACATGGAAGGCCATAGGGTTCAAAGTCTTGAACTTCTTTTAAGATCAGGGTGCAACCTATAACCTGCATTATCTGGATGGAGATAGGTACAGCAGAGGCTAGTTATGCCTGTCTGTGAAATTTCTGCAAAACATCATCTACGCAGAACAGGATTTACTACCATCCACTAGACACTCGAAATTGTTTTCTCACAGGATATTTTTACATATTTTATTTTTATGCATTTACAAACAAATAAACAAACTTACTCAATACATCTGGTACTGATGCCTTTTCAGCCTGCTTCTTCAGTTGGGACTATCCAGTGTGCCCGAGTTTTCCAGTGGGATAGCAGAAAGCAATGTTGAAAGGTTTAAAGTACATCACAGTGTATTTACTTTGCGTATTTCAGCCCCTTTATTTATTTTGCTCCCTAGGAACAGCTGCTTTGTTTAACTTGGTCTAAAGCGGGTCACTTATTTGTTGACTGTTTTTAAAGATCAATGTTTTTATATGAAGTTCGAGTTCTCCTTTTCCTGAAGTAGTTGTATTCCCAAACTGGAAAGAATTTCACAAACGGAAAAGAGAATTCTATGCAGAGGAGAAATGATAAATTCTTTGGATTGATTGTACACAGTTTGAGAGATCCCTTTGGCCATTTAATTCCCACAATTAATGAACAATGAAGAAGGAAATAACAATCACTCAGAGGTCGTGCTGAAATGAGGCCATGAAAAGTGGTTCTGTCCATATTGCAAAACCTAGAATACGTCTTTTTGGCCGCAATAAAAAGTTCTGCTGCCCTGGTTACATTACTGTGTAACAACCATATCTCCAGATCAGTTGATAATATATATCAGCCAAAAGAAACCTAACTGGTATTCTGATTCATATCCAGTGGAATGAAGTTATATGCTGAATGTTGCTTGAATCATAAAGCTCAGTTTAGTATCATCAAGTCAGCAAAAACTTACAGCAGAGCTGATTTATATTGATAAGTACCTCTCCTTGTCTCAAAACTTTCAAAAATGTCATCATAACAGTGGATGTAGAAGTGCATAAGGGAAAGAGTTCTTAATTAATTTTTTGCAGTTGTGCATTTTATTCATTACTTACTTTAGTATTTTTGTCTTTCTGTGTATTGTCATGCTCACCTCTGAGCCTGCACATCCTTTTGTGAAAGTGTGGAATATTCTTCATTACAGAGGAACACCTCTACAAACTGCTGAACAGCATGAAGGGAGATGGGGCATTGGCTCCATGGAGCACTTGTTTCTTTTAAGTGAGAGACAGGTGGGGGATCCTTAATTAATGAATTCAGGTTTTTAATTCAGTGGACTGAAACATGCTTCTCCTCTTTTACATTCAGATCAATCTACGGAGTTTTCCACAGCAAGCAGAACGTGAAGGGAATCACGCTCTACCGTTTCACAGTTCCTCGTGAAGCATTTGCATCCCCTACTGAAGTTGGAGACAATTATTGTTTCTGTACAGATAAAGAGATATCACTGAACTGCACATTAGCTGGAGTTCTAGACATTAGCTCCTGCAAAGCAGGTATAATAGTGACACAGTACTGCCAAACAAGCCATTTAATTAGGGAGAAAGTATGTGTCCTCTAGCTGAGGATGTTCATGTTTGTGAATTCTTCTACAGATTGCCTGTGGGACCTTTCACATTTTGGCAGCCTCATTTCACAAAATGAGGACTATAATATTTTTCTACATCGTATAGTGCTATTCAAAATCGTGATACTACAGGTAGTATAGTGAAACTGCAGGAATCTATGTATATAAAGGAAAGAAGGGGGCACTGTATAAAAGCCAAAGATAGACACAGACATGTATTTGTGATAATTCACAAGCATAGTGTGTGTGTGCACGTGTACAAAACTACACACACATGCAAAGACTGAGAAACATTACTGGCTTAGTTTAGCATTAGCATAATAAAATAAATATGCATCTGGTGATTAGTTTATAGCATGGGTTCCCCTCAGTCTTGCTTTCTACTAAAACAAGATCATGGAGGTGGAGAGAACCAGTGAGAGCCAAGTCCTCACTTCAGCATGAAACTGGGATCACTGCCAGCTCCACAGGATAGACACGGACAAGCAGGATTTGTAACTACAATTTATTTCACCGTGTAAATTTTCCTCATTACAATAGAACTGCTCATTTTGGGGGTAGAGGGTGGGACTATTAATGTTTTAAGGATTGTGTGTCTATATAAAAAAACCACACTTGCATAGAAAATTACCTCAGAAGATGAACACTGAAACAAAGTTTGGTGATTCAAGTGAGTTTGTTCTTTCAAATAGGAAAACCGGTATTCATCTCTCTTCCGCATTTTCTTCATGCGAGTGATTCTATATTGCATGACGTTGAAGGCCTGAGCCCCAATGAGGAGGAGCATGAGACGTTTCTAGATGTAGAGCCTGTAAGTCCAAATATTTAATAATTGTAACTCAGTAAATGTGCAATGTTTAACTTTAATTGTAGTAGAGTAGGCTTTTTACCAGAGGGATGAGCAGAAGATGAAACATTTTCATGCTTGCTTTTGCAAGATCTGCTCGCAGAAATGTTATGGTTTTAGCAGGGGAAATTTAGAGCAGAAATTTGTCTCATTCTGACCTTCAAAGTCTGGAAAGTATGTTCTGATTCTTCCTTATTGGGAATGTGGGATTTAACAGATTCTGCAAACTTCGAAGCATGTTATAGCTTTTCTATGACTTTCAAGTGCTTGAGAAAATTATTTTCTATGAATGTTCTTCTATTCCCTCTGTACTTTTTTTTTTCATTTTCTACAACTAGCCATTTTTGTACAATTAATATCTTAATTAAAATTTAATAAATATAGAAAAACATATTTCCAAGAAAATTGCTAGAAGTCTGAACAGGCTAGTCTAGAACAGACCTAGGTACAATTCAGGATTTCTCCCTAAAATATTTTTAGTCATATAATTTGACAGTTAAGCTATGTAACTTTACTGATGATTTCTAACTTAAATCTTCACCTTATTTGGAATAGAGTCATCAACCAGAATTTCCTAAATCTGATATGAAACTTTCAAGGATCACACCCTGTCTTATTTTTGTGGAGGAGAGAGGGGAAAAGGAGATGAAAAAAAAATCTGAGCTTTGTTTTAATGTGTGCTCTGGTTTTGGCCTTAGCAAGTTAAACTTTCTCTGTTTTGAAAAAATTTTAAAATTTTGAAAAATTTCTGGTGGAAAAAACACTTTAAACACGCTTTTATATGAAATGTTTCATGACTTATTTAGTATTTTTAAGCTTTTTTTTCTTTTCAGTTTTAATTGCAAATTACTGAAGTAACTATGGTAAAGCCACAAAATCAGAATTTCTATGAGAAATGAAAGACCCCTAGAAATATTAAAATTTTATTAAAAAAATGATTCTTTCAAAACATAAGGATAAAATAACACCCAGGTGCTTTTTGACACACCTGATTCAAGGCTTTAAATTGATGTCATTTGGGGTTTTTTTTGTGGTTTTAGATTACTGGCTTTACACTACAGTTTGCAAAAAGGCTACAAGTAAACCTCCTTGTGCGGCCTACATCAAGAATTAAGTAAGTACTGCTTCATATTTTGTTTCAAGATGACTGATTAATTTATGAGAGTCACTAGATATGTCTGGGAAAAGAAGGAATAAAAACACTTTTCCAAAGTCTTTTTGTCTTTCTTGCAAAAATTTCAGTCATGACTCTTCAGAGAACATGAATTTCAGCAAAAGATCAAACCTTCTTGAGCAAGGTATTGCTTGCTGCCTGAATATTTCAAAACACATTTGATTTCCTCACAGAAGCTCAGAAGGCAACATGTTTTTAAAAATAACATTCTTACAAAACCCAAATGGAGGCCATGAGGATGAACTAGAAGGCAAAATGCATTTTCTGTAATAAATCAAATGAGAGAGAGAATTTATGTGTGCTCTGTCATTAGATCAATTTTATCACAAGGGCTGATGGGTCTTTAGCTGTTTCTTTTTCGTTCATTGGCCCAAATGTACACATACAGATGTGAATTTTGGGATCCTATACTTCTGGCAGATCTTCACACCCTACCACAAACATCTGGCTGTGTCCAGGCTTTCTTCTTTCTGACTACCCACATGTGGAAGACTAGATAGAAAAAGATGTTTGCAGAGTATATGAAATGGCAGTTATTAATTGTAGGCTTATTTTTTTTTCAGTCCAAAACTATACTGAAAAGGTACATCTGGAAGGTAGAAATGTAGTTAGAGGATAAGAAAAATGCTTATGTAGAGACTGAGCTTAAGCACCAAACTAAAGGTAACATGCTGTAATTATTTTCTCATTTCAGAGCTTTATCAAAGGTTAAAAAACCTTATGTTTTTCCTCTTCTTTGGCTAAATGAGGTTAGTATATTTTGTGTCTACCAATCTTCACTGTTTATAAAAAAAACAACCAACAAACAAACCCCAAAGCCCACAAGCTCACTTTTTAATCTTAGTGCTCAAAAACTGGGCAATTAAACTCATGCTGTGATTTGCACATGCCAAGAATACATCCAGCAATGAGGGTCTGCGTACTTACATTTCACTGATATTTTTCTTGCACTGTTTCAGACTGCTGTTATTGGGGACGCAAAAGCAGAAATGTTCAGAAATCAAGTGACCAGTCGGGTCCAGATGCTGAGTTTGCTGCAGATGGTGTTAATAATCGCAGGTTCTGTGCTGTTCCTCGCATTCATGGGCTCCTATTTCATATGCAGGTCGAAGAAACTAAAATAAGTAAGTAAGCACTAAAGGCTCGGTCCTCAGCAGTAACTTTTCCTCAGGGTTTCAAGAAGTTGAGAATCATTATTTAGCTGTTATTACATTTTTTTGCATGCTAGTAAATTCAGCAGTTGGTCTGTGGGAAATCATCCAGATAATTTTGCTAGTGTTTTCAAATTCTCTTCCCAGCCTTAATCTTTCAGTCTCAACACACTCAGAAGTGGATATCTGGAACTGTATCAAAAGGCCAACATTTTTTTTATCCCTAAACATGATTGCTATGAGTTTATGAATATAGACATTTTATCCAAGAGTGCTAAACTGCTCAGAATTGCCCTCTAGAACTCCTGTGGGACAGAGGCCACATGGCTGCAGATTCGTGTGCTCCTTCAGCACATACTCCTATCTGGGGTCTACAGAACCCATGTGAGGGACGTTTTTTGTTGAGTGTTGGATAGGGTTTCTCACTTCTTTCAGTCGTGCAGGACTGTCATGTTAGTTTAAACATCTGAACAGATCTAGCCCACTAAGACTAAATATACTCCCATCATGGGTAGAATGATCATGTGGTAGATTGATGCACTGACATCAAGGGTAACAAAGACATTTTCGGAGTGTTTTAAAAGAAGTGCAGAGACAGTAATGTTATGGTGAGAAGTTTGCTGTAACAAAGAGACATTTTTAAGATGAATACTTAACCTCATCCGAATTTATTTCATTACAGGTAAAAAAAAGACTTCTGAAGCAGTCAATGTGTAATTGAAATTTCAGCCAAGCAGCATGTTAAATTTCAGAGACAAAAGGTATGATTCCAGGCACAGTGAGTCCACGTGCTATGGAAATCAACATGCTTTTCCATTTTGAGAAGACCAACTCACTAACCAAATAAGTTGATATTTCCAAAGGTCCAGACTTCTGACATCACTAGAGAGGCCATCACTGAAACTATGCTTTCAAATAACTGATTATTTGAACCTTGTTACAAATTTTAAATGACATTCAAGTAGACTGAAGCTTAGGCGCAGTTGGACTTGACTACGCCATCTGCCATGTATGCAACTTGCTACTTTTTTTCTTCTGGGATTTGCAAGACAAATGAAAGCCGTTTGCTGATGTTCTGTCTCTGAGCACAGACTGGGAATGACACCACCTTCGAGCTCATGCTGTGCTCTAGAAGCTCTCATTGCAATGTTTCTTTCTGTTCCTTCAAGGAATGGAAGCTGCTGCAATACAATTGCTCTCTGTCCTCTATTCAGGGGTGTAAATTTTGTTGAATGTGAAGTTTATTATGTAAAGTTACTAACTGTCATACATGAAGTTAATAAAGGACTTACTAAGATATGTGGTTTATACATTTTATGTGGAGATAGCTCATAGACAAAGGGCAGTCATTCATATGTTGATGGAGCTCGTCAACATTTGGCTCAACAGCTGTTTAGTAATTTGACTGACTCCCTAACTCCCAACCTGCTTCACTGCTCTTTCTGTTGCCTCCCTGCGTGCTCTTCTTTCTGGCTCTTGCTTGAACACCAGCCTCTACTCTGCCCTAACACCACTTTGCCCACAGCCTCCCTTAGAGAATTATCTGTCACCTTTAAGATGAAGAGAAAGTATTCCAGAATGCAGGAAATTCCAGACACAGGAAAGACTGAGGTAATAATTTTGATCAAATATCAGAGAGTTCTACTTCCTTGCCATAGAAGAATATAAATGAAAACAGGTAGCCCCAATTCTTTACTGATAAACCACCTGCCACAAGGAAATTTGTGCAACCATTAGTTTAATGAGGTGCATCAGCCTGTAGACAGGTAGTAATTACTGCTATCTGCATAAATGGTTCACTTTTTCATTTCAACTCAATGCCTCAACTCAGAAATGAGAGTCAGTGGGGCAGATATTGAGTGTTTGGGGTCTTGCCTTTTCCCACGGACCCACTGAATTTAGAATAAGAGCCTATGTTCAGCACTTTCTAAGATTTCTTCCTGGAATTTTGTCCCCTTAAATAAGAGCTGCAAAGAAAAAGGAAAATGAAACATGACCAGCCTCTCATAGCCTGGTGTTTAGAAATAATGCTACAATGGACTTCAAACCAGAAAAGTTTGTCTTGCTAGTAAAGGGCAATATCTTTGGCAAGGTATCATTAGTAAGGTATTTTCACCCTTCGGATATAAAGCATAACAGACTTAAATGCTGTTGTTTTAATCCTATGCTCCTTGTGAACAAAGTTCTGTAACTATCAACGGAGATGATGAATCACAGTAATCTCAACAGATTATTCTTGAAGGCAACGTATATGTGGTATATGGCTACAGTCTGTGGTTTTTTTTCCAGCTGTCAGCTGGAAATGCAAAGTAACAGCATGAGAGATGTGAAGGACACATGATAGTCAAGGGAAACTTTGCTTGCCTTACCTATGCATTTGATTACTTGCTGGTGCTAGCAAGTCAATGAAACCCAAAACCTTTCTCTCGTGTCTGCCATATGTGATGCTGTTTCCTTATTAGCTTGGGGACACTGTGACACAAATGAAGGCATCCATAGAATCCTATGGACTGGTCAAAAAGGCTATGAGGACAGCTTAAATCATTAAGACATTTTCTCCTTTGAAACAAGCACAAGTATGCTGTGATTCAAGACCTGACACCAAGTTTTTATAATAAAACTCAACTTCTGTGCTAGAATTTAGCAGTGAGTTCTTTTCACAAAAGGAACAGCAGCAATTCTTCTGTTGTTTTTGATGCACTAGCATTTCAGTTTCTTTTTCTTTGGCTTCAAGTCCATTATCAGCAAGTTAGTGTTTGCTCTACTAGTGTTTAGTGCTATGTGGTGCTTCAACAGCACCAACTCAGGCCATGATTTTAAACGTCTCAGGGCCCAGTTTTGCATGCACACAGATTTGTTTGTTCATATGTGTAATTGCATTGATCTCAATGGAGGTTTGAACTTTTAAACTATGTTCAGCACCTAACCTGTACTTGAATTATAATTAGTAGCTATTTTGTCCAAACCTTCAGCTACAGTTATTGTTAATTCATGCTATTAGGGCTAATATTAAGTATTTACACTTGTTCAAACAGTGCAGGATATACTTTTATTAAGAATGTAAATGAACTCAATAAAAATAAAATAAAGTTCAAACTCTCTTTAAGTATAACTGTAAATAAAATCTTCTGTGTGGAATAATGAAGTCCTAGTGTTTCCTTTCTAGGTATTTTGGGTGTGCTTTCTTTTCTGAGGGATTGATTTTATAAATTGATGAATAAGTGAGCTTACACCTAACCTTGTTATGTAATTGTACTTTGGTACATCACAGCTGCTTAGAAGTGCTTATCACCTTTCATGTTTTTGCATGATATATTATAAATATCAGTGACTGCACCCAGACTTGGGCAACCTCCGTTATCAGTACAGGCTGAGGGATGAAGGGATAGAGAGCAGACATGCAGAGAAATACTTGGGTATACTGGTGGATGAAAAGCTGCACATGAGTTGGCGGTGTGCACTCACAGCCCAGAAAATCAGTCGTATCCTGGGCTGCATTGAAAGAAGCATGAGCAGCAGGTCAACAGAGATGATTCTTCCTGTCTCGTCTGGTGAGATCCCACCTGCAGTGCTGTCTTCAGGTCTGGAGTCCTCAGCACAGGAAAGAGATGGATCTGCTGAAGCTTGTCCAAAGGAGGGTCACAAAAAATGATCAAAGGGATGGAACACCTCTCCCACAATGAAAAGAGGTATTCAAGGTCAAGTTGAATGGGGCTTTGAGAAACCTGGGCTAGTTGAAGGTGTTCCTGCTCACTGCAGGGGGATTGGACTATACGACTCTTAAAGGTCCATTCCATCCCCAAACATTCTGTTATTCTATGATTCTATGACATACAACATTTATCCTCTAGATTACAAAAAAAGGGAGACTGTGGACAGAGCTGAACACCGACATGTATAAACTGAAGCAATTCTAAAACAATTCCAGCAAGCCAAGCTCAGACAGAGACCTGCTTTCAAATCCCTTGAGCTGAAGGTGTTGGCAGCACGGTGTTAGCACATCCAGCAGCACATTACAACATCCTTTGCTGACTCTACTGGTCTGACACCTATGGTGGGAAGGAAGCCCAGCTGTGCTCGCACCTCACATTCCCCACCCACCCCAGCTCCTTATGGGTGAAAATCAGATATGACTCAACATCTAACAGCCCACATGTATACACCCTAGAACAGGTGTGCCAGCTCTTGATCTCTAATTATTGTTTCAAAGACTTTCTCAGAACCTGTTCTTACCACTTAGCCTATCAGTGTCTGTTAAGGTAATGTAAACATTCTACTACACTCTGAAAAAAAACGTAAAATAAATGTTTTCTCTCTTCTTTTAACTCAGAGACTATGTAAGGACTTGTTTTATTCATGTGAGTACAGATCAACAGTATTTAAAAAAATAATAAATTTAATAACTAATAAAGTGTGTTTACAGTCTTTTTTTTGTCTTTGTTTAAAAGCCATATATAAAACCAAAAACCAGCAAGGCAAATAACAGTTACCAAATGCGAACTGCATTTATAAATAGATGCTACTCATTTTCTGTTCTCTGTTCCCTCTTTGCATACCGGATACCCCTGATGCTCTTGGGTCACACCAGCAGTACCCAAAGTAAAAGGGACTTAAAGTCCACCCAGCCAGCACCAGGCTGGAAACTTTCTTAGCTCTGCTGTGTGAGGAAAGAAACCAAACGCTTTGCAGCAGGCGCCACCCTAAGGACATAAAGATTTTCACAAGTTCTCATACTTGATTCGGCATAGGTAGTCAAAAATAATGCTGGCTGAAATTCAGTGTTGCATCACCAGAAATAATGACATCATTTTAAAGGCAATGTGAGAGAAAACACAGTAGTGTCTGCCGAATGACAGGTTGTTCGAAGCAGCACTAAGACTGAAATTTTGTGCCCATTAATATTTTGGAGTGTCCTGCTAAGGCCACATTTTCCCTCGAGTTCTGTGAACTGACATTTTGTGAAATATGTACCTGATGGACGCAAGTGCACCCATATTTTTCAGGACTCTTTTCTTGCCCAGCAAGAATTTGTGGACAAATTAGGACTTACATATAGCCATGTGTGTGCTCTTTTATATGACTTAGTTTTTGGATGCACCTTGAACACATTTGCAATTTCAACTCCACTGGAATGTTTGTGTGTAGGACTGGAAAACTCACATTATTGTACTTAATTTTTCTTTGTATTTTTTTCCAGATGGAAAGCCCATGTGTGTGAATGTTCCTGAAGGTAAACATCATCTCCACTGACACTTTCTCTCATGACAGGAGCTAAAACATGTCTGACACCTAAAACCAGCCACAGAAGGTAAAAGCCTGCTGGAGGTGCAGGTACTTTTGGGTACAGAAATATAAATGCATACATTTTGTGTGGTTTTACCACAAATGTGGAAGCATATCCTTCTCTGTGCATTCATTCTACAGGTGTAACTATTAATCTTTGCACTGATCAAACACTGGGCCTGCTTTGCGAAATCGGAAGTTACCACTACAGTTCATACACACACACCAACTGTGATGTGGCAGCAGCTGCATTTTATTCTGCAGTCTTCATACCCTCAGCCTGGCTGTCTTCAGCAGGATAAACTGAAGAACAGCATTGACATTCATGGACTCACAGTGACAGAAAACAAGGACAAAAAGGGAACCAGGACCCTTTAATACTTTTTTTCCCTATGAGTAATGGGAAAAAGCACTAAGGAAGAACTTTTGACAAAGCATATACTTAATTCAATCACAAGTCAGTGCAGTTAAGAGGTTATTTCAGGAAAAGTATTCTAGTTGCCAGCTCATCTTGCAGGCAGCAGAGACTTCCCTGAGCACCCAGAACCATCATTTGCTTTGCTGCATGGTTGTTCATACATAACCCCTGTGTAAGATCGTTTGGCAATTAGTATGATCCTGAAAGAGCCATATCTGATAAATGTACACAATGTTTCTAGCAGTAAAAATAAATTAATAACGAGAGGTATTAGCCAGAACGGGGAGTATGTGGGCTCAAAAACCTCTACTATTTTAATGTGAACTCATTTAGATTACGCTAGTTCCAATAAAGAGAGTATACTGTGATTCAGGTTGTTCCTTCAAACGAAGCTAAAGTCCAAAAGGAAGAAGATTGCTAATCCATACAGATTAGGGGGATCTTGGTTTTACCTTAGACCTTGGCTTTACTTCAGATACTGGTTGAGAGACAGTATCTCTTTTTATGCTGGTTTTAATTCTTACAGGGTAAAGCCCAGAAACAGTCCAAAAATTAATGAGTGGAAACTCATGATCTCCTTTTCCAGCCAGCCGCAGGAACTGTAACACAAGTGCTAAATGCACCTTCTCCTTAGTGAAGGAGAAATATGGATCACTTTTTGGAGATTAGATGATCTATTTCTTAGCACATGAATCCAGATGAAGAGCCAGATTTTCCCCTGTGTTTCACCTGAATTTCTTCCAGGGACCAAGCACTCCTTAAGCATTGTAGCATCAACTACCAAAACATGTAAGTGCTTCTATTTGATGCTGCCTTGATCCCGAAGGGGCTGCTCTGTCTGAGATACCTGAGTGAAGAGGTTGGAGGTCCCTGAAGTCTGGCGACACAAAGATAAGAAAGGCAACCCTGCACAGGAGGTTTAGCATAGTAATGCCTTATACCCCTACGGAAAACGTTCAAGAGTGTTATTTATCTCTGAGTCATCTGCTAAGAGTGCGAGTCCTGAGATCTGTGTTTCATGACTTCACAAACATGAGAGTGGTGAGTGGTCCTGGTGCCAGTGGTGCAAGGCAGATCACACCACGTAAAAGCCTCCGTGATAGCTCTTATTCAGTAATATTTAATATCTGTTTATTCACTAACAGCTGAAAATTGAATCTTATTCAAATTCTTATGGCTGACTGACACAGAACAGGTCAAACAGATGAGTTTAAACCAATCACAGAATCACAGAATCACAGAATGTCAGGGGTTGGAAGGGACCTCAAAAGATCATCTAGTCCAGTCCCCGCACCAGAGCAGGATCACCTACAACAGATCACACAGGAACGAGTCCAGGCAGGTTTTGAATCCCTCCAAAGAAGGAGACTCCACAACCTCCCTGGGCAGCCTGTGCCAGTGCTCTGTCACCCTCACAGGGAAGAAGTTTTTTCTAATATTTTTATGGAACCTCCTATGTTCCAGCTTGTACCCATTGCCCCATGTCCTGTCATTGGACGTCGCTGAAAAGAGCCTGGCTCTGTCCTCCTGACACTCACTCTTGACGTATTTATAAACATTAATGAGGTCACCCCTCAGTCTCCTCTTCTCCAAGCTAAAGAGACCCAGCTCCCTCAGCCTTTCCTCATAAGGGACATGTTCCACTCCCTTCATCATCTTTGTGGCTCTGAGCTGGACTCTGTCAAGCAGTTCCCTGTCCTTCTTGAACTGAGGGGCCCAGAACTGGACACAATATTCCAGATGTGGCCTCACCAGGGCAGAGTAAAGGGGGAGGAGGACCTCTCTCGACCTACTTGCTACTCCCCTTCTAATACACCCCAGGATGGCATTGGCCGTCTGGGCCACGAGTGGTACTTCCTCAAACTAACACGTTTGACTTTGCATTTCAACCTCTCTAATGTAGTACAAACAGAAGACAGTTTGAGCAACTATCTTTGATCAGTCAGATCTGAGCTGAGAACTGTTAAATGGTTTTATGAATGTTTAAGTCTTTAGCAAGTGCTTAGATTGACCTATTTGTTCCAGAAGTTGTTACTATTGCACAAAGGATAACAAAATAAGCTTACAGACACCAAGGTTTATTTGTGGGGTCTATAAGTCATGGTATACAGCAACTGTAACAGTAACCCTTCCATTTGGGCGAAACAAAAAAAGACCCAAACGAATACAGAAGGGAAGGAAGGGGAAAAGAAAGAAGAGGAGAAAAAAAAGGAATACGGTCCCAAGTGGCCAGCCTGCATGAGAATGACAAGGATCCCTCCAGATGAGCATCCTCTCCAGGGCATCCTCTCCAGTGAAGCACTGCCTACAAATACCATTTTCAAAGTAGCTGCAGTTACATCTTGATCTCGCCATTGCTTTCCCTCCCTCATAACAACAATAGAGTCAACTGACACACACTTCAATCTGAAACAGGTTTTGCAGCTCTAATTGACAGCTGAGCCCTCTGTGTGTCCATTACTGGGAAATGTTAATCATCTAACTGAAAAACTTCTGTCTACTATGCTCTAATTGCTCCATAATATATAGATTTAAAATAAAATTATGACGTGGGGAATAAAATGTAGGGGAAGGAAGGAAGAGCAGTTCACATGGTGATGGCAAAGGCTTTGATCAAAAAACCAACTAAACAGCCATAACAGGAATTTCTGAGTGGGCCCCGTACAAAATGTGTCGTATGAGGAATGAGGAACATCTGAGAGATCTGGGGCTGTTTGGTTTGGAGAAGAGGATACTGAAGGGAGACCTGATTCTATGATTCTAAGACAATGAGAATAGGAGTATGCTGGAAGACCTGGACAGAGAGAACAGACACAGATGCAGGTAGTGGTGTTCAGGTGGATGCCTATAAAGTAAAAGGCAGGCTGCAGTGCTCCACAAGGACTACAAGGCTGAACGCAGCAGATCCTATGCATGCCACAGGTTGGGGCACCAGGAATATCCTATCACTAGTGAGTTTGTTGCCCATGAGCTCCCAAACTGTTCCCTCCTGACACTCTGACAAGTGTGGGTGTGTGCCATACACAAGTGCAAGCAAATCAGGGAAAGCAGGAATGCTGTGAACAATCTCAACTGACTAATAGTATAAATGCAATATATCTCAGGACACCTGATTTGTTTATTAGCAGCTAGTTTAGGAAAGTCTGGGTCTCCCATAGAGTCCATAGCTTATCACTCTTCCTTCATGGATATCTCAAATATCCCAGAGTATGTCATGTGAGTAGTCTTGCTAGATCATTTTTTAATCTCTTTCCATAGATCCATTTTTCAGAACTGGACTCTTTAACACAGTTGCCGGGGTGAAAACAGGGCAGAAAGAGAGGTCATGAGCACAGGAGGCCACGAAAGCTGTGTGGGAAGTTAGTCACCAAGACTTTTTGGCTAACTTCGGCAGAGTCCCTCTGAGACAGGTGGCCTTTGCAAATCCCCACCTCAGGTACCCAAACCTGCCTGCCTGGGACCAAGTATTTGAAACTCAAATCCTTTGATGTTCTTGTTTCACATCTGAATCCTTTCAGGGAACCTTCCCTAAACCTCTTCATAGGCAAAAGAGAGAAATTAATAAAAAGAATATCCAGCTAAATAATTGGGGAGTATATTTCTATTAATTTCTCTTAACTGATCTCTAATAAGTTTGGTTTTTTTCACAGCCACTTCTTGAATGTTCCAAAATAGGATTTAGGAAGAAATGCTCTCTTGCAGGCTGGAACCCTGAATGACACGTTTAGATACGAAAATATGTATTTTAGAGTTTGGGCAATATTGAAATTTTTAGTCCATATACATCCATGCAGCAAAACTTGGGAATGCAACATACCTGCTAGAATTGGAGAGTTCAGTGCTTTACAACTCATTGAGTCACTGTGGTGGTGTAGGAGTAATGTGCAAACGATGGAGCAATCTTGAAGACAAACAATGAATAATTTTGAATGAGAAATGAGAGGTAGCTATTTGCATTCTGTTTGCAAGCACATACTGATCTGAAAGACGAAACACTGTGCAAGGCTTAGCTGTAGCTTGTCCCTTCTATATCTATAGGGAGCAGGTACACAGGGCTCTCCACTAGTTTCTCCTATGCCCAGGAGAGAAAAACGGAAGGGCTGAGAGTTTCAAATTTCTCTTGCAATTCCCTCACAACATTGATTCTTGCTCCTTTAGAAGAAGAAAGAATGAGATTGCAGATTTCTGTTAAGAATTTCCTGCTGCCTTTACAACCCTCCAATCGAACATTTCTGAACACCCTCCTTACTTTTTTACACGGTTAGTGCTCTGCCTCTTTACCTTCCAGACCCCTCCATGCAGTTTCTGCGATGTGCACTAGATGGCAATGAAATATCTAGTCTGACGGGTCCAAGTTCTCCAAACGTCCTGTCCGGAGCTCACCCTGCGCCGGGGTTTGGGTGGATACACTTGGACGTGTAAGACTTCAGCTGAGGCCCCTTTTTTTTTTCCTTTAATCCGGAGCATAAAATGAGCATTGCCTCACCACCTCACACAGCTTGCTCATGTCACAAGAGTTACCTAATTCATGCATATATGTTAGTGGATGTCTTCCACAAAAATTACATATCATAGAGAATCGGGTTTCTTTACAAAGTTGTATTGCAGCTTGTGAAGAAATGGTGAAATATTTGAACTCGGAAAGATCACAGACTCTCAGGCCTGCGAACAATGTAAAGATGCTCCACTTGCTGCTTCCGTCCACTGCTCAGCAGGCCCATTCGCTGCCCCTTGCCATGCCACCAGAACAACTTTCACTTTCCAAGGTCCCTTCTTTTTAATAGCCTCACTCTCCACTCAGAAAACTCAACTTCTCTCTGCTTCCTGTGGCTATATGGATATCTGACCATGACCTGCTCGAGCATTTGAGCTCAGTTTTACTTACAATGCTGACATGTCTAGAAATGGCTCTCTGTGTATTTGTGTAATTTTGTATTTAAAATATTTTCTTAAATATGGTAACAGCATCTCTTCCAGATTTTCTGTTTTAAATCAAGGCTCTAACCAATAAATGATCTACTGCCTTTTCTGCAGGACATGTTTTGGTTGTAGAGAAAGAAGGTTAATTTTCTTTTTTTTTTTTTTTTTGTATCTGGGAAGAGCACACTTATTACAATGAAAGCCTCTAGGTAGACAGTTACATGTTGAGATAACATATTTGCACCAACATTAACAACATCCAGTTAACAGGGTGACAGGAATCAAAAAACAAAATCATATAAACTGCAAATTTGATTTAGCAGCCTGCCTTCAAAAACATGTCTACAGGGTGTTCTGTGGGATTTTCCAAGTGAGCAGGATATGAGCCATTTCTGATCCCCATTGTCAAGCCAATAATGCAAGTCCTGTTGAGAACCAGCACCTCAGCAAGCTGGTCAGGTCTAGATTAAATTATGGTTCTATTCACACTGCTCACCTGTGTCCATTATCTATGGAAACAAATTACTTATCAGTGTGCGTTTATTGACTTTAGCCATGACATATGTATGTTTCCTGGAGTTAAGAAGATTGGGTAGCAGTCTCTCTTTTATTTAGAAAATTAAACTTACTAAATAAGAAGTTATATGTTATTCCTTACATGGTCAGGATTTTAAAGCTAAAAATACTAAAGCCATAAAATGTCTTTGAGGAGATTACTGCAATGTGTTCTCAAAAATAGATTTCCCTCAAAATAATATTTTTTTTAAAAAAAAAATATTTCAAATAATTTTTGGTATTGATAGAATTCAGAGAAGACATGAGATATATTGAATTTCCCCTGAAATTCAATCACATTAAAATTGAGATTATCATCAAAGAAGGAGAAATAAAATTTTATTGGGTTTGATAACCTTGATTTCCAGAACTTATTTGTGGATGTGTGGGAGGGATGATACGTATATATGTATGTATGTTTTTCTTTACAATTTGTGAGCAAATATGTTGGAGTTTGTGCCTGACAAGCTGTGGGCTATGATCTCTCATCCCAGTGAGATGACATCCTAATATCTAGGTGACAGCAGTTCTTCTAACACTCAAGAGACCCTTTAGAGTTTGTCTTTCAAAATCAAACAGCTTGAATTATATGGACAGAGAGTCAGAACTAGACTCTAAGACATTGCTCAGAGAAATAAGGACAAAGATGTTACATCAGAAGTTATCTGTGTCGCTAAATAGATAAGGTGCCAAATGATGGCCTTGTTAACTTCCCTCTCTGTTTCTATTTGCAACATACATGAGTGAATGTCTTAAAGGTAAGGTTTCAGATGACTGGCCTACATCCAATATGAACATGTGTGTCCAGTCATCACTGTATGTTATGGAAGTTTCTGATAGCAATTTTATTAGAGGATTTTATTCTAAATTTTACAGTAATTCAGTAAAAAAAATCTGTTATAGCCTTTTCATACATATAATTACCATATTGGTCTTTTCATATATTTTAAACAAAAAGCATCTACCTTTGTCTATGACTGAAATTATTTTTAGGCACACCTGCCTTTCGCTGCAGAAAAATGAAATTTAAATAGCTTAGCCTTACAAACTGAGCTTGGCACGGAGTTGATCCTGCGGGGAGCTGGTACTATAGTGAAGGCTTTTGTGTTGTTGCATTTTAAACGATTTAGAAAGTTGTATCCATTATCCAAATTAGTACTTCAAATGAGCTTTGCAGCAACTCTTGCCTGATTGAAGCTCGGCACATGGTAGCTTGGCATCCCTGCTGAAGACTAAGCTTTCACACTGAGTGCCTGAAGGGCAGGGAGAGTGTTTCCAGGTCTGAGTAGGTGGCGGAGGCGTGTCAAAATGACAGATATGCAATATGTATTAAACATTCTCCATTACTGACTTTGGCAAAGAAGATTTCATAGGCAGCTGCCATTGCATGAATTCATCTCCAGCTGCTGACCCACCAAGGAGCACACACAGCTGCTGATATATAAAATACTACCTTTCACTAGTTTTGTCCCTATGTGCCTGCTTCCTCCAGCCCTCAGCAGTGGCTGCTGATGGTTCCTCCAGACAGCCATTGACAACCAGCAAACATGTAAAAATCCATACTGTGAAGCAGGTGACTGCTGCACACATGATATCATTACCTCATACCCACATAAATAAGAACAAAAAGTAAAATTGCACCACCTGATAAGGCTGGAACTCGCCGTTACATCATCTACAAACACACCCATGACATTGTACTCTATATCACACCCTCCACACCCATTTCTTCTGCCTTGACTGCCACCCACTGCTTTGATAACAACTGTTTTCCAACTCCATGCACAACTGTACCTCAAACCTCCAACTACTTGGGATGGTAAAGACAGGTAACTGACAGTCAGGCAACAGAAACACGTGAGAAAATAAACATGTACCATGGCCTTTCAGCTGGGTGTGGCCCCACACTCTTGACCAACTTTACCACCATAACTCAACAAACTGAGTGTCATTAGGGGAAAAAATACACAAACATGTCTTGACCATACTCTACTTTTTCTTCCTGTGTGATCAGTCCTGTGTACAAGACTGATAATATCTCTAAGCACTCATCGGCATCTTTGCTTGAAAAACCCCATGCTTCAGTGCAAAAAATGTGTGTCTGGGGCTTTTCCGTATGAGGTATTAGTAATTTACTCAGTGTGAGCGAACAATTTGGTTGGAGCACTGGGTGACATGTTGGTGCAAAGAGCTGCAGGACTGAGGCCAGTCAACCCCCATGCTCCATCAGCCTCATGGGACCTGACCCTCTGTTGGAGAAGAGCACAGGCATTTTCAGGTCCAATCGATTTTTGAGATTTACAGGATTAGGGAAAAGATTTGAAAAGAGGTATGGATTTCTTGGTGGAATTGAGGCATTTTAATAATGGTGATACCAAAAGATAAAACCCCTTTACTCATTTTCCAGGCCACGCTCACAGCTTTTGGTGGTTGCAAGTGGGCCTCAGACCTGCACTTCCCTCAGGCAGCAGTCCCGTCTTCTAGAGCTTAAACCTTCACATACAAGACATTTAAAACCCAAATGTTCAAAGACATGTGATCACTGAATTACTGCTTACACCTACAACTCCTACTAATTTCAGTGGGTCTTAAATAACAGTTCGTCAGCTACCCCTGGAACTTGGGCCCGAGGCTCAGGTTGCTCTGGTTGTAAAGAGCATGTGATGTGATCCCAAGGCGATCAGTCATGGGGCCCATCAATACCCACCTAACCAAAGGAATAACTGGTAAATATAACTCAAAACTAGACAATAACCAATGGCATCTAAATAGCATAGGTTTGGATTGCAAACTAGGCATGAGATAATGCAAATGGTGACCTGGTCTGCATTCATACAGGTGGCCCACCCAGGCTTCCACAAACTCAGTGGAAATTTTTTCTTTAGTGCAGTCAGTGTTGGTTCAAGACCTTTTGCCTTAATGAAAGGTTTCTTGTAACTAAAACCTTGTCTTCTTTGTCTCATTTCTGTGTTCAGAGACTGAGTGCTGGGAATTGGAAGGTATAGAAGCAGCAAGAACTTAGCGAAGTTCCAAATAACACCCCCCCGTAAAAGTTTTTACTTTTATTCATTTTTCTAGTGAAAATTTGTAGTTTGTACTCAAAAGTTAATAAACATACCAGTTTTCAGCATCTGGAGAAATCATAGTCCAAAATAAATTGTATGCTTTACATATTGTTTAGCTCTGGTGTGGTCACTTGATTCCTGAGGAGTGAACACATTCTGTGTGTTTAGGACAAACTCTTCACCCTAAGAATGCAATCTAGCAAACACCAGCTGTTTATGGTTTTAGCCAACAGAACAGGAGGGAAAAAAAATGAAATAATAATAATAATAAGCTAGAAAGCTGTATTTACAGCTGCATTAGCACTTAATGCCATGAATTTCTTTCGGACTCGGAACAAAACTGACCTTTAAGAGTAGCAAACTTGGAATATAAATGCAAAACATGGCCTGATTATGAAAGCTCTGATATAAAGCAGGTTTTATTATTACAGTGCTTGTCAAGTCCTCAGCTTGGAACCACAAGGCTCTTTGGTTGCTATGATTTTCCAGGCAGATGATAAATCTGCCTGCTTTGTGCAGTTTGGTATGACAGCATGGCTCGTGCGATTCTTTCAAGCAATGTAAATATGCCTGAGACCACAAGATTGTGTCACAGATAAAGGAGCTCCCTCTTGCATTGTTTTTCTCACAGGGACACTAAGGGTATTGAAATACTCCTGGCTCATGCACATATGGTCATTTATTGATTGGCTCTGTAGATCCAGTTACAACAAATGACATATGCCCTCCTCCCTAATTACTTAATGAAATCCCCTTGGGCTGCAACAATTTCCATATCAAAGTGGGTGGGTCATGCATGAATGTAATGACTGGAGCTGAAGCAATCCTTTTAAAAGCAGAGGCATAAGGCCAAAGGCCATTTCCTACAATTAAATTAGATAATTTAAAATCAAATTGCATCAAGTGGGTTGTTGTTGTTGTGGTCACAGAGGTGTGATGGCCAGTCTGAACTGCTGTGTCAGAAAGAACATTAAAGTTGTACCTCTCTTCTGCTTGTAGCAGTCTGGAGAGCATGAAGGAGGGAGTTCCTTGGAGCAGCTCCTCAGCAGCATAGAGAGGTCAATGGTCATTCAGGTACATCCACCAGAGCCAAGAAACTTAGTCCTCACTGTCACCTTTCAACTGTCCTGCTCTGTGAACCTTCTGCCTCTTATCTGTCTTGCTGACCAAGACAGAGGCCATCATTTACGTGTTTAAACAGGTCCAAGAGTAAAGCACCACTGCTCTGTCCTGGGGCCTCAAAGTACTGTTACAGTGCAGAATATGGAGGAAGTTGACACTCTTCAGTTAGAGCATGTTGCCTTTCACCCAAAGCCGAGAGAAGAGGAACCCAGAGCACTCGCGACACACAATTCCCAGTGCGTGGCTCCAGGTGAGCGGGCACGTATGAAGTCTTTCAACTGATCCGTGGTGCTGGCACTACTACTCTTCCTCTCTTCCAGTGCCTGCCTCTTCAGTCATCCTGTGAGTCAGCTATGCTGGGGCTTATCTCACCTAGTGTTATGTGTCCTTACCACAGGTATTATACCAGCACATTACACCTTCTTTATAGTTAATGGACAAAAAGAGGCACTTGCGAGTCATGATTCCTCTAAGCTTAAGGTTTGAAATGAGATACACCAAAACCGAAAAAGGCTTATTTCTAACCTCTTGACCAAGGAATTGAAAGAAGTAGTTCATATGAATGCCTCCCCTCATGATAGCTGCCAGAACTAGAGAGAAGGTTTTGAGGTTTATTTTGGAATTAATATTTCAAGTTGCTATGTGTGCCATGGGATCTATCTTCAGGAGAATTGTCTCTTCGATATGTTGCATCTGGCTCTGGATGCCTAAATCAGAACTCCCACCTGACCTAAGTGACACTTCCTGACCACAATCAGCTGAGCTTGTGCTCACATGTGAGCACACCAGTTACTTAAGCTCTTGAGAGTTTTGAGGATTTCCACAGCAGATATTATTCCAACTAGAAAGCAGAAGTCTGTAGCTGTTCTCAGACTATGTGCAACCCCAGTCAAACACATCCAAAGAAAGACTTCTTCCCTCCTCCATTTTCAGTCACGTCATTGGGCTAACTCAAATGCCAATCCCTCCACAACTAGAAGAGATTTTAACCTGTTTCTTTCAATCAGCTTCAGGCTATCTCCCTCGTTGCCCAAGCAAGGATATCTCTGTCGATGAGGTTGGTTCATTGTGTATGGAAAAGCAATGAAAAAAGAAATCTCACGAGTTTCAATAACACAGTGCTCAAGACTGTCACCTGGCAGAGAAATCAGCACTCTGCTCTTTCTGATCACTGAAACCTGCCTTTTATACAGATTGTAATGACTGTTCAGTTTAAGGAAGAGGAGGCTGAGGGGGGACATCATCATGCTCTACAATTACTTGAAAGGACATTGTAGAGAGGTTGGTGCCGGTCTCTTCTCACAGGTAATTAGGGACAGAACCAGGGGGAAGTTTCAAGTTGCAACAGGGCAAGTTTAGACTGGATGTTAGGAAGAAAGTCTTCACAGAAAGAGTGGTCAGACACTGGAACAGGCTGCCTAGGGAGGTGGTTGAGTTGCCATCCCTGGATGTGTTTAACTGTTGCTTAGATGTGGTGTTGGGTGATATGGTTTAGGGACGAACTTGTAGTGTAGGGTTAATGGTTGGACTTGATGATCCCAAGGGTCTTTTCCAGCCTGAATTGTTCTACGATTCTATGATTCTATGAAAATCCAGCCCAGTGCCTAAATCTAGTTCCCGCTACAGGAAGCAGCCCAACATTGTGGCCTGAGACTTGCTCAACATCTCCCTTGCTCAAAAGGAAGGACTGACAGCAGCAAATCCTACATGAACCAGTTCTGCATTCATGTGACAGGTTCTTTTGCAATAATTTCAAACTTACTCCTCCAGAAAGTGTGTTAATGTTTATTTGAAAGCCCTTTGACCTTATAGAGGTATTGTTTTTCTCAGTAGGTAGGGCAATAAACAGCTGCATCAATATTTACCCTAAGAGAAAAGTGTTTTCTCTGTATCGGTTCTCATATTTATTTTTTTTTTTGTGTTTTCTCCAGCACATGGGCTGCAAAAAACATTTCTTTTTTTTTTTTTTCAGTTTTCAAATTAGAGGGAAATTCTTGCTGTTTTGCAAACATGCAATCACATTCACGGCAATGGCTGAGCTGTGAACAGCTTTCTTTTGGTGCTGGAAGCCACTGTGCAGTGGTAGACATACAGCTCCTCCAGGCTTTACAGCAGTCAGCTAGCACATATCAGGAAAGATGCAACTCATCTTCCCAAGACTTGTTATAAAATACAAGCAACTGTTTGCTTACAAACAGAATATGAGGACTGTGTTGATACACCTTGCATTTATTTGCTACAACTCTTTTTTCAGCAGTTCAAACCCTTTTTATTATCTTTATGAAAAGGTCGATAGGCAGTTTGGGGTCAGTGGTGATAAAAGAAGTTGAAAATATTGGAAGTTAGATATCCTCTGAGATTTACATTTTCATTTCAGCTGTTGCTGTGCATGTGTAGCTGTCCACAGAACCATGTGAGATCTGGGATGACACACTCGTCTTGAATTGCAATCAATTTTCTGACCAGCCAAATGAAAATATAAATTCAGGCTGTGCTCAACTGTCTCCACAGCTCTCCCATATTAATTACATCATATGTTTCTTCAAGTTTGTGGACCCAAGTGTGTTACAAACAAACAAACAAACAAAGAAAAACACAGAACCACCCTGAAAAGACAGCTAGGGAGTCCAAGAGTCAAGATTTGTGGCAGCAAGGAAAATTAAACTGCACAACTGGTACAAATTCCTATATTAAAGAAGATAACCTTCAGACATACAAAGCACCGGTATATTGCCAAGAAGCTGTAACCTATGGCAGTGGCAACGATTTTTGAAATTTCCATTTTATAATATTTCTAGTCTTAAAATGAGCTCAGTATTTAGTTAATGAGGCACTGTTAATAGTTTATGGTCCAGCTCTCAACTATAGAACTGACTTTTTTTTTATGACTTTTAGTTGTGGAAGCAAATGTAAATCCAAATTTTAAGTACTTTCTTAAGTACTAGGGAGAATATGAGCCATGTGCTCATTAATGTGATGCAGAAGTGTATTCTAGCACCATCTAGCTAACTTCAAAGGCAACTTCAAGTCAGCAAACAGGCCCCGACTGTCATCAACTGGCAATTAATGGTGTTGGTATAGTTGATGGACTAAACATCATGGTTACAGGACAGCCACAGTTACAAAGTTATGCACGTGTCCCAGTTTGTTTCAAGGCTGCATCCACTCCTGAAAGAATGTGGTTCTTCCTACACGAGAGAACACGCAGGGACGAAATTGTTTAGCTATCTTATTACTCAGTGTGCAGGAAATAATCCAGTTATCTGGAGATCCGAGTGGTTTGGGGTATGGAGATGATGGACAGGAATAACATTGTCACAGTTATGACTGAGATTTGTCATTCAAAATCAACAGCGGGGTGCATTTTTACTGCATAGTGCCAGAATCTGTTTGAGATTATTTAATTCTGATTTTGGGGTTGATTTTTCCCTAATACGACTGAGCCCATTTTTCTCCGTTATTTATTCTTTATAAAATAATGCCTTCTGAATAATTTCTTGTACCGTATATTTGTGATATCCTGACTTTGTATATGGTTACTATGGCCATAGTAACCTAAAATAAATAATACAGAAAATAAATGATCTTTTCAGCAGCTTGGAATGAATTTATGAAGAGAGGATATAGAACATCCCTGATCAGGTGGTGAGAAAGATTTCAAATGCAGAAGACCCTGTACTCAAGAAAAATGAGGTTGAGTACAATTCTCAGAAAGCCAAATCCCACAGGTCTTATTCAGCCCTCACTCACCCAAGCTGAGTAACAAATGTCAGTAGGAGTTTTCACTAGGAACCTGGCTTATGGAGCTGAGAAAGGGAGTACATCAGACTAGTCTGCAATTTAATATGTCTTCAAGGAAATACTTGCTGGATCTTTCCTGGGATCTGGGGAGGAAAGTTGCTAGATGATGCATCTGTTAGCCAAGGAGTTTACAACGTTGCACAAGACTCAGGGTATTTTAACATGAACTGTCTTCACTTGAATTCTAGTTCTTTCATAAATTATGTGTTCTCTCTTTCAGTAGCTAAATTTCAAGTTCAAGGTATGATGTATCTTAAGGAGTGTCTTTAGTTAAATACAGGTGTGTAGCATGCAGAAAGCATTACAGAAACTATTCTCCCATCTAACAGCTGAAAGAATCTGCTACCAAACATTATTTGCAAATTGGAGCTTTCCTGGTTACTGCATCAACCTTCCCAGTGCTGTGTCCTTCTTTAGTATGCCAATAAGTGCCAAAGCTGTCTTTGTGAAGCTTCATGCTTTGTCTTGCTAAAGGGTCTTAAAATAGTGCCTAGACCCACTGGTTGCTTTGCAAAATTCTGGTGATGAAAAGCAGCTGTGAACTGACTTAATCAACCAGTGAAATTATGTTTATGACTGTTTCAGCTTTCTGGGACAGCACAGAGTAGCTGGAGTGAACCAAAGGAGAGGCTCAGAGCTGCCAGTCTGAGGCAAAGGGTGGGGGACGGTACCATCTCCTCTTCCCACACTGACAAGTAAGGCAAAATCTGGTGTAAGTGTGGACAGGAGGGGTGCGGCATCTGGTATGGCATGACACTGTCTGCCACACTCAGCTCTGCCTTCACAGCCAGGCACAGCTCAGCCAACAAAAGTTACTTCAGAGGTTTCCCTCAGAGTGAGATTTATTCTTGGCATCCAAGCCTGAATGCTCTCAAGTGCAGGAAGACTTGTACGCATTCCAAGATTTCTGTTGGCTGACTTTACAGTTGGCTGGAGGATGCAGGGGAAGTTTCTGTTCAGCTTATATGGTTTTTGCCATCGTGTCGTTTGCTTCTTTCAAAATAACAGCTTGCCTTCTTGACAGGAACGAATAAACTGGCAAGGCAATTCTTTCTTTGTTAATCTCTAACCGGTCTCCGGCAATATTAGAAAATGAACTGTCTCTTAACTCCATTTAGGGCTCCCTGGCCAGTGTGTACCACACCACAACAGCCCCTGGGTCGGGAGACAGCTAGCATGTTCCAGCCAGCCAGGTGGTTACCAAATGGCAGCAAGCATGATTCCCTGCTTCTGGAGCCCCGAGTAATCCACCAGGCGTGTTATTCTCTGCTTTAACCATTTCCTGATAGACAGCTCCAGACATCGCTTGGTGAGGACGCAGCACAGGACAGATCCATACATAGGACAAATCCATAATATAGGTAAACATCAGAAACCTTTCTAATCCTTAAAAATCTTAGATGGAGAAGAAAAATTGTGAACTCCTCTTGTCCCATACATGTAAAAAAGACATCTGGATTTGTTGCTGTTATAATAAAGGTGATCTTGGTCTTTCTTTTCCACGGCAAAGGCCTTCGATCTTTCTCCCCAAAGAAAACAGTTGTAGGAAGATTTTTTTTGTGCTCATTGTTTTGGATAGCTTGGACTAATTGTTTTGATTATGAATGTTTCTGAGTTCCGAAATAATTTATCCTACAGGTAATTTAACTGAATGTATTTGTGACTGTCATTCTGAAAAATAGACCTGTATAATACAATCTATTGATATTTTTTCTCTTCATTAAGAGGCGTTCCTCAAAACAAAATCCTTGAGCTACCGTACTTCTGTTTGCAGGCATGAAGTAAAGAATAGTCTGCCATATGAATATAGTGCTGAAAAAAACAGAACAAAATATTACCCAAATGTCTTTGGAGAGTCAACATACGTCTTTGACTAAGTAGTCAGGTATCAATGTTTGTTTTTAAGCTCAGAGGCTGCAAAAATCTCAGAAGCACTTCTTTGTATTTTTTTTTTGTTAACTGATACTACAAAGCAGACAAGCTTGATGAAGGAAATAATGTGCAGCATCTTCCGAAGATTATAATAGGTAATATATTTCAACATATTGGAGTGAATCAGGTTTGTAATTAAAATAGCTACATTAAAGCAACCCCTCTGGGACAACTAGCCCGAGTTCAGCTGAGGAAAGGAATGGGAATAAAGAAAAGTCCGTATAGAAAAGGCGGAGTAGAAGCCTAAAGGAAATGATTGAATTTGTAACAAAAAATTTAGAGGGGTATAAAAGCTCATGAAAGGACCAAATGAATCCTTGTTTTAAGCAGTGAAAGGACATTAATATTGGTGAGATTTGACCTATTGGAAAATTGGACCTTCAAGACTGAAAGAGTAATTTTTTCCCATCATATAACAACATGTGGTCAATGCAATTCAATGTTCACAGTGTTCATGAAAGGACCCATAGCATATTGCATTGCCTTGTTTTTTTTCTGGGGTTCTCTTCTCTGTCCACCATTTTGAGCAATTCTTAAAAATATTGTGTCTTTCCAAATATTTTATCAATTGCTGAAACTATTTAGGCAGGTATTATAGGTAGTACTATGTGTAATGCTATTTTTACTGAGGTCTTATTAGACAAAAGGCCTGAAAGAATCCATTGGATATCACATCCTAAGATGTCCCCTTGAAAGCAAGTACAAGCCCTATGTCTCTTAGAGGTGTTTGAAATGGAGACAAAGAGAGCAGATACTAGAAAAGGGCTACTACAAAGAGCCAAAGAACAACAACTATCCAAAAGACTTGTGAACCTAAGGTTAAGTAAACGTATTTTTCTTACTCTTTACCCATGCTGTGTGTTGCTGTATAAGTTGCTTAGCTAGAAAACAATCTTTGTTACTGACTTTCATTTCCACAGATAACAATAATGGCCATTTTTTTTAACTTGCTTTTTCTAAAATCCTGTAAAGAAATTTTAGGCCTTTTGAATTTTTGATATTTTGAAATCCCTTGGCCTAAACTGTCTTAAACATGGAGCTTAGCAAACGTTTGGGTTTAATTATGAGGCTGGCATTCAAATTGGAGCAATGAAGCTGATACAGTGCTAAGAATACACGTATGCTGTTTGCTTTGTAAAGCTGTATATAGAATCCAATAATGAGCCCTGGGATACAGGACAGTCTATCACTGTAGAGTAATTATTTGTTGACTGCTGAGCCAGCTGTGTTGAATTTGGGTCTTGAAGTGTTCAGAATGCCAAAGCATCTTTAAATCTCACTCTTTAGTTTAGATGAGACAAGTTAAATGACAGCACATTTTTTATATTCTTAAACAGTGTTAGTCTACTCATTCTAAAAGGAAATTCTTGTTTCAGGAGAAGGTAAGTTAGAAAGGGGAGTGAACAGAAGAAAGGATTTGTCTTTCAAAATGCTCTCAGAGATGGTAGCTGCTCTACCCACAGGCTGATGATATCTGGGGACCGTGAGGTCTGCTTCTGCCTACGTAAAACAGGAGATACAGTAATATTAAAGTAAGTTAAATGGATCAGCAAATACAGTACGGAGAGAAAAGCTCTTGTGTACAGGTAGTTATATGTATGCGTATCTCTCTCTGGAATCTTCTGGTGAGTGTCTGTGTGCAGTTTTACTTGGGCTCATATCATGTGAAGTCACTTCTCCCCAGACCACCTAGGGGTGCATGAGAAGGGCTTAGGAAGCCAGCTGCAGTGCAAAGGATAAAGTATTGATCTCCTGAGACCTAGTCCATTGCTTTAGGCAAAAGCCACAGTGCCTCAAACTGCTTTTATGGCCTGCCCTACAGAATTACAGCTGCTGGCTTAATTCTGGAGGCAACAATTAATTCAAGAGACAACATTCACCCCATTTCATTGGGAACCACCCTGTTGTTAACAGTGCCTCCTGCACAGGCAACATTTTTCACTAGTCCCTTCTGGGCTCCTGTGGCTCTGACTGACACTGCTCTGTCCCACAGGGGTCCTGTGTGGGCACATGTATCGCAACAGACTGTGTAGTTGTGTGGGATTTGTATCCTGCTTTTACTTGAAGGGAGACCTTAGAAAGGTCTTGTCATCAGAAGAGAGAACTTAGAAAAAGCAGTAGCTCCCTGATGGAAAAAAAAAATATATAAAAGATATTCAACAGATATTTGAAAGACAAAGGAGAAAACTCAGATCTTTGAAGATATCATGTCTGATTTCCAGAAAAGTCTGATGTCTTGTTATGCCACTGCTTAGAGCTAAGGAATCAAAGCTCTTAAGTGCTGAACTATGCTGCAACTCTGCAGGAGGGGATGAAAAAGAGACAGGTGAGAAGATTGGCAAAAGACAACTGAGCAGGGTATAGAGACAGGGGATTTTATTAACATATATACGTATCTGGGGGGGAGGTGTTAAGAGGAGGGGGACAATCTCTTCTCAGTGGTGCCCAGCAATAGAACAAGAAATAATGGATTTAAGTTAATACATAGAATGTTCCACCTTAAGATGAGGAGAAACTTCTTTACTGTGAGGGTGACAGAGCACTGGCACAGGCTGTCCAGAGAGGCTGTGGAGTCTCCTTCTCTGGAGACTTTCAAAACTCGCCTGGACGCGTTCCTGTGTGGCTGCCCTAGGGGATCCTGCTCTGGCAGGGGGGTTGGACTAGATGGTCTCTAGAGGTCCCTTCCAACCTCGAACATTCTATGATTCTATGACAGAGGATCAGATCTGGGAAAGCCTTCTCAGAGTGTAACACCCTGTAAATGCCCAGCATTTTTGGAGCCTAATCCAAATATTTCCTTCAGCATGTGGGAGTCCTCGAGACCTCAGCTTCTGACCCAAACTGACCTGCGAGCTAAGCAGGGAACTATCCAGTGCCATCAGCACATCCAGGAACAAGCCAGTACAGAAATCCTGGACTGAGGTAATCTCATCCTCTCACATCTCATAAAGCCTTGCAGGAACCTATCTAGTTGGGAAATCAAAATCTGTGTTTAATGATCCAGAAACTTGTTGTGAGGGTCAGTATTTGTGACTTTTAATTTTTAGTTATTATCCCAAAGAACTGAGGAAGCCCTATGCTTTCTTGTTAAAACCAATCTGGAAAGACAGACAAAAAGACAAGCACTAATAATACTGCTTGGATAATAGATGCAGGAAAAAGGAGCATACTGTAGGTGTCAGGCAGGTTATTTCACACCAAGTACAAGCCAGGAAATAGGAGAGAGCTGGGGACTCCCTGTGGTGCAGCCCCATCAGCCTGCCTCCCCCACAGAGCTGCCTGGAGAATGCCTCGAGCCCTGACTGAAATATAAAGCTGAACATCACAATTTGTTTCATCAGTACGATTTCACAGAATGTATTTGAGTTTTTATTTGTGGAGTTTTTTGTGTGTCTTTTTTGTTTTTCTCAGTGGAACAAAAGCAGAAAGCGTTTATACTTCATGTGCCTTTTTTAGTCAGGTATCTCTGATTGTCTTTTTCTACTTCTAGTAGAAAAACAATTTATTTAATTTATTTTTTTTTTTACGAGTAGATGTTAACCTGCTAATATGCAAGGTCTTTATATGGGGTAATTTCTGAAAGAATTAATCTCTGACTCCTTACAAATTCCTGGAAATCTCGGTGACTGAGTGTTCAACCCAGACTGGGGCTCAGAACAGATCAATACACAGAATCGCTTTGGTTGGAGAGGTCACCACTAAACCATGTCCCTAAGCACCAGATCAACACTTTGTTCAAATACCTCCAGGGACGGTGATTCTACCACTGCCCTGGGCAGCCTGTTCCAATGGCCAATGACCCCCACTCTGAGTATTTTCTTGGACTTGCTTAAGAAAGTTTATAGGATTGGCTTTCAGATAAAAAAAAAAAAGTTTCTTATTTTCAACACACATCTAGAAAGGGGAAAACAAGAATTTTTTAACTTGTTGCAACACACTTTATTTTGTCAGGCAAATAGTATTTTAGATAATTAAATAGCACTGTTAAACTACATTTTGTTCTTTCTTACACACTATATAATGCATATTCACTGTAATAACAGTTTCATCATGCTAGGAACTTATGCACATACCTACACTTTTAAAACAAGATTTTCTTAATAAAATATGCGTATCTACAGTGACAACAATTGCAAAACCCACATTGTTAGGTCAAGATTTCAGCAAACTTTACAAACTACACAAAATAAAAATAGCCAAAAAAAATCAGTACATGGTGAAGTTCTTAGCAGAGAACATATCTTTACATTTGGTGAAGTTATGCCTAGAAGTCATTTTGCATTTGTATTTTTAAGGAATAAAATTATGTACATTATTTAGTAATCTTCAAAATAGGAAGTATTAAATAGCACGAACAATATTACAGTCTTAAGTTTTGGTGTTACCTACAGTAGAGGGGCTACTTTAAACAAATAAAAATCGCAGTTTATCTATTCTGTACATTTAGGGCCAAACCCTCAGCTGGCATAAACCACAGTAGCTAAATGGGCAGCATAGAAGTTATATTAGTTTATACCAGCTGAGCATCTGGCTCCTGACTACTCTATACACAGGCGAAGGCTGCTAAAGCGTGGAAGCTTGGACCGGTTATGCACTGACAGGAGCTTATTATATATATGCTGAAGTTTTCATGCAGCAGGAAAAATGTTAGTTTAAGTATAATCCCTTAAACAGTCATACCATAATAATGGTATATGAAGCAGCTTTAAAAATATTATTTTATAATTGTATGAAACTCTGAGCTATGCTCATTGTTTTAACGGAATCCCTTATTGCCAATATTCTATCAGAAAACAGTGTAACTATAATTTCCGAGGCCTAATGGGGGCCTATTAAAATATCACTGTACCTAACCACTTAAAGTGTAAATTGTACCCTTAAATACCTATTAATCACTGTATTCCATCTGGAAGCAATTATGATCCTCACAATAGTCATTAATATCACACTAACTCTGCAGTGAATCTGCTGGGGAAATAGGAAGAGCATGGCAGCATACAGAGTATATGCACTAATGTCATTCCAGGAGGTAGTTCTATTTTGTGGAACTCGATTTTTGGTTTGTCACTTACACACATCCAAAGTCAGTCATCCTCAAGGAAGAAAAAAAAAAGAAAAAAGTAGTTTGCTGCACTGAAAGTCAGCTGAGAAAAAAAAAAAAACAAACCCAAACAACCTAAACCCAATCCCTAACTAATTTTTTTTTTTCTCCAGAGTTTGCTTTGCCAGCTCTTGGGGCCAAATCTAAGCTCACTGAGGTCAAAGAGAAAGTTTCCCAATAGTTTCTGTAAGAAGGTCCCTAGATCCTGGTGGCTTCATATTGCAGAAATATGCATGTAGGCCTTGACTAAGGAAAACACTTAAATAGCTGTCAATGGAGGAGTAGTTTGGCACCATGACCCCCTTTGAAGAAAGCGGCGAACACAAAAATTCAAAGAGCTCCCACCAAAGGGACTCAGAGACAGTGGTTGAGTAGTTTGATCAACTGAGGCCTGTTTCGCAGCTATTCTGCATCAGGTGATGATGAAGTGAAAACATCTAGCTGATATCACGTAAACACCAGAGTTACATCCACCGCACTAGATCTTAATTCACACTGGCACAAACCCAGAGGTGTTCTCCTTTACCCCTGTGTAGTTACTCCCAGAGTATTCTAGCAGAAGCAGAATCAAAATAATGACCAAAGATATTTCAAAAATATTTTTTCTTATCTTATCTGGGTTCAGAAATTATTGTCATTCATTTTATTTTTAAAAAATTTACCTTTTTGTTTTTCCTTTTTTTATTTAGCTTAACATAGCTCAGTTTTGAGCTGAATGTTAGTTTATATTTTTGTATACTACCATAAAATATAATGGTATAAACCACAATTTTTCCAAGGTATTCATACATTTCAAATCCATTATCCATCTCCTTTAAACAGATTGTCCCTATTTTATGGCATTAGTGTTGCTCAAAAAAAAAAAAAAAAAGGTAGCTTTTCCCAGGATGACTTGATGCACATTTACCCAATTTTCAACTAAAAATACTTCACTAGACCTGACAGTTGCTTCTTAAACAAAAATATTTCTGTTTAAAAAGGCCTCTCAAGTTTTTATACTTTTTGGTTTTTGACCCAAACCCATTTTTCAGTTTTCTTTTTCCCTCATTCTTTTTTTCTTTTCCCGATCTTCTTTTCAGCAGAAAACTGAAAATAAGAGGAAATTGTGAAAGAACATTGAAAAGAAAAAGGGTACAAAGACTGGAAAATGGAAATGGTTTAATTTAAAAATTCTAGTTACAGTATTTGCAACTTTGAGAAAACAATTGAAAAAATAACATTTTAAAATTTTTGAAGACACTCATGACTTATTTCCATGTTGCAGACCAGCTCCAATTTAATCATGGAACAGGTTAAAGATAATCTGTGTTTTTCATTTCTGAGTACATGTTGTAGGATACACCCACATACCATCCTTCAAAAAAAATTGGAGTGTAATTCTTTGAAAAATAGCTAAAATACCTAAGCCACTTAGGTGTTTTTCAAAACTGTATGCATACTGAACATTTTCAAGTGAGCTCTGTGCCACTTATAAAGCTACGTAGTGTTATAAGACACCCTATTTCAATAAAAGTCCATATGAGCAGAGATACTTTGTTACATTCCAGAACTCATTAATTTATTACAACTCATACTATGCACAATAATCAGTGTCTCCTCCGACAAAGTGTATGTTTTTTCTTCTACTCGTTCCTTCATTTGACCTCTGAATGAATGAAACATATCTACTATATTTCACTTGCTTCCTATCAGCATGCATTCACATGATTTCAACGAGTGAAAGATGTAAACCAAATATTGAACAGTAAATTGAGAAGAAACTCATGTTCTTAAATGCAGTGCAAGGAAACCTTAGTACCATCCTATTTTGAGCATGCCTCTTAAACCAGATTCTTTCACCACCAGTTATGTTGGTACTGTTCAGAGCTGCAAGATAATGCATTGATTTTTTAAGAAAATCTATTCAGCTGTAATTAAATACTGCATCTTAAAAGGTGAATCTGGTTTAAGATGAATACTCAGTTTTGCTTCTAGGACAGAGCCCAACCTAGTGTCAGCAAGCATCTAGGAAAGAAAATGCTCTGAAATATTTTCTTTAGTTAAGTTACACTGCATTTACCTGGGAGACTAATCTTTTCTGAGGCTTGTTTAATTTATTTTTTAATCAAATTTGATCAATTTTGTTCTCAATAGACAAATATAAGCCCCCTACAGTGAGCACAAAGATTTCTATTACTACAAAATAAAATTAAGATCCAGGTAATTGATTCCTTCTATTTCTACTTTTCCTGCTATTGATAAGCGCCTTTAGTTTGCTGTAGTCCCCTCTCATCTTCTGGGATTCCTCTCTTTGCTGCCCTTGCTGTCTACTGTCCTTGCAGTACTGGTTAATCATTTGCATTTCTGAGTGGCTGAAAGCTCCCACAAAGTCCTTGGGGTGGAACTGCAGTGCTCGCACCGAGCCGGCCCAGGTCCAAGGGGACCACTTGTCGGTCATGAAGGCCACCATCTCTGAATCCAACACTTTGAAATTGATCTTTGCCAAGGTCTGCTTGAAGTTGTTCTCTGTTGCGATGCAGTGGTAAAGCCCTCGGTCGCTGTCTTGGACAGAGCGAATGAGGAGTCCTTGCTCAGTCGCTATGATCCTCTCATTCAGCTTGACCTAAAGTGAAAAAAAGGCAGAAGGAGCTTTTAAGGGAATGTATGGAACAATACAGTATTAGAACTCTTGGTAAGTCTCACTTCAGACACCTCTTTCTTTCTTAACCGTATTAAATTTTGCTTTATCACATGTGCCAGAGACCACTGTTATTGCTAATTTTCAGAGAGAACTTACTTCAAGGTAGTTAAGTGTTGCTAAAAAAAAAAAAATTACTTCAATTTTTTTATTACGCTGTAATAGACTTGATCAGTATCACACAGAATCACAGAATATTAGGAGTTCCAAGGGACCTTGAAAGATCATGTAGTTTAAACCCCTGGCCAAAGTAGGATCACCGAGAGTAGGGCACACAGGAATGCGTCCAGGTGGGCCTTGAATGTCTCCAGAGAAGAGACCTCTCTGGGCAGCCTGTTTCAGTGCTCTTCATCCTCACAGTGAAAAAGTTTTTCTCATATTTTTGTGGAACCTCCTGTACTTCAGCTTGCACCCATTGCCCCTTTTCCTATCATTGGGCATCACTGAAAAGAGCCTGGCTCTGTCCTCCTGACACTCCCCCTTGACATATTTATAAACATTAATGAGGTCACCCCTCAGCCTCCTCCAAGTTAAAGAGAGGCAGCTCCTTCAGCCTTTCCTCATAAGGGAGATGTTCCACTCCCTTCATCATCTTTGTGGCTCTACGCTGGACTCTCTCAAGTAGTTCCCTGTCCCTCTTGAACTGAGGGAAAATATTCAGAACTTGACACAATATTCCAGATGCGGCCTCACCAGGGCAGAGTAGAGGGGCAGGAGGACCTCTCTCAGCCTACTTGCTACTTCCCTTCTGATACACCCCAGGATGCCATTGGCCTTCTTGGCCACGAGGGCACATTGCTGGCTCATGGTCATCCTGCTGTTCACCAGGACCTCCAGGTCCCTTTCCCCTACACTGCTCTCCAACAGATCAGTCCCCAATGGATACTGGTACTTGGGGTTGTTCTTTCCCAGGTGCAAGACTCTACGCTTGGCCTTGTTTTATTTCATAAAATTTGTTTCTGCCCAACTCTCCAGCCTATCTAGGATGAAGACAAAGATGCAAACCTGGAGACTACAGGAAAGAAGGGTTTTCGCAATGTTTAAATAGCAGAGCTGAGGAAATGAACTTTTATTTGCCAGAGTTACACATCCAAGAATGTCTCTTCCAGCATCAGAGATTGCTGCTGAGACTCAGTGAAAGAAAGTTGCAGAACTGGGTGCTGATGTGGCATTGAACACAAGGTGGCTTCTAGTTAAACATTTTGATTTTGAGCAGGTTTCTGCAACTAATTTCTGAATAACTCAGACACTGCAGAGCCTACAGCCTGATATAAAATTTTTCATGACAGTGGCCTCAGCTGGGACCTGGCTCACTGGAAACCAAGAGCAACTTTTCTGCTCTCCTATTTTCTTTCTGTCTTCAGACTCAGGGCAGTTCCAGGAGTTGGTCACACCATCCAAAGGAAGCAAGTTACCACAGCTTTTTGAGTTATCATCCAATTGTAAATGAATGTGCACATGTTCTTTCACCTATCAGCTGTGAAGTAAAATTCTCTAATTTAACCCATTATGAAAGAATATCAGTCCTGATAGTTTTATGAATGATTTTTCTATTTTGCTTCTGAGCTTTGCTACTCTGTTACTAAAATTGCTGTAGATATTTTGGAGGTAAGATTTTCAGAAATCTGAGAGCTTAAAATATAATGAACCCTTTGATTGCTTTAGTTTTTCTGTTATTTAAAACTGCATTGATTCTAATACAATTATTGAACATAAGAACAAAACCTGAGATGTTCTGTGGAAGCAAAGGGTTAAAGAATTGCACCTAGGTTGCCAGAACATGGCTTGAGTCTTTGAAGAGTAAATGAGAAAAACAGAATGAAAAACTCAGTAAAAGGCTTGTAAGTCCTCTCTGGTTTTGAAAAATGGCCTGATATGCGAATAATGCTTTTCAGTATTTATCAACAGACACCATACTTCTTTATAGTTCCTTTTGAAAGATATTCCTTTTTATTCATATAGTAACTGTCTTGGATTTGAAATGGATATTTTCCCCTTTTACTTTACTTAAGGAAGGCACATTCCCTATAAACAATCACACTGTATATTAAACTGCTGAAATCAAGAGCCTTAGAGAGTGCAGTAATGGAAAATGTGATTGCACCACAGTGGCGAAATGCTTTTGTCAATACGTGTTCCTTGCCTGGACTAGTTTCTTGCTGAAGAAGCTATTCACATTTCTCCCACATTTGCCTTTTATCTCTTCAATAGCACAGAAGAGCTACTGCATGCTGACTTCTTCCTGAACTTTGTACAAGTTATTGCCTTTATGCCTTTCTTCTCAGATCAATAAAAATCTTGAGTGCTGCAAGCCTTCAGTTTGCAATTAGTAAGGTGTGAAGGAAAAAATCATTAACTATAGGGGCTGACAGGACTTTTCTGATAGCTGTTCTGGTCTGACAGAAATTACTGGGGCTGAGGACCGAAGTCCCAGTTACACCAAAGAGTCCACCCTTAGTTATTTGAGTGAAGTGCTGGTCACTGTACTGCATCCACACCAATTCTCCAGCTTCACTGTAGCCGGACTGTCTGACGATAACACAAACACTCCCTTGCCTTGGTCCAGGGAGTGGATGAGACGCTCACTGAGGTCCCTTCCAGAGCTACTGCTCACACTCCTCACCTCTTTCCTCCTGTCATTGTCTTTCTGTAGCAGCCATTTAATAGAAGCCTGAGGAGATTTGGGTGTGCATTCCAGAAAAGTGGTGTTGTTTTTCACTCCATATTGAACTATTTCTGCAGCATTTCTGTATGCTAGAAAGGAAAAGAAAACAGGTCAGGCCTGTGAATGGCAATTTGATGTAGAAAGCAAGTAACTGCAACATGGGTAAAATGTTTGCAATGCAAGTAAAATGAAGTATATCTGATCCTGACATTGGCCAATAATCAATAATTTAGGACACAAAATTCTCAAAGAAATGAAATTAAACGTGAAGAAGCACATCCAGTTCCAAATATCAGTGTTTTCAACCCGACACAGTCTGTTCTGAGAAAGTAAGATCCCTGTGGGCTGGTAAGCTCTGCTGACAGGATAACAGCTCAGGGATATTGTTCCCTGAAATGATCTCATTCTCTTCTACTACAAGAACATCTGTCAAGAACCATCCAAAGGAGAATGAAGCATTTAATATATTTCTTCCCACTTCACCATTTACGAGGTAGGGGAGTATGGGTGTGTGGCTCAAAACCCAGCGGCATGCCCTAAAGAAGGCTCCGTCTACCTCAGCCGTGGTGCAGTCTGACGGGGAGGCGAGAGAGGGCAGACTTGGCTACCGCTCCTCTGCTGCTCTTGCAAAGCAATGAAGGGACTTGGCTCTAAATCTGAAAGGCAATGGATACGCAGACAGGCCAGCTACAGAGAGCAGGACAGATTTATATCCCTCCAGCAACACCGGGGCAAGTGCTGAGCATATGTCATCGCTTAGACTTGTTGTGCCCCTTTATAGTCTTGATAGATCAACAACTGGCAGTTACCAATAGGAACTTGCAGATGCTCATGGCTTGGCCCAAATTGTGATATTTGTCCTGAAAATACACTTCCAGATTTAAAAGCTTACCTCATGTATGAGATGTAATTTTATTTTATTTTTTAAACAAAGGAGCAATGGATACCAAACAATATGAGAAATGCAAATACCTAAAGGTCTACACCTCTAAAATCTGTTTTTGCACAGCCCCAAACTGTTTTTCCTTAGACTTTACTTTTAATCTCCCTTTTTTTTTCAGATTCTGTCATCAACTGATAAGTGAAACTGGAATCTATTCTACTAAAGGAAGGAGACTTTCCTTGGTTCTAGTCCTCCAAAGTTTTTAGCACATTTATGAGGTAGTACCAAAATCAACTGTAATTTTTAGGAGAATAACATGGAAATATTTTGCATTCAAAGACCATAAGCTAGCAAAAAGCTTATCTGTGGGCCAGCCTATCTGCCGCTGTGGAACAGTGAGAATACAGAACCTGTAACACATCATTAATTTTATATACACTGCAATTAGGCATACCACAGAAAAGCATTTTTGTCTGTTTAACTAATCAATATATTTCTAACTTCTTACCTATTCCATACTACTAGTACTTATACATACTAAGGAAAACATTGAGAGAATACAAATGCATTTCTCTAATGGCCCCAAGGCTAACACAAGCATAACAATATTAAATGGAATATTTGAAAAGCAGTCACACAAGCCCATCAGTTCTTGATGATTTATTTAAAAATATGCCAAAATGCCAAAAATATGCCAAAATATGCCAACATGTCAAAAATGTTGAGTTTATACCTGCTAAGAGGTATGTAACCTATCATATTTAAAGACTTTGTTTCAAGATTATGGTTCCCTATGAACTTGGAATATTTCTTGCTATTGCCTGACTCTCTGCTCTTTTGTCCTTTAGGTATATTTCATTTTCCCCCCAAACATAGTAATTTTGCTATAAATAGCTTTAATTATATTTTGAAAGAGTTTAAGTTGCTGTTTCTTTTTATCTTTTTTTCCACTGGGGAAACACCTGCCATCTACCTATACTATATCCCACTGCCGTCACCAAAACATCCTTTACAAAGTTGCTAAAACCTATAAATACATCCACATTTTAAAAAAAAAAAAGTATTTGGAAAACAAAAAAAAACCCCTCTGCTTCACAAGGCTGTCAAGGTTTAAACATTTGATTTCCCTCAGCCCAGAAAGCAGACAGTTGACATTCTCACATTTTCCACGTCGAAAAAGGAGACACCCACCCTCAGGACAAGCAATGGGTGAGTGGTCACAGCAGATGTCTGCAAGGTAGGATGCGCGGCTCAAGTTACTTCATGATTCAGAGCCTAAGCTGTAATAGGGATCTCTCAGAGCTCAGGTGCATGCTCTAATGGTGGGGTCATCTTTTGTAATTACCTGTTGAAGCTATTTGGCTTCACACTAATGACCTAACCCTGAGTCATGGGGAAAGACCTGCTGGCGCTGTAGACTGGCAGATAGAGCAGGATTAGCCACGTACGGGCTGAGAGATCTACACCCAACTGGCTGTCGTGATCTGTTTTGATTCAGGAGATTCTTCTGAGACCCCACAGAGACCATTTTAGTGGAATTATTATTAGCTGTTCTTTTTAGCATTGTTCTTTTATTCAAAAAAAAAAAAAGTAAAAAGGTTAGTTAGGTCTATTATGAGGTCTCCATATGGTACAGATGAGAATGCACTTCAAAATGCAGGCTCAGAAACAGAGGTGAAAGGAGCAAAATTCTCTACTGTGTGTCCTTGGTTTGATGGCATATTGCCAAAGCCTAGCTCAGACATGCGCGGAATTGAAGAAGATTAATTTGTTGTTATGTATGTGTCTACTCTTATGACTCTGGCAATATTTGACTGGTGCGCACCAATCTGGAGACAGTGGTAGCTGGGAGGGCAGAGCACTGGCTCCCCCTGCACCATGCCACCTTGAATAAACAACTGCATAGATGGAAATAAGAGACTTTACGAAGAAATTTGGAGTAGTTTATTTTCCCATGGAAAGGGAGAAAGAAATAATCATAACTCAAAAGACAGGTCGAACACCTGCTGTTTGCTGAAAAATGTGCTCCCGAACACAATATGGCCCCAAGGATGCAGAATAATTCTGAGGTCCAAGACTTAGGAAGAGGAATTAATAAAAACTGAACAGATTTATAAGTAGAACAGCCCTCAAATTAGATGTACCTGTTTCTAGTCAACACTGTCACTTTCTGATTTCATGTATGCTGAACTACATATTTCGCGGTTCATCATTTTATAATACGTATGAGTTTCATGTAATTGCAAGAAAGATGCTAAAATCAAACCAAAACAAAACTCACACTTGGAAAATAATGCTTTACCAGTAAACCACACAGATAATGTGAGTTATGATGAATCACATAAAGGAAAGCCATGCATTCTTTAAATAGTATGAGGATCTCTAAATTATAGTACCTTTCAGGTTGAAACCTCGGCACTGAGTCAGAGGGTTTCCATGTCTCACGTCTTGCCTACGACTCCTCCTGAAATATTTTGCAAAAACAAAATGTTATCCCAAGATAGTTACATTGCAAATAAACACTCTTTTATTTGTGGGTTTGGTTTGTTTTTTTACTAGATCAACTGTTAGAGATAGCTCATGACCTACATGAGTGTGCTTTATTGTTGCCAGGCTTGCTAGAGTGAAGATACTGTTTAAGTGTCTAATCAGTTTGCTAAAGCTTATAAAATGGTTTTACTTTTGCTGGGTAAAGTATGTTTTGCAATGGAGGTGTGGAGATGGGAGGGTTGAGGTGATGCATCAAATACACATAGGTTCACTGTTATACAAGCTAACACTCAAAGCCAGAACCCTCAGTTGGAACTCTTCATAAAGACAAGCACCTAAGAACGAGATGTATTAGAGTCACTGCGCTCATATCTAATGCACCAACAGAAAATTATGATATAGGGCATGTTCCATCCTTGGTTTGGGCAGGCATCTTATTTTTGTTGCCTGTAGTCACCTTGCTGCCTGTAGCAGAATGACTGAAGTATCCATCCAGAATGGTGGAGAGTTAAGATTCAGTTCCTTCCTCCTCTACTTTAGGGTATGTGACTATTTCCAAAAGATACTCAAACTCACTGAATCTCAGAATACTTCTAAATGGGACTGCAGTATTCTGAACTATGCACTAATTATTCACAAGATCAGAAACCATGAAAAGCCCCTGGAGCTCTAGTACCACTGAGTGAAGGGTGATGCCTCTATGGCTACATTATACCAGGTACTGCACAAACACTCAGAGACAGTGTTTATCATCCTGTGTCACCTGATCCTTCACTGCATTGTTTTAAAAGGAAACATTTGAAAGATGATGTTTCAAAGGAGCAATTTCTAACATTCCAAGTACAGTTTTGATGGTAAACATCATCTTATGTCTTGGGTTCTTAACCTTTGTGAAGTATTTATGGGAGCCAAAGGAGACAACAAAGAATTTCTGAGTGAATTTTAGGAGTCCTGGGCTACTGTGAGCTGTTCTGCACTGCCAGAAATAGCACACTGCTTGCATTAAGCAGTTCTGAGAATGTAAACTTACAGTTTGAGATTTATTTTTTAAAAAAAAAAAAAAAAAAGTTGAGAAGGTGGTGGTTAAAAAATAAAGATAATACTGTCAGGTGTTTTGAGGTAAATCAATATTGGATGAGGAACCAAAGTAATCCATGGGAGACTGAAGTGTCAAAAGAAGCAAATAAGCAAATGTGTCTAGCAGATACTACTGTCTAGACTATGGGATGTGGCTATAATTACCAATGTTTTCTCCTTCACAATCTCTCATGAGATAAAGGGACACGTCATTTCCTTCACATATGAAAACCAGGTATTTTTCCATACAGTTTTAGGTTATTTTGGTTTGATATAAAAAGCAAATTGCAAACAAAATGTCAGCATGAAAGCAAGCCACAGTGGAAATAACCCTGGGTGTATATAATGGAGATTGCAAGGAATCCACTGGAAAATGAGATTGCTGTCTGTATACAGCAGTTTATCTGACTGCTCATTATATCTTTCGGCAGCTATGTTAGTGTAGCAGTTAGGTGGCCTGAGACTTGGGGATTTGGCTTTTCTTTCCTCCCTCTCCATCTTCTGACCTTTGTTCCTTGGAAGAAAACAATCAGTTTACAGACAGGAGGCTGAATATGCTGAGTGAAAGCAGTAAAAACCCCAGGTACTTTACTAATTGCTACATGGCCAGGTTGGTCTTTACCTTTTAATCTCAAATAAGGAATGAGTCAAGAAAATTTTGCAGTAGCAAAAGCAATTGTCTTTAATCCCAAGGGATGACATTGGCATCAGCTGGTTGGGTCACTGGAGCAGCCTCAGGCTTTGCCTGTCTCTGTCTACTGTTTCCCTCCACGTAGGTAAAGGAGTAAAGCCTACTAATTGTATCTGGTCTTCTCCATCTGCAGCTCAGGTGAAGGCAGTGAGCACAGTGTGACAGAGTGGATAAAGCTCTGGCACACATCTGGAAGGTTTGGCTCTTCTGCAGTTAAGACCTCATTGTGTATTCTGCAGCTTTGTTTGTATATGAAGTGAAATCTTAGTAACACAAGAGCTCTACAGCCTCCTGCTATTACATATTTCCCTGGAGAGGAGGAAAGAGGCTCCTGTTTTGCATAAGAATTATGAGACGGACTATTAGCTCTGCTGTAAATTAAAGAGAAACTGCTTTCCCTGTCTGCTTTAATAAATCTCATGTCAAAAACACCAAACCTGCAGGCATTACATGGAAATTACATTTGCCTAAAATTTGCCTTGAAATAATTCTTCTCACTTAGGAGCAAATGAGGAACAACAAAAACAAAAAACAAGACTTTATTCCTCAGAGAAAGGAATATCTCTCAGCCCGAGAGATATTTTGCTGTATTAAGGGCTATCACAATTACACCCACAGTGAGCAACTGATTTTAAACAAAGGCAACAAATGTTTCCCTGATTTTGTGTGCATGAGACAGAAGGATTAATATTTATGATTAGGAACGACGTTTTGCTTTCTTTTCTTTTCTTTTTCTGTTTTCCACAGAAAGAGTAGTCGGGACATTGGAACAGGCTGCCCAGAGAGGTGGTTGAGTCACCATCCCTGGACGTGTTTAAGTGTCGCTTAGATGTGGTGTTGGGGGATATGATTTGGGGGTGAGCTTTGCGGAGAAGGATTAATAGTTGGACTCAATGATCTCAAGGGTATTTTCCAACCTGACTGAATCTGTGATTCTATGATTCTGTCCAGCCCATGACTTTAAATATGAAAAGACAAGCTCTTTATCACATGCTCTTGCAGCATACACTCCTAGGTGATGAACAACACCAAGCACGACAGCTAAGGAGGTACTGTTTGCACATGCTCCTTCCTGAAAGGAATGACATCCCACTTCTCCATCACACTACAACATCCCAGGCTGCACAGCAGAACGAAAGCCCTTCTTTCCTTGTACACCTCACCAGGCTGCTTGATACTGCTCACCTTTTCCCTGTGGGATAAAACCTGGAGCAGGAGCTGCCATCCCAGGCGCAGTACGGATCTCGGGCGAGGCAGCAGTCAGCGCAGGCGGTCCCGTAGATGTGGCAGCGATGCAAGGACACCTGGGTGACCCCTTCATCTGAGCTCACGTACAACTGTTGCTGTAGAAGGAAACAGAAAGATTTATGTCAGATGGGGAGAAGCTTCACCCAAGACTCGGCTAACCCACCTAAAAACCTTTCAATTCATTTTCGACTTAACTCAAGACCAAGTGGGGAGCCACTAATATGCGTAAAGCCAAGAAAAACAGAAATCTCCCAGGTGGACAGGCCTATAATATTTCCACCTTCCTGTTAGAAAACACACAGAAACACCAGGGAATGTTAATGGTTTTTGGACATTGAGTGTCATTGTTCTGTTCTTGGGCAGACAGGCTGAGTTAATATTGCTCAGACTGGAGAACTTGGTTCTTATTCGGTGAGGATTATTGGTTCAAGCCTTTGAACTAAGTTTTTTCTCTGCATATAGTCACTTCTATGAATATTATGCAGAGTTCCTAGTTGGATTCTCCAGTGCACAGATTTCCAAAACATAAAACTTAGAGAATACGCTGAGGCTTAGGGCCAGATTCTGATAGCCTTAAGTACCTGGAAAAATAAGCCAAAAGAACTTTCATAATAAATGAGAGCTTTAGCAAAAGAAGTTCGAAGTGAACAGGTCATTACCAAAATCTGGGCCAAAATGACTTTTTCTCAGAAACAATTAATCAATTGTTTCAATTCTTAAAACATAAACTAAAGAAGTCTGGGCCAAAATGACTGTTTTACTCAGAAACATTAATTAACTGATCAATTTTTAAAATATAAATTAATATTGAAAAAAAGCCCTTAAAACTCCCCTGATCTTTTTGTCATAAAACTAAAAAAATTACATGAATTCAAGTTACTGATTAGTGTTTACTTATGAGTAGCTCTGTAAAATATTGAGCAACCTGTTGTTTGCAAAATCATGGAATATATATTTTTAGTTTGAATATTTAACTTTTCAGCAGAAATACTCTCAGCTGTTTTAATCTTGCCTTATAGCACTTATTTATTACTAATAAATGAACACACACCATTGCACCATGGACCCAACAGACCCGCCATCTGCCTTTTTGCACTGATCAGACTTCCAAGGGAAAACTTCTGTTTAGGATGTATAGAAAAAAGGGGAGGGCAAATTTTCAGTTCTAGTACTTTTTTGCCTTAATTGTCAAACAAAAGCAACAAAAAAATTGACACTTTCAGTGAATTTGAAATTATACATAATGAATAGAAATAGTTTTATCTTGGTGGCATGTAAACAGCTCATGCAAACAGTCAAGCATCTCCATATGCATTATGGAAAAACTCCTGCCTATATTTAGTGTGCTGCACAACAATTGGTATTCTAACACCTTTAAGTCAAATTGCTTCTCAGTTAATAAGCACCAAGTGAGTATTCCAGTTTTCTTTACCTTTTTGGATGAAATCTTCATTGTTGTTATAGGAGAATTACTCTGAAAGACAAAATTCCAAACCACATTTACAAGGACTGTCTCGTTAATACTTGTTAATACTCGTTAATGTCTCAACATTAAATTTTAAAATTCAATAAAACTTAAGTCATATCTAAGAAAAATATAACTTTTCATATCTTGGAAAGGCATCACTCACCCCTACACATGTTTTTACTATTTTGGCTAAACTCAACCACATTATTATTACTCACGTGCATCAACAAGTTTTTGTACACTTCTAATTATCCTGCGTTTGTACTACCTCAGCAATATGGGAGCAATGTATTTCGAAGTCACTACTCTCACTTTGTAATATGAAACAATGTTTGTTCTTTGATTATGATGGTAAGGAAAAAATCATACAATAGCTCATGCGTATTTAACCACATGATCTGGATAAGATATGTCATATTTCTCCTACACATTATCTACAGTGCACAGAGCTTGGTTACCATTCAATATATACGTTCAGATTATCAATGACTGGAATATTAAAAATGGAATGTGTGTTATTGAATGTTTCTTTCCCGGGGACAGTGCTGTATACTACTGTGTGTCATCGCTGCAGTCTATTATTGCCGATGTCCAAACCAAACGTTAAAAGAGCTGGAAAAGGAATTATCACATTCACTGCCTTAGGCAATGAAACAGTTCATTATTCTCATCCAAACAAATGATAAAATTGATGTTAATAAAAATGTTCAGCATTTTTTTAAGATTTAGCCTTTACTCAGTCACAAAGGAAAGCCACAACAGTGGGCTAGGGTTAATTGCAGCGGACTACAGACACAGTGGGGAGGCCAGGACTAGAAAATCTGGCTGTGGATCATGTGAACTGGCAAAGGTTTGAAAGAGTTTAGAGCTGCTGTAGTAAACTGTGAATTGTCTGGAGACTCAAGGTCAAATACAACATTGGATCTGATGCCACATTCTCCTTTCGTTCTTTATACTCTGGAAAGGCATCAGTGCTTTGCTTGCTCTCCGTATTTACTAGCCAACAGCCAGTGCGCCTGTTACTGCTCTCTTGGAGAGACTCACCAAAAGTGCTGCCATGCTGCCCACACAGACTGCAGTGGGAGAGGTTATGATATCATGATTTTTAGGGTTTAGGATAAAAAAGACCCAGAAACTAGTTTTTGGGTGAGGATTCCTCACAGCCCACCTATCTTCTTGTTGTATTCGAGTACATGGAATTAGTAATACTGGGGTGAAGGGTACTACCCACATAAATCTTTTTTAAAGGGAAATTTTCAACAAAACCCTAGGAAGTCTAATTATGCCTTTATGAGGGTTAATACAGAGTGTATTTCTTTTCTTAAAGAAATTGTTAATGCTGCCTGTCCAGATAAAAAAAGCTTAAATCTTCCTTTTTGTATCTCGCAACGAAATAGAGAAAAGCCCACGACAAAACCCTTAACTAAATTTCTAGATGGATATTACCATTTGTCCCAAGAATACATGTTTTAAAGAATAGCCCATTCAAAAATTTGAAAGGGATTTTTCAACATGAGGGCGAACATTTTCTTTAGGTTATTACAAGCTGCTACATGCCGGAGTGATTGACAGAGGCTATTCCCTTATTCCTCCCTGTAGTTTGTGTTTCTTTTCAGCTTATGTTGTGTTAAGCTTGTAGCTTTTTGGACTCCAGGGGAATGTGGCTTTGAAGAACTGGAGTTAAGCAAAAACAACACTAGTTTGTTTCCACTCTGCATCTCAGAATCAGGAAGATTATCAGATAATCAAGAAGGACACAAATTTTAGTTTCCATCTGTAAATAGCGACAGCCTCGATATGTGATGCCAATGACAAAAGTTGCCTTCTGGCAGCCACTATAATATGACCTCTTAAAAAATGTGATTATCAAATTCCTTTTGCCAGTACAGTAACATAAAAAATAAGCAACTTAAATACAGAGGGGGAAAAGGGACCTAAGCTAGCTACAGCCTTCCTAACAGTGGACATTTTACATTCCTCTTTCAGTGGGTATCAAGCTGACAGTGTGTGCATTTACTTGTCAGGTCACAGTTGCCCTTGCCAAAGTCTCCTAGAACAGTGTGTTTGTGTGAACACACACACACTGGAAGAGTAAAAGTAGGAGCAAGTCAAACCTGAAAAACTTCCAGCTCTTCTAAAATGAGTTCTCCACTTGCAGAGAAGTTGGTGGGTAGGACAACAACTTTTTGTACGGTTCCTTGGTCTGGAAAAGATAAGAAAAAGTGAGACCATGTGACAGAGAGAGAGAAAGAAAAATGTGGATGGACTATTATCAATCATGAAAAGAAACCCCCAAAGCAAGCACTATGACATAGAGAAAGGTTAGGACATGTTCAGTAATTTCTAGGGTTTGGGGTCAGAAGGAACCATCAGATGATTCCTCATATAGGGCTATTATATATAGTACTGTTTTCATATATGAACATGAAGAAGTCATGGTAGTCTTGGAGTTACTATGTTTTCTGCTTCCATTCTACCCAAAAACATCAATCAAAATCAGTATCTTCTGTGGTAGTTACTGTACAGATACAGATAGAGGCAGTATTGATCTTAAAATAAAACACAGCAATATAAACAGGTAAAAGTGAGCTACTTCAGAATTTAACATATATTCATAATCATTAATAAAACATAATGACAACTGATAATATGAGAGGTAAATCTTCCAAAGAGTAACTCTATCTACACCTAAACAAAGTAATAGGGAAGTTGTTTTTCCAGTAATCAAGTCCATTACACGAGGAAAAAAGGAAAACCGAAGGGAAGGTATTGTAGCTACTCTATCATGGCTGCCCTTTCCAAATACAGTTCCAAGCCCCTCAAATCCACTTAGATCAAAGGATTAATAAGGATGGGGCAAAGGCAACGTTTTTGTAGGGAAGGTGTCATGAGTGAGACCGAAGTGATATTTGTGATTAGTTTTCCAAATCTGTGATGTGGAAAGAATATATGAGATGCAAGGGTCCATGTGTGAAGGCTCTTAGCCACTAAAGAACTTCTGACGTGACAGAAAAGGCAGGAAAAGCATTTTTACTTGGAAGAAGCACAGTGCGTAGAATTCCTCTTGCCTGAAAGACCTGGAAATTAGTCTGAGTAGAATAAATTTATTTGCTCAACATTGATTTTGAGGAATGAGACCACATGGTATAGATTCTGTTCGGCCTTCAAAAGTTTTATGAGCAATATAGACTTGTGTAGTTAGTAAAACATTAGTATAACACAATATAGGTATCTACATGTATTTTTATGAATTTGTGACTGAGGAAAGGAAATGTCAGCTTCCTGTTTGGCAATTCAAGATGTAGTCAATGTAAGCTGAAAAATTTTGCTTTTGCTTTTAAGGTCAGTGACTAAATTCCATAGCTGGAGCTGCAGGGCAAACTTGTTACAGTAAATAATTTACATCTCCTTATTTCTCTGGAGGAATACAGAAAATAATAGTATTTTTAATTTTTTTTTAAAAAAGAAATTTTAAAACCAGAATATTGATATGTAATGACCTGACCACACACAAAGTACACTGTGGTATTTTGTCATGTAAGACAAAAAAGCAGAAAAAGAGAAAATGAAAGCTGACAAGACTTAAAAAATGTGTAGCTACCAATTGTACATGCTTGGGGAACGACAGGCACAAATTTCTCATGAAAACTTTCTGTGAGGAACATTTATTCTAATTATACAATGGCACGATAAAACAGTCCCTTCCGAAGAAACTTTACTGAAACTAAATCTTGTGATAGCACAGCTGTGGTCTAGCCTGGGTGCCACTATTAGCAAACCTGTGAGAACCTGAGAGAGATTTACTGACTGCCAGGACCCACCAAAGCTTTAAACTGCTGCAGATGCATCCCTCGGCGGAGCCAAGGAGAAGCACGTGCATGTGCATGTGTACTTGGGCTCCTACTGAAGGGAACAACCCACTCCCAAACACACACACCTTAAGTCCTGTCTGTCTCTGCTTCTTTACATCCTCCTAACAATGTCTTCCGTTTAACATTAAACTATACCATAATAATACTGTATCAGAAGTGCAGGAAGGAGTTCCAGCCTTTTGTGATTTTTTTTTTTTTTTTCACCTCCCTGCAAAGTGTCACCTACCTGTAACCCTGACATACTGGGCACTAAGCATGTTGACAGTGACCTTACCTGCCAAGGAATGTGAGGCTGCTGAGCCTCTGAAGAACCGGTTTATTTCAATGAGCCATTAGCACATGCCACACATTTAAAATTCCTAAATTGTCTTCACTCTTCAAACACTGCCCTGAACTGAAATCAGAACCTGAGGGGAGATTTTATCCTGGGCATTGGCACAGAAAACACTGATAATGCCTGACGCCAAGTCCTTGTGTCCTAATAACCTTTCCTATTTGAAAAGTGGGTTCCTATCTACCTTTTTGTCACACCCCAGCAAAACACACAGAGTTAAGGAATGTTTGCCTTGGTATTCATTCCCTTTGACTCAATATTTTACCATTCCCTTTGACTCAGTGTCCTACCAGGAGGGACAGATCTTTGCAGAAAGGAATGATCCATTGTTTTAAAGGAAACTTAACATTTCAAACAAACATTCATGTTAGGGAAAGTAGGGAATAGAAAGGCTATTCATTAAATAAAATCACTTTAAACAAGGAATTCCAATAGACTCATATATATACATACTTCCCACAATGCAGTTTATAGGCTATAGCACTTCACCACTTCTAAAAATAGGTTTTCTACTTTTGTTCAACCTTTTCCTTAATAAATGAAAAGCAAATATTTGTGCTCCAAAATCACTTTTTACTCCTTTCTCAGCAGTACTAGCGTCTCCACTATAAGCACAGTAGCTGACAAGTCACTGACACACGTTCATATCAGAGAGCTTATGGTACATCTGAGTATTGTTGAAAATTCTATTTCCTTTAACAGCAATGGTGCAAACTAAATTCCCTGGGTTAGAAGGAAGATTGGAAAGGATGCAGCACTGTGCACCGCAGGAGATACATGCAAAGTAGCAGTGCCTGAGCTGTTTCCCAGTGTATTTCACAACAGTCAATCTTTTGTGTAGTAAGCCAGGCATAAGAGATCACCAAACAAGTATAAGTCAAACATTTCCATGTTTAGGCCAACGAATGAAATTATAAGCTAATTCTATAAAAATCATAAAAGTGAACAGGACAGTTTCCTTCGCCGTTTACTTTTTACTTCCAGAAATCCACTTGAAAACTGTGCTACATTGTTATGATTACACATGAAAAAAACTACTGTGTCTCCAGAATGTCAAATCCACCACTGGAATGCATGAAGTGAAGAGGCAGATTTATGCTCACCACTTCCCTGACTTTTCACCAGGAGCTGTTTGCAGCCTCACATCAGCCCAGCAGTCTGTGAGTTGAGGACAGATAGACAAATGAGTAGGAACCTGTCTCAAGCCGATAGCAAGAGGACAAGAGCGACTGATCATGTTTTTCTGTTTTAAATCCGCTTGAATGACTGCAGGTGTCCCAGACTGATGTGGAAGACCATGTTCCTGAGATGGTGTTCCCACTGAGAGGCCTGAGAAATGGAACAGCAAAGGAGACTGCCAACATCCTGTAGTCTAAAAAATGGTGTAGAGAGTATGCAGAATGGGAAAAAAATGGAGAAGGAAAGCAGTCCACAGAAGGAAGAAGAAAAGAAAAAAAAACCAAGCAAAAAATAATAAAAAAAATCCTTGAAATGCAGGGCATGATTCTGCACTGGTATTAATCAGCTTCACTGACACCAGGATGAACATGATGACATTAAACTCCATTCTGGCTGACCATGGGCAATGAAAAAGGCAAAGCTCAACGAACAGTAGTGAAAAATACACACGTGTTTTCCTGAATCTGCAGGTATAAACTTTGTTCTCTGAATCTCACCTAGCTGTTCTTTCACCAGCCCTAAGGTGAACACTGCACTCGCCAGTACTGTGAGCCTCAAAGACAGTCAGGATCCATCTGCCCCTGAACTACATCACACAAACAAACTGAAGACAAATAAAATCCCTGACCTTTCTACATCGTGAAAAAAATTACTGCAATGGACACCAAGTGCTACTCTGACAGGAGTTTCAGGGGGGCTTCTTGCAGTAATGCCCTTCTCTGATGTATCTGACATTGCTGGAGGCTCTCTGGAAACTTTTCTCGATGTTGTACCTGTCAGCCTAGTGACGGCTGAATTAGTTTTGGTCTCTTAACCTGAGTTGAATCTGATGCGAACACGTAACATTATGAAGAAAAAAGAAACCAAAGAGCTTGAAGAATGCTTAAAATCATTCTGCTGAGAAAATGCTGAGGTTCAGCAGATCATCTGAGATGATGGCAGGTTAGCAGCCAGAGCTGAGAGCCTGGTCCCCATCCTTTCTGCTGTCCTCAGGTGTCTGCTGTAAGTCAGTCAGAGCTCCCACCACAGCCACCCAACCTCTGTGTGCTTTAGTACACTCATCTGTCAAATGGGTGTAATTTTTTTCCAGCTCATGGTATTACTGTGAAACCTTGTAAAATTCAAGCCTCCTCAAAGAACGAATAGACGGATACAAAAGGCTAACACTTGATCCCAGATGGGTCAAATCTTTGGGACACACCGTGAACAAAAACTGAGCAGGGGAAATTAAAGAGGTGGAGGAATGCTCTTTTAATGTATCTTCTTAAAAGGCTGTGAAAAGGCTTTGGATGAGGTTGCCAACAAAAGACTCTGAATGACTCAGTCACTATGACCATGAGGAAGAAGGAAACTGTCTGCTGCCTGTCATGCCACTGTTGTGCAACATTATCTTCCCAAGCTCACAGTCACGAAGTTGCAGCCAGCAAACCTATGGGAAGCAAGCTTGTTCTTCTGACCAGATTATCCTTCTCTGTTAGAATCTGTAGCTCATTACATGATTTTGGCTATTGCATTACTGGAGGCTACCGCTGTCAGCAAGGGTTAGTCTTCCAAAAAGACAGCCATCATGCAACACCATGAAAATGAGTATTACAAACTTATGCTCAGAAGGCACTTAGTGCATCCAGACTTGAAAACAAGCATTGCATCAAAGAAGAAAATATAATAGGAAACATTGATCAGATGCATGTGGCCCACATTAATCATCTGAACAAGCTACACCGAAGTCTGAAATGCCTTTTTACAACAGTAACGTAGATCTCTTTCCATAGAAACATATCCTACCTTGATAGCAAGGAGCTGAAAAAAAACTACTGGTGCCCATGGCTGTTTAATGTACCCAAGTTTGACCCAGACATTTAAATATTTTTGTAACAGCGAGAGCAATAAAAAACCCCATGCATAATCTTTTGGTTGTGCAATCTGCGTGTACTTTGACCGAAGGCTTTCATACTGCAAGCAGTAGGTGGCATGCTTAAAAAATAAATATTAATCTCAGGAAAATGTTCTCATGCTGTTTTACTGCTATTCTTAAAACTCAGATGGAAAACAATCTATCAAAGGATAAACAGAAAATATTAAAAGCTGGGGTTCTTTAGATATAAATGAAATGAGTGAAGTAATTACAGTAAAACTCTAGGGTGAATCAAAAACTTCTGGACTGAGTATTGGCCTACCACAGAAATGGAATAATCGAAGCAGAACTCTAACCCCAAATTCCTGAACTGAGTATGTTATTACTTCATGGTGAAAAAGTATCATCAGTATCACCCTTGTCAAGTACACAAATGAGTGATTATATTCCATCCAAGTCAATTATTCCCGGGGTTTCTGTTTGGGAAGACAAGGTATATTGCTCTCTTCTCTTGTAGCACTGCGCTCTACCGTTAAAGACTTGCTCCTTGCTCTAAATCAGCTCATTTCAGAAGGGGCTGAAGAGATCTCTTTGGGTGGACTTAACAAAACTTGCAAGTTTTGTAAGGTGCTTTAGGATTCTTCATGTTGAAAAGCACAGGAGATCGTTATCATTTGAAAAGTGGGTGGAATGCTGCAAGAACAATGTCTGTCCCTGGGATTTATTTTGTTAGCTATGTAGGCGAGCAAGAGAGAAAAGCAACGTATTAGCTGTGGGCATGGAGCAGCCCCTGTGAGCTCAGCACTTTTGTCTGGGGATGCAAAGAAAACTCTACATTTATTCAGTTTAATGCGAAAAAATGACACAGCTGCCTGTACCCTCTCATGCCATGGCTACATGATGAAAACCACTGGGGTTCTTGGAGCTTTATACTTCTGTTATTCTTCACTTGCATTCAGGAACTGATTTATTACTGAGGCTATAGAGGAGGAAGAGAGGAAAAGCTAAACATTTTGTGTGCTCTGCATCTGGCAAGACATAAAACACCCCAATTTCAAGCATGAGACAGGTCACTGACAGTGACAGACATGGCTGGCAACATCTCAGTTCAGCAGCAGTAACTCATCATCTGAGCTGAGTGTAATTGTCACCAGGTGTCAAATCCCATTGTCTCCGGGTGTGGGGCTGCAGGCTCCCAAGGAAATTATCACATGATATTCTCCTATACAATGTGGGTTTTGCATTTGCTGGGACAAACTGACACCAAAGCAAATCCCCTCTGCATTCCTTTCGACAGTTAATATCTCTATCAAATCCTCCTTAGTTTCACAAAAAGCAGAGAATAAAGAAAACAAGTTTCTCCTCTTAGTGGCTGAAACTCAATCACCTTTATTTAAAAGGGCTGAGAAACACAGTAACTTAACATTGCACCAGTTTCTTCTGAGGAAGACCTTGGAAGCTATTCATGTCCTGTGCCCTACTCAGGAAGAATAATGCCTTTCCTCCAACTAACTACAAAGCAGACAATGATCTTCGTCTCCAGTGTAATGCAGAAGACAAAGCATGGAATATAAAGTATTGAGAGCTGCCGTTTATGCATTTGAGTCATAATGGATCCTGTGCTGACACACAGAAGAGGATTAACAAAACATAAGAACAAGCTGAGGTATTTTTGAGCAACCTGAACTAGTTGAAGGTGTCCCTGCCCACTGCAGGGGGGTTGGAACTAGATGTTCTTTAAGGTGCCTTCAAACACAAACCATTCTATGATTCTATGTTAACGTTTTTAAAGAATTACAGGTATATGTGTGAGGCCACACTGGTCACTTAAAAACAGTGAGAAGCTAATCAAAGAATAAAATAGAACTACCTATATCTCTTGCAGAATTTCTAAAATGCTAAATATCAATATTGTGCTTTCATGCATATTTCAAGTTTTCATAACATTTCCAGTATTAACTATCATTGCTACATTAACAATCCTATATTGGATGGAAACTTTTATGTCTTTATCTTTTTCACTAATCTTTAGTAGGATTTTCCTCCAATTAACATTAGATGTTTAAACAGCATTTTAAAACAATGGCAACACTATAAAAAAAAAAACACAAAAAGTAAAAACATAAAATGTTCATTTGAAAGATCTGTACTAACCTATGAAGCTATTACTCTGGCTAAACACAGTGATTTGTCAAGGAGTAAAGCTAATAGAAAACCAAACCTTCTCTTTTACTAAGTTGTGGGTTTCTTTGGAATCGTTTAACAATAGCAGGACCAATATCTATTAACACTTCTGATATTTCTACAGCAATCTCTATCTCCATCTCTACAAAGACTTTTTTCTTTAATTTCATAAAAAAGGATGAAAAAGATCCTAAAGGGTCCTGAACTGAAGAACTGTAGCTGTATTAATTGAACTAAAAAGAAAATGTGGTTACACGTAGGGAGGGAGATAAAACACCACCTCAAGATGAAAGTCCTGTTCTAATTAGCTTAATTTGGTAGTTTCCAATGATTTTGCAAGTAGGATCAAATAGATCTTCAAGAACATCTTAAAATAAAGTTATCTACTGCCAACCAAAAACCAAAATTACCCAGATCAAAAACTGATGAAATTCCTAATATAATTCATCACCCAGAGCTTCTTCTACCTTGAAGTCCTTATGCCTTAAACTATGCTGAGCATCCACAAGATAGTGGATGGTAACCTGGTAAAGGTTTGACATAAGAACCTGAATGAAGTGTTTCTGTTTTCCTATTTCCTTTCATTGAACTACAGAAGCCTGGTAGGCTGGAAGGGGCTTCTAGAATTCATCTGGTCCAGCCCTGACTCAAAGCAGGTCCAGTTAGAGTAGGTTGCTCAAATTGTGCTGGGCTGGGTTTTGAATCCTTTGAGTCTCTAAGGATGGAGAATTCGCAATTTCTCTGGGGCACCCAGAATGTTGCACCCTCCCATTAGAGAGCTGTCAACAGCAGTAAGGTCTCCCCTCACCTTTCTGTGAATAAACCCAATTCTCTCGGTCTCCTCTCACATATCACATGCTATGGTCCTTCACAGAATCATAGAATCATAGAACGTGTTGGGATGGAAGGGACATTTAAAGTCATCCATTCCAACCCCCTGCAGTGAGCAGGGACATCTTTAGATCAGGTTGCTCAGAGCCCCATCAAGCCTGACCTTGAAAGCAGCTCATCTTGTTCCATTAGGTCAAAGTTTTCCTTGTACCGAGGAGCCCACAACTGGACGTAGTACTCCTGACAGGAGCTGAATACAGGGGAAGATTCCCTTCCAGCACCCTGCTGGCTGGGTACGCTTCTGCTAAAACAGCACCGTATGCAGTTGGCTTCCTTTGGCACAAGAGCACCCTGCTGACTGTGATAGTTGGGGAGCTTTTTCTAAGAAGACTGAAAAGAGTTACTTTTAATCCTGCCCCTATAGAAGCCTGACATTCCTGAGAGATTTTTAGCACCAGCTTCCTAAATCTATTACATCAGGATGCTTATTCCCAGCCCCATGTGAGTTTGCTGGCGGACACGGTTATTCTACAAGCAGAAAACAACCAGCACTGCAACAATATGTGAACCATAAAAGCAATGCAATCCTTTTCTATAATTATTTTCTGATGTTCAAAGATGTGTTTGTTCTCCTGGATTTCCTTTCCTTTGTTCTACTTGAAACTAGCTGTAGTAAAAAAGATTAGCCTTTGTGCCTATCAACCTATAATGCTCCGTTAAGGCAGCAAGAGCTTCAGATGTGAATGAATCCTAGAGTAACACTCTGCTTGTCTCCTTCAATCAGAGGAGTGTGATTCATAGCTGAATATTTTAAATAATCAAAATTGATCAGTACAAGAATCACTTGACCTGTTCCCTGCAGACTTCAGAAGGATTACACCAGATTCAAATTTGATATAACTAAAACCAAAATATAGGTTATATTAGGCAGAAATTATTTTAGAAACTTGGATCAAATTCTCTGTGTCCACTACTGCTAGGACTACAACCATTTTTTCTTTTTCTCTGTTAAGTACTTCCATATTTTTACCTTATTTTTGTGCAGTTATTATTTCTGCCTTTGTAATACCCTGATCAGATTGTGTTTTTCTTCGGAAGTAGCATATATTAAATAACGATGATGAGAGAATACAAAACAATACAAAGCCAGATTTTGGTATTCTTACTCACGTTAGAGAGCATCAAATTCTAATATGGAATCATGTTGCAGACAAACCATATTCAAGTATTATAATTTAGATCAAATACAAAACACACTAGTGTTGATTTCTGTGTCAAATAAAATTTGTATCAATACATTGGATGTCTTGCAAATAATTAACATCTATAGCAACCAAAAATACACAGAAAGTAAAAAGAACAATTTATGGACTTATGTAGACATTTCTGTGGATAGAAAATATGTTTAAAGAAACATTTCTGCAAGCTCTAAATTGTAGGGATCTGAGCTGAGTGCAGATTATAATGCCAAGGAGGAAAATGACTCTTGCTAAATTTGTCTTACCTGTTCCAAGAAACAAGACGTGGTATCTTCCATCAGCAGCATTCACTCGATCCACAGCAATCTTTGTATACTTGTAGTCCGCTCCTATCCTGATGATTAATGGCCTCTTGTGTATTGGGTAAATGGGATTAAACATCAAAGGGTGATTCCTGATGAAGGTCACAACATCGTCTGGAAACTCTTTGGTTGTCCGCATATTAGGTGTGAAGGCTCCTCCTGGACACTGTAAGAAAAATGCACAGTAATGCTTAACAAGAGTTTACCATCTTTCACAGAGTTTTCATCTCCAAGTCATTTACAAATATTGACAGATCGTTGACAAAGGAAATTCCTAAAAGAGTGCTTCAGACTCCGACTGAAAGTAATTATGTTCCAGTAACAAGAACTAAGTGCTTGAATAGCTACACTTTGAACTCCCATCAATTCTGATAAAGCAAACACAAACGTATTTTTGCACTTTCAAAACCCAGCTTGATGGCAAAGATCCATACTTCTGGACCTATTTCCACATTCTTTATGATTCCAAACTGTCTGCTGAAAAAAAATACCCAAGTGATTGGTATGGGAAGATACCGAACTTTTGAGCTGGTTTATTATACAATTAGTACAAAGGCAAAAGGTAAAATCTGGTACTTATCCGTAATTTGCTCAACAGCCCTCTAATCATTAGTTGATTACGAGATGGTAAGAAGGGCTGTGACTCATATCCATTTGAAAAAGCAACAATATGAGGTTGATGATGGGGTCCTGTGACAACTCATTTATATATGAAAAAACTGACCACTCACAGGATTTTCCCTGAGGCCTGAGAAATAACAGAGGTCCATGAATACTCTGGATACTTCTTTAAATGTAATGAAGAACCACCCAAATAATCAGCCCTGCGGCATTCTGGACTTCATGAGGAAAAAAAAAAGCAAACTTAAAAAACTCAAGTGTTCACTGAGTATGAAATTAAAAGAAGACTGTGGGAAGAAATCAGGAGCTATGTCAGTAACTGTTACAATGTTCTGGATGTATCTATGTTAATTTAACTGACTTTTTTTTCAGCTACTATTACTTCACTTCTTATTGCTCTTCCCGAGCTTTCTTTTCCGTCCTTACCAGATTTCTGAGCTGTGAAACTCTCTGCACAGTACTGGAGCTATTCAGAGATGTTTCAACACAATATTTTTCCAATCGGAAAATGTTGATTTGTTCAATACGAAGCATTTCATGGAAACTTGTTTATTTTGATGAGGACCATTCTTACATCTAGGACGGAATTTCTGGTCAAAACCGCAGACATAAAAATAGCTAGTAGCTTAGGGAGAGATTTACCTCACCTGACTTCTACTGTTTCACAGTCAGGCGTTTATTCTTAGTTAACCATCTAGGTTTCCTCTGTAGTCAGTAATTCAGACTACGTGCCCTGCTTTTAGATGGCTAAAATTACACAAAATGAATCATACCCTGGGAGATGAGGAAATTCACTGGGGATATGTGAGTCATGTGTTTAACCTACCTGATGTAAGCAAATGTTAGAATCTGGGTCTTCACATCCCAGGGGATCCCTCTAACCACCTGGCAGGAGTGTCTGTTCCACCCTCGCTGCTAAAAGCTGTTCCATCTTGTGCGCCTAATAAACTATTCATTGGGCAATATCAGGAACCAAGTAGAGAGGGAACTGCAGCCTAATCCCAGGCTTTAGAATCATCTTCTGGCTCAATTAGGATTTAATTATTTACACAAAATAGAACAGCTTTCGTAGGAATTATTTAGAAACTGCTCTGGCATGTTACCTTCAGGAAGAAGAACTGGAACTCAGATTAGATATGGGTCTCTTTTCTCATCTGACATCCTTGACAACTGATTCTTCTGGACTCTTATTTATCCTGAGGGTTTTGGTTTGGTTCTCATTAGAAATGACACTACATATTAGCCCTCTAAGATTGCTCACAAAATTGAATTCTTATTGTTTGCTCTACTTCTTCCCTCTGTGGCAATTCCATCCACAGTCTTTCAGGAAATGTACGGAACTATCTGCTAAGATTAGCAACAAACGGTGAAAAAAGAACTGCATTCATAAATTTGTGGGCTATTGGCAAGATTATTTTACTTGGTAGTGATCTGCCAGACCCCAGTTCCTCTCCAGAGGGATTCTGTTTCATGAGCAGTTCAAACTGAACTTTCCTGTCTGGCATTGCTCAGTAAAAAGAAGACTTTCTCTGATACTTTCTATCCTTCCATCCTCGACCTGGAGATCACAGGACCTTTGTCTGTGACCTTCTGCAAAAACGTCTGTGCTATGGTTCACCCCAGCATGACCCTAAAAACTTACATTATAATGTTGTTCTGAGCAAAGCCATAACAAACATCTTTTATCAATTAATTTTTTTGTTATTCTCAAAATAAATCAATGACAAGCAAAAGATATTACTGAAGAACCCTATAAGGTCTCCCTTTCCTGGAAGGATTGAATGTGTATCCTTCATATCTCATTTAAGGACTTGGCTACATGATACTTATGTTCAGAGTTGATCACTATGCAGTTAGATTGCAGAGAGAAACAGAATTCTTTCATTTACAGCGTATTCCCCAACATGCTGTAGGTACAAAAACTATTTGTGTAAACTCTAAAAGATGGAAACTATCCTCAAACATCACTAAACTTAGTAGCAAGCTGCCAATTATGTATTTCTTTTTCCTTTCCTTTCCATAAGTAAGTTCTGCTTGTGGAGAAATAAGAAACCATTGGTATTTAGTGAAGGGCAGCCAAACACTGTGGCGCTGATTATGGCCAAATGAACGTATTGCTGTATCTAATCCTACTGAAGCTATACCAAAGGTTTTGAATAAACAATGTCCTTCGATAAAATGAACATTCATTTCTGTCCAGAGGCTTAGTATGAATATCTCTTTAGGCAATTGTAAAGTAGGATTTTCCATGCCATATCAAAAGGCATCTCTACCTAGTCCAGCATCCCAGAAGTTGTAAAAACCCTACATTCTTGAGGCTCATGCCCCATAGTTGAAAAGCGTGACTACTGGAAGCTAACTTTTGAACACAAATTCTGCGCAGCAAAAAAATCCCCTGATCTAATTTTTACAAATGTTTTGACATAAGTGAAAAATAGAGTTTGTGGTATGCATTTAAAAGTGGGACTTTTTGGCAGTGATATAAAAGCAAAGCCAAACAGCTTTGAAAATACAGCTAAGAAAATACACCTTTAAGATACTGTGTTGTGGCTGAATTGTGAGGAAGCACAGAAAGCCAGTGATCAGTAAGCCAGTGACAATCATCTTGAAAGAATCTCTTTTGGCTTCATGGTTTTTCTTGGGTGTGTGAGCTGTGATATAAGAATTTCAGAGCTCACTGGCATATCTGAAAAATGTAATTTTTGTCACCATGTTAAATCCAAATCTGAATTTTCTTTTTCCCTTTCCATTGTGCTGTCCAATTTCTTCAGGCTCACCTCAGGAATACCTCATAAGTCTCCACGAGGCAAACCAAGAATAACATGGCAGTGGTTGAGGAAACACATACAAATACAATATTCTTAAGCAGCAAGAAACTCTGAAATGTGACTAATCATGAGAGTGCAAAACTTCCTGTTTAAATGGGCTATTTATTTTCTCTTTTTGTAAAGGTTAAGCTTAAACCTCAGTGAACTCATGAGATTAAAGCTGTATGAATTAACTGCAAAGAAAGAACAATGCTAGCATCAGACCTTAGTGGAATATCAAGTATTGATTAGATAGTTCTAGGGATCTGGGAAAATAATGTTTTAAATCTTATAGCCAGTAATAACTGCACTGAAATGTCATGAAGAATTGTGTGAACAGGTAGAACTATTGCATGTATCTGATCATTAGTGTATGAGAGAGAAAGACAGAACAAGACCTGTAGCACAAAGATGTATATAAATGAAATAGTGATACGGTTAAAGGTTCTTGCAGTGACTTGCAAAATTAAAATAAAATTTGTTCCTGTAATAAATGGAAAACCAACAAAGTGCTCATCTAAAAAAAATGTAATTATATTGCAGAGAGATTATTTTTGATTCTGTGCATATTTATTTAATTCTGACACTTAAAAAATTGTAAGAAGACTTCACAAGAGTCAACCAAAGTCCACGCTACCATACTTCATTTAGCAAATATAGATTTAGAGAAGATTTGGTTTTAGATTGCATATTAAGAAAAAATTCTTCACCGGAAGGGTTACCAAAGATTGAAACAGATTGCCCAGGAAAGTAGCAGAGTCACCATCCCTGGAGGTTTTTAAAATAGGTCGTGCTTAGGAACATGGCTTAGTGGTGGACCTGGCATTGTTAGATGAATGGCTGGACATGATGATCTTAAAGGTCTTTTCCAGCCTAAATGATCCTATGATCCTATGACTCTAGAGAAAGCTCATACGCTCCTCACCAAAGCCAGAAATAATAGAGTTCATACTTCTGCTAAACCTAAATTAAGTCTACTGTAAACAAACATGTAAATCAACATAAAAGTGCATCAATAGCAGTTTTTATGCACTATAAAGGTGAAAAATAAACAAACAAACCAACCTATCTTGTTTAAAATCTTCCACGAGATACTTCTATAAAACTTGGAAACAAAGCTAGCTCTAATGGTGTAGAATTTATTGGAAAATTATCCCTAACCCTGGTAAAGTGACAAAAAGTCCTGAAAAATTTTCAAGGCATACAAAAAGCATTCTTAACAAGGAGGACTACTATGAACTGATTGGCATGAAAGCTCCTCTATTCTAGATCTCTCTTCCAAGATTTAGCACCTGACAATTAGCCTAGTCAAATGACAAGTCCCAAAAGCCTTGCTCTCCTATTACATCTCCAAAGCATCCAAGTAGAGCTGCAAAACTTTAAACAACTATGGAAAATTCACACACACTGAAGACAGACTTACAAATATTTAGATCCAGCCTGTAGAACACACTCACAACGCCGTCTTTCTATGTTCATTTATTCAGTTGTCTTTTGCTCAAACTTACACGCAAAATGTAAATGCACGTATAAACAAAGGACTGTTATCTAATGAAAAAATTCTCACCACTTTTTCATCAAAAGGAGCAACTATGATTAACATTTTGCATGACTTCTAATTCTTTCTAGAGGACTGTCAGATACCACATGATCTGTATGGCAAGCTGAGAAGCAAACAAAATTGTTCTGAGCTGTAACTGTCCTAGTCACATATAGTCCATTCTCCTTGAATAAATAATATTTATTTACATATTAAACAAAGACAAGTAGCTGGCAAGCCTGCACAAACATCTTTGTACTTACGGTGCCAGGTCGTGGGTAAGGAATTCTGCCCTGATATGGAATCAGTTGGTGGTTTGGGCCCTCCTTGTGTGCAAATGGCCCATTGAACACCGTCTGGATGTCAGATAGATGATACACACACACAGCTGAGCCTTTAAATATGGAGCTGGAAGACAGGAGGAGAAAGTTAGCAGAAATCTGCCAACTTCTGCGTAGTTTTTCCATCATTTTGCATGATCCAATGATGAAAGATACCTCTAAAATAACATACTTAATATGATTCAATGCTTCTATAGCATGAATTTAATACATTAAACCCAACTAATCTAGCTTCCCAATACTCACTGTTACTCACTAAGAATTAAAAATGAACTGAAAAAAGAGGGAGGAAGGTACTACCCTACTGGTGGAATAAGAAAATTTCCTATTGTTGAATATAAAAGAAATATAATCTGGTTCCAGTTAAACCAATGGCAAAAATATTGCTGACTACAGTGAGACAAGAGTTTTATAAACTTCGTACTGCCAAGCTCAGCACGGGTTTCCAGAATTCCCTACCCGTATAGTAACCACAAGACCTCCATGAGCCTCCTGAAATACACGGCTAAAATATTAATCAAAACATCCACTGCAATTACAATGCTTAGATTATTACAGTCAGTTGCCAGGTTTCTAAGCAAAATGGGGACAGGTTGTGGCTGTAGAGGAATTATTCCTGTACAGTCCTCAAATCCACCCACAAAACTGGTCTTTACAAAGACCCTTTCAAGAGGGTTGAAGTTGGATGCTTCCTGAGGAGAATCCAGGAGGTGACCTATGAGACAGGCACGTTTTGCCCATCGCTCTGGGTTCAGCAGTGGTCTCAGACAGCACACGTCCTGAATGACCTTCATCACCCCATGATGATGAAAGGCATTAGGGGAATAATTTCCAGAGTGATGTTAATGCTAACTGCAGTGAATTAACTCCTTTTTATCTCCCACTGAACATAAGGTTTGAGATATTTATCCTGACAAAGTGGGATCTCCAGTCTAAAATCTGCCTGATGTTAACTGTAGGATGAAGATAATCCAAGTAACTCTCTGTTTTTAAAAACTGCAGAAAAAAATCTCGAAAACATTACACATAGTGTCTAAACAAGGGAAGCATAATCCACATTGCTCTCTGCTACATATGGATCAGTAGGAGGCACCTTTCAGATGCATTATGGTATTTGTGGAAATTTTACTAGGTATTAATAGGTTTTAAGAAATTTATCTAGTCTTCCCAGATGTTTTATGTTAGATTTACAACAGATTATGCCATTAAAATAATTTGCTTCAATATTACTTGATTTCCTTCTGTATGGTATAGATAAAAATACTAATAGATATTATTTGCTGGGATGTTTCTCTCTTGCTATTGCATTGAGTTGAAGGTCTACAGAGATGAAGACAAAGAACTGTTAAAAAGTAAAAATCTTTATGATAGCTGTATTCAACTAGGTAACACATTCAATCTATCATTGAACACAGAGAAAGAAAGCATAGACCATGTGGGTCATGATAACAGAAATGCATGAGTATAAAAATTTCAATAGAGAGAGAAAACAGCTTAAGAGCCAGGATAAAGCAGTTTTCTCTTTGTAGTCACCTTATATGGGCCTGTGATTCAAACCTCATTTCCACTGCAGGAATACCAGGAGAATTAGGTAAAAGTGCTTCCATTTCAGGCATGTTGCATCCACCACCTCATCATAAGTGTGGTTTTACTGCTAAACATAACCTCAGCATTTTCTCTTTTTGTGCAGTAGGAATCATAAAATGTAGACAGCACCAGATGTGTTTACAAGTTATGAGATTCTTTTTTTCCCAATTAAATATCACAAAATCATATTTTCCTGGCTGATTCACATATTTTAGAAAGCAAATCCCTGGATCCACATGAAGTAGGACAGTAAAGTGTACTGGGAGATATTTTTTCATGCAAGGATTTTCTTTACTAGAAATTACCATGAAAAGAATTATTAGTAATAAGTTAAAAAATTTGCTACAGGAAATTTTTTTTGAAAGCATTTTTTTTTTTAAAAAAAAAGCAGAAGGTAAGTAATAACAGCTAAATAATACAGGATACTGTATCAGAAATCAGTAAGTGGTAGCTATTTCTATTCAGTACACTACCACTATGTGGTGAGGGCAAGAGAAATGTGAAAAAGCAAAGGTAGAGATGGTGGAATCCGTTGGTCCACCTCTCGTTCTATCTCTGTTGAGAGTTTCAGCATAGTAAGCTACTCTGAGTACTTCCACTGACCTTGGGAGTTCTCTGAAAGCTTCTAAACAGGACCACAAGTGAATGCTACTGACTGATAATGGCGAGCTTAAGGCTGCAAAGATATGCCATATCAGCTAGTCTTCTTGTAGCCAGCTGAAGCTGACATGGGTTATTTGCCATCTGTGCCATCATCTGCTGGCTGAGAGACTGGAAATGATCTGTATGAATTCATGTACAAATTCCCAGTTTGATGCTTCAGGGTGCTGGATGTCCTTCAGGAGGTGCTAAGTGCTCTCAGATGCCACATGAGTTCACTGCACTGAAGTCATTTAGCTTTTCACTGCTCAATGGCAACAAGTGACCTCCACGGAAATGTTTTTCCCATGCCAGCTGGCAATACATTAGGGAGAAGTTTGCTCAAGGCAGCATAGCTTTAACATGAATACCAACAGGGATGATACTGAGATTGCTCCTCTTGTATGCAAACGATGGCCACAGCAGACATACAAAATTGCACAGAACAGCCTTGACCACAAGCCTGCGCTTCCATTTTTCATACAGAAAATTGGGCAGTTCAGAAAAGTAATTTTTTTCAAACCTCCCCATTTACCTTGATGTTGTAAAAATTCCATACACAAGCGTTGTTCTGGGGTTATCCGTCTCCAAAAGAAACACATCCTCTGTAAGAAAGAAAAGGAGAAAAACATCAACATTTTGAACAGTACAAAAAGCTTTATTTTGCAGTTCATTACTTTATTCCTGCTGAAGTCAACAGTAGCTTTGTTTCAGCCTTGAATGGGAAAAAGCAGACTTACTGTATGAATGAACCATATGCATAAATCTAGCATTTGCACATTCAGAAACATATTTGGAAATTAGCTCCATGCCTTCTAGCCTTATGAAGACAGAAAGCAAAGATTTTCAAATATATTCCAGATCCATGTCATACACTTCTCTCAGCCGGATCTTGTTTCAGGAGGTTGTTTAACAGCAGGCAAATATTTAAGTTGCAGTAGGTCAAAAAGAAAGAGTTCCCATAAAGGGACATAATCCAAAGCAGGACAATTAGGTGTTTTATTGTTCAGTACCTACTCTAGATGCCCTCACTAGCTCATTTTCAACATGATAGGAATGACACAGATCTTTGCAAGAAAGACACTGAGAGATGTAAACCTCCCAGTTCCTGCTGTGTAGGGATTTATTGACTGCACTATGAAAAACTGTACTTACTCACTGAATTGAATTTGCCTACCATTACCTGTGATGTGTTGATTTTTTTTACACTTCAGTGAAAAGTACTTTAATCCCTGGCAGTTTCCCCTTACAAATATTTTTTAAAACTATAACCAAGCTACCTCTTAAACTTATTTTAGAACACACAAAAAGACTGAACTGTCTGAGCTTTTTATCAGAGAATACATTCTTTAGCTTTCCATTAATTTTGTGGCTCCTTCATTTAACCATCCAAAGTTTTGAAATATTCTTTTAAATATGTCAAAAGCAAAAAAATTCACCTTGAAGAACTGGTAGTGTTACACTCTTCTGCATTATACATGCAAATAGAAGCACAGGCTTTCTCTCTTCCAGTTTTCTACATTTCCAGCTGTTTTTTCCTTCCTCTTTACTAGAGGATTGTGCTTGGAGCCCAGGCTGAGAACATAGTCTCCTATTCTGAACAGTCCTACATTTTCCTATACAGAAAACTAAAAGTGGTTATCCCACTGATTTGTTGAAGAGGAGTGGGCCAGTTCTGACAGGTAAGTTGCTGTGGCAGTGCTAAGAGGCACTGGGAACTTCCGAAAGTCAGTCCTCCAAGCACTTTCCACATTCTGAGTTACAGCAGGCGAGGATCTGCTCCTAGGCCCATCAGGTGCCATCAAAACCTTGAACCAAAGCAAGTACACCAAACAGGTGTAAAGGTATAAAGTCAAAAAGATTCCAGATCCCACTTGCTATGATAAGAATTAGGAACAATGCTGGAGAGAAGAGAGAGAGATTACAATGGAAAGAAGGTCAGAATCAGATGCAGTCCCAGTGTGGGGCCCATTAACTATTTATATTATTTATATTATTTATATTATTTATATGTTTATATTTATATACTTATATATTTTTATATTTTTATATTGATTATTTATTTATCTTCTTTATCTTTATCTTTATACTCATTTATACTAAGATAGATACCAAATCTTCTAATACCTCAATTTAGAACGATGACTTTGTACATCACAGCTGTGGACAATATAGAATTTGGAACTTTTTGACAACGTTAGTTGGCCCTTAAGTATCAATAATGTAACTATTAATTCCCTAACGAAAGGAAACCTCTTGTGACGTGTATGGATTATTCACTGAATATCTGCAGTGTTTCACATGTTGAACTGAAAATCTAAGTGCCTGAATTAATCCTGAGAAATTACATTTATTCATACTACTATTGCTGGTGCCAGTAACAGGATTTATTAGTATTATCTTGAACAATTAAACTGAGGCCTCTCCCAAGCGATCAAAAAAGAAAAACTGTATTGAGGAAAAGCTGCGTGTTACACACCAGTATAAGAAACCGTTTCAAAGGGATTTATGTTAAAAAACCTCTATCATAAGCCTATCTAGGAGTAAAATAGCAATAGACTTCAATTACGTGTTCCCTTCCAAATATTCTTTACATATATAATTCCTCTACATAGTCAAGGTTAATTACCTTTATTTCAGAGATTATGATAATTACCCAGAGAGATTTAGGAAGGATTTTTTCATTTCCTGTCATAAAACTGCAAGGGGAATTTTGAAATGAATTTTTACAGTGCCAAGATTTCACTGTCAAGAATTTCACTAATGAGCTGTACAAACATCAATAATTAAGTATGCATAGGCTGCAAGATTTAGATGAAACTTTTAAGGGATCTTTTTGCCATACCTAATTCATCAAAGTATGTTTCTGTTCCATCTTCATCCATTACTGAGCACACAAGTCTTGCTTTCAAGAATGTTGTCCATTTGTTCACGAGGCTACGCTGACCACCTGTGTCATTCTGGAAAGGAATATTATTTTCAGAAAAAAAAAAAAAAGCAACACAGCTAACATTTTACTGGTCTTTCCCACGTTTTCCTGAGTTTGATATGACTCATTGTCTAGACAATTATACTGGTAAATTCAATATAAAAAATAGAATCAGAGAATCATAGGATGGATTAGGTAGGATGGCATTTTTAAAGGTCACCTAGTCCAACTCCCCTTCAGTGAGCAGGGACATCTTTAACTAGATCAGGTTGCTCAGAGCCCCATCAAGCCTGACCTTGAATGTTTCCAGGGATGGGGCCTCCATCACCTCTCAGAGCAAGCTGTGCCACTGTTTCACCACTCTCATAGTAAAGAACTTCCTCCTAACGTCTAATGCAAATCTACCCTGCTCCAGTTTAAAACCACCACCCCTTGTCCTGTCACAACAGGCCTTACTAAAAGAGATTGCTTTCATCTTTTCTATAGGTTCTTTTTAAGTACTGAAAGGCTGTAATAAGGTCTCCCTGGAGCTTTCTCTTCTCCAGGCTGTACAGCCCCAACTCCCTCAGACTTTCCTCACAGGAGAAATGTTCCATCCCTCTGACTATTTTCATGACCCTCCTCTGGACTGGCTCCAGCAGGTTCATGTCTTTCTCGTGTTGAAGGCTCCAGAGCTGGATGCAAGTAAATAGGCCTAAAGCAAATTCCATCATCTAACCACTCCGGATACAGGAAAAACAAGAACCAGTTTTCTGAGCAGACTTTCTGCGCTGGGCTAGAAGCCTTGGAAGGGTCAGGCAGCAGATGTTGTGCAGCAGCAATGTGTGTTGGCATGACTGGAAAGGACTGTGGAGGTCTCTATCAGTAGTGCCCTGAAGAGAGATGTCTCTTCTAGTCCTGACAGCAGCTGAACCTGACCTAGTAAGCCATGCTGGCCCATGAGGTGGATGCGCTAAATTCAGAAATGATGGCTTTGCATCAGTCAAGCTAGTTTTGCAGTGTTCGAAGTTTTGCTAGCTTGTTTGAGAGCTGATTTGGTCATAGCTTTCTCAAGGATCTTTCCAGCTGTCTGATGCAAGGTGGAAACTCTAACTGCTAAACCAGATAGCTTAGCACACCGGTGAGAGCTTCCGCCTCATTCCAATGGTGAACACCTATATAAAAGCAGGGTGTTCCAGACCGCACAGAACAATGTCACCCAAGGAAAGGGAAAAAGGAAATGCAGAAGGTAAGCAAATGAGATTTCCATGAAATGCTCTGCATGTTTCACTGGTGCTCCCTGAGCTGATCATCTGACTTTTAGTGTGACCCAAAAGGGGTCTTTAGGAGACGTTTTTCTTAGCACCATTGTACTAATATATTTGGCCAGTCTCAATGGTGTTGATGTATGAATTGATGGTAGAGGAGTATACAAATATGATTGGCTCATATTTATTTTCATTGGCTTTGGGATTCTGCAACCAACTTCAGCGTAAGTCTAAACAGGCCAAGGCTCTTCAGAAATCATCTGGGCTTCATTATAACAGTAACAATAACAAATATGGCTATAATTGTGTGAAATGTCTTCTTGCAAAATACCCAAAAAAGCCTTTGGGCACCCTCACGAAAATACAGAAAATAAAGATTATAAAAGAGATCACGTGCCTCATCATATTGCCAGAGGAGTTTAATACAGTTCCAAACAACGCCCTCGCGCCCATGCACAAGAACATCACAAAGCACCAAATTCTAAAGAAAACTCAGACTAAAGACAGGGAATACAGAAACACAATTATTTTCCTGAGCCTTTCCAGAAGAAGGAATGAAAAGGCTAACAGCAATTGTGCATTTATAATTTTTCTCTCATTAAAATAAATCAATTTCACCAAGGATATTAATAGTTGCTTCAATCATTTGTCATCTACAGTTGATTGCAAATATGGAAAAGGAAATAGAGACAATGAGGAGTGCTGTGATTGTAAATTAATTACTGCATAAGAGTAGTCATAACTCCTGAATTTAATATTCCTGTGCATGTCTTTAAATTTAGGCATCAATGCAAGAACTCAGAAAGGTCAGATATGGTAAAAACAATACTTGGAACATCAATGAACCCACTTAAAAAAGTTTGGCTCTGATATTTTCCAATGTGTTTCAAAGATTTTGAGTATGTGCGTGTGTGTACAGGTGTGTGCATGCATGTGTGTGAAAGACTTCACTGTCTTGTAATTCAGCTTTTATAATGAAAGAAGGTATCTCATTTGTGTAAAGGACAGCAAATTTGGAAATTCAACACTGGTAACTATTCTGACTCAGAGAAATTCACAAATCCCTGAATCTCTATATTTCCATATCATTAGAGGTAGAGCAAGATATACATTACATATTCAGCCCTGAGCTGTGTGTTCAGTAACAGTTCTTCTTAGTTATGAATGTGGAAGCCCAACTAGGAAATTTGTTTCGAATATAAATCAAAGGCTTTTTCATCATTTAGTCTTTTAGCTTGTCACGCCACCCTAACAGCTTGTCCCAGCAACCTGGCAAACAAAACAGTTCTTACTGGGCATATTCTTGCAATCATTGAATGAATTTGCTTCGTGCTGCCGCTGTTGTCTGTGAGCCTCTCTTTGAAGAAGAAGTAGATCTTGGCATCATTGGGGTCAGTGCCATCTGGGATAACATGAGCATCCACAAAAATAGGCTCTGTAATGAAACAGTATACCAGAAAGATGAAACCAAAAGATGTATTGATTAATGATTTGACAGTTACCGACTGCTTCAAGAGAGGTACTGCTGTGTCAGGTTAAGCTATATGCTCTAGCCTCATGTCCGCACATATTAGATATCACCAGGTAAATGTCTCCTTGCTGGCAACCTTCAGTTGCTGTGTCCTTACATCTTTTCCCCCAGCAGATTTTCAGAAAAGCAATTTAAATGCAGAAGCAGTAGTATTAGATTACTGCAGAGATTCAAAGACTTCGAGGAAGAAGAGGGAAGGATCAGTGTGTTATCAGGGCCATTGAGGCAAAACGTAAAAGTAAGCTGTTGAAAGACTCATTAAGAAAAGAACAAATAAGGTAGACAAATAGGAGGAAAATAACTTGTGCAACAGAGAAAAAGAAAGCAGGCTATGCAGATGCTTAAACCGTACTTGAGCTCATATCACAGTTTGATAAACAACCAAGTGTACATACAAAACACTGCAAAGGAGCACTACTGAGAGAGCAAAATCATTTATATCCTTAACAGCAAGCAAGTCCTCAGAAGACCTGAGACTCTGTCTGAAGGAGAAACAGACTCTCTTCCTGCATGAGGGCTATGTGTTTTCAACGATTACAAAAGATTGCTTGATCGGTTGAAATCCAGCACAAACTGAAAAGATCCAATTCAAACAGTGAATGTCTGACAGAAAACTCACTTCAGACTCTAGCACTTTTCTATTCATAAGCTCACTCTCAATACAACAAGCGTCATGACTCTGGCTCTAAAAGGACACAGAAATAAACTGTGCTTGTCAAGTACCTGTTCTAACCATATTTAACAGGTACATTTTCCAGAAATTAGGCATTTTAATGGTTTTTTTCCCTTATTCACTTTAGGGTGCATACATCGGGGTGTGTAGATAAGTCAAAGAATGTACAGAAAAGAGAGGAAAAATTTAGAAAGAAGACAGTTTCCTGTTCATGGTGAACTGAAGTTATTCTAATTGCAATCCTGTGATTTCACTGTAGTCACAGCCACACAGGAATAACAAGAGTCATCCTAAAAATAGTCACAACAAAACCGCAGTAACTTTACTTCAACATACCTGAAGGGATTTTTAAATTGCAACTACTATGTTAGTTGCTCTATAACCTTTGACATCTATCTCTGCTCTGAGGGCTGACCACCATTTTAATTAAAAATGGCTTAATTGGAAGGAGTCCTCTTAACAGTAAAGTCAGGGAGAATTTTCATTTTGAATTCAGTGAAGTCAAGAGTTAAGTGCACTCAGGAATTACTTTTGGTACTGTGTTTTGATAAGCAATTTCTTACCACTGAAATAAATGGTAACAGTTGCACTGACTTCTCTGACAATGCGACTCTCTTCTGCATACAATTTGAATGGAAGTGGTGGTGAGTCTTGTGCATAGAGCTGGATCAGCCTGAATTAACTGAAGTTGGCAATTCATTAGAAAAATCTGAGAATCAAGCACTCTGTGGCAATGCCTCATGCATTAGCTGTGGAGAAGGCACTTCCCTACAAGTCAGATTGTTTGATCACTCAATTCGAAAGGTTTTCATACACATTCCCTTGAGCAGTTTGGCGCAGCCTTAATTCAAAAACGGCCATCAGGTGGGGTGGCCTAAGAGGTTGGCTCATGCAGTGAATCCTTTACATCCGTGCATTGTCTGCAATATGTATTTATACACATTTCTTCATGGTTCAACTTCACAAACTAAATTCAGAGAAAAGCTCTTCAAAAGTCAAGCTCTTTATTTTAAACAAAACAAAGCAGAATCTCTGTGAAACCCATTGAAAGCTGTGGTCAAACACAGGCATCTCACCACTCAGCCATTTGGAGTTGTGCTGGTCAGTTCGCACCGCGTTCCTTCTGGTCAGGCTCCGAAAAATGGCCGCATCTGTCCCCATGAAATCAATATACATTCCTGAAAAAAGCTCTTCATCTGCAAGGAATTGAAATGGAGGAAAAAAAGCAGATGCGCTGTTACAGCTTTTGGGAAATCTGTATTTACTGATCTATTTATATTTTAAACTCATCAGCTCTCTATTCACACAGGAGTCTAAGCAGATAAATATTGGGTCATGGGAATGGGGTTTCCCTCTGATATACAAAGGCACAATCTAGAACGGATGAGAAACATCAATTTTTTCTTAAAGACTTTATAGAACTGCATAATTTAATACAACAGTGGAATTGCATATGTGGTGAACCTTTCTTTGAGATGAAGTTTTGTTACTCAACTTTCACTGTTAGGGTTCACTGGAAAATCAGGCTAGTGTTATCAAAAAGAATCACATTCAATTTTTTTAAGTACCTACTTCAAAAAGCTTTATCTGTTACACGAGTAGATAAAATGACTGGGATGAATTTATTGCTGTTGTAAACTGGCACAACATCTATTGCAGTCAATGGATCTGTGCCAATTTTTACCAACTGTATTGTCAAGGCTGCCCCAGGCAGTCTCAAGCTGATTTCAGTATTGCAGAGGCCAGACAATCATATTATTTGAACTTTACGTGGAGTAATATGGAGCAACAATTGTCCCCTTTTATGTACTTGATTCTAAGTATAGGGTCATTATGCTTGAACAGAACTAGGCACGCAACTCTTACATTAACAGGACTCTGAACTTGTGCTCCCTGTGCAGGGCTGAAAACTCAGCCCATTGGTTAGGATGTATATCTGCATTTGTCTTAGTCTGTGTGCATGCATGAATATATGTATATATAATTATAATTCTAATTACATATGCTATCATTTTCTACTCTGTGAATAACCAAGCAATTTCCACTGACTAATGACAATGAAACCCCAGAGCAGAAAACAGTAGCTAAAATAAACTCTAACTCTCAGAGTGGGAGTGGTGGCTGAATACATTCCAGTACAGCTGGGTTCTTTGATTGATGTTTTTGTCTGAAGTCTTGGACTACCCAGAGTGTGTGGTCAAGCTGGCAAGAGTCACAGGTTCAGAAGCATTTGAGGCTATTTTTATGCTGCGTGTGTGTGTGTGTTTGTGCATCAATATGGAAGAATATTGGCTTATGAGAGATTTAAAACTCTGGAGATTTTGTTATTCTGCTGCTTGCTAGAGCCTGCAGAGCAGCCAGCAGCCACTCCTCTGCTCTCATCTCTCCCAGTGATGACAAGATTCATACACAGGGGATTTTAAACAATGCATTTGCTGTGTGTTTGTGAAGCATTTACTTCCTGAGCATGTATTGACAGAATGATGTTAGATCTATAGTGATTTATAACTGATTTTGTCTATTTGCCTCATTGCCTCAATCCATCAGTGTTATGCTTAACATGAAATAAATTGACTGAAAAAGATCAGGCTTATCGTTCTCACTAAACATAATATGCAGTCCTATGCATACACACATATGTAGACACTTTAAAAATACTACTCCACTACGTAATTTCAGTTCTATTGCATGTCGACACTATTAGTTATGTCTTAAGCATTCCTGGTGTCCGCTTGCTAATCCTGTATCAGATTATATCTGTCAGCTCTGTTTCCTTTTGGTTAAATTCTTAAATTCCAACAGCACTCGGTCTGCCCCGCACAACTAGTTCACACTACTTCTCTTTGTTATGGGGGAGAATTACTGAACTGATGAGGTATGTCTGCTTTTATAAATATTTCGGAGTCTTGGTGGGGTGAGAGACATGCATCCTGCATACCAGTTATGCAAAGCGTCTTCAAAACACACTTTTCAATGCTTTGATGCAAAAGTATCTTTGTACAATGGCAAATTGTACCAAGTTCAAATGTGGTTTTATAGCATTACTCTCCTCTGAAGGATGAATCAGCTTTCTTGTTGTATTCTACGCTGGTGATGCCCGAAACCATCAAAAAATCACATCTATATTTAAAAATGATTCTTCTGTTGTGGAAGAGTTATCTGGCCTGGCAGTATTTTCCACCTTCTGAAGCAAGCAGAAGGAATTCCTCCTGCAGAAGAACGCTCAAGGCAGAGTCCAGTCCATGGGCTTGGTCCCTTCACTGTAACTCAAGCTGTGACTTAGAAAATCTTCCCACCTCTGGCGCAGATATTGAAGATAAATTCATTCAAGCTTAATGTTTTTGAAGTGACTGGACTTTGTAGTAACAGAGAGAAAATATAAAACCCAATCTCTAGGAGTCTTTTGAAAAAGAATGTGACCTTTGTGGAATAATTTCATCTTTGTAGATGAATTATGTCATGAAAGATAAGTCAAACACTAGAGAAGGTCTCTCCAGTCACAAAACTAAGAGATCAAGGAAGATAATGTAAAGTCTACTAAGATGAATGAAGCTGCCATAGATCTACTGCAGAAAAAAAATCAGCTTACTGTATATACAGTAATGCAGAAACAATGGACTTTAAAGGCTTTTTATAAAATCCAGAAGGAACAAGGAAAGGAAACATTACTTTTTTAAAGACAGTTGATTCACTTAATAATATCAGAACAGCAGAGGATAAATCCATCACCAACTTTGAACATTTTCTTTACACAGTGAGGGACCGTAAACACAGACCATAGATCACTCATGAGATAAAGATTTCAGTGCAGCCACGGTTCAGAGAGGTGCTTAGGTGTCTTCCAAGGGTGCTTCAGTTCTTACCTCTGAATGAAATTATTTGTCCTTTATACTAAATATATTTGCAATGAGGAATCAAAAATAATCCAAGTAATTTATATTTTGAACAGACCATATAGGTTAGACTATACGACACTTTCCTTAAGCTCCACAAGACTCAAACTTTAAACGAAACATCTAGCACAAAAGCTGAAGCCAAATGGTAGAAACACCACACGCTGCTCCCTTGTAAACCTTGGGTGAAATATGCAGACCCTGCATGCACTGATTTCTTTTTTGCTAAGAAAGCCTGAAAAACTGTGCAATTGCTGTTTCCTTCATAGCCAAAAATATAGCAAGAAGTAGGCACATGTTGAAAAAGCAAGGCTTTGGCACTAAAAGTCTGTGAACATGCTGTAAATGTTAAAGGTCAAGTTTAACTATATATAACTCATCTCCTGGTTGAAAAAAAAAAAAGAAAAAAGGAAAAAAGAGTTTCTTTTACCGACTTAGGCTGCACAAAGTGTATGCCCTCTTTGAGTTTTTCAGCTAGGTGTGCAATAAGCACTGCAGTAATCCTTTGTATGAGGTATGATATGTATGTATGAGGTATGTATGAGGATGGTGATTGAGTTCAGTCACCATCAATTCACAAGAATATCTGAGGTGTGTCAGTTGTAAAACTTTGTGGCCTTTCAAATGAAAGAAAATTGTAAAATTGGTTGGGTATAAAGCCAACTGAAGAACGAAGAGCCTTGCGCTAGATGGTGGGCTCTACAGCAGAGATGACAAAAAAAAATGAAATTCAAAGTAACTAGATTCTTGAGGCTTTCTTTCCCTGGCTACTCTGACATTTTACAAATAATTAAATGAGACACAAGTGCTGTCTAGGATGAACAAGGTCAGAAACTGTTCAAACATAAAATGCTAGACAGGGTAATGCAAAGTTGAAACTAATCCTGGGAAAAAATGTGTGAGCTGGAAAAGGGACAACCCTTTGTTTTCTGTTTCTCTCCCTTTCAACAGATTATTTCTCCATTTCATTTGCACATCCATGCTTAACTTCATGGAAACCTTCAAATAAGGATGGACCCAACCTTCGTGCCCATCGGCCAGACTCAAGGTACTCCTCCCTGCAGGCTAAATTCTGTGTCCAGCTCACATCAGGCACCTCGTCAATCCACACCATGCATGATCATACAGGTTCAGACCTCAGAAACTTTGAGTATCCTTACTTACTGATCATAACAGACACCGTGTTCACATTAGGGTTGAAAGAACAGCGCCCCTTTCCTGATTCACACTTGGAGTCGATCTTGAAGATTTGTTCCTGCAACGTAGATTTGTGTGTCACTTCTCATTTCAGAAACCGTAAGACCTAAAGCAATTTTTATGCTTCGTTGTTTCCAGTATTAACAATACTCAGTACTGCTGGGTACTTTTGCTATACTATCAACAGTTCAACTTTCCTACTCAGGATTTCATCATCTTTTTAGACAACTTTTTCATAGATACACAGTTATTTTCAAGACTCCTGTTATAAAATCAAGGCACTGAAACAAAGAATTTTTCCCTCCAGCCCATTTATGCTTTGAAGAAGTTGACTAATCTCTGCAATAACATCTGTGAAGATTACTTCTGTGTTTTTTAAGTTATTTATCATTTCTTTGCTGAATACATGGTGATACTTATACTAGTCTAGGATATAGTAATAAAGCTACTGGAACAATAACACATATTAAAAAAATCTCTTATGACAACTGTCATTTAGTGATAATATAAATCATTTGCTCTTTACTGAGCTATAATACCTCCTCAAATCCTCTAAATCATATTTACTTTCTTCAATACCATCTCTTGGATTACGTGTAGAACTCTAATTCCACATCAACTGATGATTTATCAGTTTCTTTTGCCATAGCCTGAAATCTCTTGGAGGTTTTGGGTTTTTTTTGCTGTTTAGCAATCTGAGTATGGAGATTTTTTATATTTTACAGAATTTATAAATAGAAAATACATTTGGCAAAGTAGAAACAACCTGGACTACAAACTGTCTGAACATCTTAAGAAAACCTGCCCTTCTTCATACACCTCTCCACTTCTTGGTTCCCAGTGACACTGAAAAGGACAGTATGCTGAGCATACCACTGTACACTGAATAAAGAACTTGTTACTAGCCTCCTATCACAAACATCTAAGCTTTAATAAAAAGCCAAAAGACACTGCAAGGAAAAAGCCACCCAAAAGTAAAACATTTCCGTTTCAACAGAAGAAGGCAGCTGACAAAAATTCCAAAGAAAGGCTTCTGTAACATAGATGCCAATGTATTAGTTTTTCAACTGCTCATATTCCCTTTAACAATTACTGTAAATCATCGGGGAACATAGAGATCACTGAGCAGACACTTGGCAACAGTGAATTAGAGACCCCAATAACTACAGCAGGAAGTATTTGTATCCATTATCCGCCACCTCTTTTCCTCCCTGTTCTGTTTTGCCTAGTTTAATTACAGAGATCTTATCTTTGGTTTCAGTAATAAGCTCTCTAAACAATCTTAAAGCATAAGTATGAAGTTTCTAATACGATCTTGTGTGGGTTTTTTTGTGTTTTACTTCTAGCTTAATACGAGACTTGACGCTAATCCATATTTACTATATTAAACCACTGTTTACCAAATCAAAATGCCCATTACTGTGCTACTAAACTAGCTCCAGGATTATGCTTGATTTTCATATATATTAAACTACTTTTTAGCCTATAATTAATTCACATAGTGATTACACTTCCTTCTGTTTGCATTTACTTTGACATTAGAATATACCTGGGTGATTAAGAGAATCATTACCAAAGATCAAAGTATCAAGTGTGTCAAGTAAGAACATTAATTAATTTTAACCTGTTTCAGGGAAAAGGGTAACATTCTACCTCATCAATGAGACTGTCCATTTTGTGAGATTATGTGGAATCCTGGAGACAAAAGAGCAAAACAGGCCCAGTTCTTATGATTGTTGGATATGACTCTGACTGTCAAGCTTTGTAGCTTCCAGAGAAAAACAGATGTGCTTTCTAAAATATCCATTTTGCATGTGCAAAAACAGCCTTCTGTGCATGGAAAACTACTACATTAAAGGTGAAATGATAAAAGCAGGGAAAAAAAATGAGTTCTCACTAGTCCCATCAGCACTACATAGTTCTTCGTTCTGCGCTATTAATTAGTCATGCACTGATATATGCAACGAGTTCAGAAGGAAATGCTTCGTTTTAAACTGTTATGCTATTGTTGGCCTGTACAGTAATGGCTTTGAGCATGCAATGCCCACAGTCAAGTGTCTGACAGACTCCAGACGTCTGAAACAGCAGTTTATTTAATCAATTGATCATAGCCATGTAGCTATACAGACAGGCTAAGTGAAGCCAGTTCTGCTCTTCCAAGAAATGCATCTTTATTTTTAACTTAGGAAATTTAACATCTTGCATCATCTGGACATGTCATTTCCCGCCCTCCCTGCTCACTCCCTTCCCCCACCTCATTTACAAAACCCCTAAAATAATGAGATTCAGTTCTCTGTGCTACAGGGCTACAGTACCAGTACTACTTAAAGTGATGAAGGAATACTGTATTAATTAGAAACAAATGAGACAATTTTTCATGTTTTAAAATAATTTGTCAAAAAATAGGATAATGCTGATGAAAGGTGACCTGTCTTTCAAAATACATCAAAATAAATTAATGTAGACTCCGGTAACCAGAGGGATGGATTTACTTAGTTCTGCTTGCTTGTGCTTTCACATTCAGGCCTATGAACCTCTACTTTTACATAATTCATTCGGACTGAAGGTGCAGTGATTCAGATTACATACTGTTTTAAGGAGGCTGGAGCCACGTAGGGATATAGCAAAAGTCACTGAGATTCCGTGCAAACCTGCCTGGAGAAACAATGGTTTACCACCTCCCTGGCAACATCTGCAGTAGTCTTGGGTCTCAGCCAGAATTCCCATCCCACTCCTAATGAAATCAGTGATGTATTTCCCAGTGTCTTCCCCAGGAGCCAACCCAGCTTTTAAAGCTGCCCTCACATGGCAAAACTCCAGGTGGCACTCTCTGATCTTCCTTCCCAACACATCTGCTTCCACATCGTACAGGAAAATATATTGCCCGTCCCTGCGCCTGCAGACATGAATCCAACTCAAAAGCTCCTGAAGTGCTGGGTCTCGATTAAGTGCTTTTCTTTCTCCTTCTGGTTGCTTAATTTATTACCTATTACATTTGCACATGAAGAAGCATTTCACTTTCAAATCATGAAACTTGGACAATATACTTCTCAAACATCTGGTACTCTGTATACTGAAAATACACAGCAAAACTGAATATAGAAAAACCAGAAAACGAAGATTTCCACCCTGCAAGATCTCACAATGGTGAGAAAACTTACCAACTTCTGGCAGAATCTAATGGGGCTGAACTTCTGCAGTAGATGAAAGTCACCTGTACTGGGATTGCATCTAGTGGGTATTAAGCCAAAATCCAAGAAATCTTCATACACCCAAGCAGTTAGCCTGCTTAAGGGCTTCTCCCAGGAATCAGTAACACATGAGAGTTATAAAAAATGGACTGCATATTTTACTTTCTATCCCACTGGCTATTTCCTTTCAAGTGTTTCTTGGCAATTCTTCCAACAAATGGTAGGAATGAATTCACCAGCTGACATCAAATAAAAACTAGCATCAAATGTAGCCCAGCATTTGGTATGACAGACATGGAATTTTGCACAACTATGACATTCAAAGCACGGCTTGTGATCATGGCTTTGCTTCTAGGTGCTAAGAGGTCAGAAAACTAAGGATCTCTGTTTTTCTTTCCATTCAACATTCAAGAAACCTGTTTGGAACATTGATTTTTTCATTTGCAAAATTTTGAGTTTTGCACAACACTAGTAAGATGCACCACAGAACGATCGGATGAAATGAAGGGAGCCTCACCTCGGACCTGCGTCCTCTGTTGACATACACACACACGGGGCTGAAGGCGCCGCTGCCGCAGACGTACAGGTGTGTGCGGTTGTACGACTGTATCACACGCACAAAATTTCCACAGCCGTGCTGCAGGGAACACAGAGAAAAATAATTTCATGTTGGCAAATGCTACTACGTGTTGGGAATTCTAGGTAATAGACAAGGTTTTTAATTTTAATAGTATCACGAATAATACAGCTACTGAGTTTGGTAGCTCTGATTTGAACAGCTGTAGATTTGAACAGCTGTGGGTTTCTGTTTTCTTTTCCTGCCATTTTGCCTAGTCTGAGAACTGGGCATTGGTAGGGCACCATAGAGCATATATAGAGGAGTGCATTTCCACAGAGAAATCTAATTTTCATCCACAGACTTCTCTGTACCTTGCATGGGAGGAATCAGGGCCTCTGCAGGAAAACAAGAAGCAACCTTACAAAGTTTCTTTAAAGACACCTCCAAACCAGACCTTTTTTCCCCCTCATTTTTCATCATAGTTGAGAGAATTCAAAAGCAAAGCAAGCCCAGATCTCAGATCCCATTATTTGTATAAACAATTTCTTTCCAAAACTTTAAAACTGTGAACAACACAAAGGAACTTTGCAGTTAATTTTGCTTCACACTGAAGAATAACAGTAATATCTTCAAATCAGCATGAAAATTAAAACAGCATGTTAAGGGCCAAACAGTTTCACATCATCACATTTACAGTTTTCTTTTTCGAGTACATCCCTCTCTTCTCTTGCTCTTTTTTTTTTTTTTTTTGACTATGATCAACTGTTAATGCATTTTAGGTTGAAAATATATTTTTTCCTGAATATTTTTTTTTACTGAGATCCTAGCACTGCCTTCATATTCAATCATCCTAACCTCCACTAAAGACAGTGAGAATTGCATGTGTTCTGTGAGCATAGCACTGGAAACTGTGTCATCAGTCATCTTTGTGAAAAGCAGTAGAATTAATCCTCGTCTAGCGGATTGCACAGTTTATGTATATTTAAAGGCATTCCCATTTTTGATTCAGCAGGAGCTGATACTGTACTACAACATCTGAAAACTGGTGCATAACTGTAGGTAGTTCAGAGTTCGCACAAGGAGATTCTCTCCAAAGAACACTATTTGTCTTCAGTTAAGTGTTAGTTCTAGCTGTATCAGAAAAATCCTTTAACTCACTAAAAATATATTGTTTCCCTAAAGCTGAGGGCTGTTCCTAAATGTTTCCATTTTCTCATATCCAGCTACCTTAGTTTGGCTCAAAGATGGCTTTAGTAATAACTTTAGCAATAACCTGCTGACAAAATCATGTTTTCCTCAGCAGTACACTGTGGAATGTGAGGAAGGACAGGTGACGGTATACCACTAGCTTATATATGCCAGAGTGGAAACTGATGCTTTCTTTTCTTGCTGTTTGCAGAAAACTTTTCTAGAAGACTCCTAGATAAAGGATTACATGCTGAGAAATCTCAGAATGAAAGTCTGCAAGGATCAGGACCAGGAGACAATGTCTAGATTAGCAGTACTGGTACGTGGCACTTGCTACTCTGCTTCATTACCATGCCGTGCTCTTTCCAAAGTGTCTGTGGCCAAAGCACCGGGGTGGTTAGAAGAACAGCTGTTTTTTTTAAGGACAGCCTTCTGGGGTAACCATCTGACACATACTGTGTCTTCATGTCTCTTCACTAATGATGCACAGATAATTAACACAAGCTGGCTCAATACCAAGAGCTTCATATTTTAATGCTGTCCAGCAGAAAGACCATTTTATCATTTCTGAGCCTTTACTCATCTCTCTAGTGTTGAACAACTGAACTCAGTTTTTAATTTGCTACATGATTGATCTGGTTACTCTCAGAACTGATACCAAAATTCACTCAGTAGCAGTGTCCAGAGAGCTTCCTTAGTTGTAGACATCTGAAAGTCAGACATCTATGCCCTAGGATCTCATCACAGTAAACTGAGGGAAATGGATGTCATACTAATGAAAGTATTCAAGTTAGCCTGGTGAACATACTATTCAAAGGTGACAATTTCTTTTCAGTAACAAAAAAGGTAGCTAAAGACGACAATTTCAGACACCTCTCTTCATCTAATGGTAGGGCAAATGAACTGCCTCCAAATCTCCTTGGAAAAGAATGTGCTGATTGCATAAAGTCCCTTACTGGCTGCTCCAAGTCTATCTGTTCCTCTCTGACCTTGTGATAATCACTGTTCTCTGATAGGCCAATCATCATCATGAATTCACTCCCTCACTCCCTCCCTTTTTTTTTCTTCATTCAAAACTCTTAATTCTTCTGAATCCATTCTCTGCTTCTTCCATTATTATCAGGAATGAAACTCACAAGAATGTTATTAAAACTGAACTATAAATTTCATGTTGCAAACAGTGATTTAGTATTAGGTTGTCTTTTTCCCATTATTTCAGTGAGCTTTCAGTAAGACAAATCATTGATTTTAGTGGCAGCAGCAGCTGCTCTTCAGTATCTTTTTTTTTTCTTTTAAACTATTAAGGACAAATGCTAAGAAACTCAATGTAAACTTCTATTTTTTGGATCTCAATTTATCTTCTGCAGTGCACAGCTGGGATTAAAAAATCTTTAAAAGTTGATGCCCATGGACATTCTTAATGGACTATTTTACAGGATACTACCTGTACCCACAATTAAACTGTTGTAAAAAAAGAGGTTCTATCCAGAAATCTGTCCACTAATGCAGCAACATTTGGGTACTTCCATGTGATTAAAAGCTAGGGAAGTCTCATCACTAAGTACCAAGATTAGAAGTTCTCTGGACATCCTGTACTTAGCAAATGTCCTACTTTTTTTCCTCAGGGATGACATACTTTGCATATTGCTTTCTGTTTAGGGTATCACCTACATTATTCCTACCTTTGTCCTAAAAGAGTGTTATCATATGTTGGAAACATGACTAAGACTAATAAACTTTTGTATTTCAAAGAAAAGAAAACTCCCTAACCAGTCTATCACAGGTTGATGATGTAGTTGACATAGTAACTTTGGTCAACATTAATCACCATTAGTAAGGCTCTATGCTTTATTTTTACATTTAGTGCAGCTTAACAAGCCACTAGCGGTAGGATTTACTGGACACTGCAGCAAACAGAACAATGTAAAGATGTATAGAAATGTAGGGCATTAAACAGGAGAAATACTGTTTGTTCACTACCATAGCTATCAGGAAAGAAAGTAGATAAGCTACCATACCAACCTTAATATGGTTATTCATAAAGACTCATTCTGTCACTCAGTAAAAATATAGTGAATTGTTCCCTACAGTTTTGAAAAAAAATATTACAGCAATACTCCAATAGGCCAACCTTCTAGTTTCTTTATATTCATCAACATTTGCAATAAATTTTCAAAATAAAACCTACACATATTTTTCTTCGAAAATGGACTGAAGGGAATTATTGTAACATTGCAATAATGGAATTGCACGTCATCTCCCTTATGAGGAAAGGCTGAAGGAGCTGGGTCTCTTCAGCTTAGAGGAGACTGAGGGGTTACCTCATTAATGTTCATAAATATGCAAAGGGTGAGTGTCAGAAGGACGGAGCCAGGTTCTTCTTAGTGATGTCCAATGATAAGACAAGGGAAATCGATGCAAGCTGGAGCATACGAAGTTCCACAAAAACATTAGGAATTTTTTTTTTCACTGTGAGGGCACAGGCTACCCAAGTCGGTTGTGGAGTTTCCTTCTCTGGAGACATTTAAAACCCACCTGGACATGTTCCTGTGTGACCTACACTAGGTGATCCTGCTTTGGACTAGATGATCTTTTGAGGTCCTTTCCAACCTCTAACATTGTGTGATTCTGTGATCTGTAGGCTTAGTTAATAATACAAAATGCGTAGCTAAAATAAATAGAAGTATTAGTCATGACAGACACCGTTGAAATAAATAACATTTTTATTCTAAAATCAATAAATTTCCATATTAATCCTGTTGTTTCTGAATCTGAAAGCTGTATTTATATATGTTCCAGAGATGATTATATCTAATGTGAAGGCTTCTGATTTCCCTACTTTTTTTTTTCTCAAATCATAATCGAAGAAAAACTTCATTGTTTTTGCTTATAAATTTGTTAGGGAGAAATTGCAGCTTCCTAGCTCAGATTAGATTCTGAATTCTAATATTAAAAATTCAATAGAACAGAACACAATTGAAATGTGACTTTCTGCCTTTTTTTAATTATTTTTTTTTTTTTTACAATTTAGTTGTTGTCTGTCAATAAATCCTAGCCCTATACAGACTGTAAGTTCAAATTACTTTAGGATTGTAACCGTGTTAATATAGAACTCTGGCAAAGTCAGGATCTGCTGTATGGTACCATTCACCAGGTCTTTCAAAATAATTCTACATGTTGTCTATAAAGAGTGTACAGGGAAATTACCAGCAGATTTATGTCCTTTGGAAGGTGTCTGCATTTAGATGGGAGAATAATCAACTGTGGTGCAAAATGACTCAACATAACCTCTTCCCCGATTCCAGAGGTCAGCTTTACATGTTGGTTTCTAGACACTTTATTTGGGCATTTTTTAATGGGAGTAATGTAAAGAGGTGTTTGGGGTCTTCAGGCTGCAGTCACTGGGAACTACCCACCTGTAGAGTCTTCTCCTGGGGCAGATGCCCCACCCTGAACACCAGTTCAGTTCAGCAACACCAGGATGTATCTGGAAAAGTGCTACTACCTAGTTTGACTAGTAGCAATTAAAAAAAGTGAGGAAGTGGACAATGCATATCTTTCTCCGTCCGTCAAAGTCTGAAGGTGCATTCTGTCTACACAGCCATATTTGTCATAATTTCACTTTATCATTCGGCCTGCAGAGCCCTTAAAAAGCAAAACAAACACTTCTTTCATTTTGTTTTGGCTGCACTCAAGGTGCTCTTACTTTATTGCCAAGTATGTAATTTGTGTATGTGTGTGCATATGAATTATAACTTACCGTAGGATCTTTGCCAGCCATTTTGCACTCTTCAACCTTGTTTGCTGATGCTGGCCAGAAAATCTGCAAGGAAAAAATATCTTTTAAGTAACATATTTATTACATAATTTAAGCAAAGCATTTCACTATTTAAGTTCATAGAATTATAGAATGGCCTAGGCTGGAAGAGACCTTAGAGATCATTTTAATCCAACCTCCCTGTCATGAGCAGGGACACCACCTCTCGACTAGGTCAGGCAACACGTGAGAACCGAACCGGAATCGAACCCGCAACCTTTGGTGTTTCAAGCACCATGCTCAACCCACTGAGCTAAACCGGTCCTCTAATTAATGAGTTAATGTTTTGATATTGATAAATGAAAACAACTTTCTGTTTTAGCATGTGGTAAACAAAACAAAGGCCAAGGTCTTTGGCTTATATAAACTAAGTTTATTACATATTTTTAAGATAAGTTAATTTATTTAGACTTCTTTCTTCTAAATAAGAGATTTTTCATTGTTATGGTCTAAATTACTGTCCACCTTTACTTTCCTATTTTTACTTAACTTTTAGAATTTATTTGCACTAGAAACCAGAAGACTAAAATATCGCAAGAAAGGTTCTTGTAAGAATTTTTCAGTTTCAACAGCAAAGGTTTGCTAGATTATGATAAAACCTGCGTCAAGTTTTAAGGCTGATTTCTTTCGGACAGTTTTCTGACCAACACGTCAACAGCTGAATGTTTATCTGATCTATACTCAAGCTCTAAAGATTTTAAACTTCTTCCATTATTTATTTGGATTTTGAAATAAAAAAGACATCCATTAGAAATCTCCCTCTAGAAATGTAGTAGGTGACAGAGCCTGATAACATTTAGCCTCACGAAAACATTAATAATAGCATTAAAAGATCTCTGTGTGCATATATACATATATATATATGTAGAGAGTTGTAGGTATGTATGTATATGTATACGGGGTTTCTAAAGAAGCATAAGATTAGCAAAGTGAATCTGTTATAAAAACAACCAAGAAACAAATGAAAGACTGTGCGGAATTGCAGAGATTCATTTCGAGCCTAATACTGGGTGATCACATTCACTGCCAGACAATTTTGTATGGTTTTGCTTTCTGTTGATGTTTTTAATTCTTGGCTTTTTCCAGGCCTAAAAGTGCTGTTGAGATGCTTCACAGCTTCACGCTGGAGAAAATACTTCATGCAACAGAAGCCTTCTGACCTAACCAAACGCTGCGGAGAATTCACACTGACCTGCTAAGGGACGGCAGGAGCACAGCAGCTCTGAGACAAGGGTGGCTGGACCGCTGGTGAGATGGGAATCAGTAAAAAGGTGATGATACAAGCTCTTTTGGATCCGAGAAGGTGCCCTCATTTCAGAGGACGGTTTTTGTGCCGTTGGGAGGAGGAAGGATGCGCTCATGTCATCACACGAGAGGCATTTAATTTCAGTGTGTAAGTTAGAGTTAGCCTCCCCCGACTCCCTGCACAATCCATTCAGGCAGACAGGCATGTCCAGAGGGTGATTCAGAGCAAAGCCTAATTTAAGGGCGTTTAATCACCCTCCAGCAGGGCCTCTCTCTCTCCTGACACATTAAAAGCCTTGCCTCTTAAGGAAGGCATTTAACTTCGCTGCTGTAAGCTGGATATCTCGGCCCCTCAATACTCCTGAGGTACAGTAATAAAGCACATAGATTAAAGGATCAGATGAATTTGGTAGAACAAGACCTTTACGGTATGCTTTAAAGTACCGTAGCTGTGGTAATCTAAAATAGGCAAGGCAAAGTCCGTAGAGGTAATATCTTAACAGTCAGGCTTCTGGGCACACAAGTACTTCTGCAGAACACCTATGTTAAAAGCAGCGCAGTTGGATTTGAACTGCCTCTGGAAACATGAGAGGAACCTGTGAAAGTGGTTTAAACATCTGAGAATTTGAATATTTTCAAATACAGTCTGGGCAGGTGGGACACAGAGAGTCCTTAGAAAATGACATCTCAGTAAGTGAGAGAAGCCAGAAAAGAGGTGGTATCAAGAGGGAGATGTGGGTTGTAGTGTCCAAGAAACTCCAAAGAGGAGGTGTCTCAGCTACCCAACTGAAGGGCAAGAGCTGACACAGACAAAACAACAAAAGATTGGAAAATAGTTTTTTTGATTAGGCTTCAGAGTACAAAACAAAATTAAATATAGTCAAGGTTAAAGGCAGCTCCGTCCCTGTTGCTTTTTCCCCTGTGGCCTGAAAACAACAGCATGTGTCTTATTCTTCTTTACAGGCTGCTTTTAAAAGTGTATTTCTGAATTATCTTAACTCTGGGAGAGAAGCAGAAACCATCAACTCATAGAAACTTTCCTTAGGAGACCAAATCAACTTGAATATTGCTTCCAAATGAGTAAACAGTTTTTAAACAGTGTTTCAGAAACAGCCATGTTAATAGCTCGTTCATCTTGTGTTACACATAAAACAATGACTAACAATTCAATAAGGTGTGGGCCTGGACTTTTGCCTGCTGAAAAATAATGATATACATATTTTTACTCTTAAAATGAAAGGCATGTAGTAAATCAACCTTGGATTCTCAAAATAAACCCTGAACTTACACTGAGAGGGTCTTGGCTTATATTATTAATATTCAAAGACAGAATATGATCTTTGCTGCCCACGTAGATCCGATCCTGATCTTCATCCATTAATAATATCCTGTAATCCAGGGGACTGTGGGATAGTCTGTGATATTCTGAGGTCCTAGTTTCTTGCAGCTCTGAAACAGTAAAGACAACAAGCTAGTAAAGTTGTTCAGTTGCCTTCTGTGCTTCACAATTGCATTTCTTTCTCAGTAAAGGAATCTCTGAACACAAACAGGGTCAGTAAGAAGAAAAACACATGGTAATAGTGCAATGGGTGAGTTAAAACATATTTTCCTTTCCCAGTCTGAATGTACGTTTAAGTAGCTAGATGTAAAGACCAGGCATTGCTGTTATTCATTCATCTACTTAATTCTTATTTTAATGGATATGATTATTTACAGCTTTGGCTTTTAAGGAAGATCATATATTAAATTAATCAATGTGTTCAATACATTTTGAAGTTTATGACAGCAGAAAATCCACAAGATCAATAAAAACTACATTAGAATGGTTTACTTTCCTCTCCTAACAGAGTCTTCACTAAGAACAGGTTTTCATCACTTTCAAGGTCTTTTATTTTAGTTCTTCATCACCAGACATGGCTTGCTTAAAAGAAAAAAAAAAACCAAAAAACAACCCCCCACATATTCAGTCAAGCCTAAATGTGTCCATTTATTCAGTTGTTTATGGGATTTGGACCAGACTACCAGAACTGTAGAATTAGCTCTATTTCTCCACATAAAACTTTCTTCAGTGAAGTGAAGTCAAAAACATCCTTTGATCTTCTTAGTGCAGGATCAGGCCTGTTACAGGAATAGCACAAGCATCTGCAATATAAGTATTACTTGCTGCTCCTCATAAGCTCAGCCTTCCTGTCTTTGCTTGGCCAATATGTTTTGGCCCCCACTCAGATTATTTTCATTTTCAGTAATAACAGAAGGGATATTTCTCAAGAGCTGAGAATGGAAAAAAATAAAACTTTAATAATCAATTTGTTCTTATTCAAATATTTAACATATAATTATGTGTTCTTACCTTATGAGCATTATTATTGGATTGTTTTCCCTGTAACTCTGTAAGGGTGGCAAACACAGTATAGACAACAATGAAGCCCTCCTATGTTCATTCATAAAGCTACGAACCAAGACTAGATTCCTTTTGCAAACTGTTTGGTTGAGACAATATGGTTTGTCACTGTTGCTAAAGACTAGTTTTTGCTAAAAGCAAAGTTTTTGCTCATTAGTTCCCATTAGAAAACAGTAAATGCCTTATCCAAAATTAGTCACCTAAGTCTTTTAGATTACTAGATTAACATGGGCTAATAACATTTTGGAAAACAAGACTCTCAAAACAAAAATATTTCTGGATACGTGATCTGCTGAAAAAAACAAGTGTTCCTGCAAAACATATATTAGCTAGAAGCATAAGTTTTTGTTTGAAAATTGGTCGGAGAGCACTTTCTCACAAGCTGTTAACAACGCAGGACAAGGCTACAGTCTTGGGACTTACACCTGTCTACTAGAGAGCTAATGATTGAAAAAACACCTGTGAGAATATGACTTGCATTAATAAATATGATACATAGCTTCACTTAATTTTCTCCATGATTGTTAAATAGTTTCATAGGAAGAGTACAAATATTTTCAGTTACTTAAAGATATGATGCTTTGATTCATTTAGATGGGTGACAGCTTTCAGGAGTTAAGGGTTGCCTACATGCATTTATTTATGGTAATATCAAAAATATATTTCAATTTCATATGATCCTCAACAGAAGAAAAACAATCAAGATTTACAGTCTTCTCATAAAAAGTTAAACCAAAACAGTATGCATTAAATACATACGAAAACTGTCCACATCACTTTTGGACGTCTTTCTTCAGTGTTTGAAAAATCAATTGTTTTACTTTATTTTTTAAAAAGTCCTCCCTGTAAGGTTTTATCTAGGATTTTCATAGGCACCTGGGAGACCCATTAGCATAGTGCCACTAAAATGCAGTCCCTCTGCCCGCTCTGAAATTCTCACTGTCCTTTCATCACAAGCTAGGGCTCATCCCTTTGCCTACTGGCCTTATTAACTTTACTGTACTATTTGGCAGCTGTAAGGTGAAACTGCAACTTCTCATAACCGTATATTTGATATACTAGGAAAGCACAGATAAGCTGGGAAAGGCAGCAGTTTCCCGCACAGCACTGGGTAAATGTGAGCACAGCGACTGCACGATATAATGCTCTTCATCGCTTCACTGACTGCCAACGACTGCCAACGAATAAATCATGATTGACATAAAAGGTGATCAGGATCATGATGGTTGTTTCCAAGTAAGAAACAAAAATAGCAACAGATATTTGATTTCCAAAGCTTTCATATATTAAAATTAATTATTTTCCTGGATTTTTAACATCTTCACAATTATATTATTTTTTCTAAGGCATCTGAAGGGTAATCTGTCTTCATCAAGCTGCTGCTGAGGAGAACACCTTATGGCATGTCAATAGACTATGCAAATGCTATTCATAAGAGGAAGGAAAGGCCTGAAACAAATAGTCTCATGCAGATTTACTAGTTTAATTCATTCAGTAGCTTAGAGTTCATTAGCCTCTTAGGACTACTCAAACAAGTGAGGAGGGAATTTATAACTGATCAAATTTTCTTTTCATTTAACAAAACTTACCACACAATCACCTAAGAAAATTTTATTTTTTAGAGACTTACTATCTGGATGTTGTTACTTGGTAAGAGCAGTGGTAGGAAAGACGATGTAAGGTCTCCCAGATAACATTTAATCTAAAAGATGCAGACATTGATTGATGACATAAAAAAACCTTATGTATAGAATTACTGTCATGCTTTAACTCCAGCCAGCAATTAAGCACCACAGCCACTTGCTCACTCCTCCCCACATTCAGTGGGTTGGGGAGAGAATTGGGGAGAAAAAAAGTTGTGAGTTGAGGTAAAGACAATTTACTATGATAGAAAACGAAGGGAAAATATAACAAAAATAGAATATATCAAAAAAAGTGATGCACAATACAATTGCTCACGACCTGCTGACCAGCACTCAGCCAATCCCCAAACCGTGGTGTCACCCGGACAACTCCCCCCAGTTTGTACACCAGCATGACACTGGAGAATCATAAGATCATTTTGTTTGCAGAAGACCTTTAAGTCTAACTGTTAACCGAGCAATGCCAGGTCCACCACTAAGCCGTATCTACACATCTTAAGTACCTCCAGGGATGGTGACTCTACCACTTCCCTGGGTAGCCTGTTCCAGTGCTTGACAACCCTTTCTGTTCCTGACACTCCATCTAAACCTCTCCTGGTGCAACCTGAGGCCATTTCCTTTTGTCCTGTCCCTGTTGCTTGGGAGAAGAGACTGACCTCCACCTCCCTACTATTTCCTTTCAGGTCACTGTAGGGAGTGATAAGGTCTTCCCTCAGTCTCCTTTTCTCCAGGCTAAACAACCCCGGTCCCCTCAGCCACCCCTCATAAGACTTGTTCTCCTGACCTTTCAGTAGTTTCGTTGCCCTTGTTTGTATCATTCCAGCACTTCAATGTCTTTCTTACCAGGGGGCCCAAAACTGAACATAGAATTCGAGATGTGGCCTCACCAGTGCCAAGCACAGGGGGACAATCACTTCCCTGGTCCCGCTGGCCACACTATTTCTAATACAAGCCAGGATGCTGTTGGCCTTCTTAGCCACCTGGGAACACTGCTGGCTCATGTTCAGGCAGCTGTTAACCAACAACCCCAGGTTCTCTTCTGCCGGAAAAGAAAAAGACCATCATATCGTGTGGAATATCCCTTTGGCCAGTCTGGGTCAGCTGTCCTGACTGTATCCCCTCCCACCAACTTGTGCACCTTCAGCCTCTGCTCCCAGGGCAGTGTGAAAAATGGAAAAGTCTTTGACCTAGTATAAACACTGATCAGCAACAACTAAAACATCAATGTGTTATCAACATTATTCTCATCCTCAATCCAAAACGCAGCACTGAACCAGCTACTGGGAAGAAAACTAATTTTATTCTAGCCAAAAGCAGGACACCTTCACAGCAAATTCTATTCCATGCTTTGGGATTTTAACCAGACATTCGAGGCAGTAAACCCTCTATGTGAAATGATGTTGCAGACAGCTCTCTGTGAGTATTAACAGTTTTGTTTGACAATAAAACAGAAGTTTATAATATATTCCATATGCAAATAACTGTCATCCTTAATGACAGAAAAATAGTCTTTGTTCATCGTTTTTTCATCAGTCAGTGAATTTAGTTTTGCCTTTCCTCGATGGTAATGACAATACCAGCTTGATCCCTAGTGTTAGAAATCTGATCTGACGAGAACAGGATATATAGCTCTTGTCCCTTTTAATGAAAAACAAAAGCTTCAGTGAACTCTCTCCCACAGACTATTTTGTCTGTACACAGTATACACCTTACTGGCAATTAGGCAATTTAACACCTACTCTTCAGTTACCCTTCTAATCCACTACAATGTAAGCATTATTTAAAAAAAAAAAATAAAATCTGCATTATATCTATTATTAACATCACAAAAGCCTTTGTAACACTCAAAGCTCATTGTATTGGCCAGAATAAAACATGCTACAGCTATGAGACTGGAAATCCAGGAGGATGGAGATATCTCACACTGTTATATCCTGTTATGTCCAACCTGCATAGGGGTATATGAGTTAGATCCACTCATCAGGTAGTCTCTGAACATATTTAATCACTCAACATCAACCTTTCATCACTCCTTAACTCAAATTCACTGGTGGCACAATGCTGAAAACACAGCCTGACTTTCCTTATGTAAGGAATATAATAATCCATAATATATAAAATAAGTTTATAATATAATTGACAACCTCGGTAGACATGTTAATATGAATGTTTGATGCATATGTTACTGAAAATAATACAATTTTTAGCAGGATCTTCCCAAAATAGTATTGTTTCCTATTTGCAGACCCACATAGCCACTTGTTACTGAAAAGTTCAATATAATCAAAATATCTTTACCTTGCAGAGTTTGGTAAGCTACAGCCACGGTACGCAAGCATCCCCAGCCCAAGTTCAAAGCACTGAGTTTATCCACTGATAAGCTGTGTGTAAACTGCGATACATGAGAGCACGCACGCAGTTGTCTCTGCACTGTACCAGCCTGGCAGGGCTTTTCTGAGCAAATCTGGGATGCTCTGTCAAGCTTTTAATTTAGGATCCCCTGTGGTAAAGAAAATCCTGCTGGCATAAGGATTCAGTCTCCAAAGGTTGTTTATGGGGAAGTTCAGAGCAGCAGCAGAGATTTGGTGCACGTGCCTCAAAACAAGCAGGGAGTTCTTCACACACACACACAGCTTTCCAGAAAGATGGGCTGCGTCTACCATAGGAACTTCAGCTGCGCAAATCAGCACGGATTTTATGTAACCTTAGTGATTTGGGAGTCCGCAGTACAATGCTGTTTTCTTTTATTCCCTCATGGGACACTGCGTGCACAAAAGCCTTGTGTGCATCGAGCAGTAGGCTCTGACAACGCTGGCATCTAGTTAAGCAAGCTGTAAGACTCTCTTAAGTCTCAGTAAACCTTCAGTCTGGGACAACAAATGTACCAGCCCATGCCAAATGTGAAACTGCAAGGTAAAATTTTGCTTTCTATGAACATGAATGAAATCATTTCCCACCCCCTCCCCCCACCCTTATAAACTAAAATTTAAGTAGAATGAGTTCTTTTGCTTATAGCATCAAATGGAAATGGCACCCACTTTTGAACAGGTGAAAAGTTAATGTGCCTATATGAATTTAGAGAGAGGCTACACGTAATGTTGCTAACATTTAAAGGAATAGCAATAGATTTTTAAAATGTGAGTGGAATTGGAAGGATCAGCAAAGTTACAAAAAATAATTTGAGAAAATGCTTCAGCCAGAAGAAAAGATCTGTTTTACTTTAAATATTTCTCCTTCTACTTTGCAATGACTAACTTCTCTGGTTTATACCTTATTAGTAGAAAGAACTAGAAAATACCTAGTTAAAAGATATCGGATTTAATAAGAACCTAAGAATTTTAACTTTTGTTTTCTTAGCCTTATTTCTGATTTTTTAGTGTAACGAAATGGATGAAATAAATGTTTAATTTTCTGTACGGAAAGAGAACCAGGGAAATCTGACTCTTTCCCTGCAAGACTTCAGAACGAGTCACCTTTGCACTGTCGATATTCCTTTGCTTTGAAGAAATCTGTATTGATTCCTTCTACTTAAGAGAGTGAGATAAGAGAGCTGTTAAAGCATTTGGCCACTGCTCATGCCGTGCTCAAACTAAAGCGCAACCCTCAGCCAGCTCTCAAGTGAAGCTGATTATAAATGGGTGTGCAGTCATTTGGCCAAGGAGCCATGAGCAGCCAGATGTGCTACTAGTCAGTCCCTTGTGTGCCTTGACCATACGGGGCCCAAAAAACTGAGGTGGACCTTTGACCTTTTCTTTATCTTTGTATCTCTTCTTCACGCATGAGAAGTCTTTGCACTTTTTTTTTTTTTTTTTTTTTTAATGCTGTTAGAATGAAATTTGGCTTTTTGTATGAGGAGGTAATAGGTTTAGAAGGACTGGAAATCACAGATGTGCACACTTGCTAGTTTCTGAATGTGTCTGAAAGGGGTTTAATACATTTTTATTTTTTAAAAAAGAGAGCAAGTGAAAGAGGAGAAAATAGATTTACAAGCACTCATAAAATCACAGGCTAACTCATTAACAAGCTCACTTCGAGGAACGGGAAGGAAGGAGTTCAGGCTGGACAGGCTGAAACAGGAGCCCTCTCTGCTAGGAGCTAAAATGTATGATTTGCTAAAAGGAAACTTAATTGCTGTATTTGGAATAAGACTAAATAACATGGAAATGTCAACGACACCTAAAAATGATCTAGTTTAAATATACATCTCGAATACTTGGTATATTTGCTAAATGAGTTGCAAATGGAATTTAAACATTACTGGTTTAATATAGTGTAATCTTTTATAACTAGAAGTAATAGCACGAAGGTAAAGTCTTTGGAGAGTCAGACTCAGAGGTAGCTCTAGCATGTCTGAAGAACAATCTGTCACCTTGAGCAGTTCTTCATCGACATTAGGAGCAGTAAAACTCTCAATAGCTCTTTGTGAAGGGGACCATGTGTTGATAGGAAAAGACATCCCAGTTAATAGTTGACCTTAAGCAGAGCTTTCACATATGTCAGCAGATGAGTCCTTTTTTTTTTTTCTTCCACAATTCACAAGACACAGAAGTCCAAAAATCCTGGTAACTAACTCATAGACTTAAAAAATTGCAACTGGGTTTTGATCCTAAGGCTTTTTAAAAGTTGTACTGAGAGGGGCATCTCTCATGACGGAGTGCTGTTCTATTAAAACTATCAGAGAATTTTTCATCTTTGATTTGCTACTTAGAAGAATGAAGAAGGAGGGGCACATGCTGAGGTGTGGGCAGCTGCCAGTTTTGTGCAGAAGGAATGTGCTTTCTAAGCAAAGGCAAACACACGACGAGAGGAAGTCACTTACTCCTATGTGGCAAAATATATTAACATGGCTCTGTGGCACATTTATCAACTCAACACACCCCACAGGGTTAAATGCATTTTAATTGAAGCTTTACATTGAGAAAAACAAACACCATTAAAATTCTGTTTTTTTGACTTACACAGATATTGTCATGATGAAATCATACCACATTCCACAACAGAAGCCCCACTCTGAAACAAAGAGGTAAAGTATGTCAACCTTCTCCAAACTGCAGTTGCGTAGCTATTCCACGTCTTGCCAAATATTCCAGTATCAAGATTCCTTCACTGAGAATTATGCAAGACCACACACATCCTCCAGCCAGCCAGTCTCTCTAGGCTGTAGACACTTCTAGGCATAATTTTCAGATTATTCCTCCACTTATGTTGCTGTAAACCTAGAATAATTCCTCTGAAGTGTGTATAGGTATTTCAATAAAACCACTAGAAAGTGGGCTTCTTATTTTTTAATAAGTAGTGTGCGGTTATAATTCTACCAGTCATCAAGTTTATCCCTTTATATAATTGCACTTCAGGGGTTTTATTTCAGATGTCACAAATACCGACACTCTACAGAACCTTCCAGAAGAGGAGATCAGATTTTGCAAATATTACCTTGCTCATTTCTGCCCATTATTAAGGTGTCTGGGCTATATTCTCATTTTTGGTCCTAAAACCAAAGAGACAACTTTGGCAAGCATGGAGAGCCATGAAGACAGGCCAACTGGGTTTACGATAACTGCAGTTGAGTTTGCCATATCAGATGGGAGCCAGTCTTCTCCGTGTTTTGTGTGTACAGAACTTGTGTAGAACAGCTCTGCAGCATGCAAAGTCCTCTCCAAGAGCTGTAAGATGCGTACTTCCAAGTCTGCACGGTTATACAGAGTTTACCCTTTTGTTTCTTTCCAAAAGACATGGAGAGGGTCCTTGCAACATTGCCTGAGGCTGCACGAGCTCAACCTGTCTCACCCGCTAGCCCGGCTGCACACAGTGGCTTTGCCATTGGCATTTGAGATATTTTTGTTTTCCAGATGTAGCAGTGAGAAGTTTTTTGGTTGCCAAGTTATGACATTATTTTTGAGTCAGAGTAAGAAAAAAAGCCACACCCGTGGAAAAGTCAGACAAATTCCACATTATCTTACTTCTTCTGGGAGCCGTATATCTTTGCATTGTAATCTCTTGTGCTTTCTTTCTTACTCTTTTTTTCTAGCGGAGCAGCAACCATGTCACTGAGGAATGGCTGTGCTTCCTCCTGCAGTGCTCAGTCACACAGAGAAATGTTCCAAGCATCTATCAGACTGACTCGCCAGCCAAAGCCCTGACTGTGTGCAGGCACCAAAACTCTTTGATCCAAATTTCAAGAAAGATACGAGAAATGGGAGAAAGTGAATTACTGTAATTGTCTGCAAAATGAATTACGACTGAAGCTAGTGCTATTCTCCAAGTCAAAACGGGGCAACAACACGACACTTATGAGCTGTTCGCCCAGTTCACTCATCTCACCCTGTTTGCCACTAGTGGGTTGACCTCTGGGAGGAGAATAAGGTCTGAACAAACTTCTCATTAGTTTTGCATCTCATTCAGGCTTTTATTTTATGATAAAAGCAAACTTTTTCAGGCTTAGGTTTGAGTATCTGTATTTACTCCCCACAAACTGATGTGGCTGATGAGGTCAGCTGGGAGTTTTTAGCTACTGGGGAGGGAGAGAGAGGGGCAGGGAGAGCATAAGATTGAGGGAAAGCGGGGTTGTCTTACTGCTGAAGTTGTCTTTCTTTGCAAGTTTACCTTTCTGTTTCAGTGTAAAAGTGTACTTTGCAGGCTTACTGACATAGCCTGAAGACAATGAAGACATAGTTTGCCCCTTGCAAAACTGATTGAGGCAGCTAGCTACTCCCCAAATATCCCATGTTGAGGTGTTAATACATTTTCATTGATGTGCCAACAACAGTGCCTCTGAATTGTAGCAAAGAACTGTCAAATGTGGCAAAATAATCATCCCCTCAAATAATGAAAGTGTGATTGATAGTAGTCTCTTAACCTCTTTTCTGACTGAAAAAGCTCTTCACATCAACTCACATGCACAGTCTTCTTTTTCTCTCTAAGCATACTGTCACTAAGCTGCAGAATTACTCTTGTGGCCAGAGCTAATAAAAACTCACTGCTAAAACACACCTCAACCACTGAACTATTTCATTATGGTTTCTGTAATAAAGTAAGAACTCACCTCACTGTGGTGAGGCAGAGGAACCTTTTTCATTATATTCCTTTCTCTCCTTCAAAGAGCAACGTCCCCAGAGATTCAGCCAATCTCTGTGTATCTAGGATTGGCATTACTGCCCTTGCTGCAGTAATTCTTGCTTTTATTGACATTACCAACTTTAGTTGCAATTTTAGCCATCCCACTTTAACCAAAGATCTCCTTGAAAGAAACTTGTTCTTTCTTTGGCAGTCACCCATACTCTGTATAAAAAAGGGGAACTTAGTATATGCAGGCTTGCTTACAGTTTCATTATTATTATTATTATTATTATTATTTTAATCCAATTAGGATTAGCTATCAGGCAAACATCAGGCATAAAGAGATCAACTTAAATCCCAAGTGCTTAGCTTTTATTCATTCTTCAGTAAAATAATTTAAAATTTACTCAGCCGTGAGCTGAAGCAGGCTTGGAGGGCAGTATTTCACATTCAAAAGAATTTCATTAATAAATTCATTTCAATGGACCAGTGAATTAAAGGGTGTTATTTTTAGACACAGACAATTCTGAATACAGAGGGATGCTTGTAAAAGAAGCCAAGTCTTCTACAGCAAAAATAAGGAAACTGGTGTGTGGGATGATTTTCACATACAACCAGGTAAACTACTGTTTAGTGTGATTTCTTGTTTCATATCAGTATTTCAGTCAATGGTATGCAGATACCCAGTGTCTATACACTCTTGTCTATATATTAGATAATCATCTCTATATACTAAGTCTAGAAAGATAGCAAGCTCTGCTTTACATCTGGGAAGGATAAAAGAAACACTTATTCTCGCTCCACTACATGAGAAAACAAAGCAGCTGGAGGTCAACAAATGGCATCCCTCCTTCAGTGAACCTTCAATGAACCCCTGGTCCAACATGATGCCAGAAGGGTCATTATATTGGAGATAAAGAACTTTACCAAAAGAGACAGCCACACTCATTTCCACAGTTCTTTCCCAGATGTATTTATCCAAACCTCCCCTTGCTATTTCTACTTCTAGAATAGAAATATTAGAATAGGAGGATACTTCTCCACAATATTATTCATTCTTTTTTCTCTATTTCCTTGGTTTTCCAATTGGTTAAAATAGTCCTTGTAGCCTAATTTGTGCTATTTGATTAAATTCACTTCCACATTGAGGAGGCCACCCAGTCTTCTGCATGGACAGGAAGCAAGCTGCTTTCTGGACGTGGGTGTTTGGGATGCCTCCTGAAGCCAAGGAAAACTTGATTTGTGAGAAGAGTAAAGGTCGAGCCTATCCTTAAATGTTTTCCTACTCTTTTTTTTTTTTTTTCCCCTTGAAATACATTTTTCTGGTATATTAAATCCAGTCACTCCCATCAGAGGAACAGCCACATGGCTTCACCAGATTGTACATGAAGAGGTTGTTTTGTTTTGGTTTTTTTTTTCAAATTACTGTAACGCCACAACCTGCTTCACTGGACATAGCGCTTGGTCACATCCCCCCGAGGACTTCAGAGGTTGGATGCAAGTGAAAATTATTAATGTCATCATTACTGTTCACTGTTTATGCTGTTGAATTCCTTGGATTGTTACGAGCACTTTAAGTATAAAATTACTTGAGATTTATGGTGTTTTTTAACATCAAAATCAAAATACTTTCAGGCATGCATGCAGTGGAAATTATTTTAATTTAGCTTATTTTATTTCCGTATGGATTTGGAAGCTGGAAGTGGCTCTGTCATTGCCAGGTGTCATTTATGAGATGTGTCTCAGCGGGAGTAGGAGCGAGTGCTGTGCTCAAGCCCCGCAGGGAGATGTGTTCAGTGGGTAGCACGCTTGCTGTTTAAACACACAGAACGTAACCGTATTTCACTCTTCTTCACACCATGAAGACTGACACAAAGAGTGAATTTAGGAGCACATTCCAGAGCTGCATGCTACCATCAATCTTCCAAGTGATCACCAGCTGGTATTTGGGTGCACAATAAAAGTCATGTTTAGTGGGCTGAGCATAGCCTGCTGGATTAAAGTCCACTCAACTCTAAATCCTGTTCTGCTGGTATTTTGCTTTTTGACTTAAGACATGTCACATAAACTCTCTGAGCTACATATGTAAAGTGAAGGTAACAGTTTGGTATTTTACTGGATTGTTTTTGAGTTTCACTTGGTAATATATAAAAAAGCCTTTAAAATGAAAATGAAATAGTTGGAAGAAGTTATTTCAAGTGTGTTTCACATGCAAAAAAAAAAAAAAGATTTTTTTTGTTTGTTTGTTTTAAGTCCAGACTCTTCAGACTTAATAAGATCAGCCAAAACTCTGGTTTGGATTTAAGAGATAACTTTTATGCTTTTCTGTTTAGATTTCATCTGAACGGGAAGCCATTTAAATAAATAAACCTTCTGCAGTCACTCACTCCATGTTTAAACTAGACTTGCCATATTTATTCGGCAGGATGACCATCTAGTATTTGGCCAAAAGAAGGGAAAAAAAAAGTATAAAGATTTCCCCCACTTGCATTTCCAGAGATACTGAAAAAAAAATAGATAGAACCTACTTGTTTACATTCTCAGTTATGAAACATCACATGATTACAACACTCTCTCTTTTAGATAATGGCAGGCTCTAACGAGAGTGAGCTGTTAGATCATTTGGATGCACTGCATATGGGCAAAGAGAAAAAGGAAGATAAATCATTGCTTCCAGGTAAAAGGCAGAAGTGTGAAGAAGAGCAACGTACTCTTATAAAAACGGACCTCTTACAGGTTCAGCATAGAGAGAGTAGGTTCAAGGAAGGAAGGACTCAAACAGCAATCCAAAATGAAACGGTATGGAGATTCCTGACAGACTAAAATTGGCACAGTGCAGGTGTAGGATAGGAAGTGGTAGTGGACAACATGAGATAGAAATCAAGCACAGAACTCTGTAGCAAACTACTGATTGTAGCAAAGGATGTTGCAAGTGTCCTCCGTGTCCTTGATCCTGAAGCAAAATAAAAATTGCACTAACTTTAAAGGCAAAATTCATAGTTGGCATCCTTTTAGTATACCCTCTACTCATATTTTGGAAGCATAATCAAAATAAAATGGCTATTACTTAAAGCATAATATACTAATATCTAGAGTATCACAGAATATCATAGAATGGCCTAGGCTGGAAGTGACCTTAGAGATCATTTAACCCAACCTCCCTGTCATGGGCAGGGACGCCCCTCAACTAGATCAGGCAACACATGGGGACTAGAACAAAGGAGATTTGTTTCATGGTCAGAACAGAGAACTCTAAGTCAGAACTCCTGGGCACTTGCTCTCTGACCTTCAACAAATACCTCACCCTCCATTTATGTCAGTTTAACCATCTGCTATATGTTTATTACAACACTTACCTGTCTTTCAGAATTACTATCAAATTCAGCTAATGTTTGTTTGCTAAAAAAAAAAAAACCACAAGTGAAAAGCATTTTTATGTTCAAGGTATTATTCTAATTCATGTTCCTGCTAACCATTTAGGCTTATTGCATAATACATTTCAATCACTCCATTTTACAGGTACACATGCTTTAGTGTTTCTGTGTCATATAAAGTAATGCTGCTTAATGGACAATCCATTTCAGCTCCATTAAACAGATAATGTCACGAATTCTATTGCAGCAGAAAGGAAATCTCTACCACATGATTATGACAGAGTAGAGACAGTTCTGAACAACTTTTAATCAGAATTGTTTTACTAAAGGCATGTTAACTTCACTAGATTTGCCCATGAGGAGGAATGCCAAACAGTGACCTTCTGAACTCTCAGCTTGAATGCAAAATATTTAACAGGTTTAAGTCTTCTAGCTGATGTTTATTTAAAAGGACTTTCACTATTATGTAAGACATATTTTGACTAGTTCCCTTAAATAGTCACCTTGATAGCATTCCACAGTATACTTCAACTGTTTATCAGGTGTGAAAAACTAAAGGTAACTCTAACTTTCAACTTTGTTATGATGTCTCCTGGCTGCTCCTCTACCTTAGCTCTGTTCACTACTCAAGGCTGGGCTAACAGGTGGTTTACTGGATCTGAAAGCTCCTAGAAGCAGAGGTCTCTTGCATCAAATATATACTAAGTCTAGAATAAATAATTTCAACTTACTTTTTATGTATTTTTGGTGGCAATCTATTGCAAAGCATAAATATTATCCAATGAAGACACTACAATCTAAAGATAACTATCTTTCACATTTGTGCTACATAAGTTATTATACCTACACTTTCTATGGGAACATCTTTAGTGTAAGAATTATAACATTTTACACAAACCTGGGTTTATCATCACTGACCAGTAGTCTGTGGACCTGATTTTCCATTGCATTGCCTCAAATGTTCCACTCTCAACACCAAAAATATCAACAGAGAACCACTGTCATAAAATACAGTTAAAGCCTTAGTAAACAGTTTTTAGCTCCCCAAACGTCACAAATCAGGTCTCCAGAGTTTATCAAGTTTACCAGTTGGCTGCAAGTAAAATTTCAAAAATTGTTGAAATAAGAGTTCAGGATGAGAAATTACCTCGAAGTTCAGACGCTTGGGTTCTACTCCTGGTATTAATACTATGCTGGTTCTCCTGGTATTAATACTATGCTGGTTTGTAGACAATCATTCTTATAAATGTGCTTCTCAGCTTTGCAGTACTTGTCAGACTCTCCTGGTATGGGAGCACTAAGGCAGAACTGAGAAGAGCACAAGTATCTAACTACTTGCAGGAATATTTCAGGCATTAGCTTTCTGCCTTTTTTTTTTTTTATGTCTGCCTGATCATTTGGTGCAGGTTGGTAAGGCCTGACTATGCATCTCAGGCTCATCAAAGAATTTAGGCTTAGAAATTATTTTGGTCTGCATGCCACTAAACCTCATCAGCCACTTCCTTTGACAACACAAAGAGAAACAGTGTGCAGGGCATGGTCAGTAGCACAGCTTTCACCTACTGTAATTTCTGAGCATGAGCTAGGCTGGATTTTCCTGAATTGATATTCCGAACTTAGGCTCTTAGATGCCACTTTAGGTGCATAACTCGTGCATTGTCTATGTTCCTGATTATACTTCCCTGTTATTCTGCAATTCCCTTAGTCTAGCTTTGGGCATGTCACAACTACTGTCATCTCTTCTACAGATAAATTCAGTTCAGCAATGCCACTTCATGTTCCAAAATATGACCATCAAAAGAATTCATCAATACCTGTTGATTTTGTAACAAAGGAAACATTCTGGAATCTGGCAAAATATATTTTCCTTTTTGTACTTTATGCTGTTTTATATGTGCTGCAATGAAGTGATCTTGCAGATACAACACTGCAACGCTCGGAAGCCTAATCACAGCAGGCCAAGTGGGCTGTCCCAGGCTTGTCACTGCCTACCAAGTGACCTGTCCCTTTATCACATCAAATCAATGCATGGTAGTTCAGAAATAGAACAAATGACTAATGATTTACAGCTTGTAAGATAAAGTATACACAAAGAAGTTCATCCATCAGTGTTCCTCATTCAGAATGAAATGGTCACAAATCTGCACTGCCAGAGCATACATCACCTTCGTCAGACTTAAAACGTGACAAGATAATGAGCGCTTGGATATGAGAAAAGGGAAGCCTTAATATCAATTACTATTCTGGGGAGAAACATTCTGCTGAAGGAGAGAGGAATAAAGTCATCATTTACAGGTGTTTTCTGAAATGAAGGACAGTGACAAAAGAAAACTGGATGATTAACTCAGACTAAATATGGAACATTTAGATGACAACATTAATTCCTCAATATGATAAAACCAAAATTTTGGCTCACCTGGTACCTCAAAGGACAAGTGCAACAGTGACAGAAAAAAAATAATTTGAAGACAGTTAAATAAGGGTTTTTTTTGTTTATTTCGATGGTTGACTTTGGGCCATTGAAATAAAAAAATCCAGTTCTTTAGAAATATATTGAACTCAAATGTAATTGCAGGACAAAAAGCACATAGAGAGGAGTGTGATAAATTAACTTGTTGGATTTATTATCTCAGAAAGCAAGTGACACTTGAGGAGAGGAAGGGAAGACAATAAAACATCTCCAATTTGAATATATTTGCATTAATTTCCTCATAACGTTAAATAGCACCTAATATCCTCCTGCCCCTCACACACTAAAACAATGCAAACCAAAAGGTTCTGAAAACACTATTTATAGAAGCAATCAGAATGTGACTTTTTCTAGATGCAGAAAAATAATGATGTTAATAAATGTTTGCAGGCTGTACGTTACTGATCTTTAGATACTATTCCCAAAGAGTACTGTGCAGATCATATAATTAATACAATTTTTCTTTTTTTCTCCAGCTCTCTAATAAGGCAAAGGACTATGACTTCAGTTGGTATGAACTTGTGTCCATCAACTGAGACGACAGACAATCCAGGTCCAAGTGTGAACTATAGTATGCTTCCAAATACTACTTAACTTTTTTTTTTAAAAAAAATTATAAAATGCAGTTGCTAAAAGACAATTTTTGTGCAGTGTCTTGGCCCTCAAATTATTCATATCTTGCAAAAATTCTACTGCAAGTAGCTAACACCAGAAATTCATTCATCTGTTCAAATTTTGTCAGATTTTAAATGTCTCACAAGATTATTTCTAACTATTGTATTATTTTAATTAAAATAAGATCCATCAATTACATTAATTAATAGTGGTAGTGTGTGGATGTGTGCCTAACAAGTGAATACAGAGAGCAATCTTTTTTAACTGTTTTTTCTGCTGTTATGATACTGTTACTCAGGAGACATTAGTACTTGGCTAGACTTAACTGAACAAAGGAAACTATGTCAATAGCCTTGGGAAAAAAATTCTGATCAGAAATGAGCCAAGTACTTAGCCAAGTTTGCCTCTGTACAAAAAAAAATTAAAAATAGAAAAGACATTTTTAAAATAAGTGCTGATAATTAAGATGTGAGGACATATGTGCATTACCATTCTGAAACAGACATTCTGAAACAGGGATTATTAAAATAATCCCAGAATCTCATCTCTTTTGCTATATGTCAGGGTAAAAAGCACTTAATTATTGTGGGTGTGTATGTCAGACTATCACCCTGTGATAAGGGACATGTTTTTTTTTCTGATTCCATCTCATGACAGGGGAGACAATGCTCTTACATCTTTTGTCTCAGCTTGTGAATTCATTAAATTAACCCATTTTTGCCTACATCTTGCCTCTAAAATTACAGGGAGTAGCTGCTGAAAGCCAACTGATTTGGCTTTTAGCTAACATTACTCAAGCTTTTCTTACTGGAAAAAACATGTGTTTCTGGTGACAAGGACCTTTTGGATTAACCTGAGCTCTGTCACAGGCCAGCTGTATAACTATTGGTGCATCATTTCATTGGTCCATTTCTCCTTCTGGCTTTAGTCTGGTTTGTTTATTTAGATCATAAACTCCTCAAGATGAGGCCACAGACAGCTTTGAACCTCTATGCAAAAAGCCAGAGACAGCATATTACTTAATTTCAGTTTATTGTAATATCAATGCAAAAAGGTTTTACAGTGGCTTAAATAACTTGAGAGTTCATACAAATGCCTGGGTTTTTTTTTTAAAGATGCTGTTGGCTGAAAGATTTTCGGCTCCTAATTTGCTTTTTGAACAGTGTTGGAGCAATATTCTTAACGGAAACTTTCCTTTGGGTTACCTTCTGTCTGCTTCACTATGTTGGAAGACCAGGAAAAATACATTACCATTGCTATTGAGTCACTCAACCACATTCACGACTCAAACCAAAGCCAAATCCTCTGTGGCTGTTAGAATTACAAACAATCTAAGCATCATCTACTGGAGCAAATAAACAGGCAACACACATGAAAGTGATATGTAAAAATTGCTTTTGAATATTAAACAAGGCAGGTCAGTACAAGGTCAGAAATACTTTGCATGGCAGCACAAACCACAAGCCCGAAGTCTGGACTGCCATTAAGTTATAACAGACCTGCACACATTACAGGAGGAAAAGCAAGGGCTTTCTACTAAAAACTGATAGCTCACCTTTTCTGACTTAGTGAGTAAATAAATGATTAAGGGAGCTCAGGAGGGTCTATTTTAAAAGTTTCGGTTTATCTGAGGTTGGGAACATGGCTTGAACTAGTCTTTCTTTTGCAGTAATATAGTCAAATCCCAAGAAGATGTGAGCTTGTCCATACACCAGCCTGGCAGGCTGCAGCAATTCACACAGTCTGCTGCAGGCAGCTAGTTCCAAGTACTGAATCTAGGATCCCAGTTTCTAAGAGCTCCACAGGGAGTACAATTAGAGGGTTAAACTAAGCAGGGAAGTAGCTTAGATTGTTTGAATCTCCCTCTAAAGTAAAGTGCCTTGATTTTAATAGGGCCTCAAGAGATGAGGCTCTAACTCTAATTTACAAATAATTCTCAATTTACTTGATCTGCATAAGAACACACCTAATGGTGTCAATTCCCCACAAGATCTCAGAAGAGATAGAACATATACCTCCTTGAATAAAAGATCATGGGCATTTTTTAAAACGCTAGGCCCACAGGCCAGTGGTTATGTATTTTTTCTTGTAAATATTTTTAAATGTTGCAATGTCATGAATGTCTCTTACAGGAATCATTAGCAGTCTTACAGACAAGGTGCTAATATACCTGTGTGATAATTTATTTGTCAGAAAGTATGACTTCAGACCCAAAGCAAAACTGCAACTCTTTGTGCAACAAAGCATAAAGCAATCACTTTTAGAAGCAGTCGCACCTCTGTAAGTAAGTCAAAGAAGAGACATCAGAGACATAAAGAGTTAAACTGACCTGCCAAACATCATCTGAGACCATAACTGGGAAGGGTACTTACTGCCAAGGCCCACTTGTAAGATCAAGGGTAGCATCTTGGCCTCTCCTTATGTGACGGGAGAAGTCATTTGGGACCAGTTGTACCCAAAGGGACTGCATGCGGCAGAGCCAGGATCCCTTCTCAGAGACCCAGTGCAAGCTGGCTCCTCTGAAGCTTCTCCAATGTCCTGGAGGGACCAAGTGTGTGCATGGGTAGCAAATAAACAGCACATTCTTGAGGAGAAAAATGCGGAACCCCCTTACTTTAAACAGCCATTAATGGTTTGTGGCTTAACTAAAAATAACAATGGCTGGAAACACAATCTGAAATTGTTTTTTCCTTATGGATTCAAATTATGCTGTGTAGTAACCAAGATATTTCTTAAGATAAAGTCCAAAGAGGTTCAAATTTTACGGTCCTGGGAGGATGGGTTGGTTGTCTATCCCCAGGAAACCTGTCAGAATGAAGCTAGCTTTTAGAAAAGCCCACGCTAATACACTTCACACCCAGCTTCCCACATTACAGAAAACTGAGCTAAGACATCACTCAGTCCATCTGCCTTTCCTACCTCCTAAACACTCCTCCCTTGTGTTTTAACAGTATATATTTCACTTGGTTAACAGCTACTAATAATAACGTTTGAGGAGCAAAGAAAAGACTGATGTGGGCAAAAAGAAGTATCTTTTCTCTTGTGAACTTAATGGAAAAAACTGCCCAAATCTTGATATTCTAGGGAGAAGTAAATCATCTAGCCATCCAGCAACCATCTAGCAATGCAATTTTTGGTATAAAACAGCCTCCAAGTACAACATGTGAAATGGCAAAGTCTTGTCACTTCCACGCTGTGTCACTGACACTGAAATTCACTTATAACTCAGGTTTTCTAACTTGCCTTATTTGACATTTGTTACTCTTGCTACACTTAATGTGCTTTGCACCGAATGTATATGAAGCTATTTGTTATTTCTGCTTCCTATTAGCAGATGTCACTGCATTAGAATGCTATTAAAATGAATAAACTCATCACCACCCTGAAAACAGAAACAACAGGGAGAATAGGAAGAAAAGAGAAAGAAAACTCAGATGCACATCCAGAGAGAAAGAAGTCCTAAAGTTCCCTAAAAAAATACATATTTCAGCCATGTATGTATATCTTGGCAAGTCTATGTCCCAAATGCAAAAACCGTAAGGGCCTTGGCCTGAAAAGTGGAAGAATTTTGGAAACAGCCACTGACATGTCCAATAGCAGAGATGTGCTTCAAAGGCAATTCAGAGAGTAAGAAGAATGTGTGTTTGCCCCTGTGTACTCAGAAGGAAGCAGCAGGATGTGCAGTTAACCCTGTCATTCTCTTTCACATCAAAGAAAGGTGGAAATTTTCATGACTCTCATAAATATCACTGCCTTGAGAAATATTACACAAGTCAAAAGTTCAGAGATATAATTTTTTTTAGCAAACAAGCAAATACACTTGGCAGAGAAAGGGAAGCGTTCGGAGCAATCTGAATAGTGAGGCAAATACAATGATTTTTGCCAAACATTGGCCTACACCGATAGGAATGAGCAGAAGCATGACTAAATCTAATTCAAGGCTATTTCTGCTAAAGGAGATCAGGAGTTGAAGATTTAAGAAAAGAAAGTTACTAGTACTATGAAGATCATACAGCAATCATGGAAACTAGCAAATTATTTCTGTTCTATAATGAGAACAGAATAGAACATGACTCAATGTCTGTGAAATAAAACATTAAAACTTTCTCTATTCCTCCAAATGAGGTTAGTTACTAATACTCAAAGAAAATCAGTAATTTCTTCCTTGAAATCTTACTCTGAATGTTGATTCCCATTACTATTTTATGGCTCAGCTGGAAGAGTTGAACTCTCAAGAAACGTGGTAGCACCTTCAATTTTTTCAAAGTGGTTTGACATTTCCTGAAGTTCTGTAACTTTCAGAGTTACTTTTTCAGTCTTTCCTCTGACACGAACTGAAGCATGATGCCAGACAAAGAGATAGTCAATTAGCAATGCTGAGTCTTACACAGGGCTGGGTCCAAGCCCATTAGAGACCTCCCAAGTTTTTGTTCTTGAACGCACTAGGCTCCACACGCGGGGTCGTGTGAACGGTTACATCTCCCACATCAGGGCACTTGCCGAAGGCGGCAGGGCACGCCAGCCAGGAGATGAAGCCAAGGACTTCTGCGAGGCAGTGTGCTGTCCAGAAAGTGCTCCTGAGCTCTTCCTGGGATGCAATAACCTGGCCTTTCTGAACTGTCAGCTCATTTTCCTAGTGCAGCAGGACAATTACAGAATCATAGAATTGTTTACGTAGGAAAAGACCTTTAAGATCATTGAGTCCAACTGCTAACGTAGCGATGCCAAGTCCACCACTAAACATTAAACCACGCCCCTAAGCACCTCAGCTATACAGCTTTTAAAATCCTCTAGGGATGGTGACTCCAGAACTTCCCTGGGCAGTTTGTACCAGTGCTTGAAAACCTTTTTGGTGAAGAAATTTTTCCTACTATCCAATCTAAACCTCCCTTGGTGCAACTTGGGGCCATTTCCTCTAATCCTGCCACTTGTTATTTCAGAGAAGAGACTGACTCCCACCTCTACAACCTCCTTTCAGGAAGTTGTAGAGAACAAGCTTTCCCGTCGGACTCCTTTTCTCCAGGCTAAACAACCTCAGTTCCCTCAGTCACTCCTCATAAGTCTTGTTCTCTAGACCCTTCACTACCCCTCTTTGGACATGCTCCAGCACCTCAATGTCTTTCTCGCAGTGAGAGGCTCCTTTCTTGTAGTCAGTCCTGGCATACACATCACTCCAGAGGCAGAAGAAAGCTGTGACATGGAGGGAACTGATGTGAAGGTAACCATATGAGTAAATCTTCTGTATAAAGCACGTGACTTATCAGGTATAGTATTAATGGCAATAGAAAAACTTTACAGATAAAGTAGAAATGCAATAGGAAATGTTTTCAGTAGGTCAGGGAGACACTGAACCGATGCACACTTCGTCAAAAAGGCGACCCTAAAGACAGGCAGAAAAAGGACCAAGTACAGTAATTCTGAGAAAGGACGGAGTACAGATGGAATGAAAGTTGGCCTTCAGACTTCTTCTGTTTATCAGCAGCAAATTAAATTTTTATTTAGGCTCTCCCCATTGGTGTAACTGAGCTGCAAAAACTGGTTACATAATAATAAGGTTTTAGATAATATTTCCCAGCACAAATGTTTCACAGAAGCTTTGTTTGTTGCCTAACACCACATAGGGAAATCATAAATACTAGTTAGAAGAATACAGGCCTTTATGGACTCATAATAAATTTGTATCTGTTACAACTAGGATTAAGCTGTTAAGAGTTAGATCTGTAGGCTAAATAATAGCAGGTTTAATTAATTTCTTAAAGTCATATAAAGTACTCAACTTTCTAAGTACAACAATTCTATTCATTCAGCCTGACTGAATACCAATAATTGCCTAACAGCAAATCTAGCTATGAGACAATGCAAGCATTCAATTACATGTAGCAATTAGGTAATAGGGTAAAACTAATAAAGCAAGTGTTCATAGCACAAAAGAAGTGATAGAAATAGTATATAAAAACAATCAAATGTATGTATTATTGCACTTGATAAATAAACATTTTGTCTCTATAAATTGCTTCGTTTTCCCTCCAGGGAAGCACACAGACTCACAGACAGTGTACAGGAAGAGTTCTAATCCTGCTTGCTACATACATCAAGGGAAAATGCAATGGAAGTGACTTGCTGAAATTTTGGGAAGTTTTTGTCTTGAGTAGGAATGGCCTACCTGACTAGACTGAAGTACCCTTCCGTGATCAGATCAGCTGCTTCAGCACAAAACTTAGCAGAGCAACTAAGATGATGAAGGGAGTGGAGCATCTCCCTCATGAGGAAAGACTGAGGGAGCTGGGGCTCTTTAGTTTGGAGGAGACTAAAGGGTGACCTTATTAGTGTTCATAAATATATAAAGGGGGAGTGTCACGAGGATGGAGCCAGGCTCTTCTTGGTGGCAAACAATGATAGGACAAGGGGTAATGGAATCAAGCTGGAACACAAGAGGTTCCACTTAAATTTGAGAGGAAATTTCTTTTCAGTGAGGGTGACAGAACACTGGCACAGGCTGCTCAGGGAGGTTGTGGAGTCTCCTTCTCTGGAGACATTCAAAACCCGCCTGGACGCCTTCCTGTGTAACATCATCTAGGTGTTCCTGCTCTGGCAGAGGGATTGGACTAGATGATCTTTTGAGGTCCCTTCCAATCCCTAGCATACTGTGATACTATGATACTGTGATCCTTGCTTTTGAATTTCACTTGGGAGGAGAATAGGATGTGACCTATTCGTATGGATATTATTCATTTATTTTTAGTAGGTTCCATGAGGAAATTTGGTCAAAGGCAAGAAACTGTTGTCTCCAAAGAATAAGGTTAGTGCTCTCAACCTACTTATATGCAATTTTGAGTGTTAGATTTACAAATTTATGTCATGTATACAAAGCAATTAAAAAAATACTAACTACCATTTATGTTGCAGCAGCTAATAAAACAATACCATGCAGGCAATAACACTGCCCCAAGGATCCCAAACTACTTTAATTAAGTATTAAAATATAGCCTGGAGAAGAGTGAACACAGCATACAGAACACATTACTCAACAACCAGCTCCAGGTTAAAGGGAATCATTGTTTCACACCATATAGCAAACAGCACTCAAGCTTGGGGATAAGAATAAAAGTGAATACTAAAGCCAAAACAGAGATGCAGACGGTAGGTCAAACACGTGAGTCAGAGGTTTAGATTTTACACAGCTATAAATAATCTCACACTGAGGCTCCAAACTTTAGTAGCCTGACTTCTATTTAAAATTTCACTGAAAAGAGAGCACCTCCAACAGCACAAAGCCATCTAACTTTAGTCTGGCTGTGCTGATTTAGGAGATGGTCAACCCCTGGAGCATCAATCACACTGTGTCATCAGCAGGGGCGTGCCCAAGTGTGGGTCCAGCTCCAAAGAACTCCGCAGCCTCGAGAGACGGCAGGATCCTTGTGCCAGTTAGAGCAGCTGCAAAATCTAGGTGGAGTGATGCCTCAAGCCGTCTCTAACGCACGTTACTTTGCTGTGGAAAAATATACTGTGAAATATTTACAGTTAAAAATCTAACAAAACTATGTTTTGACCTTGAAGGTGGAGTTCTGTGGCTTTTGAGTGTCTACTTGGAAACTTGTCAGTAATACTGGCTTATGGTTCACATCATCCTCGGTCTATTCACATCTAGATAGATAAATATACACAGGCATAAAGATTTGGAAAACCCTGGCTAGTGCTCTCAGCAGTATCTGCCAAGGCTGAAAATAAGTATTGCAGAGATTAGACTTCATAATGAGCATTAATTAGCCAGTAAAATACTTAGGAAGACATGTATGCCACAAATAAGCAAAAGGAGCTTTATTATTTTTTTCCAAGGAAAATCCCAACCATTATAAAAGGAAAATTCTTTCTATGTCAGTGGATCAATCTTAAGATGCTCATGCTCTGGACATTCATTTTATTTCCTCATCTGTTCTTTTCTACTGCTTCGATCTGTAAGAGGTATACTGGCTGCATAGCATTTAGGACAAAATGTAGATTTCTATGCTGTCAGTGCAGCAGATTATCAAAAAGCATGACTTTAGACAGAAGTCTTTTAAATGGTGTCATCTAGGCATGTGGACACAGATTTCTATTTCTCTGGCATTATCTGTAATCATTAACAACTATCTGCTGCTTCACACGCTCAAAATAAAAGTGAAATCCTCAGAAAGTCAGAGGCCTGGGTATTTGGAAAAGGTTTTTTAGTCTTTTAATATTACAGTTCAGTAAAACAAAGCCTACTCATCATCCTTGAAAAAATGTAATGTCCTTGAAAAACTTTTTAAAACATCATTCGGAAACCATCCTTTGGAAACAATGGTGACAAAGGAGTAGCATATTTGTTATTATTCACTGCTCCTTTGTAAGGGAGAATTTGAACAAAACCAGGATTAAAGCCTCCATAGCTACCAAGCGTAGAGAACTGACAATAATCTTGGGAATATTGTTGTTATTTTTCAGTGTCAACAAAGCGAGAAAAGCAAACAAACAAAAGGATAACTCCACAAAGAAGCTAAGTCTATTGTTGTACACTTGACTGCATTTTATGTTCTATCTTTGTGTGTTGAACTTCTTTAAAACTTAACCATCACTGAGGAATACTGACCGATTTAACAGCCATGTGAGTTTTATCTGTCATGAGCATGTAACTGAGCAAAGCTGTGTTGCCTGGTGGTAAAATCAAGTGTAATATGCCACACAGAAATAGAAAATCTAATCATCACCTGCCAGTCCTCACTGATAGTTACAATACTTACTAATTAACTACACAGAAAAGGTCAAAAAAGGAAACATCGGAAATCAGATTCCTGTGGTGAGGTCCTACGTACAACTTGGTTTGACCAAAACAACTTACATCTGGACAAAATTAGCACTCAAATTGCAGATTCTTTGAACTCTGAGATAGTGGACAAAGTGGCTTGGATGCAAACATATGTTTGTGTGTGTGTATAAACACAGACGCACACGACTCAAAAGACTGCAAACCAAGTTTTCTGTAGCGCCAGGCAACAGGACATATGAGACTCTGTGTCACATCTGTTAATGTTACACTCGGTTCTTCAACCACAGGCAGAGAAAAAGTACATAATGTGATTAAGGGGAAGATGCACATGTGAAAAAAAAAGGAAAAAAAGGACACTGTCATCTTTGAGGGCACATTGAACACTGAAAAGAACTGAGCTTTCAGATGTAAAACACATGGCTAAGGGTTATAATCTACAATACAAGAGTCTAAAAATGTAAAGAATCTCATTATATGGGCCAGGTTAAACATTTAAATTCCAACATAGAAAATTATTCTGTTGCTAGTTTTCTTCAGAACTTTGGCTTCTGTTAACTCCTGTACCATTGTCTTCACTCAGAATTTCCAGGACTTCATACATCAAGTGAGAGAAGAGATATAAGTATGTTCTCAAAGCAGCTTTCCACCATTGACACTAATATTCTGTCACTGATTCGAGAATTAGCTGGTTGACAAGGCCTAGAGCTTGAATCAAATGCTAAATATAAAAGACTACGTCTTCCATATCAGTGGAATAAAGCCAGAACAATGTAACATTACTGCAAAACTGGCACAGTTTTTATAGTAACTCTATGTAGCTTTCCAAATTCACCATTTAGGTTTGCAACCAGCAAAAGACTTACTGTTAAAATGCTTGAACACATTTGTTGCTTCCCATAAAAGTGTGCAACGGAAGGACATATGTGACACATGCTCAGATTTCTTGTTTCCGTACCCTTTCTTCAAAATATTCTTGCAAAATATGCCACCAGCAGCATGATGCCAAGTGCCTTAAGGGTCAAGCTGGGCTTGCTTCACAGGACTACAATGATTATATCATGGTGGCGTTGACACGCAGCCATGTCCAAACAGCTGCTAAGGAGATGACAGGATACCATCTGTCAGGAAAAACCATGCCCAGCTGCTGTCTAATCTGAAGATTACTTTGCTGACATGATGCAGATGGCACAGAAAGCTTCATTACCAGGTTAGTTAACCAAGTCAAAAATCCCATTTTACAATAGCAAAAGCCTTTCTCCAGCTATAACAAGGAGGCCTGAAGAAAATGGCATTAACGCCATGGCACAGCAGAAGGCACAACAATCCACCAGACAGAAGATGAAAGCTAACAAGATACTAAAAGATCTGACAGGTCTAACAAGATACTAAAAGATCTGACACTCTCCATGAGAATTTGTTCTTATAAGCAAATCACGTCTGCCCTCTAAGCTTATCCTCCTCTAAGGCCGACCCAGGAGTCAGGGGTGTATCATGGACCTCCGAGTAAGGAAACACTCTGTCCAGGTAGCTGACAGCAGGCACCTCTGGCTTTGGCACATGGAGCAGACTTAACTCTGTGAGAGAACAAACCTCACCCAAAACGCAAGAGAGAACTATCACAGGTCATTTTGTAACTCAGGTAAGCAATGAGAAGGTTTTTGTCTTCTAGAACATCAGCTTTCTCCTTAGTATTGGATTGCATTTCATTTTCTTCATTGCTTTGCCTATTAAGGAAATCAGTAGCACCTCCAAGGAGTTCAAAGAGCACAGTTGGCTGACATTAACAAGCTCACTGCTTTTCTTTCCGATGCTTCCAGGGAAAAATGTTTGCTCTAAGCAAAAAGACACTAAAGTACCCCTTTTAATATGTTTATAACTTTACCCTACTATGATCTTGTTTTGTGATTCACATTGTATGTCTGCTGATGGGCATAAAATTATGTAGATTTCAATGCTGTCATGTGAAAAATATGAGAGGAATTTTCCACCTAAAAGGTTTAGCAATACAACTCACTTGAAGTAAGGTTTTTCCTGTCAGGCCATAATTACTTCTGAAAGCTCCACCCTCTAGTACTTAGAGTAAAAAAGATAATGTCATTTCATAATACAGGCATACAGTACACTGTATTCCACAAATATGTATGGTCCTGTAGTCTCTGCCAAAATTCATAAAATATAAAGATAGGAAGCAATGCCAAATGCAGAAAAGGAACTTTGTTTTAATCATGTACTTAGTTTACAATTAGTAAATGCAGTAATTCCATTTAAGGTTACAAACTGAGGATGCAGAACTCATAAAGAAGAATGCAGCTAGTAAAGAAGCTGGATGAGCAATCTCTTCATGCTTTTTCATTTTTTAAAGAAGAGATTTTAAATAACAAGGAATGTAGAGACAGTATCAAACCCAGCTGCTTTACAATTAGTAGTTTTTTAGAATGCTTTCTCTACATTCTGTTCTAGTAGGATTATATGAAATACTATTTAAATAAACTGTAAACTGTCCCTTCCAATAAACAACTGTGTAGCTCTTGTGCATGACTGTACAAGAACTCACATGACCAGTGATGCGACTGTTTAAGAGCTGGAATTCTCTTTAGATGCTTCTGTAAAGCGTAATTAGATACACCTTAAGATAAAAGTAAATAATGGAAATTAAGTCTTGATTATGAATTCTCTGTGGACTGTGCTGACCCAGACTTTGCATTACCAAACTCATGTTGAGTTGATTCAGACTAAGTCCAGGTACAAACAGGAATACATGCTGCTTTTGTTTTGTCTTACATGCCACTAGTCACCATAATACCTATCAAATTTGGAAGTGTCTTTATTCTCACAGTATGTCTGTGATGTAGCATCACTGCTGATCCACTGATAAGACACTACAGACAGAGGACTAAGGTACCAGCTTAAACCATCACAGCTAAGCTGTTAGGCAGTCAGGAGATGAACCTCTCTCTGCAGGAGGCACCACAGCTGCTTGGTCAGCCTTTTGCCAAAACATAACCAGGCAAAACTGGCAGAAACGTAGCTTTTATTTCTTAAACATTAAAACCTTGATCATGGTACGTAACACATTCAGAGAAGCAGAAGAGGTGCTGTATCACACTCGCGCCTGTGTCTAAAAGAGTAACAGGCTCTCTTGAACTTGGACCATTGAGACAGCTTTACCTATAGACAATGTCCCCTGCAAATATGTTCCCTTTTGATGCTTCTTTCTCTAAAAACATTAATAAAACACCAATACTGTTTTTGTTGCTACCATTCTGGGTTTTGAGTCAGCAGAACAGGTCTGAACATCTTACAAACAACCACTGTGTTGAAATTCTTTACATACTTTTGTAGTGTAGGCTGGATAAATCCCTGTAAACGTAATGGTTTGGGGTCACCTTTCTTTACAGAAACTGGAACATTTTCAGCTACTTAGGGGAGAATACATTTTATGTTTTTCAAAACAGTGTTTTCCTTCTGAAGGTAAATACGAAATTATAAAACACATAACAAACTTTCCACTATGTTTTTCAGAAAAGCTGGAACTATTGTTTCATTCCCATATTAAGTGTGTGCTGCTAGTATCAGTGAAAGCTCTCCTTTGTTTTCTAACATTGCTGTTGAAATAACAAAATCTACCAAGAGTGAGAAACTGCACTGCCCACCCAGCATTTACTGCAGCAAAGCCCAGACGGAATCGGTTGTTGTCTCTACGATATCCTAAATGCAGGAGTGAGAAGCTGCCAGTAGCCATTCTTTTTCTTCTTTCATCCCGCCCCCCCCCCCCCTTCTCTGCATTTTACAAAGAGGCAGCAGTTCCAAGAACAACTCTCTAGCAGGGTGCTGTACACGCTGACTTGGAAACTCGTCTCTGACTCTAATCCAAACCAGCAGGCTGTGAAGAAAACCATCGTCTCTCAAGTGCAGCAAACATTTCTTCCCCTCTCCCGCAGCCTACTGAGACATTGTGTCATCAAAGATTTTATTGTCTCAGCAGGTGGCCGTTACCTACCTCGCAGATACCACGGTTTTCAATTACAAGTCAAACATGATGCACTGTTTTTTAAAGGGAGGGTTGTGGGTTTTTTTTTGTTAAATGGTATGAAAGGAGGTCTGTACAGTTAGAGAGCGGCACCAAACCATTTAGATAGCAGAGGGTTGATTGTGGCAGCACAGGAGCACATCTGCAGCCACAGCTACAACTTAGGAAGACTTCCTCCTGTAGCTATAGAGCAGAACAGCTATGCACACAAATGTTGCAGTCATATTTGATTCAAACTTACTGTAATTAAAACAACTATGAATCTTCAAGACCATTTCCGCCATCCAGTAAATCAGCTTCAAATTCTTGCACAGCCAGATCAGCTCCATGTCAGCACATGCCCGTTGTACCACCGCCTTCCACGTTCTGCATTACTGCCAGGTTTTCCCTTCCATAATATTATGTTGATATTTTAAATACTATGTTGATAGACTTTTGCACACATCTCTGCACTTGCAAGTCAACAAGACAGAAGACACCGCCTATCCTATCCCTAAGAGTATGGTGTGTGGTACACCATTATGATTTGATACTTATGCTGCTTTTAAAAGCATTAACCCATCTGGAAATGCAAGGCCTGTACTCTCTTGCATTTCTGGTGTGACAACCATTTCTGCTATCATTTAGAAATCTTTAATTATTGATGGGAAAACCTGGTGTTCTCCTGGAGCACAGGAGACGGCTGAGATACCAAAATGATGCTACTTAAATAGCTGAACAGAGAAGCCCCTGGATTAAAGTTTCTCCCTTTTCCTTTATATGGGTAACTTCACCTTAGCACCTACATTCAGAATTTCAAACCTAGTTCAGAGCATCCCTATATGCTTTTTAGAGAAGCACTTGATTCCCAGTTCCAGGGACACATCCTGGAACCAAACTGTATGTAAGTCTCATAACATTATCAGAACTAAGGCTTTCAGAGTAGCTACAGCAGTTTCAGACAGTCAAATCAATATATTTCCCCTAGGTCTCTAAGATTTAATCATAGAAATATTAAGTGATTTTACAGCTGGAATCCCACCAGAAAGCAGATACAGTATACACTCAGCACATTAAGTATTCATCATTCCTTGTGGGAGTAGCTGATAAGAAATGCTAACAGGCAAGTGGATTTGGCGTATGTGAGAGGGTAAGGCTGACCTTCACAAAAATGTGATTGACGGAAAAAAAAAAAAATGCATTTAGAGCTTACATTGGGGACACCTCCCCTTTCTGCAAATCCAGCAGTGTTTTTAACTCACTAATGTTTTAACCAGACACAGCATTTACCTTACACTTCTACTAGCCAAACCCACCTCATTATTACTAGTCCCCTGTGGCCTTTATTATTCCTTATCAGCATAATGAATCACATCAATCCCACACAACAACTGCATCCAGCTTCCAGTTCTGCTGTGCTCACCTCAGCTGTGGCAGCATGGAGGGATCAGTCCAAGTAAAACATTTATGTTGAACCTCAAATAAAAAGTAAAACTCAACTACAACCCATCAAAAGACAAAGTCCTGACCTCAGCCAGAAGCTCTCACATCCTTTCTGACCTTCCCTGAAAAAAAAAGCTATCACTGCTCAGTGAGGGATAGTGGCTTATCTTGGCTCATTCTTTCAAAATCAGCTTCATTTGCTATTTATTCACTCCTCTGCATCTCTGGGGATACCGCTAATTCAGACCAATCTTGGCCTAAAAAGTTGCATACAGGTGCAGTAACACTTCCTTCTACACAAATATTTTATCTGTTTGTGAATTAGGTTGGACAAATGCCTTTTGTAGCTTATCATGAAATCTAGGCAGATCTAGGCTAGCTCAGTTCTTGGTGGGGAGGTCACTTAGGCACTATTTGCAGATGTAAGGAAGTCACATTCAAGCACTTGGTAAATGGCAGCCCAACTTCCATGCACTTTCAAGATAAATCCACTGAACCAAAAAAAAATTTTATGTTGTATGTCTGTATGTTTCATGCAAATGTTTAGTCTAATTTCATAAAGTATTAGAGATACAGTCTGTTCCAGAAACTTATTATATAGTAACATTGCTTAGTTATTATTGACTTTTTGTAGAAGTTAAGCCCTTAGAGATAGTACCAAAATGCCACTGCAGCTGTTACAGTAAGAGATAATTATTTTCCTGGATTTCATTGTTCATGATTTTTTTTTTGTTTGAGGACATAGTACACGGAGGTGAAAACTTTCTTTTGTGTGTAAAGACAACACTAGCAATAGAAGAGACTTCTGGTTACAGTTCTAGCTAAATAGTTATTGCAATAAACACATTTAAGGTTGAAAAGGAGAAATAAAATAAAATTAAGGTATTTCTCTTTGCAGTTTCCATACTGAAAATATGATTAATCCACTTAATTTATTCTATGCTTCGCAGAAGAGCATATTCACGATGAAGCAAGACGAGAAGATATATTTACTCATTTGTAGAACACAGAAAATACATTGGATAGGAGCCAATATCTGATAATTTTACTCATTTTATGAAGGATTGTAGAACCCACAGTATTTTGTCAACTTCGGCTTAAGCCAGTGTGCAAAATTTCTATTTCTTCATTTAGTATGTTGCTTTTTAACCTTTTAGCAGCTAGTCTTGAAATATATGGCTCTCTCTTCCTCTCCTACATTGTGTCATTGAATCTTTATTCACCCTCAAAGCCCTGCTGGTGCACCCTCACCAGCCGCAGCTTTCTTCCTTTTCTCTTGGGGTGCTGGTGTCTGCTGCAGCCGTACTCGAAGCCTTTGCCTAACACGGCCAGAGAGCTCACAAGTCTGGTCTCTGCTCCACACTACACCTCCCTTTCAATATTGAAGGTGGACAGACACCCTTTTACAACTGCATGTGCAGGAGTTCAATATTCATGTTCATTTAATACTGGTGACTGAAGCCACTCAAGAAGCAGTGAGCAGTGATTAAAGGTGAGGAGACACTTGAGATCACAAAAAATACTCTAATGCACAAAACCAAGTTACAAGCCTACAAAACCAAGAGAATTGCCATGGTAAAACTTATTGGCATTAACAATGGAGTTACATTTCAGTTTACATTTTTCCTTTCTGGTGCATATGGTTCATTCCAATGGCTCAAGTTGTATGTTCTTGGGGCATACTGTACCACTCTGTTTAAATTTGTGGCTCAGTCAAAGTTATCGTAAAAACATGAAACATCATTAAAGGGATTCTGGAAATGTTAAAAGATGTCTTCAGTACAGAGAACTCAGCACAGTATGGTGTGGAAAAAAAAAAAAAAGGGGGTGGGGAAATGTACAAAAGCTGAACGAAAAAATGTGGAAAATGTCAGGTTTATAATAGCATGCACCACAACAGAAATGATGGCATCACTCACAGATGGCAGTCATACCAGACCTGTATGAGGAAATACATAGTTTTGCAAAAGCGACCAAAAAGTGAATTTTGGAGCCACCTTTAGCTCATTAAAATTCTCTGTCTTATTTCCACTGAAGCTGATGGAAGCATATTATCCGATTTTACGGATCTCAGACAGTGGGTTTAGATTTGCTCCTTTAAACTTTGAAAAGGCATCCATAGTAGGGCCAAAAACTATGACCACTACTAGATTTTTGGAGGAAAGCTATCATTTGTAAGTTTCTGTAGATGATCACTTCTAGACATCTGACACAGTCTCCCACAGCATCCTTGCTGCTAAACTGAGGAAGTGTGGTCTAGACTCTCGGGTAGTGAGGTGGACTGTGAACTGGCTAAGGAGAAGAAGCCAAAGAGTCGTGGTCAATGGGGCGGAGTCTGGTTGGAGGTCTGTATCCAGTGGAGTCCCTCAAGGGTCGGTACTGGGACCAGTATTATTCAATATATTCACCACTGATTTGGATGAGGGACTAGAGAGTACTATCAGCAAGTTTGCTGATGACACGAAGCTGGGAGGAGTGGCTGACACGCCAGAAGGCTGTGCTGCCATCCAGCAAGACCTGGACAGGCTGGAGGGTTGGGCGGGGAAAAATTTAATGAAATATAACAAGGGTAAATGTAGGGTCTTGCATCTGGGTAGGAACAACCCCAGGTTCCAGTATAAGTTGGGGAATGACTTATTAGAGAGTAGTGTAGGGGAAAGGGACCTGGGAGTCTTGGTGGACAGCAGCATGACCATGAGCCAGCACTGTGCCCTTGTGGCCAGGAAGGCCAATGGCATCCTGGGGTGTATTAGAAGGGGGGTGGTTAGTAGGTCGAGAGAGGTTCTCCTTCCCCTCTACTCTGCCCTGGTGAGACCCCATCTGGAATATTGTGTCCAGTTCTGGGCCCCTCAGTTCAAGAAAGACAGGGAACTGCTGGAGAGAGTCCAGCACAGGGCAACTAGGATGATTAAGGGAGTGGAGCATCTCCCTTATGAGAAAAGACTGAAGGAGCTGGGGGTCTTTAGGTTGGAGAAGAGGAGACTGAGGGGTGACCTCATTAATGTTTACAAATATATCAAGGGTGAGTGTCACGAGGATGGAGCCAGGCTCTTCTCGGTGACAACCACTGATAGGACAAGGGGTAATGGGCTGAAACTGGAACATAAGAGGTTCCACTTAAACTCCAGAAGAAACTTCTTCTCAGTGAGGGTGACGGAACACTGGAACAGGCTGCCCAGAGAGGTTGTGGAGTCTCCTTCTCTGGAGACATTCAAGACCTGCCCGGACACGTTCCTGTGTAGCATAATCTAGGCGTTCCTGCTCTGGCAGGGGGATTGGACTTGATGATCTTTTGAGGTCCCTTCCAATCCCTAACATTCTGTCATTCTGTGATTCTGTGATTCTGTGTGATTTCACTTTTTAATGAGCAGTTCATACAGCCCTAGCATAGACTGTGGTGGAGAGACCGTAAAAATGAGATAATTTTTGTAACACATATGTTATGGAAATATATGGAAGACATGGAATATATGGAAATACATGAAATATATCAGTATGATTCATTTTTGATACATGGAAAATAAATAACTCATCAGCATCAAATACCAACTTTATGTCCTCCTACAAAACTACTGGAAAAATAGCAGTTTTAATTGGAAAATGTTAAAGGTTATGGATTACTGCCAAATATTTGTCTAATTTATATTTCACTAAAGTCAAGAAATGCATTTTTTATTATACCACTCACACAGAAGCTAATGTAATGGACAAAATCAAAATGGAGAAGCAAAGTTGGTACGGATCACAACGTTATTATATCATCCTGCTAAGCTGAAGAAGGATCAATATATGTAGATAAGCTTACAATGTTTTTTCTCTGATAAATGTGCAATTCTCTGGGGACCACCACAGCCATTCTTCCAACACAACCTGTTTAAGTCTGCACAGTTGAAGTTTCACCTACAGTTGAAGTTTCCTACTACAAATTAAGCCAGTAGCTCCTTGCCTTGTTCTCCATGGATGTGGGGAACAACTGATAACCCCCATGGCTATAACAGTTTTGAAGACTGTTATCAAGTTCCCGTCTCCCACACCATGAGTCTTCTCTTTTCTAGACTAAACAAACTCAGTTATTTCAAGCTTTCCTTGCAGGCCATATCTTTTATACCTCTTATCAGTCCTGTTGCTGTCCTCCAGACCGCCTTCACTTTGCCTACATCTTTCCTAAGTGCAGTGACCAAAACTGCACTCATCTGCCTGCAGTAGAGTAATTGCCTCCTGTGCTTAAAATGGAGATTTCCATAAATTTATCTCACTCGCTTATGTTATTACCCAGTTTGCAAGGTAGTACACCTAACTCCAGTTCTGTGATGTTGGTGCCCAATTTTCTTCCATTTTTCATTTGACCATTTAATTTCTTCTCCCTAATTGCACACACAGGCTTTGCAGTTCTCCTTATTGAATTTCAATTTATTGATTTCTGACCATTTTTCAATTCAGTGAGATTATTTTGAGCTCTGAACTTATCCTCCAAAAATCCTGAAACTCCTCTGAGCTTGGTATCATGTTCAAATGTGGAAATCCTATTCCATCATCCCAGCTGCTGATGAAAATGTGTGAAAGAAATAGATTCCAGGCAGATACTTCGCAATCACCCTAGAGAAGTCTTCACCGTTCCACAGCAAAACAGTACTCTTAGAATATTTTCCACACACAAAGTATACATTAAATTAATCTAGACCTTAATTCCATAGTTTGATTTAATGAATTTGATGTGGGGCAATGTTAAGTCAACCATACCAGATGCACTTCCTCATGTCCATAAAAGCAGACACTACGAAAGAAGGAATTTGGATTAGACTAAATTCTACTTTAGCCCTTATAAATCTACTTTGTTTGAGTCTATTCACCTCAACTGTCCTTCCAACACATTTAAATTGACTGTTACAGCATTTTGGATAATTTACAAGTTTTTTTGCTCCAGTATTATTGACAGGTTTGCACTTTTTCAAACCCTCTGCTTAAATCATCTTTGCTGACACACCACGCTCTTCTTGGTCATCATCACCCTCCAAGGACTCCTGAAGACTCACTAATGCTGCATTTAGCAGGTGAGAAAAAGTCACCTATTGTGTGATTAAAAAGGAAGACACAAATCTATAGCTCTACATGGTGATAACAGGAGTCTGGCATTGTTCAGGTTGGTGCCAGGTAGCACTTCCCAACCAATTACTGACTTCGGGTGCAGCATGCAAATTGCTAAGGATCATTCCCAGCAAATGCTTTGGATGCAGATGCCCTGTTTTTGAGACAAAAATACTTTTTAATGAAGATCTGGGCTGTTTCACGGCCCACAGCATCAATACTCAAGAAAGTTCCTAGAAAATTTGATTTGCTAGTACAAACATAGCCTTGGCAATGAAGTATTCCTTACACTTTCCCTACATTTTTTCTAGGATAATCTTAATTGACCTTTCACACTTCAAAACATCTACCTTGTATAAATATCCTTTAACTTGTTCTTGTATTATGACCGGTGTTACTCTTTTTCTCCACACCGAGGCAAATTGTTAAACTTGCAACCATAGTATCTTTATTTGCTCTCTAGTCAGCTACAGATTTATACTTTTCTTCTGCATTTCGTCCCTGCCCACAACAGGGAGGTTGGATTAAAATGATCTCTAAGGTCCCTTCCAGTCCAGGCCATTCTATGATTCTATGATTCTATGATTCTTACTCATACCAAAAACTTGCAGGATAAAAAATTCTTTGCAGTACTTGCATAATTCACAATCAGGCTTACAGTAAACGACCAACCTGCTCTAAAGTTAACACTTTTGAATAAGAGCAATTCATCCATTTCTCACTGACTCATCAAGTAGCAAGCAGTTTTTCTAGGCCAAAGCTAGATTTTAGTGGATTTATTGTTAAAATATACATTTCAAAATAGTTTTGTATCATTATAGAAGCTTCTATTTCAGTTTGCTTACAAGCACTGCAACACAAAAAGAAAGCAAGGATCAATACTGGCACTCATTTGCACTCTTGGTCAATTTATTTTGAGACACTTCCTAAAGTATATAGTTAATCAAATTTTTATTTCTTTATTTATTTTTATTTTAGTAGCCAGAAATGATTGTTCTGTGAGAGTTCTGTATGGTTTTGAGCTTATGCAAAGGTTACTCAACACTTTTGTTTTCAATTGTTTAACTGAAATTGTTTGGGCTAAGTTTTTCTATTTTGGCTGTCTGCCTTGGGCTGAAACCCTGGAAGTTTTCAGCTACACATTCCTGCTCTTCCAGAAGAGAAGGCTAGGGATAATATATCATCTGGACCATGCTACTGTAAATAATTTTTCATATGACAGGACTGAGCATCCCGTCAATGAGTGTTCTGAAATTTTACAAGGAAGTGTCCTCTTTTGTCTTCTGGAAAAACCATCCTTTTGTGCCCCAAATGCTACTTTGCTTGTGCCCAGCAGAGACATGTTCTAGCCTTGACCGAACCTTGCAAGACACCAAACTGACAAGAAAGAAACTGGTCTCAGATGAATCCTCTCACAAACTCAGTCTCACACCCTTCCTGCCCTTCCAGCATGAGGTCAACGCACAAGGATATGCAGGTAAACACCTCCAGGCAAATACATGAGTAACAGCAGGGGGGAGGCTGGCTGATGGTCAAAAGTGACTTCTCTTCTAGGTTTGATCGACAAATACCATCTCATTGCATTTGCCATTTAAGTGGCAGAGGACCGAATGATCTCAAAAATCATATATGGCTTATGGTTTTTATATGCATTAGGGTGAATTTCAGCAGAAGAGGAAGGAGGCACTCAGAGTGCTTTTTAAAACACTGTTGTGAAGTTTTTTATTTGTTCATTCAGCTTTACTTTGAAGGAAAACTAATGCTGCAAATTCAAGCACTCGGGAGATGGAAACTGCCTGAATAAAATCTAATTTGACCTCTACGTTATTGTGAATTATAGTATTATGATTTATAACCTCTTTCTTAATTATATCAACACATTTTTCCTTAGTACTCCAATTAACTCGTTCAGAGCATGGAATATTGAATAACCTTGAAGTGATTCAATGTTTTTTCATCTTCATTCATCAGTGATAGGAATTATTCAACCTGTCTTGAAAGCAATATATTAATTCTTTGGGGTTTTTTCAGTGTAACATCTGAGTGCCTTTAGAAATGGTAGCTAAATTACTGTTATAACATGTCTATTCTTTATAAATGGAGAATTGAAGAAAAATTAGTATACAGTATATTTCTTTATGGACTTTTCTGTTGCATAGCACTTTATATGTCCAGCTGTATGTTGTTTCTTATAAAACCTCAAGTTTAAATACTTGTCACTTCTTCAGTCAAACAAGAATCTCATCCCTGCTGAAAGCACTTTGTGATCAGTTGAAAACGCTACATAATTGACTGGTCTAGCATTATCAATGAAAACTGTAGAACAGAATAGAAGAGGACACAATTCCCTCAGATATATCGTGTTGAATTTTTTTCTTTTCCACTTCGTAACTTTTGCAAAGTTCTGCAAAGTTCTGCAAAGACAGTAGAGAGCCACAGCCAGGAACGATCTCTCAGGTTCTGACTAATTCCAAAGATGGAGGTCACCTCCAAAAATACGTCATGACAATTTCACAATATATGATCACAAAGCAGCTGAGTTAAATTTAGGCTGGCTATTGTCTAGTCTTTTAGTGATTGACTTCGTCCTTCAGTAATGCTTTCTTCACATGGATGGGTTTTGGAAGAGTGAGCTTAATTCTCACCCATGCTCACTCATCAGTTCTATTTCCAGGCTGATGCGAAGGGGGAGCTCTGTGAATAGCTGACCTAATATACCACAAGGCTTCATATTTCACAAGCTCTTATGCTTTCTGATCTTTGATAACATAGTTTGTCAGTTTTTCACTTTTTATTGAACCTGAGATCCTATCAGAAAACGCCAACAAGCACCCTCTGAGATGAGAGCCTCCGCAGCGACATTTGGGTCACGGGAGTCTTTAACTGCCTTCAAGGGACAGTGGATCAGATTTTATGAAGATGTCAAAAGCAGGTGTTTCCCTGTATTTCACAGGGCTTCAGATCACCTTCAGACAACAGGCAACACATTAGCGTGTTCGCTGAATCATGACATGTGCTGCCATTCAGCAAGACCTGGACAGGCTGGAGGGTTGGGCGGGGAAAAATTTAACAAAATATAACAAGGGTAAGTGTAGAGTCTTGCACCTGGGTAGGAACAACCCCAGGTTCCAGTATAAGTTGGGGAATGACTTATTAGAGAGCAGTGTAGGGGAAAGGGACCTGGGAGTCTTGGTGGACAGCAGCATGACCATGAGCCAGCACTGTGCCCTTGTGGCCAGGAAGGCCAATGGCATCCTGGGGTGTATGAGAAGGGGGGTGGTTAGTAGGTCGAGAGAGGTTCTCCTTCCCCTCTACTCTGCCCTGGTGAGACCCCATCTGGAATATTGTGTCCAGTTCTGGGCCCCTCAGTTCAAGAAAGACAGGGAACTGCTGGAGAGAGTCCAGCACAGGGCAACTAGGATGATTAAGGGAGTGGAGCATCTCCCTTATGAGAAAAGGCTGAGGGAGCTGGGGCTCTTTAGGTTGGAGAAGAGGAGACTGAGGGGTGACCTCATTAATGTTTACAAATATATCAAGGGGGAGTGTCACGAGGATGGAGCCAGGCTCTTCTCGGTGACAACCAATGATAAGACAAGGGGTAATGGGCTGAAACTGGAGCATAAGAGGTTCCGCTTAAACTCGAGAAGAAACCTCTTCTCAGTGAGGGTGACGGAACACTGGAACAGGCTGCCCAGAGAGGTTGTGGAGTCTCCTTCTCTGGAGACATTCAAGACCTGCCCGGACACGTTCCTATGTAGTATAATCTAGGTGTTCCTGCTCTGGCAGGGGGATTGGACTTGATGATCTTTCGAGGTCCCTTCCAATCCCTAACATTCTGTGATTCTGTGATTCTGTGACATTGGGCTACCAGGCTGATGCGTGCGTGCGTGTAGTTCTTGACCTACTCATACATTGCAAGAGAGATTTCACAGCTTAGAGCTAAGGTAACCAAAACCTTTGAAGTAGGCTATAAACACACATAGTGCACAAATAACCTGGTGGTTTTGTTTCTTGCTAGAGGAAATTTTCAGTGTATTTATAATGTCCTTTGATGCTCCCTGTAAACCTACAAACAAGAGGCCACATGTCCTTTCAATGAAACTTCAGTTGTAAATATATGTAAAACAAGCTGCTGGAAGAGTTTGAAATAAACAAACAGAATCAGTTTTGCATACATCACCAAAACATGGCTTGGTTACATTTTAAAAGCTCAACAAGCAAGCTTTGGCTCCTACAAGTTAAAAAGGGTTGTTTAAATAGTCTTTTTTAACCAGTTATTTAAACTAAGAACACCATGTCTGAACAGGAGATTAAGATACACATTGGCTATGCTTTTCAGCACTTTTTAAACAAACCCCCAAAGCTATGCACATTAGAATTAAACAGACACAATTAGGAATGACGACCCATTCTCCTGCACACAATTTCACTCCTTTCTAGAGCTGAACTCTAACAAAATTTAATGCATGGATCTGAAATATTCAGACGTGGTTTTTTCCTAATAATTGGAAAAGACTGGAAAGGACTGTCTTGTATTTGATGGAAGCAAATCTACAGAGCCAACTTATCTTGAAATGGAAGTAGGTTCTGTAAAACAGGCTACACACTACACGCTGAGAATCTAAATAGATGCCAGCTTAACTTGGAAGTCCAGATATCTTGTTTATCGCCATTCATGATGACACGACAGTTTGACTCATTAAACTTGTGTTTTCTAGCCAAAAGCCTGCTCTTGTCCTTGCTAACTACAACATAGACTTCAGGTGAAAAAATACATTATGGTTGTCCCAAGAAACAGAAAGAAACAAGGAGACTCTAAGCACTTCCATACAGCATGTGAAAAGAAAGGAAAACTGTACAGGATTTTAACAATGTGCATGTCTGCAGTTCTTTAATACTTGGCACTGAAGACCTCTTTCCACTGCTCTGAAAGAGGCAGTGATCTGCTGTACTGGAAGAATATTTTGTCTTCTCTGGAAGACAGTAGGGTACGATGTATTGGCAGCAGCGGTTGAAACAATCCTTCTTTGGAAGCAAGCGAGATGTCACTGGTGGCACTGTGAATGGCTCTGCAGTGGCACACGGCATAAAAATAGTTCGTTTCAACAGACTTTGATCCATATGACCTGTCATCATTGTTCTCCACAACAAACCACAAAAAAATATCAAGGCAGGACTCTTTTAAAAGGCACCTTTATCTTAGGCCTTTTACTTAGGCTTTCTCTTTTCAAAGCATACATTAAATCCAGGTCTCAATGATTTGTGCGTGTTTTTGTAAACATCTATCCAGATTCCACACACGTATTTACAACTTTGCTTTTCTGCAGATTTCTTCCAGCGTATTCAAGTCCAGAGGGGCTGATGCCCACGCAAGAAAAAATCCCAGTTTAAACAATGTTGTTTTACTCCAGCTGATGGGGTTACGCCAGTCTTCACTCTACAAATATGAAAGCATCTTGCAGAAAAAAATGCAGGGACTAGTGTACACTGAATGTATTCCTTAGTAGGATCTCCAGTGTAGTAACTATAGACAGCCTGCTAATCAGTGAACAAATTACCATTTTGATTAGCTTTTACAAACATTCATCTTCTGCTGCCCCAAACCTTTGAATGAGACTAGGCAACCCTTTCATCTAAATGAGTTGCTGTTGCACAGTGTACCATTAGCTTATATAAACCTGCTGCTGTAAGCATCCATTACCACAGCCTTGTAGTGACATATTGATTTTCAAGCTGGAGCTACTTCCCTTGAGACTAGAGAGCATATGGCTGTTTGTTAGACCTGCCGGGTAAAACATGTTGATGACTAAAAGCAAAAAGATGGAAAAAGTAGGTGTGAGTCTTCCTAATTTTTAAAAAAAATATAATGATAATTCAGTCTTTTTTTTTAGACCAAATGAGCTTCAGACTGGGTCTTCTGCTGTGTTTATTACACAGATAGAAATTCATGAGCACAGGAGTCACAAACAATCAATAGCAATATCAAGTTCAAATGACCCAATTTTAAGCTAAAACAAAGTATTGAAAGGCATCACTGGAGACTATTGGTATATATGTGACTGAGATCATAATTAAACACCTGTTGCAGAGAGCCTGGCCAGACAGCCGGACAGCTATGCAATCTGTAAGAGTCATTCTGTGAAACGCTTAATGGGACCTATGTTAGAACATAAAGCAAGCTGTTTTAGCTTACACCAAAGGTCTGCACAGTGTCTATCCCAAAATAGCAATAGGGATAGAATATAATGAAAATAATTTTTCAAATGAGTTTCCATCTCTTCCCCATAAAATGCCTCCACACATATATTAGATCAGTACTTGGTGTATCTAAATGTCTATGTTTAGCAATATAACAAGTCAGATATATAGAAACTTTTTAGGCTGAACATGTAAAATAAACTATATTAAGTGGCAAATTTAAACATTTCAAAGGGATTTCAACTGAGGCACTCAGAAAAGCTGTGCCAAACTCTTCTAACCTCCCAGCTTTTGATATACTGATGAGACAAAATGCCTCCCTGAATACACTCATGAACTTTACTACACGCTGAACGCTAAGTTCATGGCAGATACCCAAAATATATAAAGAAAATAGAAATTTAAAAGAATTAGGTGAATGCTCAGGAAATAATATTTATGACTTGCAGCCTAATGGCGAAGGTCTCGTTATTCAAGCTGTCAAGTCATGCATTGGCTCCATGGATGTAAGCTCCAGTCTGCTCAGATATAAGTGTATTACCTAGTGAAAATGGTACTCACTACAGACATTAAAGCAGTTTGGGTAACAAAGAGAGAAAGCAAAAATACATTTATTATGCAAAAAATGTGAAGTACCTGTTCCTATGCAGTACACATCCATGGAGTAGTCTGTAGTGGTTAAAGTCCCAGTTCAGAAGAACACATGATCAGAAGAACATTTAGGATGTATTGAATAACTCTGGTTTAGAATGACTAAGGACAGTCAATCATTACTGTAACGTGACCCCTGAAAGGAACAGGAGCTTATATATGCTCACTGTAGGGAAGTGTTTCTTTTTCTGTCCCCAAATTTATATTTGCAGCACATGAGATCGATAAACTGCTTTGCTTCCATACTCAACTTTTCTTCAGGAATTAACTTAGCAGCAGACTGGACCAGTTGCAGTCAAATCTGGTTCCACTAATACATTTAATATTCAGAGCAAAACCCATTTTTACCTAAAGACTGCCGCAAAACCTTTTACCTGCCTATTCCAAAGGCTTGCTTCTATTGGAGAAGAGAACAAACAAAAGAAAAACTTCAGTTATGGTTTACAGAGCCAAATATTAGCTACAAAGTAAAAGTGCATATATTGGATGTGTTTATATATGGTTGAACAGACCACAAATCACTATTCCAAGATGTTTTAAAAGTTCTACCCAAGGTAGAGTTCCTTACAAGCATTCAACAGCTGCATGAGTAAAACATTGCATTGCATTGGTTTAGTCATTTCATTGATTTAATGATTTCTGAGCTTCCAGTTCACGGGCAGAGGGAAATGAAGGCTGCAAAAGCAGTGCGCAGTACTGGAGAATGGGCACAGAGGTGGGAAGCAAAGCAGGAACAGGCACAGGTAAAGAGCAGCATACACTGAGCCCTTTGCAGGTGTCAAAGTGCATGGGGGGAGAGGCAAAAACCTGTTGTGAGAAGACAGTAGGCACCGTGTTGTTCCCCACAACTGTCTCCTTCCATAAATCTCTTCAAAATACTCCTGTAACACCAAATTATAAGACAGTTATGTTTCTGGATTGTTATGTGAATGTTAAATCCCCTGAGAAGCAAATGAGTCCCTTGTGGGAAATACTTAGGAGCATTACAGAAAGAAAAGGTGGAACACTTGAAGCAACGGGAAATTTTTAATCATCTTGAACACAATTTAATAGATACACAGTTCTTCCTTCCTTGGAAGATGGTAAGTGGCCCACTCAGGTTAACTGAATTAGACTCCATGACAGACTAGCCAAAGTTTTCATTATTCCTTTTCTGAAAAAAAAATAATAAAAAATTCAAACAACTGCCCCTCCGCAAAAAAAAAAAATATGAAATTTTTCTTTTGCATTTTAACTCAGCTCAGTCCTTTCCTGGCTGGTGTGCTCATGCTGAAACAGAGTCCATTTCTGCCTTCCTCCCACCATCATTCCCCACTCTTCTTCCTCTAACAAACTAACACACTTACGCTTAATCCACTTAAATTCAGTTAAGGGCTGTCAAACTAGGTTTTATTAACACTGTCAGACCAGCGAGTTAGAAAGCAAGCACTCAAGTGCTCAGAGCCTCCAGACCTTTTTCTAACTACTTCTGGCACATCTTTAGCTGCAAAGTTCAGAGACTTCCAAAAATACCCGGCATGAGTCACAGCTGCCCGCTGGCAGTGGCATCTCTGGCCGGGAAGGCTGCTCTGAACTGTGCTGCGGGCATCGGGGGACAGCCGTGACCCCAGACCGCTGCATGGGGCCCCTCCGGCATCCGGGCAAGAAGTCAAATAGCTCAGCCCTGGCACGGGCAGTGACATCGCAGAGCAGCGCCGGGAGTCCTCCCTTCATTTGCCCTATCTTATTTTCAGTTCTGATGTCTAATCCACATTGTAAAGTCATACTGGAGTCTTCTTTTCCTGCAAGTTATACAGAGCTTGATACCATTTCCATAGCTTACTCAGTGGCTCTCCCACATAGAGCCTCCTGATATGCTTAATCTTGCACAAGGTTCTCATCCAGGTTTTTCAGCTTTTGCTCTTCACAGCAGGTAATGAAAAACTGCTTCAAAATCCAAGGACAATTTCTCACGATTCCGATGAAAATATAAGTATTTCGAATTTTATTTCATACTTGTTATAATGCTTCTTCCAATTTTTTTCTATGCCTTCAAGGAAGCGATAAAGCTAATGGGCTCAAAAGCACAGCCTACATTCATTTACTCTACTTAAAGAACAGCAGCATCAAATTAATTAAATACCATTAATTAAACCCCATTACCTATTGCATACCTAAACACTTTTGCACTTTAAACCTTCCTGGTTCATGGCACACAGACGTTTAACCATAAAGAAAGCAAACGAACAAACCAGAAATTCTTCTTATTTTACATAAACCTTATAACTGATTTTACAGTCCTTTGAAGCTTATGCAAGTTAAAACTGCCTTCAGGCATCTTAGGCACCTAAATTGAAAAAAACAAACACCAACCCATATAAGTCTGATTTACTTTGTCAGTTTGATTTACCTGAGTCCTGTTTTGCAAGGATACAGTTGCTAGAAAAATAGTATCTTAGAGAGAAAACACAAGCTATTCCTGAGCATCATACTGAGTCTTTCTTGATTTCTATTGCTCTTTAACAAAAGTCCATCAAAAGCCCATTCACTCCCCACAAGCTCTTGTTTCTCTCTTCCCCTTTAATTCTAGCTCAGTCTGTGGATCAGCTAAACATTTTGTTCTTAAGACTGCAAATTCCTCAGCAGTGCAACTTCTATTTTGTTACACAGTAAACAACCAGCAGAAGGAGATGATTTTACATGCATATTGCACAACTTCAATAAGGATTCCACTGCTGAACAACATTTTCTTCTCTTTTCAATCACTATCTTCTTTCAGGGCAAGCGAAGAGAATGAGTAAATGCAGAGGCTCCCTTCTGTGGAATATGCCTTGATGCTGTAAGAGAAGCCAAGGAGGCAGCAGATTTCTAAGTTGTGCAATAAGGAGTGCTGGCACCAGTGACAATTGTCTGAGTAAACAATATCACACCAAGCCTGAGGCTCACACCAAACTTCAGACCTAAATATCCTTGTTGGTTAAGTACAAGGCTGTTCAGAGCACACGTCTATAGGGCCAAGTCAAAACTCTGTAGAGAGCCCTCAGCACATGAAGAAGGATTTCGAAGTGGCAGCCAAGTCTCTGTTATGAATAAATCTGATTAAATTTGCTTTCACTGGCATATTACAACACAAGTAACAGTACCCACAATAGCAGTCACTGAGTGAGAAACACGTAACTGGTTCCTACATCCTGAAGCCCCTAGTCCACTATTACAACACTGGATCTGGATCTCTGTGCTTCATGTCTGCACATACCAGCCTCAGCAGACTCTTTTGATACCTGAAAGTGGAGTTACAAAGTGGTGCAGAGAGAAGTAGGGAGACAAATCTCTGAGATCGAAGTAGGCTACTGAAGCATCGCTGCCTGCTCTTACCAGCAACCCAGCATAGTATGAGTCTCCCCATTACACCTGCCAATGTAACCCTGTCTCAGGTGTCAGTAAGTAAATTACTTGAAGCGACCGTCAGATGCGTGACTTCAGGTATCATTTCCTTTTGTAGGCAAAACCTGAGATTTTCATCTCCAGGCAAACTGAATGGCAAAATCTGGAATGAATTAGTCTGAAAACTTCTGGAATGACATACCCTCTAATTCACACTTCTGTCCTGCTGCACATGCGGTCTTTAAAGGGCAAGAACAGACACATGCTTGAATATATTAAAAAGCTGAGAGTACAGCCCTACGCATTTGTACAGCTGGTGAGTCAATGGCAAAATGACAAGCTTCAGGAAAAAGCATGCACATAAGCATGTAAATAGAGTTGTTCAAAGTCTTGGTTCTATTATTTCAATAGTATTGTGTCACTGGTGATATGTTAGTGTGCCTATGGACTTGGCTCACTGTATTTTTCCTATTTAAAACCTATTATCTTAATACACAATTAAGAAGGTGATGCATATTCACCGACTTCAAGGGAGCTAATCTGGATTTGCACACATTAAATTACCATCAGAAAAAACAGAAGCATACGCACCTGCAAGAAATAAATTAAAAATGCACTGAATTGTATTTAGCATCACTTTGAACCCTACCTGGAGGAATCCCATCATAAGAACAGCCCTTTACCACCCTGAGATTATCCATGGAATAATAAACTCTCCTGCTAAACTCTTCAGTATCAGTAACGTGAAGGAAAATAGGCAGGAGGCTCTAAGGCTCTAAGTATTCAAGAGACCGAAGAGATCAAAGTATGAAGGAGCATCAAGAAAACATGAACAAACAAACCAAAGCATGGCCAGTAAGGCCAAAAAATGATTGTAAAACAACATAACATTTCTGTGTGAATGCTCTGTGCTCAAATGGGATAGGATTAGGATCATGCACAGAAGTATAATTCACTGTTACAAAGAGTTACAAAATAGAAAACAAAGGCTCATAGTTAGAAAATAATTCTTCCTGAAGTAACAGCTCAGAAAGTTTCTGTACTTAGGACATTCATTACTGAACAAAAGAAAGCACTACAAAAATGTGCTGGAGCAAACACTTTTTCACTAAAATAAGGTGGATTATAGGAGTTAGGTATTTCTAGTACTTTTAATTTTCAGGATTCCTAGATTTATAAGACATTTCTTTTCATTAAGAATGAATTTAAATATTGATTTGGTGTATTTCTTAAGACAGAGGTCTCACAATGACATTTTGTGCCCGTGTATATATGTGTGCCCACACAGAAAAAGGGATAGAAAAGTATGTGTACATGTGTGTGCATTAGGAAAAGATATTTAGCGATCTTTCCTACCTGAGGCAAAAATTATCTCAGACAGGTACCTCTCCTGTTGCTTGAGGGAATGAGACATAAAAGCTCAAAGAAACAAGCAAAGTTAGTGAAACAAATTCTCTGCTGGTATAATTTCATTAGAGGTAAAAGCAGCTGCCCCCACATACATAGCTGAGAAGGCTACTTGAATGACGAAGGCAGAAGAGGGAGTCAGCCGAAATGCGTGGTTTGAAATTATACTTTTCACTGTCAGCACAAATTGTAATTGCAACATGGGGCAAGTTTTATTAATTAAGCCCTTTAGAATTAGCTTACAAGTATGTACCACCCTGGATTTCACGTTTCTTTAAATGAGTATCCTCAGGATTGTCCTGATGCATGGATTGACTACAAGGTATGCCTCATATCAAGAAAGTGTACCATTTTCACTGACTCTTGCTTTATCTCTTTGTTTTTCCCTTTACTTCTATAAAAATAATTGATGGAACTAAATTTTCAGTCTTCACAATTTTACAGTTGCTTTTGGTGCAGTAGTTCCCTTCAAGTCATAAAGTAAATTGTTCTCACAAAACACCAAACAACAATTTAATTAACCTCATCAAAGTTTTACAGGGGATATTCACCAGGGTTTAATCCATTCCAGAACACAAGTATCTTTTTATGTCTGCATGCAGCATTTGGGGATCACTAGCACATAGAAATGACAGATTTGTTTGCTCATAACAGTAAGAACTTAAAAATTCCAAGCACAGGAGTATCTTCTGGCCACATACACAAATTGAACTCAGTTTTGGATCTGTGAGCCAGCCTAGAGCCAGGCCAAAGTGTTAACAGCCTTCCAGAATGAGATGTTTCCCACATCCAGCCTTGGAGACACAATACAACAGCTAAGCTACGAGGCCCAACCTGTGCAGAAGATAGAGAGAAGATCTTGGGGCCAGGTGACTAATGTCCCTTGTCAGTAGCCTCCAGGAATCATCTGGTGGCCATGAGGAATGGACCATGGCTGATCACAGCTTCAGTCTTCCACCATTCCAAAAGCTGCTCCTCATGTACAGTTTCTCTGTTTTACAGAGCTACCAGTTACTATTAACTAGTACTCAATAAAATTAGACTCAGATCTAGTCTACTGCCCTTTATGCTTCTCACTCCAGCTCATTCCACATTATTTTTCTGTATACAATGACAGAGCTTAAAGTGAGGAGTCAAAAGTACACTTCTTTGATTATCTTACCTTATGTTTCCTACTTAAAACAGCTATTTAAGAAACACTGGCTGGAATTGGAACTTATGTCTCTCTGCTTCCAAATTAAGACGGAGATTAAAACATTTTTTTCTCTCTATTATACAGAATGAAAAAAAGAAAGTAATCTCTGCTCAGTTCTTTCAATGTAAACTATGCAAACTTTTCTCTTCAGGCAATGACCCTCTGTGTGGATTCCAGACTGAAGGAGGTACCTCTTTGCAAATGTGAACAAGACAGCTAAACACTAAGATCGGTGTCCTAATTATGCCCTCAAAGACTCTCCACCAGCTACTAGTAATGTTTAAGGCTATATGCTCATTTCTGGCACCATTTATTTAACAGGGTTGCTTCAGCTCCCAGTCCAAAGTGCCTAACTCTCTCCATGGGTTCAAGAGCAAGCACAGACACTGAACACAGGCTTTGAATTCCAGTCCAGGAGTCAGTCCCATAATGGTTTTGCCAGACATTTCAGCATGCTATTCCTTTGTTGCAATCTTGTTTGCATGCACTCACCATCTAGTTAGGTTGTGCATTCCATCATACAACATACAGCAATAGCATCATTCATTGGTAAATTGTCTGTTGAAACTCATCCAATATATATTAATAAAAAGTTTTCAGGTATTAATGTTAAAGAGCTTTATGCATGTTTGTGCCACTGCATGTTAGCTATTATACATTTTGCTTATGGTGTGAGAACAACTGAAGTTCTCAAATCACAGCTCATCAGTTACCACAGGTATCTGTCACTGAACTGCAACGATCCATCCTTTATCCTAGAGCTGGCAAAGCCTGGGAAAATGAGGGTGCTGGGGTGTGAATTTTATGTTGCTACAGAAAGCTAATCCAATCTATCCAGACATAAAATGCATTAATTCTTGTTGCTTTTAAGCTGAGCTACTAGTGCATCCAACAGAATACTTTTAACACACATTCTTGTTCCAGTTCTTATTTTTTGCTCTGAGGTAAATACTTTATTGATATATTTTTGTGAATTTAATGAGAGATATGTGTGCTTCCAATGGAAGCTTAAAAGCATTAAAAAGCCATGGTATGTGTCTACCAGGCTTACAGAGTATGCAAACCAGACTGTGAAAATTGACTGTATTCCCACCCAGCAGTTAAAGGCACAGAGGAACCATGGGAACCTTGCTCTAGCCTTTATTTTTGGCTTTCATAAAACAAACCCTAATTCTTTATTTGTCAAATTACTATCTGTTACAGTTTGAACCTTTCATAAGCTTTACTCTCCTAATGAAGTTTAATCTGCCTCTGGCTTGAAGCAAAAGAGCATTGTGTGTTCGTGTGTAGGCAGTGTGAATGTGGTTTTGCAGAAAAGGAAGTCTTCTGAATGTTAGGAGCTAAAATCAATGGAAAATGGAAGCCAGCCTATTGCTCTTGTTTTTCCAGCTGTCAAATTTTACTCTAATAAAGTAGATAGTATTTCTTTACAACCTCATTAGTTTTTCCTAAGCAAACTGACAATACCATTCACTGTTCTCTGAACTCAATCTCCATAATTTATGCTATTCTTCTGTGAGAAATACTCTGAACACTTGTGTGTGTAGAAAAAGAAACCTTTCAGCAATGTGTTCAGAGGCTCAAACATATCTTCTACTTTATTTTACTTTTTAACTTGGCCAGGGGACTAGATAAAGAAGTGAGCAAATGTGAGTCAAATTGAAGGAGACACTCAGTGTGAAGAATTGTCTGCGGCAATGCACATTTTAGCCCAGCAAAACAGTAACCAGTCTCTTAAGGAGCTCAGAAATACATAACAACAGATTTTATAGAAAGAGAAGGACATTAAAGAGATCAGCTCTATGAAATCCTTCTATAATTATACTATCTGAAAGGCAGCCAAATTGGGGATGGGGGAAGAGTGCAGGGAGCAGTAATTGCTTCACTATGACACTACCGATGATTTCACATAGGTTCTTCATCTCTTAAACTTGTATCTACACAGTGGATCATCAGCTTTCTGACCCATGATTTTGTAATGTGTGAAGATTTCTCAAATGTGTTGAACTGTTTAAGATTCAGCAGGTCTCGCTATTAACAGAAGTCAACAAAGGGAAGAGAAAAATTTTGCAGCTATAGAAATTTGGATTTGTGCTTGTAGAGAATAGTTACCCCCTCACTACTCATACATGGTCCTCATAACTCAGGCATTTGCAACTCTCAGAGTCACTAATAATTTTTATTTTTCCAACATCTCTGTGAATAAAGAGGCACCATGAGCACAAATGGCCAGATATGTACCATCAGTATTAAAAAGTTTACAAACATTTCTAGGTATCTCCTGTTTCTTATGAAACCTTGCTGAGATTGTTTTCGTGAAAGACGCTGTAGCTCACAGTTTTGTTCTCCTTTTCATTTGGAAAAATCTTTATTTGACTCTGCATAATCAAACTCAAACTGGTAAGGCTGGCATTTGGGTTTTACTTTTTCCTTTCCTCTAAAGATTTGAGATTCTGGGAGAAAAGCTCCTACTCTCAGTCTGTTTCAGAAGAATCTTATTATCATAATGGAAAAAAGGCAGCTTTAATCAGTTAGGTATGAGACAATTTTAATTGACTTCAGGAAAGACAGTAATGAATTACTGCTTCCCATCCACCCCCATATTACTCCCACTAACACAAGCATTAGCACTGCTCTGCTGAAAAAGAGTATTTTGCTTTTGATTCCACCTTCTCTTCTGAACTGTAGTATAACATTCCCTCAATTAGGAAAATTAAATATTCTCAAATGTGAAAATATTAACTAACTGTAAGAAACAACACAATTACAGAGAAGGTCTGTTTCTTTAACCTTTGTCTGAACTTGTAAATTACTGATTTCTTTTTGTGGTAGTTGCTTGACATGTCTCATTTCAGTTGCTGCCACTTGTCATAAAATGGCAAAGTCCACAAAAATCTTTAATCCTGCTTCCATCAGGCAAACCTCAAGAAAAAGCTTGGGTGCAGTCCCGTGGGGTAGCGGCTGAAGAGGAAGGAATGAAAAAAACCAACCTGTAAACCAACTCTGTCTCTATAAATAATACAAAGTGGCAATTACTGGCATGGGCAGTGACAAAGGGACAGCAGCAAACGTGTACCCTTTTCATCACTGCCAAGGGAGCAGCTGGGCCTGTCCCGAGATGTGTAAGTGCCACCCTGTTAATGCGTTTCCATGGGCTCTGAAACCTCTGAACTGGACAAACACTTCACGCTGAAGTTGGGACACAGGAAAAAAATTCTAAAAACACAGAAACTGATTCTAATCTATTTTGTTTGTTTTTATTCTAATTTTCATTAGAAAATTAAATACTCTCTTATAGTGAAAAAAATGAAAATCATTGAATACTGTCACGTATTATTATGTTCATGACCTAATAATAATAGTTGAGAGTGATTAAATGTAGATTTCTAACTGAAATACTGAACCTGTTGAAAAATGATTCAAAGTTCAGTAATATCACTGGACTTTAGAAGGATTTATGCTTTAATTTTTTTTTCTGCCACAAAATGAAATTTCTTTTTAGTTGTTATTTCCTTTTGTTTTGCCAAAACCAAATGGAAACACATAAGGCAAAGAGAGACTGCTGCAATGCAAGCTACATGCTGTAGATAAACCTCTGCAGACTATTTTGAAATTAAAATGCATCTGTTCGAAGAGTATGGAAATACAGACATGAATGCAGATACTTTTTTTTAACTTTTGTACCATAAGGTTTTGTAACACAACCTTACTTTAATTTGTGTGTAACATCCATAAAATCGAACTTGGAATGAAAACTGGAAGAAACAGCCTTTCCATGTCCTTCTATTCCTTAAGAGTCTCCTTTGGTTTTGACATTTTGGTTTGCCTCTTTCTGTATCTAGAATACCCTAGTTATGCTGAAGGAGCAGTTTTCAATTACTGAATTAACAGTAAAAAAAAAAAATCATAATAAAAAACCTTGCATTTTGGATCACCATTGCCTGTCGGTCTCTAGCCAAAACCACACCAAGAGACCATGCCCTATTTCCTGTGCTAAATACTATGGCAGTATTTGTGTCAGATGGGATATGTACATAGAGGGAAAACGTTTTAATCCTGTAACACCATTTACATTAATTGTGGTCTACAAACAGAAAACACTAAATCTGTTACTCCCCTTACCTTGTTTTCAGCCTCTTTTTTCACATTCAGGAGGAGACAAGGCAGAGAAGGTGTGGCAGCTGGGCAAACAGAGGCGGCATATTTTGCTATGAACTGTGACCCCCAAATCCTAAGCCATATTTGTGGAAAAGAACAATTGCTTTATCCAAGAAAAATCTTGTTGGTATTTTCTACTCATAAAGAAATCATCAAAGGATTTTTATTTCCCTAACTTAATTTAGAAAGAAAATGTTTTATTTGTTCTTCTAAAAAATTCTTCATCTTGTCTAGTCTTTTTTATCATCGGCATTTATTATAGTAGATAACAGCTGCTGAGAGCCTTCAGTCACAGCTTTTTTGAAAGCTGATGGAAGCATCAAGCTAATATTTTCAATGGCTCTGGGATCTGAACCCATATCCTCAGGATTAAGGCAGATCAAATGAAAATGAATACCTCTTTACAGACAAAATCCACCTATCCTTTACCACACAGAGAATGAATTTGTCTGCAAAAAGTGGAGTCTGAAAAAGTGAACTGATATCTTTTCTATTATTCATTTACGCTATTTTGCTCCAATTTTGGTATTACCAAAATTGCACAATGCTTTGGCTTCCCCCATTGACAAAAATTAATGTCCAAAATGCAAATTAATAGGGAATTTGTCATGGATACACAGGCTTTTTCTTTCAAATTGCTTATACGAACTGAGTTATGGGAAGGAACCAAAATATATCCTCAGAAAGCTATAGAGAAGCTTCTCTAAAAATGGCTGGAAGGAGAGTTTCTCATGATGTCATGATATCCAGCCTACAGAAATATTCAACAGCTGCCACGGAACGAAAGACTTACTTTTCTTCACACCTTCCAGAAAAAAAACCACCTCAGTAGTTGAGTCTAACACTGCTGCCAACAAAATCCTCCTTTTTCTTCCCCATTTGGATACTCAATAGTCATTAAGTATATACTCAGAAAGATACATGGTCCTGATTCTGATCTTGCTCAATTTTAAAGTGGCTGTATGACGAACTGTTGTAATATGAGCAGAGTCAGACTTTATTCATATTATATGCAGAGTCTGGAGAGGCTCACCATTAGAATGGAATAATTGCTTTCCAAGACTAAAAATAAGCCAAAGAACAAATAAAGTTTCTGGAGTAGATGACATACAGGAAGAGACGAGAGAGTGGGTTTGTTCAGTTTTAAGCATCAAATGAAAAGGGCAATCTTATCGTTGTTTACAGTGACTTATTGGGAAGCTACTGGAACACTGGTGTTAAAGGGTGGGATTTCCACCCTTGGAGATACTCAAGACTGAAGCAGACAAGTCTCAAAGCAACCTGATCTAATCAGACCTGCTTTGAGCGAGAAGTCCCTGATTACTGCAGGAAGGGTGGACTAGACGACCTTTAAAGGTCCCTTCCAAACCAACTCATTCTATGATTATGATTCTGTGGTGTTGGCTGGAGGTTGCTTCCAACCCACATGATTCTATGGAAGGAAGGAATAATACAGTGGTTTTGTTAAATAATAACAGTAAGAAACCATTACAGCCTTTCAGGTTAAAGAGAGTTTCCCTAAGTCCGCAGAGCCTACCAATCAGCACTGCTTCTAATGACTTTTCCAAGTATTCAGAATAATACAGTAGGAATCGCGTGACTGAAAAGAATAAGCTCGGCAGCACATGTATGATGGTTGTGTATGCATGTGTGTGTACGTGTGCAGGTTTATGATTAAAGAACAGACCTCAAGCTTGGAAACTCAGCCACTGAAAATAAAGAATTTAGCTTGGGCAAATCTAGGATGCTATATATATGGAACAGGATGTGGACAGGTAGTTTAGAATTTTTTACTCTCGACTTTGCCATTTGAATATCATTTTTGCAAACTCTTTTTGCTATACATCTGCCATACATCAGATAACATAAAACTTGCCCAGAAGTAGACGTATATACCTCCACAAACACAGCATATACTGTAGAAGTCTGCTTTATCCGTTCTATGTAACATTATACACAGGTACAGATACAAACTTTGAAAATAAACCAGAACCAGATGTCACAGCAAGTAAAGACCTAATATCTGCTCTGAGACCAACCGTATACTGTGAAATTTGGTCAGAAATGTCACGTATTTAATTTAACCTTAATTTGAATTTGGTATTAAAGGAGATCAATACAATCTCAAAAATAAATAAATAAATTATGCACCTGTAAATTTAGTTATATTTTGCACACTCCATCTTACCATGTAGTGATTTACTCATCATGTTATGAATGAACTCAGTTTAACAACAGGAAGGCAATCTCCCTCTCCTAAACAAGAGAACAAAGGAGATAATGTACAGAAAATACAGGCAGAATCATCTGACATTCCTTTCATATCATTTCATGTAATGCTGCATATCTAGGATTTCTGCCATTCCTTAGAAAAGGGATTTTTAGATTTTACTGGGTGGCTACAGACAGATCCATGTTTTTCCCTTCCATACCAGGGAAATCTATTGTATTAAACCGTAAGAAAACAATTTACAAAACATGCAAGGTCTCAAACTTGGAAACCCATACTTTAGGCACAATAATTTGCAGTAGGCATCTCAATAAAAATTCCTGATGTTGAGTGTTTATAGCTTCCATTGTGGACACAGTCTGGTAGGTCATTCGGGTCAGATTTCCGACCTTTTTGAGAAAAGTTAACTTTATTCTTCAGAACTGCTTTAGTAGATAAGCCGTGCTGGAAGTGCTGCCAAAGTAGATACCTACGTTTTAATATCTCACACCTGCTGATCACTGATAAAATCACAGAAGCACAAAGTACAAAGGCTGGAAAGGACATCTGAGGGTTACGTCAGCCAAACTCCTGCTCAAAACAGGGCTACCTTCTGAAGTGAGATTGGTTTGCACAGGATCTCGTCTAGCTGAGTTCTGAATACCTCGAGTGATGAAAAATACATTGCTTCCCTATAGAACATATTTCAATGTCTCATTACGCTCATGGTGAAAAAAAAAAGAAAGAAACAGAAAAAAAAGTCCTACCATCTAAACAGATCTTTTGCTAAAACTTGGGACCTTTTTTTCCTGCCACTGAGCACTTCTGAGAACTGTCTCTGTCCTCTCCATACTCTCCTCATCAGACAGCTGACGACAGCCATAGTTTTCTCTTCTCCAGGCTGAAGAAACTCAGCTGTCTCAGCCTCTTCTTGCCCACCATGTGCTCCAGCACCTGTAATAGCTTAGTGTCCCCTCACTGGGCTTCTTCCATTTTGCCAGCACCTCTTCTGCCGGGAGAGCCCAACAGTAGACACAGCAATTTCCTTCCATAATCTCTCCTCTCCACAAATCAAAACAAATACATTGGCACAACTGCAGAAAATTTTAACATAAAAATGACACAGTAGGACAGAATCATGCTCAACTCCTGTGTAAAAAAATATTATTTTGCCTCCTAACTAAGCCTAAAGAGAACACACGTCTATACTTCCTTCAGTATGAGAAGGTCTGGTATCAGATCTGAAGTCAGCTTCAGAGGAGCTGTAGATTACCTCCAGAGCAGACACTATGGCTGAGTGTTCCTGTACAACATGAGCTAGGGTGGAGCAATTTCATCCCAACTCCTTGGGCCTGTAAGCAATCTTCACAAGACCCTTTCACCTCTTGGTGACTGCTGCATCACTCCCTCACTCTCCATAAACGAATAGTTGCCTTCTTGAAAGGGCTTTTTAGAGAAAAAAGTCCCATGATCTGCTGTTTCTCTCTCACACACTTCTACACAGGACCCATACCTATCAACCAAGAATTAAACCCACTCTAAACAAAACTCATTTTCAGCTGCTCAGCAAACAGGCTGGAGCTATCACAGACACAGCCCAGGAAAAATAAGCAAAGGGAACAGTAAACAGTGAGTGGCCACCTTGTTTATTCAGCGTGCTGTGGTTTATTGATGTTACACACAATCTCAAGTTTAGTTGATCTTAGATGTTTTCTCTAACATCCAACCTGATCTGAAAGGGAGTTTTCTCCAGCTGGCTAGGGAAGCTTTCAACAGCCATAAGCAAGCCACAAAGCTCTCCCAAAGCCAGTGTCCCCTCATGTGCAGAAAAACCTTAAAGCAAATTCTTCACAGGCACCACACAAGTATGAAAAGAAAAAACTCAGCTCCTTGTCTGTTGGACAAGTCCAGGCAGACTTCTTTTACCTATTTAAGGACAAGTGAGGAACCAAGTATACAAGAAGAACAGGCTGCCTCATAGCTAAGCATTCAAGGCCTGACTCCAATACCAATACTAATACCAAAATACCAATACTAATAAGAATACACACTACAGAAGCACAAATGTAGTAATAAAAATTATAACAACAACAGGGAGGGATCTCATCACTGTACCACAGTGATGGGTGTAGCTAGCGCACTCTTACAAGGGGAAGTTCTTTGGCAATGATACCCTGTGAATCTGGAATGAAATGTATCTTCCTTGAAATAGCAAATGGAAATAAAGTCATAATTTATGGCAGATTCCTGTATCTGCAAATAAATCCAACTTGAGAAAGGTTGTTTTATTTTAAAAAATAAATATTTAATTCTATTAGATCACCAGCCCCCTCCACCCGCGCGCCCAACACATCTATGTAAATCACCACAGTAGGTAAGGAACCTGCCCGACTATTGATTCAGCTGGCACGACCTCCCTCTATAAAACCCTCTTCAGAGCTCCTGCATCAGGGTGGTCTGCTCTGCCCAGCTGCTGGGGAGATGCTGAATTCCTGCGCTTGCCCCACTCCCCCAGCGCCTGCGTTTACTGAAGGGGACACAGCAGCAGCTTTAACCAGCCCAGTGCACACACAAAGGCAGCAAGACTCAGGTTCTTTCTCTTCTGTGCCATGCTAGGGCTTCATGAACTCACTCCTCATCTTCAGCATGCTGGGGCAGAGGGAAGAATTCTCAGCTAAGGAAGCACATACCGTGGAAGCAAAGGTTCTCCCACGTCTCAAGGAAAAAGAAAGAACCAGATAAAAACCTGCTGTTCGTTGGACCTGGCTGGTGGGCCAAATTTGTGTAAATCTTCTCCGTGCTTCACTTTCTGAATACAGCGCAGATAGTGGTATACCTGACTGCATTTCAACTAATTTTTCCATTTTTGCAATTTTGTGCACTTTTACCACTTTAGGAACAGATTTTTTTCATCTGCCTGTGTGATCTGAAGAACATGTTTAGGAGAGATCACGAAACAGTAGAGGGAGAAATATCCAGTGAAATAAAAATCATTTACATTTGATTCTTTTCCTACTCTATTTTTGAAAAACATGCTCGAAAAAGTCTTACGTTAGCAAGTATCCATAAGCAAAGCAAGGTTTCTGCTGGAAAAATGAAGAGCTGACACAATTCTAATTTGAAAAAGAACTTATCAAAGCTATAAAGATGATAAGCTATTAAATCAGAGGTAATGGCTTTACAGGCATATTCATTTTCGTATTTTATAGCCATGTATGCACAGCTTTATTTCCGTAACACAAACCACAATAAAACATCTCATGTGGGCTTTAAACTCTTTTGTCTTCGCTGTAGGTTTTTCTGCTTTAGGGAAAAAAAAAAATTAAAAAATGGTGCATTATTTTCAACAGTGGCAGGAAGTGGGTTTTTAGACGAATCAGCTTAAAAAATTCCAGCTGTGTTCATGCTGAAGCCATCGAAAAGTCTAAGCCTGGGATCAGCTCTCCATGCCAACTAAATCCTTTTCAGGCTTGAAAAAATAAATTTTTGAAAAAATGCCAAGCCTCTCCTCAAAAAATAACATCTTAATTGGTTGATATTAAAAAACCAGAAAGTGCCATTCTGAAGATGCAAGTGCTCACATTTTTGTATATGGTGCTTGTAAGAGCACTCAACATAGTAAGGCGAAGACTATCTCAGAAAACTGCAATGACAGGCATGCGGGCTGGTTATTTCAGACCAAGAGGAATTTATAAGAACTGTAGAAACTCAGTGTGTTAGGAACTATCTTGTGCTGTTGAAATACATCAGGATGGCCAAAGAACTGTGTGACAATGTTTGCCCCAAGGAAAACATGTTGTTTCACTTCCCAGCTGGCTGTGGCTCAGTAGACAATAAGGAAACTCCACTATTCTTGTCTTCTGAGATCAGCAGTTGTTCTCAAGGAGTTTCTGCCAGTTTTAGGTTCATGCCCAGTAAAACGTTTGGGATCAAAAAGAGAAAACGCAGGCTTACATACTGATGTATGTATGATACAGTGTTTTGAATACGCATGGCCTTTTTGTATTAAAAATAAATTACTGCAGGTTTATGAATCTAGCTATCCTACTATCTTTCCCTTTGTGTGTGCATATACACCAGGATATTTATCTTCTCCTTCTGCTGTTCAAAACTTTGCATTCTTGGACTGTTACATGAGAAGGGAAGAAAACGAACTCTGTCATTCCCAGCCACCGAACTGAATGAGATATCAGACACTTGCCTCATATTTCCCTTATCCCTGTAAATCTAACTCTGCAGCTCCTTTAAGCTGGAAGACTGAAAGATATAGCTTGATTTAGAGAGATATTAAAAGAAGCCAAACATTTGATTTATTCTGCATAACTCGAAGCTTTTAAAAGCAACTGTGTTCTTCATTAGGAATAGTAAAGAGAAATGGTATCAAGAAAAAGAAAAAAATTGTAAGAAACAACAACAAATGATCAGAAAAACAGGTGATTGAGATACTCTGTTACTCTCTGGAAAGGATTTACAAGATTTGTTTTTTTCCAGTTGCATTTGCAAAGCAATATAAGAACTACAAAACTGCAAAGGAAATATTGAAAGGAGACAACAGTTGAGACAATAGATATCTGAAAGTGAATTTTAACATGTCACACACTTACTGTGCAATTCTGAAGCAGTGTTCTTTTTCTTAATTCCAGAATTCCAGTCTGACCCTCTTAATGGCTGAAAGTGATGCCTTTAATTAAAGAATTTGGCTTCAGCTTAATTTTTTATTATTATTTTTAAAAAACAAAATTAACTGCCAAGACACATTTTTTTTCCATTAAGCAACTTGGCAATCCAGTGTGATTGTGATGTCTCCTCATCCACATTCTAGAAGATAATTTTGGTGAGGCAATTATTTATCCCAGAGCAGGGAGTAAGATTAAGCAGAACAGCTCAAAGGTCCGGGTATTCATTCCAAACTATTCCTAAATGTTGCATTTCACAAAATCATATTTGCATTTGAAATTTGTACTAGAAGTAAAAACTTCTCATAAAAAAAGGAGTGTTTTATATGAAGTATCTACTTAAAGCCCCAAAGAAAATATAAAAAAAACAAGCCCTCAAATCATTCTTCCTTCCCCAGGAATATCAACGTCACTAAAAACACTTCTGAAATGGTGGCCAAATTACGAATTAGGAGGTCAGCCCTGAAAGCTGCTCGTAAACCAAACCCTGAACTCACAGTGATTTGAGGGCATTCACACACCAGGTCTGAAATTTGCTTTCTCTCCCTGACAACACACAGAGTTCCTTATAGGTTCTGCGTTTCTTGGCACTCCCTGATTGAACTCAATGGAGCTGTGTATGGTTGAAATGATGCTGTTGCAGAGATTTTTGTAGCAAGATGTTTTGATTGGGGGCTCCAGAAAAAAATAAAAAAAGTTTTTTTTCAGAGAATGATGAAATACAATGGGCTACAGTTTCTTATGATGTAAGATGGTAGGACATTTCTTCAAAATTTTGTTTTCTGTTTGTATTCCAAAACAGTGTATTGGAATACAAAATAATTATTTTAAGATCATTAGTTAAAAATATGTGTACTGTGTTTCAGAAAATAATCTAGGTATAATCTAGGGCATTAACTGTGGTTAATGCTCTGAATGTGGTTAACGTTGGCTCACTTATGCATAACTGATTTGCTGGGTGAAAGTAGCAGTTGGGAATATCCCAAATACCAGCTGCTATACAAAGGGACTAGAAGCATAACCTTATCCACACAAGAAGAAAGAAGCTCCTCCTCAGGGAAAGACAGTTAGCCTTATATTCACAAGGTTAAGAAGAAAAACTAAATTCTCTAAAGGGTGTGATGGTCCCACCTCCATAGTAGTCTCACGGGAGAGGCAAAGCTATCACTCCTTATCTTCCTTTCACTGTGCTACCAGTCTTAGCTTCAGTAAACCAGGAAGAAGCCATATCAACAGCAGATGAAATAATGATGTAAATGCCATTGTACCAAGTTTGCATTGAATAAGGGTGAGGGGATAGAGGGAAGGGAGGAAGGACAGATGGTGCAAACCCTCCCCTAATCACCCTCATTCACTTCATTCCTGGAAACACACACCTATCTTGATTTATACACTTCACTGTAAGACAGAAGGTCCAGCATCACAGCGATTGACGCAGGTCATGAAGAATTTTTCTCTTCTCCGTTGCATCCCTGAGACCCCAACTCTGCAATCAGATGAACACGAGAAAATACACAGCCTTCTTTTAACCTGGTGTCTGCTGCAGCCATTGCCATCTGAATGTCAGATGAGAAGGCACGCTGTGTATCAGCAAACTGTGTCCCTGTGACAAAGGCCTTTCCCTGAGAAAGATGGCTGAGACTTTTTATTAAGGAGTGTTATTGAGAACACAGAAAAGCCAGCACCAAAAAGAACAAAATACACACGAGGAAATGGCTGGTTCAAGTGACACGATAAGGTCTTGGCCTATGTATTTATTCATGGCAGGATCTCAGTCAACGCACTTCAATAAAATGAGTAATTATTGTGAGTCACGTCACTAATTACATCTGACACACAAAAAGGCTTGTGCAGCACCACATTTCAAAGTGCACTGTGAACTCAACTCATCCACTATGGACATGGCTCACAGAGAAGCTCTTGTTACTAGTACTCGAGCAGTCCTGAAAAAGATAGGGTATTAGAAATGTCTATGCCATTTTTCTCTCATCGCATTTTTTTAAACATAAAAGAAGATGTGTTGTACAATAAGGGCAATATAACTGCCCATGTAGGGACTTCAGCATTTGCCTTGGACAGGCAACACAAGGAAGAACTGTAATGAAAGAGCAGTGGAATTGGCCAAGATAAGCTGCGTTCTTCTATGACAAGTAGAGAGAGCTAAGATGTGTTGAATCTGTCAAAATGTTCTAAGATAAAGTTTAATTTTTCCATAGCAAAATAATTCAAAAAAGAGAAGAAAAAAAAGAGATGGTTGAGATACAGGTCAAACTGACTGAGAGGGGGAACAGAAAGAGATTAAAGGAAGGAAGTAATCTCTTAGATAACAGATCTACTTTTTTATCGGGCAAGAAACACTCAAATCTTCTCATACTGCGAATCTTCTTCATTCAAGAATAGGATTAAATTTGTAAGCTTTCTGCCTAAATTTGAGGTCTGATAAATAACTACCTTGCAGACCGTGTCCTTACTTGTGCTTTCCTATGAGAATGCTTGTAGTAACTTCAGAGAACAAAGAACTGCACCAATCAACGCCTGTGACTTGAGCTGGTAATTTTCATAACTGAAGTCACAGCACATGCAATCTAACCTTAAACAGAGGAACAATACATCAAATTCTCCTCTCCTGTACATTCATGTCAACAATAACAACAATGAAGCCACATCAGTGATGCTGATGTGGTTTTTCACGCAGAAGTGTGAAAAATAAACAGATTCAATGTCATTTGGCATGTGGGACCTCGACCCTCTCTAGAAACACAAAGATTTTTGCATAATGCTTCCTTTAACATACTTCTTTGAAAATGTCTTCTTTTTTTCCCCATATTTAACTCATAGCGTGTTCAAGTAATTAAATTTTTATAGAAGTAAGATTCATTGCATTATTTCTCTCTTTATTTTAACAGAGAAAAAAAAAAAGACAAAGCAAAAAAAAACGTTCCAGTTTGAGAATGACCCCCAAAGACTTCAGTTTCTAAATTAGGTATTTGTCTTTAAGAACAATCAAAGCTGTCTGCTTGAAAAATTGAAAAATACCGATTTCATTAATAAAGATAATTTCTTGAATTTTATACTTGACAGTATGCAAATGTGAATTAAGTTGTTATATCTCCAGTGTGAGACGATTGACGGGGAAGAATTTTCACATGGTTGGTGTTCAACACTTTATAAACTGATATTATTTAAGATCCATGGAGCTGTGAAAATCACAAATCAGTTACTTCTAAGAAAATCTGACCCACAATTTGCTGACACACACGCAATGATATAAACACTCAAGAGCTTTCTGTATGTGTCCTGCACATAAACAAAAATAAAACCGTGGTTCTCTTTTCTCTCATTTTCCTGTCTCTATTTTTCTTTTTTTTTTTTTTCTTTTAATGCTTTACTTCTAGTTCATTTTGCAAGTAGCTTTCGTTCCATGGACACCACCAAACAGCCAATCAACTATTTGAGCATAAACCATTGCCTACTAGACTGTCATCAGCACAAAGTCCCCCAAATAATAAATGAACTTTTTATTAACTGTGGTAACATTAACATTACAATGAGGGATTGTTTAAAAACAAGTTGTACTGCTGTTGCTCAAGAGCTCAAAGAAAATGGTTCTCAGTTCCTTTATTTTTTCTTGAGGGTAACCACAGGGGTTGCATTAAATCTTTTAAAATATGTTGACAGTTGAATAAGTGCTGCTGTTGCTCTGGTGACATTTTATGCTTTTTAATTGTCATTAATGAAGCTGGCTGATACTTTCTTAAAAGTGCTTTACGTGTTCTAGTAATTTTATGACAAAAAGAGGAACAAAACCGCCTGCAAATTAGCCTTGATCCACTTGTCATATGGAATTTTCACCGGAGACAATGGGAGAATCTGCATGGGAAATATCTGCTTGACCAGACATTTTAGGTAGGAATGCATGAAATGTTCCCAGTAAATTGTGAAATTATCACTTGGCTGTGATAATTTCAAAGCTCAAAGAAGATTATTTTGAGTGCATTTTCAAAAATAAATACTGGAACTGCCTTGACAGATGCAGAATACGATGTTAAAATGCTAGGACCCAACGTTTTAGAGTTGCATTAAAACCCAAAATGTAAACGTGAGCTGGAATGAAATTAAAGTCTGTCACTATTCTGAAGTCTAATAACTCCCTTCTTATTCTAATAATACTCCCATTGATTTGCAAAAGGTTTTGCCGCTGAAAAGACTGAAGGATACAGCTCCCAATTATCTGTTCAGGAACATGCAGTAACAAGGAGGAGTGCACGTAGCCTGAGAAACAGCAGGCCCTAGACTTGATAGTTCATAAACAGATAAGGTCTTCTGCTATGGAGCAAAAATAAACTATGGTGCTTTAAATTACGAGAGGTGATTTAAGCAGATTAAGGAAGATCTATTGCAGGTTCAAGGAGCCAAAGAGGTAAGGGGAGGGGGAATGGAACAGTAACAACCTAAGCAGATGTGTCAAGTTTTTTGCTTCCCCCACCATTCTGGGTTCCCTGGCTCTTGCATGCTCCATAAAACACAGCAGATGATTCCCCAACACTTCTGCACCACAGGCTCCACATCTTTGCAATTTCAGAATCACAAAAAGCTGGAGTCACCTTTCGTTCTTCAGCTCCAGCGGCTCTTCAAGGGCAGATGTACAAATATTGAGGGTTCCTGACACCACAGTTAAATGGGACAATCAGGTCATGGCAGATCATTCCAAGCAAACTGAGAACTCCTTGGCTTGACACTCTGTAGGCCTCGTGCCACGTGTAACCTGTACAAAGCTCGCAGTTCAGCTCCAGCCTCGCCTTTTCTTCCATCCGAGCAAGAGGCTGGACAAGGCGCAAAGCAACGGAAATCAGGCCTCGGGGTTCTACACGGCACTGCAATCTTCAGGATACTCAGAGTGCAGACAGCAGTAGGTTCCACACTCACGTCAGACACACATTTAACAATCTCAGTTAAGTCATGAACTACATTTTAATTAGACAAGGGGCCAGGCTTTTGATTTCAAAAATAGAAATTAGGGTTGCAGTCCTTCATCCATTGAAGTTAATTGCAAAATCCCTATTATCAGGCTCTTGAGGTATTACCCGGGCTTACTTTTTAATTACATTTGATTCTTAATGAAGTAGATGGCAAAGAGAAAAGCAGCCCATGATTCAAACGATTCGCATTTTTATCTTTCCTGATGAACAACAGAATAGGTCAAGATACTTGCTGGATTTTCCCATGAGAAATGCTGTGATGTGAATAAGCTCAATTGACTTGATCCTGAAGGAGCAGGTTAGCTTTGAAAAGCATCACTCATTTTCTCCTCCTGTATACATTCTACCCCCAAAACTTATGCAATGTAATTACAGACACCAAGCCAAATCCAATTCAAAACTTGAAAAATATCATGGTAAGTATCCTAAGCTTGAATGACTTGTCTTTATTGTCTAATGTCATTTAAAACATAAGGAGTCCTAATTATAGTCTTATTTTCAAATGATGCACTTTAAAAGAGTGACAATTCTCCATAAGAACTGACAACTTCTCAGAGTATGGAGACAGCCAGTAACTTGATATTTCTACATGATTTAAAGACAATAAGCTATGAAGCAGTTTATGTAGAAAGAGTAGGTTTATCACACTTGGCTAGGGAACAACAAAGTTTCATCTTTTTCTCTTATATCAGTACCTGTGTAAATAAATGAAGATTTATAGAACAGAAGTTCATACTTCAGGTGGGTCCATTACCTTGTTATCCACAACAACCTGCAAACTCTTATCACATACTGAAAGCTGTTTCCTACCATCTGGAAATCTGGCTTAAAAATAAAATTAATGGGTTTATATTATACAAAAAGCTCAGCCCTTTATTTCAGACATTACTTGTCATATTATAAAATACAGAATTATTTTCTCACTTCTGTGACTTAGAAAGACCCATTAAAAATTAAGGACTTTAAAATCCAATAACTTTTTTAAAGGTTTGAGATAAGTATTAGAGAAAGTAAACTGTCCATTTTCAGAGAATCAGATAGTATTGTAAGGCTCTGTTGACTTTCCCCTAACTTTCACTGTGGCTAGAGACTCAGTTGTTTTACCCATGCAAAGCATCATTCTAAAAATCAAGGAGAGGACACAGGCCATGTGGCTACTGGCCACGGTACTGCAGAAGCAAGATGTGATCGAGGCACCCCAGAGTGTTATAGTCAGGAATTGGAGAGCTGGGGCTGTGTCCCCAGGACTCTGTGCGGGGTGGCAGCTCTTTAGGCACAAGAACCTCACCAGACAAAGAGGTTGCTGTGACATAAAGCTGTCCTAACCCTTTTTAAAGGAAAGAAAGACAACCTCCTTTCAGAGAGGGACAGAGAAACTAAGGTTTCAATTCACCCAGCGCAAAGTTTAGGAGTTTTGACTCCGTGGGTGGTTCTCTGTTCCAGACTTGCATGATACCTGTGATGAGCCAAGGGACAAAACACAAATTTCTCGAGTCCAGGTTAAAACTATTTACGTCGTATTACAATTCTTTCCCATTCACTAGGTTCAATACCGCAAAATCTGAACAATTCCTACTTCATGCTCATACCAGAGAACAGGGGAAGACTAAGTTACTTTTAAGGCCACCGTAGGCAAAATGCAGAAATCTGAATTGGCCTGTTCTGTGCAACCTGTTGCTGTAACACGCATCAACAGCCAAACTTGCCTCTGTGTTGAGTTGTGCTGAATCAGTACCATCCTACTTCTTTATTTGGCAGTTCTCTCTTGGAATACAATTACTATTGTTTTTACTGGAATCACACCAATTTACACCTCTTAAGTATTGCACTTTTAAGTTTAGGGCCATACACTCTACAATACACAGTATCTTGTACTTGTTCAGTCTGCTGACTGGTATTTGTGGAAGGTCTAACTTGGCAGGTCTCCTTGCAGATGTCTCTCAGACTCAAGAGTACGTAGTTAGAATCATTATGGCAAATAGCAGCTTGAGATACTTGCTAGTTACGATTATTTTTCAAGTGATCCTTTAAAGGCTATTCAGAGCACACAGAATATTCCCATGGAAGGACATCGCCTTTGCAGGGCATCCCTGCACTTGGGAACCATAGTGTTGGTGCAGGGAGTAAGAAGACCTCATGCCTCAAAGAAAATCGCAGAAAAGGTAGAGGGCTGAAGAAAGACAGAGCCCCTGTGGTTAGTGACAGAATATTTCTGCCCAAATTTAATAGAAACTGTAATCCTGAAGAATATACACATTCTGAAGTTGTAGCTAAAAAACCAACATTTAAGACAGGGATTAATACCACAAGAATAAGCTACCTTTATTACTATTAAAGTAATACCAGGGTAATTGCGGCAATAAGGCACTGCTCATCACTTTAGAGGTAAAAGCAGTAAAATAATTTAAAAAAAAAATAAGTAATAATTTTGATCACTTGTTTACAGTATGCAGGCATCAGTGATTGCTACGTGCTCTGTACATCCAACACGGTGTGCAAAGTGCACAACGAATGACATTTTGTCAAAGGACTCCAAGCCTGGCTAACTATCTTGGTAAACCTTCAGGCAGCCTGATTTTCAGATTATACAGTGTCTCAGTTGGGTCCCAAATTAAAGCAACTCAAATCATTAATAACTTCCACTACATGCCCTATGCTATCATATTTCCCAAATAAAATTGAGGATAAGAAATAAAAGCTTTAGTTGTAAGCCACAAGAACTCTCAAAATAAATGGTATTATTAATTACATGCCTATAGGTACAGTTGCAATGAACTTCAGGTAAAAATCAAATTGAGGCTGACAGGTACCTCAGCAACACAAACCAAAAATGACAGTTGTGGACACAGATCAAAAAGCCAATTTCTACTCAGTTACTGAATTGAAGGGGAAGAAGGAAAAACATTCTTAAGCAAATGTTATGACTGAACATTATCTTCTTTCTTACCATTGAATGTTAAAAAGACCCTTGCTTGAGGCTGGGAAGATCCTTTTACACTGCTAAAGTAAATAAATATCCCCATCAACACGTGCAGCGCTAGAAATGCCATCTCTTCAGATCTGCAACTTAATATCCAAGAAACGAAGCCTGAAAGACAAAGATATCACATTACTGTTGTTATACCATTTCATGGAGCAAAAACTGTACTACAGGAAGATCTGTGTTAGAAAGCTTTTCCAGCTGAAGCCATAATATATAATAATGTGAAAGGTACAGTACTTCTGTTTTTCCTTTGTATATCTCCAAATGGCCTTCCCCAGCGGTCTTCTGTGCTGGCATCAAAGGAGCTCCCTGTCTGTTAGTACCAACCAACAGAGTCTAGGTTTTGGCTAAGGCAGATAGACTATAGCAATAGATTCAGTTTATTTAAATAAGCACAATTCCACCTGCTGGAAAAATAATTATGCTAAATGTCAAGGCAGAGCAAAGCAAGGACAGCAGATAAAGTTTCACAAATAAAAAGCTGGCTGATATTTTTAGATGTCTCTCCTTATTTTACATCATATTTGATCCTCCTCTCATGTTTGGGGAGGTGAGGGGGACAGTTTTCAGTTATTGTTTGTGGGTTTGGTAGTTTTTTTACTTTTCTTTTTGCATTTGAAATCAAAGGTGCTTGTAAATGAGTTTTAAGTTTTAGTAAGCTGAGTTCTCTAATAACACTCTAGACCTTCTTTTAAGATGAAATCCTGACTACATACCTCACTAATTTCAAAATCATTGAAACCAAAAGTATTTCAACATGCTCGAAACTATTAGTCAACATTTGCTTATTGGGCTATGTCCTTTCAGGATACTTCCTTGCTCTCATAGATTTCCACAGAGCACTAAGAACACCCAGTGTTGGACAGTGCATTACCTGTGATACAAACAGGCTGCCCAGAGAGGTTGTGGAGTCTCCTCCTCTGAAGACATTCAAAACCCACCTGGATGCATTCCTGTGTGGCCTGCTCCAGCTGATCCTACTTTGTCAGAGGGGTTGGACTAGATGATCTTTTGAGGTCCCTTCCAACCCCTAATATTCTGTGATTATGTATGATTCTGTGACTCTGCTACACCTGCACATCTGCTGAATCTACATTCATTTTACTTTGGACCAGACCCATGAAACTCAGCAGACATTAGAAGCTGAATATTGCGTATCTATAACGCTGCTAAACTGCATCTCTCCAAAGAGTGTGAAGTCTAAATTTAGACTTTCAACTTTGTTCTTCAGCTCAGCTGCAAAAGCAACAATAAACACACCCTTACACATATTTTTTCTCTTTGTCATCAACAGCCCTTCTACTAGACACCACTTTTTAGTTAATCAAGTGATATATTTGATTCTGTGGTAACTGGAAGCACTTTGAAGAGTACAACCCCTACAGCTAAAAGACAGCATTAAAGGATATACATGTATTTCACAAAGAGTTTTGTTGCCTGTGCAATCAATCATCTTACACTACTTTACCTCGGCTCTGCTTTAGCACTACAATCCCTTCAGTGGAAGCCGGTATTTCTGCATGCTTGTTCATTCAGTCCCTCTGAGATTCACACCTGTCCTAGAAGAACCGGCTGTAACCACCACAGCATGGCAGGAACCAGCTGTCAGGCAGGGATGACTTTAGGTCAGCACTAATTTGGGCTGGATCCACATCACTGACTTAGCGGTAAAAGCCCCGTATCTCATTACTGCCCCTGTCATTCCCTATCCACTCACTGTAAATCGTTTTGAAAGGCTTCTCTCTGCATGAGAACTTCAAACTAAGTTGGGGGTGGGATGGAGAGTGTGAGAGCAAGCACTCAGCTCTGTAGCCCACACTCTAAACTCTCCTTTGTGATTTGCTCCAGAGTATCGACAAATGTGTGAAGATCAAGAAATGCCACAACTCTGCTAACTGACAAAAATACTAGCACCAGAAATTTGCCAGCTACAGATCTGCTCTATGGGAGAAACATATCCATTTTGGTCCAGTTCCAAATTATCTCGAAGAGTCTGTTAACTAATAAAATGATAGTTGCAGAGTTTTCGCCAAGAATAATTTTTAAACAGGCTGCACGAACTCTAGTATTAATGCTGCTTTGTAGGCATTAAATTTAAAACCTTCTGACTAGCCCATGGGATATCCTTCAACGTACTCCTAAGAAAGAAATGCTATTAAATCCTGATAAAATTTCTTTGTCAGGTCCAAAACAAATAGCCAATCATACAGGACATGTGATTTAACAGATGCAATGGGATTAGTACTTTACAGTAGTAGCACTATGTTTTCTTTGCAATAGAGATTAAAAGTCAAAGAAGAACAAGTGTGTGGCCTTCTTCCTTTAAATGGTATTGTAGAAAATAATAATAAAACAACCTCTTTCGGCACTCTTTTCCTCCCACTCTCATGCCTCCTGCCAATTCTAGTGCAATCAGTTACAGGAGCGAAACATTGCTACATTTCACTGCTCAAATTGCAGATCTTCACCGTTAACACAGAAGTGACAGGCAAATACAAGACTCAAATTGAACTGCATGAGTCCTACCCAGCTGTTAGACACATAAATAATAAATGCACATGGTGCCAAAAAGGTACCGCAGGGTGTCTGACATGTGAGTTACCTAATGGAAACACGTTTCATTTCAGAGATTTACATACCTGGTAACTAATTAGCACACACTCCTTGCAGGTTGGACTTTCAGTTTGGGCATATATCCCAGTTCTGAATTTATCTCAGTAAGTCATGATACTATATTCAGCACGTCCTGTGCACATGATCTCTGCTGACAACCCACAGACCTAAAACCTTGCAAGTACTTTTAAAGAATCTTTTAGGACAGGCAAAAAAGCAGTATCTAATTACATTCCTGCTCTTATACCCTATTCAGCCTGTAAACAAACCAGCAAGACGCTCCTAAAGTGAAGTGGTGAAGTTTTTCTGCCACGGAGGTCGCTTTCAGCATTGCTGTGTTGCTTTTGGAAAGTATTATCCAGCTTTGCCGCGAAGTGCTGCGCAGGTGTCATCCACTACAGGCTAAGCCCTACCCTCAAGTCCTGTAAGGAAATCATTCAGCAGAAGAAAGGAAAGAAAGACCGGGGAGGGAAAAACCCCGCCAAACACAGACTATGCTAATCTGGAAAATAGTGCTTTAACTATCTGTGAACAGCAGGAAGATTCAACCATCAAACGCATTTCACATGTATTACAGCAAAGAAAGAGAACTTTCAGTTATGCTTACCCAGCTATTGGAGGAACCAGCAACACAGATTTCTATCTGGTTTCTATCAGTTTATGGACTCCACTCCTGCTACCAGGACATTTTAATTCCAAACCTGGCTCAATGCGGGGGGAAAAATAATAATCATAAAAAAAAAAAAAAAAAAAAGGTCTCTCTTCCCGGTGGTTGCAAATTCTCCCGGTTCCTTTGTAAAATAATCCTTATAGCTGGACTCCTAAGGCACCAGGAGCGCTTCTCCCCAGCCCTCAATTACGCACCTAGGAGTGAATGGAAAGTGGCCGGGCGGGGACGGGGAAGCCTTCGGTTTCCAGTTACAGACGCTGCCCTGCCCTCGCCGCCGCCGCCGCCGCGCTAGCGAACCGAGGCACCGCGGCCCCCGGTGCATCATTAGCTGAGCAAATAGGGGCTGGAGCTCATAAATAATAGCGAGGCCACACCCCGCCGAGCGTGGCGGCCCGGCCCGACCCGCCCCGAGCAGCGCGGGGTGGCTGGGTCCGCGGGGATGCGCGGAGGGACCGCGGGCGGCACTTCGCTGCGCGGCTGGAGGTGGGGGCACGACACAATGAAATGGCTTTTTAGGAGGACGGTTCCCCCCTACACACGCACACCCCTCTCACAAACACCCCCCCCTCCTCCCACAACGTGGCCCCGAGGCGGAGGTTCGGCGGCAGGTAGCGTCCGGCTGCGCACTTTGCGCGCCCGCGGGGCTCGCTGGAAAAACTCGCCGGGAAAGTTTCCGAGCGGGCCCCGAAGAGCGGGCGAGCTCCGGGGGGAGGCGGCGGTGCCGGGCAAGGAGCGGTGCCCCGAGGCAGAGCGGCCCCGCGGGGAACCACAGCCCGGGCTGAGAGCGGGCCCGGGCGGAGCCGAGTCCGGCCCCCCGGGAGCGGCGGCGGGTGGGGGCAGTGGGGGGGGAGCGGGAGCTTTCCGGGGGAGGCCGGTAGATGTCACTGTGAAGAGAGGGAATGAGGGAGAGTTGTGGTGTGGTGGTAACCCGGTCACTTCCAGACCGGATTCTTTTTTCCCCCCCCTCCGCCCTTTTCTCTATTTGAAACTTTAAAGGAAAATGAGTGAAGAAGAGTAAGGAAGGAACGTTAGAGCACTAGTTAGGTTTATAGTCCAGTTTCCTGATTGCTGTAGGAGCTTTGCCACCACCTTCCAGAAGCTCTTTTGCAGCTCAGGAGATTGGGAGCTGCATTTGTTCAAGCTCAGTTTTGCCCCAATATACTCAGCAAACCTGCTGGTATTCGTGAGATTTGTACTTTCATGGCAGTGAGGTAGCTTTAAGATTTTACGCCAAGTTGTCTTGAAAATATGAACTGCAGCACAACTCCATTAAATCCACTAGGATTTTCCAGACAACGTTATTTGGGTCCTGGATTAGGTTCTCCGAAGTTGTCTTGCAAGCATATTCTGTGCTGGTCTGACCAGTTAGCTGCAAGCTTCTTTTGAATTGAGATTTCCACTTTTGCAGGGAGAGGTGGTCCCTTATGCAGCAGAGGTGGTGCACGCAGGGCGCTGTCACAGCGATACTGCAAGGGAGTGCATTTCATGAGATGCTCTCAGCCCCATCCCGCAGGCAGAAATACATTAACAAGTAAACAAGTACCCACAATGAATCAGTGCACACGCTCAAGTTACAGTTTTCTTTCCAACTATTACACACTGGCTATAGTAACCAAAGCAAGTCTGACATTATAGCCAGAGAGCAGGGAGTAGCCTGAGCACAGCACCCTTACTGAACAAATTTTGTCTATACATGTGGATGTCTTTATGGCTTGTGTCTATAGGCTACTTTGTTTAAAAGATCATCTGCATGAGTTAAGGTCACACATTTCAAAGAGAGTTTCTCCTCTAGGCTTCTGTGCCAGCCTAGAAAAGTTAGTGCTTTCTTCAAGCAAGAAATTCCACTATTATAAGGCATTTATAATCCTGGAGAACACAAAACTACAGGATGCTTCTTCCTCTGAAATGAAACATCAGATTTGCGACTGATGCGGTAATATAAATCGGTCCAGAATTCATGATCCACTTTAGATCGTATCTTGAGGATGAATTAGCTGATGCTGTCAGATGAATTAAACTCTTCAGATCATGCGTCCCTAAAAATGTTGATGTTCTTCCAATTCTCGTCCTTAACACAAATAAACTGCACAGAAATGGCATAACAGTTGCCATCCTAGAGAGCAATTAAACTAAGCCATCAGAGAGCTTGTTCTCTCAATGGGCGGGCAGTATGGCTCTAAACATGGTGCTCCTCATCTTTGAAAAGTGATGTTCAAGTGTGTCAGTCTGACAGCAACACCCCAGCAAAAGGAGAAGTCACTTGTCTGTTTGGAAAATCCCCACAACCAAGTGCAATCAGAGATCGCCACACCAAGAAACAAAAGTGAATCAGCCTGTTCAGTATTCTCCCTCTTGCTGTGGTCTATGCAGGGTGATTCAGAGGAGAGTGCACAGAAAACCACAAAGCAAATATGAAATAACCTCTCTTTTATGAGATTTTTGGGAGATGTGTAATGGGTGGCAATACCAGCCAAAGGAAAAGAGAACGGTACCATGAAATGCCAACACTAAAAAGTATGATGATTCTAACTGTCCTCCCCAAACATTTTGGCCTTAGTGAGTAAATTTAAAAGAAGTATGATGATTCTACTTTTTCTTCTTAAAATTTAGAATAATGATCTTCTAGGTAAGATCATAAGCACATGCTCCTAAGAATATAGCATTACAAAAAGACAGCAAAAGTAATATGCTCAAATGTGAATCAACATCAGCTTTAGTTAAAGTAATTTGTGTTTGTCAGTGCTTTTGTATGTATGGACACGGGAGCCATCTGGCTATCTACATTTCTTTTTCACGTATGCTAGCTGCATCAGAGATAAAAAGGTAAAATGGAACATCGAGGAAAATTATGGGACTTTCCAACACTCCCTCAAGGACTTTGGGTTTATAAAATAGCAAATGAACTACAAAGACACAAATGCAAAACTTTAATCTGTGAGATACCATCACACTCATATATCTCTTATGCCAAGAAGAACATGCTAATTTTAAAAACAAAAAGCAAATTGAAACAAGAATAAGCATGCTGTATTGATTTATTTGTATTTAACATATGCATATGTGCAGGTCAGAGCACGATAATTAACTTTAAAAAGCAGTTTGAACTTCACAGCTGGGCTGAGTGAAATGGTTAAAGTTTTACTTTAGATGTTTTGTAATAGCATGTATTAGCTTCAAGCAAAACTCATGGAATGGAAATTACTTCTCCAAACTATGAGGTGGGGTTTCAGTATTTGCTGGCGTGAATCAGCCCTGTGAGTGAAATGAAAAGTATGCAAGACACTTGCTTTCCAGGCTCTGCGTTCTACATACTAACACAGGGATGAGGACAAACAAGTTGGACTTTGCTTGCAGCCGATTTTTAATCATTTTTCTATTGCACAAAACGCACAAGGTGGTGTTCAACTTGCTTCCAGTTATGATTTGGTGCATGTGAGATTTATATCTATGTGCAGTTACTCCAGGTGGCATCACATGTATCAGGAGAGACCCCAGACACATGTGCTTTCTGACTCTTGCAATGTGATCTGAGCAGGCAAACCCTCATGGCCAAAACAAACAGATGTTGATTCTGTTGTATCTGTGCATAGTGTTTGCTTCTTACCCAAACAAATCATCCTAATGGACCCAGGCCTAGCTTTAGACCTAAACACTAACTGAAGCCAGTAACAAGAAAGGCAAGAGTAGATTTGGGCGTTTACTCAACATTTTTGTTTGGGGCTTGTCTGTTTTGTTTTGTTTTGTTTTGTTTCTCTCCACTTAGACTTTAAGCTCCTGAAAAAGTGAACGGATTATAGGAAACAGTAGGACCAGAAGGAACACAGACATAAAAGAGGGAAGACAGAGAAAAGAAACCAAGATGAATGGAGATGGCAGAGGAGGAAGACAGGAGCCTCTTGAGACACAGCTCTACAGATGAAGACAGCAAGTGAAAGAGAATAAAATTATTTCACTGGATTGGCAACAGATAGCCATTAAGATCAGCAGGTTCAATAATCAGTTTCTGCTCTGAACAGCAGCACAGACTTGCAATTTAGACAAGACCAAATGCTAGCTATTATAAAGAAAAATGTAGTGAAGGCATGATGAAATGACCGTCATATGTAATCCATTCCTTCCTTAAAAATTCAAAGGAACTGTGTATACAGTAAGTGTCCAGGTTCCAAATGATGAGAGAAAAAGGTATTAACTTCTGTTTCCTCTACCCTCATTTACGAGTGTCAAATCACCTTATAGAAATGCAACATCATTAGGTAATCCAGTTAGTCCACCTCTGTTTATTTTCTTTCTTATAGTTACTAGAAGTGGGGAAGGTGTGAAATATATCAGCAGTTTATTGTGGGAAAGCTATTAGGTGTTCATTTTGAAGATGTGCTAATATGCATATCAATTTATATTCGTTTTGACAACAAATAGCCCAAAGTTTCAAGGGACAGTCAGGATAAAGCTGCTAGTGGTCCTACTGTGTGATCAGAGATGGCGTAACATCCTTGAATATAGTGTGCCCTAACTGGTCAATGGACTTATTCACGTGGGTCAAATAATGACTGCTTATGAAGAACGAGGCTCCATCACCAAGGTCAAAGCCTTATAAAACTACTGGCGTGTAACTAACAATGAGTTGTCCAACTGAATTCATCAAGTTGCTTTATACTACTTAAGGTTCTGTGAAAGTCCATTTTCAGGAGACAATTTGTCTTTTCACAGCTAAGAAAAATCAGGTGCTTAGGAACAGGATCAGTGTAACCATATTAATGAAGCTCTATTACCTGTATGGGAACAGAGGAAAATGTTATGCTCTTAGTTTGTTAAAACTCCAGTTGTCTCCAGTCAATTAGACCCAGCTCTTAATGGCTTCCCTGGAAGTCAGTGAGCCAGCAGTTCACAGTGACCTCTGCCTTTTACCAGACTGTGATTTCTGTAAGGCCATCATCAAATAAGGACTTCTGTGTCTGTACAAAAGATGTAAGCTGATTCCTGGTATGCTACCAGACCCTCATGCTTGCTCTTTCAGTGAGGCAACCACATTATTGCAGTTTCTAGGAGAAGCACAGTGTTTTGGTCAGATTTTCCACCTTTTAGTCACTATGACTAAAGGAGGTCAGTCATATAACCAGAATCACTGTGCTTACACAAAGCTGAGTTTGAGTAATTAACAAATAAATCAAGTAATCGTTATTTTGCAAGCTGATTAGTAAGAATATGCATTAGGAAGACTTGAATAAAAAGGGGTGGGTTGTTGACACACCAAGGGTGGCTTCAGGCCAACCAAGCTTTAAATAAAAGAAAGCACAAGTGCCTAAAGGATGCAACAATGTGTAATCTGTGTATTGGACATACTTGAAATGAAGGTCCTATGGTGCAAGGAGCTCTACATACACACAGGGAAGTAAAGCAAGAGTAGTTACAGAGAAGTGTTTTATCCAAACAAACAAATAGAGATGGGAGAGGAGCAGAGGTGACATGCCCCTGGGCATCATGGCCACTCCCAGTACAATGTGCCACTCTCCAGGCTGGTGCTGCATGGTACAGCACTCACATCATTCAAGGGAGTCCTCTCGCTCTGCTGGGAAGGAGATTTTGGGCATTTTGCCCATGATTAATTTACTTCAGTGTTTGTAGACCATTAACTGAATCACTGGTAAAAAAAAAAAGAAAAAAGAAGGTATGTGATTTATTCCTATTCATCTTAGGTTTGAAGCGCAGTGGTTGAAACCTGGCTATATAACTCACCCCCAATCTCGTTCCAGATAGTATAGCAGTGTAGTCCTATTTCCCACCGTCCCTCCTCTCCAAATGAAGAGTAATGACTGCATACCTCAGTCTTCGATTTGTTTTGTTCTCTGTAAGTACAGACTAAGATTTACTGATGGTATTTTGTCAGCTAATTGATCATTGCATATTTGCATTCTGCAAGCTGTTACTTTAGAAGAGGAGAAGGACCATTCTGCATATGCCTTGCCCTTACCTAAACATGTCCTGTTGGCCACTGTCCCTATTGCTTTCCCTAAAGATGTTTTTCCCATGCAGAAAAAGTAGAAGTTAAGGAACTTTTGTATCCAGATGAAAGAAGAACAAAACTAATGAAAAAGGTGGTATTTTAAACCATACATGCCAAACAGAGCACTGACCAAAACAATCTGAATAATGCCCGCTGTTGCCTGGAGATGTCAAGAATTTTTGCGTATGGACCAGAGGACACTGAGGAATGGAACAGGCCCCAGAGGTGTCTCCTCTCATACTTATCAAACCTAATCCTTTTGCATTACATCCTAGCTATAACTGGAGTGTGATTTTAAACTAGATCTGTCAAGTGGCCCACGATAACCTTCTTACCTTTTCTCTAAGAAACTGATGTAGCAGTGGCAGTGTTAATGTTAATGTAAATCCAAAGTACTGTAATTCTCCCAAGGTGGAAAACATGGAGATGCTATAAGATTCAAGTCCTAATTCTTTACCATAGTATTATCTCAGTATTAAGGCAGACATTCTTGCTTCCAGTAGAATGTTCTTTTCCATTTCTTAAAGAGGCTGTCATGTTGTCTGGTAGGAACCAAGGTTTACCTCTCAAATCAACATGGTACAGATGGTGTTTTAGTTGTAATACTGATTATATTAGTGCCTTGTTATAAAGATAACACTGCATTCTTCTAAGGTCCTAAAGAAGATAAAATTGAAGCTCTTGTCTTTATTGTATTCTGTGCTCTACTCTTTATAATGTGAACTCTCTTCTTCCTTTGTCACAGGTATTCATACAATGCCTCCGAACACCCATTTTTCATAAAGATGGGAGCCTCTGTTTTCCTTTTCTCACTGTCAGTGCAACAGATATTTTGAAAGGCTCTTAAAAATTATTTTCTCGGTGTATTAATGGACAATTAGGTGGATAAAGAACTGTCTTGATGACCGCACCCAAAGAGTGGCTGTCAATGGGTCCATGTCCAAGTGGAAGCCAGTGACAAGTGGAGTCCCTCAAGGATCAGTACTGGGACCTGTCTTGTTTAACGTCTTCGTCAGTGACATGGACAGTGGCATAGAGTGTACCCTCAGCAAGTTTGCCAACGACACCAAGCTGTGTGGGGCGGCTGACACCCTGGAGGGTAGGGATGCCATCCAGAGGGACCATGACAGGCTGAAGAGGTGGGCCCAGGCCAACCTCATGAAGTTCAATAAGACCAAGTGCAAGGTCCTCCATCTGGGTCGGGGCAATCGCAAGCACCAATATAGACTGGGCAGTGATTGGCTTGAGAGCAGCCCTGAAGAAAAGGACTTGGGGGTAGTGGTGGACGAGAAGCCCAACATGAGCCGTCAGTGTCCACTTGCAGCCCAGAAAGCCAATCATATCCTGGGCTGCATCAAGAGGTGCGTGACCAGCAGGTTGAGGGAGGTGATTCTTCCCCTCTACTCCACTCTTGTGAGACCTCACCTGGAGTGCTGCATCCAGTTCTGGAGCCCACAGCACAGGAAAGATATGGATGTGCTGGAGCACGCTCAGAGCATCCAGAGAAGGGCCACAAGGATGGTTGGAGGGCTGGAGCACCTCTCCTGTGAGGACTGACTGGGACAGTCTGGAGAAAAGAAGGCTCCTAGGAGACCTTATTGTGCCCTTCCAGTATCTCAAGGGGGCCTACAAGAAAGCTGCTGAGAGGCTTTTTAGGATGTTGGGTAGTGATAGGACCAGGGGGAATGGATTGAAGCTAGAGATGGATCGGTTCAGATAGGACGTTAGGAAGAAGTTCTTCCCCATGAGGGTGGTGAGACACTGGCAGAGGTTGCCCAGAGAGGTGGTGGAAGCCTCATCCCTGGAAGTTTTTAAGGCCAGGCTGGATGGGGCTCTGGGCAGCCTGATCTAGTGGGGGATGTCCCTGCCCATGGCAGAGGGGTTGGGACTAGATTATCTTTAAGGTCTCTTCAAACCCTGACAATTCTATGATTCTGTGAATTATCAAACCCTTCTTAAAAGCCACCCTGTTCCATTCATTAGAATGTGTTGTGTAAAAGGCATGAGCAAACATCTGGCCTGGAAAATGAAACCTATGAAATCAGTATATGTTCAGCGGTATTTAAGAGAGTCTGCTGACTTCTTTTTACATTTTTGGGGGCCTCAGGACAACCAGGATTTGCGTTAATTTAAAATAACATTAAGTCATCAGCCTAAAATCAAATTTTATTAGTTAAAAACAACTGAGAAGCAGTCATAAAATTCGATCTACCTGTTTATTGGCCATTATGGATTAAAAATATACTATTTATAAAGTTTATTATTTATATAATATTTATAATAATATTCCTGTTATTTTGTTCATTGTCCACTCAAAGCTGGCACAGGCTTCATGAAAGCAGCTGATGAACAAGAAATACAGCATCGGATAAATTAAATCTCAGAATTTTCTAGCATACTAAAAAGTTTCTGTTGCTTATCTTGGTTCTTGGCTTCTTATTGAAAGAACCACAATTTAAAGTGAGTCTACATTTAATTTTTTCTCAAACAATATAAACATTCCACTAAATATTTATCTCTTTTTTCATCTGCCTCTCCCTGTAACATCTGTTAATTGAATCTTTATTTGAATCTATTAGCCGTAGTTTGTTTTAAGTCCAGAAGGCAAAAAAATCTATAGTTTGGATGGCAGCCAGAACACAGCATCTTCTCCACTATTACACCTTTGTAGCTTAAGATCAATTTATTCATTGTCAATAATTCAAAGTCAATTAGGAGGAAGAAATGGCACAAGAAAAACACAGAAGAGGTACAAAATGGTTCTTGAGAACTTCATTATTTGCTATTTTGCTATCCTCGACATTTAAAACACTTGTACTATTTCATTCAAATTTATCTTATTGTACTTCCAAAGTACTGTGAAAATGGAGATAAACATTTTCAACATTATTTCTCCATAGTCTTGCCTGTTTATTCCTTACATTTTTCTTATATTACAGAACCTTCCAAAATTTCAGTTAAATGCTTTGTTGTCAATATCAATGCATATATATGCCTAATATATGCATGCTTTATATACACTAATTTTAATTTAGTAATTGGCAAAGAACAATCATCGAAATATTTTAAGAATGAATTTCTTATCCTAGTTGTTAAAAAATGCTTCTAAGCTGAATTTCCCTCTCAAATATCACAGAAGTAGCAGAAGTATAAAGAAAATGAAAAGTTAGTATACTCTTTATGACCGTACTATCATGCACAACATATTTTTGTTTTTCATTACTTTTTCCTTCCAGGATAAGTTTTTTTCTGAACATAAATTCATAATTTAAATGATCTTAGACCAAATAAATTTTGGGGAATCCCTAAATTTTGCCATAAGAGGGCATTATTCATGCACTTAGAATAGAAAATGCATCTCAATATAAGCACGTTTTAAGAAATGGCAATTTTCTACACTCGTGAACCAAAGGAGCAAAACATATGAAGACTTCTGTAATTAGGAATGCCTTAAATGACTTACTGGGACAGGCAATGTTCACTGTCTTGGGTTTTTTTTACCGGATAGTCTGAAAATACAAGGGAAGACCAAAGAAGAGCCAAAGTACTACTTTTGCAGTTTAGAAATTACCACAGAAGAAGCCAAATCCAAAAGTTGGTGGTTTGACCTATGGATGCAATTCAGAAGGTATGCCTAGGCAGGATTGACACTAAGCACTTGTTTATGCTCTCCATGTGAATGGAAGTTAAAGATATATTCAGGTGCCTCCCTTGAAACAAGCAGCAAGACATCAAAAATGAGATCCTTGAAGCTTTGTTACAAAAAAAGGATTGGAAAAAAATTAGAGCGTGCATGAGACAACAGAAGTGAATTCTTCGACTGCAAAACATTGTGATGGCTTCTGCTGGTGTCGATGAATGTTGGATTGTCTCCCAGAAAGGTAGGAAAGCTTCATGCTGGAACAAGAAAAGTTGTTAACAAAAAAGATATGCACTGTGTGGGGCTTTCAGAGCCCTGAAAGACTGTTACCATGTAAGCGGCAGTTTGCGCTTCACGAACAGAGGCAAACTCAGGACCACACATGTTGGGTGTCTTGGGCAGTGATTGTCTGTGTCTTACCCTCTATGACTGTTCTATCAGGTATTGAAAATGTCTGCAGACAAGTATTTGGCTGCATCATCCTTGTCTGCCTCAATGAGCAGTGGATTCTTTTAATTCTAAGTCTGTCAGAACGTAATTTTCTGACTTAATGTTATTTAGCTTATACCAAGGATGTATTTAATTGTCCCGTTTCCTAGAATTTTGTAATTTATCACATGAGCTCTACCTCTAAATCACTTTCACTAGCAACTATGGGGAAAAACAATTTGACAGACAGAATACAAATTGCTTTCTGATATGTTTTGGATATTCTCCAGCTTGTCAGATCTTTTTTTCCGTTGGCATATAACAGAAAAGCAGAGAGATCCAGCAGTAAATTGTTATTTGCAGAAATTCGTAGTTGAAATGAAGAGCTGCATGTGGTCATTTTGTCTTCTGGGTAGTTTTATGAAGAGTTCTTAATTAATATTAAAAGAATTCTGCAGGGGAAAGATTTATGGTCTTTGCATTTCAACGCACTTCATCACTGCATGGACAGTACATTAAGAGTTGAAGAAAAGTGCTGCAGTTGGCACAAAAAAAAATGTTATTCTGGTGAAGCCAGTAAGTCCACTGAGTTATGAACTGACTAGTAATTTATGTTAACACCTGCATATCTTTATAAGAACTAGATGCATTCCCCAGGGCAATGATACCTCAGTGCCTGTACTGGAATCCCTGCCATTAAAAATGGAAGACATATCAGTGAAATTCTTCATCTGCAATCGCAAATTTTTCACCTTCTTTCTGCTTTAGGAAAAATGCCAGGATTTTTCTTTTAAATTCATCAGGTAACAAATACTTAAAATGAGGGACCACAGCCAAGCTAAATTCCAACTTACAAACTGGTGTCTTAACTGGGAACAGGCTGAAACCAGACAGCTCTGTGACTGGCTGCTTTTGGGAGTGCTGCTTTTGATCTGCTTGTGGAGCTGCTTGCATGGATTCACACGTATGCCTGAACAAAATCACAAGATTTTTATTCGTCAAACATGCCAGCTACTGCTCCTTCACAGTTCTTCCTGGTTTTCTGGTTTGGGGGTTGTTTTTGGTCTTTATTGTTATTGCTGTGATAATTATTACCTACGTACTTGGAGATCTGAAGCAACAGATGCCAAATGGAAACTGCAGTTACATGTAAATAATTGGAAAATTATAGTCACTAGCAGGGAATTATACTGATGGTTGTTGGGCCTTTTGGGTGCAGAAATTCTCATGGCTCCTGGAATGGCAGGCACTTCCATCAAGAGCATCTAAGACATTCTTAAGACTTAGCTGGAGATGGGCATATAATAGTGTCTGTACCTATTTGGGAGCAAGGAGTCTTTTGTCAGGCAATTTTCTCCTTTATATTGCAAGCAGGCTTAGGTTATCTTTTAATAATAATGGTAATGATAAAAGGACTGTGCCTCCTCTGTTGGTTTAGTTCTCTCTTTAGCGCAAACATGTGCATCCTGGAAACTGACATTAGGTACAGGCTACAAGGTTTTTCCACTATTTTTGCAATACCAACTGCTCCATGAAATGTTATTTTAGGGAGTTCGTTAAAACTGTTTTGTAAACATGCAGGGTAGTCGGGATGAAAAAGTTATTACTCTCTTAGAAGAAAAAATCTGCTATCACTTCAAAGTCACTGGCTTCTATTGGCCAGAGATGCACTTTCCTTCAGTCTCTTCTGTGGCATCGCTTTGAAGGAAAGCTACAGCCTTACACATGCCTCAGACCAGTGCCCAGGTATCCCATTCCCCTATTTCTGCCTGCTTTCCAGGGCAACAGTCTTATTCAGCTTGGGCCTGGTACAAAACTAAATGAGATTATAAAGAAGTATTTTCTGTTCACTGCTGTAAGTTTTGGATTAAAAGCAAATGAACAAACAGACAAACTTCCCCTCAGCTAAAATCTGGTAGAAAAGCAGAACTCCCAAGTTTCTTCTATGAACTTGGTGGTTAATTCCTCTGTGTTGTAACTTCACCTCCACTCCTATGTGCCTCGACATCAGTTCCCACAGAAAAGGAGACAGGGAGGCTCCCTTGCCACATTCTTTCTCTAGTTTCTCTCTTTGAATAGGAAGCTTTTCAGAAAGGATCTGATTCTCATAGCCCTCTTCACCTAATGCTGTATTGCCTTTAGGTGCATTCTTAAAACTAATCCGTTATGACTCAGGGCAGACACTGAAAAGCTTTTAAGAAGCCTTCAGCAAAATCCAGTAATGCCAGCACATACCTGTGTTTTGATGTTGTACAAATCTGCTTTGTCGGAGATAATGTCACACATTTGCTGTATTTCTATGAGACATCCTTTCAAATCGAGAGAAGGCATGAAGTTAGCAACCTCTGAAATTTGAAAGGAGGCACTGAAGAAATAGGAACATTTACCATCAGTATTTTCTATCATCTTTCCAACTCTGTCTGTGAGCATTCAAAGAACAATTCTGATATGCAAAAAAAGAAAAAAAAATCTTTTCAAGTGCAAATGAATATTTGTGAGCCACATCAGACAGCCTTAGGACTTACTCGTGCTTATCCTCACCTTTGCGTAATGACTGGTTAAAATATTCTTGAATAATAGCGACATTATAAAAAATCAAGTCTATTCACAAAAGATACATGGAAAGAAAATGTAACTCAAGCTGATGAATACATTTTTCATTCTGCATACTTTGTCAGACTCTATTTACATCTTAGACAGGATGTTGATTTCCTAGATGGTTTAAAAATACATGTTCACTTTGTAAATATTTAAAGATGCTAATTTTTTTTTCTATCATAGAAACTTATTTTTGACCACAATCTTTTTAAAGCGTCTTTGTTAGTGAAGAAGTATTTTGGCCCTCACTGCTGACTACTTCACACCTTGTTCGGTGGTTTACACAGGTGCAGAGTGATGTAAATTGCAATCAAAAGAGAATGATTTCATTTTTGATTTTATTTTTATGTTCCCTGTGCGCAATAAGTGAAAAACACAATTTACATGTGTAGGATTAGTAATTACTTCTGACACAAGAACACAGATTTTTTACATAGATCAGATGCTTTCAGGGAGCAGGTGCCACCCCTGAACACAGTATAAACAAAAGTAATTTTTATGTAGGATGTACTAGTATGATGGTAAACTGAAATTCTTTTTGGATTTTTTTTTATGACTTAGATTCCTTTTGTTCGTTATGTCATTGTAGCTGGTATTAGTAAAAAAAAATTAACTGTTAATGATAACATTAAAGGGAGTTCAGAGTAAAAAGTTCACTTTCTGTAAAAAAATCACAAACATAACATCTAGTTAATATCATAAGCCCTAGAGGAGTTAGAAATAAAGTATGTTTTGCTAACATTTACAGATCTAAAAATCACATCAAGATAAAATGACCAATAAAGCCTTTATTTTTTTAGTATCAAAAGAATTTCAAATCCTTTGGTATTTAAAATATACCGAGAATCTCAGGCACTAAAATGTTTTGTTCTTTTAATAGTGCTTCGTGTCTCTGTTCTTTAAAGTCTACATTTTCTTTAGAAATTTCTCTCTGAGGATGAAAGAAAATCTTCCAAGTTATCAAAGCTGATGTGCTAGGTCAGGAAACCTGTATTCTATAGCAAATAGCTGAAAATGTTATCTCATTCTTTGTGTCTGCCTGAACTGGAGATTTTATCAGAGCATCACAGAATCATCTGTTGGGGAGGGGGACTTAAATGAAAAAATTATGCTATATATTATCATATCATATCATATCATATCATATCATATCATATCATATCATATCATATTCAAATGTAGAATATAATCCCAGTCATAAAAGAGTGCATGGGTTTCATTGTAAATTGTATTCATGTTAGCACAGCGTTTCCTGCAATCACTGGAACTGTCTCTTGTTGGCACTTCTGTCACCCGAAAAATGAACTAATCCACAGAATCACAGAATGATTTAGGTTTGCAGGGATTTAATCTCATTCCGTCCCCTCTCAAAGCAGGACTATGGAGTTAAGTCCAACCTCAGAGTGATATCACATCGGTCCTTATCCCATCGGGTCTTGAAAATCTCCATGGACTGATGTTCCGCCACCTCCCTGAGCAGTCTGCTTCTGCATGTAGGCACTCTCATGACAAAGAATTTTTCCTCCTAAGTAAAGTTTCCTTACATTGGTCTTGGCCTGTCCTTTCCTTGATCACCTCCTGTCCTTTTGCTGTGCTCCCGCAAGGAGAGTCTGCCTCTGTCTTTTTGACTCCCTTTTATGTAGTCAAGACTACTATTTGATCCCTCTTTATCCTGTCTTCTAGTACTGTTTCTCTTCCTTGCCTTTAAACCAGGAGCTGGATGTCAAACTTCAGTTGATTCTAAGCATGTACAAGTGGCCATGAGGTAAAGCTAAGGACAGAGTGTAGGGCAGGGGGAAAACAAGGTTTTCTCTTCAATACATAAAGCAGACCTATAAGAAAGATAGAGACAATCTTGTTGTTCCAGGACAAGAAGTAATGGTTTAAATCTGGAAGAGGATAGATTTAGACTAGGTATAAGGAAGAAATTTTTTACAATGAGGGTGGTGAGACACTGAAACAGGTTGCCCAGAGAGGTGGTGGAGACCCCATCCCTGGAAATGTTCAGGGTCAGGTTGGACCTGATCTCGTTGGAGACATCCCTTCTTACAGCAGGGAGGTTGGACTAGATGACCTTTAAAGATCTCTTCCAACCCAAAGCATTCTATGATTTTATGATATACTGTCGCGGGTTGGGGCTGGGCCGGCCACTAAGTAAAAATCACTAAACAGGACTGGGTTTTTAGCTAAACCCAGGACATTTACAAACAGCAAGAGGACATCTGCATCCATGACTAACCAGGCGTGGAGCAGGGGAGAAAGAGCCAACGCAGTTGGCCAATCTGCACAAAAAAACAGCTGCAGCAGAGAGTTAAACTTTCTGAGATTCATTTTTAAATGGAAAATCTAAGAATCAGTCTTGGTTTCAAGAACCGTTTGTAGCAGATGAAACTGCCTCAGCACATCCTTGATCTGAACAGTGATATATATTTGAATTTATAATTGAGGGCTGTAATTTATAGCAAAAGAGTATGTATGAGTAGTCTATGAATGAATACCTCACTAGCAATCTGACTAACTTTGTGTAAGGGAAGTGAAGTGATGAATATATACCATATGTTTAAATTGTGTAAGTGGAGGCAATCCTCAATGACTTCAGAGAAGCTCTCCTTGTTTACACCAGCTAGGAGCTAGTCTCGTGCATATAATTTGCAGCTGAATAAATGCAGATGTTAGCATTATACAAAGCTTACAAAGTTTCAGGTTACTTTTGTTAAACAAGGCATCTAGCCCACAAGTTTGTATTTGGCAGCATTGCACTGCACTGCAGTCTGAGAAGAGACATAGGTTTGGAAGAGAATGTGGCATTTTTGAGCCTTTGGAAGAAATGAATGTTCCCGTATCCTAACTCTACAAGAAGTCTTCCAAGGCAGAGAAAATAACAGAATGAAAAGAAGACAGATGTGGAACCTGAAAAAGTGACGTGTGACAGGATAGTGCATGTACCTGAAACTTCACACCTTTCGTATCTGCCTTTTGCCAAAATACACGAGTAACTGCGTCACCTACAGCACTGGCATCTTAAAGATTCACTAGTTTACCGACGACACACTGAGTTTTCTTCAAGTTTTTGTTCAGTGTGTTTAAACCCATTGTAGAAAATACTGGGCTTTCTGCAGACACTGACATCTAATGATATGCTTTGGTAAATTCTTGATTTCTGGTGAATGGGTTCAGCAATGTTCCTGAAGACAGTGGTGGGGCTCACATAATTTAAGTGCTTCCCAGCAAGTAAGGAGTTGTAAGGACCAAACCTTTCGTTACTTAACAGCACTGGCAAGATTTTAAAGCCCACGAGGGCATGCTAATTAGGCACAAGAGAAATAGTTGTCATGATGATATATTTTATTTCATTAGGAGAATATACAGTGTACTAAACTTGGCTGACTTTGTCAGCAGTGTTTGCAAACGTATCTTCCGAGATAAACAGAAAATGAGTGATACTGCTGACAACGATCTAACCAGGCAAATGTCTTTTGGTACAAACTAACAAGTACAAAATTTGCTGTTGCTACATCTATACTGTAGCACCCACAAATGGTTTCCTATTTCCATGCAAAAGAAAGTTGGGTACCTGGAAGAAGAGGCAGGTGGTATGTGTTTGATTGTCTGCCAGCTTGAATGGAGAAAGCAGGTGGAGATGAAGCCTGTATCTTTACTGTCATGCATATGCTGATCAGTGTAGTATCATTCCTTGAAGACTGTATGACTCATTCACTGCTCTTTGTTTACTCTTTCTCATGTTTATTTATTAGGAATATCTGCATATGCAATCAGCTCAATCATAAAGCTCATAAAGAATAGAAATCCAGTTTCAATATATTGTGAGATTAAAATTGTAGTCCTGGCTTTACGAGCCTGCATATAGTAATTAAATGAAAATCAATTCAGAGAAATCCTAAGGCCTGTATCCAGCATAAGGTTAGAGTAGACTGGCAGGGTGAATCTTCCACGCCTTTTATTCAATGAGTTTACTGATCTAGAAATTCATTGTGGAGAAAGTAATTGTTCTGCTATGCAAGAGACCTTGCTGCTCACATTTTTACATGACTGTGAAAAAAATCTCTCTTAAGGAGACAACAGATTTTGCCACAGTATCATGTGCTTCTCTTCCCGCTTTCTCCTCCATTTCCCATCAGGTTTTACTCAACCATTTACCCACATGAATAAATTCACTGGGTTGGCAAGATTCAGTAATGAAGATAAAGACATCCAGAGCATGTTATGGTTTCTCTCTCTGCTTTTCCTGCTAATAGGAGTTCTCTTCAAGCCTGAGTTACAGACAGATCTGAATGCCAAGCAAGGACATGCTGTATTCATTTGTGTTTTTAAATAATTGCGCTGTGTCTTTGACTTTGGTTGACTGTAACTTCCTGCACTAGTAGCCAGCACACCATACAATTACCGTAGGTTCCTCTCTTTGATCTTCTGCTCAAACTTATTCTGTCTTTCCATCTAAAGCTAGCTGTCCAACCTGGCATCCTTGCTCTTTTTTACAGTACTTAAAAAGCAGTCACCACCAATTTAAATGCTGGCTTTAACAAGGAACATGTCAATTGCTCTTTGCAACTATTTTATTTTTACAGTACTCTGAACCTATTTCTCCTTTGGAAAAAAAAAAATCCGTATTTTGCCTCTTCACATTTCATATTCTCAGGACTATATTCTTTGTCCCTGAATAAAACTCTTTACACTATGTACTATAGTAGTTACACAATTACTTGTAAAAGTTGAAAGTATCTCACTGATCTCCCTTTAAGCAGTCAGGTATCCGTCCATCACCAAAGTGAACCAACAGGACCTAATGAGGAGTGATAACGTTGCATACACTATGCATGAGCACAGGAATCCCTGCCAAAAGCTCTTGTTGGGGCTTTGGAGAAGTTATATCAAGAGGAACTTGAAGCAGGGTAGTGAAATATTCAAATAGTTCAGATCTTATCTCCATTCTCTCTTACAGCAAGAGCAAGAATTTACCCTTTCTCATCAATTCTAATTCATATGAGAAAGAACAAGTCCGATGTCTCTGAGAAACAGCATAGAATCACACCTCTATTATCTAAAAAATGCGTGAGCACAAAATGGGAGTTACTGGCAGTATGGCTGCAGTTTGGTGTTGTATTTAGTTAGAAAGTTTCTGTAATAAATACATTTTTAAACTAATGAAGAAACCCACATTGCAGTCATATCAAAACATCTCTTGCCACGTTAATGTTGCAGTGTGACTGTTTTACTAGAGTTTTTTTAGCACAATGCAGACACTTGAAAGTTTTACTTTGAATTCCTAAGCCTCTGCCTTGACTGAGCTTTTGTTTTAACAGATGATGAACCTGTGAGAATTTTGAAATGCTGAGAGTGCTGTTTTTTTCCTCATATGTATTAAGATAGGTAAAAACTAGCTATTGGGACTTTTTATAGAAAATACAGCTAGGGCAATCATAAATGTGGATGGCATATAACTGTACAAATGTGTCATAGAAACATAATACCACATCTGGATATAGCCAGGCATGAGTATTCCAGTATCAGAGCTGCTGTAGATGGTAGCTTCTTTGTCAGCCGAATGTCTCTCACCATCACTTAAATACGACAGCTAAATTCAACAATGAATGCTCTAGTGTATAGCCATATAGTTATTATCAGAACTACTTAGCACACAGGCTGAAAACACACGGATATAGTTCTATAATTCTTTTAACCTCAGTGATACAATAGTTCTATGGAAACAAGAGCTGAGTGTGTCAGTGGTCAAAAAAGCAAATGAAATATTAGGAATTGTTAGGAAAGGAATAGAAAGAGGAATTATAAAAAATAATGAAGCCAGTGTATATTCCTTGTTTGATAATCTGTGTACTTTGCTATCTCAGGAGAAGGGAACATGAGAAATAAGATATGGAGCAGCTTTCATCCAAGCAACAACTCAGTAGGAATATGATAAAGATGTGCAAAATAATGATGCCATAGAGAGGGAAGATAGGGTTCTATTAATGTTTTTTTCCATTAAAAGATCCATAAGGTAGTCTCCCTCTACTGTCATCTAGGAGTAGAGAATTTCAAAACAAACAAAAAGAAGTGATTTTTCATGAAACAGGTTTTATGACTGTGGAGGTCTTTGCCAAAACATGCTTTGTTTGCAAAGCATTATATGGGTTAACAGACAGATTGGACAAGCACTTTGAAAATAAATCTGAAAGTAGCTGGAGGCAAACAGAATATTATGGGTTAAATGTCATACATGCTTGCTCTGATCCTCTTTTTCCATATATATCCGTAGCTGGATGCTTCTGGAGACATTACTGGGCTAGATGGACTCTCAAAGCAGTGTGGCTGGTTTTATACGTAATGAAAACTCTCACCAAAGATGTGTCTTAGAAGCACCTACCTGCAGTGATTCTGCCCTCAATGAACGCCAGTTCCCTACTTGTCTGGAATTTAGAGAAAAAGAGGTGCAAATTTGGAATATTTTTCTTTTGTGTTTAAACATGTGTGATCAGAAAGTTTTCCACACAGAAAGTCTGCAAGGGAATCACTTTTCTTGCATTTTATTTTGTTGTCTTAAGAAGACAACAGAAGTCTAGCATAATATGCCTGGGGATATTGACTCATACAGCAGGCAGACATATAGGAGCTCTGAAAATGAGAAATAATAAGTAAGTCTCCTTCAAACTTTGTAATTAAATTGATCTTACTCTCCTCTAGTAGTTTGATGATGATCCATAAAGCTGGATGAGACATACAGCTGATTATTTGCCATCATTAAGTACTCCATAATTTATTTAAGGTCTGATCTTGAAAAGTGAAAATACTCCTACAACATCTGAAGACTTGCAAAATTGCAGGGCTTAGCACTTACCCAAACTGGTGATTAGCAAGAACAGAGAAGTTAGCCCTCTTGTCCTCGGTGAATTCCAGCTAAGTGAAAGCGCTGTTTATAGTGGTGCCTACATTTTCCCTCTGGTTTTATATGGACACAGTATTTTTCAGGCCTTCGAGAAGTAGGGTGCTAAGTCAGCATGATTCATCTTTCATGCCCTATATGTGCATATATTTCAGTAAAACAGAAATTCTAAGAATGATTCTAGTACTGCAGAACTGAGCTTTACTAGATAACTATTAAGTGTAATGCACTGGCTTTGTATAAGGGATCCAAACATAAAGTAGTTTTTTTCTCATATATCTAATATATAGACAGATAAACAGACTCCAGTGAATGGCTTAAAATCATAGCCTGTGACAGTAATGTTGTCTATGCAAGAGTGAGAGAATCTTTTCTTAATCAGGTCATAGATATTCTTCATGAACTTTTCGTAAGGGAAGGTTGGAAGAAATCGCACTTATGAAGGAGGAGGAATCCTCACAGCATAATAAAGAGCACGTTGAACTTTCCCATAATTCAAGGAAAAAAAGAATTAAATAACTTTTTTTTTTTTTTCCCTATGTACTGGCAGTTTTTTCTATACGCTTATAAAAGCATGTTTAAAATTTGCAGATTACGGAGTATGTCTCCCATACTGGCAGCTCTGAGCATTTTTACTGTAGACAGTAAAGTCCACATATTCAGTAGGATGATGTCAGTTTGCTCCCGATGAAATCTGGATGTGATTTTTAGAGACTTCGTAATCTGTCTCGACTATGAACACCAAAATATATAGCTCACATGGCATCTGGATACCTTAACAAGCTCTTCTGGATGAAATACTGTTGTGATATAGTGACGTATTAAGAGATGGCTGCAGTTATTGAAAAAATACAACATTTTTTTAGAAGCCGTCTCCAGAATCTTCTGATTACCAGAATAAGATCTAAGATGTTTCAGGCCAAAATGTCTCAGCAAGCCCAGTTACAGGCCTAATCACTGGCCAAAGACAGAGAGGAGAATGTGGATTTCTGGTGGTGCAGGAGAAGGGGACCTGCTCTGTGCCAGAGTAGCCCAGCAGCTCTCCTGTCTGACTCAGCACATGTTGCCATGGCAGTCTGGTCTCCAGCATGGAGAATGCTGGGGGTTGAACAAAAAGGAGGGAGTTTATACACACCCCTTACTCCACTGCTGTGACTTACTCTTGCATTCCTCACTTCTGCTTGTTGGCAGCAAGCATTGATATAGACTTGAACTTTCAGGCTTGAGTTGTTTTTATTAACAGACAGTTTTCTGTACCAGGCAGCTCTTAGGGAGGGGAGGGGGGAAAGAAGGAAAAAAGTATTATAACTCTACATAGTCAATTCCTGTCTGGCACAGAAATAAGTAATTTCAATATGTTTTATCATACACCTGTATGCTTGACCATGTGAATTCTCCAAAATGTTTGGCAGCAAAGCCAAAACCCTTTGTCTGCTTGATGGTTGTGTTTGGTTCACTATGACAAATCACAAAAATACCTTTGAGCATAAAGGTTATTGGTAGTTCCTTTATTGCTTTTGCTAAGGATTTAATTTTTACTGAATTCCTTTTCTATTCCAGAAATAGATTAGTAACTCTAGAGAAATCCCACCTAGGTAACCTGTGCTTATCTCTGATTGATAGAGAGGAAAAGGTTCTTTCTTTATACTATACTTCTGCAACATTTTATGGTTGTAAGCATAGTTTGATTGCGTTGAGTTGGTATGAATAAACTATGTAATACCTGACATTCTTTTTTTCTTATGTCTTTGAGATAGTAAATTCACTATTGTCTAAGGTAACTTCTGCTTTTTAAAAATAAAATGCCTTTTTTAATAAGTTGGCACGACATGGCCATTATCCTCAGTAACATTGTACAGGTGTACTATGAAGGTAATGGGGTTGTACAGGTGTGAGCAAACGAAAAATGTGAGGGTGACGGAGGAAGATAAATGTGTCTACAGAATATTTATGAATATTGGTAGTGCACAAATGATGAGGAGCACAGATTAAATAGATGGGGCGTTAGTTGAGTCTGGGATCAAGAAAGGGAGAAATAGCTAGGAAATTTGATTTGGAAACAATGAAGACCTTCATAAGTTAAAATAAAATTGAATTTTAAAGTAAATATAGTAATTCTATTTAAAAATCTAACTGAATATCTGAAGTACTGGTATCTGTTCAGGTAAAAAGAGTACTGATTTTTTGTCTGCAGTATATTCTAAATAGCTTGCTCCCTGTGCTTTTGACAGAATATTTATTTGTAGTCAGTTACAGTTTCCAACATAAAGGAGTGAGATATTTTAACTCTCTTAACTAGCAGATCTGTTATTTGTGTAAAGGTTGCTGGGGTTGTCTCCTCTACTCTCATAGTACAATAACTGCATTTGTTCAAAAGCTACACAGAACTTCAAAAACTCACATGCCAAAAAAAATGCAAATGGTTCTGTGACCCTGCTAACTCACTCAGATTGACGTTTGTTATTACCAACTCTTCTTATGCTGAAGGGGAAATTGCTGCTTTGTTCCTCTGCAAACAGTTGTTACATCTTGGGTCAAGCCAGTTGTTCAAGGTCCAAGTAGAGAGGAAGCCTGATTTTATGGTATGAGTCACTGAATTTATGATGCAAGTAGTGTTTTTCTGTTTGGGTTGCGAAGTTTGAAGCATAAATGAATGAGCACAGCATCAAACTGTGTATCCAGTAAATGCGTGGGGATACTGGCTGTGACACACATAGGAAAAACCAGTGACATCTATGCTGCAACTTTCCACTGATAATTGAAACTGGAAAAATGCCATGCTGCTTTTTCTAATAATATATAGGCTCACAGTAGATTTCTGTTACTGTGTTGAACTTTGTCATGTAAGCTAAATTTAATGAACATTAATCAGACTTGTGAAAAAATTAAAAGTGCTTTGATGTTTTGATATTCTCATTTTGGATTTTATCTGCTTTTTGGGCTATAGTGCATCAATTTGTATTTAAAGCATGGGTGTGAAATTCTCAGTGTCATTACAAACTCTCAACATTGCCATGTTTTATTTTTCATATTTCTGCTTTTTGCTTTTTATTGGGTGAGACAGAAACTGTGATGAGAACTGTTGATCTTTTGTTGACTGCTATCTTCTTGTTTTGGATTGATGATTTAGCTGAGACTTGGATTTTCAAAAAGTGTGTAGACATGGAGAGCTGCCACGAGTGCACTCAATGGGATTTTCAGAAGTCTCTGTCCTACCCTGATTTAACTAGGATACAGGACCATCCTACTAGGCATCCGTAGGCTGACAGGCATTGATTTGTTACTGCATATCCCCGCAAAAAGTGTGTTATAAACCTGGGCTTTGATCCTTACTACTGTAAGTATTTAATCCCATTATACTTATACACTGTTCCACAGGGAGTCTGGATCAAATCTCTCTTGGGAACCTATTATTTAATTTGTCCTTCATATTTCTGTATCTTTTTTCAACATGCTTTTTCTGGGGTCTTTAGTGACTACTAAGCCTACTAACAAGCCTAGGTCAAATCACTTAAAACTGTCTTCTTTCTATCTCTGATTCTCATTGCCTTTTTGCCTTACCCTTTCCAGATAAATGATAAAGAAGGGTAATAAGTGATGTCCCTTCCCAGCAAAGGAAGGCCAAAAGCTAACATGTTAAATCACCTTAACCTCATCAAGGAGTAGACAGAAGAGCTCATCTGGGTGTTTTTTAGAGGACCAAGTCAATAAATGCTCTGGCATCTTAGGAATTGTACCTACATCTGGTGATTGTGTACTGTGTAGGTGACTGAAAGATTGGATCTTCCTACCTCTCTTCCCATATATTCTTTCCATTTACTTCACACTAGTTTATCCACCTCTGAGCAGATTGCGAAAGAGAGTCTTTAAAAGAGAGGTGAGGACTTCTACCTCCAGTGCTCCCTGCAGTCCTGCTAGTTGAGGATGAACTCAGAAACTCTTTGAATGCCTCTGTCATTGCAAAGCCTGTCTGAGAACTTCTTCTCTCAGGGAGGTATGCTGTGCCTCTCAGTATCTGCAGCCATGCTAGGGAAGTGCTACCATAAACACATAATGCCATTCTTGCAGTAGAAGAATTTTTTTTTTATTTGCCCTTGGAGTTGTGCTCTGGCAGCCATAACAATTGCTTCAATCAAAGCTAATCCTTAATCTTCACAATTTCTAATTAATTATATGCAAATATATGCTGAAGTCTACAAAGTTTGCTTGAATTACTGGGTTGCCTCCTTCATAGAAGATAATGGTAGGGTGATTGAGGGTGAGGAAAGGGTGCTGATGCAGAATTTCTTTCTCCTTTTGTAAAGCAGCTGACAAGACAGCAGAGGTTCTTCTGGCTCTTTTGACATACCCAGCTGTGAGGATCCCGTTCAGATTCACTCAGCGGTGATCTGGGCATGCTTTCTTTCTCATGGCCATATCCCAGAAATCATGAGTGGAATGTGGTGTTTCTGTCACACATACAATGTGTACTAACTGTTGCTAGGCTGCTTTGAACTACTTAGTGGCAACAATGTACCACAGAAAGGAAAATTAAAAAAAATTGAAAACAGAAAGAGAAAAACCCCAATCTCTAGTACAGTTAATGTTTTGTTACAAGAAGTAATTTCATAATATAATTTTGGGACTAAATCTTGATGATTCTCCATACCTTTACTGATGTACCCAACATCCCGATTTTTCATGAGTATTCGATATCTAAAGTCCTCTCTCAGCTCATTGTTGATGCATACCAGAAAACGTGTCTGCTTCCTAACATCTTCAACAGCAAACTCATTATCTCATCAGATTAAACCATAAATCAAGCAGTCTTTTTATGAGCGTTATTACTCAAGTGAAGGGCGCTACAACAAGAATAAAAAAGTAGCACTGAGATGTCTGTAAATTATAGTGCACACTGGTAGAAAGGAAAAACCCTTATGGTTGAATATAAAAACAAAAATTAAAATCTTTTCTTTCTGATCTGATAGTTCTTGTCTTAATTTAATTCCTAACTGTTTTTTACCTTTCAGCACTGGTGTAAATACTATCCAGCACTCTCGTTCTCAGTATTTGCATCAATGTGATTTGTCAATGATATGCTAATTTTCTTTAGCATTTAAGACTAAGTACAAGTTGGCCTAATTTCCAAGAAAAGCACTAATCAAAACCCCTGAACATTAGCATGTGGAGTTCTTAGAATCTGTTACGGAGGACAGCTAATGTAAAAGTACCGAAGTCCAAGCAAAGATTCCTGATTATGAAGAATTCACAGTATAAAATATAGTAGTTGCTCTCCAGCTAGATTATAAAGGCAACACATAGTTCCGCAGCATAGCTGAATGTGAATCATCGCAGACTTAGTGAGTGTCTTGCAATGGTGTTGCCTTTTGTTTGTGTTGTTTAGAAAACCGTTGCCAAGTCAGAGGTCTGGAGCTTATTATAATTGTGTGTATGATGTATACAATAAAAAATAGCTGATTGAAATCTTAACCAAAAACAAGAAGCAAAAACTGCCTTGATGATCACAGACATAACAAGAAATAACAGGCAACTCTTTGCGTAACCAGTGTCTTTGAAAATGACTTTTTATATTTGTCGTTACCCTTTTACATAAGTTTGTGAGTTGCTAATTTTTTTTCTTAAGAAATTGCCTTGAGAAACAGCCACTACTCTGTCAAAGAAGTCTTTCAGATATGCTCTGTGCCTTTGATGGATATTTAAGCTTTTTCCACCAGGAGTGGCAAAAGAAAAAATAGTGTTGGTTCCACTTTTTATAAATCTTTCTTCATTCAATGTGCAGTATATATAGTTCTAATGATGCGTACATGCAAACCGAGCAAGACAATGTATAAAACAAGGTCCAAGATTTCAGGGTTTTTTTTGTATTGTTTTTTCTTTAAAAACCGAAAAGTTAAAAATAAGCTTTCACAGAAACTATGAGATAGGACAATTTGAGAAAGTGTGGAGAAGAAAGTTGTTTTTTGTTTTATCCTTATTTCTGAGGTTTAAAAGTTACATTTATTTTTTTTTTTTAAGATTTCATTCTCAGTATTTGCAGATCTCTTTGGATAATAAATTATGTCCAGCAGTGGATGGAATTTAATTTTGCCTAGAACTACTAGTGATAAATCTTGATATAATTTCTGGAAAATTTGGAAAGGTTATTTGTAAGTTATTACAACTTCAAACCCCTTCAACTCAATGAGAAAATAGAATTCTTATTATTTGACATCGAATCTCTATATTAAACAACTTTATCATCTTAGGAACCAATCAAATGATGAACTTTCAAACTCATAACAAACTTTTTAATTGATTCAGGGGCATGGAGAATATAATACCAATTCTTGTAGTAAATCTTTTACACTCAGCTATTGCACTGATTTTAATTGCTTGCTCTTGAGAGCAAAACCTGTACTGAAGAGCAATAGCTGTCTTACCTTTTATGCCCTGGTAAGCTACTTTTACCATAGAACGGTTTGGGTTGGAAAGGACCTTAAAAGATCATCTTGTTCCAACCCCCCTGGCATGGTCAGGGACAGCTCCCATTAGACCAGGTTGCTCAAAGCTCCGTCCAATCTGCCCTTGAACTCTTCCAGTGAGAGGCCACCCACAACTTGTCTGGACAACCTGTTCCAGTGTTTCAAGGTCCTCATTGTAAAAACATTGCTTCCATATGTCCAGTCTAAATCTACCTACTGTTAGTTGAAAACTGTTTTTCCTTATCCTGCCACTACAGACCCTGGTAAAAAGCCTCTCTCCGTCTTTTTATAAGCTCTCTTTATATAATAAAGGTTTCTTTAAGTTGTCCCCAGAGTCTTCTCTTCTTCAGGCTGAACAACCCCAACTCTCTCAGCCTTTCTTCATAGGAGGGGTGCTCCATTCCTCTGATTGTTTTCATGGCCCTCCTCTGGACCCCTCAAGCAAGTCCATGTCTTTCGTTGTCCTGGGAACCCCAGAACTGGACATAGTACTCCAGGTGTGGTCTCACAAGAACGGACTAGACAGGCAGAATCACTTCCCTTGACCTGCCAGCCGTGCATTTTTTTTGTGCAGTTCAGGATACAATTGGTCTTCCCTTGCACACTGATGCAGTCACTCCATTGTAGAAAGGCACTAGATTAGTCAGGAGCATCATTTGCCCTTTATGAAGCCCTGCTGGTTGTCTCTAATCACTTCCCTGTGTTCCATATTCTTCAACGTAACTTCCAGGAGGATCTGTTCCATGATCTTACCGGGCAGTGAGGTGAGGCTGGCTGCTCAGTAGTTCCCAGTGTCTTTCTTATTACACTCTTGAAGTAATGGATGAAGTTGCATCTGCCTCTGAACTAAACATTGCTGACAAAACTAATACTAGAGGCAATGTAGGCCCTCTGTTGAATGAGGTGGGTGTCCTGGAGACAGAGGACAGAAAGAAGGCAGAGTTGCTGAATGCCTTCTTTGCCTCTGTCTACACTGTTGGAGACTGTCCTCAGGAGCCTCAGTCCCCTGAGGCCCCAGAGGAAGTCATGACAAAGGAGGAGTCTGCCCTGATTGATGAGGAGTGGGTTAAGGATCAGTTTGAACACTTGGACATTCATAAATCCATGGACCCTGATGGGATGGACCCACGGGTGCTGAGGGAGCTGGCGGGAGTCATTGCTAGGCCACTCTCCGTCATCTTTGGTAAGTCATGGGTAACAGGTGAGGTGCCTGAAGACTGGAGGAAAGCGAATGTCACTCCAGTCTATAAGAAGGGCAGGAAGGATGACCCGAGTAACTACAGACCGGTCAGCCTCACCTCCATCCCTGGAAAGGTGATGGAACATCTTATCCTTGACACTGTCTCTAGGCATATCAAGGATAAGAAGGTTATTAGGAGCAGTCAGCATGGCTTTGCCAAGGGGAAGTCATGTTTGACCAACCTGATAGCCTTTTATGAAGACATAACCAGGTGGATGGATGGTGGCCATGCAGTGGACGTGGTCTACCTGGACATCAGCAAGGCCTTTGGCACCGTCTCCCACAGCATCCTCATAGGTAAACTGAGGAAGTGTGGTCTGGATGACCAGGTAGTGAGGTGGGTCGAGAACTGGTTGAAGGGAAGAAGCCAGAGGGTTGTGGTCAATGGGGCTGAGTCTGGCTGGATGCCTGTGTCTGGTGGGGTCCCTCAGGGGTCAGTGCTTGGGCCGGTGCTGTTTAATATATTCATCAATGATCTGGATGAGGGATTAGAGAATGTTGTCAGCAAGTTTGCTGATGATACGAAATTGAGAGGAGTGGTTGACACACCAGAAAGCTGTGCAGCCATTCAGAGAGACCTAGACAGGCTGGAGGGCTGGGCGGGGAGAAATCTGATGAAGTTTAATAAGGGCAAGTGTAGAGTTTTGCACTTGGGAAAAAATAACCCCATGTGCCAATATAGGTTGGGGACTGCCCTGCTGGAGAGCAGTGCAGGGGAAAGGGACCTGGGGGTTCTAGTGGACAGCAGGATGACCATGAGCCAGCAGTGTGCCCTCGTGGCCAAGAAGGCCAATGGCATCCTGGGGTGTATTAGAAGGGGAGTAGCAAGTAGGTCAAGAGAGGTCCTCCTGCCCCTCTACTGTGCCCTGGTGAGGCCACATCTGGAATATTGTGTCCAGTTCTGGGCCCCTCAGTTCAAGGACAGGGAGCTGCTTGAGAGAGTCCAGCGTAGAGCCACAAAGATGGTGAAGGGAGTGGAGCATCTCCCTTATGAGGAAAGGCTGAAGGAGCTGGGTCTCCTTAGCTTGGAGAAGAGGAGGCTGAGGGGTGACCTCATTAATGTTTATAAATATGTCAAGGGGGAATGTCAGGAGGATGGAGCCAGGCTCTTTTCAGCGGCATCCACTGACAAGACAAGGGGCAATGGGTGGAAGCTGGAACACAGGAGGTTCCAGAAAAATATGAGGAAAAACTTTTTTACTGTGAGGGTGACCGAGCACTGGAACAGGCTGCCCAGGGAGGTTGTGGAATCTCCTTCTTTGGAGACATTCAAAACCCGCCTGGACGCGTTCCTGTGCGCTCTACTGTAGGTGATCCTGCTCTGGCAGGGGGGTTGGACTAGATGATCTTTAAGGTCCCTTCCAACCTTTAACATTCTGTGATTCTGTGATTCTGTGTAAACAGCAGATTCTCTTAATGTTTTCCAAACGTCCTGTTTCATTGCAAAGATGAATCCAACTTCTTCAATCAGCCCAGGTGGCATTTTTGTCCAGTGACACTTCCAGAAGATAGTGGAAAGCCAACTACTTAACTCATGAGAGTTGTAAGTTCCTGGGTTTAGGCAAGACTGGATTTTCTTATCTCCACAATTCAGGGCAGAAGGGGAACATCAGTTTTTCAGATTCTCTTACCTTGAAAGACAGGTTCTTTCTCTGAGCACCTGTGGGCAAGTTCTGATTTTGCCAGTCCTGGAATTTTCACAAACCTTTCCTAAGTTCTGAATTTGTAGAAAAAGCAACGTGGATTTATTTACTATATTATGGACTGTACAGCTTTTTGCAGTTACATGTTTTCTAATTGGGGTTGGATGGTGGGGTTTTTTTTAGTTTTTATGAAAAAATGACATATCAGCTTTATGAGTATTTTTTTCCAGAAAACATTTTACTTAAAAACAGGTTAAATGACTTTGACCATGGTGACATTTTTACACTAAAAGAAAACTCTGAGGAAGAAGAAATTCCTGTAATTTTAAATTTGATAAATTTTAATCCAGCAAACTAACGCAAATTTAATTTTTATTACTGAATAATTATAAATGCACATGCAGGAGAAATTAGTCCTTCATTCTGTTGCTAAACACATTTTTGTTCTCCAAAGTGATATTTTTAATATTGTAAAATAACACAATAACTTAAGGCAAAGGACAACTAAAAATAACGTGCATTTTGATACATTGACCTAGATGACAAAGAATTTGCTTTATTTTTTCCAGTAATAAATGTCATATTAAGTTAAGCCTTGATTTCCTTCTCCTGTACATGTACAATGTATCTCATCTGACTTTAAGAGAGTTACTACACCGTTAGAATACTGTGGGTTCCTAACATTTGGCATTTGACTCAGGCAAGTTCTGGACATGCTGTTCATGTGTCACACTGTTATGAGAACATTAGGGAAGAAATGCTAAATTTGAAATCAAAGTGAATGCATTAAGATTTTCTCCATATCATGTCTACTATTCTAATAGTTCTGTTTCCTGTGTGATTGTCTTTTAACTGCAAAGATGTATGACAAACTTTTAGATGCTTTGGTAAACATTAGGCTCTTCTAGTCATTTTTGTGTCCTTCAGAAGATGATCTTGATAAAGTTTCTATGCATTCACATTTATTAAAACTACCATAGCTTTTACATAAGCCAAGCAGAGATATGACATTGTCTGTCTCTTGGTACTATTGACAACTTTGATTTTTTTAGTTGAGTTTAAATTGGCTGGAAAATTTAAAGCTGAAACCAAGTAGTTGACCTGAAATTCATTAAAAAATATAATATAAATATAAATATAATATCTAGAATATAAATAAAATAGAATATCTGTTTATTTTAAATTCTGCTGTTGCAGAGAATAAAAACAAGTTCACCAAGGTGGGACACACAGAGCTAAATTGTTAACAGATTTTCCTTCCTACCTGAAAGAAATAAAATTGTAGTGTTCATACGGGGGAAATATGGAGCCAAATACATGTGCATACTGCCTTAGTTTTCTTTCCCCCTCCCGCCAAGTATTTTTTCCTGGCTGACCTAATGCGGGCTCAAAGGCTAATGTAGGAATCATATCCTGAAGGATTAGCTGTGCCCTTTAGCACTGTCTCTCTGTGTGGGGAAGTGCAGCTCTGTACCTCTCTGAAAGGCAAACGTCTTGCACAACTCTCTGGGTATTGTGTCATCAAACAAGCCAAGCCAGAACTTTTTTTCTTCCCTTGTCCAGAATATTCAGCTTCCTTTCCTTTTTTAGGCAGTGAATGTGTAGGAAGTGGAGTGAGCTTCTAGGCTGAGCCACTCCCTTCCTCTTTTAGGCCACGCAGCTGTGCGTTTGCTTTTATGAACACGTGCAGATAGACTTGAACTTGTTTTGTCTGGACTCCAGGGTGGGTGGATGTGAGCCAGCTCCAATCTGTCAGCGAGTTGGCTATGTTAATGGAACACTGTACTGAACCTGCTGAGCTCTGCTGAGACTCCTCAGTTATCTCTGAGGTGCAATGACACACTCATGCATCTTCATAATTTAAGTGATTGGACAAGGGTTGGGTCTGGCCAGATGAAAATCTCCATAGGGTGTGTATGGATGTACTTCCAATCTGTATCTACATCTTTATCCTGCTGTTGCACAAGGGGGAAAAGAGATGGAAATACAGGGGAGCCCCCTATGCATACTTACATTTCCTTGCTCTTTAAACTTTAAGCAGTAGGAGGTCAAACTAGCCCTAAAATAGCTATACGAGACATTAAGGACCATTTGTGATTATTTCATCAGTGGAACATTGTCTGTGTTTGATTTAATTTGACATTGGTTTTGTCTTTAATAGATAAATTTAATAAAGCTCCTTTAGATTATTGAGGCTGTGTCTTATGGATTTATATGGCGGTTTAGATATTTAGTGCAGCTATGCTTTAGATGGATGTCTACACTGTGGTATCTGATGCTGTAATCCAGCCTCCTTCCATCTGAGATTAATAAACCTATAAAGAATAGATGTCAGACAAAAGCTTACTGTTAGAAAGGGGAACTAATTGTACTGCAGTTATATCAATAGCACCTAGGAGTGGCAGACAGCAGTTAGATGGCATCTTGTTCAAAGACATGAGGGTAGTATGGGAAAGAATGTGAATTTGTGTAAGATTTGTGAAGTCATGTATTTACTTTGTAATACAAAAACTAAACCAAAACAATAAAAGCAACAAAAATGTGCATCATCTATATGTCACTCTAAATACAGTTACGTTGAAAGAATTATCTTCATCCACAGTACAGGACAAAACTAAAGTAATTCCCCCAAAATTATGATTTGGGACAGGAAAATTATCTAAGTCTGTAAGGCTGTCAGTTATTTTTCCTCCTTTATTCTGAAAAGAACACACTCCAGAGCTGTTCCAATAAACATGGATGAAACTCCACCAGATTCAGCTCCCTTTATTCTGTATAGTCTTTCCATACTACCCCAGGAAGCAAACTTCCAGCATCCCTGCAAGCTTCCAGCAACACAGCTCTGATGTCATTTTACACACTCTTTCCTGAAAAAAACCACACGTATAGTAACTATGTATTGAGAGAGCAGAAGGAACATATGGAGCCGGACAGACAACTGTCTCTGCAGTGCTGTGTAGTGGTTTCTCCAGTGTGCTTTAAGGAAAGTATTACCATGTTCACAAGCCACTCTGCATCATTTGACTTGGGGAATCAGGGACCGCTGCCTGGCAGAAGCATTTAGCACAGTTAAGTACAGTAGTAATATATTTAAAATGAGGTTGTAAAAACCCCTTTTAATTCAGGGTACTCCATTCTGACTACCTGTATTTAGAAAGGGAACTCTAAACTTCAGAAGAACTGAATCTCTGAAATCTCATTTGGCCCAGCCAAAAACTGATGTACCATGAAATATAGGTCTCGGGGGAAGCTTTGGATGTCAAGCATCTGCCTAAGAAGTAGCACATTTCAGCAACTAAATGTCAAACGAAAGCTGGAAACAGTATGTAGAAGTGTGAACACACATCTGTGGATCTGTAAATACTTTATTCCATGCGCAATGTAATGCCATTAGTCCCAAAGCTCTTCAGAGTCTGAGTTCGCTAACTGTTTTCTTCTGGAAAAAGTCAGGGCCAGGTTTGGAAGCGGGCTGTTGGAGGCAGGGTGTTGCATGCTTTCTCCTTTATAGTCTGGACAAGCCATTCATCCTCAACTCCCAAATACTTCCACTCTCCTACAGAAGTCTGAACAGGGATTTTCAACCTTTCAGAAAAATTCCTTATCCTTTATGCTTCTGACTTTCTTGAGCTGGTTCTTCTCCTGCATCTCACATTTCAACTACTTCATTTTCGACAGAATGCAAACCAAGGAGAATTGTTTGTTGGCATAAGCATTACTACATTCCCTCAGAGTGGTTTATATTTCTAGATATTTCATAATTTGTACACGATAAAACGTGTCAGAAGAAGACGTTAATAACACTGAATGACAGGATCCCCGTGATCTAGCGGTTGTGGCACTTTCCGGGAAGGTAGGAAATGTAGCTCAACACTCAAAAGAAAAAATCAGTCTGAGTCACCCCTGTAAATTTAATGAAGATGCGAATGAAATATTTATTTCAGCCCAAGCTTTCCCTCCCTCCCCCCATTTTAAAACAAACAAAAGTAATCCTGTTTCAGACTTCATTTCAAAGGAAGGGAGAGGATTGGCTTGTGAGTTGACAGAAAAAAGCACCAGTTGTATGATCCATCTGAAGGGAAAGACCTTATTGAGAGAGGGTGGAAATATAAACATTGGTCTGTTTAGATTTAACCCACCTAAAAATTGGGATGATTGATTTTAAAACTTGCTCACAGTTTACTGCAACCTATTGATATTTTTTTTTTCTTAATTGCATTTGCAAGCTATTGTTTAATTGGAATATATTAAAAAATCACTCAAGAGAACTATGGGGTGGCATCCTCACTTCACTAAGATCAGTGGAAATATATCATAAGGATTAAGTTTCTTCCAATAAAGACAAAATACTCAAACTGAAGCTGATTTAAACTATACAGCTTGGCTGGAAATTGTTTATACATACTATACATTGCAGAGCAATGTGAAGATTTCAAAGCTGTCGTTAAGTTAGTAGGCTCAGTTTTGCTACAGAAACACAGAAGCCAAAACGTATGTTGCAAGTAATTCAGATAGCCTGGATTGGATTTATTTTACCACCTGTGCCTTCCTACCCAACACCTGAGCTAGTTAACTAAGGTCTGTTGTTAATCCTTGAAGAATTCAGAAAAACATTAATCTCCTCATAAAAAAACCCTAATGTAGGTCAGATGACCTGCACCCTGCCTATTTCTATGAACTGTGTAGAAAGAGTGACTAGATCAAATGTAGAAAACTGTTATATACCTGCAAAGATAGGGGGGATGAATATTACTGTCCCTGACCTTGACCTTGGCCTTGTCTCCAATGCATCTGTGAGATTTTTAGCTCTTTGTCACTTACAGCCGAGCCAGAAAATACCTTGACCTTGTCTGTCTTCAGACTGTTTTCCCAGTTGATTTCCTGTGGATTGTTCAGAGGTGAAAATAGGCAAAATTATATCTGTTTTAAAAGAAATTGAGAATGCTCCAGGCTTTTATGAAGTTTGATGGTCTTAGTTTGGAAATAGAGGAGGAAGAGAAATGGTTGATGCTTCATCACTCTGAATGAGCCAAAGTGCAGAACAGGAGTGTCAGTTCAACACAGTGACATACCTCTCTGCAAGTGTTAACAGAGATCCCAGCCCTCATTAATTTTAATGAATGGGAGATTGCAAGAAAGGCAGTACAAGGCCAAAAGGAAAAGGATTTCATTTCTGATTGCATCTTCCTTCTTTAAAAGAGAAAAGATTAATAGTGTTTCCTGGTATCTGGTACAGTTCTTTGCGGTATGATAATTAGAAAACAAAACTTTAAAGTTCTTTAATTTTTTGGAAAAAATATCTCAAGGTTAGGATGATTTTTAACACTTTAAGAACTCTTTGGGCTTTTTGCACCTGCAAAAAAACCTCTTAGAAGTTTCCCAAGAGAGGACTATGTCATGTAGTTTCCAAGACTTAGAAATGGTAACTATATTGCAACTTCGGGCTAGCAATGAAAAATGCATTAAAATAAAAAATCTGGCATTAATTTTTAAATATTCAGTTTTGGTTTAGATTGCCCAAGTAATGAACTGACTGTCATTTTAAATTATTAAATTACCATTACTCTGTTTATTATGCAGTTGGATTTCCAGCGACTACTTTTTACTTTCACTTCTCTGAAGATATTTACTGTATTTGGGTTTTTTAAAATAATAACAAGTAAGCATCAATGATTCCCATACAGTTCAAGTTTAGATCCAAATTTTAATCCATATTTCAGGAAATCTTATATCGGAGGAGTCTGAAATACTTTTGCTTGATATGAAAACCAGACAATAGAGCTGTGAGGTTGTCTCCTGGAAACCCTGACTTGTGATGAGCAGTATCCCAGCACTATGTGATACAGTGAATCCAAGCTAGGCAGTGTCTCATACTCAAGCTTGATGAGTCTAACGTAAAATGCTTTACTCCTGAGGCTTCCTAAGTCTCTGAAGCACTTAAAGGTTGGGAATACCATTTGTGGCCCCTGTCTCCACGTTTTCCTGGACCTATGAGTTTTGTGTTAAATGTTTAAGTTGTGGAATAAAGAATATAACTTTGAAGTCTGAGCTCCAGATTTTCAGTTTCTTTGGTCTGAGCATGATTACAAAATATCTGGTTTAACTCAAAGAGTTAAAAAAACAGAACACAATTCTCTTTCTTTTCCCCTTAAATATAGGAATTCATCTGAAAAGATAAACTAATTTTGCTATTATAACTAAAAGCCATGGCAGATTCAAATACAGAGAGCTTTGGATGTAAAACCAAACTGAACGCAAACTCTATTTTTCAAGTGAATCTCAATTCCAAATTCTTAGATTTTTGTCTTCCAATAAAATTAATGAAAGACATATGAAAATATCTTAAATGAGAAGAATACTCATGCTGAGCTGATTGTGAAAGCAGTTGGGAAACCTATAGGCTCAATGCCAGATGAAAGATCTTCCAAATTCTGTTTGAGCAACCAAAGTTTGAGACATATATGGGATTTCCAGACCTCAAAATGTGTATTTGTGTACCAGGGGTTAAGAAGGTGAACAAAAATCATTTGTTTCAGGAAAAAAATGATCATTTTACACTATGCATTCTTTGTTCGGTGGTCTGTACAACACCACAGGAGCTGCCTGTAGATTTGGCAGTGAAGGAGGAGATCAATACAAGTTCTGTTTTATGCTCAGAGGAGAGGAAACAATCGAGACATTAAAACAAAAGGAATTCCTCCAAATAACCAAGTGCCAGGATGTGAAGTAATAAATATTTGGTACAGCTCAAGAAGAGTAACAGTGTTTTCATCCACTCCAGTATGATATGGAAAGCCTATTTGAAACTCGGCTTAACCATGACCTCACGCTGGAGGACCTCATCACTGGAACAGTCTTGAGGGTTCAATGTTTTAAAGATTATATGGGATGTTATAGTGAAACAGCAGCTCTCTTTCAGCCTCGCGTATATGGACACTGCAGAATGCTTTTTGGCAGAATAATGTAATTCACATGCACAGTAGATTATTGTAAACCATACAGACACCTTTTGTGAACAATTTCATTGTCCACTTGGGAAACAAATCTGGAATACCCATAAAAGTAATACATTTCATGATTTTTCCCCTGTATAGGAAAGTGTGAAAATGGATGGACAGTGTGAGAAGAGAGAAAGGGGAAATACTTTCCACAACAATGGAACTGTAAAAGTCGAAGGAGTAGAAAGGTGGTTGGTTCACACATCTAGAATACAGGCGAAGTTGGCTGTAGACTCCCTGTAATGGTGTTAGGTAATGGACATGCTTACTATGTCTTTAACAGCTTAAGGGAGAAATAAAGCATTGCAGATATTGTTGAAGTGGTTTTGTACTGTGGGGTGTTTGAATTTGAAATTGCAAGTGGGTTGCTGGAGCTTCTATGTCTCATTCACGCTGCACATCTGAAAGGTACAGAGTGTCACAGGTCAGAGAACAGGTAACTAACAGTGTTAAGCATTGAAAAGGGGAGTTCAAATAAATTAAAAAATGAAAGTACTTGGTTTTGTAGAACTGTGCTTAGAAAATAATATTCCATCTCCAGCCTGAGATTTGACTTGTTATCAAACCTGAAATAGCTCAAGCCACAAATTTGTAAAGAGAATCATTTGTGGGTAATGAGTCCTAACGGAAGAAGGACAATTTGTCCAGGCCTTTGCTCTGTCCTTTACAGAAAACATTTTCATGATCAACAGCAGAGTACTTATTATCTTATACATATTTTTATACAACAGTATTGACAACTCTCTGCATAAACATGCATTTATATCTGTAAAAATAGGTTCAAATAAGCATATATATACACACAAATATATATAGTGCACATATGTTTAAAAGTGTACATATATATTTGTGTACATATATATATGTATGCGTATGCACACGTATACATTTTTATATATGCATATCCACATACAGACATATATTTAAATCATTTTTTGCTGTTCTGCATTTCTATAGTAATATATATATTTCACAGTGTGTGAGGCAACTGTATTTGGATAAAACAGATTGCTGTAACTAAGCTAATTTATTAAGGCTATTTATTTATTTATTTAAATTTATTTATTTAAAATATACATATTTATTTAGAAATTCAGTTCTGTTTCTATTTATATACTTTTGCCACTGACTTTATGTGTAAACAAGAGTAGACATTAAGGTCTCATTGAAGGTCTAATGAATCTGATGAAAATTCGTTGCAATGTTTTTGTGTTGCATTAGATGGGTGTGAATTGACATGTCATTAATAAACAAATTGGATGAGTAGCAGTAAATTAATTTATTTTAATGCAAGGACAATCTTGATCGAAAAATTAATGCCTATAAACTGCAAATGAATTCAAATAGTCTGAAAAGCAGGAGGTTTCTATCCACCAAAGGGATGATTTAGAGCATCTGGTACGTAGAAAAAATAGGATTATAAGTGAATTTAAGATGGTGCTAGACAAAATTACTAAGGAGATTATATTATATGGTTGCAAGGGATAACAGTAGAATGGATTTGGTGCCCTTGGTCTGTTTCTCAAAAATTTATCTGTAACTGTCATTTATCTTGTAATTCTGTGAGAGATGCAAGTCTTGAAAGTTTTCTGTCAGTTTTGCTTTTGGAGCTTCATGAAAGGTGGACTGGTTAAGATTTCTTAAACTCCTGCCCTCAGACTGAGGCGGAAGGCAAGAACAGCTGTGCTAAGCAGTGTAGTTACAACAGAATTAATCAATGATAGTTTTAGTGGCAGGTATTTTTCTGATTTGTTCTTGTATATGTCATAACAGACTGGCATTTTGAAACAAGCTAAAAAAATAGTCTACAGTTTTTCAATGTTTGTGGCTCTACTTACTTTTTAAATAGACATTATTAAAAATTGGTCAGAGTTCAGCAGCACAATTGACTTAGGAATTACATACAGATAATTTATTCCACTGATTTTAAATATTTGTAACCTGGTCGTGCTGCTGATGTAGCTAAATTTTTATGCATTTAGCATTTGCCAGAATGCATTAGAACTAGAACACATTGCTATCATTCTCATATTTTGGCTTCAGTAAAATGACATTTTTGTCAGTTCAAGTATTGTATTATAGTTCAACTATACTGGGTTGGACTAGTCCCAATGCCTTTTTTATTTTATTTTATTTAGTACCAGTAAGAATTTGATTATGAACTTTCCAGGGTTAATACGTTTATGACTTACCTGAGAAGTCACAAAACCAAAGGTTCTGGTGGCTTGTGTTCATGTTTATTTGAATCCCTTTTATCTAAAAGTTGAACTTCAATTCTTATGAGAACAGTCTCTCTTGAGCTTTCCAATACTGTTCCTCAATCCAGTTTGGAAATTATTCAAAAATAGCTTTATTTTCATTATTTCACAACCTTTAATTCTCTTCCTGTGTCAGAACTGGATAATGCAGACCAAAGGTGGAAACAGTAAAAGGTCAGAGACTTTTTAGCAATGAAATTCCCATTTTGGGCAACTGAGTTTGAGGCAATAGTTGTATTATTACTATTACTATTACTATTATTATTGTAGTTGTAATTTTATTTTTGCTATTTCTATTGTGATTGTTACAATTATTATTCTTCCTGCTGTAATTAAACTGGAGAATATTTGTAGGAATTGCCAAATAAACGTAATTACTGCCAAAATTTGATCCTAATGCATATTCAGTTCTCTTAGATTCCTTTGAAATTACTTATCAGTGGCAATGTGATGAAACATATCTTTTCCCAAATAGTTTTTCATAAATCCTGTTCATTTTTATATTACTGATTAATGTTTGTGGTACATGTTTTCATCAATTACCAGTTAAGCTGTGATTTGCATCAAACCATAACTGTTTACGCAAGGCTTCATTCCCTTGCTGTTCATTTTTTTATGGCGTAATTGTAAAATTTAATGAGTGTTTTATTAAGGGAATGTGTTCCCTCCCAAAGAGTTTGACAAATGCCTCAGTTTATTTTTGAACAAGGCTCTACTGTTTGACTACAAGCTTCATATTTTATATAATGGTTTATAAGTAGCTACCTGGCATATATCATGTTAACTAGTACTTGTATCTTTTTTATTAAATATATGCAGCTTGACAGATCTAGAGACTGTCCCATATACATCAGCTTCAAACCAGCAAATCCTTATTGTTTATCTTCCACTTTTTTCTGGGCAAAACTCTCAGTCTACAAAAGTTTGAATGCCACCATTTACTACCAGTCACTGAGATATAAACATATTATTAAAGTGAGGAATATATGTCATTTAAGAGAACAAGAGAACAATGTCTTCATCCCTCTTCAAGAAGGAAAGGTTGTTTTATTTTTAAAGGAATGGAAGGCATTAGAAATCACTTATTTACTAGAGGTGTAGCTATGAAATATCTCACAATGGTGAAAGCTAGGCTTTTAAAAGATTTTCAGTGACAAACTCTGAGGTCAAGGTCTAGAGTAATTGTGCGAGTAACACAACTAATAACTAATGGGTAGGAAATTTGGAAAATGAATTGGAAAGTGTTTGGTGACCATAATGTGCAGAGCTAGAGTATGGATTTTATGGGTTACAGTACTGAAGTGCATACCTTTTACAGAAGCTGTTTTAGGTGTTGAATTAGGCAATCGAGTTCCTTTCCTACAAACCTGTCAGATTATGCCAATAACTACAGTTATTTAACTCTTTATCCTGTGATTAATTATTTTCCTTACGGGTAAAATCAGAGTAATTTATTAGGCTATAGTCATTGTAATAAAATAATTAGATGAATGGAGACAATCAATCTTCTGTGTTAGCATATGTAAATAAACATGGTGTTGCATAGTCGAGTGATCAGAACATACAGAGATTTACTCTATACATACTCATTCCAGCATTATAAGAAGGGTGAAATACTACAAAGACAACCTTGATACTTCAGTAATTTGCAGATCATTGCTTTCACAACAGCTGAAATACAGCAATGATATAAAATATTTTTTATCTTACCAAGTTTTCTTGGAGAAAAGAGAGCATTAACAAAATACCAAAACTGTGAGAAGTGCTTGCGTCTTTAAACACCTACCTAAATCACAAACTTAAAGTGTTAATAGTTTGTGAGGAATGAGCTGCCTTTGAATACACAGAAAGATGCTACTAAGCAGGGCAAAATTTGCAGTCAGAGATAATTTTTTGCAAGAGAATTTGTCGTCACTGAGGAGAAAAAAAGTTGAAAATGGTTGCTCTGTGTTTTATTTAATTATTTTATTCAGTGGGATAGAAAGGCAGTTGGCACCTGTGGAGCAGGAGGGGAAGATAACAAAGCTATTAGACTTGTCTTGTGGTGCAGAAAGGGACAGGAGAAAAGGCAAGGGAGAAGAAAGTGTATTTTAAAATTCAATGTGATGTTATTTTGCATTTGATCCTCTAAAATTTCCTCTTGGTCATTAACCACCATTCATAGCAGTGTGTGCTACACCACGTGGGAATAAGCTGAAATCACAGCCACCAATTTCAGTGGGCTTTGTTGGCACAATTACATCATTTTGTTGTCTACAACATGGTAAAAGGATACTGAAAACTTGCAGAAAAAGTGCTCTGCATCACTTTGCTTTGGAAGCTCATAATTCCACAGGATAATGATTTCTTGTTGTGGTTCAGTTGTGAGTGACATGAAAAGAAGTAAATCACATGAGACTAATATGACTATTTTTGCATCTAATTACTTCCATTGTTTTGGTAATTCCAGTATATTTTTGTAGCTTAATCATAAGAGTGTCTAAACAGAGTGATCTTTTATTTTGGGGAAAACATTTATTTTCTCCATATCCTAATAAACCCAATTATGCAAAAGAGACTGCAGGTGCTGTTTACTCTGTTATTTTCAAAGGTTGGACTTAACCCAGGTCAAAATTTTGGCTCCATGAAACAAGTCAGAAAACTTCCACTGACCCTACTGTGGTCAGGAAGGGTGACATCAGACAATTATCACTATGCTGTCTTCCTTATTGTCTCAATAAAATAGGCAAAAAAATTTTCTCAGATTTACAGACATACAGTTCTTCAGCCCAAAAAGCTGTTGAATGAAAACTAAGACACATGTTCTTTAAATGACTAGCATATTTGGGATATAGTTAAGTTACAGGGTGTGGACAGCAGGGAAAAACAGTGTAGATTAAGAATTGTTTACTCTGCAAATCCTAGGCAACAGCCCCCATTTTTAGAGTTATATGTGTGTGATAAAGGATTTCTCAGAACTAGCAAGATGAAAATCAAGCAATGGCAATAATACATGTAAACATGTATTATAAACATGTACTTGTAAGGATTTATTATTCTCATTTATTTGGATGGATGAATGATCATTTACATTATCATTTGCACTGAAGCAGAATGGAGATTTTGATTGTGTTGACTGCTGCACCAGCTAAGGAGCAACCAAGCACAGAAGGAGAAAAGAGATAAAGAAATGCGACTGAAATTCATGGGGTGTCTAGGTCAGCATCTACAGACAGTTAGGGACAAGAGAGAACCAGTGCTGAGGGTTAAGGATGTTCTGTCCTACAGCATATGCTGTTCTTAACATACAAGGAAATTGAAGTCTTACACTACTGTACATTGACTTATACGTTGCCTATTAAGTGATCTCTTTTTTCTAAAACAAATCTGTCAAACTTTAATTCAAACAACGTCGATTGACTGAAGTTAAAATAAATGTGATTTGGAATTCACTGGCAGATATTTAGCAGGCAGTTTTCTGAATGGGCAAGTTTGCAATGATCACAAAAGCTACCTGATTTGAGATTAATTTTAGGATTCCTGTTCCTGCTCATGTTCATAAATGATGGCTTTCAGCTGCTCATAGGTTTGGTCTCATAACAGAATAGACTTTTGATGAAAAATGCCCAACAACCAAAACCCTTAACCTAAGGCATTGGAAGGATAGGATTATATTAAGTAGCCTTTAAGGGAAACAAACAAAAGAAAGATCTTTTTATGTAGAAGTTTGGAGATTAAGAATACCACCTTAGAGAAATGCAATTTACATAGAAAAAAAAAGGGATAGCTAATTTCTTAAACAACAAGCCAAATAGAAAATGCAGAAATCAAATTTATTAGAGGAATTGCTACAAGAAATTTATGTACTATTTGGGCACTAGACCAGAGCAATTTGTGTGTGGTCATCTGAATGCAGAAACAATATGCAGCTTTAATTGAAGGAAGGGGATTTTGGCCCACAGTGTCATTGTTTACCAGTCAAAACAGATTATAAAAAGATAGACTTGTCTTTATTCTAATTTGTAGTTTTGGAATAAATTAAGGAGTGCTCTGTTTAGATTAGTTTTTGCTGAATGCCCCTGTTTACTTGAACTAAGTGCTACTCAAGAAATAGAAGAAGACATAGACCAGACATTCTATAACTTAAACAGTCTGATAACAGAAAACATACTGTACGCTAAGGGGAAGTATCTGTTGACTTTGCTTTACTTTTCATTCATTTACGAATTTAAATAGATTATAAGCAACCTGCATAAATTTGAGCATATTTGACTAAGAGTTGGCCAAAGACCAGGATAGCAGCAGAAGCAACTCAAGAGAAGGAAAGTCGCGTTTTAGAGCCAGAAATGAGATGAACTTTAGCAGCGCAAATGAACCCATGAAGACCTTCAGACTGAGAAAAATGAAGTTCATTACACAGGAACTGTTTAGTCAGGAATTATACATAAGTGCTGTGCTGAATTAAAGCAGAAGGCATCAGGTGCAGATGCAGGCAACTATAAATTAAGTAGCACGCTGCCCCGAGGAGTGTCAGTGCATCACCCAAAAGAGACAAAATCCTGAATGAAACTCACTGACTCTTCAGTCACTGCATGGAAAGAGCTGGAAATACCAAGATGGTTGAAAACTTGCATTTAAGAAGAAATGCATTTAGCACTGAGCTGCATCTGCACTATTTCTTCCTGAAGATCCCAGATCTTCTCCATCTGCTCAGCACACAGTGACCCAAATCCTCAAATCGTTTATTTGGCAAGGACAATGCTTAGAACAAACTTCATCCTCACTCCCGAAAGTGAAAGACCAAATGTAGCCAAAGCCAGACAGCCTGCAAGAAAATGTGACTCTCTATTTGGAAATTAAGCTGCTGAACTGGGTAGTTTAACTCGGTACAAAACTTTCAGAGTTATGGTACTGAGTTTGTCTGGGCTGGGATCCCAGATGTTGGGACTGCAGCCTGGAAGGACATGTGCATTCCACCGCACCCTGCGATAGTGCAAACACTAGCAGAGGGACTGTGTTTCTCCAAGGTTAATGTCTTACCACAGAAATACGATCTGTTTCTCATCTGCCTCTCCAACCTCTTCTCCCTCCACTAGTGAATCCTGGAACAATTTCAGGAGTGGGCATGTGGAGCGTGCTTCCTTCCCTGAACCACAGAGTGATTAGGGCACTCTGCTGAGATATGTAAGTTTGAATCCCTATAAGCAGGTTAAAATATTATTACAGGCTTTTTTCGTCCAAGTCCTGGGGTTGAAAACCAAAAGTAACATCAAAGCCGTATCATTTCCTTCCTATGCTTAGCAAAACTTCTAGTAACATGATGGGTATAGACTGCTCATACAGCCCTCAGTTTGGTCTTGTTACCAGTGTGGAAGATGTATGCTAATTGTAGCGAGTTCAGTTGTCTGTCACTCAAAATGCCTTATTTTGAGTGTGAGGGAAAAAGAAGTTTTGCCTTGGGAATTATTTACCTCTTAGAAAAGAATGGATTGTATGAGAAATAATTTTACTCAAAGTTGTCCCAGATTAGGATACCTAATCCTTTCTTCTTTTCTGAATGCACAACACCCTTCAGGCACTTTCCACCCCTCTTTCCTGACCTCCTTCATTTTTTAAAGGCTTTTCCATTTGTACTGAACAACTTGTGTTAATACTCTCCCTGCTGCAGCACACTAGTAGAACATACAGTCCTGTCCCAAATACAAATGTCTGGCACAGTGTTCCCAGCTTGGAATCATCTGTTTATGGCTTTCCTCAGCAGCATGACAGTGGCCTGTGATGAAATATGCTCAGATTTCTCTCTGTCCTACTTCAGTTTACGTTGACCAAAAATATGACGTTTGAATTCACCTACTTGGAAATTCACCAGAATGAATCATCACTATTTTGTTTGAAGTTGTGGCTCTGGGAATACGCCAATAAACTCCTACAAAAACAAAGCTACAATGATATATAAATAATAGGCGAGACTCTTTCTACACGCAAAATGAAAGCGGAATCTAAGAGGAGTAAAATTACTGTGGTAATAGTAGGTCCATGTGCTGGAACAGAACTTTCATTTATTACCAATAAATTTAAGTGCAGCATGATTATTCTTAAGAGAGTTGTGTGAATTTTGTCACCCTGAAGGTAATCTGCTGTAAAACAGTGTTTAAATCAGTTTGGTACTATTCACAGAATGACTAACATTTCCAAATAGTCTTGTAGGAAGAGATTGAGAAAAGGAAAAAGAAGAGCTAGGAAATGAAAAAAATCCTTTATTCTTTAGGTCAGACATCAGAACAGTCGAAGTATTTCCACAGATAAAAAGCTTCCATTTTCTCAGTAAGGTCTCTGTTCATCATGTCACATAGTACACAGCAGTGAAGTTGATACAGTTTTCCTTTTCTGTATTAAGTATTTAAATACTCAGTAGAACACAGGAAAATGTAACATAATGATTTTGTTACTTGGTGGTTTGGACACTGATATGGTGCGGAGGAATCTGGCTTCCTTTAGTTTAGGAATATGTGTGTATTTGTACAAAGTATAACTGTAGCAAAGGAAAACATTTTCAATCAATTAAAATCTCCCTGAAATGTTTCAGTAGAGGTTACTGTAGGAGAATTATGAAATGATGGTTCTTCAGTTACGTAACACAGCACCTCCCATAGAACAGGCTGCCCTGTAAATTAGCACCAGCTGCTATCTGTTCTTTTAAATTAATGATAAACTTTGTAAGGACAAAGTGTGAGATCATCAGGTTCTAAAATCTTATGTCTTGTTATCTTGTATGGTTTTTGGTTCCAAGCTTCATCTGACTGCTGTTAAAGTTTAATTAAAAAACCTGGTCATTTGCGACTTCTTTTCTCCAATGCAAAGGATTGAAGTGGGCTAAAAATTCCTTAGAGAACTGCTATATACAAAATATTTCTTCTACTATGGCAGTTACTGTAAAAGCAAACTCAAGATAGAGACAGACTTGTTAAGATCTAGTCTCAGGTGTCAGCTCCTGCCTGTCCTGTTCCACAGGCCAGCGATGGTCTGATTGGAATGGCAGAATGGTCCCAAGGAAAGGAAAGGGTATGGAAGGCTGGATCCCCCAAGGCCAGCATCCCACCACAGGCTGTACGCTCAGGCTACCCTTCCTCCTCTTTATCTTGCTTCGTTTCCCACACGGCAGCACAGCAGCACCTGCTGGAACTTTGGAAGGTGGGTGGCTGCTCGTGGCCCTTCCCTCAAATGTTAAAAAGGTTTTCCTGGAAAAGCCGAGTTGTTCCTGTATGTTAGTAAGATAAGAAAAAAGAAAAATAACCAATAGATTGTTACAAGGACATAGAAATCATTTCCTCCTGACTCGTTCCTGGGCCAGCACTTCAGGGAAAAGAAAAAAGAAAAGGAAAAAACATGTCAGTAGGGTCAGTGCAGGGACAGTGACACCTCATTGTGGCTCTAAGATTTAAAAAATACTCCTCTGCCTCCATCTTTTGTGCTTTACCTTACTCTGGGTAACTCCAAGGCAGCGTTAAGTTGAAAATCTCATGGTGCTCACTCTTTCAGTTCTCACTGTCCAGCACCAAAGTCTCCACAGCCAGCACAGAGAAATTTTGTGCATGTAATATGAGATTTATTACTTCATTTGAAGGGGCTGCAGTCCTGTCTGGGCTTGACCCTTGAGTCTTTTTCTTTTCCCTTTTCCTTTGTTTTATTTCTTTATTTTTAACTTTTTTTTTTCCTAATAGAATTTATAGAGGAAGAAATTTTGAGCTGTCAGAAGCAGATTCTGCAGAGCAAGAGAATGTGATACGACTATCAACTTTGTGACAAATGACAGTGATTATATCTTAGTAGGACATCTGTGACTAATTTATGACATCACAGGTGCCCAGAAGGCAGGAGTGAGGGGGGGCAGTTTGGTAGGGAAAGGATCTGTAACAGTCTATCCATGTGAATTTCAAAGGTTAATTAATTAGGGAAAGGAAGGATTACGTAGGCTGTAATGGCAATCAGTTTCTATGTCAAAATAAAGAAAATGCTTAGTAAACCACAGGAAGAAGGAAGGAAGGAAAGGGAGGAAAGGAAGGAAAGGAAAGAAGGAAGGAAGGAAGGAAGGAAGGAAGGAAGGAAGGAAGGAAGGAAGGAAGGAAGGAAGGAAGGAAGGAAGGAAGGAAGGAAGGAAAATTAAATTATAAAGTAATTTTATCTTTAAACTAACACTTTTTTTTCTGTTTTAAAATGTTTTTAAAAGGGAAAGAGGTATTTTTAGTGAAAATATTTTCTTGCATTATAGTAACCATTAGGAAAACACAGAACAGCTGTAACAGCTGTAATGTAATACACCCTGCAGCAAGCAAAATACGTGCTTGAAATGAACACTGGACAGAGAATGCAGCCTGTTTTGGTTTGGCCTGGCTGGATTTCGGCGGCAGGGGGGGAGCTGCAGGGTGGCTTCTGTAAGAAGCTGCTAGAAGCTCCCCAAGATTGATAGAGCCAATGCCAGCCGGCTACAAAGAGGGACCTGCTGCTGGCCAAGGCTGAGCCTATCAGTAAAGTGATAGCAGAGGAACGCCTCTGTGAAAAACATATTTAAGAACGGGAAAAAGAACTGCGCCATAACAGCTGGCACAGAGATGGAGGAGTGAGAATCTGTGCAGACACCAAGGTCAGTGAAGAAGGAGGGGGGGGGGAGGATGAGCTCCAGGCGCCGGAGCAGAAGGAGTCCCCTGGGTCCGTGGTGAAGACCATGGTGAAGTGGGTTGTCCCCCTGCAGCCCATGGGCGAGGTGCAGATGTCCACCGTGAGGATCACCGCGTAGATATCCACCGAGGATTCCACGCCGTGTGGGTGGATGCCTGAAAGGGGACTGTAGCCCGTGGGAAGCCCGCATCAGAGCAAGTCGCTGCCGGAACCTGTAGCCCGTGGAAGAGGGAATGCCCATGCTGGAGCAGGTTGGCCGGTGGGACTTTTGGGATGCTGCGGGTGGCTCACGCTGGAGCAGTTTCCCCCAAAGGACTGCGCCTCAGACTCACGAGGGGTGGGCTGCCCCTCGTGAGGTGTCTCACGTCAGGCAGTTTGTGATGAATTGCCCTTCGTGGGACGACTCACGCGGAGAAGAGAGCGTGAAGCTTGTCTCCCGTGAGAGGGACCCCACAGTGGCCCTGGGGAAGAGTGAAGAGTCCTCCCCCGGAGTGAAGAAGCGGTGGGACCAACGTCGGATGAACTGACCGCAGCCCCCATTCCCTGTCCCCCTGAGCCGCTCGGGGGGAGGAGGTGGAGAAACCGGGATTGATGTTAAGCCTGGGAAGAAGGGAGGGATGGGGGGAAGGTGTTCTGTTTAAGATCTGTTTGCTCGCTCTTACTTCTCACTACTCCTCTCTGATTAGTTCTTTTAATAAATGTACCTAATTTCCCTAAAATTGAGTCTGTTTTGCCCGGGACGGTAAATGAAAGTGATCTCCCTGTCCTTATCTCAAACCCCGAATCCTTGGAAATATTTTCTCCCCCTGTCTAGCCGTGAAGGGGGAGTGAGTGAGCAGCTGTGTGGGTACCTGGCGGCTGGCCAGGGTCAACCCACGACAAGCCCGATCCAGTTCAGCAAGGCGCATCTACAGGAACTAGGGTCAAAAGTCCTCTTCCATGATTTTACAACAGGTTAACACTATCTTCAAGATCACATCTGCCTGCCTTCTTGTGACTTGGAATAAGCTGATTAAATTTACTCCATGAGTGGAAGGATGTGAAACAGGTCTGTGATGGTAGCAGTCTGATCTTTGGTCTGATTCAAGCCAAGGAGCCACTCAGGTTGAGCTCTACCAGTGGGCAAGTCCCTGAGGTGAAGGGAGCATGTTGAAACGCAAGTTGAAACCTGAGTAATGAAAAAGCGAGAAATCAGATGTTAATTCTTGCTGTACTCAGAAATCTTGAAGACTAAATTTCTGATTTCATTATCTGAAATATGTGCTTAGTAAAAACTTTAGCATGTAAGCGGTCTTGCTTAGATGCTGAATTCAAAATAGATAATTGCCAAAATACAGATTTTGTCCTACATTTAAATTCCTTACATTAGTTTTGTTAAAAGATGGTACAGTTTTGTTCATATAGGTATTTAAAATCATTATTTAATATTATTGATTTATATTACTGAAAGTTTAGTCAATGATATTGTACAAAGAATTCTTAAGACAACAAAGCCCAAAAATTTTTGAAAAAGTGAGTTTGAGCAGTATTTTTTTGGTTTTCTGCTGCATTTGTTTATTTATTTTTCTATGATCACTGAATTTGCTTGGAAGAATGAGAATGCTTATTTATAAGTAATTTTCTTAAGTGCCCTCAGTATGTCTCTCAGATCCCTAAGCATGAATTAGAAACAGATTTCATATAAAATACGACCATTTGAATAGTAAAAGTAATGACAACTGTAATTGTTCATTTTTCTGGTTATTTACTGGCCAGAAAAAAACATTTATTCTAACAAATAATCAAAACCTAAATTAACCACATTACCTCATATTGTGCCCAGAAAACTGAATTGCCACCGAGGGCAAGAGATTCAAGAAAACTCCTCGTCCTAGAAAAGAGATTTGTTTGTAAGTTTCCTTGTAATGGCCATCTCAGTGGATTAAAGCAGTCCCAAATATGACAGCTTTATCACAGAATCCATGTGTGTCTAAGTAGAGGGGTTAATAACTAGCAGTTATTCTACTTTAACTTCTCTTTATAGAAAACCCTAGATCATAATCCGGCAATAGGATTCACACAGACTGACCCAATTTCATGCTTATGAATTTAACCAGCTGTAAAAATTATGTTCCTCTTCTACAACCATAAAATGGGCCCATTAGTCAATAAATGCATACAAAAAAAAAACCCAACAAAAAAATGAAAACACCCTTCTGAAATACTTCTACTTATCTACAAGTTTTGAATCTTATTTTTATATTCTTCTGCTTTTCAAATCAGGAAGAATTGAAAGATTTTTCAAGAAATTAAACTGAAGACATCATCCTCATGTAATCAGTTATTTCAAAAAATTGAGACACTAAGAAAGATAACAGAATGGCTACCACTGCCATAACAAAATGTAAGAAGCAAAAGACCAAACTATAAAAAAGAGAAACAGGGATTCAATCTTCTTTTGTGTTTGAAAATGCAAAAAAAAAATTGCAGACATTAACAGCCTTCCTATATTTTCAGTGAAAATTTTATTAATTTGCTGTGGTTTTATTATGTTTCATTTTGCCTATAGAAAGCTCCTTTTCTTGGAGCTTCTTTTGGAGACTTTTCTACTGCCTGATTTGAGGAGTCTGTGGTTAAAGTGATTATTGATTCTTGCTTCTTGACTGGCTGAGTTTTATTCAGATTGAGTCCTATCAAGTCAAGTTGGTATTGTCAGAAAATAGGTAAAATCCAATATTTTAACTCTTGATGGTAGATGATCTGGTTGCAATATTGATTTTTTAGAAATAGGTTAATGCCACAGAAAAGTACCCTTTTACAGAGAGGATGCAAGGAGCTCTAGAGATGGTATTTAGGAAAATGATCTCTGAGTAACATTCCCCCGAGGTGTGGGTTGGTCCGGGAAAGAATTTACTTTACTGATAATAAGCCTTTGGACCTTTTCCCAGGTAGTGGAACTAATTTGTATGATGCATTTGGATACTGTTGCAATCAAATTTTTGATGTATTAACCTACTTTTCAAAAAAAAAGTTGTGTTTTAATGTTCCACTTCTAAACCTGCAGTTAAAATGAATTTCATTATCCTTTCTGCTGGGGCATGTAGAATCTTATCTCCAAGGTGAATCTGAAAATATGTTACAAACTAACAAATAGAAAACAAGCAGTTTGATTTCAAATTCAATCTTCAAGTACTTTTGAAAAAAACTAAACCCAAATGTATCTTTCATATAATATTTTCCTTATTTATATTGCAAACTTCTTTAGGTAGATGAGGTTTGCAAGTGATGTACATAGGAGAAAGTGATATTTCCCTGTGTATGGATCATGTTACACTAAATAATAAATACAACTGTGAAGATGAATAACAGCTTTATAAATATACAGAAGAGGTAACAGACTCAATAGCAGTGATCTGCTTGAACTTATTCAATTTTCCTGCCAAAGGGGAAAAATAAAGATGAAAAAAAGTCTTCTACCTACTCAGAATTGATAAATACAGCATTTAGTGCATAAGTTTATGACTGGTAGTCATAAATCATGTATTTAGTTCCTTTCTTTGTCTTCTTCCTGAATTATAGGTTAACAAATATGATTTTGGCCTGTGGACTGTATGCTGCCTGCATTCACTGTTGCCTCACTCTTCTTTGTGCTGCTTCAGTGGTCCATGTTTCAAAACCATGCTCTGCTCCGTTGCCTTTCTCTGGGTTGTCTCAAAAAATAGTTCTAATGCAAATTGTGTTGTGAAAATATAATTACATATTTCATTTTCAGCTGTTATACCAACAGTCCAAAGGAAAAATTGTTTTCACAGTTTGTAAAAAATAAATAAAGAATGATTGTGAAATGTCAACACAAATTCCTAGGGTCTCAACTCTGGACCGGTATGTCAAAAATAAATATATTTAAATTACTTAATGCAGCTCCTTCATCTTCAAATCTTAGAGGAACATAAATGAGAAGAAAAAGGACAATAAAGGCATTCAGAAAATACAAATAAATTAAAAAAGAAAATTAATACCTGACAAAAATTGAAAGAAAATAACCTGAAATTAACATTGGGTCACTCCTGTCAAACATACCCTAGTGGTATTTTTGTCTTTTTCTTTCCAAACCTGTCTTTGGGCATTAAAATAAGTGCTGTAAGCTCAGCTCTGAATTTATATAGGTCAAAATTTTCAAATTAGTATTCAGCCTATCCTGGTGTTTGTGTTTCTTGACATTTGGAAGAACGGACATGGAAAACTCACTGCTCAAACTGGAGCTTTCTTTAATTTGGCTGTCAGAACAAAACTGAGTTTTATTCAAGCTACACTACAAAGCTGTACTTTAAACTTCATGTTTGCCTAACTGGGTGCAGTTGGTGGTTGTAGTTGTCCATAGAGCAATTAGGGAGAAGGGGCTACAGAGCAGAAGCTTTTTTCTCTCCTCTAAGGTCAGTGAGGGCTGAATCAGCCCACATGCAAGATAAAACAATACACAGCTATTGGGACTGATTTTTTATTGTTTTGGGGAGGGGGGCTGGATCATATGATTTAATGAATCAGTTGTCATATTCCTCTTCCCTTTTGCTGACCATCAGTTGCTTCTGACACACGATAAATACAGCAGAAAGTGTTGACCTATTCGTCAACCAGATCAGGGCCAGTTGAGACAACAAACATTCCCTACATTGTGAATTCTAGTTGCATGGAGCAACGGCTTTATGGATTGAGGGATTATTCCTCACTGTCCAAATGATGGATGGGAGATATCAAACAGGTGAAGTCTCTTTGTACAATGACTCAAGTAGAGCGTGACGAATAAGTGAATACTTTGTATTTAATATCCTCTCAGTTAAAAAAAAAAAAGAGAAAAAGGAAAAAAGAAAAAGAGAAGAAAGAAAAAAAGAAAAAAAAAGAAAAAAAGGAAGTAATGTAGCTTTGATATTTAGGGAGGTGGAAGTCAATGCTCATAGCAGCTTAATTTCATTGGGTATTAAGTTTCTAGGATAGCTTAATGACTTAATTAATGTTGTCTGTCATTGTGGGTTACAGTTGTCTAAAAGCATCCAGAATAATTTGGAGGGACAGGTTTTATTATAGTTAGAAATTGAAATAAATGGTTGCAATGCTAAGAACATATAAAGTAGTGATAGGTAGTAGGAAAAAGGTGATGAGTGAAGAAGACAAAAAAAAAACCCCAAGAAAGTCAGGGAGAAAGTGCCCTCTAGACAAAGACACACAGATGAGAAAAGTGAAGAACCAAATGATGATAGCAAGGACTGGAATTGAGACAGCGAGTCCAAGCAATGGGATTTGTGATCTGGTTGCTTCTGATTAATTACTTTTGAAAAAAAAAAAAAATTTTTTTTTTACTAAAATCAGCTAGTTTAGGATTAACCCAAAGACAAGAGCCAGTTATGGTCTAAATTAAAACAAGTTTCATCATGAGGGTGGTGAGACACTGGCACAGGTTGCCCAGAGAAGTGGTGGAAGCCCCATCCCTGGAAGTTTTTAAGGCCAGGCTGGATGGAGCTCTGAGCAGCCTGATCTAGTGGGAGATGTCCCTCCCCATGGCAGGGGGTTGGAACTAGATGATCTTTAAGGTCCCTTCCAACCTTGGCAATTGATTCCATGATTCTATGATTCTATGAAGTTGTAGAGTCAAAGGGCAAAAAGTGTTGCCAAAAGTGGCAACAGGGCAATATCCTAAGCATTAGGAAGAAGTTGTGGGCAAAGTGAAGGCAACCTGTTTTATTCTCAGCACCATTCTCCTGAGTCCTGAGGCTAGAGCTATGCTGGTATAGCTGTGGCTATGTTATCATAACAGATTTGATTCCTTCTCTTCAGCTCTGGCAAGAAGAGGCAAAAGCAATCACGGAGATTATCTGGGCACAAGGGCAGCATGATCTCAGCTGTTTGTTGCTGCAGCCAACACCTTCCCTTGGTCTTGTCACCAAGCCACAAAATTGAATGTTAATGCCATAAGGATTAAAATGAAATTCTGTGGGCCTTTTTTACTGATGCTGGTGAGAAACAGACTGTATCTTACAAATAAAACTTGATGTTACTGCCGGTGGAAACAGTAATGAAAACGTCATCATTGCTGAAGTTTTATTGAGGGAAGTACTTGAATTTTGTTTCTCTTCCTCCAAATGCTTTTAATAACAAAATGTCACAACACAATTACCAAGTGAATATCTTTTTAAAAGCCAGCAGGAAGTGGGCTCAGAAATAAATTACTATATGATTAAAAAAAAATAAATTCCACCCAACTGGTGCAGAGGAGAGCAAAAAAAATATGTGTCAAGATCTGTGTAAGGCTATCTTGGCAAATAATGAAAAGTTCTGGAATATTTTTTCCTATGAAGGGATAAAGAAGCATTCCATTTCAAAGACCCACCCTTCTGAGATATTCAGTATATATCTGATCTTTTCTGCTATATATATAAATATAGTAAAATTAGATAGTGGAGGAATTTTCTTTAACTTCTTATTTACTTTACCTCTAGAAGACAATTATCCAAGTTTTAAGAAGTGAAGATGACTGGTCTTTGCCTGGGAAGCAATCAAGCCTTCTAGTGTTTGCAATTCTGTGAAATCCTTCTTTATATGTTTCTATAGTGGATTCTTTGTTATGTCTGATTTATTTTTTCATCCAAGATAAAAGAAAGAAGATAAAAGTTTATATCTGAAAGAAAGTTTATAGTGAGCATTACAGGGAACAAAGCCAGTTAAAACTAACTAACCAACTAAAATTTAAATGATTTCTTCTTTCTGGATACAAAGCACCTGAAAGAAGTCTGTTTTACTAAAACACAGGTATTAATAATATTAATTGAGTAGTGTTCGATTCTTATTACTGAATACTTGCTGTATAGTATAAAAATATATGTAAAAATATGGAAGAACTAAGATATAAAAAGAAGTGAGTTATTAAATCAGTGCTCAAGCAGAAGGACACATCTTTCCTGGCCAGCAAATAACATGAAAAACTGTAATGTTATACTGTTTTTAAGCAGAAATCAAAGTTTTTGCCTATATAGACATGTGCTGCATGCATTCACACAGACAGATTTACTTCTTTAAGGTGCTCTGTCCTCCTAGTGAAGGGTGATGACCACTCCCTATTTTCTGGCTCTGTGTTCAAGAATAGTTCTGAACCTTGGGGTTTTTTTTCAGAATCTTTGAAGGACACCAACAGAGTCTGAGAGACAACCTTCCCTAAGGTATGGTATATTCTTTGTGTAATCAAAGTCTGAAGAGAAAATGTGCAAATTTTGTGGCAGGAAATGGAGCAGGTTGGTTTTTTGTTGGTTTTGGCAGTTCCTCTACTAGCAAATCAAATGGAAGGACGACTTTTCTTGCTCTGAGACCAGTTTTCGTGATACTGGTTAGAATGGTGATGGTTAGAATCATTTAGAACATTCTAAAATGAGAGCTTATGTGCTAAACTCTTATTACCAAAGCCGTGGTGGCTTCATCAAAAGTCCTATTTGGGCAGGATCCTTGGTACAAATTAGTCTCCAAAAATTGCACTCACAGTATAAGTCATTGTGCTAGTTGATCCAAGTCAGAGATAATGCTAATAAGTCAGTAATACAGATGATGATATCACTGAACTGTGCTTTCATGCTAAAATAATCATACTAAATGAAGTAGAAATCATCTTTATTTTCTTGTGGTTTATTGGTAAGAATCAACATAATAGGGATCCTAGATAAACAGTGCAGAGAAGATGACTTCTTTGGTGGCTGAAGGTCATCCTGATAACAATGACTTCGGTGTGGGCATAGAAGTGATAAAACACCAACTGATTTCATTTTTTTTAACTCTAAACCAATCATTTTTCAGACACAACCACAGTTTTCTTACTCAGGCTTAATACCTTACTATGCCCTGGAACTCACTTCCTTTTGATAATACTCCTTTAAAGGGAACATTAGTTAGTGGGGGAAAATTATGTTTTTAAAAGATTGAATAAGGCTAATAAGGACCTAGATTTACTAGAGAGCAAACAAATAAAAAACTAAAAAAAAAAAAAAAATTAAGCTTTTCTCCCCTCCTTTATTTACTTACGTTTGATGAAGGGAGAGCAGTGGATGTCACATACCTCGACTTCAGTAAGGCTCTCGATACTGTTCCCCATAACATTCTCATAGGTAAGTTCAAGAAATGTGGGATAGATGATTGAACTGTGAGGTGGATTGTGAACTGGCTCAGTAACAGAGTTCAGAGGGTTGTGATCGGCGGCACAGAGTCAAGCTGGAGGCATGTGGCCAATGGTGTTCCCCAGGGATCAATGCTGGGTCCAGTTTTGTTCAATATCTTCATCAACGACCTGGATGAGGGGGTAGAGTGCACCCTCAGTAAGTTCACTGATGATACAAAACTGGGAGGGGTGGCTGACACACAGGAAGGCTGTGCTGCCATCCAATGAGATCTGGACAGGCTGGAGAACTGGGCAAAGGGGAATCTCATGAAGTTCAATAAGGACAAATGTAGAGTCCTGCATCTGGGGAGGAATAACACCAGGCACCAGTACAGATTAGGGGTCGTCCTGCTGGAAAGCAGCCCCATGGAGAAAGACCTTGGAGTCGTAGTGGACAGTGAGTTGTCCATGGGATATCAATGTGCCCTTGTGGCCAAGAGGGCCAATGGGATCCTGGGGTGCATTAAGAAAAGTGTGTCCAGCAGGTCTAGGGAGGTTCTCCTGCCCCTCTGCTCTGCCCTGGTGAGACCACACCTGGAATACTGTGTCCAGTTTTGGGCTCCCCAATTCAGAAGAGACAGGGACCTACTGGAGAGAGTCCAACGGAGAGCTACGAGGATGATTAAGGGACTTGAACATCTCTCCTGTGAAGAGAGACTGAGAGAACTGGGGCTGTTTAGCCCTGAAAGGAGATGGCTGAGAGGGGATCTTATTAACATATATAAATGAAGGGTGGGTGTCAAGGTGAAGGAGACAATCTCTTTTCAGTGGTGCTCAGCAACAGAACAAGAAACAATGTGTTTAAGTTAAGAACGTAGGAAGTTTCACCTCAACATGAGGAAAAACTTTTTTACTGTGAGGGTGACAGAACCCTGGCACAGGCTGCCCAGAGAGGCTGTGGAGTCTCCTTCTCTGGAGACTTTCAAAACACAATTGGATGCGTTCCTGTGTGACCTACTGTAGGTGATCCTGCTCTGGCAGGGGTGTTGGACTGGATGATCTCTAGATGTCCCTTCCAATGCCAAACATTCTGTGATTCTATGATTTACCTACGTAGCTTTCGTCAACCAAGATTACTGAGAGTGATGACTGAACCTATGAAGTTACGTGCTGTGACCTCAGCTGGGGTAAGAATGCAAAATTTAGATGCATGGCCTGGCACTTAAATCCTCTTTTTCAAGTGTAACTGGACAACTTTTTTTGATATTATTTTACTACTGCGATTTTTTGTTTGGGTTAGATCTATTTTCCTAGGATACCAAACCATGAGAAAGTAGAAAGAAGACCACAGAAACAGTGAAGAAAGCACTTAAAGAGAGTGTGCCATGTGTTTCCCACTTTCACAAGAAAAAAACCTTGAAAAATTTTATGATATGAGTATAGCTGGTCAGGAAAGTAGAAGTGAGCTCATTTCTGGACCTTCTCTTTAAAAATGGCTTTACATTGCGCTTCTACTGCAGGTAACACAACACAAATTAGTCTCTCAGAAAATGGTGCCCAGCCATAATAATATTGCACAGAATTTTGCAAAGGAGCTTTCTGAAGAGAACAGAGCAGAAAGTTACATTTTACTTCAATTCTGTGGAAAAAAAATCCAGATTCATATGACAGTAAGCTGGAACAGAATTCTGGCAAGAGGTTCTCAGAAACTGTAAGACAGAAAATATTCCCTTTCAATGGAAAAAAGAAACGACATTTTGTCCTACTGTAAGCAAATGAGCAGGGATGAATTAGCATCCGAGAAAGGTAATACTAGGTAGTAAAATCCCGCCTAAGGGGCCAAAAAGATTGTATAGATGCTTCTGCACAATCCTGTTCGACAACAACAGATTTTGTTGGGTGAACTAACGGAATGGCTGTGCAACGAGAAAAGGCAAAAAATAGTGATTTAAAAAAAAAAACCCCAAAACAGGAAACCAAAACACCCTCTCAAGACCCCAAACAAACTATACATTCAACCCAGCCTGGAAAGCCAGGACATGAGGAGCCAGCACATTACAGGAGGAAGGGAGGATGCAATGACACAGAAGGAATGTGGAAACTTGAAAACAGACTTGGCACCAAGTGAAGAGCTAAAATTGATGACTAAATGATGAATGGGTAATATAAAGTGAAAACGAACAGATTTTTTTTTTTTTTTTCCCCTGGGGAGCAGGCCTTTTTTGGGTAAACCATCAGGATATTTGCCTGTAATCTATTCTTGCGTGTGATTCTGCAACTAATCATTTCATCCTAGGCATCTGCACCAATTTGTGAGGCTTTTTCATGCAAGTGTAGGGCTTTCTATGTAAATTTCACATAACTATCTTGGTTGGTTTTTTTTCTTCTCTGAACCTTGAGATCCAAGTCTTGCTTATTAAAGAAGTGGGTATTTTTCAGGTTTCGGCTTCTGTATCTTTAAAGTTATCTATTCTTACAAAGAAAAAACACAGGCTATATATTAAAAACTTGTTTTAAAAGGTTGTTTTCTTGTTTATATAGACTGTATAAGTAGAGGAGGACAGGAGATTCTAGAAAGAAAAGATTTTTCATTCAGGCGTTGCTTTTCTAAACATTTTAAATTCCAAATCTATCCTTAAAATATAGAAAATGTTGAAAGCTTTGCTTGGACCTAACACCCAAATTTCCAACCTTTTCACAAAGTCTGTCACAAAACATAAGCTCTGAATGTAGTTCTGGATATGATTTTTCACTCCAAAGCATTAACTTCTTGTGTTAGAAGAACTGGCTCTTCAAAAGTGAAGCTGCCTTGAAAGAAAACTGTATGGTGAATTCTTTTTGAGACAAGTATTTCAGTGGAAAGCACAGAGAATCAGCATTATGGCCAGTTCAGTGTGGAACAACACTCCAAAGGAAGGTGCTGGATATCTGTATGTGCAGAAACACATCTTTATCTCAAGTCATCCATTTCCATTGAAGGGTATTTTGGAGCAAATACTGTCATTTAGAAAACAAATTAAGAGATTTCATTGTCTTTTGGATGCAATACTTCATTTATATCTACTATAAATCAGGTTTAATATTAACTTGGTAAATTAAAAAATATGTTACACATAAAGTATGTATCTGTACTAGGCCTTTTAAATCACATCAAGGATAGAGATCAAATTACAGTAGCTGCCGTAAAAAAACCCTTTAGTGTGGCGATTTAGAAATTACAACCTTGTGAGAGACAAGAAGATGATATATCAGATACTCTTGGGTGGTGTGGCTGAAAAATTCTGACTTTGTATTGGGGATTGTTGTGCATGCAGAGATGTAGTGGTGTACAAATAGAAATGCCATGCAGAAGGTAAGAAGCGGGAGAAGCAGCTGACAACCAGGCAGGACATTCTGGCCATTCGGTCTGTTATCCTGAGGAAATACTTAGTGGTGCCTGAACACCTGTTGCACCCTCTTGCTGCATTTTGTTATACATTTGATTGCAATCTCTTAGAGTTAAGTATTGCAATTTATGTGATGTACCATGCTGTTAATCCAGACTCGGAGTTCTTACTAATTGTGCTGCAAGGAGAAATAGTGTTACTAGTGCAGACTGCATGGATACTGCATCCTTTTAACGATGTTGCATGCAGGTTGCTGGGGCAGAGTCCGTGGCCTACCTGTCAGTACCTAGTAAACACAGATTTACTGGGACTCTGGCAGTGGATGAGCTCAGGCTCGGGGCCCCAAAGGAGGGAAGAGAATAAGAGAATAAACTACTGCTGTCAGCTGGACAGGGGCCCCATCACACCCCTGTTCCAGCCTTAATCTGGGCTCACCAATGGAAGGGCATTTTAGGAAAATGTCTCATGAGAGTAACGGACTTAACCTCTAGCTGAGTCAGTGGCATAATTTATGAAGGCTAACAGCAGTGCAATCTACGAAAGCTATTTTTCCATGTGTTACATAATTTAGTGTTAGTAAGCAAGGTGCAGAGGAACCCCAAACTGTATGTGAGTTCAAAATTACTAGGTATACAGCAATATTTTTATTATTAAACACAAAGATACAGTTTATAGCAATGTACTGGAGCACTGTTGCATGAATGTCTTCCACTGCTATGTGAATGTTTTCTTCTTATACCTTTGTATTTGACCTCATGTTTGCACTTGCTCCTCCATAGTCATATAAGGTTATATAAAAGGCTGTCTGGATTATCCAACCTGTTTTCTGGGCAATATTGATTTGATTTAGAAGGTTGTCTACTGTGTCAAGTCTCATTTAAAGACAGCAGGGCTTTCATCATTTCTCATAGCTATAAATTTGTCACTTAAAACATTTACTCTTTGTCAAAAGGGTAAATACATGATTTTTCTTCTGCTTCCTGACTCAGTAGATTTATTGCATGCTCTTACATGCAGTTCTCATATTGAACTTGTAGTGACTTGGTGGTTAATCATCTTTCTCTCTCATCATATTCATACACTCATTTGAAACTCCATAACTTCAAGACTTGAGAGCATGTATCTAAAACTATACATACACAGCCGCAGAGATCAGGAGTAGCCATATACTCAGGCCAACAAAGGAGGGAACTGGAATAAAATAATTTTTCTCTTTGTCTGTGAAACTGTGGCAGTTTAGCTTTCCAGTGATTTGTTTAACCTCTTTTGACAAAAACTAATTTTTATGTACATGTAAGAAAAACGAAGAAAAATAAAAGTCCACATAGGCTTTGTGAATCCAAGAGGATAATTTTTCCTTAGGCTTTACTACTGCAGCTGTTTCTTTGCACTAGAACTTTTACGCATGCTGATTTGTGGCCTTACAATTTGGACATCACAACTTTCCTAATCCGACTGCAAAGATGCTGATGAGACACATGTTTCTGATTGCAAACAGTATTAGGCTTGTCTTTGAAAGACCAGATAATAAAATCGTAATGTTCTTTCTTGTCTATATAACAAAAGCATTATTTACTACTTTATCTATTTCCTGTTATTATCAATTTTTGTCAGTATAAACAAAATAAAAATTAAACATAATCACTATCTGAAAAACACTTAGGGATTGTCAAATTGTTTGCTCTTATGAGGAGTATTTCCAGAAACTATTTCTAGATCCAACCCTAAGTGTTGAGAAACATATAGTTGCTGGTATGAAAAAAAAAAAACCAAACCCAAACCTCATGCATTAATGTAGCGATTCTGATATATTGCAAATAAACATAATTTTCTGCATGGATCTGTGAAAAAAAATCAGATTAGGAGATATTTGAAGGCCAAGTTTTCAGCTCAAGCTTTTATTGCCCCTTGAGACAGGGAGAGGTCATTACTCAGAAACAGCACTTGTAACAACATGAAGTTTTGTATGTCACAGGCTTTTAGTTAATATGAAGTCATGAGGAAAAAATTTGTATTCAGTTTGCCAGGCTTTCTCCAAATTACTACACAGAGCAGCAGGTGCTGCATGTAACATGCACAAAATCAGTCATATGGCAAAATCCAAGCGGCAGATTGCAAACTGGAGGAACACAGTGATCAGGACCCATTGCTTTCCATTTGTCAGCCAGTGTAGAAGTACATACTTTCTAGCACTGATTTTTCAACTTTAATGGTTTCAAGAACTGGAACAACAGAATACAATCCCTGATGATGCCTCTAATGTCCTAGGTGCTGGGTAACACGTCTATCATCTCCCTTCTTGGCCTGTGCAGTCTCAGCCACGCTAACCAAGGTACTGGTTACCAGCCTCAAAGTACCATGTACAGTGATTGAATCTTCAGCACTATCTATCCTGCAAAGGGCACATTCAGCATACTCATCAATGACCTAGATGAGGATACAGAGCGTATCCTCAGCAAGTTTGCTGATTATACAAAACTGGGAGTTCTGACTGACACGCTAGAGGGCTGTGCTATCATCCAGAATAACCTGGACAGGCTGGAGTGCTAGGCAGAGAGGAATCTAATGAGGTACAACAACGGCAAGTGTAGGGCCCTGTACCTGGGAAGGAACAACCCCATGCACCAATATAGGTTAGGGGCTTACCTGCTGGAAAGCGGCCCTGAGGAGAAGGGTCTTGAAATCTGGTAGACAGTAAGTTAACCATGAACCAGCAATGTGCCCTTGCTGCCAAGAAGGCCAATGGTATCCTGGGCTGCATTAAGAAGATTGTGACCCGTAGGACAAGGAAGGTCATCCTCCCCCTCTATTCCTCCCTGGTGAAGCCACATCTGGAATACTGTGTCCAGTTCTGGGCTCCTCAGTTCAAGAGAGACAAGGGACTATTGGAAGGAGTCCAGCGGAGGGCAACAAAGATGGTTGAGAGACTGGAGTATCTCTCTTACAAGGAAAGGTTGAGAGAGCTGGGACTATTCAGTGTGGAGAAGAGAAGGCTGAGAGGAGGCCTTATCAATGTCTATAAATATCTAAAGGGTGAGTGAAGGTAGGATGGAGCCAGACACTTCAGTGGTGCCCATTGACAGGATAAGAGGTGATGGGCACAAGCTTGAACACAGGAAGTTTCATTTAAATATGAGCAAGGGGTTCTTTACTGTGAGGATGACAGAGCACTGGAACAGGCTGCCCTGGGAGGTCATGGAGTCTCACTCTTTGGAGACTTTCAAAACCCACTTGGATGCAATCCTGTGTGATGTACTCTAGGCAATCCTGCTTTAGCACAAGGGTTGGACTAGATGATCTCTAGAGGTCCCTTCCAACTCCAATAATTCTGTGATTCACTCTGGCACATATTGAAACACAGACTACCTTACATATTTGTTTTGTAACCTATTCAGTAATGGGTCATTTTCTGATCATACTTTATGGAAAGACTTGTAGACTATGAGCAAACCTTTCAAGAAAGGTGGGCTTATTCTTCATGAGTCTACTGGCTCTGGTGTATTCACTGCTATCAATGTGAACCAAATTATTTCTCCATGAAGCTGTGGGGACTTCCAGGAAAATAGAGTTCAGCATCTTGAAAAAGTGAGTTATTGATATATTTCTCTAACCAGAAAACAGTCATTCATAAAAATGCTGGACTTCATATAGCCTGTATATAAAGTCATAAAGGTCAAGCTATGGCTCACAAATGATGTATTTTCAAAATAGTCTGGCTTCAGCAGCAAAGCAAGTTTAAAACAGTTCTTTATTCAGGCTGAAGTTATTTTTAGCCTGGATTGTTTAAGTAATTCAAATTCCAGCACAACCAGTTGCATTGGCTGGATCAACTGGAAGGGTGTGATATGAAAAGAGAAACAAGCATCTGGAGGTGAGAAAGAGATTTTGTCTCTAAAGCCATCACGGAGCAATAACCAGAGATTTTTAAGTGGATCTCTGTGGCGAGCTGAAAGGCGCAGATTCAGATCTTGAGAGAAGCTAAGACAAAGTTTATTATCAAGAAGCAGTATTTATGGGTTACAAACAGTAGACCAGACTATGCAGCCAGGATTGTACTCATGTACTCCTTCAATCACTGTTATCAAACAGGGAGAACAGACTTTCCCATGTCTGTTTTGATCATACTCTCCCATTCACTCCCATGCACATCTTATGTACAAGAAGCGTCTTATCTGTCCATTCTCATGAGCAAACTCCCAATATGAGCTATACTTGGCTGGTCACAGTCTCCTTTGATTATTAGCAAGGAAGAGTGATGTACTTGTTTAGAAAAATGCTCAAAGACGAAAATCTTAATTCTGCAACGCAGTGCTGCTGGCACGATTAGCTGTAAAATGTAGGGTATCCGCAGTTCTCTATTTATCTAAAATGAGCAAGACAGACAGACCTATTCCTTCTAAGTATACAAGAGATCCAATAGTCTCTTTAAAGAAAGTGCCTCATTCCCAAACTGTAAAGCAGATGTAGTTCAGGCTTTTGGAAATTACTCCTGAGCAGATTTGACCTCAGGACTCCTATTTACCCAGTGCAACTTCCACACAGAGATGTGTTTGTTTCCTTAAGACCAATGCTCAAATAGAAAAATATTGAGAACAGACGATAGGAGCTAACACTACAATAAATAAACTTCGCTTTGCAAAATTTTTGATATTATATAGGTCATCTTTGAACTTCAGATATTCAACAGAGTACAGACTTCTGCATCATTAGTAGAGCTGTGAACTTAAGGGAGTCACTTGAAATCACTCACTTTCCAAGAATTTCCTTGGAGATGAACACAAAGGGAATGGTAAACGGACAACAGAAGACAAAAACAGATGAGGATAGGAACCTGTGTGACTTACACAGGAAGAATTATGTGAAAAACTAAGATTTGATTTTGGAAGAGAATAAGACTTTAAGGCAATTATTTACCTGGGGGCTTTGTGTGCCCCAAGTGTTTGTTTTGGTTTTCTTGATAAAACATATTGAAGATCCTCAGTTTACCTGATAATATAACATGTAATTTCTGCTGTGGGCACATTTCTGTAGTGTGCTCCAGAGATGGACAAGCAAATGAAGTCAGTAGTGCAGAAGGTGCAGAAAACCACACTGTGCATACCAGAGCTATATCAGCTTGTCCCAAAGTAGTAGAACCACGTGAAAGCAATGCTCTTTTTCAATGAATAAATTATGACTATTATTATTGTAGAAAGAGTATCACGTGTATATTACTTCCTGTTTGAGAGCTGCCATAGTAATTTCTGGATTACTTTCTCTGTAACATGATGCTTTATGTTGTAAATATATACATGAATTGTAAAAATAAAAGAAATCCAGTAAAGTATCAGGACCTGAGTACTGACATACCATTTTGGCAAATCATATAATTTTCAACCCATTTTACGCATTTCTTACAATGTCTCCATGTTGCTTCAGAATTGCTTAGTTTTCTTCCACAGCAGTCATATGTTTTCAGCACAGGATTTATTATTTTAGTTTATTTTTAAATACACGTGAAAAATTTGTCAGAGAATGCATTGATATAAGGATGAGGAAAGAAAACCTCAAGCTTTTTCACTTTTTAAAGTAACAAGGCTTGCATTCAGGTGAATAACAATTGCGAAATCGTCTTTATCCAGCTTTAAGAATACAAGAGAACCGTAAGAAAACTCTCTGGAGATCTGACAAAGGAGACATGAGAGAAATGTAAATGAAAAAAATAAATGAAACAGATCATTTTAGAGTGTTAATGATGTGTAGCTAAGAAACCCTAGGCTGAATCACCAGAACTACAATGTATTTTTCCTGCTTAGCCCCTGGTGAAATATTTTAAAACATTTTACTGGTATAAATAAGAGACAGTAGTTTCTGTGAAGTCTTGAATACTACTATAAAACCAGCTGAACAATTTTTCTGGGTTCCCAAGAAGGAGTTTCAAACTGAAAAGTTTTCAAAAGAAGAAAAAAAGTGTAAGTTCAGCAAAACAAACAAATCTCATGCAACTAAACCCATTTCTCCTAGTATGGTACCCTCACAAACACAGTTGGTTGAGGTTACGTTTGGCAATAGTCCTTCCGTTTGAGAGCTGTATGTGGAAGGCATTGGATACTCTGTTCTGTTCAATACCTGCCAGAGTCTATAGGCTCACAGACATCAGTAGGAAGATGTTTGATGCTTAAGTGAGTTTTGGAAAGTATCCCATATTTCCGATCTTCTTCATGTATAAGAATATTGTATCTCTTCTTTCAAGCCTGAGGTAACAGGGGGGTGGATATGTGCTAAATGATGTGATCAATTTTTTTTTTAGTATGGACTGGGATAAAGAAGTATATGAGTTATTTCAAATATTTAGAGATCAGTTATCAGGACTGAGTGACTGATAGACACTCCTAAAGTTGAAAATAAGCTAATTTGTGAAGCCATTTTCGTGAGCACTTTCTCAAATGCCATTATGTCTCGTTTTGTTTGCACAGGGAAGGAATAAAGAAAATAACTTGGTGGTGATGGTGAAGAAGCAAAGCTGTGCAAAACTAATGGTGCTGTGAAAGTGAGCGGCCTGTTCACTACTACAATGTTACAAAACCTGATCGCACCGCAGGAAAATTCTAGTGCACTCCACACACAAATGTAATCCAGAACATGTGCAAACCAAACTAGCTAGAAGTGCATTAGCTGGCATTTTGTGCTTTTATGGCAGATTTTTACAGGCTGTGTGAGAACAGATGCTCTCTGATCCAGCGCACAGTCCCCTGGTTAATCCTTCAAGATGTTTTGAACAAATCTGAACCAGCAGAATGGGTTTATACTGGATCATTGCTTTGTGGCACATGGCCATGCAGTTTTGGATCTGATAAAAAGACCCCCAAAGCCAAATTTTGTGTCTTGTGGAACCGTACATAGCCCAGGTAAACGTGAAAATAATTTTTGTTCCATAGTAGCAGATACAGCCAATGCTGAATGGTTTGCAAATGGTACATGTGAGGTCTCTATAATATAGACACTTTTTTTTTTTTTTTTTAAACCATAGTCAAATTATTGCACAAGAAAATTGGACTTTTTAATGTTTTTTTCTATTAATTTCTTTCTGTTAGTGGACTGGGGAATAGTGCTAACCTCATGTTTGTTGTCTCACATGGCATGCTTATATTCATTCAGGGATATTGCCTGTATCTGTTCTTCACTGGCAAAATTCCAGAGGGATGCAGCACTTTCTCTCTCTGTTCCTTTCCTCAACCCTGAATACTGGTCATAGGAGAAGAAACTACCCAGAAAGCCAATGAAACCTGAGTCCTTACCCGCAGTGGGATGCTGCTCATACTGCTCTACTTGTTCTGAAAAGCACACTACTTCTTTCTTGTAAAAAGTGATGTTATGGTAGAGAAACAAATGGAGACAGCAGCACCCCCTCCAGCTCTCACTCTTCCAAGTGAAAATAATTGACTTAGAGTTTCAATCTAAATGTGTCCTGAATTAATAATCTATCATTACAGTCATGTTAAACAACTAGTAGCATCAAGAAACTTTTCTTTTCTTCAAGAATCTCACTTAAGTATCCTGAGGCTTTGGAGTCTTTTGAAAGGGGGAGCACATTGCTAAGATAAATCTGGGTATGAGACAAACAAGTGAAACATGGAATGATACATAATAAAAGCATCAAACCTGTTGTTTATATCATAAATTAATCATATTTTAACAGCAGCTGAGAACCTCAGTATACCAAGATAGGTTAATGAATAGAAAGACAAATGAAGATTTCTGTGACACAGATGTAGTACTCGTGTTTCAATTAAAGAATGCCTGGTTTCTTACCAGCCTAAGAAAGCACAGGTTTTTTTCCTTAAGTCTTTGCTTCTTCATCTCCATTTCACTGGAGGCAGGAATTCAGTGGAGGCCTGATCTGTTTCCACTGTAGTCAGTGGAAAAGACTCTGACTGGGATTTGGATCGTCCTTACTAACACTACAGGGTGGGGTTAACAATGTAAAAAACTATCGTTTCCAGTTCTGACTATCTAAGACCAGATGTGCAAGGCAGGAAACCATATGATTAGATTCAAACAATAAATAAAAAAGGAGTTGCCCTTGTTTTGAAGCATTTTCCACTAGTGGAGATTTTCTAACCATGACAACATACTTCAGGATTCAGTATTAAGTCATTGAGTGGCTGAACCTCTATCCAGCAAAGCCTACTGTATCTTTGGGGAGTCAAGATTAGCTGAAAGAACAAATGTAAGAGATCACTTCAAGTCCAGCTAAAGCCAACAAAGGGTTTTAATACTGAACTTTCTTCTGGTTTTAATTTTTTGCATTTTGAGTTACTTATCGTGTTTGAATCTCCTATTGCAGGATCTTTTTAACTGTCGTAGTGTGTTTCCAGTTAATAAAAGTAGGCATTGTTTGAAACAAGACATGTTCCTTGAAACCAGCTTTGCCTTGCCTTTATTTCTCTCCTTCCTTTCCTCTCTCCTTTCATCCCTCCCCCTACCTTTTTTTCCTTCCCTTCTTTTCTTCCACTTCTTTTCTTTGCTTCCCCTCTTCCTTCCCTCCCTCCTGATTCTAACTCTTCCATATAAAAGATAAAATCCAACAAAACCCAAAATAAAAATAAAGAAGGAAACCAACACTAACCAACCCAAATGGTGTGCATATGACAGCTCTTGCAGCAATTCCCACATCATGGCAGTTACTGAAACGAACACACTGCAGGTCCTTTCTCTCTTTTACGTCTTGTATAATAAGAGTTGCCTGTCTAAAAAATGGGTTGGAAATATTGTAGTTTTGATTTGCAGCTTTCTTTTTTTATTTTTTTTATTTTTGCAATCACGTTTGCAACGTTTCCACTGGAAGGCATATCTACAATTTTTAAAAATGCATGTGTGTTTCACAGGATGAAGGGAAATTGTGACTCTGTAACTTTTAAGGTCATTTATCATTGCCTAACAGCCAATCACATGTGCATTAGAGGGGAGAGAGAAGGAGTTATGAGGTTACTCATAACTGGATCAGCCCCCAGAACTTAATAAAATATTTGGGCAGCATATTCAGGATAAAGGGCCCTGTGCTAACCCATCTTTAAGAATGAAAGTTTTCACAACTGAAAGTAATTTGATTAGAGTCTGGAAACAGCATCCAAGTAGAAGATGCCTGAATATAAGCTGAAGTTAGAGTCTTAGACATACTTAAAATTCTAAATTTACCAGTCACTACTTTCCTATTTATTACTGCTGCACAAGAAAGTAAGGATTTATACATTAACACAAAGGTGAACATTGTCCTGTTTTCATTTCCATTCATTTCTCTGTCAAGGAGGAAATAACCCACACCTGGAATGCAAACCTCCCCTGCTTGCTCAAAGAACAGCTAAACAGAACAAACCACAACTGTTATAAATCCCAAGGCAGATGCTGTGAAAGCTTCTCCCTCCCTTGCCACTACTATCATGTTTATTACTATAATTAAAAGATCTATATACTGTGGCATAATTAAGCAAATGATAAGGTTAGATGCTGTTTTTTTCCTCTACACAGACAAACATCTTATAGGAATGTGACTTTCCCAACAAGTAAATGGACCAATTTTATTTTACCTAAAAAGGTAGGTCTGACAGGAAAGAAAAATAGCCACTTTCCTGAATAATGTATGGAATTAATATGGTACAGAAGACAGAAGATAGGTTTCTAGGCTTTAGTTCAAAACCACTACAGAATCTGCATGCATGGGAGAAATTGACTCTTCAACTTGATAGAGGTCAGCCTGTTCCAGCTGAGGTCATTCTGATTAGTTTGGGCAGCTACTGAGCCAGCTGGTAAACAGATGCTTTCTTATAATTTGGTGGTTTAGAATAAATTAGGCCAAATGCTTTGATTGTGGTTGATGCAAGAAATCTCATAAATAGAGCCTTGTATTTATTGGCATTGGAACAGGCTGCCCAGAGGAGTGGTGGTATCACCATCCCTGGAGGTATTTAAATAATGTGTTGATCTGGTGCTTAGGGACATAGTTTAGTGGTGACTTGCCAGTGCTAGGTTAATGATTGGACTCGATGATCTTAAATGTCTCTTCCAACCAAAGAAATTCTGTGATTCTTTATGTCTTACTGTTTGAAATTTTTAGGCAGCAAAAATATAATACTATACTTAATAATAAGCAACTAGGATGATTAAGGGAGTGGAGCACCTCCCTTATGAGGAAAGGCTGAGGGAGCTGGGGCTCTTTAGTTTGGAGGAGACTGAGGGGTGACTTTATTAATGTTTACAAATATATAAAGGGGGAGTGTCAGGAGGATGGAGCCAGGCTCTTCTCGGTGACAACCAATGATAGGACAAGGGGTAATGGGCTGAAACTGGAACATAAGAGGTTCCGCTTAAACTTGAGAGGAAACTTCTTCTCAGTGAGGGTGACGGAGCCCTGGAACAGGCTGCCCAGGGAGGTTGTGGAGTCTCCTTCTCTGGAGACATTCAAGACCCGCCTGGACACGTTCCTGTGTGGCATAATCTAGGCATTCCTGCTCTGGCAGGGGGATTGGACTTGATGATCTTTCGAGGTCCCTTCCAATCCCTAACATTCCGTGATTCTGTGAAGGGGGAACATTCAAAAGATTTGTCTGAGCTACAGCATCCCACCAGTGCTACTGTAGCCATTTTTGTGGGTCTTTGTAAAAACCCTATAACAAAAGTGCTCTTTTTTATTTATGTTGCAGTAATACCCTGAGGCACCAAGCAGGTCCTGGCAGTACTTCTTCCTACCAGGTGTTATGTGTATCTGACTATGAGACAGACACACTCTTGCAATTTTTGCACGGAAATCTCAATATCTGCTGTAAAAGCTGGTTTTGATCCTCTGGAAAGAGGATATGGGCTTCTATCACTATAAATCTATCTCAACATTCAGTTCAGAAGTGTTTAACTCCACATGCCACATTCTGTTTCAGGAAGATGGTGAAACTGTACACATCTGGAATTTCCCTAGAGATGGATGGGTATTCTTATTCTTTTTCATTCCTTTTCTTCCTCTTTTGGGGGTGAGGTAGGGAGTTGAGAGGGGAGGTTGAGGGGAAGTGTTCTGTTTTTTTTGTTTTGTTTTGTTTTTTTTTTTTCATGAACCTTATTCAGGCTCAGCCTTAATTAGACTGTCTCCAAAAATTTACAGTCCCTAATAGTCACCAGTCATTGATTGTTAAGCAAACACAGCCATGGATACACTGAACTGGATTCTCTTGTCACTTCCTATATTCCCACTTTCTCCACTCACCTCGTGGCATATCACTGATTTACACCAGTGCAAATAGGATCCATCTGTTGGCTTCACAGACACGCACTAGTTGTTTCTCTTGTTAGATGATACCTTTGTGAACTGTCGTTTCTGGAGGCATCTGGTCTCAAATAAATGAAAGCAAAGAGTATAGTGGCAGAGAGGGATAGGACAGGGACAGAAGAGGGGCTCTGTACAAGGACCAGGGCTCTACAGAGCAAAACCAGCTGTTGGTAGAGGTCTCAGACCTGCACAAGTTTGCCTTGAGCAGGAGTGCTGCAGTTGCTCACTTTGAAGCTCATCAGAAGCTATCAATGGTTATTAATGCTGAGTTTCATTTAAGATATAGACATCATCATACTATGAAACAGAAACTGTTGAGCACATCAGCATGTTGCTGATACTAGAGAAATCTAGTAACTTTTAGATGATGCTTGTACATATAGCCAACATCATTCAGAGTTTTGTTACAAATTTTGGTATATGCACATCACCTACAGCATAAAAAAAATCAGCTTATAATATATGCAGATGTATATGCCTGTGCTAATGCATACGTTAAATGGTAAAATGAATGTGAAAGCCTCCTCTATTTCATCACTTTTGGAACTACAATACAGAATAAAATTTAACTGCCTGGTTACCTGTCAGGAGATATTTCTATGCTATGTGTAATTTAAGGAAATATCAAATTTTGTCACAGGAATGTGAAGCACGTGTGTAAGTTAAAAGGACCTTGTCATTGTTTCACAACACTGCTAACTGGGATATGAGATAGCGAAAAAACTGCAATAACTTAGTAAAAAAATAGATTCCTGTAGTAACGGAAACTTTTTCCTAAAGCTCTACATTAACATGTATATTTGGAGATGGAGGGGAAGCAGTTAACAGAAATGTTGTAAGCTATGGAGAAATTCATTGCAACTGAGAAATGGCTGGAAAATGAAAGCACTCTCTTAGGCTTTAGTCAGCAGATGTCCTGCCATTTGGATTCAGCACTATTCATGCTCTCAAATCAAAATCACATGAAGGCCTTTGGGAAGCTGAGTTTCCAGACTGTTTCCCCTTGCGATCTGTCAGAAGTTTTCCATTAAGAAATACCACTGGACTGGATCTTGTTAAGATCATTATTCTGATCTCAGTCCTTTCTTCTCTCTCTCTAATAAATGACCTTTCTTGAGGATTTCTTCACTACTGATTGTCTGTTCTTTTCTTCCTGCAGATGATTTTTTATTCTCAGTGTCATTTTTTTTCCTGTCTGTTCCCCCAAAGCAGAGTTTAAAGGTGTAACTGCCCTAGAGAATTCACTGCTTTCCAGAACCAGAATGAGATTTAGCTTCCAGGAAACTTTTTTCCCTCTACACTCCAGCCTCGAACCTGTGAGTTTTTCATTTACTGGGAGCTTTGCTTCCCGATACCTGCCATCAGCCTCTGGACCTGCCTTCAACAGGTGCTGCTTGAAGTGCAAAAATGGGTGCACAGCTTCTCCCTCAAAGCTACTGGTGATGCTTGGGAGCATGTGGTCCTGGGACATGCTGTGCCCTTCTATTTACCTGGTTGTGCACTTGCAAGAGGACAGACACAGTTCTGTGTTTTGGAAACTGCTCAGATACAACGTATTTTTCACAGATATCTACTTTTTCCAGCAAAAAGGCCATAAACAGGGCAACACCTGTGATTTGACTCTTCATGTGATGAATACAGCTGGGAGCCACACACATCGAGCAACTGAACACGAAGCCCGACTTTGGTACAACTTTTGCTGAAAGAAGATACATCCCCATTAGCTAGTTGAAGATGTTCCTTCTCACTGCAAGAGGATTGGACTAGATGAGTTTTAGAGGTCTCTTCTAACACAATGCATTCTATGATTCTATGATTTTAGTTCTTGACCTCATGTATGGCATCCATATGACCTGGTGATCATTAGATCAAGAACATGTATAAAGCGTGGGTTTGTGAAGGATGGAGGAGTGATTAGCCCTGCAATGAAAGGGTATCATACTGCCAGGAAGGATGAGGCTTGAGCAGCCCGTGTGCAGACTGTCTCTCCCTCACAACCACACTTGAGCTGCAGGGCTGCAAAAGCAGCAAGGACTTGGTGCTCAATGCATTGTACCACCGCTCTGGGAGCCTCACTCCTTGGGCTAAGGCCAAAAGTCCCCTTGACTTGCCCTATATGGTTGGAATGTCTCAGATTTAAAGATGAGAGCCACAAAGATGATGAAGGGAGTGGAACATCTCCCTGATGAGGAAAGGCTGAAGGAGCTGGATCTCTTTAGCTTGGAGAAGAGCAGGCTGAGGGGTGACCTCATAAATGTTTACAAATATGTCAAGGGGGAGTGTCAGGAGGACGGAACCAGGCTCTTTTCAGCGACATCCAATGACAGGACAAGGGGCAATGGGTTCAAGCTGGAACATAGGAGGTTCCACAAAAATCATAGAATCATAGAATCGTAGCATGGCCTAGGCTGGAAGGGACAAATATTAGAAAAAACTTTCCCAGTGAGGGTGACAGAGCACTGGCACAGGCTACCCAGGAAGGTTGTGGAGTCTCCTTCTTCGGAGACATTCAAAACCTGCCTGGACGCGTTCCTGCGTGATCTACTGTAGGTGATCCTGCTCTGGCAGGGGGGTTGGAGTAGATGATCTTTTGAGGTCCCTTCCAGCCCCTAACGTTCTGTGATTCTATGATTCTAACTGTTTTTTAAACATTCTTTCTTTTACCTTGATTATAGCCTTATCCCTTTAGATGACATTCTGTTATGCCTAGGAAAGGTTTCTGAACATATCCTAAACCACGGGGAAAAGATTTCTTTTTTTTTCATTCTTTCTGCATTGCCAATCTTCCTTGCATAGACCTACCACACTGTGTCCTGCACTGTGTAATCAAACATTGAAAATGGTACAAGCGTAACACAGCTCAGCTTTGTGGTTCACCACTTACATGGCAATGCTGACTCCGAATCATCGTGCCAAAGTAAACCCTGGTCTCAACCCCTGGGTTAGTACGATGTGTGAGTTTTATCTAAGTGGGTCTGACAATTGATACACTGAGATCTTCAGTGCCTAAATTAAAGTATTTGTATAAAAAAATCAATAAGCCTCAACCAATTACTTCAAATGAAGCTCAGGATGAGGGATAATCTTAGGACAGTGAAATAACAGAGACTGATGGGATCAAAGCAACCATCTAAACCAGTGGCGCTTAGTTTGCTTCTGGTGGTGGTTCATACTTGCTTAGCTGAAAGCTTCAGAGATACCCTTGAATCCTTACTCTGAATGGGAAAAATCGCATATCTCCACAGTTACATTCTGGTCTTGTTCTGGTTTAGATTATGTTTATTATTAAAAAATCTCCAATGCTTTATATTATTTTCATATGTTGTTTATGAAGGGTTAACAGCTGATTATTGCCTGTGATAAAATGCAAGAAATGTATTACAAATGGTTAAAGAACACATCTGCAGAAGATAAAGTTACAACTTACCTATGGTTGTGCTTGATGTTGCGGCAGTTGAATGTGGCATTTCTTAAAGTGGGTACCATTACTTACCAGGAGAAAATTAGCACGTAGAGTGGGTGAAGGGCGAGGGAAGTTGTGTAGTTTCAAAACCAGTGCATGAACTTTCCCACCATCTTTCTTTATTTGGCAGAGCCTGGTTTAACTTTCCAATAGGTCTGCTGCTGTGCCCACAGTCATGCCTATCCCGTGATTTTTCTGCCTATTTCGCAGAAGTTTGCTGGGGTAATCTCTGGGCTCTAAAGTGCAGTGGCTGTAAATATGAGATGTAAGGCTAAATGTCTCTTGGGTCGTGTTGACACGTAATGCCACTGAACAGGAGAGTGCTTCAGATTAAGATCAGCTGCTACATAAGGTTTCCAGAGCCTGCCTTCTGGGAGGCGGAGGGGGCTCAACTGCACACGGTACGTGGTCTGAGTACAGCTCCCTGCTTGGCTTCCTTTCATGTTAGAAGGACCTTGGATCTGAAATACTGGGAAAATAGATCATTCATTTCCTAACTAATACTTCAGTAAAAAGTCAGAGTATGGCCTGCTCAGCCTCCACGGTGAGAAGCAAAGCACAGAAAGTAATTTGTTCCTTCCTCAACTATGGGCCCACTGAGTGTTTGAGGAAAATGAACCCATTCACAGTGGAGACTGAGTCTATAACATGAAAGTAGATTTTTAAATTTTTTTTTTTATGCTAGAATGTATCAGAGAGAAAACTTGTTTAGATCTAGGTGTAGAAATAAGGAAATAATTAATTAAAGATTTTAACAGTTTGTATCTAATTCTAAACAAATTATAAACTCCAGTATGTGTCAATGAGAACTTTTTTTTTATCATCATAACTGATATTGTCCTCCATTGCCTACAAAATACTGATAGAAATTGTATGTGTAAAGAAGGCAGTACATAAAGTTTTTTGCTTTGTTATTGAACGTTTGGAATTTACAGACATGGTAGATCTATGAAATGACATGTAAATAGAGCTATAAATACATATATAAACTCTGGAAAGGCAAATAAGGTCCACTGAACATCCTGATCTTTGCAAATCTTCCCAAAAACCTTGTTATCCTCAGGGTAAGATGAACTTTAACCATCAATATTACAATTATAGATGCAACAGACACATAACACTTTTACTAGTTTAGATGCAACAGACACATAACACTTCTACTAGTTAAAGTACAGTTTTTAAAAATCTGTTTTCCAAGTGAATTTTACATACAGGAAAATGTTAAAAGTCCCCCTTAATATTTTAAATCCTCATTTTGGACTTGTGCAATTTTGTTCCTCAGTTTCTGCTGGCTTCCCAACCTTTTCCTACTAGTAAGAAGTAACAAAACACTAAAAGACACAATCCAATCTTTCTGCTCAATTGGATAGAGTCTATAGCTTTGACTCCTGAATTATGTTTTGCTGTAAGAGTGTATTAAAACCCTGAATGAGTAATGTAGCATTTCAGAACCAGTGTTCCTTACTTATCTTTTTTTCCACTATCCCTCATGTGTTGCGCTAAGGCTTTTAAGTAGTTGGTCCAGGCTATTTTGGATGATCAGATCCACCTATAAAAAGACAAGCGATCAAGATGTGTGGCCCACAGCAAAGGTATACCGTGTAGAATATGAAGGATTATTCTGTTCATTTTATTCATGTGTGTGGTCCTGCATATTTCTTGCCCATTGTTTAAATTATACAGAATATTTTTTCTGGTTACTCAGAATATGATATAGCCCTAGTACCTCTTTCCTATTTAACTAAGCAAGCTTTACTTTCAGCCATGAAGTCTTCACTACTGAAGTTTAGGATCAAACTAGGAATAGATGATTGAATGTTTCTAGTGGAAAAAAAAACATTTAGTTTAAAATATTTGAAGGGAATGATTTGTGGTAAACATTTGTGTATTTATATGAGGACTTGTAGTTGATGCTGATTACCCCAAGGAAAGGTTTTCGTGATGTTCTATTCAGGAAAATCATGTTTTAGTACTAGCAGAAGGAATGAAATGACACATTTCAACTATTTTAATTAAATAAATATTCTTGCATCTCCTTTTTATCTAAATGATTCTCTTCCATTTTACATGCATGTAGTTTCCCATGAAAAAAATGATTTAATGAGCTGCTAATTGAAGCAGTATTCCTGGTGATTGAAAATAAAAGAACAATGGTATTCCATCTGCCTGCTTGCCTCTCTGTCTGTCTGTGTATGTATGTACACATCTAACTCTCTATCCTCACACTTTCAGGTTTGGCTATTCCCACACTTGTAAGACTTTTGCCAGATAGTTTCCCATCTGAAAAAAGTAGCGGGTTTCAGTTGGTTTTCTTTTGCCTTAATTTTATGTTTGTTCACCTTTCACCACATGGCTTTGGCTTATTCTTTCTGGTTTCTACTCTTTCTTCCTCCTGCAAATATGCCACCCCTGTGTGTTGCGGTTTGTTCCCAGGTAGGACCCGTCTGCTTTTATTACCTCATATTTTTGACCTTTTTTTATTGTTATAGGAGACATAAATACACTTTGTTGTAAAGTAATTGCCTTATTTTCCTTAGAAAACATGCCTCACAGAATGCCAGGTTGTTTTCACATGTTATTTTCACCTCAGCTTAGTCTTGCTCTTTCAGGAAAACACTTAATTGTACACATCTGTCAGATGCCTCCAAATCCTTATTAATTCTATTTTGTTTGTTCTCTTCACCACCTTAGAGCCCTTAGTTGTCAAAAGAGTCTTTATGAGGCTTAAATTTTCCTTACAGTCTTCTGCCTTAGTCCTTTATTTGAATTATGTCAAAAAATTCCATCTGCCTCAGGTGTACTCCCGGCAAGCCATAAGGATCTTTGGCACTGAACTGATTGAAAGTAAATCGTCTTATTTGTTGTTTGGAGGCCAAATCTGACAAGGTGAGGAAGAACTAAAGGGCCTCCTACTTGCAGAGTAGTGTAATGCATGCAGCTTGCTCTTATTTCGGCAACATCCTTGCACCCACCCTGTGAGTAACTGCCCCTTGCTTATTCTGTTAGTGGTACCGCGGTAGGAACTGCGAACTTTCCTGAGAAGTTCCTTGCAGCATCGTGGCTTGTCTTAGGACCTTGTAGCAAAAGACTAGGAACCTAAAGACCTAGCAACAAGATCCCATCCTTTTTAGCACTGAAAATGCATTTAAAACAGATGTGTTCCCAAACGTAGAGATGAGTGAGGAATAAAAGCAAGTTTGATTCTCGATACAGAGGTTCATTTTTAATTGAGACTAGTGATTTGTTCTAATTAAGAAGCTGTAATAGCTTTACGATTTGTTTGGGCCATGGTGATTTTCTTGATTTGTCAGGATCATTTATAATAATTAAATTAAATAGTTTCCAAATTAAACAGCCACAAGAGGAATGGAAAGGGTGTTAATATTTTGTGAAAGAAAGACTGAAATGAACCATGGCATTATCCTGACTCTTGTACAGATGTTTCACTTTTCAAACTTCTAGTCTTTCCGTCCCTCATGGTTTAAAATATAGTGTGAAAAGAAAATGGAAAAAGATATATTGCTCTGAGTATTCTGTGCAGAGGAGTAACAGCAAAATACAAGGCCATTTATTTTATCTATTTGTTTATTTCAAGCTTTTTAGAAATGTGTTGTTGTGCCACTACCCCAGGTGCACATATAAAACTTTTTGTAATAAATCTTGGGAATTAAAGTCAACTTCCATATACTGTGGACATAATAAACCTGTTGTGAAAGACCTTACAGGAAAAACACTGTGCAATATCTGTCCTCAGGTGTGTGTGTTGCTTTTATCTCTCTGCATTTCCATCGAAATTTATGAATTATCAGGATTAAAGAACAAAGTCTGAAACCAATCAAAATCCCCCAAATACCTTATGGTGGAAACTAGAATATTGTATGCTCCTGGAAAATATAATATTGCCCTAAACTGTCAAGGGGGACGGATTATGCACATATATATGGGTGTAATGTGAAACAATGTCTCTTACATCTGTTTCTCACGCCTACCCAGGATATTCTTTTTTAGATTTCTCTGACCTTACAATTCATCCTCAAGCAAATAGGTAAAAAAGATGGGAACAGGAGTCTCAACTCTACCCCAAAGACACCCAATAACAAAATGGAGCCAACAACCAAGAGTACTGCAATTTCCTGTTAATGAAGTTCAGAACAGGAGTGATACAGCGAGTTTATTTCTCTAAGGCAAAATAAGCACACAGGCCACCATTAGTTCAGTGAAGTGTGCGCATTGCCCAGAGATGAGGACTTCATCTCAAACCATGTGGAGGCTATTGAACACTGACCTAACTCCGCTGAGCTTTATCCTGAAAGGCAGTGTGTCTGCTCACAGTGGCAATAAGTTTTTCTTCTGTTAGTTTTAATTTATCTCTTGAGCCTGTTTAATTTATTTCTATTTTAATCCAAGAACGTATTTTTACAGGGAAATGAATACGGGTCTTTTGTAAAGCAGGTGGTTTCTTGAATGGACCTTCTCATTTTTAAGTATTGGGAAAAAAATAAGACTTCCGTGAACTCCAGACAAATGAGACTTAGAGGTTGTAAGTCTTTGACTTCCAAATTGACCTTTCGTTACTGCTGAGTTGCTGTCAGCCATGCAAGACTTGACAGAACGAAAATGGGGTTAGATTTCAGAGATATTAACCACCATACTCTGTGGTCCAAACTCTTTAGTGCATGACCTGAGAAGTAATTCTGGCTTGCTGCCACACATAGCAATATGTAGATCCTAAAATCAAACTCATTAAAATATTTAAATAAACATGACAGAGGAGAGGGAAAAGTGGAAACAAATGAGCAACAGCTAACAGAAGCTGGGTTTGGCAGCTACATCTCCTTCAGAAACTGATTATGTGGATGTTTCCATCCCTTAAAAAGGGCTTTACCATAAAACAAACACCAAAAGAATGAAGAGGGGTGAAGAAAATTAGTATGTATGCTTAGGAGGTAAAAAATCTGTAATGACTTGGGTTCTGGTTAAAACAGACATTTTCTGTAGAGGTTTCACCTATTTTAATTTCCTGTTCTACCTGGCTGTGATTTGTCCCTGAGTTCTTCAGGAACGCTGGATCTGAAATTCACTGTGATTTCTTGTTCTCTGTTAAGCACTGATTGAAATGTTTTGAAATTAAGCAAAAGCTTAATGGGTTTGAAGACTCAGTTAGAAGAAAACAGAATTTTTCTTTGTCTGGAAATCTCAGGGAAGGAGATTGCATGCACGGGCTGCAGGGGTGATTCCAGGCTTCCATGTTCTTATTATCTGGTCCTTACTGAAGCAATGCAAAGACATAGAAACAAAAAAAAAAAAAGGGAATAAAAAAAAAAGAACAGCAGGCAAAGTAGAAAAGACTGATTGTTTTTTTTCTTAAAAACCCTACAAGAAAGAGATATACCCAAGCAAAACTGTAAGTTTTTCAATAATCTCTGGGAAATCTGGGTATAGTTTTGAAAACCCTGACATTTAAGAAATGAGGGCTAGGTTTCTGATCTGAATTTCTTATTTCAAACATACATCTAGTCAGAAGTCTATGTTTGGATGAAAACGTAGCTTAGCTGGATCACAAGTAGACGGTCTTTTTTCACTTCTACCATGAAAACATTGTATTGCTCTGCGTTTTTAGTGCTTAAACCTCAACATCAATAAGTCCGGTTCTCCAAAGTATTAAATAGCCTCTCAAAGAATATTAAAACAGTTTTGAAACTTCTAGTAATTGATTGAAAGAGCTGAAGCCACACGCCACTAAGTACACAACTTCTGCGAGTTCATACCACTGCTTCAAATTTGTTCAAAATATTTTGGTAGGGTAATTTTGTCCTGGCAGACTCAGGATCAGATCAAGTATCATCTGTTCTCCTGCAGCTACACAAAAGCAGCCCAGGCACCATATGGTGTGCTCTGGAACCACACACGTGCCACAACTGACACATGGTCACACGCTCACACCAGACCTAGATCAGATTTCTGTTGCTTTTCAGCGCATAGATCAAGTATCAATGAATACGGAACCACTAATTGTTTGACATGGTTTTAAAAGAAATGCCACAGAAGTAACAAGTATTGGGCTTAATGCTGGGAGATGCTGAGAGTCCTCTCTGGTCTAATGTCACCAAGGTTGTCAGCTGGGCTGCTGGTGATGGGAGGAGCAACAGAGTCATGAGGGCCACTCTGTGTTAGGGAGGGTTTAGTCAAGTGACAGCTCAGCTGTGGCCACAGTTACACGTCTGCTACCCTGAAAAGCATCCCCGCTTTCTGGGCCTTTAGTCAAATGAGGTCTTTCAGTTGCTGTTGCAAGGCTGTTATTTGCACGTGCACACCGGACCCTCATATTTTGTTAGAACTTTCTGACCAGTCTCCAATTTAATCTCCAATTAATCCTCAAGGCCAAAAACTGCTTCCACTGCGAGCTTTCCTCAGAAAATGTATTTTGGTCCAATGCAAGTAGGATTCATTTCATGTTGAGAAATCAGTGCATAGTAATGCTCACAGTATTAACCTAAAATCTCTTTTTTTGGTATTTCCTGTATGTGCTTCTCCACAAATACAAAAAAAATACGTATTTCCTTCTGCAATTTCATTCGGTTCATAAAAGGAGAATAAAGAAAAAAAGGTCAAATGACTTTTAGATTTCTATAGTAAACCACACTTCTCCAATATATCTGGTATAATTTTGAGAAAGAGGAAAACAAAACACTCTGGGAGGATTTTTTGTCAATTTCAAACTTTTAAACTTTTTCTTGGAAAAAAACCACCAGTTGTTTGTGGTTTATTTTTTGTGATTTCTGACAAAGCAAAAGAGTAAAAGATGTATTTTAAATGGGTTAAAACATTCTGTTTTGTGAAAACCAAATGTTTTGTTTCAATTTCCAGCTTTTAAAAGCGCCTTGAATTTCTAAGAAACTAAAAGGAAATTCTCGGAAAGAAAACTATTTCAAACTGATCCATTTTAATGATATTGAAACATCAATTTATTTCTTAAGATGAATACAAATTTACAACGCAATTCTCTAATGCTGAGTGTACTTTTTGCCCCAGAAATGATGTTTGCATTGGACTAATCGGTTCACGCCTGCATAAAATGAGTGTAAAAAGATGTATAATGCTTCTGTTACAATATGGTATGGCTTCCACTCACAGGGGAAGTACTGGCTCCAGTGACATTAAAGAGAGTTTCTCAAACTCATTTCTTTACACCTAATTCATGTTTCATCCTTAAGAATCAGTGATTTCACACTAGTCTAACTGTTGCTACTCTTACTGGTACAGTTGCCAGGTCACTCAAATTAAATATGTTTCGTATCGCAGCAATTCAGATATTTTACTTTATCAAGGGCCACAATAATGGTTCATGCCCTAGATATTTCCTGTCTAGACTACTATATTGGTCTTTTGGACAGATTTCCTGCTTTTTCCATTGTTGTTTTCATAGTGAAATGTACAAAACTCTAGCCTGTTTCTTACTTTTCTAACATCTCAGGAAGATGATGAGTCTATTTTCTTGGCTCGTAATATTAGAAAACTATACCCTGGTGAGGAATCAATATTTTATTAACAGTTGAATTGTGATTATATGAGAAAACAGGAACTGATTCTGTTGGTTAATCTGCAATAGAGTCCTCCTTTAGATAATGGCAAATTTACAATAGTGACCTCCGAAGTATCCTATTTATTGCACTCCAGTGAAAGATGGTAACACCCTGCATTCAGCAACTTAGTAGAGACACTGAGAGGTCAAATATTCAGGTGGATTTCATTCATTATTTTATTCTGAACATTTTAAAGTAGGCCATCCTATCTAAATCAATCACATACTCTCCATCAGTATCTCCAGATAATTATTTATCTGAGTTATCCTAGATGTCTGCCTTGATAAAACATATACAGCTTTTTTAGAACACCTGCTTTAGTGTACTGAGGAGTCTCTGAATTTAAATAAAACTACATAAGATGCTTAACTTTCAGATAGCTAAATTAGCTATATTGAAAGAATATTATCCTTTTTTTTTTTCTGCTGAATATCTTCTGGTTTGTCAAGGATGTCTAGGAACTGTAGTGGCTATCCATGGAATGGTATATATGGAGATTTTTAGAGTGGCTGAGCAGGTCATTAAGTGACTAATAAGCCATCATCTGTTATTTTTAATTGCAGTTTGAGCTTGATCAAATTTATTATAACCTTCAATAGTTTTAGTCTGACCTTTGTTTCAATATCTTGTTCTCTAGCATTCGATTGAATGATCAGTCAGAATCCATAGCATACAACGTTAATTAATCAGTTTTTGACTCTCAGTTTTTCCTATGGCAATGACTTACTCCATGTATTTCTTCGGTACGTTTGTCCATGCACAATTTTCCATCTATTGTCTGAATGTTCTTTGGAAAATTGTCAACCAAAAGTTATTCATTAACACCATGCTATGATTTCATTTGTATTTGGGGCATAGGCAGCTTCACTGCCTGTATGATTTTGTAACCTTTGAGATTTCAGCTGAGTGACTTTGTTCTTCTATAATCATGAAATTTTTTTGATTGAGTTTCATGTTTAACATGTTTTTATACAGGGAATGCTATTCATGCATGTTTCCTAACCAGTACTCCAACAAAGCTCAAGTGTTCTGTTGATCTCATTGTGAACAGTTTTTAACAAAGATTTTTGGAAGCTTTCCAATAAAAATGCAACAGAAGCAGACAGGGAGAGTTTAGGCAAACAGTGCTGCATTATACATGGCCACGTATAATACCACACTCAGGAAAGGCTAAAGAAATATAATTGCTCAAAGGGACCATTTATGGGTAAAATCACCTATAAACATAATTATATGTTTCAGAATCATCTTTAGTTTAAAGAAATGATGAAGACCAATACCATCACTAGCCTGCAAGCTCTTGTCTCACTACAAAATTTTCCAGTTTTCAATGTTATGTGAACAAAATGCTTTTTCAAAAACACTTCATGATGCTTTTACAAATCTCTATTTTTATCCTAATCTTTGCGAGTATCAGCAAACACAGAGTGAGGGTGGTAATGACTGAGGAAGGTGTAGGCTATACATGTTTTGTTATTGCATGTTGTTGAAAGTAAAGATTTGTGGCTATCTCATGCTATTGCAATGAACATTGTGCAGACTACATTGTCTAAACCTCCGTGTCATATGCTGTCTTCTACTCCTGTCTTTTTTTTTCAGAGGGTATTTATTTATGATGACCTGGTCTACAAGTAAAAATTCTTTGTGTTCTTTTCTCTGTGAACATATTCTAGGAAGCCAGCCAATTCCTCATTCCCTATATCAGGATGGATGAAAATGTACATGGGCCTGTTTGTCATCTCACAGCTGATGCATGCTTCCTTCAAGTACAGGGCTGGGTAGGGCTAGAGCAGCCTCTGGGCTGTCCCAGCAGAAAAGCAGATGGCCCTAAGGAGCTCCTGACTTATCCTAGCCTCTTCCAAGAGCCTTGATTCTCAGAGGAAAAAAGAACAAACATTTTTAATTTAGTATGAAGTGTTTGTACCTTCTCTGCCATACTGTTCACTCATGCACAAACATCAGAAGTTTCATCCGCTACTGAATAAAATGCTTCTTTCTTTTTCTTTTTTTTTCTTCCTTTTTTTTTTTTATTTTTCAGTTACATTACTTTGAGCTTTAATGTGAATCCATGAGATACTGAATATTTGTAACGTAGCTACAAATGTTGCTGCTGCAGATGGAAGCACTCTTCTAATAAAACAAGTCTGATTAATTTTGCTAATGCTCTTGTTCTGTTAAAGACTTTCCCTCTCTTTGAGGGGCATAAGAAGTTGAAGCCTAGGCTACCAGGAAATTGAGATTTTCTCCAGTGCGCTTATCACTGGTTAAATATCAATAACATCTGAGCCAATATGCTTTGAGTACATACTAAAATTGCCTTACTCTATATCATCTTTGAATCCCAGATTTCCCATGGTCGTAACACCAATAGAGGATAGTTATTTATCAGAAGATTGCTTTTCAGTTTAGGTTTTGATTTTCCAGCACTGCTATGCATGCATTAGTAATATGTGCTATATATATATTCCCCTGTAATATTAAATTTCAAATGCATTTTTATCATCTCATCTCTTCACCCTCTCTCAATATAGAAGACCTTATAATATTGCTTCACTCAGCTGCTCTGCTTTTTTAACTCTCTTATAGATCTAAATACATGGCAGTTGTAACATGTATATTTATGTATCTATTTTTAAACTTACTAAGTGAATATCACCAAAATTGATTTAGAAATTAATGCCTTTAGAAACTGCAATAGCACAACTTTACTTGTCATTAATTAGTGGAAGTTTAATAGTGCTGCCCACAAAAAAAGCTATGGGATCTTGTACTTTTGCTAAAATGATGACTGAACTTTCAAAAGTAGCCACTGTAAAAAAGAGAGTTTTGTCTCTGTTGTAAAGTGTTGGTTTTTTTTTTTTCTTTTTGTCTAGACACTGCCTAATACAATGAAGAGAGTTAAAAATTACAAATGCATTGGAGTTTCATTTCAATGCCTCTGAAACGAGATGATTTCATGCAAGTATGAAACAAAAAGTCATACTCTCGGCAGACATATGGAAATGTAAGCGTGTGTCTATACCAAACACTTATCCCCAGGCCAGTACCAGCTCTCCCTCAGAATTCTGCACGACATCAGTGTGTCCTCGCCAGATCAGAACTGCCTCCAGGGTGACAGCAGGCGCTGCCCTGCCAGTGCTTAAGGCAGAGTGGGATGGTTAGAAACTGTTTCAGCAAAAGAGGCAAATCTGTCCTCCTCCTTTGGGATGGCAAAGGGGCAGAGGGAGAGAGAGAATGTGAGGACAGAGGTCGGGAATGGCGTTTCCTTTTCTCCTTTTCTGAAATCCTGGGCAAATATCTCATTTGCCCAAAGCTGATACTTTAGATAAATCCTCTAATGCTGGTAAGGCTGAATTTGTTTAGTGAATTTTGTTGTTGCTGTTGTGTTTAAAGGGGTCTAACATTGTCTGCAGCAGGATCAGACTGTGAGAAATAAGCTGTATTCATAAAAGCAATTTTCCACAGCTAAAAGTCCAAAATGAAAGCTTGTCTGATGACTTCATCTTTGTCTTCTCCCCCAAAACCTCACAAGACCCTCAGACTTTAAACTCGGGCCAGAATCTCTCCGAGGTCCCCCAATTTAATATGATGTCATCACAGACTCGGAAAGGATCTCTTGACTTGACCTGATCAGCTATCCATTCAAATTACTTCCCCAGGCAAAACTGACTGCTCCCTGGGTGAATGTCTGGAGGGAAGTCTCAGAAGCGTGTATGATTTATACGTTTTAGCCTGCCAACTCCAAAAAGCCACTCTCTTTATGGTACTTAGGGAAGTCTGCACAAAATGGAGCTGGGACTGGTAAAGTTACTGGAGAAAAGAGAAAGTGAAATTCTCTGAGGGAACATGAATAGGTATTACATACATCTTGAATTCCTTTATCTCGTACTTTATATTGATCACAGAAACGTTCTTATTCAATATAAAAACCCTTTATGAACTCATTCAGCTACTTCAAAATATACAGAGAAAAAAAGAGAAAGATGAACTTTGTAAAAATGTAATTATGCATGTTACTGTACAATACACATTCATTTTTCTGTTATGCATTCTTATTATGCATTCTTATTATGCAGAATGAACTATGATAGGTGGCCCAGAAAAAAGAGCCATTGTTGTAAAGGTGAATGGGAAGGAGTAGCTTCAGGGAGGGAAGGTTTAAGGAGGGAGAAAAGCTAGCATGCTGAGAAAGAGGGAAAAGCATGTTGCAATCACAAAAAGGCACAGGGCACAGGTAGCTTATTTCAGAAACAGGCAATACTATAGACTCACATCACTCAGTTAAATTAGAATAATCTTTAACATCGAACACATTAAAAAGAAAGAACAAATCTGTTCTTGAGCTTCACCTAGCTACAGACAAGTTGTCAAAATGGTCATGTACTGTGTGCTTAATGAAAGGATTCAGAATCAGGAGAGGAACCAGAGACTTAATTTCAGCTGCTTGTGAGGTCGTTCAGGGTAACATATGCCAACCAACAATTACAGAAGCTTTATGTGGTGAATACAGCAGAGGCAGATATTGGTGTATACTGATTGGCTGTAATTTGTGCGTAGGATGATCATTAAAATAAGGAAAATGTAACAGTGAGAAAGGAAAACGGTGGAACATTGTAGTGTTTTCAAAGCGCACCTCCTTTAGTCAATGGCAAAAGCCAACTGTGTCCGGAACGCAATTCTCCTGACTTTAGAGAGACGGTGATATGCTTTCTGGAGTGCATTGCTCATTTTATACTTATTTGCTATAGAAAAAAACAGTCTATCTGGTAGAGAATATACCCTACATTTTTTAGAGAAACTTATAATAGAGTTTAATAACTAATTTCCTGAACCTGTTCCATTCAGATAAGCATGAACACACTTTAGCAGTATGTAGAAGACGTTGTCATGTATAGAATTATATTTATTTTGCACATTGTTTGAAATGTTTATTCACATTTTTTGCTGAAATAATGTAAGCATCTAACGCCATGTTTACTCAATGATATTTTATTTTCTCCTGAGAAGTTCTTGAACTCTAGTACTGTAGTTTTTCTTACAATCTCAGAAACACTTAAAACTGGAGAAACTGCCTTGCCACATCAATATATATTCTGATGCATTTTTATTGATAAATAGATTAAAATTTGCAAATGCTGAGTGTCAGTTCTAAGCCTAATGTAATATTTGGGGTTACTTATTTTTATTTTTATTTTTTTTTCTGTGGACAAGGGGTTTTCTGTTTCAGCCTTTGGGGGCATATTTTATTACAACTGAAACGCCTTATATGAAAATTGCAAAATATCTATAAAACCAGACTTTTCCAATCCTAAAGTGTCCTCTGAGATAGCATAAGGGAGAAAAGTAAAGATGTAATAGCTTATTCAGAAAAACTGTAAAATCATATGTGTACAACCAAGTAATTCAAAGTCCATCCTAATGAGCAAGAATCAGTGCAAAAAAATAAAAGCAAGATGCAGATAGACCTTTAAAAGATGCGCAAACTCATCAGCTGTAATCTCAACTGGTCTTCAAAACCAAAGTTGATTATTTTTCATCCCCTAAAAAAGCAAAAAAGAAAAGAAAATGAGACAGTTAAATGTCTCTGGTCTTTATATAGCCTCAGAAGAACACGAGAATGAAGGAGCCGATGGCTGCAAACCCTGGTATAAGCAGCTCCCTATATTTAGTCACAAGAGGTCTGCCTATAACTTGCAGTATAACAAGTCTTCTATTATTAAACAGTTTGTTTCTTTTTCCTTTCCTTATTGCTCAGACCTCATGCAAGAAATAGTTTCTAAAAAAAGACTATGTTAAAACACTGAACTTCATTGTTACTCCTTGACTTTTTAAAGTAAAGCTCAAATATTTCATCTGTAAACAAAATCTCTTCATGCAGATTTTTAGAAGTGTATACATTGCTGTCTCATTTGATTATCTTCCTGGTAGCTACATATTACTTTGATTTTTTTAAGACAGTCCTACTGAGAGGATTTGATATGGCATATATTAAGTAAGGAGATGTTACCATCATAAAAGATGTATTCTCAAATTCCACTGCCTTTTAGCTGCAGATTACTGCCTGAGGGTGATCACATCAGGGGTGGGAGACCTGAACTGGTTGATTTGTGCCTTTTGTACCTTTGGTGTCTCATATCTTGAATGATACAAGATACAGAATCTCTTCCTGCAAGTTCAAAATTCATACATATTTTTGCTGAAATTATCCAATCTCAGGTTATTTTTTAAAAATGAAAAAGGTAAATATAAGATCATAGAATATCTCAGATGGGAAGGAACCCATAAGGATCATTGAGTTATGAAATCTAAAGGAACGTGAGCCCTGACTCTTTTTGCCACACACATGAAAGGAGGGTAAGTTACACAGTCTTGTTTGGAAATGCTCTTCAGTGAATTGCTAACACAGTCCAGGCTGTAACTCATGGGTGAGGAAAGCAAAGCAGAAAGGTAGCTGTATGGGAGTCTGGGTTGCTGATATTTATGTTCTCATTCATGTGATGTAATGATTCATATTCAAGAGACATAGTTACAAGTCAAGTGCACTCCACAGGTTTCATGGGTTTTTCCTTTAACATTAAGCCAGTGGATCCACTAAATGATCCAAAAAGAGTCAAATAACCACAAATTCTTATAGAAGAGGTACAATTGCCACCGTTATAAATAAATAAATAAATTGTTATTTCTGATCGGACTTAGAGTTAATTTTGATTTTAGATATAGCTTTATGTTACCAGTAAATTTACTACAAAATAACCAAGAAAAATATTTTATGGCCTCTAAAAATGATATTGGTATGACTGCTCCCTGTCGTTCTCTGCATTCGGAAAAGTAACATGAAGTTGAAAAAGAAAAGGACAAGTGTAATGTCTTTTTAACAACAGATCATTGATTCTGCCTTTTCCTATGACTTCTATATACTTCTGGAAAAGGAACAAAATGGTTACAGGTACCTCACAGTTTTTGGGGGGTTTTTTGTTGTTTTTTGAAATGGAGACCTGTATGAATACATACAGATAACAATCTTCCATATCTAATTTTAAAAACTAGGTGTGGTAGTATTCTGAAAGAGCCAGGAACAACTTCAGGTATAGAATTAATGTTTGTGGTGCTTTTATTAAAATAATAATGGAAAAAATAAGAAAGGTATTTCCATTGGCTTTGAATCTTTTTTTCTCCCTCCACCCTATTATTAGAGACAGAAACTAAATGACCCAGTAAAATACAACAGTGGAAGCGAAAGACATTTAAAATATGTTATAAGCTGATGGAGAGTTTTCAAGTAAGACATTAAGTATCTGTCTTTCCTGAACTTATTGTAGCACTAGTCAAGGTTTGGTGTCTCATCCATTGTTTGCTGTCCTGTATTTCTAATGTCTGTTCTACCTAGATTGTCAGGAAATTAAAATGAAGAAATTAATTCAAGACATTAAAACTTTATGAGGTTTGAATCGATTAATTGTATTTTTATATTCTCTGCTACCAAATTGTGTTTGTTTGTTTGTTTGTTTGTTTTTAACAGGCAGCAAAAATAATCATATTGGCTAATGGGATAGAATACAATCAAACCAACAATGAAATTCAATATGCAAGCAAAAAAGAAAACTATCATTTTTACATTGATTTATGCACCCAAAACACATTTTAAACTGAAATAATGTGAACTTTGTCATGGGTAGATACCAACAGTGACAGTTGAGGAATTTCCGTTTAAGAAATCATGTGATTAAAAGAAATCTGTCAGAAAACTACAGAAGGAAAGTTCCAGTTTTCCTTTATTCAGCTGCTGACCTTTCTGGGGGAGATAAAGGACCAGAGCTCCCATGATACCAACTACTCTCAGTGCTCTCACATGAATACTCACCACTGCCATTCAAAGCTTGAGTGTATCTTTGTCCATGTCCCTCTCATGCAGGATATCCTATCATCTTCATGAATTAGGTGGATATTATTCCTCTGTGCAAATAGGTATGCACAGGGAAACATGAGAATGATGGTATCAGCTCAGAAGATCTATTTGCCTAATCCAGTATTCTGCCTTCTGCAATGGACATAAGATGAAAACTAGGTGAGTGTAAGAACAAGGGTACTGTATAGGAAAACTTCTCAATATACTCTCCCAGATTGTAGCTGTTTTCAGCTCAGTGAATTTTCTAATATAGATGTAGTTTCGTTATTCTCAGTTACTTTTTTTCCCATGAACTTTTTGAGTGAGTCCTATAAATTATTAACATTCACACTGTCCTTTGGAGAGGAGTTCTACACACCTGCCATCCACTGCATAAAGTAACACCTTCTTTTTTATTTGTTTTACACTTAATCCCTCCTAACTTCACCTGTACTACCTTGATTTATCCTGGGAAAAAAATGAACAGTCTATCCTTAACTTCTTTTTCTCTGACATTCGTAATTGTGTAGACTTCTGCTGTACCTTCCAAACCATCACTTTACCAGGTGGAAAAGGCCCTAGCATACTCACAGAAGCCATTCCACATCCCTCTACAACCTTACTGCCCTTCTCTGTACCTTTTCACCTATATTAATATAATTTTGGAGATACTAAGATTAGATATATGGTTTTCAAGGTAAATGTATACGGAGTTTTCTGGTTTGTTCTCTGTTTACTTCTCAGTAATCCTAACACTGCTTGTGGGGGTTTTTCACTTCTACTGAGCTTTGAGTTGAAGTCTTCATGATTTTGTCAATCATAATCCCAACTTCTCACAAAATGTGTTGCAATGATCAGCTCAGAGCCCATTCTCTTGTATGTGATGTTGGAATTCTTTTTTCCTGAGTGCGTTGTTTTATCTTTATCCGTTTTTTATACAGTATTTCTTTTTATTGTCGTACAGGCCAGTCTCAAAACGTACTTTTCCAAGGCTTTGCTAAGTGATTGGTTTAACAACCTGTGCAAACTTACTTGCCCCTTTTGTTCCCATGGTTTTGTTGACTGTTTTAAGGTATTCTATTATGTTTTGAAGACAGTATATCCTTTTGTAAAAGCCATGCTCACACTTCCTAGGCAGACTATGTATGAAGGTATCTACAGATTCTTTTCTTTAGTATTCTTTCTAGTAATTTGGTAAGAGCAAATGTCAGATTTGGAGGACTGTATACTTCAGAACTACCCTGGAGCAAGTCTTAAAGTTCTTTCCAGTCGTCATTTATCACAGCAGTTTTTACAAGATGTTACACACTACTATTAGCATTTCAGCTATCTCATGCTTTGGAGTGCCCATAGAATTCTTGAGTGATTACCAAGCTCTGTTTCTGGCATTTTCTTGTAGATTTTGTTTAGATATCTCATACTCTGTGATCAGTTAAACTTCAGGCAGATGCTCTGAGTAATCTCCCACAATGAAAGGCTCTAGATTAACTAGTTCCTTCCCCAGTTGTTTTTCTTATGTGATTTTGCCTAACCATCATTGATTGTATAGACTCTACTGCTGGCTTCCTAATTTTGTTAAATTAAAATTAATTTGTTTTTAATTTCTGGGGTTTTCTGCATGTTCTATTTCGATCTCTTATTTCTCCTGTCTTATGGAGCATGTTATGCTTAACACTGCCACTGTCAGTGTTAATGGAAAGAATAAAAGAGCAGTGGAAGCATAGACAGGCATTTCCCCTTGACATGGAGCCCTTGACAGCCACTGGTTTGGTCATTCCTCATATAAAATTTGCCCCATGTTTGATAGTCTCCAGAATCCCTGCTCCTCTTTGAATTTGTCTAATACCTCTTGGAACTCAGCTATGTATTTGACTTTCTCAAAGTCTCACAGTAATTAATTATTTGATTTATTTACTTATCTTGTTAAAAATACCTTTTAAAGGGATACTGTGACATCTGATAGTTTTATTGTTATCAACTTCTGTCATGTTTACAGGAAAAGGGAATAAATTGTTCTAATTCAGTATGCAGTTACTCAAAAAAAAACCCCAACATAACATTGACTTCCATGTGTAAAATACCTGTCTTTCAATTAAGGTTAGCCATAGTTATCATGTTAAACAGTCTACAAGCAGGCGTGAATAGAAAGTATGTGCTTTTTTTTTTGCCTTTTTTTTTTTTTTTTTTTTCACTGATATGTATTCAACTGTCTTTAGCTGAAAGAGAAAGAAAACTCAACTGGCTGAAAAAAAATCCCTGTTTTGGAAGAAGCTATTGTAACCAGCTGTTAGGATCATTAAGCCCAAAGTGCATCCACCACCCATCAATATTTTAAATGCACTGAAGAGTTTTGTTTTTTTAAACACATTTATAGTTTTAATTTCCTTTACTTCTTGAGTCATTTAACATATCTGAAGATATCACAATAACTCATGCTTCAATTATCTAGAACTTACTTTAAATGAGTTATGTATTTATATTAAATTTTATACAAAAAACAATTTTTAAACCCTAAAATCACTTTTTTAATGTAAAAATTACTGCTGTACACAACATTCCTCTGTCTTAATGATTGAAGTGTATAGTGTTTAACATTTCTGCAGTATAATGCTTCCTCAGTAAACTCTTTGGAACATTTGCAATTTTCTGTCTTCAGATAAATAAGTCTAGTTCCTAACAAAGCAAAGGACCACACTTAAAATTCACTAAATTACCACCAGGAAAGGTTTGTCTGATAAATGCAGCTTTCCTACCCTGCTCATGAGTTTTTTTTTCAAATTTCCAGTTGACACAAAGACCTAAAGACTGATTCTGTGACAGTTTGTTTGTAAAAGCTTTGTTACCTGCAGCCTGAGTTAGCCTTTTTGATTTTTCTTTCACCTCCATCTGTATTTGAAAATAAAATAGCCTAGGGTTCATTCTTTGGCCCTCAGGCACCAAATGTCTGTAATATATGTCTGTACCACTAAACTCTCTTCCTCTGCTAGACAGAGCACCCTCACATGAGCTGCTGGCTGGGAGCGGTCCTGTTCTCGGCTCCATCTCAGACTTGGCACAAGCCAAACCCATGCCACAGGGCATGTCTGCTGGTATGCAATACCACCTACCAGTGCTTGAATCTGGAGTCCTGCCCTGTTTACTTTATTAGTGGAAATGCAGCCCTTAAATAATTCACATATAAAGGAGTTTTATACTTCAGAACTGGAGTGTTGTTTTCAAACTATTTATTTAGACTGTTACAGTTCATGATGTGGCTTGACATCAGCAAAGGACAAGCCAAGCCACCTGGTATTGCTTATTCTGCTTGACAGGTTTTTCTGAATAAAGAATAATGAACAGAAGAGATAGCTGAGGGAAAAAAAAAAGTAAAAAAGAAAAAAAAAAGGAGTCAATGACCTCTTCAGTTTTCCCTTCACTGAAACAGAAACATTTTAAAACTTTTTAGCTTGGTCTTTTCAAATCAGTGTTAGTTATGCATAGCAATTTACCTCTTCACACAAGAATTATGATTCTGTAATAATAAAAAAGTCAGTTTTACCTATATCAAAGACAAGGAAAAGCTCTTTGTGAAAAATATTCATGATATTGTATAAAAGAACAAGCAACAAAGACAGTGTACAGCTTTTCAAGATCTGAAGATTTCTGAAGACTTATTTTAGCTTATATACCAAAATCAAATTCTTAATGCAGAAGTTCAGAGTAACATGAATCAAACTGGAGGTAAAGTCCTTAAAATTTCTGTTCATGTGTTTTCCCATCGATTCACCTATTAATGTACTGATTACTTTTAAAGGAACACAGCACTGTACTCAGTGAGAAAGAACAACCACACATGAACAACATTTTTATTTCATAATACTCTGATGTGATGCATTATCTTTCCTACATCTAATGGGCAACAATGTGCTCAGAGTCAGAGACAGTTTTCAACAAGAGGGGAAATCTTTATCTCTAAGGAGGATCAGACATGATGCTGTTATTGCAGGTCCATGATAGCACAATGCAAGCAGAAGATATTAACTTCGTAAATTGAAATGTGCTCAGTGGGAGGCTATGCTCACTCTGAATAACAACAGGTTTCGTGATACCATTAATTGCAATGCAGACAGCTAATAAAGGGGAAACATCAAAATCAGGATTTACCATGCAGAGAAAAATATCTAAATTTATAGAAGTTTGAATGCAAATTAGAGATCTCAGCTCCTATTACAGGTAGTGGTGTCGTCCATCAGGGATGACACAGTTGCCAGCATACAGATCGCTACTGCTAGCAGTGATGCTGCAAGCCTGCCTTGTCATGCCTGGCCTTCAGTTGCTGCTGTAGATAAACAAGAGCTGCCATAGGGTTCCCACGTGCCCCTCTTGTGCAACTGTACTGGGTGCTGAGAATGAGCAACAGGTCACCATCTGCCCGTGCCCAGGAAAACAATGCAAGACCTTTGTTGATATAGTGAGTCAGGTCTGGAGAGCTCTACAGCCAGCCATGCAGAACTGTTTCTGGGTGAAAAAAGTAGTTCTTCAGCAAAAGGGGCAAACTTAAGGTCAGCTGTAATATCAAATTCACACCTTCATGTGTCTGAATCTGGACTTGAATCTGACCCTGAAGACCTATTTCAGGTGCCTACACAGATACCTCATGCTATTTGAGATGCCTTACTGAGCTTGGGACATTCATGTGATGTAGTCTACGAGAAACTCTTGGAGCAGCAAAGTTTAACCAAGATACCACAGGGCATCTTATATGTGACTAATGACCCAAAACTCACATTTCCGGAAGTTAAGTAAAATTTAGAAGAAGCCTTTGTTGTGCCACATCTTTGGCAGATGCTATCCTTCTGTTCTTCCCTTGGCAATGTATTTTTCTCCCTGTATCCTTACTAATTTCCATTACTTTGCATTTCCCTTTGCAGGATCTGCAGAAACTTCCTCTTGATCCAGACCCAGTTTCTCACACGGTTTTGCATTAGCCTCTTTCAGAACCTGAATGAGCCCTTTTAAAAATGAATTTCGGAAGAATTTTCTTTGTGGATGTGGTACCCTTTGTGCAGAGGATGGCCAGCTGCACCACTGTAATGATCCTGTAAGGATTCTTCACATCACAGGCACCCAGGGACACATTGTCCTTCACTTCTTCTACTTCAGTCCTAAAGAAGTATTTGAAATGGCAATATCTGTAAAGTTTAATGAGATGATACACTTCCAGAACATGCTGAGATCTTTAAATGAAATCTTATACTGTAAATTAAACTATTTTCTTCAAAGAAAAGAAAAAGAAGAGGAATCAAAATGCTTCATTGGTTTTGGGTTTCATATGAGTTTGAGCTGATAATTTGTTTTTCTAAATCACATGCTCTCTTTGTGTACAACAGTGTAAGGTTTTTTTTTTTAAAAAAAAAAGTCAGTAAACTAAGTTGTGTTTTGTAAATTCAGGACTGAAAGATAAGAAAGAAGATGTTATAGATCAAGAGGATCTGTATAAGAGGAAAGAAACCCCTCTTGTTCCAAATGTGGACTAGGAGAGATTACTTATTCTTGACAAATGGGTACTGTAGAAATAGAAACAGGATCTCCAAAATCAAACCATGACAGGAAGGTTTGAGACGCCTACTGTCAGCTATTTTTCATATGAAAACACAATAATCAGGTTTATCATGACAATAATCCTTGAACAAAATGGCAAAAAACCTAAGAGAAAATTAAGTCACCTATTGTGATTTTCCATACTACTGCTTATTATCGTTCTTCAAGTATTCAATGACAGCAAATCTCTTCTATCAGGCCACCTGGCCTCCTGTGCTGAATTGTAAATGTTAAAAGTGACTTTCTAAGAGATGAACTGAGGAAAAACTGTTCACTAAGAAAAAATTACTGTTCTACATAGCTGAAAATGCTGTACAGCTATTTTTCAAATTCAAATAAGGAAAGCAATTTCTTTTTAGAAGCAAAACTTGTAGAATCTGTAGATTTGGGAATGATGACAATTGTACGGAATACAACAATCACTTTTGGCTGACAAGTGAAAAATCATGATATACAGTAAAAAGCATCATTGTAGGCACTAGCTGTATTATTAGGAAGAAACAATCAGTTCAAGGTTAAACTATTTTCTGAAACATGAATATGATTTTGATCCTGCTGTTCTAACCTTTAAAAGCATATTTTCAGAGAAACTGCTGCTTTCTGCATTGCAAAACCTTATTTAGAAATAAAACTAAGTACAAAAAAAAAGTTTAAAATAATTAAAAGCATTAGACACTGAAGCAAATGGGTTTGGCTTTTATAATCTGTACTACATTTACAGTACAAAGAAAACATTCCAGTAAGTGAATGCTCCTTTTCCAGCTTTCTAATCTGCAGTTTTGCTGAAGCTGGACCAAGTGCTATTTTGATGTGGAAACTAAAATAAGGCTTAGTGAGATCTGTACTTAGTGAAAAAATGTGTTATAAATGAGTGCCTCTTCCAACTGCTAATATAAAGGCAATTTGCACAATGCAGTGTGTATTCTATGTTGTGAAAAAATATTTGGGTAAAGACAGATGTAACAGCTGTGACATTTTATGCATGCCTTGATTGTTGGGATTCTTAAGAATAGTCCTTAACAAAATGGCACTGCTGCTGCCATAATCCTTAAATGACAATCCATAGTACTGAAAGCCAGGCCGCATTCTTTGATTTCTTTTTAAAGATATTGGGTAAAATCTTGGCCACAGTAAAGACAAGTGAAAATAAAAATTACCATGGACCTGAAATGGGCCCAGATTTCCCTCATGAGCAAAAAATAAATCCAGTTTTACTTGAACATCTACATTTGATTCAGCATTTTAGTTTTTGTAAATTGCCTCCACAAATTAAAGTGCACTGTGCGTTTTATCAAATTAACACATCCATTCCCTTAGGTACTTTATAGATTTTTTTTTTATTTATTTACTTTCACTATACTGTAGCAGGAAAAGTCTATTGATTTGTGTTATGCTAAACACATTCTTTGTATGCAGGTACTCACATGATGGCAGTGTTTCTTGCATTTTGTACTACTATAACAAATATTACTACTCTCATTTTATAGTAAGGGTAAACCTCAAGATTAATATATTTAAGGTATGGCACAAAGTTGTAATTTGTAGAGATTTTGTGCATAAAAGAAATATTTTTTTGTAGATTCTGGTTATTCTATAACCTTGCTTTCAAGTTATATGCATGAGCTAATTTGACACAGAATCACAATAACTGTGTTCAGTTTTGGGCCCCTCACTCCAAGAAAGACACTGAGGTGATGGAATGTGTCTAAAGAAGGGCAACAAAGCTGGTGAAGGGTCTGGAGCACAAGTCTTATGAGGAGCGACTGAAAGAACTGAGTTGCTTACTCTAGAGAAGGAGGCTGAGGGGAGACCTTATCATTCTCTACAGCTGCCTGAAAGGAGATTGTAGCGAGGTGGGGGTTGGTCTCTTCTCCCAAGTATCAAGTGATAGAAGGGAATGGCCACAGGTCATGTGAGGAGAGGTTTAGTTTGGATATTAGGGAAAATTGCTTCACCAAAAAAGGTGTCAAGCACTGGAAGAGGTTGCCCAGGGAAGTGGTGGAGTCACCATCCCTGGGTGGTGTAGATGAGATGCTTAGGGACATGGTTTAGTGGTGGATCTGGCATTGCTAGGTTAATGGTTAGACTCGATGATCTTAAAGGTCTTTGCAGATCTAAGCAATTCTATGATTTATCCTCTGATAACAAAATGATTCTCAGAAGAAGGATATTGCTTGGCTGATGTATGGTCATATGTTCTTCAGCCCTGTAGATGTGAGAACACATCTGATCAGTTGAACAGTTTTACAGATACTAAGGTTTCAGAGGATGAGCAGTCATAGTTACATAAATATCACATTCTTCTTTCACATGAATTGTGTGCAAGAAATAGTGTAGAATTTTTTCTAAAGCCAATGCAAATTGTCATTTCACTGGCCACATAGGTCAATGAGGTTTTTACTGGAATGAAGCAATGCTAGGCTTGGCTTCACATCTTGTTTACACATGCTTAAACACAAATACAATTAGTGTGGAAAAATGCATAAATGTAGAATAGTACACTGAGAATATTTAGTGCAGAAAAATATAAAGCACGGAAGAACAACAGGTGATCTTTCAACATATATATGTATTGATTTATGCTTAAAAATCATACAGCTGCCAATGATCTTGCTTGGCTATTAATTTCAACAGTATTTATTTACCTGATATAACAGTTAAAATAAAAAATAATTTACAAACTTCTCTGATTTACATAAAGGACCTTAGCAAATGTTCAGGTCTGATAGACTTTACCACACCCATCTCAATTCTCATTATAGAACTGCATTTGTAACACCTAGAATTTTTTATTCAGACTAATTTCACGTCATGTTTTTTGCCTGCGTAGGCAGAAAACATATGTAGTTTTTGCCCAAAGAAGATGTGCTCAACGAATGTTACATCCAGGAACAGCATCTTGGAATTGCTCATGCAGGGGGCATCCATTTTGTTGCATAAATGCATTACAAAAATGTGACTTGTGTCATTCCTCTTATGTAAACATTGCATTTAGCTAGTTATACTGCACTTATTAGGTATCTGTAGCTAAATGAACACATTCAGAAGAACAATATTTATGTGTTTGATGGCATCCTGTTTTTGGTCTCTGTTTCAATTTTTGGTCTGTCAAAAATACAAGGGATAACAATGGAATTTGGACTACATTCTGATTATAACTATCAAGACAAATCTAGATTGTATTAATTCTAGTTCAGGACATATAAATATACTTAATTTTAATGCATGCTTTTCTAGCCTCATCTCCCTGGAAAATCAAGAAGAAAAAAAGCAGATTTTTTTTTTTTTTTTAGACACAAAATCCATTTGCTACGAGAATATCACCAAAATGAGCATTTGGATTGAAAGTTGATTGGACAGGATGTGTGATGGACAGACCAGTGGGAAATCAAAGCGGGAAGGTGAAGAACCCTACTTGGAGAAGACAGACATTAACACCAAAAGAAATGGAAATTTGGAAAGATACCCACCATAGCTGAAATAGCATCCTACCACTGAAATCAATTACTGTGCCTTTTTTTGTTCCTTAAATGCGCAGTCCAAAGCCCATTTTTTTTTTTTTTTTTTGTGAACCTCTGTGAAAGGAAAAATAGTATTCCTATTTGACATCTTTCCAATATTTAAATTCTCAGACATCTGTTTTGTTTGAGTCTCATTTTTCTCTTCCACTCCTTTCGATTCCTACATAAAGGCACAGTATAGATGAGTGTATGAAATCCATGGTGTAGAGGAGTCCATGAAAAAAGACATAGAACAGTCGTACTTGGGCCACCAGGTGAACCATTTCAGTCAGTACTTCATAAAAATAAGAGGCAAGTTTAAAAGTAGAAGAGACAGCTCTATTTCCCTATAACTCTCTCAGATGATTTCCTGACCTGTAGGTAAAATTCTATTGAGCTCCCTTGGAAAGAAATAATTCTTTCCATCTATAGAATGGGAGGGGGAAGCACTGTGCTTACACGGGTAAATGAGAAGTGTCTGTGGCCAGAATAATTTGCATTTGAATGTATACTTTTGCCAAGAGTAAATTTGCAGGATTTTTTCGTTTGATTATTTCTCAATTATTTAACCCTTTCTCATAGTCTTATTCAAGCAGCAACACCAGACTGAACACTTAGTAAGACATTTGGCTTCTTCAGGATCTGTTATTGTACTGGTAAATCCCAGGTCCTCCTTATTAATATGGAAGAAAAAATATTGGAATGCTATTATCAGCACAACAACATAAGATTCCCATTTTTCATGGCTTAGGGTTTTTTCTGATGTTTCAATGACCTTACAAATTCTCTCACTACAGAGTTTTGAGTGCCATGGTTGGTAGCACTGTGCCAGTCTTGAAATTGCAACAGTTTAGTTCAGTTTTCAGTGCTGTAGTAAGTCAAAGTATATATAAATGTTTATGTACTGGCGAAGTACTTAAGAATAAAAATAACAGCATGTTGTAGGCAGGCAGCCATTCTATAAACTTAACTTTGTACCTTTCTTTCGGCTGTCAATTTACGTTTTTCTTTCTCCTCTTGACATTCTTGGCAGAATGCCATTTCTTTCTCAATTTCTCTTGTTATATGTCAGGCTCTCCAAACATTGCAATCTATTCCAAGACTATATTGGTAAGTCAAATTTAGTGGTATAACACTATAATAATATTAACAGAGCATTAGAGTTGCTAGATATTGCTAGAGCATTTTACAGTTATGTGGTGATGTAGAATCAAGATGCCTGAACACAGTTACTTAGCTGATGTGCTCTGGTGATGCAGGGGTTATGACAGAAACAACCTTTTCAACAGGAGGTTACTTCCTCCTGTTGATCATGCACAATGCTTGTGCTTTTTGATTACTGTCTGTGGCCAGGACATGGAAGGGATTCTCCAGATAACTATATTCCTCTCCTGTACAGAAGTTAATTATCTATCCATTACAGTCCATTTCTTGTACATGCCGTATGTTGTCATACATTTTTTTTGCATCTTCTAGACCATTAAAGCCATTGATTTTGAATCTAGATAATTCTGAAATATTCTAACAAAGACTATTTCATAACTATGTGAATGATCAAAGACTGTTTGTTTGTTTGTTTGTTTATCTGGGCTTTGAAAGGAACAGGAATTTGATTAATATCATATGAGCTTGTCATCCGCTTGCCTGGGAAGGATTTGTTCTAACAAATACTCAGCTGTAGTTTTTGGCTGTTGAGATACCCTTTTAAAATCACTGATTGCCAAAATAAAAGTAAGTAATGTAAACTCTTAGAAAACAAGTGCTGGTCCATTCTTCAGTAGAGAACTTGTTTTATAATGAAATTACTTTAAAGAACCACCATAAACCACAAAGTTTTGCAAAAATAGGCTGTGGGTACATTTTGAGTAAATCAATACATTATTGGCAATTTGAGTCTTATCAGGGAGAAACATGTGAACTTCAGAAAAAAATGCTGTCATATACCTCTGACTCTGCATCCCTTATTTTACACATGCTCTGGTTGAACAAAGTCCTTAAAATTAGTGCATACTTTGTGGATCTTTTGATAGACTATACACTTTCTTTACACAAAAAAAAAATCCTTTTGGTGACTCCAGTAGAGCATAACATTATATTGTAGATTATTTTTTTGACACTCAACATACTTTTTTGCCATTTTTGGAACTAGATTAGTTTTAGGTGCTCAACTTAGTGTATTTTAATTTGAAGGTGAGGCAGTTCTCCGTATTTGAACTCCTTTAGTCTCCCATTTCTACCTTGTGTTAGGGACACAGGTAGCACATAACATCTGGAAAGTGGCACAGTTCCGATCAGCTATACTTCTGAAGGGGGAGTCTTACTTCATTTTGGGAGGGTTGCAGGGTGATAATCCCAAACGGATAATGACAGTTTCCTGAAGCCTTTAATAAGCATAAAAGGTCAAACCAAATGAATATTTTCAGCTCCCTGCCTTTGGTCATTCCCAGCTCAGAAGCAAAACTATTTTAGATCTTATTTTCTGGCACCTAGTCTTCTCCCTTACTTACCTGCTGTCTTCACCAGGAGCTTTAGCTTGGAAGTTGGACGTTGCACTGCTTAGTTCCAAGTGCTGGACTTTTTTTACCAAGTGCAACACCTAACACGTGTGTTTTCCTTACTTTTCCAAGAAGAACAGGCCACATTTCCAGGCTGATAACATCCAACACTATCTGCTCTGTGACTGCAGCGGAGATGTGTGTACGGAACGGGGAATAGAAGGCATGTTCTCCAAAGCTCATGCAAATGCTTGACATCTTTCAACCCTAAGTGATGGTAAGTGGGCAGCACTTGCTCAATTACACGTCCCTACCACAAGAAACATCCCCAGGGATTCCTATTCTCCTTTCCTTTATATTTTGGGGTCTTTTTAGGCTTTCTGTGTTGAAAAGTCCATCATATGGCAGGGGAGAACACAGTCTTCTAACTGCTAAAATACTTCTTGATATTCAGCCTAGGCTTTCCTTTGCTCATTTTCATAAATAACAAGAGCGTGCTTTGGCTCTAAAGTATCAGAACATGTATGAAAGAAAAATGAGGTAGACAGGAAGCATAAAATGCCACTTATTCATGTTTTTTTATATCACTGACATTAATTGGACTCAAGAGTCTGGTGAATGTGAGGAATATATTGCTTAAATAGCCATAGCCCTGTTTAATTATCAACATTCTCTTCAACTTCGGATTCAGGATTGTCTTTTTAACTTAAATATTCAAATACAAGTAAATATTTTTTCCTTTACTGAGACTAAAAATATTTTTGGACAGTGGATATTGTTATTGGACATTGTTCTGTGGAAATTATCTTACTTTCTTTGAAGACTTTATCTTGAATCCAAGTAAAATCAGGTTCTAGCCACTGGCATGGAATTGAATAATCTAGGCGATAATGACCATGAAGACGAAATTATATGAACTTGGAAACAGTTCCATCACAGTGAAAACAGGGGACTTTCCACTTTCCACTCTGTTTTATCATATAATCAATTCATAAAAACCATAATGGATCTTGGCCCACTGTGTTAATGACAAAATCACATTGTAAATGGACTAGACAAGCATATGTCTTCTTTGATTTTGTCTTCTTGGTCCACTGGATCTTGCATTTATCCTATACAATGCTGCAGTCTATTGGAAAAAGACCTCAGACTGAACTGCGTTGAGAACTGTATCCAGATTTTGTCAAAAAATGAGCTAGCTAGTCTACCCTAAGAAATACTCTTGAAAATAACCAGCATATATGAAATGCTGATGATCAAAAGTGGATACAGCATTGATATTTTGGTATTTTTGAGGTGCATATAATATCTCATCTTGAATAAACTTCTGAACAAGATATGAATCTTTCACAAGTTAAAAAGAAGGGATAAGTAGCTACTATACTAGTTCAGCAGTTTCTCTTACAAACAAACCTCTGTGCCGTTGCTGTAGACTAGAGTATACAGCAAGTAGCAGGAAATTCAGTATTTGTCACAGGCAATATGATTGTTAGGGACTTTGACTTTGTAGCAACTCTACCTTTCTTTGGTGAGTTGACAGAACAGCAGGAAATTCTACCGACTGAGAGAAAAGCTGCCTGCTTTGATCTCCATCATATTGGACTGGGACCAAAGGTTGGAATCTGGCATCTGGACAAATCATGAAAAACACCTAGAAAAGCTCATTCTGTTAAGAGAGCGGAAAACTTTGTTTATTTCAGCTCCAAGCATTACTTGTTGGCCAGAACTCCAGGGCATGCTATAAAGGGTTGCTTTAGCTGCAGCTGGACTTTGTGTAGAGAAAATATAATGTGATACACCCTACAGGTCAGGAATCATAAGACCTTTGAGGGCATATGTTACAGATTGCACACATTGCACTAATATACAGCGAGAGAGTAAATAACATATATTACCTGTACTGTTATATAAAGCTGGACTTTATGTAAAGTTAACCACATTGTATAAAGCAGTGTGGCTGTGCAGTATAACTTGCTGTATGCAATACAGACCTTAACTGTATTGTCTGGGTCAGGGATGCCAAGGTAGAGGTGATAGTCCTCATTCTTGTGATGCATTACCGTGCAGGTGGATTTCATTTGCAAAACAAGCCCACAGACTCAGTAGAAACTGTAGGTCAGACAGAAATCAATTACCAACTGGTTGCACTCTTGGCTTTTTTCCTGGATTCCTTAGATCATGAATGATTCATCTAACACAGCCAACAAAGCTTGACCATGCATGGAACTGTTGGCAATAGTTTTAATGGGCTTCACTTACTAGAACAAGTTAGCCCGAAGAATTATTAAATGTTTGCAGACTATTCATATATTCATAGAAGATAAAATATTTTACCTTTTCCCTTGTAAATAAAAACAAATTATGAAGATGAAAGACATACTATTGTCTGGTTTTGTGGTATAGGATTTTACAAACTATTTTCTGTAGTTCTTCTCTTCTTCTAATTATTAAGTTGCAGAAATCATCCAGAACATTCCTGGAAAGAGATGAGTGAGCTAGGTGGAGAAATAATCGGAACCAAGCCAAATACCATCAGAATTTATCTTGAATGAAACAATCTGGGGAAAATTATGTGCAAATGATTAGCTATCACTAACAAAAGCACTGACCTTAAGATTGGCACTCCAAAGCTGGCCAGTTGAGGAAGAAATATAAATGCTTCTAAAACTAGGTCTGTAAAATATTTTGTTCCACAAAATCCCTTTGTCACTGTAAGCCAGGCACTTCACCTGGGACTTGGTTTACTTATCTGATCCTGAATTGGACCTGGCCTAACTCAGCCTGCTGATCATGAATTCAAGACAAGATGTGGACATTGAATCAAAACACATCAAATTGTGTTTTGATGTGTTTTGTTTGAAAGACTACATCACCAACATTTTTTTATCTTGACAAAATGGCTTTATTTTCTGTATGTGTAGAAATATACTAGCAAAATGTAGAATTTTCATCTCTGACAGATGTGTTTTGCTTAATGGCAGTCTTCAAAATGTGTAAAAAATAAAAGGTTGTAAAAGCATAACCTATAAGTGTAGATTAATTTTCAGTTTATTTGCTTTTTAATTTATTATTTGTAATGACTGAGAAACTCCTATAAATAAAAGAATAGCTAGAAAATATTTCCTCTAGCAAGCTGTGCTCTGAACAGCTGGTTCGGCTACAACAGACTGAGAGAAAAACAGCTTCTATTTTCCATCAGTAACTTATATGACAGGAATGTAGGTTGTTTAGCTAGGCTTAGATGCAGGGTATTGAGATGTTATTTAGTTTACACTACTTTCTCTCATGCAGCAGAAAGTTTTCCTCCATTTAGAGAACCACTACCAGAAATAAGGATTTTTCAAATCTTATTTAGACTTTAGTTTGAAGATTTAAATGAGACTAAAATAAATATTTTGCAGGTGTCTGTGCTAGCTAAATTAAGCCTAATAAGCTTCATTTTTATCACCATGCTCCTTCCTTTAAACTGGCTTTTGGATTTTTTTTCTGACTTTCTGCAATTTACCTGCTTGGTCTTCATGGACACATCTGACAGTGGCCAGAAAGAAGGTTCATCTCTGTGCTACAGCCATGACGTGACCTATGTTTTATCCAAACCAACAAAACCCAAAAAGGAAAGTAGCAGTGCCTTTCTGTTGCATGCTCAAAATACTGCTTTATGCTAAGGAAAAATGGCAGGAAAGAGATCTGTGGCAACACCAGCAAGTTAACAGTAATAATAGCACAACCAAAGGAGGAAGGAATTTATCTGAGATCAACCATATGCATTGAACATGAAGAGCTGAGTCATCGAGCTCGCATTCAGAACTGCTTTTTGTATGCTTCTTGCATACACTTCCTGAGAAATGATCCTAGGGCTTTTAGTCAAAGTGGATTATAAATATTAGAAATGTTATAAATGTTACAAAGGGAAACTCTCCCTCCCTTGTGTAATCTCACTCAAGTCTCAAGGGATGTACCAGTGACTGATGTAAACAGTGAACAGTCATTCTGTCTGGGGCTGTGCCATGTCTCCTTTCCTCATGAGGAGCCCCATCAGGACAGAAAAAAATGCTTAGTTTCAATTTCATTAGTTAAGAAAAGCGTCACTTTGTATCAGTAAAAATGGCAGAACTCACTCCACAATTTTTAGCAGTCCTTGGCTTGATTTCTTTGCCTTCACTATTTTTTTAATATCGTTTCATGAATTCAGAAGAACTAGTTACTGAAAAGAATGCAAAAGGTTGTACCCTTGCTACATTGAAATATTTATTTCTGCTGTTTAGTATTTACTCCCTTAAAAGACATTTAAAATACCAAATGTCATAGATTGAATATTTAGTAAATATAAAAAGAAAGATCAGTGAATGCAATTTCTTTTCCTTTAAAGCTCAATTTTTATTGTCATTCATGAAGTGAATAGGTGGACTATAGAACATGTGGTATAATTTGAAAATTTTCTGTTTCAAAAATGTTAACCTCATGATTTGATACAGTAAATGATGTTCTTAGATTTACTAGACCAGAAACAATAACTAGGGCATGACAAGATCTCAGGTAATCTAGTTGTGTACCAAAGTCTGGTTGCTCCCTGTGGTTATGTGTTGGATGCAGTTGGGAAAAGGGATACCTTTTTTACAACGAACTGAAAAGAAGGGCTTGAAGATATTATAAAGACATTGCGAAGTAGGAAATAGGGAAGCAGGTAACTAAAAGGTCATGTATAGGTCATATAGAGGTTGGTCAGATGATTGATGGCAAGGACAAAAAAAAGATTCACCATATTATTGACCTAATACGTTGTATCCTGTGAGTTTACAGGTTAACTTTTATTGAATAAATTAATCTGATGCAGCATTTCCTTACAATCCAAATAAAATACAACAAGAATAAACTAAATATTGCTTTTTTGAGTAAGCTTTCTACAATATTGTTAAAACAAGAGGATGGATTTAGAAAGAGAATTTCAAGCATGTTTTATAAACTTGAGGATTTAGATAGCAATATGAATTTCAGACTCTTTTTTATTAGTAACAATAAAAAATAGTACATTTTGATAGAAGACAAATCCACTTTATTGAACACAGATTAATATGTAAGCTTCCAGACTACCTCATATTTAAAGTTACTTTATTTATAGGCATTACACAAATCCTATCGATATAAAATATAAGGACTTGAGAGTCTCCTCAGTTGATTTATTATCTAGATGACATCTGGGGCACTGACTTTCTGAAAGATTTCATTTTCCATCCAGTTCACACTGTTCACATTATTGTGCCAAATTTTATCTTTAAATGTAGGTGAGTGTTTTCAACATGAATGACTCAAGGGATTTCCTCTCAAGCAAACAAGCGCTTTTTTTTTTTTCAAATAAAACCTTACATCATGAAATAAATAAAGGATTTTTAGAAGTATCTTTATAAATTCATATTTGGAGACAAATGTTTCATCTAACAGAAGTTATCTTGAAAAAAATGCAATAATTTTGACTAGTTTTGGTAAATACTTCAACATAGGACTTGAGAACACGTGCTCTGATGAGACAAATACATTTCAGAGCATTTGCCAGATCATGTTTGAAGTGTTATCACAGAATCACAGAATTGTTGAGACTGGAAAAGGCCTCTGAGGTCATCAAGTCCAGCCTATGACTCAACACCACCACATCGGCCAGACCACGGCACTAAGTGCCACATCCAGCCTCTGCTTAAACACCTCCAGGGACGGTGACTCCCCCCGTTCCCTGGGCAGAGCATCCCAGTGCCTGAGCACCCTCTCCGTGAGGAAGGACTTCCTGAGATCCAACCTAAATCTCCCCTGAGGCAGTTTCAGGCCGTGCCCTCTCGTCCTGTCACAGGTTGCCTGAGAGAAGAGCCTGACCTCCACCTGACTACACCCTCCCTTCAGGGAGTTATAGAGAATGATAAGGAATTGTAGAGAGTGATACGAAAAGATGTGACACAAAAGAAGAAGACCTCATAAATTCATAGTTCTAATCAAAGTCTCTGAGATATGTTAAAACTAAATCTACATATCCACAAGGAATGAGTTCTTCCATGTTTGCATTTAGCAGCATTTCCCATTAGTTAAATCTTGTTTCCTCAGTGGGTGAACCAGAAAACAGAGTTGTCTTTCTCTACCTAATGAAAATACACAGATGGGGAAAATACACAGTTGATGTATGCTCACCCAGTGTTTGAAATATGATGACGTTTGTAACAGAAACCTTCAAACTTCCATCAAACAAGGTAAGGTAATAGGTACACCAACTGTGCTAACACTGAAATGGCTGAAACATTGTAATTCTTTTTATAGGTCTCATGGCTGTAAGTCCATCAAAAGTAAACATCAAATCTACCTTGAGTAGGTTACCTCAGCTGTCTCCCTGTAAAAGAGGAGCCATTAGATCCTCCTTTAATGTTTGCAGAACTTGAGAACATGTAACAGAATTCCCTCTTGTCTAACAACTAACCTCCACATTTCTCCAATTTCTTCAAGTATTTTTAATAGTCTTTCTCTCTTCAGATGTTGAACATGCTCACTGAATTTGAAGGATTGACCTGTTCACCTTTGGTCATTTTAAGTGCAAGAAAACTTCTGTAGGCTAAACCTATAAAAGGATCTGAAGCAAAGTAACAGTTAAATATCTTTTTTTTTTTTTTTTTTTTTGTAAACAAGACTTTCCAGAAGATATGGGCAAGAGCTGTTGAAATTATCCTCTTCAATGTGTATCAAATTCAGTTCATTAGAAACAAAGAAACAAAAAGGATAGGAAAACCAAAAGAGAAACTTCTATTTTTTTTGTTTTGGAGGGGGGCTCATATGTGTGTGTTTGTACGTGTATATACTCCTTATACACAGAGGGTATAAATTACATTTTATTATTGGGACAGGGAAGTTGAATAAATATTTTGTCTTCCTTCATTTCCTACATCTGTATCAGTAATTAAATGTTTAGATTATGTTAATTGGCAATAAATTAACTTGAATGCCACCAGTTGAGTCTGTTTTTCTTGTGACAGTAACTGGTAAGTGATTTCACTGTATTTTGATCCACAATTTTTCTCTTTTTCTTATTTCTTCTCCCAACCCACTGAGGGAGTGAAGCGAGCAAATGGCTGTGGGGGTGCTCAGCCGCTTGCTGAGGCCAACTCACCACAGTCTTTTAAATTACTTGATTTTTTAATCATTTTATTAATTTCCATCTTCTTATCAACGAGCTTACTTTGTCTCCCATAATGTACAGCAGCAGCCTTATTGAACAGAAAAAACCCAAAAGGTTATTACTAGATCTCATCAAAACTATTTTAAACTTTACCAGTCCTGACTTTTTTGCTTGTTTTCTGGATCTCATTTAATATAACTAAAGAAATATTTGCCGTTAGTTTTTATTCCTCTGTAATGAATGATTGCATTCCCCTTCCTGATGTCTCCTGTGCAGCATTCTTTACTCACTCCTAATATCCTTCTTGAGATGATTCATGGAGTTATGCCTGGAGCCCTCCTCTCTATTCTGTTCAATCTTGCTTGCAGTGGTAACTCCAGATCATTTGTGCATGTTTGTTTTAGAGAAATTACAAACCTTCTCCGCACTTAAATCCTTCAGTTTCTTTGCTTGGTTTATTTCCCTTACTGGATTACTAGTTCATTAGAGCTTTAAACTTTATTCTATAATTTTAACTGATTTTGGTTTTTAACCTTTTTTTTTTTTATGAGTAAGACTGAATTATATCTGAAATACCTTATTAATGATTGCTAATAAGCTTTTATAAGATGAAATCAATTTATTCTGTACATTGTGTTTGTTTTTATTTTGGAAGAATTTCATGATTTATGGGAAAAAATAATAACTAGAAAATTACTCAATGAAAGTAGCAAAATTAAGGAATACCAAAGAATACTGTATGAGTAACAACTTCTTGAATTAAAGTCTCCTACAATCAAGGAATTCCCTGTAGTCCTAACTACCAATTGTATTTAAGAAAGTTTCACTAACCAGGCCATACAAACAGTCAGGCAATCATTCCCCGTCTGTAAAGAATCAACTTAAATATTGTAATTCAGATTCAAAATCCTAGTAAATACTGTGAAATTTTATATGTTGGGCTTTTTTTTTAATCATTTTTCTATCTCTTCAAACACTTGAAGAAGTAAAATATATAGAAAAATTTGAAAAGGGATTCTAGGTTTGTGAAATGTATTATTCCACTATATGAAAACAGCAGTTCTAAGATATCTTAGATAAAGCAAAAGAAGATAAAGTTGAGCAATTTTCATCTGATAAAGCGAGAAAGAAAGTTTCACTTCTAGGAATCATTGTCTATTTTATTCAGGAAGTGATTTTGACAGAAAAAGTGCAATGAGACTGTGTCTTATTTCTTTGTGCCTTTAGCTGAATTTAATTTCTTATGAATATTAGATGTACCTTTCCATTCAGTTTGGGATGGTAATGAACTTAGACTGTCTAAGTTTTTATGTGCTAGAACCATAGAATAGTTTGGATTGGAAGGGACAATTAAAGGCCCCTGTAGTAAGCAAAGACATCTTTAACTAGATCAGGTCACTTAGAGCCCCATCAAGCCTGAACTTGAATGTTCCCAGGGATGGGGCTTCTACTACCTCTCTGGGAAACATGTTCCAGTGTTTCACCGCCCCCGCTGTAAGAAATTGCTTCTTCATGTTTGGTATAAATCTACCCTCTTTTAGTTTAAAACTATTGTAATAGAACCTGTAAATTGTCTGTCCCCACCTCTCTTACAGGCCTCCTTTAAGTACCAAAAGGTCACTATAAGTTCTCCCTGGATCATTCTCAAACAACCAAACCTCAGATAACCTGGCCAAACAACCCCAACTCTCAGACCTTCCTCATAGGAGAGGTGTTCCAGCCCTCTGATCATTTCTGTGGCCCTCCTCTGGACCTACTCCAACAGGTCCACGTTGTGTTGGCTCCAGAACTGGACACTGAATTCCCGGTGAGGTCTCACCAGAGCAGAGAGGCAGAATCACCTCCCTTGACCTGCTGGCCATGCTTCTTTAATGCGGCCCAGGATACTGCCCATAGTAGAACTTAGCGCAGTGTACTAGTGAACCGCAATTAAGGCAATTTTTTTTATCATAGTTTATTTTCAGTAGGTATATATGCAACCCGTGGTAAAATTAATGAGAGATACTGAATATATTAAATAGAATTTCTAGTCTTCTGGTGAAAAAGGTATCACTTCGTTATTCTCTATAAATTATCAACATTTAACAAAGGGATTATTGGCCTACTTGAATGATGTATTCCATTTTAACACATCTTTGTCACATGAAAAAAACCAGTACCCTACATCTGCAAAAAATAAAAGAGACGAATCAGTCACAGCCCGAATATGTCTAATATGGAGCTTGGCAGAAATGTATATGAAAATCCATTGGCTGATTTTAAACAAGTATTCATTGAAACTTAACAGATACAGTTTTCCAGAAGAATCATCAAAATTCCGTAAACCATACATGTTTTCAATAAACATTTGAAATGTAATTATTCTACAATAAGTATTCTATTAAAGTTAGTTATATTTAATAACAATTTCTGCATAGTTCATACAGATGAAACCAAATGGCTAGTATAAACAGATTTGCTAAAGATGAATGGTTATGAAGATATGTATACTATATATATGAATTCATTTTTACATAGATATAATTCCTTCATGTATGCATATATATAGGCTGAATAGTTCCTCCATGCTGTCATATTTCCATCATTGTGTATATATATATGTATATATCTCTTCTCGTACGTGCATATATTTAGATCAGGCAACGTTTCAACCAAATTTAAGTACACATTTTTAAAATAAAATTTCTATATTAATTCACCTTTAAATTCCAGATGTAATTCTCTTTTACGACTTCACATGTTTAATTAAGTTTTCACATCAAGACTAGTATGTTAGAAACAATGGCTAAAATAATTTCCCTACAGAAATTTATCAATAAACTATAGGCATTTTCAGTTAAATGAAAATAAATGTCTTCTTTTCATCATAGTTTCTTAGTCTGTGGTGAAAAACCTATAATTTTAGGGTGTTTCAGTTGAGCCATCTTAGTATTCAGCAGTTTCCACAAACTTCCTATTGTGCTCAACTGACTATAGAAGGAGCCCACAGCAATTAGTTCAGATGTAAATGTGTGCATTATAAATCCATGTCTTAACTCCTACAGCCAGGAATTTGTATATTTAATGTGTCTTTACCTGCACTGCTAGTGTATTTTTACAGAATCACAAAACAAATTGAAATTTTGAGTTCTGCTAGCAAATAAAATAAATTGCTCTATACCAAAATGTACCAATTTGAAGCGTACCTTGAAAACAGTTATTTGCGTTAAGTTACAATACTTTTTTTTTATTCTGAAATGTTTCATTCTGATTGTGAATTTACAGCAAATAGCTGTATAGTAAAATAAAAAGCAAATGTCAATCATGTTGAAATAATGGGAAAAATAAATAAAAATATAAACCACACCTTTATTAATTTTTTTTTTAGTCAAAAGTAATTTTATCACATAGACATCTCTTGATGAGAAAAGACTATCAAACTTCTTTTTCTTCAAGAGAAATACCCTGGAAAATTCCCAGACACTGAATTTTCCAGAGTAAAACTTTCCTTATTATTAAGAAGAAGATAGGTTCAAACTCATTTTGCGTTGCAAGGAATAGATCTATGATATTTCAAAAGTTTATCAGTATGTTGATATAACTTGCATTTTATTAAATTTGTGCTCTAAAGGCTGTGTTTGGTGTGTTTCAATCTTACTTGATATGAAACTCTATTGTCACAAAGTCCTTATTATTTTTAGTGACATTGCATACGATGAGGTGACAGGATTCGTCCACTGGAACACACTGGGAGATGGCTTCATGATACAGCCACAGTGTGTTAGAAATCTAGATGGACTATCCTGGCTGAGATATAATTATTTCCCTGAAGTGAACCCTGACCATAAATCTGTCAGACATACCAGTATCTTCTTACTCATCTCAAATTCCCAGCAGGACCTACACTGCGTTTATCTGGCTCTACAGTTTCTGTTTGGCATGAAGTATGCAGCGAAAGTCAGAAAGAATGCGAGAGCTGAATGTGATCTGCCTGAATCAAGATTAGAAACCACTTAATTCCAGCACCCAACTTAAAAGGAAAAAAAAAAAAGACTAATAACTGAAATCTGCTCTGCAGCAGGGTCTACATTAACAGGTAAATTAAGATCCAAAATTTGAGAAAGTGTTACTGGAAGACCAAAATTCAGAACCAAGACAGGAACAAGATCAAGGGTGAAAAAAATCAAACCCCAACAAACAAAAAAAAACATTGCTGAGGAAGAAAGGATTCTGATTTTTTTTTTTCCCAAATTGAATCCAAACGTATTTTCTCCTCAATTTTAACCCCTTTGCCCTTGCACATCTGCATACTTTTATGGGAAAAATGTAAAGAAACAACTCAATATGAGACTATTCCACCTTTTTTTAACAACTGGGAGATATACTGCTAGGAAAAAGCATATTGAATCAAGTAAGTTTGTACGAGTACATCACAGAGATCTTAAACAATCAACCTCTCCAAATCCCATCACATTTGCCATAAATGAGAAGCTTCAGAAAGACTGGAAAAATCTGACAATCTGACAAGCTTCAAACTGAACTTTGGGTAAGGGACAACTGAACGCATTAGTTGCTCTGCAGATTCCACATAATATTTAGTGTGGATTGCAAGAGATTTTATATTGATATTATAAAGATGTGGCTTTATAAAGTAATCTTTTTTTTTTTTTTTTTTTTTGCAATTAATATATATAATTCTAGTGGTTTGTTCTCTTGGTTCCAAACAGATTGTTATAGCAGATCACTAGGCTCTGCTGTATGATGCTACAGGATGCTGTGTGGAAAAGGGAAAAGACCAGCTCTACTTCATGAATCTCTAAATATCTCTTTGAAAAAAACGGCCATATTCAATTTCCACTCCCGAATTGCTTCTAAAAGTTTCCTTATGCTCAATATTGCTGTATAACCTTTTTAGCTTCTTTCAAACTAATTATGAACCTCAAGAGGTGTGCAGAGGGTTACTGCCAGGTACTGCTTGAAAGAATTCCCTCAAGTCTTGCCAGACAAAGTAATTGCATCTTAATGAGTTACTAGTCATTATCTGTGCAATAGGAGGTGATTGTGCATATTCTTCACTCACCTGAGGTTTGAAATAAGGGTTATTTAATCTAAATTATGCTCGTTGCTAGCTCAAGTTGATGTGTTTTACTTTGCAATTTGGAAAGCCTGTAAGCGTAAACAGTCAAGACATGAGATGATACTACAAAGATTCATGATGTTCAGCATCAAAAGCTTTTTTTAAAAAGGCAGAGAACTGCACAAAAAGCCAAGCATGGTTTTCTTTATAAAGTACATAATTTACTCTTTATTGAATAATAATGCAAAATGCAAACAGGGCTAATTTATCCAAGTTTCAATAAAATTGCCTTTTGCAATCCTAATTACCTCCTTTCTGGAGAAGAAAAATAATAGGCTACAAAGGACAATTTATTAAGTTTCAAGGTAATACATTTGCCCTGAAAAGGTTAAACACTGAAAAATGCATACGTTAAGGGAAATCACTTAACTAGAATAAATATCTGTATACGTGAAGATTGACATGACTCCAATAACAAGAAAAAAAAAAAAGAACATATTACTACAGGAAACTACACTTTATCACCTTAACTTTCAAGAAATTATGCAATTTCTGGAATGAACATACTTCAAGGGAAATTTTATGGCTTCAAACAACTGATTTTTTTTTTTTTTTTAATCCTGGTCTTACTCAACAGCTTTCTGATTTTGTAGAACAATTTTCCCTCTTTCTTGTGAAAAAATGCTCCCTTGTTAAATAAAACCTGAGCTCTATTACAGTGGCAAAGATGGGTACTTTTTTTCTAACAGTATTAGAAATCCTGTTATTGTGAAAACTCACATACAATGGTATTCCAGTCATAGTCCAAGCATGATCAGCTGGGAAGAATTGCTTTCTGGTTTTTATTCATTTTGTTTTTGTTCAAAACCTCACTTGAAAAGTATTTCAAAGCCAAAATAAACATTTTATATGGAAAGCAACCTGGTTTCCAGTTGCTTTGAAGGAGTGTGTTGTTTTTCTTTTCTCCATTTATGCCAACCTTCACATAAATTATTTGATGTTTTCTGTCCAGGCACTGTAAGTCTTTGTTTGATTTGCCATGAAAGTGATTTACAACTATGTAACAAGACTTCACCTATACAACTTTGGCAGTGATTCTAATATTAAGAAAAAAACACTCTTTTGCTTGTTTATTTGTTTTATTCTGGGGTTTGCATATGCATTTCAGAATCAATATTAGTAGAAGTATTTTGATCATGAGTAAGTCATAACCTGAGCAGTTGCGACCTGAGTTTCTAATTGCTCCCAAAGAGATTCAGCTATCTCCCACACTGGAAGCCCTGCCTGTCTGAATGCTGAAGCAAGGAATTAGAAGGCAAAATCTACAAATCAGTCCAGAACTTCATTTGATGGATTCAGCTCATAGTCACAGAATAAAGATCCAAGATCATAATCAGCTCTAGAGACTCTGCATTTTCATCCTTCTTTTTCCCTTGTGACCCTCCATTTATGACCCTCCTTAACTATTCTTTGACACACATCTCCTAACTCCCTCACTTACCTCCTCTTGGTTTCCCATGTCCAGTTGTCACTGGGCCATCCAGGCATAACCCAACAGAGACCATGGTTAGTCTGCACAACATGCAGATAGACAAGAAGAGTAGCAAGAATGAAAACTTGACTCATAAGAAAAATCCGAAGGGTTACAGATTTTTTTTTTTTTTTTTAATACCCAAGCAGCAAATAAGACAAACGTCAGTCAGTCATTTCCTGTACTCTTTCTGAGTAGGATAAGAAAGAATATATTACTCTGTAGCAAAAAAGGATTACTCTGTATAATTAAACTTCTTTTCAGCTAGAGATATAGGTAAGCATAGAAAAAATTCTCTAGCAAGCCATGCAATCCCTACAATAGGAAGAGATTAAGAAGTTAGACCAATGGGGATGGCCTAGGTGTATCAGATCTAAGGAAAGAGAGAGGTGGTTGGCTATATTTCTAGGATTTAGTGTCAATGTAATTAATTTGTTTTACTAAATTCTGTGAAAGCAGATTTTCTTGAAGATGGCATAAATGAGAAAAGAACTATAGGATTGTTTACGGTTGGTCAGTTAATATTTGCATAAAGTAGGTGGAAGAGGTCATAGATACTAATACCTACTATATTCAGTTTTCTCCATTTTTGACCCTGTGAAAGCATAGAATCCCTTAAGAAAACAGATGAAGGTTACAATTTTGACTTCTAACATATGCAAAAGAATTGCTTATAATTTACATTAAAGGGTTCCTAATACAAATTTTGAATTTTGATAGATGATGTGTTTATCATCCAAATTCATTTTAGCTTGTGTATCTATTAATTCAGATGGTTTAATGTTTATATTTGAATGACAAAGACCCTGGAAAAAAAAGCAAAAAAGTATGCATTGTTTAATTCTTGTAGGGAACTGAGAGGATGATAAATCTCATTCCTATGTCTCTGTTTTAACAACTGTTGATAATGCAGATAACAAATGTAATAACTTTGGGAAACTGGAAAATAGAGAAGAGAAAAAAGGAAAAGCAGAATGGATTTTTCCTAAACAAAGTGCTTTAGCAGGTGCTTTAATTCCAACATGAGAGCATTTACATTCCCTTCAAACAAGTCAGTCTGCTTTCAAACTTCAGCATATACTTTGGTGGATTCTGGTTCTGTAATACATTGTTTTCAGTTGATTTAAAATATAAAAAAAAGTAGGATGACATGAAACTACTTAGACTCCAACATTTTTGTGAATTGATATTCTTCCTATACAAGGTCTAACAACACTTATATAGAAAGAAATCGCTGTTCAGTTGACTTGAAAGTATCAAGGCATCACCTCTAAGGAGAAATAGTGATACTTAATTTCAGATCAGGCACTTACATCTAGGATTTTCGGTCAGATGAAACCTCAAGCCTGACCACTTCTGAATACTCACTGCATAGATATACTCAAGTATTCTTGTAAAAGCACATTTTGCTGCTATGCAATTGGGAGTTTTTTCCACCTCAGTTTCAATACTTTGCTCTGCCTCTTCAGTCCAGCTATTTTATTCAATCTCCTAATCCTTCCAGATATAGTCAGGTATAACATCTCTTCCTTACTGGGAATATTTTTGTTCGCATCCCATCTCTTTGGTTGCCTCAGTATTTCCCTTCCACACTTGTCCTCTCTGCTCTCCCTAGCTGCTTCTAATTTTCTTATTCCAAACTTTAGTTCTTTGTGTTCCACGATGTGGAAGGAAGAGCACAACTTTTCTCAACTCTTTTTCATTGCTCTACCCCATGGCAGGCAACCCAGTGCCTCCAAATTATCCTCTACATGAAATGTTCATCCTGAGTTATGTCTGGGCTCTGATGTAGCCTCTATGTTTTGTTTAGCACTGCTGTGATTAGGTTTACACTTGTGACTGTCTAATGGGCCTTAAAGGACCCTGCAGAAAGTTCAGTATGGAATCATGGCACACACAGATGACTCAAAAATGTGTTGCATTTAAGATCTATAAAACATTAAGAAAAACATTTGTGTTGTTATTTTACTTCTTGTGTCGTTAGGTTTCCAGATATTTAGTTATTTATTCAAGTCAGTATTTGATCTATGAATATGCATACTGAACTAATCAGAAAATGTTTCTTTTAAAGTTAATATGCCCGTTTATAATCATTTGCAGCTGAATATGTTAGTGGCAAAAATGAGCTTTTGGTCCACAGTGAAATATTACAGAGCCAAATGGCTATGGAAAAGTGAGTCATATTTTGTTTTAGCTCCCACATCATCAGTGAATATGGACAAAGTTTCAGCCGCAGGAGTCTGTTCTGCCCTCAGCTATATACTTCTCTGCTTACAAAACTTTAAACTAGAGGCAGAAATTGAAGACAAGACAGTATTCCCAGTGGACTTGGTTTGTCAGTCCTTAATATTTGTGTTAATGTATAAATGAGAAAGAAATCAAAGCAGCTTTTACAGTTTCCAGGACTGACACTTAGGAAATACCTAAGAAAACTTTCTCTGCAGTTGCTGAGGTACAATGAATACAGAGCCTCATAATAGAGATTTTACAGAGCCATTTTCTGAGTAGAAGCATGCTGGAATTCTGCCTTTATAGCAGGTCAGGGATCACTTTATTTGTCAGTAGTTTATTTGACAACAATACAGCTAAACCATTAATGAATTTAAAAAAAAAAAAAAATAGAATGACTTTTTTTGTCAAGAGGATCAAAGAATATTAGCAGCTCAGTAAGAGATCTGGTACTGTTGTTCTGAAGTAGTATGTCACTTAGCTGTGATGTTGGAGATGCATACTCTTTTTGTAGTTTAAGGAAATTTGTATCCATTTACCTCCCACTATACCGGAAAAAAGACCTTCGACATTTAACATGATAGACTATCTCAGAAAGAAACGATGTTGTGCTTCACATGAACGTTTTAACAGCTGAGCAAGGAAATCAGTCCTACTTTCTGTTTATGGATTAAAATACTAAAGTAATTATTATACATATATGTATATAAATGAGATTTTCTACCTTCTGGTATTCACATGCAGCACGTTTTGCACAAGCAAATGAAATATACTCTGCTGGATTCAGAACAAAGATTCGAATCAAACTGTCAATAGCTGTTCAGCTATGGGATGTGACAATGGCAAAAAGGTTTCACTGCATTTTCTTACTGTCTGCAGGCTGTCTATGGAATGTCTTCTTCCAAATAGAGATGACCTGCTAGGGAAACAGGGAAAAGGTAGTTCCTTATCACTGTTTTGATGAATAATAGGAAATTCTCTACTTGAATTTGGACTATTTGTCTTTGTAAATATTCTTCCTTTTTTATTTTTTCCTTTATTTTTGTATCTTCTTTTTTTTTCCTGGAGGAAAGAAGCATTTAATTGAACGGAAGAAATACTTAGTTTCATATTTTATTCTGCATATTTTCAACCTATTTTTCACCTTAGTGGTTTAATTTAAAAATTGCTATGTTGTTTGTGGGATATAACATATATCAGGATAGCATCTAGTTCACAGAGGACAAGGAATTAACGAAGTAAAGTGAATCAAAACAATCAGAATGCCATTTGTGTGTAGACCAGTCTTCTGACTCACCATTCAGCGTAAAGCATTCTTTGGTACTTAGGTGTCCATATATTACGTGAAAATAAACCCCTATATTTCCTAAACTAAACCTATACTTTTATACCAAGTATACTAGACTACATTAATTTAGTGAACAAAGAACATAACTGGTAGCTGAAACATGCATATTTATTTATCTGTAAAACAACCTCCAGAGAAACAGAAAGAATTATAGTATGTACCTCAGAAATCCTTTTGTTCTTGAATGAAATCAATCTTCATAGATTTTCTGCACCTCAGTTCCCTAAGATGACTGCAAAATCCATCTCTGCAAAGTATTATGAGTGTTTTGCAACTTGCTTACAATGACATATTTTTAAACTCACCCTGTACAGGTTCAACAAAAGTTATTTAGTCGCTAGACGTAAGACTTTATTAAAAGTTCTGTGAATGCAGTTTTTGGGAATAAAAAAATGCCTTCTAAAGATGCAAATTAAAATATGCATGTAAATATTAATGTTGTCCAAGACGACACCTGGGACTGAGTTATGGTCCTTCACAGGCAGATGCTGAGCAATTACAGTGTGAAATAAGCCATGTTAATAGGTATTGCAGCGTACTTATATGCAGATCAGGCAGTGCAGCACATTGATTTTGCATGCAAATGCATCTCTTTTGGTCTTGTCATAGGATAATAGAATCAATCATAGAACCATAGATTTGAAGAGTCATAGGATCATAGAATAGATTCATTGAGTCATAGAATTTGTAGAGTCATAGAATCATAGAATGCTGAAAATGAGATTTGTTCCTGTCTTGTAGAAGTGTTTTATTTAGAACCATAGAACCATAGAATCATAGAAGAATCATAGAATCATGCAATGTGTTGGGTTGAAAGGGACCTTTAAAGGGCATTTGCACCAGCCCCACTACAATAATCAGAGACATCTTAACTGCATGAGATTGCTCAGAGACCCATCAAGCCTGAATTTGAATGTGTCCAGGGATGGGGTTTCTACTACTTCCCTGGGCAACCTGTTCCAGAGTTTCACCAACCTCATTGTAAAAAAAAAATTATTGCTTATACCTAGTCTAAATCTACCCTCCTTTAATTTAAAACCATTACCCCTTGTCCTATTGCGACAGACCCTGTTAGAATGTCTGTCCCCACCTTTCGTATAAGACTTCTTTAAGTACTGAAAGGCTGTAATAAGGTCTCCCTGGATCATTCTCTTCTCTAGGCTGAACAACCCCAAATCTCTCAGCTTTTCTGCATAGGGGAGGTGTTCCAGCCCTCTGATCTGTGGCGCTTGTCTAGACCTGCTCCCAACAGGTCCATGTCTTTCTGTGCTGAGGACTCCAGAGTGGGATACAAAACTGCAGGTGGGGACTCACAAAAGCAGAGCAGAGGGACAGAATCACTTCCCTTGACCTGTTGACCACACTTCTTTTGATGCAGTCCAGGATGTGGTTGGCCTTCTGGGCTCCAAACTCAGAATGCTTGATCATGTCCAGCTTTTTGAGCTTCTGATGTACCACAGTAATGAAATTCCTGGCCCTTAACAACTATCATATTGCCATGTATAATTAAAATAATTTACAGGAATAGTAGGAATATTTTTTGTATGAATATTACTTTTTATTTTACTTTGACCCATTATGATCTCAACCACAGAATACCTAGGTGTAACATGGCACTACCTGAAATTCAGTATTTCTTCTCACAGCTTAGATTCAGTTTACATGTTTTTTAGAAAGAATATGCTCTAATTCAACTTATTAAATATCAGGTAAATATATTAGCTTTATATATCAGTCAAGCCCTAATTTTTCAGCTAATAACTGATTAACAACCTTAGTTCATAACTGGAATAAATGACATTTCTAGCTCCTTTAATGACTTCATATAACAGCCCAAATCTTTTGGTCTTCCAGTTACCATCAGTGCTTGTCAGAAAGAGGATAATATCCAAGAGCATTAATTCAGAAATAAACAGCAATGATCCTATTATGGAAGAATGTGCTGCTAGAGGGAGTGAATATTTTTTTCTCCATCTCACAATGATAATAGTATAAATAAGATTAGAAGAAGAAATCATTCAAGCCTATATAAAAGCAATTTCCACATAATTTTTGTGGGGACGTCTTTCCAGATGCCCTTCATTTCTCAGGCATTGATGATGATGAATTTTCATGACAGACTTTTAAATGTGTGCTTTCTTATTTCTCTTCACCTGGACTTCTTCCACTAACTTAAAAACCCCATCAAACTTAATCTGGTGCCAAATGATTTATCTTTTCAAAATCTTAAGAGTTACCTTAATGATCAGCTAATGAACAGCTACTTAAGTGATATAGTCACCTTTCCATTTAATATCCTCCTACTCCTCAGATAGTTTACAGTACATAAAAGAGGTAAATCATCAATAATTTATTTGGACATGCTGTTCCTCAAGGACAAAACTTTCTCATTTGGCTACTTAAAGAACAGAAAAAAATCTCATTTTGAAGTCTAAAATGACTAAAGAAGAAATACTGTGGCCCTTTATAGAGTATGAAATCAGAGATGGAAAAGGGCACTAAATCACCCTTGTAATTTCTTTTATTATGGATGTCATTTATTTTTATTTATGGATGTAAACACTTTGAAAGAACAAAGTGCGAGTGGGATTTGGGAAATAGTTATCAATAAAGGTGGGGGGATGATGTGATAGAGAAGAGCCTTGCGGAAAAGGTCTTGATGGCACCGGTGGACGAAAAGCTAGACATAAGCCAACAACGTGTGCTTGTGGCCCAGAAGGCCAGTCGCATCCTGGGCTGCATCAAAAGGGGCATGGCCAGCATGGAGTGTCTTGTGAGACCCCACCTGCAGTTCTGTGTTCAATTCTGGAGACCTCAGCACAGGAAGAACATGGATCTATTTGAGTGGGTCCAGAAGAGGGCCACAAAAATGGTCAGAAGGCTGGAACATCTCTACTATGAGGAAAGGCTGAGAGAGTTGGGGTTGTTCAGCTTGGAGAAGAAAAGGATCCAGAGACACCTTATTACAGCATTTCAGTACTTAAAGAGGATGTGTAAAAGAGATGGGAACAATCATTTTAGCCAAAACTGTTGCTGCAGGACAAGGGGTAATAAACTAAAAGAGGGAAGATTTTGACTAGATATAAATGTGGTTAAACGCTGGAACAGGTTGCCCAGAGAGATGGTAGAAGCTCCATCCCTGAAAATATTCAAGGTCAGGCTTGATGGGGCTCTGAGTAATCTTATCTAGTTAAAGATATCTTTTCTTATTGCAGGTGATTGGACTAGATGACCTTTAAAGGTCGCTTCCAACCCAATGCACCCTATGATTCTATGAATGTAAGGTATTTTCAGCTTGATAAATTTCAGTATCTGTCACAATAGAAAGTGTGCAGTGAAATACTGATTTTCTAGTTTCGTGTTAATTCTGAAGCATAAATCAGATTTTTTTACATAATTAGTTGAAGATGTGCAATCAGTGAAAAATATCACAGACTACAATTTCACACTTCCTAAAATAGTTATTATTCACTCAGGCAAAAACCATCAACAATCAATTCTGTGGAAGCTCTAGAAGGTACCTCCAACAACAGTCAAAGAAGTGTAGCAATGCAATAGCTGCATTTAGACAGAAGATGCTGTATGTGCCAGTGTATATTTGTGTGTTGGTAACATCTATACAAAAGTGCAAATCTATAATAAAAGGTTTCTTGTTTGCAGTTTGATACCCCTTCAGATCTACAGCAGGACATGGATTTCCAGATATTAAGTATGCTTTTTCTAATCTATATTTGACTAGAAGCTCAACATTTTGGTGGCACTCAAAACTTCTCAGTGTATGTCACTGAACTAGTGCAATGCAGTCAGTATGATACTGCCTTTTATGCCCTTCTGTCAACCTCACACATGACTGGAGTTGCAGTGACTCCCAAATTACAGATAGCTGTGATTATCATGACAGATATATCATTAACAAGACATCAGATACAATAAAATCACAATGATGTAGGTTTTAGTTTCTTGCAGAGGTGGGTTTTGTTATTTGTCTTTTTCTTTTCCTGAGTACACCAGAAAAAGAACTGGTGACCTTGACATTCTTCTGACAATTTATACTCTCAAGGCTTTCCAGGGATAGGACTAACAGAGAATAAATAAGAAGAGAGGAGAAAAGTTAACGGAGAGTCATCAGTTTTGGGAAGTTATTGGCAGCATTTTCTTTTGACCGCTAGTTAAATCTGACAGCTTTGTATTGCTATTGTGATCGCATCCATGTTTGCAGATCTCCAGATGGAGCTGCCTCTCCACCATCCGTTGCCATGGAGTTCTTCCTGGTTTGCTCCGTTGTTTGCAAAAGGGAAGTCAGACCTAGGAGTTCTAAAAGTCTTCAAGAGATTTCTAGCACGTAAGAAAGTTCTTTCTCACCTCTATAAGAGCTCATATTTTGACTGAAAGAGAAACACATTGTCAACAAGTAAACATATAGTTTGGAAAGTCTGAATAGGACAGTCTAAATATGCAGTGCTCACAAACCTGCCAAATCCCAAACTTACAAGGTCCAAACAGGCTAGAGGATATTTATGACAAGTTTCGTAGTCCGGTTTCAAATAACACAAGTCATTGCTTCCACTATGATCTCATATATGCATATGTCTATATAGCTATATCACCACCAGTCAAAAATGACAAATTATATTAGTCTTCTTGTGACTGAGAATCTCCACGCATCTTTTATGAGCATTTCTTTCTCAGCCTATAATCCAGAAGCTAACAAGAAACTTCAGCTCTATAAGATAACCATGTCCATTGCATCCAGCCTCCAAAAATTATCTTTAATTATTTTTGAAGATCTTCTAGACTTGTCTTGTTTCTGGTTTAGACTGTAGTTATTTCTAGCTAGATTAATCTGGAAGCAAACATCCTGATCTCCTTCCAGCCTACACAATTTACTTTTATCATGGTCGATATAGGCTACGTTTTTATCTGTATATTGGAAATTGGGCCTTCTACCTCTTTTATGCTTCTGTGACTGTTATAATATAACCTGTATGTAAACCATGTTATTTATTTCTTTACATTTGTTACAATGGATATTTTTTTTCTTTTTAAATGGAGATTATTTTCTTCACATTTTCCAAAATATGGAGTTTTTTTTAGAGATACTTAATAAGATCAGACTTTCAGGCTATGGCCACTACACAAACCTTAAGTGTAGTGGAATACCTTTACGATCAATAGAAGGACTAATATCTCTCAGAAAACAAAAAGTTTTGCATGGTGGAAGTGGTCTTTAGACTATAATTTCTAAAGATCCCTGCTCTACACAGCTGAGGTGTCAACAGATTGCTACATGATTCTAAGAGTTTTAGGAAGGTAACTTTTTCATAAAATATGATCACATAGATCAGCTTTTTATGAGGGTAACAGCAAGCATCTTGGTGTCAGACAGGTCTTAGATGGGAGTTACTCTAGAACAGTATCCCGGATGTGGATATGCAGTTTTACGAGCACGGCATGTGAAATGGGCCAGGCAGCAGTGTAATGATACAAAGCCTTGTTATTTGTTTCTGTGCGATTTCACAGTCTAATTTAAAATGTTGAGGACCATTTATCTTACAACTACAGTGCATGAAAACGTTAGGAATAAAGGTCTAACATTGACTGCAAAGATCTGTCAAAAACATACCTAGAAGATAATGCAGCAAATTACGTTCCGCCTCCTTTTTCCATGTAGTTGAAAACATCATTTTTTCAAAAGATGCCATAGCAAATCAAAGGGTTGCACAAAGTGGAAGAGCCTGTAGGCAGTTTACAGGTTACCAGCTTGGAAGACAGGTGCATATCTTAGAATCTGAAAAATGTGCAGTCTGCTTAAGGGGTTTTGAGTTAGAGCTTTCTTCTAAATGTGTGGTATTTCATAGACTTGTAGAATCATAGAATGATCTGGTTTGGAAGGGACCCTGAAGATCATCTAGTTCCAACCCCCATAGGCAGGGACACCTCCCATTAGACCAGGCTGCTCAAAACGCCATCCACCTGGCCTTGAAAACTTTCAGAGAGGGGGCATCCATAGTTTCTCTGGACAACCTGTTCCAGTCCCTCACCATCCCCTCAGAAAATTATTCCTTCTTAATATCTAATCTAAATCTACTCTCTTTCAGTTTGAAACTGTTACCCCTTGTCCTATCACTATACTTCCTGATAAAAAGTCCCTCCTCTTCTTTAATTTAAAATAAGCTGTTTGGCCAAAGGGAGCAGACTGAAGGGCTTGAAGTTAACCCATATCTGTCCAGAAAATAATAACATGTCCCAGCTTTAGCGAGGAATTGTGTGATTCTGTACTAAGCCAAGTAATACCTAATAGCCAGAAACGTGGGAGGAGTGCACTGAAGGAAGGAAAGATCATAGGTGCAATTTGCCCTGTATCTGTGATTCTGTGATCTGTGATTTTAAGCATTGAATCAGAAGTAAGAGCATGAGCTTTTTGTGTTGAATCCTGTTCTGAGAGCTGTAACACTATCATTTGTGTTTTATTCTGTTACAGATGATGGAAATCAAACATCCAAAAATGTATCATGTAAATAGAAGTGTTTGTGAATTGTTGTGGTATTTTTGTTTGTTTGTTTTTTAAATCCAGAAAATTATGTGGGGTTTGTTTTTTTTCTGGATTGATTATTATTTCTCTTCTTTACTAAAAGGCTATTCTGAACTAAAAATAAGGAAAATGTTTTCCTTCCCACTGACAGTGCATATTCCAGGACTTTGAAGATTGTCGTTTACTCTCACATCTAGAATTAAAACTGGCTGTCCTTCCAATAGATATCTCATTCTTTGGTTATAGATAATGTACAAAATTATTAGTTGAGTTTTTCAGACTTGATGATCTGAAGGCACCCCCTTCCTTCAAGATTAATGAATATTTAAACCAGAGTTGTATTAACATTGATATAAAGATGTACCTCAAAATTAATTGCAGTAAGAGTAATACATGAAAATGATAGCTGGATAATGTATGTGATAGATTTTCTTTCTAAAACTTTTTTACTCACCAGGGATATGCAAATGACAAGAACTGATTTTGTTGTCGTGAAGTCAGATCTGACTGGAAAGTTGCCTAATTAAATAAAAATTGGGGAATCAATTAATGTTTCAGCTATTTAGCACAGTAGTCTATACATAATTCCTGGCAAAAAAATCACTGCCGGCTGGAAAATGTGTCTGAGGCATGACAACTTCCATTTCTTGTAAAGAGGGATGACTTTTGTCATTTATGGTCTTGTAACAACAAACTTCATTGTTTGTCCTGGAAAAATCTGAGCATAAGGAAACCTACGGTAAATACTTTGTACGTAATCTTGTTCCACTGAATTCTGTGGTTAATAACACATTTATTTAGACACAATCATTGCTCAAATGGTTAATGATGAACCTTCACCAACCAGGATGCTGCAACTTGCAGTGTAAGGTTTTTGAAGATAGCTGCAGTTCTTCACACAAATCAGTCGCATCTCAGCTGGAATGGGATGGTGCTTCCTTCTCATTCCTGAGACAATGGTTGTGTCACACTTTTCTGTGGCTCTCACAAGACCAAAATCCAAGAATCTGTAAATCAGCAGTACTCAACAATACAAAAATAGTTTGATTTGCTGGAATTACAATAGAACCTGCAGAGTTTACTGTCATAAACTATAACAGGGTAATACTCAGTTATCATGGCTAGGCTTTGCGAATGAAGACATGACAAATAGACACAGGTGTACAAATGTATATCAAAACTTAGATAGATATGTACTATATTTATACAGGGTAAACTAGTTATTATTCACAGAGTCCAGCTCAAGTAATTGGTTTAAATCAGTTAACATTAAGGAGGTCACTCCTAACTGTAACTGTAACAGAGAGAAGAATCTGATTTACCAATTGTGATTTTTAAGGCTTCATTTGTGATATAAAATGCTGAAGTTAAATAAGTTAGGAACTCCCAAATAGTTTGGCAGGAGTTTCCTCACTTCAAAAACTTGTAGGCCAGTCCATAATGTGTAAGCGATTGGCACATACTACCCTCTGTGTTTTATATTTCCAGTATCACACTAAATGTAGTGGCTAAAAAATTTAAACAATATGAGACAGTGCACACACATATCACATAAAGATTTTTGCTGAATATACTTACTCCACTTTAAAAAAATCCCTCACTAGAAGCTAGAAGTGAAAAAAAAATCTGTGAAACAGAATATATAAAATGTTTTAAAGTCCCACAGTATTATCTGCTTCACTGCTTTTTGTTGGAGGCATCTTTTGAGCAAGGATTACCTTGCTGGGCTGCTGAACACTCAGATATGCCCTTATGGTCCCCTGACAGAAGGAATACGGAAGAGCAGTGCTTGCACAGCAGGTTTGTAAAGCACCAGCAATGGGATTTTTGATTAAATATCAAGAACCAGGTTTCTAGCCTTAGTAGTAATCATCAAAACATAACAATTTCTTCCTGAGAAAGCGGGCATGTAGTTATATTTTCAGTCATGAAGCTCATATGAGTGCAGGGAATAATATCTCCATATGTTCTCCTTCATCCAAATCAGTATGAATTCCAGGAGAAATTCCAAGAAATCTGGAAACTGTATAGGGCCACTGTAAACCAAGGAGTTTAGGTGCCAAGAAGCTTCAATCTTGTCCAGATCCATACCACACCCTACATATGGGTTGTGTCTAAATACTACAATGTAGGCCTAAATATACTTCTTAAGGAGTTGCATATGTCCTTGAAACAGAACATTCTATTATCTATTCCTCCATTCCTGCTGTTCTGACCACTAACTGCTGATAGTATAAAGAGAGAAATAAAGAGTAAATACAAAGAAAAACACTCTATTTTTACAAGCGAATCAAGAAAATCGTCACATTTCAGTAAGTCACAGAGAAAAAAAAATTGTTATTCACATATCTCTTCTTCAAACTGTATTCATTATTCATTTTAATTCAAATCATCAGCAATGTCTTACTGGTTCAGCATCATGAATTTTATTTTTCAGAATTGTCCCATATGGCTTATTCTACACTGTATAACATCACATTTTTGATACTATCAAGAACAAATAGCAAGATAAACAGCACTCCAATAATTTACTGTAGAAAAGGAACATGAAGGGTGGATCCATTATTTTCATTGTAATCAAAAGCAGTACCATATTTTGGAAGAAAATGTACTGGCTCCCTCAGTTATAGTGCTGTGGTTGGCAACACAGAGTGGCCTCAAAGCATGAGCACTGAATTCCTTTCAGAGAAAATGAATCCAGAAGAGAAACTCCTTAAAGATGATGATGTGCTCCAAACAGCATGTTGAGTGCATGAGACAAGACAAGAGGTATTCTGAAATACGAGTCCTGAAATGCATGTGGTGTGTATGCTGCATCACCAGCACTGAAAATATTCTGCAAAACCATTATGTTGAACTACTCTAGTTGCCAACGTAGACACAGCCACATCTACAAAAATGGTCTCCATGATTTAAGTTGGATCTAAATTGCACAGAAGATGCAAGGCAGGACTCATCTGGCTGTCCACCGTAGGGAACTGACCGCTTGACTACACAAATCCTTTCTTCCAGTGTCCCTATTCATATGAAGTCACTCTACAGAGGTGTCCCCAGCCTCCTCCAGAATAGACCGTTCCATAAAGCACTAGCAAGCCACCCTCTGGAGAAAAGCAATTCACAGTGGAATAGATACAGAAAGTAGCTTGGAATGTAGATTTGGTTCTATCAGCTAAAGCTGAAATATTTTATTCACCTTCTAAAATAAAAAGCCGAATGAGGACATGATTGATGAAAGGACTAAGAGTATAATTCAGTAAAACATGTCTGCAAATAAATTTAACTAGATAACATAAGGTAGAGTCTACAAGTCAGGAGAATGTGCCCCCGGAATATTGTTTTTACAGTGGACAAAATAAGCTAATTACTATTTGCCTAAGCTTACCATGAAACTTGACATTAGTTTGTACATACAATTATATGACATTATCAATTGGTTCAATATTGAGAACCTATATATATATATTTCCTATGTACCCAAATATAAACTTATATTTATTTGATCCTTAAAGACCACCACAATGACTCTATGTAGGATGGCATATAATTCTTCAAAACATCAGTTTGATTAACCAAGGTAGACTCTCACAACTCCAGCAATGTCATCACTTCCAACATGGCCACTTTTTCATTTGCAGCATTTATTAGAATCATAGAATTGCTTAGATTGGAAAAGACCTTTAAGAACATCAAGTTTAAATGTTAATATAGCACTGACAAGTCCACTGCTAAACCATGTGACAATGTCTTTTAAAGACCTCGGGGATGATAACTCAACCACTTCCCTGGGCAGCCTGTTCCAGTTCTTGACAACCCTTTTGGTGAGGAATTTTTTCACAATATCCAATCTAAACCTCCCCTGGCACAACTTGAGGCCATTTACTTTACTTGTTACTTGGGACGAGAGACTGACAGCACGTCTCTACAACCTCCTTTCAGGTAGTTGTAGAGAGTGATAAGGTCTCCTCTCTGTCTCTTTTTCTGCAGGCTAAACAACCCCAGTTCCCTCAGCCGTTTCACATAAGACTCGTTCTCAAGAGCTTTCACCAGCTTTATTGCCCTTCTTTGGACACACTTCAGCACTATCTCCTGACCCATCCGAGATACTCTTCTCCTGTTTCATTAGAAAGACTAATAATTGCTAATTTTCCAATTTAAGAGAATGAAGTAGCCTATGTGATAGCGTAGAGTGTCTATTGTCTATTTATTAAGTGCAAGGAATCTCAGTACATTTCAAGAATCTCACCAGTTATATCACATTCTAAAGTGATCTTGTCTATTGCTATTTTTATATCTCAAATATTTCTACATGTGTTTCATGTCAAATGTATGAGCATTCCTTTTGAAACTGAGTGTATATACTATTAGTAAGAACAAGGTCCAAATTGTTTATAAGAGCAAGATCCCTGGCTTATGTGAATCAACAGAATTACAGTGGTTTCAGTGTAAAACCCGTTTAGCCAAGACTATTATTGTTCAAATAGAAAGTAATTTCCTTCAGTTCTACATTTTTTTCTAACTACGCTTTTTTGAAATAAGTAAAAAAATCGAATCCAGTTTCTATAAATATGTGGTATGCAAACAAGGAGTGTGGTAGTATTTCCATATTTTCCAAAAAAGTATTATTTCATGGAAAAAAAATGCCTTGGTAATTGCTTTACAGAGTTGGATGGTTTTATGACAAGTTTATTCAAATCTTTACATATTTTCTTTTGTTCATGTCTAAAATGTGTTTTAAACTCCATTTTATACAGAAGAAATCAAACTTGCTAATTGAGCATGAAAAAAAGTAGTCTAATATTTTATTATTGTCTCTAGATCTTTGCTTGAAAACTAGGAAATGGTCCTTGTGAAGCTAATTCTTTTTTATTTCACTTAGCAACCAACAGTGGAATTATATGAAAAAGTTTCAATTTATAGAAAAGCATGACTCCTGGGGCCTGTACTGTTCTGACTTATACCCCATGCAACCTCATTGAAGCCAATCTCCCTCAGACTTTAAAAAATATTTGCTTATAATTATGAGGCATATGCACATCTGAAATGTACTGGTGATGTGGTTTAAAATCTGTTTTACCTTAGGAAGAATCTAAATGTTTTACATTACATATCACTCTTGTATTCTATTAATAGGCACCATGGATTCAGATGTATTTTTAGATTAAGACTTTTTGGCATGGAGTTTGTCAGAGTAAACAGTTCATTGCATCTGAAATTAATTCTTAATATAATGTGAACAAGGAGAAGAAGAAGCTGAGGCAGATTAGAGTGGATGAAATTCTCTGCTGTCTTGTGGCTACTTAGGTCCATATTTTGTCAAATGATATACACGTCTTTACTCAATATGCATGTTTTAAGACACCAAATTATTAAATACACAACATTTTTTGATACTATATCAAACATAATGTAGTCCTAGAGGTTCTGTCCTTTTGTATTTATTTGCTCGAATATTTCTTTCTTGTGTTTTTTAGACCTACTATAACTAATTGAAATGTTAATCGAAAATTTAGTAGCACGTATAACATTTCATAAAATAATTCTCATTTAAAATGTGCTTAAAACAGAATAGGAACTTCACATTGTTAACATTTCATCTTCCTGGAGTTAATACAAAAAAATATAAACTAAATATTTTTTTTTTTAAAACTCCACTGATAATTATAAAGAAGTTCGATAAAAGATCTCCTTGAAACACGCTATGACATATTAAAAAAAAAAGAAAATGCATCCAACAAACTGTTTAAACGCAGTTGAAAGTGAGAATTTGCAATCTAAAATATTCTACAAATTTTATAGTTCATAAATGTCAATCAGAACCAGAACAGCATCTTCTTCAGCAGCGTTTTATAAATATTTTCTCTGAAATGGAAAGCTGAGATAATTTCTGTCTTTTTTTTTTTTTTTTTTCTGTGTTTGTATTGTGGTAGTTCTCAGATGTAAACAGTTTTCTGCAGAAGTAGAGAAACTGGGAAGACTCGGTCCTGCACGGTAGTGTCTAGATCTCAGGACAGAAATTGGGAAACTACTCATGACTATAACAAATGTAAAAGACTAAAAGGAGCATAGAAAAAAAACCCAAACTGATTTCATAATGCAGACATTTCACTTATTATCGTCACGCTAACCAATTCCATCACGTTTCGGTGGGATCTTTTAGAATTAGTAACAAAAGGGGTTTAGCAGCATGGGAGAAAGTGTGAGAAAGCATGCTTCTTATACAAATTCTTTGGTATTTCTAGCCAGAAATACTGTTTATCTGGCTTTGATTCAGTGCATACATTTATCTCTGAAGCCCAAGACACTTCTCAAACACATCATCTCCCCTTCAGGTTTCTCATGTGGGCAGACTAGGCCCACAGAGTCCATCGTTCTTTGCAGGATGTGGTATTAAAGAACAGGCACGATCTTCAAGTTTTTGCTCTTAAGGACACGCAGAAGCTGTAGAAGATGTAAAGACAACCAAACAGTGCCAAATCTCATTCACAGGTAAAGTAAATATTTGAAATGTGCTAAATGGGATAGGAGAAATTATATCATGTGATATCGTCTTTAAGACAGAGTCCAAGGCCAAGGCCATCCAACAGTTAAATAGAATGGGATTGGTAGAAAATGTGATCTTTAAGGTTCCCTGACACTTGCTCTGCACAAAACTGTAGACAGAGGCAAACTATTTTGCAACTCATACAAAATCATTTTGTGCATCAAGGAATGGGATATTTTTTGTGGTCAAAAGAAAATTAGTCAAACTTGATAGCCTGCATAAAAACTTAGTGGGCTACAGAAGGGGATAGGAAGATTATTGACAGTAATGGCAACACTAATCACAACATTGATGACAGCTGTAATGATAACGATAGCACAAATATAAACAAAATTGGAGATGGGCACAGTGAGTACAATCACTGGTACTTCTTTTGCAAATTCCTCTGAAGGTTGTATACATCCTGACATAAGTGTTTATTCATGTCCTTTCTGTTTCTTTGTAATGAGTGGTGCTTTCTGATATAGAAAGGAGAGGTGGGGAGGAAATTATTCAGGGACAAACGTGTAAATGGAAAAGAAGCTATTTTGAAAAAGAAAACAGATTACATGTCAAACAGAAATGTGCCAGTCTGCAAATAAATACAGAGGGAAGTCCAACAGGTGCCCTGACTCCAAATCTTTTGTTGTTTCTCATCTACATAGATGATACTGTCAGAGGAACCACCTGCAAATATGTTAAGTTTACCGAAACACAATACTAGAAGGAGTTCTAAATACCAGGCAGTTATCAAGGATACAGAAGAGGAAATATAGATCTTTTTTGTGGAGTAATTGCACAGCACATGTTAAATCAAATTATGGTTCAAACAGAGCTTGAGATAAAGTTTTAAAAGCAGGCTTAGAAAAATAGAGAACAGTAAGAAATAGGTCAATATTTTATACAGAAAAAAAAAAAAAAAAGAAACAGCATGTGAAATTACTGGGTCCAGAAGTAGATTACATGGTCATGGAAGTTACAGCAGTTGTTGAAAGACTTTATTCACATATATTGATATTACTATATTATGGACATGAGAAATCTTTCCTTGAAACTGTTTAAGGAATCTAAGTTTGCAGGTCACCGGAGAGGCTCATTTCCTTTCCTCAGACTAATATAAGAAGAATGTAACTGTCCCCCATAACATCCTCATAGGTAAGCTCAAGAAATGTGGGATAGATGGTTGGACTGTGAGGTGGATTGTGAACTGGCTCAGTAACAGAGTTCAGAGAGTTGTGATCAGTGTCACAGAGTCAAGTTGGAGGCCTGTGGCCAGTGGGGTTGCCCAGGGATCAATGCTGGGTCCAGTTTTGTTCAACAGCTTCATCAACGACCTGGATGAGGGGATAGAGTGCACCCTCAGAAAGTTCGCTGATGATACAAAACTGGTAGGGGTGGCTGACACACAGGAAGGCTGTGCTGCCGTCCAACGAGATCTGGACGGGCTGGAGAGCTGGGCAGATGTGAACCTCTTGTAATTCAGTAATGGCAAGTGTAGAGTCCTGCATCTGGGGAGGAATAACACCAGGCACCAGTACAGATTAGGGGTCGTTCTGCTGGAAACCAGCGCCGTGGAGAAAGACCTTGGAGTCCTAGTGGACAGTAAGTTGTCCATGGGACATCAATGTGCCCTTGTGGCCAAGAGGGCCAATGGGATCCTGGGGTGCATTAAGAAAAGTGTGTCCAGCAGGTCTAGGGAGGTTCTCCTGCCCCTCTACTCTGCCCTGGTGAGACCACACCTGGAATACTGTGTCCAGTTTTGGGTTCCCCAATTCAGGAGAGACAGGGACCTACTGGAGAGAGTCCAACGGAGAGCTACAAGGATGATTAAGGGACTTGAACATCTCTCCTGTGAAGAGAGACTGAGAGAACTGGGGCTGTTTAGCCTTGAGAGGAGACGGCTGAGAGAGGACCTTATTAACATATATAAATATCTGAGGAGTGGGTGACAAGAGGAAGGGGACAATCTTTTTTTCAGTGGTGCCCAGCAATAGAACAAGAAATAATGGATTTAAGTCAGAACACAGAAAGTTCCACCTCAACATGAGGAAAAACTTCTTTCCTGTGAGGGTGACAGAGCACTGGCACAGGCTGCCCAGAGAGGCTGTAGAGTCTCCTTCTCTGGAGACTTTAGAAACCCACTAGGACGCGTTCCTGTGTGATCTACTGTAGGTGATCCTGCTCTGGCAGGGGGGTTGGACTAGATGATCTCTATAGGTCCCTTCCAACCCCTAATATTTTATGATTGTATGACCTATATAAAATAGGAATTTTTGATTAATAAATAGATACTGATAGAAATGGATTCTGTGTCAGTAACTTCAATAGGAGATTTCGATGAAAATAATATTTTGCATTTTCAATCCACTTTTATAAATCACATTGAAAAATAATAATGCAATTGCTTGTCTGAAAGGAAAAACACACATATACACACAGACACAATAATTTGTGGGTTTATTCTGCTTTAATATGTATTCACAGTACGTAACAGTAATTAGTTACAGTAATTTCCCATTTCTATTTCATAAGTATGAAGCACATGCTTTTTATGTTTAATGCATTTCATGTTATAATTACTATACTTTTTCATCTGCATGAGAATATGATTTTAATAATTTTAAAAAGTTGAAGAGGAAAATAATTTTAGCTAATGTTCCAATCATAATACGATGACAAAGCATTTGTTGTGTTCTCTTTATAATTTACCCTTAGAGAAAGAGTAACAGTCTATTGCCATATTTTGTAAATTCAGTTACTCATTTAACAAAAATGACCCTAGACTGTGCTTTGTTATGGAAAAGCTTGTGTTCAAACTTTACTACTGCCATCTATTGAGGAGGTAAAAGCTACAATAAAAGAATTAAAATTTAATCATAAGAAAGCACTTTAATTTTTATTGCAAATTACAAAAAAAAAATGAGTGATGATATCCAGTTGTAGTAAATGGAATTTATTAGTGACACATCAAAATCACAAAGAAACCCATCTTAGAAAATATTTCTGTAGAATATATGATTCAAATCCACTCCTGCCCCTCAAAGCAGCACCAGATTCAAAGCTGGATCCAACTTCAAAGTCAGATCAGGTTGCTCGGTGTGTGATCCAAATGAGTTTTGAATTCTACTATATCCACAAGGATGCAAATTTTCACAGCTGCTCTGGACAACCTGTTACTATATTTGAGCAGTCTCATTCTGAATTTTTCTTAATATTTAGTCAGCATTTCTCTTACTACTGCTTGTGCCCATTTCCCCTTGTCCAAAGGAAAAATATTCAGGATCATTTTTCTCTGCCAAAAACACCCCAAACCAAACCAAATCAAAAACACACCAAAAAATCCCAACAGAAAACCATCAGTCAAAAAATTTCTTCCCACATATATTTTTAGAGGTCCACAATACCTAAGTCATAGTACTTTCCCTCACTGAAGTGTCATAATATGTATGCAGCATGTCCTTGCCATGAACAAAGCATGTATCTGCCACAAGCTCAAAAATCTTAAATGTTCTTGGTAAGTGGTTACCAGGGAAGACAGAATACGACAAATTCTAAATTAACTGCAATAGTCTTATGTCTATGTCCAGGAAGATGTCTTAGGGAAAGAAGAAGATACTGAAACTTCAGTAGTCCTGAATGAAGAGAACACAGACCTAGCAGAGAGAGGAAATTTTGGAGCCCTTCACACTGGTGCCTGAAGTTTGGTTAAGATCTTGTTTGTAGGGACATGAATCACTGAAGGCATGAGACAAACAATCCTCAATAGTTTTATAATTAATAATATCAGCAAATCACAGATCAACCCAATCATTCAGCAGTTGAAATACGTTAATCTTCTGAATATTTGTACAATTCAGACGATCGTTATAGATAATTGACATTTTTTCTTCAGTAGAAAAGTTCAGCTTTTCTCTGAAGAATAAAAAAGAGTAATAATCTTTCTTATTTATGGGAAATCCCACAGAAAATGCTGACTACCAAAAAGTCAGATTTCTACTAAAGAAGAATGCAAATCTGTTGGGAGAACAGTTTTTAACCAGTCTTGTCAGCATCACTGCTATCATATGTATCCTTTGATTACATACATCTTGAATTGGACAGGAAGCTAGGCTCATTTCTTGTTTAACAGTTAATTCTTTCCTAATGCCACTGTGTTTAACTGCTATCGCCCCTTAGTTATTCTTTTTAGATCTTTCGCTATATTATTGTAATACACAGAATGTGAAGTATTTTGGATCAGATATTATTTACAGTTAGAATGGTCAGAAACTCCAGATGTTCATAAACATAAAAAATGAATGCAGTTAATTATCTCCTTCATTCCTGTTTTAACTGAGAAATGATTAAACTAATCCAGATGCTTCTATGTCTATAATTCTATCTGTGTCACAGACAGTAAGGCTGTGGTTGTCAATGAATTATTTCGTACTAATTTCCAGGGCGTTTGATGTTACAGTTAGTCTGATACTCCTTTAAAACACATATTTGTTCTCAATCCTTGGAGCAAATCTGGAGAATTTAACCAAGTGTTTCTTAAACATTAATTAGTAGTGGATTTTTTTTCTTTCTGTTAGCTATATTGTTGAAGGACTTAATTATGGGAAAATATTAAAAAAATAAGATGAAGCTGTGAATTTCAGTCTCAACAGTATTATAGCAAAAGAAATATATAAAATTCTTATGACAGCTTACAGACTTGAAATATATTCTTTTCACTACTTTTTTTTTTTTTTTAAGAATATATGGAGATGGTCTATTGTTATCTTTATAGTCTCTAATTCTGAAGACCTCAATCATCTTGGGTGATCTGTAAACTAGAATTTATTATGTCTTTTGTATTTTTCCTGTGAAACTTCCCCCTACCCCATTCCTAAGCCATGCTGTCATCCAATCTCTTCTACCTATCTAGTATATCTTTCTTTTCTGAAGCATCCCTTTGCTTTCCTTGCTCTAACTAGGACATGGATTAAATAAATAATCAACTAATAGACCGGTTAATTTTAATGTTTACTGATTAATCAGTCATCAGGTAAAGGGAAGGCCACTACAGAACTAAGAGACTTCTGAGAAAGCATTGAGTCAAAAGATCAGGCATGTGTCATGACTGCCTATAATATTTTCTTGACATCAGGTATGAAAACCTTTTTCCATTGTCAATTATTGGCAAACTTTTTTAGCCTCACATAGTGAATCTACTGACAAAAAGTGAAGTGTTGCAAACCAGGGACTTCTTGAATCCTAGAAATGTTTCTAAAAAGAGAAACAAAATTCTCATGTAGTTCAGTTTTTTTTTTTTCTGTAGACAGCATACATTAAATGCAGTCTAAATATATCAGGAAAGTCAAAGTTTTATTAGGCTGGATCAAGTCAGGCACAGGGCTATGGTAGGTAACCAAGTTCCATGTTATTCTTAAATGCCATACCCATCGAAAACTCTTTACCATTTGTTCAGATAAGTGCATTCAGAAGCTGTCTTCAAGGTAAAATGGGTTACAAAAACAAAGTAAGGACAGGGAAGATTCTGTCTTGGTCCTTCAAACCAATGCTGCAGAAAAGGACTTGGTGGTGCTGGTGTAGAAAAAGCTGGACATGAGCCAGCAATGCACACTCACGGACCTGAAGGCCAATCACATCCTGGGTTGCATCAAAAGAAGTGTGGGCAGCAGATCAAAAGAAGTGATTTTGCCCCTCTGCTCTGCTCTGGTGATGTTTCACCTGCAGTTCTCTGTTCAGCTCTGGAGCCCTCAACGTAAGGAAGACATGGACCTGTTGGACTGGGTCCAGAGGAGGGCCACAAAAATGATCAGCGGGCTGGAACACCCCTGCTTTGAAGACGTTCTGAGAGCGTTAGGGTTGTTCAACCTGGAGAAGAGAAAGAAGCAACAGTAGCAATAGGATGTGGGGAAATGGTTTTAAGCTAGAGCTGAGTAGGTTTAGATTAGACATCAGAGAGAAGTTTTTTACAATGAGGATGGTGAAACACCGGAACAGGCTGCCCAGAGAGGTGGTGGAGGCCCCATCCCTGGAGACATTCATGTCCAGGCTTGATGGGGCTTTGAGCAACCAAATCTGGTTAAAGGTGTTCCTGCTCACTGCAGAGAGGTTGGACTAGATGACCTTTAAAGGTTCCTTTCAGCCCAACGCATTCCATGATTCTATGATTCTGGGATTCTGGGATTCTATGAGTCTTCTTGATCCTATGGTTCTAAGTAAAACACTTCTGTAAGACAGGAACAAATCTCATTTTAGGCAGAGTTGTTTATCTAAAGTAACCTTGTTCTGACAGAGCAAAGATCTGTAGTGTACTTAGGGCATTACAGTGTTCAATCTCATTCTTGAGAAATCGTTTCTTATAGCACCTTGTTTGCAGCAAGGAGTAAACTGCATCCTAGGCTGTAGTGCTATGAAAATGACTTAAAATAAATTGAGCATTGTCTTGTTTTAACTCTGGCATTAGAATAATCTGAAAAGAAGATAATTATAGAGCACAGCTAGGACCTGCCTGCTACCTGTGCTCAAATCAGATTTCTAAATTTTCCTTCTCAGACACTATGACACACTAAAAATAATTTCATATAACACCTCATTATACAGTCAAGAAAATTTATAAAAACTGTTTATGTAAAATTAAAAACATGTCAAATCCACTTGTATTATTCTGACCACAGAACGGCAAGTTTCTATTTCCCCCTAGTCTTGTTGACTGTAAAATAGACATAATGAGACACAATTTGGGGTCCATTAAACAAAAATAAATCTATTTAAATGGTATTCTAAGATGACAAAGGGATTTCTTTGCTGGTTTGTTGGTTTAGTTTTTTTTAGATCAACCTTTATTCATCAAAATATCTTTGCCGGACAAATGCACATAGGATCAATAAAAGTTTTGGTGTTACTAGAACTTGATCTTAAATCCACTGATGTCATTGCCTCGGTTTCTATTAAATTGAACGGTGCAAAACTAATCTCTCAAGAAGATCAGTTCAAAGCAAAGCATGTCTTTATTTTGTTTTCTGTCTTGTTAGCTAAATCTGGAAAATCGAAACAAAATAAAACAGAAGAAAACCACTTGTCTGTCAGTCTGACCTCCATCCTATCATACAGACATTTAGCAAATCATGCTCCACTGCTTTACTATCATAAGTGATCTATTTGACTTAAAAATAATATTAGGAATGAGATCTTTGTTTGTGTTGCAAGCTTGATTCACCTCATGCTTTAGAAGAAGAAAAAAAGTAGAGATAAAAAAAAGAATTAGATTGCCATTGCCTATAAATTTTGACAAATGTTAGTTTCTGTGTACAATATTTTTTTTTTTTTATCATTAGCTTTGTCATAAATCCAGAACTCTAACAGAGAGGAAGTAGAATGTAGTGAGGTAAAAGAAAGCACTTATTGCTTGTGGATTTCTATTATTCGTCTTGCTGAGAATATTGCCATTTTTCAAGCTTTTTATGAACTGCTTTCAGGCTGATTGCTTTCACAGCTATTGACTTTTGCTCTAGTAGTTTTGTACTACAACATCCGTTAGCAGATGTTATAATACAGTAGGACACTGCAGATGATTTTATAGACAGCAGGGTATAGCTTGCCTTTTGAATATACTTTTCAAAGTATTAAGTGAACAGTTCAACTGATGAGCTCATTTAGCATTGATATACAGAGATTTTAATTTTAAGCAATCTTCCTTAAATCTTGATATTTTTATTTAGTTACAGAACTCCTGTCTTGCATTACATTAACCTGAAACTACTGAAGAAGGGCAAAATTAAAGTGTATTCTTAAGTATTGTTCCACAGAAATTTCTAAAGGGAAGGGAGATCACTTTGTTTCATTTGCTTGTCATGTGTTAAACAGGAATTAAATGGAAAAGTTCCCATTAGTTTCAGTATTCCGAATCTAAGTTCATAAACACTCATTTACATTTTTTTCTTCATACTTGATAGTTCTTACATTTTCCTTTGCTCACCATCAAGCTTTCAATAGGTGTCTTTTCTCCACCCCATAAGAATTAATAAGATCCATCTGTTCCCAGAATAATAGTGCTCTTACAGCTGAAAGTGAAGTGTTGTAGTGACTTAACCTACACTCTTTTATCAAGGATCCCTGAGCTACCATTCAGTTACTGGTATGAAGAAAATACTGTTGTTACATTAGAAACTTAAAAGGGAAGTATTTGGGATCAATCACTCTAAACCAGTCATAATCTGGTTAGATTTCATTGTCAGTTTAAACAGCTGTCACTATTAAGAAATAATTCCTTTAATTCAGTTCAGTTAACAAAACTTCTGGGAAGTTCCTAATATAACAAAAGACTTCCACATTCTTTTATTCCATCCATCGCAACAGAATTGTAAGCTTCAATTACTCAGTAAAGTATTTTTAAAGTTTACTAAAAACAGAACTAAGAAACATAAAGTTTTAATACCTAATAGTTTTTGCTTTGATCAAGAAATAACAATATTGACATTTTATCATGTTCAACATACAGTTAAGAACACAAATTTACGTGTAATCTTTGCTGCTTTGAACTTGCTGGTCTGTTTGTCATTATTTTTAAAGCTTCAAACATACACAGTGCACACGTACTCTCTGTGACTCTGAGAAGAGACACTTCTCACATGTTTGTGTGTGCATGTGACAGAGGAAGAAAAAAAACATGTGAACTGGTAAGATTCCAACACAAATCCTCCAGTCAAGTCCAAAATTATAGCTAAAAGCTGCAAGCAGAGTTTATCCATTCACATAATGAAGTCACTGTACATGCATGCTAAAGGTAATTTGTACTATGATATTATAGCATAGACACAGGAAAAGTTTAGACTCAGTTCATTTATGTATAGGAGGAAAATATCTGCAAAAATTGCCAGTTAGAAAGAAATTTGCTTTCTCCTGTCCCTCCAATTCTAACTGCATTACAAAACAAGCACAAAAGGACATTTTGGAATAATTAAGTTACAGACAGAATCCTGTCAGCATGCCCTTCACTGTCACTATTCACCCAATATGTGTAACTTTCACAGTGACACTTGTTGGGTTACAATTTATAACTCAGACCAAAATATTTTCTTTTCTGATTTTGATGCCCCTGACCGTAACATTGTGATTGCTGTATTCACTCTCCCTGTTTGTCTTATTTATTTATATATTTTTAGTGTCCGGTTTTAATTGTCCTCAACTACATTTCAAACATAAGTGCCTACAGTTAGAATCATTTGGCTGGCTGGTTTCTAGATCTTTTTCAAAACCAGATTAACCTCAGCATCCGCTGACATCTGTGAAGACAGAGGTCAGCACCTGCAGAGCCTAAGCTTCCAATTGCAGGGCTGACCACTAACAACAGAAATGTAAATAAGCCTATTCAAACTTTTCAACTACATGTTTCAGAAATGGAAAGAGGGCTTGTACATACTTCTGCTAGATAATAAAATCAGCAAGTGCTGGCAAATTCAAAACGGAATTCAATACTGATTTCAAGTGCTAACAGATGACTCATTTAATGTGGAAAATAAAGTGTTTCGGAATTATCACTCAGAGGAATTACTTAGTTGTATGCCAGGAAATATAAACTTGATATTATGACAAGATGACAGGAGGCCTGTATGAGAACATGAGTTCAAGGAGTTCAGATTTTGAAGGGTGAACTAAGGACAGAGGGCTGTTTAATAATGCCCAGCTCTGTTGAAACAGCAGATTTCTAGTAAAATTTAAAATTAAATAAAGACAAGTTCTTCAGAAAACAGAAGAATGAAAGTGATGCATCTTGCTTCTCTCCCTCACAATCCGCTCCCTTGCCATCTTATAGTATGCAGATCACTGCATTCAAGTAAACAGAAAATTTTCTAGCTCAAAAAATGTGTTGTTCCTCTTATGGAGTCTAGTATATTTCCACCTACTTAATGACTAATTATTTTCCTGATACATTATGAAGTAATTGCTATTGTTGTTGGTGGTGGTTTTGTTTCGATGCAGGGGGATGGTTTTTTAAAGGACTCTACCTGAATATACTACCTATTACACTGATATATATACTACCCAATATATTGTGAAGGTTAAGGCTAATGCTGGTCGAAGAAATCTGCCACAAATTCTGTTCTGAGTAATTAGAACTTGATCTAGTTGATAAGGTTGTATTGAGTGTCCTTTTAACTCTAAGGAATTGTCTAAAATTCCCAGATTTTAGAGTGAACACAGACAGAGAAACAAAATTAGCTTGCTAGTTGTTTGGAAGCTACCAGCTACAAATGTAAGGTTAAAATAAAGGAATACTGAATTTTCAGAAGTTCCAAACGTCAGTACCACCATTACTGCATTTAGAGAGAACTTTGGAAGAGGCAATCATGTTTCTTTGTACTCAGACTTCACATTCACTCTGATAGGTTTTCACTTGGTGTTTCATAGCTAACAAGCTACCAGAAATATGTTATTCTGGCTGAAACATGAAGCATATGTTCCTTTCTCCTATACTGTCTCAGAAGAGATCTGGATCTGACTAAAGACATATATACAAATCTGCCTGGGGTATTTATTCAGACATGTATTTCTATCCTATCTCCTGCCTAACAGAGGAACTCAGGGTGTCCTTGTTGATTTATTCAACCTCTTCCACTTGTTTAGACCTGTGTAGGGGTAACTATCCCTTTTCCAGAAGATAAATTAGGAAAAAGACTTTTCTTGTGCCTAGACAACTATACTAGTTTTTATTTTTTCTCTCTTTGTCGAGCAAAGATTTTTCTGTAGTGAGGAAGTCCAGTCTTCAGAGTATAGCTTCTTCATCTACAAATACCAATGTTAATATCTTCTATATATCAATATTATGTTCTATATATCAATATTATATTCTATATATCAATATCAATGTTATATCTCCTATATATCAATATCCGGTGTTTAATACAATTTTATAATTTATATAAAATATAAAAATCACAGATGTAGTTCATTGCTAATTTCATTGTTAATTCTTAGCTGAGACAATAAAGGAATAACATTCCTTCAAGCGACAAAGGACATGGGATACAGCCTCCATACAAGGCTTTGAAAAATGTTGTATGAAACGGGTTCAGCTAGTAAAAATTAAAGTTTAAAAGAAGAAACTGTTGCTCTTCAGCTTGATGGATGTGCATGAGCCGTAAGACATATCTTGTAAACACTAATTTAGATATTAGAATAAGTACTGTCTTCATGAAAATGTTTCATCTCAAATTACTTGAATTTCTGTGATTTTGTGTTTTCATTTAAAATAAACACTATAGCCCTTTAGAAAGAAAAACTGGACTTCAATGAAGAAGCTGTTTGCTAGTGAAAGCAAAGACAATGACAGCGTAAGAGCTCTATTAAATCTTTAATGCCAATGTGCTATACTGCTCAAGAAAGATCATGCTTCAAATTAGCAATGCCAGCCCTTCAGTCATGACATGCTCACACATCTACATGGATACTACTTGTGCTATGTGCAATAAAATCAGATTTAGCTTTCACTGTGTCCCCCTGGATCTGCTAAAGAGGTACGTGTGTTGAGACATACACGTGCGGCTTACGAGCAGACAAACATGGATAGCTGCGTAAAAATAGAGTACTGTTGGTTAGATAAATTCACTGTAGACTTTGCCTTTTATTAAAAAACAAAATGTGAAGAAAATGGCAAAACTGTGTACATTTCGCCTATTGATCCTGGTAGATTTAACGAGGCTCTGAGCAACCTGATGTAGGTAAAGATGTCCCTCCTTTCTGTAGGAGTGTTGGACTAGATGACCTGCAGAAGTCCCTTCCAACCCAGTGTAGTCTATGATTCTATGATATGTGCATATTTATATATATGCATATAAACTTCCTTCCAAAAAACCTTGATAAAAGCTGCTCCTTTTTTTTTTTTTAGTTTTCCTACTATTAATCAAAGATATAATCCCAAAACCACATGAATGTTCTAGGTAATTGACCTTATCATTTTATTTGTGGTTTTGTTTTTTTTTTTTTATGTTGGCACACTGTGGATCAGATTTGTTCTAGGAGTATCATCTCCATGAGTTTAGAAATGTGAATGGGAAATGGAACATTTCTGGAATGCATTCACCATCACACCTCTGCCCTGACATGGGCTTTTAGTCAGCAATGATTCAGCTTAAACCTTTCCCTACAACTCAGACTCAGCCTTAATTTTTCTAAAAGTAACTTTAAGTCACTTTTGCACAATCACATTTGTTTCTGGGTTGATTTGTCATTAAATGAAGTATTTTTTAAACTCAAAGATAAACTGTTAAACAGAGTGGATTATGGAGAAATGATTTAACCAGTATTATATTATAGAAAAGTGAGACAAGAAGGATAGATGTCATGCTTGGGTGAATCAAACTGCAGAAAACTAGTAGGCTTCCGGTCCTTTCCTACACTAAACATCTCAAGTACTTTTCATTAAACAAACGGATATGTATCATCAGTCTGTTTTTTTTTTTTTTCTACTGCTCTTACAGCTCTAATCTCCTGTTGACAAAATAAGAATACTGAAACCATATATTTCCCTTTGTTTACCTGGCCTGATATAAAATACTAAGTGGTGCCATCTGATCCATTGCTTTACTTAATGGCAGCTCAAATATTAAGAGTAAAATACAGATTCTGCTTGTTTATACCGTGTGTGACCCAAGTCAGCCTCACAGAGTTCAATCTGTGTGGTCTGCAGTCTTTTACTGTCTAATGGACAGAAGACAGTAATTTCCTATCTGTTCAATAAAAGAGAATAAAACCTTGATGTAACCATTATGATCACACATATGAAGGACAAAAATGTCATACTACAGTAATGAAATAGAAGACTTAATTTCTTAAAACATTTCTATGCCTTAAAATTTAGCTTTGCAATAAGACATATAAAACAGCTTTCCTTCTTTTACATAGCAGCTTTCTACAGAAATTTGCCTCATCAGTACAAGACGCAAGATTTCCAAATAAAATTTGGTACTGTATTACTTCCTATGCATAAGGGAATGTTTTCAAAATAACTCCTGCTCACAAAGCTATTACTATTTTATACAAGAAGCATAGTCTCAATTAATGTATATAAATATTGTAGTATGCTTTCATGGTATAACTTGCACAGATTAAATGTCTCTATTGTTCCTTTAAAAAGTATAGAATTACAACATGTTTATTGCATTGCTTTGACTTCATTTGAAAATAAATAAATATGGGGTTATTCATCTCTTTCCAAGAGTCAGCATCAGTCTTACAGTTATCTGACACCACCACTTTGATATATGGCTGTATTATCAACCTAACATACTGGTAAAGCTTAGCTGTAAATGCCGCTCATAAGACTGAAAATACTGTAATATTTAAACAGTATTGAATTTATTTTATCATCTAGGGAAAAAATAAAAAATTTCTGTTCTTTATTTCATTTATATTACAAGGAAATGTGACTTTTAAACTTCATTTACTGCTATTTACATATTCATTTACTTTTATTTACAAATAAAACCAAATTATAGGATCTCTGTTTTAGAGTGAGGAGGACTATTCAATCATAGAAGAGTATAAACACATATCAAAGCATCATAAAACCCTGATAAAGCAGGTCTTTTTCTTCTTAGACTTTATATCTCAGTAAGTATAAATGTGAGACAATCTTAAACATTGTTTCCAAATGTTTACCCCAGTCCCTGAAGAGTTGATTCTAGGGCTTTTTGGTTTTTCTTTTTTTTTTTCCCCCAGTTTAGGTATTCTAAACTTGGATTAGATCTGTAATAGCAATGATGGCATCTGGAAAGCATTTTAGTACCAGAAACTCAGCCAAAATATCAGAGGAATGCAACATGTGGATGAAGTGTGCTAATTTCATTTATGCAACTAAGCACTTTGATACTGTATTGCATTAAAACTATTAAAACTTCAAGCTGTTCTTTAATATACAGTAGTAAAATTCTGATGCAGAGTGTGTTCACGTTGCATGAAGTACTTTTAATAATGTAGTCATTAGTGTATATTATAACTTGATTCCATTTTAAGGGTGGCTGATAACCCTGAAAGTAAAAAGTAGTGTAAATTTACATATTTACTTCTGGATAAAACACAAGTTGGTTTCAGTACGTCATTTGGAAATCTAAGACAGAACTCTTGATTTTTTAATTTTTATTCATGAAAAGGTGTATTTTTTTTTGTTTACTCAGAACAGATACTGTAAATCAAAAAAATTAAAAATGCAATGTATTCAACAACATTATGTTCTCCTCAGTTTGTATATTGCCAGGATAAGCTCAGAACTACTTGACTCAGAAGTACGGTATGGTCCTTTTGTCCCATTTCCCTTGTCCTATAAGCCTAGTGTGAGTAAAGAATACATTACAGTTGCTGCAGACCATTACACAAGGAGGCCTCTCTCCACCTGTGTGTCTACATAAATCCTGTTGCGACCCACCCCAGCACCATTTGTAGCCATTCATCAGTTAGGTTACAGAAAGTGAGTAGTAGCAGTTGTGCTGAACTGGATAATTAATTTGAACATTCAGATACTCTGCTTCTGATTCAAGTACAAAAGGTAAGTCATAAAGCTCTGCCTTAACTAAGAAGGTATAAAAAAGTTATTAAAAAGGAGAGCACACACAGCAATCTATTCAGAAGGTACTATCATAAGATGTGGAAAATAGTTAAGCGCTGTCCCTCTGAGCACATCATGGGATTTTTGGTTCTCTACAACTTTTAATCTTGATTATTTAGCTTTCATGTCTGAGTATGTAGGGAGGAGGTGAGGAGATGGAAACGTATGAGTACTGAGCCTTCAACACGCAAGCTTCAAAGGACTCAGGAACCTGCTTCATAAATGGTATAATGACAGGTGGCAAATGAAATATAATACTGACAAAAGTGAAGTCATTTCCCTTAAAAGGAAGAACAATAAGTGTAACTACTCAATACACTAAACTAGAAGAGGATTCTGAGTTCCTGTTATACAATTAGGTTAATTTACTCAAAAAAAAATGCTAAAATTATACAAAGGAAAAATTAAAAAAGACATCACCAAAGACATTCTTTGTCCCATTTTGTGCTGATACAAAAAGTCAGTGAACTTAGTTACAGAAAAATCTGATATATGTCAGAATTTATAGTTTTGTCCTTTCTCAATCAGCATTTTAATTAGAAAATTAAAAGAAAGGAATAGTAAACATCTTGAAGCTTAGGATTAATTTCTTCAAAGGACACCCAGGGCAAAATATTTTTACATTTTGCCTAAATTAGGGTAGAATCAGAACATAGGGACTGAAGTCTCAGAGACCACAGGAAACATCACTTAGCTCGTCCCTTTGGGCCACACACTAAGCTGAATAAGTAGGTATTGCATTTCTGTCCAGCTTCTGCATAATTCACAGATGATGCACGAGCCTGAAGTCCACAGAGGTTTCATTAGGGTCTGATATAATGCCATATAATATAATGATAATATAATGATAATATAAATATAATGATAATATAACCTTGAGAACATTTGATTAATAATAGTTTAAAATGAAGCCTGTTGGGGCTCTGAATCACAGGAAAGTGTTCTATCTTTGTAATCAGAGTACATTAGAAGGTTATTGTTTGTGCTGTTCATCTTTTATGTTGAAGGCAAGATCAAATATAGGGTTCCAGGAGACAGGATGTCAAGAGTTAGGGCTGGGCCAGGCACTAAACAAATTACAGATTCTCTCTGTTAGTCCCTCTCCCTCCCCAGAGAGGAAGGGAGAAGGGAGTAAGGCAGAGAGACTAACAGATTGAAGAAGAAAAATAAAACAGCTTTGATCAAAAAATTGTAGTACTAATAAGGAAATAAAATAATAGTAATAATGAAATATATACAAATATGTACAAAACCAATATCGAACCCAACTCCCTGCCTCTGATAGCAACAACCACTGATACTGCAGTCGGCAGGCACCGGGGAAGTCTCGGACTCAATAGCAGAGGAAATTAGATACGGGAGCTTGATTCAAGAACTCATTATCAGGATCAAAGGCAAAAGAATGAATGTAGCCCTCCTCAGATGCCAGCCACTAGAGCAAGAGGGCTTAACCTGTGTGATCTCTCAGCTTTATACTGAATATGATGTATATGGAATTAAATACTTTTGTTTGTCAGGTTTGGGTTACCTGTCCTGTTTGTTCCTTCCTGGAGGTGTAATCTTTTACTTTCTTATGACCCTTTGACTTCCCCCAATGCGGGTAATGTGTGCACCTCCCAGCACGGTAGCCAAGGTTTAGTAGTGACCTTGGCTACTATACAAGCAAGTATAAACAAGAGCCTTTCTCCACACCATTCCTTGGTAGTAACTATAAATATCAGGTGTGATCGCTCCTTGTAGCAAACACTGTCTGCAAAACATGCTGCTAACTTCAGAAAGTGCAGTCTCTTAGTACATACTGAACTGAAGAGTAAAATCACTGAACAGAATTGGTTTTGTTTAGCATAAACCAGGATGAAGAACTTTTCCGGTTGGCTGGGAGAAGATGGGGGAAAAAAGCATTGGCTATGGCAGTTTTTCTCATGAATCTCTCTTGCCCATGAGAATAGGCTAAATGTGTGACCATAGATTAGGTGGAAAACCTTGAGGATACAGTATCTTTGTGAAATTGAGGAACTGAAAAAAAAATGGTATACATGGTAGAGAGAGCAATTACAGCCCTGCAGTGCTAGGACTCTCCTCCCAGTGGTGGAAAGCATGATTTTGAGCTCTTAATTTAGTGGCTGGGTAAATACTTAACTCAAAGACTCTTTCCTACACAGAAATGTGAATGTGTACTGCAATGAAGATGGGAACTGAAGTTTTCCCCTCTAGCAGAGTGTTTTAACAACTAGCTTTAAAAGTCTGAGTTACTCTTTCTACATGTCGCTTAGCAAATCTTGGACTGCTCCACATGAGACAGAACAGGACCAACAGGAGACATGCAAATCCAGGCCTAAATATCTTTCTTCGGCCATGCCTTATGTAGAGGACATCTGCTAGATAGACCAAGCATTTGGTTAGCAATGTGACCCTTGTGAGGTTATGGTGTGAAGAAAGACGAGTAAGGTCCCAGCATAACCTTCTTGCCCTGGATACCCTCAGGACCTTGAGGTGCCCCTCTGGGGCTAATAGGACAGCCAACTTGAGAGGAGCTGACCTTGAAGAAAGCTGTAAGGAAAAATACTAAAAACCTCAGTGAGAACCAATCTCCCTCAAGCAAAGTAGTTTCCAGCTGACGCTCTTGGGTCCATGGTGTTCCTACCTGGACTGGTCTGACATCACTCCATTCCTGTCCCCTGGCCCTGCCTGGCCAGTTCAGAATGGGGCTCACACCAATTCCCCTTATAGGGCCTGATCCTGATCCCTGCTTGTGGGACAGTATTCTGTCCCTTCCCACCCTGGGAGGTATCTGATGCCTGGGACTGGGACTGCCCTGGCTGCCCCCAGCCTGCCCTGCTCTTGGCTCAGGAGGACAGGCCCTGGGACTCCCCACCACCTCCATCTGATGAGTGGGGTGCTGGCCCTTGTTCTTGTGCACAGTACACCCCTAAAATACCTCAGTTTACAAAGTGTGGAAAAATGGGCCTCAGACAGGAATGCAAGCAAGGATATCAACTTTTACAACTGTGACGGGCACCCTAGATGAGGCAATTGTTGCACGGGCCTCTCGACAGTCAAGGACTATCAACTGTGTCATCAGGGACTATCAACTGTGACAGATACCCTGGAGAAATGCATAGATTAGCAGAGACTAGCAGATGCCAGTTAAGATGCCAGACAAAGAAGAGAGATGGGTTAATACGGAAAGTTCACTAGAAGACACTTCTCCATCAGCCACAAGGGATCACCAGAGACCACCAAAGACCTCTAGGAAAGTCTTTCAGAGATCCAGGCCACATACGTAATTAGTTTCTAGAAATAGAATGAAGATACATAATCTTTCTAGGAATACTGATGTCTATGTATGTAATAAGCTATATGTAATATAAGCTTGGATGGATGCCAGATACGGCATGCATGATAAGTGAAACTATCCCCCATGCATCCGCTGCTGCAACAAAGAAATGCCTACTTTCTAACGCTAAATTGAGTATTAGAGAGTTCTTAATTGACTGGAGTTTTGGTAAGAAGGTCATGGCTCCTATGAATGGCAATGGCCATTCACAGAGGATCATGAATTGGGATTCAGAACTCTAGAGGAAAATCAGACAGAACTGATTTTCCCAGTTTTATATCTCACATTTATAGAGATTAAATATCGACGAACAAAGGCAGGAAATGAGGAAAAAAAATCCAACAAAAACAAGCCTCCCGAAATCAAGCAAACCAAATCCCAAAATACCCAGGAAAAAAAATAATGAAAAACCATAAGAATACATGAAGAGCTCAATAAAGTCAAAGACCTTGGCCAGTTAACTTGTATTCTCTGTGCTTCTCCCAGAGTCCATGCTGTAAAAATAAGGGTATGGTGAATAATATTTAGTGATAATGTTTTCAGATCTCTTTTTTGTGTCCTTAACATAAAAATGCACATAGAGTATTCATGGCTTAATGTAATTTGTCTTTTTTTTTAAAACCATTTAAGTGCAAAAGTAACATATTTCATACATAGTTCATTATATATATAAAGGCAAATATTGTATCTATTCATCGACGTGGCTAAGCTCGAAATATTTATGTTCTTGTATTTTTTTCCCTTTAGTACTCTTATTGCAGCCACTCCTCTTAAGCCTTTAATGAAATTATAATCCTGTATTTATGACAGGATGCTTACTTTTTCGTGTTTCGCACCACAGCATCAACAATTTTTTGCATGTTTCATGTTACATTCTGAGTATAATATCAATAATGCTACATAAGGAAAAAATGACTCTCTGAGCTTTGACTCAGTGCCTGTGGAATTCTATTAGCAATTCAGAGTGGGCTGGAATGTACTACTATCATCACTCCACCTCAGCTACAAAGATAAACTAATGCTTTCCTCTACCTATCACATTATTTTGTGAGTGCTGGCTTAGATCTCTGAGGACTGCTAGGTGGTAATTATTTATAACACTCCATGAAAACTACTATTTTATATTAAACTAAACTTTGGTATCTCCTTTATCTTCTTTATCTTCTAGTTTTTTACTTTTGTTCTAGTCAATTTGTATTTCAAGTTCACATCAGTTTGTGTCCCTCTCTGAAGAAAAAGTTACCTTTAAAGAAATAGTGTACAAGCTGTTCCATTGTATTGTATTTCTGTCACATCTAGTCAGTCTGACTACTTAATTCTGACCATTGTGCCACTTGTGCCTATCTCTAGATCCCACTCAATGCATCATTATGCATCATTATAGCAATTTCAGGTTGTTTATTTTCTCTTCGATGCCATCATATGCATATTTTCCAGTAGATCCTTACTTCTTAAAGTTGTCATGTGCTAAGATATTAAGCATTCACTGAAATGTAATTTAACAATCCCACTGCTCTGAATGCTTACTGATTTGACTAGCCTGAGAATTAAGCACTAAATTTTCACACTTGTTTTCTTCAGGTAATTTTGCTCCTGTCTAGACTGGATTTTTTACCCCTCAAATTCCTAACCTTTATAAAGATATCTGCTTCTTCTCTACTGTCATTCAATATGCGATTTCAAACTAGGTTAGTTTTTTAGGGTATTTAAATAGCACATTGCACAGCAGATTATTATGGATGATCACTAAACCAAGGTTTATATCCTGTAGGAGCCTGCAGGACACCTCTCTTTGCTACTTAAGCAAACTTTCAGGCTACATGGCATTGCCCACCTAGAAGGTAATTTAAGAGATTATTTTGAAGAAGATCTTGCAAGGATAATGAGATAACTAATGCAACTGATGAACTGCAGTCCAATTCATCTTGCACCATGTGCACTAGTTTCATATAAACACAAACTAAAAGTGATGAAATAATCTCTATTAGGTTTAATAAAAGAGGTTATTCAAAGCAGACAAGTTAAGGTGTAATCACACAGAAAGAACTACTAGCTCATTGTGGCGTATGTAGGGGAATCTATAGCATATTTAACAATGAGCTTGAAGGTTGCCAACAGATTAAAGAGCAGTGAGCACCAAAGAAAATAGTAGAGGAAGGAAACTGATGCTACAATCATAGAAACACAGAGCTGTTTAGGATGAAAAAGACCTTTAAGATCAACCAGTTCCACCATTTGCCTAACCATTTGCCAAGTCCACTGCTAAACCATGTCCCTAAGCAACACATCTACATCTTTTAAATGCCCTCAGGGATGGTGACTCAAGCACTTCCCTCGGCGGCCTGTTCCAATACCTGTAATCCTTTGATTGAGGTTTTTTTTCCCTAATATCCAATCTAAGCCTCCCTTAGTGCAACTTGAACCATTTCAACTTGTCCTATCTCTAGCTACTTGGGAGAAGAGACTGACAGTCCCAGCATTTGCCACAAATAGAACTAGAACTATAAAAGCAAGACAGAAGAATCTTCATATAGTCAAGGACAGAAGCACTTCGAATTTCAATAGGAATGAGTGATCCATACCCAGCATTTGGAAACTGTAATAGGTGAATATACCCTCTTTGGTGGGTTATGTAGTGAAATAATATCTCCCCCACAAATTGAAGATGCCCTTTTTCTGTGTTGGATAAGCTCCTAGCTCCATGTCAGGTGCTGCGAGCAAGTTTGCAGGGCATCTCAGACTACAGGTAATTTCCAGCATGGCAGTGTAACATAGCATCAACAGGGAAAGACTGAAGCCATCTACTCATCAACACATTCCTTCCCAGATATTTTTACCTGGCAATAGTACGACATTTAATTTTTCTGTAAGAGATGACAAATAAACAAAATTATTTTTTTGGACAATACACTTATTGTCCAGTGAACCCAGTGATCTTATGTCCTTCTCAACCTTATTGCACTGCTCACGTTCAGGCTTCTGTTACAAACATAGCCAATTCAGTCACAGCCTGCTCTTAGTAATTTCATTGCTATGTCTTTTTTTGTGGGGTCATCCAATGATAAGAAATGCGTAGATAATGCATCTTCATATTGGCAAATAGGCCATCTTTAATAAATTTTTTTTGTCTAAACTGTTTAGAATTTATCTGGTTTTAGGTTCTCAGTGTCAGCATTCTTGCCAGGGCTGATTTCCAAGCAATAGATGTTTAGGCTTATCCAACTATCAAGTTTCTCTCAAGATGTTTCTTTACTGGAAGACAGAGTGTAACTCAAAATCAGTAAAACATTTTAAAAATAAGTAAATTGTATAACACATTCATTTTGATTTACTGCAAAAATGCGAATTTTTCCCTCTAAAAACTGTAAGATATGTTTCCAAAACGAGCTCTTATATGTCAAAGTTTTGTGCAAAACCCCATTGTTTCTTTATTTTGTTATAATTCCTTTAAAAATGAGGTTTATAATGGATTTAGTGACACCCTTAAGTACAGCCCTGGGAACTGAATTACAGTCATAAAAGATCACTGAAGCTTTATTGAAATCTCTCCTTTATTCCACAGAATGTTTTTTAATGATGTTGGAGACCATGGTAGTGTCATTGTCACTTACCTAACATTACTACTGCCTACTCTTTCTTTCATTTCTTCTGAATTTGAACTCTATTTGCTCTACTGCATTTCAGAAGAGCTTTATTTCTCATAACTTCTGTTGAACTGCTTAAAATAGCAATGTACTGTAGCTGCATAGAATCATAGAATCATAGAACAGTTCAGGTTGGAAAAGACCCTTGGGATCATCGAGTCCAACCATTAACCCTACACTACAAGTTCACCCCTAAACCATATCACCCAACACCACATCTAAGCAACACTTAAACACATCCAGGGATGGCGACTCAACCACCTTCCTAGGCAGTCTGTTCCAGTGTATGACCACTCTTTCTGTGAAGAATTTCTTCCTAATGTCCAGGCTAAACCTACCCTGTTGCAACTTGAAACCATTCCCCCTGGTTCTGTCCCTAATTACCTGTGGGTAGAGACCAGCACCAACCTCTCTACAGTGTCCTTTCAAGTACTTGTAGAGCATTAATGAGGTCCCCCCTCAGCCTTCTCTTCCTTAAACTGAACAGTCCCAGCTCCCTCAATCGCTCCTCTTAAGGTCTATTCTCCAGGCCCTTCACCAGCTTTGTTGCCCTTTTCTGCACTTGCTCCAACACCTCAATCTCTCTCTTATCCTGAGGTACCCAAAACTGAACACAATACTCAAGGTGTGGCCTCAGACTCAAGGGGTGGCATAGAATCATAGAATCACAGAATGGCCTAGGTTGGAAGGGACCTTAGAGATCATCTAATCCAACCTCCCTGTCACGGGCAGGGACGCCTCTCTACTAGATCAGGCTACTCAAGGCTCTGTCCAACTTGGCCTTGAACACCTCCAGGGAGGGGGCAGCCACAACATCTCTAGGCAATTTATTCCAAAGTCTTGCCACCCTCGGACTGAAGAATTTCTTCCTCAGATCTAATCTAAATCTATTCTCCTTCAAATTAAATCCATTTCCCCTTTTTCTATCACTCAACACTCTTGTAAAAAGTCCCTCCCCAGCCTTCCTGTATGATGCCTTCAGGTATTGGAAGGCAGATATTAGGTCTCCTCTAAGTCTTCTCAAGACTGAACAATCCCAACTCCCGCAGCCTGTCGTTGTAGCAGAGGTGTTTCAGCCCCTGGATCATCTTTGTGGCCCTCCTCTGAACGTGCTCCAACAGTTCTATGTCCCTCTTATGATGGGGGCACCAGAACTGGACGCAGTATTCGAGGTGGGGTCTCACCAGAGCAGAGTAAAGGGGGAGAATCACCTCTCCTGACCTGCTGGCTACACTTCTGATACATCCCAGGATGCGGTTGCCCTTCTGGGATGCATGAGCTCACTGCCAACTCATGTTGAGCTTCTCGTCTATCAACATCACCAAATCCTTCTCTTCAGGGCTACTCTCAACCCCCTCTGTGCCCAGTTTTTATTTGTGCCTAGGATTGGCCCAACCCAGGTGAAGGACCTTGCATTTTGGCTTGTTGAAGCTCTTGCAGTTTGCACTGGCCCATTTCTCAATCCTATCAAGGTCCCTCTGGATGGCATCTCTTCCCTCAAGTGAGTCCATGGCACTACACAGCTTGGCGTCATCAGCAAACTTGCTGAGGGTGCACTCAATGCCGTCGTCCATGTCACTGACAAAGATGTTGAACGGCACTGGACCCAGAACAGACCCCTAAGGAACTCCACTTGTCACTGGTCTCCACGGGGATATTGAGCCATTGACCACAACTCTTTGAGTGCGACCATCCAGACAGTTCTTTATCCACCAAGTGGTCCACCTGTCAAATCCGTATCTCTCCATTTTAGGGACAAGGATGTCACATGGGACAGTGTCAAACACCTTGCACAAGTCCAGGAAAATGACATCCGTTGCTTTTCCCGTGTCAATCAGCGCTGTAGCTTTATCTAGAAGGCCACTAAACTAGTCAGGCATGACTTGCCCATGGTTAAGCCATGTTGGCTGTCACCAACCACTTGATGATTTTTTATGTGCCTTAGTACAGTTACCAGGAGAATCTGTTCCATGATTTTACCCGGTACAGAGGTAAGGCTGACTGGTCTGTAATACCTCAGGTTGTCTTTTGTTCCTTTTTTAAAGATGGGGGTTATATTCCCCCTTTTCCAATCTCTGGGAACCTCACCAGACTGCCAGGACCTCTCAAATATGATGGCTAGTGGCCTAGCAACTTCAGCTGCCAGTTCCTTCAGGACCTGTGGATGTATCTCATAAGGTCCCATGGACTTGTGCACCTTCAGGTTCTCTAGTTGTTCCCGGACTGGATCTGCTCCGGGAAGTGGTTCTTCACTCTCCCAGACCCAGCCAACACCCTCTGTGATTTGGGTGGTGTAATTTGAGCGGCTGTCAGTGAAGTCAGCCCAGGTTACCAGTCCTCGCTTCCATGCTTTGTGAGTTCCCCTTTTGTATTTGATTTTTGCCAGGAGTTCTCTGTTTATCCATATAGGTCTCCTGGAGTTTTTACCTGCTTTCTTCCTTTTAGGGGTGCAATGCCTTTGACCTTGGAGGAGATGGTCCTTGAAAGTTGACATGTTATAATGTGTTGCATAATAGGAATACTAAAGCTCCTTGAACTGCTGGAAGTTGGACATATTCAATCTCTATTAGGCTTTTAGTAAATCTGTACAGCATAAAGATAAGAAGTTTTTCATTAGCTTTCTAGCAATCTGTTTTCCTGAGTTATGAATACTGATGAATAAGTCTCTGCAAGCCTAATGTACTTTATCTGAATCGTTTAAGAACATTCACTTTAGTTATTCAATTTACATCATGAACTCAGATATACCAATGAGACCTTCATTTTCAACAGAGACCAAAATGAATAATATTTAACCACTACAGCCTCCATGGCTTTATTACAATGAATCAGTACTGCTAAGCACATGGCAATTACATTACAGTTGTAATACTTCCTAAAATTAAAGAAGGAAATTGGTATTATTGGTCATGTTTGTAAGAGAAAAAAATTATCCTACATATATGTGGTAATGAGGTAACCCTTAGCATTACTCTGAATACGGTGAAATAGTAAAACAGGTTGCCCAGAGAGGCGGTGGATGTTCCGTCCCTGAAGGCATTCAAGGTCAGGCTTGATGGGGCAACCTGATCTAGTTAAAGATGTCCCTGCTCACTCTAGGGGGGTTGGACTAGATGACCTCTAATGGTCCCTTCTAGCCCAGCACATTCCATGATTCTATTATTCTATGGTGAATAATAGGGGAACCTCAGACTACTGGAAGGAGTTTGTACACATGTTCAATGTTCCACCGAACTTCTGATTTTAAAGTAATCAGAATTGGCATTTAAGTTCCTTTCTCTAACAGTTTGATTAGTGTTATATCAAGCTTGTAAAAAATAATAATAGTCTGAGCTATTCAGTTGCATTATATATTCTTTACTTTTCTTGCAAATACTTAAGTTGTGTATCCTCTTGTTCTATTTGTTTTATGCCCTTAAAAAAACCCTTGACCTCTGACCTCTACACTTTTTCTATTCCTGTAACACTTTTTCTAGAAATCAGAATTTACAAGGAAAACAATAGTTTTAATGCCTTCAGAAGTAAACTAGTCTTCATATTTTGTATTTCATAGAATCATAGAATGCTTTGGGTTGGAAGGGATCTTAAAGGTCATCTACTGACCCCTGAGGAACTCCACTAATCATAGGTCTCCACTTGGACATTAAGTCATTGATTTCAGCTGTAGCAGAGTGGCCATCTTGTCAATTCCTTATCCGAGCAGTCCATCCACTGAATCCATGTCTTTCTGAGAAAATAAAATCATTGACTGGGATGTAAACTAGCATCTTCAACACAATTAACAAGTTCACAAGCCCTACACACAGTTGCAACTTATTCTGTCTTTAACTTTCTTATCCTGTATTTAACTTCAGATAAATACAAAACAGAGTCAGGAGATACCTTGGTAGGTCATCTAGTCTGATTTTAGTAAAGCTATTCCAAAAGGCATTGTTCTAGTCCAGTCTTAAATACTTCAGTAATAGATGTTCAGCAATCTTCCTAGGTAAATTATTTACATATTTAACTATTTTTCTATTAGAAAATAGTTTATTAATTTTTAATCTCATTCTCCTTGTGTATGGCCTTATACCTGACTGCTTTTTGCCCTGTCCTCAGTGAGTGTGGAGAATATTTGATTTCTATTATTTTGCTGGTTAATTTTCATTTATTTGAAGCTATTTGTGGTGTCTCCTTCAATCCACCTTTCCATTAGACGAAACAGTTCTTTCAAAAGTTACTCACAGGTGTTATCCTTTGGGTGAGTGTGAATCTTTGATCAACAAAACTGTGACTGTTGCTCAGCTTATGAATTGAGCAACAAAAAAGCTGCTTCAATGTGCAAAACTATTACAGAGAGCAAAGATGAAGCAAATCTACTGCTTTGTGACCCTACCAATTGATCTTTCCTGACATTTTCTCTGCTATATTGTAATATCTTAATTTTAAATGCATCAGCTGCTTATCGTGCTTTGAACTAGTATTTTCAGGCCAGATGTTTTTTCTGAGCTTTTGTGTTGATGGCAGAGAAAGTTTCTCTATTGCTTCATTTGCTATGTTATTATTTCCACTCTAGGAATCTCCCTGAGACACAGAAGTAGTGTCAGGCTGCTGCTTGGTAACAACTTTTGTTTTCCAAGTACTCATTTCTCCTCTTAAAATATAAACAGCTGAGGGCTCTTGATTTAGTTATGTTTAATGTAGTAGTTTGATGGCAGTGAATCATCTTGGGGTAGGTACCTCAGTGACACTTCATTAGCAGTGCAGTTACACAGATATTCCAATCTTTTACTGGTTTTAAATTCTGGTTGAGCTTTCAACAGCTGTTAACATTTGTAGATTAATTCAGCACTGCCTTTTGCAGTGAACACCACCCCATGAAAAAATTTGCACTCAGAAAGGTTAGTAGCTTGATGAGGAAGCTAATATAGTTTCTTGTACTAGGTGTGGTTGTTTTCCGGACTGAAACGGAGTGTCCAAAGCACTGAATTCCTCTCTATTAGTCTTACATTTGGACTGTCATGTTCTCTAAGTGAAATTACTTAACTTGATGCATTTTATAGAAACCCTCCCAAACATGGGCTTATGCCACTAAGATACTATTAAAAGTGTTTTTTTTCAAGCCAGCTTTTTTTCTAAGCAAACAAAAATTGGATTTGATTCATGTATTATAAACCCCCATTTGGTTATGCCGTTTTCATGACTAATTTCTCTCACTAACCACAGCTTTACAGTCTATGACCTTACAACAACAAGCAAGCTGTAGGAAAACATGGGCTTGTTGTGATGGTTATGCCTTTGCTCATGTTCCAGGTCCCCTGTGGATTGTTAACTCTCCACACAAATCCTACTTCAATTGCCTCCAGGCCAACTGCAATTGTTACATTGCCAGGGATCATGAAAGTAACATGTCTCCACTGGACGCTCTGGATTAAAAATAAAGAAGACATTCTAATTTATGTTAAAATCAATATCAATTCTTCTCCATTTCACTATATGAAACAGAATTCTCTAAAGGAAAACAAAATATTATTTCCACTGTTTTTTTTTAATCTGATATGTGGTCTTTACTGCAAATTACATTCCTTTGGTATTAAGTTATACAAATAATAAGCAATAAAATGACACAATGAAAGACCAGATTGAAAAGAAGCATCGTTTCACAAGTCATTAACACTTTACGAACTAAAAGTTGCTATAATACATATACACATTCAATTATAACAAAAGTTGTTGTGCTGACACCTCACACTGGGAACTATTAATTGTTTTGTCAAATATTGTATATCCAACCATGTGAGTTACCTGGGTTCCTCTTAAAAAAATCCAAAAACCAAGTCAGATTACCATTCAAACACAAAAATTTGTTTGATGGAGTTCCTTCTAAGTGTAAGTTTGAGTGTTCTGCATAATTACAGAATGCAAGTCGTTTAATTTATGGCAGCACTATCAAGCGTGAAACACCTGATATGAAAGAGGTAAGTATGGGAGAATAGTGTAAGAGTGGAGGAGAGCCCCTGTGGAGTATCTTCTGCTAATAGATATGCACATATATGTTTATATCTATATATCTATTTTTTGCAATATGTAATCTGTATCTGACTGCACCACTGTGTAGAACGGAGTGGGTATTGCGAATTCTCAGGTGACGAGACATGAGATTTCTAAACAGATCATTTATCATAATCATAAAGTTTCAAACTAATGTTTCTTAGACTGGTGTATTTCTGGAAAGAAGATCTAGATGATGAAGAAGTAGTATGAGCAATTTAGTAGCTCAAGCCTTCTTTGTGAACTGATACAGCATCTGTGACTTACAATGGTGTTGGGGCATGACATACTATGAATAAGTCATTAAAATGAAGCCAGACACCTTTGATCATTAAAAAATGTCATTGCACAGTTTGCAAGAATACACAAAATGTTAAGCTTGGGTTCTGGACAAGTTTTAAATTGGACAATTTGAATCTGTTTAGGTAATTTAGATGGGATAATGTTCCTTGCTAATTTTGTATCTACAGGATCATTAAAGGAGATCTTTCTTCACTTTTATCCTGAACTGTAATGTGTAGTATTGGTGGCAAGAACTAAAAATTTTGTCCCATATCTCACAATACAATAAAAGGACACATACTTGGACTCAATTTATAAGAAAGAACTTTGATATGGGATTAGATCCTACTTTTATGTAGCCCACAAACTTATACACTAATTTTATAAGGACATTATTAAAATGCATTGAACATAACATTTTGTGAAGAATAAAATTCAGATTCAGGCAGCCTATTTTAGATGTCCTAAATATCTCATCTCAACTGGATTAATCTGGGCATAACATTTATGCAATATGGATCTCTCTTCTGTCTGCTGCCTGTGTAGAGTGATTCCAGACTGTTGTATCTTTTTGACTGCTTTCTCAGTTTAAGGTTCTCAGTAAATAGATTTCACCAGAATACTGTCTCACTTAGATAATTATGAAAAAAAAAATAAAATATCTGGGACTTCGTTTTCCTAAGTTTGAGTACCTGAATCAGATCTTTATAACTTGACCCTTCATTATTCAGAATTATTCTGAGGTTATTTCTTAAACATGAACAGAGGTATCTCTTTCCAGATCAGCTGAAGATGGAAGTACCAACATTTTCATTCTGGAAATGGGAAGATTTCTTCTGTATCTTGCCATTTTGAGCAGCTGGAAAGGGACAGTTCCCACACACATCCTTAGGCAGTTGTTCTACTCCAAGTGTTAAAATGTCATTTCAAAGCTGTCAATGTTGTGCCATTGCTGAGAAGCGCCTATCATTTTGGACAGAGAAAGAACAAGCAGAGAAAAAAACAGTTCTATGGCTTAGTGAAATGGTTTGCCCTGCTGGTAGGAGGGGGCTCTAGGTCTTGTTTCCTGCTTCAGGAACCCAGTCTGTCAAAGAATCAATAACTGGAACCACACCTAAGACTTGTCCCATGCAGTGGTTGTGCCTCTGTCAGTGGGAAAGAGAACCATGTGTCAAAAGGAGAATATTACCCTTTAGGTACCATTAGAAGTGCAAAGTGTACCTTCTATATTTTCAATGCTCCCATTCTATCTAAGTCCCAACACAGATGGAGCCTAAGAGTTCTGAATCTATCTGTTTCTGATTTTCTGAGAAGTGATAGACTTAAGTGTTTTCTCAGTCAATGCAACATATGCTTCACAAATAATGTGTGTGACACTTCATAAGTTAATGCATATTTAAAAAAATAAACATTCTTAATGAGAATCTTATAGATTAACTTTGTACACTTATATCCAGAATGAAAGGCATATTTGTGCTACACTTGGCTACGCAATACAGATGACTGATGACTGAAAGGTCAAGTTTAAATCAGGAACTATTTCTCTATTCATCAGCTCATGATGAATAAGTGAAGCAATTATTAAGATTTTTAGCTAACCAGCAAAATGTTAATTGTGACACTCAGACACTGGGTGACTTGTTACGAGCATCTGTATTGAATTAGAAAATCATACTGAGTTTGAAAACTATGAATATTGTATGTTGTCGTCCAGGCCAATGAAATATTACACTTTTGCGTTTTGAACTCAAGTGATTCTTTGTTAAATTTCACTGCAGGAATCTATTCTTTAATGGTCTATCAAGGTAGGACGTTCTAATATTTGACTATTAATTTTAGGTATAACTATTTTTAGCTTTTGTGCATCCCATCAGGTAGGAAATCAAGAAAGAGATCCAGGAGACCTGCTTGGTTATCCAGGGATCTGCTGGGCAGACTCAGGTGGAAAGGGAGGGTGTTTAAATTGTGGAAGGAAGGGCTGGCCACTTTGGTGGAGTACAGGGCAGCTGTCAGGGAGTGCAGGGAGGCAATCAGAAAAGCTAAGGCCTCCTTGGAGTTAAAACTTGCAAGGGAGGTCAAAGACAACAGAAAGGGCTTCTTCAAATACATTGCTGACAAAACTAACACTAGAGGCAATGTAGGCCCTCTGTTGAATGAGGTGGGTGTCCTGGAGACAGAGGACAGAAAGAAGGCAGAGTTGCTGAATGCCTTCTTTGCCTCTGTCTACACTGTTGGAGACCGTCCTCAGGAGCCTCAGTCCCCTGAGGTCCCAGAGGAAGTCATGACAAAGGAGGAGTCTGCCCTGATTGATGGGGAGTGGGTTAAGGATCAGTTTGAACACTTGGACATTCATAAATCCATGGGCCCTGATGGGATGCACCCACGGGTGCTGAGGGAGCTGGCGGGAGTCATTGCTAGGCCACTCTCCATCATCTTTGGTAAGTCATGGGTAACAGGTGAGGTGTCTGAAGACTGGAGGAAAGCGAATGTCACTCCAGTCTATAAGAAGGGCAGGAAGGATGACCCGAGTAACTACAGACCGGTCAGCCTCACCTCCATCCCTGGAAAGGTGATGGAACATCTTATCCTTGACGCTGTCTCTAGGCATATCAAGGAGAAGAAGGTTATGAGGAGCAGTCAGCATGGCTTTGCCAAGGGGAAGTCATGTTTGACCAACCTGATAGCCTTTTATGAAGACATAACCAGGTGGATGGATGGTGGCCATGCAGTGGACGTGGTCTACCTGGACATCAGCAAGGCCTTTGACACCGTCTCCCACAGCATCCTCATAGGTAAACTGAGGAAGTGTGGTCTGGATGACCAAGTAGTGAGATGGGTCGAGAACTGGTTGAAGAGAAGAAGCCAGAGGGTTGTGGTCAATGGGGCTGAGTCTGGCTGGTTGCCTGTGTCTAGTGGGGTCCCTCAGGGGTCAGTGCTTGGGCCGGTGCTGTTTAATATATTCATCAATGATCTGGATGAGGGATTAGAGAATGTTGTCAGCAAGTTTGCTGATGATACGAAGTTGGGGGGAGTGGTTGACACACCAGAAGGCTGTGCAGCCATTCAGAGAGACCTAGACAGGCTGGAGGGCTGGGCGGGGAGAAATCTTATGAAGTTTAATAAGGGCAAGTGTAGAGTTTTGCACTTGGGAAAAAATAACCCCATGTACCAATATAGGTTGGGGACTGCCCTGCTGGAGAGCAGTGCAGGGGAAAGGGACCTGGGGGTTCTAGTGGACAGCAGGATGACCATGAGCCAGCAATGTGCCCTCGTGGCCAAGAAGGCCAATGGCATCCTGGGGTGTATTAGAAGGGGAGTAGCAAGTAGGTCAAGAGAGGTCCTCCTGCCCCTCTACTCTGCCCTGGTGAGGCCACATCTGGAATATTGTGTCCAGTTCTGGGCCCCTCAGTTCAAGAAGGACAGGGAGCTGCTTGAGAGAGTCCAGCGTAGAGCCACAAAGATGGTGAAGGGAGTGGAGCATCTCCCTTATGAGGAAAGGCTGAAGGAGCTGGATCTCTTTAGCTTGGAGAAGAGGAGGCTGAGGGGTGACCTCATCAATGTTTATAAATATGTCAAGGGGGAATGTCAGGAGGATGGAGCCAGGCTCTTTTCAGCGGCGTCCACTGACAGGACAAGGGGCAATGGGTGGAAGCTGGAACACAGGAGGTTCCAGAAAAATATGAGGAAAAACTTTTTTACTGTGAGGGTGACCGAGCACTGGAACAGGCTGCCCAGGGAGGTTGTGGAATCTCCTTCTCTTGAGACATTCAAAACCCGCCTGGACGCGTTCCTGTGCGCTCTGCTGTAGGTGGTCCTGCTCTGGCAGGGGGGTTGGACTAGATGATCTTTAAGGTCCCTTCCAACCTCTAACATTCTGTGATTCTGTGATTCTGTGATAATAAGTGTAACTGTGAGACATACGGAACACTGTGTTAACACTATATTGAATAAATTAATTTTTGTTTATGAGACAATGTACATAGTACATGCCTAATTGATGGAACTAGTGACGTTATAAACTAGCCATGCTTAGCAGCATTGCAATATTTTAACTTCCTAATTTCAGTGTTCTCAACAACAGAGTAGACTTGACAGAAGAAATGCTAGAAGATCTTTTTTTTTTTTTCTTTTGTTCTCACTGCCGAGAGCATGAAGCTTTGATGTAACTGACTCTGGTAACAAATTGTGATTGGCTACAGCTGTAATGATACAGAAAAAAAACATGAGCTAAATGAAGAGAAGATAGGCATAGAACATGACTGGCAAGTGGACATGGGAAAAGAGTGAAAACACTACAGGTGATGGCCCGGTTGGTGGCTTGAACTAAAACATTGAAACAATGAACTAAGAAATGTAAAATAAAAGATGAATTTTGTGACAGTGTTGTAGGCTGTGTAAAATGTTTCCTAGGCAAGTAGTAGTGCCCCAGGTGTTTCGGTCATTCATCACTAACTGTAAAAAAATATAAGGAAAATTGTCATTAGAAGTAACACTTCCTGGCAGAGATGTGCGTTGAACCATCTCATTGGTTTTGTCTGTGTCTTATTTCTGTGGTTCAAATATCCACATACTATATCTAATATTCACATTTCAACATTTTTGTGAAGTTATTGTAAATTACTACTCAGATCTTTCAACTTTCTGAATACAATTGCAAGACTTGAAATATATTTTCTCAGAAAATCTTCCATTATAATTAAGCACCACATTTACATTGAAGATATTCAGATTCCATTCAAAAAATACATCTCTTCCACAGCAATTCAAAATTAAAATTCTGTTAAGTGCATTTATTTAGATTTGATTTTATTTGATGTTTTGTTTTGTTTTTCTGGGAAATACTGAAAATATTTGTTTGGGTTTTTTTAGTAACTTAAAATGTTTTAAGGTTGGGTTTTTTTACGAAAAACCTCTGCATAAAAAACAGCGTCATTCATCGTGTGTTAGAAAGAGAATGAAAGGTATTCTTGTCTACACCTGAGAAAGTTATAATAAGCCTGTGAATGAACTTCAAGGAGAAAATAGTTTAATTTGCTGCATGTATTCTGTTTCAGGAAGCATTTCTTTTAGAGTATTTGATAGTTTCATGTTTTGTTTCAGGCACAGATATTGTCTTTTCCTATTGCTGCTGCAGTATTTTCTTAAAGATTAGTATTAAAGAATATCCCTCATTTTAAGACAGCAGTTATACTTCCTGTGATTTGGATTTTACTTTTTGCAGTGTATTCAGATGTTGGCAATGCTAAAAACTTAAGACCTTTAAGACATTATGTAATACTTATGGTGCTTTGTCTAATACCTATGATGTCTAACATCTCTTTAGGTCACATCATATCACACTCTCACTCAAAAGTTAAAAGGATATAATTTTATTTCTGTAAACTTCTGTTTTCTGTCAGCTATGGTTAAAAAGCAAAAAAGATGTAAAGTTGCCTTAGAGAGAGGAAGGTAAAGACCTCAGAGACGAGTTTATTGTCTTTACACAAATTGATGGATCTACACCAACATGTGCCATTCAGGGTCACCCAGAAGAACAAGAGGGTGGGGGCGGATGTTGTTCAACAAGGACTAGTTCAGAGAATAGTACAAGACTGGTCAAGTATATGGTAAACTGTTCCGAGGAGTGTCATTTAATAGTCTTATTTTTCTTAATCCTTAAAAGCTAAGAGAAAAATAGGAGAAAAGTGGAGGAAATGACTAATTGAGAGAAGCAATTGTGCCATTCTATAACCACACATATTTATAAAACATAATGTCAAATTAAACCAGATAAGCCCTTTCTGCTTGCAGCAATTAGCTCAAGTCAAAACTAAGCTTTTGAAGCAGATTTATTCTGTTTCTTATCCAGACTAGTAATTCCTGTATTTCACTGTTCTGAGGGAGAAATATTTCACTCCGCAGTCATAGCTTATTGTCGTAAAAGATATAATGCAAGTTGGTAGTACATTATGTGTATTCCATATCTACTATTTACAGTTTACTAAATGAAAAAAAGCTTTCCCAACTGGTGCCAATATGAGCTGGATTCAAATGTGAAACTGGTACTAAAAAGGTGTTGTCTGGAACGTCCAGAAACCTAGAAAAAAAAAAAAATAATAGGCATTCTGATCCTAGTGAGCTATTTTTTCTCCATTTAAATCCATTGGCTTGATAGACAATTTTTAATAGCATGAAAGGAAAAAGAAAGTGCCCTAATAAAGCCACAAACAGAGGAACACACAATACCTAATTCTCATGCATAACTAATGCCATTTTGCAGTCTTTGATGAGGCAACTGCTAGGACATCTGGTTCCTTCCCCCTTCCTATGATAATACCTCACTCACACTTTGAGGCTGCCAAATCTTTGCTGATAGGAGACCCAATTTAAGCTGCTCTGCTCCTGTTAACCACTCCTTATCACTCTTCTCACTGCTCCTAATGCCAGGGCCTGCCCTGACCAGCTATTTTAGCTTTGTTAACAAGTTTCGTTCTTTTACTTCTTAGTAAAAATATGTCCAACACTCTAGGGCTAATGCAGTAACCTTCAACTTACGAGAGACTAACAAACAACTTTTTTTGTTCTCCATCTGCAGAAATCTCTAGAACAAAGTCATCTGCCTCCTGTATTGCTCTTTGCTCTTTTTTTTTTTTCGTACCAATCCTATTGCTCAGGCACACTCTGTGCAGTTAGTTACTTTAAACTCCCGTGTGTTAGTACAGTGTAAAAATGTTCTAAATTCTATTACATGTCCATGTTAATAAAAACTCCTACAGGACAACAATACATGTAAAATAAACATGTCACTAGCTTCCTTATTTGTCCCTTTGTTTGCCTCCCTGATTTCATGATTTACTGCAGAATTTTACTTATCCATATATGTTGCTACCTCTTTCTGTCAATGTGGGTATGTGTTACTAAAATGGCACAATAGCTGTGACTTGAACAAGGAAATGTTTCGAAATAATGATTTACCATCTTATACACTATTATATCTTACCAGTTTCACTATAACAACAATATATCCAGAATGAATAACCATATTCCAAGGTATTTCTGGCTTACAGTCCCATAGTCGGAGCCATCCAGAGGGACCTTGACAGGCTGGAGAGGTGGGCCCAGGCCAACCTCATGAAGTTCAACAAGACCAAGTGCAAGGTCCTCCATTTGGGTCAGGGAAATCCCAAGCACCAATATAGACTGGTCAGTGATTGGCTTGAGAACAGCCCTGAAGAAAAGGACTTGGGGCTACTGGTGGATGAGAAGCTCAACATGAGCTGTCAGTGTCCACTTGCAACCCAGAAAGCCAATAATATCCTGGGCTGCATCAAGAGGTGCGTGGCCAGCAGGTTGAGGGAGGTGCTTCTTCCCCTCTACTCCACTCTCGTGAGACCTCACCTGGAGTAATGAGTCCAGTTCTGGAGCCCACAGCACAGGAAAGATGTGGACGTGCTGGAGCGTGTCCAGAGAAGGGCCATGAGGATGATCAGACGGCTGGAGCACCTCTCCTGTGAAGACAGACTGAGAGAGTTGGGGCTGTTCAGTCTGCAGAAATGAAGGCTCCGAGGAGACCTTATTGTGCCCTTCCAGTATCTCAAGGGGACCTACAAGAAAGCTGGTGAGGGGCTTTTTAGGATGTTGGGTAGTGATAGGACCAGGGGGAATGGATTGAAACTAGAGATGGATGGGTTCAGATTGGACGTTAGGAAGAAGTTCTTCACCATGAGGGTGGTGAGACCCTGGCACAGGTTGCCCAGAGAGGGGGTGGAAGCCCCATCCCCAGAGGTTTTTAAGGCCAGGCTGGATGGGGCTCTGAGCAGCCTGATCTAGTGGGGAATGTCCCTGCCCATGGCGGGGGGGGGGTTGGAACTAGATGATCCTTAAGGTCCCTTCCAACCCTGACAATTCTATGATTCTATACTTAGGAAAAATATAGCATTGAATATATATATCTATATGCACTAGGTAGAGGATATAGTACTTAGATTTCTTTTAGAGACATATGTTCATTAGATCAGAACAAGCAGAACAGCTACTCTATTTCTCCACTCTGATCCATTTTAGTTTTCATGTTCTGTTAATCAAATTTGGAAATATAACCTCACAAAGGCTTAGAAACAAACTTCAAAGAGAAAGGAAGACTGCTAAAAGTGAGTTTTAAAACATTACGAGCATCTGGATTTTGGTATTATGGAAACAGGTGGGAAATTTATCAGCATTTTGTTCAGAATGGGCAGCACCTGCGGTCTATAAGGGATAATGTACTTCAGCTCCTACGGGATGTACAGTGTAGACTGTTGTCGTCATCAGGGTGTAGGTGTAGCCCTTTGTATGAAAGAAAAGGTTGATTTTATCCATTTAGTACATTTCTAAAATCCATCTTGAAAATTAATCCAGACACCAATAGGCCTGATGAAGCATCAGTAGAACAGTTGGAAGACCCTCACTGATTTCAGTAAGCTTTGTATGTCACTAATTAGAATGTGTAAATGCCTGTCTTTTCACGAAGCAAGTCAGTAGTACAATGAAATTGTGGAAAGTTAATGATACACTTGAAATCGCAGAGCGTGGCTTAGTATTAAATACTGTTTAGATAGACTGAGCTACTTAGAGTGATGCACCCTCAGCTAAATACTGAATTGCTTCATCTTACTGAATTATTTTTCCTCTATGTTTCTTTTTTTTTTCTTTCAGAAATTGTTTCATACTTTTTGTTCAAATACTTTCCTGTTTGAAAGAGTACTATAGGACACTGTCTCATGTAAAAATATAAACATAGGAATAGTCGGTGTTTTTTTGAGTCTGCTATTGGCTGTCCTTGTTTGTGATTACGATGCTATTTATTTGTATAACTGTTTATTTTAACCAACTATAATTTTGGAAGATATGTATATGAGACATCATATCAACAGGTAAGCCATGTATAAAAGTCTAACAATATCTTTCTGCCTATCTGGAGTAAATTACAGGGCAGTAACACTAAATACTGTATGTTGTTATCCTTGAAATTTGAATCTCTGGCACTATGTTTTATATTCTCTCCAGATCATTCATGTAGGACTGTAAATACAGTCCTTAGTGTACGATTTATAGATTACACAGGCAAGCTATTTTGCATGGCAAAAATGGCAAGATATAAAGTAAAACTACCAAAATCATATTTAATATAGCCCTCAATGAACAGAATAAATGGTTTTAAAATTCTATATTTAAACAAATAGGAAAGGATAAGCGGAAAAATTATGTGTGTGAGAGGCATTGACACTGCAGGCACTTGGTGCTGCGGGGAAGGGAAAGGATTCAAAACTGAGGGGACCTGGTTCAACCCTGAATGAAAGCAATTGCAAACTGACCTAGTCACTCATAAACTGATCGTGAATTCAGGACAACAAAGATGTGCTGTACACGTTTACAGAATTAGTATTCTGGAATGATCCTTGCCTAGCTGAAGTGCAGAAAAGGAGTTTTACAACATCTCACAAAGGTGAGTAACATCAGTTTTCACAATTTATTTGATGTTTCAGGTGAAAGTCATTTGAATTACATGACTGGGCCCATTGTTAAGCTTAGATGAGTGGTAGAGATGAAAATAGATTTTAGGGGTTCTGTTTTGCAGGTTTTAAACCAGATTACTAAATTGTATCACCAGGCTGAACCTCACTTACTCAATTTCTTTCTGACATTCACAGTGGGAATAGAGTTCATCCCTTTCTGAATAGCAAATGTTTTCCTGTCCTGCCATAGAGCTAACAGTATTTTAACACAAGAAGTCCTTCCATTTTTGCCTCTGCATGGGAGGAAAAGCCTATCCATCCAGGAGTTCGTTTAATGACAAGCTGAGTTCCAAGGTGTGTTTTTCAGGGTAGTACAATGTATATAAAGGGTCAGAAGAGAGCAGCTATCTGCTTCGGCTCACTTCTTAGAAGACTGGCCAGCTGTCCCCCAGCATAAAGTAAGCGTTGAGACAGCTGGACGAAGTATTTCAGAAACATGTGGGAACAACATATGTGTTGTTACAGGTCACTTGGTTACTCATGCTGTGGAACGCCTTGTAATTCCTGCACGTGGACTTGTGCCCTGGAGACCAGTCCACAGTAGCTTGCACCATGGGAAATTAACTGATAAGCAAGGATTCAGCTATGTCTTAATTCAATATTTAGCAATATGCTGAGGAAGTGGCTAAGTCTGGCAGAAAAAGTTAGCAAACAAAAGAGCGGGGTGCCAGATGTAATGTGAGATGGATGAATAGCTTTGGTGTCTGAGTGGTACTTCTGGAAAATAAACTTCGGATATAAAGTCTCTTTGCTTCTTTAACACTGAAGTTTTACTTAGTTTGGAAATTATTATACAATTTGTTCATTGACATGTTAGAAAATAATACAGCCAGCTAAATTACAGCATTTCTTTTTAAAAAAAAAAAGTTTCTCTTCTGACCAAATGACATGAAAATAATTTTTGTATGATCTATTCTTAAAGTGTGCCACTAATTTTACTCAAATAATCTATTACCTTATAAATGCGTTAACTTCTAACGGTGTGATGTCCATTTTTTTAACCAGTATTTGCAACAAATCTGCTCACAGAGGAATCAATACCAGATATTTTATTTGATTCATGCTCTTCTTTGTGTCCTGTTTTAGGAACTCTTTAAAGCAGGTTGAGAAATGGTGTGAAATCTGTATCCCACTCACAAACAAAAAACGCATGCAAGTTCTGCATACTTCTATGACCAATTAGATTCCCATGACTTACTCTGTTTCACGCAATTTAAACAATACTGAACTTACCACTCTGAAAAGAAATGGAGATGTTGTTGTAGCAAAAATTAAAAAATTTTTTAAAATTTAAAAAATAAAAAATTGTTATTAACTTTAAACATGAGCTTTCTTTAACCGAAGTACAAAAAGCAAAATATGTGTTATATTCTTTTCTAATACATGTTTTTATTGTGTTTCCATTTATTGGCACCTCTTTAGATTTTTCCCAGACATTTTTCCCAGAGTTTGTCTGGCCTGTGCCTATACTGAGTATGTTACAAAATCCTTTCCTCCCTAGAGGGTACTTAATTTACAGTAATTGCTTTTGTTTGTTTTCTTGTTTCATCTCTGTCAGTTCTTTATCCTGCACTCAACTCTGATATAATATTGTGCATTTCTAATCTTACAAGTACTTCTCAATTTTTTTCCATTAGTGTTCTGTAAGATTTTTTACTAAAATTGTCAGCAGCCTTTCTTAACAGACAATACAGATTCGAATAAAACTGTTCCCAACTCTGTAGTTGCTCTCTTATACACTTTCCTTTGTATGTGCTAAGTAGTCAAAATAAGTAGTATTCTTCATAAACATATTTAAATACACTAGTACTTGAAAGATTAGAACTTTGCTCAGAATTCAAAGTATAATGAAAGAACAAACACAGTAAGATAGTGTCTCCACAGAGGAAGAGTGTATTTCAGGCATTATGGCCATATGTGTAAATGCATAAAATATATACCTATAAAAGTCTAATAGGAGATGAGACTTTCTTGTATCGGTACTTGTAAACTCCAGCTCTCTCTTCTTGCCTGCTCTGCCACAAAAGAACTGTGCTTCCTGGCTTGCCTCTGGCCACGTTTTTTAGGCTATCAATAATGGAACCCCTACAGGTTGTTAATAGAATACCCTGCTAGACTGAGAGCATTGTCTTGTCTGGTGACAACCAATATGAGTGTAATAACTTTAATGGCTAAACACACATGCAAACAGCAGCTTCCCTGGCCTCAGGTAATTATTTTTCACGGCGAGATCTAGATCCTGTCTCTTTTTTCCAGGCTAGCACTCACTGAATGTGTGGCTTTCCATAGTCCATTCAGTCTGAGGAACTTTAGGAAAGAAAGGATACTTGAAAAAAATGTTTACAGAACTTAAGAATAAAAAAATGTAACATCTGATTTACAAATGTGATGAAAAAATTAAGAACAGAAATAAGAGAACAGTTAAACCAGTGTTCAAATTATGAACTGGTTAAACAAAAGTTTAAACTAAGACATATAATTAGGAGCAATTTCATTAGTTACAGATCAAGACTAGATCAGTACATCCTCCCTTTAAAGTCAGAAATTCTGTACCATATCCAAATTCTTCATCTTTGTTTTAATCCATTGTAGAAAGCAATGAGGTCATAAACATTCTTGAAATAAGGAGTCTAATAATTGTGGGTTTTTTTCTCTCTTTTCAATGCGTTCTGGAACATTGCCTTCACTATCTATTTGAAAGGTCTACTAACATAATGCGTAATAAATATTCCTCTTTTTAAAAAACTTTCTAATTGACTTTTTTTGTTGTTGTTATTATTATTAGTTCTAAGCATATACATTCAGAATCTATATCCCCAACACACACATATGTGACCTCGTTTTCCCAGGATAAACGAAGAAATCTGCAACTAGTTGTAAGAACCAGCACTTTTTTTCTGAGACTATACTATGGCTTCCAGTCAAACAAATTCCATATTCAATTAAAGTTGCATCTTCTTTTAAAATAAAAGTTCAAGGATACTATCATTTTGCCAAGAGGGAAAAAATTCTCACCCAAAACAAACAAAACCAACAAAACAGCAACAATAAAAAGAAGGAAAAAAAATAGTTACCACAAAGAAAAGAATGAAAATATGTTTCTGTTCAAACAGGCTATGAAAATTATCTGCAGTTGTACATTGGTCTTCAAAGGAGAATATTAAGGAACAATGAATTCAGTTTTCATCTGACTGCTATTGGTTTAACAGTAAAATATCCGTATTTTTTTAAACATTTCTCATTATGCCAAGCCAAATAAGAAGTCAAGGAAAACAACTCAAAGTCTTCCTCTATGTTCAGTTTGCTTTGAACCAGCTCCTATGTCAATGTAATTAAAGAGTCTGATACCTCACAGACAGTAATTTCTTTGTTAAATTTCATTATAGATATCTCTACTCTGTGTTTACCTCCTTCTCCCGAAGTTTAGCTGTCAAGTTTGAAGGAAGGTTGTGAAATTCTTTCTGAGATGAATGTTAATTATTAGTTAACAGAGACCTTACCTGTCCATGTCTGCACAATAATTGAAATATTTGTTGTGCATTTCAGTTTCAAGATAAGGTAGAATTCACATTGCTCACATTCTCTATTATTTACTGTCCCTGATCATTCTATGAGTATTTTTCTAAATTATTTGATCATTTATGTTGTTACTATTAATTTATCTCTCAAAAAATTCTGAAAAAAATTACCAAGATATCTGATGATAGCTGTAAAATCTGTATTTTACTAACACATAAGTGTGAGAAGAATGGTACAAAGAGAAGGAGGCATGGTTAAGTGTTAGCTTCATGGTCTTGTTATCCTTGATTCTGGGAAACATTTACTCTAATAAATGGAATTTTGTGTCTCATTTCTTCTCAGCAGTGAGCAGTGAGTGTTCCCATAAAATTCAACAGTTATTTGGGTTTCCTGAAATCATTAAACAACTTGAATTTAAACTTCCATTGGTGTGTGCATGATGGATTAGTCATGCGACTCTTAGAAAAAAATAGGTGTTATGAATTTATTCCATTGCACATGAGCTAGGAACACACACCCTTTAAGGATGAAATACCACATTTGGTTTGTTTTTTTCTTAAAAAAAACCCCAACAAGCGACATGTGGAGAAAAACAAAATAATGCGGACACTAGACTGTAGTGTTCTCTCAACCATCGTGTTAGCTGCTAGAAGATGACAAAGTCATATACTAGATATAAGCAAAATCCTTTTTCTCTAGATATATCTTTAATGAAGGAAGTACCTATTTTGGATTAACAGAAGTTGATATTTTATAGATATTTTAGGGAAAAACACATGGAACTGAATGGAAGTCTCGACAATCCTTACATGTAAACTCTCTCCACTAAGATTTTTCTAGGCGTTTGTTACTCAGAGTCACAAATTCTTCCTAAAGTTGAAGTTCATTGACCTATTAATTTATAACTATAATTTAAGGTATTATTTTTCAGATGACTGTTTAAGCAATGCTTCACAGAGGTATATGGAGCACATGTGACCCTGTCTCTTTGTCCACAAAATCTCTAGTAAATAGAGGTTTGCAAAAAATATGGAATATAAAGCTGGTAGAGAGGGCAGAAAACATCTCGTATATTTATTTTTCTAACAAATGTGACCTTGCAACTTCTGATATTTTTTTTTTTTCTCTCATGTCTAAGCAAGCAAAACCACAGGCCACAAAAGAAATTCAATTTCTTTGTTGTTGTATTTTTGACGCCAGTTGCAAATGACATTGTGGTGCAAATAGAGATGAGTTTTATGTTAGAAAGACTGTTCAGAAAATAATCCCCAATCAGATGCAAATTATTCATTTTTTTGTAGCAGTTGATTTAGTAAACAGGATGCCAAGACTGAAAATCACTGAATTATGGTTTGAACTGTAGTTACAACTGGACTTTTGACTTTCTAAATTTCTAAATTCTGAAGTTTTTGTTTTACTTTCAATTTCACAAAAAAGTAAGAAAACGTTGTGTAATAGGAATCTTTTTCAGTCAGTACAGTTACATATTTGAAGAAAAAATACTCTAAATGCTATATAAGTTTTCAAAGGTAATTGCAATTTAAAACAAAATAGTTTGAATGTCATTTTGCTTCAAAGAATAAACCTTAAGTTTATTTTTTGCTTACATGACAACTTTCTACATGAGAGCTTTTCTGAGTCATTTCACTAGGATATATTAGGAAGAAAAAACTAACATGCTGGTGTGAAAAAAAGTTAGCTGTTAAGGCTCTTTAAAATTTACAGGGAGATTATCACATGTACAGACCCGGAGAGATACTCAATTTCCATTAAAAGTATTTAGATTTATGTTACACAAATTGTCTGTCTTTCTTTGCTAACTAAGGCACCACCTGCAGTAGCACATACCTAAACCACTGTTCGTGCTTTCTATTTTCCTACTCAAATCCAGAGGTCTTTCTCTCTTTTTTAATTTCTCTTAAGACATAATTACACTGGAGGACAGAAACTACCGTATTAAGGAAATGTTTATACTGAAACAGAAAGTTCACAGTGACAGTTATACCAGTATAACAGAAACAATGTAGTTGCACTGCTATGAGTGAGTCCAGCTCATCGAGTTATGGGACTGATGATTTCCCTTTTCTCTGTAGCATAATCAGATACATGGGACACCTTGGAAAGAACATTTCATGGCTAGAAAATGGAAATTGTCAAAGGAAACAGTAGTTTTACTGACTGAAGATAAATTGTTCCTTTCAATGAATATGTTCGTAATTACTACTTCTTAAGTGCTTTGTCTGTACCTTTATATGTCATGAAAATGTTGAGCAGCCATCATTATAATCGACAAGTGATCTGCAGGTGTTAGAGAGGTCATTTTTTTCTGTCAGCTGGCAGCTGGTGTAATAAAAAAATAAGTTGTCATTATGAACCTTGCTCTGTGCTTAAGAACAATGAAATAGAACAATGAAATGAAAGTGAGTCCCTTTCAGAAAAGGAAGGGTTAGTCATGATAAAGGTGGGTTCACCTCTGGTTTAAGACACCTAAAATTGACAACGTATGTTTAAATTAAAAAATAGTTAAAATAGGAGAGGTGCACATGAGCATTAAATGTGAATATGAATAAAATAAAACATAAAGATATATAAATATAAACACAGACATCACATTTATCTTCACAATGTTAATTTTGAAATAATGATAAAATTGTTATCTACTGAGGGTCATGCAGAGTCACAAAATCACAGAATAATTGAACTGGACACAGTATTCTAAATGTGTCTCATCAGTTCTGAGCAGACAGGAATGATCACTGCCTTATTTCTTTTCACCCTGTAGGAAACCAAACATATATTTAAATGATTATATTTAGGACCAGGCATACACAATGGTCTCAAATCTGTACAGTGTTATGTTATGTGGGCAGTTTTGCGTACTACAAAGAACAGGTAAAGCAAATAGCACTTTATTTATGATTTTTATTATAAACATCTATGGTTCACATACACTATTATTTTTCTTCTTGTTATTGAATGAATGTTAATCAGTTCTGATTGGCCTGTTCTGATCTGTTCCATTTGCAATATTGCAGACTGCATGATATGTATAAAGATTATGTTACAATAAAAGAAACAGTATGAAGCACTCTCATTCTAGATTTAACAAGTTAGCATATTTTCCAAACATACTGTGAGGAGTGCTCCCATTCTCAGTCAAATCCACAACCGTAATTAAACTGGATTTATTTAAGAAAGGAAAAGCTCCCCCAAATTTACAAGTTCCGGTATTGGTTGAGAAGAGCAGTTACTACACTACACCCAACATTTAATAAAGAATAACAATCCGGATCGTATTATCATAGAATCATAGAATGGCCTAGGCTGGAAGAGACCTTAGAGACCATTTAATCCAACCTCCCTGTCGTGGGCAGGGACACCTCTCAACTAGATCAGGCAACACATGGGGACCCAACAGGGATCGAACCCACAACCTTGGTGTTATCACCACCACGCTCTAACCGAGTGAGCTAACCAGCCCCCGGTATACACTCACTCATACAAAGATGAGGGTTCTCAACCTCAGGGAGTTACCCTGGCCAGCATGCCAGACCAAGGAGGAGGCTGTGCCCTGACTGCAGGACCTGCTACTCCAAAGGGACAGCTCCAACCCACCCCACGCAGGACCTCATTTTAAAGCTCAGTCGAATCTGAGCTGTGGTCAATCAAAGCCATCTCGGCCTCCCATTGGCTACCAGCCAACATCCTGAGTGTGCCCCTAGGTTGGTGGGCTAGACTCAAACTAGCCAGAAATTTCCAGAAGTTTCTATGAAATCTGCCTGGCAACCACTGGGAGGGGAGACATCCCAGACTAGGGGGATGCACCTGCCACACATACTACTTAGTAAAATAAATGCTGGTTGATCTCCATGGTGAGTTTAAATGAAATTCAGTGCATTTGAGACTGTATCTTTTTGCCAGTGTGAAACATTAACTCACAAGGCATAGGAATGAACACCACCAAGTGAACTACAAAACCCCTTCAGGATCAGAAAAAGATCAAATGTTAGTTGAGATGCAAACTGAGAAAAAGTATTTTATCTTTCTTATGTCCTTTAGCAAGATGGTTTATTAACACAGTAGGAAAATACTCAGTGCTGCTGAATTCAGACACTAGTAACAGTAACTGAAAAAAAAGGATATAAGAGGCAAGTATTTACACACAAAAAATGTTTTCATGCTTTCTTCTGATAACATTGTTGGCACATAGGCCGATGTAATTTTAACTGATAGGTTTTACCCAGAAACAAGAACCTACTTAGCAAGTTTTAAAACACGGACTCTCATAACTGTGATAAACACAAATCAGCTTTTGCTACTAGCCTTCCAACCTTGTTCAATTAATTAAACTTCCTATCACCTTTCTACTCCAACATTACAGGATAAGAGGTATAATGATATCAAAAACTTGAAATTAAAAACAAAAAAGAAGTAAAACTTTAAAAAAACTTCATAATAATACATTTAAACATGTACTTAGATGCACTTGAAAATATGCCAGTCCTTCTTTTGCTCATTATTTTTCCTTTAAAGCCATGTAAAACATGGCAGTTTTCCATTTTGAATTGACTGCATTTTACAGAAACAAGTACTAACTCTTACTCAAGACACAGACAGATGAACAAAATATCCTCTCCCTCAGTAGGGAAGAGGATATTCCCCTTGATTTTTGAAAATAATCAATAATCCAGAGAACCACGTCACATTTGCATTGGCTGTCATGATGTCTAGTTTAACGAGTATTGAAATCCTTGTGGAGAATGAACTTCATGATTCCAGAAATGAAACTACTAAAATTCCATCAGCTTGGAAAAAAAAAACTGTGTAAATGTAGGGGAGTAGTTTCAATTCCATCATTTGCCCTTAAATTAGAAAGATACGGTGATATTAACTGGAGGAACTGGTATTCTGTTAGGAATTTAAACCAGTATAACAATATCAACTTTCTGAGTTTGCTTAATCAGATTATAAAATACAAGACAGCATTATATTGGCAGTATGTGCAAAGTTGAGGAGGAGTGAGATGACACTAGCGTAAATTATGATTACCTTCTTAGCTATCACACTGTGTTACTCAGGAGCAGATTATCGTCCTCCCTTGTAGGTACAAAGCTTAAGCGCAATGCCATAAAACATACACTTGAAAGATGAATCCATGTGTGTATCTTCAGGCTTAAGGTTACTTGGAAAACTGAAATATTAAAAAGGATTTTTTACTGATAATTTGCTTAATTGTAGACTGTCTTTTAGTAGCCCATTCTTAAAACTACCTTCTATAGTTTTGATAGAAAGATCACAAATTAACCTATAGTTTGTAAGACTCATGTATCAAGATATAATATTACCTATTTTAGGATATTTTTCCCTGAAATCCTTCAAAGTAGTTTTTGCGTGTGTTGTCTCCTAAACCACGAAGACAGTAAAGACACTCACCTAAGAAACCCATGATTTGTTCTATCATAATTAGCACACATGCCAGCATCTTACATGTGTTTTTGGGTCCATCCTTTTCTTATAAAGAAAAAAAAAATACACTTTGGTGGTGAAATGACAGCAATAAAGTTTTCTCTGTCAGTGAAGTAATCCAAGATCTCCTTTCACCATGTTCTTCTGTACTGATTTATGAGCCCTGTGCAGAGTCCCTGTCAAAGTTACAGTAACACAGTGAACTCCCAAGGGGTAGCACTGTTGAACCCTGTGGACCTTCACAAGAAGTATTTTCTAAGGTTCTGTACAATTGGTGTCAGATTGAATACATCTGGGATAGATTTAGACCAGATTTTTCCAGCAGAGCTGTCCAACTGTTCAACACTTATTGAAAATCATTCTTATCCTTAAGATAACTGTGATCTATTTATCATCTTCTAATATAGAGAGAGCTGTGAAAGGGATTATGATTCTGTGACAATTAGAAGAAAAAAAAATAAATGGAAATCCTCAAAGTGAACATTGAACTGAGAATGTAAACTAAAAACTGTTTATAAGTATCCTCTAAGGGGTGTTCACTATTTCCCATATGTGTGTAATTTGTTGAAGATCTCATGAGCTTCAACAAAATGAAAAAGTAAGGAAGACACTGATGTGCTATATTCCTTACAAGCTAAGAAGAAATCTGTCTGCTGTCCTCCCTGAGAGCAGATGGCAACATAGAGAAACATCGAAGTTCAAAGGACACAATTGGCTGTACTTGATACAAGGTTAAAGTACTTCTCTTTGAACACTGAACAATACCACAGATTCTTGCATTTTCAAGAACTACTTTTATTCCTTCTAAAATGTTTCTTGCTTCAACTAGTGAGCAGCTGGTGCAGTTTAATCCACAGTGTGTAACTTCTTTCTCCTGCTGTATTTCCTTGCTTCATAGTCACTATTGATGTGTAAAGTTAAGGTAAAAATAGACAAATCTAGTATCTGGGAAAGAAGTATAAGGAGTTAGTAGATTTTGTTGTATCACAATAACTACATACTTCTAACTAGTAATTCAGTCCTAAGCTAATACTTTAGGGTTCTAAAGCTTGGTGTGGGTTTTCTTGGTGGTGCTGGTAGTTGGCTGTTTGTTTAAAACTGTTAAAAAAGTGTTCAGCCTTGGAAAGATATGAAGAGGTGATATATGAGTTAAGCAAACTACCATATAAAGGGATATGTGTAAGTGCTAGAAGATGTTTCAGTTCGAGCTTTGTTTAAATTCAGTCCTTGATATCGAGCTACTCCCTGAGTATCTGGAAAGGAAAATCCAAAGAAGAGTGTGCCTGGAATGCTCTTTTTCATCTCTTTTTTTTTTTCCATGGAAATTATGAATGTAAATAAAAATGGCTTATACTTGAAATAAACCCAGATTTTGTATTTTTCCTTCACTTAAAAAAAACAATCTATGAGATCTCCAAGTGCTTACTGCAACTCAGCAGAACTAATACAACATTGATATCTGAACAGTCATAAAAGAAAGCAAGCTTGTATAATGTAACAGCTTTAAAATGCTTTCTACAGATTTTATATTTGCTCTTGCCTGAATCATCTTGACTGCTTCTCCTTGTCTTCATCTCACACAGGACTCCTTCAGGCTTCACCTGTCTTCTCCAGCCTTTCTGCCTCCTCTTTTAGCTGCACCAGGGCCATTTTTCTCATCTTCCACTTAGTTTATGAGCTAGTTGTCTTTCACACTATTTCACCCCAATGCACACTTCCCAGTGTCACTTTGTACAGCATGATTTTGGGAGGAATAAGTAGGGAGGTTTCAGTGTTAAAACCAGTACAAAGCAGTAACTCAAAACACAGAAATTTGAAAGTGTAAAAAACCGCAGTCCTGGAGGACTTTGATTCACTTTTTTTTCCCCATAAAATATTTTCTTTCATATTAGCTAAGAGGCAGTGCTTTGCCTTCCATAAAATACAAAGTAATCCGAGGTGTTTTCTGAATATCACTCTTGTACTTGAAGGCTGTCTTATTTACAGAGCTGGAGGGCCTTAGCAGTGAATTGAGCACCACCGGTACCTGTTCTGGAGAATCCGAGATGAGTGATGCCCAGAGAGTTAAATAATTTTGATGGGAAGTTTCTGGAAAGCTGACAGTTTATAATTAACATTAAGTTCATATATCAAGGGCATTTTACATAGAGCAATGTTCATTCAGAGTTTTGTCTATTCTTTCTGGTATTAATACATGATTTCAAAGGCAATTAATTATGACTATATCCCTTTAAAGTATCTTGCCCATAAAGTTTTCAGAGACCTTTACATCATTCTAGGGCATTGTACATCTTTTTAATGCCTACTGAACACGATATGTTTATGTGTTAACATAACTCTCTTGACATCCAGAATATGGCACAAATCCTTAATTCTTTTGTGGTCTGTAAAATCATGCTAATGAATTATTAAAAGTCTTAATTTGACTTGCAGAAAAGAGATGTGTGGAGCCATGTAAGAAGATCCTTTATAGGAGTGGTATGGTATATGGTAGTTCTTGCACCATGTATCACTCCTTCCTGCTATAATGTATTTAACTAAATAAAAAACTGGGTTGCCCTGTCATTTCTCTTTTTTTTTTTTTTGGTATGATAAAATAACTGCTTGTTACAGTCTGAAATATTTAATATTCTGTTGTTTCCAGAATTATTTAAAGCATCATTTTTACCTGTCAAATTAACGGAATGATTTTTAAAATGAGAAGTACCATCTTGGATAGGTTGTTAAATGCCCTTAAAAACAATTTCTTACACAAAGTCATTTAAAATTTTAAATATTTCCTTTTAAAACTGTTGATTTAGATGTGCATTTTGTGTATATCTCAATTTCATATTAACACAATTCATATATTCCATATAAAACTATTCCTTCAGTGAGATATTCCAAAAATATATCTATGCCTGTTATTGATGGAAAAGTTAGATAAGTAGTTATGTTCACTTTCTTGAAAAACAGTACAATGCCGTGCTTCAAGTTGACTGCCTGAGCCGACAACAAAGAACCACACGCGGTCACTCACTCACTCCTCCCCCTCATTCCCATCACCATCCCCATCCCCATCTCCATCTCCTTCCTTCCTTCCCTCCCTCCCTCCCATCTTTCTTTTCTATGGAAGTCAGTGAGAATAAAGTTAACAACACTATGTAATGACTTATTATTGACTTTATATTCACAAAAAAACTTTTGCAGATATCAGATTGTATATTGTAAGTAATTTAATTTTTTAAAATTTTAATATTTCTTTAGCAAGTGTTTGTTTTTTACCAAGACATTGTCTTTAGATCAATAATGCTCGGAAAAAAAATGGTACTAATCCACAACAACAAGAACCATTAGTGAAACAGCTTGTTCTTTGTATTTGCTTTATAAATGTCTGAAATGGAAATTAAAAAGTTCAGAATAGTTAACAAGCTCATGTAAGTAGATTTCATTGTTACATCCACACTCAAAATCAGGATAAAACGATATATATTTTTAAGTGTGTACAACTCTGTGAGCCACAACGAAGAAAGGAAAATGTGCAAAATACTTGAAAAAATGTCACGACTTCCAGAGTAAAATATCTTAAGTTAAGAAAGTACAATTCCATGAGGAATATCAATTTAGATACATCAGTAAGAACTCTTCTTCTAAAATCATAGTTTTAGTTTAAGCCTATTAAGACTTTTGCACAGGTTAACATTCCTGAAGGATAACATTTATCCTTTTTGATGTTTTTTATCCTTAGTTGAGACTAGAATAAAAAATTATTCTTAACCACCAAGGAATTGTAACAACATGTGAAGTAAATAACAGGCATAAACCGGGAAAATATATAAAAATCTATATAATGATTTTTTTGTGATATTCATCACAGAGGAAGTGTAATGCCAGATGATTGTAAGGAAAAAAAAATGCTGAAATTGTTATAGTATCTACTTCCTGAATTGAAAGAGTCCCTAAATTTAATAGCGCTATCCATTATATATAATGTTAATAGTATTAAGAATGGTACAAGAAATTAAAATATTTGAGAAATCCTTCTTTTCATTAGCTGTGGCCTGGATTTACTCAGTCTGATACAAGGTGTGTCTTTATTCACAACATGCTCTGAGGCTGTTTCCTACTTTTGGAAATATCGGTAAGTTAGATGGAGATAGTAGGGATCCTGAGTCTTGTGACTACTGTGAAAAAGAAATAAATGAAATAATGGGATCATTATCTGAATGGTCAGGGGGAAAACAGCATGTTGTAGACAAGAAAATATTTAAAATTGAACCCTAACAGATGGCAGATGATTGGATGTGTGTGTGTGGTGAGGAGAATGAATGTCCAGCATTGAATCTTTGATCTCCTAATTTTCTGTGCTCTCAAGTAGCAGTCACGTGTTCCTTTCTAGCTGCAACTCGTACAGACTGTGTGTAATCAAAGGTAGCCTCTGGACTAGTAAACGGCAAGTGTGAGATCCCCAGTTAGTAACAAGATACAGAACAGAACCATGATTGCACGACATGCTGTATTTCTACGTATAGACCATCAGAATTGGGAAAACTAGGGGCTTGTGGGCCTGGGAAGAAGTGAATGTACCAAAAAAAATCAAAGGTTCCTGTAAAGAATTGGCCTTGGAAAGAAGGAGCGGCCCTGCCTATGCCCAGGGCTTTAGGCCCTGCGGCCATCAGTCCCTGCCCCAGCGAGTCCACAGGATTGTTTCCAGGTTTGCCAGAGCTTTGCCCTGCCCAGCCATAGCCCACACGAAGCTGGATCCACCTGCAATCCAAGGCCCTGGTCTGGCCTAAGCTCATCCCCACAGCGCTGCCCAGCCGTCCTGTGATGGGTCTGACCCCAGTCTCCTGACTGAGCCTGATCCTGACACTTGCCTATGGGCCAGTCTGGCCTGGGCCACTGCCTGCCAGCTCTGCATGCCCCCTTGGCTCTCTGCTCGGCTTCCTTTAAGGACCAGCCTGGCTCCTGGAGCTCCCTGGCAGAGAGGGGGTGGAAAGAAGGAGACACAGCTAGAGCTGAAACAACGTCCTGCCCAACCTTCCCTGGCCAGCAGTGACCTCCCTGCTTTGTCTTGCCTCTGGGAGAAAATGGTGTCAGAAGTGGGATTTGATCCCGTGTCTCCCAGGGTGTCTCACAGGTGAGACTATGAATGCTGTCTGCAGGAGACTTGGATATGGGGCTTTGTTTGAGACCAAAGGAGAGCACAACCCTTGCCCTGCCTGCTTCACTCATTACCACCCCAGAATCAAATTCATGGCATCCCACTTTCACTTCTAGTCCAGGACCAGCAGGTAGGACATGGTGTACGGTGTATTTCTAACAGTAGACAGTAGTTAATGAGTAAATAACTGAAAACAACAAATGTAAATCAAGTCCTGCTTATCATGCCCTTTTTTTCCTTTATTTTTTTTATGTGAGTAGGATGCAAAAATTAGGAAGTGGCACAGCCTTACAGGAAAAATGGATTGTTGCTTCAAATGTGTAGGATGGGAGGATCTGCTGACAGGTTTCCAAAACCACAGAAAGCATAGGACTGAATATTCTGGTCCATGGTGCAAAGCAGACTCTGATAAGGTGCAGACTGAGCCAGACAAAGCAAGGATGTATTTATGTGTGTTTTACACTCAAAGGAGAACAACTTCCAAATTTCCAAGCCTGTATTAAAAATGACAGGAAGCAACCTTTTCTCCTACCTCTCTGCAACTCATATTCCCCCTGTATTCTAAAATCCTTCTATTCTTCTTTGGGATATTTGACTTTAGCTCCATGCTTATGGAGATTAATAATCTCTATCAAAATGCTGGATTAAATATTTCTTCTATGTCTCTTCCCGTCTGGTAGCTCATGATTTTCTGTATCCCACCCATCTCTATCTCTAGTTTTAAAAAGAAACAGGTGATGCTTTCTCAGCTGAGCTGTATTAGAATGAAATGAAGTCTTCTGATTTCTGATGTAATTTAATACACAGGAAAAATCTTTTAGATTAATATATGTTTGACTAGCTCCAGAACTGCTGACTGTGATCAGCTGTGTATCAGGTCAGGGGCTTTCCTTTCTGGCTCTCTCCCATTTTACTCTCTACTTTCAATCTGTTTCTAATGACTTGCTCATTTTGTTTTAAAATCACTACAAGTTTTTTAAAGGGTATGTCTTTGTAGTAGTGTGTAGTTAACAAAATTCAAACTGATTTTCAAGAATGCATGGGAATATGAGTTTAACACAAAAAATCTAAGAGTTCATAAATCATAATGTTTGTCACATCAAGAACGGATAGAATGTTGATCTCCTTGGAACATCCTACAAAGGGATATTAGCATAATCTGAGATATGTGTTCCTCTAGTGTTTTAATAGTTGCAACAACACAATAAGACTGAAATAAGACTACAAGAAAGACATGACGTGCTGGAGTGTGTCCAAAAAAGAGCAACAAAGCCCAACTGGGCCTCCGGTGCCTTTCCCTCATCTGCTGCTGCTCTCCAGCCACCCCTTGGCCCGGAAGCGCCTCCCTCGGGTCCTCAGCCCTTCCCCAGGCACCCGGTGCCTGGCGCTTGCCTTGGCTCTGCTCCCTGAGGTCCCCAGCAGCCCCTTCCCTTCACCCCGGCCAAGTCCCACAGTCAGCTGGAGGCACCTTCCGGCCCAGCATAACTCTGGGGTTGCCTGGCCACATGCCCTGCGCATGGGCATCCGCTGTCCGGGGCCTGGCTTTGCTGTGGACCTCGTGCCTGGGACAGCAGGGATGTTCCTGGCCCCGCCCTCATGGCTGCTCCTGTTCAGTGTCTGTCAGGCTGCTCATCTCCAGCTCCATGGAGCTGCTTTCGACTGGCCCCATGTGCTTGTTCGTGCTCTCGTCAAGTGCATGTTCATCATTCAACATGGTCCTCAGCAGCCTGAGCTCATCCTGCAACTCTGGCCTGGTAGCAGGGAGAGCATGCTCTTGGGAGAGGGTCCCAACACAGGCCTCTGCTGCCCCTTGGTCCTGGGTCAGGTCCACCTGCTTCATCAGATTGAAGAACATGTAGAGCTGTTTGATCACAACTTGAGAGGCCTGGATGGCATGGCGGAGCTCCTGCATGGCCAGGGCCATGTCTGGGAGGATGCCAGGGCAAGGCTCCATGTTCACAGGGCTCTGCATCCTCTCCGTGCTGTGCCCAGAGACTGTATCTTCCTTGGTGCCTGCTGACGTGTCCCGTGGGGAGTCCTGGCCAAGGGCTGGCCTTGGCTCCCCCACCAGCTCCTCTAAAGCCTTGAAGGAGCTGGGGGCTCCCCAGGGGTTGATCCCCTCTGGCTCCCCCATCATGTCCTGCCAGACTCCCGACACCATGCAGGTGGCATCGAGGGAACGGGAGTTTGGCCTTGACTTGGACACCTCGGAGTCAGAGAAGTTCCAGGAATCTGGGAGGCCATGGGTGCCCATCATGTCCACGGAGCATGACAGGGGCAGGAAGAACGGTGGCAATGGGCACTCTCTCTTCAACACCTCAGTTTTGGCCCTGCAGAGGAGAAGAGAGAAGGGACCTCACTGCATCCTGTTCACCCAGGGGTGACCCACAGGCAGCACCTCCTCCTCAGCTGGCAGGCAGGGCTGCCCAGCCTGGGCAGGAGCAGGGCATAGGAGGTGGGTCTGGGACAGGGTCTGAGGGTTTCCCCCAGCTCTCACCGCATGTCCGACTCAGGTGGCATGGGCTTCTTTGCTCCTGTATCAACATGTGGGGTAGCTGTTGAGGGAGGAGATGACGTGAGCAGTCGGCAGCCCCCAGTACAGCCCTGGGTCAGGGCTGCCGTGGGCAGTCAGCCGTTTGCAGGGGTCTCAGTAGAAGTGCCACTCACTGCTCTGCTTCTTCATCTGAATTCTGACTGTTACTGTCCACCGCTTGGACTTCCTCCACCATCTCTGCCAGGGAATCGCCGCTCTCACTGGCCTCGTGACCTTCTTTAACCATCTCCACAGGACCCACAAGAGCTGGATGAGAAGGCAGCCGCTCTCAGACCCACGCCACAGCCCCCCTAGCACTCCATGCCCCTGTACCCCCAAGCTAAGCCACCCACCCCATGCCGTACCTCAGTGGTCACCTACCCAGAACGGATTGCCCATCAGCGTGACCAGTACAAGTCCCAGCTGAATCACCAGGATCAGGACTGGGACGAGCAGAGCTGGCTCCATGGCACCGGCTGTAGGGAGGCCGCAGCAGTCCAAGTCACTGGCACAGGCTCGCAAAGGGGATCCTCAGTGAATTCCCGGGTTCCCAGGAACGGGACTCCAGCAGCACTGGGGTGGCAGAGGCTGAGGTTGCAGTCTGCCAACACGACTCCACACTGCAGTGCCCACCGCACACTGCCTGCTCCCACAGCTACCTCTCCCTCTTCTATAGCCCCCAGGTGGGCAGGCAGGCACGCCCCTGCTTTGTGACGTCATGAGGCAGCGAAAGCCACCCTTTGTGACATCATGGGGTTCAATGCTAGACCCAGGCAGCTGAGGATGGGATCGGATGGGAAGTTTTTCAAAATCATTCTAAAATAACCATTTCTCTAGAACAGTATTCAGTTTCTCAGTTGTTCTTACATGTTATATAATTAAAATATAAGATTCTTAAACAACATTTAACCATGCAGACAATGCATTGTGTTTTAGCACTGTTATAGTTGACCACAATAATAATACTCTGCATTTTATTCTTTATGATTTAACAGTTCAACACCTGTCCTTTTCAAAATACAAATTAATGTATGAATTTTCTGCAATACAATTCCATGTTTAGATATGCTAAATTAGTTCCATATTCTAGCTTTTGGACTTTTTTTTAGTCTTTTTTAAGACTAGGTCTATTGAAATGGCTCTGTTCTTCCCAGTGAGATTAAATTTTATTGTTTTAAGTGAGAAGAGACTGTAGTTATCTACAATTTAAACAACATAGATACGAGCTTTATTTAAAAAAAAATCAGTAATATAGATAAATTCAAAATGAGTCATCTTGTACTTAACTTTAATTTCCATGTTATGGAAAGTGTATACCCACTGAAAATGCATACCATAATTCAAAAATATTTATGATATATCTAGCAAAGGAATTCATAAGATACTGCATTAAGTTGTAACATGGACATTAAAACTTCAGTTACCTGGACTTTTTAAGTTTCTGATCAGTATAATCAAGAAATAAATGTAAATGTCCATTCTTTTGATAATTTTAATCAAGAATACACTGTTGTTGGTTTTTTTGCTGTAAGGGGTGTTCACCCACTGAAACAGATTGCCCAGAAAGGTTGTGGAGTCTCCACCCTGGAGGTATTCAAAACCCAATTCGGCATGTCCCTGGACAAGCAGCTTCACAGAATCATAGAATCATAGAATGTTAGGGGATGGAAGAGACCTCTAGATATCATCTGCTCCAATCCTCCTGCCAAAGAAGGATCACCTAGAGCAAGCCACACAGGAACGTGTCCAGGCAGGTTTTGAATGTCTCTAGAGAAGGAGACTCCACAACCTCTCGGAGCAGCCTGTGCCAGTGCTCCGTCATCCTCACAATGAAAGGTTTTCCTCATGTTGGGGCAGAATTTCCTATGTTCTAGCTTACACCCATTATTCTTTGTCATATTACTGGACACCACTGTGAAGAGACTGGCACCTAAATTGACCTTTCTTAAACTGGGACATTGGATTAGGCTGTCTCAAGAGCTCCCTTTCAACCTAGAATATTACGTCATTCTACGACTATGTGTGTGTGTAAATATGAGTATACACAGGTATATATGGCTGTGAATGTATGAATATCTAACTTCTGTATTTCCCAAGAATGAACCATTTCTTATGTGCTGTAAACACAGTGCTGGATCAGGTCTTAAAAGGATATCTACTATTTTAGAATTCATTAATTTACAGGAACAGAAAAACTTTATGGAACATTGTTTAAAACACCTGGAATTTCTAGCCAAGTGCAGTCCCAAAAAAGAGAAAGTGACACACAGATGTAACTGCACATCCGCACCAAGACAATCTTTTCACAATATGGACCACATTTTTTTTACTGTTATGTTATGTATGTTAACGTTTTTTCATAGTAAGGTCTAAATAACATTGCCTTGAGTTGATTATTGCCTGCAGTCAAACTTCCTGCTACTGTTTGCAAACTAAAATTAAACAGGAAAGTCTGAGTCTTCTGTTGATGTATATACAAACATCTGTCTATACATTTTCAGGAAGACTACATTGCAAACGAGTTCTGAATGAAGACCACCTCTAATTCAACATAAATCCATCTACCTCTGAAATATCTTCTCCACCCTAGAAGTACTTCAGTGTTAACTCTTTCCTTCCTATGATAGCTTTTTCACATATTTATTTGAAAACCTCCAACAAGGTAGCAACCATTTCTTGTTTACTGCTGCTTGGAGTGCAAAGGCTTTTGGTGAAATCATGACCATGTGTCTTGAATGTCCCACTTTATCACCACCAAAGATGACTGCAGTATACCTGCAGCTGTGATTAATTGGAAGATTTGACACTGACCCATTCTAAAAGGCATAAACTCAGGGTAGTAAAGATCTAGGAGAAGGTAGGAGACTGCAAGTAGAAAAAAAATCACAGAAAGAAGAATTACAGATATACTGACAATGTCAGTGTATGACTCCTTGTTGCAGGTGACTTTGAGACATGGAATCATGTTTTCTGAAATGGTTGTGATAGTAGAGAGCCACATTTAATAAGTAAATACTTATGTACAGTTTTTTTCTAGTCAAGAAAAGCAGTAAGTAGAATTAGGTATGCACAAATAAAAGAGAAGACCCCTCAGGTTCAGTCTCCAGACAGAGGCAAAGGTGCAATGAGCTTCTTAACATTCTTCCCCTGACTATGCATGCTAGATGACTATTCCAGAACCTCTCACCTATACCAGTTTAGAACTTTCATTAATCAAACGCAGCATCAACATTTTTCCTATGTGTTGTTACCTTTTAGCTAGATGATCTTACCCACGCAGCTGTACAATTGCTTCTTATATTTCTACAGTCAATCATGTTATTTCTCGGGCTCCACACTCCTGAAAAGACCAGGTGATAAAATTTTAATTCTTCTCTGTGAAACCGGTTCTTTGTTGTCCTGATTCCTCTACTGTCATTTCTCATGTCATATTACAGACTCTTACGTTTCTTCAAAGTATGTGATATAGGATTCCACTTCCACTGCTTAAGTCCAAAAGAACATCCAAATGATATTCTAAAAGAAAAAAATCCAAACCATAGCTGTGATTTCTGTCCTCAGTGTCAAAGTTATTTCTCAATGCTCTGTAACTAAAATTCACAAGTAGTCTTTGGCCATTTTACTCAGCTCATCACTGAAATTCCTAGTTGACTCGAAGACCACAGCTTGAAGAACTCTTTAAGACCTCTTTCCACTCCAGTTCAGCAAAACTCACTGTTGCCTGTCCTTTTCAACAGTTTATTACCTATTTTATGCTTCAGTTAAGCACTTCACCATTTCCTCGGTCTATAAAAACTCTCATTTCACTAAGCATATTAGACTAATGTCTTTTATAAACACAGACTACAGGTTATTTAATTTTCCACTTATTTCCAAATTGTTAATTATCACTTATTTAGTAAATGAAATTGTGTTTCACTTTTCTGTTATAGACTATCTGATCTACAATAATACATTGATAGAACTCTTCCTGGAAATTTGTTTTTTGTTTTACATACTACTGATGGAAGATTGAGCAGGTTTGTATGTCCAGATCCTGGTTTTATCTTTCTTGTACATAGGTAGAGCAATTCATAATTTTCCACTGTCTTAAGGTCATCTTCTGTGAGCCTACTATTCCATAGGCTACTATCTCCTAACTATGCAATGCAAAGTATCTAGTCCTACACCTTTGGCTCAATCAGATATTCTCAGTTTTCTTTCCACCATAGATATGATAGCTGCCATTTTCATAAAGATTTTCCCACACTCTCTTTCTGAGTGTCCATCTTTCCATCCACATTTGGTGTAAAAAATTGAAAAAAAGTCCTATTTGTTCTTTTAATTGTAGAAAGGATTAGATACTTTTATTCCTCTATTTATAAAATTTATCTTAGACATATTTCTACAGCATTTCCTGTCAGCTCCTATTTACTCCTCTCATCCTTATTTTTAAAGTTTTTATTTTTGAAGTTTTTAGTTTCCATATTATAGACTTTCTCAATTCAAATCTCTTAATCCTCGCTCAAACACTGACTGCTGAGCACCAAAATGCTGCTTTGAAAAATTAGGCCATGATCCTTCAATCTCTCCCTTTTTTGACATGCTGGTTTGATATAACATTTTGCTATGATATGAATGCCTGGTTTCAACATTAAAAAATTTGTTGTCACAGAGAGACAGTCAGTGTGTGGTCATTAATATGCCTGAAATCTTTATATCTATGCAGTTCTGAAGTCACCCTCATGTTCATATACATGGAATCACAGAACAATAGAATGGTATGAGTTGGAAGTGACCTTAAAGATCTTCTAGTTCCAACATCCCTGCAATGGGTAGGGACACCTTGCACTAGACCAGGTTGTTCAAAGTCCCTTTCAGCCTGGCCTTGAAAACTTCCAGGGAGTAGGCATTCACAGCTCCTCTGGGCAACCTGTTGCAGTGCCTCACCACCCTTTCAGAAAACAATTCCTTCCTAATATCTAATCTAAATCTACCCTCTTTCAGTACTGCAGGTAGTGTCCCACAAGAGCAGAGTAGAGGGGCAGAATCACCTCCCTTGATCTGCTGGTCACACTTGATGCAGGACAGGATGTGGTTGGCTTTCTGGGCTATGGGTGCACATTGTTAGCTCATGTCCAGCTTTTTCATCCGCCAATGCCCCCAGTTCTTCTCTGCAGGATTATTCTCACTCTACTTGTCACCTAGCTTGTATTGTGGTTGAAATTGCTCTGACTCAGGCTCAGGACCTTACTGAACTTCAGGAAGTTCACATGGGCCCACCTCTCCAGCTTGTCCAGGTCTTTCTGGATGGCATTCCTTCCCCCCAGTGTGTCAACTACTCCACACAGATTGGTGTCATCAGCAGACTTGCTGAGGGTGCACTCAATCCCACTGTCTGTGTCAACAACAAAGGTGTTAAATCATTCAGTCCTTGACACAGGGTGACTTGTAACATATGCAGACATGCCAAAACAGATTGGTCTGTGGAAAAAAAAATGTTCAGAGCAGAATACAAAATGCTCATGACAGCTGACACTCACAGCTTGGATATGAGAGTATAAGAGATGAGATTCAGACTAGGTGCATCTTGAAAAGACACAGCTTCTCTCAGTGATGCTTTCTTATAAAATAATACTTAAAAAACCCCTCAGAATGTTAGAGTGTATAAATTGAAGAAGTTTTAAAATAAGATAATATAGTCAGTATTGCATTTTCAGTAGAGAATTTAGCTAATAAAATTCTTATTATAAAAATCCAAAAATTTACCTCCAAAGAGTCCTAAGTGGAAGAAGTGGCTTATGAAGTATCACAGTTAATAAAAATTATTTAGAAGTAGTATATGTCAAATCCCATTTTCATTATAACTCTTAATTCATTATTTGTTTATTTAAAATTCTATTAAAAAATGAGAAATCTTGTACTCAGTCAGGGATTCTAGCCAAAGCAGGATCATCATGATCTTTCTCTTCATCTGACCTCACCAGACATAAACCTTCACCTAGTAATTCCTAAAGTCAAACCCCTTCCAGTCACGGCAATCAATTCACATCACTACCCTTTAACTTCTACTGCCTACTGCTATTTATAATCAGGCCTGTGAAAAGTATATGAGCAGTCTGTATGTGGTGATTTTTGTAGAAGGAACACCTCTTACATGTAATCTATTTTTATTAAGGTTTAGAAAAAATACGTTTTATTTCGCTGGCAATTATTGACAAAAATAAAATGAAAAGACAATTAAAAAGTTCAGACCAGAAAAACATAAAAAAAATTTTTTAATCTTTTAATAATTGTAATAATGACTTCAATGCTGTTGCAAGTATTCACATGAAGATACTGTTTCATTTACTAGTGAACTTTGAAAGAGAGCACTGATCTTTGGCAGAAGCTACAGAGTTTATTTGTTTTAATGCTCTCAATTGAGTACTGAGTCACCCCTGTATTAAAAAAATAATAATAATTACATCTCACTTTTTCTTAAACCATATTTTTTAAAGTAATGTGGAAACCAAAACACTGAGATAATTATATGATTAATGTTTTCTGGCTGTACTTTTTGCATTATAATACCTTAGAGAGACATTCTTATAATCACCACACCTCTTTTTTTTTTTTTTTTTTTTTTTGCATTCTGGCCCACAAAAAGTGTATATGTGGAGGCAGGATGTGCTAAACTGTAACATACTGAACTTAGAAGTTTATTCTGAGCTGACTGCACATTTTCCTTTCAGAAAATTGCCCCAAGAGACTTGTCAGGTGAGGGTGCATTAGGACAGATTAAATCTTTCCATGTTTCACTGAGTTTTGCAAGCCAGAATTCCTACAGCTTGTCTTGATTTGGCAGGGCAAATCATAGGAATTACATCTGTAAAAAATGAGCCTCTGCAAACCTTCTGTCAAGCTAAAAGCTGCTCAAGAAGTGTTTGACATCTAGATAATTTTGATTAGCAATGTAATACTTTACAAGCCACCGCTTCCAATTAGGACTGTTTGGGGGTGAATTCTTGGAGCACACTGATTCCTATATGTATGCGATTGCACAAGAACCACAAAGTGTGTTTTGAAAATAAACCTCAGAATCACAGAAATGTTGATCTAGTTCTACCTGAAATTCAGGAAGGGCTATCATAGGAATACTAAAGCAGGTCACCCATGGCTTTGCGTAACCATGTCTTGAAAATCTCCACGAGTTCCTAGCCTCCTTTTGTGATCTGTTGACAGTGAAAAACTCCTGATTCCCAGTCTGAATCTTCCAAGTTACGGTCTGTGGGCCTTGTTATAGCCTCTGATACTACTGAGAAACTTTGGTCCTATTGTCTTCCTTACAGCCTTCAGATAGTCATGCTTTTAGATGGCCACTTGGTTTCTCTTCACCATACTAAACAAGTACATTTCCCTGATCTTCTTGTAGGCCATGTGCTGTTGGCTCTCAACATATTTGTAGCACTGGACCCCTTCCAGTTTCTTGACATCCTTCTGGAATAAGGGGGCCTTAGACAAGGCACCATATTCCAGCAGTGATCCCGGCATCACTAAAGGAAATACTTTTAGTCAATTTGCTTGCCATGCTTCTTTTAATGTAGTCTAGTACTCAGTTGACATAATTTGTGATTTCTGTATTTGTTTGTCATTTGTGTATTCACCTGACTTCCACCACAACTCTTAAGTGCATTTCGGTAGGGTTGTTTGTGTCACGTTCATCCCCCTAGTCTGAGATGTCTCCCCTCCCAGCGTTTGCCGGGCAGATTTCAGAGATGTTGCTGGAAGTTTCTGGCTAGTTTGGGTCTAGCCCACCAGCCTAGGGGTACACCCAGGAATTGTCTGGTAGCCAATGAGAGGCCGAGATGGCTTTGATTGACCACAGCTCAGATTTGATTGATCTTTAAAACGAGGTCCTGCCAAGGCCATGTTGGAGCAAGTTCCTCTGGAGCAGCAGGTCCTGCAGTTGGGGCACAAACTCCCCCTTGGTTTGGGATGCCAGCCAAGGTGACTCCTTGAGGTTGAGAGTCCTCATCTTTGTACAGGTGAGTGTATTTACGATCTGGATCACTATTCTTTGTTAAGGGTTGGGTGTAGTGCTGCTCTTCTCAACCAATACCAGAACTTGTAAACGTGGGGGAGCTTTAATTTCTTAAATAAATCCAATTTAATTATGCGTGTGGATTTTACTGAGAATGGGTGCACTCCTCGCATTGTTACATTCCCACATCCTAATGCATGATGTGGAAGCTTTGCAGTTCTTCATGTTAAATTTCATGAGGTTTATGTTGGTTTAGTCCTTAAAATCCCTGTAGACTGAAGCACTAGTTACCACATTACTGAAAATTTCATTGAGGTTGCAACCTAAATTATTATCCAGGATGTTGATGAAGATGCTGAAGAACATGTATCCCAGTATCATCTCTGGGATATGCACATCAATACTTGCTGCCACTGAGATGCCTTTTGAACCCAACAGCCCCTTTAACTGATGTTTCTGTCGGTGATTCTGTGTATCAGTACCAAAATACCAAACATGAAAACGTTCCAAAATGAAAAGTCCTCTAGGGATCACTTCTAATGTAAAATAACAGGTTTTAAAAGTGATTATGATTTTGGAGAACAATTGGATTATTGAGCATTTTTACAGGTAATAGTTTCTGGGGTTTTTGTTTGCTTTGTGTTTTTGGGGGGATTTTTGGTTTTTTATGTAGTGCTGTTTGATCAGCAGCATTTTCTGAGGACCCAGAAAAGTGAGAAAATTTGTTCTGTGGAGAAAAATTGTTACATTAAGTAAAAACGGTATCCTAACGGAAGAAAATCATGACATACTCATGTATCTGGAGTGCTACTGGAAAAGATAGTCTATTTGTTGCTGAATATTAATTCTGTTCCTCCATTCCTGGTGTGAACAAGATAGGAGACTCTAAGTCAACTTGTCCATCAAACAGTGTTCCTCTTCCTCCCAGAATAAATAAAAAAAAACTCACTAGGTGTTCTGTAACAGTAAATCCTTTGTTAACTAATATTTGAAGAAATTACCATTGTGAGGTAACTAACTAATATAGAACCAAGAAAACATCAGGAAGATTGAATTCTGTCAAGTAAAGGCGTGGTACCATAGCATGCTGAACAGATAACTGACCAAGTCTGCTCAGTGCCAGGGACATCACACAGCAGTGCCTACACCATTAACCTAAGACAAAGATTATATGTTCCTAAAGATTTAATTTTCTACTTCTCTGTAACTTCTGCCAAGAAACATGCCTTTACCACAAAACTAGTTCTGGAGGGGAAACTTCATAGATTATTTCTCAATGAATAGCAGCAAATAATATTCTAGGCCAAATATTTAAGTCCTGACAGAGAAATAGAATTTCTGCCTTTACAGAAATAGGATTCAGTGGCAGTTTTTGTTGACTAAAGGCTAGCGATTATGTGCTTTAATCTTTGTGTATGAAACTTTTAAATACATACTGTGTTTCAGCAGTAGTTTAAAAGAACATTTAATCCTATGTCTCTTCCTGTCATCTCCAAAGAAGAAAAATCTCCATTTCACAGGATAGAGAATGAACTTGTTTGAGCCTTCCTTATACTTATTGCTTCCAACTCTGGAAAGCCATATAATATGGAGTGTGTTTCATAGTCTAAACTATTATAATGATAGACAGGTGGAGATCTAAAGGAAAAATAGCCAGAGGAGTAAGAAAAATTACAGGCTACGTCCTAACTTTGTTCTAGAAAAAAAGAACCTCACCCATCCAAAGTATTAGGCTTTGTATGAGAAAATAGCAGACTGCCTACACTTCATATGTGTGTGCTTATATATGTCACTTCTTAAGAAACAGGTCGCAGGAAAAATAAGATATCATATTTAACACATTAACACCACATGCCATTTCAGACAGTGAGATAAGATAGCATGGTGAGTAGGCCTAACTGTTGGTATTCAAGCTATTAATCATAACCTCTCCTTTCTAGCAGCATGGGGGAAAAAGTCAGCATAGTTAACATATTTCTCATGCATATGTTAGTCTGTACTTCTGTACTGCAAATGAGCTATCTTTCCAATACCTTGATTTGAACCACTGTGGCTTTTAATTTCATTGTGGATTATGGTAATCAATGGCAGTTGCAAAGGGAAACATTATTTTCATTATTTTGGATCAAACTGAAAACAAACTTTAGAGGCTGTATGTCATGGAATAAATTAAATCTCTTGTACTTCAGATTATATTCTAAACGTGATACATCAGTCGTACCCTCTGTGTATTGTGGGCCTCTTTCCATCATGTTCCTTGGTGACCTTTCACTGTGTTCAAAGGATAATATAACAAAGTAGTATTACAAAGATCATTTTACATACCTCTCATTTTATATTCTTACAATCCATTGCAATAAAAACATATTACAGATCTAAACGAAACACACCTAGATTATATGTTTGACACAAAAACCACTGGTCGGGTTGATTAGCCAGCAGAAGTTAAGGAACATAAGGTACAATTTGTATAAACCACTAACATCAGTTACATAAAACTTTCAGTATTCAGAGTTCACACATTTATGTGGAGGTGCATTGAGTTTAAGGCCTGATTTTGGTCTGAGCGGTTTTTTTGCGGCATAGTCAGAATATTTATGATAATTCCTGCCTAAATTTCTTTTTTTTTTCATTTTCCAAATCAATGTTTTGAACAACTCATTTGGCTCATCTCCGTATTTTCATACTTAGATTTGTGGTTTAGTAATTTATTTTTTAGTTGTCAAGGGTTAGGGATAAAAAAAAAGTCGGAAAGAAGGTACACTAAAATAAACCAAACAAAGAAATAAGTCTTCTAGACAATAAAAGTGATGGCTGAAGAATTTGTCCACTAAAATTGTGAAGTTACAATTTTATATTTTTTTTATATGATCAATCTAGGAAATATAATTCTTAAATGCTAAAACTGAAATCAGAAAATGTCAGGCTGGATATTTCTTTTTTTATCAATAAAGTAAAAAATGTCTCCACACATTATTGAACTTCAGAGGAAATCTTTGATGTATACCTGTGACTACCAGAGAAATCTTTAATTTATTGCTCTGTTGTCTTTTACTGCAGGGATTGCAATTACTAATTTTTTTTTTTTATGAAAAAAATAGAAATTTCTATTGCATGAACTGCTCCCAAACCAAATCCATTTCACATTGATTTTGTAAAAAATCATGAAATTTGTAGTGCTCTTCACACCCAGTAAGTAGTCTTAAAATAAAATTATCGCAAAAAATGGCACCCAGTAATCCCCATTGATTTCCTCATATCTAGTTAAACTTTTTAAATTATATCATTAATACTGTGCCAATTCCATATCAGAATAATTAATTCATATTAATTGCTTGAGTTTGCACTATTAATACTCTTCTTCCTTATGCAGAGTACATAGTCATCTTAGTGCTGCTTACCATAGTCAAGAGGAAGCTATCTCGAAAAGGAAATTGAGGGGCTACACTTGAAAACACTTAAAACCACATACCATTCTATTTTCTTTACCATAAAGAGGCAGTTTATAAGCTGTAAACCCTTGCTGACTTTTGTTTTTCCCTCGTGCAAGCAGGGCATGGACCAAGGCAGCTGTAATCTGTTCTTTCTATACTCTAACTTCCTATCATCAAGGCTTCCCCTAAGATACTTTAAAAATCTAATAAAACCCTGACTTGGTGCCATATAGCACAAACTTCAAGCCCATTGTCAAGGAATTTGACTATTGATATTCAGTCTTGCATCTTACTTTCTTTATTTTTACCTCATTACTTTTTATTATGTCAGGTAAGGCCAAATTTCTCCAAGGATGTGGTTTTTTTTTTTTCAAGAATGGGGGCCACTGAGCCCGTTTAGGATCCTGATGGTAAAGGGTGTACTTCCTCTGCTTAATTTCTTTTTCTTCTGTTTTCACAATTAACTTGCCATTTTTGGTGCTTTGTTTTTGCTCTGCAATTCTGTATTTTTTTTTTTTTATTCCTTCAAGTTGCAGGGAAAATCCAGATACATTGATTTTAGACTCAGTTGAGTAAACCCATACATAACCACTATGAATGTATTCTTCCTTGTGAACTTTGTGACTCATAAGAGCTCATTAAAGTCAACAGGCAAATTTCAGCAGTGCAGTGTCATAGCTATCACATTTATCAGGAAACATAGATAACTCTTAAGAGCACTTATTGCAAAGTTGAAGTAAATAAAACGCTGAAGTCAATAACCTCTTAAAGTTGCCCACAAAATCAGTGTCTGAGTAAGAGAACACTTTTAGAGCAAATTAAACCACTGTAAAGTGTTTATAAAATACCATGGACAACAACGTTTTTTAAAGTCCAATGAAGTCATTATTGCTGCCTTTAAAAACAGTTCCCTAATGGAAACTTCTTAGAAAATCCACTCCCCTGCAAAAAGTCCATAAACTCTAATTTAGCTGTTGTTGCTTGAAAGAAAACTGCTAAGATGTTGACAAAGCATGATTGTATTGTTAATGTAGAGACCGATTGCCCTATCACATTAATGACATCTCTTGAAACGAGTGTATTTGAGTATCGTAAGCATTCGGTACATTTTTCATAGAGAAGGTGCAATACTGTTCTGACCACATCTTATATTAATTTCAGATGTAATATATGCATGTGCAATTATATATTTGTATTTTGCAAGCAAAACTTGATTTTATGATACTACAAGGTAACTTAAAGAAGGTGATTTTGGTAGGGCTTTTTTGTTTGGTTTGATTTGGGTGTTTTGGTTTGGTTTGGTTTGTTACTATTTTGGTTTTATTTCCTGAGACTATCTAAAAAATGTTTCAAAGCAATATTTAAATTTAGCAGATTCTTATGTTACAACAAATTGTTTCAGCATATTGTAAATTCTAGAACAACTAGTCTACAGAGGGAAGACCTCTCCTTGAGGTCAACTCTTTGGTTGTTTTGTGGGTTCTTTTAAAAGAGGCATACTTATCATTTATTAATTGAGGTTCTGCTTATCTACTCACCTTTTACTTCAGTAGAAATTCCTTGCACAGGCTGTGGTAACTTCTAGTGATGTAGATAAGTGTGCATGTATGTGTACATCAGCCCTTTTTTATGCCTCACACGGCAAATAATTTGTGGATTATAAAGTAAAAGTCAAGCCAAGATAATTGGAAAATATCCAGGTGATGAAAATAATGACAAAATTATTTTATCCTTGCACTGTAATTCAGTTTCTTGTACACATTTGGGTACCCACATATAGAAGGGGAGTAATAACTTTTTTCTCATAAGAGCTGACAAACAGAAATCATTAAATACTTAAAGGATTCTACAATGTGCCTGGTTAAGATGAGTTTTTATGACAGCAAAGTTTTCTTTTTTAATTTTTTTTTTTATTTGGGGGAATTACAAATATTTCAGCTATCCTTTTCTTGTTTAGATCTTGCAATTTTAAGTGGAGAGGAAAACTTACTTTAGAAACACCATGCGTCACCTTGTATGTTTCAGGACTGGTTATCCTGAAGCCTAGTCTGCAGCATGAGGCAATGAAGTGGCTCTAAAAATAAGCCAGAACTCTGGCTTGGTGATTCCAGGATTTGTCAGTGACCAGTATTCATCTGGTCTGATAAACAGTTCAGAGTAAATTAAAGCTATTCTGAATTCCAACAGCTGCCTGAATTCCCAGCTGGCTTTCCAGAAGCCAGGGACTGGTGGTATAAAAGCAGCTGTCAATACCCTATACCTCAGCAGTGTTACACTCCAGATCTTGTTATGGCTAAAAGGGGACCTGAGTAGTTCAGATACATTGATGCTAATACAATCTACGTAGGAAGAAAATTTTGTTAAAAACACGACATTTCAAAACCCTTTATTCAGATAAACCTTCTTTTACCAACCCCTTTTTAATCTCTATTGTTAGTCTCATCTAACGATGGAGGTTAATTCCTTCTCTTCTGTAAAAGGAGTACAATGTTGACAGTTTCTTCCATTGCCATTTTTGTGTTTTACACCCTGCTCTTTTGTCACTTTGCATACATTGGATACTCATGCCTTTTCTTTCCCCCCACTAAATCCAGTTTTGTCCAGCTCCTAAGTTTGCTTTTTTTGAGTAACTGATTACTGGTGAGTTACTGATAACCCTGGAACCATGGCTATCATACTATGCCCAAATCTTCGAGGTCTCTGCTGTCTCTCCAGCTCTGTCCTTTAGGATGCATCACAGTTACACTACAAAAGTAGTTCACCTCTTGTGTAGCACAACTACTTGCTGTTCCTGTCTATATCACTAACAACAGGCATTGCACCATGTAACTATACAGTGCTAAACAAACTAAAATTAAATAACAGCCACCTGGTCATTAATCAGTTGCTGTTAAAGCTAAACAAGCTGGAGGAAAGCAAGCCAAGTCTAAACAAAGCATGTCTGATGGCCCCAGGTCTGCAGTCTGTCTTAGCTTAATGCAGAGCTGGTAGCCTGCTATGATGGCATTTCTGTGCTTGCTGGCCAACAGAATTACAGCAGACAGTAGAGTATCTACTGACTTTGTCACACAGGAATTATTTTCTGGCGTAGGCACCACAAACAACAGCTTAATCACCCTTTAAATCTGAACAGATAAACTGTCTCAGTGGTGCAGAGGTCCTGGCCCATAGCATTGAGCAACTGTGTAGCAACGTATGTCTTCAAATAAGGGCTGTTCATTAATGGTAGGAAATCCTTACCATATTTATCTGCTTACAAACTGCAGCGCTGAATCATCGAAGATCCTTATTGTCTTAATGTTATGACATCATAAACTGATTTTAAGGGGGGGAAACCAGTTATGATTCCATGATTCTATTCTATGACTCTTTGTCAATGGATGATTTAATCTATTTACTTTTGGTTTTCTATGTGTGTCATCAACACACTCCTTTCTCTCCAGATCTGTTCACCTCTTGACCAACTGGAGATGTCAGAGGTACCCACAGAGAGCTTGAGTAACAGCCCAGAGACCCCTGGGTTTGCAGTGGAATGACTTTTTATTCATGGCAAAATACTAAATGCTGGGTGTGCACGGCTCACAAAATGCCATCAAATGTGAAATATGACCTCTGGTGACATGTGATACTATGCATTCAGGAAGGTCAGGCAATCATGTAGGACTCCTTACAGGTCAGTTTAAAAATACAGTTTTCTATAATCATCTGAGTTTTACAATAACATGAAAGAAAAAAAGTAGTTATTAAAAAGAGTTTATCAAAAGCAGTTCTTTTTGCTCACACAGTATGTATGGAACTTATAGAATTGTATTATTTCAGTTTTATTGTGAATCTTCAAATACCAATTAATTCATCATAAAATGCACGATGCATTTTATTACTTATTGCAGAAATCACAATGCTCAGTTTCTGTGTTATTTCAGTAGATATGTTTTCATTTGGCTTCTTCTTGTTTTCCTTTAAAGAACCCCAAATAAAATTAAAATTATACTAAAAAAATGCAAGCAAAATATATTCAACTTGTATACATTTTTTAAAAAAAGCAATATCTGAGGAAACTATTTGAAAGATCCCATGCTCAAATCCACCAAAACTAAAATTCCCTGTAACTATAAGATCTTTATCTACTCAGGATACACATTTATTTGTTAGGCAGAGGCATAAACTGCTGTATTTCAACACTGAAGAAGGGTTATAAAAGAAATTATTTTCCTTAAATAAGGCTTCAAGTTTGAACTCTATGGAAGATTTTAGGTGAGCAAAAATCCGCATGCATTTAAATGTTGTTGAATGTGGAAGGTATCTCTTTAGAAATAATAATAATAATTTCCAAAAGACTAGACAATAACCATCTCAGTATTGGTTCAGAGTTACATTTAAGGTGGCCTCTTAAAGGAAATCACAGCTTCCTCTTGGGTAGGATCCTGCCGACATAAATATACGGAATTAAAGTTCATGACTCAGTTACTTCTAGCCTGGTTACTTTTTGCCTTTTCTAAAAGCATCTGGAGAGTAGTATCTCATCTCCCCATTGGACTCTGAAATCAGAGGCAGGAAAACAGACTCAGAGCCTCATTAAATTAGACTTCTATTATAGCACTGGAAGTTGTTTTTCTGAATTGAAACGGTCAGTTTTTCAGCTGCTAGAACTGGAAATAATCTCACTACAGTGTATAACCACTAACTTACATGCACTAAGTGTCTTATCCCTGGTTTTTCTTGTCTCAAAGGTGTTTTAACTCTTTGGGTCTTTTACAAAGAATGATTCAAAGACAGTTAATTTTTATTCCTTTTGGCACCTGCCGGGATAATCACAATATGCCACTGAATTTGTTTGCCAAAACATATGCTGCAATATCCAGTCCAAATCTTATTTCTTTCATAGGTGACAAAATACAACAGAATTGCTGTTCTTTAGTCAAGCTGGTGGCACTACTTCCAGTTTCTTTGCTTGTTCTGAGATTTGTGAATGCCCTCAATAATTAATGAGAATAAAATTCAAGTAGATGAAAGGCCAGCAAGGGCACAAGTTTAGAAGCTAACAGACAGCTGCGAGGTCAAAGGCCAAGCACAGCTGAAAGTGAGGAGGTCACACAGAAATTATGCACTTGTACCCATATGTACATCTTTGCACAGGAAATCTTGGCTTAAAACTACCTCTTTCCTAAAGTGGGCAATGATGGAAAGCTTCAGCTACGCAATGTGCCTATAATAATAAACTGATTCAGAGTTAGCTACCTAAAGACTTTTCAGAAACCTTACCCATTTTTTATATATGCAAACATTTAGGAGTGTGTGTGTTCTCTATTACATATATACATAAACTCTCACACAAAACATACCAGAAACAAAACAATTAAAATGTTTACACTGGTCCTCTAGCCCAGCTATCATTCAAAGCAAGACATAGGCCTGAGAGAACAGGGGACGTATGTATGACACTTCCCTCCAGCACTCTCTAGTAAGTGTTGGGGACTTTCTCCGCCAGAAATGATGACTCTGAACTCCGGTGTAGCTTTCAACGGATTACTCCTCCATGAACTTAAGCAAGCTTAGCTTGAAGCTGTGCAAGCTTTTAACAATCACAGCGTTCTGAAGCAAATTTCAGTACTTAAATTTATGTCATATGGATAAACATCTGTGTGGATAAATATTTCTCTTCTGATTTTTGAACTTAAGACCGCCCTGCCCAACCCAGCTTAATGTGACCTTTGTTCCTTAAAGTTGAAGAGACAGTGAATGGATGTTTCCAGTTCAGCATCTTTTCCGTGCACGGTTTTACATGTTTTTATCACACTTCCATTCATACTTCCTTCAGTCTTCTTCCTGTAAAGATGAAAAGTCCTTTTATATACTTCGGTTTTGAGCAAGCTTTTGATAAGTGTCCGTATCGCTCTCCTCATTCATAAGCTATTCTTTACTGCCTTTGCTTTTCACAGTTTCACTACATCTTCCTGTTTTTTTTTCACACAGTATTAAACTAGATGCACCAAGGATTTTTACAGAGGCATAAGAAAGGTCTTTGTTTTGTTTTTGGTGTGTTAACTACAGGATATTTCCTATCTGTTATAATTCAATATCTCACTTCAGCATTATATCATTTAGTTGAGAACTGCTCTTGACAGAATAAAGTTGGGACTGTTTTTTTCATGTTGGTTTTGTTTTTTTTTTTTACTTACATTCTTCTCCCAAATACCCAGGCTTGCAAGAAATTTTTTTTGCAAATTTTTATAGCCAGATTTCATATTCAGTGCCCCAAACATCTGCAGATTACGACAACTTGCCATTTATCCTCCATTCCAAGCCAACTTCTTCATAGATCTTTGAAGGATTTCACTGGTAATCTACCATTACTGTGAACAGCAACCACTAATTTTCCATCTTCTATGCAGCTAATTATCAAAATGAAGATCTTGTGTCCTGTCCCATTAACCAGAAACAGGGCTTCAAAACCAAAATTCTCAAACTAGGAAATTCCCACTGTTTTTATTTTCTGTGCAATCTCAGTATGATACAATCTTGCATGTAATCACATATTTAAGTTTTCCAAAGTTACCATATCTTAGTCATGGCACTGAATCAATTTAATTACGTAATCAGCCTCAACTTTGCTTCTCACACATGTGGAAGATGAGTAATGAATGACAAAGGTTACGTTTGGGAAAACAAATTATAGCTGAACTTTGCATTGAGATCCTGTTATCTGCATTTGCCTCAGAGATGTCAATGTTAGAATCCTACTTTAGTGAGATTTGTTTCAGATGTCACTAGCTGTGTGTTTGTTTCATTTATTTCCGTGTGTTCATCCCTTATTTTCTGGTATGAAGTTTGCAGATGAACCACCCTCATCAGGGGTGTTGTGAAAATTAGTAAATAAATGCAAAGGACTTAGATGCTATAGTGAAGAAAGCCATGAAAATGGAATAAATGACACAAGATTATGTAATTGGACACTACATGATAACGACTACATATAGACAATCAGAACAAAATAACAAGTGCAAGTCCCAATCTGAGTGTTTTACAACATAACCTTAACTTCAAAAAAATATATTCACTTGACTGGGTTAATGATAAATGAACATGAATATTTTTCAGAGTTGTCTGAAGTCAACAAACACCAAATACCCCAAGTTTGCCAATCCTAAATTATGTAAGTAAATTTCATTGACAACAATCTCATTCAGTTATTAACACTATTTCTAGCTGAGGATTTTCCACAAAAAAAAATTTGACAGAAAACACCATTTAATTAAATCTGACTCTTCCATGGAATCATAATGATGGTAATAATTTTTTTTTTTTCCACAGAATTTTTCCTTAAGAAAAGAGGTAAGGTCTGTCAAAACAAGTACTGGAGTAAGATAAGAAGGAGGAAGTGAAGGAGAGACAAATTGAGGAGAAGGGATTGCCAGTGTTCTGTTGGTTAAATGAGTAAGGACTTAGGTGGAATGTTGCCTGGGATGTTTTATATAGAAGACCTGAATCACTGTATGAGTATGATAGGGGGCTTTTCTTGGATGACTTTACTGCATTTTATGTTGGTGGTGCTGTCTCATTTTTCTGTAAATAATTTTATGTTCCCAGAGGCGGAGGGAGGGAGGAACAAGAAATAAATATTTACTCTATAGACACAGACATATGATAAGGGCATTCATCTGGGCTATGGAAAATTAGATTCAGGACTGAATGAGGAATGCTGATTCAATGGTGAGTAAAAGTTCTTTCTCCTCATTTTTCAATGCAGGAATAAAATTTAGTGCTCTCTATTACCTGATGGCCAGCTTATTCACCTGATCTATAGGTGCTTCATATTAAAGTCTCTCACATATGTCATGCATAGTGGAGATACAAACCTTTGACTCTCAATGATATTCCCAATTCCTCTATTCTAGGGTTGAGAACTCACTTTTGTTTTCATGGAATTATAGAATCTTTTAGGTTGGAAAAGACCTGGAAAAGTCCCCAGTCCAACCATCAACCTAACAATGCCGTTCTACCACTAAACCATGTCACTAGGCACAATGTCTACACCACAACTTTTTCATTCCTCCAGGGATTGTGATTTCACCACTTCCCTGAATAGCCTTTTCCAATTCTTGATAATCCTTTCGGTAATGAAATTTTTCCTACTATCCCATCTAAACCTCCCGTGGTGCAACACAAAGCCGTACTCTTGTCCTGTAGCTTGTTATTTATGTGAAAAGGCTGACAACTTTCTACAATCTGCTTTCAAGTAGATGTAAAGACTGATAAGGTCTTGCCTGAGCCTCCTTTTCTCTAGGCTAAACAACTCTAGCTCCCTCAGTTGCTCCTGAACACAGGATTCGAGGTGCAGCCTCACCAGTGCTGAGTAGAGGAGGACAGTCAGTGCCCTACTCCTGCTGGCTGCACTATTTCTGATACAAGCCAGGATGCTGTTGGCCATTTTGGCCACCTGGGCACACTGCTGGCTCATGTTCATCTGTCTGTCACCCAACACCCTCTGGTCCCTTTCTGAGGGCAGCTTTCCAGCCACTCTTCCCCAAGCCTGTAGCACTACTTGGGGTTGTTGTAACCTGAGTGTGGAACCTAATACTTGGCCCTGTGGAAACTCATACAACTGGCCTCAGTCCATCGATCCAGCCTTTGAAAAGGTCTGTAGGTCCATTTGTTAACTATGAAGAGTATTTAAAAAAAAAATTAAAATTGTTTACACAGACATTTTCTCACAGTTCCTATAAAGTCACACTCTAATATTTCACATAAATTGAATTAATGATGTAATTTGAGAAGTGATATTTCTGAACACTTGAAGAAGAAGAAGAAAGAAGCATACTGGGAAGAGAAATTACATGATGTGCTTCCTTTGTAACATATAGAAAAAATAGAAACTTCCTTCTGATCTGTTGTTAGTCTAGATAAGTTTATCCATAGAGGCTCTAATGCAACTTGTTTAGATAGTGGTTGAAATCAGATATGAAAGCATAGGCTCTAGTGAAGGCATCTTAAATCCACCAGTGATTTCAGACATGGTCTAAAGCAACAAGCCTGTATTGATGTTCATGTTATCACAGTTTCACAGTTATTATTTCCACCAAAAAAATAGTTTTGGTCCTTCAGCTACAGTTAAGACAATGACCTAAAAGTTAAGTTCTGGATTTGTAGAGAAAAATGTGAAGGGGAAAAAAAAAAAAAGAAAAATGAAAGAGAAAAAAATAAGGAAAGGTTAAAAACTAACTCATCCATAAGGAAAGCAAAAATAGGATAAGAAAAATGGACAGGTCAAAGCACACAGAGGAGTTTCCCTGTAAATTATGTAAATTATCTGAAGTTGAAGACAAGAACAATGTGAAATGTATCTAGAGAGGATCAGAAAATATCCTTCCTTTAGGTTGATTCACATCATAGGAAGACAGATCAGGAAAACAAGGGAAGAAGAGATGGAAATAGCACAGACAGAAAATTAGACTGTGAAAAAAGGTTTTAATAATAATGGATAAAATCTTCAGACAGGAGTAAATCTGTCAGAATTTAGGAAGAATAAAGGAAGAAAAAGGTCTGAAGTTGATGCTAAGGCTGAACACGTGTGTGTGACAGAAAAGAATTGTAATTATTGAAATTAACAAAGAAGAAAATAGTGAGAGGTGATACAAAATATCTCTTTGCTCATAGACAGCACCCATCAGAGATTAGCCTGTCTTTCATTTAATTTCCATATTGTTACAGTAAATTAAAACCTGTATTTTTCTGCTGTACAAGGACTGAAGAAACAGAAAGGGAGAAGAGTTGTACAGCACACTAAGTCTGAACATTAGCATAATGCAGTTACAGACACAAAGACAAATAAATATGTCAGGTTTCATGGAGAGTTATAATGTTTGTATACAGTATCAAAGGCAAAAGAAAATGTGAATATGAAAACAACACTTGAACAGCAACAAAATCTAAAGAGGTAAAATATTGTCAAACTGGGATACCAGAATAAACTTGTTCTAGAATCTTAAAACAACCAGCACATGAAATCATAGATCCAGTAAAACAACCAGCACATGAAATCACAGATCCAGTACCAATATCAGAAATTATGTCTAATGGGAGTGGTGAAACAGAAAAAAAGGTAACTTTAGATCTATTTCTCACTGCTTACAGATACTGGAATGAGCTGTGGATGAAGGGAATGATTGAAGGCATGAGAAAATAATAAATGAGGTAAACTTCAACATCCGTTTCCCAAACACAGATCTTCTTAGGGATCTCTGAAAAGGTAACTTATTTGATAAGGAAACCCATTTCCAAGCCAAAAGAAACGTTACAGCTTTTGTCTCTCTCTACTTTGGTAAGGGATTTGATGCAACGGCAAAAGGAAATTCCTTGTGAAACTGGAGAAGATAGGGATTAGCAGGGAAATAAAGGGGTGGCTCAAGGAAGACAGTGATTGAGAAAGATAGTATCTGGCTGGAAAAAGGCTTTTAAGGGAATTTCTCAATTTTTTAGTCTTTAAAAGTTTCCAATTTAAAGTTCTTATGAGAAACTTCAAAACTGATTAGGAGTACATAATATAAATCAGTAGGTACCAGAAATCAGTATCACTACAGAGGAAAACTGCAATTATCGTCGAACATCTGAAGGACTATGATGACAAAAAAAATCTCTGTGGGCAGATCTCTCTTCAAGAGAATGAATTCAAAGCAGAGAAGGTGCAAAGAATGGTTACTGGGATATCAGGGAAGAAGGATAACCTGTCATATATGAGGACATTTAACAGAAGAGAACAAAGGAAATAATTTCTACTCATAAATATATAATAATAAGAAGAAATTAAGGTAGTAGGAGAGTTATTTAAGATAAAGCCTACACTGGCACAAGCACAAATAAGTGTTATAATCTCTAAAAGAGCCTTTGATTTTTGGTCACAGTTGTGTGGTTAAAAATCTTAATTTTAACATGGACGTAGAAAAGCACGGAGACCCAGAGGAACTGCTGTTGCCTGCCACAGCAGGGGACCAAAATTGAGTGGAGGAGAAACAGGCAGTCCTCCAGGTTATACCATATACTTCTGTCCTCTTTGACGTGTGGTCACAATTAGTCTTGCAGCTATGTTTCAAAATAATCTCCTACTACAGACTATTAATACAGAAAAATATACTACATTTAGTAGCATATAAGAAGGTACAGCATTTTCCTCCTTGTGCCAGCATTGGATTATTAGGAAGATTACTTTGATTTTGAAATACCAAAATCTAACTGCCACACCAAATCTGTATGTGACATTTTCTGGTTCAGGTGAGATCATGGGACAGACATAGAGCTTTTATTGGCACACTTTCTCTCTGCCCTAGCCATACACACAAAAGAAGTTTGTTTCAAGCTAATGAAACTCCAGTTTTGCACTCCCAAGATTTCGCTGATGTCACTTACCAAACCCACACGGTTATATTTATCACATACAAGCTACAAGTGTCTTTTTTATTAGCAAGCCCATGAATACCATGGAATGGGACATCTATATCTACCTAAGTTCTTAGTACCCTTTGAAGGATGAAGTTTTTTTCAGCTCGATCGATGACTCGTATACTAATCACACAGTGTTTTAGAGATCTGATCTTAAATCATTAAAACTAATAGCAGCTTTTTCTGTTTTTTTCTGCAAACTGGTCCTAGTAAGCAAAACAGAAGTCAACTAATTTGTAGTCGTTAAAACTGCAAAGTCTGGATAAAGCCATGATTACAAAATAAGACTCGCTCCCAGCACATTCTGAAATATTTCTGATATGACATGGATAATATTTTTCATTTGAACTTTTCAATCTAATTATATACTTTTGCTCAAGCTTCTTAAAAAATACACACAGTTTGGAAAAAAAAAAGTTTATTTCACTGAGTACACTATTTGATGAAACATCAGTTTTTCACTGTCCTTACAGTAGAGAGTTTCATGACTTAATATGTCAGCTCAAATTTAGTTTGTTACATTAATTCCTGGAAGAAATATTGCTCCTGTATGAATTTTTTATTTAACATTGCAACAAAAAAATCTGAGGCACTCCATGACTGATATTTAGCCTTTGAAATAAACACTTTTGACAGGGTTTAAGCAGTTTGCCAATCCATTCTATGACATTTTTGGCTATAAAAGAGTTTCCCAGGTATTTGGCTAGATGGATGAATGTAATAAGGAAATATACTGGCTCCAGATTTGATGGCTGGAATGTGAGCAGTGTTCATTGTTTGTAGCTCATTCTTGTGTTTGAACTTCAGCTTTCAGCCACCAAAGAATGGTCAATTAGGAAAGTAAATGCCACACCTGACTCCTGACTTCTGAGGTCAGCATGAATTTATTTCAATCATTTCAGGGTAGGAGTGCCTGCCATTGAATATGCCCACATCTAAAGTCTACTTTTTATTAACACTTCTTTACCTTTCCAACAACATTTGGAATATAAAACCCAAAATATCTCTATAACATTTGTCAACATTTTTAAAAAGTGGTTACTACTTTTTATATATAAGGAAAGAAGCAGCAGAAAAAAAAAAAAGAAAAAAAGGAGCAATCTTTGTATCTCCATTGGTTTTATGTCAATATCCTTATAAAATGTCATTTTAATAAATTACTAAAAAAACACCTATCATGGCTACAATCTTAGATTCTTAGATGGAGAACTGGGATGTCTTTTTTCTATTCCTACCATTTTCTCTGACTCACAGTCATCTTCAGTATATATGTTTGTATGGGTCAAAGGTGGCAACTAACTGAATTCCTGTCTACTTAATCAGCTGACCACCTCTAAGGACTTCCTGCCTGTGAGGATGCTTTGAACTTGAGCAACCTCATCTGGTCAGTATGATGCATGCTGATATTCAGGTGCTCAAACTAGTAGCAAAATATGAGTCCAGCTACAGTCTGTATGTAATGTCATCCCTGAATGCTATATCCCTGCTTGTCACTCTCACTAAACTCAGTTCAGTAACAGCAGAATATTAAGCTATTTGCTCTCAAGGAAGACAGAATCATTATGTATCAGAGACAAAAATACTTCAAACAATCTTTGTGTTTCTGTTTCCAGACTTCTGCAAATTACTTACGTATTTTTCCATTCATATTTTAGTTCAAAATGTCTTTTACTTTTCACAGTAACCAAACCATTTCTTCTGTGCCTGGCTTGGGATGGTTTGATTTTTTGTTTTGTTCTGTTTTGTTTTTTTTTCAGATATACTGATTTATTTTACACCTTCAATGCTAAAAGAATGAAGAGGAGTAAAGGTACAGGAAGCCCATGAATACTAATGTATTTAAACCAGTCTTTGGAATGATTAAACCAGTCTTTGGAGTGATTAAATCAGTATGAGTTTCTTCATATTATTTTCCCCTGATCAAATGTAAATATTATCATGATCATAATCACAGAATCACAGAATGTCAGGGGTTGGAAGGGACCTCGAAAGATCATCTAGTCCAACCCCCCTGCCAGAGCAGGATCACCTACAGTAGATCACACGGGAATGCATCCAGGTGGGTTTTGAATGTCTCCAAAAAATGTCTCCACAACTTCCCTGGGCAGCCTGTGCCAGGGCTCTGTCACCCTCACTGGGAAAAAGTTTTTCTGAATGTTTTTGTGGAACCTCCTATGTTCCAGCTTGAACCCATTGCCTCTTGTCCTGTCATTGGAGGTCACTGAACAGAGTCTGGCTCTGTCTTCCTCACACTCACTCTTGACATATTTATAAACATAATGATTTCAAAGTGCTGAGGATGACATCCCATCTGTAAAGCCCATTAACATGGGCCTTATGATCCTAACTAAGCATTGCATCATGAAACCTTTAAGACAAGGTGGGCATTTTGTGCTTTCTAGGATGGCAATGTGATATATTTCAATTGTTCTTAATAGTAATGAAGCAGTTACCATAAATAATAGGTAGATATCAGGATGAGACACTGTATTTAATAATCTTAATTAATTTTACAATGTCTACAGAGTGACTTTGGTCTTAGAAGCAAAGATAATTCAAATTTATTTATAGAGGAACATTTGTTTCTCCTCAACCAAATCATCAGTAGGTGTTAATATAAATGTCAGTATAGAAGTATCTGCTTGCAGTAAATTTTTTTGAGTGTAGGAAGATACTTTTGGTATCTTGTTTCAGGAAAGCTTTGCTATATTTAATTTTAAAGGAAATAATCATGACAAACGTCTCACATAAAAGTATTAATAAAAATGTAAAATCAAGTAAAAAGTTACTAAGTCAGAAAATGAAGAGTTAACAATACATTTATGACGTGAATACAGATTAAGTCATTTCATGCTTAAAATGTCCAGGAAAAAAAAAAAAAAGGCTTAATTAGAATTATAGAATGGCCTAGGCTGGAAGGTACCTTAGAGATCATTTAATCCAACCTCCCTGTCATGGGCAGGGATGCCTCTCTACTAGATCAGGCAACACATGAGGACAGAACGGGAATCGAACCTGCAACCTTTGGTGTTTCAGCACCACGCTCAAACAAGTGAGCTAAAAAGGCCCTCTGACAAAATACTTTCTCTAACTCACAGCAGTGCCTCTTGTCTTGGAAGTCATGAATATTTTTTACAGTTCCATAGAGTAATACAGAAAATGGGATTTACTGAAAAGGTAACATTATGAAACAGCTCTATTTTTATTATTGGTGAAGACTCGATATTTTGCAAATGTTCTCCTTCAAACTCATATTAAAGTGGTAGATGGTGTGTCTGATCTTGCATCTTTTAAAGACTAAGAAATTCTGGGATTATCTAATTTCACTGATTATATTTATTTTTTCACTAGCGAATATATGTTTAAATATTTTATTATAACCCTAGACTTAACAAAGTTTTCCCTCACTTCAATTTACTGTGCCAGATAGCCCCTAAATGAGAAAATTCACTCTGGATTATCTCTTTTTTTTTCTTTTTTTTTTTTTTGGCCTAAATTCTGAAGTAAAAATATTGGGAAACTAAATTAATGTAACTTACTAGTTCACAAAATATTTTAAAACCATACCACGTCTTAATTTTACCTATGATTTTCCAACTAGAATCATAGAATCATTAAGGTCGGAAAAGACCTCCAAGATCATCTAGTTCAACTGTCACCCCAACATTACCATGACCGCTGAACTATATCCTAAATTGCCATTTCCAATAGTTACCCGCATCATGGTTTTGTCAAGTGTAGTAGCTACTTAACTTAAGGAAAAGATATATTTACTATAGTAATGTAAACAAGCAGATTTTCTGAGTATGAGGTATCAAGGAAAAGACTTTTACTACCATCTGGAGGAATGTTTAATAAACAGTAAAGTGTTTCCAAATCAAAATATTGAAAAGGAGCTTCTATACAACCTTAAGATAATTCAAATATTTCCAGTAATACATGCTTTGGAGCTAGTACCCTTCAAGAAGGAGGAAATGGGACTGATTCCAGTGAAGTTCATGTTCTGATGGTTTGAGAAATGTAACAGAATTTGACATTATGAAATTCTACCAGAACACAAAGGTTTCTTGCCAAAACAAGAGTTCATCACATAAAATTAGGGTACAAAAATACCAATGGTCAATCCGGCACCAAAATCATTCTATTTAAATTAAATAGAAATGAAAAAAAAACAAAGCAAACAAACATGTTCAAATGGTTTAAAAATGCGTGCATTATGCCAGGCATTAAAAATTATGTATCTAGGTGTTTTGTGAATTTTTTTTCATTGAAGGTTATTACCATTCTGCCTTTACAAAATTGTGAAAGTAGAGCCACGTTATGTCATGCTTTTTCAATTATGAATCACAGCTTACAGAAATACAGCCTTATTTCAAGTTACCAACGTGAAGCCGTAATTTTGATGGTCTAGCAAAATGATATTCTGCTGCTAGATCTAAGATTCAGGATGATTCTATGTTATTTCAAGCAAACAGATCTTTGTTCTAACTCTCCGATTTGGCAGAAAGGCTCAAATGCTTTTAAAATTCAGTTAGTTGAAACATCTTTTAAAATACTTACTGGATGATTCTGTTATAAATAAATTCTACATATGCTATATATTTCCTCAGATTAAGCAACTTTCTTGTGAGTCATAAGGAGGATTATCTATATAGTCTCTTTGGAGGCTCTTCTCTCTTCAGGAATTGCTATAAAGCTCATGACGTAATTTCACCTCCGTTTTGGTCTGTGGTTATGATCCATCTCAACTAGATTAGTTTCATGCATAGAAATATAACGACAAGTGGGCAAATACAGCCAAACTGTGCATATACTGCTAAATATCTCAAGTCAGCTACTTTTCTGTGTAGTTTTCTTGAAGAAGAAGAAGAGTAAAATAGTAAGTTTTGAGTATGTTTCAGAGAGGTAGATTTTAGTACCTGAGGTAAAAACTATGCATTCCTCCCACTTAACATGTCTGAGGTATCTGTGCCCGAGCTAGTCACCCCAGACTGCCTCTGGAAACACAAACCTCAAAACACAGGAAATACAAACCTCGGAAGGTGAATCTTCTGATCTGTAAAGATATGATTGCAGATGTGATGAGTAGTTCTGTGAAAGGGCATATTTTTCTCCATTAACTACCGGAACCAGCTGAAAAACAGAAGTTGAATATTGAAGGGCTTCATTTGGGGCACAGGGCTGACGGTCACAGGATTACTGTATCCTGCAGTGGAACTGAGTCTTCTCTGAGTCCAGTTCTGCCTTGGACACCTTCCTTCTCCTCTGAACTCTTCATGCCAGTAAATCGTTTGTGCAGTTTAAACAATGAAAAAGAAATGGAAGTGCTCTTGTGCCTCTGGGGAGATTTTTGGAAGCAGAAGTTCATCTTGAACAATCAGAAAAGGGTCGAGTGATCCTGTGGTTACAGACCATCATTGTGCTGAGCAAGTAGAAGATTTTCTGTAGATTTGACCTACAAACACTTCTTAGCTTTGAGAAGTCTTAGAGAACCATAGCTTTCATAGTTAAAATCCAGTTAAAATACAGCTACTTATACTTCTTGTCCTGCACAGGTGATGTAGGTCTTAAGCACTTAATATCCATTAAGTACTTTTTAAGTTGAAGGACAGCTGAAAAAGCCAAGTTTTTTTCCCTTGCTATTTTTGTGCTTTGCTTTTTTGATTATTTTTATTCTTTTTTTTTAACCAGATTCCTGTTTACTTTCAAAACTCATTGTTCTGTCTAAATTAAACCTTCACTAAAACGTGATTACTTCATATGAAAATAGGAATCCTGATTTTGTATTTTCTTTCCTTCAATATTAGGGTTATCATAATAAGTTCAACTCTGTGAACCTGCTTAGCTATCAGTGCCAGTATCAGATGTACTCTTTTCTTAACTCACATTAATCTCAACAGTATTGCCAAAGTAACGCTTTTATTTGAACGTTTTCACTTTCCCACCCTATCCTCACATAGCCTATATATCTCACAGCCTGCATTTGATCTGAATAAATGGAATGGACTGCTGAGTGTTCTTACTGGGATGAGATGTCTCAGATTCAGATTCATTCCACATGGCCTTGTTTGTTTTTTCATTTCTTTTTTTTCTTTTTTTCCCCCCTGTTTGCTGTTGTGAGCCTTTTGAAGTTTACAAGCCAAGTTCTCCTCTCATTTATACAAGTGCAATCTCATTAATTCGAATTAGTGTAAGCTAGGACAGGACTTGGACTTGTTCCTACCACTTGCTGAAAGTTGTATCTCCTTTCTAGACAAGTATCTTAGCTGCTGGCTTTATTGACCTGTTTCTTTTAATTTCAGCTGTAAGAATGTGCTAAGATAAGCGTTTAGCATAACATGCCATGGATTCTGGAGTTTCTTTAATAAAAATAACCCAGCATGCGCCTGCCACAGATTTCAGGGTCTGCATATTGCCTACTCAAAATAAAACAGCTCCTCTCTACACTTAATTTTGAGTAGAGATGGACAAATATGGAACTAAAGGCTAGCCATAGGGGTCCTACAAGTGTCTGTAAATTTCAGATAATAAATACCAAAATATTGTTTCTTTTTTTAAAAAAAATTTTTTAAGAAAATTTGTAATATTATCTTGTTCTGGTAGTTCAAGTGGTTGTCAGAAACATAGCTGTTTCTACTTAGAAAGCTGGTTTAATGAAAAATCATGAGTATTTATTCTAGTGAATCTAGAAAACTGGTGTATTCGTGCTATAGAAAAAAGGCATTTCTTCAGAAATCACGTAATTCTTTCAACATTGCAACATGTTTGTGAGACCTACCGAGTCTACTTGCAATACCTACAGGGATACACTTGTCTCATTTCAAATATGTTCCTAGCCAGCCATCTTAACGGTTAAGAAATTTTGAATGAAATAGAGACAATGAGAAAATAGTCAATTAAAAGAGAGTAGGGTGAAAAAAGAATAGAAAAAAAATCTGATAAAATAAAGAGAGGAGAGAATATAAAAATTGAGAGATGTGGAGGTACCAGGTATCAGGCTCACCTACATCCTTAGCTTTGCTGATCAAGCAGCCTGCTTACAGAAAGAAAGCCATGAGTAAGAGTCCCAAAGTCCTAACTGAAATTTTTAACCAAAATGTACCAATTCATTTTTAGAGAGTATGTTTTAGCTTAGACATGCTTTGAGCTTGTTTCTGATCAGGTGTGGAGTATTTAACTCCCTAAAGATGTATTTCATCACTTATCAAACTCTATACTCCCCTGGCTCTCTCTGTAATCAGAAATATTGTGTATCTGTGGAAAGAAGGCTGTATTGCACGTTCTGCTCTAAATGTTGTCTGACTTTGATTCAGGCCTGAAGCCTAAGTTAATGAACAGCTAAAACTATTTTCATGTTTGTGATCACCTCTTTGAAGGGGTAAATTCCCACTGATTTTAGAAGGGTGGTTGTTCATATCTGAATCTCATGGTTTAACCTGACATTTGAATGCAGCCTGGTTTTAATCAGGCCATAGAGTAGTTGAATCAAAGTTATTAGTTTCACCTGGAGGCAAACGTTCTTCATTCAATAAAATTTCTTTTGAAGTATCAGAATCTCTCTGAGAAAAAGCCAAGGAAAAAATAAAAAGAGTATTGAATGAAACAAGCATTGCTCAGGTGATCAATAAACTTCCCAGTCATCAAAGCTCATGGAAAAGCCAGTACCACCAATGCACAGCGCAGGGTACATTTGCCAACATACTCGGAAATTGTTTTTCTAAACAGGTGTGTCTGGAGAGAGGGACATGACATTGTTGAAAAAGCAAGAAACATCTTCTTAAGTAACTACTACAACTACTATTTCCTGTTATCCTTTGACCAGAGCTATTAAAATTTGCTTTCTGTCAATGCCCTTTTTACCTATTACCCTAACACAGGCTGAGACTACAGCATTGATGCACTCCCTGTTCCATGTACTTTAAGTTTAATATTATTGCCAAATCTCCACTACCTCCCGAGAAGCCGAAGGCCTGGATTCAGTAACAAAGTAGTTTGAGTTTTCAACACAGACATGTCTGAAAAAGCTCACATGTTTCCTGGAGGAGCCAGATTGTAATAAAATTTAGAGAGTAAATTTGAGCTTTGGAGACTTTCCTTACTCACTCTTTTTTTTTCCCTTTTTAATTGTTTTTTTTTTTCCTTTTCTTTTTAATATTTGTCAATTGTTTTATCCCTCATGGTCCTTTTTCCAGTAGGGAAAAAAATTTTCCTTCACTAGTTTGGATTCTTGCTCTTCTGGATATTAATTCTCAAGACAAAAAGAAGAGAGGAATAGTTGTTACCGTTCTTTATTTTACAGTTATTCAACCACAGGCTACCTATCTGATTAGAGATATTTGGGTGTGGTACTGTATTTATTTCTTAACTATTGCCAGAATCTTAATGAGAACGTGAGAAAAAAAAGAGTTACTGGATGAAACACTCCCTCTGCTGTCAAAGGAGAGTATCAGTAGTGACAGGTTTGTTCTTAATGCTGCAAACATTACCAGGGATAGAAGATATCATGATCCATTAAGTGTATTTCTAACTGTTCTGGCTAGGTATGCAGTCTCCAAGGGCAAGCTCTCAGCTCTTACCTTTGGATGAAATGTAATATGTGAATTTGAACATTTCCTCTGGGGCATTCAACTTTATTAAAAGAGATAAAATAAAACTGGCCTGGTTCTTACACCATAAATCGTACTGCTAATCTATTTCAGACACAGCGTAGACTGTCAGTGGCTGGCTGAAAGCCCTGTGAATCAGGACAAGTTGCTCTCTTGACTTTGGAGGCTTTGCACTGTACTGTTATTGGGTAAAGTTTGTGACATTTTTAATTTTTGTTGTTTGTTTTCAACAAACCGAGCAGAGAGAAGAACACACATCCTGAGAATAAGGTGAGTATAAAGAATTGAATAATACCTGCACATATGCAAATAATTTTTAAGGCAGAAAGTAGGAGAGTTGCCTCTGAATTTAGAAGGCCTAGGATATCACTCAGGAAACTGCAAGAACAATGATGTTCTGCTGCCTTCTGAAATAATGCATATCTTTGATTCTGCAGAAGTGCACTTTCGTACACTGTACTGAAACCCTCTTAGCATTGGCTCTCCCCTGCAAAAATGTGATCATAAATGTTCATGTACCAGGCGCCACATGTGTTTGCTTTGATAATGTTCAGAAGTTCTTTTATCCATCTTTTGAGAACCGTTGTACAAGCAAATATTTGTTCACAAGAGTATTTCCAGTATGTGAAAATTCGGCAAACACTCATACAAACAGGTATGTGTGTGAATATTTGAACAGTAGGTTTTTTTAAAGTCCTTCTGAGGTTAAGCATCCAAATGACAGAGAATGCAATAACTTAAATAAAAAAGGCAGTAATAAAAAAAACCCAAAGAAGTCCTAAACCAAGCAAAATTTGGAGATTCCCCAAATCATGTTTTCTTATAACATTGCTATACTGGGCAGAACTCTAATCTCTTTTTTTATTACAATTCCTTCATCAAAAGGCTAAGTGAAGTTGTCGTATTAGCAGAAAAGGCCTTTTTTAAAATACGATTTACTCCAGCTAAGATATTCAGACAATAAGAGAATTTTACTTTTTTTTTTTTAAAAAAGACTCTAATGGAGACACAGTAGCCTGGAGGGAACCCAAGCTCACTAGCACTGAATTTCAGGTACTCAGTACCGAGTACATAAATTCTGCTTTATACATCATTTATAGATTTTATTTTAGACAATTATGGGATAAAATTTAGAACTAATCTTCACAGCAGAACCCTCTGGTGCCTCACTCCCAGCATAGTACTCTAAGCTCTGCAGTAGGTCCAGGCGTCTTTTAACCATTCTGTCCTTTTGAGCTTACGATTTGATGTGGTATAAGGCTACAGCAACTTCTTAAACAATTATACTTTTCAGTTTGGTAATTATAAAATTTTTCTATTTGATCAAATAAGGTTGAAATATCCAGAAGTTTAGGATAGTCTTCAATTTAGGTCTTTTTTACTTCTCAAGAAGTCTTCTGGACGCGTAAATGCCAACACTGCAAACATGCAACAGAGCCAACGAGTTATGCTCCTAGTATGAACAGTAATATTGTGCTCCCACCAAGGATTCTGTTAGGCATGTAGCAGGAGAAAGACCTGTATGTGCTTAGCTCCTTAAAGATACTATCAAAGACTTTCATTAACACAGCTTTATGTTGCTGATGAAACGTTTTTTTTCTTCTGAAATCCAAAGACTTATTGATCAAAGAGGTTAGACAGGTTTTTCCTAAACTACCTTCTCATACACTAGTGTCTAAATTCACCCAGTTTCTGTGCCTAAATGAGTGTTTCCCTGAAAGGCTGAATACTTCCATAGAAGGCATCAAATTGCTAGATCCTTCTAAACATAGACAAAGCTTCATTCATCCAGCAAATGTCCCATAAAGCCATAACACTGTAATGCTTCATCTGTTTGGAAGATCTACCTGAAAAATGGGAGACAGTCCCCAGCCAAAGTAATCAATTTATCTGCCCTGCAGCCAGCAACCAAATATTACAAGATCTGTAGCTGTAGAGATGTCTAGAGTTTTCAGGAATTTTGTTTGGAACAGGATAAGCCTCTCTCCAGCTGGGGTTTAGCCCCTGACCTTGTAGATGGACTCCCCTGACAGGTGCTTACAAGAATGCAAGGAAGGCACTGTTTACAAGGGCATGCAGCAAAAGGATGAGAGGCAATGGTTTTAAACTAATAGAGGATAGATTCGGACTAGACATTGAGAAGAAGTTCTTTACTATGAGGATTGTAAAACACTGGAACAAATTGCCCAGAGAGGTTGTGGAGGCTCCATTGTCTTCGTCTGAACTGTTGAGTGATTTCGCTGAAATCGCTGTTAGTGATTTTTATTTCTAAGTTCAGTCTCTTCTAAGAGACTGCACTTCTGGAAGTTAACAGTATGTTTTTGCAGACAGTGTCTGCTACTAGGAGTGATAATATCTGATGTTTACAGTTGCTGCCAGGGATTGGTATGCAGTAAGGCTCCTGCTTACGCTTATTCCTGTACTGACCAAGGTCACTGCTGGATCTTGTGTGCCACGCTGGGGGTGCCAGGAAGTAAAGACGTCATCAGGAAGCAAAAGGTTGCATCTCTGGTGAGTAACAGACAGGACAGGTGACCAACAAGATTATTCCATTTCATATCTGTCATATTCAGTATAGACTGAGGGATCACAGGGGTTAAGGACTCTTCTTCAATGGCTGAGAAGGATTCTGTCCGATCTTCTGCCTTTGATCCCGATCCTGAGTTCTGGAATTCAGCTCCTGAGTCCAGCTCCTGTCTACTGCTGAGCCTGGGATTTCCCCAGTGCTGCCTGCTTTGCAGCATCAGTGCTGATTACTATCTGGGAGGGAGTCAGGTTTGATATTAGTTTTGTATATATATAAGTATATAGTTAATTTTATTTTTACTAAAGCTGTTTAGTTTTCTCTTCCAACATCTAAGTGTCTCTACCTCATTCCCTTTCCCTTCCTGTTTGTGAAGGGAGAGGAGTTAGAGAGCATCTATCAGCATTCAGTTCCTGGCTCAGACCTAATCCTTGACACCCATCCCTGGAGACATTCAAGGTCAGGTAGGATGGGGCTCTGAGCAACCTGATGTATTTAAAGATGTCCCTGCTCACGCAGGGGGCTTGGACTAGATGACCTCTACAGGTCCCTTCCAGCCCAACCCATTTTATAATTCTATGATTTTATGATTCTATGACCTCTATGATTCTGTGACCTTGGAGCTTTCAAACTCTGGTGAAACCAGTGTTCCAGCTGTACATGGCTGTGGCATTATCCCTTGGTGGGAGATCTAAGGAGTTTCTCTTGCTGCTCTTTGGCACTGGTGTTATTGTCCCTTCAAGCTCCACTGAGCTGAATACTAATTTCACACACCAACCACCCATCTCATAATTTAATTCTTATTTTCATGGGGTTCTCGAAAATATCTTGTTCAAATGTCTGGTTGAATGCACATTTTGTAGAAGACACTATGGGTCAACTCACATTTCTAGGCAATATGAAAATAACTGGACAGTATATTCAAGTCCTGCAAGGAGTATATTATAGCTGTTTATCACCGATACATTAAAATAGTAAAACAAACAGGTGAGACTTGGATAAGTCAACACAAGACTTGTGTCTATTAGAGCAAAGCCACAGGTCAGAACCTCAGCAGAAAAGCAGTGAATTAAAGTAGTCAAAGACTAAGCTGCACTTTTCATGGTTATGTGCCGTTGCATACAGATTCAGTTTCTCTGAAAGAATTTGACAGGAGAAAATTTAAACTAAATGTTTCGGGTAGACCAATAAATCTTACTTTCTGTGACTCATATCCCTGTCTCCTGGCCAAAAATGAAGTCAGATATTTCATCTGTGTTTGCATGTATGACTAGAATTATAAACCATACTCAAAAAAAAAGAACAAAAAACACAACCCCAAAACAAAACAACAAACCACAAAAAAAAAGAAGAGGAAAATATAAAATTTTATAATATTCTTTAAATGTAACTTCTTTGTTAATATTCTTTTTCCATTGCATAAACCATTTTAGTCCTATTCATTAGAAAATTCAGACATAAAAACATTGTATTGCATGTAGTCTAGCCATGAACTTTTTGGTCTATCAAAACTCTTAACCGTTAACTGCACAAAGATGTCTTTGTTATCTAGGAATATACATGGTAGATTATAAGATCTTGATATTATAGTCAGAGTTTTTGAAAGGGATTCTTTTTACTTCTTTGTTTGTCTATAGTACTTCCTGAACATTTGACTGCAAATATAATACTACTATTTCAATAATTGTTATTGTCTCTTTTCCAGGTTCCTTTACTCGCCTGAAGCTGTACTGCCTTGATTTGTGTAGAGCTAATTTCATAAAAACTACACAAAAGCTTCACTTCTTAAAAAATCATTCTGTGCATAGCCAAAAGGAAGTAAAACCAAGATCTAGAGCAAAAAAATTAAAACCTTACTGACCACATGTATTTAACATGAGATATACAAATCACACATGATTTAAAAAAAAAATGAAGAGCCCTTCACGGGAAGACAGTGTGGAAGAATTCCTACTTTACAGAGAATATTGCAAAGCTCTGTAGAAGGTGATCATCGTACCTCACTTGATAATTATTAGGCTCCCAATTCATGTTCTCCAGGTTAACCCATAGAGGCATTTGACTTTCACAGACAGCCTTGGACCATAACATAGTTATCTTCAGGTACAGATAACTACCAGGATAGTGATACTTAGTACTTAGATAAGTAAAAAAGAATTTTAGTAATAACTTTAATGAGAACTTCTGGGTTATAAATGGTTAACTATATTTGTTACGGGCAACATTTCTCTATTAATTTCGTCTGGGTGACACTTTGCCAAAGGCACCAACTGGGCTGCTAGGGACTGGATTCCTCTGTAGTGCATCTCTCCTTTAAAGCTTCTCTGGATCTTAGAGCCTGGCACTGGTTTTTTGCCTTTTTTTTAATCTTGTTTTTTACTTAACATTTTTAATGTACTTCCTGGACTTACACTGTAGACTTTGACTAATTGAGAAGACCGAATAGAAATCGAGTGAGAAGGCTGAAGAAGAAATAATGTACTGGTGGCTAGATCAATGTTAGTAAATAATGTGAGACATTTGTTAATTGAATGTGGCATGGCTCTTGCCTACATGGAGGAATACCCTTGACCCTCAAGGGGTCCTCCCTTGATCCTCCCTACTGGGAATAGTCTCTGTCTGACACTACCCTCTAAATCACACCCAAATGTTGCTTGGGAAAGTAGACTAGAGGCAAAGACTGTGCCTGGGACCTTCTAACGATTAATAAGTTTGGATTTTCCCAGGCCAGGACATTTGCTTATGCCTTGGTCTTGTTATTTAGATATGTCCAACGTGTCTTTTTACCTACATCATTTTACCTATTAAAGATGACATAGAAATCAAAAAAAACTTGTAATGTCAAAGTGTTGAGAAAGCGTGTGTTCTCTCTGAGTTAGGCAGCTCAACACTGGTTTCAAGGGTCCAGGGTCCTAAGCTGGATAACCTCATTTCTACTGAGGGAAACGAGTGTCTAGGAAGGCCCAGAGAGGCTAAAGAAAGATGTGATTGTTCCTTACTCAGCCCAAGAAAACCAACACCTGCATCTGCTCTGTTGGACCCAAATCTGTATGCTGTGGAAGGGTCCAGACGGAGAGTTTAACTAATGTTTTTATGAATAATATATCAAACACCTGTACATTTTAAAGCTAACAAAGCAAGTGTAAGAAAGAATGTAAAATGTTGAGTTAATGATGACTGAAAGTCTCCCCACCAGGGCATGCAAGTCCAGCTTCACCCAGGCCCTGAGCTGCCTCGGGTCTCAGCAGTTGTATCAGGCTCAAGAGTATTCACCCTCACTTTTACCCTGGGAATTCTCCCTCAGCATGTGCTGAGCTCTCCCGCCATTTCCTCCAGGCAGGGCTGTTCTGTTGAAGGGAGCCAGCATCTGCACAAGCTGTCAACATACCCTGGCCCTGAGCTCAACCTTATCATTCCCCAAAAATCTGGCAATTGCCCTGCACAGAGGAACACCTCAGGTGCGCTGCCACAGCCAGACATGAGTATTTCCAGAGGGATTTAATTTCCTTTTCTTGCTGTTTGTAACATTGCTTTGTATATACAGTCACCCAGGTACCTTTGAAAGCAAAGCACAGTTTTCCCCCAGGCGAACAGCTCCAATATATGTAACAATGGGCACATTACACAAAAGAATTTGGCTTTTGAGGTCGGTGTCTAGGATTAAAGAACCACCTGGGTAAGGAGAGGGAAGGAGGGAAGCCAGTGTTGCTGTCACCAGGAGAGCTCAACAGTCTTTAGCTTTTCCACCTACCATATGCTCATTCAGTTATAAATGAGTAGTTGATCAAGCCGGAGAGAAATTACCCACTGGAAAAAAAAAAAAAAAAAGAGAAAGTTTAAATAGGAATTGCTCATTCAAATACTTCATGAAAACCTTAGAAAAGGTCCATATAGTAGTGAGGTTTTGCCACCTACATCAATATAGCACTTTGTGATGCTGATTAAATTTCAATACTGTGATATGTGTTATAAAAAGCTTTGCTTCAAATTTGTGTTAATTAGGAAAAGTTTTAGGCAGCAATAAAGAATCATCTAAATAAACTGCTGCCTGGATTTTTAACTCACACATTAAGTCAGATACGTATTTTTTTTTCTTTTTCTTTTATCAGAACTTTTCTAAGGATGTAATTAATCAATGTATTTTTGCATGTGTTTACCGTCTTTCTCCTACCAATTAGATTATTGTTCATGTATTTTAAATGGCAGACTTGGAAATTAAAATAGTACTTCACCCTAGCTGGTTTGGTATCTCTACATAACTTCAAGTTAATGTTAAAGATAAATTTCCATGTCTGTTGTGTTATAACTATACTTAAGAAGTGACAGCAGGGCACATCCATAAGGCTGTTTCCAACACTTGTGCTGAATCTGTTCTAGCTGTTTCTGTGTATTTTAAACTGTTTCTCACTGTCTTAACCCAGATCCTACTAAAGGCAGAAAGAATTCTTCAGTAACCCAGGTGTAGACCCCTGAAAATAAGTTAAACTCTTTTCCCATCTGGAAGAGCTAATTAAAGGCCTGTCCTGAGCCTTACACAATTAAAACTATGCTGTTTAATGATACCTAAAGCTGTGAAGGTGTCTGATGCTTCTTGGCTTCTCTCTGTCATTTTATGTGAAACCTGGAAAGACCTGTCAGCTCAAGACTTTGCCAATATACGCATTCCTGCACAAGTGAATTTAAGATTATCCTGTGATTCAATAAATGTTTTCACATGAGCTTTTTCATTTTGTTTTGTTTCTCTTCTTCTGAACTCCACTTTGATGCCAGACAGTAATATCGTATAACTGAGAACTAAAGACCAGGTTATACAAGCACACTGTGCATGAAGGTAATTGTCTTTACTTCCCAGTGATAAACCATATGAAAGAAATTATAGCTTTTCCCTATTATTCATGGGGCTGATCCAAAGCCCATTAAAATCAATAGGGAGCTTTCATATTATTAAGTGTCTCAAAACAGGTTTTAGGAGATTTGTACTGCAAGACCTGCATTTTCAAAGGTGCTGGGAAAAAAAAAAATGGGCATAACTGCTCAATTAATGAGTTACCACCCATCAGCAAAACCAATAACTGACAGCGTGCAAAGCCTTAATTTGTTATGAGTCCACAAGAAAACGTTAATTTATTTTTTTTTTAGCCATCACGATTCAATAGCTTGTGGAAGATCATTTATGCACAACACTTCATCTAGAGATTCACCTCACCTGCTCTATGTATTCTATGTTGCTGGGGTAGGCTTTTTCAGTTTTTCTTATCACAGCTGCTCTGCTTTCCTTGAAGTGTTAGAACATTCACTGGAAAGAGGAAGAGGACAGGACTTATCATTGGTTTAAGTCTTCTCTAGTCCATTATATTCTAGGAATCTTTGAGGAGAAACTTTGGTATCTGGTAAGTTTTGCTAGCAGAAATATCTCTACAGCTGCCTGACTTTTACATAAATGCTTAACAGAGTTGTTGCGGGTTAGGGCTGGGCCGGCCACTAACTTGGACAGATGCTCTCCAACCCCCTCTTTCCCCCCCCCCCCCAACGGGAAGAGAAAAGGGAATGAGGCAGAGAGACTTACGGGTTAGAGAAGAAAAACTAGAACATCTTTAATGAAACAATAATAGAAACAATAGTGAAATGATAAATGTGAAGAACTATATACAACTACAAATAGTAGCCCAATACCAAACCTGACTGCCTTCCCCAACAGCAATGCCCACTGGTGCTGCAGAGCAGGAGGCACTGGGGAAGCCCCAGGCTCAGCGGCAGTGGGGAGCTGGATACAGGAAGCTGGATTCGGGAACTCAGGATCCGGATCAAAAGCAGGAGGTCAGATGGAGGCATCTAGGTGCTCCTGCTCTGGCAGGGCAATTGGACTAGATGATCTTTTGAGGTCCCTTCCAATCCCTAGCACACTGTGATACTGTGATACTGTGAGTCCTCCCTGGACACCGACCATTGCAGAAAAGGGTGGAAAAAAGGGACAAAACTCTCATGATCACTCAATTTATACTACATGTGACATATATTGGATGGAATACTCTCGTTGGCCACCTGTCCTGTCTGTTACCCCCCAACATTTTACTTCCTTGTGCCCCCTTCTTACCACCCAGCACCCCCAGCGTGGCACAAAAGAGCCAGCAGTGGCCTTGGTCACTATAGGAATAGGTACAAGCAAGAGCCTTTCTGCATCCCAGTCCCAGGCAGTAACTGCAAACATCAGGTGTTATCACTGCCAGTAGCACCCACTGTCTGCAAAAACATGCTGCTGACTTCAGAACGTACAGCCTTTTAGAAGACACTAAATTGGAAAGTAAAAATCATTAAACAGGACTGGGTTTTTAGCTAAACCCAAGACATAGAGTGCAATGTGAGCATTAGTATTACCTAACTAAAGCCCTTCTTGTGGAGCTAACCTGGAAGGCTGCAGGTTTAAACCAGTGGGATCTGCAGGAGCATAGTACACTAATGACCTAGTAGTGCTGATTTCTGTGCTTCGAAACAGAATCAGGTTTAAGTAAATCCCATTCCAGGTGTTGCTCTAAATGCTTTTCTTCTAGAATAGCAAGCTTCAATGCAACAGCAAGGCAATGAGTTTGACAGACCCCCTGTTGATGAAAGAAATTGGCAGCTCGGGAGAGAATGTTCAGCTCAAACCTACAGCACCAAGTCATTCATTAATTTTCCTATTTGTATTAGCCTTATGTATATCTGAAAGAAACGCAGTACCACAATTGTTGGATGTTTCTGTTCAGAGAATATCAGGGACTGGAACAACAAGGGTACTGCTATTCAGAAGTGGAATACATTGGCCAGACTGAGTGTTTTGAAAATTATGCAGCACGTCATCTTGACAATATGCCTTGGCTTAGCCAGAAGCTACATTTTGTGATTAGTATATTCACTTTTTCTTTATGTTCAGAATCCAACTGCTCTGTAGATCTGGAAAATAGAACAAAAAGAAAAATGGGCTTTTAAAACCAGCTTGACAACTGCAATTAGATCAATCACCCACTCAGTTTCAGATATTTGTAACATCAAGTAATTTAACAAACACCTTTCATCCATAACAGCTAAAGGCATATTTGCCTTTAAAAAAAGGATTTCGGTAGAAAATTCCAGCATTCCTCCCCCGCTAAAATCCTTTTATAAAGAATATACTTCTAACTATGGAGACTAAAAAGGGCTGAATATTCACTAGTTTATAATTTTCAAACTGATCATAAACTTCTTGAGGAAATTATGCCTAGCTGAGGGCAGATCTACTACTTCTTGAGAAAAGATATTTAGGAATGGCAAAAAAATATTACAGTATGTTAATCTACAAATAAATCTCATGTAACTATGGCTTCAATTTCTGTCGTCCTCTTGTGCATTCTTATTAGGCTATGAAATAGAAACAAGTGCTTGGGTTCTGTCTTTGACAAAGTTTCTAATCAGCAAAATTGCTGGAAATTTCAGTTCCTTACAGTTTATAAATCTGTTATGCTACGGAGCTCATAAAGAGCTGAAGCCTAGATGGATATGTATAACACAGCAAACTCTTCATAGGATACTACTTCAAAATATTTTAAATTAAACAGAAACAAGTTTCCTGATACATTCTTCATCTATGTGCCAGGAGAGAATCTACCCCAAGACATGGTTAGAAACTGCTAGATCTTCTGCTGATGTGGCAAATCATGACCTCATTATCCACAGTCTCTACAATTGTGATGAATATTTATCTGTTTAGTAGGCCTAGCAATTTATTTGGTCTTCTTTTTCTAAATACTCTCTTAAATTTTCTGCCCTATGGAGAATATAATCTAATGTACCCAGCACTGAAGTCAACAGTAGGAGTCAAATCTTAGGGAGGATGCATAAACTATGTGTTTAATCAAAGAGATTAAATAATTGCAGGCTGATGAAACATCTGTTTACTTCAAAAACACTGTATTGGATACATTTCTGCCAACACTGCTGCTTTGGGTAGGCACTGGTTGGCCTTTGTTACAAAGGGAGATCAGCTGCATGGCACGCATGCATTAGATCTGATGGAGGACGCACTAGGTCCATTCCATTCAGATCTGATAGTGCTGGTGGATTGCACAAACTGACAGCATGGTCTGACCATGCTGTTGGTTAATACTTTTCCTTGGCTTTTTTTTTGGTTTTGTCTATTTGTTTTTTGGTTAAACACTATGTTAGAATAGGAGTATAAGAAGGAACAAATAGATGGCAATGATTTTATGTCAGAAAAGAAGCTTTCATAGAATATAAGGAATTGACCACTACCATAAAGTAGTGGTCAACAACTCAATGCCCAGATGGAGATCAGTCACAAGTGGTGTCCCTCAGGGGTCTGTACTGGAACCAGTGATGTTTAATATTTTCATCAGTGACATAGTGGCATCAAACACACTTTCAGCAAGTTTGCAGATGACACCAGGCTGAGTAGTGTGATTGACATGCCTGAGGGATGGGATGTCATCCAGAGAGATCTGGACAAGTTTGAGAAGTGGACTCATGTGAACCTCAAGATGTTCAACAAGTCCAAGTACAATGTCCTGCTTGTGGATTGGGGCAAGCTCCAGCTGGGAGATGAAGGGATCCAGAGCAACCTTGTGGAAAACGATTTGGGGGCACTGGTTAATGAAAAGCTGAACTTCAGCTGACAATGTTCACCTGCAGCCCACAAAGCCATCTGTATCCTTGACTGTATTAAAAGTGTGACCAGCAAGTCAAAGGAGGTGATTCTCCCTCTCTGCTCTTCTGAGATCCCACCTGCAGCTCTGTGTCCAGCTCTTGAGTCCTCAGAACAAGAACAATATGGACCTGTTGAAGCAGGCTCAGAGGAGGGTCACAAAAATGATCAGAGGAATGAAGCACCTCTCCTGTGAGGACAGGCTGAGAGGATTGGGGTTGTTCAGCCTGGAGAAGAGAAGGCTCCAGGAAGACCTTATTGCAGCCTTTCAATACTTAAAAGGGGGCTTGTAAGAAAGATCTTTTTAGTAGGGCCTGTTGTCATAGGACAAGAGACAATGGTTTTAAACTACGAGACAGTAGATTTAGACACAAAAAAAAAGGAAGAAATTTTTTACACTGAGGTGGTGAAACACTGGAACAGGTTGCCCAGAGAGGTGGTAGAAGTCCCATCCCTGGAAACGTTTAAGCTCAGGTAGAATGGAGTTCTGAGCAACCTGATCCAGTTTAAGTCCTGGTTTATTGCAGTAGGAATTGAACTAGATGACCTTTAAAGGTGCCTTGCAACCCAAACCATTTCACAGTTCCATGATTTAACACTATCTGAAGTCTGCTTAATTTTGTTCCAAAAATGACTGTTGGTAACAGAATTGGATCTGGAACATGTGAGCAAAATTTCGGAGTATCTCATTGTAGCGCATGGTTCATAAGACTGTTTAGAGGCATATGGGCTGTAGACAAGAGCCCTTTTATTTTATGAATAAACTGGAATGATACATTTCAATACTCTTTTTTAATATCCTTCATAAGTTTTGATCTAGTACAAGTTCTGACTGTGTTAAATTACAGGTCAAAATGCCCAAGTCTAAAGCTGAAAAAAAGGAGTGAACCCCAAGCAATTAAATTTGTTTTTTTAAAATTTGGGTTTCTGATAAATAATCACATCTTTTTGCCATCGAAAGGATTTCTAAATGTTCAGTTATAGTGAAACAACTACATTTCACAATCCATTTTTCACTATCCTTTTTGGCCTAAATAACAAAGAGCTGAAGACATGAGGCTGTGATCAACTTTTGTGTTACTGCCTCATTCTGGAACATTATGGTTATTTTCAGGTTACAGAATTAGTAGCTCTGCTATAATTAGATGTTATTTTCACAATTCAGATTCCACTTCATATAGGTGAAGCTGAAGTGGTGGATGACATTATGGAAATCAACAAGAAATTAAACTTTTTTCTTTTTTTTTTTTCTTTTTTTCCCCCTCAAATTTCTGCAGCAATGATGACTACATTGTTTCCTGTCAATGTAAAATGTATAGCGGGAGAGTATATAGTGGACTACAAGTGCAAAAAGACACAGGAACATGCATAGTGTCTGATTTCCAGCTGCTGATAAAGTAAGAAAGTTCTCAGAACTTTGTATTCCAATAAATATCAAAATGTAATAAAATTAAACTTAGGTATAATATGACAACTCCAGCTATAAATTCCAAACACACTTCAAGAATCACAGAAAATCATCAGAATCACAGAACATCAGGGGCTGGAAGGGACCTCAAAAGATCATCTAGTCAATTCTGAGAAGCAACTGCTCACTCACTACAAATTTTTTACTAACATCAGTTAATCATCCACAGCATAGTTTCAGGCTCTTCAATACATTCTTAATATAATATTTCTACAAATCAGAAAGATTCAGAGGTAAAAAACAATTTTTCTGTAAACTTTTTTGAGAGTAATGAAATCAACCAAAGTATCAAGCTATATTTTTCTTAAAAACAGTTCTCTAGGATAAGTGTTACGATACAAATACAAACTGGGCACAGAGTGGGTTGAGAGTAGCCCTGAAGAGAAGGATTTGGGGATGTTGATAGATGAGAAGCTCAACATGAGCCGGCAGGGCGTTCACATAGCCCTGAAGAGAAAGATTTGGGGATGTTGATAGATGAGAAGCTCAACATGAGCCGGCAGGGCGTTCACGCAGCCCAGAAGGTCAACCGCATCCTGGGATGTATTGGGAGAAGCATAGCCAGCAGGTCAAGAGAGGTGAGACCCCACCTCGAATACTGCATCCAGTTCTGGTGTCCCCACCATAAGAGAAACATAGAACTGTGGGAGCACGTTCAGAGGAGGGCCACAAAGATGATCCGAGGGCTGGAGCACCTTTGCTATGAGGACAGGCTGCGGGAGCTGGGATTGTTCAGTCTTGAAAAGAGAAGACTTTAGGAGGACCTAATAGCTGCCTTCCAATGCCTGAAGGGATCCTACAGGAAGGCTGGGGAGGGACTTTTTACAAGAGTGTCCACTGATAGGACAAGGGGAAATGGGTTTAAATTGAAGGAGAATAGATTTAGAGTAGATCTGAGGAAGAAATTCTTCAGTACAAGAGTGGCAAGACTTTGGAATAAATTGCCCAGAGATGTTGTGGCTGCCCCCTCCCTGGAGGTGTTCAAGGCCAGGTTGGACAGAGCCTTGAGTAGCCTGATCTAGTAGAGAGGTGTCCCTGCCCATGACAGGGAGGTTGGATTAGGTGATCTCTAGGGTGCCTTCCAACCTAGGCCATTCTATGATTCTATGATTCTATGATACAAGGAGAATGAGTCACCCAGAATGGGGCTTTTTTCTTTTGCTCTACTGACTCTTCAGTAAACCTAAACAACAATCTTAGAACTTAAAAGGAAAATTTATATAAAATGAGTATAATTCCAGCTATAAAACACTTTTTCATTCCCTCCATAGCAGTAGTTTGCATGTGCTTTCTCTCTTTATAGCTTTGAAAATATCCATGTCATTTTGTGCCTTAAAAACTATAGTATTTGAGTGAGGAAGCAAATATGAGAATTAAGATTCAAAGGAAATTTTTTTTTTTTCAAAAAACCCTCCAAAACTATCAAAACTGAATTAGTTTCACAAAATCTTTCAAGAAGGTAAGTCATTCCTCCTTCAGCAAAGAAAATGCCAGTATATATCACAGCACTTTGATGAAATTGCGTTGAAGTAAAGAAATAGCTGTGAGAACTGGGAGTTCAGTGAAACTATTACCATAATATGTGGAAGGGAAATTGGTAAAACTCATATAAAGATTTCTCTAAAAATTTTATAGTTTTTTTTCTATTACAATCAGGTCATGGGTATAGTGGAAAGTTGTGCATTTGCTGTCAGTCTTGGTGTGGTCAGCTTGAATGCTTTGCTGCTTTGAACAGGGCCACGTGGACTCCCTAGGAGCCAAGTTGCTGCGACAGAGCCACTGTAATAAGTCTTAACCCCTATGTGCTCAGTGCTGCTTTCTGGGACAATTTTGTGGTGAATTAAGAGATAAGAGCATAGCAATCAGGGAGAAAAATGCTGGACATTCTAAACTTTAGGATTTTCTCCATCATCGAATTTTGTTCCTCAGCCATACGTATACACATATATGTATGTGCGTGGGTATATATACATACATACATGTATATGTGTGTGTATATATGTATGTATGTGTACATATATCTGTGTGTGTCTATATATATACTACTTCTATTCAGTTTGTTTTATTCTAAAGTAAGAAATCTTATATATGCAATCCAAAAGAACATTTTTCTTCTGTTTGCTGGACTTCAGTGACTTCAGAGGTTTGATTTACACCATAAAAATTCCCTGACAAGGAACACTAACATTTCTGGGATCATCAAATGCTGACCTATACGGTCATTTCAAGAAAGAGATCTGGGATGGCTGACGGTTACCATGAAATAATCACTCATTTCTTAAATTTTGCAGCAAATTTGTCCTATTTCTCTGGAAGCACAGGCACAAGGATCACTGATCTTTTAGGGGTAGCAGTCAGAACCTGAAAGCTTGCCAGCCTGGTTTGGGAGTTACTCTTGTTGCTGGAAAAAAACATGTGATGGCTAGTTATTGTCTAGCACACAAGACCTTGAAGAGTTTCCAGATACATAAGACTTTGATTTAATGCAATATGTAGGAAATAACAGAGGATTTGGAAGTAGCTGGGTAGAACAGGAATAGTATTGATAATCCAATTTTGGTTTTAACTCTGTTTAACAATACTAAAAAAACATTATTCCAAATTATGGAAGTGCCAGCAGATAGAAGTATATTTGTCCAACGAAGTCTACGATGATGATGAAGTACTCAGACTACTTTAATGAAGCTGTTTATTTTAAAGAGTTTCTTTAATTGAGATATTTCTCATAAAAATGAGAAAGGCAGCATTACAGCAAGACCTGAATCTGAATCTCTCCACCACAGGCAAGTTCTGCGACTTACTGAGTCGTTCCCTTCTCTTTAGAGGGTAGTTTTTACATAGTGTAAGTTGTCAGAAATGTAAAGGTCACAAGACACCTCTGAATGATGCCAAATTATTAGATATAGTCTCTAACAAATATCATCAATTTATTAAGAGAGAAGTTTTCCAGATTTTAGGGAACTCAACAGATGTAGGAAGCTACTCCTCATATGCTGTTTCAGTCCATCTTGGAGCACACGATTAAATTCAAAGTCTGTCTTTTTATTAAGAAGTGTTTGAGGAGTAAGAAAGGAAACCAGGGAAACTCTGAAGACATTTCATATTATGTAAAACTATTTTTTAAGCTAGATGTCACCCTTCATAGAGAATTGCTTGAATTCCCCTTGGGGAGGCAGAACATGTGAGTCCTTCTCCACAATCTGTCTGCCAGAGCTGGACAGGGAATATAAGCTTTTAATGTCTTAAGAAAGCACCCTCTTTACATTCTTCTGTTTTTATCTAAAATGGCTTATAACTGAACAGAAAAATTTGTTCTTCAACAAGATGAAGAAAACATTTCATTCAACCAAAAAAAAAAAAAAAGGAGAAAAAAAAGATTGTCTGAAAATGCCAGTTTTATTTGCCACTTGTATCTGAACCAAACAGCTTAGGGATATTATACATACAAGCCTAGGCTTAGCCTTGCCCTAACATGGAATAGGACATTTCTAAATGCATTAACATTTTTGTGGAACAAGAAAGACATTTCTATCCAGCTAATGAGGAACCATGAAAACATTTTATAACTACTACATGTGACAACATGACTGTGCAGATTGTCTACAGATGTGAATCAGAAGAGCTCTAACGAATTCAGTAAGGTTCTGCTGATTTACATTAGCTGATGATTTCAATTTGCTGTGTTCTTGGATGAAAGATAAAAACAATTTGTCCTGACTTTTTTTTCCTAGAATACTTTATGAAATCTTCAGTCCACATGTTTTGATTAATTTTTTTTAGAATGTCAAACTACTTACCCCTGCAGTGCTATTCAAAATAGCTGCAGAGTACTGTTTAAATAGCAAGAAACCAAGCTATTGATAAAACAGAAATGTAGGATAACTTTTGAGATGATAGCAGTAGAAATGTAGATAAAAATAAGAGCTATGTTGAACCAAATCCAGTTGGCTTCAGGTGTACAAATTTTCAAATTGGTGTAGGTTCTTGCATTCTATCCTTCAGTGATTCACTGATAATGAATCTGCTGACATTGCACTTCATCAACAACCACACATTGGTTGTATGGAGCCCAGGGATGTTTAAAATACAGACTGCCCCTACCGTGGGTGCCTTGTCTTGCACAAAAACTTGTCAAAAGTGTGAATAATGAAGAAATGGAATTCAGAATGAGGAATCTGACCTACCTGAGATAGTTTTTACTGTGGAATTAGGCTTTCCATTAAAATTTTCTAAGCCTGAAAAGTTCCAGTTGTGAGGAATCTTAACTTTTGAAAACTCATCTAAAGAGTTTACAGTTGCTGATGTGACGGTGTTGAGTCATAGGCTGGACTTAATGATCTCAGAGGTCTTTTCCAGCCTCAACAATTCTGTGATTCTGTACTTAATCTTATGTGATAGTATGAATTCAACAACTCTTCAACTTTTGTGACTACCCATTGCTTTATGTAAATGAAATCATATTAAGTCAATTTGGATTTGTTTCAGTGAGAGGGAATTTGACATCAACTGTTACCTAGAGTTGGAAGAAATAGGGGGGAGATGATAAAACTCCAAAGAGCTGGACATTGAAAGTAGTAACAGTTCTACAGAACTTGTAATTCTGATGTGCTTAAGCCTCCAATGTCCTTTTCATGAAAGAGCAGGAACAGCTGTCCTGGGAGGAAATATTTATCCCACCTTCTTGACCCTTGTCCTGCTCCTCTCATGCAAATTGACACTCCTAAGATTGATATAGGTGAGGATGCATCCATCTTCATGATGTCAAGCACTCTAATGGAGAAAGTTCCAGACTGACCCACTTAGCAGAGACATTTTCAGCCATATTAATGTGGCAAAAACATGGTCAGTGATCAATGTATAGGTACAATGGAAAATGTCAGATAGAGGAAAGAATCTTTTCTTCACAAGTAGGAAAACCTCAAGGGAATATATCAAGAGAGAAACTTCATGGACCCTCTGTCTTCTCCATACGAATTCTATACAAAAGTTGTTCTGGATTTGTAACTCTGCCTGGTCTAATTAAGACCTGTCTGTGTCAAGTTCACCAACAAAGATCTGTTACTTGTAAAACACACATGCTTTTATTTTCTGCACTTACATAGTTTTCTGTTTCTCTGCTTTTAACTTCTCTTAGGAACAATGAGATCCAAACTCTGTGCGGATGAAGCTTTAAATCTTTATAGAAGCAGATGTTGCATGCGTGCTGACTGCATGAATTATCAGGTACAAGGCTCTTAAAGAGACTCTCTTGCTTGCCTACAAACATTATGTGACTTAATAAAATGTCTTTTATACACTATCAGACGTGTGCATTTGCAATTGGGCTGTGCTGCATTACATCTGAAAGGTCTGAACAAATCAAAGAGAAAGCTGGAGCTGGTATTAAATTTTAGGAGCAAGAGTATCTACATTTAAGACAATGTAACTACTAAGAGGGCACTGCACTATAATGTCAAACAGGAAGGTTTTACTCAATGTGATTTACACAGCTTTTTTTAGGACCATGAGTCCAAATTTTATGCAAATGCGAATTGATACTACTGACTTCAGAGTTCTGTCTGCTCTTGCCATCACAAAATGTGTTTCTTAATTAGAAAATACATTATAAAAGCATAGAAATAATGATAGAGTTGTTCATGCTTTCTGTTACAAAAGTAGTCTGTAAAGCTGTCACAAAAAGTTCTCCCTTAATAAAAAAATATATCAACAAAGAGAAAGTAATGGAATATAATCAAATGCTGAGTCCACTCATGCTGGTATTACTCCATTATGAGAAAAAAAAAATGTTTTATAGCATGAATTCAAATGCTATAGAACACATTTGGAAAACAGTACATTACCAAAGTTTAGCTCTTCATGTGAGAAAGGAAGGGGGAGCCAGCCTCTTCCTACCATAGCACCACACAGAGACTTGTCCCCTGAAATCCTCTTGTGTTGAACGTACCTGATATCTGAAGACTACAGGAAAAGGGTTTCTTCAGGTCTGTTTACAAACTGCTTCAGATGTTAATCATTGTTTCATGGCTCTACTGCAGATTTCAAACAGCAAGCAGCTGCCAGGTGACTGTCAGAACTATTCACTTCGGGAAGCGGAGAGGTTATGGAAAAATCTATGGAGTAGTGTTTCCCCTGCCCAGGACTCAACTTGAGCATCCAGAAGTTAGATGCTCAAGTGTTAGCAAGATATTATGTACACCTTTTGTGGTCAATGGAGAGAAAAAAAAAACAAAACTTAAAAAAGGGAATTGTCCTGACCTGATGTAAAAGGAGAATATTCTAACTTGGAGTTCATGTGTTCAGCTATAGGCATTCACAGCTGGGTGAGACAAGTCCTAGTTATTTAGGCTGGAGACTTTATATACTGATTTATGGCTTTTAAGTGTCTCTTTTTTCTTCCCTCACCCCCCACCCAGTGCCATCCACACACACACAATTCTTTCCCAGCTTTGTAAAACGTGAGCTACTGAGACCAGTGTAACTGTTCCCATAGTCTTATTCTAAGAAACAACTTCTTTTAAAACATGTTCCTAAATACTTTAAGATGTTCATAAATGTTTGGAATATCCAAGTAATGTGGGATGTGGTACTGAAATTCTGCAGCCAAGATTGAATGGGAGGTATTCTTTTATATTCTTTTCTTGCCTCTTGGTTAGTAATGGTAAACCGCTTTTGAAAATGCAGCAGTTTGTTTCTAGTCATGCTAGAAAAGACATGCAGGCACACCAAAAGTGGCAATATGTCTTGTGGATCCCACAAATTGCTGGAAGGTGTATATTCGTGCACTAGACTATAGTTTTAGGGGATTCAACATCTTAGAGAGCAGAATTAGATTCAGTGCTTCTAAACAGAGCTTTGCCATTGCCCCTTGCATGGCACTGAACAAATCTCCCATCATCACAGTGAAGAAAGGAAAATATTACTACTGTATTTTTTCCTTACAAAGTTGTTTTGGCATTTTGCTTATCCTTACAGTACCCTTGAACATGAATTTTGTCTAAAAGTCTTGAATAGCACCTGGGTATAATTTGAGTTATGGCTCATAATAGCTTAGATGAGAAAAGCATTTCTTAGTTTTCCTTCTCTTTATCCAATTGCTGCAGGTTTTCACTCTTGTACTTGGAAGTAAGGCTTAGAAGTACACTATTGCATAGGATTTGTTAAGATGCTTAATAGGGGGCATTTGATAGACTTTTTTTTTGTTGTTGCTAACAGGCCAGCTAGAGTGTTTAAACTTAGGAATAATCAAGTCTCTGCTTATGTGTAAAGAGTAATTATGTGCAAAGAGGTTTTAGAGAAAGGTGAAGCATGCAAAAAAAAAATATTTTCATACTACTAAGCTTTCCCAAGTAGAGAAGACTGGTATTTGTGCTCCCTCATTTCAAAGGTACTGTAAGTTTTCCTGAGTGGCTTGGCATATGCCTAATAATTACTGTGAAACTTCAAGGAAATCACCCATTCCAGTTTGCTTAGATAAAGTTTCTTTGAAATGCCTTCCAACACTGGACTCCATTCATAGCACACTTCATTTTAACAGAGTTTCCACTGTATGTTATAGTGGGGTAGTTTTCATAAGTTTTATGAAGCACAGCATATGGAATTACACATGCTATTTGTAACAATTAATGCATGAATTATATATACTTTAGCAAAGACCTTTATCCTCAGTCATAGAATGAGATGTGTGTTTTCAAGATGGTATTTTCAAGAGGAGCAGTTTCATCCTGATTTTTTATATCAATGATGTTTTAAAATATTTTCTGAGGCTCATGTGCTTATATTTCTGGATATTCTATTAAAAAAAGTTATAATCAGTGAATATAAATACACTTCTATTCATGTCTCATACTGCATATTTTTTAAAAAAATGCTAAGTAGGAAGAAATGGCAAAATTACAGGGACCAAATTGTGAAAAAAAAACCCACTTTCCTGATCAGTCTGTTGAAGAGATTCCTACGATAATGACAGATTATCCAGGTACAAGATGAACTAACTTAAAAATCTATTCTTTCATCCACAGATAGAAAGAAAGCTTCTTCTGTTTTGATGGAAAAAATCCAGAATAATTATTAAGCAATGAGATTCAAAAGAATTGGCAAAAACAAGGGAATTTTGTAATGTTCTGTCTTCTTATTAAGGTAATATTTACATCCAGCAAGTGTAATTTAATGCTGTGAAATAAGATCTAAAAAATAATCCATTTTAGTTATACTTCCTTACAATATCATCTGGCTTCCTCTTCAAATGTGTGGAAACACTTAACGTGGAAGATTTGCAATAGGAAGTACTGAGCTTCAACCATGTGTTCTCCATTAAGTGCTTTTTGAACCTGCACTTACTTGTAGTTACTGTTTGGAATATGAAAATTAGACTGAGTCCGGTTTTCCCCTCTGCCAAGGCCAACCATCAGGAAACTGCTAAGACAACCCAGTTCCTGAACAGCTTTGAGCCAGCAGAGGAATCGCTTTCATTTATTGAACTTTCCGTTTTCCCAATGGGACCTGAGAGTCTTGAAAGGGATCATGCAGAAGCTGAATACCCAAGTCCAAGATAAGGAGCAGTAACTTTTTATTTCTTGTAGTCAACAACAACACAACAAAAAGTATCTCTCAGTTTCCCTAAAAACTAACTTATTCCTGGAGGTACTGTGGAATGGAGTGGGTCAAATGGTAAAAGTGTTTGTTCTGAAGATGTCATATACTTCCAATTGCTGTTGACTACTTTTCTATACGGTAGATTTCTAAAACCCTAGATGAGAAAAATCCATTATTCATAAGAAAAAAAAAGTTCCCACAAGTGTTGGATATAAAGTGCAAAAGGAATTTTCACTCCCTGTCATGTTCCTTTATAACATTTGGCTTTTCAAGTGATAGAGAAGCTTTTTATCTACCTTATCTTTGCAGACATAAATACTTGCACATTCAAAAGTTAGCTTGGTTGAAAAACTATGAATGCCTTTTTTATTATTCATTTTACTACTTTTTCAGAAAACTTAGATCAGATCTAAACATAGGAATTACTTTTGTAACATTTCCTGGATCAAACTTCCTCAAATGGAAATTACTGTTTCATGTCTCATACCTGGGGTCTTGATGTCTCATTGCTGTGGGTCAGTGCATCTACAAGCCAACCCAAGTGGTTCTCAAACAATGAGGAGCTCAAGCATGCTCAAGCAGTATGGCATATGTTAAAAATTTTACCAAACAAACTTAAATATGTGCTGGTGTGAAGCATAGTTCTTTTCCAGATGCCATGTGCTTGTGGCAAAGGATGAAAACGATAATTTTTCATATTATTAAATCGTAAAATAATTTAGATTGGAAAAGATCTTTAAGACCAAATCCAACTGTTAATGTAACACTACCAAGTCCATCACTAACCCATGTCCTTAAGTGACTTATCTTCTAAATAGCTCCAGGGATGCTGACTCCAACAGTTCCCTGGGCTGCCTGTTCCAGTCCTTGATAACCCTTTCAATAAAGAAATTTTTCCTAATGTCCAATCTAAACCTCCCCTGGTGCAACATGAGGCCATTTCTTCCTGTCCTATCGCTTGTAATTGGGGAGAAGAGACCAGCCCCCACCTCATCACAAACTCCTTGCAGGTAATTGTAGAGAACAATAAGGTCTCCCTTGAATCTCCTTTTCTCCAGGCTAAACAACCAGAGTTGTCTCTGCTACTCCTCATAAGACTTGTTCTCGATAGCCTTCACCAACTTCATTGACCTTCTTTGGACATGTTCCATCATCCTTATGTCTTCCTTTTCATGAGGGAGAGGCCCAAAAGTGAACACAGGATTCAAGGTGTTGCCTCACCAGTGACGAGTACGGGGCAACAATCACTTCCATGGTCTTGCTGGATGCTGTATTTTTGATACAGGCCAGGATGACATTGGCCTTCCTGGACACCTGGGCACACTGCTGGCTTGTGTTCAGCTGGTGGTCGACCAACACCTCCAGATCCTTTTCTACCAGGCAGCTTTCCAGTCACTCTCCCCAAAGCCTGTAGCGCTGCCTGGGGTTGTTGTGCCCCAAGTGCAGAACCCAGCACTTGGCCCTGCTGAACCTCATGAAGTTGGCCTCTGCCCATTGATCCAGCTTGTCCAGATCCCTCTGTAGAGCCTTCCTGCCCTCCAGCAAATCAATACTCCCACTCAATTTGGTATTGTCTTAAAAGTTACTGAGGGCACACTCATACCTCTTGTCCAGGTTGTTGATAAAGATATAAACAGAACTGGCCCCAACACTGAGTCCTGTGGGACACCACTTGTGACTGGCCACCAACTGGGTTTAGCTCCATTCATCCTCACTCTTTGGGCCTAGCCATCCAGTCAGTTTTTCACCCAGAGAAGAGTACATCTGTCCAAGCTATAGCAGGTAGTTTCTCCACAATAATTCTATGAGAGTCATCTAGGCTTTACTAGACAACTGTCCTTTCCTCATGAAACATCGACTAAGTGAGGCATCATGTCATAAAAGGAGATCAGGTTAGTCAAGCAGGGCCTGGCTTTCATAAACCCATGCTCACTGGGCCAGATCAGTTGATTGTCCTGTATATGCCATGTGATGTCTCTGACACAGAGGTTAGACTGACAGGCTTCTAGTTCTGCAAATCTTCCTTTCAACCCTCTTGTAGATGGGAGTAGATGGACCACTGGGACCTACCCGGTTAACCAGGACTGTTGATAGATGATAGAAAGTGTCTTGTTGAGCACATTGCCAGCTCCTTCAACACCCTGTATCTCTCAGCCATCATAGGTGAGACCATTACTGTTATGAAAATAATTACTTAAGTGCTTTGAGAAGACTATGAGAAGAGTTGTTTCGCCTGGATTTGGAAAGTTATGACTGATGACAAATTTCCCCTTTCAAATGTGAAATGTTTCATTTTTTTCACAAAGCTTCAAAACTAGTATGAAAATTAAGAATCCAATATGATTATTAAGTTTTGTTACCTGATTTCATTACTATGAAATTCATATATTTCTTTAGCAAACATTAAATCCAGAAGAGGAAGAAGGTAGTTCAGATCTGAAAAACCTTGAAAATTTTAATTTTGCTAATTTGGCATTAAAAAAAGCGCAATTGATGACTAAAATGGCTTTGATGAATGCAGAAACATGCCACAGTTTTCTCAGACTTGTAGCTGAAACCATTTTTGAAATAGTCACCATCATCCTTGCTAGCACGTGCATACTCCATCTTTTTGCTTTTCTTACGCAATTAAGCCAAAGTTGAGCACAAAGCAGTTAATGTTATTGTAAACTGGGGATAGCTTGAACTTTAGGACATTAAAAATAAGGGCATATGGCTTTTAGAAACACTAGATGCTTTATTATTCATTCTCTTTAATAGTTTAGTAAAGATTTTAAGCTGACTCTTAGATTTAAGATTTCTTACAGATATCGGATTGCAGGCACAGTGGAAAGCAAAACAATTATTGGGTGTTATCCATTAAGAAGAACTCAAATGGCAACTGTTAACAATCTATAACACCAGGGCAGTTGTGGGCTTTTCTCTATGTCATAAAAGACCCTCAAAGTTACCATAAAGCTCCATTCACTTTCAGTGTGATAGGTTACACATGTGAAGGTTTATTTTACAAGCAAAATCTGCATGTAAGCTGTAAAGTGCCTGAATGCTTGGATTACAAAATGGAAAAATAAACAAGTGCAATTAAAGGATCAAGCATTCCAATATTGCTCCTATTATATCATGTGACTTTTTTTTTTCCTAAAAGCACTTCAGAGAAATATCCTGCCAAATTAAGGACTTTAATCTCTTCTGACATGATTGATGAAATGTGGGTATTCTGGTCAGAAAAAGAAGCATTAACATGTTGAATATAGAAAGTATTTTCTGGGAAAACTTTCCTGAGTCGTTCGTAAGCTTTAAATAAAAGTTCAACTATTGAAATTACCTGTCTAGTTTAATTATTCACTGTTTCAGTTTGTAAAGGAAATTAAAAATCTTCCATAATTCTCTTCATCTGAAGGTGTATGGCATGCATTTAATTTTAGCCTGAGAGTTACGACAAATTAAAACAGGTCCATTTTTGAAGCTTTTATATATTTTGAAAGCACATATGAAATTAGGGACTATAGAGATAATATTTTTCCTAAATTTATACTGTATTGTACACTGATTGTGAAATTCATACAGACCTTGCTGGAGATGCTATTTTCACAACAAAAAAACGTTTAACTGGTTATACCACGAAACAGTATTTTACAGTGGTATTGCAAACAAGTCTACTTGCAACTGTTTGATTTGTAAATCAAACTCTAGTTCTGAATACAGACACTTGATGAAATTCTAAAGGGAAATTTTGCAATATCGGAACAACTTAAAGCTCTCAGTGATGCATTCAGATACACATATTTTCATCAGTTATTAACACTTTCGTGGAGATTTCATTTTTTAAAGTGTTTTGTGAATCCTAAGTTTTGGAATGCAATAAGTTATTCTACTTTGTGTTGATATGTTTTCAAAAAGTCTACTGCACCAATTATTTTTTCACAAAGACCTACTAACTGTGTAAGTTGTTTATTTGCTTTATTTTTATGAGCCAAAGAATGGAAGCTTTAGTGGAAAAAAAAGAGATTTGATATTTTGCACTAAATTTGACTATTTAATCAAGGCAACGAACCGAGATGCAGAAATGCCTAAAAATTAAGGGCAAAAAAAATGAGAAGGAATTCCATATGCACAAAAAGACCAAAACTACGTACTATTCTTCCCCTGTTTTTCTATTTCTTCAGCAAAGCAAAATTATCTCTCTTTTTCCAAAATCACAATATCTTTAATGACCACGGTGATGGGATGCAGAATTTTGCAGATCTTAACAGAAAACTACTACTTCAGTGCCCAAAATACCTGTCCAAATAAAAGCCTCAAGCCGATTTTGAGGGAATAGTGCCACCTACTGAGCTAGAATCTTCCAATTCTGTGTCACGGAAGAGAGTTCCCATAAATACAGATTTAATTCAGTGCTATGAACTTGAAAAATCTTCCAGAGCTTAGTCTTTGAACATTATTCTTATGTCCCTAACCAGGTTGATTTTGGGTTTGCTTTTTTTTTCTATTAAATTTATTCTACCAGCTCTTGAATGAAAGGCTAAACTGCTTGGATGTAGCTCAGATCAACTATTCAGTTTGTGCACTCTAGCATGTGAGGCCCAGAACCTATATAATATTACAAATGATGGTGGAATATAAATAATGAAGAACATGGCTCTAGGCTCTTAGATCATGAAGAAAGTCCACTCTTTCTAGCTGAATTTTGCTGACAAACCTCAAGATTTTTGCAAGTGAGTAAAGTAGGGGATTTGCTATAACTTAAGTAAAAATAAAATGTATCCTATGACTAGCAAAAATAATTAGGTCAGTGCACTGTTTAATTTACTTCTTACTAAGCTCCCAGGAGATGATAGATCATCCAAGTAAAACAGAAATACAGAAGGTTTGTCTCATTTTAGAATATTTTATTTTGCAACATTAATTATATACCTTGAATTCATAAAATGACTTGTGTCTATGTTACAAGTTCAGTTAGGAAGCCTATATACCAATACAAAGGCATGCAAAGCAAATGGACTAGAAAATAAACATTGTTCTTAAGAATGAAAATTTTATCAAAACAATCCACAGCCAATTCAGAGTAAGACATAGAATCATAGAATAATATAGTAATTTGGAAGGGAAAGGACCTTTAAAGATCATCTAGTCCAAACCCGATTGCAACGAGCAGGGACATCTTCAAATCAGATTGCTCAGAACCCCATCCAACCTGATCTTGAATGTTACTAAAGATGGGACCTCTACCACCACTCTGGGCAACCTACTCCAGTGTTTCACCACACTCATTGCAAAAAAAAAAAATCTTATATCTAGCCTGAATCTACCCTCTTTTAGTTAAAAACATTAGGCCTCATCTAATCACTACACTCCCTGTTAAAGAGTCCCTCCCCTTGTTTCCTGTAGGCCCTTCTTTAAGTACTGGGAGGCCACTGTAAGGTCTCCTCTTCTCTAAGCTGAACAACCCCAACTCTCTCAGCCTGTCTTCACAGGAGAGGTGTTCCAAGACCCTGGTCATCTTCATGGCCTTCCTCTGTCTAGAGGAATTTCTTGTGGAACAGGGGTGCGGTATCCCTGTAAAGGTTTGGACAACCCAGCTTAGGCCTAAATAAAGCCTCTGTCCTTGAAGCTGCCTTGGGGCATGGAGAGGAGGAGGTGTAGCTGTTTTGTAGCCTTGCCGGGGGGAGAAGGAGGGGCGAGAGCCACTGCATAGTTGAATGGTACTATCCAATAAAACGATGGCGTGTGTAAACTTGTAGCTGACCAACTGTGTTAAGGGACAGGCGCATGGACACTGCTTGACTGTATATATTGAGCTGTCCGGAGCAATAAAGGGAGGACGACATGTAGCTGTATCAGTGGGAGTGTCGTTATCTTGGCCGCGTCTCCGAAGGGACCCTCTTCACCTCTGGACATGGTCAAGCAAGTCCATGTTTTTCTTAAAATCAGGGCCCCAAAACTGGACAGAGTACTGCGGGTGGGGTCTCATGAAAGCAGAGTAGAGGGGGAGAATCACCTCCCTTGGCCTGCTGGCAATTTTTTTGATACAGCTCAGGATACACTTGGCCTTCTGGTCTGTGAATTTACATTTCACAGAATCACAGAATCACAGAATGTCAGGGATTGGAAGGGACCTCAAAAGATCATCAAGTCCAATCTCCCTGCCAGAGCAGGAATGCCTAGACTATGCCACACAGGAACGTGTCCAGGCAGGTCTTGAATGTCTCCGGAGAAGGAGGCTCCACAACCTCCCTGGGCAGCCCATTCCAGTGCTCTGCCACCCTCACTGAGAAGAAATTTCTTCTCAAGTTTAAGCAGAACCTCTTATGTTCCAGTTTCAGCCCATTACCCCTTGTCCATTGGTGGCTCATTTGTGGCTTTTCGTGCACCAACACCCCAAGTCCTTCTCCTTGGGGCTGCTCTCAATCTCTTCATCCCCCAGCCTGTACTGATACCAGATGTTATCCTGACCCATCTGAAGAACGTTGCACTTGGCCTTATTGAGCCTCATGACATTCACATAGGTCCACTTCTCAAGCCTGACCAGCAGATAGAATCAGTCTCTTCTTCAGTTATGTCATCAGTTTAGGAGAAAGACAAATAGCCAGAGTCATAGAATCATAGAATCATAGAATGTTAGGGATTGGAAGGGACCCCGAAAGATCATCAAGTCCAATCCCCCTGCCAGAGCAGGAATGCCTAGGTTATGCTACACAGGAACGTGTCCAGGCAGGTCTTGAATGTCTCCAGAGAAGGAGACTCCACAACCTCTCTGGGCAGCCTGTTCCAGTGTTCCATCACCCTCACTGAGAAGAAGTTTCTTCTCGAGTTTAAGCGGAACCTCTTATGTTCCAGTTTCAGCCCATTACCCCTTGTCCTATCAGTAGTTGTCACCGAGAAGAGCCTGGCTCCATCGTCGTGACACTCACCCTTGATATATTTGTAAACATTAACGAGGTCACCCCTCAGTCTCCTCTTCTCCAAACTGAAGAGCCCCAGCTCCTTCAGTCTTTTCTCATAAGGGAGATGCTCCACTCCCTTCATCATCCTAGTTGCCCTGTGCTGGACTCTCTCCAGCAGTTCCCTGTCTTTCTTGAACTGAGGGGCCCAGAACTGGACACAATATTCCAGATGGGGTCTCACCAGTGCAGAGTAGAGGGGAAGGAGAACCTCTCTCGACCTACTAACCACCCCCCTTCTCATACACCCCAGGATGCCATTGGCCTTCCTGGCCACAAGGGCACAGTGTTGGCTCATGGTCATCCTGCTGTCCACCAAGACTCCCAGGTCCCTTTCCCCTACACTACTCTCTAATAAGTCATTCCCCAACTTATACTGGAACCTGAGGTTGTTCCTACCCAGATGCAAGACCCTACATTTACCCTTGTTATATTTCATTAAATTTTTCCCCGCCCAACCCTCCAGCCTGTCCAGGTCTCGCTGAATGGCAGCACAGCCTTCTGGTGTGTCAGCCACTCCTCCCAGCTTGGTGTCATCAGCAAACTTGCTGATAGTACTCTCTAGTCCCTCATCCAAGTCATCGATGAATGTATTGAATAATACTGGTCCCAGTACTGACCCTTGAGGGACTCCACTGGATACAGGTCTCCAACCAGACTCTGCCCCATTGACCACAACTCTTTGGCTTCTTCCCCTTAGCCAGTTGACAGTCCACCTCACAGAGTGATTGCAGCTAAGGAGTTTTGCATCTTTAGGAAATTGTGAAGGCATCAGTAGTTAAAGTTACATTAGAATTTACACAGAAAGGACGTCTGAAGTCCTCCCTTTACATATTAGTGACTGGATTTGGTCTACATAATCATCTTAACAACTCTTAATAGAACAATTTTTATGAACTATTTAGTGAAATCTTCGATAAGGAATCCTGTAGAGGAACATATTTCAATGTTCTCACTCTTCATTCTTATAATTCTTACTTCATTTTGGAACAATTATCCGCGAATTTACACCTATACACTCTGTTGCAGTGATGAATGGAAACTAATTCTGTCGTTTGCTTTCGCAGAGGAGTCTGATTTTTTATGTAGAATATTGGTCTTGGGTGAAGAGTTTTGCATTTGACTGAATGAAACAGTAGGTTAAACCAGAGCAGCATCATGTTCTAAATTACAGTTTGGCACTTTGGAATTATTGTTTGAAAACTGGCATGGAGTACAGTATTATAGACTTACTTGGCAAGTAAGCTCTCGTGTGTAAGATACACCCATTTTGCATCCATGGGATTTTATATTTTTAAGTAATAAGTGTCATTATATATTTAGATAATTTTGTTATTCCTATCTTTTCTTTAAGATTTCTCAAGGGTTACATGCAGAGATCATTCAAAAACAAGCAAATCAGAAGGTCTGGCTCATCTCAACTTTTCACCTCAGATGCAAGAAGATGAAACAACAGGCTTCACTTCCCAGGACCAATAGGCTTATACTCAATGTTCACTGTTCAGTTGAAGTCTGTGTTTAAGGATAAATAGAAATAATACAGCTAAAGCCTCTACTTTAAACTGAGCATGGATTTACACATCTTGTTAAGTCAAGAACATTCCAGAAGTTTAGACTGGTTTTGTGGACAAAAAAAAAAAAGGACATGTAATGGTTACGGTGAAGATACAGGAAAAACAACTGGATATTGAAAATGAAAAAGTCAGCCAACAACCCTGGAAAATCCATGCCTGACAGGCAAAGCCATTGTGATCAATGAAAAAATATGTAGAATTTAAAGGTAGTCTGCCAGCAAAACATTAAAGTAGCTCCAGGCACATTAATGCACTAAGTCGAATAACAAAATCTTTTACATTCTCCATGCACATAAAATCATCTGCAAAGAGTTTATGCATTAAAATGATGGATGACTGTGCATTGAGACTCAAGCAAAAGGATCTTTAGGAAAAGCAGGAATGGCATTTTGTATAAGAAAATCTATGAGAGTATTTTAGTTCAGATGGAATGTAATAACTTTCTGTCTATCCTATCCTGTGTTTGGGAGGCAATATATTGCCTTTTAAGGAAGACAGCTTGAAGAGAATAGATCTCTCCCTCCTCTAACTGCTGTGATAATGTAATTTTAATTCAACACAGTAAATAAAACACAGGCACAATTACTCATATACAATAAACAAGAAAAAAAAACCCACATATTTCTCCCTAAAGCCTAAGATGCAACATTATCTTAAAACACCGATTATGTGATAAGCACTATAAACTTTAGGGAAAATAAAGAGATTAAGACCAGGAAAAGATTTATTTTAAAAAGAATGTAGGAACTTCAAGGTGTGTGAATGAAATCAAATATTGAGTGTAGGGACAGATTTCAGGCCTTCTGAGTCTGAATCAAAAAATAGTGATTCACTGCTCAGTGCAGAAATTTATGTCTAAAATTTGTTTCGAGACCAGGAGAAATGTCGTCACCAATTTAAGAAGATGTGTTTTTCTTTCTTCTCTAGCACATAAACATTGTTGAATGTGTTACAGAAAACATCATCAAAACTTCTTCTTGCACATACTTTTCTTCCTGTCTTTTTGCACTTTTCCACCAGTTTCTTTGTCTATCATATAGACAGAACCTCACTAAGATGCTTTTTTTTACTATTAAGGTAAGCTTTCTTCTGGATCCAGCAGTAGCACCTGGAAGATGTAGTAGGAAAAAGATTATGACATTTTTATAGAATAGAATAGAATACAATAGAATAGAATAGAATAGAATAGAATAGAATAGAATAGAATAGAATAGAATAGAATAGAATAGAACAGAACAGAATAGAACAGAATAGAAAACTGATCCTGGTTTTTTATATGAAAGATAAAACTGAATACCACTATTCAACTACTGAGGACTAAAACTTTCCCATCAGAACTACAATTTTTAAAAAGGACGATCTAGAAAGTCTTGTCTAAGGGTGGAGGGAGAGTTGTGGAAATAAATATGAGTATTAAGCATGTTAGTATGAACGCTGTCTATCTTGTGTTCCTGTAAGAACTTGGTTCACATTGGAGACAAAAGGCTTTCATATGCTGAAATAAAGCTGATTTTATTACAGGCTTTACAAAAAAAGTCAAGAAGTGTTTAAGGAGTGGGGATTTTAGTAGCCACAAGTAAACAAAGAATTCATCATGAGACAGGCATTCCCATCAGAAATAGATGGCCCTAGTGTCATTTTTCAAATGCCACTGGTCTGGCAAGGGAAAGTACCCTGCAAACTCCTACAGCTCATTCCCAGAAGCGTATTCTTGTGAAGTTCCTTTTTTTTTTTTTTTTGGATAATTTATCATGGCTATAGTTTATTAAATTTCTCATACTTATCAAATCCTCACAAAACTATAATGATAGAGTTCACGGTTTACGTCTAAAAGAAAACCTGCACAAAATTCATAAAGTTACTGATTTTTATCATAATGTATTTAGACTGCTTTAAGTCAAGATTTTTCCCAGCTCTGGCTGTGACCAACAATGTGGGTAGTCTGGTCAAAGGAAGCACTTTATTTTTACGTCAGCAGAAGGAAGATGAAAAATAACAAACTTGATCTACTCTAGAATTTCTGAAGTTATGCTGATAGCACTTGGTAAACCACATTGTATAAGTCTCTTGCTTCCACTGTGATTGCATGAGTGGAAATATACGTTCTAATGGACACGTTTGCATGTTTTTGTTTTTTTTTTTCCAGTTTAAGTTTCTAGATTCATCTGCTCCTAATATATTTTTTTTTTGGTAAAATTTTCACCTCCCCCAAAAAAAGACAGAAAAATATTAAAACAGTTGCTGAAAATTGACTAGAAAATCACTGAAAAAAAGTAAAACCCAAGAAATTCAGTGCAGAAAGAGAATTGGTATCCTGCCATTATGTGATGTTTTTCACCCCTCTATATGCTGTACGTCTCTTCCTGTACATAATATAAAAGACCATGGTACAAATATGTTGTGATTCACTGTAAATCTACAGAAGTCACGATAGCAGCAATTCCTATCAGATAAGAACTAGTCCGATACACACATTTTTCAAGGCATGAAATGAGCTATGTTTTTCAACACAAGAGCAAAGAGGAAATTTAATAGAACAGAAATTTCTTTCCTTCTGCCATACACTCTTAACTCCCACTCACAAATAATGTTGCTTCATTCCAGAGAAACACTCTTTTACAGACATATGGCATATTCCAGTTCCTACTGTTGCATTCAATGGGACTTAGGTCACATTCTTAAAATCAGTTCTGAAAAGACAGCAAAGAGCATAGATCAGCTCTTTATGAACAAGTTTCATTGTAGTCTGGCACTTCTGAGCTAACACCTCTCCCCTCGCCTTCTCTTCGAGAATCCATTGGCAAGTTGACCATCTGTCTATAAAAGAGAAAGCTTTGATATGTATGAACCTCTCAGCTTTTACTCAGCTTGGAAGTATTCTGCACTTCAGTGTGAAATGCTCTTAGAAAACCTTCCATGACAGTTTTATGAATGGAATCCATTGTGATTTTAAACTTTGAAACAGAATTTACGGGCTACGCTTAATGCTTAAAATGGGAGTCAGCTGGGGCAGGTATCTCAGAAAGTCTCTGTGGTTCATGAATCGTGAGCTCCAAAGTGAGCCAATTTTTGCTTTGCATTCAGAAAATAATTTCTTCATTTTAAGTGGTATTTTCTCTTCCATAGAGTTGATGAAGTAAGGAGAAAAAAAAAAAGGGGGAACAAAAGAAAGAAAGCAAGCTATTATAAACTAAACATAATACATTTCCAAGCGTCAAAATATACACAAGGAAATAAAGCAAAAATCAGAATAAACAACAAGAAATCAGAAATAACCCACACTATTTTCTTACTTCTAGAACAACTTCTGGAGTTCATTCTCTGTTCTCATTTACTAGGAAGCTTAAAGAAGTTTATTTTGAAGTATACATGATACTACCATGCAACAGGCATTAGTTTGTTCTGATAGTGAAAAAGAATCTGGGAATGAGGATTTCCTGTCTCCATGATTCAGCTGGAGATCTGTAGACTCTCTGACACCATTTGCGGTTAGGTTTTCCTTTGGACTTTTAGACTTCTAACCGTCATCCACCAAAAATTTAATTCTAGAAAAATATCTAGTTGTTTGATATTAATAGCATCTTGAAGCATTTGCAGTCATCAGCTATTCCTTCCCTGACTTCTTTAGTTACCCAAGAACTTTTCTCTTTTAGCTACAGATTTTTCAACTGATTTTTAATCCACACTTTCCTTTCTTTAACTCTTCTCTCCTTTATCCCTGAACCCTTTCATACTTTTCAACTTCCTTTCTGTTTCTTTTCAGCTGGCAAAACAACACTCTTCCTCCTCTCAGCTACTAAACACCAAACCACAAAACCATTGTATAATTGGCTATCCCAAATATATCCTTTCTTTGTGGATATTTTGCCTAGTTTTGTTGTCATATGACTTGTGGCTTAGATTTTGAACACTCTCTAACACGAACTAGCTAATAAAGATGGTTTGGCACAGTCAAGAGAACTAGTTTTGATTAGTAGCTCTGGATAACAGAAATTTTGTTTATACAGTCTTTGATCTGAGTCTTTGATATGATTTATTCTGTGTTTATAGTGTGGTGTATCTAGAGAGTACCATACACACCTGCAAGAGGTGACTAAAGTATGTCTGAGTTAGGAAGCTTCATTTTCTCTCATTCTCCAGGAATAGTGGCCTTTTCAAACTCTTTCGTTTTTCTGTTTCTCATGCTAATGCATATGTTCTGGGACCTAGAACTGATCAATTTCTGCTGCATGAGCAAAGGGATCACAGAGTCATTCTCCCAGGGACATTTCTGGGATATGATGAAGGAAAGAAAATTTTATATTTGTACTCCAGTTTACTCTGAGTCTTCCCTATTGTTACACTCAGATTATTTTAGTATAGAGGAGACATCATTGCTTAAGTAAATGTTTCCTGTGTTTTCTCTAGTTAAATATTTTTACAATACACTGAGCTTACTTAATACTTCCTACATTAGATGTTTTCACTTTCCTCATGGTATCATACTGTTTTCATCTTAGCCTTTCTCTCAGCTGCACATATTGCTTTACCTTGATAACTTGTCATTGTTCATTACATATATGCACCTTGATTGTCTCTCTAAAGATGTTCTTTCAACTATCTTCAACTTCTATAGTGAGTTGCTCTGTTCTAAAACTCTAGTTTTACTCTTGGAAGCAGTAGTTTAAAGAAAGTAGGGAAAAGTGTTTATTAAAAGTATAAATTATTTCTCATATTAGCCCAAACTATTGACAGGAAATTAATTCTATCAACTATGTGAAAAAAAGTACACATCTTCTATTTTGTCTATAATGTTAGTCAAATAATGTATTGAAAAAGAAACAACAAAAGAAACAAAGAGAATGTATCTTCATTTAGTATGTAAAGGAATGCCTTGTCTATTCTCTTAGTATTGAGGTGAAAGGAATTCATAACACCGAAGGCTGATACACTATCAATCCTGAAATTTGTGTCTACTTAGACCATTTACTCCTAGCATCAACAATGAAGTTATGGAGTCAGGCCATGAATGATCAGTAGAAGTCACAAAATGAATATGCACATCGGTGTCCTCCGGGATAAACTTCTGGAATGTTTTCAGGTTCTGGCAGTATGGTAATGAGATGTGCCACTTAGTAAATGAAATTAGTAACTTAATTCTGTCATAGTACCATAGGAACCAGTGAAGTTAAATTAATGCTAATTTTGAACTCTTTCCTCAAAACGTAAATATTGTTTGATTGAAACATTGACATTAAGCAAGTATTTTTGTGATTTCAGTGTGTGTTTTCTTTCACTATTAACCCTTCATCACAGTGAAAAAAAGCCTAAGAAATTCAGAACAACTTTACAAAATGTACAAGTAACCTATTTATGACCGCTGCTTTCTTTTCCTAAACGCATATACACACTTTGCACACTTTTCTTTTTTGGTAGTCCCAAATATCAGATATAGTAAATTCCTTCGGTAAGAGTCTGAAAGTTACCAGCCATTGACATTTGCTGAAAATGAGAGTGAACTTAGGTGAGTATCACCCTGACCTTCATGGTAATGATCCACACAAAGCATCTCTAATTTTAAAATCCAATAAGAAATATTGGCAAATGAGTTTACAGAATTGCCTTTAATTGCAAAGATCATAGTCTGGATTTCAATCTAAGGATAAGCTTTATTAGTTATAGCTGCACCTTATTTTCTATATATTTTCTGTCCTAGAAGAGAGGCTTTCAGACCAATGACATGCTGTTTGCTCCTTGCATGAAGCTTTCTCTAATAAACTTGTATATTTTTTTTTCTAATTCATCTTGTGATTTAGATAAATTCATGTCTTTCTCTGAAGCCACTGCTGTATAGGTAAGGATCACCTTTAACTCAGCGAGTTAAACAAATAGGGTTTTTTTCCCGTTATAGAGAATGACATCAAAGCTTGAAAGAGACTGTGAAAACAAGTTTTGAATGTTAAGTAAGGTAAGGTATGCTTCTCACTGGAAAGCATGTGGTCAGTTAATTTATCAGTCTGTTTGGATTTATCTGCCCACTGGGCAAACTAGGAAGCACCCAAAAGAAAAGAAAAAATAATCTTGCTTAAGTAATTCATTCAACCTGAGATCTGAAAATATTCTCACAATTTTTGTAGCAAGAACAAAGCTAGATGCAAACGAAGCTTTAAAAGCTCTGGCTCAGTCATACGATGCAACTTTTGGAGAGAACATTGTGATTTTCATGGCTTCTGAGCTGGTCATATCTTGGACTTGAATTTGTTGCAAAAGCAAAATGGTGCTTGATAAGATATGCTATGATTCGTAAGACATTCAACTGTGGGAAAATATTCTTAAGTTCTGGAGTGCCACCTTCCCATAAGATTGTCTTTGCCTTCTAAAAATATTTGGTGCAGCAAGGAAACAAGGTCAATTGAACTAGAACAGTCTTTCTTGTAACTTTTACAAAAGTTCATTTGAAAAAGAAAATTCTAACATTTCTAAAGTCATTCAAGACAGAAAATCATTACCAAAAATGCAAATTATTATACTCCTAATTTGGTTTTATCTAAAGAAATGTTAATTCTTCATCCTCCTTCTTTGCAATAGAGTTGTATTTTTCAACCCTACTCAGATACTGGCATAATTTGGAATTTCAGGTTACAGAAGGAATGTAGGAAGGTTTATATTTTGTCAGTCAAGGGGAGAAATGCTTTGGAGAGATGAACAATAGGCACACTTGAGATGATAATTCAAAATATAGTTTTTAAAATGTTGAAGTACTACATCACATCAGGAATACATATCAAAATAAACTTAAGGTGTGCTTTCATCTTACCACTTACAGTTTGGTGACACCTTACCTTTCTAACTCCCAAGAGCATTTTGGACTCTCAATTTTCTTTTCCAAGGGATGGAGATAAATTGACCTTTATAGCCATTTAAGAAACTTGCAATGGTGGCTCAAGATAGTGCCTTGAATAAACTATTTTTACTTAATATTGTACTCTTAAAAAGATGGCCAGAATTGTATGGGTATTTTTTTAAAGTCTGAGTCAGAACCTTATGAAAAAGGAATATGCTTTGGTGTTATTTTCTTCACGTGTTTTGTTGGGTATTTTTACTTGTTTAGAATTAATTCTAGTTGTTATGAAACTGTAGTTATTAAATGGAATCTGATTATATTTTTTACATATATTGGATTTGAGTCCTTTACTAACACGGTTAACATGGTTGAACACAGAAAGAGAAGTATTGCATCTATTTGTCCTTAATAGCTTTAGTGATTGTGGTTTTCATTTCATTAACTTCTGCTCTGCTGCATGACCTGACATTTTATTTCAAACTGGCTGAAAGAGGCCATCCAGGTATACACTTAATTTGATTAGATCTTGAATTTTGTTTCTGGGCAGCTCTCTCACCTTGGATCAAAAAGACTCACTTAGGTAAATGGATTATTCAAGAGAAGCAAGAAAGTAGCAGCCAGTTAATAGCCTTGTGCATGTGGAGTTCTCTAAATCACCCTGTTAAAGGAAAGGTCTTGAAAATTTGAGAATTAGCAATGGCTAGATTTTAAACAGATGCATAGGCATGAACACATGATGGCTCTTCTGAGGCTGAAGAAAGAATAAAGAAAGCCTATTTCCCCTCTTAAGCAATTTTTGAACCTCAAATGGCATTTCGCGAATCCTAAATCTTTATATACAGTTAATGAATGCTTGGTACGTGGTTTTTCTGAAAATGTTTCTCTTAACACGATGACTTACATGTTACCCAAACTAGGCCAAATTCTGTTCTGAACTGCACCCTGCAACTGAGAGTGAGAATTTTGGTCCATGCTATTACTCAAGTAGTACAAAATGCAACTTGTTTCTTTTTTTTTTTTTCAGATTCTGGCTTTGACTTTTAGCTATCAAGACATTTCACACTGATACATACTTTACTTAAAATGACAGGAAGAAAAGTCTTTTTCATGATGTAGTGGCCTCAGTTACAGTGAAGATAAACCTCACTGTGACACTATTGAAAGGAATATACAGGAAATAATTGCTAGGGAGCGGTGGGGGCAATGGAAGGAAAAACGTTCTATTCACTGCCAGTAGTCTCAGATCAGATCCAGACCAAAGATATAAAAACTTTCTGAGAAAATAGTATACCCCTCAGTTGGCTCATTGTATGGCTCTTTGAATAATCAATACTGCTTCCTAATTTAAGAGACATTTATCATTGCATCAATGACTTTCTATAAAATTGTCTGTCTGCAGTCTTCTAACTTGTTAAACTTTCTGTCCTTCTTCGTAATTCATGTACTTGAAAAATAAATTATCAACAAAAAACACTCTAAGTTTCAAACCAAAAAAAAGACAAAAACCTCAATTATTTCAGGTGATCCAAAGAGCATGAAGCTCTTTGTGGATCTTGTATTTACTCTATAATCAATGATAAACCTTCTATCACTGTGTTGCTTGGGACCCCTACTGCATCAGTCCAACCCAACCAAATATTTGGAGACAATTCTGAGGTAATATATTAAAACCCTCATGCTCAAGCCAGAAGCTAGATTTACACAAGTATGTGAAACAACCAATTTGAGTAATTTCATGAACTTGCTGCCGCCTTATATTTCTGTTGTGAAAAGAATCCTCATTTCCTTTCCCTTTCCACAGCATAGTTATACAGACTCACAGAGCTATGGATCAAAGCTTTTCCTTTCTTTTTACCTGAGCAAACCTAGCACATGACAGCCAGATATAAAATTACAATTAAATCTTCTGCTTGTTTGACTAGTTACTGGTCACATTCACCAAGCTCGTGGCTTCTGACTGCTCTCGCTCTTTTCCTAAATCTCTCATTTAAAAAAATTTCATGTTGTTTTTCTTCTGACCACTCCAGTGTAGAACTCTACCCAGATTCCTCTCTTCATTAAGTCTCCTCATACAGGTCACGTACAGCCAACAGAAAGAGAAAGGAAAGCCCGCAGTGTACGGCAATCCCAGAGACACCTTGGGAACAGGACCGGTATGATATCACACTCAGGATGAATTCCCCCTGGTTTGCACACTAGTACAGAGAGTTCCAACTTTTGAGGTATTTACTCCAGGACACTGGGTCTCCTTGAGCTCCTGCCAATGTTGCTGACACGCAGCCAACCCGGCAATGCAGCTGCTGTTGCCTTACCCACCTCTGCTGCCAGTTTGCGCTTTCTAGCACTAACAAACATATTTTGTTTATAGAAAAAAAAAAAACCAAAACAAAAATTAAAACACTAGTGTGGTATGCATAATATGAACAGGACAGTATTATTGATTTGAGTGTTCCTTATTCCTAGCTATCAGTCACTTTGAGAAGGTAATATATCAAAAACTATGTTGTTTGAATAAAAGCATTGGAAGCTCTGTCTGAATGGCTACAAATATACAGGCCTGAAAATAAGGTTTGAAGAGAGGATAGGCATTTACAGTTATTTTAGGTCCTTAGAAAAGTCATTTCTTCCAGAGAAAATCTAAAAGAATGAGGGAGAAAGATGATTCTATCTAAACTTATCACAATTAGCTGGTTTAGAAACTCACTTTGATATCATGCTAGCTTACAAGAAAATTTATCCCAAATAAGATTTTCAAATTTATGCTTCAGTCCAGAAGACACAGATTGTTCAAGTGGAAACTATTTAAAATTCCTGCATTAAGAAATAGAGTTAAAGCTTACTGTATTAAGGTATAGCTTAGAAACGGATTACAGATTTATCTTAAAAAGTCAGAGAAAATAACATCTGGAGGAGGTAATGGTGAAAGAGAAATTTGAATGAACTTCTAAGCCAATATATGAGCATAAAATTTTAGTTCAATATATTCTGTAGTAGACTAACCAGGCTATCCACACACATGTACTCCTATAAAATCTATATATTTAGCCACTTATGCCATAAAACACATTTTAAAAATATATACAAGCCTCTAAAGAATTTGACAGTTAACTACGAGCTGTATTACATCAGCAGAGAGCTTGAGGTCAATTGGAAATCTCCAGTATCCGCTTAGCTGGAAAAATCAGTCTCTTCCTGAGTTTTCCGCAGCAGGCTCAAAAAACAACAAAAAAAAAAACCCCATCCTATGTGCAAGACTGCAGACGCAATCTGGGTGAAGATAAGATCCGATTCCTGAAGGAATTACTGCAGCTTTTGTCACTCAGTTGCATTTGATAATCCTCAGCACTAGCTCTCTGATTGCCAGAATTTTTTAACATCAGTACTGGTAATTATTTTGAAGTTCTCCAATATGGATGTAGCAATTTATCTGGAGCTTTGGAAATTCACAGTAGAATACCTAGATTGCTGGACTAATTTTTACCTGAAAACTTCACTTTATTCATAAGTCTCATCATTTTTGCCTTAGCTGTTTGATTTGAAATGAATGAAGTGTAGTTTAAAGCCACCTAGTAAAGAAATATATATATAAGAACTTGCTTATGTTTGGTGAAAAAATGAAGTTCTGTGCATTATGCAATCACAGAGGACTTCAGAAACATGACAAGAAGTACTTGTTGCTCATTCTGAAAATACCACAAGAGTAGAATTGCAGTAGTACAGGACTCCCTGAATGTGGAAAATAATACCATCATTAGGCCATAAGCATCCCAGTCTGTGCCTGGGGAGAAGGCAAATGGATGGCACATCTCTAGCAGGAGAATGAAGGAAATTCTAGAATGTGTAGTTTCCTCTCAGATCTTAATTCAGTGCTGTCCTAGAAAAATGATAGTTTGACACTTTCTTTAACTTTGGAACCCTTTTATTAACCTCTGTTTGCATCATTTACTTCTGGAGCAATCTTAACAAACAAATGCAATGAAGGGTAAGAACGACTGATTGAAATCACTTTGCAGTGATAGCTTCATAGCAGTAGAAGAAAGTAATGCATGTCAGGAGTTCTTTTTCTTTCATATATACATATATACACATATATAAACTCTTGGTTTTGTCTAACTGCAATTAAAAATATGAGCAGGGGGAAGAAAGAAGGTGAAATGTTTCATATAATCTCACTCAGTTGTCCTTGGTGAGTGCCCTGCTTTTCCATAGACAACTGCTGTACTCCTGACTACTCAAGCATTACTGGGCAGAGCTGCTTTATATGTCTTTTACATTTATACAAAGTGTAAGACATCTTTATGTCAAGTACTTCTGAACTTATGTCCAGATTTCATGAATAGATCCTCAATAACTTCTGCTTCTTGCAGCTATTTTCCTTCCCTTGAAAACATTCTCTGTTATCCAGCTGCTTAGTGCTGCCATTGATCACGAAAGATATTTGAATCAGGATTTGGTGTACAGCAATTTGTTTAAGCTCAGAAGCACATTTTGTATATTCATCCTTATTTCTTCAGGCTTATTCCCTCTCAGACTTACTTCATCTTTATTTCTTCCTCAGGCTGAATACATTCTGTTACAGTGATGCAGCACTACACCCCAAAGTGAGAAGTGTATGAACAGCATACAGACATCAGTAGCTCAGATGGATCTAATAGCCTGTATCTGGGAGAAACCTGTCTTCCTTAGCAAATAAAAATAGATTAAAAAAAAACCCAGCTAACATTCCCCAAACCTTCAGTTAAGAAACTTGCTATGGCTAGATGATTTTGCTGCAGTTAATGGTGTTGACAACAGATATGAATACTCAGCACTTAGTACTAATTTGTAGCATGGTAATAGCCAGTTCCCCACACAAAGGATTATTTGTTGTATGCACTCTGAGGGGCAGCCACCTCTGTCTGGGATGTGGTAGAAAACCCTACAAACTCTTTTGGAGACAGATAACTAACACAAAGACATATGGATGACTTGCCCAATTTTCCAGCACAGCACATCAATTACAACTAGTTGAGAAACAGGACACTTAACTAAAGCTGTGTCTATACTACAGGCTGCATCTCAGCAGACTGATTCCAAGACCAACTTCATTTGTTTAAACCTACTTTGCATTTCTCAGCACTGCAGGAGCACAGTTCAGGTACAGCCTGAGGAAGTTCATAGCTTCTGCTGTTAAACCTTCTCACTTTGGAGATGATTTTGTCACTTAGCCATCCACAGAAATTGGAGATGAAGTTTTTCATCAGATAGCAAGCAGTTGTTTCTGGCACCACCTGAGAGACAACTGCTCACTTGCTGGCTCTGCAGCTTCAGGGGCTCCCAGCAGTGTTCCAGGGGCTCCCTGTTGAATTCCAGGAGCTCCCTGCAGAGTTCCAGGGGCTCCCTGCAGAGTTCCAGGGGCTCTCTGCAGAATTCCAGGGGCTCCCAGCAGAGTTCCAGGAGCTCCCCGCAGCCAGGCGAACCAGCCTGCTGCTGCCGCAGCCACACAGTAGAGCAAGGGACACGGTGCCTGTAAATCATTCATCCAGAGAGCACGTAAAGTCTTTCAACCTTAATGTAAATAGAATTCCTGTAAGGTCTGAGGAGCATTGAAGTTGCATATATTATATGTCTGACTGCAGAAGAACTGAAAGCAAAAAATACCTACTTTTTTTTAAATCTATATACAGGTTGCTATTTTAGAACATCAATGCAAAACTCAAGCACGATTCAATCATTCTGACAGTCTGAATTTCATGTCCATTCTAAGGAGCTGTAACTAATTGTCTATAGTTTCAATTGCTTCTCATCCTCATTTTTGCTTTGCTTCTCCCAGAATTACAGTAAGAGCTGGGTACTGGCATTTCTGATAGACCTTATGGCAAAAGAGTCTTTTAGCTTTTCTGACTTGAAAGTCAGACTGGGGAAGATGTTTGACACTGTTCTCACAATTAACACGTGGGGCTGGTTGTTACACAGTGCACAGTACTCTGGCTGGCACAATATTTGACATTTTTCTTCTGCACTAGACTTAAACAAACAAATCAATGGTAACGGTGAAATGAATCCACAAAACCAAACTAGGTGATTGTTCCTCTCCCATGTGTGTGCTGCCACATGTGTGCTGTGTGGAAATCTCTCCCTGCTCTGCGGTGTAGTCTTTAAGATCTAATGCTTGTGCTTTGCCAGATTCACTTTTCCCAGTGGATAATATGTTTTGTGATTACAGCACAGCTTTCATGGTATGGTACACAAACTAACTCACACACCGTTGCAAAATCTCAGAAGATAGGGAATACATGTGGCTGGTTTGAAGCAACTTATTAAATTTCTGGAACTGAGTTGGTATTTAACACAAACAATATCTGAACAACATCACCATGGAGATATAATAAATCTTATGTGGTCTTCTGAGGCAAAAGCTGGCCCACTTTACTTTTCTGATTGTTTTTATCTCAATATTTTCTTAAGTTTCTAGCACTCTGTTTTTGTTTGGGGAACTATGCATCACAAGATTAGTTTTGTTGCTTCATTTCTTCTGTAATTGCCTATCTATGTAATTTTGCTGCTCTTCTCACTGCCTTCAATCTGTCAGACCAGCTTTGCTTCACTGTCAGGTGAGACACATTATTTATGATGTGGTAGGTTCTGGAACTTCAATAAAGGAGTGACTAAAAACACTGAGAGTTTGGGCATGAATTTTGCAAGATACTCTTCTTTAGCAAATCCTCGTCCTTGGCCTGAAAAGAAGCAGATTTGTTTCAAGAGTTAGTGGTTGCTTGCCAGCACAGCTGTAAGTACTCTATTTCGAATTTAAGGTGTCCTCAGCCCAGCTCCTGTTGCAGAGATTACAGGTTTGGTTACAGATTAACACTAAATTCCTCCTTCACTTCATTAGAGTGTGGCTGACAAGTGTAGCAGTTTCACAGCAGTTTCTAGACTTTGCCTTGAAACCCGCTAAATCTTCTTGAAACTTCTGGGATTGTCAAGGATTTCTACAAGGAACAGTAGTGTCTTGTTCTTACAGGGAAAGAGTAGCAGGATCTTGAGACTTTCTCCAACCTCCGGCAGCTTCTAACAGGCAACACAAGCTGTTCTTCACCAAAGCGCGCTTGAAGCATCTGTCCCAGCTAATTCCAGGTTCGGGTTGGTCAGACACTCTCACAGTAGCTGCTGGGGAGAGGTCTGCATAAGTGCCAGGCTAGGACAGGAGATCTTCCCTCAGGCTGTGTACCACCAGTAGCCCGCACTCCAAGCTACAGTGAAGGAGGGGCAGACAGAGTGCCTGTTCATCAGGTTGAGAAATAGAAACTTGTAGAGTTGAAGGCTGGAAGTTGGTGACTTCTGATGTCAGAAGTATAGCTCCTGCTCCACACTGCAGATTTGCAACTGCAGAATGAATGCAGCAGTACCCTGGTAGAAGATTATGGTTAATTAGCTCTTGTCTGTAAAACATCTTAGCTGACTGAACTAAGATCCATGCTAAAACAGCAGCAGGAAATGATGAGTGATAGTGCTGGGAGACTCCTGGCTACAGGGGACAGAAGCCCTGTCTGCTAACCTGATTTGTTTTCTAGAGCTGTTTGCTGTTGCTTGGAAGTTTGGATCTTGGATACTCTGAAGAAACTGCCCTAGGTGTTCCCCTGGACTATTTTCCTCTTGGTGTACATTCATGTGGATATTCCTGGCCTCTTCAGTGACCTACTTGGAAGGATCCTATCAGAGAACACACCAGCAAGAAGAGAGGTTCGGGGGAGTGTTTTGGTTTTGTATGGATTTTTACGTTTGGTTATTTTGTTATTTATTGGTGGGTTTTTTTCCTTTTCCCTTCCTGCCACCCTTACCTGCATTAAAGGCAAGAAGAACAACACAGGGAAATATAGGCTGGTCCACCTCACCCATGGAAAGCGATGAAACAAATCACTGGAAACATTAAGGGCAAGGAAGTGACTGAGCATAATCAGCATGGATGTAGAAGTTAGCATGCTTAACCAACCTTATCATCTTCTATAATGAGACAGTTTACCCAACCCTAACTTCAGTAAAGCTTCTGACACCATCTCCCATAACATCCTCATAGACAAACTGACGAGGTAGGGGTGAGGTAAGGAGATGGAAAGATGGTTTGAAAACTGACTGAAGTCTGAGATACAGAGTGTTGTGGTTGGTGGCATGAAGTTCAACTGGAGTCCAGTCACTAGCTCTGTATCTAAGGGTTACAGAGAGTAGGCCCAATACTGTTCATTTTTCTTGTTGATCTGTGTGGTGGAACACTCTCAGCAAATCTGCACATCATGTAAAACAGGAAGAAAAGACTGATACACCAAACATCTGTGCTTTCACTCAGAAAGACCTCAATAAGCTGGAATGGGTTCCATCCTAGGCTCCCCAATATGAAAGAAACATGGTCATACTGGAATGACTCTATCAAAGGGTCACAATAAGAAAAACAGAATCAGACTCTGTGGTGCCCGCCGTTAGGATAAGAATCACTGGACAAAAACTGAAATTCAGGGAATTATATTATTATAAACTTCAGAATTTTTTTTTTCCATGAGGACGGTTGAACACTGGAATAGGTTACCCCGAGAAGCTGTGGAGTGTCTATGTCCAAAGACCAAAACCTAACTCATCATGGTCCTGGGCAACCTGTTTTAACTGACTCTTCTTTTTGCGCTTGGACTAGGCAATGTCCAGAAGTGCTTTCCACCTTGGGAAAGAGTGTTATAAAAATTGAGGGAAATTCTTTACAACTTGAAATGCGTTATCACTTGTGGAAAATATCTCGTGTTTGCTTGCAAGTCACTGTATCACTATAGTTTAAAGAATAAGGGATGTTTACACCATTTCCTTTCTTGAGAAAGACATTCACGGTAATTATGATGAGAACACTACCAGATGCTTCTTTGAAGTTATCCATTACTTTTTATTGTGGTCATCACAAATGTTATTCAACAGTAGTATTATGATAGTCTTAGCTAGGAATACTTGTTGACAGTAGGAATAAAACCCCACAGTTTTCTTATTTTTTCCATTCCTTCTTAGAGACTTTTCCATTGAAAGCTGGAGGGAAAAAAAAGAAAAGTTGCAAGCTAGTTGTAAACTGTTCCCATTCTAAACAGTTCTTATCTATATCCGATATCAGAATGTTTATGGTGATAGAAGATTACTCTGTTGTTTGAGCCTTCCAAGATCATGGAGGGAGGCACACAGTTCTGAGAGAGAGAAGTTAGATTTCACAGCTGTCACTGGTCATCCAAACCCTGCAGCTTATTTTAAAGAATACATGTTAGCAATGTACTAAAAAAACCCTTTAATGTGCGAACTTCTGCAGGAGCAGACAGGAAGCACAGTTGAGGTGCAGAGCTGGGAATACTTCCTGGATATGTTCAGTATGTAGTCTTTTTCCAGAAAGAAAACCGTGCCAATTTTGTCTTTTCTAAAACATTTGACATTTATCTTTAGCTGCACCCGAGGGTTGCATTTTTTTTGTTGGTGGTGGTTTTTTGTTTGTTTTTTTTTTTAACTGAGGACAAAGGGAAGTTTGTAAGACAGGTTTATTGACTGTCTAGAGTACTTTATATTCCAGTTTCTCTTGTCACCTACACAAGTAATCACATGTGTTTTCAGCTTAGTTCCAATGCTTTCAGCCAGACTGATGTCTGGGTTTTTATTTCAGTGTCTGGGCTCTGGCTGAAAGGATTCAGAGCTCCACTGAACATTCCCTGTTTCCATACAGAGCACATACAGAACACATACTTCACACATTTGCCAAGTACCAGAACTGTTCTCCACTCTGCCATGCTGCATTTTTCCTACTCTTCTAAAGTGTCATAGCAGCCTTTCCTATCTGTCTGACAAACTAGCTTTCTTCATGCCACGTGATTGACCTGTGGTTCTGAGGATTTACTGTGCCACTACCTAGGTGGTAGTATTATAAGAGCTAATGTTTACTGTATTATGTCTCCTGGTTTTAATTGCCAGTTTCTACAAATGATGTTTCTTTCATATCAGTCTAGGTACAAATTCGGAGATGTGGCTCACATGAATATATTAACATGGAGTGGACACTCAGCAGTTGTTTAATTTTTTTTTTATGTTCTAGTTGTTGTGTTTTGGTTATTTTTTCAGGGGATGGGAAGAGGTGTTTTCCTGGTTTTCATTTGTTTTTTTTCAGGGGATGGGAAGAGGTGTTTTCCTGGTTTTCATTTGGTTTTAAGTTAGCGTTCTTTTTTGCTTTCTCATGTAGTTTTGTGTTGATGCTCTACTTGTCAAACATTGCTGACTATCTTGTTTAAAACAGTGTTTAACTCAAGCCTGAAGCAAGAAAATTAATCCATAATAATTTTGGGCAGCTACATAGTAGAAAATAAGAAAGAAATCTTTTCGGGCAAGCATTGGATAGTGAGATACCAAAGATTTGGCTATTTCGGAAACATTTTCTATATAAGCTTTATACATGTTGCTTTCAGTGCCCTCGGAACAGTTGTGCTCTTGTTCTTTTGCTGGCACCTATAAGTTGATACCAACTGTTTGGTGATGTAGATATGTTCAACACTATAGATTTTATAAGTGTTCTTAAATGAACTGTTTTTGAATTCAGAGTAAGATGAATATGCCTGGGAGTGCACACTGCATGAGCAAAAAGAAATTGGATCATATGAAGCAAAAATAAGAACATCTATTACAGCTTAGGGGTAACAGAAGAAACAAGAAGAGATAGACTTCAGTAAGGTTTTTGATAGGGTATCACATCTTAGCCCTGTATTCAGATCACAGCCAAAACAGACACAGATTAGACAGATGGACTGCAGGGTGGTGAAAAGCTGCTTGGGTTTCTGGACTCAGGATTATGTTCAACTGTTTGAAACATCTAACTTAAACTGTGCATAAATTCCAAGAATTTAGGTATTTTAACACATAACAATAAGCTACTGTGTGAAATTTAACTTGTGCCAGGCTACAAATTATATTCCTAAGGGGCTACTATTGTCCCTGTATCCTTTAATGCATCTATTGAAACCTGGAGAATGTACAGGACTGCAGCCTTTCTCGACTCACAGATGTCACCCTGCAAAGGTAGTGTCAAACCACAGCAGAGTAGAGCTGCCTTTCAGAGGAGAGAGACTAAAAAGCTAGAAAGATGGACAAGGAGAAGTACCACATGTAGCCCTACGTCCGAGGCATACTAACCCTGTCCTGTGCATCAATACAGATAGGGAAGTGGCTGTTATTCAACAGGATAAAATTGTTAGCAGTGTGTCCTTGCAGCATGTAGGCTGACTGCGTACTGGGTTACTTTATGAAGAGCAGAGCCAGCAGGTCCAGGAAAGTGATTATTTCATTCTACGTAGTGCTTCTGAGATCTCATCTGAAATACCGTGTCAAATTTCATGAATACTCACCCTTCCCCAGCAAATCTCCACACCTTAACTCTACATAACTGCAGACATAAGTGGAAGACAGCCAAGATCTCAGAAGGCCACAGCAAAAAATAAGAGGTAAAAGACACAATTAGCAATAGCAAAAGTTCTGATCTTAGTAACTTTTTTCCTGTATTCAACATGAAGGTGTAAACACTGGATCAGATTGTCTAGAGACTTTGTGAAGGCTCTGTCCTCAAAAATTTTCAAAATGCATGGTAAGTCTCTGTGTTATTTGATCTAACTTTGAAGTTAGCCGTTTTCTGAGAAAAAAAGGGTGTGTTAGAGACTCTCACCATCCTTTCCAACTCAATTTTTCTGTTTCTGTGAGTCTAATATTTAAAAGAGCTTGAGAGGAAGTATGGTGAAAATTAATCATAGCAATAGTGTCAGTAGTAGATAAAAGATATGAGTAAAGAGTACTTTTTTGTTTCTGGTAATTTTTGCTATTACTGGTACATATTAATATGTCCTGTTGATGCATTCTGGATTAAGTGACTGTCAGAATCAAGTTCCAGAGGAATTTTTTTATCCCTTTGATTACACCAGTGGGAACTATTGGATGATCCGAGTTGTATCTGGTTCCATTCTGATAAAGAAAGGTGTCTTGAATCTCTTCCATGTGACACAGTTGCAGCTTTTTCTTCACAGCTCTGTGGGATCAGGTTGGAGTGCATGTTACAGACTCTAAAACTTCCTTTATTTTGTGTGCAATATATGTGCTTTTTCCTTGTTCTTACTCTGTTATTTTTGGAACCATGGGGCATTCCCATGCAGTATGCCAGTGTGTTGGCAGATACTGAGCTAATGAGGCAAAGCGTTTCTACACAGTGTCTGGGTGAAGAGTGCCAGTCTAAGGTTCCAGCTTTCTCCCCTGCCCCTAAATAGAAAACAACAGTGCTTTGTCAATGTTGAAAAGTGAGGATTAGACTGCTGCTTTGGTGAAGGAAAGCTGATGGAAATGGCCAGATGACAACTCTCCTGGTGATACAGAGCCAATACCAATAGCTTGAGACCATACTGCAGTGCAGAGTCAATGATGCCTGGCAATAGGCTGTTGGTCTGGCAATCCGGAACTGCTGCAATATTTTCAGGTTCCCTCCAAGTCACCAACTAAAAGATTTTTAGAGCCACTCCAGCCTGAATAAAGGGAAATGAATTGAACAAGTATATTGTTTCAATGCAAACAGCCACGCTGAGCCATCCTTCTCAGTACATCGTTAATGCAGCACAAATACAGATTGATTTGGAACATCAGTATCTGTATTTTCCTAAATTTCCTTTTTAAAATTGAATTTGGACCTATAGAGAGGGAATAATGACAAATACACACTCAAAAGGGAGAGTGGATTATATTGCTATTTTTATAACTGTCGTAATTCATTTTTATTTGAAATCATCCCCAGCCAAGGTATCTTCCACCAAGTTACTTTTTTTCTATACTCTCTGGGCTGACTAAGAATTTAGAGAGGTGAATAAGTTCAAAGACCTTTATCCCAAATGCATATGTGGGAAAAGGAAGCATATGTCAGAGGGGATATGATCAAGGGAGTTTTATAGTTCTGCTATTACTACCCGAATAGAGAATGAGCCTTAGTATAAATAATACATGTATATAAATGTATATGCATTTATATGGAATGTAAATATTTATATTTACATTTGAAAAGGGACAGAGGTAGAACTGTGAACCTCAGTAGTAGAAAGAAGTATAGAAGCAAAACCAAAGTAAATAATCTCTTGTCTTTTATCATAAGATTTCTGTTTACTGTTGTCTGGTATGGTGACAAGCATTTCCCTAATTCCCCGTGTTTTGGTTTGGCCTGGCCAGATTTCGGCGGCGGGGGGGGAGCTGCAGGGTGGCTTCTGTAAGAAGCTGCTAGAAGCTCCCCAAGATTGATAGAGCCAATACCAGCCGGCTACAAAGAGGGACCCGCCGCTGGCCAAGGCTGAACCTATCAGTAAGGTGATAGGAGAGGAACGCCTCTGTGAAAAACATATTTAAGAACGGGAAAAAGAACTGCGCCATAACAGCTGGCACAGAGATGGAGGAGTGAGAATCTGTGCAGACACCAAGGTCAGTGAAGAAGGAGGGGGGGGGAGGATGAGCTCCAGGCGCCGGAGCAGAAGGAGTCCCCCGGGTCTGTGGTGAAGACCATGGTGAAGCGGGTTGTCCCCCTGCAGCCCATGGGCGAGGTGCAGAAGTCCACCGTGAGGATCACTGCATAGATGTCCACCGAGGACTCCACGCCGTGTGGGTGGACTGCCTGAAAGGGGACTGTAGCCCGTGGGAAGCCCACATCAGAGCAAGTTGCTGCCGGAACCTGTAGCCTGTGGAAGAGGGAATGCCCACGCTGGAGCAGGTTGGCCTGTGGGACTTTTGGGACGTTGTGGGTGGCTCACGCTGGAGCAGTTTCCCTCGAAGGACTGCACCTCAGACTCACGAGGGGTGGGCTGCCCCTCGTGAGGTGTCTCACGTTGGGCAAGTTGTGATGAATTGCCCTTCGTGGGACGACTCACGCGGAGAAGAGAGCATGAAGCTTGTCTCCCGTGAGAGGGACCCCACAATGGCCCTGGGGAAGAGTGAAGAGTCCTCCCCCGGAGTGAAGAAGCGGTGAAACCAACGTCGGATGAACTGACCGCAGCCCCTATTCCCTGTCCCCCTGCGCCGCTCGGGGGGAGGAGGTGGAGAAACCGGGATTGATGTTAAGCCCGGGAAGAAGGGAGGGATGGGGGGAAGGTGTTCTGTTTAAGATTTGTTTGCTCTTTCTCACTTCTCACTACTCCTCTCTGATTAGTTCTCTTAATAAATGTACCTAATTTCCCCAAAACTGAGTCTGTTTTGCCCGGGACGGTAAATGAGGGTGATGTCCCTGTCCTTATCTCAAACCCTGAGCCCTTGGAGATATTTTCTCCCCCTGTTCAGTAGTGAAGGGGGGAGTGATTGAGCGGCTGTGTGGGTACCTGGCGGCTGACCAGGGTCAACCCACGACACCCCGTGATTTCAAAACGTAGTATCTGGGTATGATCAAATGTAAAGATGACCATTAGAGGTAAAATGAGTTTCTGGACCTAAATTGGTGTTGCAAATATCCCTAGGATTGCAGAATTTTAACAGTAAGGAGATAGAATTAATATTACCAATGGATTATTATGATTTCAGTCTATTTGACTTGTCCACACATATCAATACAACTCTTAAATGATTTTAGAATATTTTAGACCAACAAAGTATTCATTATTACTGATGTGTTTAAAGTATCAATTCAAATTCATTATTATTTATGTGTTTAAAAGCAGATCATATAGATCTCTCTGATAGACAATGAAGTTGGAACTAATTATCCAAGGTTCCCTTTGCAGTTGCTGGGAAGAAATAGAGATGAAGACCAACTCATCTCATCCAAATGTGAGAGTGACAGATAAACCAGCCTGTGTTGCTCCCTAGAGCTGCTTATTTCTCTTCATTGCCTATGAAAGGAGCCTAGAGTGATCAACCCACATGGAGACACATACTTTGCAGGACAAATGGTAAGAACTACACCTGAATGCAAATAGCTTCACTTATCTTGCACTGAATTTCTGAACACTTTAACTCCAAATCCAGTATACGATATCTTAAAAACAGTTGCAGTTTTAGTTTTAGATATGTCTCCTTCAGCATCCCAGTCATGTCATTGATGGTCTCCATTGGAAAGCAGAAAAGTTGTAATAGAATTCCATACAGGCCTGCTCTTAGGTCTGCTTGCTCCTTCTTCCACTCTCTACATATAGATGTTCCTCATTCATTATACGCTCTAGTCTCCCTTGTTCTTCCAGTGACCTTTGGCTTTCAAGTCTTCTGACTCGACCATCCATTTGATTCTCTGCTATTTTTTCTTAAATTTTCATTAATCTTTAGTCACCGTTTAAATATATATATATTTACCAAATATTAAAATCCCGTGTTGTTAGCTGTGTTGTTATGGAGTCATGTCCACCAAATCCAGACTAGATTCTCTCAGTTAAAGCACATTTTTCACACACAAAAAAGCATTTCCTTATTTTTTCTCAAGTAATCATAAGCAGACTTTTGTGGAAACACAGAATAGTTGAGGATGGAAGGGACCTCCAGAGGTTGTTTGATCCAAATCCCCTGCTCAAGGGGGGCCACCTAGAGTCAGTTGCCCAGAATGGCGTCGAGATAGCTTTTAAACATCTCCAAGTTGGACACTCCACATACTCTCTTAGAATCTAACCACAAACTCCACAATCTCACTGGAGTCATTGAACTAACATTAGGTCATAGTATAATAGAATCATAGAAAGTGTTGGGTTGGAAGGGACCTTTAAAGGTCATTTAGATCCACTCCCCTACAGTGAGCAGGGACATCTTTAACTAGATCAGGTTGCTCAGAGCCCCATCAAGCCTGACCTTGAATGCCTGCTGCGATGGAGCCTCCACCACCTCTCTGGGAAACCTGTTCCAGTGTTTCACCACCCTCATAGTAAAAAATGTCTTCCTAACATCTAATCTAAATCTACCCTGCTCTAATTTAAAACCATTGCTCCTCATCCTATTGCTACACTCCCTTGTAAACAGTCCTCTCCAGCTTTCCCATAGGCCCCCTTCAGATACTGGAAGGTCACTATAAGGTCTCCCTGGAGCCTACTCCAGGCTGAACAACCCCAACTCTCTCAGCCTGTCCCCACTGAGAGGTGCTCTAGCCCTTTGATCATTTTTGTGGCCCTCCTCCGAACCCACTCCAGCAAGTCCATGTCCTTCTTGTGTTGAGGGCTCCACAGCTGGATGCAATGCTCCAGGTGAGATTTCACCAGAGTAGAGGGCAGAATCATGTCAGTCTGCTGGCCACACTGTTTTTCATGCAGCCCAGGATATGACTGACCTTCTGGGCTGTGAGCATGCATTGATGGCTCATATCCAGATTTTGTCCACCAGTACCCCCAAGTCCACAGGGCTGCTCTCTATCACATTGTTGTGAGTTACGGCTGGGCTGGCCACTAAATGCAGACAGACACTCTCTAACTGCCTCTTCCCTCCGCAAACAGGAAGGAAAAGGGAGTGAGGAAGAGAGACATACAAGTTAGAAAAGGAAAACTAGAATGGCTTTAATGAAACAATAATGGAAATAATGGTGAAATGATAAAAAAAAAGAACTATATGCAACTATATATATAAGCCCAATATTGAATCCGAATCCCCATCCCCTGATAGCAATCACCACTGACACTGCAAAGCAGGCAGCACTGGGGAAGCCCCAGACTCAGAGATGGCACTGCTCGGGGAAAGTGGTGGAGTCACCATCCCCGGAGGCGTTTAAGGAGAGGCTGGATGTGGCACTTAGTGCCATGGTCTAGCCAGCGTGATGGTGTTGGGTCATAGGCTGGCCTTGATGATCTCAGAGGTCTTTTCCAGACTCAACGATTCTGTGATTCTGTGATCTGTATCTAAATAGTTCTTTCTGCAAATAAAAATTGATTTGCATACTCTGGAAGACTTGTTGCTCCTTTTTTTATTGATCCTGTCTTTTCCAATTTCTGTGTTCTCTGCTGTCTTTCCTCAATTATTTTGACAGCCAGGATAGTGATCTTCCTGGTCGTCATCAAAGTCACTTGTATAGTTGATCACCACCTCTGAACAGTATCAATGTGGTCATATCTTCCCCTGTAATAAGTGTAGGATATATCCCTTCCTACCCATCTTCACTTAAAGCTCTTGTCCAGGCTTTCATCATCTTGCATTTCTGTTACTACAAAAATCCCTTGTATGGCTTTGACAAATGTGGTCTGGTATAGCAAATCTACTGTGACAGCTATTTCAATGTCCCATCCATTTTGTCTTAAATCGTGACCTCCCTTGTCATATGTAGTATCACATCAGCTTGCCTTAATTTTAGTGGTCCTCCTATCATCTCTGTGTCAATGTTGAAACACCAGCTTCAACTCTAATTTCACTACCACTATTCACCACCCATTATTTAAACTTTATGGATTTTAGAGCAAGTAACTGATTGTTTTCCTCATCGTGCCCCTCACTTCGTTTAACAGTCATGTAGCTGTGTTAGTTGCCTAAAAATCCCTCATAAAAATTTCTTTCCACAACAGAGAAGGAAACTAGCATTTTTTAAACTGGTGATATGCTGTGGTTAATTTTGTCTCTGGTACTGGATTCAAATCTGAAGTCTCCTGTTAGAAAGGAATAGTTTTTTGTTGTGTCTCAAAGCTATGTCATGCAACGGGACTTGAATCTGTCTTCAGTAGCCCATTAAAAACTGTTCAAAATTTAACATGTCTTTGTAATACAATTGTGCTGTTCATATGCTGTAATATCATTCTTATTCATTTATTGGACTAATCACAGAATCACAGAATTGTTGGAGTTGGAAGGGACCTCTAGGGATCATCTAGTCCAACCCTCCTGCTAAAGCAGCATCACCTAAAGCCAATTACACAGGATTGCATCCAGGTGGGTTTTGAAAATCTGCAGAGGCAGGCTCCACAACCTCCGTGGGTAGCCTGTGCCAGTGTTCTGACATTCCTACAGCAAAGAAGTTTGTCCTCATATTTAGATGAAACTTCCTGTGTTCCAGCTTGTGCCTGTTGCGGTTTGCCCTGTCATAGTGCACCACTGAAAATAGTCCGTCTCCATCCTCCCTGCACTCACCCTTTAGACATTTATAGACATTTATAGGCATTTATAGACTTTTATAGACATTTGTAGGCATTTATAGACATCAGCCTTCTCTTCTCCAGGCTAGATAGACCCAGCTACCCCAAACTTTTTTCATAAGAGAGATGCTCAAGTCCCTGAATCATCTTTGATGACTGTCCTCTGCTGGACTCTCTTCAGTAGTTCCCTGTCTCTCTTGAACTGGGCAGCCCAGAACCGGACACAGTAATCGAGATGGGCAGAATAGAGGGGGAGGGTGACTTTCCTTGGCTTACTGGTCACACTCTTCCTAATGCAGCCAAGGATACTATTGGCCTTCTTGGCAATGAGGGCACACTTCTGGCTCATAGTTAACTTACTATCTACTGGGACTCCAAGATTCTTCTCCTCAGGGCTGCTTTGCAGAACGTCTACCCCTAACCTATATTGGTGTGTGGATTCTTCCTGTCCAGATGCAGGACCCTACATTTGCCCTTGTTGAACCTTACTAGGTTCCTTTCTGCCCAGCACTCCAGCCTGTCCAGGTCATGCTGGCGTGTCAGTCACACCTCCCAAATTTGTATCATGGTATAATATTTGTAATATATCATATTATATTTGTAATATATTTATATCATCATATAATACTTGTGCCTTGAAGCTGCCAGTAAATATTTCAGCACGAGAGGAATCTAGCCAGACTACGTGCCTCTAGATCCATGTAATCTTGAGTAAAATTGTTGTTAACAGCAATGGCCTGAGGATACAGAAGGTAATAAGACAACACTAGAAAAACTGATTGCTAAAATATATTAATGAATGTAGTAATCTTTTAAGAATTATCTCTGTGAACCAGTACACTAGAAGCATTCTGTTGCCACTGTCTTGTTCAAATATTTTCTGGTGTGTCTATAAAACACACGTTCTGTGACTCTGATACTTATATGCTACTGCTATTTAGACACCTAATAAGTCAATAGGAGTTGAGATAAGTACCAAGGGACTATCAGTGGCTGTACTTGGCTGGAATTGTATCAAAGTCTATGAAACTTCTTTACACTCACTAAGGATCTAGCAGACAGTCTGCTAAAACCCAAGAGGTTCATTCTGGCTCCTTTACAAGTGTAGAAGTTCAAACAGAGTCTGGCAGTGGATTAATAATGTGACTCATGGATGTGACAGTCACTGGGACCTTGTTATAGTCAGAACCAGACTGGAATGTGAGAACTGTAAATCACGGAATTGTCTGAAAATAAGTGAAATCTTATTGACCTGATGATAGAAAAACAGTTTAAACTGGTGACATCTCCTGGGTTTCTATTATCAGGTTTATAAGATTTAAAGGGAAAGTTCAGAGTGAGAAGAAACTAGTGACGTGATGGTTTGGTTTTTCGTATGTATAGACAGTGATTTAAGTGTACATTGTTCATAAATCTTATTCGAATTCATATGGTTTCATATACTCATATTAAAATTCACAAGGTTTAAGAACTGTTGTACCCAGAGGGATCATAAAGTACATTCACTTTTTTTTTCACTTTTTTTTCACATAAAAATTGAAATAAATCTCCAGGCTGGATTTTATCCTTTTTTTGTTGTTGTTGTCTGTGTGTGTGTTCTATTTTATTTTTAGGACTTCTACATGCTTTAATTGATACAAAAAACCACACTGAGTTCACCGCATGATAATCATTGGCAGAACCTAGTATGCAGTGAGATGATACGTTCCGAATGAGTAAAACTGTAAAATATGAAAATAATTATTTAGATAACATAGAAAACTACTTATCAGTGCTTGCTAATAATTATGTATCCTTAATTCTATGTTTTCACTATGTCCCTTCAGTTTTCATAATATTTGCATCTTCCTAAATATGGAAACAATTAGTCATCAAATTTGGCCACAAAAGAGCTTCATAGGGATAGAGGACTTAAGGTATATATCTGCTTAGAACAAATAATTCTGCTATTTCTAAAATTGAATTACTTGCAAATCCCCTAGTATTTCAGCTAGAAAAAAAAATGATGCTCATCTCAATCTCTTTATTGCATGTAAAAATTTTATAAAGCAGCAATAATTATTTATAAGTTTTGACCTTTCAAATAAGCTGATGCATACATCCTAGTAAGCCGATGCATCCTAGTAAGCTGATGCATCCTAGTCATAATTTCTTCATGATTAGTGGAGAAACACTGATTAGTGGATACATACTCAGTTCTTAAAATATCACTTTAATTTAATGTAACTAAATGTTTTCTTTTTATAAACCTGCCATTTGGAAGCAGTAAGTTTAATTCATCTCTGAGTTAAACATAGGCTTGGCTGATGAAGTTTATGCTTGTCTAGGCAATTCACCAAAACACAGAAACTATTTTCAATACCAAATTAAAAGAGGAGGGAGCTAAAAGGTGTATATGGACTAGTCAATGTGTTAGAAATTTTACAGAGCACATGTCCACAGCAGATTTGTGTGCTGTAAAGCTTCTGCAAATGAGTGAGTACAGTTCATCTTGAAGTTCTCTTGTGGGGGCACATCAGTAGGAAATTGAATTTGTGCTTGTCTTTCTAACACATGAGAAATGAATATTTCCAGAACAGTTTAGCTTCAGAAATTGCAGGTGACCAAGCTGCTAATGGGACTCTTTCACAGGGAGTTGTGATTAAATAGTGCCTACCCTGCAAATTTCTTTGTACACAGCCAGGAAGTAGGACAATTAGTTGCAGGAGAAGCAGAATTTATAAATCCTCATTTCCTGTGAATTTCATACAGTTCTCTCCTGTGTGGTTTCTGCAGTATCTAACAGTAAAATATTTGACTTCTTTGAGCAGATTTTTTTTTTTTGGTCGGTGGGGAGTAGTTATCTGGGTATTCCTCCTGTACTCAGCTACCAGTATATTAATAGTATTTCATAGAATCATAGAATGTTCTAGGTTGGAAGGGACCTTAGAGGTCGTATAATCCAACCTCACTGCTGTGAGCAGGGATACCCTTAACTAGACCAGGTTGCTCAAGGCCTCATTCAACCTGGCTTTGAACATCTCCAGGGAGGGGACATCCACAACTTGCACATGGCCATGATTTCAAAGAAACTTTGTGGTTTTAAATATCTATATCTATGCACAGAAGCCAATATATTTAGAGTAAAACTGTCATTCATGTCTCTACATTGGCAGTGGAATTATAAAATAGATGAATACGCAATGTGATGAACTTAAGTAAACCTGAAAATGTAACAACACAATTGACTTCTTTTTTTGTGGTCCCAGATATCCTAGGAATACAAAGTCTTTGACATTTTTTATTCAAGTCTTAGTAGACACTAACTTCTGAGCAAGAGTTTCATTTATTTCAGTAAGAAGGTAGGAAATTATCTTAATGTGCTCTGAAATAGATGTTGGTTGCCGTCTGTGAGAAAGAGAATCTAACCTATAACTGATTGATACTGGTAGAGGCTGCAGGAGTTTATGAGGTTAGGTTTCATGTTTATGTTTGGAGAGTTGTAATTCCCTCATCACAACAATCTATCTCGGTTTAGTGTTGACAAGTAGCATCATCTTGACTGTCACCAAAGCTGTTGCACAGTTCTCAAGCCTGGGAAGAAAAAGGACTAATATTTTAAAGCCTATACAGTAATAATTTCTATTGGAAGGTTAATGCCCTCTTCATTTGTTTTCACAAAAATACCAAGTTTCTTCAATTTCTAGTTGGCTCACTCAATCACATTCTAGCTAAAACACTGCAAAATTAGTTGCATGTGAGTGGAGTTACCTCTGGGGGATTAATTCCTCAAAACAGCTGTAGAGGATCTCCCCAGCCTGACTTGCTGTTCTGCACCAAATTCCTGTCAAGAGGAGTCAGCTGAGGTTGCCCTTTGCAAGAGATGCTCAACTTCCAGCCTGCTGGCCCTGTGGATGTTAGAAGAGTGACAGGAGGCAGACAGCGTCTGAGGGGAAACCTGACTTTTCTCACATTACGGCAAGTACCCAGCTGATCCCAGAACTGTCTTTCACCATTTAGCTTTCGTAAGGCCACAATTTATCCTCTGACCTTGTTGACTTCAGTGGGATTTAAGCACATGGGCAAAATTAAAAAGATGATTTCTTTTTTTTTTTTTTTTCCCCTAGACTAAAGGGAAGGGAATATCACAGACTACATGCGACACTTCAGAGTCAGGTAAAATATTTAATAACTTGCTTCATCCTGCCTTCTTTCCCAGTCCTTGTCCTTCCCTGAAGCCTTTATTAGCAAATGGATAGAAACTGTAAAGCTCTGTGTTTTCTGAGTGTTGGGAGGTGAAAGAAGGAACAGGAAAAGTAGCTTTTCTTGCTTAATGAAATATTTCACTTAGGACAGAACTGAACATTATTTTACAGCCTTTACCTCTGTCTGAAAAAAAAACATAATTAAAAAAAAATCATTCGGCCTGTCACAGTTTTTTAAAATTAATCAAAAAATCAAATATTCTCAAAGCTTCGTTACTTGCCTTAATTTAATAGTTGTGTTCCTAGATTTTTCTTTACCCATAGTAATATGGCAACTATAGCTATATTACCTGACTAGAATTGTTTGGGAGGCAAGAATACATTTGTATAAGAACAGTTAACAATAAAGTTTTATGCAAAGAAAATTTAGAAGATTTCTTTCGTTCATTTGTAGAATTTGTTGTGGGTTAGGGTTTTTTTGTTGTTGTTGTTTGGGTTTTTGTTTGTTTAATTTTAGCCTTTGAGTGTTATCCTTCACAGTGCTTGTCAATAAATGGACAAAGTGATTTTAAAAACAAAGATTTAAGCCCTGTCTTTAAAAACTATTCAGCTATTAGCTAAGAAATTTGACACTAACCTTCAAAATAAAGACTCTGATTTATCGCATTAGTTGCAGCTGAGTGTCTCAGTGATGCAAATCATTACATGTAATTATGATTTATATCGTTATGTGCAATCTCCATTCTAGCTGCTTAATGGCCCAGTTCTTATAAATTAGGATGAGCAGACTTTGATATATTAAATCAGTGTTTTTTCCATAGTGTGCAAGATCTTTCATTTCTTTTCCATCTAAACATCAACACATTGGTTTACCAACAGCATGTAACAGGATGTGTCTTAGACTATCTCCCTAACAAAGTTCAAATAGTTTGTCGTTTATACATATCACAAAAAGAGTTAGAGCTGTTATAATTAATGTTGAAAAAGGATATTGGAAAGGCTTTGAAAAGTTCCTGTTTCAGGTTTAAATCAACCTCTTACATATGAAAGATTAAAAGGAAATCTTTCTGGAAGGAATTATTCCTACTGTGAGTCTTTGCCTCTTCTCTGAAGCATCTGGGTTTTGTCACTAAAGCCAGAGTATTGGAATGGAGCACTGCTTTGTTCTAACATGTCCTTACCTATCTCTCGATGGGCAGAAGTACTTCTCATTGTCACTCACACTCAGAAGGCTTTTTGTTTGCTTGTTTGTTTAACTGCTCTTCAGTGTTCTTAGAAGCTTTAGCACCCATAGAAAACAAAAACCATAAGAAATAAGGAGCTTCCTGAAAACTTGTGGCAACCTTACGGCACATGGAAGTACAGATTTTTTTATTTTTTTTTAAATATTAGACTGAATATCCAGGCCTATTGTTATTTCAGCCCTCTTCTGAAAAGTGCAGTTTGGCTTCTGTGCAGTCTGGGTGAAGTTCCAGATGGTGACTGCATGATGTCTACAGTTTCATTTGAAAAGGTAGGAAGCCAGTTCCCAGGGACCTTGGTCTTGCACTTCCCTGAGAAGTTCTATCCAGCGAATGTGGGTGAAGCTTCTGCTAGAATATGTGCCAGCTGAAGACTTCCCACCACTTTATATGATTTTTTTTTTGTTTAGTGCTTTGCAGCGTGACTTTTCTGCTACTTACTTCACACGTGTTTTCATTCTAAAAGATCCACTATCTCATGCACTAAATTGTTTTGATTTTCCAGGAGATTGAAGAGGTTTTTAGCTATGTTAATCTTTTTTATTATTATTATTTCTGTCTGGGATGATTTCCAATTTTTGTTCAGATTTAGTTTTCTTCCAACGTACTTTTTAAAAGGAAAATTCGTATGAAAATGACTGGTTTTGACTGTTACAATATTTCAGTATTTTTTTTATAACAGCTCCAACTACTTGCTGATTATGTTGGAGCATGTAAGCAACTAGCTGGCTAGCAACCTATTTTATATATGGAATATCTGAAACATGTCCTTCACAAAGATCACAAGTACTAGTCCTCATATAGCATATATACATTTACACATGAGGATGGAGAATTGCTGCCTCTATGTGATGCATTCATTAGACACTGTCTGAGTCACCTCCTGTAAAACATGTGTCATTGTTCCTTGTGTTACCTCTGAGCTCCAGTTAGAGTACATACCACTATTGATATGCCTTCAAAAATACGAAGTATAATGGCTTATGCTAGAGACTTAATAAATAAGACAGTTGTGGTGCACAAGAGAAGAGAGAAAAATGTTAATTTGCACAAAGTCCTTCTACAAGTTTGTGAAAGGCAAATTCTACTGCTCTGGTCTCCCAGTACAGCATCCTCATTACAAGTCCATAGACCAAGCAGCCTGCACTTAATAAAATTTATTAACGTGGCACTGACTTTCTTTGTACGTGATCAATGGGTTAGAATATGCCTCGCTTTCAGTCAATCAAATATTATTCATCGAGTTCCAGCCATCAAGCATGTAGCTGTGAGATGCTTAGATGTCATCTGGGGTTAAACCACAACACAAGGAAATGCAGTGTAATATGTAGTGTGGGCAGTTCAGCTGTATTGATATACAAAAAGACATAAACAGAAAACACTACCTATTAAAATTTTGTTAACTGCAAGAAAAGTCTAGCAAACCTAGTCATTAAACAGCCTTTTTGAACAAAAAATTTTTATTGACTTAGGCCTTTGACTCCAATCTGTTCTTAACTTTTCAGTATAATTCCTCTTGCATAATAAAATAAAAATAGTAACAATAATTTCAAACAGTTTATTCTGGTGAGCGACTTCTCATTAAGCAGGTTTACTGCTGCGGGACAGTAGATTTTTTCTATCTTTAGCTTCACAGAGCAAACTAACTGTTTTGTTTTGTTTTGTTTTCCAGGATAAATTGAGTCTTTTTTGAAACGTGCCACAGCTCTGATTACTTTGCTTTATTGAGGACATGGGCTATAGAAATATTCCACTGGGCTTTAATTATATCTTGTATATTTTATTTTAGAAGAACACTAGTCCATACTAAAATAGGAAAGAGTTAACATATACACACCTGCTTGGCAGTTCTAGGGTATGGGAACTGGCTAAATTTCCTGAAACTCTTAGGACAAAGAAACTCCTATTAATCCTCTAAAATTACATTGCATAAAACTGACAAAATTGCAGATGAAATTCTATGACCCATGTGATGCAGGATTTTACACTAGATTAGTGAAATCCTCTGCTTCTGACCTTAAATTATATATAAAAAAATGAGATAAATGTCATTTGTATTTTCCTTCTCTGATAAAGGTCTTTCACAGACAGAAACACAACTATACTCACATATATGAAAAAGATGATGTAGCTCAAATCTCTAACTATACTGGACAAAATGAAACAGTTCAGTTGTTAGTGTAATGTCTTCTACCTCTCTATAAACATGGCTGTTCAGTAGGTGTTCTTGCATAGGCAAAAGTATGAAAGCTACAACAGTCTGATGGTATATACCAAAAGTTAAAAGATAAAGATATGTTCATGCTTAGCAGTAGAACATTGTAAGTAGATATTGAGATACTTCTCCATCTACGAAGTGCAGAGCTGCAAATCTAGCTTGAGGTGACAATGTCACTGTGGGAGTGTGGTGTCACACCCACACTCGTGAGTACTGTCATTTCAGGAGGGTGGGATCTCTTAGCTTCAGTGCTGTAAGGACAGAGCTGTTTTTTTCCTATTCAGAGGAAGTCCTGGATGACAGCAGCTCCAGTACCCATTGTAGCGAGCAGGCATGCTCTGAGAGGCACAGAGGTCCCTCCGCCTCTGAGGGATGTGCACCAGCAGTGCAGGCTAATACTAGCTTCTAGTGTAACACTGACGTGAAAGAAAAGTGTCCTTATTCACCTACGGGATGTGATCACTAGTACAGACGTCAGCTTGGATGCCAATCTTAAAAGTGGAAAGCGCCTGAAAGAATGTTGTCATACATGTCCAAACTCTAAATTATTAAGTGCTGTTTTTAAGAAAGATTCTTTACTTGAACTATCATGGTTTAAAGATGTTAGGTTGGAATTACTTAAGAGATGGGTAAAAGAAAACACCTGCAGTGGATCTTCTGGAGATCTTCTGAATATACAAAACTATTCTTATTTAAATAAAACTTGTAAGCAATGCTAATCTTAAATACCATAAAACCCATAGCAAAATACGCTACGTTGTCACCCTAAACTTTCCCTTTAAATTTCATGAAGATGATTAAAGAAGTTACCCAAGTTAAACTACAAGGCTAACTTGCCCGGAAAAGGAGGAAGCTCATGACAGCTGAGCTCGCTGAATGCCTAGCGTCTTCTACAGGTTGCGCTGAGAAACTAAGAGCGTGCCAGAGGACTTGCTATACGGGAAAGTATTAGCAGAAAATAACTCATAGCTGTGGCAAAATATTAAACATACTCATCATGTCATGTGAAGTTAGAGGCAGCAAATGGTAGCTTATGGTACATTAAATGAGGAAGTATTAGATAAAATAAAATCATGTTACCTTTGTAATATATATACTTAAAAAGACCATTATTGGAATACTATGTTAATGTAAGTACTAATGTATCATAAAAGATATTAATAACATAAAAAATGTTCATTCAAATACTATGCATGTAGTTCATTGCACAGCTAATACTCTGAACAAACACTAAATGAAGTTTTTATTTCCTCTTCAGGAATTTTCAGGCCTTTAAATGTTTTCCTTCCTTTGCTTCAAAGCAAAACAGACCTCTTTCTTTTGTTCCCTCTCACTTCTCCCTCCCCCTCCCCCTGTACAAGATCAGAAGGGCCTGTTGTCTCGGTCACTAGCTCTGAAGGGAAAAAACCCATAGTCAGGTCCCTGCAGAGGGAGTGTTGATACATCATTAATCTGTCACTTTAGCTGATGAAAATGAACCAGAGAAAGTGACAAAGAGCAAATGCTCTGTGTATAAGACAGATTGTTCAACCACTGTTCTTCAAGAGACAGAACAAACATTAAAGCTGCCTCAGACTAAGTTAACAGAATACATCAAAGTAGTCTGCTGGAGATGATCGCATATGAGAATAACTGCTTATTTGTTGGTCTAGAGGAAGAACAAGGGAAGAATTCACTGGGTTTACCAGTGTGGGCAATGCAAGAGCAGGGTTCAAATCCCCCTACATGCCAGAGGTCACATTCAGCTCAACTGGATACACTTTCTTTCATTGTGTAATTTTTTTCTTCCTAAAACTTTCTCCTTTATACCTGAAAGATACTTTTAGGAAATTACTTTACAAAACCCCCCTTCATTTCTAAATTCCAATTTCATAATTTTCTACAAGCTTACATTTTCTTGTAAAAAAAAATTTCTGTTGAAAACTTCCCAGACTCCTACATCCCAGTGCGTAAAGGTTGTTCACACTTTCTGGTTTTCTGCAGTTAAGAAAAATATGAATCAAACTGTGTAAGCAGGGTGTCAGTCACAGACATCTTTTGCTCTTGTTTGAACATGGGTGAAATTTCACTCTTGGGATTTAAATATTCAGGTACCCTTGTTTTAAACTCAATGGCTTACCTGTTGCAATATTTCTATGTCACGTGCAGCAATATAGATAGCAAGAGTTTAGAGGAGAAGGAGGACAAGTGATATCCTCTTTGTGTGAGACAGGCTGTTGTTTCAGCTCATCTGAACCGGTTTTAAAGCAAACACATTCATGGAATCATAACTGAGTTTTTTTCTCCCTCTGTTTCTGAAGTACAAAGGAGATCTCCTGCTTGGGGAGTGGGAGTTGTTCATTGTGGGTAGATCTTCATGGTGTTTCTTGGTTTACTTATCTTTTGACATTCGTTATGCTGGTGCTGTTACTGCATCATTGGAATAGATTTGCTCCAGTTGGAAAACATTTCAAATAACCTGTAGATCAAATACAGTATATTTCTTAATTGAAGGTTTCAGGGGATTTCTTTGGCTTCTGGGACTCTGGAAGCAAATTTCTACATGGATAGCCTTTGACTCTTTTTTTTTTTTTTTTTATAAAAATTACAATTGTTGTTCATTTGACTGTTTAGCTTTTGTTCTCAGCTTATGTTGTACTCAGCATGAGATAAACAAAATGGTAAAAAAAACAGATTACAGTCTTTACATCTGCTTGGATAATTTACTGGAGATTGAACGATACAAAAACTCATTTTATCTGTACACTCAGGAATTACAAAATGATTTTAGTGCAGTCATAGGAAAAATCACTGTAAAATTGTATTATTTTATTGCTACTACCTTAATATAAGATTCTAAACATTCTCATTTTATTTCCTTGTCAACTGCAATGTCTTGGACAATTTTGAAAAGTGTCCGTATTACTAGCTATTCACAGGAGATGTTTGCAGACCTGCTTTTATGTTTGCAGTTAATACTGAACTGGAATTGCTTGGTGTCTCTGGGAAAAGAAAAAAAGAAAAATCCCTGTAAAATAAAACCTTTTAAAATTGTCTCTGTTATTAAAAAGTTGTGTAGTGTTCTTCTGAAGGGTAGTAAAAACAGATTTCTGCAAAAACAGATTCCTCTTTTACCTGAAAATTAATAGCTCGCCTGTTGTATTTCTAAGTTTTCAGGAATGAGTCATGATTAATGTCAGTAATTGTTGGATCACATAGAACATGAGCTATTAAATCAAGTTTGGGGTAAACTGTGAATTTTGTGGGGTTTCTTAAGAGGAAAATTTGCATATAATTGAAACGTGATTCTTATAAACAGAAAGGATTGTTGCTAGACCTATGTCTGAGAGTCTTATCTATTCTCTGTTGAGCAAATCACATTCTGAATTCTGAATTCAGCAGCAATTTCTCCTGAAAGTAGTGCACCTTTCTAAATATCTAGCTAATTATTTAAAAAGCTCCATGTAGAGCAGAAAGTGGTTTTTACTATTTGCTTACAAATAAATGTTGAATTAAGATCTGCCTTACACTCCTGACTAATCTTCCAGCACTTTGAATCCAAGCACAAAGCAAGGACAGGCACATAAGCAGAATCTTGATCATGAAAACAAATGGTAACAAATGAACTAATTTTCTTAGGACACTAGTTGTGACAGAAGTAATTGACACTGCTTTCATTCCTTTCTGTTTTACAACTACTGTGAAATTATAGTTTATTTAATAATGAAAATCCACACTGCTGCAAAGCAAAATCTCTGCATTTAAAAGCTGCTCAGGTAAACTTAGGTTCCTGGGTTTCAAGCCCCAGCACATTATACTCTTGATTTAGCAGGATGGTACAAATTAGATATAATTAGGATTATTAATTTTCTCTTGTGTTTGTAGCTGGCAACCATCTAACAGAAAGTAAAGTATTAAAACAGATTATAATTTCAAGCTAAAAATTGAGTAACCTCATCCTGGACTCTTTCCCTAAACTTTATATTCCATGTAATATTTCCTTTTCTTTTTTGTTTTCAGCTGGCATCAGGTATCTCTTCAAACCTTTTTGTCTGTCCACTTGGCTCTGTTCCTCCCCTTTTTCCCAATCCTATTAGTTCTGCTCAAGGTGTCTGATTTCTTTAGCAGACAGATGTGCCTGTAACACTCAGCTCCCTGCACACCTGGATTCAGGGCCTCAGGCTTGAGAGTATGCAAAAAGAGTAGGAGTTGTCTCTTTCCTCAACAAATTTTTCACCCCCTTCCTACAATACTGCTTCTCCTTCAGGATATGCTCCAAGTCCCTGCATTTTTCACAGACTCTCCTTCTATGTGGCGATAAATCTAATAGTTTAAATTAAAATTAATCTGATGGTTTGCTTTCTAGTGATCAAACAACAGTTAAATTGCTACAATAGAGTCATACTTCCCGAATATGCCAGACTTCCGTACTGTTGTAGAGACACATTTGCAAGGTGGTTTTACTTCTAGCATTTGCCTTGTGTTTTTTAAGATTCGTGACAAGCAAACACAATCTGTGACACTGGCAGGACCCTTTTAGAGATTTTCTTATTATTAAGATACATGTTAGCTAATGGCTCGTTGGGAGAAGATATTGACATAGAGTTACAGAAAGAAAACAATATATGTAAACAACCCAAATAATATGAACTAGTTAGAATCATAGTCTTCTGTTTACAAGGTAGCTTGCAGTATAGTTAAAATTTTGAAGCTCTTCTGTATTTCTGGAAGGCAAAGTTATTGACAAGGTGAAGAGTTTTGATATTGCTGTTTGCAGGTGTCAGAAACAGGGTATTTGACAAGCCTCCTATTTTCAGGACTTGGATTGACTGCTAAGTGTTGTAAAGCCACAAACAAATTAGCAATAATATTCTTCCCAGGGTCCTTGCAAAAAAAACAAACAACCAAACCCAAACCCCAAACCAAAATAAAAAAAGCTTCCTCTGAAAAATGTATACTCTAGCTACAAGAGTGGGAACTGCAGCCCTTTTATAAAAGCACGGAAAAGCATGTGACTTCGTGTCAGGTGTTTCCACTTGTAGGAACAAGCTGAATGGAAACCAGCTGCAGATGTGTGAGGCTCCCAGCCAGAGTGTGGTGCCCAGAGATGAGACAACACCAGCACTCAGCTGAGAGAGCGGGGAACCAAGTGCAGTTGCCTGGTATAGAAAAACATCTTGAAGTAGTGTGGCTTCATAGCAGGTAGTTATTTTAACTATAAAAAGTCAGCAGCAGCTTAAGACAAATTCAGCTGAGGGGAGGAAAATGTTCTGAAGCAGTATGTCTGTATAGTTATATTTGCAATACTACCAATCCTTTCAAGCACAGATACTAACACAACCCTACCTTCTCTCTGAATGGGAGCAGGACTGAGGTCTGAATTTGTTACCAAAGTCTGTAAAAAGCATTTGATAATTATTTTTTTTTAATAGAAAACAATCTGTAAAATAAAATTAAGTCATTTTATTTAGTTGCTCTATTCAGAAATACTTTTTATTTTTTTGTATTTGGAACCCAAATATAAATTTTAAACATGAATAACATCTTTTGGGACTGCCTGCCATAGTGTAATGAAAAAGGTTTGTTAAAATTCTGCATATGTGTTTTATGGGGACTTTGTATACAATCCTAATGGGAAAATGGTATTAAAACATAATTAAAGTTGTGAATGATTTTAAAGAGTTGACAGTTTAAATTTTTGGTCCAACCTCTGTTGTTTTTTATGAGGTTTGTAATAAAATTCAGAAAATATATATAAAAAAATCCATTAAAGGTTATTTTCTTTAATCTTAGGATTTGGTAAATTCAATGTCTATGAAAAGCGTGATGCTAATTTGCATCAGTCTATTTTGGTTATATAAAATTGGAGAATTCAAGATTCTTCTCTTTTTAGTAGTGTTTTTATAAAAAGAGAGATTGAGAAACACATATGTCAGCACATTTCTACAGGCCCAAATCCAAGTTTAGATTCCAGTTTGAAGATCACCACTGAAAGTAGTAGGAGGTGCATGCAGAGCAAAACTTGACTGGGTCCTTACAAATTCTGCAACACAGAGAACATATGGTGTTTGAGCAGAAAAATATAAACACAGACTCTTAACCACTTGCACAGAGGTCTCCAGCTTTTAAGGGAAACTTTCTTATTGTAGAGGTAGTTGAATAAAGACAGCATAGCTACTTTTTCTTTTTTTTCTTAATTAATTAGAGCTCTAAGCTTAAATAAGCTAAACTACCCAAAGAGACAGAAGAAAATATGGCCTTATGTGGCTATTTTATGGTACATTCAATTACTATTACTATACTAGCCAAATAAGACACATGAACGAAAGAGATACACAAAAGAACCCTTGCACTTGCCTCTGCAGTGCTGGGACTGATAACGAAGGAACAGAGTTGAGTTCACCTCAGCAGCAGCAGGCCCAGAAAATATTGAAGAGAAACTCATAAAAGCTATAGACAAGGCACCATAAGGCAGCAGCCTCTGGCAGAAGCAGAGATTAAAAGTCAACGAGGCAGTTTCTGAATGGTTTAAAATTATAAAAGCACCATTAACAAGAAGCTCCAGGAAAGCTTTATGCCAGCATAGAGGGGGAAGATGGGAGCAACACAGGATTAACAAAATCCATTTTACTTTATCACTCACCTTCTGTGGCAAGCTGCTATTCTGATTTTAAGTAGCTGACTCTCTTCGGGTCTTCTTGAAGTGCTACCCACTGGTTGTCACAGCCAAAGCCTGGAGACAAAGAAAAGAAGCCAGGACATCAGAATAAGGGCTCATGCAGGGACCAAGCAAATTGTCTACAACTGGAGGGGAAGTACCTGAAAAAATATGGGAGAAGGTGAGGTCTAACCATGAAAATGAAGACATTTAAGAAGGAAGCATTCTCCAAACAGAACTGAAACTGTTCAGCCTACAGAGAAGGCTGAAGTGGGATCTTATTAATATACACAAATACCTGAAGGGAGCTTATGGAGGATGGAGCCAGGCTCTTTCCGGTGATACCCAGTGACAGGACAAGAGGCAATGGGCAAAACCTAAAGCACAGGAACAACAGGAAACACCTTTTTTACTGCAAAGGTGACTGAGCACTGGAAGCAGTTGTTCAGGAAGGTTGTATAGATATTCCAAAGCCATGGGGACAGTCCTTAGCAACTGGCTCTAAGTGGCCCTGCTTGATCAGGTGGGTTGGACCAAACAATCTCTGGATGTTTTTTCCAACCTCAGACATTCTGTGATTCTGAGAACAACAGGCCCAATCACTAAGGTATTAGTGACCTCATTAACTCAATTTGCTTATCATAACATCATAACTATTCAAAAACTAAATATGGCATGTCCAGCATCATAGAATAGTACCTTGAAAAACATTACGCTGACTCTTGCCATGATAGTCCTGTAAATTTTGTTCATAAATGATTTAGAGAAGTCAGTTCCAGATGTTGAATCTCCTTCAAAGTTTCTTGTAAGATCTTGCAGCTTCCTCTTGGTTTCCTATCATCAAGCTGAATCAAGTCAATGTTAAAGTGCTTAGCTGGTGTGAGCTGATAGACTGAAATGAAAATGTAATACATTGCTAAAATGCCTTCAGCTGGAAGGTATTTGGCAAGCTAAATGGATGTTAAGGTGCTGCTTTGTGTACTAAAATACAACTTTTACCCACTTGCTGTTTAATCTGCAGATTAAACAGCCAGAAATCCAAAAATCTACAAGGCTGCACCATGCTCTCTCTCTCTGAGCCAGAATAGTCAATCATTTTTATCTACCCTTCTTCATATATGAGAAGTGCACATATGGATACATTCTAATGAGAAGGAGAGTATCTTAATTCTCTGACTTCCTATGCAGTGCCTTAACCACCAACAGAGGAAACAACAACAAAAAAAATGTTTCCCGGTTGTCTGGGTTTTGGTGGGTTTAAGAGGAAAAAACAATACTGAAGAAAAACATCAAACTCGTTTCAAGCCTGAATCCTTGTAACACAAGGTCATCTAGGCTGGAGAAATAACTTCAAATACAGCTCTCTGCAGCATTCCCCGTTGTCTAGTGTAGGCACCATGTGCACCGGTTGTGAACTATGTTGTGGCAAATCTTGCTCTCATATCTCAAATGGGAAGAGCTAGAGAACTGAATAACAAACAACAAGCAAGACCTCACAGTGAATTCTGCTCCAAGCACAATAACAAACGTTTAGCCTTGGTGACATCAACATGTGCCCCATCTTGCTGGGTTCAGGGTATCAGTCAGAAATCTGCAGCTGACCTAGTCACTTCAGGCTCCAGGTATAGGCATGGGGAGGTAAGTGAGCTCTAGTAGAGCATGTTTCATCAGGCCTATCTTAAATGCTTGCTTCAGGTCGAATGCTCCATGCCTATGAGCTTCTGGTCTGAGTTATTTTTTTTTAACGAAGCTCAGGCTGAGTGGGTGAGATGCAAATGCCTACAGTGCAGGTAAGCCCTATATGCTGTACCTCAAATTCGCATTTCTTTTTAAATCTAGCCTTCAGTGTAGACCTTACGGCTAGACCCAATGTGACTTGAAAATTAGCAGCTGAAGTCAGATTCAGTCAGATCAAGGACAGGTTCTCCTTCATTCATAAATGCACCCCCTATTCCACTCTGCTTTACAACTCAATGCTTTTACATTTAATAAAAGAAATATCTAAAACATGTCTAGATCATGTAATCAGCCTTCCATGCCAGACCCCCACACAGCAGAAACCAGTGTAACTTCTGGGGTTCTATAATGTTTTATAGAAGTTAAGGATATAATTGCTGTTTTTACCCCAAAATGTTCTGGGTAATTTCATATAAATAAATTTACACTATCCAAAACATAACAGACTCTGATTTTGTTTATTTAATCTGAAGTAATTTAACAAACTGACCCAAAGAAAAAAATTTCAAATAGTGTAACTTGTACATGTCAGTAGCTGGGGTTTTTTAAAGAAACAACAAGATAGATGATGTGTTAGATTAACCTGAGCTAAGAAAATAGAGTCATAGCCAAAATTATGGACTAAGACTAATATCTGTGCAAGAAAACATACTGAAAACAAACTAAGTTTGACCTCTGGTAATGCTAACAGCTGGGGTATACATGAGTACAACTTCAGATCTATTCTTTTATGGTTTGGTTGGGGTTTTTTTGTAGAGTGCATTTCGTTGAACTGTACCCGATAAATTAAGTCTTGGGTGAGCTTCCTGCTATTTTTTTTTTCTCTAAAAAAATCCGTCAGAGCAATCTACTGAGAATTAAATGAAAGATCATCCTAGGGCCTGTTGCAGTATAAATTTTCACAAGAAAGAAATTCATGTTTTGGCCCAAAATGCTGAAGTAGTGAATTAGTACATTTCCTGTGGATACTCATCTCACATCAAAATTTTCTCAGCCAAGTACGTCAACCTAAATTTTTCTTCCAAATGTGCAGTTTTATATACATTTTGTCTCTGTGTTACAGCTTTTTCTCAATGTTGCAGCCTGTTCTCAACAATCTGGTGTTACACTGGGAAGCAAATTCCTGCCCCTTTTGACTTGCTATGCTCTAAAGTGGAATAGGGAAGTATTTTTTGTCTATGGTTTTTTTGGATTTATTTTAGTTGAGGTCAGTTTATCTAAATTTATCAGCATGACTGAAGGGTGCAAAAAGTTACAACCAGAGAGGAGCAGGTGGGGAAAAATTTGCCTTAAGAAGGTAATTTATCCAGAGAAAATGTGTGTGTTGTTACACCTTGGTAGACCTGGAGAAACATGGCTATCAGAAGGCCAGTGAGGGAGAAAGAGTTCTGGTCAGATTATTAAAAAATGAGGATCAAGATTCATTCTGGCAGGGAAAGTGTTGATGGGACTGGAGCTGTAGCGGTAAGACAGGAGCATCCAGCTGAGATATTTGCTTACATCGTGTCTCCCTTCAGAAACCCCTCTGTGAGACACAGGTATTTGCAGACACATTGAAAATAAAACTTGACACCTGAAGGAGAACTCCCCATCTGTGAATGAATGGTTTATCTCCAGAGGTGAGCCTAGATCTCATTCAAATCTAATGTGCATTTTGAAAAAAAAAATATTATTTTAAAAATTGTCTTTCTTTTTTTATGTGTTTACAACAGTACTTGAGTTTTACACGTTTAAGTGAATACTCCAGAACTCACACATGACATGATATTTATGAGCTTTCATATGAGTCTCACATCTCATGCTTTTTTGGAAGACTGTGTAGCAATTACAGTTTAGAGTTATAAGAGTTTAAGGACATGGCAATCTAGTAGATGCTCTTAATGTGACGCAGCAATGGCATGCAACAGATACAAATGCCTTATTAAAAAATACTAGAAATTATTGCTACAGAAGTGGGATAAAGAAATGTGTTAATCTATTTCTTTTGGAAAATAATCAAGCCAGCATTCAAGATGGCTCCTTTAGTAACCTCTATCCTTAAATATTGCATGTGATCTAGAAAATAAACTATTTTTAGTTGTGTAATATAATATTTGTATAACACCTTTCATCTGTTGCCAGAAAACTTTTACAACTGGTATAAAAGACACTTGAGATTGGATGCGGATGGCATGAATATTTAGGACTCCTGGATTTTGTTTCTGCTGCTGGACAGCCAGGGACAAATAATTTCTCTGGTCAGGCAGGTCTTTTATGACACCACTAAAATTGATTAATAATAACACTCCACTTCTTTGAAAAATTATAAATAGACATTGACAAAATATGAAGTCTAATTTCTAGGTTATTGTTTATTTAATTCCAATTTCTTCCTCCATGTGCCCTTGGTATCTAAGCAGCTTTTAATTCCTCTAAAGAACAGAATTGGGAAAGAAGGTAAAGGGTGTCAGTTGAATTTTCAAGGAATCCGCAGGGAGGCAAAATATTTTTGTCTTGAACATGATTTTTTTAATGCTGTCTAAATGACATCAGTGAGCAAGAATTTATGCTTAAGCCCAAAGATAGAATCTTGAAGTCTGCAGGTTTCTCTGCCCCTATGGGTTATAATTCTTTCTGTGCTGAGAAGCTCTCTAGGAAAATACTCTTTGGTAAGATGATTCATGATCACATAGTCTGCTCTCTTGAGTCCTTCTGCCTTATTCAGTAACTATGTAGTTGTTCACTGTATGGTTTCAAGTCCTGTTTAATAACCATCAAACAAATTTTGATGAAGATGTATTTTGTTGATCACTCACAGCCGTGTTTTACCGAAGTATTTGTTAAAGATTCACTCACAAACACACACATAGCTGTTCCATAACGCTGACCCATCTCAAGAGATTGCAGTCACTATCTCCTTGAGACATTAAAAAATAAATAAATCAAAAATGTAGTATTATATGCTTAATGAAAGAAAATGCTAAGTTAGTATGTGATTGAAGAACTTCACCTGAGTGCTGGAGATATAAAGAAAACAGTCTTTACTCTCATCTCATCAGTCATAAGAGTGGTTTGGACACTATTTCACTTCAGCAAGTTACAGTTTACACAGAACTACAGCATAAGAGCCGGAAAGGATCCTGAATTACCAGACTGCAAACCTTGGATGTGCAGTACTGAGCGGACACCACATGCTCTGCACGTAGCCAGCGAGCACAAGGAAATGCTGAGTGTCTGTGTATTCTCCTGCAAACACAAGTTTGTTGTGAACAGGAAAACTGCAGTCATTACCATGTTCACAAATTATCTTTAACAACCTTGTATCCTCAAAAGGCAGCATATGAATACACTTTCAAACTGTTTACTCCTCTTTCAGTGTGGCGATAAAACTTCCTCATTTTAGATTACAGATATAGAGCTCTTACAGCTATAATTTTTCAAAAAATAGATAAATAAAAATGTCTTGCTAGCTCAGCTCAAAGTCTCTTAAGAGATTTAAAGAAGGGTAAGTTCTGCATCAAATGCATTGTCTTGGCATCAACAGTTTTACAACTTGAATTGAAAATTGTTCTGATAAAATGTTTTAAATGTCATTGTGACTTCTGTCTCTTCTCTGTTCTTCAACTTTAAAGCTTCTACATCATCTATTATCTGAGCTTGTGGGCTTTAATTACCTATATCACATGTCTGTATGGGTTCCACAGTAGGTTGTTTTTTTTATTGCCTTTGGTGGGCAGACATTCTTTCTTATTACATTTTTCTATTCCCTATCAATATCTTAACCCATTATAGAGAGTTAATTATAAATAAGTATCTTTTTCTAAGCATACCTTGAGTACAAAATGCTACACTTCAAGTTCTTCCTAATTTTACAGGAAATTTAGGAATTCGTGTCTGAAATACATTTGCCCAATCAGGAGCTTGCAGAGGCATGAATGGTACCTGCTGTTGTTTTCAATATGCCCCTTCTCCATCTAGAGATTTTTTAAAATTATGTTTCTGTGTTGATATTTTACCAGAACAGAAATGGACACATTACAAGGCTTTTAAAATATTGTTCAGCTCCTCCTACCTATAGAATCTCCACTGTTGATCCTTGCTCTGAGAAATGAGTCAAATAAAATTTAATTTAATAGGAAGTAACCCTTAAGGCTCTCATTCCTAAACTCCCACTCCACTTCATTTTTCGTACTCAAATAACAAAAAAGGTTCAACTTACTGTTTTTTTTTTATAGTGATCTGCAGCTCCTTTATAAACTTCACGTTCAAAAAGCGTGTTTCATACATAATGCTGAAAATCACATTATTTCCATTCTTTCCATCAGATTCATTGACGACTCATGTCTTATTTCATTAGTAACAGTACAGGATGACAACATATACATTCCAACAAAATCAGCAGATGTGGCTAGACTTTTAACTCTCTATTTTTCCTTTGAGAAACAAATTCTGAAAGCTGCTTAATTTTTCAAGATTCCTGAAACCCCTCATTTGATTTAGAGCATGTGTATCCGTCTGAAGGTAAGGAAAATCAGTTATCATAAATGTAACCTACTTACTTGATATATTTTTGCCCCTGTTGGGATTTTCATATCATTGTGGCTTTTATTTCAGCTCTACTAATTTAACCACACTTGAGGCAGAGATAAGTACAGAGCATGCACTGGGAAAGGGTGTTTCTAGACTTAAGCAGGCCAAATGAAATTGAAGCTCATTAGTAACCCTGATTCTGCTATAAAAATCATGGCAACTTTGTAAAATATACATTGAAGTTATGTTATGACAATCATGTCTAGAAAAGGGGAATTGATCAGTTAATATGAAAACTACCAGAGTAGCTCCATTAATCAGACTTTGTTTCTTCTGCAGATCTGAATGTAAACAGCTGACCAAGTGTGAGGTTATGAAATGTGTTTATTATGTTATCCTTTTAACCTTGTGAACTGTTTAGTATATTTAATGTAGAATTGCATCAATCACTCTTTTCTAGGCAACAATCTGTGTAGATATTTTGCATTCCTGAGAAATCTCGTGAATAAAAATAAAGTGAGAGCAAAGAGTCAATAAGTGGGGGGAAAAAAAAAAAAAAAGGATTTTTACTAATTTTTAGTTTTCTAGGGTATGCTAAGTCAGTGCTGTCCTACAGCAGGTAGACTGTCCTACAGTCAGGCAGACTGACCCAACATAGTGCCTGATTTTACTGTCCCTAGCGCAAAGGACAATGCAGCTGTGAACCATTGTTCCCCAGTTCAGCCTTGCTCAACAGCACTGGGAAAGTGTGACAGGGGTTAGAGAGCAATTACAGCTACAGGCAGGGCAACCCCGAGGCAGATGACCTGGTCACATTATGGCAACCAACAGACATGTGACCTGGGCATTGAGGTGCCAAGTAAAAAACTCTGTAATGAGGAAGCGAAAAAAAAGAGACCTGAAATACCCTATCAAATTCCCCATAAAACTGACCGAGAAAAGTAGGCATCTCTTTCCTACTAATGTGTTATTTTTTCTCTGTCACTGTACGTGCTCAGTGGTCCAGCCCTTAATGAAGGAATAGTGTATACACCTCTCGTCATTATGGTCATGAACTTTGTGAGGAAGCAGGAGAATAAGGTTTCAAACCTCCCCAGGTAAGCTTAAAACCACCTCTTCCTCTTCTGCTTATGGTCTTTAAATTGCTAAGAAACAGTGGATGCTACTGACACCTCAAATCCGACTGTTTCCCTAAACTAAACCTCCAGTGTTTTATTGCTCAGTAAAATTGTCAAGCAGGGAAGGATGTACTGCATTAAACTTATTTAAGAAGAGGCAGAGTAGACAGTACGGGTTGCTGGATTCTGGGCTTTTGGAGAGCAGATCTGTCCCTTCATCCATGTTCTTTGAGAAGGACAGAGCATACAGGCAGAGGAAGATGACTGAATAGAGAGCTCTCCTGATCCACTCTGTCATATAAGATAGATCACATCTGGGCCCCATCAAAGCTGAAGTATTTTCACCTATGGCTTTTACACAGAAAACATTTTTTTTTTACATATAATATCAAAGCTGTTCTTGAGATTCTATATTTATATGAAGATTTTCTGAACCTATAACAAGTTGTTGTTTTGATGTATACAATTAAACAGAAAGCACAATGTTTGTATAGAAGTTCAGATGCCTCCATATTTCCCAAAAGCAAAAAAGAGCTGCCAGGTCACTGCTACCATCCCCAATTCCCTCTGTGTTAGCCTTCTGCATTCATGATGGCTCGCTAGAAACTAAAACAACCTGAAGATATTTCCTACTTCCCAATCTGAGGCCACAAATGTCATTCCCACGGAACCGGAATGACTGCTGAACTTGCCATCAAGTTCTTCACAACACAGTTTAGACTTTGGTGGCTTTTTCCAAGTCCATGTCAATGCAGGACCTGTTACCATGCTGGTGAGTGACTATGCATCCTCACTGAAGTCACAGGTGACATGGTTGCACTATTCCCCATTCAGCAACTTGATTTTGTTTTTAAATTAACCTCATTATATAAGAATGTAAGATATTTTAGGATAAATTGAGACTAAGAGACCTCTCAAAGTCTGTTCCCCTTTAGAGTTTACATGCCATGAACTCCAGTGAACCAGCTCATGAGCTTCATCTTTCATCCCCATTCACCTGGCAAATGCTTTTCATGGTGTGTGAAAAGTGATTCATCAAACTGGCCACAAAGAGCAAATGTCAGAGTAATTTTGCCCAGTATTTTTGTTCTCTCCTTTATTATACACCAAGTAGCAACAGGCAAACTTGTTCGATTTTATCACCTTACTCATACACCATAGTTGTGCAAATGAGATGTTTATCTTGGTATGAGGAGCACTTTGGCCTGTTTATTCAAGCTGGAAAGGAGATGGATGAGGCCATGAAAAAGGAAAAGTCAAAAGGAGAAGTGTGAAAGAGGGCAGAATTTTAATGAATGAGTGGATATATAGTGTATATATTGCATAAAAGCCATGGATATTTGGTACCTTCCAGTAAAGGATTATATGCACTTAAATCAGGGAACCTATTAAATCAGTCAACCTTTAAAATGTTTCTGAACCGGATAAAACCATCAGAATAGCCATTTGAGGGTGAAGTAAAGTTTCAGATCCTTTTACCAGATGACCATCAGTAACTTGTCTCTCATGGAAAAAATATATAAAGTGAGACAAATATGGGTTAATTTTTCATAATGTGGGCCCTGTTTATTTTCAGCACTGTGAGAAATCCTGAACTAGACAGGAGATTTAGGCATGATAGACATACATAACTATACATCATAGGATGGATCTATACCAGGTGAATTTGTGTAAACTTATTTTTAAACTTATTTAGAGTTGTGGTCAGAATTCTACAGCAATAGAAGTCACCATTTAATTATGTGCATTTTGAAAACATACTTATTTTAAACCTTCTATATTATCATCTCTGTGTCCTGAAAAATAATAACATCTTCCTATAATTTCTCCCCAGTACTGATCATGACTCCATAAACCTCTGAAATCCCTACAGTCCACTGTTCTCCTAGCTATTGCCTGTATAGACTTCAATGCTTACAAACATTGTTTATGGCTTATTCAAGTCACTGCTTTGGAAAACTGTTTTTGATTCATGAATTTGCATTAGCTGAATCACTGTTTATGAATCATAGTATTTGTGAGTTAAAAAAATAATCTGAAATGTGTAGAAAAGTTTCACTGTAGACATACATCTTTTATTCAGAAGATGGAGGACGGTTTCACTAACTTGATTTAAACTGATGATCATGTATTTAGTACGGGTGGTAAGAAGGTATCATGCATCGACACAACCAGATCAATATGCATTTACCTCTCCATCCACAAAAGCAGTGGAAACAACAACAGGACGCCCTAAGTATGTAGTCCTATTTTCTGTATTATCTGCCTATGATTTCTATAAATGTCATTCAACGCTGAGCTACTATATTTTACTAGATTTTAAATTAAGTACAAAACAACCACTAGATGGCAATTGTTAGTTATAAATGAGTAAAATGAGCCCAGCTATAAAAGACTAAATAGAAAAGATTTGTCTAAGAATAACTGTCATGTGAATGGTTTTAGGGGAGCAATAACATGATTTAAGGAGGAAAACAGCTACGGCTAAAAGTATATCTGGAACATCAGAGACACAAAAAAAAAGAAGATAATCTTGTGGAAGAGATAAGCACAGCTAGTTCGAAAGTGAAACTCCTGGCAAGGAAAAAAATACACTTGAGCCTCCCTTGAGAGACCAGCAAGAAGCTCCCCAGTGCTTCTCATAAGGGCTGCTTCTCTCTCCTGACAGAGATGGTGCATGCCTGCATGTCTAAGCAGCTCAAAGCCCTGCCCTTCTCTCCTGTAGCCCATCCCTCATTTCACCCCAGCCCATGCTCTGGGGCCTCAGTCCCAGTTCTCCTCCATCAAGAATCATGTCTGCGCTTGAGTTGCACAGCTCCCACCCTGAACTCTGTCGGTTTTGCCAGCCATCACCTGATGAGCTGCAGCGTAGGAGACAGCTTCCTTACCCATGCAGGTGTGTGCCTATTGGGGTACACTTGCTTCTGGATTTGTGACCCAAAATTTCCCATTTCTTGTGCATCTTGTGTATATTCCTGCATATATTACTGTTATTATTTTTTCAAGATATCTCTAAGCTTAGTATTACTCTAGCAGACAAGTTGTAACTTATTTATAGAAAAGCTGTTAATGCTTTTAACTTTGTCAGACAGAGATCATTTCAAGATCTTTTTCAGCACCTCTGCAGCCCACATCAGCACATTTCCTTCTAGATGTATGGCTGTAAGCAAGCATATGTGAAAGTCTCACCGGGACCTGCCACCTGTGGTTAATGTTTCACGTCTCAAAGAAAAGCAGTTACACTACAGAGCCATTGCTATGTAGGGTTTAGCTGATCAGCGTGGTATACAATTTGCTGATTGGGTGCACCTGGGTAATTTTTTTTCCTTTGCGAATTGATTTAATGCTGTGGTGCTTGTGCTCAGCTGCAGCCTCAGTCATCCTGCATATCTGTTGCAGCCATGTCTGGATACTCACCTTGCTGACCTGTGATCCCAGCTGAGCCTCATCATGTCCTTATCCCCACGACCCTGTCCAGTCATCCCAGGCTCTGTCTGACCCTGGTTCTCCTCACCAGGCCTCACAGTATAATATCCCAGCTTGGCCTCTGTCCCTTGAATTGTTCTGTGCAAATAGGTTTCTGCAAAGTAAATAATGAAAAAAGACATGGACCTGTTACAGTAGGTCCAGAGGAGGGCCACAGAAATGACCAGAGGTCTGGAACAGTTCTCTTATGAAAACAGGCTGAGACATCTGGGATTTTTCATCCTGGAGAAGAGAAGGCTCTGGGGAGACCTTATTGAGGCCTTTCACTACCTGTAAGAAAGACTAGGACAGACTTTTTAGTAAGGCCTGTTGTAATAGGACAAGGGACAATGATTTTAAACTAAAAGAGGGTAAGTGACTAGATTTAGACTAGATACAAGGAAGAAACTTTTACAGTGTAAATGGTGAGACACAAGTTGCCCAGAGATGTTGTAAAAGTCCCGTACCTGCAAATATTCAAGGTCAGGTTAGACAGGGCACTGAGTAATCTGACCTAGTTGAAGATATCCCTGCTCACTGCAAGGGGGTTGGTCTAGATGACCTTTAAATGTCCCTTCCAACCCAAAGCATTCTATAACTCTATGATTTTATGGGTCACAAAATATGAGGGTTTTTTTTTAAAAAAATATAAATATAAGAAAACAACTTAAGTTATTCATCACAAACGTCGGTTGAAACGTGAAAATATGCTAGAAAACATCCTTTGGGGACTCTTAAAAGTTTGGCTTTGGCCCTTTTTCTGTCTTTTCAGCCCAGTGCCTCCCCACTCGGAACAGTTCTGTTGTCCCAATTGTTGGCGTGCACCAGGGGATGACTGTAGAGTGGTATGGGGCATGGTCAGACTTGGATGTATGATGTAAGACACTGTAGGGCATTTCCAAATCTTTTTGTTTTGTTCTGAGTCAAAGGCGTTTCAGCTGTCAGGTGTTCTCTCTTTCCAACAAAAATAAAAGATTAAATTGTCTGCAGAAAGCAGACACGTTCCAAAAAAATGTCCTTCTAAGGAAAACTCAATATCCTGTTTGAAAATAGCTTCAGTGGAAAACAACCAGCAAGAACCTTGTGCAGATTTATCCCAAGATCAATTGTTTCCCTTAAAACCTAACCCACTTTTAAAGAATCACAACCTCCAATTGTTTGATGTAAGGGAAGTGAAAAAATGTAAATCATAGTCACTGCAGGGAGTGTGTCAAATGTGAATACAAAATACCGGATCAAGCATTTGCTTGTTTAATTAAGGGGACTGAGACACAGTTATGCAGATCAGACAGTTAACATGGCTGTTGATCTACTTTGGGCATTTTGAGAAGCATTTTGAAGAACCACAACAGTATTTGTATATCAATAGCTTATAATATCAGCACTAATTTATTATTTACAAAGCCTGTTACAAAGCATTCAAGTGTATTCAAATTATGTCAGTGTTACCATCTGTAACAGAGAGCTTATATGTGATCTTTATTGATAAAGTTTATTTTCAAGCTGAAGAAAGGTGAAAAGCAGGATATTTTTGGTCCTGGATTTATTCAATATTGAATATTCTTTGGTGTTCAATGTGTTGGATAGTCCAATATCTGTATTACAATAGTTTTAATGCTAAAGTTGTACTGCATAACTATTATTAAAATGAAAAATAATTTAACAATAACATAATGGCCTAAATATTCATAGCTGTGGAAATGAAATATTAATTTCAGTTGCTAATTATTTTGTTGTTATTGCATTTCATTTATGCTATCTGAAGCTGAATTGAACAAAAGCTATAATTTCAAATGTAAGTCCTGTTAACATTTCCATATGTATTTTGTACAATTCTTGCTGCAAAAGCAAAATAAATTTACCAAGTGAAAATTCATGATGAGTTAAAATTTCTCATAAAGAAAGGTTAATGAAAGATTTACTTAACAGTAAAGTCATCAAAATTAAGCTTAACAGATTTTACCATGATACTATACACACATACAAATTAAAATAGAAGAAAAAATTCTTTTCCCCATATTTGCAAACAGCAAAACCATAACAGCAAAAAGGCAATTAAATCAAACATTTGGTCAAAATGCAAGTAAGTGTTAGTGAATGTGTGTTCTCTGTTCAGACAGCACTGTCTAGCCAGTTCTTACCAGGAGAAAGAAGGTAGCCGAAGTGTTAAAATAATGACATTTTGAAAAGACTTGATACAATTAAAGACTTAGATAAGGCACATTTGTCCATAATTTGTGCACATAACAGTGATACTGATTTTTTTACGTCCATGGTTTCGATTTTCAAGGTCCCATTGTTCACTTCACAGAAGAAACATGCAGACTACGCAAAAAATATATCAAACGTGCCCAGAGTACTCAGTTCCTTCCTGCAGCTTTTTGAGAAAAAAAAAAAAAAAAAATCCATTCCTAGGTCGCTAGTGTCATCTGGTGGCCACACTGAAAACAAAAGGTTTTTTTCATAAGGTGTTTGCCTTGTAAAGAGCTGGCTGAGTGAGCCTGGCTCTTGTACTGCAGGACAGAAACACTTCTCTCCCTATTGCTCTCTTATTTTGCCCAGTTCCTTTTCTTGCTCCTACTTATTCTTCAGCCACTCTTTAGTCCTCCCTGAAAAAACGCAGATTCTCACTGAAGTCTCTAGAAGGTGGCAGTGATCTCTAGGAATTGCTCACTGAAGTCTCTGAGCCTACTTTCAGGTTCGTGGGGAACACCCCACAATGGAGCAAACCTGGTTGTCAGCCTAGGGCTGATGCAAGAAAACTAAAACCATTGGACTGCAATTGCAAAGGGAGCAATTGAGATTTGAGCTCCATGAGAGGCAAAAGAGATTTTAAATATGGTCTAGATTTAATTCCTGACATCTGCACTATTTATTCTTCTTTCCCACAACTACTCCTACTGCTCAACTACTTTTTGTTGACTCCTGGGAATGAGTGAGTTCAGAGATGAACATGATTAAGATGTAAAAGGGGTGGCTGTAAGCTAGCACATGCCTGTGACATCTGCTCTTCCTGGAGGAGGTGGAGACACTGAAGGGCAAAAGTCAAGTTCTTCCTTCACTCTGTTATTGGGAGAGCCAAGAATAAATAATGGTTCATTCTTATTCATGGGAATCCAAAATTCAAAGAAAGGTAGAGCAAGCCAGCGATGAGAGAGGCCAACTACGTTCATAAGCTCTATAGATGGAACATTTCCATACAAAAAGATTTCTCTGTGTTCTCTCAGAGATGTTCGATGATTTACTTAAATATGTTTAATATAAACAGATCAAATCTTGAGTTTCTGGATTTTGGTAACTGTCTCATGAAACTGGTAAAAAAAAACCAAAAAAAACCCCAGCTTTATAAAAAATCCTTGTATAAATGTTGTATTTTACCCGGACCTACAGCATATTCATCATAAATTACTGAAGACTGTAAGAAAAATAAATAACTGACACTAAATTACATCACAGCTATGTCTAAACTTTTATTAATTTTTTCTTCCCCACAGAGAAAAGTAACTCCCATACTGGACACTTCCCTCTATTTTCCCCACACAAATTACATTTGGTGGACAATAACAAGCCAAGCTTTTACAACCGTCCAAGATTTGTATTCCATCCTTCAGGGAACACCAATACCATCCATATGTGCCTGTAAATCCTTTTCCGTTAGCCAAATAATGTACTAAAAAATATCTGCCTAGTGAGTATCCAAAATGCATCCAGAACATGATTTAACAAATTCTGGGCCTTTCTTGTTACAAAGCTTCATCAAAAGAGAGGGTATGTATTATCTTCATCATACATATTATTATTAGACGCGACTGTGAAGATGGAGTTTTGTTTTGTCTCAAACAAGACAAGAAGACAAAATTCTAGGATTTTTCATAAAATTTAGTATTTCAGAATATTTTGTTTCCAATTACAGTTGAAAGAACAAAGTTAAAATGAATCATGTTATTGTCATTAGAATATTTAGATAAATCCACAAAAGGCATTGTTGTAACAGTTATGAATTTTACTAGGCCAACATTTCCAGTGCTTCTTCTCTTTGAAGATTAGAAGATGCTAAACTACTTTGCCAAATTTTTAACACTTATTGCTATGGAACATGTCTGTTCTCCTACTTCAGTATTAAATATGCAATATTACCAACAAAATGACCAAAACTCTCACTTGCTAATGTAATAATTTGATGTAAACATCTGAAAACAAAAGAAAAGTAGTCCTTGCCTTTGTCTTTATTTTGCCTTTTCTCTCCATATCTGTTCACTGAATGACCGTGTGTCTCTTCCATCAGAGAGAAAGAGCCTTGCCTAACTCACTTCAGAGACCCATCTCACTGAAGAGCTCTAGTAGCCGATATAATCACAGTATCTTAGGAAGCAAAACTAAATGCATTCAACCTTGCAATACTCCTACAAAGAGAGACTGTGGTTTTGTTTCCATTTTACATACAGGCAATTGAAGCAGAGATGAACTGACGTTCCCAAGCAGGGACTACACTCAAGCCTCCTAAGTGCACGCCCCAACCATTGACGTACACAGAAACGGTAATAAACAAATCCCCTACTGGTACTGAAGCGATCCAGGCTGAAATGCTTGCATTTCCAAGGCAAGGGGAATGCCGACGCAGACCACAAACATGTGTGGGTGGATGAAGTCTGGGGCTAATACATCACTGGAATTCTGACATCACACTATGCATATTTAGTGTTTTTAGCTGATAGTGTTGTGAAGGAAGACCACGCAGTATACACAGAATCATAGAATGGGTTGGGCTGGAAGAGACCTTTAAAGGTCATCTAGTCCAATCACCCTGCAGTGAGCAGGGACATCCTTAACCAGATCATGTTGCTCAGAGCCCCACCAAACCTGACCTTGAATGCCTCCAGGGATGGAGCTTTCACCACTTCTCTGAGAAACCTGTTTCAGTAATTCACCACCCTCATTGCGTAGAACTTATTCCTGATATCTAGTCTAAACCTACCTTGCTCTAGTTTAAAACCATTGCCTCTTGTCCTATCGCTAAACGCCCTTGCAAACAGTCCGGCCCCAGCTTTCCTGTAGACCCCCTTCAGGTACTGGAAGTACACTATAAGGTTTCCCCAGAGCCTTCTCTTCTCCAGGCTGAACAACCCCAACTCTCTTAGCCTGTCCTCACAGGAGCTGTGCTCCAGTCCTTTGATCATTTTTGTGGCCCTCGTATTGTCAACCTGTTTTAACAGTGTCATTTATACTATGTAACACAATCTTTATTTGCAAAATCAAGCTTTTCTTTTTTTTTCGTTTTTACTTCAGGACCCTTTTTCATGGACTTCTAGCTACTCGTTAATCCTATGTCACAAATCGAAAATAATTTTCTATCTCTGCTGTTCTCAGTTCTCTTTTAATTCTCTTTTAATTACTTTCATCTTTCAGTTGACTCATGACCTACTCTTTTTCTTTCATCTGCTAAAAATATGGAGTACAGCCCCCAGTTTTCTCTAAATGCTAATATACAAATGTTTATGTATTTTGCACTTCTGGCCAGCACAGTAGTTCTAGTGAATCTTGAACTTTTGTAAGAGAAAAATTATGTCCTCTGTGCAAGGCTTTCTAGAAAATTAGATCCAGATCTTGATGTAAGATCAATTTAATATCTCTTTGTATATGTACAAGAGGATTGCTAGCTTGGTGTGTAACCTTAACTGACTTTCATTGGCATGCATTTTTCTAAGGGACAGAAGATGATATTTTGACTGTTAAACTAACAATTTGAGACATGATTTTCCCCACAGATTCAATGTATTCCTGAATAATAGGTGAGAATCACAGAAAGACAACACGTATGCCATCTAATTGCTGATGGCTGATGGCTGACGCTTCTTTGTTTTTAAATGTCAGCCAGCTCACAAAGCTCTTATCGTCGTTTCTCTTTAGAATGAACTAAGAAAAACTAAGCTTAAATATAGAGTTTCCAAAGAGCAATGGAAAAAGATAGGCATGTTCCTGTTTCATTAGAACCAGAAAAGTATAATCAGGCCCATGCTATGTTCATCATTAAAAGCATTCATTGTCTTAGCACTGATACAAGTCAATACAACAGTGTTAGTGAATTTGCTGTGCCTACCTGTAGATGTACCAAAAAATGGTTTGTTTTTTTTTTAATCTTGCAGAAGTAGGTTCTCAGTTTTTACACTTCCCAATTTTCACTTCCTCCTTATTTTCCTATAATTGTAGGAATCGAAATACATTGTAAAGAAAATTCAAGCAAAATGTTATTCCTTGGGAAAAAACAAATTGTGCCAGTACATATAGGTGTATCATAACCAGGACGGTTGCTACATTTAATAACACAAGAAACTAATGACGAATAGCCCAGTAAGGTGAGATTCAAACCAATATGGTGTTATCTACCTAGTATTGCAAAAAAAAAAAAAAAAAATATGGTGATGCAGAAAATGTGCTAGTAGGGGTTTTCTTTTCATAACTGGCACATCAATCGTAAGAACGAAGGACCATTTATATAAGCATGTTCTAGAAGCAACAATCTTACCTTAGAACATGCAGACATTCACATCATGTGATCACAAAAAATCCCTTGATGTATTTGCAAAACTATTTTGTTAAGCCAAGTGTCCTGGACTAATGCCATTACATCTGGAGCTATAATAAGAATACTTTATCTACTGATGCCCAAGTGATTCCAAGAATGAATTTTCATTTGATTACATTCTTAATGGTTGCACGTTCAATTAATCCAAACATCAAGCAGTAGAGCTTTAACTTAACTAAATTCAGCATCTTAGAAATCACCTTAAAGGTATAATGACCAAATTTCACTGAATTTCTGTTCTAGAACAAGTATACTCCTTAAGTGTTTTGGCACAAGTTTTGTCCTGCTGAACAGATAGAATGCCACATAATCTACAGAGTTAAACCACACAGAATAACAATAATAGAAAATATTCACCGTAAAAACCACACTGAATACAATTAGTAGAAAATATTCACTGTAAATTAAATAACAAAATAAACAAATGACAGTGAAATGACCAAGTATACAAAGAATTAAAACACTTGAAAAGAGAGAAAGAAAAAATTTGGAAGGACTTCCTTTTCTTATGAATTTGTACACTGCATTTAATGGAAATATTGCACTGGTTAAAAATGCTCTATTTTACTTGAATTAAAGAAACAATTTTCTTCCACTTATTCTACATTTTGTTGTAGTTTATATGTCAGTCCCTACAGCATTTGGAATTATGCTTACCTGAATATTTCCTATTTTTAAAATAAATTTATTTCTAGTCCTATGGAAAGGAAAGTTGTAAGTATAAACCTTGCATTTGGTTTGAAAGAAGGAAAAGATTGAAATGTTGATTAATAAACCCCAAAGCATTTTCATAATATAGGTAGCTCTTTAGCAGTTTAACTTTCACAGACTTCTCTGTACTTCTAAATCTTCAAAATAAAAAGTATAGATTAACAAATTCTTTTTTCTCTTCCTCACTAGTTGCCTCATTTTGCAAGTTCAGACAGGAAATGAAGAAATACTGAATGCAGAAATAGCACAGATGGCCACAGCACACTAGTCATATTTTTAAATATTTATTTCTTTGTTTCCTATAAGTCTACATATGTATCTGTCTTTCTGAAATCTTGCTTTCCCCTAAGGTAACCTAAACAGTTTGATTTCATCAGACATCTTAGAATGTGCTAGAAAGGTTCCCATAGTAGTTTCATAGTCCATTATGCAGTTACCTCTCCTGTCATTGTCTTCCAGGATACGTATCTCTACGGTAAATATCTCAAAAAAAAAAATCCCCAAAACATTTCAATGACCTGTGTTTATACGAGTAACTAGATCTAGAAATGTCATGGTTTGTTCCATTTGTTAATCAAAATCACAGTTAAAAGAATGGTTAATCTCAGCAACACAGGCCTTTATCCTTTTATGAATGCTGTTTCAAATTATCAGAATTAGAGAATGTTTCTAAAAATGGCATCCTATAAAGTATTCAGTACATGGGATGTGAAATACAAGAAAGATCAATACCAGGACTATACTAGTTCATGCCTCTTTTCTAATATAGAGCAGAACTTTTAATTTCAAAAGAAGCATGTTGTGGTTTCAATTGCAACCACTACATTGATTTATTTGATCCAAAAATGTTTCTTTTTTTGGCTTGCTGCACTAAAATCTAGCCCCTCAGCTTCCAGGACTGACCTTCATAAACAGTCTTATCTCTGTAATGGGCCAACCCACAAGCTTGGATACATTTACTGGAAATTTTTGGAACTTTGGATGCAGTACTAACTTTGCTTTCTAGGCTGATGTTAAGGACAACATAAAAAGAGTTGAACTGTGAATTTCCGCTAAAGAAATTAAAGTCCTTTGCAACAAAATTGGCTTGACCTGGAAAGATTTCATGCTGTGCAAGTAAGTTGTTAATGAGTCATTAAAAGTTAAGATTAATATTTTAAATTAAAGGGAAGAAAAGACCCCCTCCTTCCTGAAGCAGAGATTTCTTAGACATACAAGGTTAAATCTTAATATTTCGTTTTGTTTTTTTTCTCTGGTCAGAAAAATCTCCAGTGGGCTTTGGAAAGTGTCAGCATATAGTCTCCAAATGGTGAAGAAAACAGAAAAAACCCCACCCCTGTCTTCATCTTAAATAGTTAAACACTTTGTTTTCATCTCTTTCCAGAAGATGGTAGTGTAGCACACTGTTAAAGACTCTTGCAGAACATAACCATTCTTCCAATGTGCAAATGTTAAAACTAAAATAAAAAAAGAGAATAGTTACAAAGAAAATAGTTTAGGAAGTCTCACTTATGAGAATTTAAAATTGGTCCACTGCTTTAATATTTCAATTCAAATATATTTGCTAGTGTAAAATATTATTGAATAAATGGATTACCGAAATATTTCGTAAAAGGAGGAGAATATGTTTTTGATTCTGAAGATTATTTTACTGTGATTGAAAAGAAGAACACAATTAAATATGTTACGTTGTTAAGCAGAAAGCAAGTACAAGAAGACCATAGGTTTCAGAGCCTACCACACTAATGCTGATGTTGTTCTGAAAAGTATTTGCATATCCTAGAGCATAGAAAAAATCAGCAACTGCTATTTGAAGCAAGTAAACAAATAAATAGTATATAAAATCAATTAATGTCAAATATGTATTATAAATATGTACCGAAATCTGTCAGTGTCCAAAGCTGTAATATTTAAGAGAAATATTTTCTTGAACTATTGAATTTAAGTTTTTAAAAATTTTCTGCAACTGTCTGTAAATTTACTGCAACTGTAAATGCACTGCAACTGTCTGTAAATTTTAGACCACTCCTGACCTTTATTCAGAGAGAGACACTTAGACTTGTGGGGAAAAAAGAAACCAAAAACCCAAACCAAAAAAAAAGCCAACTAACCATGCAAGAAGATCTTCTGATATTAATTAAAAGTAACAGTATCTTTATGTCTGATTTAATTATCTATTTACTGAATTAAATAAGTTATACTTAACTAAATACTATCAACTAGAAAACCATCCATTCTGACAAGGAAGCTGTGGTCTGGATGACCGAGTAGTGAGGTGGGTCGCTAATTGGTTGAAGGGAAGAAGCCAGAGAGCTGTGGTCAATGGGGCAGAGTCTATTTGGAGGCCTGTGCCTAGTGGGGTCCCGCAGGGGTCGGTGCTGGGGCCGGTGCTGTTTAATATATTCATCAATGACCTGGACAAGAGAGTAGAGAGCACTGTCAGCAAGTTTGGTGATGACACAAAACTGGGAGGAGTGGTTGACACACCAGAAGGCTGTGCTACCATTCAGAGAGACCTGGACAGGCTGGAGGGCTGAGCGGGGAGAAATCTGATGAAGTCCAACAAGGGCAAGTGTGAACTTTTCCACTTGGGAAAGAACAACCCCATGTGCCAGTATAGGTTGAGGACTGCCCTGCTGGAGAGCAGCGCAGGGGAAAGGGACCTGGGGGTTCTAGTGGACAGCAGGATGACCATGAGCCAGCAATGTGCCCTCATGGCCCAGAAGACCAATGGCCTCCTGGGGTGTATTAGAAGGGGAGTCGCAAGCAGGTTGAGAGAGGTCCTCCTGCCCCTCTACTCTGCCCTGGTGAGGCCGCATCTGGAATATTGTGTCCAGTTCTGGGCCCCTCAGCTCAAGAGAGACAGGGAACTGCTTGAGAGAGTCCAGTGCAGAGCAGCTGAGATGATGAAGGGAGTGGAACATCTCCCTTATGAGGAAAGGCTCTTTTCAGCAACATCCAATGACAGGACAAGGGGCAATGGGTACAAGCTTCCATAAAAATATGAGAAAAAGCTTTTTTACTGTGAGGGTGACAGAGCACTGGAATAGGCTGCCCAGGGATGTTGTGGAGTCTCCGTCTTTGGAGATGTTCAAAACCTGCCTGGACACGTTCCTGTGCGAGCTACTGTAGGTGATCCTGCTCTGGTGGAGGGGCTGGACTGGATGATCTTTTGAGGTCCCTTCCAACCCCTAACATTCTGTGATTCTGTGATTGTGTGAATTTTTTACTTTCTCCGTGCTTTTCATGCGTGGTTAATTATACACAGTTAAGTTGTCTCAGCTTTAAACCAAAATTAAGGAGTCCTGTTTTCAGTTTCTGACTATTTGCGTTTTTCATATCTTTCCAGGTTACAAGAAGAGACAAAAAATGTTCAGTATTTCTTTCCTTGAAGGTGTGTAAACACTCTACTGTAATCATCACATTAAGTCATCTGCTTCTGGAAACCTTACATCTCTCAATTAAGCAATTTCATCAGTCACTGGAATAATTTTCTTCTACTTTCTATTTTTTTTCATATTTTATAGTCCTTTAAAAAGTTGGACATGAAAACATAGAAACCATACTCCTGTAATGTGTACAGAAAGAAAATATTTCTCTCTTCATTCCTATTGCTTATTTCTCCTTAAATTCAAGAATAGATCAGCTTTTATGTAACAGTCATCTGTGCCACAGTGATTTTATGCTTTCTTCCGTGATACTTCCTTAAAAAGACCAGGTAATGTCACAGGTAATGTCAGACAGGTAATGTCACAGGTAATTTCAGACACTTCCAATCTTTCTAGGTGTGTAGCTTTGTATTTAGCAGTTTGTGAAGCATTTTGTTGAATGGATGTTGCCAGGAAAGCTCCATCTCTGGATACAGCTATTCCATCTTCCGTTTCCCACCATTCTGCCAACTTCATGTCATCTGTGAACTTTTATTAATTACATATCGTTTCAGATAATTGATGAGAATGTTGAATACTTGGCCAACTGTCTTTCGATCTGAGAACTCATTAGAAACTTCTGTTTCTGTAGGTGGCAGCACATTGACAAATTCTCTCTGGACTCTGACAGTTCTTAAACCATTTCATGCCCTGTTCTGTGATTGTTCTGCAAATTTTTTTATGACAATACCATAAAACCACTTATCAAAGAATTGCAAGGGTTGTTGCCTTGTTAAATCTTGGTCCCCCAAATTAAGAAACAACCACTCAGCCCTGGAAAAGGGTTCATAGATGGTTGTGTACTAAGGCCACTGAAGTCATCTCAGCCATCTATATGAACAAGCATTAGATCTAGAATAAAAAAATGCACCTATGACTCTTTCCAAAAAGGAATAAATCTTCCGTTCAGGCTAGTCAGATTTTACCAATACTGTTGCTAAGCTGTCAACATTTTTCCCTCTTCATCATAGATTTAACAAATGTTCAAATGGAAATTCCTGAATTTTATTTTTCATTTGGTTTGGAAGTATTGTAATTGTCTTTCCACCATCTGCTGGAGCATCTACCATGACTAGTCATGTTAAACTCACACATAATCTTTGCACAAAACATAGACTAAGGGGGGGGGGGGTCTTTCTTCTTCTACTCAAAAACCACAAAAATGAACCATCCATCTCTCTAAGCAAAGCTTCTTCATTGCAGCATGCAAACATGCAGGCAGCAATGTTTGCTTAGAGTGACCCTGTGCGTCAGCATAGTTTGATTGACTGCATTTTTCCAGATGTGACTTAACTTTTACATTCTTTTAAATGTAAAGTCCTCCAACTAAATGTCTCTGGATGTTGCAAAATATATGTGCAAATTAACCCTGGCCACTAGTAGATCTTTTACATCCCTAGTGGTGTCAATGAAGGGTTTGATCCCTTGTTTTTAAAATGTTAACTCCCTGTAAATGTGGTTTATCTGAAAAGCACTACATTTGTCTAGTAAGTACGTCATCCTACTTTCCTAATACAGAAGAGAAATATTTACAGAAGATAACTACAACACTGATGATCATTGTCATCTCCATTCAGTAACAGACCATTATCGTTGCTAAACATTTTATTATTGAAATTCTTTAAAACGCACTATTTTCCTTTGGCATGTGCTGAATTCTACTGTTCTTTCTTTCTTTCTTTCTTTCTTTCTTTCTTTCTTTCTTTCTTTCTTTCTTTCTTTCTTTCTTTCTTTCTTTCTTTCTTTCTTTCTTTCTTTTTCTTTCTTTCTGTCATATGCTTATTTTATCTTTTCCTTTCTTGTCTCCTTTCCTCTCTCATTCTCTTTCTTTTTTTTCTCCCTCCCTTCCTTCCTTCCTTCCTTCCTTCCTTCCTTCCTTCCTTCCTTCCTTCCTTCCTTCCTTCCTTCCTTCCTTCCTTCCTTCCTTCCTTCCTTCCTTCCTCCTTATATTTTTAACTCATTATTGGTTTCATAAGTGTTCAGCAGCTTTTCATTTCATTGCTGCAATAAATGTCTAAGGAGTAAGCCTCATTTGTTCTCTGCTTCTGCTCAGTAGCAGACTCCCCTGCCAACTTTTAAGAGTCTATTAATTAGGACCTACTCATCTATGCACACTGGAGAAGGTATCCATCAGATTTGACACCATAATATATTTCTGATTCCTCTGATGATGTGATACACAGTAACTCAAAATATGAAATGTTTGTTCCTACTGACTGATTTTGTAAGTTTACTAGCTCTTTTTCTCTTCTCTCTGTTACATGTATGCTGCATTCTCCATTGTCTAATTCTCTCAGACCTACTGCTGCCAATCTTTTCAGGAAAGTCTCTGGCTATTTTATTTTTGTTCTCCAAGAATTGTTTCCTAAGGTTACAAACTGTTCAAGACAAACCTGGTGTCTGCTGCAGTGCCAGGACCATAGTAGCAGGATCCCACCTCCAGACTGTTGAGCTGAGCAGGCAGCTCTGTCATCAGGGAAAGCAGGTACGAGAAGAAGGTTCATGTAGTCATTTACTAGTTCAGAGAAGGGTTTAGTAACATTTCATCAGAAAACGGTATTGAAATGATAGGTTAGAGGTGAATGAAAGACTGAATCAGCAATGTCTTTAAACACCTAGGGAGAATATCTCTAACCGCATGGGTATGTGTGAGAGACATTTACTTCAATATTGTGTCACTGAACAATGAAACTAAAGGGTTTAGATAGTTATCCTGTGTTGTGTCTGGTCTGCATGTGTCCTGACACTTCAAGTTCCTTATGGCTGTGGTTCTTAATTTGATTTCCTGGCTTAGTATCTTAATTACTTATCTGGCTATCTCATTCAGGGTTGTATTATTTTTAGAAATTTGGACAGGTCATAACAAAGTGAAAGTCATCTTGGGAACAGTGTATCTCAAGGAAATAACCACAAATAGATACTGTACAGAAAGGATAAACTTGGTTATTTTATAAGGAGTTGGGTCTGATCCAGATCCAGTGAGGTATTTGTTTACCTTTCTACTCTACCTTGCTTACTGGATGATAGTAAAGACATTTGTTTCTTCTCCTGAAAAGTACTTCACTGTGTAAGAAATTGCTTGGGTGGACTTGAAAGAAATAGGTACAAACCTGTTGTGAGCCTTTCCACTTTGCTTTTTTCACTGCATGATAATAAAGACGTTTTGGATTTTCTCCTGAAAAACACTTCACTGTATAAAAAAATCACTTGGGTGGACTTGAAAGAAATAGATACAAGCCTGTGATTCATGTACACACAGCTATTAAGGATTAAACCTTGATGATTCCCAAACTCTCCACCAGTTGGTCTCTAAACTTTCTAGTAGATCTCCTTGTTAAGGGCTACCATGGGTTGAACTGCTAAGGGACAAGCTCCGTCTGGAAAATATCATCTAAGTTCCTTGAGTGATCAGGTCCAAGAATCAGACAAGTTAAATGTGAAGGAGAAAGAATTTCCTAATTTTTTTTTTCATAATTTCCTAAGACATTAGCACTCCTTCAAAACCTCTACTCAAACTCTTCTACTCCTAACATCATCCTGTAGGGAAATACATAATTTTGAAGATGATGCAAATTCAGAATATCTAGACAGCTTGTGATTCTTCTTGCTTATTAGATTATTTGGGAAAAAAATAAAAGGAAAGAAACATAGACAAGTGGAGCAACAGGTTTCTTAGATCAATCCAGTTAGACAAGAGCAAACCCAACTTCGCCCTTTAAAAGGTCAGCTATGGAGACTCAGGCCTCAACATGGGGATGTACCTGAAATATCTGTAGAAGCTGTGGCAAGACAGAGGATAATATCTAATTCTGCATTTATCATTTGCTGTTACACAGCTTAGTTGATTCATGTAAGATGCACATGTTTTTCTGACACAGGTTATGACCATGAGTACTCTGTAGATACCCAGGTTCTCTAAAGCTAAAGAGAGAATTCAAAAGCAGTTTCAAATCTACTTATAATACAACATAAATATTCTATGGCACTGTAGTGTAAGTAATGGCAAGTTGAGGATGATATCAAGCAGAACTTGGAGAGAAATACCTAAAGGTAGAATACAGACATTCATACAGAAGTTTGGCGATGATACTGATTTAAGTTTCAATTTCTTGTAAAAAATAGTGTATCATCATTACATTAAAAACTGTTCCTGGTTTCTATCTTAGCCAAGGCAAAAGAATCTCCAAGATAACATGTCCTTCCTCATACTGGCTTAGCTGCGGACAAATGTTGAGCAGAATGAACTGTGCACTCACAAAAGAGTGCTAATCACACCTTATTTTCAATTTTCGTATACTGACTGGTATGGAAAAAGCCCAATACTACCTCAAAGGAAAACCAAGCACTAAATTTTGTGTCTTGTGCAGCCGCAGGCATGGTGGTGCTAATAGTAGGCTGAATGGCCATTCTTGGAATCAAATATACTAATACAGTTTTCGTTGTTGGATAGCTTTTTTTCCACCTAATTCAACAGTAACTTCAATCAGTGGCTGTAAGTGCAATATCATGATTTGTTCAAAATGCATCCCGCTGGAAACCCTAAGCAGTTGCCAGAGAAGAGTGTGAACCGATTATTTGTGTTGTCTGGAAATAATGAGGCTGTAGACTAAGGGCAAAAACCCAGAAGGTTAAGTACCAAGTTTTTTTCAGTTTTATCATGCTGTCCTCTTAGTTTCTAAGCTTACAGGATTTACTGCACACATAGTATCCTATCATCATTTAATTTTTGGTTTTCTCTTTGAAACTTTCCAGAGTAATAGACACCTATCTTATCAATAACAAATGTGTGTCACTAACATTTTTCATAATAGAATAAGTGAAACGATTAAGTAAATCTTTATCCAAAGACTCTAAATGAAGAAAATTGCTCTGATTAATGTAATATAAATTATTTTAAATGCCAGACTACAAACGGGAGGTTCATAATTCACATTCTATAAAATAAAAAAAATATACTATTACTAGTGTAAACTCTGCTGGATTTCCTTCCTTGACTTCTCCAACATCCAGGTAATCCTTTGCCACAAACACATACCTACTTAACTCATAAATATGTGTGAACACACATGTCAAATCTTTTTCAATCTATTATTGTTTGACATATACAAATGAATAATTACCTATTATTATTTCATATATTTAGAATGACATCTGCAAAAGGAGACATATACCTACGGATCAGGTTGCATAACCTTTAATAAACACTAATATATTCACACTTTCAACTATTGATTTCATCACAGACAGGACAACATGATCAAAGGCATTTATGTGTAGCTGGACTTCTGATATATAAGAGAGACAGTTGAGTAGTGTCCATGAAGAAATATTGATAAATTGAGGAATATTTAAAAAGTATTTCACACAATAGCACTTTGCTGGGTGTGTCCTCTGATCTATTGCTGTTTCTCTTTTTTTTTTTTCGTGTATTATAATCTGCTAATGGCAAACATCTGTAGTTTATAAAACATAGTTTATTAGTCCAGCATATTTTATTTCTACTGTTATTCTCAGAATTTTGTTTCTGGGAAAAGAGGAAACATGCCTCATATATAAAGCAGAGAATTTATTGTTAGTGTAATTGGAATCTTAAGAGTCTATTCAAGAATCACTATGAACCCAAACCTAATTATTATAGAAGAAGCAAAAGAAAGATAATTAAAAATGAATACTTCAATAAAGAAAAAGTATCAGTAATGATAATAATAATACTACAGTTTAAATTATGTAGACACTTCTTTATTCCTATTCTTTTTTCCTGGTGTTCCCTTTCTCCTCTAGATCCCAGGTTGCCAGCTCAGTCTGGTGCTGGGAAGATGTTATGGGGAGTTGTTCAGAGTCATCACTGAGAGGAAGATGATGTCCATGTCAATGTTCTATTGTTCTGTTTTACTCTTTTATTTAACCATCTGAGCTGATTTTCATAGGTTTGCTAACACATTTTATACATGTTTTCTCATTCTGCATTGCTCTGTAACTCCATGATCCATCTGATTTTACTATGTGGTGAATTTTGCAGATGCAGCATACTGCTTTTTTTTCTTTTTGTTACCCCTAAACCAAGCTTTGGCCACCTCCGGGTCTGCATTTCTTTAACTGGCCACTAGTGAGTTGTTCATGGCCATTGCGTCTCCAGTGTCAATCTGCCCCACTTCTTCCCCCTCCAGCCCTGCACTCCTCTGTGCTGCATCCTGCCTCTCTGCCTTTTAAGGTCTCTGCTGTTGTGTTGGGACTGAATGTCTATATATGATATCATTGTATCTCATTCTGCACAAAATAATTACTTGTCAGTACAACTTCCATAAAGCCATAGTTGCACCATTGTCACGGTTTAAACCCAGTAGTCTTTGATAAGCGAAGGTAAACCAAATTATCTGTAGCCACATGATCAGTTGAAAAAAAATCTGATGTAGCTAAACCAAGCAAAAACAAAGCTGCAGGTAAAGGAAGACAAGTTCAGACGAACAATTCTGACAAGCCACAGTCCTCAAGGCTTGCAAACTCAGTGCTGTTACCAGCCATGGAAATAATGTATTATAGGGGTACACGGTTATACTTTTTAATGTTCAAAATATTATTACTGAAAAATACCAATACCGGTTTGCCCTTATCTCACACAGTAAATACAAAGTAACTCTTCATAGTCCAGTTTAAATAAAAGAAATTAAAAATAGGCTTATTCTATTGTGTCTATTGTTGGAGGTTCAGATCATGATTAAGGTAAAAAAATCCATATGAACAGTTTTCTGACACGAATTTATGAGTGCACTCAGGCACAAACCTCTGAGGTAGCAAGTTTGACAGATAATGTAGGATGTCAATGAACTTTGCTTTTGTCTCATACCCTTTAGTTCTCAGGAAGACCTGCCAATCACTGAGAATGGTGCTGGACTAAGATTTAACAGTGCTTTTCATTTTCAGGCATCGTGAGTAATGATTACCATATTCAATGACACTAGACACTAAAGTTTTCCTGATGATTTATGAGATTATTAGTATTTTCTGACACAGTTCCACAATAGCTAGAATGTAGTGTGCAGACATCTTCCAAAGTGTTTTGTAGAAACATTAAATTTCTTTTTTTTCCACATTTTCTACTGAAATGCCCCAAAAACTTCCATTTCAACAGCAACAAGTCAAACCTTCCTTCCAGTCAGTTATCTGCTCTTTCCTTCTATTATGTTTTTCCTGTTGTCTAGGTCTGTATATAATACTCCAGGGCTGTGAGCCAGACCACACTTGGCAGAGAGCTGTGCTTTACCATGGCTCAGTGGGTTGCCTGTAACTGTGTGAAACAGCACACTAATTTTACTAAACACGCCTCACGTGTGCTCTATGTATTTGATCTAATTTATTGAATATACTTTACTCAGCATTTGCCAAAGTCTGTCAAGGAAAAGCTGAATTTCAGTTGTGTCTAATTACACAGGACTAAAATAGTATTTATATAAAAATAAATCTTTTATGAAAATCTGAATTACTTCTTTTCCTTTTCTGGGTATCGCTCTGGATTAATTTCCAAAGGCAACCGCCAGAGATAAGCTCCGAAAGGTGCACCACTAGCCACAGTTTTAATGCTTTGCAGAGAGCTAATATTACACAGATTGCAATGATGTCTGAAGAAAAGACCTGTCAGTCAATTTGCCTGGGAATCTATATGTCTTTGTAATCTGTTCCCGATTAAAAGAAATGAATCAAGTCAGGATCACTCAGCTAGTCTTCCCTTGTAATGGTGCAAGCAGGAAAGTAGTTTTAAAAACTTGTCTTATTAAATACTCCATTAAATTATCTAGTAAGTTAGATAAAGCTGCCTATTCTTCCCTAGTGATTGCTCTTTACATCTGGAAACAAACTATAATGCAGTCAATCCATATTTACATAAAGATTGATATACTTTAAATTAATGATGTGGTAAAGTAGGTGGGTGAGCCATGAAGCTGTGAATTGTTGCAATAAAATCTATTAACAAGATGGCAAAATCCGCCCTGGATTTTGTGGTTGCCAGCACAGCACAGAAGAAACAAAATAGCCTTAAGATCCACATGGTCTGTTATGCTTTTTCTACGCCAAATATAAAGGACTTCTTGCCACAAAAAGCTCGAGCCATATAGATGAAAGAAGTCAGATTACTTTTATTCATTGCAAACTAAAGATCTGAACAGACTATACAGAAATGGACTTCTCAGTACATGCTAACCACCGTTCTTCATTCTAACACATCATTAACTTAAAGTGTATCAGAAGTATCCAGACACAGTTTATTTCTTCTGACCCATTGTACAAATAAAAGGCAATTCAGAGATAAAACTTCATTTCACCAAAGAAGTATTTAGTTCTTTCTCCTTTTTTTTTATTGTTTTTTTTTTTTGTTTATGTGGTTTTGATTTAGGCTCATTTCTACTTCTAAACCTACATTTGAAAATAATGTAATCAATCTTTATTATGTAATGACTTTCAGAATTGACACTTAATAACAATGAAGAGCATATTCTAGTGCCAATGCATTTTTCTCTGAGTCAAATACACAGAGTTAGATCTATTTCAAAGCACATATGATTCACACTACAAGCCAGGTAAGTATTTTCTCAAAAAAAAAAAGTAGTTTCTAAGATAGTTGTAATAGAAACTGATATTTATTTGGACTAAAAAGCAGATAGGCAGTTTAATGTATACATACTGTCAACTTTTCTGAAATGTTGTGTTTCATTTACAGAACATATACAGCTAAAACTTTTGTTTTCAAATGTGGCTTTGTTTTCATCCATGTTGAATCCTGGGATGCATAGTTCTCACAGGATTGCTCTAGGCTATTTTATTCGGTAAACCTGGGAGTGATGGCAATACATTTTAATGTGAGAAGAATGATCATCAGCTAATTTTGCCAGGGCTAAGAAGTACTGAGCTGAACTATCCAGGCAGCATACCTGTTTTCAGAAAGGAGGGGGCACCAAATTTTGGCTTAATCTTCAAGAGTTTGAGGAAAATTTGTTCTGTTTGTTTAAAATTGAGACATCCATACAGTCTCATCATTTAGTCTTAGTTATGAAGGTATATTCACAGGGTGATTCATCCCATCCTAAAATCAGTATCTTCATCACAGAATCACAGAATCACAAAATGTTAGAAGTTGGAAGGGACCTCAAAGATCATCTAGTCCAACCATCCCGGCAGAGCAGGACCACCTACAGTAGAGCGCACAAGAACGCGTCCAGGCGGGTTTTGAATGTCTCCAAAGGAGATTCCGCAACCTCCCTGGGCAGCCTGTGCCAGTGTTCTGTCACCCTCACTGGGAAAAAGTTTTTCTTCATATTTTTGTGGAACCTCCTATGTTCCAGGTTCCACCCATTGCCCCTTGTCCTGTCAGTGGAGCCTGGCTCCATCCTCCTGACATTCCCCCTTGACATATTTATAAACATTAATGAGGTCACCCCTTAGCCTCCTCTTCTCCAAGCTAAAGAGACCCAGGTCCTTCAGCCTTTCCTCATAAGAGAGGTGTTCCACTCCATCATTTTTGTGGCTCTGCGCTGGACTCTCTCCAGCAGTTCCCTCTCTCTCTTGAGCTGAGGGGCCCAGAACTGGACACAATATTCCAGATGCGGCCTCACCAGGGCAGAGTAGAGGGGCAGGAGGACCTCTCTTGACCCTCTTGCTACTCCCCTTCTAACACACCCCAGGATGCCATTGGCCTTCTTGGCTTGAGGGCACATTGCTGGCTCGCGGTCATCCTGCTGTCATGATAGTCTCATACTTTTAATTAACCTTTTTATCTATATACAATGTTTTTGTCCACTAAACGTTATATCCAAAGTCAATCAGACACCTCAGATCCACTTCAGTCTCTTTTCCCATCAGCTGGAGGGTGCAGAGAAAGTTCCCTCCTCAGTTTTTGGGGTCAATTTTCATGCAGATGCAGGCAGTTAAGAGTCAGAAAAATGTTTGATAGTTTTTATTCTTACAAATACAGTTTTCCATCTCAAAGTTTGGAAGCCTCTGCTTCATCTGTCTAATCGCATGATTAAGTGACTTGTGAAAAATTCAAAAGGTATTTAATAAGGCTCAAAAGGCTAGATCACTGCAGATCAACACAGTATCGCACACGCTATACAAACACAGAGAGTATTGTTGTTTCACCTGAACGTGAAAAGTTTGATCACATACTTCAGAAATCTGAGAGACCTTAGTCTTTGAGAGGCTATTGTGTCACCTCTGTCTGCTAATAAGAGAGAAGCAATTTTACTTACCAAAAAACCCAAACATACAAGCATACATAATACATTACATTCTACATATAAAATACCTATGAGAGATGACAGAGGTTTTTCTTTACAGCTGTACTTTCCTGAAATTAATTTCAGACCTTTTCTTCTTTGTTTTTGTGCCCTCTCATTCCTTATTTTCTCTGCAGTGTTACAGATAAGGAACTGAACTTAAAATTTTTTAAAAAAATACTTTATTTTCAAGCTTTGTCTTGGGAAAGTGGTTATAAGTCCATTAGTATGCTTGGTACTTACTACAGACGCAGATAGAACTGGCTTTGTGGTTTGGTATTTCTCATCAAAGATCTCCCTGATACTTCTGTTCTTAGATTTATTTCTTACAAATTATTGCAGCTTACTTTCTTGCTTCACTGTGATGTTTTTAAAACTTGGCTACCTCTGTACAACTTAAGTACTCTTCTATCAATGATAATTACTCATCTGAAGCATAAACAATCCTCAACTCTAGGTTAAATTGCTGTCAGCATGTTGTGTTGGCTGGAGACTTACTTATGTTTCTCTTCACTTATGTTAAATGACTGACCCTTCCAACATGTTGTGGAATAGTCTGTGCAGACCTCCACATGCTCACCTCTTTTGTTTTGTTCAGGCTCAGCTTTCCAGGGAGCCTTTCATTGCTAAATGGAAAGTTTTAATTTGGCTTTCCCTATTTTAAAATATACATGTACTTGCCTTCCTGGAAGTCTACAGTACTTCACTTGTCTCAAAGGACTCCTGGCAGACTGCTTCAATGTCATTTTTGTTTTTAACACATGACTTGGCTACATGTTCTGTTTGCATGATTGGGATGAGACTTTAAATACTTTGAGGTTAAAGGATCTCTCAATAGTGGGTGGGCATATTGTGTAACTCTCTTTTACAGTAATTGTATTTTCATATCTGAATCCTACATAGTCTGCATTAAAAGATGCTTCTATCATTTTGGTAGCTTTTGAGTTTTCTGGGTGGCAAGTTGATTAAATAAATCCTAGAAAGAAGCCACATTTATAAGTAGGCTTTTCCTACTATAAGATCACAAGATGTCTAGAAACTTGATAAACTTTGTGGAAACTTAATAAAGCTATAGAGACGTGGTTTTTATCTTTTTTTTTCCCACCATTAAAGCTGTTCATCAATAGTACAATGAAGTCAATCAATCATATTTACTCAAATGCAATAAAATCTATCCTGGAAACCATAAGTCGGTTACATCTGAGATACACTTAACTGAAAATAAGACTAAATGAAAAAAATGTGACATGTTTAACCCTAGTGCTGATCTGTACTTGGTCAATTTTCAGCCATTGAGCTTTATTTGCATGTACAACTATAGCACTTTACAAGATTTGAGTACACTCTGGTACACTCTATTCAGTTATAAAATGTCCTCAGTGTAAATAAGTAGCCAAATGATATTTTTAAAACATGTCTGTTATGTAAAAACAATAATTGCAAAATTAAAACATTTTGACTTTATTAAAAACATGAGAAAACTTAATGGAATCTAGTTGTGTGGCTACTAAGAAGTAAAATAAAACTATTTGAAACTGAAGAGGCAAATCTTATTGGGAGGAGTAAAAGATAGTATGAGATTCTGAATCCATCATATAAAACAGATCTCCTTAAGCAGTAAAATAAAGGGCAATATAAAAATATATATAGCCTTTCTGAATGACTCGGTAAAGATAGTTATTAAAAAATGTTCAGCGTATGAGTTGAAATTGTACTGTGTTATAAATCTTAAAGCCAAAATTTTAAATCATATTAAACTTCTGCTGAGAAGTTATTGATAAACGCGAAGAGGTGGCCAACAAATGTAGAGGCTGCAAACACAGCTGTTGTGTCTTGCAGACAATCAGAAGCCCAGCAGCAGGAAGTATGATAGATTGTTTTACTGATATCTAGGACTTGACAGAATTTAATTTAAAGTTTATTAGTCCTTTATAAACTGAACTTTATTATAAACAGTGACCAAATAACCATAGTAATTAAACAACAGGTGGCCAACTCTACTCACAGATCACACAATCTTCCTTCTACATATCTTTTTTTTCTTTACTGTGCTCACTAGAGGGAAGTAAACATCTGGAATCCTCAAACTAAAGCAAACATTTATAACAGTGAATCAGAGCTCAGCAAGCACAGAAGACTATGAAATAAAGTCTAGTCTTCATTCTGCTGTCTTTGTTGTTTTTAAAGAGTAAGCTTTGACTTGAAATAGGAAGATCAGAGGCTTCTAACAAGAGAAGCAAGTTACGAGTATATAAACAACTTGGGATAGTGGACCTAACTAGTGCCATTAAGAACTCTACTGGCAGAGGTTTATGTCATTCTTAATGATTTCTATAAATACACATTAGCATTGCTATACAGTCACATTATCAGTCACATGTTCCACTCCACTGCAGCTTTTGTGGCTTTAGAGTTTGTTTTGGGTGGTGTGGGGTTTTTTTTATTATTTTTTTATAGATGAATCTCCTCTGTGTCTAAGGCAGTGGCCCATCATTTCTACAGCACTATGATTTAAACAAGGAATGGATCTAGTTAAAGAATGGTGTTCTAATGCTGAAGCATGTACAAGTACTTTTTTGCTGTTGATCTTCGAATCTCATTGTGCCATCATAAAGCTATTATATTATTTTAAATTGGGAGAGGAGAGGAGAGGAGAGGAGAGGAGAGGAGAGGAGAGGAGAGGAGAGGAGAGGAGAGGAGAGAATATAGTACTAGAAGACTGAAATTATACCCTATATTTCAGTGGAGTAATGAAATACCCAAGATATTTTATGGTGATAAAAAGGCATTTCATATAGGTCAGTCTTTGCTTCCACATCTGCAGGACTGTAGCTGATTTTCCACAGCAGGATGTATTTTATCTAATGGTAGATATCTACCAATCAGCTTCTTCTCCAGTCTTCCTCAGTAATCTTTTTGACTGTTAAAAGCAATGAGATTAGTCAGATCTGTCTTACTGGAATTGTCTAAAATAAGTCTTTTTAGAGCACAATTTTTCTGTCATATTTCTTTCTATCCCCAACTCTAAACTGAACCTAGGAGGGCAGACTCAGGTTTAAAGTTCTAGTCTGTAACCACAATTAAATGAGTCAAATTCCACCTTAGAGACCAATTACATGTATGAGGTCTGAATTCCAATTCAATTTTGAGTGCTGCAGTACAAGAAAGAAATTGAGCTGCTTGAGAGGGTCCAAAGAGGGTAATGAAGATTGTAAGGGATCTGGAGAATATGTCTTATGAGGAGCTATTGAGGGAACTGGGATTGTTTAGTCTGGAGAAGAGAGGGCTCATAGGAGGCCTTATTGATCTCTACAATTATCTGAAAGGAAGCTGTAGCGAGGTGAGTGTTGGTCTCTTCTCCCAAGTAACTAGTGTCAGGACAAGAGGAAATGGCCTCAAGTTGTCCCAGGGAAGGTTTAGATTGGATATTATGAAAACATTTGTTTACTGCCCAGGTAAGTGGTGGAGTGACCACCAAGGTGTTGGGTACATTTTGATTTTGAAAATCTACAAGGACGAAGATCCTCAAATGCCTCTGAGCAGGTTGTTTCCTTTCTTAAATAGATATATAGTATATTCTTTATTCCCTATAGCTAGTCAACATTCTTATTGTTGCAATCTGTCACAGCTGGTTTTTGTCTTCTTGCTGTGCACCTCTGAGAAGATTTTGGGTTCTGCTTTTGCATAAAAACTCTTTAGGCATAGAAACTGCAAACAAGTCTCTTACTAATCCTCATCCTTAGGCAGAACAAACACAGATCACAGTATCCCACTATGTGGCAGTTCCTTAAAAATCTTAGTGGCCTTCCACTGGACTCTCCAGCTTGTATTCGATGAACCAGAACATAACATGCTATTCCAGGTGAAACCTCCTCTGGTTGTACTTGTCCTAATACAGTCCAGCATGTAATCAGCCTATATCAACACAAGCACACTGCTAATGTTGTCTTCAAACCACTTACTTCATTTTTTGGCAAAGCTGGTATATAGCCTCTCAATTCAGTCTCCGCTGATCCATCCCAGATGCAGGACTACTCATACATCTCTGCTGAAAGTCATGAGGGTCCTTTTGACTCATTCCTCCAGCTTATCAACATCAATTTGAGCAATGTTTTTGCCTTTCAACATACTGACTTCTGCCATTTGATGCCATCTGAAAATGCGGTGCGTTTTCCATCCCATTACCCAGAACACTGGTGAAGGTTTTAAATAGCATTGTCCTCAGTATTGACCCCTGAGAAGGTCCACCATTTAGGACCCAAACAATTGACAGCCCCTCTTTGAGCCCAGCAGTTCATCTAGTTTTCCATACACCTTGTAGTCTCATTCATATCTCCCCAGTTTGGCTACAAGGAGTCTGTAGGATACTATGCTGAAAGGTTTGTTAGAGTCAAAGTAACTGACTCCCACTGCTTAGCAAGTAATTTCATCATAAAAAGCAATTATAACCAGGCACTGTCACCAGGCGAAGTCTTGCTGGCCAAGTCACCTTTCTGTCCTGCAAGTGCCTGAGACTGGTATTCATAAGGACTTGCACCACAGTTTTCCCAGGAATTAAGCTGAGACTGAATAGCCAATGGTTTTCTGGACTCTTCTTCTTGTTCTCCCTGAAACATGAGCATTACATTTTCTTTTCCAGTGGCTGTGATCTTTGAAAGTAGGTCATCTACATCACCTTTCTATGGGTTCACATGGTGCTCTCTTTGTAGCTGATGATAAGCCATTATTTTGCCTTTAACATCCTTCACCAGTTCCAAATCAAGCCAAATCAGGGTTTACTCTTCCTAATTCCATCCCTGTGTGCCTGTGTGATCCTTCTACGTTCCTTCTGGGCAGACCTTCCCTGCTCCTACCCTCTCTGCATTTTCATTTTGAATTTCCTCTGGGATTCCCCATTCAGCTAAGCTGGCATTCTGCTATTCTTCACAGAGAGTTTCTCATAAATAACAGTTTTATATTACAATAGACTGTTTTTCACAGCTTTCAGTCACAGGGGCAGATACCGACATCAGTTAATCTGCTTAACTCCAATGGATTCAATGAAAGTATTTTAGTTTTTGCCAGCTCTGAATCTGGGTCATTCATAGAGTTTGAATCAATTATGTTTTACAGTGATTAAATTGTTCATGACATACTGTGCAAAATGTATTTACAATGTCTTTTAGGCAGTACTTTGGCATAAGAGTTGATACATTGAAGCACTAAAGAAAGGATATGTGATTCTACCAGAGACATGATTGCATTTTGCAATGTGTTCCCTAGGTTGCTTTTCTCTGTTTGTATGTTAGAACATGATTTCATTTCTGTGGAATATGGAGAAATATTTTAGAATACTTACTCCTATTTTAATTTGAATTTTAATATTTAGTTTATTTCATATTTATGATGTACCTGTAAAATCTGTTCTTAATATGTATACATGTGATATCCTCCTTAGTCAATAACAGGGATCTACATATGTCTATAGGCACAGATATGGAATTATCTCTCAGGAAATGGAAAAAAAATGTAGTTACATATTCTGCACAATATTTTTTTTGGTCTACGGTGCAATCTCGTATTGCTGTAACTCTGGTTTTCTCAAACAGTCCTTCATTTGAACAAAACAATAATAGTCTGCAGAATTTTGCAATTATGAATTTAAGCATCCAGAAAAATTATCAGTGGTTCTCCTTATTAGCTCAGAATGTTGACTGTGATGACAGCAAAGGCAGCTTTCTGTTTGATGGGATCAGGTTTAATATCAAAACTGAGGTCTACTGCTCTAGCTGCAAGAGGATACAGAGATTTTATTTCAGTGTTCAGTGCCATTAACATCATTATGTACCTGGCAGAGTAAACAACTACATTTTTTCTGAGCCATTTTTTAATGAATTATGAGGTAGGAAAAAAAAAAAAAAAAGGCCTAATTTAACTTTTAACATAACTTAAATATGCAATTTTGAATAATATTAGTTTCACAAGTTTTTAGACCATTTTTATTGTTATAATTAGATGTTCATTAGGAAAATTAAAGAATCGCTTTTTTATAATATTACTATTCAGTTTGGCCTATCAAATTAAACTGTTCAGATTTTTAGGAATGGGTGGAGTCTGTATCTGACTGTTTATAAAATTCAAGCAGGTTTCCTATATTGTCTCAGAAGTAGTGTATTTCAGCTTATTGAAGCCAGCCAGTGCTGCTATCCAAACATGCCTCTTCAAAACAGCTATTGTTAAAAATTGCATTTCTGTAAGTGCTAGTCACCTCCTTCACAATAACCGTGGCAGCACCTGTGGAAAAACAAGTCAATTTATATTTATCATCATTATTACACATATTAGCAAAGGTGAAAGAGAAGAAACCTGACAAAAATAGAGAGATGGGTAAACAAATAAATAAGTCTTTCCAGCTTCTCAGTGGTCCTGAAAGGAGAACAGTTGTTTATCTCCTGCCTATTTTACTCCCAGGTGTGCTTTCATGTATTTCTCCAAACACACCACATCTCCTGCACTGCCAGTGGTGAGGAGCAGCTCCCTGCGCAACATGAGCCCAGGGGTCTCCCTGGGGAGGGATTCTGCGTGACAGCTCTGGAGCCTGCTCAGCCTCAACCCAAGGCTGAATCATGCAGGGCTTTCTGTGACACGTTATTTGAACGAGACTAATGTTGCCAGAGTTTTGGCAGCTCGACCTTAGGTCTATAACCTCTCAGCCTGCACTTCTCATCAAAAAATACTCCAAAGTGCTCTAAATTCTCCAACAATTACCCTGCATCCAGATCCATTTAGTTAGTTTAAATCAGAGCAATTCCCACCTAGAAATATTCTGCATTAAACTAATGGATGATTTGCTTCTAAATATATGCACAAGCATATATCCAGCTTTAATAGTCTGTAAATATATATCAGGAATTTACACGTTTGCTAGCAAGCAATTAAAGTTGGGTTACTCTACAGATACATAAATAATTTTATTGATTCCTGATGCTTGGCTTTCATATCACTTATAGTGTTTTTAATGTTTATAGTGTTTGCCTTAGTTTTTGATAACTGTCTTCTTTCACAGCTTGGAGGAGTATATGTGTATGGAAATAATCCTCTTATACCTAAGGTATTTTTGTGAACTAGATGAGAACATTGTGTATTATTCCTGGACAAATGCCGTGGGAAGAGCCTAAAAGAAGATAAATTAGTGTCTTGACCCAGACTATTAAGTCAAAAGAAGGTGATTGCACAAATTTAATGTTCTTAGAGATGATATACAAGAATATTATGTTTAATTTGTGAGTTATCCCTTCATCTTACTTTCCCACCAACACAAGAGCCATTGGGATTTCTGCAACTATAAGTCAGTTATGGTCACTGCTTAATTTTACATAAAGGCGTAATAAGTGAACCTATGTACACTAACATCATTGGAATCATCCTACTTGGCTTCAGCAATGTTTGTAGTTTCAGCCAAGTTGCAAACTTAGTTTTTTCTCTTTGAAGTAAGTGGAATTAAAGACATTTATACCAGCTAAAATCCTATTGTTAACATATACAGCTCATCTGTGAATGGATGGTACATAGAAATGTATCTATATGGGAAAAACAAATTTTTTACTTTACTAGAAGACTTTAAAAGAAAAGGATGTTTCGTCAATTTAAGCAAGAGGATCTGGTACGAAATATAAAATGTATTTTTTGGGGGGAGGAGTGTTTCTTCCTGCTTTTTTTTCATGTTGTTATTTTCCAGAGTAGGAAAAATTTATTTTGACAAGCACGTTGAGCACATATATATTTCAGCTGCAAAGTAGCAGAATTTATATCCACTAGTTGTTTACAAGGTTTGCAAATGATCCCAGTATTTGTGATAGGATTGTTCCATCAGATAAGTCATCACCATACGCTAAAACTACATCCTTGCAAAAGTGTCAGGATCACAATTTAAATGTTTAGACTTAACCTTTGGTTATAATTAAACTATATAGTTTTTCAGTGATCTAGATCTAACACATTCTTTTGAATAGGATTTGTACTGGATTTTGTGAAGGGCTAAACACTATTATTTATTTGCAATACATTTCTGAGTACTCTTTCTAAGTTTGGTCAACCAAATCATACATAAAAGGTCATACTTCTTTCATTTGCACTTCTATTCTATTAGACTGAAATTATTTTGTTGCTCATAGGTATTGCAAGGTCCTTTCTTCTACAAAGATGGATACAGACAGGTTTCTGTTTTTTTACATGACTTAAATGTGTATCATTAGACTCAGCTGGACTATTTACATGGCATAACATTGAATAAACATATAGTTCTTTGCTGGGCTGGTACTTAACCATATACATAAGACCCTAATTCATCACAGCTTTATAAAGGTCAACTTACTTTAACTGAATTACTTTTAACACTTAAATTATTAAAAAAAAAAAAAAAAAGACAGAAAGCAAAGAACAAAGGGAAAATCCTTCAGACTTAGGCAGATGCTTGGCAGGGGCAAGTCTGCAACAAACTGTTGAAGTCTGGCAAAAATTATAACAAGATGACAAAAAGCCCCATACCTTCAAACATTAGGCAATGTTAAATGGATTTTGCTGCTGCCATAATGAAAATTACTATGTAGAATAAGTTAAGCAAAAGTCAGTAAGATTAATAATATATTGTTTCCCCTCTTCCATGGTTACAGGAATATATTTGATATTAATGCTAAAACATTTAATTTAATGGATTAATTTGGAGTCAATGCAGAAGTTATGGGCATTTAGGAAATGATTGGTTTGTAATTCCATATGTTTAATATTAAAATAAAGTGCCTCACACTGGTACTCTGGTAGATGTCACTTCACAGTGAACTAAAATTGCTTTAGACCTCAAGAATTAAAGAAGAATTCAAAATTATTCTGCTATATAGTCACACTCACGGATATAATTAAAGGTCTGTCAGCACTTTCATTACATAGAGCCATTTTTTAAGCAGTTTGTAAGTTGGCCATGACATTTTGCTTAAAGCTGGAAATGGGCTGTGAGTTTCCTGCCCCGGAGTGAATTCTTGTTTCTTAAGAATGTAATTAGAGTCAGATTATTTTCTTGTGTTTCCCATCCGTGACAAAGGGGTTAAAGAACATTGTCTGTTTTTTATGTTCCTGCCACACATATAAAACAGCTTTGTGCTTCAATTTGGCACCTTGCAGATAATTAACCTCCATCATTATATAGGCAAATAAAACAGACCCAAGGCATAGGATGGATCACTGACCTAATATACAACCCTGGTATGTTTTTCTGCCCAACCCAGATAGAACTTTCCCAATGGAGAATACCACAAGCTAAGGGCAGTTTTGATGTAACTGTGAAGATCTGGAGGTGTGGGGGAAAGAGTTTAGTCATAACACAGATACAAACTTTAACATTTGACCTTAGGGACAGAGAAGAACTGCATTTTATTTGCCATTTTTTATAGGTGTAATCCAGATAAGCCTGCTTTATCTGCCAGCATAGACCTACTCTTAGTATACTTCACAGAAACAGACTGGTCAATGTTTGCAACAGAGCAATGTGCTCACTATGTTAGCTACCATGTAACGGTTTTGGACTAAGATACCAATTTTAGGACTAAGGTTTAGGACTAAGATACTAATTTGTTGTGATCTTAATCCCAAATGAGAAGGAATCAATTTCTATGGGACATTGAAAACACAGAATAAAATTCCTCAACTATTGATACCAGTACTTCTCCAAAAAGCGTTATTAGTTAGGCAGAACTTGAAGAAAATCAATGAGTGAGATTATGGCAGAACTGTTTAAAGAAGGACGGTTCACAGATATGCTGCTTAATTGACTGTTGTGAGCTTTGGAGGCCAGAGGCAAGTTGAATATGCACACAGTCACTGCCAAGGCATCCTTTGAAACGAAAGTGCTTGCTCATTCCCAAGAGAAATCATGAGACTGCTGAAGAGGTTAAAGGAGCTCATCATATCCATCCTCCATTCAGACAAATCTTTTTCAGTATATGAAGTATTTCCAGCACTTCTCTCATCACCTTGAACAACATCCTAAGTGGAGTCACAAGTTGTTCTTATGATTGAAACATAAGCAGTACAAACTTTATTTATGTATGAGTAAGTGTCATCATAAATCAGGAAATACGAGTGAAAAACTTTAATTTCATTAGTAGTCAGAGTAATTCTTTAATCATAAAACTCACAAAGAATTAAATCCTTGGTGGGAATATTACTGTAGCCTGTTCCATCTCTACTGCTGCATGAGAAGGTAGCTATGAGTTCTCCAAGAAGTTTTGGGATGGTCACCATCACATGCTTAAAAAATATAATCGGAAAGCTATCAAAGCAGGAGACGGGTCTGTTTTATAAATATACTGGCAGCATGGTAATACAGGTTTTGACAAACTCTCTACCTGGAAAGTAATAAGTAAAACTAATACAGTGTCACAAGCTCATCTAAGATAAATTGAAATGATCTGCCTGCACTCAGAAGGAATATCTGTAAATAAATTCAATGGCTGAAGAAAGGAAAGCTGCAGGCACAGAAGTATCATTTTTTTAATCAGCAAAAATAAAGAAAAAGTAGAGATCATGCTCTATTTGCTTATAAAATCAAGAGAAACACAAGAAAACAAACAAACAAACTAAACCACAAACAAACAAATCAGTAATAATGTAAGTAAAGAATGAGCAAAACATATGTCCAAGAATCACTTGAAACATAGCCCTTTCCACAGATGTTTTACACCCAAGGCACATCACAGGTATGAGAATTGAGGAGAAGGATACAGTAAGAACCAGATAGCTAACAAGGTTTATTTTCCTTTCAGTAAAACCATGGCAAACTGGATCTACTCTTACTGGGTAGTAGTGATGACCTGGAGGAGAAAACAGTGGGGCTCAAAATGGAAATTCTCCATTGCAGGTTGCTTTGCTAGTGAAGCTAACTGAACAACTAAAGAAATACAAAGATTTTGTTTGAGATTGTCACTAAAAGTTAATGGAAACCCAAGATCTAGTGAATTATGGGCTCCATCTGCTGTGACTGACTCTCAGTAAATTGGAAGTAAATATAGTCTCTGAGTCTTACGCAGATAAGCCATGTGGTTTTCTTGATATTTTTCCATTTTTCACAAGAATACTTAATGCAAAATGCAGTGTTGATGTTTGCCTGGCAGTCCAAGTAATTATGTGGTGTCACAATGTAGGAAATCTCTGAAAAGAAAGAGGAAGATAATTGTCTACACCCTTTGAAATAACAGGTACTTTTGCACTGGTTAAAGACATTCTGTTGCTGTCGCTGTCTCAGACTTCTGAAGCCTTTTGGTGAGGAGCAGCAAGGCCGTCAGAGTTCCAGAGAGTATAATGTTACCTCAATGAAGGATATTATAAATGGATTAAAACCAGAGATGGCAATGGATTAAAATTAGAGAAGGATTGGTTCAGCCTGGACATTAGGAAGAAGTTCTTCACCATGAGGGTGGTGAGACCCTGGCACAGGTTGCCCAGAGAAGCGGTGGAAGCCCCATCCCCGGAAGTTTTTAAGGCCAGGCTGGATAGGGCTCTGGGCAGCCGCATCTAGTGGGGGATGTCCCTGCCCATGGTGGTGGGTTGGAACTAGATGATCTTTAAGGTCCCTTCCAACCCTGACAATTCTATGATAAATAAATATATAAATGAGAATATAAACCAAGAGTGTAGCTATTAAAAGTTGTTTTGAGGTATTCTGTGCAGAGCTAAAAGGAAAGTAGGAAACAAGACTCAAGGAACTATTGAAAAGGCCTGTTTTGACTATTTGAACACTGACTGTATCATCGTATGCCACTTCATGTAGGGAAAAATATATTTGATCTTAATGAACTGTTAAGTACAGTTTCAGATCTTAACAGTATTTATTTACTCCTTCCTCTATTTAGCAATGAAGTTTAGCAGTAAGCATATAGTTTTCTCAAGTAATAGAGTTATTTTTTCTGTTTAATAATTTTCAAACAGCCTCTTGTGACCTGTGTAATAATTAAATAGCAAAATATTTTGGAACAGCAAGATTATTTTCTTTTACTCTAGTCTAAAGTCTGCCCAGATTTTGTTTTATGGTACGCTACTAGATACTGGCTAAAACATGGAAACAGGGATATTTCTTTAAATTGTAGCTTCTGTGTGTGAAAAGGTCTGAAAACATAATTCAAAACACGAATCATGTAGCATTATCTGCAATTACTTGCAATACTTTTCATACCTTGTGCTTATCTGAAATAATTTGAAAACTAACTGAAAGTAATCTGGTTTCCATTGTTTACTGTACTCTGACTACTTATTTCATTTGCGCTCTGGATTTTATTTCAGAACTAATGTGAACGGACTTTTTGTTCTTAAACTGTGTGTCTGTCACTATTGAGTTCCTCAAGTTGCAGTTTCAGAATGAAAAAAAGTGTTCACCAAATGCATCTGAGATCTGGTCCTGAGACTAATAAGGAATGCAACGGATCCACGCACAATGGCCTTTAGATTTTGGAAGAAAATTGACGACAAAGGAAGATCAGGTGTAGAATCTTTTCACCCTCCCATGGTCCAACACTTCTAGAAACCTTCCCAACTGACCGTAGAGACAAAATGGAGAACAGGGATATGGCTGGTGCTGATGGAAACAATTTCATTTCTTCATGAGAAGGGCTGTTGTGCACATGGGCAGCTATTTTAAGGTCATATCATTGTGCTCATTGAGGACTAGAGAAGAACAGAGGAAATGAAGAAAAAAATGCATGAAAACATCATAATCACCACTGAATTTTTAATAATTCAATCTTTTTGTCTAAATTCATGTATTTTAAATCTTAAAGAGGAATGTCATTGATTCCAGGAATTGTTCTTGATTTTTTCAAATCCACTCCTTCAAAGTTAAAAGACAGTCTCAGAGAACTTATATAAAAATCAATAGAGTGAAGCTGACTGAGGAATTGTTTACTCCTTCATCAAGTTTATTATGAGTCTGCCAGGTCCATGAATTTATAATGGCCTTTTGGGTACCATCCAGGGTAAGTTAGGGTGTCATACGTGTAATGTCACTGTGCTGTGAAAGCAGTACTTACTTTAAAATTAGTAGATTTTGATTCTCAGAAATGTTCTGAATCCTACCTTTGGGAATATATCTTTTTTCTATACTTCACCAGTTTTAGTATTCTGCAAATGTTAACCAGTACTTTAATAACTAATTTTATAGCACAGTTTATAGATAATAAACTTTGAAGCTTTTGGAAAAATGTATTACATGAAACAGCTCAGTAAAATGAAAAGGAGTGTTTTGACTCTGTCATAACCTCCCTGTGACACAGAAATTGTACAGTGTCTTCCTGTTAAATCTGTATAATGTTGTCCTAAGTGTGGCAATATGAATACTACTTATATAAAATGAAACTTCAGCTTAAGTTTCGTGATGACATACTCCAAAATAAATTAGCTATATTGAATATTCTTTCTCAAAATAAAGTAGGTCAAGCTATTATAAAAGTCATACCTCTTTATTACTTTTAATAATCAATGATTATCTTCTCCAGTCCTCGGCCAGTTTAAAGCTATTTTCTTATTTTCAGGCCAACAGGCTGATTGGCAAGCAAATCACACAGCTGCAAGGCCTGCTAACTTCAGCTTAAACTCTGAGTGTTCAACGTTTCTAAAAATCAGGTCAGACAGCTGAGGTCAGAGTCTGGACTGATATCAGTTCCCTACCTTCCTAGTCTGGCCTGTGTTAAAAAAAACACCCTCATAGCAGCTGACTGAAGAAATCTTGTCTGGCTTTACAGTTTGTAGATTTTTTTTTCAAAACAAAAAAGTGTAAATAAAAATAACATTTGGCCTTAATATGCTGTTTTATATTCTCTGACGTCGTACAAATGATATTGATTCCAGAGATCACACTGAGGTCACTATTATTAAGTACAACTGGCTGGAATTTTTTTACCAAAACACTTTTGAGTGAAAGATCGTTCCATTTGTACTGAAAACTTTTCAGTTTTCTGAAAGCTTCTGTGAAAAAAATCTTTCTGAAATTAAAGTGATTTCACTTTGGAAATTGGAAATTTGTATTTGTTTTCATTTTTTGTATTACTTAATTTGTCTAGTCAGACAAAAGTATGGGGAAAATAGTCTTAAGAGTATAAACATGAGCAATTTCTGACAGTCTGTAAACACATCCAAAAGTAAAAAGCTGTCTTTTCAGTTAGGAAATCCAACCTTTCTCAGGAAAAGCAATTTTTTTTTTGCAAAGTAGAAGTTATAAATTCCAACTATTCTACTCAAGATTCAAAACTCTTCTCAACTAATGAGCTAAATATTTCACTCAGCAACCATCTGCCTGTCTACTTCTGATTTCTAGTTTCTAGTAACCCCCACTTTCATTTAAAACACAGGTCACTGTGCAGATGCACAGCAATGTGGGACACACCTTGCTGTGATTTAGATCTTCAAAGACTCTTAGGAAGGTGAATGTGTATTAGGAAAGATCTGTAGCACTTTTTTTTAAAACAGTCCGGGTACTTCTTGTTAGCTACGCCAAACAGAAAGTCACTATAATTTAAAAAACTTACTCAAGAACTTAAATTAATAGTAGGCCATTCAACACAGTTTGGAGCTATTGCATTTAACTTGAAGAATTATATGAAACAAGGATTTAAAGCCAGCTATCTGCCAAGACGAGCTATAGCCATTGTGAACACATTGCAGGTCACCCAGCATGCTGAGTTTTAGATTTTCAATGAATGTGTTCATTCGCATAGTCTGACTTCAATATCGTAAATACAAAGTAGTAGAGGTATAGTAGGATGTAGTACAGATCCACTGTTCAGTTTGTATGTTATACTAGACAGTATTTCCAGAAAATATTAGTTCTGATTAGATAATTCACTTTCACTTTGAAAATTACTCTCTGTGTTTAATGTGCTTTTACATTTCCATAAAATATTTTTTGGGTGGGATTTTGATCTCTGGTATATAGCTGAAACTCCAGATTTAGAACTACATCTGCATGCTGCCCACAAAGATAACCAACAAAGAATATCAAATAATTACAGTATTTTATTAGTCTTAACAGTTTGAAAAGAACCTTTTAACAACCACATAACATCTGACATCATGAAACAAGAGGTGTTTCTTGAAGGCAAAATTATATGCTGAAAAGAGGGGTTTTGACGTAATCATCAAAAATATCGTTGTGATTATTTCATTCATCTCTTAGAAACAACTCTTCAGGCACTAGGAAAAACAGACCTTCTCATTTTATTTTTTTTTCTCTGAAACTCCAGAAGCATGATCAGTATCTAAAATGTCACCTTTCATATTCTTTTACCTTTACATTAGTATTTAATTGTAAATAACTCTTCATACTTTTAAATATTCCTGATCTGAGAAGAAGTGATAGATTGAACTTGATCAAGCAGTTTCCCATTGATTCGGTCCTGTCTCACCCCTGGCCATCTGACCTGCTTTTGTTACTCCAGAGGTTAGCCTTATTACTACGCTTTGCAGCAGTGCAATGCATATCACCGGCCAGCATATTTGAATTAATTATGTTTTCCTGAAGAAGAAATGGGACAAGAAACTAGGCCAATTATTCACTGTTAACTAAGAGAAACATATTCACACTAGCAGTCCCAAATGTTCCCTGGGCCTCTGTTTAAAATTAATCCATCAGAAAATCACATGGAAGATGCTCAAGACCCCCCTCCAATTATTTAAAATCATGTCATTAAATCAGACAAATGCTGGCACTGCAACTCAGCAGGCGCTAATTTAACCCATATGCCTTGGGACTGTTCCTACATCCTTTTGTCCTAGCCAAAATTTATGCAAGACTTATTTGTTTTTCCTATAAAATCAAATTGTATTATAAGATAACCATAAACCTGATGGGTTCTAACTGGAAGCTTGATAAATATATATAAGACGCTCTACTCCTTAAAAAAAAAAAAAAAATCAACTCAGCAAAACACATAATAACTTCCTGGAGAATAATACTGTAGAAAGGAAGATTCAAAAAGTGCCCAAAAAATTAAGGCTGGAGCAGAAGCATGGAAGTATGGCCACCATGGAATTATGTTCCATAACAGAGTAATGAAGATAAATTCCTGCAGTTACATGACATTATTCTGGAAATTCCCTGCTAAAAGTTCTAAATGTGTGCCTCCATCTCAGCCTTATGGTCACCTTTCTTGTCTTTCTACACTTTTCTCTTCCATTTCTTCATCCTGTTTCTTTCCTCATTTTTTCCTGCTTTATCACTTTTTAATATCTTCCCATATTTCTCCTCTGTTTTATCTTCTCAGATTATCTCCCGCGTTTAGTATATCTTCCTTTGAAATCTGTGTGTGAAAGAAAAGGAGAAAAGAAGTTAAGCGTTACATAATTTCGATTTTTCTAAAATTATGTTGTCATTATGCACAATGCAGAGTGTAAATAAACTATATTTCAGCTTTTCATACAGTGACTCATTCCAAAAGAAATATCGATTAAATCATTACGCTGATTTGTATGTGACTTATTAATGGAACTGTGTGATTTTTGGTGTTTGAAAATAAAAAAATAAAAAAGCACTGAAGTTTTTGGGTTCAACAGAACACTAAAGAAGAGAAAAAGAAAAAAAAATAGTGTTCCAGTGTAGTCATGGTTAGTGACATTACTCTGTTGGCCATTTACTGTGTGGTTAAACACGTTTCAGTGCAGTAGTCCCAGAAGAATGATGCAGGAAGTACTTACCTACACAAAAACATGGATCTTCATTTTTATTAGTTTTGATTTGTGTTGTGATTGTGCCAGTGTGTGATTTAAAAAGTTTATGTGGTTTGGTTTGGGTTCTTTTAGTTATTGTTTTTGTCCCTGTAACAATAACTTACCCCCATCTGGAAATGCTAAAAGTACATAAAAGAAATAGGATTTATGTGCAGAAACAATAATCTGCTCTTCAACCTTTCTTCTGTCTGGGCTCTGCTTTTGTATTTAAGTTGGTCTTCACAACTGTCATTTGTTGTTTTGGGGGTTTTTTGGTACTTGGTCATCACCATGAGACTCAAGTACATAATTCTGTGAATGCTTCTGTGTATTAATGGGTTTTTCAACTGATTAAAGAGTCTCTTTACAGGAAATTCGAAGGATGTATGCAGTTCAGACTGAGTTACTTCATTTTTTTTTGCAAGCAAATTGGAAATTGTAAAGAACTTCTATTTAACAAAAAATTATATACAGCATTATCAAAGCAAATTCATGCCTTGAACAATGCAAATTTTCTAGGAATTTGATGTTCTTATCAATGTCGTGCAAGTGAGAACAATGAACTTGATAAAAGCTTGGTCAAGCAGTATAACACATCAATCCAGAATCTTGTTGCCTCAGGGGAACAGACTTTGGAATCTCTTCTCAGGACAGCCAGTCCTTTTTTATTTTTGCTTCAAGATTTTTTAAGCTCTTGCAGCCTATCTGCCAGTAAAGTTCTTGCACACCACTGGGTAGCCACAGTCTCCTGTCTCCCTGTTTGGTTATGCCCTGCCTGGTTGACATGCAGATACAAAAGGCAAAGATAGAGGAAACAGAAACTGAAATTAATTTCCATAGGAAACTCCCAAAGGTGGACTGGGTGAACCAAGAGTATGGAAAGCTGACGGATGGAAACTCGCCAGTAGTGGGGAGATTCTACAAAAGTGGAAGAAGGACAGAGGAAACAGCTCATATGAGTGGAAATTTGAAGGATAAAAGGGCACAGACTGTGTAAGAGATACATTGCTAATGCATTTGCAGAGTTTCCAGAAAACATCAGAGAGAACAGGTAACAGCTTTGACTGGAGATATGCAGGAACTTATAATTTTTTTATTTTTTTTTTTTTGTCAACTACAACACACAGCCAGGAGGGAAAGTTGGATGTGAAATTTCCAGCATATTAACTCTACAAAAATTGTTCCTGCTTGGTTGTCAAAGTGTGCTATGACTAAGAGACCTGTGCAGTCCAGAGACTGTGCGTATGGACCAGCATCTAAATTGCATATATGCTGGTCCTGCTATGATAACTTGAAAGCTGCCAATTGCTTTAAATAGGGTAATACACTGAAAAAGCAAATTCTCCATCTTCCTTCGCATATTCTCTGGGGAGGTGCATGTTGCGAACAGTCTAAAAAAATCCCCTGTAGCTGCTTTCCCCAGGTAGATAATTAGAGTTAAAAATGGAGTTGAACATTTCCATTATCTTAGTTAAAACAGGACGGAAATGTGGACAGTAACCAGAGCAATTAATGTGGTATATGAATCCATACAAACTAGAATAGCAAAGTCATATGATAATTTCTACAGCTTTTGTGAAAATATTTACATTTTTTTCCCTCTCCTCTGAGCAGCTGTAAAGCATTCTTTCATTCCCTTCCTGTGTCTAGTGAGATCCAGTAGGGAAAGTATCCTCAGCTCTGCCTCAGGGGACACATGGCAAGACACACTTCTGTGATACTCATACCTCCATGAAGATGAATATATATTATCTAGTCAACAAAAGCTCCTTTTATAGTTAATGAAAAGAATTGGGCATCCAAAGTATATGATTCATTAAATAAATAGCTTATGCATCTCACACCTTTCTTTTTACTCCAATGAATACAAGTAAGACATATTTAGCTCAAAATTAGGCACCTAATTATCTAAAATTCATTTAACTGTTTCCCTCCATGTGTTTTCTTCTACATGCGTGTGTTCTTGCAGTCTCTAACAGCGTTGCATTCCACATGCTACTTTGGGTTATTTTCTATTTGCTGCAGTGAGGAGCTTCTGAGGTACAATAGATAATCATTCTGTGGTACCTCAGGTTTTTGACAGAATGTATTTGGAGGCATTATTAAATGTCCTATGACTCACTTAGAACCCCAATGAAATCAACTAAAATTCTCCCAAGTTCATATGCTGGAACTGTACTTGACATTCTTTTTTTTTCTAGACTGTGAGTTCCCAAAGAATCTCTTCTCAATTTCAGTTTTAAGGAGTTTATAGTGAAAATACATGTTAGTGTATAGTTTTGGATAAATAACGTGTTTTTGTAAATATAAAATTCAGTAACATGTTAAGAGATTAGCTGAAAGGTAAATTTCATACATGAAAAGGGGCCATGGAAATTGTAAGAGTAAATTCTTTCTGAAGATTTGCCACTTCTATTGTCTAATCCTCTTCCTCTCTCTATAGGACTTTTATTGTACAATATATCTTAAAACAAAATTCATCTTTAAAATCAATAAAAAAAATAGGAAGAGTTTAACAAAGAAGCCGTCTTTTTGGAATAAACATTGTTTACAGATAATTTTGTAGTCTTACTTTAGAGTTGGTTTCATAATCCAGAGCTGGTTCAGAGGTTTTATAAATCATTCACTATCTGGATACAGTAAAAAGAATGTAGTTGTTTTAGCTAAAAAATGCAGCAGAGAAAAATGAAAAACAAAATAGTTAAATCAGCAGCATGCTCTTTTTCTTTATGCCATTTTAAAAAGTACCCTTGAAAATAACATACTGTGAGCTAATACTAATCATATGAGGACAGATCACGTAAACAAAATCTATCTAGTGATCTAGTTCCAAACCTCAGAAGGACTTTGAATCCTATTAAATTTTCCTTTTTATAATTTCAAACCAGTATTATAATATAACATTTATTTTTGATAATGCTCAAAGCTATAAATCATTTCACTTTACAACCATAGAGTCTTAGAATTTATGAATACAGAAGAAAATCTGTTTCCTATTTATATGCTCTACTGTTTGGAATTACATGCGAGTAGAAGAAAATCTGTCCTTATACAAATGTGATAACACAAAAATATATGAAGGTGCCCTTGCTTAGGTATGACTAGTCAGCCTCAATTGAGCAGGTCTGGTGTGTTATGTTACTTGAACTATATAACGATAAATAAAATTCTTGGCTCACAAGAAGAGGAATGCTAATACAATATATATGTGCCATATACTTCATTCTGTTTCTGTTCTGTGACTGTAATTCACTGTGAAACTAAAAGGTTGAAGATCAAGTGTTCCAAATTTAACATGGATTTATGTCACCTTTATTCCCACTGACTTCTCAGTCTAGGTATTATTTGTCTTATGGTGTAAATTCCTTTCCTTGGTTCAGACCAAATTTCTGTTGTTTCATATAGCAATGGGCCTAAATTATTAAAAGTGGTTTTTTTGTTCCTAATACACTTGAAAAAAAATAAATAATTTGAAAGAAAAGTTGTGCAATTTATACACACTTTGATAGAACTAGAATTCTATAGTGTTAAGGACAATCAGATGCAGTCACTGAAGTATTTTATAAAGATATGTAACCTTTTGCATCCTGAAAATTTAGATCTGTGAACAAGGAGAATGTCAAACAATACTGAATGTCTATTAGGTATCTGTTCAAGCTAGTATAATTAAGACAAATTAGTCTCTGAAGGCAGTGACACAAAAAAGATCTCTGCATTTTACAGTCTCTTTTCCTATGGGATTTTGTAGAAAAAAAAATTCTAATGTGATTACTTGAGGTTGCTTTCAATAACATTTCAAGAGCATATCTTTAGACTTAGATGTATGAACTGTCCTCCTGCTGTGAGGCAAAGCAGTTTCAGAAGAGCACTGTGAGCTTCGCAACTCAGCCCTGGATTGGCTAGGTCGAGAGACGAAAGATTAAGAACATATGACACACAGAAAAGAAAAATCTCCTGGGTGAGTGGCATTTTACTCTCTTTTAAGGTTTTGAGAAGACTAATATCAGCTAGGAATGTTAGCAGGGTTTCCAAGGTCTTCATAGAACAGTGACTTCTGTATGACAGTCTCACGTACCTACTGAAGTCCTATTGAAATCAAGGACTTGCATTCAGACACAGAGGTCTGGCCAATTCTCACTGCATTGCAATTGCACTATCTTAACCGGAAGGAAGAAATAAAGGAAAAATAATTATTTTACAAAAAGAGTAATTAAAATAATTGACATTTTCAGTCATCCATGTACAAAATTAGGAAAAATCCCATTCCGAAAGAATGCTTTATCTCTTGCAACATATGTGTGTTACTGTGTTCCATGCTGAGCGAATGCCCTAACACATTATTTTTAAATGGTATTCCTATTCAATAATCTCTCTGCTTAAATGATGTATCAGCCAAGTTCAGTTTGACAGACCCAACTGGCTTCATCTGCTCTCCAGGGATACCCTCCTTTCTGTATTCCACAAGGATTTAGATGGAATTCTGTTTGTCTTTGCCTTTTTGTAGGGAAAATGGTGGGAAAAGGGCATGCCTAGGCTGCATAATGTGAGCTGCACAGAAGTCTTGAAGTCCAGAAGTCTTTTATGGAGAAGGCTAATATCATGGCAGTTCAGCAATCTTCCCATGGGGGTCCCATCTAGTAATTTTCAATGAGAAATCAGGACAAAATGTGCAGCTCTGTTGATTATGTAGGGCATTTTTTTCTGCATGATTTTAAACTATTCAAGAGTTTCTTCAGGATACGGATCTCCTGCAAGAACTGTATAGACAGCTACTGAAACGGTGTACATTTCAGGAACCAATACTGACATGCTTAGACCACAAAATAAAAATAAGACAAATTACGTTGATTGAATCAAGTTTGTCTAATTTTGTGAAGGGGCTAATTCAATTTATACATAAATATGCATCGCATTAAAGTTGTCAACACTGACTATTTATAGTTCTTAGGCAAAAGCTCACAAAACATTAGTTGATTTCAATGAGGTTAATAAAAAAACCACATTGAATTTAATTAATTCCAAGAAGAAAAAAATAATGAAGTTAAAGACCCAAGCATAATTAAATATCATTGTATAACAAAGTCATATGTGATTTAAAGATGGCAGTGTAACAAGTAAGAGTCAATTAAGAGGCTGATCACAAAACCTGGTGTTGCACTGATTTGTAATCATTTTGCAATGCAGCATCTTACTGTAGTTATTTTACCTTAATGCCTCTTAGAACACAAAGTCAGGAACAGAACAAGATTGAGGAGCTAGTATAGATCTTTCAGATGCTTATTTTAAATTAAGACATGGTCCTTTTCTTACTCTTTTCAGAGTAGATGAAATTTCATTCACTCTGAACATACAAAGCTCGTCCAACTCCTATTACTTATCATATTTCTCCTTTAGCTAAAAATTGTTATAGAAAATATTCCTGCTGACTTCCATGCAGAACAAATTTACTATAGTGTGTCCCTGTGATTTACTGTGTCAGTACCCTTTATTCTTGTCCTAGACTGTATTCTGTAGCTCCAAGGCTATCTTGTGCCCTTGGACACCTGAAACACTATGGTTATGGTCCGTTGGATCAGATGCTACTTAAAGTAAGGCATTCATTAATTTAGTATTTTTAGATAAACACTTAGCTGCCTAGATAAATACTGTACACTTACAGCAGTGGAAGAGTTAGCTGAAGGTGTGCATAAAATATCTCATTTACCAAATTTCAAAGACCATTTGTATCCCTCAAATTAAACAGGAAGAGGCTATAGTAAAGCTTTGCACAGCATACTTGTTTTTTGCACCTTGGAAAAATTCTCCAAGCCAAACCTACATTGGCTTCTGCAAAGGCTTGGCCTAATACCTAAAAAGAGAGGCCAGGGAAGTTGTTCAAACAGATCCAATACCCCTGGCTCTTAGCACGGCTAGCACAAAGAAGATGTAACTAGGACATGTTTTGAAACGCAGCTGTGAAGTGAGGGGTTATGCAAAAGGCGTGTATTCTGACTCTTGTCTTGGCAGGAGTGATTTCCACATCCTATGTTCCACCGAACTCCATGTAAATAGATTAAAGCTACTTGAAATTTATGTGGCTGGGCCTGATTTTTCTCAAGGAGCTAGATGAACAGTCATGATGAAACACAAGAGTAAGCATAGTAATATTAGCTTTGCTTTGTTTATCTTTAGCTGCCATGTAAAATGCTATAGGATCTGCTTTTTGCTTGTCATATTAACACACAGTTTTCTATCAGTTGTGTCAATTCAGGCTTACTGTCTACAACATAAGAAGCACAAAAGTTATAAAAAGTCATACTTTGTAAATCTTATCTCCCCTGTACACATACTTGTAGGTGTATCACACTGTTGTTTTGCCATTGCTGTTCAGTGTTAACTTGCCTTCTCTTAGGAAAAAAACTGGTTTACATTCACGTTGTTCAGAAATACCCTTAGTGAGTGGAAAGCAACAGAGAAATTTCCAGTGTCTTTCAACTCTATAGACATAGGAGAGACCTGGGTTTCTCAGGCTGGAGAAGTACGATCCTACTTGTCTAGGTATTTTGGGGGATGTTTTTGTTTGCCTGCTTGGTTTGCGTTTTGTTTTAAAGAAAGATCTCAGTGAAATACACCATTGATTCCTGCTATGATGGCAGCAGCTTTATCTCTCCTATATACTTAAGAATGACAGCCTATGATTTCTTTTTTCTTTATTTAAAATAAAATCAAAATTTTGGCATAGTATGCCTTATGGAAAAATTGATTTTAGAATGTGGCTTTTAAAGAGAACATGTTAAACACAGAAATCAGATAACGTTTTTTAGCAGTAATCTAGTTAAAATCCACCAGAACTGCTCAGACAAAAATAAAATTAATCACTAGTGTTTATAAGAGAAAGAGACATTTCAAGCATTGATAATGAATTTTGCAGGCCCTTGTGTTGCACAACCCAGAATGACAGCTAATGTTCTTTCACAGAGAGAAATTTCCAGGTAGTCTATAGTCAGCATAGCTGTTTTATATCATTTCCAGGCTCGAACCTGAATATTCATCAAAAGTTCTAGTTAGTGAGATTTTTGTGATGGGAATAGCCAGAGGCTATCTTCCATTAATGTCTTTTTTGAAATATTTGTGAGCATAAAACCCCAAACAACTTCACATTATTATTGCCCATGTTCTTTTTGGTGTAATCTGTCTTAGACTTAGTAGCACTAGAGTGAAAAAACAAGTGAGCAGATGAAAAAAAAAGTAGTATTAATTCTTGCTTTGGTAACAAAATTATTTTGGTACTGAAGACCTTAGCTGAAATTTATTTTATCAAGGCATCAAAGAATCCTTGGAACTAAGGAAATCTCACATTTAAAGTTAAGAATGTACTAAAAAAAATAACAATTCTGTCCTTGAGCTAAAATCAAGAAAATATTGAATCAAGGTTTAAATGCTGCAAGTTGGAAAACTGAAATGCCACAGAAGCTGGAAAAAAAATCTCATTTATTTTGAAGGTAGGAGGACACTGAAGTAAAATAAACTTTTATTTGGCAGAAGTTTTCCACATAGAATGAATGTGCAAGAGATGATGTAAGAAGCGTGAGTAGCTGGACTGAAAACATATAGAATAAGCAGCTGAATAGAATAACACGCTCTGAGAAGCAAGAAAAGACATCTGGGCATCAAAGAATCATGCTGAAGAAAAGACAACTTTTGAATCTGTTCAGGAAATATTGCATTTCAGCAAATTTCTAGGGTGGTTCCTCAGCCACAGCTCCTCCTCATATTGTGATAGGTCTGCTAATTTTCAACAATAAACACCTGACAAAATCAAACTAAAATCTATTTTGGACACAAAATATAAGATTGCCAACTGAGGTAGAAGAACAAACGCAACTAAATGTTTTTAAAATTTCAAGAACCGTGGGATTTTGGATTCTGTCCATATGAAATGCTGCTCTTTTTCAAATATGTGAGAGCATTTACTGGTATTAACAACTCTGGGAATTGTCACTGTCACGAAAGAGATTAGTGTTTTGCACTCTCCTTATGGTATTTTCAACTTCTGAACCAGCCTGTGACTAAATTTTTATAATAAAAAACGTTTGCAGTACTAATGATGACCTCATTTGTCTCTTAAATGCTAAATGAACTTTAACCTAATGAATCTAAAAATTCTGTAGAAACAAAACTCTGATCACTTATACATAAAAATGGAAAGTATTGTACTTAGTAGTATCCAGGTAAAATACTGTCTGTGGAACAGAAAATGAACAGGTCATAACACTATTTGAATCTTTCTCTTTTCCTTTTAATCTTGCTAGATTCATTCCATCAGGTTTATTTTCAGTTACATTAATAGAATGCAAAGGAACAGTCTCCCGTAAAGTTTTATTTACTCTAGAGAAAACACTACACTGTGTTACTTGAAAACTGGAATTTTGTAAATAGATTCATGTAAAAATATGTTTTATCAGGCAAAGTGTAATGATTTTGAATATTAAATAATACTCTGTTCTGCACATTTTGCATTTCTTAGTCATCATTATCAACAACATCATTTCAGAATTCAGGACACTGAGGAAGGAAGACTTAGTTCTCTGAAAGAATCTGTCTGAGAATCAGCAAACACTTTTTTACTGGGAGAGTGACTGAGCACTGGCACAGATTGCCCAGGGAGGGTCTGTAGTCTCCCTACTTGAAGATATTCTAAAAGCTCCAGGATTTGGCCCTGGGCAACCAGCTTTAGGTGACCCTGTTTGTGCAGAGAGGTTGCTCATGGAAGGACCATCTTCAGAGGTCTCAAACCCAACCATTCTCTGATTCCGTATGATGTTGGGAATGTCATGCTTGTGCTTTCATTTTTCCACCCTTACTGCAGACTCCTACTTGCTCTCAGTTTCCATAATGCTTCAAAAAGAGTGAGTAACTAATAATTGCATACCACAATTCTCTTTCAGCCATAAAATGAAATGAAGTCATAAATCACTCCCTCTATATATCTATCCATCCATCCATCCATCCATCCATCCATCTATCTATCTATCTATCTATCTATCTATCTATTGCCAATTTTCAATATTGTCTTCTGTAATTAAATATGTTTAGATTGAATAAAAAAAAATCTTTAGATGGAGTGAAAAAAAAGTAATTCTCAGGAATATCTATTTTGGCTGTAAAGCAAAAATAAAATCTGTTTTGATTTATCTTGTTTTTCAAATATTGTTCATAGGTACTACAGTAAAATATCAACAATGCAGACTCAGTTGCATCTCTCTCTTGTTTCAAGTTCCTCTAAAGCTATGTTTTGAAAAATATTTCAGAAGTTCAGTCCAAGAGGAAAGTATTTTCCAAAATTCTGGTAATTATTTTGACCTTGTGCAATGGCAATTCTTTGAAAGTTAATCTGGACAGATCTGGAAAACCGGCCAAGGCATAACAGGTTTTTCTACTTGTTTTCAACATGGCAGCTTTAATTATTACCTTAGTAGTTGATGATATGGTTCTCGACTTCCACTTATTCCACTTGGACTATTACAACAATAGACTGAGTCTATAGAATAACACGAACAATTTGAAGCTATTTTAAACTAAGTCAGTAAACCAGAAAAATAATAAATTCATCTCAATTTCTAAGTGATTTGGTCCAATTCTGCCATCAGTGAATGAAGATAGACATCATTAAAATGAGCACTTTTCTGAACAACTTTTTCTGAACATTCTCAAAGACAAGTCAAAATTTGAATGCTCATAAAAGTATGAAGATTCTCCTGTATAAGGCGTAGGTCTCCCTGGGTTGTGTTTGAGATGTGTTAGCAGAAGATGAGTGGGATATGTTAAGATTTTAATTGTGTATTAATAATTCATCAGAGCTGGACGCATTGCAGAATTACCCCTGAGTCAAAATCAATGACCAATTTTTCACTTCTATACCTGATTTATCTTCAGTAGCGCAAACACTTGTCAGTGTTTGTACTCTAGAGGAAACCCAGCTGCACTTACCCCTAAATGTTAATATGATATTGTCTCATGACTGACTGACTGAAAGCATGTCATACAGGATGGTTGGCCAGGAACATCCCCAGAGTACTGTGCTAGGAGAGTCCCTAGATCATTTCTTGAAAGGCCACCATGTCTCTGACATATGACAGCTTTTTCTCTCAGAAAGCTCTTGTCATTCATATTTGATTTTTTTTCAGGAAAATAGAAAATATTTATTGTGAAATGCTTTCTTTCCCCATAAAGGAAACCTTCTTTCAAGCTCAGTTCATATATTTTTACATCAGTTCAGAACTACGTACATTTTCATTTGTAATGACACTAGCACCTGAAAAAAAAAAAGCATAGGGAAGAACACAGATAATTTGCTCCTTGAGATCTGAAACATTATTTTCTTTTAAAATAATATTTTAAAGGCTTTCATATGCATGCCAGGTACTTTGAAAGTTCAGATTTATAAAGTGGAAATTCTGTGGCCTGTAAGAGAGTGCAAGACAATCATCTCCATGACAGGGACAGAGTATAGAGAAGTCTACTGTTTTAGCTAAGGAAGACTTTGGGGGTGTAAATGTGAGGCAAGCTTTCCCTTTTCTCTCAGTGAAAGATTCACAAGTCTTTGTGTGATGGGTTTGTGTCTGGTAGGGTTTCTTGGTAGTGGAGGGGCTATGCGAGTGACACCTGTGTGAAGTTTCTAGAGCCTCCTCCAGCCCAGGTGAAAGTCAGACCTACCTCTGGCCAGGGCTGAGCCAAACAGTGCTCCTGTGATCAATGTATTTAAAAGGGGAAAACTGGGTAGTAACTTCTGATTCCTTCATGTTGGGGCGTGTTTTGTGTTGGTGAGGAGCTGGAGGTGAGAAGAGTAACCATGCGTTCATAAAGCTCGGTGAGGAAGGAGGGGGAGAAGGGTATCGGAGCAGATATTTCCCCAAGGCCTGCAGTGAGACATCTGAGACCCTCCCATCTGAGGGATCAACAGTGATGAGTGGCCCAACCAGCCCGATGAGGACCCCACACTGGAACAAAGGACTGTGCCCAAAGCATGCCATGACTCTGAGGGACATCTGCACTGGAGTAGTCCGTTGCTGGAAAGACTGCAACCCGCAGGAGAGACCTGTACTGGAGCAGCTGGGAAAGAACAGTGTGACAGGTACATCCCCCTAGTCTGGGACATATCCCCTCCCAGTGGTTGCCAGGCAGATTTCAGAGATGTTGCTGGAAGTTTCTGGCTAGTTTGGGTCTAGCCCACCAGCCTAGGGGTACACCCAGGAAGTTGGCTGGTAGCCAATGGGGAGGCAGAGATGGCTTTGATTGACCACAGCTCAGATTCGACTGAGCTTTAAAATGGGGTCCTGTGGGGGCTGTATTGGAGCAAGTTTCTTTGGAGCAGTAGGTCCTGCAGTTGGGGCACAGTCTCCCACTTGGTCTGGGATACTGGCCAGGGTAACTCCCTGAGGTTGAGAGCCTTCATATTTAAATGGGTGAGTGTATATACAATCTGAATCATTATGCTAAGAGTTGGGTGTAGTGTGGTAATTGCTCTTCTCAACTGATAAGAGAACTTGTGAATTTCTTTAAAAATTCAATTTAATTATGCTTGTGGATTAACTGAGAATGGGAACACTCCTCACAAACTGTAACCATGTGGGAAAGATCCACATTGGAGAAATTTGAGAAAGACTGTCTTCTGTTCTTCTATGAGATAGACACCATGCTGGAGCAGAAAACTGTGAGGAATTCTCTCCCTGAGAAGGAAGGAGCAGTAGGAACAATATGTAACAGACCACAAACCCCATCCCCTGCCCTCCTGCGCCATTGGGAGGAGAAGGTAGCCAGGAAGAAAGAAGGGGTGGGGGAAGGTGTATTTAAGATCTGGTTGTATTTATTTTCTCACTATTCTACTCTGATCTAATTGATTGGTAAACTGGCTGTGGGTTTGGTGTTTAAATTAAATTGATGTTTTCTTGCAAAATCTGCTCTGTTTTTCCCTTGTGGTGATTGAGCCCTCCCTGTCCCTAATCACAATCTTCAAGCCTGCTGCTGAATTTTCTCCTCCCCACCCCAAAAAGGAGGGGTGGTAGGAGTGAGAGAGCAGCTGCATGGTTCCTTGTTGCCCACCAGTGGAGTTCAAATCATGACACTTGTTTTGCATTGAGCATCGATAGTATCAATGACGTAGTCTAGCTTAGATTATTATGGATCAGTTTTTAAGTAGAAACCATAATTTCAAACCGGTCTCAGAACCCATGTTTTAAGACAATAAAGATTTAGGGAATGTCTGAGGGCTTATAGAACTATTGTTCGTTAAAGAGGTTTCTGTCTACTTCTACTGTCAATTCTGCATAAACTTATAAAAACCTTACTGAAGTACACTGTAGTGGAGTAGGAGCGTGTTCTACTTGATCATGCTTGTGGAATGTCTTTTGTAAAAAGAAAATATTTTGGAAGCTACATCCATGGAATGAACACAGATTCCAAGTCTGACTCTGTCCAGTGAAGATGTTAATCAGAAATGTACTTAAATGATTGAGTAGAAGGAAAATCAGGAACTCTCTCAAGTCAGTGCTGAATTCTTTCAAGCTGCCAACAACTCAGTAAGATATTTTCCTGCCAACACAATGGCATCATAAGCTTGGTTTATTTCTGCGGCAACAAATTTGGTCTTAGCAAGACTCAAAGCATTAGCAGCAAATTTGACATCAGCTGCAACCTTAGAAATTAAGATAAACAAAGAGATTGAAGCGAGTGAGAACCCTTCTAAAGGCTGAGGAAGATAACGGCATCTATGTAACATAACAACTGAACTGATCTTGACTCTTACAAGTCCTAGTATCTAATGGATCTCCTAGGTGAACATCTTATTTAGGCACTGAGTCCCATGTAGCAGACCAAACAGCTGCACTAGTTTAAGGCATTAACCCTTCGTTTTTCTGCTTTGTTTTTCTGTCAGAGGCTGTGTAATGAGACTGAGGTAATAAAAGCAAGTGTGTTTATTCCTCAGTGCAGACGAACTCCACCACTTATAACTTCAGAGGTGCAAACACACTTTGCTTCTGTCACCTCTTTTCAGATTGTCTAGCAAAATGTTAAGGCAGAAAACACAGCTAGATTTGCCAAATATTTTGGTCTTGTTCAATTCAGTGACTTATCTAAGTCTCCTTATTGTTGATCCATTTTTTAATGTTCCACTTTTTGTATTATTTCTCTCAGTACATAAGACATGTCTTGACTCGAATTTCACCAAAAGGATCTAATGATAACACAACTCATGAGAAAAGTTATATTGGAAATTTCCTATGCAGAGGTGTTCTCTCTGATATTACAATCAGAAATGAAGTGAGCTCCTGGCAAACTCATTAGGTGCTTTCTGACAGCCCGAGACTAAGCTGCGATATTCATATCTTCTATTTTTCCCTCTCATTAAACTACCAAGGAGTTAACTTCCAAAAGCCAATGACTATGTAGACCCTACCAGTTAAAAGGGAAGAGGTACACCAGGAATTTGCAAACTGAAGCTGGTGAGCTGTTGTCTCCAAGTCTTAAGTTTTATTATTTCATTCTCGGAATATCTACACTTTCATAAACAAGATTAATGATTTATTCAGGGCCTTGTTGCCGCAGATCTAAAACACTTGGACAAAATCAAACACATTGAGCCAAGTCCTAACCAATGTTTCAAGGAAGCAACAACAGCTTATGCCAGCTCAACATGTAATATTTCCTTTGGACGTTTTCGAGCATAATTTACATTTTTCATTTGGACATCTAGTGATTTTCTGCCCTTAAAGTGCAGCTAAGCTAGCCTATTAGTATCAGAAGAGCAACAGAAAAGAAAAATTCAAAACTGTGTTCAAACCTGCTCCTGCATGAGATGCTCAGTACAACTGAATGTGAATTTTTATGTTCTCCTGCTTCCTTTATATGAAATTGCTTAGAAACAGAACACGGTTGAAACAAACACTTCAGTAAGCTCCTAAAGATTACCTAAAGCCTGACATTTTTTCTCCTAAGGGTCTGCAAATACTTAGGTCATATTACAGCTGATAGCAGTTTGTTTTGTTTGTCTTCCATAGCTGCAGATGACAGAGATCCAAAAACCATTGCCTTGAATAGGCTTTGGATTGACTGTGGGGAAAGGATTTCCACCGCTGACAGGAATGCTAAAAACATAATTATTTAAGGCTCCAGTTTCAGAAAAATTATTCCAGACTTTCTCTCTCTCTCTCTCTGTGTCTTGCACACACACACATTTGCTTAAGATCAAATTCTCTCTCCTTTTTTCGTGTTAGATAACGACAAAATCACTGAAGCCATTCAAAGAGCACGGTGTAATCCAATGTGAGTAAAACTTTAAGCACTTGTCTAGAGGTGAGAATTTTCCCTTCAGGCCTTTCTGAAAAGCTGTCAAGCACTCCCTCAAACAAGGTCAGCAGATTTTTACATAGCTTTATGTACAACAGTACAACATTGTCATCAGAAACTCACATGTATTAAAATCACATGAAGCTGCAAAGTCAGGTACTCTGCAGATAGAGTATGCCAGAACTGGAGTTGTCCTTTCTTCGCCAGATAGAAAAAACCTAGCCTCAGGCTCGCTGTGATTTTCCAGGACTATAACTCACAGACAGGGGTCGACTGGTCCAGACAGCACTCACGAACACATGCATGTCTCAGACTTCCTCAGAACAGCTGAAAACAGGGTTGATTCAGTTACCAAGAGAAGAGGACTGAGGCACAGCAGCCAAGTAGCTTGCCACTATCAATCATTTCTTTTCAACTTTCAAAAGAAAAGAAATAATGTGGGAGGGCCAGGGGTGCATGAGAGGAGGAGAAAAATGGGGAGAGAGAGAGAAAGGCAGAAAGGAAAGGGAGCTCTGACTCAGTCAGTGAATCACTTTTCTTCTCTTCACAAAAGTTCAGACTTATCATGAACAACTGAAGATCTTCTGAACTGATAACCTAAGTATCCCAAGGAGACAACCAGTAATTTTCAGTTTCAACTTTTTTTTTTTTTTTGATAATCAAAACAACTAACAGTTATGGTATTCTTTATGTTCACAAATTTCTATGTTAACCAGATACTAATCTATCAAGGTAGTACATAAATTAACTTGAAACAGGAGGAAAAAAAAAAAAAAGGAAGACAATTAGTGCAATTTCCAGGCTTACCTTACGTAACAGAAATTGAAAACACACATAGTGACTGAAGCCCTTACAAGGTGCATCCGTCGGGACTTGCTGGGCATTCTGGAGGCTTAGGCGCATTTTCTCACTCTGTAACTGGCCCACTGCATTAATATAGACTAGCCACTTCTACTTCATGTCCATCTACTAGCGCCCTTTTGATTCACTTTAGGATTGATGGCAGAGAAATATTTCACTCAGTACTTTAAAATATGTGTTCCTTAAAAAGCAGTAGGTGAAAAGGTTGTTGAAATCCATCTCAAAAAAGACACTTAAATTAAAATGCTAACGTGAGTGAGGTAAACAAAGACCTAGCGAATGGAATCCGAAGAACTAGTTGGGATGAAACCCATGAGTAAGCACAGAGAAGCATTGCCATTGGATATGCTCAGGGGTAGCCCGTCTTGCTGTAGTGGACAGATGTCTGAATTTTGCCTTAAACATTTCTTGTTGTTTTTGCAACCTCCCAACATGGTCAAAAAACAAGACCAGTTTCTGGTCCTGTGTGGCAAACTGATGGAATGCTGTAGAGGAGCGATCTGGTAAGGCTATAGATGCCTCAAACAGCCCTGGCACTGAATATATGCATGAGATAGGTTAATTCTGCAGAGGCAGGATGGCCTTGTCTCCTGGCATATTTTCCAAGGAGATAGGGTAATCGCATATGCTAATGAGGATTATCGAAAACAATGAAGTGCATTGACGCCCTACCTGACATGCAGCAGAAAAGTGTGTATAAGTATGGGACAGTTGAAGCGAAGTTAGAAGAAACAAGAGACAGAAGAAAGCAGAAGAAAAGATGACAGCATCCTTGAACATTCGTTGGTGGCCAATGAAGGAACCCGGACCAGTGATCTCTGTCTGTCTCCCCCTCCTCCCCCCCTCGCCCCTTCCTTCTCTCTTCCCCCCGCCTTTCTTTCCTTTTCCCCTTTCTCACTAAGTAATACAAGGACTATAATATTGCTTGCTTAGTTTATACTTAGTTTCTGTCTTGTAATCAGAAGTATAATGCTGCCTATTAGAAGCTGTTGTGTCCTTTTTCCTTGTTATCATTAAGTAACACACAGTTTGCTGTAGTTTATTGCATTCCTAGTCTTTTCCTGGCTATCATTAAGTCATAGTTTGTTGTCTGCCCTAATGTGTCTTGTAACTATAATCGATTGTCGTGAGTCTGACATATTGTGACAAATTAATAAATGTTGGTGTATGGACCTTGAGGTTTGTCTCACCATTGTCCACTCTGTTGGGGTATTATGAATCTAAGTTTCCTGTCTCCCTCTCCTGGGCAGGACATGGCACTTGCCTCCGGCTACCAGAACAATATGGATGTCCCAAAACTGCTACATCATACCTGCCAGCTCCATGCAGCTCACCAAGTAACAGCATTGGATATCCATTCTTAGTCAACTGAATCTTGTCCCAAATAATCATTTGCTTTGAAGATATTCACTTTACAATGAACTAAACAGGACCTTGGTGTCACTGACTACACTATAAGATTTAGTTCAGTTGCTCATATATTGGGGTCATTTAGTGCCATTTAAGATGCCTTCAGGTGCCCTATTGAGACTCGAGCTAATGGTCCAGAGGGACATAATGTTTCCACGTGTCCTGTGTCTTATCTGTCTCATTCATGTGTGCATTTGGGACACCTTAGGACAGCCATCCCGAATGGCATCAAAAGATTGAGCTAGGTTAATAAATGCCAGTGAATGTAATGGGGTTTGAGGTGTTTACCCAAGATATAGACATTTACATTTAGATGCCTTAGAAGTTGAGTCTCATTTTCCAAACACCTACACTGTTTAAACTTAGGATCAGCTTTAAATTCTTCTGCAGGGACACCAAGGCAGTCATACAAAAGCACAACAGGGAAATGCATGCCACCTGCACCATTTGGGGATTGAAATTCAAAATATGCAGCATGAGGTGATCACTAAAGTTAAATAGCGATAGAGCTGTAGTTTCTAGAATTACGTCTGTAAATTTTACCAGAACATCAATGTAATTTTTGAAGTCTAATCCTAATTCACTTATGAAATAACAACCCGTATTCTCTCTGTTAAGGCCTGTAAAAATTTAAATATTTTTAAACAACAAAGGTGGGAACAGGTGTCAAAATTTCAGTTTACAGACATCAGTTCATAGATGTTTTCTATTTTTGACTACCAAGACCTTTTTTCCAGACGTTTGTGAAAACTTTCTTCTGAAATATAAATATCTTTCAGTCCTATTCTTCCCATTTCTGAATCTTTATAAAAATGTGTGTCACAAGTATGCTTTCATTCTTATTACCTCTCTCAGGAGAGAATGGTTTGAGATAACTTCAAAAACACTGTTATCTTATGTTGTTTTGTGAAATAACACACTGAAACCTAAGCTTCCTGATTAAAAGCCAGTGTATCTGTTGCATCCTGGTGACAGTTATATTACAAAGACACATGCTTTCAGTGCTACAGCCTACATGTGAATTGAACATCTGACTAGTATTATAAATATATTAAACCCCACAACTATTAGAGCATCAAATTATCATCTTGCAGAGCTTGGAGACTCATCCTGTCTCTGGGAACTTTGAGATACTGGGCTGATGCAATACTTCTTAAACAAGTAAAGTCTATGCTACTTTCTTTGATTCATTATGTATAAATATGTACATACATTGCTTATAGACTGTGTATACTAAGAAAGGCTAGGTCTTATTCACAGCTGTGAAATTAATCATGCTCTATGTACAGGGGATTTCAGGGAAAATTTTTTTACGTCAGTACTCTGACTCTTCACATGTTCTTTTTCTTGTGTGGTAAAGCTCTAAGGCAAGGCAGCACAACTGATAAATCTACGATTATATAACAGGTTCAAAGAACAGAAGATTAAAGGTACAAGCAAATAAAACAGCACAACAACATGAAATGTATATTGAAACATAAACATACAGCCTCCAAAGCAGCAGCTTGATGCATTAACTATTTGGCATAAGAAAGACACAAACTCTTCCTTCAGCAATCTCCTCTGATGCAGACAGCAGTGCACAACAATGGGAAGTTGACAGTCCTGTCTGAATGTGCAAGTCACAGGAACTTAAAGTGAAGAAGGGTACCTCTCAGCAGGTACCTCTCAAAGTGTGAATCCAGATTAGTTTTTGAACAGCTTCCATGCATCATAAAAGCAGCAAATGCTTTTTGCTCTTTCATAGCCTGAATTATATAGTTGTGTCATTGGTGATTTTCTAAAATTACTTTTGCCATAAGGCAGCACAAAATGAAGGGGATGGAACTTGTCCTTCCTTTACAATCAGGGAAATAAATAGTATTCTGAACACAAAGACTTTCAAACATGGAACAAGTTCCACTTCCAGGCATGTTTTGTGGAATTATTGGAAAGATATCAGTGATCAACAGTGAGGCCTGTGTAGTGGGATTCATTGCTAGTGCCATATAACTGTAGGAAATGCAATGTCACCGTGTTTATGGCACTGATGTTCTCCTGGAACAGATCTAATCTGTCTGAATTGCTCACTCAGCGCTGAAATTTACCAAAAAAAGGCAACAGAAGGAGTCAGATGCCTTTGAACAATAATTCTGAAAGCTCATATACTGAGCGAAGATCCTGTAGTTACAAGACTGTTATGTCCTTCTGCTTGAGATCCAAACCTCCAGAGGCAGGTGGTTAACATCTCTCTAAGAAATCCTGGGAAGAGATGGGACACCTCCCTCTAAAACAGTTTGCACTGGTAAGACTGCAGTGATTTCTCTCCCTATCTACTAATTACAGAGTAAGACTTCCTCATGATTTCTCTGATTCCAACATCTGTTTTTTTGACCACAGGTCCTGTGGTCAAAGGGAAGGTTATCAGCATGCGGGATCCCCTCTGGGGCTTCCTTGCTGTACTGTCTTTTACTGACAACAGTTTGGGGATAATAAGTCTGATGGCAATAATATGACCTGGTGTGTTATGTGAAAAGGAGAGAATCACTCCAGTAACAACTATGTTTATGAAAAACCAAAAAAATTTGCACCTAAGCCTAGAAGATGTTTCAAGCACTAAACTGTAGTTGCATAGACATCCTTAACCATAGTACCAAAATAATTTGGAGAGAATAGCTCAAAGGAAACAGCTGCTTTGGCATTTCCTATTAACTGTCTTAGTGCTGTTGAGTCAGTTTTCGAAGCCTGTCTCCAACTGAGTACCGGAGATACAGAGCAGACATCTAACTCTACATTATAAATGCTACCCTTATTTTATTGCAACCCAATTTTAGGCAGCACAGTGCTAAGCTGAATCAGAACCTAACTCCAAAGGAACTAAAGAAAAGCGCTTTTTTAGACTCATTGAGTATTGGACTTCAGCAACTCTAAATATTTTGGAGAATTAAATTTTTTTATGATAATTCTCTGTTTAGCACATTTTACAGGAAGATCCAGATTCCTGGCTGCAAAATAGTGGAGTGGAAAAGATCTTAAAAAGAAGAGTAAATTGTAAATTTGTCAGCTAAAATTTGTAGAATTCATTGTTCTTCCTGAAGGCATAGGCCCATGTAGGGAACAAGACATCATTAAAGTTAATATTTTTCCATTTTGTCTATCGATGCTAATTTTAGGAATTTAGTGCTTCAGACTTTTAAAGCCAATTCATACTGAGGTGTCATACAAAATATAAACTGGAACATACCTATTTCTTTGGCTCATGACAGTTAAGTAGGTGAAAACATCCTGTTTTAATTATAAAGCAACTCCTTCCCAGCTATGTTTCTTATGTTTAATGTTTTTTTTTCCCCTAATAAAACGCAAATTATTATTACTGTATAGAAAAACTTACATCATTTCCTTTCTACCATGTGTCTTAAATATTGCTCATTTTTCTAGTTTAAACAATATCACTGAGTCAAAAGTAGCTTTTGTGTAAAGTGGGATTTGAACTTATTTAAGTTCATACTAGAGAAGATACTTAGGAAAAATGAGTAATACGATGAGAAATGTTAGTCTGAAGTCACAGGACAGGAAAAGTGGTTTGTAGCAGTCATCTTCATGATAAAAGTACATTTCATCTTATTTAATAAAAGTAAGATGAGCTACTCAGACCAGGTTATATTCCTCGTTACAGTGGAAATATCGTTACAAACTGAAGAACTACCCCGCATCCTAACTCAAGTATTCATTACAGATTTTTGATTTGCACTTTTAAGTGCCAACTGATAAAAAAGACATTATGTCAAACATTTCTCATAAATCTTTTAAAAGCTTGTATCCTTAAAGTGCCATTTCTTGGGCTCAGAAAACACATAGTTCTACTTAGAAGTGCTGAATTCTCCTGCAAACACAAATGCCATGGGCATTGATTCAGAAGGACAGCTGTCAGAGAAGAGGGAGTTATGTTCTTTTTTTGATGTCTCTCTTGGTGCCAGATCATATACTCAGAGGAAAGAAATTCGGATTCAAAGCTCCTTAAAAGGAACTTTCAAGAAGAGGGCCTCAATGACCAAACTCTTAAGATGTTGCAGGCTTCTGCTGGTGGAGCTTTTGAAATAGTCTCCCTCTAGAGTTGGAGCAAAGAAACTTCACTCAGTCTGTGAGCATATTGTTCACCTGAGACGAATTTCTATTACCACTATTGTTTTTGTGTTTCACATGATTCCTCCTTGTATAACAAGCATAAACATACTTGAAGTAATAACCAAAATTTGCAATCCTTTGCTGTTGTCCAGAGTGGTAAATCATATTCCTTTCTTCGCATTCAATAAGTCATTGAAGATTTCCCTGAAAAAATAGAGGATAAAATGTTGACCAGTAGTAGGTAAAACAATTAATTAATATTTCATTTTACTTGAAACAATGCTTCAACTGTTGCTTTGTTAATGACTCTTATAGACATATTATCATAAAATCATTTAGGTTGGAAAAGACCTTTAAGATCACCAAGTTCAACCATTAATGTTTTTCTTGATTTGTTTTGAAAGGGATAGTTTAAGGAATTTTCCAAACTGTGAATCCTAATCTCAAATACAGTGAAACATATGAACATCTGTATTACAAAATCTCTCCTTCCCTTGAATATGTTATTAACAGATGTCTGCCTCCCGCACATTCTGCAAACTGCTTACAGGTGGCAAGGAAATTGTTTTAAAACACTGTAACAAAGACCGAGCGTAAGCTTGTACCACCTACCCAGAGACCTTAAAAGATCCCCAGAAAGTCATCACAGAACAATAACACAGAATATTAGAAACAGAAGGGTATTCTTCAAGAAGTGGAAAATACTTTCAAGCAAGAGAACTGGAATTAAGAATACACTCTGACAAGTCTAGAATAAGATAGACCAAAAATCGTTTTGTTGAATAGTTGTAGAAGGGATAAAACTATGAGTAAAACTTCTTAAAACATACCAAAAGCAGGAAGCATACCAGTTTATCTTCAGGGTTGATAGAGGATATAAAAAGTAAAAAAAGAATTTATACAAGAAGATGCAGTCATAGCAGAAATACTAAATGAACTATTTGCATTGGTGTTCCCTGTTAAGGAACACAGGTAAGCTCTGACAACGAGCCTTTCTTTATGGCAGACAAATCCATGGAAATAACTCAGACTGAAGTGTGCTTAGAAGAGTTTTAGATTCCTGATGATTTTTGTATAATTGATAATACAAAGAAAACAAAATAGTTTTTCCTGGAAAATTCAAAATCAGATTATATTTGAGATTGTCAGAATTGCCTGCTGAAACACTGAAGGTGCTGAGTGAAATGATGTGTTTTCAAAGAATCTGTCAGGAGATATCCAGGAAACTACACACTAGTTATCACCTTTTGTCTTGGACCAAGCAACTGAACTGCATAATGAACCACTTGAATCAATGGGATGTAATAGAGAATATTCAGCATGAGTTCTGCTGGGAGAAAGCATGTTTCACTATAGATCGCTTAGGAGAAACAGAAATTACAAATGAGCTATCTAATATAATATATTCGGATTTTCAAAGAACTTTCAAAAAGTTTCTCATCAAAGTTCTTAGTCTAACAGGAAAGGTCCCTCACAAATTAATAATCAGTTAAAATCTGTGAAACACCACTAGCGATAACCCATGAAGATCTACACTTCAAGGCATATGGCTAACCATAAATCGATCGAGGTTTATAGGAATAGGAAAACATTATTGATATACATTGATGTGCAACTGACTTTAGAGAGTTGAAGATATTATATGATACTGGATGATTATATATTCTAAGGTCAAATGAAAATTAAGTGTTCATAGATACAAAAATCGTTAAAAGAAAATCTATTTACTAGTCTGGCACGATGGACTTTAAACTGTTCTCAGTGGAAAAAAGGATCTCTGAAACATTGTTGAGTTTTTTTTAGAATCACAAATTCAATGATCATTAACAATCAGGAGAAAACAGAATTCTATTAAAGACAGAATAAGAAATCTTGTACCACTGTAGAAATCTACAGCAAACACAGGCCTCTTAAGTGCTCCACACCTTCCCCCTCTCCAAATAAATATAGAAAAATTTGTAAAAGTATAGAGAGCTGTGACAAGGATGATGAGAGGTAAGGAATGCTTTCCATATGAGAAGATTTTAAATAGACTAGAACTCTTCTCAGAAAAAGAAGGAATTGAGAGTGATTTGATAGGTTGTAAAATCATGAATGGGCTCAAGAAGGTGACTGGGGAATAATTATTCACTGTATTTTATAACATGAGGAGGAGAAAGCACCAAGAAGAATTATCAAGCAGTAGGTCTGAAGGAAGTAAAAGGAGTACTTTTTCACACAACACCTCATTATATTGTGGAAGTCACTGCCAAAGATTACTTCCATTGCCAGAAGTGTAAAAGGGTTCAAAAACACGTTAAAAAAATTAGAGATTGGAAGATCCATCAAAAACTAATAAACCTGATGATGTGATACAATCTTCAGTATGAGAAATTCCCAACAATGGATGGCTGGAAGCTGCATGGCTGTGCAGATACCAAAGCATTCGCTGACCACTATCGACAGTACAATATTGGCACAGATAAGTTTTAAATATGACTAAAACCAGATGTTTTTATATTCTTAACTTTTGTCACAGTTTCCAGTGAGTTTCCATCACCCTGAGCACAATTCCTGAGGTACATTAGCCCTGTGTTCAGTCTTTAGTGACTATCTTCATCTGACTTAATTTATTTGGATGTATGTTACACATGCGCATCCTCATTCATCTTCCACCCTTGGATTATACCTGTGAAGAGCAACTGACATTCATTTTAGTTATTTAAACTAGGCAGTTGAAATAATTTCTGATGATTGTTAGAACTTGAACTGGCCAGCAACATCAAAATGCCATATTTTTAAAATATGTAACACATTTCCACATATGACATTTTAATTATTATTGTTATTATTATTATTGTTAATTATTATTATTATTAGTAGTAGTATAGTATTAGTAACAGTAGTAATAGTAGTAGTAGTATTTAGTATTATTTTCTTTTATTTTTAACCAAGCTTTTACAGCCTCCTATATTTCCATAATATGAATAAAACACTGAAAACTACTCATCCATTAACCCCCTTCCTTGTCATTGCACTGCAGACGAATGCTATTGAAGGTGGGAAACGTCACAGTCTATAAGGAATTTAACAGTTAATTTAACAATTTACAACAAAGGTTTTTTTAAAATTTTGTAGAAAAAAACCAATATTCCACAGAAACTAGTGTTCAAAATTTTTTCATTGTATGCGCTGTATTCTATTCCTGATCCGTGCAGAGATTGTTCTACAACTATTCGGTGTGGCCAGATCAGAAATAGAAAAGAGCGTATAGTATTACTGAACACATAACAGTAAGATAGAGGACATTAACCTGAAGATGTTGGGTTAATTTAAAGAAAAGTGGAGATCACTACAATATCCTAGTCAGCAGTATTGCTTTAAATACGGAAACCAAATGCATTCAAAGGATGCATTCCAAGTTACTTTAATTGACTATTCTTTAAAAATGCAATAATGTGGTTTAACTGTGCTACAATCTACAATGTTACCAAGTAATTTAAGACCATGGCTCTTGTAGGAAATAAATCACCATGTTTTCTCTGTTGGTTTCAATCTGTTAGGTATGCACCAGCCCATCTTTTCTTGTTTGGTCCAGACACATCGCTGCCCTCCTCTTGTACAAGAGTCCAGGAAGACATATAGATTTCTCCAGTTGTAGACAAAAGGGATTAATTGAATAAAGATTTTCTCTGCATTGTAACACCTAGCTCATTGGTAGCATTTTCAGGAGGACTCTTTTAATTCCAATACCAATTGCTCAGTGAATGACTGGTCAGTGGTTTAGAAAATGTTAATATTCTTCACTAAGAAATCTATGCGTATGTCAAGGTATTACTGTCAAAGAACTTAAAAGAGGCATTAACTTTTGTAGAATGTTCCTTCATACTCACTTCACAGGCAAGTCTAGTTTCATCTGAACTCAATAGGCCACTCTTACAGACTTTGAGTTTTGATACCAATTGACCAATGTATGTATGTCTAGATTCCAGTGCCCACAAGAGCCTCTTTTAGGCCTCTGAAGTCAGTTCCCAAAAGCTGTGACCTATAATCCAGGTAACATCTTAAATTACTTCATGTATTGATATGATTTCAAAGTTTGGAGATAAAATGTCTATTTACAGAAAAGTGCCTTGATTTTCATTTATATTGTGCAACCCTTTACCAGGGTTTGCTAGATAAATATTTAGGCCCCAAGCTATCAAGGTTCTTCAGGTGCTTCAAAACACATTAAAATGACCTATATTTGAAAATGTTCACTTTTTTTCTGTTTTGGCACTTTTGTTGTTGTTGTTTTGTGCATTTGTTTGTTTGTTTTTTTATGAGGGAGTTTCTGTGAGAGACATTCTGCCTTTACTATATCAAAGTGAAAAAAAAAAAAAGGTGTACTTTGATAATGGCCTGCCTGTATGGTTGCTGGGATGTTATTACCTTGTGTTTCTAATAGTTAGAGATTGAGAAAAGGTGTTATCTTTCAGTATTCAAATTTCATAACACTGCTATTTTTTTCCCATCGTATGGGAAATTCCACGCAAGGGAGAAGATATATATGAGTACAACTTGCAGTTACTTTGAGATGACAAATACCATAATGAAACAAAAGAAATTTCCCATTAAAATAAAACACATGTCAGATTTCGACTCAGATTCAGCTAGCTCTCAAGTAAGGAAATGTGCCTCAGCTGTAGATCATGGAGTAAATACATATCTACTTTACTCAAAGTGGCCCATAGAGAGAGAAACAGAAATATGAGCTAGCGCTGACTATGAGAATAAACAGAAAAACTTTCCCAGTGCAGGCCATCTCATGTTTTTACCAGTATACCCATGAAAGGAAAAGATGTACACATCTTGCCTTAGGCAATGTTTAATTACCTTATATCACAATAACCTGCGGAATTCAAGGCCAAACATATCCAGTGAATGCTGGATTTCATACTGATCATGGTATTCCATGTTGAAGGATGTAAAAAACATGGAGAACTGAAGCTTACCACAAGGTCCACCAAAACATAATGAATTTCCTTTGCCATAGTTAAACAGATTTCTCAGAACCTATATTTAACCAATTAAAAGTAGGAAAAAAAAAAAAAGATTTGGCGAATAAAGGAAATACTGGAAGTAGGGAAGAAAAAATAATAGAAAACTCCCCTGTTGCAAGTGATTACCTTTCTTCATCCTTCAATTAGGCAGACCAGGAAGATAAGCTACATGCCTAGCTACATGCTTAGTTCTGTAACAAGGTGACCTGCTTAGTGGATGAGGGAAAGGTTGTCAATGTAGTTTACCTGGACTTCAGTAAGGCCTTTGACACCATCCCCCACAACATCCTTATGGTTAGGTTGGCTGCGCATGGCTTAGATGGGCACGTACTCTGCTGGGTGAAACACTGGCTGGATGGCCGGGCCCAAAGAGTTGTGGTCAATGGAGTTAAATCCAGTTGGTGGCAAGTCACAAGTGGTGTCCCTCAGGGCTCGGTGCTGGGGCCACTCCTGTCTAACATCTTCATCAATGATCTTGATGAGGGGATTGAGTGCACCCTCAGCAAGTTTGCAGATGACACCAAGCTGGGAGTGTTGATCTGCTGGAGGGTAGAAAGGCTCTAGAGAGGGACCTGGATAGACTGGATCGATGGACCAAGGACAACAGCAGGCATTTCAATAGAGCCAAGTGTAGGGTCCTGCATTTTGGTCACGTCAACCCCATGCAATGCTACAGGCTTGGGGAGGGGTGGCTGGAAGGCTGTCTGCTGGAAAAGGACCTGGGTGTTCTCGTTGACAGCCGGCTGAATATGAGCCAGCAGAGTGCCCAGGTGGCCAAGAAAACCAACAGCATCCTGGCTTGTATTAGAAATTTTGTGACCAGCAGAAGTAGGAAGGTGATTGTCTCCCTGTACTCAGCACTGGTGAGGCTGCACCTTGAGTATTGTGTTCAGTTTTGGGCACTTAAGTATGGGAGAGATATTGAGGTGTTGGAGCGAGTGCAGAAGAGGGCGACAAACCTGGTGAAGGGTCTGGAGAATAGACCTTACGAGGAGCGATTGAGGGAGCTGGGACTATTCAGTTTAAGGAAGAGGAGGCTGAGGGAGGACTTCATCATGCTCTACAATTACTTGAAAGGACATTGTAGAGAAGCTGGTGCTGGTCTCTTCTCACAGGTCATTAGGGACAGAACCAGGGGGAACGGTTTCAAGTTGCAACAGGGCAAGTTTAGACTGGACATTAGGAAGAAATTCTTTATGGAAAGACACTGGAACAGACTGCCTAGGGAGGTGGTTGAGTCGCCATCCCTGGATGTGTTTAAGTGTTGCTTAGATGTGGTGTTGGGTGATATGGTTTAGGGGTGAACTTGTAGTGTAGGGTTAATGGTTGGACTCGATGATTCCAAGGGTCTTTTCCAACCTCAACTGTTCTATGATTCTATGATTCTATGATTCAGTTTAATCCCTTCAGACTGACTCCTTCCCCACAAAAAGCAATGTTGAAGTGCTTAGGAATTTTTTAAGCACTTTTTTTCCTTAGTATTGCATTGTTTCAACAAAAGGAAAAGATTTTTCAAAAGTGTATGCATTAACAAATCTTCTTTTGGGCAAAGTTTTGTGTCTACTAGGAAGAAAACTCAGAGCAGGAATGCTATCACTGCTTTTCTCTCCCCTATCTTTCTTTCACTCCCCCTTAATCATGTCTCATTCTCAATTTTGTAAAACCTAATTTTGTCTTGACTCAGACATTCAACAAAATCTAAACAATGATTACTTTCAGTTCAGTCTGCTTTGGTGTAATTCCTTAGATACACACTGGGGAATAAAGTATTCCAGAAAAAACAGGTGAACTAACTTTCTTGATGTGAGAAAAAAAGGTCTTGAATGGCTGACAGGGCTTCATGCCTGATATTTGAAATGTCCTGGCTGTAAGGTACATCTTGTCCTTCTTGGATGAAAAGTTAAGATTAATATTTTTCTAAAATACATTTCATTCAATCCAAGACACAATCAAAAGTAAATTATACAGGCCCTAGTTAGTCATTGAATGTTCTTTTCTCAGCTGAAGTGGTTGAACAGCTTTCAGGGAGTTCTATGAATGGAACAATCATTATCCAGACACTTCATTGCAAAGAGATAGGAATGGATCATTTGGGGGGATCCTAATCCTTATATAAACTCTCATTCCAGTTGAAGCAAGCGCTACGTACTAAGAGAAGTAACAGCAATTTAATTTGTGGTCTTTGGGGAAAAATAACAACAAAACAAAACACTAAAAAACCCCTGAAAAACTACCAGCAAATAAACAAACAAAACCAAGACATACATAGATGTATTTTACTGTAAAATTAAATAACTAAAACTATTTGTGGTGGAATTGAGTTTAAACAAAGCTTAGACAAGGCAAAATTGTTATTGTATATTTAATGGATACATAGTGGTGCTTCAGTACTCATTTTAATTGCAATGCTATACCTATGAATAGTTGTATGATAGCAAAAGTTTTAATTTCTATTATGGTGTTGATTTTACATTTCTTTAAAAGATAATTTGGTAACAGTTTTACTATTTTACATTTTTGCCACAAACATGCATTTATTGCCAGCACTTCAAGCTATGTTTCTCGGGTTAAAACTCAAGTGATAAGTATTTACCTAATTTTAAAAGCATGTTTATTACATTTTAAAAACACACACATGAATTCACTGATCCTTTTTGGATCAAACTTAAATTTTTAAGCAGAATCTGCACAAGCCACATGTGCTTTGGGTTCATTTGGTTACCCACTTCAGGATGGTTTCTGCAACCTAATTATATACCCACACAGTTCAAAATAGGGGAATTAGCTATATGTGTAAGGTAAGATACAGAAGTCATACAAGGTAGAATTATTTGTATAGTTAATGTTTTCAGGGATAGACTGAGTTTCGAAGATTTAGGTTATTGATTAATAGTTTCTTCTTGATTATTCATATTAAGTTATCTACATTCTTTCTCATAGTCTTCAGTATATATTCCAATAAGCGATACCTCAAACCTGTGGGATGTTGATAGTCCCTCTGCCTCTTGCTGGACAGGCACAGATTAGTTCCTGCAGAAGAGGCTTCACTCTGGGTAACTCATTAGATTCTATCAACCCTGGTTTCATCCTGATGAAACTAGTAAGATTCTCACACTTGCTTGCCCTTGGTGGCAGTGGTCGCATCCACAGCATTCTTACAGCTATTTTTCACCTCTGAGGATGGAAAAAGAAAATACTCATCTGAGTTTGCTTTAAGCATGAGACATAATTATTGAATTCAACCAAGCCAGAGTAGATTCAAATATGGATCACAGAATCACAGATTTGCAGAATGTTTGGGGTTGGAAGGGACCTCTAGAGATCATCTGGTCCAACTCCCCTGCCAGAGCAGGATCCCCTAGGGCAGCCACACAGGAACACGTCCAGGCGGGTTTTGAAAGTCCCCAGAGAAGGAGACTCCACAACCTCTCTGGGCAGCCTGTGCCAGGGCTCTGTCACCCTCACAGTAAAGAAGTTTCTCCTCATCTTGAGGTGGAACTTCCTGTGTTCTAACTTAAACCCATTATTTCTTGTTCTATTGCTGAAATTGGAAATGAAGATGCTAAACTCATGAGGAATAATAAAACACAAAATAAAATGATACTGTATCTATTCTCATGTAGAGATTAGCTCCAAAACAAGTTGTAGCCATGAGTAAGTAGACTGTATGATGGATCCTCTGCCCAAAAAGACTTTCCTCTTGAACATTACCATACCCTGAACAAAGCATTTAAAAGAAATCATATGATTTTCTCTTCTTATAATCTGTGATTCTGGATCATATTAAAAAATAAAAATTATTATTTTTTTTGTAGTCTAAGGGCCATAACACTCCAAAATCTTTAATGATATGCCGAGTAAAACCCACTGAACACCAAACATAAAAGGCATTTTTCCTTCCGTATATTTCAGCTTTCATTGCTTCCCATAATTTTATATTATATTTGATTTTACTTCTCATTACTACTTGGAAAACTAATATTTCACATGAATATCACGACACATAATATTTCCTTCTTGTTCGTGTCCCAAAGACAGTGTCACCTGCCTCTCTTTTTTCTCCCTTTTTTCTTTGGTCTCTTATGTAGATAATATGTCTAACAATGCTTCTGCAAACACTTCTTCCATCATCTTTGTTTCACAGTTACTATCCTTTCTCTCCAAATTGATAGTATGTTTAGTAAATCATGGAATAATCTCTTTCTGGCTTTAAGGATTGCACTATTTCAGACCTGAAGTAGGTCTTATGTGCTGGAAATCCTTTTTATTCAAATTATATCAGCTGGACTGACAAAGATGTTCCCTTACAGGCAGTTGTCTGTCTCAGTGAGGACTCCAATTCACAAACAAAAATTAAATAAATCTGTTTTTTGTTATCCATGAATCTTATTTTTAGCTCAATAATAATAATAACAATAAATGCAACTAACATCAGATATAGTGCTAACATAATGTGTTTAGCACAGGATGACTCACAACTAATCATACCACTAAGAGTAAATAATTCATGGCTTTGTGGATAATCACTAAAATTTTACGTATTTGCAAATATAAAGATCACTGATCACTACAGGTAAAACCAGAAGCATACAGAAGATAATATCAATGATTAAAAAAATAAAAGACTGACTTGTCAATGAATGGCACAGCTGAACTTAGACTTTGTCAAAAACTTGGAGTCAACATTATAACTATAGATGGAGCTGTATGATTTTACCTTTTTTGGTATTATATTTCAAAAAGTCTTTGTTGAAAGAAATGGCATGATGGAGACAGAAGTGATGAATGCACTGAAAAATTGCTTCCTGTCATAAATGACATTATAAACGTACTGGGAATTTTTTCTTGTCTACATCTGGTAGATGGTGACTAATACAGGATAATCAAATTAGAAATCATTCAGCCAGTAGGGACTAGTGACCACACGAAGGTCCAGTGACTAAAGCAAGATTAGAAGTTGATATGTGTAAATCACAACTGATTCTAATCAGAAGCAGATGCCTGATTTCAGACAGGTCTTCACCGACAAGATGTCAAAAAAGATTAGAAATAATTGAGTAGATGGAGACAATGAAATGCAGACTGCATTATAGTACAAACAACTGACAGAATTCTATGCAAGTAGGTATGCATAGTTTAAGTGCACAATGTCCACAGAGAATACATATAACAAAAAAAATATTATTTTCTACCTCATGATTGTGTAATTTAAATGAATAACATTTAGTGTGTACATCATGTGTAAACATATTGTGAAAATGTGTAATAGCTGATTAAATTGGACACAAGATAATATTGTCTTTCTCTGATTTTCTGTGGGCTAATGCCACTAGAATCAAACATTTGTTACTAATTTATAGACTAATCTGGTTTTCAGGATTACATGTTTATATTTATCCTAAAACTGCTCTAAACTGTAAATTTACATTTTAAGATGTTCCTACCAGTGAATATTAGATAAAAATCATAGCATAACTGCAAAATAAATTTACTGTGATATTTATTATCTGAGTTTCTTTGTTTTCTCCTGCGTATTTTACTGCAACTCCATGAAACTTTTCATATATAACTTTGGTTTTATTTTACAGGTCCTATGTAGAATGTGTCAGTGCCTAATAAAGAATATAGGAGCTAAATAAAGGCTCAGTATTTTTTATTCTTTATTAATAATTTTCACAATCTATTGTCATAGCTTAGTGGTACTGTATATAGATAAGTGTCTCCATCAGTACTTCTTTGAAGAACAAATACTAAACATACAATAGCCTCTCCTACTATTACCTTATTCACACAGGCAGAGAGAACTAAATATGTTATATGACACAGGTTTGAATTTATGGAGTACATCTTACATAGAGAATGTTCTAACCTGTAACTGGAAGGAAATGTTTTGCTATAGAAGAATTTCTAGTGCTAGTAGAAGACAACAATACATTGTCTATAAAGCCATAGAGTATTTAATGGGTAAATAAGGACAACAGTAACACTGAGAAAGGAAGTCTGATGTGCAAGTTACAGAGATTTTAGCAAAATGCTTGTGAAAAGCCAGTTTATAGGTTAATTTTGTTAATTTTTATGATTCTTCAATTTTTAGCTATTTTCTACTATTTTTCTACTCTGATTGTTTACCAACTTCTTGGATGGAGCATTCATGTGACTCATTACACATTACTCACACTTTTTGATTGGCCAGCAAAGTCTCATGTTGCTCAATCAACTGTATGGGTGACTGTTTAACATACATATGGTATTTAATCATGATTCTGTACATAAATATTCCTGTGGGTTGAGATTTAAAGGAATACATGCACCACACTGACATAAATGATCTTCTAATCCAAACAACAATTTAGAGAGAGTAATAGTTAGCTTGGGCAATAAACAAGAGGAGCTGGAAGTGCTTGTGAGCCTGCAGCGCTATGACCTGATCGGCATCACAGAGACATGGTGGAATGACTCCTGCGATTGGTGTGTTGGACTAGAAGGGTATAAACTGTTCAGGAAGGACAGGCAGGGGAGATGAGGAGGGGGTGTTGCCCTCTATGTCAATGAGCAACTAGAATGCATGGAGCTCCACCTGGCAAGTGATGATGAAAGAACTGAGTGCCTGTGGACCAGGGTCAAAGGAAGGGTAGGAGACTTTACAGTGGGGGTGTGCTATGGACCACCCAATCAGGAGGACCAAGTGGACGAGGCCCTTCAAAAGCAGATAGGTGTTGCTGCTTGTTTACAAGCCCTGGTCCTCATGGGGGATTTTAACCACCCCGACATCAGTTGGAAAATAAACACGGCAGGGAACACTCAATGCAGGAGATTCCTGGAATGCATCGATGATAATTTCCTTCTCCAAGTGCTAGAGGAACCACCGAGGAGAAGTGTCATGTTAGACCTCGTTCTCATCAACAGGGAAGGGCTGGTGGGTGATGTTAAACTCGCAGGTAGCCTTGGCTGCAGTGGCCATGAGATGGTGGAGTTTGAGGTCCTAAGGGAAGCTAAGAGGGGAAAGCTCAGCAAGCTTGAAACCCTTGATTTCAGAAGAGCTGACTTTCACCTGTTCAGGAATCTCCTTGCTAGTGTGCCATGGGATAAAGCCCTGGAGGGACTGGGAGCCCAAGAAAGCTGGTCGACTTTCAAGGATCATCTCCTCTAAGCTCAAAGGCATTGCATCCCTAAAAGGAAGAAATCAGGCAAAAACACCAGGAGACCTATATGGATAAACAGAGAACTCCTGGCTAAATTCAAATACAGAAGGGGAGCACACAAAGTGTGGAAGCAAGGATTGCTAACCTGGGATGATTACAAGGAAGTTGCTCATATAATCAGAGACCAGGTTAGAAAAGCTAAGGCCCTGACAGAGTCAAATGTGGCCAACGATATTAGAAATAGCAAAAAAAGAAATGTGGGGCCTCTCCGGAATGATACAGGTGACCTGGTTACCAAGGACATGGAGAAGGCTGAAATATTCAACAACTTTTTTTCTCAGTCTTCACTGGCAAAAACTTGAACCACACCACCCAAATCACAGAGGGTGTTGGTTGGGTCTGGGAGAGTGAAGAACCACCCAGGGTAGGAGCAGATCAGCTCTGGGAACACCTAGAGAACATGAAGGTGCACAAGTTCATGGGATCTGATGAGATACACCCATGGATCCTAAAAAAACTAGTAGCTGAATTTGCTAGACCACTAGCCATCATAGTTGAGAAGTCATGGCAGTCTGGTGAGGTTCCCACAGTTTGGAAAAGGGGAAATATAACCCCCATTTTTACAATGGCTCTGAAGCGGTGTAGATGTCCACCTGTAGCCTGTGTAGGACCTCACACTGGAGCAAGTGGTTGCCTGAAGGGGGCTGTGACCATCATATTTGAGAGGTCCTGGCAGTCTGGTGAGGTTCCTACAGATTGGAAAAGGGGGAACATAACCCCCATCTTTAAAAAAGAAACCAAAGACAACCCGTGGAACTACAGACCAGTAAGCCTTACTTCTGTGCCAGGTAAAATCATGGAACAGATTCTCCTGGTAGCTATACTGAGGTACATAGAAAATAACCAGCATGGCTTCACTAGGGGCAAGTTGTACCTGACTAATTTAGTGGCCTTCTATGACAAAGCTACAGAGCTGGTTGACATGGGAAAAGCAACAGATGTCATTTTCCTTGACTTGTGTAAGGTGTTTGACACTGTCCCACATGACATCCTTGTCCCTAAAATGGAGAGATACGGATTTGACAGATGGACCACTTGGTGGATAAAGAACTGTCTGGATGGTCGCACTCAAAGAGTTGTGGTCAATGGCTCAATGTCCCCGTGGAGACCAGTGACAAGTGGAGTTCCTCAGGGGTCTGTTCTGGGTCCAGTGCTGTTCAACATCTTTGTCAGTGACATGGACGACGGCATTGAGTGCACCCTCAGCAAGTTTGCCGACGACACCAAGTTGTGTGGTGCCGTGGACTCACTTGAGGGAAGAGATGCCATCCAGAGGGACCTTGATAGGATTGAGAAATGGGCCAGTGCAGACTGCATGAGCTTCAACAAGTCAAAATGCAAGGTCCCTCACCTGGGTTGGGCCAATCCTAGGCACAAATACAAACTGGGCACAGAGTGGATTGAGAGTAGCCCTGAAGAGAAGGATTTGGGGGTGTTGATAGACGAGAGGCTCAACATGAGCCGGCAGTGTGCTCATGCAGCCCAGAAGGCCAACTGCATCCTGGGATGTATCAGGAGAAGCGTAGCCAGCAGGTCAAGAGAGGTGATTCTCCTCCTTTGCTCTTGTGAGATCCCACCTCGAATACTGCATCCAGTTCTGGTGTCCCCACCATAAGAGGGACATAGATCTGTTGGAGCGTGTTCAGAGGAGGGCCACAAAGATGATCCGAGGGCTGGAGCACCTCTGCTACGAGGACAGGCTGCGGGAGCTGGGATTGTTTAGTCTTGAAAAGAGAAGACTTTGAGGAGACCTAATATCTGCCTTCCAGTACCTGAAGGGAATCTGCAGGAAGCCTGAAGAGAGACTTTTTACAAGAGTGTCCACTGATAGAACAAGAGGAAATGGGTTTAAGTTGAAGGAGAATAGATTTAGATTAGATTTTAGGAAGAAATTCTTCAGTCCGAGGGTGGCAAGACTTTGGAATAAATTGCCCAGAGACATTGTGGATGTCCCCTCCTGAAAGTGTTCAAAGTCAAATTGGACAGAACCTTGAGTAGCCTGATCTAGTAGAGAGACATCCCTGCTTGTGACAGGGAGGTTGGATTAGGTGATCTCTAAGGTCCCTTCCAACCTATGCCATTCTATGATTCTATGATATTAGTAAAAACGTGAGTCAGAAGCTTTCCTGAAAACTGACTGGGTGGAAAAGGATGGAGCATGTAATAGAGGTACACCTTTATTTTTCCTGAGTGAAAAGAGCCGTAAGAAAACACTCAAAAAAATCAAATGGATTTTTCAATCAATGCGTTTTAGCTAAATATTCTTATTTGATTTTAATAATAGGATCTTCTATATGAGTTTGGGCATAATGCAAAAGTTTGTTTCCACTATGGCATTTATAATATGTCTGTAATCCTTGGAGGTAAATACGATCACATTTGAGTAACAATTCTACACCACTAAACCACATGTCAGTAAGAGCAGACTTAAGCTGCTGACTGCTATTAGAGCACACATAAGTCACGTATACTAAATACAACGTTACTGCTCCAGGGATGAAATCGTGCTCTGGTGCAGAAAATAGGAACGCAATCATATACAATAGTTTCCTAAAGACCAAGACAAATGTTTGTACTTGCACTGTTTGTACAATGACTGATAAATTGAGAAAAAAAGGAATTTGTGTGAGTGTATATAAGATATATTTAGAAGAACAAATTTGTGACTCAAAACACATGTGCCATTAACATCTAAGTCCTTCTCAGCTCCTGAATGCAAACACTTAGAAGCAGGAGAAATTAGTAAAAGCAGAAAGTATATTAAATACATCCAAGAGACAGGATTTTTAAGCATTACAAAAACCACTCTTCTGTTAATTCTTTGAATCAACAACATATGTTGTTTACTTATTGTTGCATCTTGAGAAAAAATAAAGTTGGCTTCAGCAAATAATGAGCAGATGCATTTTGAAGAAAGGACTGTGTGGCTAGAATTACGGATACCAGGCAGTAATGCCATTATACTGTGGGCTTAAGGTTTTTCCACAGCAAAATAATAGCCTGTCAGGCAGACAAACAAATTAGCTGATGATGGACTTCCCTTCCACAACTAACCTTTAATCCAAGACAGCCCATTTAACTAATGAGGAATCCTCCTCTTAAACTACCGTGATAATACAAAAGTAGTGTGGAACTGATAAACTGAAAAGAGCAAGTCAAGTTTTTGACCTTTCCCAGAAGTGCCTTCGACATCAGCTAGATGAGAATGTGAGGACTCAGCCATTTGAGCAAGTCTCCAGTGATCTGCCCCTAGAAAGTCTCAAATAACTTCCTTAGTCATAACAGGCACTTTGGCCTGACTCACAAAACAGACTAGCATGTAAATTCAACTCCCACTTAAAATCGTTAGTGGTTTTGAGTTCATCTCACTTAGCTTTAACCAGCTTAAACACAGGGATCTAGTCTAAGCTATTCATTTTCCAAAATCCCTACATAAGCTCCTAAAAACTTTTCAGTTTCTGAATTTTCCCCATGAAGTCCTTAAAATTTTGCTCTAAGATGTGTACTTGTTTTGAGTAAAATATCAGCAATTATCCTAGCAGTTATCTTTTACTCTTTTTGAACTCTCAAAACAGTTTTCCAACCTCTGACATCTGTTGACCAGCAAGTTCAGAGTACACATAAATCTTCACAGAAGCAAACGAGGATGGAGTCCTACCCTTCCTCTGTGCAAATATTTTTTCTATTTGATCACCCAGATGATGGAGCATTCAGCTTTTTTTTTTCCACTGTCACATTATATGGCTCAAACTTCCTTCACATTACGGGAGGACTAAGAAGCAGTAAATGTGTTAAGTAATAAGCTCTCTGGAAAGAGGGAAGAAAGAAAGAAAGAAAGAAAGAAAGAAAGAAAGAAAGAAAGAAAGAAAGAAAGAAAGAAAGAAAGAAAGAAAGAAAGAAAGAAAGAAAGAAAGAAAGAAAGAAAGAAAGAAAGAAAGAAAGAAAGAAAGAAAGAAAGAAAGAAAGAAAGAAAGAGAGAGGTGACGGTTTTTCTCTCTTTTTCCGGTTAGCTGGTCTAATTTTCACATAATGAAATAAGAAATAAGCCAAGAAGCGGATGAAGCTATTTTGTCATGAAGGCAGTGGGAACAAGTCTGAACATAGGCTTAAAATGTAATGTTAGTGTAACCAGAATTTACATGACAAAACCAAGCTATTGTAACAGAATTGATAATGTTACATTAGTAATGTTTGCAAATAATAGAGTTGTGAATGCATGTTTTGGGGTAGATGTTCTCTTTACTTCATTTACCACTGAGTTCAGTATTATCTCACTTTGTGGAAGTTCTGTGAGAAGACTTACAGTGTCAAGAAAGAAGTAAAAGAAAGGATAAAAAAATACAAAGGTTTTTTTGCCCTTTATTTTTAAGTCCACATTATAAGATATTCCATGATGAAGAATGGATTAAAAAAAATACTATCTTGGAATCAGGGTTTTTCTACCAAATCTTCCCCTGTGTCTTTGATATCCAGAATTACTTACAAATGGCTCAACAGATTTTTCTCATGTAGTCACTGTGGATCTGAACTGAAAAAAGTTCATATCATGCTCTGATACTCAGAATCACAGAATTTGTTTACTCATGGTGGAACACTGAGACAAAGCAGTAAGAATATGTTAGTACAAGAGATAAACTATTTATGATGACTTTAGCAGTTCTGGTTTGCATGACTTTGTTTCTAATTTTTGAAGAAGTTTTTAAGTCTCCATCACAGTTGTTCAGGGTTAGGGCTATCTTTCTGTAGCTATCTTTCTACCTATGCTTAAGGAAAAAAAGGTTAGGCAAGAATATCATGAAAAGGACAATGTTTTTGGCTTAGTGTTTGGTATAATAAACAGAGCTGTAGCCAAAGACTACCGTTGTTATTCTCTTCAAGTTTTTTCATTGATTAAAAACATTATGAATCAGCAGAACAAGACCTGTTTGTTTATATTCTTCCCTCGTTCCCACAGTACAACACCATCTGAAGTGATGCATTCTCCCTTGAAGGTGAAGCTTCAGTGTTTCCTCTTAGCCTGCTGCTCCACACTCCTGCAGATCTCAAACTTGTGAAATTTGTGATTAATTGGGCCCTGCTCCTTCATTTTTTTATCTATTACCCTGAATTCTTCCCTCTGCTTCATGCTTTCTTTGTTAAGGTGTTGTTTGGCCTCATAACTGGTGGTGGAGGCTGTAAGGTGTATAGAACACAAAGCTCCCACAAGCAAGACGTACTCTGAAGGCAAGTTGTGAGAGAAGAGAAAATTAAGAAAATGATAGGACCCAGAGATAAGGCAGGAATAAATTTTTCTTTGTTGTGTTGGTGGACCAGAGTGCACACAACAGATGGAACAATGTTCTGGAGAACACATGTGACCCCACAGTACCTATGAGTAAAATATAAAGTGTCCTAATCTACTGATAAGAAAGGATGGGTATATTTTGAAGTGCAACCCCAAATCCTTGTAACAGCGTGATATATGTATTCCTCTTTCTACTAGTAGTATGTTCACTTTTGATCTAACCCTGCTATTACATGGTTTACAATAAAAAGCATGAAAAAAGGTTTAGCTGCAGTTGCATCCACTCTTAGTTCTTTGCTAGACAACGTTTTCCTGACTGACTGAAGTTAATTATTGGTGTCTAAATTTCAGTGGATCTGTGTTCTCAGAATCAGAGTGCTGATCAGTTTATGCAATGACCAATTATTATCACATCGTCATACTTAATGACCATACAAAAAAACCATATATATACATAAATCTGGTGAGGTGTTATTAACTTTATACATGGTTCTTTTCTCTGATCCATACAATCTCAAAAATCCTGTGTTCCTCATAGTCTGAAATGACTCTATAGTATTTTAGAGGTAATCTTGATATACTGATTATGTGAAGACCAACAGATAACTGAAGATCTTCTCCACAAAAAGAAACAAATACACCAGCAAAATGTATAGTGTGCTTATTGTACAACCAGGTTTGGTACTATATGAAGTAAAAAGAAGCAAACAGACAGTACAGATGTAAGGAAAAATATATGGTGTATTCTTACAAACTGAGAGTCAGATGACCATTTATATTCCATTTTAGCATTTCCAGGAAAAACATATTCTTTGCAGTAAATTATAGAGGCTGTACTTGCTTTTTAGCACTCCATGGATTTCCACAGAGGATAAAGTATACGGACTATGACAATAAAACTATAATCCAGGTAGAGAAAAATTGTTGTATTTTTTATTTTTTACTATTCAAGAAGTATCCCACCTGAAGTAAAAGTGATTTCAAATGGAAATCAAGGAAAGGAAAAAAAAAATCCTTCAAGATATCTCAGACAAAAACAACAGGAAATAAAACATCTGTTGACCCCAAAATATAAAAAGTTTCTCCTGTAATGGCAGGGTTAAATGTTTGGAATGACTGAAGAAGAAAAAGGCCTGATGAGACAAGGAAAAAAGATCTTCAAGATTGGTGCAGACAGACCACAATAGTCAAAACCTGAGAAGATGTAGGTTTTGGTCTAGAATTCCCTAAAGAGAGCTAGATGAACACCAAACACAAGAATTATCTGTATGAAGCAACATAAATGAAAAAGAAATATGTTTCTCAACATATACGCCTTTCCTCAGTTTACATGATTTTGTTAGGAAATCAATATTTTTATTACTCTTTTTGATCCACTGTCCTCAGAGTTTCGATTTTGTCTGTAGATGCTGTATCCTGCTGTGTACCACTGAATTAAATACACAAACCTAGTCAGTTTAAACCTGTCAAAAATCTGCATGCAAAAGCAGACAGAAAAAGCTTTCAACATTAACAAAATAATTTACGCCCAAATAATTCGATCCAACTAGTTAGTTTTGTGCAATCATTTTTTACAAGGACATATCTGAAAGACACTTCAAGATGGATCCAGTCTAAAAAGTAGTTTAGAAATGAATGAGTTATTGTTATTTTAAATGACCGTTTAGAAAATTCAGATTCTTCCTTTCTCATGTACAGATGTCATCTACAAGCTTTCTCTGTTCTGAAATTCTGTCATCCTTTGAGGCATCAGAGTTGGTTGTTATTGGAGGAGAGATACAATGTTGATTTTCCTCTAGATGGATAGGATATGACAAATTTTGTTTTGATGTGCCTTGGGGCATAGGAGATTTCAGTTCTTGTCTTAAAAAGATGCAAAGCAAAAGTCTTGATGTGAAATAAATTGGAATAATTACAGTAACTGTCTAATTATACATGGCATGAAATAAACCTCAATTTCAATACAGTTCAGGAAAATCTAATGAGGTCTGATGTTTACACCTATTTCCTGGCTCCAAACCAATTTAGTGTTCTCATCAAATCTGATTGGCTCTGGCAGGATCAGAATATCTGGCATTATACGTAATACAAACATTGAAAATAAAGTTTTATAATACAGTATTTTGGTCTGTATTTATATTAAAAGTAAAAAAAAAATGTCTGTCTTTCCTCTTTCCATCACTTGTACATTTTACCCATATATTAAAAATTGGGCTTCACTCTCTAAGCAATTTTGATATATAAGAATGTCTTATTTCATTGGCAAATGGAGAACTGTGGCACAAGGTGGAATAAATAATTTGGTTGAGTTATGGAAGGTATAAAATCCATAAAGCTTGATTTTGCTCAATAGTATGATTTGATGCACCTGTACTCATCCTTTACATCTAACAAGATTTAATTTATCAACCAACAGCAAGTTTCTAATGAGAAAGAACAGGAGAAGCAGTTCTACTCCCTCACAGACATAAACACCATAGAATTACAGAATCATAGAATCATAGGATTGTCAGGGTTGCAAGGGACCTTAAAGATCATCTAGATCCAACCTCCCACGCCATAGGCAGGGGCATCCCCCACTAGACCATGTTGCCCAGAGCCCCAGTGACCTTAAAAACTTCCAGGGATGAGGCTTCCACCACCTCTCTGGGTATCCTGTGCCAGTGTCTCATCACCCTCACAGTGAAGAACTTCTTCCTAACATCCAATCTGAACTGATCCATCTCTAGCTTCAATCCATTCCCCCGGTCCTATCACTATTCGACATCCTAAAAAGCCCTTCACCAGCTTTCTTGTAGGCCCCCTTGAGATACTGGAAGGGCACAATAAGGTCTCCTCGGAGCCTTCTTTTCTGCAGACTGAACAGCTCCAACTCTCTCAGTCTGTCTTCATAGGAGAGGTGCTCCAGCCCTCTTGCTGCACCTTCTGATGCAGCTCAGGATACAATTGACTATTTCTGGGCTGCAAGTGGACACTGACGGCTTATGTTGAGCTTCTCGTCCACCAGTAGCCCCAAGTCCTTTTCTTCAGGGCTGCTCTCAAGCCAAACATTGCCCAGCCTATATTGGCGCTTGGGATTGCCTCGACCCAGATAGGGGACCTTGCATTTGGTCTTGATGAACTTCATGAGGTTGACTGGGGCCCACCTCTCCAGCCTGTCAAGGTCCCTCTGGATGCCATCCCTACCCTCCGGGGTGTCAGCTGCCCCACACAGCTTGGTGTCATCAGCAAACTTGAGGGTGCACTCGATGCCACTGTCCATGTCACTGACGAAGATGTTAAACAAGACAGGTCCCAGTACTGATCCTTGAGGGACTCCACTGATCACTGGCTTCCACTTGGACATGGACCCATTGAGAGCCACTCTCTGGGTGCGGCCATCAAACCAGTTCTTTATCCACCTAATTGTCCATCCATTAAATCCATAATTTGTCAGCTTGGAGACCAGGATGTCATGCAGGACAGTGTCAAAAGCTTTGCTCAGGTCCAAATAAACGATGTCAGTTTCTCTTCCCTTGTCTATTGATGTTGTGACCTTCTCATAGAAGGCCGCCAGGTTTGTCATATCATAACAATATCTAGTGCTGGAAATACAAGACAAATAAAAACAGATAAAATCCTAATGCCTTAAATCCCATATCAGTTGGGTTTTAAAACAAAAATTAAGCTCTATTTTCCAGGACAGCCTAATCTTGTATTTGTGAACTGCTCCCCTTCACAGCCTTAAAATTCACCTCAGGTTGATCACAAATTGATCACATCTGATGAGATGGCAATCTTTTAAACACCAGCAAAAGCTGTACTACAACCTTGTTTATGGACATCTACACTAGAAATCTATCTAAATGTTCTGGAGAAACTCCTGAAGTTTTATATTGCTGTATGTCCTAGTTTGAGAACAGCAGGAAAAAAGTTTTCCGAAGCCTCTGACGCACATGGCAATCACAACAGGAGGGGAGGAGCAGCTGTGCCTATGGGAAGGATGGGTCAGGTGACCCAAATTATGATTTTTTTGCTTCAATCTTAACTGGTAGCCTCTTGAGCCACACCATTCAAGTCACAGAGGCTGTTGGCTGGGAGAATGAAGCACCACACAGGGTACGAACAGATCAGCTCTGGGAACACCTAGAGAACCTGAAGGTGCACACGTTCATGGGATCTGATGAGATGCACCCACAGATCCTAAAAGAACTAGTAGCTGAATTTGCTAGACCACTAGCCATCATAGTTGAGAAGTCATGGCAGTCTGATGACTGCCACAGATCGGAAAAGGGGAAATATAACCCCCATTTTTACAATGGCTCTGAAGGGATGTAGATGTTCACCTGTAGCCTGTGGAGGACCCAACACTGGAGCAAGTGGATGCTTGAAGGGGGCTGTGATCCCATGGGAAGTCCATGTTGGAACAGGTTTCTGCATCCCATGGAGAGAGAGAAGCCCACTGGAGCAGGTTGGCTGGCAGGACTTTTGTGACACTGTGGGGGACTCACTCTGGAGTAGTTTCCTCTTGAAGGACTGCACCCCAGACTCATGTTGGGGCGGACTGCCCCTCATGAGAGGACTCACGTTGGAGAAAAGTGTGTGAAGATTTGTCTCCCATGAGAGGGACCCCACAATGGCCCTGGGGAAGAGTGCGAGTCCTCCCCCCGAGGAAGAAGCAGCGGTGAAAACAGCATCGGATGAACTGACCATAACCCTCATTCCCTGTCCTTCTGCATCACTTGGGGGCAGAAGGTGGATAAACTGGGATTGATATTTTGCCCGGGAGGAAGAGAGGGATGGGGGGGAAGGTGTTCCTTTTTTTGAGGTCTGTTTTTAACTCTCACTACTCTTCTCTGATTTGTTCTTTAATAAATTTAACTAATTTCCCCAAAATCGAGTCTGTTTTGCCTGGGATGGTAGATGTGGATTATTTACCTGTCCTTATCTCAAATTGTGGGCCCTTCGATATAGTTTCTTCCCCTGTCTAGCAGAGAAGGGAGGATGGTAGAGTGGCTGTTTGGGTACCTCGCCACCTGCCAAGGTCAAACCACTACAGATGCATCAAGAGGAGTATGGTCAGCAGGTCGAGAGAGGTGATTCTCACTCTTTGCTCTTGTGAGACCCCACCTCAAATACTCCATCCAGTTCTGATGTCCCCACCATAAGAGGAACATAGATCTGTTGGATCAAGTTCAGAGGAGGCCACAAAGATGATCCAGGGACTGGAGCACCTCTGCTATGAGGATAGACTGGGGGAAGCTGGGATTGTTCAGTCTTGAAAAGAGAAGACTCCTGGGGGACCTTATAACTGCCTTTCAATACCTGAAGGGAACCTGCAGGAAGGCTGGAGAGGAACTTTTTACAAGAGTGTACACTGATAGGACAAGGGCAAATGGAATTAAGCTAAATAAAAACAGTTTTAGATTGGATCTCAGGAAAAAATTCTTCAGTACAGGGGTTGCAAGACTCTGCAACAAGTTGTCCAGAAAAGTTGTGGCTGCCCCCTCCCTTGAGGCTTTCAAAGCCAGGTTGGGTGAGGCCTTGAGTAACCTGGTCTAGTTAAGGGCATTCCTGCCCATGACCATTCCAACCTAGGCCATCCTATGATTCTATGATTCTATGAAATGGACCAATCATAGTATTCCTTCCCATGGTGCTTAGTATAAAAGCACCCCTAAGAAGATTCCTGAGGCCTTTAGTGACCGGTGTGCTGGAAGCATTGCTGTTGGCTGTTTGTCATCTCTCCTTGTGCTGCTGGTGTTCCCATCTGCTCTTTTCATGCTGCAGAGGAACACTGTTTGTTGGGACAGGTCATTTTCCCCTGCCTCTCTGAGTGGGAGAAGCACGACCTCTCCAAAGCTTTCTTTTCTGGTTTTTTTTGGACTGTCATCCGGACTCTGGGATTGGGCATGCCCATCTGCTGTGAGTCCAGTCTAGAACTTTCCTCTTTGGGACCTAGTTGTCAACTGGAAGGCGTTGATTCTGTATTAACATCCTAATTTGTATTTTTGAATGTATTTACATACTTGTATATTTTTGTATATAGTTCAACATTTTCATTGTTATTATTAGTGTTATTTCTTTTTTATCAGACTGGTTCTTTTTTTTTCTTTCCCAACCTCAGTCTCTCTCCATGATTCCTCTGTTATCCTCTCATGGGAAGGTGGAGGGGGGATCACAGAGAGCAGCTCTAAACTTTGTCACAAGCTCTGCTGCAACTCCATTTACATGTAACCACATTAGAAATCTATCTAAATGTTCTGAAAAAAAAACCCTGAAAGTTCTGTGTTGTCATAAATGAAGCAAGCTTTGATAATGGATAGATATTCATGTGTAGATTGGGCAACTTTCATATGCTCATTGACTGGTCAAGGTCAGTACCTGTGTAGTGATTCAGTTCATCAGACCATGACCTCAGGGAAGGAAATTTTTACTCTTTGGAAATCAGGTAGACTGCTGCACTGTCAGTTAAAACTTTTGTCTTGTATATTTGGTTACTCATATTTCCAAGAGCCTAGTTTGGGAAATTAGAGAGACAGTATGCATGATATAGACATTTTCAGAGACCTGGAGGAGGTATTTTCTAAGTACGGGAGGCATCATTTTCGACCAAACAAGTCCTCTCAGGATTTTAATACTACTGAACAATGTTTTATAAACAAAGCAAACACACTGAAGAAATGCTACAAATTGAATTAGTATATTTCTCTGTTTCTCATATTAACTAAAATCCAGATTTAAACTTACACCAGAAACATTTATAGAAACTTGGCAGAAACATAGCACAAAACCCAGAGGGAGTCAGAATCATTGTCTTATGTAATACAGTGAAATACGTCAGTAATGATTCAGAGTACGTGATAGAAGTCTGCACTGTCCATGTAATTTCAATGTATTTAAGAACAAAAAAGAAGCAGACGGAATAGTACTTCTGAGTTAGGATAATTTTACTGTTCTAGACATCACATGGGAATAATAGATCTGTAGAGACAACCAATAACATTTTCATAACAATGAGTGCAATCTTGCTCCTATATTGTTGGAACACAAATACAGTTTTCTGAACAGTGATCTCCATGGATCGTTTCTTCCAAACGACTACTGTGTGTTAGCCAAATAAGATTTCTTCAAACTCTGCGTGTTTTATATCAGTGTTTGCATGTTTGTGCATGTGAATGTGCATATGAGTGTCCAGCTAGAGATTTTACAATAGTCCCATGTGAAGAAAAAAACTCATTAAATAGTATCCTAGTCACTACAGAACATCTTACAAATGAATGGGTATTGTTCTTTTTTGACTAACAGCTGCTTTTAGTTTAAGTAGTTTACTGTAGCTAAAAGCTCTGACAATCCAGATACATTTTGCTATCAAGGTTTATCTCAACCTGCTAACGTCTAGATAAGGGGTTGCCAGTTTTCCTGCTTCAAAGGAAACAAGAGTAATTGGAACTATAAACTCTCCCATTCATCATTAAAACGCACATTTTTATAGGACCACAGAAAGCATCTGTATCTTTACTAAGACAAGGCATGCATTAGACAGATTTAAACTGAGACTGCTCAATACAGCACATCACTTGTCTGACATTTACAGACGTTAATGCACACACACTCATTTCAGAAGAGGAGAAAATAGCACATGCTTAATCAGGAGATTATTTTACAAAATGAGGTTCTCATCCCTCATAGTTCTTTGCTTTAGCTGAGGCCAGGGACCCTCAGTCTTTCACCAGAGTAGTTCAGTACCTTCCATATTCAAGCTATCTGACTTTTTTTCAGTGCAGTTTCTGTTACTTGTGCCTTGGCATACAGAGTTTCAAATAGTTAGATCCAAGACCTATACAATACTGAAAATTATTACAAACACTATGCCTTGTCTAATTCTGACAGTTATTTGTTTTCACAGTCCATTAACAAAATGTGTAATCTGCCTAGAAACAAAATAGACCTGGTTTGTATCAGATGTACGTATTTCCTTACGGTCAGTTTGATGGAATCTCTACCTCCTTTTTAATAGCTTGAAAATTCATCAAAGATAGAAACAGATTCAAAGTGTTTTCAGTTTGCTCCTACAGGCTGCCATTATCATCAAAATATATAAATTCTGCAGTCTAAAGTCAGATTTTGTCAAAAAATGGGCCCAAAATAAAATCTTAAAAAGCCTGTTTCCTTTCTCCCGTGCTCAGAAAAATTCTAAAACAAGTCCCTGCTTGCTTCCACTGGAACTTTTTAGAGAAGGTTGCCTGATAAGATGCCCATTAGTTTCCCTAGTAAAAGATAATTTAGTGTTATCATGAAAGAGGATTTTGGTTAACAAATCACTGACAGATAACCATATGACATTTCTAGCAAATCTAGAGGTTTCTGACAAGGTTTTTTTCCATTTAGATACTGTCTCCATAAATTCTACAAGTGACAGGTTTTGTAGGATATGTGAGTAGCATCCAGGAAGCAAAATTACTTTTTTTTTCAATGAGAATGAGTGAATAAGAACTGGCTGCACAGAGATTTTGAAGATTTCATCTAAATGTGTTTAGACAGGTTTCTTAAGGAAAGAGGATCACAGGATCCCAGAATGCTTTATGTACAGAGACACCATCGGAGGTCTCTTTGTCCAGCTACCCTTCTCAAAGCAAGATCACCTGCAGCTGGATGTCAAGGTCCCTTTTCCAGCTGACTTTTTTTTTAGTAAAAAAAGTATCCACGGGTGGACACTTCTCAACATCTCACAGAATCACAGAATCACAGAATCACAGTGTTAGGGGTTGGAAGGGACCTCGAAAGATCATCCAGTCCAACCTTCTGCCAGAGCAGGATCACCTAGAGAAGGTCACGCAGGAACACGGCCAGGCGAGTTTTAAGTGTCTCCAGAGAAGAAGACTCCACAACCTCCCTGGGTAGCCTGTGCCAGTGCTCTGTCACCCTCACAGTGAAAAAGTGTTCCCTAATGTTTTTGTGGAAGTTCCTATGCTCCAGCTTGTACCCTTGTTGCCCCTTGACCTATCATTGTCCTATTTCTGAGTGTCGTGGTTCAAGCCAACCGACCGGGCAGGGAAAAGACAAACAACCACGTGGTCGCTTGCTCATCCCCCTACCAAGAGTGAGGGGAAGAGCCCGGAGAGAGCAGTAGGCAGAGGTTCGTGGGAGTTGAGATAAAACCAGTTTGTTTTAACGGTGACCATAAATGGTAACAATAAGAGTGAAATAACAGTAACATTTAACCAAATATAACGCGAGTAACGTGTAACACGGATCTCACCATCTGGAAGCCAGTGACGTGCCAGGACCGAGAGCCAGCAAGAGAGAGACCCCTGCCTCGACCAGCTCCCTCTATATACCCCAAGCATGACATCATGATGGTATGGAATACCCCTTTGGCTAGTGATTAATTATCCTGGCTAGCCCAACTCTTACTGAAAAATTAACCCTATCCCAGCTGAACCCAGTACACTGGGCAACCTATTTCAGTGTTTGAGCATAATCACATTAAAAATGTGATTTTTTTTTTTTTTCTTCAAATGTAATTTCCTGTATTTTGGTTTGTACCTATTGTTTCCTGTCCTGTCATTGTAGGCCACTGAAAAGATTCTGCTTCCATCTTCTTAACACCCTTCCATGAGGTATTTATACTCACTGATAAGATGCCCTCTGACACTTATCTTCCCCAGGCTGAACAATCACAGCTCCCTCAGCTTCTCCAAGACCTTAAACATGTTTGTCACCCTGCAGCACAGGGGACTGTTGGTCTGCTTTGCTGTAATGGTACATTGCTGGTTTATGGTCAGCCTGCACAGTTGAAGTGTGACAGAAGCATATCATAGAATGGTTTGAGTTGGAAGGGACCTTAAAGGTTGTCTACTTCCAACCTTTCTGCCATGGGGAGAGACACCTTCCACTAGACCAGAACACTCAGACACTGTCCAGCCTGGCCTTGAACACTTCCAAAGAGTGGGCATACACAAAGTCTCTTGGCAACTTATTCCAGTGTCTCACCACCCACACAGCAGAAAATGTCTTCCTAAAGTCTAACCTAAATCTACCCTCTTTCAATCTGAAACTGTTATTCTTTTTCCTATCACTATGCTCCCTGACCAAGAAGACTTCCTCCACTTCTTTCCTGTAGCCCCCTTTAAGCACTGGAAGGCCACTGCAAGCCTCTCCAGAGCCTTCTCTTGTCCAGGCTGAACAGCCCCAACTGTCTCAGTCTGTCCTCATAGTGGAGGTGCTCCAGCTCTCTGATCATCTTTGCAGCCCTCCTCTGGACCTGTTTGAACAAATCCATGTTTTTCTTACACTGGAAGCCCCAAAGCTGTACAGAGTACTGCAGGTAGTGTCTCAAAAGAGCAGAGCAGAGGTGAAGAGTCACTTTCTCTGACCTACTGATCACGCTTCTTCTGATGCAGCCTAGGATATGGTTGGCTTTCTGGGCTGCAGGCACACATTGCTGGATCATCTTGAACTTCTTGACAACCAACACCCCTGGGTCTTTCTCTAAAGGGCTGCTCTCAATCTACTCAAACCCATATTCATGCTTGAGACTGCATCAACCCACATTCAGCACCTTACACGTGACCTTGTTGAACTTCATGAAGTTAACACAGGTTCACCTCTCAAGACTGTCCAGATCCCTCTGGATGGCATCCCCTCTACAGTCAGCTGATTGCACAACATGGCTTGATGTCATCAGCAAACTTGCTGAGAGTGCACTCAATCTCACATCACTGATAAAGATGTTAAACAACACCAGTGCCAAATTTGACCCCCGAGGAACGGCACTTGTCACTGATCTGCACTCAGACATTGAGCAACTGACCACAATTCTTTGAGTATGATCATCCAGATAATTCTTTATCCATGGAGTGGTCCACCCATCAAATCCTGGTCTCTTCCATTTAGAGACAAGGATGTTGTGTGAGTATCTGCTCATCCATTCTTCTCTAGCAACTATTGAATCCTCCTTTCCTAATCAAATTCACTTTAAAGGAAGGAGTTTACAGAGCAATTATGCTTCAGGACACTCAGAGCCCTGAACCACTCACATTACTGCTCCCTCTTGCTTGGTGAGGTAGATTTGGTGTTACTAGGCATTTAAGGTTCCTTCCAATCCTGACAATTCTATGATTCTATGATTCTAAAATATTTGAGTGATACATATCCATATGAAATCAAACTTCCATCTCCTCTATCATATTTGTGTGGGCTATAGGCATATTGTAACCACATTTCACAAGTTGCTCAAGCCTGCAATCTAATCACGTATGAAAATATACCCTAAAATCAGTAGACTCCTGGGGGATTTAAGTAGCATAATAAGGAAGTTACTCCTAAATTATTCTGTAATTACTATTACTTTTTTACAGTAAATAATCTTAATGAAACCAAAATCCAAAAGAAAATTGTATTTTTGTATTATAAAATTCTGACAACAAAGTGTAAACTTTCTGTGTACCTCTCTTTATATATGACTTCTCTAAAAGTCCTTCTAGATAACTGTATGATTAGGTTTTTTTCAAAAAAATGTTTTGCCATGCTTTTAGCATCTTTTATGACATGAGTTCATCTTATTTGGTTTTCATGTTTGTATCTTGTACACTGTCTGTGTGAATGTGGTTTGACTGGTTTTGCCTGGCACATAGAATCATAGAGTCATAGAATCATAGAATCATAGAAACATTCAGGTTGGAAAAGGCCCTTGGAATCATCAAGTCCAACCTATGACCATACTCTACAGAGTCCACACTTAAATCATATCCCCCAACATTACATCTAAATGACCTTTAAACACCTCCAGGGAAGGTGACTCAACCACCTCTAAGATTACCTCAACCACCATCTAAGATCTTGCAGAACAGACTTCAGGTTGGTTTGCTCCAGAATACTAGAAAAAGTCAGTGCCGAATTTCCACTCCTCAAAGAGCTGTTGCATGGTATAACTGAATGAATTTCAAAACTCATTTTAAGATCTGGCAATATGAACAACATTGGCATATAATTTTTCAGCAAGATGAAATATGCATGCGGAAGAAGAAAGAAAAAACCAAGATACTTGCAGTCTAATCCATTTAGCAATCTGTCTCTAATTTTAATGATGTATTTGTCATTTTATTACTCACGAAATGTCATTTATATGAAACTGTCACTATGATATTAGAGAGGAACAGCTTGTGTTAAACTGTGTAACATCTATGCCAACTTTAACGTTAGTTGCATACTACCACTTTAGAATTTCTCTTAAGCTTTCAATTCATCTTGGATATATTACTTCATGTACCAAACTTTTGTACACAGCTGCTGTACAAAATGGGTGCTTTTCAACTTTAGGTGGATACAGCAACTATTATGTTCGTTTAATTAAAGAATATGGAAATTATTTTGACAATCATTGCATAAAAATAAAATGATGTGAAATGAATATCCTGCAGGATTCTGAAATACCTATCATAATTTTTAACATTAATATTGAATAAGTGGAATTGTAGTCAGTTTCAAAGAGAAAGAAAGAAAAAAATCTCACTGGTTATATGTTTCTTTTTCTCTTAAAGACAGTAAAAATTATCTTTACGCCTGATAATTACTGAACTAGAGGAAAAGTAGGGTTCTTTCTTTTTTTCATATATTTATACCATCAACCATGATATAAAGTTCATTACAGTTAAATGCAAAGAAAATATCAGCTAGTCAATAATTCCCAAATTTGTAAAATTTTCCTCAGGAAATACAGACAAAAATCTACAAATTCAAAGTTTATTATGTTTTTACACATGTAACAGATTTAGGAGTCTTTTGATTCTCATTTGCCTTCTTCAAAAACTGTACCTGCTTTCTCATATTTTTTGTGTTCTATGAAAATTGTTATTCATGAAATTGTTACTGTGAGTAGCTAGAAATAACTAAAAACTTAGAAATCTTAGAAGCACAGATACACCTATGCCTTCTTTTGTAAAATGAAAACGTCTTAAAATTACCTTTCTGTGGTCTTGTGAGGATTCAAGAGAAAACAATAGCATTTAGTAGAGCATTTTTAAGCAATAAACTAATAAAGTCATGCCATTGAACATAACACTCAAACACAAAGAAGGGAATGTTTTTATTAGAATTAGATGAAATTACGGCTGAACTAAGATTAAGATGTTAAAAGTGGAACATTTCTGAAATGAAATCTTCTATTTAGGAAGATTCAAGCAATTTTTTCCCCATAATTTCTAATGAGCAGTCTTGGATTTTCATTTTGAAACAAGATCCATCCATTAGCAGTCAATCTTTATCAGGGAAAAGGGAATTCGAAGAGTTAATTTACCAAATGGGAGGATGTGGAGAATGTTTCATATCCGACCAAACAACTCACATTGACACTATGTTTTGCACTCATTAAACCTTGATCAGCAGGAAAGAATATGAGAAGATTTCTTCTTCATTTTCTACTTCTGAAAAAAAAACCAACCCACTAGCAATATAATTGTGTGAAAATAAAGAATCAGTGATATTGTGGAGCTGGGAGGGCTGGTGGTTCCTTGGACAAGGGGTGTCCAAGCCTCTCTGGGGTATCAGGGCAGGGCCCATGAGCCAGAGCCTGTCCCTCACAGCCAGGGCAGGGCAGGCTGGGGGGCAGTTGGGGCAGATCCAGCCCTGGGCGTCAGACACCTCCGTGGCGATGGGGACAGGCTGCTGCTGGGATGAGTCAAGATGGGTGGAGATGACATCCTACAGCCTCAGGGGCAGGGACTGGTGGCCCTGGGGGCAGGAATTGTGTCCTGGGCTGTGAGGACAGCAGGGAGAGTCCCAGAGATCGGCAGGGACATTGGGGCCCTGAAGTGAACTCACAGTTCTGACAGTCAAAGATAAAGCGACTCTTGACAAACCAGAGGCAGAGACAACAGCTAGATACAGATCTATTAAACTCTACTTTTATGATCTGTATTGTCACTAAAAAAAAGAGAAAAAAGGTTTAGTGGTAATAAAGAATTTTTATGTATGTTGATTGCACCAGACTATTTAAGTACTTACTCTTCCTACAGGGAAGAACATGTCCTCAAGTTCTTCCACGTGAATCTTCACTTGTCGTCAACATTTGTTTTTAATCCACAAATATTCCATGCTAATCTCATAGCAATTGTCTTGTTTGTAGAGCAGTAGAACCGAGCCTCACTAAATGACTTAACATAATATCTTGAATATAATTCAGTTGGCTTGATGAAATACTTCATATGACTTAGGTATTTGTATTACAATATTTCAAGTCTTTTCTAATCTTCAAAACTCCTTCTGATGATGGACCAGAGTTTAATTTACAGAAAATGTTCAGAAAGCCAAGATCTGGGGCTTTTACACATACACACATATTCTTTTATTCCACAATGTAATCACAAAGAGGTTTTGACCCTGCCACATGTGAATGTTTTAGGCTTCATTCTGATCTTAGATGAAGCACGTATCAGATACAGTTATCATTATGTTATAAATATATCTCTATATTCTATCAAATAAGTGTCAGGTCTGGTATACAATCTGTCATTTGTAATTCTGCATCTTAAAAGATGTGTCTAGACAAGTAATATAGATGCTACAGAGATATGCACTCTAAATTCAGCTCCAGAGCACAGGCCAGTTGTAGGTGTTCCCCACAGACTCTGAAGTAATTGGACTGAATGCTATTAAAAAGTAGCCATATTGAAATGTTCTCTGCATTGCCTTTCAATACACACAGACATATAACAAGGCATCTAATAAGACTCTGAAAACTAAACCAAGGCAGCACATCTACTTCCACAGGAGTTACACAAACTGTGGTTAAAGCCGAAGTAAAATTTAATGTTTCTTCTCCTGTATAGTTGCAGTTGTTGAGCCTTTGATTGTCATTTTAAGCTGTTGTTTCAAAAAGAGAAGCGGAATGAAAGGGAGCCATTAACATTTTAAATGTTAGGTTTGGAAGTCTTTTTTATGTTTATGGTCTTCTTGGCTAAGGTGCTGTATAAACAAGTTCTATCCCCTACAAGAATCCTCACCCACATTCAGCCAAAGTCATAATGCTTTATAAATTCATGGGATTATTTCTGTCTTCAAAGGAAGGCACTTGTCAATGGGATTTAAGTTTATGTTTGAAGTTAAACATGTGTTTAATTATGGTCTCAAGTGAGGGCCTAAGTGGTTTGTTACAGCATAATCTGTTCATGTTCACATTATGGTGCTAAATATGTCAGTAGTGTCAGTCTACCTATTCTAGCTGAATTTCTATAGATACATTTAGTACTTAGGAATAATGTTATGAAGTCTATACATGAGATTCTTTCTCAGCACTTTGAACATTATGACAGAATTTGAAAAACATAAAAAAACCCCACCATACGATAATAGCATGTACGGATTTACTCTTGCTACAAGTATGATGGTTCCTCCTGTGGAATTTTTAAATTGGACAAAATCTAATATGTCAGTTATCTTGTTCAGCTATCTTGCACACTATAAACTGAGTGCTTTCTCTCATGCAGTTTACCTAAAACCAACTATAATAAGATTCACATCGAAGATATCCCACTGGGAAAAATAACCACTTTTGATTCTTCTCCTTTTCCAGCTACCAAAGCTTCACAGAGATAACAGTTTCTAGGAAATTCATCTTAATTTTTTTTTTTTATTATTATTTCCATGGTTTAACAGTTTGCATTGCATCTGCCCAGATAGAAGAATTAATCAAATGAAATAACTTTGACAAGATTTGCCAGCTGTTTTTGACTGCTACACAGCAGGGCAAAACTGCTGTAAATACGGCAGTTTAAAAAATTTATGGCAGTTCTGTATCATCAGAGCAGTGCAGCAAAGACAATATCCACTGCTGAGTCTGACCATGGAACGGTTCAGATTATTTTTATTCTTTGCATCATCGTGTAACTATTTCTTACAGAGATCATAGCTATAAAGATCACATTTAGGATCACATCCGTGGTCTTCTCCATCCTATATTCTTCAACTGACCCAGCATCTATCACAAGAACTCCCAAGTAAGGTGGCAGAATATCCTGTAATAAGATCCATTCTAGTTTGTGTTATTTATCCCAATGAAATAAAAATTAATTTTAGAGGGAAGACCAAGACTAGTGAGTCATACCTCTAAATGGCTGTCTGTCTTTGCAGCTGCAGTTTTGTACCAGATTACAGGCATGCAATCCTACTGTGAAAAAATCATTGGTGAAAATATAGTTCTCAATAATGTGAAGTATCCTTCAGGCTGTAAAGGTGAAACACTAGTACTTAAAGAACTCTTTAGTTTGTATATCCAGTGAAATATTTTCTTTTCCAAAGAGCTGATACTTTATTTGTTTTGAATGTAAGACAAAACATTAGGAAAGGCCTGAAGGGATGTCTAGCACACAAGTGACTAGTAACAGTCTAATCTCCCTCTAGTATTGGAGGAAAATATGTTTTGGTTTCTTTCTTCTTAGTCAAGTAAACAGATAAATATATTTCCCCTGGCTTCCATTACAGCAAGTTGGCAGTTACAGAAGAATCCTTTCAGTTTTGATTTCCTGTCAGCTTTACTAACAAATGACCGCAGAGCACAGTATTCTCTTGGTGTGGTTTTTAAAGACTCTATGCCTTAAAAGGAGCATTTCTGAATCAAATAGCTATATATTCTCACTTGGAGAGCTTGGTTTGTTTCCTGTATGCAGTACATTTCCCCCTTTTAATGAATGTGTGAAACGGGGAAAATGATAGGAGGGATGTGGCCTGAAAGAGGACATTTAAAAAAAAAAACAAACCAAAAACTTCTTCCCTTGATCTTCGTCTTCTAAACTGTAGTCAAAAGACTGACTAAATTCAGATACAAATTTAAACTGATCCAGGCCACTTTTCCATCTGCACATAGCTGGCAGAAAAAATGAACCAAACTAAACCAGCTCCATGTGCAAAGCACTGATCCCAGGGAAGTCAGACATAGAAACTGCTAACTGAAGCTTAAAACACTAAAATACAGGCTTTTGCCAGAGAATGAGAATGCACCTGAGGTTATAGTTGTGGGCTTCTTTGCTGGATTCCTTCCTTCTGTCCTTGAGACCTTTCTTTATTTGGCTGTAAAATTTTATTTTGAAAGGGAAAAGTAAATGTCTAGAATGAAATTCTATGATTCTATAAGAAATTCTTTGTTGTGAGGGTGGTGAGGCACTGGAACCAGGTTGCCCAGAGAAGTTACGAGTGCCCGTTCCCTGGAAGTGTTCAAGGCCAAGGGGGATGGAACTTTGAGCAATCTGGTGGAAAGTATCCCTGCCCATTCAACCGTGGTGGTTGGAACTAAACGATCTTTATGGTCCCTCCCAACCCAAACCATTCCATGATTCTGTGACTCTGAAGTCAGTGACATGCTTCTGAGTGTTTTCAGCAGAGATTGATGAAATTTATCCCTCAAAGTTGAATTTCTTCTCATAAATTGATTTCCCAAAGAATAAGACCTGGCACAACAGGCGTCAGAAGCTGTGTGGTTCCTAAGCTTCTCAGTGGCCAGTCCTATGGGCTGGGGACCTAAAATCATTGCCCTATTTTCTCACACCTAAAATTCACTGCAGGTAGCCTATAGCTTTTTCATTTCTCTCTACATAACTTCTCTGTTTCAAATTAGGAATCCATTCACTGCTCCTATGCAAGCATTAGCCCATCTAAAAAAGCAATCAAAATCCTAGCATATGACCAACAGTCTTTTCTAATAGTATTTTTCTTTTCCAGAGTGAGTTTGCTCTTTTCTGCTCTCTCATACACCACAGAGCTGCCTTTAGAGGCATGGTCTCTGGAGACAATAAGGCAAAAGTAGAAATGCCACTGCACTCAGTGCTTTTGCTATATTTCATTCTTCAACAAGTGTATGCTCAAGTAGCCCTTTGTTCTGTGTTTTGCAGAAGGAAAACATCCTGCAGTGAAGTGCTCAGTACTGCTGTTGAATCTGTACTGAGGGACATAGATAGCAGTGTGGGGTGGGGGAGATGGGATTAGAGAGACAAAGTGACTTCATCCCTTCTACGCTTAAAGAGAAGATAATGAGGAAAGTGCTTTCCAAACAGAGAAAGCGAAGTGTCTTCAGACAGCTAAGGAGGCCAAGAAAACTTCCAAGAGAGGAGTGAAGAGAACATTCCAAAAAACTGTCCTTAGCAGACTATAAATCTTACCCAGCAGAGAGTTCAATCACATCACTTGCACCAGCCTTACTCTTCCCTGTTTATTTTCTTCCTGTCAGCATTAAAATAGAATAATAAAGCACCAGGCAAACAAACAAGGCAAGCAAAACATAAGCAAGAAAAACCAGTAGAGAAGAAAAGAATTGGAGTCCTTGTCTGTCAGCAGTTTTGAGGAGTCACTTGGATCACACTGTGCTGCAGCCTGTGCAAACACCACTGCCTCATCATGTCTGATCCAAGAAAGAAGTTCATAAACTCTTCTTAAGTGTCTGAAATAACCATTCAGAGGGTTACAGGAATGCCAAGACTGTATTTAAGTGGTTTAACTTTTATGTCCAAGTGAGGTGTCTTCCTGTAAGTTTTGGCTGCCCAAGCTCACATCAGCTTCACAGATTGCTTCCTGCATTTAGTTGGAAATTACTTTAAAGTTGAGCATTTTGCACTCCTGAATAATGTCTCAGGGAAATGAGAAGGAAAAATGAGTGGGAAAGACAGGAAACTACTGCCAGTTTTGAAAGGGAATTTACAATCCATACCCAGATAGACAGGGAAATACCTCTTTGGTGGAAGCCGCACAGGGCAGGAGCCTGGGGAGGTAAGCAAGCACGCTGGAGGGAAAACAAACGGATTTCAGTTGGAAACCAGCCTGGTCTCCATCAAACATACCAATAAAACTGACATGTTCCTGCAGACTGAGTTAGTAAGATCTGCATGTTGTGGTGGGAAAAAATACCGATAAGAAAATTTAGTAGCATTAATGTAAAGGCCAACTAATGAAAACTGGAAAGCCTTTTTTTTTTTTTTCAGGCATGTGTACAAATCAGACAGGAAGGTGAGGCTAATTTTTTGTTTTTTGGTTTTTTTTTAACAGAAAGTTAAAAGAATTAATTCTCAGGGATTAGTGTTAGGGAGTTATATTAATTAAAATGTTAACACTAAGTGGCATCAGAGGGGGTTAAAAAGCACCGTGCTTACAAATAAAGCCCGCCCTCTCTGCTACAGTATAGTGAGAGGTCAACACAGAAAACCCATGCAGAACTTTAGAAGAGACTCCTAACCAAGTTAACTAAGATAACAGCCCAGAAAGAGCTCCAGTAAGGAAGCAGGTTTCTACAGTAAGAATATTTTTTTAAGAGAGCTATAATGCCAAGGCCAGCCTCTGGTGACACTTAATAAATTAAAGTGAAACAAAAGGAAAAAATGCATCCAGAAGGATTTTCAAAGGCTTGTGCATTATTTCAATCAGCAATGTAGATGCAAATGGTTAACATTGATTCCCTAGACGGTTTCAACATCTTAAGAGCCAAGGTTGAGCTCTTTAATTCCTACCTTTTGGGGCCTTCACATGCAAATAATCATTATGTTGATGAGCATATATAGCTGGCTGAACACTAATCAGGTCTACTTGTCTGCTTCCCGGACAATAAATATCAATGCCAGAGTTTCTACTTTGCCTCAGGCAGAATAGATACATGTATACGTACACATGAACAATCACACACACACAGACCTATGTAAACACACTATCACTGCAGAACTGATTGGATTGGCTTGGATCCAGCTAGTCAGATCTTGGGCAAAGGAGCTGAAGACCATTGTCCTGAACTGTCTGTGTAGACCAAGATGCTCTGACCTAGTCAGCTAGATACCACTGTGAAGGCACCTGTGTGCATTTGTTTTGGTGTGATGTGCGTTTGTGTGTCCGTGTGTAATTTGTGAAGCCCCTCTCTGTGTATGGATAGTTTGTTATAAAAGGCTGAGGAGCACCTCACCAGGCATAGTCTAGCCTCGCTGATGTGGGATGCATAGAAGCCATCTAGCCCACTGTCTTATTCCTTTCACTGTGTTAATATATGTCCTGGCTTGAGAATACCAGAATAAAAATATTCTGGGACCGCCCAGAACTTTTTTCCTGGTACTTTCAAACCAGGACAATGTACCTGATGGCAAGCTAAGAACATCAGTGTGGATAGCTGAAGGCTGGTGTATGAATGTTTCAGGACTGCAATAAGTTTCACCTCCTACAGTTATTCTTGGAGACATATTATGAATATATTCAACAAGAAAAAATAAGTCTATGTGGGGACTTTGTCAAAAGAAAGAGAAACTTCAAAGAATTATAGGATCGGACAATAATTGAGACTCAACTGCCTCATGAGAATGCACAGCAATGAAAAACAGAGGCTTTCAAGTGGATGTTTAATGCAAAGCTTCCAAAACCTACACTGCTGTGAACAGCAAATTTTCTGAGTTTTCATTTAATTAAAAAATTAAAAATCTTAAAGAAGAGAAGAAACTATCTGATGGCAGTTTTTTAACTGCTGTGCTGTTACAGTACTGTTAGACACAAGGCTGAACAGCAGATGGCATATATACGCCCAAGACTTGAGACTTGTTGACATGATTTGTAAGAGCGATGTTGATGTAAATGTATATTTGCTCAGCATGTGTATCATGCTGACATTAATCCTGGAGGGAAGAAAACCATCTGGAAAATTTTCAGTTAGTATAATATAAACTGAATTAAATACTATAAACTCACCTATTGCTCAACGTAAAACTTTTCTCAAGCAAAGAAGGACTAAGTCCTTGTTTTACACTAGCCTTGTCTAATCCAATGTGTGTCTCTAATTTCCTGCTTTATTTTTAATAAAATGCGATGAATTACACTCCCTTGTATATACTTTTTTTCTCCCAATAGAATATATCAGACAACCCAATCAAGGACAATACTAGCATAAACAGACTTAAGTTGAGCTATCTCAAGAAAATGCTATCATCTCTGGAACTCTGAAGTGGTACAGTTTTGCCCTAGTAGAGAGTTTTCTCATAAAGCATTTCCTCAGAAATTTTTGTGTACAAAAACTTCATTAGTAGTAGTAACACATAATATTATGGAACTGTATCCATCATTTTTAGTTATTATTACTATTTAATAAAAATATTTAAATAGTCTCTGGCTGAGCAAAGTTGATAATCTGCAGTGAAACTTTGATACGAGGTTTGAAATAAAGCATATGGTTTTCTCATCTGCCACTCAGTGCCAGTCTGGAACAAGCCCTGCAAGCTTGATGAAGTCAGGATCTGAAACAGTCCCATGGTAAGGTCCAAGGGACTCAGAAGGAAGATTTAGGACCTACCCAGTAGCCCTGGATGGAGTTTTGACAGTGATTTTAATGCAGGTAAGATCAAGTCCACAGATACAGAAGCACAACTTGCACTACATCTTGTGTGACTGTATGGAGAAGCCATTGCACCTTCCCAAGTGTTCTGAATTAAAGTGAAACAGCTTTGGAAAAGATAAGACTATTAAGCCATGCTATTGCAGCTTTTCACACCAGATATCCAATGTTATAAAAACTGAGACAACATCGTAAAAAATTATCTGTTCATTTTAGGGTTTACTTTGGTATTAACTTTTTTATAGTTTGCCTTTTACCTCCCAGCTGTTTTCTTTCCTATTTATTGCACGTGGTTTTTATTGGAGCATAGCCGTCCAGAAATCGGTGCTTTTGAAGGCAGAGTAGATACACAGCTGAGGTCTACTAAATGGTCTGTTCTGTTTACAGGAGACTTGTTAAACAACAAAGACCAGAAAGCAAGTACTGAGCATCGATGTGGGTTCTCATAATTTATCATCTGTAGATTATAGTGTTCTTGCAACTCCAAAAAATAAAGCCATGATAGATTGTACTATGAAGGAAATGTATCTCTTTATAGATCTTTATTGTGCAAACTTCTGTACAAGTAATTAATTCTCATGGCTCCCAGAAGATAGACAGGTCACCTGAATATCCTTAATACTTTGAAACTAAAACTATAGCAAGATATGGCTTTGACATATAGACTATTACTAGATTTTTTTAACTTTTAAAGCATTCCTTCGTCGTTGAAGTTATTGGCAAAATTCCCATTGATTTCAGGAGTTCCTGATAAAATCCACTGATTTTATGAATTAGGAAATCCCCTTTTTGGACTACAAACAAAAAGAAAGTGATGTTTACCATGGAAAATTCAGAATCAGACTTCAAACACTCTGCACATGAGTTTATTTGAAGAATGATTCACTGTTGATATAGCTGGAGTCATTAGCAAATACATGTTTAAATCATCAAAATTGCAGTGTAACCAGAAATGCTTAGAACTTTAAAATTTCAGCTGGATAATGAAAAAGAAGTAATGAACTTACTGTCCCTTGTTTGAACTTACTGAACCAGAATGCTATGATGCAGTAGGAGCTTGACAATACTCAAGTGGACAGAAGCACTAATTTGGTGGGTTTAGTAAGGGTGTTGCTTGCTTCTTTTTCTGCTAGATATTGCTGTTGGCTGGTTTTGGTAATAATGCAGCAGCAGCACCTAGGTTTGTGCAAGTTACAGGTCTCCTTTTGTACCATCAGCAGTATTATGTAGTACAGTAGTATTATGTAATACATTTCCCAAAATGTAAAGTATATTAAAAGAAATGCTTAAAATTCCAAGCCTCAGATACTGAAATTGTAAGGCACTACAAACCTCTTGGTAAATATTTATGTTTAGGTTAAACATACCCTTTTCACTCTCTCTGAAATATGCTTAGGCCATTCTCAGTGCAGAATTCTATGAGGAAGCTCTTGGGGAGACTCAGCAGGATCACAGCATGCATTTGGCTGCATCTTTCATTTGATGTGCAATTCTGCTATCGGACACACGAAAATCTTTAAATTAACAGTTCTTCATTCTCTGCACACTGAAATCCCTGACTGAAGTTAGAACTGGGAGCCTAGCAATGGGGTTCCAACCCTTAGTATTTTTATAAGAAATATAATGCTAATTAAGTTGTTGTTTTTTATAAAATACTTTATTAAGAATAATAAGAGTAAACAAGGTTACAAAAATACCAACTTTATTAACTAATGAAGATATCGTTAATTACAGAAGTTTTGTAATACAAGTTATAACTACAGTGTTCCCTTTTCATTAGGCATTCAGCTAAGTGTATGTAACAGGAGCATTATTTTTCCCACTTAAATATGAAAAAATACTCTTATCATACACTGAATTCCACAAGCGGCTCCCTGAAGTTAGATCCCATTCAATGAAACACCACACACAAACGCCCAAGAGTATGTTTGAAAAGGAACACTGTAAAATTTTAGGGTGAAAAGCCATGTCAGTTCCTGCCAGCAGCCCCAACATTCATAAAACAATAATATACCAGTGCATGTGAGGGAGGAGGAAAATAGTTGACGAGGAAACAAGGCTAAATAACCAATCCAACAGGTTTCATACAGGTTCCATGGGGATCAGCTAATTTACAACCAGCCTTCCAGAGTGATGACAGTAAAGCCTCACCTCCTGTTGGAAGTTGCCATGGAGTTGAGAATAGGTGTGCTTTTCAGTGTACAAGGATATATTTAGTTCAGTGCATGGCCACAGGGAAAAGCACTGAGCAACTTTCAGCCCCCACTCTTTTGACAATCACATTCGCTGATTTCAAGGGACATTTTGCCTGAGTAGATTTTGTCCCTCAGAGATATATTTGGACCCTTTCTTTGAAAAACTCTAACTCACGTGAGTAGCTCTGTCAAGTACGTTGGCACTACCTGCAGCCAGAGTTTGCAGAATGCCTCAGAGAATTTTAATTTTAAACCGGAGAAGAAGATTTCAGCAGTAGCAGCAAAAATCTAGACCAGTACATTCCCAATGAGAGCTACAGCTTCTCTGAGGGTCATGAGGTTTGTGAGAGAAAAAGAGAGAGGGGGAAAAAAAGAATAAAGGGGAAAATGTTTTAGTTCATGTAAAGAAATGTCAGTCAGTTCCAATGCCCAAAGAAAATCTGTAATTAAGCCAAACTAACTTCAGTAGCACAAAATCAGCTCTTAGGTTTAAATTCCAAAATTTTATATCCAGTTATTATATTTTCCAGAGACCAAGGATTAGATACAGCAAGGAGAATGAAGATGGTATTCAACTGAGTTTAAGAATGTCCTTAGATAAGAATTTAATTTCTGTACCCTTTAATTCTAATATGAATTAAATCACAGCTACAAAGTAAAATCCAGATCCCACTGAAGTTAGTAAGAGACTTTCCAGCAATTTAGATGGGCACTAAATCATGTTCCCTTATTATTACAGAGATAAAAATATTAGAAGAGTGAAAAAATATCTATAGAGTGTCCTTTCTTAAGAGAATCCTGCAGTTATAACAATTGCCTGATACGGTACCATTGGTACCAACAAGAAGTATTCACAGGAATAAATGAAGTACAAATTCGTTACTACATATCATTATTCTTCTCTTCCCTTGCTCTTCAGAGTCTCATGTGCCCTCCATACTGAGATAGGGAGAGCAAGAGTGCCTGATAAGCAAGTACATACAGACATGTTAAGTTCTGAAGCATCAACTCTGCACAATATATTTTACTGAGGTGTTGCTCAGAACAAACAGGTAAAAATCCTTACACATTGTCTAACAAAAAACAGTATTTTATCATATATATATATGTGTATATATATATATATAAATCACAGTCTTCTGCACAGCAGAAGCTTATAACTAAAATATTTTAGGATTCAATTTTTTTAGATAGACATAACAAAATGCCTGCAAATATAATACAGTGAGCACATAACAGTTCTTAGAATACAAAGAGTGAACATGGAATTATATGTTTTATCCACATTCTGCTTGTCACTGAAAACAAAACTCACTTGGAGTTTTTTAGAAGTCTCTCTTAGAAAGTTAATCCTTTCAATAAGATATGGTCAGTATACATTTAGTAAGAATACACTCTTCGCATACATGGCAATAATTAACTGTAGGTACAACAGGCTAGATTCTGCCCTCTTTAGGGCTGGTAAGTAAAAGAGCCCAAAAGGAGCACAAAGGCTTCAGAGGCAGCCAGAATAGATTGAGACAGACTATCTGTGTAGCATCCACAACCTCAGATCTGCTGTACAGAGAAGTCACATCTTGTCCAAAGAGACTATTTACATCAGGAGGAATTTCAGAAGCTCTGCTTGCTGAAAAACTTCTTCCTATGTGCCAGTAGAATCTGCTGGATGCTTGACACAAATCTCAGCAAGCCGAGCTGCTTAAGCATGGGCTGAAACTCATCCCACTTCACCGGGAGATGTAAGCATATTTGAGTCCCACTGAAGTCAAAGTGCACTGCTAAAGAAAATAATTTGGTGAGTCAACATCAGGGCTGCGTCCCAAGACAGCTCCCCCGAAGAGGTTACTTTCTGCCAGGGCAGAATTCAGCCCTGTGTCTTCTGAACCTACACCGTGATGTCAGCTTAGCGGCTAGGCAGTTAGATGAAATACACATACCATACAATTTGCTACTGGAAACATTTACAATTACATAGTCATGAGTGAAGTAACAGTGCAGTTACTTACCCAATTACATGTACAGTAGTAAAACTAACAATTGGATATATGTTGTATCAGTTCTCCAGAAATTACAGGGTAATTGATGCCACCTATAGCAACATACTTGTATAATACTTCCAGTCATACAACTAAGTGTCTAGAAGAGATTAAGTGCTTTTCATAGATGCTGATTATTTGATCCCTTTTTCCATCACCGTAAAGGAAAATGATGTTTCTATACAGAGGCAGGAAACACAGGCTGCTAAACTGTTCACGATGTTTTCCACATTACATGCAAGATCATATTAACCTCTGTAATAATTTTATTACCCTGGAAGGAATTATACAAAGAACGTATTTTTTCCAAATCTAGGTAAGGTTTTATTAAAGAAATTAAGTCTCTGAAAGACCATTAATGCATAATTTTAACCTGTATCAAGTCTCTCAGCCAGATACCAGATTCAACTCTTATTTTTCTTGCTGTAAATACAAGGTTACTCTTATGAAATAGCTACAGTCAATTGTTATATTAACACGTGTCTGCTGAGAAAAATTGGGGCATATTTGACTGAATTTCTTTTTAATGGCCAAAGTCTGCCACTAGCTAATCAGGATTATTTTCTCAAACTGTATGAAATACGCTCTTTAGTACTGCGATTTCACAGTTATTTCTGGGACTAACTTCAAACAAATGATTGCTAACCAGTTTGCTAACCAGTCCACTTTTATGTCTCTTCCCTCATCCAAAAAGGGGTTTTGAGATGTGTGTCAGGGGACCACACACACACTGAAGGAACAAGTGCAGAACTAGGGTCTATAAGCACTGTGTAGAAGGAAGTGATAGTGACTTCTATGAGAGCTCTGCTTACAGCAGGCTTGTCAAAGTCCATAAATAATGAAAAGATTAAATTATAAGAGATTATTTTTAATGTAATGTTGAAATCTTTGACCTCTTATAAGGGGAGAAGAGAAATATGATCATATATGCTGTACTTGAGAGATACATATATCTCTCAGTAGGTCTTTTGTCATATATGAAGAGAAATATATGTCTCATAGAAAGAATAAGATGCGGAAAATAAAACTGTAATTTGTTTCTCCTTCTAAAATAATCTGAAGAGCAGCATAAAAGAGGTCCTATGATCTACTTCCACAAAACAATTTGTCATCCAGTAATAATATCTTTACAAAACTGTTTACCCATTCAAGTATCTTCAGGAGATATGTCACCATACTTGCATATACTGTAAGAAACTCCAACATTTATAAAACAACACTGATAGACAAAAACACCAAAAACACCCATAAATATTAAAAGAAGCTCAACAAACTTGACCATCAAGTAGTTAAAAAATTGTTGCTCTTTACTTTACACATCAATTGCATGCTGTCCAAAATCTTTCTCTGAGTGGAAATTTTTGAGTTTTTCAGGGTTTTCTATAAGTCATCATTATCTTGTGTATCCACCGAGAATAATATGAGACCCGAACAAAAATCCCAGGACGATTTCGAATGGCACATCCACGACCAGGAACAATAACACCAACTACTATCTTCAGCCTGTTTTGTTCACAAACCAGAGGACCACCATAGTCTCGCTAGGAAAGAAATAAACACAGAATGTTACTTCTTCAACTGCTTCGAGACACAACTCCCACCTATCTCCTACTGACTGGATTCTGTTGAGGATGACCTACCTCAATGAACAGGCAATAAAGTTGCTCTTGCCATAGGACAAAAACCAACTTCCAATGTTTTGGGTTTTTTTTTGCAACCAGAACTTAAAAGAACCAATGTCAAGGTTAGCCTTTGACGTTTGGTTGCTTCGCATGCAAATTAAACTCTGTGACCCATCTTTATATGGAATTATAGTGACTTCAAACTACCAGATCTTACTCTCCTCTTTCAGCTATCTGCAAGCATAATACTCATTTTTGTGCATATAAACTAAATGAGCAGAAAGTGAGTTGACTGTTAAATATCTTTATTATTATAACAGACTTTGCCTCTAAAACTACCAACAGAGCCTATCTAATATTCTTCTCTCAGTCAATCATCTTGCAAGGCCCTAAGATATGAATCTATGTGTACTAATAAGCAGCAGGGAAATCCCAAATATAATAAAAGTTAGTACTTTGTAGACATAATTTGGTGACATAACTTGTAAAAGTACATTTTTTTTCATTATTATGAGTGAATGAGACATCTGTGCACCAGCATGTACATTTAGTGAAACTTTGGAGTATAGTCAACTCAGAACAGGGTCTAATTTAACATTAAAATTCATCCAGAGTAAATTAGATTGAAATAGTAATTTAGATACCTGCACATATATTTGAGACTTGAATGTAGACACTGAAGTTTTTACCCAGGCAAATCATATCCTAAACCTAACAAACTAGCTGCAAAACTAGACAGTAAATGTTCGTATCAGATAGTGACATATCATTTCAAAAAATAAAAGCTGACAATTAGCATTGTACTCTCTCTGGATCACCAGAGAAAAAACAATGCTTGACCTTTATTTGGATTGGATTTTTTTTTTCTGACTGACTGCAGATTAGTTCCCACATGAACAATGAACTATTTCAGTACCATCAGCGTGGCTCATAAAACACTTTCAGGAGTGGAGTTTCACCTGCCAATCTGATTTTATTTTTCTGCCTGTTCTCTGCTGAGAAAAGTAGCTTCAAAAGGGAACTCAGGGAGCAGGAAACGATGCAGTGATTAAGACTGATTGCTAATACTAATTCAGTCCATTTCTTCTTGCAGAGGAAAATGAAGTACAGGATCCCCAGCAGACTTCCATGCAGATGTTTCATTTATAAGCCTTGACATGTTTAAGAGCTCATTTATGATTAAATATTTGATTTTGAAGAAAATACTTTGCAATAACAAGATGGTCCTGTGAAATATGAATAATAAATGGAAGAGGCCTCATCCTGATGAAGAATTCCATTCCCCGTGATTTAGCAGCATGCCTGGGTAGGGAAAATTTCACTACTTTGTTAACATCAGTATTAGAAAATCATCTATTCTACTTCAGATATTAAATGCATAATAATGTTCACAACTGCCCTCTTTCTAAACATTGTCTCATCAGGCAGTTTTTCCATAAACACACACAAAAAAAATGATATGTCCCTGTAATAAATGATTTACAGCATTTCTCCTCAGATGTCTTCTCCATCACCAAAACTAGTCCCAAGAAAATCAAGTGTATCAGACTATACTTTCACTGAAGTAGTTCTTCTGTCCTCACTAATATGTTCTTCAAATTTGATTAGGGAGACCAAATAGTCCAGCCTTCTGACTAATACCGAACCTTAGTATATTTTTTGTACTTCCTCCTTCCTTCATAATTTTATCAACCCTGTTGAACAGTGACCTTTTTTTTTGCATTTTCCACACAAATCCTCATCTAAGCAGTTAAATTTTCTCCAGCCTTTGCTCTCTACTCAGCCAAAATACACTGCTCTTTCTAGTACGCAGCCCACTTTAGCCCTTATTACATAGAACACAAAATTGTTTCAGCCCAGCAAATTGTTTAGTCATATGAATGTGTTTAACCCTTTACTGGTGTGGTGGTGTAGTGAAATTGAAGCACTCTGGTAGAAAATAGATCACTAGAAACAAATTGGTTTGTAATACAAAAGAGTTTTTTGTGTGTATATATGTGTGTTTAATGCAGATAGAAAAATTTAAAAAGTCTAGTAAATATTTCTGACAAAGACATAGTCAGGTCAGTGGCTTGTAAGAGTGTGTTAGGAAATGTGATATTTACCTCACAAGGCCCAGCGCCAAGGGTTTCAGCCACAGCACAGATTTCTGACTCATTAACAGTGATCTTCCCTTTCAGATATTGGTTGCATTTCTCGTTTCCCAGAATAAACAGGTTTGCTACCCGGAGAAGGCCATCATAGTTAACTACTAGGATTGAAAAGAGAAGGAAAACTTTATTCTACTTTAGGAGAAAAAAATAATTGAAGATGCAGTCTGGATAAACTTCCTCATGTAACTTCAATTATCGTGCTTTCTCTGCAGTGCTCACATTTTTTGTCCATCCTCACTGTAATCATGCATTTGTCTTTTGGATTTCTTATATTTACTACAAATGAGTTTGGCAACAAATTTGTTCCATGCACAGTCTGTTCGGTTCTCTGAGAAAATCTGGAAAAGCTTTTTGTATTAGAAGAAAGGACCAGGTAACTGGGTTTACTCTACAGTTCACCACAAGATTGCCTGTCATGTCACAGAAATCAGAAAAAGTGAGCCTGAGAATGTTGTCACTCCCATGGGTGGAAGGGGGATTTTGCTCCCTTGTCTTAAACACGAGTTAATGTGCAACAGTGACTGCCATGGCCTAGGGAAGGACGTGGGACCTAACATTTAATACTGTAGCAGAGCAGAGTTTTTCTTATTCGCTGGCTCAGCTACACTGAATGACTTTGTGCCTGCAAGGGCAGAGCCACAGCCTTGTGCAATCTCCATTCATCAGTGTGAAGGTCAGGAAGCAGGAGCCCTGTGGAGCTTACTCTTGTTCTACATGTCGAAAGACAAGTCTGTACAAGCTGCGAAGATAAATAAAGGGTCTGGACCTGTCTGTTCTCCACACAGCCATCAAAAGAAAATGCCAAGTGTGCCCTTCACTGACTTATTATCCTGTTTACTTGACAAAATGTATATAACACTTCTTCCTTCCCTGACCAGGATGCTGTGAGGATTATAATAAATTGTACAAATGACAGGACAAGGGGCAACGGGTTCAAGCTGGAGCATAGGAGGTTCCACAAAAGTATTTGAAAAAACTTTTTCACTGTGAGGGTGGCAGAGCACTGACACAGGCTGCCCAGGGAGGTTGTGGAGCCTCCTTCTCTGGAGACATTCAAAACCTGCCTGGACGCGTTCCTGTGTGACCTACTGTAGGTGGTCCTGCTCTGGCAGGGGGGTTGGAGTAGATGATTTTTTGAGGTCCCTTCCAACCTCTGTGATTCTGTGATTCTGTGATAAAATCTGATACAAAGTCCGTGGTTGACAGATGTTATGTATTTACTGTATTACATAACTCCACAACATTTCAAATTCCTTATCATTTCTCTTAAGCTAAGCTTTCCTGTGATGCTGCACTGTGCTCCAGCCCGACTTCCCTGTCCCCCAGACAGCCCTTCTCTGCAGAGGACGGTTAATATGGCCATGATGGGAACATCAAAGGCAGTCATCTGGGAGAGGGCTGGTACAGATTACTTGCCACCCACAAAGAAATACAGAGTAATGTTTACAAGGAAACGAGACTCAGAATTGCAGTCTAATTTGTGCTCTGCTTCCAGGACAGTGTGAGTATGTTGCTGCTGCTTACCCAGAGTCTGTGGCAAAATGACATTTGAGCATAGCAATTATTGGAATAATTATTGTCAACTGGCAGCTATTAACTTTATCATCAACACATAATTACCCAGATACAGTATTTACCCGACTAAATAAACATCTTGTCCCACATATTTATATTTACTTCACACAAAAACTGTGTTTAATAAACATTAGTAAAGTTGCAAAGTCAAGTACTCAAAAGTTAGGAAACACCAGACTTAGGGTTGCCTGTGCATCCTTAGTTCACTCTCTTTGTGTGTGCTAATTATGCCTTTGTTTACATGATTCTGTATTAGTTTTTCCACAGGTCAGCTGGCTTTGATATACAGGAGACTACTCAAGTAGATAAATTGGGATGTTTCAAAAAAAAGTATTAGAATTCCGCAAAACAATTCTACCAGATTCTTTAAGCCTGTAAAATGTTATTTTTCTCTAGTTCATTCTTTGAAGTTTTTTAATTATTTTCCCTGTCACTGAAACAAAACAAAACAAAAAAGAATGGACTAATACAATATATTTCATATTAAATTATCTTAGATAAAATGCTCAGTTTTACAAAATTAGAAAAAAATTGAAACTGTATTTTATAACAAAATATGTTGGCCAACCATGGCATCAGGCAATACCAGCAGCCTCACCTATAATGACAAGAGGAAGTAAGCTGTCAACATATTCATTTAGTTTTTAAAAATATTTTCTTACATCCAGTGTATCCCCATCCATAAACACTGCAACTGGTCTTCTCTGGAATGGTACATCCAGAAATGGGCAATCGGATTATTTCTACAAAATTTGTCAGTATGGCAGGTCTGAAAAGAGAAAAATAATAATATTATAATGGATTTTTGATAACCTTCTATAATGTACCTCAAAAATGACTTTAAATCTATTATAGACAACAGCAATTAAAAACTGTGCCAATTCTTTTCCTTTCTTTTCCATCTTGGAAGAATATGATGGATTCTTCTACCTATTTTTTGTGCTACATCTGTTAACTGTCAAAAGATTTCTTGAAATGCTGTCACCACTTTTATGTTATTTAACTTGGGTTTTCAGCTTAAGAGTAAGTAATGATGGCATCTCATTTGAATATAGGGTTTTGCTAATATGGAGAAAGTTTGAAAGCTCGTATATACACAAGGATCTTGGTTACAATCTGGTGCTTATTCTATAAATTAAAACCATATACTAGTCAATGTGAGTTGATTTTGAAAAAAAACCCACACAAAATAAAACAAAAAAAATCAGCATACCCCCAAAAATTCTCCCAACAACCCTAAATTTGTTTATCAGGAGAAAAACAAGGTGGGCACAATTTTCCAGAAGCAACATCTGTTTTCTGAGTAAGGTAGATGAACTTATATTTCTGCATACATCAAATAAAATTTCCTACAACTCGAAGCTTACCATATGGATACACCATTCACAGTATCAGAGACAGTAGAGAAGTGAATTTTCAAATCTTATTTAGAAAGAATATTATTCATCAGCTGAAAATCCTGGAATTTGCAATAAAAACCACTAACCTGCTAAGTTTCAGTAAAACCAAATCTGAGCCTGCAGGACCGTATACCAATTGGGAGATGTTCAGAACTTGTTTGTGCTTCTCTTCTCCCTTCCCTTTGATATTATGGACTCCAAGCCAGGCTTTGTAGTCTTTTAAATCTTTGTACCTGAATGAGGCAAAGCTGGTTAGGATTTTGCTGAGTGTATCATAAAATAACTCAATAATGAGTGTATCATAGAATAACTCTGGTTATTATGATTATGCCAGAAGATAGTCTTCACCAGAAATGAGTTTATGCTGCCAACTGCTATTCCAAAATCAACATGCTCAGATGTAAGTTTTTGGTCTGAAGCCAGTACATAATTTTATCTTTAACTGTTACTAAAACCTAATTTTTCTTTCCTAATAGTATCCAAATTTTTAGATCCTTGAATACTATTGAACCTTTGGACTTTTTGAGATTTGCTCAAGTTTTCTATTTTATTCTGTCCAGTTAAGCAGAAGCATGAGATTGTCCTCATAAAGAGGCAATTGTCTAACCATCACTGTTGGAAAACGTTTGTACTTCTATGTAAAACAGCCAGAGCTCATTTAGATTAACAACAGTAACAGAAAATATCAAAGTCCCACAGGACTTTTATATCAGAAAAGCAGTGTTAAAGCCAAACAGGAGGGAAACCTGCTAGTTTTAAATTGAAGAAGTGTCATGTTGATAAGTTCCTGAAAGTAGATTTATTTCAATAATACAAAGCTACAGACTACTGTACCGAGAAGGGAAACACTGCCTTGCTGTTAGAACCCACTCTTCCTTTATCAAAGTACCTCCACAGATGTGCTTATTCCTGGGGGAAAAAAAAAAAAAGCAGAAAAAATAAAAAGGTTAAAAAAGTAATAGTATTGGTTTCTACATATTTGGAAAACTTAAACAGTGCTTTTACTCCTCATGAATTTTTGCTGGTGAAAGGTGGCTGACTGACAACCTGTGCAAGTATGTCTGTCCTTTGGTCTTCAGTTTCAGCATTTACACTAAGATGACTTTACAGAGATTTACTCCAATGTGTAAAAAATAGAAGGAAAGAGAAATTTGTTACCCTGTTCATTTAGTGGTTTCAAAACAATTTATAATAAGCATAATTAAAAAAGTAAAAACAAAACAAAAGCAAGCTGATTTTTTTGTTATAGGAACTAGAGTGAAACATTCAAGCAAGTCCTCAAACTGCTGCTGGATGTAAACAACATTTGGTCATTTTTCCTGTAGGTGTGATTGAAAGCATTGACCTTGAAGCGGAGAGTTCTTATTTGATTACAAGCCCTGTGAGATTTCTGTCCCCACATACTGTAGTTGGAAACAACCTGCAATGTATGACATCCTATATGTGATTATAGAAAACCTTCAGCATAATACATCAAGTAAAATTAAAGCAATTTAAGCATGAAAGTTCTTTCAAAAATAAAGAGGACTGTGGAATGTGGATTAATTAGTTTCCCTCTTTGTGCCTCTAAAATCATATTTATTTTCTGCAGTTCTTTGGAAAGTGAATCAGAATTGTCAGCAATTTGGGAGAAGCTTAAAATCTCACAATTTATAAATTCAAATCACACAAATGTTCAAAGCTTTGCAAAGAACTGTTGGAAGAAACCCAGACTCTATATGGAGTTCAAAGACAGCAGAATAACACAGATGCTTGCCTCCTTTTTTTTTTTTTTTTAATTGTATTTTGATTGAGGAACAAAATATCTGGTCCAAAAGTCTGAATTCTTTTTAACACACAGATTCTGCCTAATTGTACTACACAAATGTCCCAGTCAGGAGTATAAATGCATTCTTCCATGGTATGCTTGTATCCTTTTGCATTATCAAAAGGAATTTACAAATTGAATCATGTGATTTAAAAGATTGACTAGTACACATAGGAAAGTTAAACTTCTTATTTAACTCTAGGACAAATCCAGAGCTTATTCCATGATGTATATTAAATTAATGAAATTAAAAATAATTATGAATACACCTATACATATGCCTGATAACAAGATCTGGATTGGATATATAAGAATACATGTCATTGATTAATTTAATATTTAGAGGTCAGCCTTGGTTGCCAAACATAAATACATGTTTCTAAGTATCACTAAGCCTTTACCATTCAGACACGGCAATTCCATTTTGAGGTATACATTTAGTTTTTTGCAGAAAGTCCTGAAGTCGTTAAGATTTTATTTCAGACAATATTCTATATACTTCCTTGGTAACCATACAAAATAAAACTACATTTTATGCCCACATGTAATACTTAAAAATATATTTTGCCACTGCAGTATTACAGGAGTCTCTTTTTCATAAATGAATCTGTGGTCATTTAAGCACTTATCTACGTAAATGAACTTTTTTGCAAAGCACAATTTCCACGTTCAACTAATCTAAGATTAACTACATAAATTTTAGGCACCCATGTGTAATTCACCTTACCTGTCTGAAAGTTCCTCGGATATGAATGTTACTTTACAAACAGTGCAAATATAAACCTCTCCAGAGAGTGATTCAGCCCACTAATCTGGTAGCAATGTTCTTCTGGAAATATCTTTCTGGACCATTTGCTAGACTTCCAGAAAGGTTTAATTCTGATTCGATCTCATAAGATGCAAAGTTTACCAATGATGGCAAGGACTCTCAGAATTTCTCTAGCAATGAATAAACGCAGAAAAAAAAAAAAGGCTTTTTATCTTTTCCCCTATTTCAATTTTCCATTTAAGACCTGTTTTTCTCCATCGTTTTAAAAGAGATGACAAATAATAAGCTAACGGAATTGAGCTGTGCTTTAATCTGTACAAGAAGACAAAAAAGGCCTTTTTAAAACTTTTTTCATGATGGAAGATACATGGTTTATGCAAGAGATACATCTCCTGTTATATATTAATGATTTACACTTCCAGCTGATGAGTTATGAACCAGACTAATGAATGTAGGAAACAGTAATTCTGTGTTCTGGCTTTTACACAGTAGCAAAGTAAATTTTGCCATAACGCAATACACATTTCCAGCTGTAAGTGTTAGGGTCTTGTTTTACAGAATAAAAAAAGCAAGGGCATGTGTAGAGTCCTGCACCTGGGAAAGAACAACCCCAAGTACCAGTATAGGTTGGGGACTCAACTGCTGGAGAACAGCATAGAAGAGAGGGACCTGGGGGTTCTAGTGGACAACAGGATGTCCATGAGCCAGCAGTGTGCCCTCGTGGCCAAGAAGACCAATGGCATCCTGGGGTGTATTAGAAGTGGGGTGACTAGTAGTTTGAGAGAGGTCCTCCTTCCCTTGCCCTCCACTTCTCTTCCCTGGTGGGACCACATTTGGAATATTGTGTCCAGTTCTGGGCCCCTCAGTTCAAGAAGGACAGGGAACTGCTTGAGAGAGTCCAGCGCAGAGCCACAAAGATGATGGAGTGGAACATCTCCCTTATGAGGAAAGGCTGAAGGAGCTGAGTCTCTTTAGCTTGGAGAAGAGGAGGCTGAGGGGTGACCTCATTAACCTTTATAAATATGTCAAGGGAGAGTGACAGGAGGATGGAGCCAGGCTCTTTTCAGTGATGTCCAGTGATAGGACAAGGGGCAATGGGCACAAGCTGGAACATAGGAGATTCCATAAAAATATTAGAAAAAACTTTTTCCCTGTGAGGGTGACAGAGCATTAGAACAGGCTGCCCAGAGAGGTTGTGGACTTTCCTTCTCTGGAGACGTTAAAAAACCGCCTGGACGCGTTCCTGTGTGACCTACTGTAGGAGATCGTGCTCTGGCAGGGGGGTTTGGACTAGATAATCTTTCAAGGTACCTTCCAGCTCTTAACCTTCTGTGATTCTGTGATTCTGTGATTCTGTGATTTCATTATAGCACTTCCTTTTTTTTTTTTTTTTCATACAAAATACATTTTAACTGCGTGCAGTTACGTGAGCATAAAACTGAATTTGACACAGGGACTGCACTGAGCTGGCAGTGCACTCATGCAGCTCAGAAGGCCAACCGTAGCCTCTGATGCATCAAGAAAAGTGTGACCAGCAGGTCAAGAGAGGTGATTCTCCCCCTTTACTCTGCTCTTGTGAGACCCCACCTCAAATACTGCATCCAGTTCTGGTGTCCCCACCATAAGAGAAACTGTTGAAGCGTGTTCAGAGGAGGGCCACAAAGATGATCCAAAGGCTGTAGCACCTCTGCTATGAGGGTGGACTAAGGGAACTGGGATTGTTCAGTCTTGAAAAGAGAAGACTCTGAGGAACCTACAGGAAGGCTGTGGAGGGGCTTTTTACAAGGTCGTCCAGTGATAGGACAAAGGGAAATGGGTTTAAGTTGAAGGAGAATCGATTTAGATTAGATCTTAGGAAGAAATTCTTCAGTACGAGGGTGGCAAGACTTTGGAATAAATTGCCCAGAGAAGTTGTGGATGTCCCCTCCCTGGAGGTGTTCAAGGCTGAGTTGAACAGAACCTTGAGTAGCCTGATCTAGTAGAGAGGCATCCCTGACCATGGCAGGCAGGTTGGATTAGATGGTCTCTAAGGTCCTTTCCATCTGAGACCATTCTGGGATAAATCCTAAATCCAACATTTCACAACCAAATGCACTGTTGTTAAAATGAAAATATAGCTATGAAACTCAGCAGTCTCTAAAACAACCAGTTTAATGCTGGACGGCTAATGCTATGAAAAGCTCTGCAGCAGCTAATCGAAAGAGCAGAGTGCTATGAATACTTTACAAACTGACTTGTGAAAGTTAGTGATAACAAACAATACATATTTCACTGACAGAATGAATACTGTGGAATCACCTGATGTTCCAGGAATGCCGATCTTCTGCTTTTACATAATTTAACTGCAATCTAGTAGTATTCGTGTTATGGTCAACAGTTACTACAATTCCAAAACAAATATCTTAGTAAATAACTTTCTATTCAAAATGATAGTTACCTGTATGTCAAACTAACCACCCATCCTTCGTTAGTTTGTGTTGGGATTCCATTTACAACTCTCAAGTGCTTTGTTGAGGCACAAGGAATGACAGTATCTGAAAGCAGGTCCAGAGATCACATTTTACTAAAAACAGCGGTAGGAAACCTGTACAGTTGCACATAAGGACCACAAGAAGGTCAATATTTATTATGGATTAACTTTCCTACACTAATGAAACACATTTCTAGAGCACCAAAACTACGTCAGTGAAGATAAGTCAGTCTCTATAAGTATTTGTATGAGTTATAAAATACATATATTTCAATAGTTTTTTTCAGAGGTTTACATAGTTATAAAGCAAACATTGAAAACTTTACCACTGGTAAGACAGGAGACTGAGAATAGATAAAGGAGTATAATAACTCTATTCTACATTTTCCTCCTGTAAAAGCATTTTTTCCAAAGCTATATGCTTCCTTGTATCTTTAACTGATCTTTCTTTTGTTTCCTGGTTGGAAAGAAATGGCTAGTCTCAGAGGATACAATACCTGAACTACACAGTATACCTGCAAACTTACTTACCATCCAAATTGGTTGTAGTAGGAGTTGTATCACCTTCACCTAGACAGACATATAAGATATCCATAATACCAAATTAAACCACATCTAAAAATTAAATGAAAATAAACAGCAAATGGCATATTGTTAATTCTCATAGTTCACAAAGTTTTAAGTGTCAGTGATTTCCTTAATACTCTGTAAAAACCCGATTTGGTAAGGATTAACAAGAAGGCAGAATTTAGTTCCAAAAGAAGTAAATAAGAACTAAACAAGAACTAAACATTTTACAACAGAAGTTTCAAGCATTTTTCTTCTTGGCTGAATCCTGAATACATCAGGCTACACACCACTTTCAATTTACACGTTTCTTTAGAACAAGTAAATGATGAAAAATGAAGTTGTGACTTTTCTATAAGTATTCAAGAAGTATTGAAGTCATGATTAAATCCAAATCATATTTAATGAAAATTTCTAATTTCCTTTAAAACTTTAAGAACTTCAGAAGTCCTTTTATGTTGCTATCACTAAAAACTTATTCTTCTGCAAATTTGTTTCCCAAAATCTCTCCATGTCAAAATACAGTTACCACAAGGTTGATTAAACTTGGTTTGAAACTTTTGCCTTCAGTGAAGGCTGCAGAGAGACCCAAGACTATCAGTCAGAGGCACAGGTGTAGGTAATGAATATTTGCACACACAAAATTTGAACAGTCCCATCCAACTGGATTTCCATCTTTAAGTAACAATAATAATAATAGTAATAATAATAATAAACATATGCAAAAGTATACAGTTATATACATAGATAATTTTTATGTGTATCTATACATATATGCATATCTGTATGTATATAGGTATGCATATAAATATATGCATATAGTGCAGTTTCAAGAGATCTATTTAAGGCACCAAGGAAGTACACCTGGGAAATGCCAGTATTTTGTCTTTACTGGTTAAGTTTATTATCAGTATTTGAGTGGGCTACTCATAGTTAAATATTAGTCCATATGAGCTACAGTGGTAAACCAAACATATTCCTGCTCTGGAGTTTGATTCCAAAAATCATTATACTCACCATTACCGTATACCCTATAAATATTTACTGTCGATATTTCCTTAGGAATTCATAGATCCAAATAACAAACTCAGAGTAAGTGAATAAAAGTTATATTTCTTCAGCTGTTGCTCTTTATCTATGTTGATACAAATAACATTTTGCACAGTTTGTTTATTCTTCACATAGATGCCAAAATGTCACCTGGGACTTCAAATATCACCTCTTAGAGATGCTGCACTTCAGACCATGAGAAAATACAGCAGATTGCTGCTAGGAATGAATGCAACACTATCCTTAACCTCTAGAGATCACAACATGCATTCAAAAGCCTGATTTACCATTTAAGTGTTCCCCCAGGATACACAGCACAGTGATTTAGAAATAAAAGCTGAAGAGAAAAATTTTGAACATAGATGTGAATTGCACAGTTTTCGGCATAAATCTAATTTTTTTCCACTGAACGTCAGTTTGTTACTGAACTCCCTAGGATTTTTAATTCTGTTTATTCAAGCTATTTAGATTTTTACGTGCATTTTTGGAGGAGTGATGTTCCTAATCCTTGCCAGGAGTTAAATCATCCAGTACGCATCCAAAAGCAGAATTAAATCTATATAGCACATACACACTTCAACATATATATGGGGAGTTATCCTGACTTTACAAACAAATACAGATCACACAAAGAGGCTATGAAGCTTGTAGCACAGCAGATAACTGTCCCTGGGTTTCTTGAGGCCATAGCCAGCATTCTGACCACTACACAATTCTTTGTCTCCGTCCAGCCCTCATTCAATAGCTAGATCTGTTGGAAAATGTTTGACCATCTGTAATAGCCCTTTTATGCTCCTGCTGCATAAATAAGCCTTGAACTCTCCAAGCTGGTCAAGGAAAAGGACCCCTTGTTCATATATTGCACAAGCAGCTTCTGTCTGTTCCTTCTCAGTCATGCACAACTGATTCCTGATAGCTACACATTTTCTGTTGCCACAAGTGACAATAGACAGGTATGCATACGCATGTGCTACCACGGCGTCCCTGGGACTTCGCAGTCGACAATGCCTGAGGCATACCAAGTACTCACATCGTGAAATAGGGCAGTAATCCCAGGGAACAAGAGGATCATCTGTGTAACACCAGGGACCATGAAAATCATCATCTGGATTGCGGCAATAGTTTTTCTTCAGTTTACTAACATCTGGTTCTCTGAATATTTGAATATGCCTACAGGGACAAAAAAAAAAAATTCAAAGTGCTGAAAAGCTTTATACTATAGCCCAAATTTTCAAAGGTTAAATGTTGCTTTGCTGCACATTGTAATATTAGCTGATTGAGAAGCCTACAGGTCAGGGTTAGGGCTGGTTAAAATCAAAGGGAAGATGAGACCCAGATATTTGCTGGATCTGGGTCCAAGTTTCTTCTGGTTGGTGTTTTAAGCACTGTGTCCACTGGACAGATGGGAGGTTTCTAGATCTCCCACTTGAGTTAAATCCCTGGATACCCTCAGGAGGGATCATTACACTGATTAGAAGAGCATCTGCATTGCCCTTAGCAAATCTGCAGGCCTCTCTGGGAGCACAGGTACCTTCTCTATGCAGCTTAGCAGTTAACACGAGGGAGCACTGAATCTGCAAAGAAAGTTGAATCTTAGGCAAAACAAAGGCTGCATAAATAACAAGAAAGTTAGGAAGACTGAGTAGCAGGCTGAATGGTTCAGACAAACTGCAGTGATATGTCACCTTACGTGAGGCACTTTATAGGTGAAATTTTGGGGTGAAAACCTGAAACAGAAATCTGTTTATTTCTGGCTTGTCAGATAGAAGAGTACAGGCTTCTTAAGTTACAGCTGCCCTGGTCTTTTAGTTCATAACCAACCATGCATGTTGCTTCTAGCACACCCATACCCGGAGTAACAGCTCGAATAAGACAGATAACTCCCCAAAGAAGTTCCTGATGGAAAATTTGTGGAAGTAAGAGAAGAAAGGCTGATGTGCTCAGGATTACATGAATGCAATTGCATCAAGCAGACAGTAGGTTCAAGCTGTCCCATTCACAACTAACTGAAGACTTATCAGTGTTCTCAGAAGTCATTATGTTACACTTCTGCATCTCTTTATGGACAGCATACTGAAATATGCGTGCAGTCTCTGACACTGTCTGCGTAAAAAACACATACAGTTCAGATGGTGATTCCACAGAGTACCACTGAAATCTACCTTTTGCAATTCAGCTTCCCCAAACGCTGACCTACTAACTTACACACCTTCATCTGCTGACCATCAAGTCAGGAGCATGAATCAGGGACAGGCAAATTCCAGAAGACAATAGCTAGTGTGTTGGGCACTGTAACTGTAATGATAATAACCACTAACTGTACAAGTACCAAAGGTAATAGAGACATAATCACATTACTTCAGAAACTAAAGCAAAACAAAGGGAAAACTGTTTCCATCTGGGATACTGATGTGTGTAGTGTCTCATACCTAGCAAAATCTTTGATGAATCTCTGTCTTTATGCAGTACCTGGAAGTCATTGTTCTTGTCACTCCTAAGATTTATTAATCAACTTTTCTGAACCAGCAGACACAACACTGAGGATCCTGGAATGATTGAAAGAGTCCTGGAAACTCACAAATTCTTCTGTACTTACTGCCAATTTGTTTTCACTTCAACTAATAAATTATAGTCACTTGCCACTTATATTGCTTGATTATGAAGCAAAGGATAATGATAGACAACAGAAATTGCAAGTCGCTTTAATGGTACTTGGTGTCAATGTCATCAGATTATAGACTCAAGACTCAAGTTCAGGCTGCAAGGGACCTTAGGTGATTTCAAATTCAACCTCCTCCTTGAAGCAGCATGAGCTATGAGATCAGACTGATGAGATAACCATTTCCTACTTCATTCCTGCTATCTTCACACAGAACAAAAGTTTCAAGGACAAAGTTGGGGCAAACCAGGCCAGTAAACTAAACACTAGGAAATATCCCAAAATCTGCAATTAGTGGTTAGACCGAACAAAGACATGTTGTGTAATATATTTAAACACCAAGGAAAAAAAAAAAAACAACAAAAAAAAACCCAGAAAAGATACTAAAAACTCCAGGGCATAAGAGGCTATTTTAGAATCACTTAAGAGATGCCATCTGGAGGCAGCATTTATTCAGGGCTCACTGAACAATCTCTTTCTCTTTCATACATACACACCTACGTAAGTCTTCAATATTCTTGTCCCACGTGGAGCAAGTTAGCCCAAATCTTGTCTTGGATAGATTCCCCGTATAACTCTTGCCATTGCCACGATAACAATCTGAATAAAAAATGTTGAGACAAAAAGAAGTGAAGGGTGATTGTGCAACATTGAAAAGAAAACTTTTCCTTTGCATCAGTAATCCAAATAATTAAAATGTTATGTTTAGCAAACACTACAATATAAATGAGTCAACTGTATAAACCAAATCAGAAGGAAAATGGGAGAAACTTTGCAAATATAGATACATAATCTCTGGTCTGAGGCCTTCATTCTTAACATAGTAGAATTTTAAATTTTATCTTACTCAGATAAACTAGGAAAAAATCTCTCATAAATAGTTAGTTTATGGTTAATTTAAAAGGGTCACAAAAAGTTGTTAGGAACTGTTTTGTACAAAGCAAAGCAAAAATGCCCTCTATATTCCTCTCATCATAAAATAGGCACTTTTAGCCTGTTTGAAATAATTTCCTTCTGTGTAGATTCTCAACACTGGGGACAGACAATATATAGTTAAGTTCTGTTTTGGCAAAATCAAAAAATCAACATGACTTTAATTTTAATGTAATTCAAAAACTTTCCTGTTCATGCCAGCAGAAGTCATCTTTAATTCATAAGCTTTTATCACAAGCATTTTTTGAGACATTTCAAGAGGATTATTTAAAATTATTACTACTATAAAGACTTTTTATATAAATCATTTCATTTCATGCTCATTAGTATTTTCTCTTTTTGAAAATTGATACTTTACAAAAAACAGAATGTAAGTCAGAGTTTAATCCTTTCTCTGGCATAATTCTTACAACTGCAACTCTTTCAAATTCTGAGAGAAAAATGGCTAAAATTTAAAGATGAAGATCTTAATGCAGCCTGATGTAGGGTCATAGGTCTGAGGTCTTAGTCTCATTTTATACTATGATTGAAATAAGTTCTCAGGATGGAAGAAAACTCCTTAGAGTAATACCAGCACCTCATGGGAAGAACATTTGCCTGAAGACTTAGGGTGGACTTCACAGGCAGAGGTAACAGCTCGAAGCTGAGAGGCTGTATGGGAAGTCCCACAGATTCTTTTCAGCTCAGCTACTTTTAGACAAGGGTGTATATGGTAAAAATAGATTTTAAAAAATTGCTTTTGGTGGCCTTACATGCAATTATCAAAAGACTGTGGACCAAGGAAATTGTCTCAGCTCTGGAAAAAGGCTTTTTAAACTACAAAAACATAATAGAATGGAGTAGATCTTCAACTGATATAAAATGGTATACTGATTCACCTTGTCTAAAAAACAGATCCAATAACAAATCTTTACTGCAGTTTTCACTGCTGGAATTGAAACACGAACTGAGAAATGAATCTCATTTACACTATGATGAATCCCAAGTATGCAAATAAAGTCAAAGCAGAACTACACAGGTGTAATACAGATGTACTAAGACCAACTCCTCCAGTTTTCAAGTCACACCCCTGATATTTGGAACAGTACAGTATTCACTTAAAATCACATTATCACCCTTCCCTCTGTTACCTTGTTCATTTGATGTATCACACTTAGGAATCTGGGAGCAATAACCAATACGGATGTTTGGGTCAGTGGTAAAACACCAGGGTGATTCAGATCCATCTGGATTTCGGCAGTAATTCTCCCTCAAATCCCTATAAAAATAAATATGTTAGCTCACAGCAGGTATAACTTAAAACTATTGATGTATTCTATTGTTTATTATTATGAATTAGCAACAATATAGGCTCCTTAAACTATGTATGTTATTGATCAGTGTCAAGTGCAAGAAAATGAGGAGTCAGTAAGAACAGTGTCCAGAGAAAAATTGTAATTGGAGTACAAATAATATGGTTATGAATATTAATTTTCAGTGGACTTATGTTTTGACTGGATATATGATTTCATTTGAAGATTAACAATATTTTCAATATAGCTTATTTTTATCCGGGATTCTCCATCAAAATTTGCATGCAAGTTGACATTTGATACACCTGCAATCCATTACAAGTGCTTTTAAATACAAGCATTACCAAAGTGCTTAAAATTCCCTGTACTTTGAATGGTTCTGCTGAGTTTAGAGAAACAGAGTCCTTTAGACTGTCATCAACTCATCTAAGAAACTGAATCCTGGAATATAAAAAAAAAATATATGTTGTAATTCTATACAGCTGTTACCTTTAAAGTAAAAGTTAGTCACAAGGGAACATCTTTAAATGTCTCTCACAGCTTGCATGAAATAGTCAGACCTCTTAAATGTACATTTTATTTTCCCATCTCCTGACAGTTGTTGCCATGCTCTGTGCATCTCCATATTTCGCTGTATTTTTCCATCTGCAGCACCTACTGATAAGGGACTGCAGAAAGAATGCACCTAATACTGTAATTCTTAATCATGTGGGTTTTGAGCAGTCATGCCAGTGGTTCTGTTGATTTTACTCACGCTTTTGTTCTGAATGGCCACTACACTCTCAGGCACCAGCTGAATAGGCAGTCCTAGTATTGTTAGCCGCTCTGCACTGTTAGGAACATGCCTAAAACTGCACAAGGGACTAATCCTGCAGCAGAGTTACATCAATACAGTGCAAATTGGTTTAAGCGGTGGTTTGTCTGAGAAAAAAAAACCGTGGGATCATGCTCAAGCACTATCTTCCCGGTAAATTCAAGATGGTCCTGAGACTGACAGAGGAGGCTCAGGATCAGTCGTATTTTCCATTACAATAATGATTGTTTCATTTTAAGTTGATGTGTTACAATGCACAACATTTGGCCAATAGCACTAAAGGAATGAAGACAACAAATCTAACTGTTCTGCTCTAACAATCGATTGTTAAAGAGTTAATCTGAACTCAGACTGGAATATTTTCCTTGAAAGATCCTCAATATTAAGTTCCAGCACACTGAAAGAACATGGCTAAGGTAATGACCTATTCTAAAGAGATTATTCACATTCTGGGAGTTTATGAACTGTACAAAAAAGTTAGATGACTAGTGGTTCTTTGGTTAAAAGCAGTCTTATTCATGCAAGTAGATTTAATAATGAGACAGTAACAGGATTAAAAAGATGGAAAATAAAAGAGGTGTTATGGAATACAATAAATATCAACTATTGCCAAGGAGATTAAACTTAGGTAACTTTTAAGACATGAAGTTAAAGTCAGTAACCAAACTGCATACAAGTACTTACCTCCATGAAAGAAAAATAGTAAAGTACCAGCACTATGGGGATTCAGGTCTCAGTCTGGCAAACATCCATGCACTTCATAATTAATTAAACTGGTGAACACGTTTGAGGAAAAACTCATAAAAACCCTTACAGTTTCACACATATTAATCTATAACTAATTCTTTGAGATCTGAAGAGCTGATTTTCCCACGTTCAGATGGTTTTCAGCATCAGCGAGTAGAGCATATGCATGAGGTCACAGAACAGCGACAAGGATCTTACGGTCCACTTCAGTGGCATGAACTTCTAAACATTTGAAAACTAAGCTCTTTTCCCACTGCACTAATACCCGCATGTCTCTACTCACTTGCACTTGAAGTTCTCGGGAGTGATGTTGTGCTGGTGAGGAAACTGTGAGTCCCATCGCTGGCACTGGATTCCACTCCATATGGTGTTGACCGTGCCACGGTAACCCTCGCCCTGGCCCCGAATGCAGGTTGATGTCTCAGCTGCTGCCTCCGTGCTGTTCATGATGCTTTCATCTGCAGACCCAGAGAAGAAATGCTGTTTCATTTACTTAAGAGAGCCTGGATCAGGATGTCAGTTTTGAACTCTACATTTCAGTTCAAGTTGTGGTAATTGGAGTTCTTTGTTGAGATTGCCAATCTGATGTCTTTTATAGAATAATTTTCTCCTCATCACATTCACAACATCCATGAAATCAAAATAGGGGTTAGACCTTATTCTAGTTTATCCACTTGCAGGCGAAATATCTGCAACATTTAAGAGTTTTTGTTTAGTGAGACACCTCGCCTATGCTATGTCATTGAGGGTCAAGAGGTATTATTGGTTACTTTTCCCAGCTTAGCAAATATTTTATCATTAGCTTAGCTTTACAAAACTGAGTGACCACCCATGTGCACATTGTTAAACATGTTAATTCTGCGATTCTGTGTGATTCTGTAATACATATTTGCAGGATTAAAACTCATTTTTTTTCCCAAAAAAATCACAATGTATCAAGTCACAGGAAAAAAAAAAGATGCAGATTAAAAAAAAAAAAAAAAGAAGAAAAATCCTATTATGAAGTAATGTGCCTCATATAGTTGGAGAGAAAAAAAAAACATGCAACCCCACCCCCCCCCCCAGCTTTTAGAAATCAAAGATCAGTATTCTCTACAGAGAGACAAATGTTTTCAAGACTAACAAATTCATCAAACTCAAGATATTTTACAGATGTTGATATAGTCTGCATTCACCCTGGTGTGGGCTGTCTTGAACTAAATTCAGAAGAACAGTGGTTTTTGAAATGACTCATGCACATAACTTGAAAGTCACTCTTTATTTCTTATGCAATTTTCTTAATTGCAAATTAATGACACAGATATTGCATCAGATATACAAAGTAGTACAAAACTAAATACACTGCAGTAACACTTCTAAAATGTCCCTAAAAGTTCCCAAAGTAATATTTTTGTAACTGTCCATTTGTTAGTAATTGCTATTGTTCACAAGACTAATTTTATTAATTACATTAAAAGTATTAGTTGTCAGCTGTAAGCAGGCTAATAAACTTTTAAAATTGTTTTTCTTCATATGGTCCAGGGATTAGAACAATATTTGTGTCTTACTCATAATACAGTTCATTCCTGGTATCTCGAGCCAGTTCTACGAACTTGTAGAGAATACGGATCTCAAGGAAACCAAATGTCATAACAGATGGGTTTGGCTGATTTGCTGTCTAATCTTCTATGTTAAAGATCACTTCCCTGTCAGATGATAATATCAAGTTGTGCAGCTGAATTATACATTTCCCCACGCTGCAGAAAATTCCCCTTTTTCTCTTCATCTGGTTGATGCTTCTACATCAGTGTTTCACGGTCAAATTAATTTCCTGTCCTTCTTTTCCAAGGCACTTTGTCGACAAATGTTGTCCCATTTCAATGTAATTGTGAATTCCAAGCCCATTCCAAAATCAGCACTCTTAAGTATCACAAGCAAGTTTGTGTAGGCTGACAAAACGCCCTTTCTGGTAGGTTCATCAAACAGACTTGCAACTAGTGACTATATTTTTAATCATTATTACTCATTTTTTAAATAATTAGACAACAAAAAGACAAATTCCTACTTCTAGTAGAAACACATAGCAGTATATTTCGTTTTTTCATCATAACTAATATATGAAAACAAACTGGAATTATATTTTAAAATATCTCCTAAGATGATTATACTGAACATAGCTCTGCCACATTCAAAAGCATATTAGTCTTTTAAAAAATATATGCAACGCTTTTTTTAGTAATGGAAGAGAAGTGGTGCGCAATTCGGCAAAAAAATGGTTATCTGCCATGGTATATTTCAGCATACATACAGCATTCTGGCTGCATAATATTTCCTAATTAAATTAATAAATTACAAATATTTAACTCCAGCAAAAAAAGTCTTCTTAAATAATAGTAATAATGCACAAAAATTCAACTTAATATAAGCTATTACAAAGACTTTACTTATACACAAGTTAATATTTCAACTGTAATTGAACTACATAGTGAACCTACTCCATACTCAGTCATACTAGGGAAAAAGTAATTAGATTGGTGGGTTTGTACCATTGTGTGTTTTTTTTTTTTTTTAAGAATCACATGCCTGAAATGAAATAACTAATCCATCAATTGCCGTAAGCAAGGCCATAGGGTCATTTTGTATAGTATTCCCTTACACATCTACAGATACACAGCTCCTTGCTAAACCTTATACTTGTGTGTCTGAACAGTGACCTCTGTTCATAGATTAGATTTTACGGCAATTTGTCCAAGTCAAAATGTCCTCCTTAAAGAAACAGACAAACTTAACTTTCATAATGTCATGGATATTTGCACAGTTAAGTCACTACTGGACTTACATTATAATGGCTAAAACAGAAATTATTTCAAAATCTGCGATGTGTAATAGATTATCTGCTACTACTACCTAATTGCAGCTCTCGGTAAGAATCTAGTAGTGAAGAGGATCAGCAAAATATTTTTATTTGAATTAGTAAAATAATTCTTTCTTTCTGAAAGTTCCACAAAACCCTCCCCAAACTCCTCTTGCTATACCACCTGCATTTCTTATGTATTTCTAAGTTTCAAACATGAAGAATGAGACTTTAAAATGCTTCTGAAATCTAATTCTGAAATTCTGAGGATTTGTGCCCTCAGGAGCAACCTCTCCCATTCTGGCTGCCGAGTCTCACAGAGAGTTCAAAAAATATCAAAAATGGCTTGAGAAATCCTTCATTCAACTGGTGATTTCGACAAACAAACATGATGACAACAGTTTCCCTGTTCACCTTAATGAAAGGTGGGCTGGGTGTGCACAGGGACATGCACTTGCCTCACCAGGCATTACAGAGGTGCTCTGCAGGCTATAAGGCAGTTGCCATAATTTAAGAAGTGCCCAGGTTGGCCCAGCCTACAGCTTAAATAGTCATCAGCATTCAGCAGTGGTGAAATAGTCCCATAGCCACATTCACGAGTTCTTTTACAAGGTGGAAATAAGATCAAGCTAAAAATCAGTGAGGCTGAATTTCCATTCTTATGCCACTAATTCTGCTAAAATATAAATTAAGACATGCAACTCCAGGGGCTTGTTCCAATGAGAAAGACATTACTAATTAAATTAGAAGATTAATTTAAATTCAATAAGCAATTCTTACTACACAGGCAGGTACTTTAATTTCATACTATAATTACCCTCTTTTTTTTTTTGTTCTAGTTTAGCTTTTATAGTTCTGAAGTGAGATAAAAAGTATAATTAAATAAAGATCATACAAAATATCATCTTTTAAAAGACTACTATTTATGTTTCATAATTAAATGTCACTTCTTATTCATGTCTGAAACTGCATTATGAATGAAAGGATTTGGTAACTGTACAGTGGCATTTTGCTACTTTTGAATTTTGTTGTGGTTTTGTTTGGGGTTTTTTTTGTATTCTGAAGACTCAAATTAACCATATAATTCAGACAGCTACTTGATGATTTCCTTTTAGTAGTATTTCCACCTTTCTTTGTTCACTCTGAAATCACCATCAAAAGTGCAATAATGCAAGTGTTTCCTGTGTTCCATAAACCCCTCCTTATTTTGATCCTTGAGAATACATAACTTGATTAATAAGGACTGGTTCATGCATTCATAGATGCTTAAGTAAAGAGATGAAACATTATCCAGAGCTTCATCTGTAAAGCCACAGATAGTCTTCTAGTTCTGGTTCTCACAGTAATGCCAGCATGAGGGAATCAGCAGGGGTCTTGAGTCATTCTAAAGCTGAAGTAACCAGTCAGAGTACTATTTCTGTCCTTAATCCCAATGACCCAGAAGAAAATCTTACACAAATTTTAGGTCAATGGTGAAACTCCTACTGACTTAAGAGGTAGGGATTTTACTGGAGTATTCATGTTCTTTCACAGTAATACTTTACATGTATTTTCAGAAAAAGAAACAAAGCCCTAAATTACTTCATCAGGCAAATTCATACTTCTGCTTATATTTTTGCAATATCTTTCCTAGTGTGTCAGTCAACAAAAGGAAAATTTGCCCTGATCTGTAACAACAGATTTTTAAAAGGACATTTTAAAAAATAAGAGGTGTTTAATCCAGTAAAGATTTTTAAATGCAAAAAAATTCCTCATTAATTATAATCCATACAATTCCACAAATGTCAGTAAGAACAAACAAGAAAGTGAAGAAATAAATTAGACTGAAGCTCAAGAATCAGAATCCTGAAGAACTAATTGTCATCTAAAACCTGTACACCCACAGTCCACACATAGAGATCTTTTTGGGATTTTCCAGTACGTACAACTACGCTTTAAATCCAAACAATTTTTAGTTTAGATTTTTTTTTTTTAAGGAAAACAATCTGTGTGTTTCCAGGTTTAGAGCTTTAAACGTCATTTTCAAAACTATCATAGAAATGATGAAAAGGATCTGAGAAGAATCGATTTTTGTGGAAATGTAGGTTAAACAAATTATTGGCAGATTAAGCCAAACGCAGATTAAGCTAAAAAATACTAAGCCAACACATTCACAATGAATGCTGGACCTCTTCTATGCCTCCATGTGATGTGAGGTGGAAGGTAACACTTTATAAACTAAAGATCAGTCTCTTTTCACTGCCTTCTTTCTATAAACATCTTTATCTTACATAAATATTAAGTTTAAACTGAGTGTTAATTTTATTTGTTTGCATACTGTGATTCAGTAAATAACTCTTTAATCAGAGTTTAGCATTAAAATAGGCACCGGAAATCTCTGCTTCTAAAGAATGAGCAATCTAATATTGGTGATTCTTCGCCTTCGCAAAAGTTGTAGGCACACTGCGATGCTTCATTTTACACCAAGATTCTCAATTTTGTGGTTTCCTTACTTGCTCTTTATTGAAGACTTTTATTGAATTCTCTCAGGGCATGTCAGGCTCCAGCCACTCTTGCCTATTGCCTATGAGTACTCACAGTAAAGGTTAAACCCATGGTAAAATCAGACAAGGTGGGCGAAAATCAGGAAGGCAGCAACAAAATACTGTCTTTACCATAATAATTCCATGTAGTTCTGCAGCTGACTGACATACAGTGCTTCACTTCTGGGCCTCAGCACCTCTCTGATAGTCCTATACCTCACCCACAGAAGTGTAGCCATCATTTTTATTTTTTTAAAGCAGCATTATCTTCCTTCTCCTGTCTTCCCCCTAGTCCATGTCCTCATTCATGCCAAAGTAATAGTCATTTTCTTTTTTCATATTTGTTGTCACTGCTTCCATTTCTTCATTTCACTCTACACTTCTTTATTGCTGTTATAGTTGTCCTTTTATCCTCTCTTCTAACTAAAAATTGTCTCAAGCCAAAACCACAGACACATATGTGAGCAACTTCAAACCAGTCCTGAGGTCCCTGAAGTCTTAATCCAGATCCAATTTTTGCAGCTTGATCCATCTCTAATCCCTAATTGCTCCTGTCATCTCTTTCTCACAGCCCTGGCTGTAAGCCACATTGTTTTATGCTTCCTTCTGTGCTTGGAAATAGTTACAATGCCCTCCTGTCTCTTCAGTCTTAAAAACATATTTATTTTCTGAATGCTTCCTTCCACTGACTTTTTTGCCGAAAATTTTGTATATGAGCTGTTGTCATCATTTTGGCTATAGAGCATACTAGCACTCATGACATGTAGCAAAAGCCACAAGCAGCATGCTGCCTTGTGGTCACTCCTCCAAAGAGAGGACACCTACGTTTTTGTATATGGTCCAAGGACTTGGATTTGCAAAACCTTTTTTTTCTAATTAGTATTTTTTTGTAAAAATATATAAACAATCCTCAGCATAGGAATTAAAAACCTGTGTGAGAATCCAAACCACAAAGCTATAAAGATCTATAACTCATGATGTCCTCTTTTCAGAGTACTGCGATTGCTCACTACCACAGCTTCAGAAAATGGAGCAGCCACTGAAACCCAGAGTGGCCTAGTGTTTTGGGCTCCCTGCTAGGAGGTGGGAAAACAGTTTTTCTATGTGCCTCAAGAAAGAGAAAATTGAAAACAGGGCTTCGTGCTGGTATTCTGGTCACCAAGCTGGTGATATAACAATGATATCAGCAAAAAAAAATCCCTCTTTGGACTATAAAGGAAAGCATTGAGCAGCATTACTTCTGATGTAGAGGGAGATGTCATATGCCTGTGCTAAACATCCTTTGAAAGTGTCTGCTGGATTAAGCACTTTCAAGATCACTAATTTTGTATTCTTCGTCATACAGATTGCTTTAGTAATTTCCAAATATGTACAGTTTTCTGCAGTGAAAAGAGTTTTGCGTGTGAAATTTTCACTGATCTTAATATACTTTCTAACTGAAGATGAAAGAGAATTTTTCCTAGAAATAAGACAAAAGGTTTTCATCACAACGTTATTGTGGGTTTTAAAAATTTCATTTTTGATAATTATCTTTTTTTTCAGGACTGTGATTGTGAGTTGGGTAGACAAAGGTGACATTACAGTAGTTTTCAGGAGATCTCCCACCCAATTATTTTATAAAGATTAGGTCAGACTGCAGATACTCAAAATTGCATGGACTGTAAGCTTACGTGACCAACAAAGCCAGATGTGAATCCTCAGAACACTGACACATCAGCTCAGGAAATGCCAAAGGATAAAGGTTTATAAAAGTTGCTTTTGTGAAACAGTCAGCTGTAACTTCGGAATATTTTTTTTCGTAACAAAAAGATTTCTACCAGAGGGAAAAAACCCACAGACCTAGTGTGCTACGAATGAGTCATATATTATCTAATAATTGGAGAAATATAGGAAGTCTGGTTTAAGTAAAACAAACAAACATAAAAAAGCAACAGCAAAGAAAACACGAACTGAAAATCCAAACCAACAACCATCCATAACTTAATGAATTAACTAAAATACTGGAAAGACAATTTGGTTACAGAGCTAAGCCAGAGTGTATTCACAATGGAGAAAGATTGAACTTTCCCCCTATCAAAGATTATGAATGACTCTAGATACAGTTACATGAATTAGTACTGTAGGTCACAAACAGGACTTTCGACATGGGTGTGAACTGATCGGTGCCTGACACAAAATAAGTAAAAGTCCTGTCAGGTTTCTTCTGACTCTGGAGAACCTGATTACAGACATGGCCCGAAGGAATAAATTAACCTTATTTTTTTAAAGTGGAGCAATTTTGCTGATTTTAACTATCTTATGTTGATTTTAACTACCTTATGTTGATTTGAACTACTTTATACTGATTTTACAATGGCAGTGCAGAGTAAGTTCAATTACTTCACATCAGGAAGGAGATTAAGAGTATTCTTACTGAATTTGCAAACAACTGACTAATTGATAAGAAGTGATTGACACTCCAAGACATTACACTGTCCTAAGCCAAGAACAAGCAAGGAGAGAAAATTCTGAACTACTGTTGGTGGAAGCAGAAAACACGGCATAATTGGATACTGCAAGAGTTCTAAGTGAAGACAAAGAATCTCATGCACCCCCCTTCAGGGAACAACTGCTCACACATAAGGGTTTGTGCCAGAGCCATTCCTTCTTCTCTCCCCTGTGCCCCAGTATACTTATATATATGCTAACGCTATAGAAGAAACTACAGGATTACATTATAGAAACAGACTTATTTAAGCTCCACTATTTTTTTCTGTTTTATCTGTATTTTAAATACCCCAGTAATGGTTTATCTTGCTTTATATAGTAACAACAAAATACAGAGAACCTTAAAAATTAAAGTGTCATGAAAAAACACTAATTTTCTGCTTGTTGTTTCCTCCCCACCACCTTTTTCAAATTCTCGTATAAATTTAGTCCCCGGAGAGCTTTATTTTTGTTTTGCTTTGTTTCAAATAGAATCTATTATCATCTTCTATCTTTCTCCCCAAAGAGCCAAATGAATTTTACAATGGCATAAGCCTACTGAAGTGACACTTAGAGCTAAATGAAAAGCAGAGTTTCTGGTTTCAAGGATTTATTTTTTTTTAACACTTAATTTTGGTCAACATTGAAGCAGGACAATAAAGGAAATTAACATTTCTGAAATTACAGATCTAAGAGAAACTGACATTCTCATGAGCTAACATGACATTGAGTTTCACTAAAGAGTTTTAGAAGATTCTCTTTGCCTCTACTTCATGGAAAAAACAAACACACAAAAAAAAGTGTTTTCCCTTTTCTGTCTGTATTCCTGGAAGCTCTGCCACAGAGCTGGGACACATGAAACTAGCAAACCTCTACAGTATGTATTAAGTTGAAGTCATGCATTGCTTTCAGCAATGGCCTTAATTCCCAAGATAGTATAAACAAAGTATTGTGAGTAAAGTGAATAATTAAAAAAAAAATCTCCCAGGTATTATAAGACTGACTTTAATATCATGTTTCTAAATTGATTATTTCACACATTGTGAGTTCATCGAGGACAAAAGCTGGACCTCAAATCTGGCAGTGAGAAGTATGGGAGATAAGAGAGGAGACTACTGCCTGTAGATCTCACAAGCTGTGAATGAGGTAAAGAATTTCAGGGATGCAGATCTTGATTTCCTGATTAAAGTGTGCCTCAGCAAAACTTAATTCTACAATCTGCATTACCAGCATTACCATGAAAATGTAAAAAACATACTTTGCTCGAGTTTTCAAGGGAAGTCCATTAGTTTTATGTTCCTCATTTTCCCTGTACTTCTCATTTAAAACATCTAATTATCAGTAGAACAGAGCTGTCAAAGCTATCACCAAAGTTAGGAGGATCTGGGCTTTGAAGATAGAACATGCCACAGAATGCTCTAAAAATTCTGAACTGAAGCATCACAGAGTGGATATTCAATATCTGTATACCTTAATGTTACTTTGATTCAAGTCCCTGTCTTTAAACCAGAATGACAAAAGCCACCATCTTGTAGTTGACGTATGGAAAGAAATTAATTGCCTGTGGGATGCTTTTTTACTGGAGACTGAATATCACAGAGAAACCCATGAGGAAATTAATAATTGTCTTCAGCACAAGACTGAGTAGTTAAGGTGTGTATGTACCTACTCCCAAACTGTAATGCAGATGTCCAACATGGCCAAACTTATCCTGTACATGAGATCTGCATGATGACATTGTCTCACTTTTTTAGTTCTTGATTTTCCTACAATTTAATTCAATTTCCTGTGCGCAAGCTATACACATATTCTAACACTAAATAACACATAATTCTCTTATTTCCTGTTCGGATTAAACACAATGTCTTTATAGCAGATCATCTTTGAAAACTATGTTTTAAGAGTCAGTGAAGTGCAATGAATGAACTAACTGTGGTCCTATGTTTCTTGAATTATCTCTGTCCAGATTTTGGAAAGGAAAAGGAAGTAATAAATTTTGCTTGAACTCACCACACGTTTTAATTGCACAGAACTCCCAGGGGGTGTTAGGGTCAAGAGTGTAGCACCATGGTCTCAGCTTGCCATCAGGATTGCGGCAGTAATTATCATCAAAGCCCTTGTCAGGATATCTGCAAACCACAACAAGAAACGTGTCAGGGAAGTCTTCCTGGCACAGGCTTCAACAAGGTACTTAAAGGAGAGTCTTCAGCTGAGGCAAATAAGAACCTGTTACCATTAACCCTGGGTCTGATCCTGTGGGGTAGATGCAGATATTCTTTTAACATTATTAGAAAGTTAATAACATAAAATCCCTTTGCAAGTATGCGGCAGAATCAGACTTCCACTGAGGGGATTCCCTGCTGTGCTAACGCACAGGATGCCGGATGGGGTAACTCTGCTAATTGGTAAACTCTTGCTCTTGTGTCTGTCAACTGATGACCAGACTCTAAAGCCACTCATTTTTTTAAAGCAGCCCAATTAAGTGTGGATTATACAAACACTGCCTGGCATGCCAGACTCATTAAGAAAGCAGGTTCTTCAGTGCAAGAGCCCTGGGTTCAAAGTGGAAGCTATTTTGAATAGTTATTTTACTAATGATAGCTCTGTTTTTGTAATAGACCTTATTCTAGGTCATGCCCTCATTTCAAGCATTGTGGAAAAAGAAAAAAAAAAAAGAAAATAAGGAATTAAGTTCCGCCTCACTTTATCTCATTAAGATTTGAAACTATTGTGCTATTTAATTGCTTCCATGTTCCTACTGCCATCTTTGAAAAAGGAAGATATTTAAGATAAGGAGGTTCTTTTTGTATAAATATGCTGTATTAACATATAAAAGAGGAGGAGATAAATGCATAATTTTTTCCTCCAGTGAATACGAATTGTCTTGGTTTTCATTTTATTGAAACATGTTTGTAAAAGAAACAAAAAGTAGATTTGCCCCTGAGGGGAACATGAAAACTATGTAAGAGAACAATAAAGTTAACTACCTGGGAACCTGAACCCATTTACAACTGCAAGCAGATGTGTTTCACATAAGTAAAGGAAAATATGATTTACAAGCCTGTGCTTTTGTGAGGATGCTTTTTCTATCAAACAATCATCTTATTTTTGACTCATACATTTGCAACTTGATCTCCCATTCCTTGGGAAAAATCATCTTCCTTCATCTGTACAAGGGACAGGGGCAGGATTTAAGTAGAAGTAAAAAAACAACCAACCAACCAACCAACAAGCCAAAAAACCAAAACCACCAATATCACCAAGGGGAAACCACGCAACATGGAGAATTCAAGGGCAGCCAAGAATGTGGTAGTTTCAGGTCTACCTTCAGTACCCTGTTTGCTGTTAGGTAGAACACAAACCCTAAAGGAACAAATTGTGTCTAAGGATTTCACAAAAAAAAGTTAATGGCCTAATAATATAGCAGAAAATGAGATGGCTTTGGCCACCCAGTAGGTACAGTGATGAGCTTTGATGATGGCAGCACATGCTGCATATCATGTAGCAATGGAAAGTCCACAGCAATACCCAGGAACCAAGTGAGTCCGGGAGTTACAGGGTGACTACATGCATAGCTCCCAAAGTTCACTCAGTACAACCAGAGGTAAAAAGGATCCACTCTCTAGAAGACAAGTGTCTTTCATGACACTGAATGCTCTGTCCTTCCTAATATTTTATGGTATGATCCCACAGTATACAAAAAATGTGGTATTCACTAACTAAAATTCAAGTAGAGATACAACAGTTCTTCCAGGATCAAGCTTCGAGTGTCTTTTTGGGGTGGAACTGTGTCCATGAGCGGTATCTTTCCACCTACTATATCTATGTGTCTTTTCCTAGAGCAACAACAGCCTTCCCAGTCACTGGTTCTTCCCACAATATTCAGGCCTTCCTTCATATCCAGCAGTTTCTATAGAAAAGGCACACTAACACTTTTAAGACACAAATAACAAGGATAAGAGAAACAACAGGGCCTCAAACTGTTCCACAGAATCCAACAGTGAGAGTGTAGGGGATTCACTGGAGGTCGTCCCTTTGCTCTACTCGGTCCTTTTTTGCCAGTACACTTGGGCACAGACCCCTTGCTTAGACCCAACAAAGAGCCTGAGGTTTCCAAGACCTTTCAGGACCGTACAGATTTCTTTACTGCAGTAGCTGTACTTCACTGATAAATTTGAAATGGAGAATTGAGACACATCTGGTGTCAAAATCAAGACTTTTTCTCAGTTTCTAAGGTGGGCGAGGAAGGAGTGTTAGATGAAGAGAGATTTATTCTCTTTAAGAGACAGAAGTTGACATCTAGCTCTGCTGGAACTAAACTGAAAGTATCTAAAACTCTTCACCAATATTTCTTTTCCCCTTCTTTTTTGTTTTAAAAGAGATGCAGGACTGGATTTTGTGCAAAGTAAATTTTCATAGAAGAGATACAAACCGGAGTATTTAAACAAAAATGTAATTGTAGTTCTTCGATTCACAGTGCACTTCAACCTTACTTTCCTCCATACGCTAAGTACCTATATTCACAACTTATTTTGAGCAAAGAATATGAGCAGAAGAAGAGTAAATGGTTGCTTCTTTATACTGCTATACAACTAAGTCATTAATCTCAATGGTCTTTCTTCCATACTGAAGCATAATCCTGCCCATGAGGAGTACACAAGAGAACTGGAGCTTCAGAATATAACTCTGCATCCACTGACTGCTAAAAATGGGTCATGCCAGAGCTGTTTGAGGTGATTAACAGTCTCTTCAGTAACTGACCTCTGAAGGAAGCAAACGTGGAACAATTCCTAGAGGTACCAAAAAGGAAAAGTGAGATGTATTCACTCTGAGCTGTAAGCATTGTCCAGTAGCAGGTTGACTGAAGCCTTTGAAAAGTTTCCTAGTTTTACCTCTCTGTCTTTGACATTGCAACATATGAATCCATAAATAAAAACAAATTCAGTTCTGTCCAGCTGGTCCTTCCCGATTTCAAGATTATTCACATTATCCCTAGATGACATAGTATAAGCCTCTCTCGAGATTGCTGTATTTTAATGGATCATTCATTCCAGACCTTCTATGTTATTTTCAACTTAAATAACTATAAAAACCAAAGCAAACAAACCACAACCCACAGCATTTTTAAAAGCTAGTGTAATCAAAGTATAATTGTCACTACTTTTAGTGACCATTCCATTAAGTTGATTAACATCAGTATATTAGAAATCGACTTGGACCCCAGTTAACCTTCTGAAAGCACATGCAGATCAGCTGAATCTGGATGGGTCACTTTTTACTAAAAAAGCATTTTTATTAGAGACTAAAAACTCTCAGGAAGACATTTTCTGAAGGAAATCTGTCAAGGAGAAAGGCAATCATTCATAAGACTGCAGTTAGTCTGAAGTCATTTTGCAAACAGTCCAAAATTGTCAGAAAAAAAAGGAATTTTGTCCTGCTGTAAAATTATTATTGTTTTTAGCCAGAAGTTCTATAAATGTTTCACTCCCAAGGAACAAAACTCTTGCTGTGACTTATTCCAGAATGCACAGCAAGTGCACAGCAAAACTCAGAAACAGATTATCTTTAGTCCCAGCCCGCTAACACGAAATATTTATTGTTCCAGAACTATGGGAAAGCCTGCCATTATTTATGAAGCTTCTGCACCAAAAGGAAACATAAACTCCAGAACTGCAGGTCGTTGACATTTTGCTGAATAATCAGGCTTTCTAAAATCTACAAGTACTCATGTTTCTGAGAACAAAAATGATGCTTTATCTAGTGGAACATTTCAACATATATAAAGATACATTCAGTGGAAGGTTTCAGTCACTCTCAGTTTGTTGATTCTTGTAGTCTTCCTCTGGCAGTTTAAGTTTACACAATCTACTTTATAAATGAAGTTTAACACCTTTATTGATGATCTTGATAAAGATATAGTGTGTATCATCAGTAATTTTGTAGATGACACCAAGTTAGGTGTGAGTTGATCTGCATGAGGGTAGGGAGGCCCTGCAGAGAGACTTGGACAGATTGGGTCGATGGGTCAGTGCTAATGGTATGAGCTTCAGCAAGGTCAAGTGCCAGGTCCTGCACTTGGACCACAACAGTGGTTGGACTTGATGATCTCAAGGGTGTTTTCCAACCTGAATGATTCTAAGATTAATTCAAAATCCAGAGTAAAAATAAAATGAATCTTTAGTCCAATTTAAGAGAAACACAAAGGACCTCCTGTGCAGCCTAAACCTCCACACAAAATCCTTCCAAAAGGGTGTCTTATAGATGATACTTTGTGGTCAGGTGGATTTTACCCTCTAGGACAAACCCTAATGTGGAGTCAATTTGTCTTATTATTTCTGACTCCTCTTCTGGCAGTATGTATCTATGCCTAAATGAAAGAAAGGAAAACATCTAAAACATAATTCCTTGTGCATAAAATGCTAAACAGGATGGTAGACTCCTTGTCAAGGCTAAAAAAACCCCAACACATAGTGAGTAAACATTTTTGTCAAAAAATGGGTACATAGACCTGAATACAAGAGAAGACTGTTTACAGCTTCAAAACCGTTTAATATTTCAAACAAGGAGCAGCCTCTGACTTGACAATGTTGCAAGCTTGTATTCATAATTGTGTTAAAAACTCAAAAATTAAGATGTTTAATCATTATTTACCCCATGATGAAGGTATTTTAAGCTGACTGAAGCTATATCACAACATTCATAGAAACATTCGAAGGTTAATTTTGTACTGTCAGTGAAGCTGGGGAGAAAATTTTGATCAATTAATGCAGTGCGTGTACATCACTGCACTGTACAGCGAGGCAATGCAGCCACAACTGCACAAAACAGCCTCTAGTCCCCACCCTGATGGTAGCCAACCTCCACAGACCATGGGTCAGAAGCCTAAACTGATGAACACCATAAATTTGAGTTCAACTGCTTCAGATTTTATCGCACTGGTTTCATAACCTGTGTAATTTTCAGACTGTGGCCACACAGATTTGCTTGGCAGGAATGAGAAGTTACCTCTCTGGACGAAACTTGTGTTTGTGTGGTCTCTGAAGATCCCAGCGCTGACACTCCTTGCCTGACTCAGTGTGATCCATTGGCCCTCTGTAACTCTCTCCATTGCAGGTCATGCATTCAACTAGGAAAAAAATATGCATTAGTCATGTATTATGCTGATGAATTTTAGCACACAAAACATTTTAAAAAACTATATTGTATCCCTAATGCAAATTGAAACCAACCTAGAGAGGTATAAAAAGATGTATATCTTTTAGTTAGGCTGGTATGGGAAATGTCCTTTGGAATAGAATTGCATCTCTTTCTTAAATCTAATCCAGACGCTTACATTTGGTAACACTTTGGAGGACACTTAGGGTTTCAAGGCAGGTAAGTGTGAGCTGCTAGAAGTAGTCATGTTCCTAGAAGACTTTTAACCTTAGCTATGGTTAGTAACAGAGAAAGAGAGACACATGAGGAAGGAGCATTTTTTAAAGGTGATATTTTCTAATTAAGTAACATTTATTATTCTAAATCACTCTAAGTCATAGTATAATAAGCCACATTTAAGTTCAGAATAATGGATGAAACACAATTTCATGGAGTATAGTTTGTTTCTCTAAATTCCCAGCACTTTCAGCTACATATGATACTGTTTCTTTTCCTTACTAATTCTTTTTGGCAGCTTAAACTATGATACATTTTCAGGCCTGGTTTGGGAAAGTGGGGGGTGGAGGAATAGTGGGAAAAATCTACCAAAGGGATTTGAAATCACTGTTGAGCAAAATATGCTTCATAATTTACAACTAGAAAGAGAAGTCTTAAAATATAAAATAAATTCACGATAATTAGCTATAGACACATTTCTCAAGTGCCCCCTAATTAGAGTAATTGTAACAAAGTATCACTTAGTAAATACTAATTTATGCAATTACAGATCTCACTCTTCAGTCAAAACATCCGCTACCAAAGTCTTCATCCCGCAGTGAGCTCCAGGTCTTCTCCCATTTGAAGCTCACTTAAACTGATCTTTAAATGTTAGCTTTTAATAGATTTTTGAGCTCTTTGTAAATCATTCTCTTCCTCTCCCTCTTCCTCCCTCCCTCCCTCTCTCTTTTCTTCCCCCAGCACTGCATAACTACTGTACATGGCACATTAGCAGGAAAATTAAAGGCATCCTATCTTGAGAATTTAAATGAGTTGATTGACTGGAACTGAATTGGCTGATTAGCAAGATATAAGAGCTTAGTCTGGAGGTTAACAGAACTTAAAAATCAACAAACATAATGGTTCACATGAAGTGTCTTTCAAATTCTCTGACTTGAATGTTAGATGAGATTGGATTTATAAAATGTTTTACTTATAATTTTCACTTGAAAAGCAAAATTCAAATTTATATTTAGCTTTCATCCTTTAATTCAGTATCTAGATTTTCACTAAAAAGAGAAAGATTGATTTAACAGTGCAATAACGTTAGATGAATTTGTCATACAGTAATACTGAAATTGTTAATGGACTCATTACAGACTGGACAAGTGCAAAAAGAGTCACATTTGTGCCATCAACACAACTTCATTGTTCCAGTTCCTTCGTGACCTGAAAAAAAGCTGCTGAGCCTGAAATCTTGTTCAAGTCTTTTGAGTACTGGAGCCTAAAAAGATCTCTTCTTTCTCTAACAGTTTTTCTTGCTTCATTCTTGCTGAGAAATCACCTGTTCTTTCTCCAAAGTCTGTGAGCAAGTGTCACTGAAACTACTGGAAGTTCTGTGTACCTGCTGCCAGCAGAGAAAAGGCAATGTTCCGTGCAGCTGTGCCTGGTTACCTTGTGAGCAGAGGGGGATGTCGCAGACTTCATGACGGGTCTCTGGGCTGGTGGTGAAACACCACGGCCCTCCCTCTTCCCCTCGGGGGTTTCGACAGTAGTTTTCTCGCAGGTCTTTACCCCGATAGCTCGAAGGCAAAAAGCTAGTTTTAAAATGACAATCATTACAGTATAAGAGCATGCAAAGTTTGGGGTTAATCATACAATTTTTAGCAAACAGTTAGAAACAATCCCATTTCTCCTTCCTTCTCCCTCCACCCTGCCTACACAAATGCACACACCCAAATATCTGTCCATACTCAAATACACATCGTCGGTCAGGATTACTCAATCAACGGCCTAAATCTGGGACAATTTGTCTAGCCCATAACTTGCTCTAGCAAGTTTTACTTCTGTCCCTTGGGTGTCCAGAGACAGCTATCTGCTCCAGAGCCGGAGGCAGCAGCAGACTCCCTGCCAACCCTCTCCGTGTTGTGCTTCATGAGCTTGTGACTACTCACACAATGGTGGAAGACCCTTGGGCAAGGGGGACAAATGTGTTGAGTGCATAGGGGTAAAACTCGTTGGGCTCATCGACATGTCAGATCTGCCTTTCTTCTGCATTTTGTACACATAGAGCAGGTCCAGTTGGGCTAAGTGTGCACCTACTACATAAAGCCCACAAGCAGAGAAAATTCTTCCCATCCCTGGCTAGGACTGAGCATCAGGAGTGTGTGAGCATGACCGAGTGGTGTGACGCATCACACCGAGAGGCTTTGACTGCTCAAAAACACGGACTGCTTCACATTTCAGCATCAGAAATTTTCCTAGATCCTGCTTTAACTGGCTTGCTTCATGTTCTGCCACAAGCCCCACTGTTGTCACCCTAGGGTTTGCTACTTATAGACTCCCTCATGACGTTGTACAAACTACATCGTTTAACAGCAACCTATCTGACTTAAACTGTGCTCTCTTTCATTATATTTTCTGCTTTTGCTGTAAGGGGTTATTAAATAACAATACCCCCTCAGATTTTTCCTTAAGACTAGGGGTTCTCAGGCCAATGCTAAATAATCACAATCTTTAGCGATTTTGTAGAAACGTAAGGTAATGTCATATTTTTTACCTAACACATTTTCAGTATGAGATTTTGCTGCTTATGACCAGTCTATTAGCTCTAAACTTTCCAGGGTCAAAGGTTTGTGCTCTTAGCTGTCTGTAAAATAATGTGCTTACCTCTAGAGAAACCCTCACATACACAGTGACATATAGAGATGTATGTAGGCATTTATTTATTTAATTAATTTATTAAAAAATGTAATGCTAGCTATTTTTTTCCCCACAAACTGGTGAATAGCTAACAGAAAAGAGACCAGCCCAGAGACTGTTCTATCCAATGCTACTGTAGGAACCCAAACCACGCTCAGGCTGCACATTGCAGAAAAACCCAGTGGTTTTTCACTGCCAGCTTCACTGCAATGATGCTTAGACAGCAGCTAAATCTGTGTAGTTAAGAAAAACAACATTAAATTCAGAGTTATGTTCAATTCCAATAAGATTTTTTTGTTGTTTTAAATGAAAAGTTGGGCAAAATGCATAAGGGATCACACAAAACTCGTAATTCAACTTCAGAATTTGATTTAATTTTTGAGCTTTCTAAGATTTGATCTATTTTTTTTTTCTTCAGTATATTTAACTTTTGGTGGACATATCAAAAGCAAAGTACACCTTTTATTCTGAGAATGTCTAATACTTTATTTGGGGTGTTTATTTGGGATTTTCTTCTGGATTCTCTTTTGTTTTGTTCTGGTGTGGATTTTAATCACTAAGACAGTTCAAATATATCTATATTCCAGAAGAAGAAAAGGAATAAATCTCATCTAATTTCTTTTAGAAGATGGTAGACTCATGCAGCTTAGAAAAGTAAACTAAGCACTTAGGATAATCTTTATACACAGACAATGATTTAATTTATATAAAAAAGCAGAACAGAAATATATGGTTCTTGCTGTCCTTGGCAAATTCTGTTACAAATGATTTAATTTAAAAATATTCAAAAGAAAAAAAAAAGTGAGGAGAAATAAAAAAAAATCTGACGTGACACTTTAATTGTGTTTTATTCCAGTTAATGAAGTCTTTGGACTAACTGAAGTGGAAAATACCTCTGTTAATCACATTGTGGTTCTAGTCAGTGCAATGTGGAAGTATTACTTAGAAGTCCTTTTCTTGTTTTTGGTACTTGAAGAGAAAAATTTTTATGTCATTACTGCTGCCTATAAAACTGTTGCTTTTGGTTTTCCTCTGTAGTCTCGTAATACAAACCTATCAATATTTTTTCAGATACAAACAGTTCTGGGGAAACTTTTCTGATGGGACATTGTAAGCTGTGTGTTTCTACATAGTATGTGAGTATTAGAATATTTTAATTTTCCTACTGGAAAAATCTCTGCTTGGAAATCACAAACATTGGAAAATATAGGGGAAATGCATTTCAAACTATGTCAGATATGCTGTCAGAACCTAAAAAAAAAATATAACTGAATAGCATTACAAACTCAAGATGAATCAGATATTAAAATGGATTCAACAGGTACTGAAGCAACATTCTTGAGGGAGGAAAAGATGAGACACAGTAAAGAAACACCCAGAAACTGATGATAGAGACACTCCTAAAACTGTGTGCTGATTTAGTTCAGCTATATTAGGTAAGGAAAAAATCAAAAGCCAAACAATGAAGCCAGTAAGAATAATGGTGAAAACAGATTCAACCACTACAAAGGTCATGGAAACCAGCAAAAAGCTTGTGAATTATTAGTCTACTCTTTGACCATTTTTCTCTGAACCCTTTTTGAATTGGCTTTATGCATTTAGACAAAAAAAAAAAAAAAGAAAAAAAGAAAATAGACTTGTAATCAGTATTAAGATGCAGATGAAAATAATGGAACTCGATTTCAGCTGGAAGTCTCCATGTTCTACTAGATTACAAGTAAATAAAAATATAATTTTTTAAATCCAAGCACAAGTTTAAAGTCTGAAGTTATTTCAACTATTTCTAGAAAATGAAAAATCAGTAAAGTACGTTTCTCCTTTGAATAGGAAAAAGGGATTTATTTTCCAATGGCTTTGTGATAATCACATGTTGAGAAAAACTGACTTCAAAATCTAAGCCTTTCATACTAATAAGTTCCAAACACACCACTACTGTCTGCTTCTTCTAATCTCCCTCATGTCTCTGATGATGAAATCATATTTTCTGATGTTGAAAAACAAAATTAGCATGCAGCCACCTCATTTATCCAGTGACCTTTTAAAAATTAAGCTTATTGCACAAGGCAGGAGAAAAGTCATTCTCATAAAATTCATCATAGAAGAGTAGCTGTCCAAATATATTAGATAGAACTGTTCATGCTGTGTATTAAAATGCAATTTAGTGGTAATATATACTATCTCGACACTTTAGTTATATAATGTCATACATACATTATATAGAATTAATGCTCGTTCTTGCTTAGGCTGTGCTATTGAGAATCCTTTCACTTCTAAAAGATGAAGATTGTATACTTCAAGGTGTCAAGTCACAAGAGGCCATTACTGTGTGAGATGATGTTATTTATCGTATGTCCACAATTAAGAATTGGTCCAGTCCCACACTGGAAATCAATGTGCTACCATCTATATTTTAAGCAGCCAAGTCCAGTCAAGTCCAAGCCTGAGGCTCAGCTTTGTAACACATCGTAAGAGCAGAGAACTCAAGTATCCTTTGTTCTTTAATGTTCTTCCAAGATATCATCTTGCACACTGGATAGATTTAGTCAGGACATGACTGAGCAGTACACAGTCCAGTCCCTCACTAGTAATCTCCAGCATGGTTCCTCCTAGAGAGAGTGCTGATGCTGGGAGTCCAGATCAAAAGGCAGCAATGTGGATAGGAAGCTAATGGATTAGAGAACACTTTTGTTTGGCTTTACTATCTAAATAGCTAAAGTTAATACAGAAAAATTCAAAGAGAAATGGTCAAAAAGTAGACCAGAACTTCATAGTCCTTTTGACAGTTTCGAGCAGTGTTTGTTGTGGTTGAATCTGTTTTTACCATTACTCTTTCTGGCTTCAGTTTTCGGCTTTTTTTCTCTTTTTCCTTAGCCAGTATAGTTAAACTAACTCTACTCTCAAGGTGTACATATGACTTCAGTTCCTCACTATATCAGGTCTTAAAAGTTAAGTCCCATAACTTTCTGTCTCAGTCTTAGTTATTGCTCATACAATCTGAAGGAAAGGATTACAATAACTGTTTAGTCTTTTCCATGCATTTGTTGCCTGATTTATATGCTTTATAGAGTTTAGCATATTCTATAGACAACAACAAATTAATATCAATGATGCAAAATATAGTTAAAGTGATCATATACATATAATGTACAGGTGGGCTTCTATCTTTTCTAATAATATATTTTTACAAAACAGCCATTTCCTAGGAGTCAATTAGAAAATAGAGATAAAATTCCAGACTCCAGGTCAAAGTTATGCACATGTTTTGTTTCTGTCAGTAGCTAAGAGATCAAAAGAATAGAAACAGCTAAAAAATCTAACACAGGAAAGGAAGGGATCCAGATGCATACTCTAGCATTAGGAGAGACCTCTTTGGAGAAAGCCCAGGAAGGTAAGGATATTCTGGGATCTGGAGAACGGCAGATCTCCAGATTCACGGAAAAGTAAAAATACACCTAAGAGATTTTGTTGTCTAAGGTCGATTTCCTCATAAATTCTTTGTCTGCTAATAAGTCAAGCCGTGTTTTACGAAAGCTGTCTGGGCACTATTCCCATTGTCTCTGTTCCTGAACTCTTACCTGTGCTCGTGGGGGATCATTGAATTCCAGGCTTGACACTGGATACCGCTTTTGGTAACAGATATTGTTCCTTTGTAGTCAGCTCCTTTCCCAGTGATACAATTCCTGACATAGTCTATGGAAAGAAAAGAGATGAAAATTATGGAGCTGATTAATGTATTTCAAATTGGAGCTAATCATCAATTTTCACACAAAATTTATATATTTTTGATAGTGTTTAAATACTTAATTATTCAAAATATCATTTAATTGCCCATACATTCCGGTCTCTATTTTTTTTTCCAAATATTGATCACTAACTTCCCAAAGAAAGCTACTGAAAACATTTCCAAAGTGTGTGACTGACCGAAAGTTCATGTCTGAGAACTTAAGTCCCCCACTCATTAACGAGGTAAATAAGTCGATAACAATAACTCTGAGTTTTTAAGTAGTAAATTAAAGTAGAAATTAGGACTAGTATGTAAGATGGTAGATAAGCAAATATGTAAGTTGGAGAACTAAGAGAGAGCAGGTATGCAGATGAGCTTGCATGAAATCAGACCCAAGATATTTGTAAATAAAACTGCAGGATGCAACTTCCAGAATACACAAAACCGTCTCATATCCAGGATGCTCCTACAGCCAAAAAGTCACTGACCTCAGCTTTTTTCCCCTTTCATAGTTGGAAAAACAAAATCAGTAAATAAATCAGTTACCCTTCTTTTCATACAGATCAAACGCATGGTCTTGCTTCTTTCTCACACCATTTGTCAAGCTGTTGAAGGATAACCAATGGCACCGTTTTGTAACTCTGTCATAAGCAAAGGCCCTGCAAAGAAAATCTGGATGAGAAAAAAAAATCTCTATGTGGTTTATAATAATGACACATGGCCTGCCAAGGAGCATTCAATGACATCAGATTTATTTTTACTGGGAAATTCAGAGAAACAGTCCAAATTACTATTTAAACCCACAACTGTGCTGACAAGAGCAAAGACACAAAGAAATTAGATTGATGTGGCCATTACATTAGATACTAACTTGGTTGTTCACACTAAACTAAGAGCTCTCTTGTCATTAAAGATCTTTATTTTAAAAGTGAGATAAATGTGACTGAGACAGAATTTGTGTCCCCAGTTGTGCTGCTTTCTGGGAAAAAAGAAAAAAGACTCTAAACCATCTTCTTTTCTGTGCTTACAATATGCCTCTGAAATAGTCAGCATCTCACACCAATGGCTTGAGGAATATTCAAAGTCAAGAAGTCTGTTTCTTGCCTAGAACAACAAAGCTGTTTAACAAGATTATTTTTATTTTTACAAATAGTCCAAGCTCTTGTTGTGCACCTACAACTTATCCTTGCTTTACTTTTGATTTTTATCTTTCTCTTATTTTTAACTGCTTTCAAGGATAGAGTACATTATGTGTTGAATTGAGTGGATTTGTGGGGGCAAGAAGGACAAACAAATCAAATGAGAAAAAAAACTTTCGGCATTTTAAATTAAACATTATTTTAGCATCATTTTGAAAGGAAATTCTTTAAGTGTAGGAGAAATATTTTAGAGGATTTTAAAACCACAGTTGACTACCTGGGTGGGAGCAACAGTCATTCTAAGAAGTAAAAAAAAAAACCCCAATAAAACACAAAATAACCCAACAAAAAACCCCACCAAATATTCCAACAAAAGCCCACTGAAATTTCTTTTTTTACTCCTTTAATTTCTCATTAGATCCAAATAGGAAAACACTGACATACTATTGTCCCTAGCCAACCATAAAGTCTACACTTCTGTCAGTGATTCCAAACTTTTTGAGACCTTTTACTCTGACCTGAAAAGGCAATTTAACATTATCTGATAATATCCAGAAGATGAACAAGTTTCTCACACTTCTTCGTACTTTGGCTGTGCCATAGCACTACATCCCTTAACTCAGAGCTCTTTGATCTTCCTTTAATTCACCACACAAGTTTTTCTGTGTGAGTTCTTGCTGGCTTCAGTTAAAAATATTACAAGATCCCATCCACTCTCTCTACTCTTCTCTTTTTCAAACATCTTCTCTGTTATCATTTCCATTACCAAACAGATTTTTCATCCAACTGCTCTCTCTACTCTATTGACTCCAAATGTTTCCAACCTGCTAACCTTCATCCTTCTGCCCTTGCTCAGCCTTCTGTTCTCTCCTGGCTGGTTCTCAAATACGAGCGTATCCAAGTGCCTCTAACTCCATCTTCACAAAAATATCCTTGACCTTTCCTGCCTTTCCAATCGCATTCTCCCTTCCCCTCCTCCTTCCTAAAGTGAGAATGTAGAATGAACTGTTTACAAACATTTCTTTCAGTTTTTTCCCTTTCAGTTGCTTTTTGGTTCTATCCAGTTTGGCTTCAGCCACTTCTGCACATAAAAGTTTCTAACAATCTTTTCTTGGATCCAATCTGGAGGGTTTTTACACTTCCAAAGTCAACATATTTACTCAAATTCTTGGACTTTCTTCTACTGATACTGCCTATCACAACAATTTTTGTTGTCACTATTTGTACTGAGATCTGTAGGTTTTTTGATCACATACTGAAATCCTGTGGTCAATATTGGAATCCCTTTCTGTGTAAATACAAACACACTCCAGAAATTAAGCGGGTAACAAAAGATAAGATAGGCTCAACTTTGCAGGTAAGAAGTGACAAGCCTGTAAAAGTCATCTGCATACCCAGTAAAATAGTAACTGTATTATCTTTTTCTCATCCATAAGAAGTGTAAAGGTAAAAGGATGACTGAAGAAAAACAGTGGGAGTAATGGACTACAAATCGTGGTGAAACAAGGGAATAAAACCAGCTTAGCAGCAGGATAATAAAGCTGATAGGGAAGGCAGAAAAAGATGCACAAAGTTATGAAGTTCACATGATGAGGTAAGTGAATCTAAGGGGTACTTTGATGGTAGATTTTAGGAATAGTGTTATGAGGAAGAAACAAGTCTAGATAAGGATATAGTAACTCATTTGGAAATAATCAAGATCTGTGCAAGTGAGATATCAAGACCAAAGTGGAATTGTCTGTTCTGAGAAGTGACTTATGTTAGATCCAACATAAAGGTTTCAGAATTAAAATCAGCAAGAATTAATGGTTAGCAAATATAATACTCAAAATTTGCTTGCAAGTAATAAAGAAATTTATCATAAATAAATGGAAAGTTGTCTTAATATTATTTTTTTCCTCTAGAATATAAGAAGTGGCTGTTCCTCTATAAGTGTCTGGAATCTCCAACTTTACCACCTTCTGGTATAAAAGAAACCCAACCCTCTTCCTGCTTGTTTACCACACAGGGCAGAGATCCAGTTGTTGCTGCTCCCAGCGTTATTGTCACAATTATGTTATGAAGTATTTCTATTTTATATGGTCTCAATACTGAAAAAAAATGAGTGTCCACACAGAAAATGCAACTTCAGTGTTATGATCCAAGTGATGGAGAGCTATCATGTGGATATGGAGTATCAAAATCCAGACAGCAAAACAAAAGAAAATTGAAGTATTTAAAATGACATTTTTTTGTTAATTTATCTTCTTATTTTAGCATGCTCCCACAGCTACAAGTAAACTAATTGGTTTCAATTTAAGGTGGCAACAAATTTCACCTTGTATTAACCACATGCTGGTATGAAGTTAAAGACTGGGAATCCTAGGATTAAAAGGGAAACGTTAATAATCATTCGTTCCTTTAAAAGAGAACACGTCAAATATGTGTTTACAGTAGCATCAAAGAACTGTGCAAGCTACAAAAGGACTCATCTGGTGCCAAATGGGAAACCACAAGTATGTTCCTAGATATAGAAAATCCCCCTTGCTCAGCTGTATGGTGGTAGCACAGGCAAGACCTAATCACCTACAAATCTGCAGCTAGCCTTCTTTGCTATAAATATGTCAGGTAAAAATTAAAATTCAGAGGATGAGCACTCAGATTTGCAGTATTTTTTGTATCTTCAGCACAAAATAATTACATGACTGATTGCAATTCTGCTATCTGTGAGTTGGGCTCTTCCAAGGGTTGTTTTCAAAGTCCCTCATGGCTTCTCTGTGTCACTTTATTGACTGATTATGTCAGGGAGAATTTTTACTGTTCATGTGAAACAGAATCAACATCAACCATCCAAACAGCTACAACTATCTTGAGACAATTTGCCTAAGCACAGAGAATCATAGAATCACAGAATCATCATAGAATCAAAAAAAAAAAAGATCATCTAGTTCCAACCCCCCTGTCACAGGCAGGGGCACCTCTCCCCAGACCAGGTTGCTCAAAGCCTCATCCAGTCTGGTTTCAAACAGTTCCAGAAATGGAGCTTCCACAACTTCCCTGGGCAATTCCTTCCAGTGTCTCATCATCCTCATAGTAAAGAGCTTCTTCCTAATGTCTAATCTAAATCTACCCTGCTCTATTTTAAAACCATTGCCTCTCATCCTATCACCACACACCCTTATAAAAAGTCCATCCTCAGCTTTCCTGTAGATGCCCTTCAGATACTAGAGGGCTGTTACAAGGTGTCCCCAGAGCCTTCTCTTCTCTGGGCTGAACAACCCCAACGCTCTCAGCCTGTCTTTGTAGGAGAGGGACTCCAGCCCTCTGATCATCTTTATGGCCCTCCTCTGGATGGGGAACATGTTGGAATAGAGAATTGTTGCTTGCCTGGCATCACTCAAATTTTTTTTTTTATTATTTTGTGAATACTAATTTTATAGTATGCTTTGCTAGTTATGGTCAGAACTCAGGGATCTCTTTTTGTATTGAACACAACCTCATCCACTTCGGAATGACATCAGTGGAAGCTCTGTCAATAGGAAAAGGAGTGGCTTGTACCATGTGAAAAATATCAGTGCCTGGAAAATACTTTCTAACAGAAATAAGCAAACTCTGCTCGTTGTTTACATATATAAATAGTTGAAGTACAAAACAACACAAACTAGATCTTGCAACATTGGATTTAAAGGCTTAACGAAGGATTGAATTACAGTTGAGGACCTTTTCTGCAAAGAAAGAGCTTTTGTTATCACATTTGTTCTAGCTTTCATTTGCAGTGATTGTAAAGACTTTTTTATGTTTCAAGATCATGCTCACATTTAGCCCAGTACTCACCAGTACAGAAGTTATCCATTCTCTCCAAGATTCTCCTGAATTCATGTCCTTTCATTTATTGCTAATGGTCTAGACTAAAAGAGGCCAGGGGAATGGTTTAAGTCTAATACACGTGAAAAATATTAGTGACTTGTTCCAAGAAAGGGTAGAGAAAATGTACAAGGCAGACAAGCAATCAGCTGTATGATGTGTTTCTAAGAGACAGCAGATGCTGCAGAATAGCTATCATATACTTGTAGTGATTGTGTGGCCCAGAAGGTTTGATTCCATTGTATCAGGTTCGTAGCACTTGTCAGTGAACTTCAGCAGTGCATGTATCTGTGCTCCATGTGTGAGGCTCCCATTGCTTTCAGCAGGAATAATGTGTAAAGAATGAAGACAGAATACGGTCTGAAGTGGTGCTGAAATACTGCAGCTGTGATGTGTGACGATAACGTTTTATAAGAGACATAAAAATCTCAGAAATATTCAATGAACTCCACAGTGCAGCACAAGTCAACCACATCTTAAAATGAGTGCATTTTTCTCAGCTATGTTATGGACAAGATTACAGATTGGACAAGCTAAGGAGACAGAACAACTCAGACAAATCTTCAGAAAAGACTGACTCTCCCTGGACAGGCAGAACAAGATCATGGAAATCAAAAATCGCAGTGTTCAGGTTGTCCTCAGTACAAGTGACTACTGATGACAATTACAGAGAGACCTTTGGTGAAAAGGTGCGGTATAGGTTCCATTAGGAAAGAAACGATAAAAATAACAGAGATACATAACTTACTTGCAAGTGAATGAAAGGCCTTTGTTCCTGTTGCATCTCTTGGCACATTGCTCAGTGGTATTTAACAGCTTGGTTTTTACTTCCAGTGTTTTGTTAACTTTAATGAGCATCAACTCTCCCGTTTTTTTGAAGTCATGAAGAGGATTTCTCCTTTTTCCTTTGCTCTCTACGAAGGAAACAAAGAAGAAAAAAAAAAGAGAGAAAAAAAAAAAAGAAAAATACCAACACTGTAAAGAAGAATACTGAGATTAAATCTGATATTAGACATGTACAGCATTTATTAGGAATTGTAAGAACATTGGTATCTGAAGCATAGAGTATAAGCAAATACTTGAAAAGTTATTCTTTTAGACTGCAATCTCCATTCTTAAAAACCGAAATGGCAAGAATTATAGCAAAATTAATTTCAAATGAAGACTTTCGTAATGCTAGAAAAGGACAAGAGGAAATCTTTTCACTCTTTGTATATATTTTCAGAACCCCAAAATATGTCTGATAACAGTAGTCTGAGATCTTATAAATGTTGCTATGAAAATGATGAACAAAGTTTCTTTTTGTGGATGGACAGAGTGTGGTTACAATCAGAAGGAAAAGGATATAAATGTTGCAGAGAATCAAAATCTGAATGTTTAACTGTTCTTAAAACAGCAAAATTTCAGTCACAAATTGTGATAAAATGTCACAAATTGTGAACCTTGAAGTGACTCAGAATAATCACTTATCCTCCTTCTTCTCCAGTGAAGACTCAGTGTGAGTGTTGTGTCTAGTTTAAGTGTGACTGAATAGAGTTGTTAGCCTACAGAAAAGAAGATGAGAAGAGGCCATAGCATGGAAATATTCTGCACTGCTGCAAAGATTTCTGCAAAAAGGAATGCACTGATCTGGTTTCCATGTCTCTATTGAAAGGCCCAGAGGAAAGAGTATAAAATGGAGCAGAGAAGATTGGCTAGAGATATTTAGCTAAAGGACAAAATGAAAAAACCTTTGATTTTTGCTATAAAACCCTACAATTTTGCCAATATGTATGTTTTGGGGTTTGTTTTTTTTTCCATAGCAACCAGTCTGCCAGTGCAGGCTGCTCCATCACGAGTGAAGGCAGACGAGAACCTCTGAAGAGTGTTTCTCCCAATTCAGACAGATGAATGACATTGTGACAACAAATTGTCTTTTGGATCTATTTCTCCCATTTAACTCAATGATCCCAGATGATTGTTTTGGATTAGAAGGCTAATCCAGGTAAGGTTAAGTAAATTAATTCTTCCTTCATTTACAAAGTAGGTAATAGTATTTTTCACAACTTCTTTCTACATAACTGTTTTCACAGCTGTCTTTTCATTTTTCTCTACACAATCTGCACTGATAGAACACAAATGCTCATCACCAACATTAAATTTTGTCAGTCTTTCAGATATACAAAACCTCAGCCTAGTGCTCTGTTACTTCAAATAGATAGTTCCTCATGCAAGTGCAGAGTGCACTTAGGTCAGTTACTGTTTGCTTGGTGCACTCTGTGCAGAAGCTCAGAATAACTCTGTAAATGGCAATAGTTGAGCCTCTGAAGGAATCATTGACAACTCTACATATTGCAAAGCCAAAGGGCTTAAGGGCGTTCTCTTTGCAGAACTTCCATCCTGATCATTAATTGAGCTCACATTTTCACTGGATTCAACTAAATAATCTTCACCTTGTCCTACTCTCGGTTTTTTTGAACTGCTGAAAGTGATCTATGCTATTCCCCTGAAACTAGTAGCTCACAATTTTAATTCCAACTCTCAGAAAAAAAAAATTATTTACCTCCAAATCCATGTTGTTATTATGCAGAGAAGTTTTTGATGAAAATATCGAATGTTAATAGTTTTTGTTACCATGTTAAGGACTTGTATCAGACCTCTTAAGTCTTATATTTGTGTAGTGTACACACAGGCAAAATGAATCACTATGTTTAGGGAAATGCTGTGAGGACACTCTAGCCTTAAGTATCACCACCCTGCTACTAGAAACCATCGTGCCTACACCGAAGACTCTTTATTTTCTGCTGAACATAGGGTAGAGCCAAAGTGCTGCAAAAAGAATTGCATCTGTTCTTTAAGACCTCCACAGAAAAGCAAGGCTTATATAGAGCTTTTCTGGTAAATTTCCCTATCTATTATCTTACAAGACCTATTTGTTAGTTCCATGTTGTGTCAGATGACTTTAATGTCAAATGGAGGTAGGAATCTGTACAGAAATATCAAAGTATTTTCTTTTGGTTCCTGATGCTAACATTTTCCATCTACTGATAAGTACCATTACCTTAATTCCCAATGATAACAGCGTCTTAAACTCACTAGCTAGCATGCAAGAATATGATTTAAAAAATCAAGAAATTCTTTTCTTCCTGAAAAACATCATTCTCAGTCCTGCTTTTTTTTTTTTCCCTTTTCCTAGCAGTTGTCCAAAGAGGATTATGGGTTTGATCTTGCAGTTAGCAATTCATAACAGTCTGATTTACTTCAGCTTTCAAACAACAACATTCTACAACTTGCTTATAATCCAAAAGGCAAAAGGCCAAATGCATGAACACCATCTATGGCGTGACTGTTAGAACCATCAGAGTAATGCAAAGCATTACTTTTACCACTCTAACAACAAAATAGGTAAAAATAATTGAGCCTTCTTAGTTCAAGTTAGGTGCTTTTTTATTAAAATCTTAAATCAAATAGTGCCCTAGAAATGTTCTACATAAAGGGTGATCATACAATATAAAATCATAGAATCATAAAAACGTAGAATACAACCCCTAACATTCTATGATTCTATGATTCTAACCATAGAATCATAGAACCATAGAATCATAGAATGTGTTGGGCTGGAAGAGACCTTTAAAGATCGTTTAGTCCAACCCCCCTGAAGTGAGAAGGGACATTTTTAACTAGATCAGGTTGCTCAGAGGTCTATCAAGCCTGACCTTGAATGCCTCCAGGGGTGGGGCTTCTACCACCTCTCTGGGCAACCTGTTCCAGTGTTTCACCACCCTTGTAGTAAAGAACTTCTTCCTAACATCTAATCTAAATCTACTCTGCTCTAGTTTAAAACCATTGCCTTCTATCACTACACACCCTTGCAAACAGTCCCTCTCCAGCTCTCCTGTAGTTCCCTTCAGGTACTGGAAGGCTGCCTATAAGGTCTCCCTGGAGCCTTCTCTTCTCCAGGTTGAACAGCTCCAACTCTCTCAGTCTGTCAATATGTTATAATTAATATTCCAAATTTGCTATTGTTTTTTGTTTCAGTTTTTTAAACTTTGATTAATCAAGATTTTTGTTTATTTTGTGGGCCATTTTCTCTGATGTTTCTTGTAGTTGAATATCATGTTACTAAGGAAGTCTGGCAGACCCTTTTAAATTTAAAAATAATAATGTGATTCAAACACGAAAGAATCCAGTCAAATATGAATCAACATTTTTTTCTTCAACAGAAACAACCACTAACTAAAAATATTTCTTCAGTCGATTAAAAAAATCCTTAAAAAGGTGAGGATGGTGCTTTTTCTGTTTCCTAATGTACAGCAACCTTGGCTGAACAGAAAAAAAGAAGAGCTCAGCCAGTGCTCAAAGAAATGGAAACTACCACATTTGCTCTAGTAGAATGCAGCACTGGATAAATACTCCATGATCTCATTTGGGATTTCTACAGCCTCCCTGCTGAAACTTCCAAATATTCTAAAATTATAATTAAAAAAAAAAATTATCACAGCAAAAGATATTTGTCTGTGAGCTGCAAGAACTCAGCTTTAGGTTTCCTCACTACCTTTTACATATGTGATTTCTGTGTAATCTTCTCAGATATGAAATATCAACTAACACTGCTCAAACTCTAGAGTATTTGTGGGAAAAGATTTCCAGTGATACATTTTCATGGAGTAATTCCAGTCCTTGAGAAATCAATAATCAAAGATGAAGAAAATTATTGTTCTGCAACATTTTAGTGAGAAAACTTGGTAGGAGGTTGCAGTACCTGTATTGCAGAACCTACTTAACTGGAATTTTAAGTACATTTGAACAAAATGGAAGCAATACAACACCAAATACTGAGAATAATGGGTGCCATAATATTAATTGTCATAGAAATTAAGTCACTTTTTTTGATTAACAAGAGAAATAGGTTGCAATCAGCAAAGCTGTTTTTATTTTGATCACTCCTGCTCTCCAGATATTTTCTAATCATTGGCCTAATGGGAATATGTCAGCAAAGTAAATTCCTTTTTTTTTTTTTATCTTCTGGCTCTGTGTCCCAGACCATAAAGGAGTTTGGGCTCCAACACCACCACACCACTCAGTCTTGAAACTACCTGGCTATGTTCTGTATCTCAGTTAAAAATTCACACCTTCCAGAAAATGATAGGTCCAATATTGAGGCATATGAGAGCCAAGAAATTCAGTATAAATCTAGTTTCAGGCCATGTAGAGTTCAAATACCTAAGCAAGTCAAGTTTCAGACTCTTGGGTCTTAGTCTGACCACGAAAAGGGTTTGTTTTTTCATTATCTGTTTAGTAGTAAAAAACTAATATAGCCGTTATGATACCATTGTTCTGGTAATCAAAACAGAATATAGGACGTCAACAGGACTAAGAACACCTTTGTCAATGCTAATAAGATCAAAACATTACTTGTATTGTGTACAGTAAAATTTTACAATGAAATTATCTGACTTTATTTATTGCATTGGTAATCCCTTCACCTCTTTCTGCCAGCCCAGTTTTTTCTAATACAGATGTATGTTTAAGCTTCAGAGTTAGACTCTTACAGAGTAAAACTGGAGCATATTGGCTGTCTCCCCTAGAAAAATCTCTACTTTTATGGACTTGTCATAGACTCTACAAAGCTTTTATTAAACAAGAATTATGATACATTCAGCATGTCAGCTTCCAAGGCTTACAAGTTTCACTATGCAATAGTTAGTGTTTTCTTAAAGAAACACATCGTGATGTTTTGTAATAATGTGGGAAACCTCATCCCTTTAGTTTCTAACTTTACGTCCCACTATATTATGCAGAACAAGTATATCAAAACTCAATACCAGATTTTCCAAATGAGAAGATAAATACATTTACATTAAAGACGGATGTTTAAATCAAGATTCTTAATGGAAACTTGATGGTGTGATACAGAGTTTTATTTCCCTATTCTGTTTGTTTACTCTTGCATTTTACTATGTAGTTGTTTGCTTTATTGCAGTAAACTTTCAGCTGTGTAGGCTAATGAATTTTTTTCTATTATCATAGTTACTGATGTAAGTAATTTGGATACAGGTCTTCATACCATGGATGGAAAAAAAAGATCTGTAATAATTTTTGAAAAAAAAATATGGACAGTCGTGTAGCAGCACTGCTGTTCATTATGTTTGCAACGCCTAAGACAAACTAAATCTTTGGAGAAAAGAAAATCAAGAAAATTAAGATATCTAAATTGCTTAGGATGGCAAATATTGTCAGAGAACTGCAGGAATCAATTGCAGTCCTTCTAAATAGAGCAATGAAATACAAAATAAGATGGCACTGGGGAGAAAAAATTAAAAAGGGTGTAATTGTTCACACACTGTGCAGGAATCTGGGAGAAACTGAAAATTCAAAATATATTCCAGTGGAAGAGCAATGGTCATATAAATTGAAGCACTTATTTAAGTAGTATAAAAGATAAATAGTTACTTTCTTTAGTATCAGTTGACATTTTAGATCTCTGTTTAATATTTTGCACCATGTTTGTAATGAAATGAAGTCACTTGACCTTGAGTAGTTAACAGATGGACTAATTAGAGATTGAATTATTTGTGTTATGATTGATAACCAGGTCAGAATGTCAAAATGAGATTAGCTATTAACTTGATTTTGCAAACAATCATCACATCAAGCCAAAACAAACTGGATTTCCCATATCAGCTAATAGAAAAGTAAAATATGAAAGCTGAATTTTATGTGATTTTAAACTTGGATGGGGGAGGGAGTGTGAAATCAGAAATCTACCGCCATATCAAAGACCTTAAAGAAAAAAAGAAATCCCTAACCCTAAACACATCTGACATATGTGTAGAAAATCCCAGTTCAACACAATAAATGTAGCAAACATTTTATCAGGGAAGACCATTGCATGGTAACACCCAGGCAGATGTATTCATAAGAAACAAGCAAATGTTAGAGCTCAACAAAATGTACAAAGCAAATATCTGCAAAACCATGGATTATCTCTGTGTCAGACAACACTTTTCAGAATAGTTATCAAAGCTGCATACTTATCTCATAAATAGTGACAATTTCATATGGAAAAAACCCACGGTGTTTAATTATATGCATAAAATTGCATGTGGCAAAGCTTGTGTAAGAAGAAAAATCAATGAGTAAGGTTTGAAGTAAACAGTTCTCAGCATGTTTGAGTTAAAAACAGTATGTAAATGCAGTGAAGTGTTTAACTTGTCTATAAAACATGGATCTAAGATATTTTTAATTGAATTCAATAACACATTTCCAAGAAAATGTTTTTCAAAAGATATAAAACAACAAGGTTAAATTACATATTGGTGCAGGCCCCAGTATGACAACATAAATATACTAACTTCATTAAGGGGGAAAAAAAAAAAAAGAAAGAAAAGGAAAAAAAAAAAACAAAACACAAAACTTGACCAGATGGTGAAAGGAGATGTTACTAAGTGGTTTCAGACATGACACGCTTAAGTTAACAGTATGGTCACAGTAATACAAAAAAAGATCTTAAAGGTGAATGTTGATACTAAAATCACAAGTTACCAAAGTATTGCTATCTATGAAAACAGTTAGGAAGCAGTTTTAAAATAAATACACTTGAGAGAGTTTTCTCTCTTAAAACAAAAGTCCTAACAGAGTCACTTGGATAAATAGAATTAATACTCATCAGTTTTAACTCACTTTCATTTACTTTGACTTCTCTTTGTGCTTGTTTCAATATCAGAAATGTACAGATTCCTTGCCAGAATGCAAAAAAAAATGAAGACCTTTTCCAAATGACTTATTTGGGGGGAAAAAAAAAAAAAAAGAAGAAAGAAAAAAAGAAAGACCAGCACAATGAGAAACTGAAACCATTTTGAAATGTGCCTAAGAAAAGAACTTTGTAGATTGAATAGACTTAGATGTCAGTTTAAGTTTAATGCGGTTATTTATGTGAGACAATATTTTGTCATGAAAGACATTTACCAACCATACCCATAAAAACTGCAGTCAGCTGTACAGATGGAAAGTCACCAGAATAAAACCAGCTGTCCTAGGAGGCATTTCTAAATGGTCACAATTAAACAGTTTTTCAGAAAGGTATCTGAAGGATGATGCGGTTTTTTTAACTTCTGAAATTTGTTTTCTTGCAAAAGAGCCATCATGGGAAAAATTTTTAGAAAATGGTTCGAAGTATAAATATATACCATAGAGATATTTTTTACCCTATTTTTACATTAGCTTTCAGTTCAGTTATTGAGCAGATTTGGGAAATGCAAAAAGGTATTTCCTTCTGGCATTACCTTGCTTATTACCACTCACACGCCCACACCCATGTACACATACTCTCTATTAGCAGCTGCAAAGATTGCCACGTTACTTGGAACCCAACGTCATGTTAATACCAAGTCCTGCCTTTGTAATCCTCTCCTACAGCCAGTGTGAAAGCTCAGGAAGCTGTGGATAATGCGAACAACTGATCGTATATCCTAAAATTGGTTGGTAGATGCAAAAGAACAGCTCTTCCAAGAAAAGGTTATATGTTCAGCAGGATGCTGGGACCCACTGGAAGAAATGAATGTTTTGCAGTTTGTACTCTGACTTGTTGTATCTAACCTCTGGCTAAATTACTGAGAGGGTTTTCCCTTGTAAGATTTCTCTTCTTATGCATTTTGCGGAGGAATGAAATCTCCACCATTTTGCACTACATTCCACAATCTTTACAAGTATTTGGTGTCTTCTCCAAGGCACCCGGCACATTGTGTGCTTCTTTTGCCACAGGGTCTCAGCTACCGCTGAGGACATCCGGGCACGGAGTGGGGGGTAAAGAGAAAAGCAGAAGCAAGAAGGACAGGGGTTTGGGCAAAACAAAGAGTGTCAGCCTGCTGAGGGCAACAAAACAACTGCTGTGAGGAGTGATGAGAGCCATGCTGCATGTTGTATACATAAAAATAGTGCTGCTGGCCAAGGCTGGGAAATGTAGGAAGAACTGGAGCTGAGGGGAGACAGAGGGAGCAGCCAGTCCCCAGCTGGGTCAGCAGCACTGAGGACTGCCAGGCATGGCCGGGCTCATCAGACAGCACATGGGTGGAGGCCCACAGGCTGTTGAAAAATCCTGCAGCCAGATTTTGCCAACACATCTGTCTAATCTGGAGCATGTTCCCAGCTCTGCTCCACTGCAGTGATGTTTTACACGTAGGTACTAACCATGTTCAGGAGCAGGTCTGCTATCCTCTAATGGCAAAAAAACCTGCAGAAAAAAAATGGGGTAGCAAGAGTGTCTTCACCCCTTCCCAGTTCTTTGTAGCTGCCATAGTTTGCCATAACGTTAATGTATTTGTCAGCTAACATTATTCCAGTTCTCCTGCTATTCGTGTTCCCTAAGCAAGCTTGGAGATCCATCCTTTCTCACCTTCGTGATGCCTTCCAGCCTCTGCCTTTCAACCCCACCTCAATGCTGATGGGGAGAAAGTGAAATTCCAACACTCATCCAATACAAGTAATTCCAAAATGTTCAGGGCAAGCCTCTCGTCTCCACATCAAGATTTTACCCATGAAGAGGCCCAGTTATCCTGCTTTCAAATCTCCTTGGAAAAGTTTTGAAATGCTTAAGTGGCAAACTAATATTCAGTGTAAAGATCCAATGGGGAGATATTACACTCTCCGAGGGAGACCGCACATTTCCCTTCCAACGCTGGCCTCAGCTGAAGTATTACAATAATGACAGATGAGCTCCTCCAATAAGAGGCTTTCCTTTCCTTGTCTTCAGTGCACAATTTTCCAGAGTTTTATGCAACATTTTAATCTCGTGTCTTTCAACTCTATATTCTCCTGCTATGTTGCTTATGAAAATGGCATTAATAGAAACAGAAAATCTGCTAAGCAGGGTAAGTGCTGTATTACATGTGAGAGCAAAACAAGCAGCCCCTGGCACTGAACACCAAAAGGATTCCATTAAACAGAAGGAATACAGTCTTCCAACTGGCAGAGTAACATTTTGCTTTGTTGACAGTGTATAGTATAATGATTATCTACAGCTGGGTCGGAGAAGTATAAATCACACTAAATTTTTTAAATATACTTAGCTATTCAGACCACAGGAATACACTACATTCTTACATTGATTATGGCTATGGGATTGTATTTTATTTTTTTAAAACAATAGTTATTTATAGGAACCAAGTGAAACTCCTACATCTTCGTTAGCAACTGCTTCAAATCATGCAAACTATGGAAAGTGATGAGAAATTTCAGTAAACACACTCAGCTGACAATCTTTTTACAGAAAAACACAATTTTAATTTAAATAAATCTTTAACATTAACTTTTTTGCAATACACCAATCTACATTTTCCTTTGATTAATAAGTCGGGGTTTTTTGTTACACTAAATTAATATTATTAAAGAGATAGTGTCTAAGAAAAATGAATAATAAGAATATCTGAACAAGGAAGAAAACTCTCAGATAAATTTATTAGCTACAGATTAATTTCTTTGTGCGAGTGACAGACTTAAAGGAAATTGATAATGACTAGGAAAGTAGTCTATAGGAATTTTGCACATTTATCTTTCACCAATCACCATCTTATCTTCTACATATTAAAAAGGAACTCAGAAACTGATAGTGTGGACAGCCTGCTGACATTAAAATTTCTCCATGTTTTCTTCATCCGCCTTTTTCTTTAACCATTAATTTAACCCAAATGTATTAGACAGTAACCTTGGCAACACAGGACATTGTCTTCACACAGAACTTAGGGCATGGGGTTCCAAACCTACAAGATCCAGTCACAGAAGGAATAACACTCATTATTCGGTACATTTGAAATCAGCATTGACACAACAGTAATAGAAAAAGTATGGACATACATTAGAAAAATACTTCTTTTTCTCCTAGCTTTAAATGTTGCTTTCATCGTTTAGCTTGTTTTTCGTATCTAAAATAATATGTAGGCAAATATTAATCTTTCTTAAAAACATCCCAGTAAAAAGAATTAAACATCCTGTACAAAGACACCATGTATATTTACACAGTAATCAATATATTTTCAGAAAGGAACTGCACAACTTCCCCTAGTCTACACTGTGAAAATCCAGACACTTTTGTTGAAGATCATATATTTCTGAAATGCAAGGTAAGCACAATGGCAACGTGTGGTAAGAGTCATCTTTCTTACCCATAAGCCAAACAATAGGATTGATTAATATTGAGGTGGGGGGAGGGAGGAAAGTTAAGAAAGAGAGAGTTGCCAAGAAACTGCCACTATGAAAACTGGCCAGAAAATAAGTTCTACTCTGTGAAAAATTCTGAAGTTCTTAAAATTTAATTTTCCTCCATATCAAGATGACCCATCTACTTCTAAACTGGAGAGCCCACTGGTTAAAACACAGCCTTATTCATCAGCCTACAGATACTTCTTTTTTTGTGATTGATTCAAAATCCACCTGGACGCGTTCCTGTGTAACCTACTCTAGGTGATCCTGTTTTGACAGGGCAGTTGGACTAGATGATCTTTCGAGGCCCCTTCCAACCCTGTGATTCTGTGATTCTGTGATAGAGGAAGTACTGAGCCTGTATCTCAATCTCTCCTGTTGGAGTACTGGATAGATTAGATACTAATTGTTCTTGGTAGGCTACAGACCAGTGCCAAGAGCTTACAGTCAGGGAGAACAAGGACTTTCATTCAGGAAGAACATCCCAACTATTAAGATAGTAAGCATGACCCAGCTCATTATGAACTTGCTATAGACCTGTTTGTGCATCTTCAGTGGAGGTACTAAAGCTAGGGGAGGAAGGGGCATTAGTCCACTTTTTTTTTTTCTTTTTTTTCCCCCAAACTAGCCCATCAGTTGATGAATTTCTGTCACAGGTGAGGGTTTCTCAACAGCAGGTACTACAAGCTATTGTGAATATCTCCGGCTCAAAATTTCTTTTTCATTTGATTTGGGGAAACCAAGTCAAGAAAGTTTCTGTTTAAAAGGAATTATTCTTGTGAGAAATTCTGCGGGGTCAACATCTTCCAGAAAGAAGTCCAAACATTTCCTTAGAAAACTCGTAACCAGCTTTAGTCATCACTCGTTAGAGAGGTCGCATGTCCATAAAATGAAAATCGTAACATACATGGAAAAGGAGTTCAGAAAAGTATAATAACATAATGTCTGTATCTCTGTGTCACCTGCTAAGAATGCCCACAAAACCAAAACCATCATTGAGCAGACTGAGCCCAGAAGCTCTGCTGAGATGTTCAGCATCCCACAGAACTACACTCTTACTGTAGGGAAAAAATGACAGGTTTTACTGCAAGTGATGCTGCCAGAATTATTATTTTTTTTTTTTTCACTTGCCCACTCAGATCACAAAAATATTCCACTTTGAAATGCTATTTCAAAATATTTCTCTTTTAACTAGCAAATGTAGTTAGGTCTTGGAAGCCATCACTGTTGCTTGTCATACATGTTGCTCGATGTCCCCAGACCTTGCCCCAGGACCCAGAGGCTGATGTTCCTGCCGTGGCTCTGCCCGCTTCTGGCAGATCCTTTCCCTGAATTGTGGCTGTCTTTTGTTTCTGTCTGTGCAAAGGTCTGACCCTAACAATGTTGCCGGAAGGAAGGAAGGAAAGGTTTGTAGAAACCTTTGCAAACTTTTTCTAATTTTTTTTTCCTTAAAAATCTTCCCAGAGGGCCAATAGAAACAGAGTTAGCCCTTCAGATATCCAGTCCAAGGGGGACACTTCAGGAAAGAAATTCAGCTAAAGAGCTTCCAGCACTTGATTACTTATTGTTTGTTCCTTCCCCTCCTCCGCCTCCCGGATTTCATCGGGAACGTCTAATGAAATTACAAGTATTTCAGTCTGGAAATAGCACGTTCATGCTGCTGAACTTCAGCAAGGACATTCCCTTTAAGCAACGTACTATCCTGCGGTTTGGGTATTCCTTGTCAGCTTCTGTTATTTAACATTTATTCTACCACTTGGAAATTAAGGACATGCTCATTCCCTGATAACAGCCGGGAGCACCTACGGGCAAGGCTGAGATTTCCTTCTCCCGCTCTCAGCGTCTCCGGGGCTCCCCGTCCTAGACCAGCCCCGTGTTCCCCTTACCCCGGGCAGGAGGTGGAGGGAAACAGCGACATCTCCGCAAAACCTCCCAAATGTCCAGTGTGTCCCCGCAGAAAACGGACACCCCATCCACAGGTTTGTCCCGACCCTCCGCGCTGCACCCTCACCTCCCCGCACCGCACCGCACCTCCCCGCTCCACACCGCAGCCCTCCCCGGGCGCGGGAGGCTCTGGGCGGGCACTGGCACACCTCAGCCGCCGCCCGGCGGCCGGTGTCTGCCCCGCCGAGCAGGTAGGAGCTGAGGGGCGGTGGAGGTGGCGGGGTCTTCCCTCCTACCCCACCTGCGAAGGGGGGTTGAGGAGGGAGATGCTCCCGGTGCACCGCCCCGAGCACCCACCCTCACCCCAGCGGAGCGGAGGAGAGGGAAAAGGATGCGGCTCTGAGGTGGAGAGAGGGGGTTAACTAGCCAAGTGGTAGAAAAACTAACCTGCCGCAGGGATGGTGATGGAAAGCAGCAGCAGCTGATGGAAGAGCAGGGCTGGCAGGAGTTGGGTGGCCCACATGGTGCTGGTGGCCCCCCCCGGCGGCTGGCGGGGAGGAGAAGAGGAGACGGCTCCTCGGAAGGACCCTCTGCACAGTCGGTCACTAGAGGAGGCAGAGTGAGCCGAGCTGCTTTTTATTGCGATGATCTAAGTTTGTTGTGTGATTAACTGGAAAGATCTGGGTCCCAACTCCCTCTTACGGTAAGAAACTGTTTAACAACATCCCCTCTCTGCCTCCTCTCCTCCCCTCCCGGGGAGCTGCCTCCCCTCCCGCCCCCGACCCAGCCCAGGGAGAGGACTCCCACCACCTCATCCCTCCCTCCCTCTCTCTCTCCTCCCTTCCCTCCCTCCCCTCTGCCTCCCTGCCTCCCTCCTTTAGGCACTCCTCCCCCGGGGCCACTGTCTGCTCCTGCTCAGCCCCTTTGGAGCATCCACCCATCCCCTTCTGCACCACAGCCCCCTTTGCCATCTCACCTGCAACCAGAAGGATCCTCTCCTTCCCTGCAGATATTTCCCTTCACAATCTCCCCCTTCCTCCACCTGCCCCATCCCCAGGCAGCACCCTCATCCATAGCCATTCCATCAGGACTTCCCGACATCATGGCCAGGGACAAAGCAAGGCCGACTTCCCACAAAGAAAACACCTTTCCTCCAACCTGCCCATGGCTGTGCTTGGCCACCAACTTGGCCTCTCCATCACCCTTTTTGGCCATCTGTCAGATGCCACTTCCTCAAAATTGTGGGGCAACTCTGGGGAATCTAAAGGTCAAGTATCAGCTGGCTGGCATCACTCCATGGAGACAAGCCTCAGTCCAAAGCGAGGGCTGACCTTCCTTCTGTCGCAGCCAGAGTGGTTGTGATTCTTCCACTGCACTTCATTTTAACCTTAGGGAAGCAATGGCATTGGATTTTGTTTAAGTCATGAGATCGGCCTTTGTGACATGTGAGTGTTCAAAAATAAACACTGCAGAAAAAAAAATAAACACTTCAGGAAGTGTTCTGCCTTAATTTAAACTGTTCCTTACTCCCATGCACCCACCTACCATCTATAGCACGAGTGTGTGACAATACAGGAAACTCTTTCCCTCCATTTTTCACAAATAAACCAGAGACCCGCATGTGGCCCCATGCCATCTGAGTCAGAAAACGGGTCTTTTTCTCCAGCCCAGACTCTTTGCCCAGACTTGCTATCTGTACTGTTCATAAAGACTTTTGAGTGAAACAACTTTTCTTAAAAATGGGTTGTTTCCCAAGCCACAAACTTTCATCGTTAAGTTTTATTCAATTGTTTCCTATACTTGCAAAATATATTTTTTTTCCTCCCATTTTATACCCAGTGGCAAAACTTAAAATTTCCATTTGGGAATTACTGCCTTGGTAAGTGAAAGAAAAGGGAGAGAAAGGAGTTGAGGGAGAAAGTCTGTAAAGAAAATATTTTGAACATTTGGTATTACAGGAAAAACACATTTCTGTGAGAAAAAATACTTTCTGAAATCTGCAGAATGAAAATTATTTCTAGGTGGGCTTTCTGCTGTCTTTGTTTTTCTCCTCAAAATAAAAGTTAATTTACAGGAGTTCCTTAGAAATACATAGCCTGAGAACAGAGAAAGTATATTCCACCGGTCAATAACTTTGTGCAAAATCCCTGTCCAGAGCAGCTGATAGAACATGGATATCTCACTTAGTTTTTGGGTTTTGTTTTTCTCCCTGTGCTTACACATAGACATACATATAAACAATAAACAACAAGAATAATCATAGCATCATGCTGAGCCCAAAATAGCCACATTCTGTTAACCAGATGAATTTAACTTGTTGTCCGTGCATGTGATGAGTGACCTTTTTTTTTGTATAAAGCACAACATCATGCACCATTAAAGTCAAGTAGATTTTTTTTGCTGCTGACTTCCCTGAGGGGAGTATTTGGCCTGTAGTCAGCTTTCTCCTTAATTTTAGGAAGATTACTGCTCTGTCTCTTGAGGACTAGGGTGTTCCCTAATGAAAAAGAAATATTTTGCTATATACGATCCTATTATTAATACATAGTCCTGCATATTATTCATGATGTATTTGCAATTCTGCTTGCAAATTCAAGTCATGGGCATAATCTTCTTTGGCTGTGTATATTATGCTGGGCGAGTGCACGTCCACAGTCCTGGTTCTCCATTTGTCCAGGTTTGGGAACCTGCTGAAGGACACCCCTGCCTTTTACATAAGCCAAAGATATATACAAATATATCTTCCCTCAGTGGAAACTGGGGCAGATGGAGTGGACAGTCAAGGACAGAAGGGAGATTTGAATTGGAAAGATTCTATAGCTGCTATATTCCGATGTTATATTCCGATGCTCTGTAGGCAGTCAAGACAAAGGTTTGCATCTGGATCTGGGAAATGAAAATTCTCTTTAGTCCTGCATCATATACTGCAAAATGTGAAATGCAGTACAATCCATCCTCTGCGTCTTCTTGCCCCAAGTATTTTACAACTGAAGCTTATTTTATTTCAGTTCAATCAAATTTTACCTTGAAATGGATTTCAATATGAAGGAAAACTGCAAAAATTGCCTTTCATGCTTAAGTTTTCAAAAGCAATTTCATGTTAAGTTTCCATCTGCACATAGAGAAACTGAAGATCTAAATAGGATAATCAAAAGTTGTAAGTTTTATGCAAGAATATTCTGTTATTTTTTCTAATCTTTTGAGGCCATGTTTTCTGGCCTATAAATCTCTTTCTGGTTTCAAGGCTAAGCTGAGAGTGGGGATTTTTGATTTCTCTTTTTTTTTTTTCCTTTTATTTTTTCTGGCAGCTTTGCAAACTTTCCCTGATAACCTGACTTTCAAAGCAGTGTAGCTCTGAATTAGGAAAGTAGTATAACATTTCTTTAGAAGATATCTAAAAAGAAATGAGTTACTGCACACTTTACTAAAGATGTATTTGCTCTGGACTGCCTACATGAGTAAAAAAAATTTGTAAAACTTTATTTTGGTTGGAAAAGTAAGCAGACATGACCAAACACATAGAAACTGTTATTTTTATATTCCTTTTTCTGACCATAACCGCAGTTGGATCACTTTTTCAGATGGAGCTTACCATTCAGAAAAGCTAGGTACTCACAGTTTGAGCAGGAATTCCCACACAAACACACAGTAATACCAAATAACAATTAACTTCAAATAAAAGTTTCTTAAATGAATCAACATGTGTCATCAGAATCACCTCTTGTGTTCAATATAAACTTTTTTACTGCTCAAACAGTATCTGGTATAGGTATCACTCTGCTAAAGTCCTGCTGGACAGTTGCCAATGACCATTATTCTTTCTAAATTTCTTGGTGCTGCAGAGACTAATAGAAGAGAAAAAAAAACAAATTGAAACAAGAAAAATTAACACCATCAGTCAATATACCTAAACTCTGACTATGTATAACGAACAAGTCTTCTGAGTAGTGTGAGGGGTTTTTTTGCATTCCTAAAAGCATATAGTCACAATGCAGTACATTCCCAAAAATTCAAATGGATATTGCAGGGAATTTTTATGAAAATCACTGTTTTGCATCCACATTTTTTTTGTCAAACTTAGCTCCTCATGGATAAACAATTTAGATATGGAAATATCTATATTTTGATTACATAAAATTTGATCAAGTTAGTATTTCCTACTAATAGCAATATCCTGCATATGGATTCTTGCTTTTTTTTATTATTATTTTTTCCCAAAACACTGGAGATAGGAATTTCCAAACTGATCTTGAATGGTTGTATTATCATCAGTTGCTACTGAGCACCATGTCCTAAACTGCATAAATGGCTTTCATAGTAGAACATAAAAATTGTTTTGTTATTCATCTTAACTATTCATGGTTAGCATAAACCATATATGTAAAAAGCAGTTACAATGTCTTATACAGGAAACTCATAAAGGATTTATTTTATTAACCAACTGCAGGTATAAATGTTGGGTTACCTGACTAGAGTTTAGGACCCAGACCTGAGTGCCTTGGAGACTGGGTGTGGAGAGTTTTGAATTATATATGAATATATGTCAATTATAATGGATGAGATCAATCACAACCAAGCAACTTTAAAACTCATGTTCCTTTTTAACATCAGGAATTTTGAAAGCATACTTTTCATTCCCCAGGAGCAAACACCTATCTAAAAAATAGCAACCTAGACTGTTTCGTATTTTGCATATGCCCTGCATAATTTTGCATGTTTGTGCCATAAAAGTGCTCAGTCAAGGTGTGAAACTGTTTGCACAGGTCTGGTTTGGGTGGAGGAAAGTCATACCATACCTTGTGCCTACAAAGCCAGGTAATAGCCCCTGACTAATTCTTGTTTGTAAGCTCTGACATGGACTGAAGGGATAAGAAACTTTTAAAGCTAGACATTTTAGGCTATTAAATATGCATGGAATTGTATCTGTGAACACCATGTTTGCAGAGGTGAAGGCCTCAGGTCTGTAGGTTAGTGGCCACATTGCAGAAGGAGGTGTGGCACTTGTCTTCATCCTTGAGTTTCCCTCGTGGGTGATCAACAAGAAGCCTCATTTGAGGTGTCACACTCTCCTGCCTCACTTACACTGGGCTCCAAGCACTTGTCTGGTGTGTTCAATTTGCCCTGTGGGACTAGCAGTTCCCATCGGTAGCATTCAGCGTGATGACATGCAAAATCCTTTTGATTCCAAAGTGGTGGTTTCAGCGGAGTTTCTGAGCTTCTGCTTTCAATTAAACTTTAATCCCTGTGCTTGGATCTTGTCACCCTCTTCTTCCCCCTTTCCTTTCAGCCTTCGTGTACTATTTGCCTTGTTCTTTCTGCATGAAAATGGCTTGAGGTTTAGGCTGGAAGGTGCCATGTGTCCAGCTGGATCTCTGCCTGAGGTGCCTCAGCAAGTATTGACGTTTGACAAGTGCTGCACCTCTGCTTTAACTCTGCCTTAAGCAGTGTTGAATCATGCCATCCATAACTGGCACTGTTAAATAGGTTCTAAGATACTTGACCTGTATTAAGGGAGTGGAACATCTCCCTTATGAGGAAAGGCTGAAGGAGCTGGGTCTCTTTAGCTTGGAGAAAAGGAGGCTGAGGGGTGACCTCATTAATGTTTATAAATATGTCAAGGGTGAGTGTCAGGAGGATGGAGCCAGGCTCTTTTCAGTGACGTCCAAGGACAGGAAAAGGGGCAATGGGTTCAAGCTGGAACATGGGAGGCTCCATAAAAATATGAGGAAAAACTTTTTCACTGTGAGGGTGACCGAGCACTGGCACAGGCTGCCCAGGGAGGTTGTGGAGTCTCCTTCTCTGAAGACATTCAAAACCCGCCTGGACACGTTCCTGTGCGATCTACTGTAGGTGATCCTGTTCTGGCAGGGGGGCTGGACTTAATGGTCTTTTGAGGTTCCTTCCAACCCCTAATGTTCTGTGATTCTGTGATTCTGTTATTCTGTATTACTCAGGGCCTAGCTTGCTCTGTAAAACCTTTATGATAAATTTTTTTGCACAAGTATGTAAGAAAATGAACCTCATTTTGAGCTTAGTCTACTAAAATCAAGTTGTGGTACTAGCTAAGGGAAGAAAAAAAGACACCAAACCAAACAAACAAGCTGAATAAATGTGATATGAAACAACAGCCCCAGAAAACCTTAATTTACATACCATAGTTACCAAGTTGCTTCTCTGAAGAGAATTACTCTCTATACCGTTTAACCATTCAAATATGCAACCATTTGTGCTTCTTCCTAAGTGTCTCATTTTTAGCAAATAAAGAAGCTTTTTCACTCTTATTAGAAGACACATTCTCTAGGACAAAGTAGCCTGGAAATCAAAAGTTTGGCCAGATTCATCTGCGGTTTTCACCCAATCTTCAGATCTCACTTTTCCAGCTGTTGTTCTTTCTTGATTCAGAAAGCCTTCCTTCCTTTGCATATTTAGGTAAACTACAAAGCTTAATCATGATCAAGGAAATCCATACTTCTGTGTAGATCTTTAAGTCATTAAGATCTTGGTCATTTTTATTGTTGAAAAGCTTGAAAATATCAGCCCAAAATATCCAAAAACTTAGGAACTTTCCGGATCACATTGATTTTAAAATCATCTATTTTTTAAAGCACTTTAATGATTTTAGTGCCTGAGCTAAGGTGTACATATGTGATTTTGACAGTACAGTAATGCTTCCTCTGAAACTTTTACATGTATAGATAATTCATACTTTCCCCTGCACTTTTTAAGTCAATGAAAATCAGGAGTACACTTAAGTAAAACCACTGAATATATCTGGCTAAACACTTTTTCACTTTCACTTTCACTGGTTAAACCATAAAACTAAGGATAGATTTTCTAAGATATTTTTACGTATTAAATGCCAAACTGGAAAACAGCCCTAGAGCATTTTTTTATTTTTAGTAATTGGACTTATTTCAAAAAATAAAATAAACTTTTGAAAGATTTCAAATCAGCACATCATTTTTACTTATAAATGAAAAAAAAATGTAAAAACCGATCAACCAACCAAACAAATAAACAAATATTAATTCCTGGAACATTTTGACAGAAACAATGCAGAGGTGTTAATTCAAGCACTTGTGTTTTTTCTTCAAATTAAATGTGAGCTTTTAAGTTGGGAAAAGTTTAAAATAGGTTCTCTGTATGAGGTATTGCTATAAAAATACTGTTAATATCTCCCAGATTACTAGACATTTTTAAATGCATTTTCAATACATTTAGAGTAGCAAAGAATAAAATTATGCTGCTCTTTGACTGTGAATTATACATTATGGAATAACTTCAGCAGTTCAAAAATCCAGAGACAAAAGCATTACCCTTTGAATTCCAGAGAATGAAGACTTCCAGAACTTGCTTGTCAAGAGTAAATTCTCTAGGATTTCATATCAAAGAGGAAAGTTTCTACCTGGGGTGCTGTTAAAGATTTTAGAAAGAAACCTAAATGGGGATTCATCAGTTTCCTAGCAATCTCTCAGACATAAGGACATATTAATAGCAGCTCAGAGAAAACACAAACAACAAAAAAAGAGCTCACAATTCATGGCCATAAAGCACTGATCTTTCCTGGTTTAAGGTTTGTAACCCCAGAGACAGAAAACTTGCCAAGACATCAGAAAAGACGTTATCAGAGGAGGAATCTCAGCTTGACTTCTTTTCAAGAATGAGCTTTGGGTACTTTATTTGAATCAAAGTCTCCTTGTTTAGGATATGAGCTTTGTAATGCAGCTACTGGAAAATAGTCAAGTAGGGAAAAGGGACACGTCACTGCAAAATCAGGACAAGAACACTCAAAGGAAGACTAGGGCAAACTGTTACAGTTCTCTGCTGTTTCCATTTTTTTTTTAATACAGTGAGGAGAAACCTTTTCCAGTAGAGTTTGGTCCCTTAAATATCTTAGCACAGGTATTACAATGCTGGCACTGAAATGACACTGATAACACTGTGACTGCTCTACACTTGCTATGGCAATAAAACCTATATGCTTTTTCTCTTTGCTATTTTTAGTTTTTCATACCTCAACATTATGGTATCTGTTCTTATGAAGTAGGCAATCTCCACTTTTAATAGAGATTAATTGTTGCCAAACCTTTTTCTTATGGGTGGCATTTGAAAATGGATGATTAAGCCTCACAGCACATCAAACAGTATATTCTTGCCTTAACCTGCTGAGGATTTTGCTTCTGCAGCAAAGAAAAGAGATTGAAGGAGAATGTAAATGTCTATGGGCTGAAGCTACAGTTCTAAAGCTGTCTGCCTGTTCACATGCATCAGCTTTACTTTCCCAAAGTTTTGATCCTATTCCTTACATCCAAAATGAAACTTATCAATTAAAGAATAGGTTTTTGAATTCAGAACACTATTGTTAAGCAAGATGGTATGATGGTATACTTCAGAAATTTTTCACCAGTTTATTAAATAAAACTGTCTTCTTAATAAAACCAGATTGATATGAATAGACCTAAAACAACAAATGCATTTACAATAGTGGCATAGAAAAAAAAATATAAAAAAGTACTTTTTTTTTCCCTGTAGAATAACAGTTGTGTTTTATCCTAAGTGAAAGAACATTATTTCTGACTTCATGCTATTACTTCGAGGGGTTTTTTTAAGTCTTTCTTAGAACAGCAGTATGCAGATTACTAGTTACTCTATATTTAACTTCCTAGATTAGTAATACTGTTTTTTAATTTAGGAATCTACATATGGAGTTGAAGGACAAGTCCACATATACAAGGAATTTTATCTGACAGTAATCAGTGAAGGTTGTCTAGGGAAAACTATGAAAACAGAACAAGTTTACAGTGATATTTCCTTAGAATGTTTTCCAACTTGCCAACATTTGATGGTCATCTAATTTTTGGTGCTATGAAATTAATTATTTTTATGGTGATTTATGACATTTTTCTCTCTTTATGCTGCCTGTCAAGGCTCTGATGTAAACAGATAAAAATATGATATCTATCAGTTGGCCAAAGAATTTTCAAATATACAATTTTATGGGTTGTTTTTTACTTCTGGTACAAAATGTTTCACATATAAACCCCTGAAAAATAACAGTTTTCATATAGTGTGGAACAATAAATGTTCAGTATTGCAGTTTTATTACTTTTCCTTAAGAAGGAAAAAGAACACCAAGAAGTCTGTCTTTACTTGATTTTCATGTAAACATCTGAGTAAACAATTTTAATAAGAAAATAAAAACATCAGTTCAGTTCTGCAAATATGTATATTTACATGCCACATATCTGATTAGCTTTTTTTTTTTCCATTCCAATGTATTTCTTCTATTATTCCCAATAGACAAAATAATGTGGTTTCAATTCATATGTTAAACAGCAATGATAACAAATTGCCTTTATTTTTGCCTGAGATTCCTCTATGCACTTGTCCTCAAGTTATGGAAACACTTCAGATAGCTCACTGAGAATGTGCATTGGGCACCCACAGGAAATAGAAGGCTATGTCACTCAGCTTGAGATGAACAACATTTAAACTACTCTTCTTGACGTTTCTCCAAGAAAAAAAAAATGTCAAAAAATATTCTGGTATTTGTCTCCCAAGATTAAAATAGCAAGCACATAATCCCATTTGAAGGTCTGGTGTATAAAGCTGAATCTGTATCTGGAAATAATTTTCAATTTTTAATGGGGAGTATACTGAAACCAAAATTTTTTATATCATATTTTAAAAGAATCTTTGAACACTAATTACTCTGGTAAACCACTTACATGCCTCATTGCCAGCAGCTGACAGTGTATATTGAATTTAATATTTTCTTTCCTTCGTTTCCTCTTTCTCTCTCTTTTATTCACTTTGTTTCCCTTTCCCTTTCTCCCTTTCTCCCTTTCTCCCTTTCTCCCTTTCTCCCTTTCTCTCTTCCTTCCTTCCTTCTTCCTTCCTTCCTTCCTTCCTTCCTTCCTTCCTTCCTTCCTTCCTTCCTTCCTTCCTTCCTTCCTTCCTGTTTCTCTCTTTCTCTTTTTCCTTCTTTCTTACTTTCTTGCTTTTACTCTTTTTTTCTTTCTCTATCAGCCTCTCTCTTTAACTTTCTCTTCAGCTTTCTGGGTTCTTTTGTTTAATTCTTTTTGTCTTTCTCTGTTGCTTTCTGTCTTGTAAAAGTTTTGTTAAACTCCACACAATTACAGAAGTCTTCCTGCCTATTATCAATGTAAAGTATAGTTATATGCACTAAGAAGAAGAAGAAACATTTACAAAGTGTAGTGACTCGGGGGGGGGGGGCAAAATTTAGAAACTACAACTCCAGCCAGTAGACATTTTAGGTGGCAGACTGAGATACGCTAACTACCACTCTGTTAATTGTCTTCTCTCCTGACTTTACAGACAGGAAAATGACTGCTGAGTATGAGGTTACAACAGAACCAGAGAAAGTAGATTTTCAAAGAAACTTTTTAGGGAGGTAAAGGAATAATAATAGCTTGAAATGTTCTGTCACTTACATCAGTATATTTTTCTAGTACAGATAAAGTACTACCTGTTAAATGGTCATTTCCAAGGCTCTCCTGTTACAGGGAAGTTAAAAGATGGAAATTAACAACAGAAAGCAGCCTTTACATTGATCACAAAGATCATGTCTGAAGGTGTTACAGTTGGGAGCAGACATTATGTACAGACACATCAGGAGTATCCCCCAGTTTCTGATATTGTATAAACTTTGTAGCATCCTGCAGGACAAAAAGTAGTAATTGCTGTAACAACTGTTGTAACTCCAAAGTTTTCTAAATCTTGCTTATAGCCATTCCTTCTTTTTCATAGAAAAGTGTGTAAAAGTATACTTGGTATCCTAATTCTCATGAATGATCGTTCCACTGCGATTTAGAAAAGACACAACACAAGTGAAGTTTAGGTTTGCCCTAAATTTCACTCTTCATCATCAATATTATTAACTAGTTGTTCTGTGTGACACATTTAAAGAAGTAGTAAAACATGTTCACAAGTTTAAATATTTGGTTATCTCATTTATATTTACTCATGTTTTTAGAACTTTCTTTGTTCTAGGTATATGGGACTATATTTTGTCAAAACGGAGAAAGGATTTCAAAGGACTTGGACTCCAAAATAATTTACAAGTTATCGATCAAAATTCCACAGACTGAACTAGAAAACCCATTTAATTTCACCCTGAGACAACACAAACCAAATTTATTAAATACAAATTTCAACCTTGTAAAATCAAGGCTGAATGAACAACTACCTGTCGTGATGTAATTCAGAGAAGAAAATGTCAGGACAGAAAAATACACATTCATACTGAGAATCATAGGTCATTTGGCCAGCAAAAACTCCAGTGAAGTAGCAACCATGGTGAAATGAGTATTCAGTCAAACATGCCATAACTGCAACAGGAAGGAAAAGCATTTCTGAGCAGTGCGTCAAACTGTTTAAGCCAAGACTGATCACACACTTGGTGAACAACAAGGCAATGACACAACCTTTTTTGTAGGTAAAATCTCTCCAGACAAGAAGGCTGTGCAACAGCAACTGCAGCAAAGGGATAAAGAAATTTGTTTATTCATTCTTTTAGTTAGGTAATAGAACACAAATGTTCTATTTTAAATAAATTGTCATTGTATTATATCCAGATTTAATGTCAGAGAGAACAAAGTATAGTTACAATAGGTTGTAAAAAAGTGTTCCACTTAGCATGTCTAAATAATAAGTGCAGATTCACCACACGTGTTTGGAATGGAAGACTGCCTACCCACATATCCATTTTAGAAGGTATTTTTTTTGTGCAAATCACGGAACCAAAGTGAAAACACAGAGCACAACTAAAACTTTCAGATATATTCTAGAACCTGGGAAGTCTGTAAAAATGTTACAAGAGGGGAAGCAAATCATTGACATCTATGATTCTATGATAAATAGATGGGAAATTATGTATTTAATCTTGATTCTCACTATATTTCTGCCGTGTTATACCCCATATTTCCTACATATTTCTATCTTGTAGTCCTCCAGTTCAGCTCCCTGGGTGCCCACGCGTTCTTCTGAGAATATGACTATCCGTGCACTGCCTTCAGCTACCTGCCACATCCCACAGCAACCAGCTGGGCTGGAGTCACTGGATTCAGTGGTGAATGCCGAAAACCAAACATGTCATTTTGCCATGCAATGTCGTATAAGCATTTAGAATCATAGGATCATAGAACAGTTTCATCTGGAAGAGACCTTCAAGATCATCGAGTTCAACCTTTGTCCCAGCTCTATCAATACCGCTAAACCATGTCCCTCAGCACAACATCGAAGTGGTCACAAATAATAAAATATTAAAGACTCCTTTTCTAATGGAAATGTTTACATGAACATCTCACTTCTACCTAGGTATTAATTTTGGGTGGTATTCATTATTTCATCTAATGTTGGGTATGTATGTTTTTGGAAAATACATCTGAGGTAACCACTTCCATTGTGGCATACTGAGAAATAAATAAGCATTTGGGAGTACAGTTAATCTTACCGGATAAAACAAAACTTCAGGGCAACTTGCAGGTTGCCTTCAAAGCATTCTTGAAGTATCTACTTTCTCTGGGTCAGATGCTTGTCTTTCTGAGTATTTTCAATATAAGCACTTTTAGCTGAAATTTGCTCACTGATTTCTATTGCAAAGTTAGTGAAGTTAAGAGACGAGGAGAATAGGGAAAAAACTGTTAAGAATTAATGAAATATATCCGATAAGGCAAAAAGCTCTAGTGCACCAGAAATGTTCTAATGAATTGAAAAACCATCCAGAAACCAGTGAACACACATGAAACTGCCATGTTCATATGTTCATATGTTCAGGAATTTGTAGCAAGTTTACTGGGGGTTTCGAACTATGTTTTGAAAGACAGATAACACAGTGGTTCAGTCCAGCACTTGGGCTTGAGTCCAGCCAGCAACTCAGCAAGCTGGAATGAAGATTTCTTAAGACTTAAATTGTCAGTAACAATTTTGAGGGACAATGAACTGGTAACTCACATTTCCGTAGTGTTCTTCTATGCATACTGCAACAAAAGAAAAGAAGTACCTTAGTGGTAACATTTCAATATTTGTTTTACCTGTCTAGTGTTTCACTTCTTGCTATGATTCCCTGACATGGAAAAGAAATCATGAATCAGTAACTTGGGGAAAACTCTGGAGAAAAACATGGATTAATCCCCAGATTAAGCTTTTCCAGTTCACTTCTTGCTTTAGCATCCAGGTTCAATGTATCTATACTGACATATGCAAAGATCTCTCCAAGACTGCACCCACCTGTTTCTAGAACTAGAAAAAGTAGAGACACAGCGTCCTTGTGTTGGATTTTAGCTAATTACACTTTCTGAGCTTAAGGCTGTTAGGTATAGCATCATGCTAGCATGCAGAAGTAAGTTCAATTACGTCTGAATTGTCCTACTCTGTTATGTGAATGTACCAATGTGATCAAAGGAAATATATGCAATTTTTTTTATGAAGCAACTTTAAAAAATTTTCTAAGTAGCTCAGGTATCCAGCTCTGGATTATAGATTCATTTTAGGGGAACAATTTCCCAGGTTTAAAAAAAACACATAGTCCTTGCTTTTTACATTCTTTGTTGAATTTATCACAAGTGATGGCAACAGGGGTAGATGGAACTCCAAAAAGAGAATGATAAAATCTATTAGGAGCTTTGAAAAAAAATATGTGATTTATTAAGTGATTTATTTATAAGTGATTTAATAAGTGATTTATTAAGAATATTATTTTGAATACATTAAACTTCAGAACATGACCAATAAAGAAATGATCTCTACTGCTAATATATGGAATGTATATAGAATTTACAACAAATTACTTACAGATTCCTGAACATTAATTAAAACTGACTGGGAATTTGCAGGTCAGATATTTTGAAATCAGAATGAAATCCGAAACAAAACTGAAGAAAAGGTACTTTATACAAGTATCTTTATTCTGTGTTTAAGGATCGCTGAAACTATAAAACAATTTGAACTTTTTGATAGGTATCATAATGTAAAATGATATTTTACAGTTTGAAGAAGTTTCTAGATATTTTAAATTAAAACAACATGAATATGTAACTGAAAGGACTTAAACTAGAATAGAATTAAAATAGAATGGACTATTTTATTTGTTGCAGTTCAACATATTTTTAATATTAGTTCCCAAAAATATCTGATTTTGACATTTCATCAAAGGCAGGAAAAACCTGGAAAAGTAAAAAAAAAAAAGTAATAATAGAAAATGTTAGGATAATAAAAAGTAATTTCCTGTGGTTCTGATTACATAAGTCATGAGTCAAGATCCTAAGAGGTGAATGAAACCAGTGTCCTGGTCATAAGGACAGCACACAGAAGTTGTAAATGAACATACAATTATACATTACCTAATTTTTATGTATTTATTGTCTCTCTGATGTGCTGTGATTCGTGTTGTTAGTGTAGGAATCCATATGGGAACATTAGAACATAATATGTAAATCTGGGTATGCATTATGTCCATGAATAAATTTCTTAATCTCACTTACTTCAGTTGCTGGTTGCAACAATTCTTACCCATAATATCCAGAAGGTGTTGTGAGGCTCTGTTCATTCATTAAAAGCATGAAATCTGCTGTGACAGCTTTGCATGAGCAGTGCTAGAAGTCTATAACTAAAAAAAAAAAAAAAAAAAAAAGTGCTCGTAAGATTACAACCCATATAGGGAAAGGGTATTTCTTCTTCATATCTACATAATCTTATTTAACAGACTTAAGCCATAGTTAGGTAAAATGGAAACTTCATTGCCAACATTTTAAAGTGTTATAACTATGAATGTTCCCATCAATGTTGCAACTGGCAGTCATCAACATCATTTATTCTTTGATTAAATTACCGATTTTATTGATAGTAATAAAATATTTAGAAGTTAGAAGAAATACGGTGTATCTTACTTCCTTGGAGCCAGAATTTTGCCTGGAATATTTTATCTGGCTTATTTAGTTAAGATTAAAAAAAAATATATTTCTCACTTGCTTTTCCATTCCCTTTATTTTCCTCAGATCACTTTATTAAGTTTTGTGTCTAGGGCTTTTTGTTTTCTTTTAAGTTTTCTGCAGGAGAAGAAGTTTCTGGCAAAAAGAAAATCAAAAAAAAGCAAAAGAAAACTAGGATTCAAAATAAACAATAAACACTTCTCAGCTGAACCACTCTCGGCAGACCAGCAAACTCCTCCCTTAAATGTTCAAATATATGACTGTACATGAAAATCAGATGGGCATGAGGAAATGATTACATTTTCCAAATGCAGATTTGATCCATATGGCAAACAGCTGCTGTTCAGATGAGCAAATTTCTGTGAAACTAATTTGTTAAATCCAAGCAGAGGATCTTGCACTCAGAGGTGAATACCTCATAACACCTTTCAGTTTTCACTTGCTATTGTCACCACTGATAATGCACAGTCTCTTATGACATACTGTTGCTTTCTTTGAGAGTAACCTACAAGGCAGGAGATAATAAATTCATAAAATATAGAATCTGAATGGTTGCAGTTACTGAAACATGCACTAAATGGGAACATATCTCCTCGTAGTCATAGCAAATTGCCACAGACATTTTCAGGAATGTGTGATAATCCAGGGCTTGCACAGAGGGCCATTCCAGAAAGATTTCCTTTTTGGTTTGTGATGTTATCACTGCTACTCATAGCTACCCTGTTTCTGCCTCAATGTATCTAGTGTAAATCCTGCCAATTGATTTTATTATGAACAGTTGCAAGAACTGTTAAAAATACCACCTTTAACAATTTATACTGTATTGGTAAGGTGAGATCCATGCTGTTTCACTGCCTGAATTTTTTCTTTCATTTGAAACCCTAAATTGCTTTCTGAGACTATAGCAATGCTAGCAAGTTTCTTAAAGAGCTCTCCCTTCACAGGGGAAAGGAATGCCATGTTTTTTACCATCCACAATGTTGCCTCATGGAAGGCCTGTCTGGATGTGGAATCTTTGAGCTCTACATTGAGACAACTTCCAGTCATATCTGAAACCATGAGTCCAAGCCAAAGAGCTGCATGTCTTGTCTCAGGATTCTATTCTTTAGAGTCCTCAACAACAGAGTGTTATGTGATGCCTTACTTATGGACCTTATACAAACATATATAGAGAGATAGTTTTTGCAGAGGTTGAATTCACATAGTAATAGGTTCTCAAGAGTGTATAAATCTGGTCACTTCACTGTATCATATGAACTAACACCATTTAAAAACAGTAACTGGTCTGACTGGCATGTCTTTCTCATACTCTTTCTTGTGATAACATCAGCTTGATGCATAATTTTTTCTCATCAACTTAAAATCACTTACGGTCATTGCAAAACTCAGTAATGGTATGTTCTTTCTTTTATTTCCACAGGTGTGCTGGGAGTATTTGAAGTGGGGAAGTCACAGACTGAGTGAAAAAGAAATAAGATATTTACTGCCAAATTTTCTCTGGAATAAACCCATAAAAGCCAAAAGAAGGAGAAAAAAGAAAGAAGAATGAGGCCAGATGGTCTCTTGGAAGGCAATGGAGAAGAAGGTTTTCCAGTTTCAGTTTGAGCAAGGCAAAGACTGAGAAAATGGCTGCTATGTGGATACTTACATAGGTCAGTAACCATTTCAGTTACTTTTCTTTCTGGTACTTTTTATAAGAAAGACAAGGTAAGAGGATAAAATAAACTATATTTAATTCTAATGTACATATTTGTCAGGGATATTTAGAAGTTAAGTTGGATGCCTATTTACTTTTGCTTTAGGTCTAACTTCATGATTTAAGTGCTTGAATATATTAATTGATCTTTCAATCTTCAACCAGATTTAAATTTAAAAACTTATTTTTAACTTTACATAAAATAACATTTAATGGAGGCTTAAGTTTAAAAAGAAATCTGACACTCTATAAGTGCTAGTAATTTTTGACTATTGTAAGAGGATGTTATTCCATGTCTTTTCCTATTATTACTTAATTATATTTTTGTTTCTCTCAGTCTTTTCTTCTTGATTGGAACCACTCACTAATGATTAAGGGATTATTTTGTGCATGTATTCCTTATGGTCGTTTAATTTGTGGCACTATGTCATTTATTTTCTCCGTCAAAGTCCCTAAATCTTACTACTCAAAGCGGAATTGTAGTTGTTGAAGAGATCCAGAAAGTCTAACTTCAAATTCAAGATATATCTTGTTTTCAGGAAAGTAATCCCGATCTTATACTTTGCCTGAGAGATTTCCCTGAAAAATATTTTCTTTAGAAAGGAAATACATCAGATAAAATTGTAAAAAAATTTATTATCCAGATAGTACTTGAGTGTGAATGAAACCATATGGCTTGAAAACATTTAAGGTAGAGTTTTGGGGTTTTTTTTACTTACTTTTAGTCTATTGTCGCGGGTTAGGGCTGGGCCGGCCACTAACGCGGACAGACGCTCTCTAACCCCCTCTTCCCCCCCTAAACGGGAAGAGAAAAGGGAATGAGGCAGAGAGACTTACGGGTGAGAGAAGAAAAGAAACTAGAACAGCTTTAATGAAAGTAATAGGAATAATGGTAAAGAGATAAAAGTAAAGAATTATATACAACTATAGATAGTAGCCCGATATCAAACCCGACTCCCTCCCCCGATAGAAATCACCACTGGTGCTGCAGAGCAGGAGGCACCGGGGAAGCCCCAGGCTCAGCGGCGGCGGGGAGCTGGATACAGGGAGCTGGATTCGGGAACTCAGGATCCGGATCAAAATCAGGAGGTCAGATGGAGTCCTCTCTGGACACCGGCCATTGCAGAAAAGAAGGGCGAAAAGAAGGGCCGAAACTCTCGTGATCACTCAATTTATACTAAATATGACGTATATGGGATGGAATACTCTCGTTGGTCACCTGTCCTGTCTGTTACCCCCCCGGAGGTGCCACCTTTTACTTCCTTGTGCCCCCCTCTTACTACCCAGCACCCCCAGCGTGGCACACAAGAGCCAGCAGTGGCCTTGGTCACTATAGGAATAAGTATAAGCAAGAGCCTTTCTACATACCAGTCCCAGGCAGTGACTGTAAACATCAGGTGTTATCACTGCCAGTAGCACACACTGTCTGCAAAAACATGCTGCTGACTTCAGAACGTGCAACCTTTTAGAAGACACTAAACTGGAAAGTAAAAAATCACTAAACAGGACTGGGTTTTTAGCTAAACCCAGGACATCTATTCAATGTAAATTCTAGAAGGTATTTATTTTTAGAAAACTCAGTGTTCTTAAATAAAAAGATTACTCATGTACATTAAGAAGTTCTGAAACCCATATTCTCAAAATATTAAAAAAAAACACAAAGCATTTTTAAATACACAGCATATAATGTGAGTTCATGTATTTTGAGTACTTTGCTTGCAATGGCGTTCTTATTTAGAAATGATTTTCAGTCACATTTATAAACATTATTTTGGCCTTAAAAATTTTTGGTAAAATTCTCCTGGTTACTATTCTGTAAAGGAAGAGACTAAAAATTTTAATTTTCAGACTCACAGAATTGCATAAATTGGCTGAGGTTGAAAAGGACCTTTGGAGGTCATCTGCTCCAGCTCATCTGCTCAAGGAGGACCACCTAGACCAGGTTTCCCAGGAATATGTCCAGATAGTTTTTGAATATCTCCAAGGATGGAGACTCCACAACTTCTGTGGGCCGCTAACGGGTTGAAGGGAAGAAACCAGAGAGTTGTGGTCAATGGGGCAGAGTCTGGCTGGATGCCTGTGTCTAGTGGGGTCCCTCAGGGGTCAGTGCTCGGGCCAGTGCTGTTTAATACATTTATCAGTGACCTGGACGAGGGATTAGAGAATGTTGTCAGCAAGTTTGCTGATGATACAAAACTGGGAGGAGTGGTTGACACACCAGAAGGCTGTGCTGCCATTCAGAGAGACCTGGACAGACTGGAGGGCTGGGTGGGGAGAAATCTTATGAAGTTCAACAAGGGCAAGTGTAGAGTTTTGCACTTGGGAAAGAATAACCCCATGTGCCAATATAGGTTGGGGACTGACCTGCTGGAGAACAGCGCAGATGAAAGGGACCTGGGGGTTCTAGTGGACAGCAGGATGACCATGAGCCGGCAATGTGCCCTCGTGGCCAAGAAGGCCAATGGCATCCTGGGGTGTAGCAAGTATGTCAAGAGAGGTCCTCCTGCCCCTCTACTCTGCCCTGGTGAGGCCACATCTGGAATATTGTGTCCAGTTCTGGGCCCCTCAGTTCAAGAAGGACAGGGAGCTGCTTGAGAGAGTCCAGCGCAGAGCCACAAAGATGGTGAAGAGAGTGGAGCATCTCCCTTATGAGGAAAGGCTGAAGGAGCTGGGTCTCTTTAACTTGGAGAAGAGGAGGCTGAGGGGTGACCTCATTAATGTTTATAAATATATCAAGGGGGAGTGTCAGGAGGATGGAGCCAGGCTCATTTCAGCAGCGTCCACTGACAGGAAAAGGGGCAGTGGGGGGAAGCTGGAACATAGGAGGTTCCATAAAAATATGAGGAAAAACTTTTTCGCTGTGAGGGTGACAGGCACTGGCACAGGCTGCCCAGGGAGGTTGTGGAATCTCCTTCTTTGGAGACATTCAAAACCCACCTGGACCTGTTCCTGTGCGCTCTACTGTAGGTGATCCTACTCTGGCAGACAGGTTGGACTAGATGATCTTTGTGGTCCCTTCCAACTTCTAACATTCTGTGATTCTGTGATTCTGTGAACCTGTTCCAGTACTCAGTGATCTTACAGTAAAAAACTGTTTCTTTAATTTCAGACAGAACTTCTTTTAATTTCTGTCTATCACCTCTTCTCCTGTCACTGAGCAGCATTAAAAACAACCTGTTTCTGTCTTCTTATTATTTAATAGAATCATAAAATACCCTTTTGGAAGTGACCTCAGGAATGATCTGGCCCAACATTTTTTAGCAAAATAATGGTCTAAGACAACATGGCCAAGTATCTTGTCCAGTTGAATCTTAAAAGTGTCGTGTTGGGGAATCTACCACTTCCCTGTGGACACTATTCCAATGGCTTAATGTTCACATTGTGAAAAATTTTCCTTTTATGTCCAATCAGAGTGTTCCCAGGAGTAACTTGTACTCATTATCCCTTGTCTTTTCCACGTGACTCCTTGTAAAAAGCAATTGTCCATGTTTTTTTAACCACCCTTAAAATACTGGAACATAGTGATAAAGTCTTCCTTAAGCCCTCTTCTCTTCAGGCTGAACAATCCTAGTTCTCAGCCTTTCCTGGTGTGACAGGCTTCCTAGTTCTTTGATCATCTTTGTGGCCTTTCTCTAGCCTGTCTCTAGCCTGTCTACACCTTATTTGTATAGCAAGGTCCAAAAGTGAACGTAGCATTCCATGTGTGACCTGACAAGTGCTGAATAGAGTGGGATAACATTTTCTTTATATCTGCTGGTGATGCCCTTGTCAATGCAACCTAACCCCTTCTTGGCTTTTTTTTTTTTGCCACAGCAGCACACAGTTCACTCATATTGGTCTCAATGTTCACCCGCAAAGCTGCTCTCCAGCTAGGTAGATCCCAGTCTGCGCTGCACTCCTAGGTTATGTTTATCCAGGTACAAGACCTTACACTCGTCCTTCTTGAACTTCATAAGGTTTTTGTTAGCCTACTCTTTCAGCCTATCTAGGTGTTCCTGCATGGTGACTCTTCTTTCCAAAGTGTCCATTTTCCTCACTTTCTTTGGTATAATCAGTAAACTTCATCAGGGTATGCTTAATCCCATCACCCAGATCACTTACAGAATCACAGAACAATAGGTATTGGAAGATCATTCGGAGATCATTTAGTCCAACACCCCTGCCATAGCAGGTTCACCTAGAGCCAGTTGCACAGGATAGTGTCCAGGTGGGTGTTAAATGTCTCCAGAGATGGAGACTCCACCAACTCTCTAGGCTGTCTGTTCCAGTGCTTTGTCATCCTCAACATAAAGAAGTTCCTCCTCATATTTAAGTGGAATTTCCTATGTTCAAGTCTGTGCCTGTTGTCTCTTGTTCTCTGACTGGCTCCATCCTCCTGACATCCATCAAGTATTTAGAAACATTGATAAGATGCCCCACTCAGTCTTCTCCAGACTAAAAGGGGTCAAGTCCTTCAGTCTTTCTTCATAAAAGAGATGTCCTAATCACCTAATCATCTTCATAGCTTTTTGCTGTATCCTCTCCAACAGCTGCTCGTCTTTCTTGAACTAGGAAGCCCAGAACTGGACACAGCACTCCAGATGTGGCCTCACAAAAGCACAGTAGAAGGGGAGGATGACCTTCCTCAGCCTGCTGGACAGGCTCTTCTTAATGTACCTCAGGATACCACTGGCCGTCTTGGCCACAAGCACACGCTGGTGGCTCATGGTTATCCTGTTGTCCACGGGACTCACAGGTCTTTCTCCTCAGGGCTACTTTCCAGCAGGTCAGTCCCTAACCTGTACTGGTACTTGGGGTCGTTCCTCCCCAGATGCAGTACCCTACACTTGCCCTTGTTGAATTCCATAAGGTTTCTCTCTGCCCAACTCTCCAGCATGTTCAAGTCATGCTGAATGACAGCACAGCTTTCTGGTGTGTCAGCTGTCCGACCCAGTTTTGTGCCATCAGCAGACTTGCTGAGGGTACACTCTATTCCTTCATGCAGGTCATTGATTAATATATTGACCAAGACTGGACCCAGTGATGTGTTCATTGGTGTATTATGAAGATATTAAACAGTACTGGACCCAATATCAATCCCTGTGGGACTCCACTTGCAGTAGGTTGCCAGTACAAAAAGGAGATGTTTACCACCACCCTCAGGGTACCACCTGTCAGCCAGTTCCCCACTCAACACAGTGTAGATTGATAAGATTTTCCCTGAGCCTCTCATATTTACGTTATCAGTACTAAAGCTAATCAAATGTCAAGCTACTCAGTTACACATTACCTCACAGCTGTGCTTGTAAGAAAGTCAGATTTTATTTTAGAATAACAGGACTCCTCTCCCTTACAGAATTTCCAACTTGGGTTAAATGACTCCAAATCACATTTTATTTTGCCAGCTTGCACATTTTCAATTCTTTTTCTGTTCTTTAGTGATTTTTTTAGATTAAATTTTGCATTTGATTTCTTTCACCCTTTTATCATTGTACTGATTCCAAGGACAGTAGGCCAAATGTATTTTGATTTCCATTAATACTAATCAGTATTTTAGACAGATAAAACAGATTACAAAACCCATGAGTTTCACCAAGATTTATTATGCACAAATACCAAGAAAAACTACCTACATTTATCTGCTATGAATTTCTCCGTCTTCCGAAAGAGTGAAACAATCTTATTTTTGTCTTCAGATAATGTATTTTTACACAATATTTTCATATCAAAAGCATATTAAGGAATGCCAATGCAAAGGGCACCATTGTTTTCAGAGAAGTGACCTGAACAATGACGAAATAGAAGGATTCCTTTGGTATACATGTTCTGAGATCCACATGTAAGTCTGGGAACATTGTACTGTTGAATTTCATTTCATTACTGTCAGTTCAGTCCTCAAAGCCACCATCCTTACAATGACAATGTTTATGTTTAACCTGTTAGATGCTGAGTTCTCCTAACCCTCTCTGAGGGCAAGACCCCGGCACACAGCAGCATCCCTTCCTTACAAAAGGAAGATATTCAGATATTTGGACCAGAAGGGAATGGTGATATGTTCCAGGCAGGTCACCAATGGAAACAGTTCAAGAACTTGAATTTCTGTTATGTAGTACAATGTGACACCCAATCTGAGTACATCCAAAATCTCCATGAACAAGCTATCATTAACAAGCTCCATAGAAACATTTACTTTTTTATTCTGTAACTACTAATCAGAAATACTAAACAGCATTAGCTCCAAAGAACTGCACTGTCTCTACACTGATAGTTACCTTCATCACAATGTATTGTTTTCTTACTTTAACAAATTGGTAATCTATTTTATTGTAGTAAAAATAGTAGTTTCTTATGTGACATAATATCAAATGTTCTTTGGATATATGCACTCTTTAGAAAACGGGGATATCCAAAGGTTCCTGTTGACTTGGCATGATTAACTTTGATAAAGTCATTGTGTATTATGTCATTTTCTGTTTATTGTGAAATCTTCAATTACTCTTGTTCCAGGTGTTCCATATTACAAAGGTTAAACAATTGTTCCTCAGCCACCCAAGATCTCATTTTTTTTCTTGTTTGAAATACAATTTCTGCATTATATATCTTCTAGCTATAAAAGACAATCTTCAACTTGACAACTTTTTATTATTTCTTGCTACATTTTATGAGCCAGTTTTCTTAAAAGTCTGAAATGATGCTTACCAGCCCTCTCAAATTCAACATGTAATGTCACAACACATGAATGCAGTCACCACCCAAAGACATCCTACTTGTCAACAGAGAGACAGAAATTTTCAGACACAAATTTTGGTCTTAGAGAGCTTGAGTTGCTGTTTATAGAGGCTTTTTTCCTATTGATTTTAAAGGAGCGTGGGAAAACCAGGCTTCTGATTGCTTTTGCTTAACTGCTTGACTCTGAGGAAACTCTGCCAGGCCCTAAGTGCACTCAGGGGCCCTAGAGTCCCTGCTTGCCCCTTGGGGCTCCTCTGGCCCTGCCCACAATGCAGAACCCCATTCTAGCCCCTGGGGCCATCCGTACCAACCCCAGAGGGGCCACAGAACACCCAGGCCCAGGAAACCATCAGCCCTAGCCTGTCAACTTTGGAGCTGGGCTTTACTTCCATTGTAGATATGACAGTTGTTGGTTTTTTCCCCTTATCTCCTCATTCCAACAGTTACTCAGTTGAATATTGACATTTACTGCTACATTAGATTGTCTTTTATCTCTACCCTTCACTGGACACAAGTGAGTCTTGCAAGTTTTAGATATTGTTGCTCACTTGTTTTATTTTCCTTTATAAAGGCAAACCCAGTTTGACTTTTTGAAATTGTCACTTTGTGCTTGCACTTTTTGACCTTTAAAGTATAGCTTCTTTTAATGATAAGTCCTTTTGCCATTCCAGATAGGCTCCCTGTTTACTTCTGGTATCCTTTTTATGAGATGGTTGGTTGTCAAGTTAGAGCTTTAAAGAGCTTTCTCAAAAGTTTTTTCTCTCTGGATGAGATGTGAGTCCCAGATAATTTCTGTACATTTGACTTAGATAAATTCCACTCTTGTTCCCCATTGAAGTTTTTGAGCTATTTCATCCAGTTTAACTTTATTAATTAATTTTCTTAATTGTCAAAGTTTGTACTCTGGAAACAAAACCAAAACAAATCCTTAGCTCCTGACCCATCCTGCTGAAGTCATTTAGAGGAGAATGAGTTCAGGATGGTAATACTTCCCCTTGTTTGCACAATGTATTTGCAAAGTGATTTATACTAGTCCAGTCAAAATGCAAGCACTTCTGTTGATATTGAGTTTAATTGGGCACAGTAATGACTAAAGGCTTTTAAAGGTCACTGCATCCAGATGTTCGGCTATTAGTCACCATCACCCAACAAACTTTCTACAGTAAATAAAGATAAAATAAAGAAACACTGCAACCTTTAACAAAATTAGCGTGTGGGACTGGTAGGATTATATACTTCTGCTTTCTGGTCGGCTATGTTCAGTTTCCCTAGAACACAAAATCTTACTGAAAATAAATTTTACCCTATAAGGAAGAAGCATCCTTTGTTTTATTCAGGCAAGTATGCTTTGCTTGCTCGAGTAACAAAAGTACAGTTTGAAACTTACAGTCTTTATTGCAATTCTGATGTTCTACCCATTGAATAATCAGTGTCCTCTTCAAACACTACAATGTGTGTAACTTCTTACTTCTGAAAGTTTAAGCAACTCACAACAGCTTCCTCAGTGTAATTTAGGAACTAACATTCAAAATGTGGGGTTTTTAAGTTTCAAAAATTCATCCTATTGGAATCAAGGTTCATGTTAATTACGTTTGAGTTAATAGCTAAGGTATTGATCTTTTAAAATAATTTTTATAGAAATTCAATAATTAATTTCCAGAAATCACTTATTATAAATTGACTGCCTATGATATTTTTTTCAGACTGTTGCACAGTATTTTCATATGTCAATCTGAAACATTTTTTCAAACTTTTTTCTAGTCTCTGACTAAAGATGTACATAGGCCTTTTAGATTTCTGTAACAGCTCTCTGTCTTAGATCAGAGTTAAAATAAATGAAAAGAAATTTTTCACTACTTAGAAATTAGTGCAGTATTTAGTTTTCTGGGGAATCAGACATTGCCATTTATGTTGTTTGAATTTTAGGAGAGTATAAAATTGAACTGTTTAAAATATCAGTGCTCAACTTTCTCTTGTAGACATAAATTGCTGAAATGTGTTCACTGAGAGTGAATGGAAACATAACCAGAATTGACTACTACTGCACAACCATTTGTCATTGGCATCTGTGCCAATTCTTTTCATATGTTATTAGAATTCAAATAATCAAACATCACGAGAAGGCAGCATTTCTTAGATAGTGTTGTTTATCATGTTAAAATTTTTGTTTATCATGTTATAATTTACAGAAATGCTATGAGAAATCTCTAATTTTAATCAGATATATACCATATAAAATTCCTACACTGAAGAAGGAATTAATGCTATTGAATCTTCTTTCCAATCCATCTTCACCATGTTTCATCCAAAAGGCTGTGCTCCTTATTTATCAGCACTCTGCTTCCCCAGTGAGATAAACAGCATTCTTTAAAAGATATATTGCAGACTTTACAGTAGAATTCATTTGCTGGGGTGATAAATCTAGAGCTAAACCAGAATACAGTCTCATTTAATCTGAGAACATTGTCACAATTTATGTAATGGGCTGCTCTAAAGGTTAACAAGAAAACATCCTATCTCTTTTTTCAAATGTCAGCCAAATATTTTATAAAATTCTCTCCATCCCCTCTTGTAGCCCCTTTAGTTAAATTAGCGCAGCTGTCTGAGACATCAGATTTAAGGCCTTTCAATGTTCTCTTGATCTGAGAGCAGATGCCTCAGGAGCATTGCCAGGCAAAAGGTAAAGTGGACTAGTGCAGCACATTTTCTAAGCACATTGTATACACAGAATTGATAGGCTGGTAGGTAAGGATACACTCTATCTATGAAATTGCTTTTAAAATTCTGGAAACACGCTTACAGTATCCAAAAGCAGAACCAGCTAAAGTACATTGGGCCAATGCTGTCCTTTATTTATAGAAACGTGGTAGAATTTTGCTTGTTTAAAAATTCAGTAAAAATTATTTTAAAAGGACAATTTAAAATTAGCATTGATACTGAATGGCACTAAGTGTACTTTACAAAACAAAAAATTTGAGACTCCCAAGAGCACAAATGAAAACATGACCTTTAGTCACACAATAAGGAAAAAGTCTTTTCCACACTCTTGTAAATTAACCTTTAATATCTGTTCAAGGCAAATTTTCTAAAATTGCTTTTGCAGTCTAAAATGTAATCCAATGTTGTTCTTTGAGCATGGTGATCAGAGGTTCCACACCTTCCCAAATGAAACCCTTCAGCCATAGACAGCTTCACCAACCTGTCCGAAACAAGTGACTCCTGAAATAAGGGAGCACAAGTGTTATTTCCTTGTACTTCTTTCCCACAAAGGGTAGTTATACTCTAAGTAGGCTGATTGGTTCAGGGAACAAATGGCCTGCGTGGGAAATAATTCCTCTGACTGCCTGGCCACTCATATTGATGCATCGAGTGAAATTAAAAAAGTGTAACATGATCATCGCTCACACCACATACTACAGGGAAAATAATCTGTCCTCAAATCTCTGACAATTAAAAAAAAATGAGGAGTGTAATTTTCAAAAACATGATCCTTATCCTATTCCTCCAAAGATCAGCCATAACTTTTCTCAAGGCCTTTTTCCATGCAAAGACCTTTCATATCTGGACCAACAATATCTTTTGTTCTGCTCTATTTCCTTAATGAAGTGGTCAGGGAGTCATCAGATAAATGCTTTCCATATCTAATCTTATGGAAAAGAAGTCGGCATATATGAGACATATATCATGGCCAGGCTTCGCGAACGAAGGTATGGGAAGGGCTCTACCCACACTTGCTACAAGTACGTTGATGGCTAAAAAGGCCGATGCGGGATAGGCAAGTCCGGTTGCAAAAGGCACAGTGGAAAGTCTCCTTAGGCGGTACTGGTGAGGCACGGTTCTTTCTGCGTTGTCTTTTCTCCTCGAGACTAATTCTACGTGTGTTCTCAAAGGAGGCAGCAGCGTAATGGATGGTGTGTCTCCATGTCTCCTGATTGGAGGCCAGAGTGGACCATTGCTGGCAGTCAATATGGCCAAAACCGAGGTATTGTTTCAGAGAGTCCTTGTATCTCCTCTTTGGGGCTCCTCTGTTGCAGCAGCCGGTGGCGAGTTCACCAGAGAGCACAACCTGAGGGAGGCAGTGATCCTCCATCCTGGAGACGTGCCCTGCCCAGTGCAGCTGTGTCCTCAGCAGCACGGCCTCAGTACTAGTGACCACTGTCTATTCAAGGACAGTAACATTAGTCACGTAGTCAGTCCAGTGGATGTTTAGGATTGTGCGGAGGCAGCGCTGATGGAAGCGTTCGAGGAGTCGCAGGTGGTGGTGGTAGATGACCCAGGTTTCAGACCCCTATAAAAGAGTAGACAGTACAATGGCTCTGTAGACACTAATCTTTGTACTTTTCTTCAGGTGTTTATTGCACCAGACTCTTTTATGGAGTCTTCCAAAAGCTCTGTATGCCTTTGCTAACCTGTTGTCTATCTCTTTGTCAATCTTACCATCCGAGGAAATGATACTTCCTAGATAGCTGAACTGCTGGACTGACTTCAGCTCTGATTTGCCTATGGTGATGGGATGATGGGAGACTGCCTGAGGTGCAGGTTGGTAAAGAACTTCTGTCTTCTTCAAGCTGACTTCCAGCCCAAAAAGCTCAGCAGCCTCTGCAAAACAGGATGTTAAGCTCTGCAGAGCTGCTTCTGTGTGAGCAACGAGGGCGGCATCGTCAAAAAGCAGCTCGCGGACGAGGTGATTTGGGGTCTTAGTGTGGGCCTTCAGTCGCCTTAGGTTGAATAGGTCACCATCGGTACGACAATGGATATAAATGCCTTTATCTTAATCGAGGTCTGCTGTGGCCCTTTGGAGCATCATGCTGAAGAAGATTGTGAATAGAGTTGGTGTGAGAATGCAGCCTTGTTTCACAACACTGGTTATTGAGAAGGGCTCAGAGAGTGCGTCGCCATATCTGACTTGTCTGTGCTGATCCTCGTGTAACAGGATAATCATTTTGAGGAACTTGGGAGGACATCCTAGTCGTTCCAAGATCTGCCACAGGCCTTTTCTGCTCACAGTGTCAAAAGCTTTGGTGAGGTCAACGAAAGTTACATAGAGTCCTTTGTTCTGTTCCCTACACTTCTCTTGTTGTCCAAGAACAAATACCATATCTGTGGTTCTCCTGTTGGTTCTGAAACCACATTGGCTTTCAGATAGAAGTTCTTCTGAGATAGCTGGTACTAGTCTGTTCAAAAGTATTCTCGCAAGGATTTTACCAGTAATAGAGAGCAAAGTAACACCTCTCTAATTTGAACAATCTGATTTTTCTCCTTTCTTCTTGTACAGGGTGATGATGACTGCATCATGGAGATCTGGTGCCTTTTTCTCAGCAACGCACAACAAGCTCGTGAAATTTAGCATGGAGTGCTTGGCCTCAGTGCTTCCAGGCTTCAAGTCGGATTCCAGCTGCCTTGCTGGTTTTCACCTGCTGTATGGCCTTGAGAGTCTCTCCCATAGTACGGGCTATATCCTGTCCGTATTTCACTAGTTGTTGTGTAATGTGCCGAATTACCAAGCCTTGAACTACACGGTTGACACCGAAGAGTCTGGAAATGTTCAGACCATCAATTCAGGATGGAGGCTTTATGTGCGAGAAGCATTTGACCAACTGTGCTTAGCAGCTGGCTTTGAACGTGGTGTGTGGGTCCGTACACTGCTTTCAGAGCCTCATAGAACCCTCTGTGGTCACCTGAACCAGCACATAGTTGAGTCTTTTGTGCTGGGTTGATCCACCACTTGTTCTGGATCTCTCGAAGTTTCTGTTGGAGCTTACTGCATGCAAGATGAAAGGCTGCTTTTCTTACATGGCAAGATGTCTGAGGGAGTTGTGCTTGGTGAGCATTTCTCTTCTTTGTCTACAATTTCTGGATCTCTTGATTGTTTTCATCAAACCAGTCTTTGTTTTTCTTGGAGGAAAACACTAAAGATTCTACAGAAGACTGGAGGATGCTATTTTTAATATGTTGCCAAAGCACTTTGGGGGAGGGATCTATGAGATGGTCTTCAAGTCTCATTTGAAGGTTTACCTGGAAGCTGGCTCTCACTGTAGCTCTTTGAAGATAGTTAACTTGGATCCTCCTCCTTGGAATGCCACCCCTCTTAGGTTTGGGCTTAAAGTGGAGGTTAAGTTTGCATCGCACAAGACCGTGGTCTGTTTGACATTCTGCACTAGGTATCACTCGGGTATGACGGACATTGCGAACATTTCTCTGGTGCACGAAGACGTAGTCGATGAGGTGCCAGTGCTTGGATCGAGGATGCATCCAGGTTGTCTTCAACCTGCCTTTCTGCTGAAAGATAGTGTTGGTGATGCTGCTGCTCTGCACGAATCTCTAGCAAGAGGCGACCACTGTCATTGCAGTTTCCAACACCATACTTGCCTAGTACTCCTTTCTAGGTTTCCAAGTTCTTTCCTACTCTGGCGTTGAAGTCACCAACGGTTATGATCTTATCATCTGTAGGAACCTTTTGGGTGAGGCAGCACAGGTTGGTGTAGAACTTGTCCTTTTCTGCAGGGTCAGCTTGGAGAGTTGGGGCATATATATTGAAGAGAACAACATGTTGCTTGTTGTGTAGTGGGAGGCGTAAGAAGACAATGCGATCGGAATGACCTATCGGAAGATTTTCAAGTTTGGAGGCAGTGGAGTTTTTAATTATGAAATCAACTCCTGAAAGGTGTCTCTCTCTCAGTTTTGGGTTTGCCAGACCAACAGAGTGTGTAGTCAGCAGCATGTTCTTTGAGGCTGCCCTCCTCATGGAGACGAACTTCGCTGAGAGCAGTAATGTCCATGTTGAGTTGTGATAGGTCGTTGGCAATTAGAGCAGAACGACGCTCAGGATGTCCACTACATGCAGTATCAAGCATGGTTCTAATGTTCCAACATGCAAGTGTCAATCTGAACACACCTTTGGAGGCAGGTATATGCCTTTGCCTCTTTGTGTTTTTTCAGCCGCATCAGAAGATGCCCATTGGCCACGGTTAGCCAAATGGGTGGAGGGTGGAGATGAGCTTTGGTTAGGCCACCTTTTCTAGGCTCCTCTCTGTGTGGAGCAAGCAGTGCTCTCCTTGAAAAATGTTGCTTGGTCATTCAGGATGTTGCCAAACAACACCGTCATCTCCAGGGTCAGTCTCGAGTGACAAATGTCCTGAACTGCCTGCATGCCGGATTGGGTCTGCAGCTTCCAGTGCACCTTATCACCTGCCATTTCGTCCCTCGCCTGTCGCTACAGGACTTTACAAATGTGGGTGTAACCTCCAAGCCTGAGCAATGGATTTTTTAGGTGAGGCTCAGCGTGCACCAAACTGGCCCCACCCTTCACTCCTAAGCTTCATCTGCCAGGGCCTAGCGAGCTTGGATGGTGACAGCAAAGTCCTCAGGCCGTAGGTTTAGTTAGAGTATCCTTCTCTTAGATGGATGGCCTTACAGGGCTAAACGAGCTCCATCTGCCCGGGCTTGGAGTTAGAGCTGTCCTTCTCCTAGGATGGTTGCCGGGAGGCTGACGAGCCCATCCTACCCATGGACACACTTAGTCTGATCCCTCAGTTGAGACCTGTCTGGCGTGGGAGACCCTATCAGAGGCATATGCCACTGCCAGCATAGCTCACAACCTCATAAAGGCATGCAAGCTTCTCCCCCACGACAAGGGGTTAAGAGCCGTATTTTGTGTGTTAATAAACCCAATGGCTCATTCTTGTTCTGCAAACACCTGAAGAAATGTTCTAGCAGGACTGGAATAGCCTAACCATACATTCAGTCTTTGAAATGACAGCATCATAATTTTTTTGAGTATGTCATAGCTGTAAAATAGAAGAATATTTGAATCTTACTGGGGATTTCATAGGTTTTAAGGTTTCCTTAACACATTGTCCCTTTTCACTTGACCAGAGTGACCCAAGGACAAGTAGACTGTCTGTGCATTAAAAAATTATAGTGTTGTGTTTCAGTTTTTATGTTGTAATACTTTCCATATCTGAATTATCAGTAAGGATGTTATTGTTAAGCATGATAACCAGTAACGATATTTTATAAATTACTGTCACAGTATAGTCAAATATAGGCACAGAAGTAAGTATAAGACATTTATGAACATGATATGAACATACTTAAGTGACTGGGAAAAGATCAGTATCATATAGTTGGAGCAGAAACACAGTGTATCTTACAGGTGTACACTGAAACAGCTAAAAAATGGAACAGATAAAGCAGTTAAAATCTTATCCTATAGTACTGCCGTTGGCATCTGTCAAAATAAATGGAACCTACTTTACTAGAAATTGTCATCAGTTTCTCATTTGTGCTGTAAAATTAGCAACTCTAGCATTGTTGGGAACAGGGAGGAGAAAACACACTACAGTTTAAAGATTTCTAAGCTTTAAAAATGTTTTTTCAAACACTTGGTGTTTTACTACATTAGCTTAAGCATTGTGAAACATCCCATCCACCCTTGTAATTAAGCTACTGTTTATTTGTTTTTATGGAGTTTAAATTAAAACCATGATTTTTCCTACCTAAAGGGAAGCCAGGGTTGAGCAAACATCAAGAAAATCATAAAAGAGAAACTTCTGTATGATGTTGCTTGTTTTTTTTCCTATAAAATATAAAGGGTGAAATCCTAGCCTATTGAAGTCATTGGGAGATTTCTAATTGACTTTGAAGGGCTGAGATTTCACCCTTAAGAAACAAGGCAAAAATTTCCAAAAGCAGTCTCTGATTTGAAGTTGCTCGTATGTGCCTGCCTGATCCTTTGACTGTGCTGAGTTTTAATGCTCTAGAACTCAGAACTGCTGATGCTCAGCACTTCTAAAATAGGCTCTCACTTGTCTTAATTTGGATGCTTAAATCATCACTGCATCAGGAATTAAAAGCTGTCTTTGGAAATTTTTAGCCTACTTGCTTAAAAGGATTTAAAAAAAAATTACTGTATCAAAAATTTTGCTATCGTTATTAAAATAAGATATGTGGAAGAAATTGAGAGCAGAAGTGAAAATTGGCAAGAGATTTGGTCATGAAAATAGCAGTTTTTCAGTGTTGCCCTGTTTTTGTAACCCTACTTCATTGGACATGTCGAAAAAGAGGAAAAGAGATGGTGGGAAACTTCCATCAGACTCTATTAGGAAGTCAGAAGAGTTTGAAACTACAGAAAACAGTTTCAGTGACATGTTGACAGCACTTACAAGGGAGAGGTAGAATGAATTTGTTTAAAGGGCAATTTATGTTAGATTGGTTGTTTCATATTGTATAATATATCTCATTACAAACTAGATTTTTCTTCCTGAACTCATGTGCTTGCTGTGTTGTTGTCGTTAACATTAGAAACCTAGAAAAAAATCAAAAGTAATTGGAAATAAAAAGTCCATCAACAGTATGTGTTGAATTCTTACAGTTGTTACGGGAAAGGTACATAATTATCTCTGCTTTGCTGTCTCCAACAGGTGGTTTTTTTTCTCATGCTTCCTCCTTTGTTTCAACCACAGGGCACAACAGAGGAGAAAAGAGGAAAAATTTCTGCGAAGGAACAAAACATGAAGTTCACAGACCAACTGACTGGGAAGTATTTAAATGAAGGAATTTAGCATATTCTACATTGGTGGAAGCCGAAGAGGCTGTTCAAGTATGTTTTTCTTCCACTGGAAGTGTGGAGTAGCTGGGAAACCAAGACGTAGCCAACATAGCTCCTCCTTACATCGTGCTATTTCAAACACCTACAAAGAAAACTGAAACACCCATGAGGATGTTGCAACACTTTACCTAAAATCAGACTCCTTCCTTTTTACTACATCAAAAAGAAGGCAAAGGCCATATATTAATCCATAGGGAAACAAAGATTGATGGGGTTAGCGTCACCTTTGACTCCTTCCCAATAACTTCATACAGCTGCGGTGTAAGTGCAAGTCCAGAGCAAAGCTTAAACTCATGTCTTCCACACCTTAGCAGATGAAACTGTGAACTCTGCCATCAGGCCTTTACTCCAATATCTGTTCCACACACCAAATGCAAAGAAAGGGTGTTTCTAGTAGACAAAATGAGATTAAATGATGACATGTCAGAGACAGAGTACTTCTAGGAGGCAAAAAATCTAAGTGTTAGGGACAGCCTGACTCAATGGATGGTTCTTCTGATGCACTAAGTAGAAGAGAAGTATTTTTCTGGGAAAAAAAAAAATAAAAAATTTATATACCTCCTAGCTGATGTGTCCTTTCTTAAACAGACTGCAGCAAGCAATTAACTTCAAAATTATGTCATCTATGGTTTTTACAGTTCACATCATCTTATCTTAACGGAAGATCCTCCTCTTGGATATAATTCATCACCTCATATTGTAATTGTTCTGAGCTCCAAATAGCAAGTTTTTATGATGAATACAAGTGTGGTCTTGATTAGAATGAAAATATATATACATAGAACTGTTTTTCCTGTATTAAGACATTTCTACATCTTGTGCCTTTTTAAAAAAGGTCAGTCCAAGAAATAGCTGAGGTTTAAAAGTTTCAACATTCATGGAAACAGTTGACACTGTACTGCAATGTACAGTCTTGTTCCAGACAAAACCAGATACATGATTTGAAAATTGCTTGATGAGCACTCTTAGGGCTGAGGTTCTCTCTTTTTTTTTTTTTTTTTCTGTATTAACTCATTTAGGACTTTGTTCTGTTTCCAGTTCATTTTACAGAGTCTAGATATACTTGTGCAGAATGAAATTAAACTGGGACACAATAAACCAGTGTGTTTTTGGCAAAATTTTTAAGTAAAGAAATCAAATCATAATATTAATTCTAAATTAACTCATCACTAAGACTTATATTCCAGTAAGATATATACCATGAAGATGTTTACTTTTAGAACTTTTTATTGAGTAATGTCCATTTTTACTCCATGTAATGAAGAAAAAAACACTTTGAAATATACTTACCTTAAAAATCTTTCATATCTTGTTGTGTATGACTGCAGTTCCTAAAAGTAAATTCTAAATTATTTTCCCCTGGAAATATATACCTATTTTTTTTTAAAAAAAAAAAGTAATATTATTTTAGAGGAAGAACATGTCAACAAGAGCTAGCAATGATGAATATTGTATGTAATACAGGAAGATGTAGACCTTGTATATAAAAAGAGAATCTGCAAAATCTGCAAACATCTGCAAATCTACAGTCAAATATATGTAGGTAATACAAGTTCCTATTCTTAAATGTTATATAGGATCATTAAAAATGTCTGCAAATGGAAACAAAGTGTTCCTCATTACATACTCTAATATAGTGATGCAAAAAAGACCAAAGAATACAAAAATACACAAGTAACAAAATATCACGCATATATATCAGTACTATGTTCTGGTTTAGTAGAGGAATTTCTAATAGCAAACAAAAATATCAGCTTACAAGGGAACTGCCAAAGAAAGTCTTTAATTATATATGGTCTATATTCTGACTGTTGTACATGTATATTTGCATCTCTCCGTTTTATTATGGAATTTTCAAAAGAGCAAATGGAAAAAATAGGCAGTAATATTCAAATAACATTGACATTCTCTTTGACTCCTTTGAAAACCCAAAGGAAAATGTGCAGTCTGCTGCCCTCGTTAGCCTGCTAATTAGTCTCATTGAAGACAGACAGGAATGTGAAGTTGTATTGGTTTCCCATAAAGGTATGAGAAGATGACATATTTGTGACTACTTTCACATTACCAGAAAGTATTTTTCCAACTCAGTTATCACATTGCTTCACCAAACAAAAAAAGTGTGTCAGCAGTTCATGTCCCAGAAGAGACATGTTGTTATGGTTGAATTTTTTTTAGCAGCTTCATCCCAAAATCTGAACAACTGGATCAAATTCCAGACTCCATAATACTGTGAAATATTTAGTCAAGGAAAACAATTCATTTAATAAGGCTTTCTCAAGCATACAAATATTTATGCTTTACTAATTAATATACACTCACATATTGAATCTTAAGGACAACTATGATGATTTTGAGGAAGAATAACATTCCCAAATAGAGAAACAAAATGCAACTAATATTTGTGTCAATATTGTGCAATACTGGAGGAAATCACAGTTAAGTTTTTTTTCCATAGCTGGAGCTGGAAAATGAATTGTTTTGGAGATAGACTGTGGACAGCATTTCACAGATATCTTATCCTCATATTAATAAAAACCTAGGCAGGCGTATATTCCTCTGAGGCCTACATATGCAATTAAAAACATTTGTAACTGCATTACTTAAAAAACAAAATAATTCATCATGTTAAGGGTCAGTGAATGCGAAGACTATATTTTTTTTTTATTTAATCTCCATTTTCAACATTAAGGTTTAAATTTATGTTCTTATATCATCAGATAAACAACACTAACAAACCCAATTGATCAATAAAGTAAATGATACTAAACCAAGATTAAGATGGCACTAAAAAGACACATTCTTAATGCCGGCATGCTATCCAAATCTGTTCATATCTGTTTAAAAAAAACAATCAAAATGCTAGGACTATATTCATGGTTAGAGTTATGAAGAAACAGTGGTGCTCCTCATACTTCTCAGTTCACAATCTAATTACATTTAAGAAAGCAGGCCTTTTTTGTGTAATGTGGTTAAAACCAGTCTACACTCAAATAATATTAATTAGTGGAACTATTGGATAAATATTCTTAACAACATAGGACTTTGTATTTGCTTTGAAAGTCAACTGTCCTAACCGAACCTCGTGTTCTAGACTGTCAGTAAATTTCCACTCTAGACTTTGTTTCACAACCCAGAAAATCTTCTTAGGTAAGATATTTGCTTAAACACATCTGTATATTCTGTGGTTTGATCTAGAATTAGCCACAGCGATGTGTTATAATAACTGTGACAATGTGGCCCATTAGTTGTTTGCTCTTTGTTCGTGGGCGCTATTGCTCGGGTTTGGCATCACTCTTCACCCTGCCAGGAAGGCCGTGGTTGTAATATTTCCAAGTGAAACTGAAGCATTATTTTAACTGAGCTGATTATTTTTTGCTTTTCCGTGATTGTGCCACTACTTTATTGAGAGCAGAAAGACTAGCAGAAATTGTAAAAACAGAGAGAGAAATAGTAAAAAGCCACCCATTTTGAAAAAACCCCAAATCAACAGAGAAATAAAAGTAATAGAATTCAGAGTACCCTCTTACCCCTTAATCCCCCCCCCCCCAACATGGTGTCTCATGAATCATCTCTCTAAGGAACACTGCTGATACCTGAGGAGAAAGATCAGCCACTTTTTTTTTTAAGGGGGGCAAGAAAAAAAAGGCTCACACATTTCGTTTTTAAATTTGGAAAGTACTGCAGAGATGATCCAAGCAAAGCAATAAAGTGGTACCACAAGACATCAATCCAAATACAGGCTTAATTAGAAAAAAGTGCCAAAGGAAAAAGAGTGCCTTGGTGTTCTAATGTCCCCTGGTGGCATTTTTCCCTCCTTTTTCATACACACTATGAGATAATTATTCTTGTAATTGAAGTGGTTTAGAAATGTTTTATACAGAATTGGTGAATAAAAGAGAAAAGTAATTAAACAGAAGACCAACTCAGATATTATTAAATATTTGCCTAACGTTTAAGCATTTGAGCAGTTCCATTAAAATTTACTCAGGTATCTCTGCAAATAATGTGAATAACTGGGATAGAGAAGTCAGGGGAAGATGGTCTGAACTTCCATCACCGTGTGATAGGAACACACTTGTCAATATTACAATGTTCTACACAGAAAAGTTAGGCAGCACTGTCCAGGAGACAGTACAAACACAGAGTGAGTGACAGTACCTGTTTTACAAGGCTTACACTGTATATTTGTGAAAGAAAGGAGGCAGAGACTGCAGAGCTGGTAGTAACAATAGCATGCCAAGAATAGAAACTGGCTTTGTGAGAACCAGGTTAGTGCCTTGTTAACTGTTTCACTTTGCTCTTGTTAAGCTTCTACACTCTAGATGCTGCAAGCTTATTTTCACTTAGTAGTACCATTGAACTCCAAATATAAGACTCGGGGCATTAATTAAAAGTAACTACTTCAGTTAATATCATTTAGCCCTTACACCATGTTGCACATTTTCGTACAAACTTTAGTTTCATAAAGAAACAGTAACCTGAGTATTGAGTGAAACAAGTACTCCTTCACTAATCATTTGCCTGTTCAGAGCAATTAATAATTAGTGCTGATGTTTGTTGAAGATGAAAATAGGTTTACTAATTTTATATTGCTCTCCTCTGTGTTCTTTTTTGTGTGCATTTTAAAATTCAAATTTTGTTTCTGATTCCTGGAATGGAGCTAATAGAGCATCAGTATTTTTAGAATAAGTCACCATTACAAGAATTCCTTTCAAAGATTTTTAGATCCAAAGGAAAACGGTATTTGAAATCTGCTAGCAGACACCTTCCACATGAATCATTGTTAAATGTAGACCAGGTGTGTTTTTCCTTTGTGTTCAGAGTTCTCTAGGGTCCTAACTTTATAGATAGAGATTACTTACCTGGTAGTGAGTGCCAGAAGCATCTAACTGTACATATGCTAAAAATGGACTCAGATGAAGTCTTCTAAAGTTAGGTGTGGACAAGCACATCTATTAGTGCTTGGCTTGTAAGATCAGCAGATGAAACAGTAGGTAAAAGGAAAAAAAAAAGTCACTTTTCACTCTTTTAAGGAAAGTTCTGTCTTTCCAGGAAAGTTGTTCATTTCTTCCTCAGTAGCCATCTCTCTGGCCTTTCTGGTATAATCTTGCCTTTCTGTCACAGACTACAAGAAAAAAAATCTTACACTTTCTGCGCATCAAGTCTGCATCTTTTCCATTCTCTCATTTTTCCTTTCCAGAGTGTTCTTTTCATTTTACTCTGTCTTTAAGAGCTTTACAGAATTGTCATGGGTATGATGCTCTCTTTTCCATCTGCTGAACCAGCTGCTTTATTTTTCCTTCCTTCTCATTCTGTTGTTTCTTCTTTGTCACCATCTCTGACTGGCTATTTTTATCTTGCCTCCTTACTATATTAATTCATTTTATTCTTCACTTACTTTCTAGACCAAATGAATTTAGGCAATTTTGCAGAGGAAGATAACTTCATATTCCTGTGGACTGGAGAGGAACATATAACTTTCTGAAGACCATTCAGCAGATCAACAGAAAAAATAAAGCCCATATTTGAGTCAGTGCAGTAAATTGACCTGAGATTTAGATTATCCATTTTCACTAAAGATAGAGAACCATAAGAAAGGGCAGAGGAATGCTTATAGCTTTCAAATACTGTCATCTATTTGGTGGCATTATCCTGCAGAAAGATCCTGGCTCAAGGTCTGTTTAAAAATTTGCAAATTCCTGCTCTCTAACTAATTTAGGAGTCTCAGGCTTATCATTGCTTGTAAATTTACAGCTGTTCCATCCATCATCAACTTGCTAACAGGCAGTTGTGCAACTCTCAGGAGCCTGCCGTAAGAAATAAGAGCAGTAGGTAGCTGCTACAGCTGGAATCCCATTTCACCTCAGGAGCTTCTTAACAACATTCTCAGATGTGTAAATGATCCATTAGTAGCCTGAGGGAATTGCTACATGCATAAAAAGCTACCATCAAGGAATGAGATGAACCTCACTCGCTGTGATGAGAAACTGCTGGAACGAAGAATCCCTGTACACCAAATCAGTAGTGGACAGGTCAGGAGAAGAAGAAGAAAAAAAGCACGAACAATTATTAAAATATTCATAAAAAGCCACTGAAATTTCGTGAATGCCTGTTCTCCTGTATAAGTTTTAGGGGATATATCTTATCTCTTTCATTTCTTTTAAATCTTGTAACACCTCAGTAGTTGTTTTTAATGTAAAATAACCATTCAATTCAGCCATGGTAGCTTCCCTCTGACTTTCTTTTTCTGGCCTGGCTCAAAGCCTATTTGATCTTCCTGTTGTCTTTAATGTATTTAGTCATTTCCCTTCTTTTTGGCAGCCAGTTTCTCCCTGGCCCCCATGATTGTTCTTCACTGCTCATTTCTCTAACTGCTCTGTCAGCAGCCCCACTGGCAGCTCAGTTTCCTCATTATCAGGCATTACATCAGGACTCCCCCTTTTCCATGTTTACTTTGCTGTTTGTTCATACAAGTTTTTGTCTGCCATTTCTGGACTAACCAAGAATTTACATGTCTATACTCTTTTAGAGTTATCATGTCACTCATACTGTTCTCATCTAGACTTATCTAGAATAACTTGTCTGCTAAGTCCAGTATAATTAAGGCATATTTTCTACACTACTTTCTTTAACAGTCACAGCTAACCATGTTCTTGTATTGCTTCACTGCCATATAACTGTGATTTAAAATAATTTAAGACCTTTTTCTAAATCCACGATCGTCCATGCTGGAGTGAATTTACATCCTTTTTTCTCCACAGTATTCTAACTCATTCTCTTTCTACCATCTATAAACATTTTAATATACACCTTTTAGATTTAATAACCTCCAATATTTCTGCAGTAACCATTTCCTCTGCTGATACATCCATCATACCATTCTAGCATCTCTTCCTGCTTTCCGTTCCGTAGATCACATAGCCATTGCCAGCTTCTCTTTAGAAGTGCGTATTCCTTGTTGGTTTCTTATGTCTTTATATTTTTTCCCCCCTATTCACTATCCTCATGCTTGTTCCTTGAATTCATAGACATGTTGATGGTAAACAAGAATATCTGCCTGTTTGCATGCAATCTTTTTTAAAATTCTCACCTACAGAGAAAAAAAAAAAACCAAAAATCCAAACCAAACAAACATACAACAATGAAAGAAGAAAGAAGGCAAGAAATTATGAAGAAAAAGTGAGGAAAATCCAGAACCGTTTTAATAAGTTCTTCGTCTGGGTAACTGTATGATCTCATTGTCATGCTTTCCTCTCCCCTCGTGAGTTTCTGGTTTTTAACACACTAAGCATATATGACATATTCTTTGAATAATATTTTGTGATAATACTAGCAAATTCCTGACCACACAACAGAGAACAACAATAAATGCAACTTCTGTGGTTTTAACTTTACAGAACAAAATTCTTTCTAGAGACTCAGCTGAAAGACCAGAATAAATTAGTAGAATAGTTGGCTGAGGTTGCACCTCTGCTATGCAGTGGACATAGATCTATCTTAAACAGTCATAAATTGTTAAGGACAATCACTACAGGCAGAAGACATTAAAAAAAAACCTACCTAATAAACAAACAAAACCCCACTTTTTAAAAAAGGACATAGTCAGATCCTATCACTTGATCTCATCTGGTTGTTATTCTGGATGGCTGCAATACTCAAGACTGCACTTTCACTTCCTAAACTTTCTTCCAGGAGCAGAATGCTGTTGATGACTCAACATCACCTTCAGAAACTATTGTTCTCTGAGGAGTTTAGTTCCTGTTCTTTTACTTTGGCTTAGATAACTGTAGTCTGTTTATATTCTCTATTACTAACTGATCCAACAACATTAGCAAATATTGCTTTTCAAGCATGAAGGGTAAACATCTTTGATAGAATAAGGAATTTCTGTTATGCAGACTGACTGAAGTGTCATTGTTTTATACCTGCTGCTTATTTTGTTGTTCTCTTTTATTTATAGAGTGCATTAATCACAGAGGCTGCTTTGCCACTGAGTAAGAATGCAAAGTGTTAAGAAATCCAGGTGTTACTGATTTGACTGAGTGTTGGTGACTGCATCTTAGCTAGTTATCAAGGTCCTGGTTACAGTTAGTGGAAAGAAGCAGACATGTCAGTTACTACTCATTTCATTTTAAGTTGGATATCTAAAATAGATCAGAGAAAGGTGCCTTTTTTCCTGTATATAAAAGAAGCATGCAGTGATTATTTCTGATGTAGTTAGTTACAATATATGCATGTAGCATTTGCTAACAAAAATCTTATCTTTACAATTTAACCCTTTATTGGAATTGTGGGCCTAACTGCCCACTAGCATTAACTATACCGGTAAAGATAATTGTTGCTTCCTCCAAGATCTTATTTTCTGAAAAAAGACCTTTCAAGAAAACAATCAGCCATGGTTTAGCTCCTCTGACTCAAATTCACTTGGTAATTATGGCATAAAATATAATCAAACTGTGCAGGATTGTCCAAAAGCCACTAAGAACTTTTTACTGAATCAGAGGACTGAGGTAGAGCTAGATGTTCCTATTCTCCTTTTCTTTAACAAAAACTGTCTTTCTGCTTCATAGCCTAGTATCATCACTGACTCAGACATGCTATCCAGGAAGGAGGACTTTTCCTCGCTGATCTTTAAGTAATTGTCAAGATGAATTCCCAATAGCCATGTAAACATAAATCATAAGCAATTCTGTCATTTGCTGATGAGTTACATTCTATATGTTCACCTACAGCCCAAGTTAGCTCTGAGACTTGAAAAAAAATATTACAAAATAATTGCTTGTAGAAGAAGATAGAACACATTCTTGAGGTAGGTCTTACTAGAATGATGTCCAGGCTGCTTGGAAGGCCAGTATTGGCTGGAGGATAAAACAGACTTCCGTCATCTGAGACCATGGAAAACTCACCTGTTGTAGACGTCAAAAGCTAGCAACTACCCCCCCCAAAAAAATAGATTCTAAAGGTGATTTGCTGCTGCACATATTTTAATCCGTTATCTTTAAATCTCTAGAATATCTGTATGTTTTCTTTCCATCTCTACATTCACCTTGACATTACATATATCGGTGATTTAATGTAGACTTAGTTTGAGTTGAAAATGCAGTAAATCATGTTACTGCTCTGAAACTTGTTCAGTAAAGCATGTCTGTTCTGCAGACAGGGGATTTTTAAAAGAATTTGAGAGGAACTTCTTTGCCATGTTTTGCTTCATTCAGCTTACCAGAGCAGTGAGGTTAATGATGTCTTCCTGAAATGAGGAACAGATGGAGACAGACTGCCCATGCCATGCCAGCTGGCCAACAAAAAAAGTAAAATAAAACAGGAGATTCAGTTGTAAAAGTAAGCAGCCTAATTTGCCTCCTCTGGTTAAAGGAGGATACCAAGCATCATCCATCTCCAGGAAGAAGAGATGAAATCAGAACATGCATCTTAAATACATAGTAATGTATTACAACACACCTAATTTGACATTTGAGGTAAAAAAAAAATAATTTAAAAGTCTGAAATTTGCTGAGAAACCACTTCCTCCTAAAGAAATCTTTGGTTCAATATTTTTTTCTTATGTTATTTCCTGTAAACTTGAAACATTTGCAACTCTCTCTCTTATATGTTTGTATTTTGTTCTATTGTCTCAGTTTCATCAGTATTTGCTTGTACAGATCTCTCCTCCCAACATAGTTAATCTAATTACAAATAAGAATAATAATAAAAAATAATATCTATTTTATTTTAATGCAGATGAGCTACTAGTCGTGGGAGGAGAAAGGGAGAGACTTATAACCTCTGGTCTATCTGTACCAGGAGTACCCATTATCACAAACGATTTCTCCACTTAGTGGAATAAGTGTAAGAAAGTTAAAAAATTCCATCATTGCAATGGAAAACAGAAAATGATTTAGAGTGAAAACAAAAAGGAAGTATAGTGTGACACAAAACTGAAGGCTTTCCATTAATATTAGGGGAATTCTGCTTATGATGCTGTGGATCTTGCTATTCAGAAGCATAAAATACTTCTGAATGGTCTTCTATTTAAAGTTGGACTACCAATATTTTCCATGATACTGAAGCCATCATTTTAAGAGCTTGTGCTTCTGAAGAGTAACTCAACTAAGTGCTTAAATATGAACCTAAGACTCTAGCTGTAGACATCTGGTTTTGAAAATGTTGGTTCAGAAGTTTCACAGTTGTTGATTAGTGTGTAACTCAGAGGGAGATTTATTTGTCAAGACAACACACATTCTCTGAACTTCCTTTGCAGTTTTCAAACAGTAAAGCATATTTTCAAAAATATCTTTGTAATTAAGCATGTAATTTCCATTAAAATGAATAGAAGTGGTGTGTCCAAACCATGGGGCATAGAGCTGCAAGGCACTTACTTTCTTGATCATCAAGCCCAGAGCTCTTTCATTACAGACAACAATATCATACAGTTCTTTCCATCAACAGATTAAAAATAGGCACGTTTCAAGCTACCACAATCTTACTAAAGGTATTGTAAAATCTCACTGTATTAGCATTTGAATACTTTCTTTTGATGTTTGGCCTAATGATTCTGCACATTGGGCAAACTCTGTGTCACAGGGGTCATTATAACGTCTAGTTTTGTATTCTAAAAGAGAACAAGAAGAGTGATTCTTGAAAACACACATTTCACTTGAGTTATAATTACTCGGGTCACACTTATGACCATCCACAGTAAGATACTTCATACACTATTTGAGTATGCAAAAGAGAAAAGGAGAGCTGAAAAAATTCAGAATTATATTTTGTGTATGCCTTTTGCATAACACCTGAAGCCGTGGATTTATGACACTTAACATTACAATTGCAGTAAGATAATTAATTTTGTAATTCTGTAATTTGTACCTTAAGAAATGAGACTTTTGCAATCAGGTAATCTATTAAATTGTCTGTCCAGGAAGTACTGAAGACCATCCAATTCCAACTATATTGGCTAGTTTCAATCTGGGAAAAAGATAAAAGATTCAAAAATAGTTGCATTTCTGGAAGTTTTGTGAAAATGTGGAGCACATTAGAAAGGAGGACACTCCCCATGAAGGAAAGGCAGACGGAAGTTAACTATTACTCAATCCCTTTGGAAGTACCTGTAGGCCCAGTTATGCAGAGAATCATTGGAGTTGATCAAACATGTGTCTGTATGTCAGGAATAACACCTCTGTGTGTTTAAGTCTGGAACAGGCTATGCTGTTATGTGGATTAACCCTATTATATATTCCTCTTGGCTGACTGAGGGGTCCCTATGCCATGTGGATGGTATCATATTCGGAAGGATACAAATCCATAGGGGATCAGCCTTCTACTGCTTATGGATCAACAAAATAATCCTGCTACAAAGCCTGAAATACATTGACCACCCCTACCAATGAGCAAGACTAGATGCATAGAGGGACTAGATGATCTAATGGTATTTCTCATCCTTAAGTAACAGGATTCCAGTAAAGCAACTGTACCGAGCTGGGTTAGCCAGTGTTGACATCATTAAGTAGAGAGTACAAAACAAATGTCTCAAGGTTTAAGGACATTCCTAACTTTGAATTACTCAGCATCATAGATAGATTCTTCAAGTTACAAAAGACAGCTGAGGAACCCAAATTACCTCCAGAATTTTTCACATAGAGGCATTTCAAAATTAAGCTTGAATTTTCCACTTTCAAGTGTGTTCACAGTCATTATTATACAGTTAGGTGAAGGGACCTTTGTGTGTAGACATTGAACTATGACTGATAGTTCCAGAAGACTTAATTCCTTATAGCCATCTTAGAGGCTAACTTCCTGTAAACAGCTAAGAGAAAGTAACCCTATGTCCTAGTGACTCCTTTTCACGTAAGACATCCTAGAGGGCTATTTTGCAAATATGAAATCAGAGAGAGTGAATCTGCACTTTAATGACAGTGACAGTAGCTGCTATAAGTTATTCTCTCAAGACATGTTTCATACTATGATAAAGACTGAAAACTGCAGATTTAAATCATTGCCAAAAATCCTCTAGGAAAATATTACCAGCTTAGAGAAATCAAATACCTACTGCTGTCAGTCTACCTTTTGAAAAATATAGGAACATTTGAAAGCCTGCCTGTACCTATTGAAACCCCAGCTTTCAAGTGATCCCAGATTTTGAAGTTTCACTATCTACAGTAAGGGGCAGTTTCCCGTAGTGCCTATATCTGGTCCCAGAAAAGATCTTCATGATATAAGGATAACTAAGCTTGACTAGTTTTACTGTTGGGCATTTTTAAGAGTTGTCCTGTCACATCATTGTGTACCATGAAGAAGAGAAAACAGATTATACTATATTGGGCTCAGTTATCATTCAGATAAAAACACTAAGGAAATTCACCGGAAATATTTTTGCATGTGGTTACATCCTTGACGTCAATTCAGAAATTCTGTGTATCTCAAGAACAGATGTCAGTTTTCAAATATTTTGTATTATAAATAAATTGGCTTTTGACCTGGCTAATGAGATTGCTGTACTTTGGCTGTAAATACAATTACTTAGGGCTAAACAACCGCAAGTTGCCGGGTTTGAGACATGTTGACTTACAGAAAAGCATGACACAAAAAAAAAAAAAAAAAGGAAAGGAAGAAAATGGCAGACAAAAGCTGTTGTTCTGGGGGTATGAAGTGTTATTACTGAGAATTAGAGGTAATAGGTTTGAATAATCCATGTTAATCAACAAGGTGAGAAATATGAATTAAGATATGCTGAGATATAATGAATGAAACCTTAGTGATTTCTCATTTTGCTTTACATTTTTCAGTTCTTTGGAGTCTGATCAGTAGGCTAAGAAAAAATAATAAAAACACCCCCCACATAAAAGTCCAAAACTTCAAAACTGACATGAAGGGAACCAGTCTATGAATATAATTCTCTGATAGAATTCTTTCTTTATCTTGGGAGCTGAGGAAATTCTATCCTGCTTTGTTGACACTTATTCAGGAGAGTTTTCTTTTTTCAGAAATTTTAAAGGAATATTTAGTTGGCATGGAAAACTGCAGTTGCCACAACAGAAGGAACTGTGAACAATTCAGTCAAGGACTGAGGGTGTTTTGGTTTGACCTGGCCGGATTTCGGAGTGGGGGTGGGGGGGGAGATGCAGGGTGGCTTCTGCAAGAAGCTGCTAGAAGCTCCCCAAGTTTGATAGAGCCAATGCCAGCCGGCTCCAAAGAGTGACCCGCTGCTGGCCAAGGCTGAGCCTATCAGTGAAGTGATAGGAGAGGAACGCCTCTGTGAAAAACATATTTAAGAATGGGGAAAAAGAACTGCACCACAACATCTGGCACAGAGATGGAGGAGTGAGAATCTGTGCAGACACCAAGGTCAGTAAAGAAGGAGAGGGGGGAGGATGAGCTCCAGGCACTGGAACAGAGAGAGTCCCCCGGGTCCGTGGTGAAGACCATGGTGAAGCGGGTTGTCCCCCTGCAGCCCATGGGCGAGGTGCAGATGTCGACCGTGAGGATCACCGCGTAGATGTCCACTGTAGAGGACTCCACGCCATGTGGGTGGATACCTGAAAGGGGGCTGTAGCCCATGGGAAGCCCGCATCAGAGCAAGTCGCTGCCGGAACCTGTAGCCCGTGGAAGAGAGGAATGCCCACGCTGGAGCAGGTTGGCTGGTGGGACTTTTGTGACGCTGCGGGTGGCTCACGCTGGAGCAGTTTCCCCCAAAGGACTGTGCCTCAGACTCACGAGGGGTGGGGAGCCCCTCGTGAGGTGTCTCACGTTGGGCAGTTTGTGATGAATTGCCCTTCATGGGACGACTCACACCGGAGAAGAGAGTGTGAAGCTTGTCTCCCGTGAGATGGACCCCACCATGGCCTTGGGGAAGAGTGAAGAGTCCTCCCCCGGAGTGAAACCAACAGTGGATGAACTGACCGTAAACCCCATTCCCTGTCCCCCTTGTGCCGCTTGGGGGGAGGAGGTGGAGAAACCGGGATTGATGTTAAGCCCGGGAAGAAGGGAGGAATGGGGGAAGGTGTTCTGTTTGTTAAGATCTGTTTGCTCTTTCTCACTTCTCACTACTCCTCTCTGATTAGTTCTTTTAATAAATGTACCTAATTTCCCCAAAATCGAGTCTGTTTTGCCCGGGATGGTAAATGAGAGTGATCTCCTTGTCCTTATTTCAAACCCTGAACCCTTTGAAATATTTTCTCCCCCTGTTTAGCAGTGAAGGGGGAGTGAGGAGTGGCTGTGTGGGTACCTGGCGGCCAGCCAGGGTCAAACCACGACAGAGGGTCATGTCCAAAGTCTCACTGAAATATATCAATCTGTCCTAACATTGCCCAGTACTAAACAATCTCACTAAGAACCTCATCTTCACGTCTTTTAAGTACCTCCAGGGACGACAGGAACAAGGTTCCCTGGGCAGCCTGTTCCAATGCTTCACAACCTTTTGCGTGACGAAATTTTTCCTAATATGCAACCTAACCCCCCCTGATGCAACTTGAGACCATTTCCTCTTGTTCCTTGGGAGAAGAGACTGAGTCTCACCTCACTACAACCTCCTTTCAGGTTTAGTCCTTTCTTCTGTTTTTGCTTTGAAACCTTATAGGGTAGATTATCTGTTCTTAGGTTTGATGATGCTGGTGACAAAATTGTCTCCTCAGTTCATTTTCCTTATATCCATTATACTAGTTCTGAAGATTTATACAGATGGAAATAAAACACAGTGAGTTAATTTGCACCCTCCTGCTGAGGTATTGCTTTTCCACAGTAGGCTTGGCTTTTGCAAAAAGTTTATCCTGGAAGATGATGAATCTGTTGGCTTTGGGTGCTTTGATGTCCTCCTTTTTTCTTTCTTCAATGACTTCACAAGGGACTCACAGAGAAATGAGCTGTTTGTTCAGCAAAAAGACATTCTCACAACAATTACCTACCTAGAGGAAATGCTCTAAATACAATTAGTAGAACTACTCTAAATACAATTAGTAGAGCTACTACAAATATTTCACTGAAAACTGAAAACAGACAAATCACAACATGAAAAATACTCCTTAAGAACAGAAAAATCTAGCCTAAAATGCCATTTCAATTAAATATGAATGATTTGGGGACTTTTTTTTTTTTAAATAATACATTTTCAGTATTGTGGAAGAGTTTGTTTGGGTTTGTTTTATTTCTTCAAAAAAAGCTCTCTAAGACCAGTCCCCAAATATCTCTCCATTGTAGATTTAAGCCAAGGCTGCAGTGGTGGCCATCCAGAAAAGTGAAAGCTGGCTCAGGATTTGAAAGATCTTCTTTCCTAGAGACAGTTAGCTTCTTTTTGCTTCAGTTTCACTTCTGGAAGAAAAGTGGAGAAGTAGAGATCCCTAAGCTTAAATGGGTGTAGATGAGACTGGTAGCTTGAGGTTTGCAACAGGTTTACATAACGCTGTAATTTGTTAAGAGCATCAATTCATTGTTACTGGATGAGTTAGTCCAAACTCTAAATCCCAAACCACCATGCACTGATGTTTTTTCATTATGATTAATACTGGTGAAGCTGAAACTCTTGAAGTGCTTGAGCATGCAATTTAACTCAAGTATCCAGAACAGCTTGAACTACATCCTCATTATGTTCAGTACCTGAACCACTCAGTGACAGACTAACTCTCGATGGAGATGTAGAGACTACACTTAAACCATTGTCAGAAAGCAGTGTAAAATACAAAATCAGGCTCTGTTCATAAAAGAAGCCATCTTAGTATAAAACTGTTTGTCAAAGGTACCAAGAAATGGAGTGTAGGTTTTTTTTTGTCTGAAGAAGTGTTACACAATTTTAGTTTGCCAAGAGTTGTGTGTCTTCATCACTTTCCATCACACAGTGTGAACCTTCCTATACCTTGTACGTTCTTTGCCCATGAGGTCCCCCGACACAAAACAGAAAGATTTATAAACTGAGGCATTTGTCAACTCTATTAGGGGTAGTCTTCATAACTGAACTGATAGAAAACAATGAAGGGAAAGTTCAGTGTTCTTTTGTCTGTTTGTTTGTTTGTTTTCAGAAACTCTACAGCCTATTCTTAAAAGTCTCTTAATAAAAGTGCTAGAAAATCTTAAAGGGAAAAACAATAGAGAACTATAAGCTTGGAGTGCCATCTGGACCTTAGTTCAGTAGAAATGTTATCTTGTTATAGAGAGAAGAAATTAATAATGACAATGCATATTATATATTAACCCTTGGAAAATCCCTTTGCAGAGTATTCAGAATTGACATTGATTAAAGCAGAAATCCCACATGTGTTTTTGTCCTGTTCTAAATTATTCAGGTCCTGGCAAGACAGTGCTTCATGCATATCCAAAAATAAATCTTTGACAAACTAATTTTTTTGAATGTTGTATTTTGAAGAAGGGAAAGAGAAACTGTATGTTCATCCATAAAAATTAAGAAAATTAATTTATTGTTGGTTGGGAGAAGATTTGTTCCTTTCTGGAAAACAGAAGGATTTGCCTTGTTATCTTAATAAATTCCAAACCTTTAGAAACATCAGAAATGTAGAAGGCAGTGTTCTTCTTTTTTTTTTTTTTAATCTGTTTTAGCTTAAATGCCTGGACTACCTTTGCAGAATTCAATAATTCATATTTTTAAACACTCATTCATTTCCACTGAGGAAGGATAAAGATCCTGAGGAGACAGATGCTACGTAGACCAAAACCTATTTACCATAAAGCTGGACTAAAAGTTATAGTTCTTGATTATAAAACCGCACAAAAAGTTCTGACCTACACATGCTTTTGCTCTTTTTCATTATTTTAACTCTGCATCATACTCAGCACTACACTTCTTCAAGATGTTTTAAACAATATTGACGAACCAATAGTATGACATTACAAATTGCTGTAATCAGTGTAACACTTCATAACTCCAAATAGGATTGTGATTCCACTTCAAAGGAGTGGCCCTGGCCAATCTCCAGTCTAACAGAGAGGTCAGGTAGACAGCAGTACTGAAATTGTGTGACAAATGAAGGGGTTATGTGTGGGGAATGAGCATGAAATTATGAGATGTTTTGCCAAAGATCCTACAGAACATCTGTACCTGAACCAGGCACACTGCATGGAATTAGTCTGACCACATAGTGAAGCCAACAGTGTGAAAGTGTGTAATTGTCTCTTATCATCAGTGAACAGAAGTGAGCATTGGTAGGATGAATGTCATCTCATCCTAAATGGAGACATCTAAAGTTAGAGCAGAAAGTGTCTCACTTCTTTGATCCATCAAAAATAGAAAGTCAATAATTGAGATCAACAACAGACATCTAAAATACAGACACACAATGTTAGGTGAGATGGATCCCACCTGCTTTTGTATTACAAGATTGTTAGCTTTTCTTTTGTATTTCTTTGAAATAAATATAATAAAAATCCCATTTTAAAGATGAGAAATTGGAGTCAAAGAAAATAAGAAAAAATGTCAAGAAAATTTGAGAAGAAAAATATATGGCTGCTACTGCAGCTTCTTTATTAACAGCAAACTATTTAAATTCGATTCAGAACTCTTGAGCAGCGAAAAGGCAGAATTAGACACCTTAGAAAGGAGTCCAAATACCTATATGGCATTGGGACCTTTTCCAGAAAGTATTCATCTCTTCTCCTTTTTTTGTATATAAAAGCAACATGGACCACTCTGTTCTTGGAGTATCTTGAAGGTTAGAAAGAGACCCCTATATTTTAAGTGCCTCAGGCCTCCACACAACGTTCAGACTCTCTCAGATGCCATTTCCTTGCACTTTCTTTGGAAAGTAAGTGTTATATTTGTAATGGCATCAGGCTTCATCCATGCTACAAATATTTTGCAGGCATGCAGAGATCTCTTACATAAAAACTCTGATGCAGCATAATGCCTGCCTTTTACCGATAAGTCCCTTCAAGGGAAAAAAAAAAAGACTCGGATCATAAAAAATACTTATCACTTCCATTAACCTTAACTCTTCCTGGCTCCACACTTCCCTGCTAACTTAAGCTTCTTTTTGCCTTGTAAAGCTGCTATATATTTTTACTGTTTTCCATCTCTCTTTTTCCTTTGTATGAGAAGCTTTAGGGTGAAGTTGATATCTTTGGACTGCAGGTTTTTGAGGACATGGCATCTAATTAAATCATTACATTCATATGACATTACAGAATATCCCTTTATGACTGATTTCACAGAGCAGAAGTGTTATTACCTGTAACAATTTTTTTTTCTTTTTCAAGCATGAAAGAATATGTTGTGATCACAGCTGATAGCAAGAGAAAAGGGGGTAAATCCCCAAGTACCTCACATACAACCAGTGCCCTTGCTGAGTAGAATTGCTCTGACATAAGTGTTGTCAGGCTGTTGGCAAGAAGGCTCTGTAAAACCTCTCACAGGACTCCTAATCTGACAGCCTGGCATGGAGTAGTGTTTTACTTCAGGGATGCTCCTATTAATAGAGGATATGAATCCAGCTTGGGGAAAAGAGATGGGAATTGGCCTTATGAGAGAGTGTTCTAGCCTCCTGGACATGAGTTACTCTGATCCTGAGGGATCCCTGGTATTATCCTCTGACATGGATACCTGTCCTTCCCTTGCTTCAGGAGTCTCTGTTATAGAACTTTCACAGTTTTTATGTTTCAAAGGAAGGTTAGCACCAAAAACTGATCAGTGAGAATGCTACAGATATATTTCTAAAGGCTAATATTTCCCCACGTGTTCAGAGGAGCAGAGAATCATCAAGAAAAAAGGTGATGGTGTCTTTTTTCTCTTCTCTTCTCTTCTCTTCTCTTCTCTTCTCTTCTCTTCTCTTCTCTTCTCTTCTCTTCTCTTCTCTTCTCTTCTCTTCTCTTCTCTTCTCTTCTCTTCTCTTTATACAATACGTTACTTGAAAAGTACAAATCTCCCAATATAACAAGATTCTCAGTGTTTTATATTATCTTCTTTTACAAGTATATAAGAAAAACTGCAGTCTTTCACTCAGATCAGCTTTGGACTGTCTACATGACTTTAGAATATGGACATTTCAGTAAAAAGCAGCTGTAGGAAACTTCCAGCCATGTGGAGTCTTAACTACTAAACATTCATGATTCTTGAGGTTTTCCTTAGTGATTAATTTGAAGAATGAACATGAGAAAATATTTTTTTTTCCAATGGGTATTCAATTTTGGAAGAGACTCTAGAGCAAATTTTTTTTTCTTTTTAAAAAAATAAAAATTTAAAAATGTCAATAGTCTCGCATGATTCCTGGCAGAGAAACCAGATTCACAACCGATCTTTACTTAGAGCTCAAACCAAACCAAATGTTTGGCCTTTCTAACTTTCAGAAAACTTTGTCTAAGTTTCTATTATGTGCCTCAATTTTGCCAAAGATGTAGATACCTAAATATATTTAACTAAAGATATTTATTCAAGGCAACAGAAGCCAAAAGTCTGTCCATATATCATGGCTGAACATCTCCCAACTTGCCCTTCTTCAGCTTCATACTATTTACAGGATAAAGAATTAATGTTAGAAGTTGCTGTAAACTAGACTATGTGTATCCAAGCATTGGTTTATTGAATTTACATTTCAAAAGCCCACAATCAATTTGAATTCAAAAGAGCAATCAATCTTTTTAGCTTTTTTCCCTCAATCAGAAATCTATTACACATAGGAAAACCAATGGCCTAGCACTGAAAACTGAACATGTGTTGTTCCAGAGCTTACAGGATGTTTCAATAGCTTTACAGCCTCTTAATCTGAACTGAGAAAGCCAAAATATTGCTGAGTTGTTACTTTGAAATCAAACTGATGAATAAGAGTCATAAGTCCTGATGTAGTAAACCATGTACTTCAACAAAGTTATAAAGATTTACACCATGAGGGGCTGTCTTCCTTTTAACCTGGATCATTGTCAAATAATGTCTCAAACCTTTTCCTTCCCTACCCATGCACGCTTCCTTCATTTTATAATCTCCAGCATAAACCTCCCAGTTCTCAGGGTTGGGAGGCACTCTTTTGCCGTGATGGATTCTCCGATGCCGGTTTCTGAATCCTGCCTTGTGGCAACAGACACTGGTGATTTAAAACACCACAAACTTGCTAGTGAGGCTGCACCACCACCTCTCTGGGATGTGGCTGGCCTGCTCATGCAGAGTCCCAGCTGGCACCAGGCTCACAGCAGCCTTCCTCTCAGAGTGCTTCTGCTTTCACTGCTCACACAAATGTGGAAGGATTTCCTGGACCCCTCTATCTGGCCAAGATCCTGTGGGCTGAAGAAGTCGTCTGTACAGCTTCTGCCTGCAGGCAGGATACTTGTCTCATCTCTGGACGGCAGAATGAGTGTGAACGTTTCTCATCCATTTTATCTGCTCCTGTGTTTCCCAGACAAAATTGCTTTGGCTGTAGGTATGGAGGCTGGATAGTTTCTAATAAGGATTCCTAGCAGATGGAAATAACACTCATGGCTCCAAACTTATAATAAATGCACCGATTTGTAGGTCAGGTGTATGGCCTTGTCCATTTCTATTAAAGAAAATATTTAATATAGTCCTACATACACAGATCTCATAAACTCACACTACAGTTTGCTTGAAGCCAACAACACATCGGCATGGATGTCACGCCACAAGTATTTATTCCTACCATACACATCTGAAGCAACTTATCTGAGCTGCTTGCTTAAGCTTTCCCATTCATAATACCTGGGGGAGGTGAATGGACTTAGTCCATGCCACAATGTTTTAATATCATTTCTCCACTCTTCCTGTTAAGTCTTTTAGGCAGACTCTAAGTTCAGCCTCAGGCCCAAACAATGCTGTTAGGAAGATTTCTGTAAGTGTAGTTCCCAATTGTTGTACATATTGTCAGCACAAAGATCAAACAGGAGGCACTGTGCTTCCCATCAGTTAGATGGAAGCAGGCAAGTCCTGTGAGCAGGGAGGTCGTTGTCTCAGCACTGAGTGTGAAAACAGAGAGAAGCTACTCTCCTGTGCAAAACGTCAGAAAATAAAAAAGAGGATTATTTATCATGTGGAAACATCAACAAATTCTGAGAGAGATGCATCTTGCCCCAGATGAGTTTTGGATATGAACTAAGAGTGTGATCCATACTTTCTAAAGCCAAAGTGTGTAAAAATCTTTTGGGGCCAGTCACCTCTATTGCGTAGGTTATACTTGTGCATCATCATGGATACTCGCGTGAGTGGATTTTGGCCCAATTTGACAAGGTTTCTCCATTTTCTTCCCTTAAGCTAATTGTAATTAGAGATGGGATCTAGGCTGTGTAGTACAGTTACATCTAATGTACATCATATCCAAGGGCTTTGTGATTAACATTTCCAGTTGGATCTTTCCACCAATCTCATTTCTGAATCAGTCCTAACTTCATAAATTAATTAAAGAATTGCCTTGCATTAGGAACTTGGCTGGTGCTACATGCCTGGTGAAACAGCTTTACCCATGCAGTCCCACTGTGGAGGTGTACCCTTAGCCAAGGCCTTAGCCTGTTGTGAGCCATAGCTAATGACTGGGGGAACTTTGCCTCTAATATAAGACAATGAGTTTTTTATTATTTATTTTACTGTGTAAGCTTTTTGTCTGAGCTAGTCTTACCATTGAATTCCTACTGCCCATTAACCACAATTAAAAAAGCAAAATGTTTGTGGTTGTGAGCCCCAGACTAACTGCTTCTGACCTATTGTAGTGCTGCGATGATTTGGGTTATATTAGAAGAATAAGGGGACTGAGACCTTCTTGACGGCTCTGCACAGATGGCATTTTGGTTACAGATGGGATGTGACCCTTGGGAAGGAGAATTTTCTCCCTTTCTAATCCGCATAAAGCGATCCTCTTCTGACACACTGTCCTGATTTGAGATAATCAGAAACAATTCTGTTCAGTGATTTTACTTTTGAGCTCAGTGTCTTCTAAGAGACTGCACTTTCTGAAGTTAACAGCACATATTTGCAGATGGTGTCTGCTGGTGGAAGTGATCATACCTGATATTTACAGCTGCTGCCAGGGATTGGTGTGCAGAAAGGCTCTTGCTTATACTTAGCCTTACAGTGACCAAGGTCGCTGCTGGCTCTTGTGTGTCACGCTGCGGGTGCCAGGAAGTAAAAGGGGTCACAAGGAAATAAAAGGTTGTACCTGCAGTGAGGAATAGGCAGGACAGGTGACCAACAGGAGTGTTCCATTCCATATACGTCATGTTCGGTACAAACCTGAGGGATCATGGGTGATAAGTTCCCTTCTTCAATGGCTGGCATCTGAGGAGGACTCTGTCCGATCTTCTACCTTTGATCCCAATCCTGAGTTCCTGTATCCACTTTCCCACCTGCTGCTGAGCCTGGGGCTTCCCTGGTGCCACCTGCTCTGCAGCATTGGTGGTGATTGCTGTTGTGGGGTGGGGGGGGGGAGGGTGAGATGGTTTCAATACCAGTTTTGCATATACTTGTATATAGATCATTATTTTTATTATTTCCTTATTATAATATTATTCTCTCATTAAAGCTGTTTTAGTCTTCTTTTTCAATCTGTAAGTCTATCTGCCTTATTTCCTTTCCCTTCCCATTTGGGGAGGGAGAGACATTAGAGAGAATCTGTCAGTGTTCGGGGGCTGACCCAGCCCTAACCCTCAACATACACCCTGCAGCAAACACTCCAGTCAAAACTGTAATTACAAAAGATGTTTTTATGAGATTGCAGAAGTTATTTATGTTATGGACATGAGCAGTACCTAGCAAACACTGACCTGTTGTTGTTGGTAATGGCTCATGAGGGCTCAGCCATTCACAAATCTTACAGCTGTTATTTCGAAGTCCTACACCAGTACTTTTCCACTGTTGGAAGAAGTTGGCTATACTGTTACGGCTGGGAAAACATAGTAGCAATGTAATTAACCTGTCAGCATAGATAAAAATCAGGAAGGAGATAGAGACCTCATCTAAAACTTAAGAGAAAAAAAAAAAACTTTTCAATTTTTCACAGGTTGTATTAAACAATTATCATTGTATTGAAAAAGCATTCAAAAGCACTAAGTTATTGTCAGGATAATAAACACTTTCTGTTACATATATATGTCTGTATTTTTTCCCTGTCGGCAGGAGAAATTCTCAGGACAGGGCTGGAAGGGAAAATGAAAGTCCACCTTATACATTTCCCTAAATAGTTCAATGGGAATAAAGTCTTAACCAAGAAAGGCAGAAGTTACAGTTTAGCCTGAGAAGAGAAGAGAGATAAAAGTATCAAAAAAATCAGCACAGCGGCATAGGGGAAAGGGACCTGGGGGTTCTAGTGGACAGCAGGATGACCATGAGCCAGCAGTGTGCCCTCGTGGCCAAGAAGGCCAATGGCATCCTGGGGTGTGTTAGAAGGAGAGTAGCAAGTAGGTCGAGAGAGGTTCTCCTGCCCCTCTACTCCGCCCTGGTGAGGCCACATCTGGAATATTGTGTCCAGTTCTGGGCCCCTCAGCTCAAGAGAGACAGGGAACTGCTTGAGAGAGTCCAGTGCAGAGCCACAAAGATGATGAAGGGAGTGGAACATGTCCCTTATGAGGAAAGGCTGAAGGAGCTGGGTCTCTTTAGCTTGGAGAAGAGGAGGCCGAGGGGTGACCTCATTAATGTTTGTAAATATGTCAAGGAAGAGTGTCAGGAGGATGGAGCCAGGCTCCTAATGATGTCCAATGATAGGACAAGGGGCAACAGGTGCAAACTGGAGCATAGGAGGTTCCACAAAAGCATTAGGGAAAACTTTTGGGGGGCTCAAGTTTTCTTTTTTTTTTTTTCTTCTTTTTCTTTTTTTTTTAAAAACAGCAGCCATTCTTCTCTAGTGTGTGGTGTAAACAGTGAGAAGCAAAGTTCATCCCGATCTTTGGTGAGCTCTGCAAGAGGTAAGGAGACACTGAAGTTCCCATGTTGAGTATGAACACTTTTACTCTGTTATTTCACCACAAGCAGAATCATCAGCAAACTGACGTTTAAAACACTACATCTCCAAACTGATGAGAAACTTGATGCCACATTTTAGGTATTTCTGGCATTTACAAGTAAATGCAAAGATATAGCTACCAAAGGAATGGTGAAATGCAGGCACCTGGATTTGGAGCATTCATCTTAGAAGTGTACAAAAGAAATAAGAGTTTAGTTTTATTATTATTAACAGGAACAATAAATTATTTCAGTATTATTATCTCAGTGCATGAACTTTTAACAGAGGGGAATGTCCTGACCTTAAATCCAGTCTTGATTTCTCTTATGCAAGAACATATATTCCTCAGAGAAAGAAGCAAATTATGTACTTTAAAACTATTCCTGTGTCTAATGCAAGAATTCTTGTTTAGATAAATCAACAAGTCACACGAGTTTTCCACTGAAGTCAGCAGGACAGCTCACACGAGATGCTCATGTGCTCTAAGTTTGCAAGATACTGATCTCATATATTCATTACTTATTTATATATTATTATGAAATTCTTGTTTCTGTCTCATATTTGTATCTTCCTTGCACTTTAAACAAAGCCTCTTTTTGCCTATGACTCTGTATAGAGGGCAAGATGGGTGTTAAGTTTCAGGATGGACTGGTATAAGAAAAATCTACCATTAAGCCTTATTCATAGGTCTCACAGTAAAAAAAAAAAAATCACCAATAGGAAAAGAAAGCCACATATGTCTTACATTACCCCACGTTCATCTTTCTAGAACCGATTGTAAATGCTGCTCTGTGGTTATGACATTTATTAATTTATTTGCTAGAAAAGTGTTCTGAGAAATTTTGTGAGTCGCCAAACAGTTTACAGCTTCTTGTGATTGCCGGGTCACATGTTTTGTGAAAGGCAACACTTACACTACCAAAACCAGCTGTTTAAAAATCAGTGTAAAATGTGCAGGTGCATGAAGAACAAAATAAATAAATAAAACATATAAAAGAAACCCTCTCCCCAACAACTTTGCCAGTTCTTATCTTTTCCAACCAAGTGTCATTCAATATCCCTCAATTTTAAAAACCTGGATCCAGCATCAGAGAAGCTTATTTTGCTTTCTATTTTAAAACTCTTCTTCATAGAAAAATAAGAAATTTGACTTTAAAAGCTAAGAAAAGTTACTGAACAAAAGATAATTTCAAACTTACATGATATTTTTTTTTATAAAAACCATTTTGCATTTATTGGTTTAAAGTACTGCAACTACCACTCAATGTGAGAAAGAATTTAGCCTACATAACTGAACCTACTGATCTATGTAGACCACAGACATTTTTCCAGTTTCCAAATATGTTTTCAAGTTTAATAGAATCATAGAATCATCAAAGTTAGAAGGGACCTTAAAGGTCATCTAGTTCCAACATCCAGCCTGGCCTTAAAAACTTCCAGGGATGGGGCTTCCACCACCTCTCTGGGCAACCTGTGCCAGTGTCTCACCACCTTCATGGGGAAGAACTTCTTCCTAACATCCAATCTGAATATATGGTTTGGCTTTTTGCAGCTGATTAACTGTCATTAATTGTGTTTGCTATTAGTCTACAGTGATTCTGCCCAACAACAGTTTAACACCACAAATTATTTGTGAATGTGAATTGTCACCTCTGGTAGGGAGGTGAGGTCAGACTCACATTTTAGGGCATGACATGGAATAACTCGGATACCATGATCAGTTAGTAAAGCCAAGAAGATCCACTGTTGCTCTTAAATGACATACTCCACATCTGTCCTTTTCAGCTTCTCCTCCAGCTCCCAAGAGAGCTGAAGGACTAGAGGTCATACTGGAACACCTGAATGTGTCTTAAGCCTTATAAATTATTAGATTTATGGGGTATTTAACTTCTTCTGTAAAAAGAAAACCTAAGCCTTTACTTCGGGGTTTTTGACAACTAGATGAAAACCTGGAGGATCTGAGAGACGAAAGTTTTCCTTTTCTTCATGAGTGCTGCTTATCCCTTTTTTTTTTGGGAAGTGAACTCTTAATGCTGAACATGGCATTATCAAATGGAAACACTGACTTCTTTCCCCTCCCCGCCAAATATAAAGGAATTAGAAATCAACTGATGCTACAGGGAAATACCCTTAAAAAAAGACTTCAGACATTTTTGTAGAACTGGAAACCAATTATGAGATGTCAGTGTGGATACAACACCCCATAAAGCCCAGGTGTCCCACTTGCTGCTTGTTTTATTTCCTCAGAGACAAATTATTTGCTTTGGAAAGAGGCAGGAATATGACCAGAGTATTTTATTTACAGTCTTTGCAATAAGGATATGGAATTGTCACAAAGAACAAAGCTCACAATATTTCATCATATTTTAGTAGTTACTTCATTTTCTTTATGAAGGTTTGAGGTGTCACCAAGTGTCACTTAAGTTCAGAGATGTCATAGTGATTTAAATAGTTTACTAATTTTGTCATTTATTGAAATAATTTCAAAAATTGTCATAGAGAAAATGTTTTCCTTTTCTTTATTCTTCTTTTTTTTTCCCATTTTTCCCCTTTTTTGGCATTAGGAAAACTGCAATATGTCATTTTGAGAGTTTAAGGTATTATTCTTAAAAACAGTATATTTTATCTCTTTTTAAAATCATGGATATATACAACACCAAAATAGTAAAGGCAAAATTAACTTTGAAAAGCAGCATAACAGAACTCCCACTGTAGACATCAATTTATTAGCTGTTAAATACTTTCATTCAGTGAGAGTATTTAAACACATACTTGGCTTTATGCATGTGCAATGTTCCCTGCAGCAATATAGTGAAACAAGTGCTAAATTTAAAGCAAGTGTTTCAGTTCTACGGTTTTCAGACAATTAACTGCAACAATTGTTTTGTGGAGCAACCAGATGGCCCTACTAGAAACCTCAGAAAGCTTTTCCATAAATATCGTTTCTACTTTCAGAACAAATGTTTCTTGAATTTCCATAACCAGAGAACAAGATGAAGCTTGCATCCTTTAATTGTTATAACCTACTATTAATAATACAAAAGGGGTAGAGAGAGAGCCTGATATATTCTACCTCGGCCACAGTTGCTGAGTCAAAAGCACAATCAGCTGTTAATCTACTAGCATAGTGCTATCATCCACATCAGTACAATAAAAAGACAATAATTCTTCATCTTTGCTCTTCCTGGGAGAAAAAAAAAAGGAATATATAATTTTCTTTTAATATCCATAATTTAGAATTGTACAGACTTTAATTCATGTTTTACTAATTTAAATATATTAAACATATTACATTCAGAAAATGTTCTTTCTTCTCGAGCTCTATCTCTTTTTTTTAAAGTTATGTCAAAGCCAGCAAAATCCAAAATGAAAGATAAATCACCTTTAAAAATATTAATCATGAATTGTAAGAAAACATGAAACAAAATATCAGTGAAGTCACTTAAAAAATATTCAGATGATTTTATAGCCTATTTCTCAACAGCTGCATCTGGTTCTATTTCATATAAATGCAAGTTGGATATCTATAACCTTTGGGTTCATAACAGATGTTGTCATGACGTTGAACACTTCTTTTATATAAGCAAAAGCTAAAGTAATTAATTTCAGGCCACCCAATGTTTGCAAAAGGCAATTGCCTGGCACTGCCAAAGGTAGTATTACTCCATGAAAAACTATATCCAGATACTCTAGATATACTTTTCAAATTTTATTATTTGTGGCTTTAATTATGAGTTTCATCTGTCAGGTTTTCCTCTTACCAATGGTGAGTAACGCCATCAAGCACAGAGACTGAGGCCACTGCTGGTGTGTGTGTGTGTAGAAATGTTTGCATTATGCCTGCGGTCGCTGTGAGCAGCACCACCAAGGCTGCACCGCTGGGCACAGGGGTTAAGGTCTGCTACCAGCCTGCACGGGCTGGGAAGGAGGAGAAATGAGTCTGGCATGAGGGTGGTAAAGAATAACCATCCCTGTGAACAGTATAGAGACCAACCTCGCCGGGTATCAGCACGAATTTCAAAGAGTCTCTGCTTGTCCCTGCACCATCCATACAGAGTCTGGCATCTCACAGCTTTATATTCTTATATGGCTCACTGGCTTCAGGCTTCTTGTTGCCATTAACTTAAAGAATCATAGAATGTTAGGGATTGGAAGGGACCTCGAAAGATCATCAAGTCCAATCCCCCTGCCAGAGCAGGAACGCCTAGACTATGCTACACAGGAACGTGTCCAGGCAGGTCTTGAATGTCTCCAGAGAAGGAGACTCCACAACCTCCCTGGGCAGCCTGTTCCAGGGCTCCGTCACCCTCACTGAGAAGTTTCTTCTCGAGTTTAAGTGGAACCTCTTATGTTCCAGTTTCAGCCCATTACCCCTTGTCCTATCAGTGGTTGTCACCGAGAAGAGCCTGGCTCCATCCTCGTGACACTCACCCTTAATATATTTGTAAACATTAATGAGGTCAACAGAGCAACTATCTTTTCCAGGATGGTTAAGATTCTCCCAAAGAGTGGTTATTTTCCTTAACAAAATATGTCTGCTTTTCCAAGGAGGCTAATCCTTCAGTCTCCTCTTCCAGTTTCTGCTCTGAGAGACATATGTTTGGCAGTCTTGAAAACCCAGACTCTTCCTTAGGTATATTAAAATGCATAACAGAAAAAAACAAAGACCAAAAAAAAGGGACAAAAAACATGACAAGTTTTTAACTTTAGAAAAACAGACCTTTAAGTTTAGAGTGTTCATCTATCATGAGTAACATTGTAGGAAGAAATTGAGTATTTACCCACAATTTAAAAACAGCTCCACTGATATACTACTGATTGAACCCCTGATTGTGTGAATCACACGAATTATAAATTGCAGACAAAAGTCATAGTATGGTGAATACAGCTGAGCTATAAAATATAGCATTCCACACTATTCTGTAATTTTTAAATGGCTATTTAAGCTATTAAAAAAAAAAGTTCTCTAGTAACAGAATATCCATTTACACGAGACAACTTCTGGAAACAATAAAGGTGCCTTTCTGTACAGTGCCCAGGATAAGTTTTCATTCAGGACAAGGCCAGTTTCTATTTAAGACACTTCACTCAACTACAGATTCTAAAAAATCAAATATTGCACTGTAGTTTCTCCTTCATGCTCTGCAAAGGAGTTCTTATATCCAGGCTGCTTCAAAGCACAGTTTTACTCATGTCATCTTCTACAGAAAAGAACAGTGGAGACACTTGACCTGGTGAAAGCAAAGCATACCAGCAGGTTGTTAGAAGCCCATGGGGTAGTATCCAAAAAGCATAAAAATATTTATGCCCACATGCATACTTCCCCCCCCCAAATATTAATACCTCAAAATCTTATTTTAACACCTACATTACCTGAGAGGTGTGGAAGCCACCAAAAGCTATTGTCTGTTACTCACGATTTTTCTCAGTGGAATTTTAGGCATCTGAAAACTCAGCTATGATGTAGCTCATTGAATTCCATACGTTAATAGTGGGAGACAGAGCCATAGATACACCCCTTTGCTTCACGCAGGTGTGCAGTTCTTCCCGTCACTCCCAGAGAATCAGCAAGCAGTGCTGGCACTGCCCAGCAGTTGCCTCAGCCTGGCAGATACAACCCAGGGAGAGCAGCAGGCACAGCTGTGGGGCCAGCTGCACCCCCCTGTAGGCTGTTGTAACTATAAATTACTTTCCTATCTGCTTTCCTCTCACATTTCTGGTTGTGCAGCAAGTCAAGTTCAAGAAAAGAAAACTTGCTTAATAGTACCATGAGCTGACAGGTAAAGCAGTGTCCAGCTGATCCTCAAAAAAGCAATCTCTCACCACTGTTCTTCAATGTTGCCGCTTCAGCTACAGGGTTTTGAAAGCTGGATACAATCACAAGTGCTTGAATCTATGAGCAACATATTTTCCAAACAATACAACAGTTTACTGAAACCAGAGCTGAGGCTCAATCCTATTTCCTGCTTCTAAGTGCTTAGTTTTAAATTCAACTGTTTTTCTTGTGGATGAGAAGACTTTTCATTCACTGAAAATTAAGGATGTCTTTTAAAGCTTTACACTATGTGACTTGCTAGATAAAAATAATAATTAAACAAGATAGCCAAAGAATCATACAATTATCAAATGGTTTGTGTTGGAAGGGTCTTTAATGATCATCTGAATCTAAACCCTTGGGCAGAGACACCTCCCATTAGACCAGGTTGCTCAAAGCCCCATCCAACCAGGCCTTGAATACTTCCAGGGATGGGGCATCCACAACTACCCTGGGCAATCTGCTCCAGTGCCTCACCACCTTCACAGAAAAGAATTCCTTCCTAATAGCTAATCTCTCTTTCATTTTGACACCATTACTGCTTGTCTAATCACTACACTCCCTGATAAAAACTCCCTCCCCTTCTTTCCTATAGCTGCCTTCAGGTACTGCATGGTTGCTATAAGGTCTCCCTGGAGCCTTCTCTTCTTCAGGCTGAACGGACTCAACTTTCTCAGCCTGTCCTCATAGGAGAGGTGCTCGAGCCCTCTAATCATCCTCATGGCCCTCCTCGGGACTCGCTCAATCAGGTCTGTGTTCTGATATTGGGGACCTCAGAGCTGAACCATTGTTATTATTATTATTAATAAAAACAACAAAATAATAGTAATAACAATGATGATGATAATAATCAATATTAATACTAAATTTAAAGGTGCTCGCTTTTCTGTTTATTTTAGACTTTTATTCAACATCCTGATGGCAAGACCGTTCAAGGTAGCTATCTAGCTTGTAGGCTATATTTCACTACTGTCTCTATTTCTAAATGCTCAGAATATCTCTCCTACATATATCCTCAGAATAAAGACAAATTAGAAACAGATTTTACACTTTTAAGACAAGTAATTTAAGTGGAAGCACACAATGCGAAAGATGAGTAACATCCCCTTCACCATCACCAGTACCTCCTCTCTGCTTTGGAAGGAATTCAGTGTTGGCCCAGACTTTGCTTCAACCACAGCCACCAAAACAAGATTCTCTCAGGACCCAGAGTTTGGCATCTCATCCGCTATGTCTGCATAGCATTGGTTGTTACAGCAGACATAAGTCTGTATCATTCTCTGGTAGCTAAGAGACGAAATTTCACATCTGTCTTCCCTTACGTGGAATTTACTGAGCCCAGACCTTGACCCTAGGAGCTAGTTTAATCCAGAAAAGCAGAAGTTGTGAATTAATATGTCGACTGTTTGGTCTGTATTTCTCTGGACTTAGCATCCTCGTGCCTCAATTTCAACAAAAAGGTTCTGTGTACAACTGCAGCTGCCATCAGACCCCCAGAGCTGATCACCTGAATTGTTCTCCCTTCTCCACTGACTATATTGTGTGGATCTCCATTGACCAGCCAGGGAACACAGACACCTCATGAGTAACCTTCTGCTCACCTAAAGAATCCCACTGCATATGATGTAGCCCCAGGTTCTCAAATAATGTCAAAAGTCAATCTTGCCTTTAAATGGAGCCTTTTATCCTCTGTGCAGCCTACAGGTAATCAGGACAGGAGAAAAATCCTAATTTCCTGACCATTTGAAATCAGGTATTACAGTGTCTTTCCAGGCAGAGTTGAACCTCAGTTGTCTGCAATTTCTCTTAGACAACTGATTCTTGAAGACTTAAGAACTTTTATGGCAAACTGACTAACCCTTACCATAGTGAGCACTAATTGCTTGGACGCTCAAAATAGCTTACAAGACTACATGCTAACCACATACACCAAAATATAGCAGTAGTATTCAGTATTCCAATCATGTAAATTACTCTTTCCAGAATATGTTAACAACACTCAAACCAAATATTTTTAAAATATTTTAAAAATAAGATATTTTTAAATAATCAAGCCACAGAATGGAGGTTGAGATCACAAGAGACTGGGTCACAGAAAGAGTCTAGGTTCAAGTAACGAAAGTTACAATGGAAATTCTGAGGTAGCTTCCATTCCATATTCCACACATTTTATTTTGTTTGTGAAATAACTAGTGACTGAGAAAATAATTGAAATATTTTATTGAAAAGGAAGAGTGACTAGCACTGTTGTCCTGTATTTCATATTTTTTTTTCTCAAAACAGCTCTCAGAAACTAACACCACTAAAGCCTATAAAGAAAAAAAAAAAACCCAAACAAAAATTAAAGTAATGGATAAAATAGCAGATGCAGCTTTTACTTAATGTGATAATTCCTCTCTTTGAAAAGGCTTACTATTAAAACAGTGACAGAAAACAGTTTTTTTAGAATTCACCTTCCAATCATAAATGCAGATGGTCAAAGTCTGAGCCGGACCAGTGGCTTGTACAGTGAGTTCCCAAACCCATTTCACTGCAGAGTGAACCTCATGACAAATTGTAGACAACTACAGTTGGGTGAGCCAAATCACAAACACACTCACCATTTCCCCAAAGGAAACACTTACTACTATGTCCAAATATCGATCTGTTCTACAAAACGTGGGAGGTACGCTGGAGTCCAGAAAATGCTTGTGATATCCAAAGAAAAAGAGGTTCAAAACCCAAAAGAAATAGAGGTGTGGGTATTCTATTAAAAGGGGAGATGTTACTAAAAGGCTTCAGGTTTCTGAACGACGTTTCAAAAGGAAGGATCAGCTTCTGAGAATGTGATCTTCTCAATTAGGAAAATAGAGAAATAAATATACATGAAAAACAGAATTTAGATAAAATCATTCCACTGAAAAAGTCTCTTTCTCCTTCTCTCCTCTCCCACATACACTTTGCACAGTCTTTGTTTTGGACTTTGGAAGGAAGACTTTAATTTGAATGTCTTTTGCAACAGGCAGGGAAAATATTGTACTGCTTTGGGTGTGCATTTTGTTCAGCCAAGCATTACAAGAAGGACTGGACTAAGAGATGTGACAGTGAAGGGTTTTTATAACATCGCTGTTATATAACTTCTTGATTTTTGTAGATGGTTAGCAGCGACAGAGCTGCATTGGACAATGTGAAGTCATCTCTCAAAATAACATGATATGACAGGCCAATTGTATTCTGGGTTGATTTGCACCAGGGAGTAGTATAGAATATCTCATTGCAGTGCAGCCATTCCCAAATTCAACTGATGAAGTCAAAGTTCCAAAAGTGGGGGAAGAAACCCTGTATTTTCTGAGAGTGTTGGCTTCTAGCACTTAATGATTAGTGTATCATAATATAGAATTTAAATTAAACATGCCCCAGGAAGGGATTTTTCTTTTTGTTTATTTCTACACCTCAATGGCAGGCAGCATACAGAAAACATGATACAATGAACTCAGCATGTGGGGGTAATCATGTCGTTAGGCGGCAATGTTTAATCTAGTTAAGGCCAACAATCTCTGGATGTTGATGCGCAGTGTCATGCACTGCCTTGTAGCATTTCCACATGGGTGATCTGTTACTTTGCAGGATTAGAATCTGCATTTGATTTCTTACTCTCTTATCTGACTCCTCGGGGAGTCGGTAAATCCAGTAGTAATTTATGACTGCAGTTCTCCCTGAGCTTTGACACGTACGGAGTCAAGGACTAAAATCAGGCTTCTAAAGCAGTTACCACTGGCAGTCATCTGCCCTGCCCTTCTGATGTAGAGAGCCAGTGCCACCACACAAGTCTGAAAACCCAGTGAAGCAACTCTTGAACACTTCAAGACTGTTTATTAAGGTACGTAGCTCCACTCTGAAATTAATGCTTAGCTGAGAACGGCAGTGTTACAGAAGTTGATTTATAAATCATGCAGCAATCTTTGTCAGACGTGGGGCAACAACTCGGGCAGCACCCATCTGAGCCATCTGATTCTATTCTGCTTCTCCATGTGAATGAACCCTTGGACTTCGTCGATGTTTACAAGTTAGTAAATGACAATCCTTCCAAAAGCATTGTTTCAGAACAACGGCTACTTCAGATGTTTTGCAGGCTATTATTTTACTGAGTGCTTTACAGACTCTCAGTTTTTGTTGGTTACAACATTTTTTTCACTTTTTTGAAAATTTCACAACCACAAATGAAGCAGAAATGTGGGGTTGCTGCAAATTCTCCTTTGAACACCAATAAGAACTGTGTTAAGTCACTGTCTCCATACTGGAAAATATTCAGACACTCGGGTGCAGTTATATAGCAAATTCAGAAATATTATATAGCAAATTATGTAGACTCTTATATACATGTTTTTATTATACAGATTCAACAATCAAAGAAGGTGTTGATTTTAAATGATAAACTTTTATTCTGAATATACTGTTTTTGCACAAGAATTAACACAACAGTTCTAGGATTATAAACTTTTTATAACATTATTGTACAAATTTTTACAAAAAAATTATTTTTCCAGGCTTGTCAAGTTCCACAAAAGTGTCAAGAGAACACAAGAAAAGGGAGAAAGACCTGCTTGCCTTGTAAGAGCAACCAAGTCTTTTTTTGCAGAAACGCACACTGAGCATTTCAATAAAAATATCCCAGAAAGCATGATCCAGACATTCCATACAACACAAGAAGAGAAGACAGCTTTGTCAGATCATAATCGCAATTTCATGGCATCTGAACAAGACAGTATCCCTTTAGCCTCAGTGAAATTATTTCTTCAAGATGATGTTTTTCTTTTAAACCATAAACAGGACAGATGCAAGTAGCTGGGAAGAGGGTGAGGCTAACTTTTCAAAACTCTTGAATTGTTTTCAGACACTTTGTTTTAATCTTTTTACAGTAGTGTACAATGAGTATTAACAATATTAACATTGTGGTATGAAAAAAATAAATAAATCTGGCCTTTGTTAAAGGCTTGGATGTCAGATGAAGCTAGGGTAAAATTTATCCTAAGGAAGGAGTTATTAAGATTTCACCTTCAGTTAACATTCTAAATACATCCCAGCCCATTGTGTGCCTTATAGGCATTAACACACTACTTAATAACTAGTGTGTTAGCATCTGAACTTTTAGGAGCAGTGGGACTGAGGTTGTGTTTTGAAATTAAGACATATCAAGCACGTTTTTGGAGCTTAAGTGTTAATGGGAACAAAAGGTCTTAATGTCTCTTCAGTGATACCAAAAAGCTCTCAATGACAGCAAGTAACACTTGGGTTGCAAAGGTCACTTAAAAGGGATACTGCCTATTTGAACCCAGTAAGGCCAGTTTTTAAGTTAGTAAAAGGAATAGTATAGGAAAACTTACAAATGGCAGCAACACTCTTGTTGTCAAGTTAAGCAGTAAAGCCTCAAGCATTAGAAACATGAAAAAGATCATACTAAAGTCTTAAAGGTACAGGACCTAAAAATCTTGTCAGTCAAACCTGCTATGTCATGTTAAAAACCTGTTACAAATGTGGACCACGGTCGGTGTTTTGGCAGTAATGCTGGTTGTTTAAATGAAAAACTAGAAAGAAACCTTTCATGTTAAGTCCTCAGATCATGTTTTGCACAATACCATGCTGTAACAACTTTAATGGTGGTTATTTGTCAGACATACAACAGGCTGCATGACTTCTGTGTAAAGTGAAACAATCCCAACAGTTCCCTTACTGCTGTTTAAAGGATCTGAGCAACTGTTAACAGAGCTTTTTATCTGGTTTCTAAAAAAAATCCACTTTTTACAACATGTTGTAATTCAAAAATGTCTCAATTTAAAGCCTAGGGTCAACTTTCTTCTCTCACAGACAAGAAGACTACTATGCATCATGTGAGAGTAGGGATACTCATCTGCATGAGAATACATATTTACTCATGCAAGTTATTTCTAACATATCGGTATTCACATTTTGCGATCAATAAAGTTCACGTTGCATTTTCTATCTGTGTTTGCAATTCATAGATATATAGGTAGTGCATTTTTAAAAAAATCTTGACAATCACTTGGATATAATCAAAACATGTACTGCTTTCTGCAAAAGGAAGCCAAAATTTTATTTTTTTCCTTTTTGAAGTATTGAGTTCTACTGGGACAGTACTAAGTCCTTCTGGGAGTGCCAAATCCTGAGTTTTCAATCAGAAGGGTCTAATGGCTGAAGGGCCAAGTGTTTCAACAGAAACATGTTCCTTTGGGTCACATAGAGGGACAAAGGAGAGGAAAAAAGGACATTTCCCCCTTTGGATAACCCAAGAGGACTAATGTGTCTGCATGGCATGGGCTTCTCCCTCCTTTTGTATGTGAGCACTCCAAGGAAAGCGAGATGAGAGCAAAAGCTGTGGTTGTTTTCTGTGGCAGCATGGCTTTGTGCCATCCTTCTTTCTGCCTACACACTTGAATAAAAAGTTTATTAAGTTACTCAAAATACAGCCTAATAGTGTAAGCAAATTGTTCCAAAAATGTTATGTAAAGTAACTTTTCCATGAAGGGTTTCTTTTGCGAAGCTAAGTGAAACTCACAACCTTTCAAACAATTAAAAGAGCAATATGCAAACTAGTATGTATTTTAAGTAATTTTAGGGGGAAAGCTATGAGTGAGTATTGGCCTAATCCTACAAAATTTGTTCCTCCCATAAAATTTCAATTGACCGCATTGAGGAAAAATACAGGATGCAGTCTCAGCATTAGAAATACTCAAACCAATCTTTTATCAGGTGGTAACTGGTGATAGGCTGAAGGGCAGTAATATGACTGGGAGGAAGAGCTCCAAGATTATCTTCCACAAATTAACAAAATTAGCTCGCCTTTCCTAAGGAGGACTTGAAGTCATCCAGCAGAGTTAGTTGTACTTTCACCTCCATGACTTTACTAGAGATATTTTTTTTTTTTTAAAGCTACATCTAATCACTGAACAGAAGGTCAGGGTTTGGTTTTTTCACTCACTACATTCCCAAACATGAGAAAATACATTGCTGGAACCAAGGTACATGAGAAAAACAACAAACCAGCCATGGGTACAACTGCAGTAGACATCCGATTTTTTAAGCCATGCCATGGCTTTGAGTAGCTTCTTCAGTTTTCATAAGATATTAATGCATGCCCAATTTCTTTAAGCTTTTGGCATGATCAAAATTATATTAATCAATTGCCAGCATATACATATCAATGTTTTGCATTTTCTTATTTTTTAAAGAGCTAGTGTATTATGCCATGTTAATATTTGCATATTGCCGTTGTTAGCAGAATTGTACAATACCAGCAGAATTGCACATTCATTGGTTTAGCTGTCTTGCAATACTGTTTAGTTCTGAAAACTAGAAAAAAAGCGCAAATCATATTTTGCATCAACACTATGCTACACTGTAATATTGTAATTTACTGCACCAATCTGTATCACCAATGAGGTTGTATAAAAGCAACTTTTAAAATTATTATTCACAATCAAGTATCAATGTGCATACATATAGATTCAAGGCTCCCCATTTGTTTAGACTTTTCCTAATCTCAGCAACAAGGATATTTTGCTGTTAAATATACTATTTTCAATAATAAATAGCAACAGCAGAAGTTTTATTATTACTGGAGTTTTTATATGAAGGAAACAAAGGGTAACCTGATATGAACCTTAGAGAACACATACTTCCAAAAATAAATGTGTTAAATCTGATTTTTATATACTTCAAATATCTGTACACAGGTTTTCATGTGAAATTACTATTCTGTAAAAAATCCAACTCATTCCTTTTGTTATGATAGCTAAATTTACCCTATTTTCTCAGCTTTTTCATTCCACAGTATATTCAGAGCTCTATTTCATAATATAATTTAATGACTTGATTGCAACACATTGCAATGTTCAGTTTCTCACACAATAAAAGAATCACTCAGTTACCTTTTCAATGGACTATACTCTACCATCAAAGAAAACAAACTGAAAAACAGTAACATAGCATCATTGTCATGCAAAATACCTTTGGAAACCAACGTTCAAACATCACAAAGACATGTTTTACCCACAAGTGCTTTTGTTTGAGCCTTTGAAGGATTCTACTAGCTTTATATATAACTGCATTGAGAAAACGGTGAGTATTACATGGAAATTAACATTTTTCTGACAGAAGATGACACCAAGTTTAAGATGAGAATCACTTTTTAGTTAAACTCTCAAGCACCTTTGTATTTTTAAAAACAGAAGTTTCCTTCCTTCTTTCCTTTAAACTAACAACTTATCAGCCTACCAAAACTTAGCTGGTTACATGACTCATTTTGAAAGAATAAATCACTCATCATAAAATGTTTCAACAATGCTGAATTTCTGATGAAGACTAGCCAATTTCTTTTTACTCAACTTTTTTTGGTCAAAACTGATGTTCAAAGCAGCCATCATGGTGCTAGCAATGTGTACTGGGGGAGTACATTTTGTTTTTTCTTTTTCTTTTTTTCTTTTTTTTTAAATAACAGTTCATGTAAAAGAATATAAATCTTCAATATATCCAAAGCTTAAAAGAAATTAAAATCATATACATAAGCTATTGTCAGGGGAGCCCTTTTACATGAAGTCATCAAGATTACAACAAGAACCAAAAGGAAAAAAAATAAATCTTAGATTCCCCAGTGGAGCAGGTACAGAATTCTGTTTGGATGGCATAGATGATGCAGCATTCACACACGTTTAAGGATCCGACACTCCAACATGCAGCCACCGTGGGTGCCTTTATGAGTCTCACAGCGAGTGATAACCAGACATGAGCACTGCTGTTCTGCTGCTGTCTGAATAGCTGACCCTTTTTAAAATGAAATTGAGGCTATTCTTTTGGCCAGGTCTTGATTAAGTTATGCAGGTTTTGGTTTATCAAGGTCATAACCGGTAGTGTCTGCTGCCAGATAACAGCCAAAGCAGGACCAGCTGAATTCCTACCATAGACCACAGTGATGGACTCAGACCAGAGACACCACCGCAGTCGGCCGAATCTTCCTGTTGACAAGAAAAGAATAAATTATGTAACATTAATTACAATTAAATTTCCTGAAGAGTAATCTACATTTTAGTCTTCAACATTTTGAACTATCCTTGAGGCACCAGTTTCAGTCTTATACATGTTATTTTGCCTAAAATAACAGCAAAATTATTCCTGGAAGTTATTCTGATTTTTAGTTCAGAGTGGTACTATTATATTAGCTATAAACATGTGAGGATTAAATACTGTAGTCACTTAGAAACCAGATGGAACACTTACAATCAAACAAGAAATGCTATGGGACATACCTAGGGGCCCCAGTAAACCACATCTATATTCCTTAAAATTACATAAAACCAGAAATTTGAGTATCACTTTATTTCGAGGAAGAACAGAAAAATGTAAAACTTTTCAAGATTAGAAGGCAAATACCAGAATATGTTCATGTCCATTGCATCAACATGATGACACATTAAAATGAATACGCTCTGCAGGTGAAGATATGATAAAAGAGAATGAAAATCCTTTCTCTCTCTCTGATGCTGTATGCAATTACGAGGACCATTTTTTTCTGTTGGATTTTTATACGTTTGATGCAGTCTGTAGAGAAGACACTCTCCAGTCTGAGGGCTCACTCTGAGCTGCATTGCTCTGTCATGCATCAGCAGACCTAACTACTGTCACACAACAATCACACCTTTTTTCCCTCTTCCTCTTTACCATTAATTGCTGTTATTTCCTCCCAATTTGCCTGTAATGGATAATATCTTTCACATTATGAATTTGCTCATTATTCTGGTTGAAACACATTTGATACCTGTTCTGGAGCCTGTACCATCTTTACACTTGCTTGCTTCTGAGGATTAATACAATCTATGTTTAGCTGCCTAAAACACCAGGACAACATTCCAGCCACCCCCTTGCACTGCTCTGTCCGCTGAGTCTGAGATTCACAGGTACCTCTGAAGGCTGAAAATATTCGGTCTTCCTCTTGTTTTCACTGTATTCTGTACCCATAGTATAAAAAGACATTCTCCATTTCCCAACAGACAGGACAGCAGTGAAGGTGGGGAGGGACTTAGGTATATTAGAAACTGGGGAAATTTCTCAAAGAGAAGGAACATGTGTAGGGAAGGACAGACTGCACCTTAACAGCAACAGAGATTAACAGCTGTTGGCACGGAGATTAGAAAGGTTTTAGAACAGAAAGCAGAGGGAAGCCAGCAAGCATGGAGCAGCTCCTGGTTCAGACCGACATGCCACGGAGGCTTATATAACCAATATTCGAGGTGCCTCAGACAAGGCAGGGGGTGAGGGGAAGGAGGCGGCTGGGGATAAAAGTACAATCAGGATAAATAAGGAAGGGTCATTAAAACATCTTTCATGTAGTAGCATATCCTTAAAGCAAAACTTTCAAGTGCTTTTGTGTCAATGCTATGAACATAAAATTAAGATGTGGGAACGAAGACAGGTTATCAGCGACCCATCCCAAAATAATACATATATCAGAAACCCAGTGGAAGGAGAAAAACCAGTAGAACAGAGCATTGTCAGGCTTTGTAAGAAGCATAGGGCACACAGCAGAAGGCTAGTGTGTAAAGGATAACATAAGGTGTAATAGTATGAAAGTGTTACAGAAAAAGAAAAGTGTGATGGGATCTCTGTGGGTAAAGAAATTTCAGAGTATAATAACAAAAATGTAATACTGGGATTGTGCCACCAATCACTTGATCAAAGTGACAATTATTGTGTGAAATTAGAGAAGCCACACATGGACCAGATTGATGCCTTATCAAGAAGAAAGGTAGACATTACATTTTTAGATATGATAAATGATTGCCTTTTGGAACAAACAGTCTATGGATCTCTACTCGTGCACAGGGCCTTCTTCAAAATTGTTAGCAGACAGGCACTCTGTGTAGCTCTAGTAGCTCCACAGATTACAATGCAACAGGATTTAACATTGTTGTGTGAGAGATCAGGTGAAACAAATCCAAAACAAAGGAACTCTATGAAAATTACCAAAAGCAGTTAAAAAAAAAACATGTAAACTGAGAAAACACCAAACAAACAAACAGACAAACAAACAAACAAAGCAAGCCCATACAGGAATTAGGAAAAACACTAGAAGCAACATTTCAAAAAAGCAAGTTCCTCACAAAGATCCAGAAGAATATTTCAAATTACTGCATTAGATATCCAGGTAAAATGAATGTCATAACTGAAACAGCCATCCCACTCTCCCACCCCAAAATCCCAACTCCAAAATAAATGATAAATCACCAACTTCCCCCTCCTCCCAAGCAAACCAATCCAACCCAAACTCAAAACCCCAGACAAACACCTCTAGATGAATCAGTAAGGAAATTAATTACACTGTCAAAGGGAAAAGGTCAGTATTTAAGAAATCAAGTTTACTCATATGGGCAACAACAGGAAAGAAAAAAAAACCGGCAGATTAGATATAAACAGGAAATTAGGAGGGCTAATAAAGAAGTTTTGATGACCTCTCTGTGAAATATGCTGAAAATGATAGTAGAAGGTTTTGAACAAATCAAAAGCATGAAGCCAAATACAGAGTTTGGGCAGCTGCTTGATATTAGAGGTGTAAAGGGAGAACTCGGGGACTACAGAGCATAGCAAAGGACTTCATCAACTTCTTTGTGTCGGTTTTAAGGGGTGAACACTTTAATGTGATTCCCATCACACACAATGCATTCTTTAAAGCAGAGAGGTCAGAGGAATCAGAATCAGCTTGGAATAAATATATGGAAAAAATACGGAAAATCAGATAAAGCAGATATATGAGACGTAATACATTATCAGAAATTATAGCATTCACCAACAGTCTTCTTCAGAAATGTGTCTGCAGAAAAAAACCTCAACAAAACCCTCCCAAAAACCAGCACCCAAGTTCTCCAGAAAAACAAATAAGAAAAAAAAATCATTCTGTCTTAAGCAACTAGCTCACATTAACTGCCATTTGTTATCAATAGTAACCATTTCCAGACATGTCTCTGTCAGCTGTTAACTTTATAATCTAGTTCTATAATTTTGGCTTAAGGTTTGTTTTTTTTTTCTTTTTCAGTTGATTCCACTTTACAAGTTCAAAACTCCTAAAGTTTCTGGTCAATAAGTAAGTCATAAGTGAACTCTGCTGCACCACATTTGGAGTAGGATGCTAAGATCTGAAGATGCACTGAACTTTGCAGTTTATTTAGTTTGGCTCTGACACTTTTTGCATCTGCATTGTGTCTTGTCATGTAGCTTTATTTCTATCCAAAGCAGCTAAAAATAACCACGTTGCTTCTTCTTCCCAGCGAGTATCATTAGAAACAGAATTATCAGTAAAGGTTTCTTCTCACATGAATTCAGTTAACAATACTCAGTGTTGCCTTGGTATTTAAGATTCTTATCAATGAAATTACCTAGAAAATTTATCTCTGAGGAAATAGTCTAAAGTAAACTACAAACTTTAAAATTTTCCAACCGAAGGGAGACATCTGGAGAAGTAAGAAGTAAATTGAAGGTCTTAAACAAAATTGTGCATAATAGGAAGGGGAACGTATCAACATAATAAAAGTGGCATCCGGTATGGGTACACAGTACATGGACCTCCATATATAGAATTACACCATACTCAGCTTTCGTGTCACTTCTGCATTGACCAAATATTGGATAAACTATGCTGATGAATAATACCACTATACATACTTAAAAAAATAAATGATCCATTCTGTTGTCCATTTCTATTTGATTTTTGAGACTTTTTTAACCTACATCACTATTTATGGGCACTGCTTTTACATTCAACAGTTATACTATGTAATATTCCTATTGGATTGAAAAGAAATATTTTAATATATTTTGCTATCTCCCTAAGACTACACAGAGCAAGTTTTAAAGGATTCACAACAGTGGATAATGTCTTGGAATTCTCATGCAAGAGAGACATGTTCTTATTAAGAATGGTAGAATTAAACTGTACTAAACAAAAGTATATAAGATTTATACACAGATTTCAAGGTTGGTAGATTTTAACCTCATATCGATCAAAGTCACATTGAATTTCTGAGGTTTGAAGACCAATTTACAGTGGTAAACCAGCAGTTCTGCAAGAACAACTTCTAAATATTCTCTCTGGAATCAGTTATTCTTTCGTGTTCTAAGCCAAGACAAAAATAGTAGTGGCAAGGAAGGTACAGTAAATCCTATCTAAATTACTTTTTTCCTCCCCGGCATTGCACGTTATAATTTTGTGTGCTTTAGCTGTTGTGAAAATCACAGGATTTTTTTCTTTTTTTTTTTTTTAAAAAAAGAGGTCAAGAATGTCTGATTAGATACTGATTTACATTTTTTTTTATAATAATCAACAGTTTTATGGAAATCCATGGGATCTCATCACTGATTTAGAATCACATTGAGCAAAACAATGGTTTTGAACGGTCTTCAAAATGTCTTTTTTTAAATAGACTTAACCCGTTCCTGAGCTTTAAGAAAACTTCTCAACTGTTTGTTGTAAATATTATTTTTGAGATTTCTTATAATATTTCTTGTAACAAATTACATAGACTCATTTATCTTATCTTTACCTCTGCCAGTGCAAATAGACTTTGAACTATTTAAAAAACGTTTCACTGAAAATTGCCAGCCCATTACATCAGTCACGACTGCATTAGTCACTCACAAAACCTGAATAAACAACAGATCAGTTGGGGATGTCCTCTCTTTGTTGTCTCCAGAATAACATTCCATATATTATTTCTCTCTGAAGAGAGAAATAATGGGAAAAGAAATTGGAAGGAATCCTCTTTAGCTAGTTTCATCAGAAGCATATCAGAAATTTCTTGCATTAATAAGTCACATATCAAATTCCCTTGCATGCTCGAGGTAGAGACGTGTCAAATCCAAATGTCATCTCCTTCATGTCATGCCTTACTATGATAACTGTAGAGAGGGTTATTTTACAACATCACACACCGTGAAAATTATTTAGCACTTGCAGAGTGGAAATGAATGCTTTTATAAAACAATATGTTCATTGTTAAGTATCAAACCCACATATTCATTGCTCTTATATCAACACTTCCCTGAAGGCAGTGCCAGTCCAAAATTTTAAAGACACACATGGAAATATAAATACATATATATTCACATACATGTTTAAGTCTATAAACATACTTGTTATTCCTTTAGAAGTACATTATAACTATTTAATGTACTAAAACTCTGTCTTGAAAGCTTAATCATTTATCAGAACCCATTTTGCTACACTGATCATAAAAAAAGGATAAAACAACATCTGCCAAAGAGTTTCTGATCTGACTTTTGATATCAGCTAGTTACCTCAAAGCTATTCCTTGTATAAGCATATATTTTATATGCTTCATATTGCATGGAGCACACCTCTGCTTTTACTCAGGAGTCATTTCAAGTTCCATAGAATGGTCCTTCACAAATTCTGTGTTACCTCCCTTTGTCTGGACTACCAGACAAAGCTGTCAGATCTGTACAGTTACCCACACCCAGATCAGCCAGTCCCATCAAGATGTGTACCGTGATCACCCTCAAAGCTCCCACTGACATCCCAGGAAGCTGATGAAATAAGACATTTCCAGAAGGGGCTAAAGACCAGCTTTAGACCTGGCAAACAAAACCACTGTGCATGTACAAGGTAAAAGAAAGCTATTCAATGTGACGATAAAGGCTGTTTTGTTATCCTTGATGAAAAAAATACAAAAAAACCCAGCTGCCATTATTGAACCTGATCAGCTGGTTTGTATCTGTGTTGGCTTCAGTGATTTTAATAAAACTACATAGGGTGGTGTCCAGTGAGAATCCATTTCCAGAATCACAAAGTTATTAAAACCAGGATGGATGAACAAAATTACTCTTATAACTTTCTGCTGCCAAAAGTCTATCAGCTAAAATCATATTTCCTGAGTTTCCTGGTATTTTGGTTTACCTTCTTGAACAGAAAGACCATTTTGCAAACAAAGAATTCAGCTCAAGGTTAGTCATTGCTGCTTTATGTACATTGGACAGTAGCTTTTTAATAAAATAAGGTTGTTTGCAGAGTAAACCACACGAGTAAGAACATGAGATGTTGATCTTCTAGATTTTAATGTGAAATACCACTAGCTTGGGGGAAGGGACTTCTACCCTTTCTTACAACCTTCAACCATGGCTGTGCAAGTTCCTAGGTTTTCTAGAAATTAGATCACTTAAATACATAATAGGAAAATTAAAAAATGCTGAAATACAGCTGTCAAATAGAACTTTAAGCTTTTTTTCACCGATGTTCGAGTGATATTAATTGAACCTTCCCCCAAATATAAAAAAAATAAAAACTATTGAGAAAATGAGTATTCAATATTTTACTACAGTAACTCTGAAAAATGACCTCTAAATTTCCATTTCTTCTTCTCAGTTGGCTTTACTTTGATAGCTCTTAGTATTTTTGCTTTACTATGTTAGTATCTCCCTCTAGTGGTTTTCTGAATAATAGTATTGATCAGAAACCCCTCCAGTGAACAAGGTCATGAATTTACTCTTTAGATCAGCAGTTCTCCTGCATACATGTCACTAGCACAGCACTCCACACTCTCACACCGTGAAATGCAACACAGGCTCAACTGCCACAGTCTCAAATTCCGTTATGAACTCCAGACCATGCACTAGGTCAACATGTAGAACTTGACATATCCATGTTTTTCACTAGAAGAAAAAACTCACCTTGGTCTGTAATTAGGCAATGAACATGTTTACGTTGCAAAAAAATTAAAAAGTTAAAACAGGATGTTGCTGAGTTCATAGTTTAACTAAATTGCTAAACACTATTACCTTCTGTCATTAACATTTGTGTTAATTTGAATGTAGTGAAAACTCCTTACTCCTCAACAGCAACACTTAGTCTTACACAGATTTCTCATCCTTGCTAACCCTACGTATAGTTCTATTTTCACAATTACTATAGTCTCTTCTAATTACTTTGTACCTTTTATTCGCCTCTTCATAGAAAATTTTCTTCTTCTGTTTCATTTTAACAGGGAAAATGGAAAAACGTTTTGAAGGGAACGACACTCAGTTGGTACGTGTGCAATCTCAGAGAGCCAGCCATATAAACCCAACAGGTTCCTGTGTCTTTGTATTTGCTGTGGGAGAGGCTCTTGTGTTCTGTAATTGTGATTTATAAGGCTCCAGACAGGGTTTTTTCATATTTAATTTCCCTCCATATTGCAATAGTAATTTGCTCCAGATTGTTGCTTTTGGGACTCACTTCATTCTATTTTCTTTTGTATGCTTAGTAAGTAAAAAAGTCTGCTAATTTTTTTAAGCCAAGAACAAACCAAAAAAATTAGAGAAAGTAACTGACCATCCACACCACATGAAAACTTGCAGAAAAATGAAGATAGGAGCGGACGTCATGGCAGAGGCACGACTCGTTGTGCATATAGGCTGATCCTATTAATAACGGGCAAAGTAGCAAGTAGAGGAAAGGAAAGAAAACACAGAAAAAAAGACATACAAGATGAGATATCATGCAGATTGCTGGCAGTTAGCAGAGTTAATGTGAAAGCATCCACCCAAGAGCAAGAGATTCACAGCAAATATTGCAAATAAACTTAACCAAAACAATCCACTTACGAAACACATGACTTACACACTGATTAGCACATCAAGCTAGTGAGCGTTGTACTTTCACACACAATTGTGTCAGGAGGCTCTGGAATATTCAGAATGGCCAAATAGCTTTTGGATGTTTTTTTCAACTTAGTTTGAACATTGTTGGCCACTAAGAAGTCTTCCTTTTTAAAACAAAAATTGCTTACTAGAAAAATGCACTGAGTTCCAACTTTGTGGACTTTTAACACTACTGGCATCTCAGTAATTGTGCCTCATTAAGAAAAGCAGAGAATGTACTGGAAGAAAATTTGGTTTACAGCGGCTATAGCCAACTAACTGCACTAGTTTTGGAAAACGTTTCCTTTGCAGAAATGCAATGAGGCATTACAAATGCATTTAAAAAATTAATTATTTTATATAACAGCAGATACTTCCCTCTTCAGTCCTTTTTGTCTTGAAATTTATTCTGAACAATTTGGATTCAACATATTCTCTTTCATACATTATTTTGAAAAGACAGAGAATATATTCAAAATAACTTATGTATGTGGAACAGCTATATTTTTTGTCCTTCAAAACTGCAGTGCATACAGTACAGGGAGTACCAAACAACATAATTTTACTGATTTCAGTAAAGCAATGCACTTTTATACCTGTTAAGAAAGTGACCAAAGGTGAATACACATCTGTAGAATTTCTAAGAGCAACAACATCCTGAACCAGATATAATGTTTTTAATCATTTAACAATACCTTAGATACTATTTGGAAACACTAATATAAAAATACTACTTCTAAGCCAGGATTTGTGAAAGCCATAGAAGAATTGAGTTTCATGGCACCGTAGAGAGACATCAGTTTAGGTTTGCAAATGTCGGGTTTTTTTAGTGGGAATCATGTGTGAAAGTGCAATGGTTGTAGGAAAGGCAGATAAGAAAGCAGCTGTAAATTTTATGTTAATCATGGGATACTTGAAGTAGAGTGGCTATGGTCTAGAGTGAACAGTATGTTTAGTGATAGATAGGTTGCCAGGCACCAAGGTACAATTAAGTATAGTTTTCACTACTCTTCTAAAATGGCTCTACAACTGATTTTAAAGATAGTCCTGAAGTCTTACAAGTTCTTACCTGTTTGGCTTCATCAAAACAGACATCAGGGCCCTTTCTGTATCTGGGTTGTTTGACCATTTCACAAGGGTTTGGACCTTCATCTGTTTCTCTGGTTAAGGAGCATGTCTGGTTTTGATGCATCATACACTAGCAGGATTAACATTCTGGTTTTACTTTTGTCGGAGAAAAGAAGATTTATACTAATTCAGATAGCACTGAAATAAACATCAATAGTCACAGTTCCTTGCTTAAATTAAAGAAAACCAAACCAACCCAACCCTCCAGATAAATTGAAATCAAATACCCTTTTTTGTTTTATACTGCTTTAATCAAGAAAATAAACATCCTGCATGTTTTTTAGAACCAGTATTTCCAGAACTGTACACAAAATAAAAATAAAACTGAGGGAGTTTTTATTACTTTTGTTACCATTGCATAAATATTACAGAAAATGTTTCACAAAATAGTAATCTTCCAATGGTGTTGATTGGTTATAGCATATGTTACCACTGAGATATTCTATTAAAATCAAGAAAAAGTAAAAGCGAGGAAGCCTGTTGGAAAATAATGCTATATATGAACTGAAAATGTGAGGACCTATAAGAATAACTGTTTTTGTTAGGTTCACACCTATACTACCCTAAATATCATAAATCAGGTCATCCCACTCTAGGCCTTGATAGTAAACAATAGAAAATCTAATCAGATCTCATTAGCATTTCCGTGACAGAGACAAGAGAAAATGCTGTCTCAACAAACAGCAAACAGAAATGGGAGTAGTGACATGCTACTAAGTAGCTAACTGTAAACGTGAGGTAATGCTTTAGCTTACAGCTCTGAAATCTGTAATTACTGATATTTAAATGTAAACACAACACTATATGCTTGACCTAGGCTGACGAGGGACAAAAGTCATTGCAGTGTACTTGAAAGGCACAGATATGGTCAACTGCAAAACTGTCTTCTGTTGAAACGTGCTTATATTACCGTTCTGTATGGCAAGCTTTTTTTATTCCACTTTCAGTGGTATGCATGTTAAAGCCAAGTCAGAGTGTTTTAAAAACACTGAGCACCAAAACTTTACTTATTTTTGTGGCTCTACCTTGTACCTGAATCAATCCTATCCGTGCACTCCTGTGGTGTATCACTGCAGCTTCAGTGCAGTTAGTGGAGATGCCCAACAGAAGAGAGGGCAATGGGACTGGAAATCTAGTTCTACAGATCTACATCTGTCTTCATTCAGATGTTATCAGACTCACCTCTCCTCTCCTCTGCCGGGGCCCAGCTGAAAAGGAAGTTGAAACGTAGAGATATTTGAAACGACCACGTGCACAAGCAAAGCTGTACCAGCCAGAAGGAAGCAGAGTCTAATAATAACCATCTGAATAGCACCCAAAGGTCATTCTGTCTGCTTGTGGGATGTTATGCTACATCTGCATTTCACAATGTACCTCAGTTACAGAAAAGAGAGAACAGCTTAGTACTGCATATTTGGAACAAAAATAAAATAGTTCATTTAGTCAATACAAGCCCACCCAGCTGCTCCAGCTGCCATTTGAAGCCATTTACTGCTTTCTAGAAGATATGGGCCCCACAGGTAAATGCAAGTCATGTGCCCATTTCCCATCAAACGTGCTTCATTTTCTATAGCGAGTGCTGTCTATAAATTCAGACAGTGGCAACAGTTAATCAAACTGTCATGGACCGGAGCCAATTAGAATATTAGGCTGTGTTTACATAGTTCTGTGATGAGATGGATATTACTTCCACCCCAACATAACTTCCTTTTCAGCCCAAGCGTAGACGGAATTCCCGTTTTATTAATGTGGCAATGAACTCATTGCTTGTGCCAAAGAAATACAGTCATCTCTACCACCATCTGCTTTTCTTTCAGGAATGGGAGAGGCTGTCTCAACTAGCTTCCTGACATGAACAAAGGTATTACTAATTGTTTTCCATATTCTGTTACAACAATCCAAATTATCATTTGATTTACCATGCTGTCCTCAAGAATATATAGTAGAAAAAAAATAGGATTAATTTCTCCTGGCCTAGAATATGTGTATGTTGGTTTTATATATTTCCATCACCATCACCTACAGGTATCCACTGGAAGCTAAAGCATAGAGATAGGCATGCAGGTGGTTTTAAATTAGAACAGTCTTTAACATGCTTTTAATGTGTGTGTTGCAAGGACCGTGTTTAGCATGTGTGTCACCTATGCCTCCAGCCAGTTCTGAAGAAATTCTCTGCAAGCAGCTGGGTAAACTCTGGCCTTTGATCCTAAAGGAGTTTCCACAAGAAGTAAGCTGTCCTCATGGGCACTGAGTTTACACTAAAATGCCTCCAGTACTTCACCTCTGTGTTGCAGCCACGAGTGCAGCACCCCAACTTTTCATCACCAAACAGTCTTAAGTTGGTGCTGCCCTTTGTTATATGTTTGTCTTTTCTAAAGGCTGAAGAAACACAGGACTCTCAGTCTCCCCTTGCCTGTCCTGTGCTCCAGATGCCAACCACCCTGGTGACCCTCCACCAGACCTCCTCCAGTACATCAGAGTGGTACCGGGGAGCCCCAAACTGTACACAGCGCTCCAGATGTGGTCTCGGCAATGCTGAAGAGATGGATCAGTTCTCCCAATCTGTGAACTACACGCTTGCTAACATAGCCCAGGACAGGACTGGCTCTCTTTATTGCAAGGCGCAGTGCCAACTCATGTTCAATTTGTCCATCATGATCTCAAGTACATTTCTGCAAAGATGTTTCTAGTCACTCCACCCCCAGCCTGTCCAGCTGCATGTCATTATTCTATCCTGGATCCAACACTTTGCATCTGCCTTTTGGAAACTTCATTAAGTTCTCATGAGCTCGTTTCTTTTTGGTCCTCAAAAATAAGAGCTTTGCTCTCTGTCTCGATGACTGCTGCCTCAGGTGATCTGTAGCAGCACCCAAAAATATCTGCTGCTTCAAGTACCTCAGGGGCAATCACGATACTAATATGTACATAAACAGGCCATTTTTTCCCAAATATATTGCAGCATATCATAGCCAAAAATCAATCCACACTAGTAAATAACATGATTTTAAAGGATACCCGGCTTCTCCGCTTGCATGAGTGGCTTTGGGTCACAGGAGCGGCACAGCAGTTGGCTGTCACTAATAATGAATACTAGATTGGTATTTGAAATCTTCTCTGCATGATAAAGCCTAGAAAAAAAAAGCCAACAAAAACCTATGTTTAAATGAAGCAAGGAAAACTGTGTTTGAGAAGGACACATAGTATTGGAATAAAAGTAATCCAACTTCACAGATTCAGTCTTTCTGCTGCTGTTTGTCTTTTCCATTAATGAGCAGTAAGAAACGTTTACAACAAATTTTGTAATCTTTATGACATCATCATGGTTCTTTCTTCTTTCAGCTAGACTTATGAGTGGAAGAAATGGAAAATGACATAAAGTGACTTTAATTGAGTTAATAGCTATCTCTGTACTGCTACAATCGTAGCTGCACTGAGAAATAAGTTCGGCATCAATTCTTCCCCTGATGACACTGAGAAAATGCCCAACCACAAAAACAAACAAAACCCCAGCATATGAACCTGCCTGCAAGAAGGGTGAGAAAGAGGTTTCAGTATATATCCTGTATTTTTATACACATATAGTTCCACAAAAGGCTTTTAACTTAGTAGGGTCATTTTCAATTTATAAAGAATTGAATAGGTAGCATTATACCTTTAAATTATAGAGATTACACTTCATGCCTTAGATAATAAAGGTAAGGATATTTCTGGATTTTTCAAGGATAATTTTTAAATATGATTTAAATTTACCAGAAAGGCAGACAGACCTTGAAAAAGCAGAGAAAAAATCTTAACATTTTTTAGTCATTAATAAAATAAATGCTGCCTGTAAGAGGGAGGTAAATTCAGGACAATCTAACATCTCTCAGGACAATCTAACATCTATCATTGCTTTTAGTGGACTCTAAACATGTTTTCACACACAGAGAAAATAACAAGGAAGTATTTTCATAGAGGTGGATACCACAGAGTTTTATTACTTAGGTATGAATTGATGGGATTATTTCTGAAACTTCACAGAATTTGAGCTTGTATCACTGATTGGGTATAATAAGTGGACAATAACTGATGTTGGTATTACATATCTGATGGCTTTAACTGGTTTTAACCGGTCCTTTCATATTCATTCCCACACTGTGATATTATTTTTGCCATATTAGCATAATAATTTCTGTCACCTTTCAGTAAACTGAACTAAAGAACTCAGCTGAAAACTTCAGGTTACAAAAAGAAAAAAAAAAAGCCCAAAACCAAGCCAAAACCCCCTAAAAGCCAAAACAAAAAACACCCCAGATTTCATGAGTTCTCTGTACAACCAAGTACCACACAAATCCATATTAGCAACATGGAAGAGGAAATATGGAAGGGGGAAAAAATGTCTGCATGTTTTGGGTCTATTCACCATTCTTCAATGTCCTCTGTCTTTCTCTCCTGGCTTGAAACACTGCCTTCAAGTAGTTGGAAATCTGACTGTTAATTTTCATTTCTAAGACATTTTCAGAAAATTGTAATGCATGCAAACTTTCAAGCCAGCAAGGCTTTGTATAAAATACAGAACTATGTCCAAGTTGCTACGTTTCTGAAGTATTCTACTTTTTTAACATAACATCAAATATCATCTTGAATTAGCACATGAGCCTGAGGAGTATTTCTTTTAATCACAAAACAAAACATCATGGTTTGCTTAATAAGACTCACAGCTCTTAAATCATGAACACTATTGACTAGAAGGTAAATTTGAAGATAAATTGCATAATCTTCTTGATCATCAAAAATTCCAATACATAACCAGAGCCCTTAAGCTCATGCAATAAATTAAAAGAAAACAAGTTTTAACAGATAAAGAAACAGAATTTTCATGAAGTGTATACAGACTATAAACAAACAAAAAAAAACATTTCTATAATTATTTGATTGTTGCAATTAAAATTAATTTTAGACAAATACAAAGACAATGTAATTTATCATTTTACTGACTCTATGCTTCTCTGTCTTGTGTAAGCTTGGTGTAATTAATCCAAAATAGATTTTTTATGTTTGTAATATTGTCTCTATCTTTCATAAAATAAATGAATATTCAAAAGTTACTGTTAATAGTGAAGACAATTTACCTGGAGCAGTTTATACAGTCTACAATCCCACCAAAAGATTTATCGTCGTTTTCAAAGAAATACTGAGTTTGCTCAGTGATACAGCTTGTTTTAGGCAGGGCGGCACCGAAATCATCATCTTCCATATCAGCTGACAGAAAGAAGAAAATAAATAAATAAAAATTATATTTGTAAGTTAGAGACATAATGGGGGATCCAAATATGGCCCCCAGCCTAGATTCTTACCTTCTGTTTCACTCAAAGTTGACTCTTTAACATTCTGTTGACTTACCTGCATCAAGGAAACGTGGAAAAGTCAAGCTCAAAAACAGCTGCTGTAAGATAGACCTGAACACAGAAAGACAATATATATTTGTTAAAGGCTCTTTGTCTTCTTTAATTTTAATGGATCCTTAAAAACTACTCAAACAGCAGTTATTAACAACAAAAGCATCACAGCTTAATATGCTTTTGCCAGTTATTAAAGCTGTGCTTCTTTGAACTTTACAGTTTGACTCTGGTTTTCTTTTCACGCTTTCTCCCAGTTCTTCTTTCACACTAATCTTCTATTCTGCTGTTGAGATTTGCTGTCATTTGTGCCCATAACTCATAAAATGGAAATGTTATCATGTCATACATGTCTTTCTTTAATATCTCTGCGAGAGGTGGAAAAGGCATGTTGTTGTTCCTCTGACACCTAAACCAAACAGAACTCCTTTTGAATACACTCAGGGAAAATGCTCCTGAATTAAGATACTTTACACTGGTTAAGGTTCCTCAAATTGCTGAGAAGGAGACAAACACTGGGATATTACAAGTATATTATCGCTGCAACAGATGACTTTTAAAATCATCTCTATTCCTGCTCTTGAGATGTGGAATATATTTTCATCTTAGATGCTGCTGAAACACTTCGGCTTAAAGACCTCCATTTATTTCAAATTATTTTTCTTCACTCATGATCATACTTTTCCTATTTTATTTATTTGAATTAAGTATCAGCTTGCCACATAGAATTACAGAATCATAGAATCGTCAGGGTTGGAAGGGACCTTAAAGATCATCTAGTTCCAACCCCCCTGCCATGGGCAGGGACATCCCCCACTATACACGGCTCCCTTCTTCTCTAACAAGTTGTCAAAACAGGAATTGCAGCAGTTATACTCCTAGATTCCCTGCTTCTGCTTAAACCTTCCTAAGGTGCAGTTTCTTGTTGTCATGTTTTAAGTTTGTTTCTACCTACAAATATGACCCAATCTCTCCTCATCTCATTCTACTCTTTGTTCTGCATGGAAGGGACTCCATAACTTTATTCAGTATCCGAGAGATTTTCCTTTTCTCCTTTTCCGCCACGATGCTTGTGTAAAGAAAGTCAACATGGTCGTTGCCTTTCAGTGGAGATGTTGCCTGAAGGAGCTCTGGATTCCCATCCACAGCTTTGTGCCTTGAATCATCACATGGACAACGCACCAACCATCACGGATGAGAAGAGACCTGATGCCATTCAACACTGATGCAATTTGCTGACAGAGAACAGCAATCCTTCAGAAGGGTTTACTGCAGAATTCACAGGGAACTGAGTGAAAAAGGCAGCCTGGGAAAACTGTGAAATCTGAGTTAAAAGAGCATGAAGAACAAATGATCCGTACTCTCTTGACTCAATGCTGATGTATCCCATATAAATTTTGAAGGTGATCACTCACACCGTTATCCCACTTTGTTGCCTGAAACACTATAGTTTTCTTTAATAACCCTGTTTCTCTTATTTCCTTGCATTTGCTTTTGCCAGGTGCCTCACTGAATCCATTTTTGGTCAGCCCTTTTCACTCTGCTTGCTTAATGGCTTTCTCTGCCTGCTTCTGACCTAGATTCCATTAAAAACATGTCCATAGAAAATACTTTCATGTGGTGCTTTCAAGTTAAACATCATACAAAATAAACCTCAGGTCTAAATTGAGTCCAGACCCCTGAGTCTGATTCGAACACTGATAAACTGAAGTTTCTCTGTTTGAGAAGAGCTCAAGTTTCTCTTCTGGATTATTGCCCGTCTCCAGTTTTTGAGGTTTGCTGTTGTCCAAGAAAACAGATTTTTGCTGTTAATGTTAACAAAATGTAACCAACAATAAAAACCAACATACAGTCTTCATAGTGCTATCCGTGAGAAAATTACTGTGTGTTTGTTCAGCTGCTACATATTTTAACTCTTAGCTTCATAAAGTAGGTAATTTGTCCCAGCCTGATAATTATTATATAAAAAAAAAAGAATCATGAAACTTTAGAAAAAGGAACAGTCTCTGAGGGTTTAACTCACACCAATTCAAAAGTATCATATCAGTCTCACTTACTTATCCCAATGTGGTGCTAGAGGAAGTAGTTTATGGGAGTGTCTATCAACATGGCTCTGAAATAGGTAAAATTATTTCTGTGGCTATTATTAATAATGCACAAACCTAAGCCAAAAGAAAAGAAAGCTCCTGAATGGATCTTTAGTTTTCAAACATACCCAGTATTCTGATTATGAAAGATAAACTTAATTACTGGTGCAGTCCTGGCTCTCTCAAGGTCATTCCCAAAACTCCACAACAGTCCAAATATAGCAAATTTTCCCCTCGGCTATAGAAAATGCTAGGACAATGACTACATAATTATCCAAAATACTTTATATGTATTTGCTTCCTTGAAATAGTTCAGTAGTGTTTTTCACATTTTGTTTCAAAGAATCAATTAATGATTACCATGAGAACCTTTAAGTGAACTGTGCCATCAGTTACTAATGGTTATTCTGCAGTCTGAAGCAAGACTGCTTTAAATTTTGTAATAGAGAAGTTTTGTTATTCAGGAGCTTGTGGGACTCACTGACAGATCTTTAAGCCAGACTTGAAGCAGGGAGGGGGGTAGTATCATGCTTGCCCTTGACAAGCTGTGGCAGGACACACCAAGGTTAGAGGGACAGGGTGCTAGCAAAGGCCCTTAGTGTGTTGCTCTGAGATGTGCTGGCTACACTGGAGCACACACGGAGGCTTACAAAGATGACCCAGGGACTCCTGAGGAAATAGGAGCCAATGAGGAAACACCAATGAAACAGCTCAAAGGAATTAAGGATGTTCCTCATAGAAGGTGACATGGCTGACAGCCCAGATGAAGTTCCTCTACACCCATGCATGCAGCATGGGCAATAAACAGGAGGGTTTGGAAGCCACCATGTTGCTAGAAAGCTACAACTTAGTTGTCATTACTGAAATTTGGGATGAATCCCGTAATTGGAATGCAGCTATTGATGGCTACAAGTTGTTCAGTAGGGACAGGTGAGGAAGGAGAGGCGCAGGCATTGCCCTCTACATCAAGAAATTAATAGTGTGAAGAGCTGTCTCTGATGAATAACCATGAGCAGATTAAAAGCTTATGGGTAAGAATCAGAGACTGAGGCAACAAAGGAAACCTTGTGGTTGGTGTCTGTTACAAACCACACAGTCAAAGCGAGCCTATTGATGAAGCCTTCTTAGTCCAGCTCCAAAAGGCTTCGAGCTCACAGGCTGTCATCCTGCTGGGGGCCTTCAGCCACCCCAACATCTGCTGGAAGAGCAGTACAGCAAGCTGAGGGTAATCCAGAAGACTCCTGGAATGTGTGGAGGATAACCTCTTAAGCCAGTTAATAGACAGCTCTACCAGAGTGGACGGACCTGAGGGTCACCAACACAAGTGAGCAAAATCAGTGATGTCAAGATTGGAGGCATCCTGAGCTGCACTGGTGGAGTTTGAAGTCCTGAGAGATATAGATCAGCTGAAGAGTCAAGTCAGGACCCTGAATTTTAGGAAAGTAAACTTCCAGCTGTTCAAGGAGTTAGCCAATAGGACCCCCTGGGAAACTGTCCTCATGGACAAGGGAAGAGAACAGAGCTGGTAGATCTTCAAGGATGCTTTCCACAGAGTGCAAGAGCTCTAGATCCCCAGGTGTAAGAAATCAGGCAAGAAAGGAAAGAGAGCAGTATAGATAAGTCAAGACCTGCTGGTCAAACTAAAGGTCAAGAAAGAACTGCACACGCAGTGGACGGAGGGACAGGTATCCTGGGAAGGTGTAGGGACATTGCCTAGTTGTGTAAGGATTGGGTCAGGAATGCCAAATTGTAGGTGGAGCTGAGCTTGGTAAGGGGTGTGAAGAAAGACAAGAAGGACTTCTACAGGTATATCAACCAGAAAACAAAGGTCAAAGAAAGTGTACACTCCCATATAAGTAAGACTGGCAGACTGGTAACAAAGGACAAGGAGAAGGCTGAGCTTCTCAACAACTTTTTTGCCTCAGTCTTCCCTGGCAATCTCTCTTCTCACACCTTTCAAGGCTGAGACTGGGGGAGCAAAGGCCCTCCTGCTGTAAGAGAAGGTCAGGTTCATGACTGCCTGAGGAATCTGAACACACATATCTATGGGACCTGACCGCATCTGGAATATTGTGTCCAGTTCTGGGCCCCTCAGTTCAAGAAGGACAGGGAGCTGCTTGAGAGAGTCCAGCGTAGAGCCACAAAGATGGTGAAGGGAGTGGAGCATCTCCCTTATGAGGAAAGGCTGAAGGAGCTGGATCTCTTTAGCTTGGAGAAGAGGAGGCTGAGGGGTGACCTCATCAATGTTTATAAATATGTCAAGGGGGAATGTCAGGAGGATGGAGCCAGGCTCTTTTCAGCGGCGTCCACTGACAGGACAAGGGGCAATGGGTGGAAGCTGGAACACAGGAGGTTCCAGAAAAATATGAGGAAAAACTTTTTCACTGTGAGGGTGACTGAGCACTGGAACAGGCTGCCTAGGGAAGTTGTGGAATCTCCATCTCTTGAGACATTCAAAACCCGCCTGGACGCGTTCCTGTGCGCTCTAGTGTAGGTGATCCTGCTCTGGCAGGGGGGTTGGACTAGATGATCTTTGAGGTCCCTTCCAACCTTTAACATTCTGTGATTCTGTGAAAATGCATCCCAGAGTCTTGAGGGAACTGTCTCATGCAGTTGTCAAGCCACTCTCCCTGATATTTGGAAAGTCATGGTGGTCAGGTGAATTCCTTGGTGACTGGAAGAAGTGAAACATTGCACCCATTTTTCAAAAGGGTAGAAAGAAGGACCCCAGGAACTACCAACCTGTCAGCCTCTCCTCTGTGCCTGAGAAGATTATGGAACAGATCCTCCTAGAAGCTCTGCTAAGGCACATGGAGGGCAGGAAGGTGATTTAAGACAGACAGCATGGCTTCACCAAGGGCAAGTCCTGCCTTAACAATCTAGTGGTCTTCTGTGATAGAGTGACTACATCAGTGGACAAGGGAAGAGCAATGGATGTCATCTATCTGAACGTCTGCAAAGCCTTTGACATGATACCCTTCTCTCCACGTCAGAGAGATATGGATTTGATGAGTGGTCTGTTCAGTGGGTAAGGAATTGGATGGATACATCCAGAGGGACATGGTCAACAGCTTGATGTCCAGATGGAGATGTGTGCTAAGTGGAGTCCCTCAGGGGTCTGTACTGGGACAGCTGCTGTTCAATATCTTCATTAATGACACAGGCAGTGGAATTGAGTGCACCCTCAGCAAGTTTGCAGATGAAACCAGGATGAGTGATGTGATTGCACACCTGAGGGATGGGATGCCATCTAGATGGACCTGGACAAGCTGGAGAAGTGGGCCCATGTGAATCTCATGAGGTTCAACAAAGCCAAGTGAAAGGTCCTACACCAAGCTCGGGGCAACTCCTGGTATCAATACAGGCTGGGGGATGAAGAGATTGAGGGCAGCCCCAAGGAGAAAGACTTGGGGATACTGGTGAATGAAAAGCTGGACATGAGCCAGCAGGATGCACTTTCAGCCCAGAAAGACAATCACATCCTGGGCTGCATCGTAAGAAGCGTGGGCAGCATATCTCTCTGGTGAGACACTACCTGTAGTACCGTGTCCAGTTCTGGAGTCCTCAACACAAGAAAGACATGGACCTGTTGGAATGGGTCCAGAGGAGGACCACAAAAATGCTTAGAGGGATGGAACATCTCTCACATGAGGACAGGCTGAGAGTTGGGTCTGTTCAGCCTGGAGAAGATAAGGCTCTGAGGAGACCTTATTGAAGCCTTTTGGTATTTAAGGGAGGCCTATAAGATGGGGACAATCTTTTTAGCAAGGACTCTTGCAATAGGACAAGGGTTTTAAACTAAAAGTAGGTAGATTTGGACTGGATATAAAGCAGAAATTTTTTACAATGAGGGTGGTGAGATGCTGGAACAGGTTGCTCAGAGAGGCGGTAGAAGCCTCATCCCCGGAAACATTCAAGGTCAGGCTTGATCGGGCTCTGAGCACCCTGGTCTAGCTGAAGATGCCCCTGCTCACGGCAGGGGGGTTAGACTAGATGACCTTTAAAGGTCCCTTCCAACCCAACACATCCTATGATTCTATGATTTATGTGATTTCGTAAAATGATTCACTGAAAATCAAACACTGATTTCGTAAGATTTCTTGCTAGAAAAGGGAGACGATATTCTGAAATAGAGAATCAAGTGATCAATAATTCTAAATGTAATAATTTCATCTTTACACCTGACAATGAGCTTCATAACATTAATACCACTTCTGCTTCCTGAGGTTGATTTTCTAGATTCAAGAATACACAGCCACAAAACCTGGCAAGAGGAGTTTTGAATTCAACTCTTGACAGAACATTGCATTTTCCAAGGAGTTTGGAAATATAGCTAAGATTTTTCACCACGACAAACTACAGAAACAAAAGGTTCAAAGCAGCAGAAGAGCAGGGAAAAAAAATGCTAATACAGCTTCAACCCACTGAATAATTCTAGTTAGGACATACAGATTTCCTACACACTTGCACTTACCAGGCAGCTGCCGAAGCCCACCATCCTAGATGCAAAATATCTGTTATCGTAGGCTGGGAGAAAAAAACAAAAAAAAACCACAACAGAGGTTATGTTTGTATAAATACTTGTAGACTTTTAAGGAAATATCAGTCACCACACAAGAGACTACTGACCACATAAGCAGAACGAAGTCCAGCTCCTTGCTTTGGTTCTTCTTCGGGATCGCAGACTGATTGATAGTCATACGACTTATTGAAGGCATACAGGGACATGTTAATCAGGTTTCGCATCAGGCCAGGATCAATTTCACCAAAAAATCTTCCAATCTAATGAAGCAGAATATACAGAGATAAGTTAAAGTATTCCTAAGTATTTCTCTCATTGATAAAAAAGTGAACAGTTCTGATTTCTCCCTCCCCCTCCCATTTTTTCCTTGACACAACTAATCTGGTATTTATTATCTGACTACTTCTCTCCCAAAAGCTTCGTTGGAGAACTCCAGTGAGACAGAAATTGTTAAATGCACCATTTGCCACGTTGCATGGGCAAGAGCAAGAGGAATATAAGAAATAATGTGCGTGGATGCCATAGTACTTGCCCTCTTCATTGTCAGCCAACCGGCCTAAGAGCAGAGAATAAAGAATGCAACTTGGTAGAAGTATGGCACCTCGAACCATAAATAAGACTATGAAAAAGATTAATAAAATAACTGGAATTTCTGATACAGCAAAAAGTTTTGATTTTTTTCATTCAGAAATATTATTTTTAGGTTAGGTTGGGAGGGAACTTCTTCCTATTGTTTTTCACGTGCTGTCCTTAAAAAAATATACATACCTGTTGCGTATATTCATCCCGATTTGACATCAAAAGAAATCCACCATCATCAAGGATAACACAGTCCACATGCTAAGAGAGTACATTAAATTGTAAGAAAGTACAATTTGTTTTGCAGACAGGATTGGTCAAGAGAACACTTTGTAAGAAACTATTTTTTTATTCAACACTTCAGAAGTCTCTTCAAATCTATGTGGCTCAGGCTGAGTCACAACCCCATAGCCAAGGGCCAATATTAAGCTAAAATAAGTAGCTTTATCAGTATTATAAAAGTTTGTACAGATCAAAGGCTTATTTGCGGCTCAATTTCATAAAAGTTGTTTGGTAAATTCTCATTTGCTCAATACTTTGTTAGCTCTAAGAGTTCTATATCCTTATTAAATCTGATTACAATTGAATCTTAGCTCATGGTGAGGGACTACAATTTCTCATGTGCTTCAACCATCCTTAAAGTCCTCTTCCATTTGCAGCTTTTAATGGCAAAAATCTTAAGGGCAGACTCTCAGCTTGCCAGTCATGATTATTTTCCCTTGCCAAGGACTGTAGCAGGTTTCTTCCAGGTGTCAGGTGCAGGAATGGAAGTCCACTCATCCCCTGTGCTTTTTGCACTTTGTAAAAGATCCTTGCAGTCAGAGATTGGAGAGATAGCAGTGAGGCCAAATAGATAACCTCCCAGAGTACCCTTTTTGCTGTAACTCTTGCATTTAATGATCTTCATGCTTCACAAAAGAACTCACGTAGTCCTGAGCTGAGAAAGCTTTTAAGCACATGGCAGAATCTGATACTGTGATAGCCCTGAAGCTGTGCTCTCCTGCGTGCTCCAGAGCTGTGGGATCCCCCAACCCTGAATGGGCTGGGAACAGAGGAGAAGAGGACAACTAACGTCTGTTGAGGGGCACAACACAGAGCCTGGTGCTTTTCAGTTTGCATTTCTCCTTCTCTAAGGTACTTCTAGCATTTTTTTTTCAGATTATCTGTTTTAAACACCATTCCCTTTTTTCAGGATTCACCTCTTGCTTTGAAAATTAGTTATATTCATCTCACATTTTTCTCCACATCATTCTCCATTGTTCTTATGCTGCTTTTTTTCCTTCTCTGTAGTTCTCATAACTGCACTGCAGTGAGACTGGTAACAATGACTTCACCTGACTTTTATACCTTTTCCCCCCTTTCTAATCTTCCTCTCTTTCTCAAGACACAATGAATGAGTCTCACTTTCTGTAAAATTAACCCTCAAATAATGATAGAATCATTGTCTTAGATTAATCTAGAGACAATGAGTGAATTTTCATAATCTGTCAGATATTTATAAATGGAAGGTATTCTTACCATACTGTTTCTCTCACAGCCACAAATTTCACTGTTGCACTAAAAAACAGAAGTACAGTGATCTTAAAAAAATGTTTCAAAACCCCTCTCATTTTGTAGTGATATTAATCAAACAAGAAAAGAACTGGTGATTTTCTTTTCAGCATCTGCATATTCATTTGAATTAATTTTGAGTATGTAGTATCACAAGTATCTCTGTGAACAACCTATATTCAGTAATTATTAACAGCACAACCTCTGTTGTCTTTCACAAAGTCCCTAATACATCTCCCTTTTTAAGTACGCTCAGTGTAATAGAGAAAAATAAGCTGGAAGGCTTGTCAGGATGTCAATGTTGTGATATTTTTTAACCATGGGGAGATCTACAGGGCACCTGATCTACTGAAACAAGCTGGGGTTCAAATGACACAAAGGGAAAAAAGGATCCTTGGTCATGAGCTGGCGGGACTCATAGAGCGTTCTTTAAACTAGATATGAAGGGGGATGGGGTTATAGCTGGGATTGCAGCGGGGCAGTGTTCTAGAAATTATGAGGACCGGGTGGCCTTCCATCCCCCTAGGGTGAGATCAGTGTGCTCAGCTTGCTCCCTGAAATGCTTATACACCCATGCACGCAGCATGGGGAATAAGCAGGAGGAGCTAGAAACCTGGGTTCGGGCAGGAGATTATGATCTGGTGGCAATTACAGAGACATGGTGGGACAGCTCACATGACTGGAATGTGGTCATGGGTGGCTATGTCCTTCTCAGGAAAGACAGGCCAGCCAGGCGAGGTGGTGGAGTCGCTCTTTACGTGAAAGAGCAACTACAATGTCTTGAATACCATCCAGGCATGGATGAGGAGCAAGTTGAGAGTGTATGGGTTAGAATTAAGGGGCAGGCTGGCAGGAGAGATACTGTTGTGGGTGTCTATTACAGGTCACCAGATCAGGGTGAGGAAGTGGATGAGGCCTTCTACAGGCAGCTGAGAGCGGTCTCACAATCACAGGCCCTGGTTGTTGTGGGGGATTTTAACTTCCCTGATGTTTGCTGGAAGGACAACTCAGCCAGTCAGCCACAGTCCAGGAGGTTCCTCCAGTGCATCGATGATAATTTTCTGATGCAAATGGTGGAGGAGCCGACTAGGAGAGGAGCACTGCTGGACCTCATCCTCGCTAACAAGGAGGATCTGGTTGAAGCAGTAAAGGTTGAGGGCTGCCTTGGCTGCAGTGACCATGAAATGGTGGAGTTCAGGATCTCATGTAGCAGAAACAAAATAGCAAGCAGAATTGCAACCCTGGACTTTGCCAAGGCAAACTTTGGATTTTTCAAGCAATTACTAGAGAAAATCCCATGGGCAAGGCTGTTTGAAGGTAAAGGGGCCCAAGACAGTTGGTTAGCGTTCAGGGACTGCTTCTACCGTGCTCAAGATCAGAGCATCCCGACACGTAGGAAGTCAAGGAAGGGAGCCAGGAGACCTGCGTGGCTAAACAGGGATCTGCTGGGTAAACTCAAGGGCAAGAGGAGAATTTACAGATCTTGGAAGGCACAGCTGGCCACTTGGGAAGAATATAAGGCTGTTGTCCGAGGGTGTAGGGAGGCAACTAGGAAAGCAAAGGCCTCCCTAGAATTGAACCTGGCGAGAGGGGTCAAGGACAACAGGAAGAGCTTTTTCAAATACGTGGCAGATAAAACTAACACCAGAGGCAATGTAGGCCCACTGATGAATGAGGTGGGTGCCTTGGTGACACATGATACAGAGAAGGCAGAGTTACTGAATGCCTTCTTTGCCTCTGTCTACTCTGCCGGAGGCTGTCCTGAGGAGCCCCGTTCCCCTGAGGCCCCAGAGGAAGTCAGGGCAGTGGAGGAGTTTGCTTTAGTCGATGAGGACTGGGTTAGGGACCAATTAAGCAATCTGGACATCCATAAATCCATGGGTCCAGACGGGATGCATCCACGGGTGCTAAGGGACCTGGCTGATGTCATTGCTAGACCACTCTCCATCATCTTTGCCAAGTCTTGGGAGACGGGAGAGGTGCCTGAGGACTGGAGGGAAGCAAATGTCACTCCAGTCTTCAAAAAGGGCAAGAAGGAGGACCCGGGTAACTATAGACCGGTCAGCCTCACCTCCATCCCTGGGAAAGTGATGGAACGACTTATCCTTGGTGCCATCTCAAGGCATATCAGGGATAAGAGGGTCATTAGAGACAGTCAACATGGCTTCACCAAAGGGAAGTCGTGCTTGACTAACCTCATAGCCTTTTATGAGGATATAACAAGGTGGATAGATGATGGCCGAGCGGTGGATGTGGTCTACCTTGACTTCAGTAAAGCATTTGACACAGTCTCCCACAGCATCCTTGCTGCTAAACTGCAGAAGTGTGGTCTAGACTCTCGGGTAGTGAGGTGGACTGTGAACTGGCTGAGGGGAAGAAGCCAAAGAGTTTTGGTCAATGGGGCAGAGTCTGGTTGGAGACCTGTATCCAGTGGAGTGCCTCAAGGGTCGGTACTGGGACCAGTATTATTCAATATATTCATCGATGACTTGGATGAGGGACTAGAGAGTACTATCAGCAAATTTGCTGATGACACCAAGCTGGGAGGAGTGGCTGACACACCAGAAGGCTGTGCCGCCATCCAGCGAGACCTGGACAGGCTGGAGCGTTGGGCGGGGAAAAATTTAATGAAATATAACAAGGGTAAATGTAGGGTCTTGCATCTGGGTAGGAACAACCCCAGGTTCCAGTATAAGTTGGGGAATGACTTATTAGAGAGTAGTGTAGGGGAAAGGGACCTGGGAGTCTTGGTGGACAGCAGGATGACCATGAGCCAGCACTGTGCCCTTGTGGCCAGGAAGGCCAATGGCATCCTGGGGTGTATTAGAAGGGGGGTGGTTAGTAGGTCGAGAGAGGTTCTCCTTCCCCTCTACTCTGCCCTGGTGAGACCCCATCTGGAATACTGTGTCCAGTTCTGGGCCCCTCAGTTCAAGAAAGACAGGGAACTGCTGGAGAGAGTCCAGCACAGGGCAACTAGGATGATTAAGGGAGTGGAGCATCTCCCTTATGAGAAAAGACTGAAGGAGCTGGGGCTCTTTAGTTTGGAGAAGAGGAGACTGAGGGGTGACCTCATTAATGTTTACAAATATTTAAAGGGTGAGTGTCACGAGGATGGAGCCAGGCTCTTCTCGGTGACAACCACTGATAGGACAAGGGGTAATGGGCTGAAACTGGAACATAAGAGGTTCCGCTTAAACTCGAGAAGAAACTTCTTCTCAGTGAGGGTGACGGAGCCCTGGAACAGGCTGCCCAGAGAGGTTGTGGAGTCTCCTTCTCTGGAGACATTCAAGACCTGCCTGGACACGTTCCTGTGTGGCATAGTCTAGGCATTCCTGCTCTGGCAGGGGGATTGGACTTGATGATCTTTCGAGGTCCCTTCCAATCCCTAACATTCTATGATTCTATGATTCTATGATATAAAGTAACAGAAAGAACACATTTCCATGTATTTGGGTATGGAAAATCTAGAAAATATGCTGCTAAATATCCTTTTAGGCCATGAAAAGCTTTACCAGCTTCAAAGCATGGGAATCCCATGTGATAAAGAAAACCCACTGTCTCCAGTTAGCTTTTATGGCTTTGATTACTAACACATTTTTCTCTTTTTCTTGCAATATGTGTGTACATATACACATGATTGTCTCCTTGCACTATGTCCTGAGCAAAACAGCTACCAGAATATACTGTAGGCATCCATTTCAAGTTAATTCTAAGACAGCTGTCTTTCTCTTTTTCAGTTACTTATTTTTGTCCTTACCTGTACTGACTTTTAAGCATTTGCCTATCCACTGAACTACAACTCTAATATCTACAACAACCAGACACTGTTAGCAATTCTCTTAATATACAACCAACCAAGAAAGATTTTCTCATCCAGTTACTCCATAACTGTTTTCATTTTGTGCCTCTCCTTTTCCAATATACTATCGCTTAGTTCTTCCTTTCATGTAGCCTCTTCTTCCCGTTCACACCTAAGCATTAGGTGTAAGGAATGAAAGGCTAAGCACCTATTTCACTAAGTTCTGCTAAAATGCTGTGACGTTGGTTGCAGCATAAATCCTTACTGTTCCCTGCTAATCCACTCTCCATACTAAATAAAAAAATGGATTCATCAGTTATTTTGAGGATTTTTTTTCATTGCTACAGCACTACCTTATTAGGGAGTGTACTGGAATATGCCCATTTTTTTTTGTCTTTATCTCTGTCCTACAGTTGTGAAAGCAAGACACATACAAAATACAGCCCATTTCAACATAGATTTATTTTGTGCATTTGGGTGATTTAAATACCACAACTACTTGGCAACTATGTATCAGTGTGACTTTGGCACAAAGAGCTATTAGACCTATTTGCATCTTAAGCTTTGAGAAATGCAAATAAAGTTCAAAAAAGACTTGGTCAATTGCTTACCAGGCTCTTGATTGTGGTTTTTGTGAAATTTTCCATCCAGCTGGTTGCATCAATTTTTATTCCAACGACTAAAAAGAAATACATGAAAGATTTTTTTTAGTAAAATGAAAAAAAAAGGTAACTGTAGCATCCCCCCAAAACAAAAAAAAAAAGGATAATAACATCTAAATTATTATACTAGAAAAGCATAAATTATGAGATTTTCTCAGCTGTCTGACCACCAACATCCTTCATGAGACTAATAAATTGAGCACTCTTACACTAACACAACCAGATCTCTGGCTTGATTTCCACTAGAATGATTAAAAGTCTCAGAGAAAAGAATGTTATATAAAGTGAAGTTCCTTTGAAATCTCAATTAAATTTCTAATTCATTGTTGAGTAACAACCAAACAACTCATGTATTTAGAGTTTCAGCACCACTCTCTCTTACCTGCTGGTTTGAGAAGCTTCCCATTAATCGTTATTTGCACAGCCTTGCTTACCATGATACCTGTTTCATAGCTATTGGCACCACTTTCTGAGAGCAGAGAAGGGAAAAGAAAAACAAAGATTAATACCTAACATGATTCAAAAATATCTTCATCCAAAAGCACTGACGCAGTTGCACTACACATTTATCACCTGTAATAGCTGTGAGCTCTAACATCTGGATGACTAAGAGGAATCCTTTTATTTACTTTTCTTCATTCATTTTTTGTACACAGTTTCACTGTTTCATAAAGTTACTGTATCCTTTTTTTATTTTTTTTTGTCTTTTTTTTTTTTTTTTTTTTGGTGAAAACAGAGCCATGAATAGCTTTACACATGTGAGCAACTCTGTTAAAACCAGGATCAGAGCCAAAGATTTTATCCTGCTGTCGTCTGGGTATTTTTCAACGCAGGGTATACTGACACCACTCACTAACCAACAATTACTTCTCTGATGGACTTTAGCCTGTTTTCAACACTGCTTAGTATGAAAAAGCAAGCTAAAAATACATTCCCTAGAGGTCTTTGAGGAACAACAAAGGCTTCGGGGAATTTAGTTAATTACCTTGCTAATATTTTACTGAGAAAAGATGCAATAAATAAGTATGAAATAACAGCAATAAAAGATCCCATATGTTTAAGAGAGGGGTATGTCATTTGTGGCAGCATCTGCTTTTAGAAGAGCTTGGCAAGGTTAACACTGCTCACATCAGTAACGAGCACTTACTCTTGTGCATATATAGGTTTTAAATATCACAGTATTTCAGACAAACCATTTTTTTTGGTGAATTACAGCAATATGAAATAGAATTCAAAACCAAAGTTTAAGTTAAGCAGCAGTGGACAGATGTGTGGACTCTGGACCCTTATACCTGCTCCCCCAAGTTAAGTTTGATTTTTCAAAACAGCGATGACTTACTGTTGTAGTATGGAGCTGTGAAAATATAGTTATCATTATCTAAACTCCTTTTATAGAAGCTGACTTCGTAAGTTTCAGCATTTTCCAACCAATCTTCTCCTGCCCTAATCACAAAAAAAAAGTGATTAAAAAAAAGATAGTTACAGTCTCATTAAAGCTATGCTGAATGTTTGGTTGTTTTTAAATGTTTCACAGCTGGAAATAATGTGAAATTCATTCATATTGTCTTCAGACTTCGTCAGCTCTCACTGGTTAACTCCCAAGTATAATGATTTAAAAAAAAAAAAAAACCTCCAGAAAAAAAGAAAAGAGCAATCTTGGAACAACAACCAAACCTTTACAGTACATGCTATCTTCTGAAAATTATCCTAAAAGATTTTGTCACTAATAACATCAAAACAGAAGAGAAACTGATTTGGGGAGTAAAATTCATTGCCATTTTCCAGTCTTCAGGAAACATAGAATAATCTAACAAAATTAGATAATTTTGCCAACTATCAATATATCTGTACTGGTGCCCTGACTATTCCCAGTCACTGATGGGAGTGCCTCTCACGTTCCCATTTTGCCCTCTCGTAATGACACATCTTCCTCTCTTGAAGTGCCCAGACCATTTGGTCTGCTCCTATTAGTCTTAAAAAAAACAAATAAAAATTGCTTACTGCTTTACAGTATTTGTAGCCTGCCAAACAAATGAGTGCTTAGGAGTAATTAGGGATTAGCATGGCTCCACTACTACTACTACTACTATTACTACTACTACTACAAGGGCACTGCTTTTACTGCTACTCTTCAATGATTAGAAACTTGGCTTACAAGGACCTGTTACAGAAATAATGTTACAAAGCAGTTTCAAGAAGTAGCACAGGTAAAATCAAAGAATGACAAACCATTCATTTCATAGTTAGCCATACAGATTAGATTGTAGAATCTGTTTTTCATTCAATAAATCCACTGTTTAATATTCCACCCTTTCAGGTTTCAAAATTAGGCTATTTTATAATATTTGCACTATTTTATAATAATTGTTACCTTTTCGGGAACACTCTAGTAATTCCACCATCTGTAACAACAAATTGCGCAACAACTCCATCACTGTAAACAAAAATAAGATTAAAAATGAAACCCGACTGAAATTTTCACAAGTTCCTATGTTAAGGGTTGCAGAGTTAATGAATTTAAGTGCAGAACTTAATGAATTACGTATCTATATACACAGACATGTATATTATTGTATTATCAAAGTTTGAAATGTATTGAAAAAATCACAGCCAAGAAAAAGAATACTTACAGAGAGAGTTTACTCCAATAATTCTGAGCAAGTTCACTTGTAAGTCCTGCATCCAACAAAACTCTAATGACCATATCAGTATTACCTATCAAAAGAGTTAAGACATTAATCTGAAAACATATGACATGGAGTTTCATTAAAGAGATAAAATTAAATACTCAGTTGTCAAGATGCTACAGATACAAAAATTGGGCTGCTTCTATCACAGACACTGACTTTTCTTAAAATTTTCCTTTACTGTATCCTAAAAACCTCTGTATCATAGGAATAAGCAAGGTGATAAGAGTACAGGTCCCAGCTTTGCAAAGCTCCTATGCTAAACTTGGAAATTAACCTATTTTTAAAGCATGTATTTGTTCAAAATCTTTTTATCTCAGATGATGCAATGAAGCAACACTTAATTCTTAGTTACACTTACTCTTACAAGCTACCACAGAAATATATTTAAATCAGTTAGAGGGATGCAAGACAAAAAAATATTATTCTAACCATTTATAAACTATTAATAGTGCTAAACAGACTTGTATGCATAAGCAAACAAATCCAAACATTCAATTTTTAATGAGAATAAGACTATTCTCATAGACTATATTCTAAATGGAGGTTAAGGCTCAATTTCAAAATGTGAATACCTGTCCAAAGTCCAGTGCTCAACACTGCAGCAGTTACACAAATCTGTGGTCTCAAACAACCGAAGCCCAAGTGCGATCTCCTTAACCAATTTGTGAGCCTGATTAATGGTTATTCTGGTTCTCAGCTCCTTTTCTCTGTTTACTTTGGTTATATAAAACGATAAGAAAGTAGACTGAAGATTTCATTTGACGTCATTTGAAGTCTATTTGAGACTTACTTTGGCTGATACACTCAAGTGAAAAAAATATTCATTCAAAATATTTGGAGTGTGTTAAAATTTACTGGTACTTTTCTCCTGCTAGGACAGAATGCTGAGAGGAACCGTGGAAAAGACTGGATGCACAATGCCCTGCAAACTTTCTTAAATACATCCATAAAACTGAAAACTAATCTCTACCTTGGGTAGAGAATCACAGAATCACAGAATCCTGATATAAGGTGTATTTCTACTGAAGAAAAATCAAAGAAGATAAAAAAACCCAAACAAGACTTGAGTATGACAGCTGTCATTTTGACTTGTTCTCATTTATGTGTGTTTTCCCAAGAAAAAAATCTCAGTGGTCTGAGAGTAATACTTACATGACGGACTGCTTGGACTATTTCTGTCAATAAATTCATTGAAATTTAATAGAAATTCAGTGTTGTTTTCTGACTTTTTTACATCATTACAGTATTCTCTGAAAAACAGCAAAACATCAGTCTTTTCAGATTTGTTTCCTTTGCTACTAAAGTAGACAAGTATGCCTCAGCAATTTTAAAATCCAAGCAGGATTGTGCAGTTCCAATGAGGTGTCTGACCCTACTATGTCAATCGACTGCCATGGTCAATATGGAAGGGTGATCTTTTTAAATATTTCAGGCATATAAAGGAAAAAAAAGTGCCTACCTATATTTGAATTATCAGAAAACTCCATCTATGAGATAGGGGATAGATTCTCAGAAAAAGTGCTCAGTATTAGTGTAGGCCATGAAATTAGGAGCTCATATTGCGTGTAAACTAAACAAGAAAATGCCCAGTGAATTTAGACTGCTCCCAGCTTAAACTGTACTGGAAGGTACATAGACTGCTGATCAAAACGTTGTCACTTCGTGCTTAACTGAGGTCAGATTTATGGGATAAGGTCCTGTGCTCTGAGAACGCTTAAAGGCAATGTTAATAGGGTACACACCACATCAGCGTATAAACCCTCTTTGCGTTCATATATGCAAAACAGATAAATGACAAACTACCGTCCTTTACATAAAGCAATAAAAATACCCGATATACCATTGGGCAATTCACTGAAGGTGAGCAAGCACAATAAAAGTCACTGGACATTTTGAAGGCAAATATTAGCTGGTGAATGGTATTAAAAAACTTTTAATTAAAATGTAGAGAGTATTCAGTAGTAAAGCAAGGATCTCTCTTTTTAAATGAGATTTTTATATTAAATTAATTTTACAAACAAAAGAAGTTGGTTGAAGCAGTTCATATGAAAAACCTATCTTATTACTCTTTCCTTACTTTACTGTAATTCCAGAGGACATCATTCAGAATTTGCCTTACTACACCAATATACACATTTAAACAGAGTTCTGTGTCAAACAGGCTTTATTCATGCAGGTCAGCCTAACTAGGGACTTGCTGGGAACTGCTAATTGGTACAATTGATTACTAATAACTTGAGTCCTTCAGAAAAATTAAACAGTTAAGCTGAGAATACATTTGAAGACAGAAGACTGTGTTACAAATTAATCAATTTATTAACTGAAATCCAACTACTCAATAAAATTTAAAAAGATACAGAAATTTATAAGATAAGAAAAGTCACAGTTCTTAAGTGATCTTGATGCTACAGCATTTTCTTTTTCATAACTATCTTTTAAAGTAACAGTTTTTAAGACCTATTTATCATATTATGTTTTCTTTGCAAACCTGCATTTACAAGGGCAACAAAGACCACATAACTTCACATAAAAAAAAATAGAGAACTAATGAACTTAATCAATTTGCAATGGTTCTATCATGTTCTATGTTCAATTAATCAAAAATTAATTAATCCTTAAGTGATAGGGAGATTTGAAACATTTTATCTTGAAGCTGGAAGATATCTCAAGGTAAGTATTATGGTACCTACTTTACAAAAGAGTAGCTAAGCTATAATGTTTTAAAATCTTAAATGTCACAACCACAAGAAATGAACAGATGTGCATAAGATTCCCATTAAAATATCGATTTCAGATTTCACAGCATTCTTTGATTAATGTAAACAGGAATCGGTGTCAGAAGACACTATTTACAATCCAGCAAGAAGAAAAGATCCATCCTTTAAAATACGAATTTAAGAACTGCTCTTTTACTTAATATTTTTTTCAGAAATGAAACTTTTTTGGTTCTCTGTATTTTGTAAATGTAAATGATGAAATGTCTAATTAATGCTGAAATAATATTTATTATTGGGAAATTAACCAACCTCGGTGCTATAAATGTATAGCCAGCTTCATCAAAATGATCAAGCTTCAGTGTTTCTGAATCTACAAAGATGAAGAGTAAACACCAAGTAAGTAAAGTGGGCTTTTCGCCATCATTTTTCTTCTCAAAATGTTTGATTAGGTTTTGCATGCACCCGCGATTTAAGAAAGAAATGTTTATTTTGACACACTTTCCTACTAACATACTCTATACTTCTTGGTATTTTGCAGTATAGGAAAAAATTATTTTATTACTATATACAACATACACCCGGAAACAATAATGCATCTATCAACTTAGAGAAGACATTTCATTAGCATGACAACATGAAAACATAGGAGATGTTTTCATTAGAATTACAGTCCGATACAAAGAAGTATTTGCGACTTCGAGTTGTTAGAACATGAAGGAAAATGTTCCTAATATTTTTCTGCTATAAGGTTTAAAAAGCTCATTTACATAAGTATCACTTCCAATGCTACTGAAAATAATAGCTTTAAGAGCTGGTGTCACTGAACACTGATAGGACCAGACAAAGAAGGATTAGAGATTATTAACATATTGAAATGTGCATGAAAACAGAAAACCACATTTTTTCTTCTTTTTTTCCCCCCTTTCTATTGCTATGGTATCCAATGATCATGGGAGAAATCCTGAGATGAGGAATACAGAGGAGAATATCCAGAAGGAATAGAAATATAAGTGAAAAATATCAACTGCAGTAAACAGAAGGAAATTGAGCAACAAGAATATACTTGCCCACTTTGACTGTCATTATCCATCAGAAAGAGAAAGCAGGGAAACAGAAAAAAACAGGGTAAAGCAAAAGGGGTCACAAACCAATATTTTATTCAAACAGCCCCTTGAATAAAAATATTGTACATAGATAGATCAAAGGTTCAATTTACATACAGTTGTAATTTGGAAAAAAAGACAAACATCTTTGAAGACTGAAGAACACGTCCTTCCCAATTATTTCTTAAGTACCGTCTATATACTGTGGCTATTTCAAGGGTCTGTTTTGCAGGTTATACTGATATAAGTGCAAAACCAGATGTTTTAATCCATCAAGAAAACCACATTCATTCACTAAAACTTTAAACTATTTAGTATATGACAAAGTCACAAAATAAATCACTGATTATTAAAAACTTGCCCTATTCTACTTCATCTACAGGAGGAGATGGTAGAGGACAATCCTTTAATACTAACCAAGTTTTCACTAAACTAAAAGTATCTATGCCTGTCAGAGAGATTCGTAGTGCTTTTCTAACTTTGTTTAAATGCATATTTGTTCAAGTTTATTGCAACCTTTTGTTAAAGTTAAAAGGATGTGATGGGTTCTATTTCGTCTACTATCTAGCTAACAGTTAACCTACACCTAATAAAAAAAAAAGCATTTGAATACGCACAAGTATCATTTCCAATTATCTCTCCAGAATCTGTAAATGTCTTGAAGTTAGTCTAATCCAAAAATACATTACAAACATCCACTAAGACTATTTGTGAAATGCAAAATAAAAACCTAGCTGCAAGCCAAACCAAACAGAGCTTTCACATTAATAACCTATTCCTATGGGTAGCAGAGGTAATTTGTTAAATATTATGCTGTAACTACTGCAAAAATAACAAAAAAATAAAAAAGCTTTACTATTACAGCCTATCTCATGACACTTAGCTAAGAGAATGAAAAAATTGTATCCAGACCCTTAAAATGACAGCAACAGAGGATACACAAAGCAATGATTCTACAAGCACAGAGCAAGGGGGAAGGGATCATCAGTGGAACTAGGGTACCTGCACATATTCTATCTTTATAGAATATTTCTTGTACCTTGGATGTTACAAAGGGTTAGAATCATTGCTGCAGATTTTGGGTACATCATGATAACATCAGTGAATTCCACAAAATTTATGAATTTTTAACATTGGGTTGTTAAGTGAATCTGAAACTTGGTAATACTATACAAACCCCAAGAACCTTCATAGTACTTACATCTGGCTTGAATTATTGGTTCTTCTATTTTGGCTTTGATATAATAAAAGCTGTATGATGGTAACACCAATGCCAAACTGCAATAGAAATGAGACAAGTAAAGCAATTCTGTTATTTACAGCAGTTTTCCAGTTTCAGCTTCTATGTCTTTTGAAAGCAATTAACAAATCTGGAAGTTGGATCATGATGAGACGAGGCAGCAACATAGTGACATACCAGCCTCACACTTTGTAATAGACACAGGTTTATGTCAGTCCTGAAGCTTTCTGGGTTTATTTTCATTCTCATTTACATTTTTAAGTGTTAATGCACTTTTTAACACATAAGCAAGGAATTTCCAAGCAATTGCAAATCACAGAATCATAGAACATTTTTGGCTGGATGATACCTTCAAGATCACTGACTCCAACCTTTGTCCTGGCCCTACCAACACCACTAACCCATGTCCCTCAGCACAACATCTACCGTCTCTTAAACACCTCCAGGGAGAGCGACTCAACCAGTTCCCTGGGCAGCCTGTTCCAATGCCTGACAACACTTTCAGTAAAGAAATTCTTCCTAAATCCAGCCTGAACCTCCCCTGGCACAAATTAAGGCCATTTCCCCTTGTCCTGTCACTCTCCAATAGGGAGAACAGACCAGCCCCAGTCTAGCTACAGCCTCCCTTCAGGTAGTTGCAGAGAGCGATAAGGTCTCCCCTCAATCTCCTCTTCTCCAGGCTAAACAGCCCCAGATCCCTCAGTCTTTCCTCACATGACACATGCTCCAAATCCCTTAGTAGCTTGGTAGCCACCTCTGTACCCTTTCCAGCACCTCAATGTCCCTCTTGTAGTAGGAGCCCAAAATTGGACACAGCACTCAAGGTGGGGACTCACCAAAGCTGAGTAGAGGGGCATGATCACCTCCCTGCTCCTGCTGACAGCACCATTCCTGATCCAGGCCAGGATGCCATTGGCCTTCTTGGCCACCTGGGCACACTGCTGGCTCGTGTTCAGCCGGCTGCCCATCAACAAGACCCTCAGGTCCCTCTCTGCCTGGCAGCACTCCAGTCACTCCTTCCCAAGCCTGTAGTGCTGCTGGAGGTTGTTGTGGCTGAAGTGCAGAACCTGGTATTTGGCCTTATTGAAACTCATGTAATGGCCTTGGCCCAGTGATGCAGTCTATTCAAATACCTCTGGAGAGCCTCCCTACCCTCAAGTAGATCGACGCTTCCACCCAGCTTGGTGTCATCTGCAAATTTACTAAGGGTGCACTCCATCCCCTCGTCCAAATCATTGATGAAGATGTTAAACAGGAGTGGCCCCAGTACTGAGGCTTGGGGGACACTACTCATGAAATCATGTATCTGATTTCTTGTATCTTCCTTTAACACATCTAGCATCCCAAAGTAAAGTGTCAGTGAACACTGACTGCAAGAACAGCGTGTGGTACTACACTGATTTGCATGCATCGTATAATGACAGATTCTCCCTTAATAAAACAACTACTGGTATTGATTAGGAAATATATCTATCAATATTTGAATACACATCACACTCAAGATACAAAATATTTTTTTTGAATTATGCAGTCATCAGTAAAAACCTTTGAACATCATGGTGTAATAACATTTTAAGATTTGCAAAGCACTTGCACTGTATTTTCTTTTAGATTTTACTTATTCTTGTTCAAAAAATATAGGGCTTCTTTCTACAACTAAATTCAGTACATGTACAGAAGAGTTCAGTTCTCAAAAGGCATGCAAAGGACAGAAGGTATGAGTAATAATTAAAGAGGTATCATCACCTCCCATATCGCATCCTTAATTTTGCACTCAGATTTCATCACTATAGAACTGCAATGGTTTCTAATGGATAACCACAGAAACTAGTATTAAAAAAGTTGTACAATTGAGCCATAAATGAGATGACCTTTAATGATACATTTGCAATTTAAACAGAATGTGAGATTGGTATAAGGTTATCACTAATTATTCAGCAATTCTCCACTAGGGAAATCATTAGCAGTTTACCTGTCATTAACAGTTAATGTTAGCAAAAACTGCTAATTAAATTTTGGACTTTTATGTTTAATAGGTTTTCTGCAATGTGACTCCATGGATTTATTGCTGTATCTCATGCCAAGGAGCTCAGTAAGAATTAAGAAGTCATATAAATCAAATCTATTTCTATGTTGATTGTTAAATAGCATACTCTGATAAAAAAAAAATGAAAAATGCTTACACACTACATAGACAGTTCAACAGAAAAATGGGATGTTGAATACAAGATCCTACGTTTGCATTCTCTTGTTAAAACTGATTTGTTTGGATTTACATACAAATTAATGTTTGCATTCTCATTGGCTGTGCACATGTGCAGAACACAACACAAAATGGGAACCAGCTTTGCTGAGAGCTACTGCAATTCACCGCAATAAAAACACTGGTTTTGTCCAATTTTGACTTAGTATTTGTATCATCTAGTTTTAAACCAGCGTAGTTTAAAATTTCTAGGTCCTGGTAAACCTTAACTTGTTTTGGGCAGTGTCAAGTTTCTGCATCGTGTGCTGAGAAGAGTTTGAAATAATATACATGTTAACGTTGCATTCAAGGGGGGGACGTGCTTTTATGCACTACTTAATTTGTTTCTGCTACCATTCATCAACTTTTACATACAAAGGAGTATCACTGCTAATTAGGTAAAATTTGTCAGACAAGGATATGGATTTCAGAGATAATCAGTAGTGTGGTTCTTGCCCCTAAGATCTGACATGAATGTTAGAAGTTCCATACCTGAAGGGGGCCTACAGGAAAGCTTGTGACTGTGACTGTTCACAAGGGTGTGTAGCAACAGGATGAGGAGCAGTGGCTTTAAACTAGAGTACGGTAGATTTAGATTAGATCTTAGAAAAAAGTTCTTTACAATGAGGGGGGTGAAACACCGGAATAGGTTGCCCAGAGAGGTGGTAGAAGCTCCACGGCTGGAGGCTTTCAAGGTCAGGGTTGGTGGGGCTCTGAGCAACCTGCTCTATGCTTTTAAAAAGCTGTCTGAAGCTATCTCTGCTCACTGCAATTGGGTTGGACTAGATGATCTTTAAAAGTCCCTTCCAGCCCAACACATTCTATGATTCTATAAGCAATGACTGTGACTGAAAAAGATTTGCACAAAAAATGTCACATTTTTTACTTAGACCAAAATATGGCATCTTCTTTTTCATTATTGAAACAAGAACACGGACACAGTGCAAAGCAAAAAATGAAATAAGAGGAGGAATCTAAGAGACTTAAAGTGTAGAAATAAGAAACAAAGTGTACTGTGACACAGAAAGTAGAAAGAAAAGTAAGATTCTTAACATTAATCAAAAAACCTGATTTTTCCTGCATACTGAAATACCCTAGTGATAAACCTCAACAGTTGGATGAAAGTCTGAGGTTCCGGTTCTTAGACAAAGCAACAATTCTGGACTGTAAAGCTGTAAAGGAATCCAGAAAATCCAACAGTCTTGGACAGAAGACAATCTGGTCCTGATTTAGCTAGTACAGAAAATGTAACACTAAAAATATTAACCAAAATAAAAGAAACAGACATTTAATCACATAAAAAGCCAGAACAGTTACCTGTAATCGGTGCCATTCACAGCAGTCCACGTGTACGTTCTGTTTCCTTTATCAATGTATCTCTACAAGGAGATATTGGTGAAAAAATAATTTATTAAATCTGGAACTTCAACAAATATGACATTTTCTTGAGAAATACAGCATAAAACCAAGTACAAACCCATTGGAATTCATATTTTGCTAAAAGCATGAGTTGGGCTGCAACTCTTAAATATTTTCTAAATCACAGAATGTTAGGGATTGGAAGGGACCTCGAAAGATCATCAAGTCCAATACCCCTGCCAGAGCAGGAATGCCTAGACTATGCTACACAGGAACGTGTCCAGGCAGGTCTTGAATGTCTCCAGAGAAGGAGACTCCACAACCTCCCTGGGCAGCCTGTGCCAGTGTTCCATCACCCTCACTGAGAAGAAGTTTCTTCTCGAGTTTAAGCAGAACCTCTTATGTTCCAGTTTCAGCCCATTACCCCTTGTCCTATCAGTGGTTGTCACCGAGAAGAGCCTGGCTCCATCCTCGTGACACTCACCCTTGATATATTTGTAAACATTAATGAGGTCACCCCTCAGCCTCCTCTTCCCCAAACTAAAGAGCCCCAGCTCCCTCAGTCTTTTCTCATAAGGGAGATGCTCCACTCCCTTATCATCCTAGTTGCCCTGTGCTGGACTCTCTCCAGCAGTTCCCTGTCTTTCTTGAACTGAGGGGCCCAGAACTGGACACAATATTCCAGATGGGGTCTCACCAGGGCAGAGTAGAGGGGAAGGAGAACCTCTCTCGACCTACTAACCACCCCCCTTCTAATAGACCCCAGGATGCCATTGGCCTTCCTGGCCACAAGGGCACACTGCTGGCTCATGGCCATCCTGCTGTCCACCAAGACTCCCAGGTCCCTTTCCCCTACACTACTCTCTAATAAGTCATTCCCCAACTTATACTGGAACCTGGGGTTGTTCCTACCCAGATGCAAGACCCTACATTTACCCTTGTTCTATTTCATTAAATTTTTCCCCGCCCAACGCTCCAGCCTGTCCAGGTCTCGCTGGATGGCAGCACAGCCTTCTGGTGTGTCAGCCACTCCTCCCAGCTTGGTGTCATCAGCAAACTTGCTGATAGTACTCTCTAGTCCCTCATCCAAGTCATCGATGAATGTATTGAATAATACTGGTCCCAGTACCGACCCTTGAGGGACTCCACTGGATACAGGTCTCCAACCAGACTCTGCCCCATTGACCAAAACTCTTTGGCTTCTTCCCCTCAGCCAGTTCGCAGTCCACCTCACTACCCGAGAGTCTAGACCACACTTCCTCAGTTTAGCAGCAAGGATGCTGTGGGAGACTGTGTCAAATGCTTTACTGAAGTCAAGGTAGACCACATCCACCGCTCTGCCATCATCTATCCACCTTGTTATATCCTCATAAAAGGCTATGAGGTTAGTCAAGCACGACTTCCCTTTGGTGAAGCCATGTTGACTGTCTCTAATGACCCTCTTATCCCTGATATGCCTTGAGATATTACGCAAAGGAATAAAAAGGATATCCTTTTTATTGAACAGTAACAAAATACAACTTTAAATAAAACCAGACAGACATAATCTATCATCTTCTATTTTAAATTCATTAACCGGGCCAATGCAAAGCTTCTTCTATGTGATTTGTGTTTGATAAAAGATATTATGTTCTCTTTATGTACTATTTTGCATCTAAACTAAGAAAAGAAAAAGTCTTAATTAGAAAAATACTTTGTAGGTAACACCTTAACAGTAACAACACTCAGTGCTTGTCTTTTCAGGTCACAGTACAACTGGCTCAATGTATTTACATTTGAGGCATATCCACAGGCACAGTCAGGTAATCCTGACTGTATAGGCACCCCATGTTAAACTTACATATGTTTCTAATCTTATTAGAAGGGTATTGAATTTGTGGAAGACTTAACATTGAAGTAAATGTTTATTTTTGAATAACTTAATACATCAGTATAAGCTTTGCCATTGATTTTCTTCTGTCGTGAAATACAATGTGATAGGTACAGTCCCACAGGAAGCCCACAGATTTAATGATTAATGCACCTAACTGGTATCATTTTATTCAGTTTTCCACTTTGAAAAATACAAGTATATGCCAGCTGCAACATATTTCATAATCAGAGATTTGTAAGTATGCCAGCAATGAAGTCTGGACAGCTGTTGCACTCCAACATTGCAAACATCACTGAAAGGTACCACAGATACACCTTTATGCTCTCCCTTTCTCTATGGTAAAATAAAAGTGTGGAAATGACTATGGTTATGAAAAAAATGTGTCTTTTTTGACATTTGTAATTTGAAACCTTCCCATTACCTAGCTGCTGCTTTTCAGTACAGCATGACAGTGTAAATAATTTAATAGTCATTTTGGAAAGAAAAAAAAGGAAAAAAAAAGAAAAAAAAGGAAAATAAGAAGCATATATCAGAGTCTAATGCCCTGATATATTTAAGCTAAGAGATTAAGCCATGGCATTAATAAATGTAAATAGAAATAAGCTTATTTATAATTATTAGACTATACTATTACTTCAGCTCAGAAATAAGTAAATGCTTTAACCTAGCACTGGCAGTGTCTCCAAATCACGTGTCACACCATTGGCTGCACATCATGTATGTTGGCAAGACAAGAGTGGCAAGGTTGGAGGGACGGAAGAACTGGGCTCTTATTAAATCCTGTTGCCACCAGCACCATAAACATTTACAGATCTTGGAAGGCAGGGCTGGCCACTTGGGAAGAATATAAGGCTGTTGTCCGAGGGTGTAGGGAGGCAACTAGGAAAGCAAAGGCCTCCCTAGAATTGAACCTGGCGAGAGGGGTCAAGGACAACAGGAAGAGCTTTTTCAAATACGTGGCAGATAAAACTAACACCAGAGGCAATGTAGGCCCACTGATGAATGAGGTGGGTGCCTTGGTGACACATGATACAGAGAAGGCAGAGTTACTGAATGCCTTCTTTGCTGATTGGACTTGATGATCTTTCGAGGTCCCTTCCAATCCCTAACATTCTATGATTCTATGATTCTATGATTCTATGCTTGAAAGCCAATTGGGTGAAAACTCCCTTCAAATACAACCCAGCAGATCACGTGTCACCATGTATCGGCTCCCATTTACCTCTCCCTACTTCATTACTGAGCAGTCAGACCATCCCATCCCCAGGTGGTCACTGCCAAAGAACCTACACACGTTATTGTAGTTTCTGTGACTCTTTAGTTTGCACTTCTGCCCACCCCTGCTGCCTCAATGTGGCAAGGCTTTTGTTCCTATGGCATCTCCTCTGTCAGCTGGAAAGCCCCTGAGGCCTTGGGAGACTCCAGCACACCCCACCCACGCTTGCTACGAGTCCAGTCTCTATGTTGTAGTATGAGGTCATCTCCCAAGACACCGCTGGGGCCAGCTGCAATACAAAAGGAAAGCAACGCAAACTTAAACCAAAAAGCAAAACAAAAAGGACATCAATTCTAAGCCTCGAGACTGCAACTGTCAGTTCAGAGCAACTGACCACATCAGCCCTTTTTATAAGAAAATATATGAAGCTATCAAGTCCTAACTGATGCATGGTTTATGCATGGCCTTTGGCCTAAAGCAGCTTTATTCCGGCTCTAGCAGCCTGGAGCTGGAGGGTGCAATGGCTTGAAGCAGTCAAAATTGCCAGTCATCTCTAGCTTCTCTTTTTTACTCTCAGAGAGCTTCAAGTAGAGGAAGAAACTTTGGTCCATGATGCAAGGGAAAATGAGGGAAATTAGTTTCACTGGGCACTTGAATCATCTGGGATCAAGAGGCTTGGGATATTCTGTGAAAATATGGACTGTGGGCCCTGCATAACTGACACATTCTCATGTGCTCAAGGACCTCACATTTTCCCCCACAACTCCAATGCTATAGCTGACTCCAGCCCTTGCAAGTGTAAATGCTTGCCTTCCCTCCCTCTCTGGGAAAGAGTTGCAGCACCAACTGTTTCAGGTCTTTTTTATCACACAGCCTCCGAAACACATGCATAGCCTGAGATCCTTTCAACAGCCTTGCCATGAATGTAATTTCTTGTCTACCCCCAATGGTGTTACTGTGTTCTTGTGACCTCCTAATCCTCCCTTTTCTAACAGCCTACACAAAGCCCTTTTCACCCACAGCATTGGAAAGGCATTCCATAACCAAACAATAAGTCTGAAAATGGCCCAATGAGTCCCTCCCTTCAGGGGCAGCTTATCCCCAGTGCACATGCCAGCACAGCTGGCAGGAATGTCTCAGTCTCCCTCCTGAACAGGGGGACAGGCTGGCGGCTTCCTGGACAGGATGGGATCCTGATGCAGGTGAAGTAGCAGAACTGACATTATATAGGTCTCAGGCAGTCCCACCCCAGGAAGGACCTGTTCATTCACCATCCTCCAATAGTGAAACCATTCAGGAAAAGTCACTTTTTTTTTTTTTTTCACACAGCAGGATTTCCCCATAGATTGTAAAGCCTCACTCAGGAGGGCTGGGGTGGGGGGCTTTATTGTGAGAAGAGAGTCCTGGAAGAAGGCAAAAGGACTGCTGATGCAGACAGAATGAAATTGGATACAGAGGAGTTTAGTGAGATCATGGGACTCCACAGGTTCAAATACCATAACATGGGAGCACACTTTGAACCTGAACAGCATAAGTGTTTAAGGCTTGAGTTAAGCTGATTTCCCTCAGAGAAACTCAAGCAGGAAAATATGACTCTCTTGACTACCTGATTACATTACCGTAATTAACATTACTGTTCAGCTAAGATCATCTACAGGTAAATTTTTCTGCACCCACTGAAGCTGAGATTCTGTTCTAAAAATGAGAGTTTAGGAAGTTCTACAGTTTCCAAATAGGGCATCAGAAAGAAGAGAATGTCTAACACTTGAGTCAAACTCACTAGGCTCTGCAATATAATAAATAACATAACAACCTTCCTGTAACAAAGTCACAAACTTGTTAGCAGGGAGTTGAACAAATATACAGGTTTTATTCTGCCTCCTCACAGGTGGACACACATATAAGTAATGCCATTGATCACCTCAATGACACCCACAGCTTAGGAATAAAATATGACTCTGATGGATTTGCACCGTTGTGAAGATTTTAAGCATGGATTCCTGTTCTTATTTGCACTCCTTTTAAATTATGCTATGACAAGCAACATGCTTTTTCTATTTGAGTGCAGATACTAAGAGGCTGAGGGATAGTTCAGTTCTAGACTCCTCAGTAACAACATGGATCTGTTGGAGCTGATCCAGAGGAAAGTCACAAAAGTGATCAGAGGGAAGGAACGCCTCTCCTCTGAAGGAAAGCTGAGAGAGTTGGGGTTGTTCAGCTTGGAGAAGGTGGCATGGAGTCCTTGCTGTGGCCTTTCAATTCTTAAAGGGGACTTATAAGAACGATGATCACAAACTTTTAGCAAACTTGCGATAGGACAAGGAGTAATGGTTTGAAACTAAAACCTACTAGATTCAGACTAGATATTAGGAAGATTTTTTTTTTCCAATGAGGGTGGTGAAACTCTCATGTCTGGAGAGGTGGTACAAGCCCCATCCCTGGAACCATTCAAGATTAGGTTGGACAGTTCTTTGACCGACCTGATCTTGTTGAAGATGTCCCTGCTCACTGCAGAGGAGTTAGACTAACCCAATGGATTCTACGATTCTCTAAATTTCCCAACTGTCTGTTGCAGAATCAAGCAATCGTGAACTTGACAATGTGAAATCACAGCATGGATGAATGATTGAGACATGATTATTTCAGCTTCATCTTCAGCCTAATCTAGCCAAGACGTGCATTGCCACTGATTTTAACCCACAAACAACAAAGTTTATACCATGTTTAATGCAAAGATAGATTTAAGCCATGAATTTTTTTTCTTCTGTATCAGAATTAGAATATGTATATAAGAATCTTCCTTCAATGCAGAATTGAGTCAGTAGGAACTGCACAGTATTGGGCCTCACTTGGTGTATCTGACCAAAATTTAAAGCAGATTTTAAAAGCTGCTATCATTCCTCAGACATTGAATGGAATATATGTAAGGAATGTGCTGGTTTTTAACAGAATAATGATTAAAAAAAACCCCTAAACTCTAAGGCCTGATTTATTACGAATTTAACTTCATCAGAGTTTGTAGCATACGCCTTGTGAGAAGGAGGAGCTTTTCACTGGAACTTTCTGCCATTTAATTACAAATGGCAGAGCCATTGGAGATATCAAAGTTATAGAAGATCAACAGGAAAGAGCAGCTAACATTACAACTGAAGAATTAACTGCAGAGTCCCAAGCAATTCTGCTGAGTATTGTTATGGTGTGCTTATATATATATAAGGATTATATAGTGTCTGCTTGATGCTATGTTTCATGTTCTTCTGCTATGTCATTAAACTAGCTGTCTTCAAGATGTTTTACATTCAGAGTAAAGCAGTTTCAAAAATCTTTTGTAGAGCTGGAACTGTGAGGCATGCTCTGGCCAGAACCACTCCTTTGGCACATGAGTCGTGATTTCTTCTCATTAAGGTCCCCAAGATAGAGCATATGTGTAAGGACCTGTACCAAATTCATGTATTTCCTACTACTAGATAGTATGTATGTTCTAGAGAAACCAGTAGGAATCGTTATCAGAAATCAGCATTTTAGACAAGAACATAAGAAATTCAACAGACTGTTCAGAAAACACAAGTACGTAATATAAATTTGCTTATCCCAAATAGTCTTCTTTTATGGAATATAAATGTTGTATTTTTTTCTCACTACTTTCTTCTCACTCAACCGCAATATAAACTACCAAACCCATTCTCAGACATCTCCGCAAGCAAATTAAGTACTTTGTTTTGGGATTCATACACAGAAGTAGGCTGGGTCCATTTCCTGGTGAACAGAGCGTAAGGCCTCATCAACAACTGCCTGATTAATGATGCAGCAAAGAAACCAAGAAACAAAACAATTCTTCTTTTCATAAGTACACAGTTTCTTTTACTATAAGCCAGTAAAACTGGTAAATCCAGAGGGAAAAATGGTACAAACCGACATTACAAAATGAATACCTTCTTATTCTTTCACAATATTTTTCTGGTTTTGTTTGTTCCTGTAAATGCAATTGCCTGTGTTCCCATCTTACCTCATCTTGGGACTTGACCAACGTTTCAAATGTTTTTTCTCCACTTTCTCCATCTATCATTTTTTTCCGAATCTGTTGGCAAGGAAGAAAAAAGGAACAAAAAAAAAAGTCCTAGGTGTTGCATGTAATATGATTAATCTTTTCAGTGACTCAAAATATTTCATAGAAACACAGAAAATGGTAATTTATATGAAAGTCATAGATCTTAAAAAAAGTTAAGCTTATAATTTTCAGATTTTTCCAATCAGAAATGGTTTTATTCAAGTATATACTGCATTGGTAGAGTTCTAAAGCAACGATTCTTGTGCACTTTTCACAACAAGATCATCCCACAAAACTGCTTGATATTGGGCACTAGAGAGAGTATGAACTTTGTGTAGATAAGAGGGAGCTTTGTCTGGCATTTCTCGTGTTTCCCAGCCCTGATAACAGCAGTGATTCACAAAAACATTTTTATAACAGTTCAAGATTAATTCCTCTCTGAAGAAGATGTTAAGAAAATTAAGGCAGATACCAAGAAATGCTGGTTAGTGTCATTATGAAAAAAAATTATGTTAAAATTTAAAAATGTTTAAAACATCATTTTATTTCACAAAATTAACAAACTATTTTTTAAAATTCTGATTTCTGAATTACAAAATTAGTAACTGAAAACATACAGAGCAATTAACTTTACCTCTCAGTTCCCTTTCTCACCACAGTAATAAGCTTGCATTAGTAAAAGATAGGGAAATACTTTAAAAAATATTTCTGGTAATACATTAATATCCTATTAAAGAGTGTTCTGTCCTCAAAAAATTTTGCAAGGCCTCCCCCCAGGAATTTCCAGTTAATAAAGAAGAATTATTTAAATAGCTGTCATGGTGTCTTTCAAAACTAGAAGAATATAATGCATTGTCCTTGGCTACGAATACTACCAGGTCTCAATTTGCTTCATTATAACTGCATCTATTTTTAAAGAAATCATCTTGACAAACGTAAAATTGAAATTTACAGTGAAATAGATTCTCATTTCAAATCTGGAACATTTATTGCTTTTTAGTTATTACACAGTGAAATACAAGCATCAACAGGTACTAAGAAATCAGATAATCTCACCTCAACTTTAATGTCATTTTCCAATTCAGCGTCTAGAAAATCCAGTGTAACAGGCTCCTGGGATTTAGGATTCTGAAGCAGAAGTTGTTGAATGATCAAATAACAAAGACAGTGTTCCGTAATGTTACAAATCACTCTAATCCCTTAATTTCAAAGTAAGCTACTTAACTGAGCTTACTTACCCATCTGTTTTAATCCCTTACAGCATGATGAATTACTTAGTGGCCCTTTCTCCTCTATTTTATTTTATTGGATAGAAAGCTTAATTGGGGAAGTGAAAATCAAATTAACACTTATAGCCAGCATCCATCCATGTATGGGGCTCACACTGAGAAGCTCCTTCCCCTACTGCTTGTGTGTCACACACTGTAAGGGTGGGAGAAGAGGAAGCATCAAAGAGGAATCTCTCCCTAGGTGTCCTGCCTCCAAAAAGGGACAGAGAAATTTGGGAGTTTTCCAGCTCACCATTAGGATGGGATAACTCTAGTCTCCTGCAGTTTTGTCAAAAGCAGACTATGGACTTGTGGCTCTGAGGTGGGAATGGACTGCAGTTCAAGACTCAAAGAGGTAGCAATTATAGTAAATGATTTGTTTATTACAAAAGAAAAATAAATCACTTTTATTGTCAACATTGTAGGACTTCCCTGAACACCTTGCAGTTTTGAATGCTTTTCTCTTGACATCAGTACTGTTATTTCCATTTAAGAGATAGAAACCTGTAGCACAAAAATACTGTGACCAGCAGCCTTAGGACCTAAGGGATGTGTACATGATGCTGACACTTGACAACACAGCAAAGAGAAGTTTGCTGGTCTGCATCTGTAGTGACCCTGGTCACGTAGGAGTGTGGGAAGATCACTGCAGCTCTGCTGAATTCTCTCAGACCACCTTCCAGTCTCTGCTCCTTTCTCAGTTGCAGTAGTTTTGGCTAAGCCCCACTGGCTTAGTATTACATGTGGTGGGGATTTCAGAGATTCAGCTACACAAATTTATTTACAAGGTAGACTGAAGTCCCTTCTTTCACAATGATGATGATATTACTTCCATCCTAACAATTTCTGGCAAAGTTACATGACAAATGTTCCTGTGATTACTTTATCAAAGAATGCAAGCATGTTTCATCACAATTTCTGTGTGTATTGCCAGTTTGTACTGGTAGAAAGTAACATCCTGAAGAGCTGGTAAAAATGCCATCGTATACTAATCTTGAGCAATAAGAGCTTAGCAACAGCCCTTATTCTCAAGACTGTGGTATGGAACAGCATTAGAAAACAAAAGATTATTCCTTCATATTCTCAAGGAACAAATGCACATATTTCTGCGGTATGGAATCATTCCCATTCTTAGGCTTACTGCCTGCTAAGACTCAAGCCAACAAATCAATTCTCAGAAAGAGAACATGCACTGGAAAGATTGCAGACAAAGATTCTGGGATTTTTCTTTAAAATGTCTGCTGATAACTTCCAAGAATTTTTTATGTTTCTATCCATATAGAATAGATAAAATTAGCATCTTTAACATAATAGCATTAACATATGCTCTCTAGTAATGCTAAGCTATCTAATTATTGTTATGCCATTGCTTTTTCCCCCTCCCAACAAATCCACACTCTCAAAATAAACAATGAAATGCTAAAATATAAAAATAAATTAAAAATTTACATTTTCTTACATGCAATGGATAATGAATAGCATGGTCAAACCCAAACAGCATGCATGAAGGCATTGGCATGGTAGAGGAGCCATTTGTGAAGTTCACATTCCATTTCAATACACAAAGGAACAGAGAAGAAAAGAAATGGTAAAAAAAGACAAAAAAAAAGCCATCACATCAAATCAAGGTCAATACTCATTTCAAATGATAACCTGGGCTAGCCATAGTTAAGGAGTCCCAAAGAAAGAATAGTCAACTTTAACAGTCTGCCAAAGTTTAGGTGTACATTAACATTTGTTCTTGTTCTTTTTAAAACTTACTTTATAGCATCACACATTCTTTATAAGGTCCTTATTAATGACTCTTAATAGATGAAGAGACTAAGCATGTGTAGAGACATTAAATGACATGCTTGAGGCACGAAGAAATCCACTTGAAAGTAGACAGAAAATTCCTAGTGTTGTACTTTAAATGGAAGACTATTTTCCCCACTATGTCTTTTCCCCCCAGGAATGTGTTTTTACCAGTATTTGGGCTCCATAATTTTTCTCTCCGAGGTTGCCATTTAGTGGGATTTATTGCAAGCCATGAAGAAACAAACTTACTGTTCAGTTTGCTCTTCTCTTTATCCAGTCATGCACATGACATGACTAGAATAAGCGCACCACCACCACATTCAACAGCAAAACTTAATAAAACAAAACAAAGTAAATCACTAGCAATGAGGCATGCGAATAAAGGGAGTGAAATCCATATTCAGCATGACAAAGGCAAAGATCTGCTACTTCAATGACAAATCAAGAAGGAAACAAAGAAAGAAAGAACTGGTGCAGCAACATAAAAAAAAGTTCATTGAAATGTCATTGTTGTGTGTTTTGGGAGGTCAGTATTCTCACAAATTCTATGGAAGATCTTTTTTGCCAAGTTGCAGAAGCCTATTTCCTGCTCACATCTGCAGTACTAATAAAGGCACAGGTTGCCTGGTCTTTACAATAAACGATGGTAAGGAGGCAGCAAAATCCTGGGCTCTGGAGGGAGCCCCAGGAGTATCTGGGGTGGATGAGGGCGCAGAACCTTTCTAGAGCTGCACCTCCCTTGGCAGACCCAGCACCAGCTGGCTCATAGCACGCTGAGGAGCCAGGGCTGTGCCAAAAATGGAGGTTCTTTACTGTTCCAGTGCTGCTTTCTCCCGTGCACAAACAAAAAATCTAGCCCAAAGACGGTCTTCTACATGTGATATAAACACAGGCACTTGACACTCGGTGAAATCACTGATTTTCATTCGGTCAGGATTTTACACCATGTTTCACAGCCGTTCTTAAGCAAGCCACCAGTTTTGCAGTATATATTCCCATATGTGTAAGAAATTAACATGATATAGTGTACCTAATCTTGTTTTACTAGTTACATAGTTATCTATTCCTTTAATGATTTTTAAGTTTTTATTAAGTGTTTTCTGCTCAAGGATTGTATTACATAAATGTAACTAATTTCCTTTTCCCTGTACAGGTTAATGGAAGTTAATTCTCTGGAGCTGGGTCTGCTAAACTAAGAAACTTTATGTAAATAGCAGATAAGATGTATGATCTATTCTGGCTTCCTCAAAAAAAAAAAAAAAAGGAACTGCTCATTCCGATTCTGTGATGTTGTACAGCACACACTGTACAATAAAATTTGGCAGTAAAGTTGGAGCAATGATCTTCTCTTGATTTTGGGTTTATGCAAGCAAAGTCAGCACAAGTAGTCTCTTTTTTTTTCCCAGTCTTCAAATTCATTTCAAAATCTGAAGAATAATTTTTACAGCACGATTCTAATTAGCACCTATTAGTAAAGCACCATAATTTAATGGAATGCCCTTCACTACAGCCAATAACATGTTTTCTATTATTTAAACAAGGAGGGATGCAAGCTTCATGCTTTGAAAGCTGTTTGTCAAAATAAACAGTTCTCTAGTTAGATTTTTCCTACTAAGCAGGGCAGAAGCTTTCTAAATGTATTTCCAGGTCTATGCATTCTAATGCACTAATCACCTCCATCCAAAGTTACCTGTACATTGGGTCTCCTTTTTCTCAATTTAACTTTTGGTATGCCCACACCAATTTGCTGAAGTAACAAAAAAGCAGTAATTTAAATTTTTACACTATTAGTAAACAGCCTACTTATAGACTGGAAGCCTTCTTTCAACATCTATGCTCTCCAGTGCATGTTTCCTGGAAGCAGAGACTAGTCCTCATTCTGATCGAGAGTTCTGTGCAAACTACCAGAATTACAGTAAACAGAAACAGAAACCAGATATATTTTAAAGAATGCAAATTAAGTGAACAGAGAGGACACTGTCCCACATAATCTGTTGGAGTTACAAAATAGAATTATAAAAGTTTCATTTTTTGTTTACTGTTATAACTGCTCTTAAAACCATCTCCTCTTAAATTTCTTTCAAAACCATAAACCACAAGACAAAATACTGAACCCTTCTCAAGGTATCTGGAGTTTTTGAACTATCATTTAATAGATTTTGAACCATAATGAAAATGAAGGATGCTAAACTTTAGAACAGATTCAGAAACTGAATTATCTGAAATTGAATTATTTAGTGTTTTCAAATCTTATCCAGTTAAGACTGCTCTTGTTAACACATGCTTTATGCATTCACTTCAGTGACCACGTTTATTTGTTGTAGTATCTACCTATTCTCTCCCAGAACAATGGGAAAAATACACACACATACGCACAGACAGACAAAGAAAATGGGCAGTAAAAATAAAATTAAGCACTTATTTAAAAATATAATATCATTAATTACCATAGACTTGAAAAGTTGTATTTTAAGCAGTTTAAAACTATTATTAAACTGAAAGTTAAAAAAAAAAGTTTCTTGTGTTAATTTTTGATGTAGTTTTGATGTGTAAATAGAATTCGATGGGAAAGTTCTTGATGTTTTTAATAGGCCTTGGAATTTGCCTTTTGTTAAATTTTTCTCAGTTGTGCAAATGACTTCGCAATTTCCGTATTTGTAGGGGCCTCTTTTTCTGAGATTATAATCTAAGACAATGTCTCAAAACACTGTGTTGAACCAGTTGTGATTTGAGGTAAGAGATTTTCAGAAGGAAAGCAGAAGACATTTAGAAGAAAGGACCATGTGAAGTTTAATACATCCTCACCTCTTCAAAGGTAAAGACATAGTTATGTTTTAGTTTACATCTATTGAAAAATTGCTGGCAAAAAAAGGTTAAGATGTTGTTTGTTAATAAATTAACGGCTACCAGGATGTTCAACTACAATTAATATGACATGTTAAAGAGAGTCCATGAATTCTAAATACATCTGTCTTTGTCGTGTACCTTAGTTTTAAAACGTAGTTCTTGTATCAGTCTGAATAGCATGCACCACCCCAAACAAACAGGGAGTGAAAAAGTCTAGTCTGTGTAACTGTTAATAACAACAATAACAATAATAATAATGCATATGCTTAATATTACATTTAGTCATTATTCTACAACATAAAACGTAACACTTTAAAATATTGTTTTTTAAACATACTCTAAATCAAACACTGGAACAGTATTGGAAAGTATCTCTGGATTTCCATGTCATTTTAAGTAAAAAACTACACAGAAAAGCCATAATAATTTGTATCACAATAATACATCTCAATCTGCCTAGATTTAGATAGGATGAGCTGAGATTTTACTCTCTTAATAGAAGTTCTTAGTTTTCTAGTGATTTGAGTTTACACTGCAGTATAATAACACATACGAGATGAAGAGAACGTTTCCATCTGTTCCTCACAAGACTGTGCCTAAAACAAAAATACTGCATTGCTTCATTTTATATTTCTTCGGTTAATAAAAAGAAAGTTTCACTTGCATATAAGGAAAAGGTGAGTAGACCACTTGCCACGCTTTGAATTTCTAATAATAGTAATAACAATTTCTAATAATCTCTAATGAAGAAAAGATTCGGACAATAATGATATGTATCTTTGTCTCAGAATAACTCACCACGAAAATAATAAAATCAAAATTTCCATGTCTTAACACATGAAAATGTAATGCATATATCCAGAAACTCAAGTCCTTCTAAATTATGAAGACTATATAAAAAACTTATTTTAATTTTTTCTTTTATTTTTAAAAGGGTTTTTCCAAAATAAATCAAAAGGAATATTTCATCAACACTTAAGATCAAGTTATTCTATTTCTTCTTCAGAAGCATTTTTTTCTTTCGTCTTTTGTTACACACTTGGAAAAAAAGATTTCAAACAGATTCATTACTTCTTCAAGAAATTAATTCAAATATTCACAATGCTGACTTCTCCCATCCTAAGAATTAAATGAATCACTAAAATATGTAGATGAATTCTTAATTTCTTTATCTGCCTTTGACAGTTCCAGATCACAAAGTAGTAAAGAGGGGGTCTGCAATCCCTCTTGTAGCTATAGTAGGATTTTTTGGTGAAGAAACAAGAGAGGATGGTCACACAGCTAAAAGGTTGAGGACTTGCTGCTGTTCTGCCCCAGGGACGTGGCTGAGAGAAAATAAAGTGACGGATATGCCTCCGGTTTAAAAACCCAGCATTTCCATCCTAAAGGAAGCAAATACCGGCTTCCATTACTTAAGAAGTTTCAAGTAGTAAAAAATAACTTAGAATTAGGTTGCCACCACTAGGTTTAAAAGCCTTACTAGCCTTTTTTTGTCTGTATATTGACAGCTTACATTTATATTGGCCATGTATTACTCAAACTACGTTAATGAGAAATTTTAGTACTGAAAAGAGAACTACATGGATATAGTTTGGTCTTCAGTACTTACAGTGATTCATTATGATTTTTAACATTTAACTGTAAATAATCCATACACGTCTCTCCATCTAGATTGAATTTTAAATTTATTTATTTTTGTTAACTAAATTTAAACTTTGTCTTTTATATAATGCTGCATTTTTATATTATGAACTGAAGAGACAAAAACTGCTGAAGGTGTGTTTCTAATAACACTAAATTACAAACTTTTCAAATATTTCACTAAACAGAAGATTGTTTGATGCAAAGAAAGCCTTTGCTAACAAAAATACAAAAAATACTAAATTCCTGATTTCAGAAAAATAAAACCAACAAAAACCCAACATCCATTCATGTTGAAATATGTCATCAAAGCCAGAGAGGCAACTTATTTAGGAAGATACATGCAATGTAGGAGTGCTCACAAGGCCAGGGACTACAGTTAATGGATATAAAGTCAGAGACTGAAATCTTGGGCTTAATTTTTCCTGAAATGTGAGGAAAGTTGCATCCTTGTCATATTTAGATAAAAATTTAATCTTTTAGGATGAAAGACCTTTCTCAAGTTGAACTATTAAAAAATCTAGCACTCTGGGAAGGAGTGCTCAGCTAGATCCATCCCAACTTTCCAGCTCGGGTTTCAGCTCTGGTAAACAGAAAATAAGCAAATAAACAAATATAAAAATACAAGTAAATTACATTCTGTTTGCCCTTGATTTCTGTGGTTTTACAAGTATGAAAGTTTCAATTTCTGAAATGACAAAACATGTCGAAATGAGCATGTGCTCTAGCAAACTTCTTAATTTGTTTTGAGAGCACCTTGAAACACACAAATTCTTCACAATGTTACAACTACCACTAGTTGTGTTTCCATTAATATGCAGATTAAAGCATTTAATTCACATACATACAGGCATGGGTGTAAAATATACGTATTTTTCTTATTTTACTCATAACCAAATTCAACACAAGCCAGTGCTGGCCTTTGTGCTGACTAAGGATTTGGACGAAGCCGTACATGCACTGTGCATCTTCCTGAGTCCCACAGCTAAGAATTTTTTACTATTGCTCTCTGACACTTTCTGCACATACTAGTTTCTGTTGTTTCTACCTATGTCCCCTTACAGCAAAATAAATTAGAAGGCTTTTCATACCTTTGGTTGGAGATTTGGATGAAGTAGGACATACCCATTAGGATCAATTGCAAAATAGTATCCATTTGGACAAAGCTGAAAGAATAAGATGAAGTTGGGCACTGTAATGTCTTAAGTAATAAAGATTAATTAATAGTTTTCAAGCAATAGTTATATTGAGGAAAATACATTGTTTCAGGCATCATGAAATACGTGTGATGTTAACATAGAGAAGATAATTTCTTAATATTTATTCTTTTATAATCATAAACTTGGAGAATAATTTAGGCTGATGCGATCTCTGGAGGTCCCCTGGTACAGCCCTTCACTGAAAGCTGAGATAGCTTCAAAATAAGATCCAACTTCAAAGCTGGACTAAGTTTCAAAGTGTCTGGACACAATGGTGATTCCACAAACTCTCTGGGAAACCTGCTCCAGCATTTAATCACCCTCACAATGATTTTCTTCATTTATTTCCAGTTGGAATTTCCATTGCCACAGCTCTGATTGCTTCCTGTCTTTCACTATAAACCTTTAAGAAATGTCGAGGTCCATTTTCTCTATGAATCTCATCAGGTAACCCATTAGGTTCCTCCTTCAATCTGAATAAACCCATCTCAGTTTCTTACCATCTACTCCAGCCCCTTGGCAAACTTAGAGGCTCGGCACTGGACATTGCTTAGCATTTTGGTTTGTTTCTTATACTGAGGACATCAAACCTGGCCAAAGTGCTCCTGATCCAGGCGTCCACTGCACAGTTGGCCTTCCTTACTGCAAGGACACACAGTTAACTTGTGTTCAGCTTGTCCTCCACTATGACCCCAGGTCCTCTCCTGGGTTTTGAGGCAGGCTGGCCAAGCCTGTACTGTGGCATGTGGTTATTCTATCCTAGATGCCGAACTTTGCAATTGCCTTCAGCAAAATTCGTGTTGCTTCTTTGCTTCTTCAGCTGTTGCTTTCCACAGTAAAACTTATGTTCTTAGAAATTCCCCAACTAGATGTCTAAATATATAAATCAATCTTACGGAGTAGAGTACAGACAGACAGAGAGACATGTATATTAAAGAACTTTTCTATATTGCTGGAGAGAAAACCGTCAAAAAATCTACCACAATGGAAAAGAACATATGAAAAGCAGCCTGCTGGTATTTTGACTCACATCCAGTCATTGCTGTATGACTTATGAAGGAGCATGCACAGAAATCATACATAAATCATACATAAAAAGAAACCACCAAGCAAGTAACTTACCGTAAATCGGGGTGTCAGTTTTTTTATGTCCTCCAAAGAGACATCAACCCCCATTACTCCAAGAATCAGCTGATTCTGGTAAGATTCCAAAATGTTAGAATATGTTTGACACATTTACAATGAAGGATAACCGCAACAGTCAGTGAATTTTGATTTTGCCTTCATCTCTTGTTTGACAGATACTATTTGAAAAGTTGCCTAATTACTTAAGTGTTTATTCTAAATATTTTAAATAATATCCAAATGATTCAACATAACTTTTGATACATTCAAAATTTGGAACAGAATATTAAAACTGTTTATGAGGATGAATATGGATATTTTCCTGGATGAATAAACAACGAATGGAAGAACAAAACAGATGAAAGCGGAAGAGATGTATTAATATTGCCAGTGATGTGGATACTAAATTACTAGCATCAGTATAGAGCTACTGTTGCATGCTTAGGTTGGGCAATTGATAAGTGAGACGCCAAAATAATTGACCACTTTTGACTATAGTTTAACAATGAATGAAAAAAAAACAACAACAACAAAAGAAAAAAAACCCACAAAATGCCCAGTGACTATAGCAGTGATCAGGATATGAAACTAGGGACTCAGGCACTACCCCTTGTAATTTATTTCCCTACTACAGAATGGTGGGCAGTCATTTACATAGTGTCACCTGAATCCCTTCTCCATATTAAATAAATTTGGAATATGTACTGGAAGATGCATCCTGCAGTGTGTAACCTAAAATTCAGATAGAGACATAAGTCGAGCAGATTCCAGTTCTCCTGTTGCTCCTCTGTACTAGACCATGGCTTTTTTACTTCTCAGAAAGACATCCTTTGATTATTAGTAGTTTCTCACTTTGCAACCAGACTCAGTGAATTCCAGGCATTATCTTATAGATAAGATTATGAAATATCTTTGTTGTTGTTTTGTTTTTAAAGGGAAACTTAGAGAACTATTCTGAAAGTGAATAGAAGAAATGGTAGTGATCAAATTTGTATTCACTCATTGTGAGTCTATTCTATATCTGAGATACTGAATTGGAAGAATATTGTGTCTCAACTTCTGTATATTTTGACCTGAATGAACATGAGTATCAGAATAAATGTACACTATTTTACCACACACTGTAAAGTATATTCTATGTCTGGGGTTTTTTTTTAAATCAGCATTTTGATTATCTGAAGAGGACATAAATTAATTCCATATCAGACAGTAGTAGGGATGAACAATTTTATTTAATACTTAGATTTTAATCTAAGTACACAGTGCTGTTTCCTATTAGCATTACAACCAATTCATTTAAATTCTCTGTATCATTCCCTTTTATGCTGAAATGTCAGAGCTTCACATATTTGCTATAAATTTATGTGGCCATTCCTTTCTTGTCAAGACCTAAATAATATAATAATCTACTTCCCATCTACTGGGCACTTACACATTCCCACTGTTACTAGGTCACAGAGATAGATCAAGGAATGTCACATACGCTGAAACTCAGAACTACAAAAAGCATGATCTGCATTTTCAGGTTCCCAGGAGGTTATCAAGTAACTAGAGAGGACTCCTTTGTTTTTAATGTAAAAGACAATTAAATCGTAGAAAGCTCTATGGAAACACACTTTTTTTTCAAAAGTAACTGCTTACTATTTTCCCATTTTGCTCCTTTGTTAGATTGAAGACAGGCAGAGTTCCTGTAATCACAAGGCCCAGCTCCTAGGAAATAACCATACAAAGGGGAGAAAAAGACTTTTTAGTTAAATAAGAGATATAGAACTATAATATATTAGAACAATTCAGGGATTGCTATAGCCAAACACTAGATTAGAGTACTAGCTTGTAAAAAAAGGAAAATAATAATGCTACTTGATCGACTTTATGCATAGAAAGTTAAAATTACATTTTTCACTGTCCATGCGTTAGTGAGAATAAGAAATTACTTTTAAAAAATAAATTGTGCACAATTTAGGATATAGTAATTTTAAAAAACCCTAAATGTTATGAAAACATGTTTACAGCCACAGTATCTACTGTACTAAAAACTCCAGATAGTAAAGGGAAAAAACCCCACAGATGGTGAATAGGTAGTCAAGGAATACATACAGACAAAATAAACAGAAAAATCCAACAGTTAATACTACTACCTTTTATATCATCACTACTTTTCAATGGCTTGCAATAATGTCCATCATGAGTTCTACAAAATCACACAGTCTCTTCTGGTACTGAGGCAAGGAATTTGTACTTATTTGGGCTGATATGAGAAATTTGCTTTTCCTCTAGGAGTCACAGCTCACACTTAAAATAGGATCCATAAAAACATACATTTAGGTAGCCAGAAAAGTTTTGCTTTCCATTCTGAATTGTACACAGGAAATTTCTACTTTTTCTAATGCAAATGCTTTTATTTCTTTTTTTTTTCCCCCTCGCTGACATTTACTCCTTCCACGTATTCCCTTTGTTTCATTAAAAAAATAAAGTAAAATATTTTATTAATCCACTCTTATGAAATCAGTTCTCCATTTGCGCAGTCTGGTAACACCTTTTTGAATTTTGTGTATCAAATGAAAGGTGGCAAGATTAGAGTTGGTAATGTTACAAGCAAGGTGAAGAGGAGGAGAAGTTGACTTTTTAGGAGAATAAAAGAAGCAAGAAATGGAGATGAATCAAAGATGAATTATCATGTATAAAGTAAGGTCAAAGCAACACTGTAACAGAATCTGAAAGAATAGAGAAAAGAGGTGTGAATTGCCAGAATTACATCACGTTATTAACAGATGGACTGAAAGACCTCTTTATGATTTCATAATCTGAACTTAATGTCAATTCAAATCTGGCCTCATATAATACATATATTTCAGCCTTAGAGCCAAAACTGCTTCTGGACAGTAAGAGAGAAGACATAGGAAAAAGTCCAGTAAGGCACAACAAGCAGGACAAAAGTAAACCCTGCAGGAGTGAATTTCTTTAAGGAGTTTAAGGTAGAATGTGACAAGTTAGTTCTGGTCCCTGCTAAAACCAAGAATCAGGAAAAGGCTCTGGAGTGGATTAGATACATCTGTGCCTTTATGTCCTCATCTGTAATGAGAAAGTCCACAAATTTCAACCTGTTGCTCAACAGTTTAGCTTGGATTGTCCTACATTTTAAAAAATGTGTACACACAAAAAAATGTATACACACAAGTATATATATATATAAAATATATAATATAAATATTATATTATATAATATATAATATATATATAAATATATAAATTATATATATTTATATATATATAATATAAATATAATATAAAATATATATATATAAACACACCTTGATAACATAACATGTAGGAAAGCTTGAAGACTAAATGAACCCACTGAAAACATCAAGTAACACAACAGAGTCTGCAGATATCACTCGTTTTACTTCATTAAGCATATCTTTTTCAATCTTCAGTTACAAATTAAGATTTGGCTTAACAACAGGATATGTACAGAACATATGAACTTTCGTCACAACATCCTTTATCTTTCCAGTAAGTACCTCAACAGCAACAAAGAAAACACAGTTGATGAACTTCTGGCCATTGAAATTCCTAAAATGTGTAGTTCCTCCGTGTTATGCTCAGTTCTATGATGTGTTGATAAAAATTTTACAGTAATGCTGACTGACTGGAAGAAGTAGATTGTGATATGACATTAAATGACCACATGAACTTGGATAAATACGTGATTCCAGGTGACCATTTTACAGTAATTTTAGCCTAGTTAGAATTACTCAGAAGAATGTTATCTAGGGCAACAGATTGTATTGCTGCTAATAATGCTTTGCATTTCTTAGTTTCCTGAATATGTTTGTTTTCCAAGACCAAAGTAATGAATTTGCCAGTAAGGAAAGCATTAAATATATCTTTTTATTTCCTCATTATTTACACTGTTGAATTAAATAAATCATTACCTTGAGCAAGCCAGTGATTACCATTATAGTTTAAAGATCCAAGTTCAAAATCTGTAGAAATACCCAGCAACATTTACAGGTTTCATTCTGCCTGGAATAGTTTTTGAGGAAAAAAAAAAACCTAAAAAAACCCCAAAAAACACCTCCCTAGTAACAGAACAGACTACCTCTAGAGCAGCACAGGTGCAACACTGGAAAACTATTTGCTTCTTTTTTTCTTTTGTTAAAATTTGAGGAAAGTAATGACCTACATTTAAAGATCTGGAGAGGATCTTTGTAGGATAAATTGCCTTTTTTTGTTAAGGTTTAGGACACTTAGGCTTCTAGGTGCAAGTAACGACCATCACATTGGAAATAGCTGTTCAATTGTTCTATTGAAATCTATAGATGCTGGAAATGCAAGAATATTATATTTGGAAGCATAGGAAATTGAGTCCTCAGAATTGTGGAAAATGGATCCCTAGAGTTACTGACTTGCTAAGATTCTTACTTCACTAGAGAGAAATACAGATCATACCAGAGCATCCAGATAGACATTTGTCCATTGGACTTGTTTGGCTTTCTCTCCAGCTAAAACCATCGGTCTTCCCAAAACATCCAGATATTCCTGCCAAAGAGTGTAATAAACTCATTAGATCAAAGTTTAATTTATAAAATAATAAACAATTAAAACACCAGAAAGAAAAAGTAAAAATTCGCTACTAATATGTGAGTAGTATTCAATTACTTCTTTAGAATTATACTACCCCAAAATTCAGTCTTAGTTTGCAGTATTTAATGCTGAGAAAATTCCTGTATTTCAGTCTCCGTTACATGAACCTTACACACACATAACACTGGTCTCTTTCCACAAAGTTAGAATTACAACTATTTTTTGTTCCAAAATTAATTGCTAATGGCAAAATGAAAGTACAAGCAGATCTCAGAACCTTCAACCCAGAAGAGAGAGTGGGAGATGGAGGGTGCGTGGTGTAACAGCTGGGTATGTTAAATTCCTACAGCAACAACTTGCATAACTTCTACCAAAAAAAATAAATAAATTAGAGTTATAAAACCTCACAGTCCCTGCCTTTCTTCAGTTCATGAGTACAGCTAAAGCTGGTGATTTTATGAGATGTCAGACTTCTGGTCTGGTTTGGGAGTGGATGCCGTAAGACTTGTTTCAGTCTTCAACCTTTTCTGTTTGTCTGATCATATTAGGGATATTTCTTGCCAGGCACTATCTGGAAAAGTTTAACGGAATCAAAGGACTCTTATTCAAGCCAAGGAAAGGACTTATTTTCTGCCAAAAAATGTCATGCCTGGCCTTGGAAGGACAAAGAACTGCTTTTCTGGACATGTGAGTACATGGACTTTCAGACAACTGAAGAGAATATCTGTTCATCTGCATGGTCAGTTGGAATCACACCATATAATGTCAGGGTCCTGTGTCCTTACTCGTCCACACTCGTATCTGCTAAAATTGTTCTGCATTATTTTTGAAGGAAAAAAAGCTGTGTTTCTTCCAGAACAGTTGGATTAATCCAGGAATCTCTCCTGTAAACAGGAGGCAGAGTTCTGGCCTCATACACATCCACAAATTTCTCCACATAAGAATCCTTAGGAGCATGTTTCAAGTACGGCAGGAGGCAGGCACTAAATGTCTGTACTTGTTATAAAAAACTACTGGGTTTACAGAACTTTACAAAAAGTTGCTATCATGTCTCAGGACCATGTAACCTAATCTGACCATGTAAGGCCAGGAGAAAAAATGAGCCCAAAAACATAATCCTTGAGCAGAGGTCTGCAGGATACAGATGACATCAAATGCTAGGTTGGGTGCACATGATGAGCCTGCTTTAGAGGATGCTCGCGTGACTAGTATGTGTGCAAGCTGCTGTGGGCCAGCTGGCCAGGGAAACGGATCACACTATGAATTGGCTCACTGCAACTACTAAAAATAAAAAAAATAAATAGAATGTTTTAGCAGAGTAGTCCCCCAGACATAACAGAAAGCCTTATTTTTTTTGTCTTTTCTTAATGGAGTGTATCTTAAAATTCTACGGATTCAAACAGAGGTGAAATGCAATAGATTTAAGAACAGGAGTTAATCCACTTCTTTGCATTGTCATAGAATCATCATAGAATGGCCTGGGCTGGAAGGGACCTTAGAGATCATTTTAATCCAACCTCCCTGTTGTGAGCAGGGACGCCACCTCTCGACTAGGTCAGGCAACACATGTGAGAACCGAAAGGGAATCGAACCCGTGACCTCGGTGTTTCAAGCACCATGCTCAACCCACTGAGCTAAACCAGCCCTCAATTATAACTGTATCTGGACTTGGCCAACACACTTACCTGGGTGTTTATTCTTATGGCTCCAATGGATGGAATTTCATAATAATAACCTAAAATTTGGAACAGAAATAATGACATCTTAAAACTATATTGATAGTATCTTAATCTTTACGAATTTAATTTACCCTTTGTATTTAATTTTTATAGAAATTGTCATGAATGAACAGAATACTTTTTTAGTAGATGTCACCATGATACGTTGCCACTCTTAAGCAGAGTATATAATGTGTTTCTTTTACCTGTTTTAATTTAAACCTGAGATAACTACTGCATTTTTAGTCCCAAATGCTCAGTTACTGATGTGCAAGTATATTTAATGGTCATTTTAATATGTGGTGAAAGCAACATAACTATAAGCTAAATGCATCAGAAATGCCTTTATTGAGCATTGATTCTATCATTTATTTGTTTAAATTAAAAATATTGCCCACATGCACCAATAAGACCAAAGACAGGCACTGAGATCTAGTTTTAGACCAACTAAGTTGCAAGACAAATTGGAAGGAGGGGACAGCTGGAGAGGCAAGAGCACTGAGGCGAGTCATTTACTTTGCCATAAGCAATGCATGACTTGATAATAAAATAAAACAATTAGGGAGAAATTAAATAATAGTTTACTTCTTTATATGTGCAAACAAATAACCACATCAATTCAGGACAGAAGATTGTGATGATATTGCCTCTATAATAAAATGAAATAGGTGGTTATGCTTTAAACCTATGATCCTCATATGCTTTAAAGCTATGGTCCTCATTTGTTTTATAACAATGGAGTATTTTGAGATGCAAAGATGTTAGTCAAAAAAATCCCCGTTCAAAAAAAATCCTATTGATTATCTGTAATTATCTGACAATACTCTCTGCTCTTCATGAAGTTGTGATTTCTGCATAACTTGCCAGCATCCTGGGGGATTCATGAGGTTATGGCTCAAATGTTATTCATACAGATTATAGGATATTTTTATATTTTTGTCTATATCCATATCTCTTTGGTTTATGCTATTCTCATACCTAAGAATTATATCTTAATCTCTTTCCCTGGCAATCTTAATGTTCAAGACCCTTTTTTAATCTACTCCACCTCTCACCTTTTGCTTCTCACTGATTTATAAAGTACTTTCACATTTTCAGTAAGGCCTGACAATTGCTCTATTTAAAATACTAAACAATATTGTTTCATGCTTTCTCTATTTTTGTATTTATCTGTATTTATCTCTTATCTCTTTTTCCAGAATTACACTGTAGGGTATTTGAGACACTTCTTTGTCACACTCTCTTAAAATGTAGAAATTTTAGGAGAAACCATTTTTACTTCCTTCCACTTTTTTTACTTCTCTTTTCACATAGAGAAATCAAGTTAAAATAAAAAAAAAATGTAAGATGCTTTTAGAAACTAAGAATTTGAATAATTTGATATTTTCATCAAAAAAAAAGAAATACAGTGGAAGTCATCTAGTCCCTTATAAGTTGCAGAGAAAACCAGAAAGAAATCTAACCCGTCACCCAACCAAACAAAAAAATCCCTTTGTCCAGACTCCTTAATAGAAAACAGCTTTGCTTAATTTCTTATCTGTCATCAGTTCCATCTTTTCAAAAATGGTTATTACGACCAGAATTCTCAAAACTGAACCATAATATCCTTTTACTACAAAAAAAATGCTGTGATATTTTACTTACAATATAAAGTTTTAAATAATAAAACAGGAAACAAAATGAAAGCTTATTCTTTATACATATATGTTTTCATATGTATGTTATTTAATCAAATAACTTCTTGCAACTTTAAAAAAAATACAATGCGGCAAAAAAAATAGTTTGAAAAAAAGTTGTAATTTTTAGAGAATAATAAAGACATCACTTATCCAAACATCTAGCACAGGGTAGTAAACACAGTACCTTTATTTTCACAGGCCATCCACTGTATGGGTCCTTTGTCATAATTATGTTGACCAACAGAAAATGTGAACACACGTACCTATGCAAGTTAAAAACCAATGCATATAACTTTACTGTATGTCATTAAATAGCTGTGACTATCAAGCTATTGATACTTGGATTTTTTATACATTTGAACAGACAAAGAATACTGTAAGCGTAACTGTAATTTCTTTTAATCACCATGATACATACACTGTTATTATGATAGTTCATATATTCCTATTATTTGGTCCATGAAGTAGAATCCAGGAAGATTGCTTTTTCATACACTTTCATATTTTAAAGCTATAACATTTGTTACCATCCATGAATCACTGAAATTTCTCTCTTTATTTTTTTTTAGTTTTCTACCCAGGGTGATAAGTATAACTCTTCAGGTTTTGTTAAATTACTTGACATAATCTCCTATCAATGATTTCATATCAATGAATTAAAATGGACATATGCAGGGCAATAAAATTCAGAGCAATGAATTCAATGCAAACCAGTATTTTTTAGCATAAAAATAATTTCAGAAAAAAATATTTTCAGATACTACAGAAAACAGATCCTCATTTTGCACAGACTTTCAGTCTCTTTCACGTAACACTGCTAAATTAGTGCAACAGTATTCTACAGAAGAGCTTCTGATATTAAGCTCCTGATGTTCAATAAAGGTACGGTATTTATAAGCATAATTCTATTCTATTTAGTCAATGCAAATCTAATCTGTCTCAGCAACTGAGGGGAGTCATGGCTTCAGAAGAATTCACCAAATTCTATTCAAGTTTTGGACTGAAAATAGACTTTTCACCTAAAATTATTTTCCATGCAAGTTGTTTGATTTGAATGAGAAAAATTAAGACCAAAATGCAGTGTTGCTGCATGCAGATTAAAAATCCTACAAGACACACAGAAAAGTTACAAATATCTTGTTTCAGTTTCTGGCTGAATATTTTGCTCCAAAGCTGTTTTTAAAAGGTAGGAAAAATGTTTTCCCAACAGTTTCAATAAGCTGTTCACTATTATCACCTCCCTCTGAAGGAATGTCCAAGGACCAGCCTGTCTTTCCTCTTCAGGGATCCCTTTCTCTACGGATCATTAACTTGCTTTATAGATCACAGATCACAACGTGAAATCAGAATACAAATTTCTTTCTATGGAACGTGACTAAAACATAACAGAATTAATTTGTACGCAGGCTGTAGCTGAGCGATAAGTTAATGCTTTCTTTAAATAATATTCAAACCATAAAATTGCAGACATTTACTGTAAACTACTGTCATTGCAAAATTTTTAAATTACCACTTATATAAGTTTTCATCACATTATTTAGCATGTGCAAGTACTACCTAAATCTTCATTTGTCAAATAACAACAAAAAATTATGTGAAATAATCAGAGCTTATGTGTTAACTAAGAGTTGTAGGAATAATTCCAACTCATCAATCAACAATGAGCAAATGGTGAAACTTTATTAGTGTTGACCCCTATATGCAAAGAGATCGAACAAAGATTTGTGCTAGATGTCATTTTTAATTAACAGTAAGTTTTGATTTGCTTTATCCATACAAGTCCTTTGTTTCTGCAGTTAAAAGCAGAATTAAAGCAACTACTCTGAATGCTGATTCAGTACTTCTAGTTGTTTGGGTTTTTTTAAATATGGACAAAATTTGAAGTTTTTCAATAAAACTAATAAGACTATTCTACACAGGGCCATTCATCAGTAGTAAGTTAAGACAGCTACATCGCTAGATAAACAGACAGGTATGGGAATATATGATGGTAAAATAATTGTTCGTATGGAACAATTCATATGGATAGAGACACATGAAAAAATGCTTTCTATTACCTTGAAAATATCAGCATTGATAGTGTGAAAATGACTTCACCTGATATGTCTACATCTCATTTCTTCTTTCAATACTGTATCACATTGTAAATTCAAATTACATTTGCCATTCCCTGTTTGTTCCTGACCTCTTTTTAAAATATTAGCTTTAACTTTTCTAATGGATCTTTTTGCTTGTATCTAATTACCATCTATTTTTTTCCAAGCTGAATATCACAATGTTATTTTCCATTGATACCTCCCAGCTCACAAAGTCCCTGACTACTACACTTCTATATTTTTTTGGACTCACCACTGCTCCCAATTTAGTGTCTACTAAACACTTGATTCAAAATACATTCCTCTCAAAAACAATGGTGCAATAAGAAAAATACCACCAAAGGCCACTAGTTAGATAGTTGAGTGACCTGATGTCTCTTTTTGGTTTAAAAGTAACTAATTAAGTTTAAACACTTATGTGGGTTTGCCTGTTTGTGTATAAAACACGAGTCAATTAGACTGGACTGTCTAGCATTTGATCTCAAACCTAAAATGAAACACTGAATTGGATTCAAGTTGTGAAATAGTATGTCATTTAGGGAAAAGCAGCAGCATGTTAAATCTGCAACTAATCTATGAAGAATTTAGAATTTAAATTATTGACAACAAGCAGAGGACAATGTATCTGATTTACTGTTCCTTGGATAATTAACAGAGATAAAGAACTGCAATGAAAATTGGAGTTTTTAATTGTTACTTGGTTTGGCAAGAGGGTGGAACATTCAAAAGAGTTTTCTTTTTCCTATTGCCTCATCTGGAATTGAGTAGAATGACAGACCAGCTGGAAAAATGAGTCAGCAAGTCAAATTAAACAAACCATTTTTAGCAAAAAAACATGCTCTGTGCTAACATTTTCTGTGACAGGACCCAGAGTCAGCCAAAGGACTGAGATGCGTCTGTCTATACCTTTTGCTTATAGACATCTCTCCAAACAAGACATAGGCTTTTAAACTAAAGAGGACAGATTTAATTACTTTTGATGGAGAATTTATTGCTAAGAACACTTGAGGCAACTAGATCAGACCCAATGATCATAGAATCATAGAATGTTAGGGATTGGAAGGGACCTCGAAAGATCATCAAGTCCAATCCCCCTGCCAGAGCAGGAATGCCTAGACTATGCCACACAGGAACGTGTCCAGGCAGGTCTTGAATGTCTCCAGAGAAGGAGACTCCACAGCCTCTCTGGGCAGCCTGTTCCAGGGCTCCATCACCCTCACTGAGAAGAAGTTTATGAGCACCTCTCCCTTTACCTGTCCTTCCTTTTTAAGTTCAGTTTCAACTAACTAAGTGGATTTCTGAGTTGAAGGAAACTGCTAAGTACACTTTGATCCCAGTAAGTTGTTTTCCATCACCACCAAGGCTTGGATATTTCTTCCCTGTGCTTCTCTGCAGTCTCTTAGAGTCTTTGTAAGCTATGTGTTCACAGATCCTTTAGCTATGACTCCATCATCCACACCAGCAGATGGACACTTCAGTCTCTCAAACCATTTCCCAGGGGAAATGCAACCTTGCCTCCACACAGAGGAGGTCTATTTATTGTCTTCAGAAAGAAACATAACTTTCAAATCAATAAAAGCCGATGGAACAACTAGAAAACAAAAACAAGCTGTCGCACCTTCTGCTTTTCAATGGGACTATTCAAAGAAAAGAACTTCTAGAGAACTTGTAGCCTTGGAGTGGAGAAGAACTAGAAATGGGTACCAGTCTGCTCTGCCAGCCCAGTCAGGTACAGTCTTGCAACTGTTCTGAAATGTGAGATTCTTCATTTCTACCACCGAGAGTTCAAGTCCAGAGCTGTGCTAGCTCTGTCAGGAACATATCATGTGCTGGCAACCAGTAGGTAATTTTCTTTATTTTTCTCACACTAAAACTAATCCTTGGGAGGAGATATAAAATTTTTTATTCTTTGTTTTATTCATTTAAAATATATAGTAGAGCAATATACTTAGTAATAAACAAATCAAGTGGAGAATTAATGTAAGGACACTAAGACAGTGAGTGGCACAGGCTGCCCAGAGAGACTGTGAAGTCTATCTCCTTTGAGGTTTTAAAGACCAGACTGGATAAAGCCCTGAGCAACCTGGATTGATCTTATTCTTGACATTGGACTAGAGACCTCTGGAGGTCTCTTGTAAACTGACTTATTTTAGCTCCCTATGAAGGACATCAAAGGAGAACAAGCAAAAATCCAAGTCCTAATCAGAGGAAGTGGCAGACAAAAAAAAAGAAAGCTACAGAAACCAGAGAAAGTAGTACTGTACTGAAGAAAATACAATTGTCTAATTATATAATTAATTTACTTTTTAGTTTGCATTTCTCTCTAGCAGAAAAAGCTCATAAAACCCAAGGGGAATAAAAGGATTCTGACTGCTACAGATATCAGGGAACAAGAGCCCTCGAGAGAGTTGTGATGAAGACACAAAGGAAGAGCTATCCATGAAAAGGCCTCTTTCCCTACAGATCTCATTTGCTTTTTACATCTCTTATTTGTTCATTTTGCTACTGGAATAAAATTAAGATTAAATTGGTCTCTTCCTTTGAGTGTATCATGTTATGACTATTACAGAAAGTTAACAGCTCAGGTGAAGTTAATTCATGGTGTTAACTAAGCACAAAATCACACTTGCTGTTTAGACCCATGTACATATGTACAGCCAGTATGTGTAGGCCTAATAGAATTTGAGACACTGCAACGACTCTGCAAAAGTTCAGAGTGCATGAACACACATATTTTTTGACAGATAAATTGTCTTGAATTCTGTGCTGCTGCAAAGAAAGAGCTCTCAATAATCATTTATGTGCATCTCTTCATTCTTCTGTTTAGGAGATTAACTGACCTTTGGAGGTACATATGTCTCTTTATCAGACATCAAGAGAGTTACGTGATTAATGCACTCAACCAGATGTAGGCAAGATGAATCCTATCATTTTATGTCTATCCTGTAGAAATAACAGCAGACTGCATCTTTATCACTAGAAAATCTAAGTCAAAACTGATCTCATCAAGTCATGCAGCTTCAGTTTTCATGGTGACAGTATGATTTCAGAATATTTTAATCTGGGTTTTATATCTGCAGGTAGAGATCACAGATGATCTTTTTTTTACTATAGACCAAGAGAATCTGCCATAAAGAGGAATAAATAATTCAGTAAATTATTTTTCAGGAAATTATTTTTCCCACTAATGTATAGATTATCAGATATGACAAAAAATTGTTTGTGGTTTATATTTAATAGGTACAATTCTGACAAAAGAAGAAAATATGCCAAGCCTATTTTTTGAATAAAATTATACAACTGCTTTTCTATACTGTGTTATATGCTCTGTTCTCTGAATCTCTTGTAAGTATAGACTTTAAACTACCTCGTCATTTTGGTACTTTTCTGCCGTAGGTTGGGGAAATGTTATGTGGTTTTCAAGCTGCCACAGCTAAAATTGTGAGTGCATTCTTTTCGTTACTGTCTTTACGTCTGTTGGCAGAAATTTGAAGATGATTTTGGATTCTGCTATGAACTTCCAGAAGGCATTTATGATCTGTCTGAAGCAAGAACAGAACTTCAGAGGACAATGCAAAAACCTCATATCCTAATTAGGAAACTACCTAGGATTAACCATTAGGAAGTATGAAATACAAAGTTTCACCTAAATTCTGGTCCACACTGTGTCATGCTGAATTGCTAGATTCAGGGCTTCCGAGCATGCAGTCGTGAGCCATTTGGTTTATACCTATAAAAGTAAAGTTTTGGGTTTGTGAGGTTTTTTTGTGGGTTTGTTTTGTTTGTTTGTTTTACCGTTTGCTTTTTTTCCAGCAAGCACAAGGAGAAGAGAAATAATAGTTCTGTGTTCAACAGCAGGGGTAAGACTCACAATAATGTTCTAGAAGGTAGTTTTGGGACCCCTTAGGCTATCTTTATGCAATAAATAAAGCGGGACATAATCCATTTTCTTTCTCAGTCCACGAGGGCAAGTGGCAAGGCATTGCTCACATCTCTACAGCTAAATTATGTTGCATCCTCCCTCTCCATCCCCTCCCCCATACTGGTGATCTCCTTATAAAAATCTTACGGGAACAGACCCTGGCTCATGCCACCCCCTGAACTGAACCCAGACATTGTTCAAAAGAGTTGATTGCCACAGGCCAAGCACCATACTGTTGGGTCTGTTAACAATTAAACAGTATGGATAATTGTGGCCACTGCTTCAGCCTGCACCCCGGCCTTGGATCATTTAGAAGTATAGATACATCTGCCTGATTCACTCACATGAACAAAGTTGTTGCTCTCTTGATGGATTGAGCAGGGCTCATCCTTTTCAAAATGTCTGTGACAGTGGTGCCTCTGATCTTTTAGATGAGAGCTCAGTGCTCATACAAAAGAGGTCTGAGTTCACATTTCTCAGTTTGAGCAAATTCGTAACTTCCACTGCTCTGAATACCAGGTTCCAGAAAGTTCAGAAGTTGGAGATTCAGGCTTTTGTATGTGTCCTTAAGACTGTATACACATTTTGTCCTTGACAGAAATTGGGAAAAAGCAGAGACGTGACCTAAGCAGCAGGGTGTGAAACCTAGTCAGGTGTTAAGGTTGTGAAGTCTTAAAGGTTTGGAACTGAAAAAGCAGAATTCACAACTTTATGTCAAATTGGGAAATACCAAGAATGGTACGATACACAAACAGAAATTTGTCAACTTGTATTTTTGATATTTATGACTTCATTAGGATCTGTCTCTTGCTATGGATACTCTGAGAAAACATGTAGATTTGGAGAAATTGGGGAGAAAAACCCACATGGGAAACCAGAAGAATTTAGCTCTCAAATATTTAGATGTGAAGATTGTCACAGGATGGACATCTCTGAATTTATAGACATGAAGAAAGTATAAATGCATTTGATAAAACACCTATTGGAACATTACTGTAATTGACCACCTATGCTCTGATTCAGCAACACATTAAACTATGCAAGTAATCCCCTTGACATCAATGGAAAAATGTTCTCATTGGAGCTCGTTTTTATATACTAATAGAGCAGGTTCTTGGAACTATTTTTCTAGCATTTATGCACAGTAAATTATTTCTTCCAGACCTTCCATGTGTATTTGCAGTCTTCCCTATCATTAGTATCTTTCATTCACTGCAGTTCAACCTCAAACTTCAAGCTGCAATGCTAACTTATGAATTCGTAGTCTAATTATAGTCTGTGTAATTATAGTCTAATAAAGAGAAGAAATAATGACACTCTAAAAATTAGCTCACATTACAATCTAATGTTAAACATTCTTCTATCTTAAAATAAAAAGAAAAATTAAATTCCTTACATATTAGGAGACTATTGGAGAATCTCACTTGCTTTGGATATGATTCAATATTGATAATATGGGCCCAAAACCACTCAAAGGTCTTAATATATTGGGAAAATAGATCCGAAGACACTGATGTGTGGTGTATTTATATGCAATTACTCTACAAAGGAACTAATACTTGAGGATTATACCCACAATCTTGACATATGTGTGTAATGAAATGTCCATGTTCACTGAAAAAGTCTTTAAAGTGAATGCCATGAGTGCCTGAAATGTGTTTTGAGAGTTGTAAAGTGATTCAAAGTTGAAAAAAAAAAGTGGTTTCATCCAGCTTTCTTCGTGTTGTCACAAAGGAAATATATCTACATGAAAATGGGGAACTCTTTTAGTGCAAAAGTTGAAAACACCAATATGGTTAACATACTGAGAAATGTCAGAACTCACAAAGAATGAAAAAAACCCTGATTGTTACACTGTACTGCATCTTCTTAGTGCCACCCTGTGGAACAAGAGCAACTCACTCTGCACTAAAGGGAAGGCACGTGGTGTCCCTTCCCCTTTTGCCATGTGGCTAAATCTATGAAGGTATAAATACCCTGCTGATATGTACTCATCTACTTCTACTAAATTGACTGTAGATAGATGGACCACTGATTATGTAATCTTTAAAGTCTTTACCTAGTTTAGAATTAATCTTTGATGAGCCAGAAGTATCACAGAAGTGCAAGCAGAACTATTCTGTTCTGTATGCTCACAATAACTTACTGTAGCATTAATACATAGCAATGAGAAGCCTCTGTCCTCTGTACTACACAGTCTCCACAAACAAAGTGAAATTTTAAATTTGAATATTTTCTAGGTGTAGGTCTAAATCAGCTCTGTTTTATTAGCCTTTTACAACACTAGTCTCAAGAACAACACTAAGAAAGAGGAAAACTGTGCTTTCAGGAACAGCAGTAGGACTTCACAAAAACGTGCTTGAATTTGAGAGTCAGTTAGGCTGTGTGAACCCTACCAAAAGTCGAGCTTTAGTCCACTCTCCAGCCTTAAGAGCAGCTGTGGCAGCGGAGCACACATAAGTGCATAGAAGCTAAACCATCTGTCCTTCGTCCTTCTCCTTTCGTTGCTGTTCCAGGAGCAGAGTCAGCACCTTGTCTGGGGGTGCGCCAGTTGGTAAAGGCTGAAAAACACCTGGATTCAACTAACAGTTAAAATGTATAAATGATTGCAGAACAGTGTCCAAGCTCATGTCTTGACCCCATGTAATTTACTAATATATATAGGGTCTTAATACATTTAGATTAATGTGATGCATCCAATGGAGTGTAACACAGTTGCTGTATGCTTAGCTCATCCTGCTGAAAGGCAGAGATAGGTTTTTATCTAGAAAATCCCAAAACAGAGCTCAGCTAGCCTTCTGTGCTGCATATTTGTGGCTCTGGCACACAGGATGCTGACACACTTCTTGCTTCTCCTGTGATTTCCACCACGAGCGCTGTCCTCACCAGTACACCCCATCCCACCTCGGAAATAAGCATAAAGCGCTCGACTTGGGTCAGGTGATTTTCTAGCTGCTCACCCTATCTCCCAGTCTTCACATGAAGAAACGAACACTGTCATCAGTTCAGCTGCTGAATGGTTTATTTCACCAGTGTGTTATTTATTCAGTTGATCTGTTTCCTTCCTCAGTTATGTTAATAAAAAAGTTTCTTTGTTGAAATGAAATACAACTAAATTCCTCCTTTCTCTAAGTTACTTCTCCCTGGCACTCAGCGTTTAGCATTTCCTGAAGAAAAAGTCATTCTTTTTTTCCGAGAGGTCCTTGTGAATTTGGTGGCCCATATCAAGAAACAGACAGAAGAGTTGACAAAGTAAATTCCTCTGCATTCTGGATTAAAAGAATTTTAGGCATTTCTTTGATAGTCAAAGCAGCTGAGCAGCTGGAGAGAACTAGATTAATTGGAGAGATATTTACTGTTCATATTGTGACACTAAGCCTTCTTCTTTTTTTTTTGGTTGGTTTTATAAACCCCAGGGGAGAAATTTTACAAATATCAACTAAAGAATTAAAAGAATATCTAATATTCCATTGAATATTCCACACACCAATTTTCCTCAGGTAGCCTGACTTTTTTTGTTCATGTAAATAGTGTTTGTTTGAAAATAGTGTATTAACTATCCCGTTTGTATAATTACTCCCTACATTTTTTTACTCCTATTTCTCCAATTCTTGTCAGCATGGAAAACACTGACAGAAACTAAATGGTTGCAAACGCCAAATAGTTGTATTCTTAGAGGGCAAAGGACAGGGGAAAGGGAAGGGCCAGCAGAAAATCTCTTTTCCAGCAGAACACATTTACAGGAAATACTCTCTGGCATTATCAGTTACACAAAGTTCATGTCTAATTTTACAGCAGCCTGATCTTCACACGAATATGAAAATTCCAAAGGAAAATTATTTAGTGAGCCTGAAAAAAAGCATTGCCAATTGAAGAGGTGAAGGGACTTCTGCCCTTGTTCATATGCTGTTTCTTTGAGATTGACCTGGGAACGGAATGATATCTTCAGATCACCTTAGAAGAGGGGGATGGAGAAATTGAAATCCTTCAGGTTTGGTTCCCTTTCCTTTTTTTAGGGAGGAAAAAAATTAATAATTACTGTAGAACAATGGAAACTCAGCACTGCCATACAGGACTGTGCTCAGGGCAACATGACCTTGTCTCTGCTCGCAGGTAAGACCCAAGTGACGACGGCTGCTGTCAGCAACTGGCAAATGTCCTGGCGTGGCTGAAAGACCCAGACTTATGCTCCAGTGTGTAACCGAGAACGTCCTTCACGGTCAGCAATTAATACAATCACTGTGCATGCTCGCTCGTTGCACTTCTTACATAACTGCACCTGAAATCTCAGGATTGTCTATGAGAAATTTTGCATATAGACAGATTTATAGATACCAGTTATCCAGTGCATGGTTTAAAAATAATAAAATGAATCATGGCACTGCTTACTCCCATACTGAATGTTATCCATTTTAATTTCTTTTATTATGAGTTAAATAAATTAAGTTCTTAGACAAAAAAAAATAAATAGAACTGATCCTACATGCAATCCACAGGTAAAACAACCTTGAGAGTTGTCTATAGCCCTGGTGTGTTCAATAGTTTGTAAGAGTGTTCTTAATAAACTCAGATCTAAATTTTGCATTTTTGATGGATGAAGGAGTAGAAACAATGTACTCCAGTTAAATCACACTTTAGGTGACAAGCTACAAGATGGTTTTCGGTCTGTTATGTGACACAAGCGAATTTTAATCACCCATCAAAAAATCTTTCTTTTGATTGAAAAAATAAAGGTCTTTGGTCTTATTTATAAACATGCTTCTTACAAAGAAAGTTTTTATAGACAAAACATTGCCTTAAAGGATTTTGTTTTTTTGCTTTTATTTCCTAATAAAATTGCATTTAACAGGCTAAGTTTGCAAGGGAGATCACTGAGGTTATTATTTCTCCTGTCTACATCTATGATCCAGAATACAATATGGCCAGTTTGCATCAAACAATTCATCACCTGAAATGAAGTGGCTTCATAAAATCATTTGTAAGTACACCTAATTCTCTCTTTTTTATAAAGACCTATTTAAATAAAGTTATAATTACTAAAAAAAATATACATTTGCAGATTGCATTCCAGGTTCTTGGGTCAGTATGGATTAAATGTCTTACTTTGAACATGACTAATTATGAGATTATGAAGCATAGAATTCCTCTCTGAGCCTGAGCAAACACTGAATGCATCATTTTGAATTTGTAACAAGGCTAACATGAACACGGCTTCAACTAAAATTAATGACTGCAAATAGAATCTGAATATAGAAACAGAAGAATGGAGACACGTAATAGGCTAAGAATTCAAAGTTTACATGTGGTGCTGATTCTGTTCTAAAGCTAGACTTTTCAAAAAAGTTTGGTGGGTTTGTTTTCTCTACTTTTTAGGAATAACACCTATAAATTTTTTTTTTTGTGAAAATCTCAAGAGAAAACAATTAAAAGAGCATACTTTAATTTCATTTTCCATATCCACACAACTACAAGATTGCAAAGTCAGTTTCTCATTTTTTTATTAAAGACAATCTATTCTGTATAGCACATTCAGTCCTGTATATTAAATTCCTTATAGTGCAAAAGATTAAAGTGTGACTGTAATTTCCTGGATATTTGACAGAGCAGGTTTAAGCCTTTTCTTTAAGACTAATCAGGATTTTGAATCCAAGTTGCTTTCATAGTAGAGACTGGGATATTTTCTGCTTGTTTCTTCCCTGCATACTTATCTCTTGCACATTTTTTTGTCAGAACTGAAATATGTTCTACAAAATATTTAACAAAAAAAAAAGGTTTTCTTAATGATATGTAATATTTCTTACTCTTGATAAGATTTCTCAGTGGTGTTCCTTCATCTCAGGTGCTGATGTTCTCTCCTACAAAACAACCTTTCCTTGCAATGTTTGCAGCAACCTCTAATACTTTACATTTAAGCTGCCCAGGGTTTCTACTCGCTTAGGTGAAAATTACAGTACGCCTACACTTAACGTTTTCTCAATTCGTATCCCTTTCCTCTGTTACCCGTTTGAATACAAGAATATATATCTCTTGTTATCTAAATGGACTGTAACATAATTTCTTGAAATTTTCACTTCCTTCTTAGCCTGTCATCTGTTTAGGCTGCTTCCTGCGTTCATCTTGTGCTGCCATCTGCTTGTTTCCTCTGTTTCATTCCTGTTTCTTGCTTACTATGGAGATTCCCATCCTCTAACTTCACCCTTTGAGCCCCAGTACAAAGTCTTGAACATATTTCTGCCTGCTTTTTCCACGAGTGCATCAGCAAATCTTTTAATTCAAAGATGTCCCACCTCATCTAAAACAATTCCATCTGCTAATGGACTAATGCTGAGCTAATACTCAACATGCGCATACCAGCTGGCCAAAGCAGCGTTTAGAAACTATGTTTCCAATCAAGTTTTTGAGTCACTTATTAATAGTTTATTATTCTCAAAAAGACATTCAGTGGGGCTAGCTTATTTACATTACTTATCCTATTAGGTGGACAAATTCTGCAGTTTCTTCGAGGAAAGTTCCACTTTCATGCCAATGTTGCAAACTTAAGCTTTGGAAAACTCTAAATCTAAATGTCAGCATCACGACCGTGTAACAGGAAATTTTATAGAATAGCAGTTCTTAATATTCGTAATCATACTAATATTTTTGTGTGTCCAATTTTGCTCTATTATTTGCAGAAAACAATTCTTAACTTTTCTATTTTCTCCACTCTTATGTTTTCAATTGAATGGGAGTTGTGAGACTCTTAGATGGCATTTATAGCACAACAACTTACAGAGGTCGTCTATAGCTGCCCTCATTACAGTCAGCTCTTATTTATGTGTGGCACTTCCTTCAATAAACCTCAGAAAGGTACAGAAATTACTTTAATTACAAAGGTTTATGCAGATAAATCAATATGATGTGAGAGACAACTCCTGAATATCTTGTAGCTGGTCAGGAAAATTTATTTATAAGATGTGAGGAATGGTTAGATTTATTTCTGAATTTTAGAGAGGTATTAACTAAAAATCTAGAAGAAAGAAGATATTCAGATTGAAAGATGGAGAAGTGACTTTTAGTTAAAGGCAAGGAAGGTATGATAGCAGTAAAACAAGGATAAAGAGACAGACTTCAGCAAACTCAGAGAACTACCTAGTTGAGTATTGCAGGAAAATAATCTAAAGAATAAAGGATTACAAGAAAACTGGCAAATCATGAAGATGAATGCATTAAACATAAAAGAAGAAACTGCCTAATGCAATGTAAGATTAAAATACTTAGAAAATCAAACATAGAAACTTGAATTGAGGATTACTTGTAAAAAGCAGTGATTATGAAAAAAAAGAGTCAGGATAAAGAAAAAAAAGAATATTGTTCAATAATAAAATGCACTATCAAAAAGGCAAGCTATATTCTACAATGTGTTTACCTAAATGCTGCATGTATAAAAAAATAATAGAAAATATTCTGCTCTCTTGATATCACTAAAGTTTCTCTAACTGTTCAAGTGCATGTTTTAAGGAAGGTAGAGATAACGTGCCACTATACACAACAGGGTAATAATACAGAATGAAAAGAATTTAAGATATAGATTAGGAAAATTTGAAAGAAATTAGTTTTGCTTAGTTTAAAAGACAAAAGTTGAGAAGTGGGATGAGGGTGACAACATAAAAATGGTTTCCTAAAATATAAGAGGAAATAATGAATGTAGAAAAGAAAAAAAGAAATTCCCAAGCTTACTTTCCCTTAAGGAAATTTCTTTGTAAACAGGTAGGTGTTGAAATAGAAAAATGTAAATACCTAAGGAAGTTGTGGAATTAAATACCTTAAAGAGGTTATATAAACATCATGAGGCATAGCCTAGGTATTAAATTGCTCATTGCAGAAAGTACTGGTCCTCCAACTCTTGGATTACAGAATCATACGATCAACTCACATGGCATTTCACTGCAACCCAAAAGTCGTAAGAATGAATGCACAGTTAATATACGGGGAGACTGAGACAGAGCAAACCTGGTGACTAACCTCAACACTTCAGGTAGCATTTTGTTTGTATAAGTAAGTAAAATACAGTCTGACTCTCTTGCTTCCATATCAAAACAAAGATAATGTGTTTTCTATATTAAGTGATATCCTATTCTTGTTGCCTTGTTTAATCATTTCATGACACCTGCAGCATCAAACTCTATGTGATATTGCAAATTAATCACTATTACGGTAGTGGCTTGGAATTCAAGATCAAGAAAAATAGAAGTATCAAATGGCCCCCTCGATTCCAAATTTGAAGGAAATAAGCCGCCACTCAGGTTTTATGTAACAGATACGCATGATTCCAATATGACTGATAAGATTACTTTTCAACAAAGCTATATTAAAACTTTCATTACTCTTCTGTAGGTCTCAGCACGACCACATGGATTTTTATCTTGCACAACAAATAAAAATGCCACGTGATATTCCAGATAGATACATACTTATAATGAAACAGCAACCGCAAGAGAAACTCAGTGTTGATACATATGTGTGTGTGGACACATGCATGAAAAGGTTTTTCTGCACATAGAACGTCTTCCTAAAACTAAACCCTCCTCTGGCCCACTGCACTTTCTGCTGTATCTCCTCAGTCTGCAGCAACCTTGCCCAGCAAGCTTCTGTAGATAAAACAGCACAGGGCTGTGATTGTTGAATGGGAAAGTAGGTGAGAAAGGGAAAAGAAATATAATGGGTATGACTCCCTTATTGAAGCCTTTAAGAAAAAACTTAGAGGTGATGTTATAAAGTCTCAAAGTAAAGGGGTCAGTGACAGTGTGTTAAAAAGACTGTGGCAGATTTCTGTAATCCAACAGCACTGAAAGGGCATCCTAAAAATCACTGTTCTCTGATTCCTAGTGGGGGAATAGAGCTTCGCACAGCATCAGGTAACTATGGTTCAAAATTTAGGGTTATGAAGTAAAACATGCCTACTATCATACTGAAAAAAAAAAAAAAAAGAAGAAAAATATGTCATTGCAAGGATTTGCACACTCAAGGCCTTAAATAGCTTAGTATTGTTCAACTTGACTATAACTGAAACGTATTTGGATGAAGAGTGTCAAAGGAGGAAGACTGCTGATACGGAATACTTAAATTCATTAATGTAGTGGCATTAATTTATGTTTGCTGGGACAGTGAATCAATAAATGGAGCTAAGAAAGAAGTAAAAAAGAGGTAATTTGCCTTAGGAATAAGGTATTTCTTCAGTGAGCCCTCTAATAACACAGATTTCATTTTTGCTTTGAAAGAAAAAGGAATGGATTGTGGAATTTATAAGTACTGACCCAGGTTTCACCCCTGAATATTTTAGATTTACCAGTTGTACAAGTCTCAGTACATACAATAAATTAAAATTAACAGCTGGAAGATGACATACTCTTAAGACAAAAGTGATTTGAGAGGGAGACAGGGAGCTCGTTTAACCAGTTAGCTGGAGATTTCTTCTACACGGGATTTCCTGTACGATCACTCCAAGAAAATTCACAGCACAGAGAGACTATCAAGAGGAATGAGAAATATCTTAGTGTCTGGTTGTTTAAAGATCGCAAAAGGACAATGTAGAGAAGGATGGAGAATAATATACAATCCAGAAAGCTTAAAAAAAAGGCTTAAATTTTATCTATTAAACTATGCCACATGTCATTCAGATACAAACCAGAACGTTGTTCGGTTCAACTGTTAATTTAATTACTTTATGTTATATACTGTGTCACAAGTCTATCACACATTCAGAAATGCAGGAACTGTTGGGGTACACACTGACAGCTGTTGACCACTGTTCAAAACTGATATTAGTGTTGAGAAAGTTGCTGGGTTTTGGCTCTATAAGTAACCCTAGAAAGTTATATTCATTCAGTCTTACACCTCATGAGAATCTCATGGTTACCCCAAGTGGAAATGTCGTGAGCTTCTTCAACGGGCACTTTAGTCAGGGCTAACAATTTAACCCTTGTATAGAACGATTCATAGACCATTGCCTAGATTCACACAGCTTTCTTTTTAGTTTTACTTACGTGCAGTTGCGCAAGAAGGAATTCAAACCAGTGAAGAAAACGGTTCTGTTCTTTGGTAATGACAGTGGGAGCTACTTTTTTTATTAAAAAAAAAAAGTTTTTCAAGTACTTTCTCATAGATATTTAATTTTATATTTCTATCGACACATTGAATGTGTCCCATTTGTAAGAAATCACTACTAGTCATAAGCTTCCTGGTGGAGTTACAGCAAGATTGAGCCTTCTCCCATAGGACCTCTGTCACTGTAGCAGTTCTGACATACAGATATTCTTAATGGAACTGATTTGTCAGAAAACTTCTCTGCATACTGTTTCCTCTCACATGATATTGGCAGAAAAATCTACACAAGATGTATGACTGAAAATTCTGTGGGAATGAGCCATGACACCCAACTTACAGTTCTCCTTCTGCTTGAGGGGTGAGATCAATCCTACCTGTGTGGGTCAGATCAATCCATCTCACCCACACAAACCTCTATCATGCTGGGAAATTTCACAGAAGTGAGAATCCATGAGGTATGTTTAAGGTCTTTTCCTGCTTACGTAAGTTGAGCAATCCTTCAAAACACAGATTTCAGGGTGCACAAGTTGCCCGCAAGAGCTTTAGTGAATTTTCTATTTTCAGCCAGAGTTGAAAATTCTCAGGATGGAGACTGAAAATTCTCAGAACGCCTACTGGCCCTACATTTCAATTAAATTTGTATTACCATCTTCAGTGAAACCATCTGTAGTATAAGTGCAAATAAAATGAAAATTTACCACCTCCATTCCTGAAATTTAGCACGTGTGTGGCATTTCACACATTTAATGTGAGTGCCCTAAATGTCACCGTTAAAGTAAACACGCCAGTTTTTAACTACCAGGCACAACATATTGCAACCTGTGACAATAAAGTCTGGCTTTATAAAGAGAAAAAAGCACACAAAGGTGAAACCCAACTGTGATTTTCCACTTCACACAGATGAAAACTAGGAATGTTCGTCCTCAAAATTGTGTTACAGGTGTTTTACAAAACCCCTCATATCCATATTGTAAAGATAGAAAACTATTAGAAAAAATATCTGCAAGCTATTTAAAACAGAATAAACCTGCTAGTTTAACAAGGCAATATTCCAACCTTTAGATTCTAGGCTGCTATTTTAGTAGTTTCTACTTGATTATTTTTTTCACTTCTTAACTTGAAGGTTGCACGAAGGGCACTGCAAACAAGTGTACTAAGTCATGTCATCTGATGGGCCAAAGCTTCTTTCATGCCAAGGAATTACAAAGTAACTGACATGAATAAGAAAACACATTTAGAACTTCCATCAGGAAGAGGAAAACAAGGATTAATAGATTTGAATGAACGGTCTTTTGTTTGTAGGAAAAAAAGTTTACAATACAGTGTATCTAAGATGAGAAGTGACTGACCATGACATAAGACAAAAAAGAAATCTTTTTTATACTCTAAACGAAACACAAAGGAATATAGGAAAACAACTGCAGAGCAGGCAAGAAAAGACATCAGCTGATACATATTTATGCTTTGAAGTGCTATTGCAGTGGAAAAGAACTTTTTAACAACAAACTCATACTGAATAGTTGCAATTGACAATTATATAATTGGTCTGACTTTCAATGGTCTGTTTGTGAAACAAATTTAAACTAACTGCAATAAAGAGAACAGAATCTAGATCCACATATTTCATCATTTAATATATATATTAATTTCATCATTTAATATATATAAGCATCCTACTATGCAATTTAAGAAGGCAACATTTTGTGGCTACAAGTTTACAAACATAAAAGCATGTGTGTATTTTTTCATGTTACAATGTGTCTGTCAATTATGTTATTATGTTAAAAAATATTAGATTATGAAAGGTTGCTAGGAGGGCTTCATTATGATTACAAAAATGAATTTACTGCTTCACTCTCATTAAAAGTTTTTCATCTATGAATTTCTCTTCAGCACCACAAAGATTGTTACTGATTGAAAACTATAAAGAGAAAGCAAATTGTTCTTCAAATTATACCTGCAAAAACTTTCTTAACATTTCTTGTATTTCCAATGTCACTTTGGAGAAAACCAGTAAAGGATGGCATCTAGCAGCCCAGTACTTTATTAGACAAGTAATAAAACATTACTAAGATTTACACTTGTAGATTCATAAAATTTAATCAAGTGTAAGAAATAAGCATCTGTGCTGCATTTAATTATATGAGATAATATACTTAAATAATCAGAAATCCACACAGTGACTATTATCACCATTCTGTTGCATACAATAAGGCCCCAAAGCCCTCATTCACTAGAGGGAACAAGAAAATGAGAGTATATTGCATTACATAAAGCACTATGTATAAAACCAACCCAACCCTTGGCAGTGCAAATTTACAGTATTAAATATGCAGTAAAATAACTATTTTAAATCAGTAAATCCTACATTTCGTATATTATAAATCACAGAATAATTGATCATCGGGTATGATGTAAGAAGATAAATCTCAGCACTGCAAATCTGTTTTGTTGTTTGGACTATATTTTCATAGAATTATAGAATGTTGGGGGTTGGAAGGGACCTCTAGAGACCATCTAGTCCAACCCCCTGCCAGAGCAGGATCCCCTAGGGCAGACACACAGGAACACATTCAGGCATTTTCCTCCTACCATGGTAAACTAAACGAAAAATAATTTAAAAAGGAATCATGCATTTTCCCCCTTATTCATGTATTTCCTTTAGCTGATAGCTTTTGTTTTAACACAATAGAAGCTACCAAGTCCAAATTTGAAGAGGAATCTCTTGATGTATTTTCAGAATACAGCCGTGTGTGTGTCACGCGAGTTGCTGCGATTTCAGTTCTTCCATCTAATTGTCAGTTTTAAAAGTACTTTCAGCTCAGACACAAAGATTAACTGAACCCCACCATATCATTCTATGTGAAACAGTATTATAAAGCAGACACAAAATGATTATTCAAGGTCACTGAGTGAATCATTCGTTGAGATGGAAATTGTGTCTTGCATTTCTAGTTCTCCTGTTGAAGAGAGTAATTCAAATATACCAGGATTTCCAACAGAATACTTCCACTGCCTTATACATAAATATCCATGTCAACTGTTAAAGCGTCTTGGTAAACAGGGATCTAACTTCTAGCTGCCTTTTTCGAAAACAAACCAAAACAAAATACCCCACAAAAAACAGGTACAGGCATATCCTTGAGGACTAGAGAAGCTAAATACTTAGTTGTAGTGTGATTCAAGCTCACATTTAACTTCTGTTTAGAAAGTTATTAATCTTCTAAATACAATGGTTTGCACTGAAACGACAATTCACAAAGCTGTTTTCCTTCACACATGCACATATACAAACCTATATTCATGTAAGCATCTATAAGTATGCAAAAGCCAGATCACAAGTTTGATTAAATGCAAAAACTAAAACAAAAACCAGTAGGAGTTATAATCCGATCTAATCTGAACAACAAAACTCATCCAGTGATTCTTGTGTCAAACCCACAACACTGGTTGAACCACAGATCAAATTTCATCAATAGAAAACCATCCCACTCCTAGATAAAACATCCAAATGTATAATTAGCCTCACTGGGACAAACATGTGGGTTTGTTCCAGCCCAGATTCAAATATTAACCTTGAGAAGTGGTTTTGCTACTCCCCGATGAACAACAAAATACACAGAAAATATTCACCGTGAGGAGCTACACATGCATCTTGTATCATTTAGTTACCTGTGTTTCCACTTGATAATGCAGTAATTACACTAACACAAGAAAAATGTCAATTGAAAGTTTAATTCTTTATGCGTATGGCATACTTCAGTACCGCCTGACATGAATGAGCCACAAGGCAGAAAACATTACATATATTCTATATATTTTTCAAATAAATCCCACAGATTTAGAAATTTCTAAGTGCCCTACAGTTTAATACTCATACATATTTGAAAAGTACATTATACACATACCGAAAATGCTTTCAGTTCCATATTTAAATATTTCTCTTTACGCTACTGCATTTTATGTAGTAAAATCTTTCATATATCACTTACTTTTTTGTCTTCATTATACTTGTGGAAAATTTCTTGTGCCCTTTCTTCACCACCATCCGTAAACAACATAATAATCTTATTGCAGTTGGCTCGAGAGACACTGTGCTGTAGGAGATACAAGCAGAAGCTTTTTTTTTTTAATGTAACAACTTACATATCAACATGCTCACTATTTTAACACAGTAATGCGAAAACTTCCAAAGTCTTTCAGGATTTCATTCAACACCCCCTTCTGAATAAAAAATACAATAAAATAAAATACAGTAAAATAAAATAAAATAAAATAAAATAAAATAAACTCATTTTCCCTGTTTCACAAGACTCATTTCATAGAATCATAGAATCATAGAATCATAGAATGTTAGGGATTGGAAGGGACCTCGAAAGATCATCAAGTCCAATCCCCCTGCCAGAGCAGGAATGCCTAGACTATGCCACACAGGAACGTGTCCAGGCAGGTCTTGAATGTCTCCAGAGAAGGAGACTCCACAGCCTCTCTGGGCAGCCTGTTCCAGGGCTCCGTCACCCTCACTGAGAAGAAGTTTCTTCTCGAGTTTAAGCGGAACCTCTTATGTTCCAGTTTCAGCCCATTACCCCTTGTCCTATCATTGGTTGTCACCGAGAAGAGCCTGGCTCCATCCTCCTGACACTCACCCTTGATATATTTGTAAACATTAATGAGGTCACCCCTCAGTCTCCTCTTCTCCAAACTAAAGAGCCCCAGCTCCTTCAGTCTTTTCTCATAAGGGAGATGCTCCACTCCCTTAATCATCCTAGTTGCCCTGTGCTGGACTCTCTCCAGCAGTTCCCTGTCTTTCTTGAACTGAGGGGCCCAGAACTGGACACAGTGTTCCAGATGGGGTCTCACCAGGGCAGAGGAGAGGGGAAGGAGAACCTCTCTCGACCTACTAACCACCCCCCTTCTAATACACCCCAGGATGCCATTGGCCTTCCTGGCCACAAGGGCACACTGCTGGCTCATGGCCATCCTGCTGTCCACCAAGACTCCCAGGTCCCTTTCCCCTACACTACTCTCTAATAAGTCATTCCCCAACTTATACTGGAACCCGAGGTTGTTCCTACCCAGATGCAAGACCCTACATTTACCTTTGTTGTATTTCATTAAATTTTTCCCCGCCCAACACTCCAGCCTGTCCAGGTCTCGCTGGATGGCAGCACAGCCTGCTGGTGTGTCAGCCACTCCTCCCAGCTTGGTGTCATCAGCAAACTTGCTGATAGTACTCTCTAGTCCCTCATCCAAGTCATCGATGAATATATTGAATAATACTGGTCCCAGTACCGACCCTTGAGGCACTCCACTGGATACAGGCCTCCAACCAGACTCCGCCCCATTGACCACAACTCTTTGGCTTCTTCCCCTTAGCCAGTTCGCAGTCCACCTCACTACCCGAGAGTCTAGACCACACTTCCTCAGTTTAGCAGCAAGGATGCTGTGGGAGACTGTGTCAAATGCTTTACTGAAGTCAAGGTAGACCACATCCACCGCTCTGCCATCATCTATCCACCTTGTTATATCCTCATAAAAGGCTATGAGGTTAGTCAAGCACGACTTCCCTTTGGTGAAGCCATGTTGACTGTCTCTAATGACCCTCTTATCCCTGATATGCCTTGAGATGGCACCAAGGATAAGTCGTTCCATCACTTTCCCAGGGATGGAGGTGAGGCTGACCGGTCTATAGTTACCCGCGTCCTCCTTCTTGCCCTTTTTGAAGACTGGAGTGACATTTGCTTCCCTCCAGTCCTCAGGCACCTCTCCCGTCTCCCAAGACTTGGCAAAGATGATGGAGAGTGGTCTAGCAATGACATCAGCCAGCTCCCTCAGCACCCGTGGATGCATCCCGTCTGGACCCATGGATTTATGGATGTCCAGATTGCTTAATTGGTCCCTAACCCAGTCCTCATCAACTAAAGCAAACTCCTCCACTGCCCTGACTTCCTCTGGGGCCTCAGGGGAACGGGGCTCCTCAGGACAGCCTCCGGCAGAGTAGACAGAGACAAAGAAGGCATTCAGTAACTCTGCCTTCTCTGTATCATCTGTCACCAAGGCACCCACCTCATTCATCAGTGGGCCTACATTGCTTCTGGTGTTAGTTTTATCTGCCACGTATTTGAAAAAGCTCTTTCTGTTGTCCTTGACCCCTCTCGCCAGGTTCAATTCTAGGGAGGCCTTTGCTTTCCTAGTTGCCTCCCTACATCCTCGGACAACAGCCTTATATTCTTCCCAAGTGGCCAGCCCCGCCTTCCAAGATCTGTAAATTCTCCTCTTGCCCTTGAGCTTACCCAGCAGATCCCTGTTTAGCCACGCAGGTCTCCTGGCTCCCTTCCTTGACTTCCTACGTGTCGGGATGCTCTGATCTTGAGCACGGTAGAAGCAGTCCCTGAATGCTAACCAACTATCTTGGGCCCCTTTACCTTCAAACAGCCTTGCCCATGGGATTTTCTCTAGTAATTGCTTGAAAAATCCAAAGTTTGCCTTGGCAAAGTCCAGGGTTGCAATCCTGCTTGCTATTTTGTTTCTGCTACATGAGATCCTGAACTCCACCATTTCATGGTCACTGCAGCCAAGGCAGCCCTCAACCTTTACTGCTTCAACCAGATCCTCCTTGTTAACGAGGATGAGGTCCAGCAGTGCTCCTCTCCTAGTCGGCTCCTCCACCATTTGCAACAGAAAATTATCATCGATGCACTGGAGGAACCTCCTGGACTGTGGCTGGCTGGCTGAGTTGTCCTTCCAGCAAATATCAGGGAAGTTAAAATCCCCCACGACAACCAGGGCCTGTGATTGTGAGACCGCTCTCAGCTGCCTGTAGAAGGCCTCATCAACTTCCTCACCCTGATCTGGTGGCCTGTAATAGACACCCACAACAGTATCTCTCCTGCCAGCCTGCCCCTTAATTCTAACCCAGACACTCTCAACTTGCTCCTCCTCCATGCCTGGATGGTATTCAAGACATTGTAGTTGCTCTTTCACGTAAAGAGCGACTCCACCACCTCGCCTGGCTGGCCTGTCTTTCCTGAAAAGGACATAGCCACCCATGACCACATTCCAGTCATGTGAGCTGTCCCACCATGTCTCTGTAATTGCCACCAGATCATAATCTCCTGCCCGAACCCAGGTTTCTAGCTCCTCCTGCTTATTCCCCATGCTGCGTGCATTGGTGTATAAGCATTTCAGGGAGCAAGCTGAGCACACTGATCTCACCCTAGGGGGATGGAAGGCCACCCGGTCCTCATAATTTCTAGAGCACTGCCCCGCCGCAGTCCCAGCTATAACCCCATCCCCCTTCATATCTAGTTTAAAGAACGCTCTATGAGTCCCACCAGCTCATGACCAAGGATCCTTTTTTCCCTTTGTGTCATTTGAACCCCAGCTTGTTTCAGTAGATCAGGTGCCCTGTAGATCTCCCCAAGGTTAAAAAAATTTCAGATCTGTTCCAACACTGAGGAATGGGGATCTGGTGGTTCCTCTCACCTAAACCAACACAAGAAAAACTCTTTAGCTCATATCTATCCCATCAACTCCACAGTGTTCCTCAGATGTTCTGCATGAGACTTCTACAGTGAGATTTAATGCTGGACTTCTACTCACAAAAACTATCAAGCTCACTGACCACTTAATAGAAAACTCTGATAATTTAGGCATCCTATAGGTACACCTAAAAACTCTAATTTAGAAATATTTTTGCATTTGCTATTATTGTCACATCTCCTTCCATTTCTTTAATTCTTCCCTTTTAAATTTTTTTTTTTTAATACACTGGAATAAATAGCTAACTTGTAGAAAAGTATTTCAGAATCAGATTTACAAAATATATTGCAGCCAAGATATGGCTGCCTCGAGTACTTTTGTAATTAGATTTCAACTGAGAGGTGAAGAACTGAGCATGTTCCATTATTTCTGGAGAGCAAGTCAGGGACAGAGAGAATTGAACAGAAGCCCCCCTGACTCTTCATTCAGCAGTCAAAGTAACTTGTAAAGCCACTGAGAAAAACAGTGCTGTGAAAAGGAATAAAAACTGTTGTTCCACAGCCAGAACAATGAAGGGATGAACAGGAATTTTGATTCCTTATGAAAGGAGACAAAGGCTCCTCCTTTGGCATTCATCGTCTTTCCTTATTCCCTAAAAGTTAAGTGTTTAGTCTAAGCAAATTGTTCATTAATTTTACAGCCAGCGTTCCTCGTCCTCTGTGTTGCATACAAATACTCTGAGTCAGACACATCTTGGTGCTTCTGAGTAGTTGGATGTGACAGAGTAAAACCCTTTGAGATTCAGTAAAATAAATTCAACTTCCCCTTTCACAAAGCCATAGTTTTGCTGTATGAATTTACTATACATTCAGGAAAAGAAATAGGGGTCATCCTTACAAAGTAAGGGTCATCCTTACAAAGTTCTTAGTTCTCCTTTGCTTTAGTCTTTGTGACTAGATAGAGACTAACTTTCACCTGGCTGGTCAGGTGAGATGCTCCCATTCCCCTTTGTCACTTTTCATCCTACTCTCTGATCTGATTCCTTGTTCTTCTGCAATAAAAAGACCGAAACACCAAAGCCAGCCCTCAAACATCAGCCAATAATCCACAATATTGCAGTTCCACGGTTCTGCAATGCTCCCAGAAAACTAAAATACAAAGCCTTTATCTGCAATCATTATTCCTCAGAGTTGATTTGTATTGGTAGTTCACTATTCAGTGAATCATTTGAAAAAAAAAAACAAGTCCAAATATTTTCTTACATGTAACAATACATAACATTTGCTTGAAATCAATACATTCTCTCCAATCTCGTCAGCACACTGTGTTTCATTTGGAATTAAATAATTGATGAGCATTTTCTGCTTGTGAAATATAATCTACAAGATACTGTTTTACTGCTTTGGGCTGCAAGCTTTTCTATATTAAAAAAGTAATAAAAGTAGAGTTGGATACTTCATAAATAAAGGAACTCACCTACATTCACAGTGATTTAATATAGGGGTAAAAACAAAATCAAAGGGAAACCAAAGAGATGATACAGAAGGGGATCAAATCCAAACTTTCCTATTGATTTTGAAATGAGCACTATTATGGACAATGTGAACCTGAGCTAGTCTTTGTTTTAACTGAATAAATCAGGATTCTTCTAAAGGCTTACTTAGCATATGCTTATACAGTACTAGAAAAACGCAGTGTTTTCTCTGTCTCCTAGTACTTACAGAAGGTCATACACTTCTACTAAACCCTTTAGATACTTTTCATGTCATGAAAAAAAAATCCAAGATTTTAGCCTCTGAACAGCACTGGAAATCCGAACATGAATAAATTCAAATCTTATGACATTTTCTCATCATATCACAGAATCACAGAATCAGAGAATTTTTGGGGTTGGAAGGGACCTCTAGAGATCATCTAGCCCAACTCTTCTGCTAAAGCAGGATCGCCTAGAGCACATCACACAGGATTGCATCCTGATAGAAACTTTGCATCCTGATGAATGAACTTCACACAGAAACCTCTTATAAAGGATCAAGAGGAAGGCAAAATTTCCACTACAAGGCATCCTTTTTCCCACCTTTTGCACAAAGATGGAGAAATGTGGGCTCAGGGAGTGAATGTAAGTGATTTTGCAAAGCTGGTGCAGTAATCTCATTATTTTTCTGAAGAGTTTGCCTCAATGGTCCAATGTATGCCTCTGCCTTCCCATTGCAGGCCACAGCTGAAGTGGAATGTGTTGCCTATATGGCAGTTTTGCCAGGAAAAAAACTGGTTTCTTGGCTTAAAGAATCAGAGAATATAAATTGGAGCTGAGTCTACATATTCATTTTTAGTACTCTCTTGCACTTGTTAACAATCTTTTTTTTTCCTCCATTCAAACAAGCAAACAAAATATAATCCATTTTATATCATGGCTAAATTTGCTTCTGTTTTACAAAAATTCTATTTTAGATAAATTTCGCATCCCTAAAATTAACTCATTTAGTGGTAGGTCAGGACTATACCTCATGATATGACACTCCAGGAACGCATTTTTCTTGCCACTGAGGAATGAAAAGGTAAACCACAACAGAAATTCACTACTCAAGAAAAGATGATTTCAAGATACATTTTTTGACAAATTGTAGTTATTCTGGTGTGTGAGAGGAGAAAAAACCCAAAAAGATCCTAAATTGCTGAAGCTGAAGTATTATTATTTTTGAAGAAATAGCAAGTTAATATCACAGAATCACAGAATCACAGAGTGTTAGAGGTTGGAAGGGACCTCGAAAGATCATCTAGTCCAACCCCCCTGCCATAGTAGAAAAACACTGCAGAAAAATGGTGAAATACAGATTATTGATAATCACTTGAACAAGCATGTTGAAATAAACTGGATTTTCTATTTCCATGTGGCAACATATCAGACAGCAGGTTTGCATGGCACAGGTGAAATACTACAGTATATTCAGGCAAATTTATTGAAATAACTGCCATCCAGAACCAGTACTCCTGAAATTATCATGAAAATTTGATCTAATAAAGACGATGCCCTTAAAGCAGTTGGACTGTTCCAATTCATAAATATACATATATCTCCATAAGCATATTTTTTAATTATTTGTTTAAGCCGTTATTATATCATGTTATCATACTTTCTTGTCACCAGAGCCCAGAACTAACCCCCATCACCATCATTTTATTCTTCCTGCCAGATGGATTTGCTGACATCTAAAGATGACTGCACTTCTATAAACTAGTGCAAGCTCTTTCCTTCCATTGACAGGGCAAGAGGCAACAAGAGGAACACAGGAAGTTTCATCAACTTCTTTACTGTGAGGGTGATGGAGCCCTGGCACGGGCTGCCCAGGGCGGTTGTGGAGTCTCTGTCTCTGGAGACTTTCAAAACCCGCCTGGATGCAATCCTCTGTGATGTACTCTAGGCGATCCTGCTTTAGCAGGGGGGTTGGACTAGATGATCTCTAGAGGTCCTTTCCAACACCAAAAATTCTCTGATTCTGTGATATACGCAATGTCCAGCCAAACCGGCTTGCAGAGATTATGTGAGGCCAATCACATCTCTGCCTCCACTTACAAGAGAGATGGTCCCATTATGAGACAGATCTCCAATCAGCTTTCAAGAAACTTTTTTTAGTCCTACAAAAAGTCCGCTTTGAGCTTTCCCCTGTGTTTGAGTCTTAATACTGCCTGAACAGGAAGGACATATCTGGTACCACTCCAAATGTAATGCAAAATGTTAATAAAGTATAAATACTGTGAGGAGCAAGATGAGTTTGGTGAAATTTCTTGTGTCTTCTTGGTTCCCTTTTGCCTGAGATGGATGAAGAAATAGGGGAAATGGTTTTGAGCCTGCTGTAATAGTCCATCAGCTTTTAAAAGCCTGTTTGCAGTTTTATAAAACCATCAGCAGAGGGCACCCAATCATTTCCCCACCAAACACCTATGCTCATCTATGGAGTGATCTGCTGAGAAAATCTCCTTAGAAGCATTGTATTTTCCTTTAGCCATCAAAATTTAGCAAGGTTAGAAATTTTTCAACCAGCTTTAGCCCTACGCTGCCTATACAATGGCAGGAAAGTGCCTTGAACTCCAGAACCTACAGACTGGGGGAAAAAAAAATAAAGATTTGTACACTTAGATACAACAGCACTGATATATTAAAAAATAAAAAAGTAATAAAAAGAATACACTTCGTATTTATTAAGCTAGATCCTTTGCTGCTGTAAATGAGTATACCTTTATTTACACTAAGATGAAGATCCAATATGCTGTCTTCATGAAAGTGAAATGTAGATTTATTAATTTTTTAAACAGCTACACAAGTTATTAAAAATTTACTAATAAACCCCCTAAATTTGTAATAAATAGGAAACATTACTACTCAGAAGGCTAGTGCTTGGGTGCAAATTAGAAAGTATAATTTAGTAAAAATATGGAACAATGTATTTAATTTTTGAGGAAATTATTCTTTTTATATATGAGAAAATGAAAGGAGTTAGAACACTCTCAGGTGCCCAATATTCCTCTGTTAACTAAGCAATTTTGTCCCCTTTGTCCTGTTCAAGTCATGGTCGAGTATTTATGACTTGTAATAGGCATGAAATTGTAGGTTAATTAAACTCTGCTAGGAGATACTGTGGTAAAATCGAAATAATAATACTAACATAGAGCGTTCTATTTCAGAATTACCTGCAAATCAACCACTACCACAGCTACGTGCCAACTGATACTCAGATGTTAAAACGACGAACTGGCTGAATGAATGAAGTAAAAACAGTACAGCATATCGAAACACAAATCTATTCACAAATTTTAGCAGCCTGCTGGGGGAGCCACGGAGAAGAAAACAGGTTGGTGGGATAAATTTACTTGCTAAAGAAAGGTTTGTATTACTACCACTTAGTTATACACTGAAGGAGCATGCAGTGGCCACCTCAACATTCACGTTCTTATTTTTGAGCGCAGGGAGAGATGACTTGCATACTTACGTTTAGCAGCTGTTCAAAAGCATAGCTAAAGCCTTTTTTGTAATCTGTAATTCCTTTAGCAGAGATTTTGTAGACAGCTTCTTTCAGCTTCTTCTTGTTCCTCACATTAGCTTGGACGAGATGATTAAAGCAACTGACGTTCTGAGCATTATTGTTAAACTGTAAAATAAATAGAAGCAGTATTAAACACGGTTAATGCTGTTTTCTAGGTACTGTAATAACAAAGGTTAATGTTTTCTTGGTCCATGAGATAAAGCATGCCACACCGAATTTTCACTTCCTATACATTGATAATGTATAGTAGTGTCTGGATATTCCAAAATTGGGTTATATATACATATATTTTAAAAGACATTTTTTGCTTTGTATTTAAATCTGAATGAAAATCTCCTTGTAACTCTCATTATTTTTTTAAGATACTCATGATTAATATTATGAGAACTATTGTCATGGCCAATTTTTCAACTTTTATTTATCCAGATTTCTTGTGTGAGCTTTTTTCTCGATGGCAAATAAGATGTCCAAAAGCTCTGTAAAACCCCATCTCAGTAAGGGCACTGAAATCCAGACCTCCTAATTCACATTTTCTCTTAGAACAGATTATTATGCCTTTTCCTGACTAAGGGTGTTCAGTGAAAGTAAATGTACATGCAATTTTACACTGTAAACCTTGTGCAAATCCTCAAAGAAACTTAAAAATCAGGCCTCATTGCCTTCCACCTCAACACTGCTAATTAGTTCAATAGCACTTTAGAGAAGAAGGTAAATACTACAGATTTCAATAACTGCTCAGACTTCCACGTCTAAAATAAATCACTGAGTACCAGGTGCAAAGTACAGAGAGGGAACTGCTATCTGCAGCAAGCATCAGCTTGCACTGTAGTTGTAGGATGTAAAATAAATAGAATTTAAAATGATGAAGGGATTGATAATATAAAACTTGTTATAAAACCACATAATAATTCCATCCAAATTCACAGGATGCTTAAGGCATACACAGACTTTTCCATCTCCTGGATCAGATGTGTACAGATGCATGTTTCCTGCTTTTATGATCAACCAAAACGAATTAATAATAATTCTTATCAAACATCCACTTTAATCAATGACACTTCTGCTATTGAATTGGTAGGAGGAAGCATATAACAGCAACTATAGTCTAGCCCATGGCAGAGATGAGTGACAGATCACAGCATCATCCTCAGCAGAAGGCTCAGCCTAGTTTGTTCCAGATGCTTCTTGAAAATTGCCACAAAGCTGCAACTGTGAGGCACCATTATGAGGACATTTTTTTATGCTGTATTCCTATTTATGGTTCCACATATGATTTCTTATTTTCACAAAAAGGATGTGGCACATTGGCCCAGGAACTAGTGACCTTAAATCAAGAATTTGTCCATCTCATCTTTTAGCATCATCATTGCACCACAAGCCACTCCTACCTAAACAATAAACCACACTATTTCCATTTTTAGCATTAAGCAGTTCACCTTGTCATACCTTGTGATCTTCATATTGTATTTATTCTTGTAGAGAGCTTATTTTTATTCATTCCTCATGAGTTAAAAACATCTTTTGGTGAGATACTGATATTTTTAGGGTATAGTTGTTGGTTTTTTGAGGACTGTATTAACTAAGAAACTGTATTGGTCCTTGCTAGGCAGAACACACTACAAAAATACTCATATAAGAATCCTCATATATCTTTCTAATTAATTAGACTATTATTACTCTGTCCCAGTTTTCTAGCTCTGGTCCCCAGGTGATTAAAATCTGTGGGATCAAGTTATTCTCAAATGACTTCATGCAAAATTTTCAGTTCCCTTTTCGATCAATATGCAGTTCCCAATGTGTCACAAGGGGACAAGTGTTTCCGAAAAAAAAAATAAAATAGACTGAATAAGAGCTTTAACTTTGAAAAATGCAATGCTAATATTTGAGCAAGTATTCTACAGAAATCAGATGTATAGAGTAATATCACAGAGGCTGCTCATTGATTTTTGTAATATTGTATTTATTGGCATCTTAATTTTTGTAATACCTCAACTATACATATCATGTGTCTAAATTATTTACAGTAACAAAAGTATGAAAACAAGATGAGAGAATGAAGATTAAATATATTTTTTAGTTCTCCCAGTGTCACAATGCAAACTGCACCTTTAAAATAAATGAACACATGGAATTGGATTGCATGTAACCAAATTTTCAGCTCAAATATCCCTTTAACATATGGTATATTTCCCAGGAAACAAGACTTTGGTAGGACCAACCATCCACTGTAATTAAAATGTAAGACTTCCAGCAGAAGCCTAACATTTTCATTGCATGATTTTAAAGTCATTATCTTTTATAAAAGTTCTTTCTCTAGGCTCAAACAAGTTATGGTAATTTATTTTCCCATTTCCTCTCAATATTGTGTACTTATTTTTATTTGCTGTATTTAAGCAATATATTTTCCTGTTTAAGAAAAATCATGAGATGATCATACAACTGTAATCCATTCAGTTTGATGTAAAACACTGACACACGAAACAGTGCTTCTTACAGAAGTCTCTTACACAAGTAACCAATACATCACCCAATCATTATTAGGTACATTAACCATGTTGGAAAGAAAGCAATATTATGCTGCGGCACTATTTCAGCTTGTCTTGACCTAGTTGTGTAGCCAGGATGAGAAAATTACTGACATAAAGTAATTTTAAAAAGATGGTCTGAAAATTAATCCTAGTTGTGAGATGGGATGAAAGTACAGATTTTGTACTTGGAAGAAGAAAAACACTATCTGGTGGGTAGCTCTGCTCTGCAAAAGCCAATTTCATCTGAAGAAGTAGAGTGAAAACACTGATCTGCTTCACAGAATCGCAGAATCGCAGAATGCCAGGGGTTGGAAGGGACCTCAAAAGACCATTATTTAATGAGCTAATATAAATGTAACCATAAGGTTAATCCTATGGTCAGTGCATGCCTTTTCTTGGACTATGGCAAACAGCAGTTTAGGTGTTCAAACAAAAATTTGGTGACGAGAAACTTTCTCCTTGAAATGCTGCTAACATTAAACTGCAAATTAAATTGCTTGCTAGCATTCTTGCAAATGTATCAGGGTAATTGTTTCTATGAAGGTCAGGTATCTAGCATATGGATCAGTAATTAGGGATACAAAAAGGCCATTTTAAAAATTGACAGGAATACTGGCTCAAAGTGTTGAAGCAGTTAACGAGTAAACTGTATGCACTGTACTGTACTTACACATGATGCAAACTGGGCAAAGGATCAAGGTCAAAACATCCACATCTACAGATTGACAAATGCTGATGTAAAATGAAGGTGAGAAATAACACATTTGTAGAATAGAGAGTTACATCAACCAAAGTCTGAAAATGCTGTCGTTTAATTAAGAAAATATATGGGCCAGCTGTTTTCAAATACATCAGTCAACCTTAATGTTAACACCAGTCAACAAAGTAGATGAGAAGATATTTTGATTAGAAAAAGGAATCAGGAGATAGAAGAACAATCCTCCAAAATGAACATTTACCTGTTTGCCAGGAGGTGAAGGCAAGACTGAAGGCTGAAATGTAACTTCTAAAAGTGTCCGAAGGGGGAATGGAATTCAGAGCTACGTTAATTAATTTGAAGTCCAGTAAAATACTGAAGTAACTGAAGGATTTCAAGTGTAAAAGTCTTTAGATAGCATTTAAAACTGGCTTTTAATAACAGTAAAATAATTTTGCTCTTTAATCAGTTGACCATGTGCAAATACCAGGACCATTCATAAATTTGAATTGGCCAAACTGAGCCAGCTTTCAGTTACACTCATCTGAAATGTAAGAGCAATAGTGGCATTAGAATTTTCCACACATTAAAATACCAAAACCAAAGTACCTGCAATAAGCCTTTAACGATTACAGGTACCTTAATATTGCTTATTTGAGTTTGGAAAATTTATTGAAAACCAGTTAACAATATACTCAGTCAGTATTTAAATGGAGGAAAGAACATGCAAAATTTTAAAAACTAGTTGTCAGAGTCCATTTTCTTACAAAATCAAATCTTATCAAAGGTGTAAAATAAAAGTAATTACAATTTATAATTTATTAAATAAAATATTCTTAATTAATCTACACAAAATATGCCACCTGGTTATTTATTAGACTGGCATTTCCCCCTAATTATTGCAATAAAGATAAACATATCGCAAAAATGCTACTGTAGTAAAATGGAATTTGTGTACAATGCCATGGGCTCAATGAGTCACTTATAAAACAACAGATGACATTTGCAGGTAAACTATTCGATTGTTAACATCTTAAGCCACCCTATATAGTATGTCACTACCAGTTAGACCTTCTAGTATTTCAAGTATATAAAAAGCCTTTTCATTATTTAAGCTAAAATAAAAGGGGTTTGCAGCAAAAGACTTGGAAATCATAGATAACGTTAACTTTTTCTTTTAAAGTATCTTGAAGCATTAATATAATTTAATTTGTCTTTTAATTAGAGCAAGGTATAGAGTCTAGATGTATTTTTCATTATACTATTTCTCTCTACTCAATTTTTTTATATCCTTTGTATTCCCTGCCTTTCAAATCTCCCAGAATGATCCCTGAATCTGAGGAAATGAAGACCTCCTATTCACAGGTTTGGGCAGGAATATCAAAGCCTGTTACTGGGGTACTAAGAGTGTCAAAGAACTTCACCTAGTTGACCTCAAACCACCATACATGGAGCAACTAAATAACTTGACAAATAAGTTAGTCAATTCAACTCTGAACAAAGGGGTTTGAGTTTAATGCTGCTTGAACCTTGTCATTCTGAAGAAGTTCAGAACCAGAAATACTAATCTGATGGTCTTATAAGCACTTTGTCTCTATCCTCCTATTCAGAGAAGGATCAGCGTGCAAAACCAGTGGAAATTTATGCAGAACTGCAGTGAAATATTTAAATGCCGAAGACCTTTCCTCTCCCTTAGGTTGTTCCACTGAGCTGTGGGCTCCTCCAGGCACACGGACCTCTGCAGTCCATAGTGTCCCAAGAGTTAAACCAATGGCCAAGAGAAGGGTTTGTCATTCTGAAACCCTCTTCTGATTCTAGAATAGTTACTTCTGCATTGCTAAAAGCCTGCTCTTTCCCAGACTGAGAATACTTCTTTTAAATTATTAAAACTCCTACCCCAGCCCCAGGATACTAAAGGATTAAAGGGAAGTGACACGGAGATGTTGATTTATTTCCTAAATCTCTTCCTACTCTAAGTACTCCGTAGATATGATGGCAGATCAAATGGCATCATATGATGGCAGAATAAAAAGAGACTCTAAAGACAGTTATTTTCGTTAAGAGGACAGTATAAGACAAAAGAAAGTAAGAAAAAAACCAACATGAAAAAAAGTCTGCAAAATGAAGAAAAGGTTAATATTCAGAAGTGGGATATACAGGGATTGAAAACATTTGTCATAGTTAAGTAGAAGGATTACAGCTATCAAGCAGTTTGGGAAAAACAGTAAACAAAATAGGTGAGAAGGAAAACACATTTGTTGCTTTCAATTTTTCTGGTTTTTTTTATTGTTGTTCTAAAACTACATTTGATTCAGTGTATTAACAGCTGAACAGATACAAACTGGATTGTCTATGGGGAATTTTTTTTGATAAACCTGCCTTTTGCAGATACCAGCTGACCTCTGCCCGGTTGATAAGCTTTAGCAAGTAACACATAGCATATAAATCCCAGGGACATCAACACTTTAGCATCACAGACATTTTCAAACATTACTGAGCATCCTGGACTCGTCATGAAATAGCTCAGAACTGTTCTCATTTTGTTGGTGAGAAAAGTGAAACAACAGGGAAGAAAACAAGTCCACCTGAGGCAAAGACATGGCCAGAATCTTTAATCTCAGTTCCCCACTACTAGAGCACCAGAATATGCCTTTTCCCTTTCCTTTGTGCAACCAACCCCAAATCCTCAAATCTGCCCTTTCACTTGGTATTAGTTATTTTGCTACATTCTATTTAAACCACCAGGGCACAAATTCTCAAAGTATGAATTCTCATAAACAGCTTATCACTTAAACTTCTTCAAAATGCACACACAGCTAACACGATTCATTCTGAAGGCTACAGCAATGCAAGAGGAAAATCTGTGATTTCACAGGCAACATATAAATTGATGAATGTTTCAAATTCTCTTCTGTATATCCATCCATCTCTTTCTCTATATCTAAATATATCTTCATCTCCTGAGAGGCATAAAGGATATAAATCCGAAATCCAATGTCAATCATTCTTTTGGCAAGTGTAGGAGGTTATTTAAATGCAAATAAAACATTTCAATTGATTCTGCTTCTTCTATGACAGGAAACCCAAAGCATTCCCTTCTCTGCACTGTCTTAGAATTCACATGATGTGTAACGCTAGCAAAACAAGCAGGCATCAGAAACAGCAGCACAAGAAGAAATGCTATAAAGAATTAAAGAGTAATATCTTGGGGCATTAATTTATTTTGATCAGAAAGTGTTCATTACTATTTCTGACAGTCAACTTTTTTTTCCTGCTGTATCTGATGTCTTAATATATCAGACTGCTATTTGGACAAGGCACCGATCCACAGAGGAAAGGCACTATTCTCAAAAGGGTGGCAATAAGTTGATGCAAATCCTCAGGAAAAGAAATTGAGGAAAGCAGCACTTGGCTCTATGGCTCAACTTGAAAAACACAAAATCCTTTGTAAATCATTTCATTACTGGAAAATACAACATAAACCAATTAAATGATTTTTCAGGTTTTAGTCAGTAGGTGGCACTAAAATAAAAAAGTTAAACTGGTCTTACATTGTTACCTTGAAATCGGAAATTTACACTTCTGGTGGAGGTCTTTGGCACTTTCTGCGACTAGCATAAATTCGAAGTAAGTTCAACAGAAATACTAAAATACTCTTGTGTGCCAGATGAGTCAAGAAGTAGGAATATTAATATGAAAACTTCCTCCCTACAGAAAAATTTCCATATGCTGTACACAAGAGGTTCCAGTACCAGGAGGATTAAACCCTATTTTTCCATACAGAAGGTCCACATTACCTAAACAAGCATCTCAATTTTCAACAGATTTACAAACCGTGTTTATAATAACCATAGTGAAGAAGCTGCAAAACAACCTTCTAATTAAATCACAGATGTACAGATGTGTTTCTACATCTCCAAAATACGTCAAAGTTATAACATTCTTACTGAAATTCAATTCAATTCCGAATTCAAGAGAGGCAGGGACCTACTGGAGAGAGTCCAACAGAGAGCTACGAGAATGATTAAGGGACTTGAACATCTCTCCTGCGAAGAGAGACTGAGAGAACTGGGGCTGTTTAGCCTTGACAAGAGAAGGCTGAGAGGGGATCTTATTAACATATATAAATGAGGGGTGGGTGTCAAGAGGAAGGGGACAATCTCTTCTCAGTGGTGCCCAGAGATAGAACAAGGAATAATGGATTTAAGTTAGAACATAGAAGTTCCACCTCAACATGAAGAGAAACTTCTCTACTGTGAGGGCGACGGAGCCCTGGCACAGGCTGCCCAGAGAGGCTGTGGAGTCTCCTTCTCTAGAGAGTTTCGAAACCCGCCTGGATGCATTCCTGTGTGGCTGCCCTAGGGGATCCTGCTCTGGCAGGGGAGTTGGACTAGGTGATCTCTAGAGATCCCTTCCAACCCCCAACATTCTACGATTCTATGATTCTATGAATATTGTTCAATATAAAATCTATGGAAAAATATGGATTTTCCCAATCATTCCTACCTTCTGCTTCCCTATACTTCAGTCATCCCAGTCAGTTTACTAGCATCTACTAATTCAACAGAGCATGTTTAACTAGAATCTCCTGAAATTACTCTTCTAAGCAAAAAAAAAAAAATTGCAAACAAAAAATTAAAAACACTAAAAAACTACCCTTCCAAAACTCTTAAATGAGACTTGCCTTAAATCACAGGTATAGTGTGTATCTTTAAACATTCAGAAATGTTGGTCTTTTATAGAAAATCATATAAACTAGAACAAATCAGTAATTCCTGCACTTAAACTGTTTACTGAGA